>JALMGF010000006.1:140819824-143289824 GCA_023333645.1 Sceloporus occidentalis
AAGGCACAGGCAAACCCCCTCTGAACAAATCTTGCCAAGAAAAACTCTATGATAGGGTCGCTTTAAAAGATAAAGTTAAAAGTAGTCCCTTGACATAAATGTCTAGTCATAATTGACTACAGGGGATGGTACTCATCTCCATTACGAAGCCAAGGAGCCAGCACTGTCCAAAGACGAATCTGGTGGTCATGGGGCCAGCATGACTGCACCGAATGCTGTTACCTTCCCACCTAAGTGGTACCCATTTATCTACTGTATTTGCATTTGCATGCTTTCGAACAGCTAGGTTGGAAGAAGCTGGGACTGGTAACAGGAGCTCACCCCATCAGGCAGAACTCAGGCCTCAAACTGTCAACCTTCTGATCTTCTAACTGTCAGATCTGGCGTCTTAACCGCTAAGCTATCACATCCCTCCAGATCACCTTAGGTCATCACCCTTCAGGTCATCTTAGGGCAGGCCTGCACAACTTACAGCCTGGGGGCCAGATGAGGCCCACCAAAGGATTTTGGGCAGCCCACAATGATGTGGAATGACCTCAAGGCTCCTCTGCTGCTCTGCCACCTCCTGAGGAGAGGACCATATTTAGGAGGACAAGGAAGGGTGAACGCTTGCCCTGCAAGATTCCTCCACTGCCTTGCTTTGTCCTAAGGAGAAGGCCAGGCAGTGGCAGAGGAGGAGGACTGGGAGCCCTCACCCTGCAAAACATCTCTGCTGCTTGGCTTCCTCCCAAGGAGAAAAACCAATAGTGGAGGAAAACACACAAATGCTCACCATACAAGGCTCCTTCTTTGCCTGGATTTCTTCTGAGAAGGCTGAGCGGCAGAGGAGGAAGGCCAGGCGGAGGAAGAGAAGGGAAGGCAAGGCTTGTCTGCTGCTCATCTTTCTCCTGAGGAGAGGGCCAGGCAGAGGAGGAAGATGACATAATTAATATTAATTAATATAATTAATTATTAATTATATTATTAATTAATTAATATTTAATTAAAACCTTTCTATAGCCCAAAGAAGTTTCGCTTGTTTTAATTTTGGCCCTCACCTTCTGCCAAGGTGTCTGACTTAGGGTCTGCTTTGGGGTCTCCATAAATTGGAAATGAGTTGAAAGCATACAACAACAACATAGTTAACAACCTACAATGGCTTAGCGCCAGTTGCACATAGTTAGACATGACTAGTTGGCAGGGTACAGGATTTGGTGTGGATAATCCACAAACGGACATCCAAATCCATCCATAATCTTGCCCATAATCTTTTCATGGAACACGAGAACTGGATTGGGTAAGGAAGCCCAGACCCAGTTGCAACAGAAAGATGGGCATTTCCCTCTCTTTCCTCTAATTCCTGTTTCCTTGAGAAGAATTTCCACCCTTTTAAATGGTCTGCAAAATTGATGATGATTATGATGATGCTGATGAAGATGAAAAGGAGAGGCGTGTTTGATGTGGGGTAGATGTTTGTGAAAAATGACAAGCAGCTCAATACTAGATAGATAGAGTTTGAGAAAACATAGAGATTAGGAAAGTTACTTTTTTAGGCTGAAATTCCCAGAATCCCTCACCAGTATTGAAAATGGCCATGCTAATGGGGCAGGAGCTGGGAATTGTAGTCCAAATAAATATTTTTCCCAAACGTTGGGAAAACTAATATATACAAAAAATGCTGCGGCTTTCCTGCTGACAAAAAAAAATAAAATAAAAATGGATCCAAATTTCACAACACCGTTCTGGAAACGGAAGAATTTGCCTACCTTAGTTACTGTGGAAGAAATGTCTTCATCTTAATAGTGATGGTTTCATCGCTATGGGATTTTTTTTCCCCTGTTCTGTTTTGCTCCTCAAGCTGAGCAGTGTAGCCACACACTTGAAGAAAAACAGATGTGGGTAGGAGAGGAAAACCCACACACATGGTGGTTTTCTGTTTGATAAAAGTGTTTGAAAGATTGCATTGCAGTGACAAATTCTCTGGGCTTTGTTCACAGCTGAAAAGGACATAGATCTCAAAAAGCACATCTCAAAAGCAGACAGGGTGGCCACGCAACATCTCGATTGTACAAAGTTTTTCATTCCCTACACACACAAAAAGAGCTTTGAAATAGACACAAAACAGTCTGCTGGAGTTGATTTCCAAGATAAAGAAATGATACATGGTGGATCACCTGTTATATACTCAGCGTAAAAAAAACGTCAACCACCTAATTTATATCTCTCATGATATACTAGGAGTGCAGTCTGCTAGGAGCATGGCTTATGCAATCTCCTTGAAATTAATGGTGCTTTCACAAATGCATCATAGTCCCCTTGAACAACTCCCATTCATTCAACAGGATTTCTGCAGGAAGCAGATTGTGTCCTATTATCTCCTTTATGACACTTTCCCAAGTGAAAAGTACCTTACCATCCTTCATCTCAACAGCAAAGTTCCTGGGCATTATGATACATTGGCCAGACTTTGATCAACTGCAACCAAGAATGAAAGAAAGGAAGCTGAGAAGGAACTTCAAATATTATCATTCACCTGATGCAAGGGTTCTGTTGGACACACTTTAATATTTTGGCTTCCCATCTCAATTGGCCAGCTAATTTTCAGGGGTATAGATAAAAGTGGGGGAACAAGATATCCTTCAGATGTTATTCCCACTATTCTTGACCATTAAGCAATGTTTTGCAGTCCAACAACATTAGGGGGGGATACATCCCCCAGCTCTAGTGTAGAAGATCCAGCTCTATCCTGCCTCTGTTCAATGGAGTTTAGGCAGTAGGTTCACATTCAATTTTGTATCCATACAGATTACCTTTGGTATTCTGAATGGTTTCCACCCAGACTGCAGTCACCAGCAACGTAGGGTGGAGGGACTACAATAAATGAGTCGAAGCAAAGAATTTCAAATCAACCAAGTTAATAGTCCCTCCTCGACACAAATTTAACAGGCACAGAGAAAGGAAACAGTGCATAACGTTGATACTGCTCCACTGGGCAGTGAGCAGAAATCACATGCCAATTAAAAAGGCCCAATGTGGCCATGTAACAGCCCAGTAATACGGCCAACCTACAAAGCTCAGATGCATCCAAGGCTGCGAAAAGGAAAAACAAACCACTTTGTTGAAATAAGTGTTATCTGTTTATGTCTTTTATTGGACTCCTGAATTTCCCAGTGGGGTGGTTATTGTTGTTTTATATATTAACACACTTACGATGGAGTGAAAGTATTGAACCTGAATACATTACCACTTGCTGATTTGTTGCTTACAAATGGCATTTTAACAGCAGCCATGATGCAAACAGTTCTTGGTTTCAGCATTTTGGTCAAACTTCTGTTTCATACCCAGTGGTATAAAAACAGATATAACCAGCAAGATGTTATCTTTCAAATAAGAAGAAGCTTGCTTATCTTGAGGCAGGTTTGCATTGTCAGTTTGGTCTCCCTGTCTGCTCTCTACTTGCTTCCAAGGATGGGCAGAAGTTTATGAATACTGTAAGTTTGGGAAGGTTCTTCTCTTTCCATCTAAGGTATTTTGCACAGCTCAACAAAGAGCTAGTAAGAGGAGCAAAGAGTAACTCCTGAATGTAAATTAGATTATCACATCCTGAGAAGAGCCCTGATTCATGCTGGCTGAGAAATCAAATGTTTCCAAGAAACCACCAACATGACATGAAAGCAGGAGCCTCGCTTGCTGTTGCCCTGTAGCAATGTCTAGAGACATGTTGCGTTATGTCAAGATTGGAAAACTGCATTCAGTCCAGGGCCCAATTTCCTCCCGTGCTGGACACCATACATCCTGATGGTGTTACCTCCATCAGAACTGACATTGCATCATTTCCTATCACTGTTTTGAAAAGTGCTCTGATGAAAATTAGATGTATTTGGGAGGTTGGGGGGCTTTCTGTGTGAGGCTGGGGAACTTTTGTATGTCTGGAGGGCAAAGTCTGAAATTGCATCCGAAAAATTGTAAGGGAGGAGTGTTGGAGACTGTCGTGGGGCTTGAGAAACTACACTGGGTTCCATGGAGTTCATGTAGTCCATGAGCCACATCCTATTCCTCATCCATGCATGTGTTTCCCCATCCCCACACACCACTCCCCCATCTCCACATGTCACTCCCCTGTCCGTATATGTCGTTCCCCCATCCCTGTGTCGTCCTGTCCTGTGTTGTCCTGTCAGTAAAAGGATGGGGCACCACAGGGGGAATGAATGCATGCCACACCTGGAAGCCCCGCACCCCAAAAGCCCTTCTCCCCAGAAGCCCCCCCCCCCCCCCCCACACACACACTGGGTGATACCTGGTGTGGGGACGCCACTGATCTGTGTCATGTTTCAGTTACAGGGAATCAAAGAAGAACTGGATGTTCTTCATTTTCTATTCTTTGCTAGAAAGTCAGAGGGCAAATTTTGGCTAAAACTGGGATGACTGAAACATATAGCACATGGATTCTATTAAGCCAACACACACGTGCGCACACACTTACTTCTCTCTAGCCCACTATCTGAAGTATGACTTGAGTGGAAATCAAATTAGTTTAGGAATTCTGCTGATGAGTAGAAAGTATAACTCTGGACTGGTTGATCTATAACAAGCATGTGAGATCACCTAGGGTAAAAGTCACCTTTGACCAGCTGCTACATGAATTTCCATTTATCAAATGAAGTCTCATCACTGGGGCTTCCAAGGAAGCAAGGTTTGATGGACTGCAGCTTTTTGTTGCAAGTCAACAGTTCATGCTTGGAAAGACGAAACAGAGCAGCCACTTATACTGGGCGGGAAGATTTGCCACATGGAGACCTTTGTTATCATTAAAGGCAAGGCGATCATATTTTCAACACTGTGTAGCTAAGACAAGCTGCAAGTTGAAAATGATTAGGTGGAAATTAATGGGTTTCTTGTGGAAAGGCAGCAAACGTGTTGTTTGTGGAGCTTATTTTAAAGTAATGCTGAACAAAAAGGCACTTAACCTTGAGCTATAAATGCTTCTGGGAAGCTCTGATCATTATGCCATTCAACACAATATTAAATGTTAAGATATTTGCCTTGAATACACAATGAAACATAAAGGGAGGCATTTAACAGAAAAGGCAGCACCTAGCTAAGCATAACTAGCAGCAAGGAGAAACATGACATGACTAAGCTGGCCTTCATATTGCAACTAATGGCTTTCATGTCAGTGGATCAGTGAATCTGTTCCAGTTTTTAGACCAAACATGAAACAGATTATCCAAGGTGCTAAACATATTCTGGGGATATGATTCAGCTCCTTTAAGGTGCAACCTAAAACCCAAAATTGATTCACCACCTCACTGACAAGAAAAGCACAAGCTGCCACTGGTAATATCATATTTCCTAATTACGTTATCAGACCTTCCAATATTTTGCAAATGAAAAAGGGGCATGTGTGGCCAAGAAACATTAGAGTGTGGTCAAGAGGGATAATATTATTAATGTAGAAGAATACACAAGCTAAGAGAGGCTGCAGCAGTCTGCTTTTGCCTAAGCCTACTGGGAACAGCAAGATTTCACACCATCCTCTCCTCTCCCTGCTGCTGTGTTGAGCACAAACTACATTTGCATTTTGAACTCAGTCTGTAGCAACTGAATTAAGTTGAAAACAAAGGGAGAAAGTGGGAGGAGTAGAGAAAAACTGGAAAATTTTAAAAGCAGCTGAAAAAAGTGGGATGACAGAGGATTACTTGGTGCTGGTCCTGCCAATTCAGGATAGATGGAGGGTATGCATTATTCATTTACAATATTCAAAGACATAGCCATGTTAATCAGCAAATCAGTATGCAAAGGGATCTAGTAGCATCTTTGAGAGTAACTAAAACAAAGAAGCAAGTAGCATGAGCTTTCCTATATTTTAGCTTACTTCTTCCATGTACCTGAGAAAGTAGACTCAAGACTACAAAAGCTCAATTATAGTAATTTCTGCACATACAGGCTACTGCCACACTGTAGAAATAAAGCAATTTGATGCCACTTTAACTGCTAATTCCGTGCTATGGAATTATGGGATTTGTAGTTTGGAGGGGCTCTCTGAAAAGTGAGGTGAAATATAACAAAAACTACAAATCCCAGACATAAACCAGAATTGCACAGCAAGCTTATGGTTCTCTTTTAGATGTGGACTCATGGTTCCCATTTTCTAGACTCATTTTCTAGATTCAGAAATGATCCTTAAAGACACAGCAAGACTATTGTATAGAACTGTTCCACACACACTGCCACAATAGCCAATTCTGCATGCTTAGGCTGCATTTGCAATGCAGAAGTAATGCAGTTTGACATCACTTTCACTCCATGCTATGGAATTCTGGGATTTGCACTTCTGTGGGATATTTAGCCTTCTCTGTTAGAGCGCTCTGGTACCACAACAAAGTACAAATCCCAAGCTTCCATAGGATGGAGACATGACAAAATGGTGTCAAACTGCATTATTTTGCAGTGTGGCAGCAGCCCCAGTTTTAAGATTAATGTTAAATAATTATGCATAAGAAGTTGAGTTTTAGAATCTGATTTGCATTTTTTAAAATATATAATGCTTATGGTTTGTTGATACTGTAAAACAGAAATCTCTTTTCTTTTTAGCTCCATTTGTGAATCTCTGGCAAGATAGCTGAGCTTTTTAGTTCATATGTGCAGTACATAGCAACCTTAGAGACTGTATCTACTGCAATTTGGGGCAAAATGTGTCCCTTTGATTGCATGTGGCTCCAAAGGGTCCACTTCTCCTTAGGAGGAAATGGCTTTATGGGTCAAATATGAGGTGGGTAGGATGAAATGGCCAATTATACCACCTAGGAGGCACAACTGTCCATTTGGTTATATTTGGAGACCCTCCCAATTGGAGGCAAATGATGGTAAGATGTATGGGGGAAACCATCCAGTGTTAAGGAACAAATGGAGTCCATCCCCGATCTCCTGCAACCACACAGAAACTGACCCATTTGAATGCAGATAGAAGTGGCAGACAATGACATTACAAAATTCAGAGGGAAAGAAGGCACAAGATTCATCTTGTGCTATGGCATCAGCTATTTTTGTTTGGATAAAATATTCCTTAATGCACTCACCGTTTCTTGGTGCATGAATAAAAGCATGTTAGCAACTCAGTTCCCATCCCATTTTCCCCCTTCTTTTTCTGTATGAACCATTCAGTAGGACCACTTTTTTCTCCCTACATAATAAAGCAATGACCCCTACTCTGTATCACAGGGACTGACCATCAACAGAGTATTGCTTGAATCTTCTTATAGAGTCTACTATGCAAATAAATTGAGTCAATACAAAAGAGACATATGAATAGATTTACTTAAAGAAACAAACAGATGAAAATTTGCTTTCCAGTTCACTGTTTGCCTCCAATCTATCATTTATTAACCCTGCCAAACTTTACCTCACCCACACTTTCCTATTCTTTGTAGTCAACTACAGAAAACTAAGGGCCTTATTGCATTACAAAAGAAAGATGAGAGGCAGCAAGATAGAAGCAGATTTCTTATTACCTTCCTGCATGCCCACAAAGCACTTCCACTCTACCGCCAACATGATCATAAACACATGCCTTTTGTTCCACTAGGAAAATCCATTTGACAAAAGTGAGACATTTATGACTGGCTCCCTCTGGAAACAGAATGGAAGTATTACAATATCATGCAGGAAAGTAAGCAAAAAACTGCTTTTATCTCGCTTCCTCTCGTCTTTCTTTTGTGATGCCATAAGGCACTAAGTTAAAACTTATTCCTGTATGTTGCACCAAAGATATGGGCAGCATTCTGAAGTTTATACGAGCTTTGCTATGATGGGATGAAACATACATTCCAAATGTACCTATTTAATAGGTACTGCTGTGAACTGGAACATATGTACCAGCTGTACCATGTGTGTGTGAGTGAGGGAGGGAGGGAGAGAGAGAGAGAGAGAGAGAGAGAGAGAGAGAGATTGATTGATTGATTGATTGATTGATTTGGTTAGAGTTATTGTTCAGTACATGAATCTAGTGACTAATCATATGCTTATTTTGGAAGAAATGTTGTAGAAAAGGAAAGCCAGCATCATGTAGTGGTTTGAGCAGAACTCTGGAGACCAGGGTTCAAGTCTCCACTTGACCATGGAAACTCACTGGTGGCCTTGGACTAGTCACACACTCTCAGCCTCAGAGGAAGGCAAAGGCAAACTCCCTTGAGTTCACCTTGGAGTTGCCATAAGTCAGAAATTACTTGAAGGCACACAACAACAAATTTTAGAAGACCTGCCCTACAGGTTGGACCTACTACAGCAACTGTGTGGTGGCTAGGGGCTATTTTCCCCCCAGATTGTGGCTTGCCATCCACTGTTCTCTGGGGTGCACATCTTTAAAGAGATACTCTGACTAAAACAATGGAGATCCACTCTTTTGCTAAAAAGACTTTTGTAAACAACTGTCACTAGGAAAAATGTATTTTAAGGTTAAACACACTACCTCTTACTTTCCAGCATTTAACAAATGAACACTTGGACACCTGTGGTCAAGCAATATCAGAATGTGCTCAAAATGGCAAACATTATTCATGCAGAAAAAGAGACAAGCTAGGAGAGGCTGCAGTAATTTGTTTTTGCTTCAGAATACTGGAAAGGGTGAGATTTTGCCCTCTTCTCTCCCCTTGCTAAATTGAGTGCAAACAACTTTTGTACAGTACTTGCAGCAACTGAAGTAAGGCGAGGATTAAAGGTGTGTGTGAGAGAGAAGGACTGAAAAAGTGGGACTTTTTAAAAACAGCTGAAAAAGTAGGCAGACACAGGATTAATCAGGACTATCCCTGTCAAACTGGGGGAGTTAGAGGATATGGAAATATCCTGGTAGTCTCAAATCCATGTACCAGCCTGACCTAAACTCAAATGGACACACTTGCAGTAGGACCATAAAACACCCGTAGGGATAACAGAGCGAAACAGTGAAGAGTAAAAAGAGCCAGTGGAGCTTTGTATCAAATGCTGAAGAGCCTGTCCACTTTCCTATTTCTGTTGCCTCTTAAGTAGCTGGAGTGGAAATTTGCAAAACAGCCTCCTCTGTGTATATTTTCCTTCTCCCAGCCATGCATATAGATTGCTATGACTGTGGCCACAAAGCACCAATGCACCTGTCTCTAAAGCTGTTTGCTGTGCCATATCTACAAAGTAAGAAAAAGCAGTGATCCACAAGAAACAAGCAAACTAAAGTAGCAGTTCTAAATACAAGGAATTATTCACTAAGTTGAAACAGCAGAATTTAATTATCTGAGCAACCCAGTTAGCTTTCATTTACAGTAAAGATCACATTTATAGGAGGCATTAAAAAACTGCTTACATCCTGGCAAGGATGAAGAACCTAATGGAGGGAAATGTCCAAAACACAGCTTACAACAACTGTATTTCTTCCATTATCTCCATTTGTTCATTCTACTCAGAATAGGAGAGCATCATCCATACCAGGAAAGACAATGAGCCAGGTAATTCCCCTATCCAACTTAATTTTATATCCTAAAGCAAGGGAGTGTAAACTATGGGTAATGTTAGACTATACAGTAGTTGCTATCACCTCTTATCGTTAGCCATGCTGCAAAATGGATACTTGGAGTTCCAGTCCATATCTAGAGATCCACAAGTGGCTCACCCCTGCCCTGAAAGAATAAAGAATCATAGAATTATAGAAATGGAAGAGACCATAGGGCCATCCAGTCCAACCCCATTCTGTCATGGAAGAAGACATAAACAAAGCAATCCCAACACATGGTCAACCAACCTCAGTCAGTGGTGTCAATGGAAAGGTGTGGGTATGTGGACCACACCGGATGACACTATCAGAGGGGGTTAAACTGGGCATCAGCAAGGCATTCCAAGGCCCTTCCTCCTGAACGAAAGAAAAGAAAGGGAAGCTTTTGTTTCAAGCGGTGTGTGGATGAATGAATCCATGGACCTTTCTCTCTGCTCCCACCTCCCACAGCCTCCCCCTCCAGATCTTTTTGGTTTCTTTCCACCATTGCCCTCTTGGCGGGGGGGGGGGGTATTTATTTTGATTTCCTCTTTCCTTGAAGATGGAGATCTTTCGTAATTAAAAAAAACAGTTCTTGCTTAGCGGGGTGTCCCATATTTGCTGTCTTGGCTCAGGGAAGGAATGACAGTGGCTGGACGAAGGATTCCCTGGGGTAAGACCTCCCTCTTCATCCCAGGAAGTCCATGGGGGGTGATACCATGAGATACCGTACTGTGCGACACCGACCCTAGTGATGCCACTGGCTTCTGTTTTAAAAAGGAGGTTTTGTTAAGAGGCAAGCTCTTCAAATATGTAATCCCAGTCCTGAAGCATGAAATAAAATAAACCAAACTATTATCTTGGGTCATTCCTACTTCCTTCTGTACAGATGTATAGTTCCTGTCTTGGAAATAAATGGCACTGCACTATTTCCAACTGTTATTTCAGATGTACTCTTAACACAAATATATAACACAGGCTAGGATAACATCTAGAATTAGGGGGGAGAACGCAAAACCAAATTTGCAAAGTCCTTTGACCAAAGATGGTTGTGAGATGGTTATTGACAGCACTGCTTCTAGCACTTGACATTCAACTGTGTAACTGTGTAATCATGGAACTGTAGAGCTGGAAGGTACATCAAAAGTTATCTAGTCTAACTCCTTGCTAATGCTGGCAATCTACATCTAAAGCTCCCCTGATAGATGGCCATCCAACCCCTGTTTAAAAATAAAAGAGAGCCCATCACTTTCTCAGCTCATGCATTCCACTGCCAGACAGCTCTTAATGCCAGAAACAGCAATGCATATTTCTGCTTTTTTGTACTCTAATGCAATATGAGCACAAAAAACCTTTCCAGACTACTTAGAGATGCCATCTTTTGCATTTGTTTCTATAGCAAGAAGTCATCAACCACCATTTAAACTATTTAAATGTTGGCTTGTAGATTTATTAATTTTATATCCAACTTTTTCACTAAAAAGTAGTACACAAGGTAACTAACAATAAAATGTAGCTAAGTAAACAATGGGTGCAACTATGCTGTAAAAATAGTGCAGTTTGTCACCACTTTAAGTGCTATAGCACCATCCTATGAAGTCCTGGGATTTATAGTTTTACAAAGTCTTTAGCCTTCTCTGCCAAAGAGTGCTGGTGCCTCACAAAACTACCAAGCCCGGGATTCTGTAGGATGGAGCCCTGGCGGTTAAAGTGGTATCAAAGGGCATTATTTCTACAATGTAGATGCACCCAATATTATAATTATCCAGAGCTTTGGAATTTGGTGTCGCCAATATGCTGATGACACCCAACTCTATTTCTCCTCCCTACATAACACCAAGAAATCTATTTCAAGACAAAAACAGTATCTGGTGTCAGTAATGGACTGGATGAGGGTGAACAAATTGAAACCATTCTGACAAGACAAAATTGCTCCTGGTCAACCAGAAGGCAGATCAAGGAACAAGGGTGCAGACTGTGCTAGTTGGGATTGGATTACACTCTCCCTATTTTGCTCTTTCTTCAGAGATGAATAAGTCCTTACTGCTGGCAAGAAAAAAGCATTAACAACATATCTGCTCTGGATCCTTGTCTTTCCTAGGCTGTTGGCTGACAATCATAGACTTTTGGCTCAGTATTTAAATTTTACATTTATTTACTTCAGACCTGGGCAATGGCACAACATTGTAAAATCTAATCTTTGGTAAGAATTGCCACATGAATTTTGAAATATGAAATGTTGGACCAGGAAAACACTGGCCTTTCCACCTCTTAAGAGGGTGGAAAGAGGACAAATTAATCTCGAGATGAGGAAGAATACATAGGAACTGTTATGGAATATTTTAAGATCACACTGGAAGAACTTGTGACTCCTGCAAACCAAATGCAGCTCACCAACAATCAGCATTCTTGACTGCCATATCTGTTGTCTGCACTCCAAGATCGGCAACAAAATGGTATGTCTATCAAGGCCACTGTTAGCAGTCCTATCTTCCTGGTGGCCATGGAGGCTAGTAATCTGAATGTGCAAGACAGTACCTTACCTCCACAATGTGGGATGCCATTCTCCTTGAACTATGGGGCAGTGATGGACTGTGTTCAAACACCTTCCAACATTACACAGATGAAAAATGGAACATGTGAAGCCAAGAAATATCAGACTGAAGTTACAATGGAACAAGTTATTAATGAGGAAGAATACACAAGCTAGAACAAGGCCTGAGACTACTGGAAGAGACAAGGCTCTGCCTACTCCTCTCCGCTTCCCTTCCTTCAAACTACTTTTTCACTTTGAACTCAGTTTGCAGCAAGTGAAATAAACTGAAGATTAAAGGACATTTTAAAATTCACTGGGGAAAAAGGGGTGCCTGACAATTTATCAGGAATGTCCTTGCAAGATTAGGACAATTGCACGGTATGTGTTCAGTCTGGTGAACTTCAAGTGTAGGCCTGCCGGAACCATATTCCAGAGCTTTGAAGAGTTATGTGGATTCTCAGAATCTAAAAAGATGTCTTTGCAGGGTTCCAGCAGGCATGTTCCAGACATCTGCACCTGATATTCTTTAATGCTCTAGTGAGTACTATAGCAGCTTGGAGCTACCCTTGCAATACACCAAATCAATAATACCTCAGGTAAACACCTAGCATTACAGGAAATGTAAGCAGTCAGTGTAAACCACTTCTGTTTATTAAAGCACTGCCACTTCTGTCATTCCTGACACTGAAAGAGATTATCACAAAGTACTATGCCAAAGGTCCTTTCTAATCCAGAGCCTACCCACTCCCTTATATACAGTACTTCTATGCTCCTGAACTATGAGAGCATGGGAAATGTATGACTTGCACCTAAAATACACAACACAAAATTGGGTTTCATATAATTTTGAATATTCTGGCAACCACAGTAAAAAGGAGTACACCAGAATATTTGGAGTACAGAAAAATATCAGGATACTTGAGTAGCATAAACTAACATGTTTGCTGCACCTCCTTTCCTCCTCCCCCACTTGAATCCCTTTTGTTTTGTTGCTTCGTACTGAAGTTTATAATTAAATATTTTAAATGGTTAGTAGCACAAAATCTCCTAGGTTCTGCTCCCAGCATTTCCACTTCTAAAAGATCTCAAACTGGAAGGGCCCTTTCCAAGATCTAGGAAAACTACACCTGCTAGTCAAAATTGGCAATATTAGGCTGGGTGAGTTAGTGAACTTCTGCAGAAAATGGCACTTCCATATATTTTATCATATTGTAATAAAACAGAGCTGCCGTGTTTTCAGTGCCTTTTTGAAACTAGCATAGCTAGGCTGCTGGGAAATGTTAAGATCAATTTCAGACGTATTAGGATTTTCTGTTAGCGGCAGATGTTGATAGCAAAAATTTTATTCACTTGGCATTTATTTGCATGCAGTCAAAAAAAAAAAGAAGCATTAGGAAAACAGGTGTGCAAATAAAGTTCCCATTATGAGCAGGACTTTTATTTGACTGCACAGATTAATAAACATTCTTGATCATGAATGATCCTAGGGAGGAAAGCAACAAACACTCTCTGATGAATATGAAAAATGTTTAAGGATAATCTTGAAAGCTACGTGAGGAATGATAGAAACAATTAGATACAGAACAGAAAACTAATTTCTTATCATCCATTACAAAAAGTAATATTTATTAAGCATTAATCATGCACTGGGTGACATACCAAGAAAACAACAGAGCCCAATGAACTCATAAGCTAAAACTAGTAAACACTGGAACAAAAGACCAGTTGTGGAATATTGATATACATTATGGGAAACTGAAGGGGAGGCATAGAGACCATAGCAATTAGTATTATGCATTGTGCATCTGAAGTAGGGAATTAAAAGAAAAATTGCCCATTGCATTTATAAAAAGAAACCGGGAGGGGGGGGGGGGAATAGAGAATATTTAGGTTTTAATTTTTGTGTTGTTGCTCTTGCTACTTGCTTGTTGAAAACAAGCTCAACTTTCAAATATGTGCTGTAACTTTCTTATCAAATGTTTGCTGTTCCTGTACTATTAATATTGGTGTCAGTTTTTTGACAACATTGCTATGAATAAAGAATTTCCTTTTCAGTGTGGTTCAGAAAGGGATGCTTTGGGTCCAATAAAGCCATGGACCAAGGATGGGGTCATGCTTGATTTTAACAAGGAGATTCCCCATCCAGCCCACAGAGGCTTCCTCCTGGGCTTTGTCTTCCTTTCCTAAGCCTTGACCCTCCACAGGATTTTGCTCCTTCTCTCAGTGGAAGGCAGTCCCCACTTTGACCAGTAATCTGAAATGACAACCAATGTCTCCATCTAATCCTGGTACCTCAGAGGAAATGGCTGACAGAGGCTTACCTGGCAATGCTACATGGAAGCCTCTCCAAATGGAAGCACTGGACATAATCTACATCAGATATAAGGCTACCAGGCACAGATATCCTCCTTGTTCAGTTGTTCACTTTTACAATATCTGAGCACCATTTCTGAATAGGGCTTCCCACTTGGCCACCGTGCATAGCCAGCTCTATCCCCCAATCTGCCATGTAACATCCCATGGCACCTGCCACTCCAATTTTTGCTGCAGCAAACTAAGAGTGTGTATTTGCTATATTCAAAAGGGAAAAAACCTATGAAAGAAACCCCATTCATATTTTATGCACATATATAAATGGGAATTAAAATTAATCCATGACAATTAATTTAGTGGCTTTTTAAAAATCTTTCCAATTTCTCAACATTTATTCCTATTTGCTTCCTAATATTCTTTCACTCTCATCATGTGATCTCTTCACACAACAGTCAGCTGAAGAATGACAGAATCACATGAGTTCAGGCAGATAGATAGATAGATAGATGATAGATAGATAGATAGATAGATAGATAGATAGATAGATAGATAGTGCATTCCAATCTCTTATACCATTGTTTCACAAAATATGCAGGAATTTTGTGCACTAGTAAAAATATTTTTCCCTGTTCTATGCATTTACTGGGGATGGGGAGCAATGGAGTGCATATGCTTTCACAGCAAAGATAGGCTACATTTCCTAAAGTGGCAGAAAGGAACAAGCAAACAAAAAAGCAGTACATACAATTGCATAATTACTGAAAACTTTGTGAAATGATGCCACAGGAGACACAGTTTTCAGCAAAGTACTGTAACACAGAGGAATTAAAAGCAGATGCTGCCTAAGGCTTTATTTGTTTCTTCGATCCTCAAATGCCAGTTTTCCAGGGAAAACCATCCCCTATCTGATTCTATTTTCTCTTGAAGGTGCTGTTTGCAGCAAGCAATATTATGGGGATACAAAGGTCAATTTTTCAACAATGAAAAAGCTGGTGTGGCAGTTAGAGCTGGATCATGAGCATCTTTGAGGGCACAAGAGTTTCTCTTACTGCAGAATAAAAACAGGTAGTTGGAAGAAGTTTGTTTAAAGGCATGACTAACATCACTTGTCATTTGGCCCTTCATCTTAATCTTAATCTCACACAGCAAAGAAGAGCAGCTGGTACTCATATACCTAGACTATATCAAGTCAGATTACTCTTAGTATTTCTAGATATACTTCATTTATATTTATATATTTATTTCAGTTCTATCTCACACCGCCTTCAAGAAACTCAAGGCAGCACATAAGATTCCTCTTCTGTTTTATCCTCAAAAATGCTCTGTGAACTTTATCATGCCAGCATGCTATCCCACCATAGGAGTTTATTGCTTGGGCAAATAAGCCAGTATACTTCTTCCAGCTTCAGTTCTAGATCTGGGATGCCCCTGGATGTTAACATAGCTAAATTGCCACCAATCTAGGCAGGATGTCACCACCCAGATGCATCCCAAGTTGAAGCCTCGCTCAGTTGGCCAATTTTTAAAGTTGGAAGCTCCCCGACTTTGAAAAAGTGTTGGCGGAGTGAGGCATCAACCTGGGATGCATCTGAGTGGCAACATTCCCCTATATCAGTGACGATTTAGCTATGGTAACATCCAGGGGCATACCAGATTAAGAACGGAAGCTGGAAGAGGTTAGCCAGTTTATTTGCCCAATAACCTCCATAATCACACTTGTTTAAGAATGGAAGCATACTGGTTTGGCATAATTTCTTATCACACCTGTCCCCACAATAGCACTTTGGCGATCCATGGTCACATGTTTTGTTTTCTACACTGCCAAACACTGCCTTCCAGAAAGAAGGGTGAGAATGAGCAATTACAGCTACCAACTGCATCCCAAAGCTGGCTGCTATGTGCAGCACACAGCTTCAGGAGGGTGTTGGCCGCTGCGATCACTACAACAGAAAGGAGGAGAGGAAAAGAGGAGCAGAATCGCTCCCACTCACACCACATGATTGCATGAGAAGTGGAATTGCAGAAGAAGGGGCCTATCGCATGAAGGCAGTAGTGGAATAGCAGCAAGACTAGCCTATTGACAAGTTTTGCCATCAATGAAAAGGTGCACCACATTAACAAATGGAATGCAAGGCTGTAGCAGGACAGACACAACATTGTGTGATAGGTACTAGCCAAAGACACTTTAATGCTTTTAAAATTCCACTTTTCTAGCCTCATGTGATAATTTTATTTATTTATTTATTTATTTATTTATTATTTTGTTGAAATACTGACTGGTCTATGGTGGCTAAGCAAGCTTCATGGCTGCACAGGGATTTTAATTTGAATCTCTCTAGTTCTAGGTGATCATACTGACTACTATACCATAAAAGTTCTCACATATTTCAGGAGTGGATATTCCATAGTGCTCCAGATAATTCTGGATTGCAACTCTAATAAGACCCAGTCAGCATAGCCCATGGTGACAAATACTGGAACTTCAATCTAACATATAGAAGATTAGTACACTGCGTCCTCGCCTTACGCGGGGGATTCATTCCGGATCCCTCCGCGTAAGGCAAATTCTGCCTATGCTCGAGCCCCATTGGAAACAATGGGGCTTGTGTGCGGCGGCACGGCGGCGCGGGTGTGCGTGGGGCGCAACGGGCGCGCGCGCCCATTCAATTGAATGGGACACGCCGGCCCTTCCGTCCCACGCGCGCGCCGCGGCTTGAGCGCGTACGCTCAAGTCCGCGTATGGCGTGCCTGCGTATGGCGCAGGCGCACTGTATTACCAAATTGCACCACACACATTTTTAATTGATTTATCAACTATAGCAAATATACAATTATAAAACCTAGAATTATATATGAGAAGAAGATTAGAGTGATTAGAGTGCTATACTAGAACTGGGAAAAGCCACGTTCAAATCCCATTCATTATTGCCTATTATATCATTTAGTACTACAACCTTCAGTCCCTGAGAGAGAGCATGCTATAACTTTTATATAGATCTATCATTTCCAAATTGTGTTTCTGAAATCCTTAACAATTTCAAATATGTTTACTGGGCGGTGAGATTTTACCCATTTCTTCCTTCATTTAAAAATAATTTTAGCCATTTTCATATATGAAAATGACAAATTAAGCAATACATTTTCCTTCTGGGTAAGAATAATTTTATAAATTAATACTGAATAAAGTTCTTTCTCAGCAACCATCTGTCCTAAAAAGTTATTACTGTACTGCTCTGTTAATGCAAAACTAACAAATCATGTATAGCAGTGGTTAGATGACATATTTTTAAAAATCATTCTCCAATGAACATATCAATAGTAGTATATCCATTTCAGAAAACATGCTGACTCTTTGAATGGAATTCTCCTGCCACTCTTCTATCTCCTGAACAGGAAAAGGAAGCAACTACTCATAAAGAAGTGATGATGAGCCAGACAAGGAGAAGAGCCACAATAAATCTCAAAGACTCATGTCATTAATTTTATGCACAGGGCATATAAACAAGAGCAAGAGCATTTTCAGTCCTACCTTGTATTGTTTCTCTAAATAGAGCAATTGCTGTTATTATTGTATTTGAATCCCACCTTTAACCCAAAACTGGAATTCATGGGACTATAAAAAATTAAAACAGATATAGATGAAAACACATATCAGTAAAACATGTAAAATGTAATTAAACTGTCAATAGAACAAAGCAATGTAAAACATATCCATCATCTATTCACCTGCCAAAAGAACGATGATGTTTGAGATTAGCGCACCGGCTTTTATCCCCATGCTAGGCATGGGATGTAAACGCAGATGAATGGATTCCACCACACAGCTCTCCCTGGGCAGTACCCTTCCTTTACCCAAACTTCTCTTGGACCTTTCAAAGAACGAGAAAATCTCATTCTTTAAAAGGTCTGTGAGCAACTCAGGTCAGGTACAGAATGAGTACTGCCCAGGGACAGAGCTGTGCAATAGAAATCATCCCTGTGCGTTTACATCGCACGCCTAGTGTGGGAATTAAAGCTGGTGTGCTAATCTCCGTTGTCAGAACCAGCTGAGTTTCCACTCTGAGATACAGACAAGCAGTCCTCAGTTGCAGGTCTTTATTGCAGATATCATCAGAGACAGAAACTGTTAGCCCTGTGTCTCAGTTATAATTAACATCCTGGGTCAGGTCAAAGCATAATAAAACAATTCAAAATTAATAACTCCACCACCACTCCCAATTACCTGGTGCATTTTCACCCTGTTCTCATAACAATGTTCAGATGTCCCCTATCTCCCCCCCCCCCCCCTTTACATCTCCAGCCCATACAGTCTCTGGCCATCCACCTGGTGATAAGCCTTCAGCTTGGCTACAGAAAACTCCTCCACATACCTCTGGTCTGATCTCAACATACAGTGCATCCTTCCAGTACTTCCCCCACTATCCCCCCCCCCCCCCATTACAGCCTACACACCACATATAAAATAAAGCAAAATACATGAAACATACATGGCAGGATCTTTAGATTCTGACACATGTGGAGGGAGCCAGTCTAACCTCCCTGGTCAGTTCCTGGAAACAGCTGCCAAGAAGACCTTCTTCCATATTTTCACCACACATACCATACATGAGGGTGGTGGGACCAAGAGGAAAGCCTCACTTGAAAATCTCAAATGTTGGGCAGATAAAGATAGTCTCAGTTCTTACCCTTCAGAACAGGGTGTCATAGGACATAGTCAAAACGGAATTGTGCTCTGAAACAGACTGGTAGCCAGCATTATAATGGGAAAGTTGTGTGCTCCCTACAATCAATTAGCTGCAGCCCCAGTCCTTGGCACTCAGTAAACAAGAGTTTAACAAACAATGCCAACAGACATTTTGTATAGGCGTAGTACAAGAGACAGTGCAATGTGAGTTTGTGTCTGTTGGGTTAAACCAC
Source organism: Sceloporus occidentalis (assembly GCA_023333645.1). Taxonomy (NCBI): domain Eukaryota; kingdom Metazoa; phylum Chordata; class Lepidosauria; order Squamata; family Phrynosomatidae; genus Sceloporus; species Sceloporus occidentalis. The sequence goes on from JALMGF010000006.1 coordinate 140,839,066, forward strand.
TCAGCCTCAGAGAGTATTGGGAGAGTTTTTTGGCTTAAGGCTGTTGGGTCTATTGGCTTTGTGCTCTCATTAGTGTTCTATTGTTCTTTTGTGTGGAGGCTCACATCTTCTACCTGAGCCCATTGTCTCAGAGGACATGAGCCAGAGACTTGGGTTGGGGGAGGACCCAGCAGCCACTATCTCTCTATATAGTTGTGGCCACAGTCCCTGGAACTTGGCAAACATGCATGGCCAACAGGCATTTCATGTGGGCATTTAGCAGGGGTGTTTTGAGGAGGAGGCTTGGAGTTCTGTTTCAGTGCCTGCTTAAGGTTACTGAAGGCTACTGAATATGGATGGTGCAGGAGTTGTTGCAATCACCTGCACCAGCTGAGGTACGTTTGTGTTCTTGCTGGAGAATGTGGATAGTTACATCCGCAGCAAATGCAAGTTGGTTGCTCCTTTATCTACTCTTCAGCACATGAGTGAGCATGAGATTTTCTTGGACAGAGTGGAGCAGACTGTGCAGAAAAACAGGCCATGTCTCTGAGGTCAGGTCCCAAACACAAGAGCAGACATGGAGAAATGTGACACATCGGAGTAGAAGGACCAAGGTTCATTTTGTGATTTTGGAGACATAGAATCAAGTCTAACCTTTCTCAGAGATGATGAGGATCAGCAACAAGAATAGTAGTGTCAGTTTCCGAAGAATGTGCAGCTGACCTTGGAAGATTCAGGACATGGAATGCCCCCTGCCAATCCTCAGAGGAGATGTCTATTGGTAGTAAGGAATTCCCTGATGAGGAACACAGAAGCAATGGTTTGTGGGCCTGACAAGATGTCTCATAAAGTGTGCTGTCTACCTGAGGCAAAAATCTGTGGTGTAACATAGAGGTGGATAAGACTTGTGACCATTACCCCTTCCTTTTTGTCCTCATGGGAATCAGTGACATAGCCCTCAGGGTATCACAAGAGATTATGAGTTTATGGGTAGGAAACTGAAAGATCTTAATGTATAGTTGCCATTTCATCTCTCTTCCCAGTTGAAGGACACAACTCAGGAACGAGGGAGAAGGACAAGGAGATCTGCCTCTCTCCATGGATAGTGGAGATGAACAACTGGCTCCACAGATGGTGCCACTGGGAATAATTGGGGCTTTTGGACAATGGTCTGCAGTTTCAGGAAGATGGCCTTCTGGCCAGAGATGGTAGATCCTCACAACAGTTGGCAGTAATGTTTTTGCTAAGAGTCTCACAAAGCAAAAGTCATGTTTTTACTAGGCATGTTTACACAGAGGTCAGTGTAATTGAGTCATCTCAACTGGAATGCACAGCAAAACTTTAATTTCTTGTTTTGTTTCCCCTTCCTGCTCCTGCCCAGCCAGATATTTGAGAATTGTATATTTCCTTTTAGAATATGATCTATTGTAGGCATTTCTTACTCCCAGAAAAATGTTGAGTTTATTTCATAATATGGAATGTGTACATGGGCATAGATGCTTATACTCTATATGACAAAACCAAGCCTGGGTCCCCCCCACCCCACCCCGTACACAGTTTTTTAGATCATGGGCTAGCAAGGCTAGGCTTGTAATTTAGTGAATGAATGGAGTGTGTGTACAATGATAAAATGGCACTACAAATACATTCCAAAAGGCATGGATGCCATAGTAGGCATTGGAGGGAGGTCTCAAGCCCTCACAAAAATAAGTTTTAGGGTGAGCCTCCCCCAAATGATATGGCAAACTTGGGTTACCAGAAACCCCTATGGAGTTTAACCTCCTCAAGTATGCATCAGTCAGAAAAATATTGAATAATCAAAAATATTAAGGTACTAATTGAGTTCTAACAGGAATAATAAAGGCTGCCTGCAATCTATCCTTAATACGTTCGCTTGAGAATAATATACACTGAACATATGGAGAGCACTTATGTGTACATATTGTGTTTTAGGAGTCTACATGTTTCAGAATATTTGAATGATAATGGATGGAGAAAATAATTTGGTCTCCTGTTAAAAAAGTAACTGCAAGTAGGCAAAATTAATAACTTCACTAAAGGGAGTTAACAATTGGAAAGAACATATACCAAGACTTCTGACTTGGACTGTAATGAGAATTCCTCTGGAGGACTAAATACCCTGAAGGCACCAGATCCTGACTGATCTTAGAAGCTAAGCAGGGTCAGCCCTGCTTAGAAATTGGATGGGAGACCACCAATAAATCCCAGATGCTGTAGGCTAATATATTCAGAGGAAGAATTATCAAAACCACCTCTGAGTATGCCTTGCCTTAAAAAAAAACCTGAGCTAATCAGAATTTTAAATGACTTGGAGAACAGGGCCAAAACTAGCAAAAGGAATTTCAACAGGGAGAAATGTAAGTAACTACACTTAGGCAGAAAAAAAATGAAATGCACAGATATGGGATGGGGAACAGCTGATTGACAACAGTATGTGTGAAAGGGATCTAGGAGTCTCAGTAGACCACCAGCCGAACATGAGTCAGCTAAAAAAAAAACAATGCGATTGTAAGCTGCATCAACAGAAGTATAGTGTCCAGACCACATGAAGTAATAGTACCACTCCATTCTGCTTTGGTCAGACCTCACCTGAAATACTGGGTCTAGTTCTGAGGACTACAGTTCAAGAGTGATATTGACAACTTGAAGCATAGGTAAAGCTGAAGGTAAAAGGTCTTGAAACCAGTTTAACCCCAGTGCATTTTAGCATGCCCGCGCGGGGGCGCGCACGGAGCATGACGGGAACGCGATGGGGCCCAGAACACCATTTTACTGCACACCGGAATGCTGCCTTTGCCGCCGGACGTTCCCATCGTGTTCCCGTTGAGTTTCTGGAGATGCCATTTCTGGGGACGCTTTGAAACAGCTCCCAGAACTGGCGCCCTCTGGAACTCAATGGGAACGCCCGGTGGCAAAGGCGGTGTTCCGGTGTGCAGTAAAATGGCGTTCTGGGCCCCATCGCATTCCCATCACGCTCCGTGCACACCCCCATTTGGGCAGGTTAGAACGCACCAGGGGACATTTTAACCCCGGTGCAATAAACTTCTATGACACAGAGCAATGTATTCAGGCTACAGAAAAAGAGATTCCACTGAAATGTTAGGAAGAACTTCCTGATGGTAAGAGCTATTCAAAAGTGGAATATGTTGCCTCGGAGTATGATTGAGTCTCTTTCTTTGGAGGTTTTTAAGCAGATGCTGGATGGCCATCTGTCTGGAGTGCTTTGACTGTGCATGGCAGGAAGTTGGACCGGATGGACCTTGTGGTCTCTTCCAACTCTATGATCTATATGTCTTGCTGCAGCTCTTTGGCTCAGACTCATTCTACAGACTAACACAGCTGTATCTTTGAATTCTACCACTGAAGTTTTCAAACATTCTTCAAAGGCAGTCCCATAAAGAAAGGATTACAGTGAACCAAATGGGATATAACTAAGCTATATGTCACCTTGGCCAGATCAGACTTTTAGGTACAGGCACAGCTGGTCCAGTAGCATTAAGCGTATAAATGCACTCCTGGCCACTGCAGAAACTGAATTTCCAGCCATTATTTAACTGAAATAGATTATTGCAAAATCTGGAAAAGTGTGAATTTTTAATTTCTCTCCTTCATCATTGACTCTGGACAGTTTCAGACATACACCATGTATAGGCAATATTACTTGGTTTGCTAACAAAGGTTTCCTGCACCAGTCAGAATCCCTGCATGATAGAGAAGACTGTGTTAATGCTCACACTCAGGGGCAAAGGCATTTCAGTTTCTTGCCTCTGTGCACTAAGCCATGCCCCTGATGCAGGGAATAGGCAACAGGTAGCAGTCCTTCTTGAACTCTCTGGAACTTATTCTTCAGTAAATCAGTAAGTAAAATGTGAATTTCACTTATGTTGTCTGTGATGTTTGCTGTTTTTAGTGTTTTACTTTTTAAAAACAATTTTATTGAAATGGTTTTAACTTATGTTTCCATACTAATATTGTTTCATTCTTTTTTAACTTTTGCAATTCATGTTTTAGTTGTGACTTTTTAAATTAGTTTAAGCTGCCTTGAATCCCATTTTGGGAGAATGGCAGGATATAAATTCAATAAAAAAATAAATAAGTAGTTCCCAAAGAATTGTGCTGTGAAAGCATCAATTAAAGTCACTTTTACAGGGGTTGTTTAGAGCAAATCCAAGACACTTACATCCAGCAATGTTATTTTACAGGGCCAGCATGGCATAGTGGTTTGAGTGCTGGACTGCGGCTCTGGAAACCAGGGTTCGAGTCCCAGCTTTGCCATTAAACCCACTGGGCAAACCTTGGGCAAGTAACACTCTCTCAGCCTAAGGGGAAAACAATGGCAAATTTCCTGTGAACACCAATCTTGCCAACAAAACCCCATGATAGATTCACCTTAGAGTTGTCATAAGTTGGAAGTGACTTGGAGTCACACAACAACAAACAACAACGTTAATTTATACATGCAAATACAAACACCTGTCTATCTATATGTTATTTTAGACACTTTAAAAAAATGAAATACTGGTTTGAAATGAAACCCAAGACCTTAACCTGAAGAGAAGCAAAATAAAAATGAAAGTCCCTTAAGCATACGATGACAGAAGAGAGCCTGAGCAATGTGCCACGAGATAATTAGCTTTACTTCAGTCTTGTTCAGCCTCACTTTGAAACAGAGGTGTTCAGACCTGATTCTCTGCCAGACACTGCGACAAAATATAGGCTGCAGCTGAAGCATGAGGGAAGTGGGAGGGAAGGGAGTGCCATCAGCAAAGCAGGAGAATAATATACTGTACATTGTGGAGGAGTGGGATTGGAAACTGAAGCAAGAAGGAGCATATAGAAGGAGGGGTGCTGCTATATAGAACGGCAGAAGGAGAGGAGAGGCAAGGGATATATTATGAAGAGCTCTGGTATGATCATACCCTGCATTAGCCATAGGAAATGCAATGGAAAGGAAATGATTTTTGGCCCAGACTACCAGCGCAGCTACAAAGACATTACTAAAATCTTATTATGAAGTTATAACAGGATTTTCCAACTGCATCAAGAAACTGCCTCAGCAAAAGATGGTAACTGATTCAAAAAGTATGTCCTGGGGCAGAGGACTCTGAGCAGCCACACACATTCCGAATTGCATTTATTTTCTGTATTTTCAAGAACCCAATGACAGCAAATTTAAGCTTCTCAGGAGGGAACACACTTGTGTGCGTTTCATCTGAGACAGTTATCAGCCGCTTATGAACTAGTCCTTTGCACTTCTAGCCAAGCTACTGCCGAATTAATTTGCTCATATGCCATAATTGAAAAGAAAATGTGTCGAAAAGCTGATCTAATGTGTCGAAAAGCTGATCTAAAAACTGTTTTCTAATTTATGTTAAGGCTGTGTTCCTAAGCACACTGAGGGAAGAAAAAAATAAATCAAGTGAAGTACACTCATCCCTCCACATTTGTAGCTTTGACTTTTGCGAATTTAATTATTCATGGATTTTATCAATATGTTCTCTCTAGGAATATCTAAGTCCTCCAGCGCAACTCATTGGTCAACTTCAACCAAAAGTCGCACTGAAGGACCTAGAGATTCCTAGAGAGAACACTCTACTAAATATTTGTAGCTCCTGCAGCGCAGTTCTATGGTCAATGTGTGACAGATGTGACCACAGAGTTGCATTGGAGGACATAGAGATTCCTACAGATGTATTCTCTCATGTAAAAACAGTGTTTTTGTTGTTTGCCTTTTTTCCACATTCACAGGGGTCCTGTGCCCTTAGCCCCAGAGAATGTGGAAGGACAAGTGTACTTCAGATCAAACAGTATAATGGGAGTGGCGAACACTTGCTCCTCAGACTGTATTGGATACTTAGGCTGCATCAGCATTGTAGAAATAATGCAGTCTGACGCTGTTTTAAATGCCATGAATGCTACAGAATCCTGGGATTTTTAGTCTGGAGGGTCATCACACCTCTCTGACAGAGAAGGGTCAATATCTCACAAAACTACAGCTCTCTGAATTCCATAACATGGCAGTTAAAATTGTGTCAGACAGCATTATTTCTGCTGTGCAGATGAAGCCCTTGTCTCATCAGGCCTAGCCAGGGGAGAAGGATGGTGGGAGTTATAGAAATTTATCGCATGCACTTTTCAGCCCGATCCAGGCACGGGACTGCCGCCCGACCTTCACATGTCCCTCAGCCATGCTCTGCCAGCCAATTTTGGTGGCACGGAAAGCTTCCGTACAAATCCATGAATTCTATAATTTTGAGTCCTGGCAGTTAAAGAAGTGTCAAACTGCATTGTTTGTGCACTGCAGATGTTGCCTACGAGAGTGCTTTGATAATCAGGAAAGGGAAGTAGGATTCAATGGAAGGAAATGTCCAGGTTATGGATACCTCATGAACCCCTCCAGAACCTCCCCAACTCTTTTAAGTCTTCAGCTAATACCTTGCTATGTGTTCTGCCATCTGAGGTTAAGCAGATGGGCACACAAATAATAATCTTTTCAGCATCTTACCAAGGCACTGACATTCTCCTTATTATGTTTGCTTCATACTCTCATGCTAGGCCTTTCACTGCTGTGTGATTTTTTTAAAAAAGCCTTTGCAGGTGGGGTAGAAATAGAAGAGCAGCAAAGGTGGAAATCATTCACTTCAGATGTTGTTGGGCCGCAATTCCTAACATTCTTTTTCATTGGCTCTCCTGGCTTTGGCTAATGGGATCTGTAGTCTAGCAACATCTGGAGGGCCGCTTGGCTCCCAACCCTGGAAGAAATTTGGTAGTTAGTTCTAACACAAAGCCACTGATTAAATGGAATTTAGATATGTGCTGATTTGCCAAGCTCCCTTTGATTCCATGGATCTATTCTAGTTGGAAAACTGGATATAAGCTAACGTGTCCTCCTTTATTACAGAGGATAGTCCTCTGTTTGAAACATTGTTAGCAGATAGCTGTCTGTTGACAAATGAGCTATTTCTGAAAAGCTGTCCAGTCTAAACACAGTTTAAAGATGATAAAATATACCAAGTTTGAAGAACAGGAACCTCAAAGTTGCCCATCAACTATTATAACTTAGCCTCAAAACACATTGCAGAAATAATCCAGTTTGAGATTGCTTTAACTGCCCTGGCTCAGTGCTAGGGAATCCCAGGAACTGTAGTTTTGTGAGATATTTAGCCTTAGCCTTTCTGTCAGAGGGCTCTACTGCCATAACAAACTACAGTCCCCAAGATTCCCTAGCACTGAGCCAGGGGAGTTAAAACAGTCTCAAACTCGATTATTTCTGCATGTGTTTTGGACTCCAAACAATAAACCAAGTAGACACATGGGTCACCTATTCAGCCTTCCTTTTTGGGCATGCCCACCATAGTTACATAATGTAGGTATGCAGTGACTTCTGGTTTGACACTCCCCCATCCCCACTTACCAGGCAGCAGCCACTGTGATCCATGGAGGTCTGTTTCCTTGTTCAGGAAGCAGCTGACTGACAGTCCCACTCCCTGCCATGAGCGATCTGATGCAATGGTCAGAAACAAGGTCCCCATTGCAATTCCCCCTTGCACCAGAGATTGCTTGCATGCAGGGGTGTAGGACTGTCAGGCAGCTGCTTCTCAATCAACAGGGGAAGAGACCCCAGTTGGTTACAGTGGCTGAGACCCAGTAAATGGGGACTGGAAGACTTCGATTGTCCCTATCTCCTAAACTAGGAAATACATAGGAACTGTAAGGGCAAAACAGTCCCAAATGCATAACTCTAGGTTACAAATTCATAACTAGTTTAGTAGATTCTGGCCTATTGTTTTTTCTAAATCATAGTCAAAATGTGTATCTAAATTTATTGCTTAGCATATGCAAATTTTATGAAAACTAATATCCTCTTTTAGCTTTGTATTTGGTGGTGACTTGCCTCTTTTTTGGCCTTGCATCTATGGCAACAATAGTTGCCGGCTGTGTTTTTCATCTCTTTCTTATCCTCTTCTGCTCCTCTTCATTGTTCTTTGCTGCTGTCTTAGCTATTCTTTTATCATTGTGTTTATTCTATGTGGTTATTTGCTTAGCCACTTGAATATTGCTGAAAGAGAGAATTGTGAAAGACATGTTTGAAAATAATATAACAAAGTAAAGCAAAAGAGTCTTTCCTACCACTAATTCAGCTTTGCCCAACCTGGTGAACTTCAGCTCCAGTGCCTATGCTGGGTGTGGATAGCAGAAGTTGGAATCCAACAAATCTGGAGGGCATCACACTGGAAAAGGTTTAAGTTAGAAAACCTCAAGCTTTTCTAGCTCCAGCTTAGAGACTGAGATAGCCTTTAGCCTCTGGGCAAAATTATAGTAGCCCTGGGGGTCATTCTCACTGGCAGGATGAATTGCTTCGTGATTGTGGTTCCCACTGGCAGCACCACTTTAAACTCCCCTGTCAATCATCTGACGTGAGCATGTCTTGGAAATGGGGGGTGGAGGCTGAGAGAGTGTGTTCTGAGGCTGAGAGAGTGTGCAGCTGAGAGAGTGTGACAAGGAAGATGGCAATGGAGCAAGGCAAGGCAGGGGGGAGCGGAGAAGAGGGGGAGAATGAGATGGAGGCAAGGCTGGGAAGGGAGCTTGGGGGCCAGGGAAGGGACATCACCAGGCCGGGAAGGGAGAAGAGGCGGAGGAGGATGACAGAAATGGAGGGCACCAGGACCCAGGGAGGCTTGTTTTCTTTTCTTTCTTTCCTTTTCTTTTTTTGTAAATACAATTAAGCGCCTAAGCGACAGAGTGGTTTAGCACTTTTGTAAGTAGTTGCTAAACCATTATGTCACTTAAGCACTTGGTTTTTTGTTTTTTTTAAAAAAGGAACCAAACATCACACCAATAATGACAAGACAGCACTGGGGGAGGGGGGATGATATCTCCCTAAAAATGGGGAGGGATGCTAAACACCCCTCTGTCATCAGTCCCTCCCCTCCAGAATGCTGCGATTCCAAACCTTTGGTTCCCACTTGGTCCACAAGCTCTGGAATAGCGTTTTTTTCAAAAGAACCCCTTTTTAGCTGGTGTCTGGTAAAACCAGTTCTTTTGCCTTTGCCTCGCTTCATCATAACCGATTCAATCACATCGCAACAGGAACCGGTTTCAAATGGGAATTAGGGTCATTTAATTCGCTCAACAATCCAATTCTTTTTATATTGGGAATGGGGCCCTGGTAAACCTCTTTTCTCTTTTCAAGAGAGATTCATTGACATACTGGGATGGTTTTGGGTTCTTTGAAATCAGTGAAACAGTCATGACTTAACTCAAAGCTCATTGATTTCAAAGAAAGCAAAATACAACCCAGAATGGATCCAACCCTTTGAAAGAGGGAGACAGAGAATAATAAATGTGAAAGTTGTTGTCATAAAGTAACATTTAACTGCTGTAGGTTAAACCAGGCTTCCAATCTGCCTGGTGAGGTCCTTTGGACAGTTGGGAATTTGCTTATATTTACGTACATGAAGATAATTTGGTTCAGTAAGGAAGAGAGGGAACCCACATTTCTCCTTGTTATATCTTTTCTTACTTTCTTTTTCTGTTATAACAGAAAATAAAAATAAACTACTCCAGAGAACTGACTTTTCAGAAAAAAAGTAAACTGAATAACAAAGCAGGAGAACCAAGAAATCAAGTAGCTTTTATTGAGGTAAAATTGTGCGCCTTTTTGAGAGGGGAAAAATTGTGGGAAGGAGAAAGTGGCACAGAGGGAAACTGGAAAGTAGGAAAAGCATTTCAAAGGCAATTTTGATGATTGCAAGAATGGTCCTTCCAAATCAGTTTGTGGTTTTATAAGTCAAGTAATGTAGGGCAAAAGTACATGAAGCAACTTGTTAAAAAAATGCTGCCGGAATGCTTTCACCAGTACAGATGAAGAAACACAAGGAAAGCTACAAAATCTATTTGCACACAGGTCAGACAGTTTTTGCACTTCCACATCCAGAGGAACAAGCCTCAGAGCATCTAAGGAAGTCAGTTGAGTCCGGCAGTAAATTACTCACATGTAGCCAGGGATGTAACTTTTGCTAACAAATGGAAGCTCAGGATTTTCTGAGCTGTTATTAATGAGGAAAGAATAATGGATTTTTCTTTCTTGGTGAAAAATAAAACCAAGTCCCCCTGGCACATCCATCTGTGTCAGATTTTGATCTTATCTACCACGAGCGCAAACAACAACATCATTTAGATTTTTGCTAAGTAGTCATGCCATTTCCAAAGTCTAGCATGCCAAATCACACCCTCTCCATCCTGAGCAATAGGAGAATAGGTCTCTGCTGACCTGTGATTGTGGGGTCAAGATGGGATTCACTATGTTGTTACATAACTATCATAGCTATGAAGCAACATAGTGCATACGGGATTCTGGCCCTTATCTTTTAAAGTTAAGTGTGGGTGAATTCATAATTTTAGTTATAGAGGTGTAATGCCCAATTAATTTAATTTTATATAAAACAGTTCATGTTCAGGCACGTCAGTGCTGTTGTTGCTTTGTTCATGTCAGCATGTGCGTACTGTGTGCCTTCAAGTCATTTCCATCATAGGGCAACCCTAAGGCAAACCTATCCTGGGAGTTTCATGGCAGATTTGTTTGCCATTGCCTTCCCCTGAGGCTGAGAGCATGTGACTTGACCAAGGTCATCCAGTGGATTTTAAGGTCAAGCGAGAATCAAACCCTGGCCTCCAGAATCACAGTCCAACACTCAAACCACTATGCCATGCTGGTTCAGCATTAATATCAAAACTGGGCGGTGTGGGTGAGTGTCTGGGCGAGTGTGTATTTGAATGTGATTGAACCCTTCCTTGACACTTCATGGAGCTAATGTATTTTGTGACATATTTCCTTGACCACTCATGATTATGTCATTACAACATGAAAATGGAGATATGTTGAAGAAACAGAAAAAACAGTAAAGAGACATCTGTTGTGCATGGTGAGCACTTTTTGAATTGACAGAAAGAAGGACTGAAAGATATATTTATTCTGCTTCACCATGCCTTGAAAATTACCACAATAATACAAATATACAGTTACTCACCAATGATGAATAAATGTTGCTCAGTGATGTGTATGAGAAAATTGATGGTCATAAGAGTATGTCTTGAAAGGGGGTTATTTTAGAGGCTTTGGTGATGGAAGAATGAATGGTTTCTCAGATGAGCTTAAGGCTGCCTATAAATGTTGCTTTCTGTCAGGTGCCTTGATACGATACTTAATGCAAACATCATCTTGATTTCAGTCACATTTTGGCCTGAAGAAATTATGATCTAGTTTCTGATGGAAAACTAGAGCACATCTCAGAACCATAAAAGAACAGGATCACCTGATGAAATGGATGCTGACTTTGGGGATTACTATTTCACTGGTAGACAGCTTGAGAAATTTAGTGGCCATTGTAAGATTCTAAGACTCCTAATCCCAAATGTAACTTTCCCAAGTTCTGTTTAGAATTGTGCCCAGAACCTGACTGGGAGTTCTTGCAGTACTGGAGTGACATTTTTTCCTGTGACCAAAGGCCAATATACAGAAAAATGTATTTTGGACCAGCTGAGATATCTGATTTAAGCAGGAGCATCACTAGGGAGGGTGCCTCCTTTTTTTAATGTAGTATATCCCAATGTTATATAATTATTAGGGTTGGGTAAACATTAAACATTATAGTGCCAGTGTGATGTAGAGGTTTGAGTTTTAGTCTACAATTCTGGAGATTAGAGTTCAAATCCCCTCTCAACCATGGAAACCCACTGGATGACCTTATGCAAGTCACACTTCCTCGGCCTCTCTGGCAAATTGATCTCTCAACAAATCTTGCCAAGAAAACCCTGTAATAGGCTTGACTTAGGGTCACAATAATTTGGAAACAACTTGAAGGCACATAGCAACATTAGTTACTGCCTAGTAATTAAGGCTGCAATCCAATATATCGGGTGATGACAGTGTCTCCCATGGGAAGCTGTCTTGCAGGCCTTGAAACCACCCAAAAAAACTAAATCCCTTTTTAAAAAAAAATTAACAAGTTCACCAAATTCACCCAAAATGCCAAAAAGCTGTTCAAAACCCATCACCCTCTGTTCCCACTCCAACTCTCAAATAGTTTTATGTGGTTTTTTTTAAACAAAACCTAAACTGGCCAAATATCTGGAAGAAACAAAATGAAAAGTGACATGATCTCACTTCCAGTTGTGTCAGTTGGTAAGTTGGGAAGTTGGTTGGTGAGTTTGCAATTCCAGAGGATGGAGCCATAATAGCTGGGCTTTTAAATGTTCTGTAATTCAGATGTTAAGGTTTGTATGTTGTTGTTGTTGTGTGCCTTCAAGTCATTTTCGTCTTATGACAACCCTAAGGTGAACCTATCATGGGGTATCCTTGGCAAGATTTGTTCAGAGGAGGTTGCTGTGGGAAGGAAGCCGCCCAATAAGACAACAATACAGAATTGGAGGGAAAGGCCACAACTTTATTAACAAACAGAACAAAGGGCAGGGTTGGCCCAAAGCATGTTTAATGTTTTGACTTCATAAGCTATTTAATGGAGTTTTTAATGTTATAATTATACTTTTTAATATTTTTAATAATATATACACACACACACACACACACACACACACACATACATATACCCCGCTCTTCAGCCAAAACTATCAGAGCGGCTTACAAATTGTTAATTGGACATTTCCCTGCCCTCAGGCTTACAATCTAAAGAGACAAGACACAAAAGGAGAAGGGAATGGCAGTGGGAAAGGAGAAAAGTCCAGCAGAACTTCTCTCCCTCTGATGCCTGATGGACTGGAGGGAGGGCCCTTCTTCTTCTTCTTTTGGTTCGTTTTTAATTTTTATGGTTTTCAATTTGCTGTGTGCTGCCTTGAGTATTAGGGAAAAGGTGGGATATAACTAAATAAAATAATAATATCAACAACAACAATGCCAATTATTGTTTTGATTTGCACAGTTTTCACATCATACTGGAACACAAATTAATTATGATCCGGATCTGCATGATGTTTTCCAAAAATTATAATTTTCTGAGCATGGTTAAGCCTTTGGAACAGTGAGAACCATCACCTTAGCATTCAATTCCAAGTTTCAGTTTCACTTACATACAGTACTGTACTAGAAAAGCAAGTAAACATGCAGGGTATGTTCTGAGCAGAAATGAGCCATTGGAATACATAATGTGCATTTATCATGATCAACAGCAGCTCCCCTTGGTGTTATGTTTTTGACCCTTGCTACTACATGGATCATCTGATTTACATACCCCATATCTGTAAGGACAGAGATTACAAATGATGCATGGGAAATCTGACTCCTTTTCCTCCTTCAGTTTGGGATATTGCCATGGGCAACCATTACCATGGAATAGTTCTAGCTCAGTAGTAGATAAATTGTTTAAATCCTTACTGCCACTCAGGTTTAGCTAACAGAGATGTGTTTGATAGCACTCAGGTTATGGATCTTCCAGACAGATCCAATCCTGTGCTGTACTTAACATTTGATAATATAGATGCCTTATTCTGCAGGCCTTATTTAATGGGTGGAAAAATCCTTTTGAAGTTGAGTACATTAAGAAACATGGATAGTTGAATGGAAAAATGCAAAGAGAGCCCATATATCATTATGTATACACTGCCTACTACTGTGGAATCATCTTGCCTGACTGCTGCTTCTCCATTATTATCATGAGAAAAACTATTGTTCAACTAATAAAATGTGGACAGGTGCAGTGAACGGTCTACATAGAGACATATACTATCATATTACTGAGCCAAATAGGTGCACTGAGGATCATCAGTCTGGCTGAAGCCCTCAGGTCCTATGTAATAGCAGGATGGAAATCCTAACAGTAAGAATCTCTTTGGCCATGGAACAGACTGTGTTCGGAAATGATGATTCCTTCCTACTTCATTGGAGGTATTTACACAGAGGGCAGGCAGCTATCCCTCTGGGACAATATAGCTATATTATGCAAGGACTTGGAGAAGACTGAGCTGGGAAACTACTACAAGGATGGGGGGCACTTTTTAAGTTAGCCAAGTGTCCAAGGCCAGCACTTTCTATGGTTTGGGATTTTAAAGAAAATAACTGAAAGTAGGGAGCCAGTGTGATTTGGTGGTTTAAGTGTTACATAGTGATCTCTGGACTGCCCAAATACATCAAGAAATGAGGCCAAATACATCAAGAGATGAAGGTTTTTGCTCCTGTAATTACTGCCTTTGAGAGCCAGCGTGGTGGAATGGTTTGAGTGTTGGACTACAACTCTGGAGATTCAAATCAACCTGCCCAGCCATGGAAGCCCACTGGGTGACTTTGAGCATATTGCATGCTCTCAGTCTCAGAGAAAGGCAAAGATGCAGACACACCCAACGAATCTTACCAAGAAACCCCCATGATAGGTTCACCTTAGGATTGCCATGTCAGAAATGATTTGAAAGCACACAGCAACAATTATTTTGCCCTTATTTGCAAGATCCATAAACAATACATTAACAACTCCAGGATGTTTCAGGCTTTTCTCTCTCCTTTCCCAAGTCTTTTTGTCCCTACCAGCATTTGGGGGGTCTACTAAAAACAGATATTTTCTAGTCTTCTAGTTTTCTTCTTTTTGTTCCCTTTTTACACATCTTCTGCATGTTTTAAGTTGGATCTGCAGTGCTTTGTGTATGAATGCATTCACACACCCACACATGGCCACAGGAGCGGAGGAGAGAAGAAAAGAGGATGAGGAAGGAGATCCCCACTCTTTTGCAAAACTTCTGGAGTGGAGCAATGGAAAGAAGAAAAAGGAGTGGGCCTGCATAAGTAATGTAGACTTAATGCATTTTGACACTGCTTTAAATATCATGGACCAATGCTGCAGAATTCTGGGAATAGTAGTTTGTTGTGGCACGAGAGCTTTCTGACAGAAAAAGCTATGTATCTCACAAAACTACAAATCCCAGAATTCCATAGCATTGAGCCATGGCAGTTAAAGCAGTGTCCCACTGCATTAATTCTGCAGTGCAGATGCAGCCTGGGAGAAAGCAAATGTCAGATTTCTCTGTTCAGTTAGAAGTACAGAAGGTAGGTAGGTGGGAGGATGTGAAAGAGAGGAAGAGAGCAAAACATATCTTATTTGACACAATGATCAATAAGGAAGAGTAAAGCATTTGTTGTTGTTAAGTGCCCACAGGTCAATCTTGACCCATGGTGACTCTGTGGATCTCCAAGACTCCCTGTCCTGCACTGCTCTGCTTAGTTCCTGCAAAGTCGTACCTGTAACCTCCTTAAGAGTCCATCCATCTAGCATGTAGCCTTCCTCTCTTTCTGCTTCCCTCCGCTTTCCCTAGCATTATTCTTTTTTACCAATGAGTTATGCCTTCTCATGATGTATCCTTGTCATCTTGGCTTCCATGGAGATTTCTGGCTTGATCTGCTCTAGGACCCATGATTTGTATGTCTTTTTGCTTGTCCACAGGATCCTCAGCACTCTTCTCCAGCACCAC
This sequence comes from Sceloporus occidentalis, assembly GCA_023333645.1. Taxonomy (NCBI): domain Eukaryota; kingdom Metazoa; phylum Chordata; class Lepidosauria; order Squamata; family Phrynosomatidae; genus Sceloporus; species Sceloporus occidentalis. Next base: position 140,854,537 of record JALMGF010000006.1, read on the forward strand.
ATCTCAAATGAAATGATTTTCTTAACTATCCAGCTCTGACATCCATACATTGTAACAGGAAATACAACAGTTTGTATGATTCTAACTTTCCCGCATACTCTTTACTTATTTACAGGGGGCCCTCTGATACATGCTGGTGTTTATGTTCAGGATTCTGCCCTATTTCTGTTACCTTTTACTTTTACTCATCATCTATCCTTGACTGCTTGAAGAGTTTCATTCATCATCCACTGAGGCGTCTCTTCCTTTTTTGCTGCGTGTGTGTGCATGTGTGTGTGTGTGTGTGTTTGTGATGAACAATCTGTTGGCTTTGCAAAATTTAATCACCCAATCTCCTGCTTCATTTCTTGATCCTAGGCCAAATTCTCCTACAATCTTTGGTTCTGCTTTTGGGTGTTCTCCAAGGAAGGAGAACCTTTTGCAGTTTGCCATTATAAAGGATGATTCCATTAAGCTTTGCATTGTTTCTATTCACACCGATCCCACTTTTTCATGGCAGTGCTTAATTACTGGCATACAAGAGTGTCGCTTTTGGGAAGGGTAAAATGAGGATATTCCACTGCAAATAAGAATTCTGTCACACACACACACACACACACACACATCCACGCATAAAATATTTCTTCAGCCAGTCCCCAAATTTTAAGCATTGCAGAGAATGAGACACCCAGAACTCTTAAATTTTGCTTTATTCATATTTCCTTGGTAGCTTTTTTATGCTTTTTTTCTATGAATGCCTAAACTGTATTTATAAATCAGTATGTAGAGAGATCTTGTAGCACCTTTGAAGTCTGGAAACTGAAAGAAAATTTCATGGGGGGGATTCTTACTGGGGAAATACTTTAATTCCACCCATCAACCCACTCACATGCCTATATTTAAATCCCTCATACAAATGCCCATTTAAAACAATAACTCTGAGTTCCAAATACCACTTGTGGCATAGTGGGGGGAAGCTTTTACTCCTGGTGGTTTGGAATTGTGATTAAAGATTTCTTGAGAAAAGGAGGAGGAAAAAGATTGACAGAAATCTAATGGCTTTTAGAGGCTCAGATAACAAATTTGAGAGTTTAGATTCCTGCAAAAGCACTGTCTGTTATTAAACAGGATGGAGAGCCTTAATCAGTCTAGTACATCTTTAGGAGAAGCATAAAGTAGGTGGGGATGCACCATGAAAGTGGCATTAGAGAACCGAAGCATATTAAGGAAAAATAGCACTTTTGGGATCCTGGGGGTCAAATGCTTAGATTCAGATATAATTGCTTTGGTTGTAAGTTAGATAGTGAAAACTATGCATGATTAAAATGAAACAGAAAAGGCTTGACAGACTGAAACCATCTGAAGGGGCAGCTAAGCTCTGCAATGAAAAAAGAAAGAAAGAACAGGTATGCAACAGTAGCCATGAAAACATGTATTTTTGTAATTGGCGGCAGATGAGTCAAGCTTTAAACTGAATAGACAAGTTCCATGAATAAGCAAGCGACAGACGGTGTTTGTTCTGCTCTGAAGATATTTCAAGGAGTATTTCACAGAAGAGTACAAAGTGAATGATAGTGGGTGAATGAAGTCAATTTAGGCTATGATTTTTCTTTAAAACAAATAATTTTATAACCAAACATCTCAGGAATCAAGAATCAATCCTAATAGTGTTGTCTGCCTAAAAATGGGCTTCAAACCAAATGAAATCTCCTGGAGCTGCTCCTCAGATCAGAATTAACTGTAAGCAGTGAAGTTGCTAAATTTTCCCCTTTTGTTAATGTGTGAGATCCAACTGTGTCCATCTGCCAGCAGAACAGACATCATTTGAAGAATTTATTCCTCTTCCTTTGCAGGTCCTATGTTCAATTAAAATTGGCTCTGGAGTAGATATGGTGACGGAGTAGGGGGGGGTAGGTTGTTGATAGCTTGTCCAAAGGTCATCTAGTACTCATTAGGTTCCAGCAAGTTGTAATAGTAAAGATATATAGGTGTTGTTTTTTCACTTCACAAGATGGAGGCGTATTGTGACTCACATAAAAACTTGTAAATGTGTGTGGCCCTGAGGAGTCAAAGAACAGTCAATCAAGCATATACACACACACCCCAAGGCACACTCTCTCAGCCTCAGGCTAGCAGTAGCAAAACTCCCTCCAACAAAACATGCAAAGAAAACTCCAATGTAGTTTCACCATAGGATCACCATAAGTCGGAAATGACTTGAAGTCATGCTCTCTCAGCCTCAAGGGGTGGCAAGGGCAACTCCCTTCCACTCCTTTCCCTGCCTTCGCCTCCCTTTAACTAGCTCTGGGAACTAGTTAAAGGCACATTTAATTTAAAAAGAAAAGGGCCTCTCCTTTCTCTTTCCACTGAGCCTTACCCCACTCACACCATCTCTTCGGTGTTTTAAAGGGATGCAGGCAAACACCATAACTCATTTCTGCCAAAGGGCAGGTGTTTGGGAAGTAGTGGTGTCACACACACCCCTTAGTGTGTCACCTGATGGCCTCTGCAACCCCCAATGATGGTTATTAGTATTAGTATTCTGCCTTTTCCCAAACTGGGACCCAAAGAAGCTTACAACAATTAAAAAACATTGTTAAAATCCACAACATACAAAGTTAAAAAACAAACAATCAGAAAGAAATTAAAACCAAATAAAAATATATATTATTAAAATAAACACACACACACACACACACTCCAAGCACAGCAATTAGCAATATGCAGCGCATTGTGTCAGATGGGCCTTATATCATTACTTAACAAATGCCTCTCGGAATAGAAAACTCTTTACTTGTCTGAGAAAAGAAAGTAGGGAAATGTAACTTCTCTGGAAAAGGAGTTCCAGAGTCTGGGGGCAGCCACTGAGAAGGCCCTCTCCTGTGTTCCCATCAGATGTACCTGTCAAGTTCAGACTGCACTAGAGGACACCCTAGAAGGGGGTGTTCCCCAGTGGAGTGGTAGACCCAGAGGGACTGCCACGGCTACTGGGCAAGCATGAAAGGGCACTTTCCCACTCACCCAGCAGCTGTAAAGGACCCTAAAAGGGCCCTCCAGAGGCTGCAGAGCCACCCGCTTAAGTAGCAGCAGCTGTTGGTGGGCAGTGCCTTCAGGGTCTGGTATGGCTGCAGCCACGCTAGACGCTGAAGGTCTTTTGGAGGGGTTGCAGTGGTCTGGGTGGATGGGCAGCTGGTGGGGAGGGCAAGGCAGTTGACCCCCCCCCCTGCACCAGGTGATCAGTGATGATCCTGGGGGTTGTGGGACAAAGAGAAGGGCCTCCCCAGCACATCTCAGAACATGAACTGGTTGATTATGGAGAAAACATAAGGTCCTATTGATACATATTAGGAAAATCTTCCTACTGGTAAAAACCTTTCAACAGAGCAAAGGACGACATCCTCTGCTGGTGTTGCCTTCTTCATTGGAGATCAATGATTCTAAAAAACATTAAAGTAATGTTAGTCCAGAAATGTGTATTAAGAATCAAACTGAATTGGGAACATACTTACTGGAAAAGCAAATATTATTGTGATCACTGGTAAACCCTTCTGCGCTAACATGTTTAGAAGTGAATCTAGTTTTCACCTTCAAATTCCAACATGCTTGTTGGCTAAAAATAACTGTCCAATACTGCCCCCTGCATTTTCTTTCCATGTAGCTTGGAGAAAGGCATTCAGAATATAGAAACCTACTGCTGGAGAAAGCATAGCACTTGGCCAAAAATGATTTCTGCTATAGTTCCTCCCCCCCCCCCCCCGCCATATCTGTAAATACATTTTACTTGAATAAGTGAGATATCTGGGGATTTGGAAACTATCCCACATGAAGAGGTAACAAAAGACTGTGTCTGTGGCCACACATAGAAACAGATTTTTATTTTCCCCCTTTGACTCTTGGCACCTGTGATCACAGCATGTTCAACTGCTGACAAAATGGCAAGCAATAGAAAAATATAACACCCTGTAGTATTGACATCCATCAAAGTGTCAACTTTTGCTTTCACTTCTTATTAAAAACTAAGCTAGTGCCATTGAAAATGACCTTATTAAAAGCAATCAAATTCAGCTGGAAAAAAAACCCCTTCCTCTTGTCACAAGTTAAACTGTAAATGGTACACTGGAAATCCTGACTACTAAGACTGATGTTTTCTGAAAATGAATCTGGAAATAGGTATATTCAAGTTAAAGCTGCCTATATATTACAAATAATGTAATACACCTTTATGATGAGGGCCCTCCTTACTTCCCATTCCATAAAGAGAAGACTTGAAGTCTCTAGCTCCAGAGAGCACATACTACTTTGTAAAATATGCTGGGAATATATAAATAAGTAAATAATGAATGAATGAATATCAAAAAAGATAGGGGAGTAGGTGTCATGTGATTATATCCTGGCATGAGGCTAAAATAATCTTTTCATAGGTTTTACTAACTTTCTTGTATAGACCATGATGTTAGCTTACATCCTAGTATGACTTCTCATACTTGCTTCCATGACAAGGTCTCATCATGCATGATATAAAGATGCCCGCGTGTAGCTAAGGAAATTAAGGAGGAGAGCAAAATGCTAATACAACTACCAGCTAGTCAGGACTAGTAAGTTATTTTGTTGTCCATGCGCACAGATGACTTTCCTGTCCCTTTGCCTCTTCTGGTATGTGGAGAACCAACTGTCCCCTCCTTGAAGCAAGTACTGCAAGTGAGCAATTCAATAATTCCTGCATAGGAAATATGGTCTATATGACTGAGATGAATTGCAACCAGGACAACCAGAAGAAGGATTCTGTTGTCCCCACACATAAGGCTTTTGTTGTCCCAAAGATCTGTGGCAGGAAATGGGGTTTAAATAACTCTAGAGAGGTCTTTCAATCAGTATAGCACCTTCCTTCCCTCGCATGCTGGAGTGCATCTACATTATAGAAATAACACACTTTGACACCACTTTAACTGCCATGGCTCTATCCTATAGAATCCTGGGGTCTGTAGTTTTGTGAGGCACCAGAACTCTTTGGTAGAGAATGCTCAATGCTACCTTGTAAAACTACAAATCCCAGAATTCCATAGAAAGCCGCTACATCACTTAAAGAGGTATTAAATTAGATTATGTCTACAGTGTGTAGATGCACCCGTGGTCTCTACAGACATTTTGGATTACTACACCTGTCATCTCGATGATTTACAATGCTCTCTGAGAATGGGATTATAGCTCAAAATAGCAGAGAGCAGCAGGTTAGGGAAGGATAATCTACAGTCCCTGTAAATTGTTTGGTGGTTGCCTATAAAACCTCTTGGGGTGAGCCAACACTGATTCCAGCTATGTGCGCCCTGTACACTACAAATGCAAGGAATCCTGATACAGAAGAAGGGGTTGTGTGTCAAATTTGGAATACAGTCACTCTATGCCAAATGAGGCATGTAAATTCAGCACGTACACCTTTCACAAGATACAAATATAAAAACAATGATTGCTGGAATATTAATTTCATTACCAGGAACACTAAAATGAATTCAAACAGCACTATAAACCTGCATCATTTTGTGAATACATTTGCATTTATGCTCATGGTGAAAGTGTTTTAATGGTGTCCTCTCTTTCACAACATTCCCAAAAATCTTGTATAGAAACTCAGGATTAAAAAAAAATCCCAGAGATACCAAATGACAGATGAACAAAATGTCTTCAGTAAATCATGAGAGGCTGTTACTGCTGGCAGATTAGCTTCCAAGTGATGAACTGGAGGCTAGGCTGATAAGGTGAAAGTTTGAGGAGCTGCTTATCAACTGGCCAGAACAAATATTGGAAGATCTAAATTCTGAAGGGAGAAAATGACCAAGAGAAACACTGACAACTGATAAAGTCCAATTGCAAATAAGGAGTGTATGATCAAGAGCATGTTAAGGGGCATGATGATGTCCATAGCAAAAAAGAAAAGCAGGGAAATGCTGAGGAGTGGGTGGGTAGAAGGTTTAAAGGTTAAGAGTATTTCCACATTTTTAATGATCTAAATTCATGAGGAGCTTAGAAATGAGTGAGATATTCTGGCAAGGAAAACCCTTGACAGTGAGGAATGTTTGCTTGCTAGCTTTTCCTTCAGTCTAAGTAAGGAAAAGAAGAAATGGGGGTGAGGGGGGCATTGTAACAATAATAATGACATTACTGTTCTTGACAAAGATCATACAAACTCATTTCTGTAAGGATGAGGCCAATATCTGCTGACCCACATGGCTTTTTCTCAGTCACCTGAAGCATGACAAAGTTTAATGGCCCGTGAAACATTACTGGGAGAGAGAAAGTTAAAAGGAGAAATACACATGGGGCTCCAGATTCCCTGCTCACCCATTCCCTTCCAGACATTTCACATCTCACCAGATCTCACAAAAGGTGACTGCCTCCTAAGGGCTCAAATGACAGAAAGACAAAAAGGAGGCCATTGCCAAGTTTCCTGTGGTTATCAGTAACTATTCAGCCCATAGGCAACTTCAATAGTAGCTTGTTTAAAGAAAATACTCCTAGCTGTTAAGGTGTACCTATTATGCATTATGCCTAAATGAGCTGGGAGTTCTATAAATCAGATATGAGGCTATAAGGGACTCATTTTCTTAAGTGGAAGCATGGAGTTACCTAACAGTGTCACTGGAGGCAATCTATAATGTCTTTGCTCTATCACAGACAGTTCTTTCAAAATGACTTGCTTGGAAAACTCATGCCCCCAAAAGTGCAGGGAATAGCAAGAATAATGAACCTCTGCCCCCATCAAACATTTTGACAAATACCTCATTTAATTGGTGACTTTGCTAGGATTAATCTTATCAGAAATGGATTAATTTTTAAGTGCATTGGCACCAAGTAGTCAGAAAAACAAAAAAATAGGGAGACAAGTGGATATTCTGTTAAGCATGAAAAAAATCTATTAACACTTCCCTTTTTTCTATAAATAGGAGTCCAGTTTGCTATAGATGGTAGGTCTCAAACCATTGTTTCACTGATGGAATGACAGGTTAAAGATAATGTCACATATGATTGATGGCACCACTGAAGTGCCTATTATCTAGTTCTAGGCTTGGACTGTCATTTGTGACAGGCTGCTCCTTTATTAAGGTGGCAAACCCTCCAGCCCTTCCTTGAGGACTTTTCTTTGCTCTGAGCAAACAATTTATGAGGCATGTCCAAATAGACCTGCTTCAACCTCCAGTTTCTCTCTGTCATACAAACATATCCATACACTTAGTAATTACATTTATTTAGGTTTCTCCAGAGCCAGCCTGAATTCTCAATCCTGGCTTCCTCATTTTCTGTTTTTAATCAAATTAACAGTGATATCCAGTTCCCATTGTCAAAAATCTTAGATATAAATATACAGAAACATATACAAGCAGAGCGCCCCTCTCTTTTATTTATAGTAATTTTTACTGAGAATGTTTCCAAATAAAATAAAAGTTACAGATATTTAAAGATGGAAAAAAGGAATAAAAAAGAAAAAAGAAATGACAAGAGTAAGATATAAAAAGAAGATAATAACATGGCTTCCCACTTTCTTTTCAGTGGGGAGATAGATAGATGAAAGTCATATATGTAATATAGTCATACTTCTTTCACTAAAACTACATCACACATTTCTTCCAATAACCTAAATCCTATTAGATCTCAAAACCAATAATTATCATATCATTTTATTCTTTTTCACAAAAAGGCTATCAGGGGTTTCAAATCTTCTAGAAATGTCACTAGCAATTTTTCTCTAATAAAACCAGATAACTTGTCCATTTCAAGCAGAACATCTCTCTCAAAGGTCTGCATTGATTTAAAAAAATGCATACGTTTAACACAGCCATCAACGTTTAACAACTTTCATAGACAAGGGGTCAGTGAGCACATATTTTCTGGAACAGAAAGCCCACTAACTGACCTGTTCAGCTACAAAAGTTGCAGATTCAAATGTGAGTGAAAGTATGGACAGATTTTGCTATCCTTCATTTTATTTTTTCCATATGGGATATGCATACTTTCTTCGGAGCTTATCACACAAGAAAGCAGAAGTTCATCTAGATAGTAATGTGCCTTACTGCATGACATTATAGTTCTTCAGTTTTCTTCCCATGGGAGATGGTCATAAAAGTCTTTTTTTCTAGCTGGAGAAAACCATTACTAGCACAGAGTAAATAATTACTGTTTTAAGGGGGAGGGGAGTGTGTGCTTAGAGGAAGCACACACTGTGATGTAGAGCCATATAATTGTTTATGACTATAGGCAAAGCATAGGAGCAGCCAGAACGCTGTGCTCTGGGGAGGGAAGGTGTTCACAACTTTCTTGAAACAGGTTAAGACAGTGTTGTTCCTACTCCTTTCCCTCTGAGAAAGACGCATCTCAATATGGCCACTTCATTACCTTTCCAACAAGCAACCTGATTTGACCAGCATCCTGTAGCTGTGAAAGGGCCAATATCCTTTAACCTGTACAATAAAGTGTGTCTACATATCTATAATATATTTGATTTGCTACAGGGTTTTCTTCACTTTGTCAGCAAGTTCTCTATTTGCTTTCAGGTCTTTTTGTTAATACTTGTTGCACATATCATCCACATCACTGCATACCAGCCTCCCAATCACCAATAATGGACATAAATGTCACTATTTTCAGTTGGGAAATGCTGGGGAGCTTGCATTCTGCCACCATCTATTAATAGCATCTTCCTTCACAAATTCTGAAACATGTTTGTACATCTCTAACATACAAGATGAGGGAGTTCAAGCCCCCCAAATAGGGCCTAATAATTAGGCAGGAAGAGGCAGTGATGTATTCAAGTCTCAAGCCAAGTCTCAAGTCACTACCTTCAAGTCTCAAGTCTCTACCTTCAAGTCTCAAGTCGAGTCTCAAGTCCTTGCAAGATACTTTCAAGTCAGAAAAAGGGAAGGGGTTGGAGTTTAAATAATTATAAATAACTATAAAAAATAATCAAGAATATGTGCACAAAGTTAGGTAAATAAAAATCCCCAGAGGGGAACAGCAAATGTGTTAAGCAACAGGCTTAAGATCCTTCTAAAGCTATTCAGAAGCTTTAGAATGCTCTTCCAATGTGCAGCAGGGACAGGCTGCTGAGTAGACCTCACACCACACCCAGTGGCATCGCAGCTGGAGTCAGCTGGTGGAGGATTTTGTGGGGGCAAGGCCAAAAGGGCACACCCTCACCCTGCCGTGTGCTGCTTTATTCGCAAGTAAAGCGATGGGGGTAGGGAGGTGGGAGTGTCACCCTAGGCCAGGTGTCATGCTTCTTGTGGAGCATCGCTTGGTGCACCCCACACACACTCCTAGTGATACCACTGCCTACACCACCACCTCAAGCCCATTGCCTTATGTGTTTTCTATTTCTGGATGAAGGTAGGCCAGCAAGTGAATTGCTAAAAAAATCAACAAGTCTCAAGTTGAGTCAAGTCAGTGCATTGTTTACTGCCAAGTTAAGCCCAAATCGTCATTGAAGTGCCTCGAGTCTGACTTGAATCCAAGTCAATCGGTGGAAGTCTGCATCACTGGAAACAGGTGCCTGCCTCAGGCAGTGAAGGGATATTCAATTGTACAAGAATGTGCATATACATATATATATATATATATATATATAGAGAGAGAGAGAGAGAGAGAGAGAGAGAGAGAGAGTTATACAGTGGGCCCTCAGTATATGCAAACTTGCCATCCATGGATTTAAGCATCCGTGGATGGCAAGCCCATGTTTTCCCCAATGACAGCAAATGCATGCAGCTGCACCGCCATTAGGGACAACAGGACTTTAGTCCTGCGGATTTTAGTATCCATGGGGTGTGTGTGTGTCCAGAACAGATCCCACCCAGATACCAAGATCCCATTGAATATACATGGGGAAGATCTCTTCTGTCAAATGAGACTTATTGGCCAAAATGGCTGGTGCACAGACCTTTCTAGAGTTGACCAGCTCTAAATGTCTGGTTTGCTTTAAGGGCAATATTCTGTGAGGCTGGTTTTTCTATCCAAACAGCCCAGCCACCCTGAGTTTTACTCACTGAACAAGAAAGAAGATGGGAGTTGTGGCGATGAGGAAGAGCACCGATTTTCCTCTTCCTTTGAGTGGCAAGAAGTTTGTACCACTAATGGGAGGATATGATGGGGGGGTCATGGGACAAGAGATAAATGGTAAGAGAAGTTATAGTTAGAGCCTTATTATGTGAAATGGTTAAAATAAAAATTGCAATAGCCAGATATGCAAAAACAAATTTTGAACAAATGAGGATAACATTGTTTTGTCCAAATAAATATAAAAACAAACTACAAAGAAGAATAAGACTGTAATTTTATGGTACAGAGCCCAGCAAGAATCACAGGATATGGCTGCATAGAACTAGCTTTCTACAATTTAGTTGCCCTCCTCTATGCACTTATCCCTGGGATAAAGCCCCATTAAGCACAGTGATCAGACATGCATACAAGTACAGTGTTAGTGAATGGAAGCAAACCATGGAAAATATTGGCCTCAGATGAAATTATAGGGAGGATTTACAGTAAGTGGGAAGATAATAATTAAGCTCAAGTAGGCATTTGGCCAGGTCTCCAGGACACTACCACCGAAAAATATGCAGGGCAATCAATATTTAATAGAAATAAGTCCAGAACCTTTGCTCTTATGAGTTCAGAAAACCAGTGTGCTAAGTTATGGAGAAACATTAGCTTAATGTTGATATAAGCCATGCTCTTGTAAAGACTTGGGAGGTGTTCCTATGTGTCCCATGAATCTATCCATTGCCTTCCCACAGTACATAAAGCTACAACAGCATAAATCTTTGCAAGATTATCCTTTCCAAAAAAGACTATTTCCTACAACAAGTTACTTAATCTCTGATTAACATTTAAACTGAAAAAAGACAGTGTTTACTGGAAAAAAAAAACCTAGGAAGGGGCAGATATTGTGTGCATGTGCTATCTCAAAACCTCATGTTGTCTTCCAAGTTACAATCATAGCCTTGAAATGTTGCATTTTGGACTGCAGCTCCCAGGTTTTCCCTGAGTCACTGGAAGACTGTGATCAAAGTCCTGTGTGATGCTTGTGGGGGATAATATTCTGTAGTTGTAGTTATGGGACCTGTTTTCTGCCCCCTCCCATGAAAGGCAGCTTTTCAGCATCTGTGTGTACCATCTTATGGCTGGAGGAAGTTGAGGGCAAGCCATCACTGTACAGCTGCATTTCTACAGCTGGCATGACCCAGGTGCCCCCTTCCTTTCCCTTGCCATTAGGTGAACCTCCCTGCTCTCTGCCTCTCACTAAAAGGCCAAGAGAGCATTTGCTGGCATTATAAAGCTGTCTTACATGGGAAAGAAGGCATTATTCAAGGAGCTACTGAAATATTTAGTGCAATAACATGAAAAGCACATGTGCTCATATAACACAAGGTAACATGACTCTTGTCACCAACAGGATTGCAGTCAGTAACAGTCATACCAGATAGTACTGAGCTAGATGAACAAATAATCTAACCTGGTATAAACCAGCTGTTTATGGCCCTAGAATAAATCTGTTAATTTTAAATTCAGAAAACAATATAGGTTGTTTTGACCTGGATTATGGGCCTGAGCAACTCCTGGAACACAAGCATACTGTATTCTAATGTAGCTATTTGTTATATAGAACATTTCTGAGAGAAGGTGGTCTGCTTGCAATCGTTTTCAGAGAAGTTTATATTCAGCTGCTGTTGTCCTTGCTTAATATTCTGCTCAAATGTCTAATGTGTAATGGCAAAAATCATGCATAACCTGACCAAAAAAAAAAATAAGTGCCAAATTTACATCAACATGATAGATAGAACCACATGTTAGCATTAATTACATGTCTAATTCTGGTTGCAAGTAAATTTTTACAATTAGATAGGAGTATAATATTGTTAGTGCTATTTCCTGGATAATATTAATCAGTTTAAAGGATGGTGGTGTGCAACCTTTGCAGCTTGAACAGCTTCCCGGGTGCCTCAAACATAACCTAACCATCAAAAGAGCAGAGATTCATCTGAAAGAGTCGCAGATTTTCCAGAATATCAGGAGTTCTGCATCAAGTTGAGATGGCATCATAGAGAAAGAGGGCTAACCTTTTTGTTCTTTTGGGGGGACCTTGCAATTTTGAGAACCGTGTAGCCAATAGAGGAGTCACGGTTATAGCTTTCATTATTACTGGATCTCCACACTTGAAATTAGTACTACCTTATTATCCCTTATCCTTCATCATTATTACCATCTTTCTCCTTTGCAAAGTACCTAACCCCACCACATGGACCCTAATTTAAACATGTATTTAAAGTAAAAATATGTAAGAGTTTATCACACACTGTTTAAAGCAATTTATCCCATTCGCATTTAATTTTGGAGCCAATTTTATTGCACGCACCAGGGGCCGGGCATATGCAACCCAGCTGCAGCCCAGATCCCAGCCATTCTTATCCGGCATCTTTTCAAAAACGGCAGACTCCTGGTTTTGAAAAGATGTCAGATAAACACGGATGGGACTCGGGCTGCAGATGGGTTGCACTTGCCCTGCCACCAGCATGTGTGATAAAATCCGGTTTCAAAATTAAATGTGAATGGGATAGGTCACTTTGAACAGTGTACAATAAACTCCTAAGTTGCAGTTAGAGTTTCCTGCGAAATAAGGGCCAAGGCTCCTATCCCATTAAAAGTTGTGCAGAAGAGGGCATTTCAATAGATATTGTTCGTGATGCAAACATCTAGCTGACAAGGAAATGGTAGCATTGATTGAGAGCAATGAGTGCTTAACTGTATTGTCTACTTCATCTGAATGGAGACCCTGACAAACTGCCTCAGACTTGGATACACCTATGGTTCTGTATTGTGTTGCTTTAAGAGAGGCTGTCAAGCACATCTGGATTTCAAAGAGAATAAATATCTATCCTGATTGGGGGTTTTGTCCTGTATACTAAACCCATTGTTTCTATTGGCTCAGACCACTTAAGAGACATTATCAGAACCTGAAGGATACTTCATCTCTGCCCTTTTGCAAGCACATGTTGAGATCATGCTTGACTCAGAGGCACTCCCTTCACTCTTGGGGAACCATCCCACAGGTTAGAAAAAACATAAGAACAGACACAGAGAGACAATCTCTTTTTTGGCCTGCCCTCTCCTGCTTCATTTCTACCTTATTGTGACACTAAGAAGAACATATCACAGGGTTTTCTTGGCAAGATTTGTTCAGAGAGTTGTTCTTGCCTTCCTCTGAGGTTGAGAGAGTGCAACCTGCCCATGGTCACCCAGTGGGTTTCCATGGCCAACCAGGGATTCAAACCCTGGTCTCTAGAGCCATAGTCCACTGGTCAGACACTACACCATGCTAGCTGTCTTCTCAAGAAAGAGATGTAGTTTCTCTCTCTTGCAACCATTGATCTGTTCAGTTCTTACAATTTTGCCAAAGGTACATTAATAAAGGAAAGGTAGCAAATAACATCCCAGCAAACAGCAAATTTTTTTATCATTTTAGAAGAATTAAATAATAAAAGCACACACCTGCTTCCATAAACTTAAGCTAAAGTGAACGAATCAAGCAAAATGCTGGGCAGAGTCAGGCTGATGCTCCGTCAACAAATAAAATAAACTCAGTGGTCCCTGTGTGGGACTACCAACAACTTTTTATACCTCACATCTGTCACCTGCAAACATTGCTTCGAAGATGACAAAGCTATTGGTCTGAAAAATTACTGTGCTTACTAGAGAAATATGGTGTGACTGCCTTGCTTCAAAGACCATCTCACTGGATTTTCAGATGAGGTACCTCAGCTGTTAATGAGCTACAGGAAATGCAGTACGGACGACAGAGGAAGCGGAGAAATGTTTACAAATCAAGTGAAACACTACAGAGGGATGAAAAAGTTGCAAGGCTGAAGCTTCTGAGGCACAGTGTTTTGTAAACCACATTTGTTATGCATGATGCCGCGGCAATGAGTCCTTAAGGGTTACAAGATCTGTAGTTATTTTCTAGGCAAGTCAACCAGTCAAGTCTGCAAGCAGGAGCTTTTTTTTTTTTCCTTCCTTACTGCTGGTCTCACTTGCCACTTGCTCTTGGCAGAGTTTCTCTTTTCCCAATCCAACTGCAATTTTGTGGAGTCTAGAGTGCCAATGCTAACTACGGTCTTGAACTTTTTCTTCCTTGTACTTCCTCCCTTCACACACCAGCATTTAGGCAAGATGAAATGTGATGCTTATGGACTATATTTAAACCCTAAGGATGCTGTATTTAGATAATAATACAATGTGGGTACAGGCAGTGAGAGAAAGCAGTGGTTGGACTTTAGTGTTGGACTGGGATTCTGGGAGACCAGGATTCAAATCCCTGCTCACCCATGGATGCCCACCTTGGAGGTAAGCAAAGGCAAATCCTCTCTGAGCAAAAGTCACCAAGAAAACCCCATGATAGCTTTGCCTTAAAGGTTGCCATAAGTTGGAAACAACTTGAGGGCACACAACAATAACAAGCACTGAATTTCTCGAATAAACCCCATCTGTGATGTTATGACTTTCCTGGACCTCATAATCCAGGATTTCCTTCTGTCCTCTTTTGTGGACAAGTTGCATTCTCCATAAAGGAGACAGCTCTAACCACATCTGTATCCAAAAGAAATTTCTTTTTCTTGCTAGCATAAATACCACACTTATGTACCAAACATTTTAATAGTGTATGATCAGCCAGAAGCAGGTGGTAACAGAAGTGGTCCCTTAGAGAAGTCACTCAGGTTGCACACTGAGTACTCCAGATCTGGGATATATAGCACTTCATTATGAAAGGTATGGGTAAACCAACCATGAACATTTATGCTTACGAGCAGGGAATATTACTAAAATCAGTAGGATTCAAGTAAACTGACCTAGGGAACATCTACACTGTAGACATAATATAGGTTCACACCACTTTACGTGATGTAGCTCCATCCTATGCAATCCTGAGATCTGTAGTTTTACAAGGTCTTTAGCTTTCTCTGCCAAAGAGTGCTAGTGCCCCGCAAAATGACAAATCCCAGGATTCTGTAGAATGGAGTCATGGCAATTAAAGTGGTGTCAAACTGCATCATTTCTACCATGTAGATGCACTCTTAGTTAACCAATAGTATTATGGATGGATTTGCTGTGGTGTCCAGGTAAAACACAAGAAAAGAAAGGGATAAGACCTCATTCACTGAGATGATGAGAAACAAACCAAAAGAGCTAGGATGGAAGAGGGGATCATTTTTCAGCCCTGCAGTCAAATTCCAATTGGGAATGTATCTCATGTTCATGTACTCTAGCAGTGGATGGGGCTAAGGGGAGGGATGTGGAACCAAAACAAAGTGGGCACTTCTACTTGGTGGTAAGTCACAGTGCAATAAATTTTTGGGATGGAAAGCACAAGTCAGTTCTATACATGTCTGCTCAGCCCCTTACCTATGTGGCTATTTGAAATTTAAAGGCATTTAAAATAATTCCTGGTTGGAAAATGGCCTGAGAGAGCACACTGTTGGCCTCTTTAGTCAATGATGTTAGGAAGATTCAGTCCCAAACTTAAGTTAATATCTGTTTTATTGAAAGCAGAGGTTAATCAAAGCCTGCCCCTTAGTGGAGACAGGCTGTTGGTTACTCCCAACAGAGCAGTTTTTCATTCTTTTCTTCAAAATTGTTGGGATACAGCTGTTCCACACTTGCTTGAAATATCTTTTTACTTTGTAGTTTCCAGGGGGGTTATTTTTGAGGAGATCCGTTGCTACATATCAGTATGGTGAAAAATATTGCCATTCTCTTCAAATTGTTGTAATTATTTCTTGGTTTTTATCTACAGTAATTATTTCAATTTTGCATCTAACAATCAGCAAGTGCACACTTTGTGTAAAATTGTACCTTCTTTTATCTTATTTTGGTGACACATGTCTTCTTTTGAGGGGAGTATACAAGTCGCTACTTTGCATTTCTGTTACAAAATGAGTTGGTTACTAACAATTAGCTACAGCAGTATGGAAAAACAGATTATTTCGGGATGTGTATGCAGAGACAAAAAAGATTATTGCATTACCTTTGCTCCAGGCAGAGATGCAGGATGTAACTTTAAGAAAACTGTTCTTATCACATTCACTCGTCACCAGGCAGCAGGCAGCCCGTTTGCAACCTGGGCTTCTGCCACAGCTTTTCAAGAACAGAAAGTCCCATTCATGAAAAGATGTGAGAAAAGCCTGGAGAAGCCTGGTTGCAAATAGGCTGCCTGCTGCACGGCAACAGATGAATGTGATAAGATCTGCCTCCTCTATCTATGCCGGGAGCAAAGGTAATGCGATAATCTCCTTAGGCAGAAACTTGCAATCTTCAGATTGCACTGCAGGGCTCTGATGTGATCTAGGATTCTAGGTGGCATCATTGAGCTAATTGAAATGTAGGGGTTCATCATAATGACATACCCTCCAACTGTCCAAGTTGGCAGGGACAGTCCTGATTAATCCTCTGCAGTCCCACATTTCAGCTGTTTTAAAATGAGCCTTATCACATGAGAAAAGGAAGTGGAAATAGAGTTGGAGAGTAGCGGCTTTCTCCGTACCTTACTGCATGTTGTCATAGCACTTACATTCTCTTTCCATGGGAGATGGTTGTAAAAGCATGTCTTTTGTCAAACTGATTTTTTCCAACCGGGCAACAGACACACTTTTATGACCATCCTCCACAGGGAGAAAACTGAAGTGCTACAATGTTGTGCGGTAAGGTACAGAGAAAGCCACTATCTCCAGCTCTGCTTCCACTTTCTTTTCTCATGCAATAACGCTCAATGAGCTTTATCACACTAGGGGAGATCCCATGGGAAAATAGGAGTTAAACGTGATTTAAAGTACATTCACATTTAAACCAAATTTGTAATTTCAGTTAGTTTATCACACTATGGACTGTTCAAGTGAAATAACGTGAAGTTAATCCAAACGCAAAGCGGAGAAAAACGGCTGCTTTTTTACTATCAGATTGTTCTGAAAGTAAAAAGCTGCCGTTTTTCTCTGCTTTGCTTTTGGATTAACTTCATGTTATTTCCCATTAACTGTGACGTCGTGTGATAAACTTTGAGCATTTCTGGGTTTTTGTTGGTTTAAATCTAGTTTAACTCCTGTTTTCCCATGGAATCTTGCTAGTGTGATAAACTCCAATGTCTCAGTTTCTCTTTCTTCCTCTCACTTTATCCCTTTGTCCTCAACTTACTTATTGTTGCAAACTGAGTTCAAAATGTGAACGTAGTAGTTTGCACTCAACTCAGTATGGAAGAGAGGAGAGGAGGGTGGAATCTTGCCCTTCCCAGTAGACCCAGGCAAAAGGAAACTGCTGCAGCCTCTCTCAAATTATGGGTCCTTCCTCATTAATTAACTTCTGCCATTTTGACCACACTGTGATGTTTGTTGGCCACATGTGTCCCAGTTATCATCTATAAAATTTTGGAGAGTAAGCAGTGATTGAGAGTGTCTTCTTATTATGCTTGTCTATGGTATTTTTGATGCTCCTTACCAAAACCATGGGTTTAATGTATTGTGTACTTATGGAAAGCTAAGTCTTCATCACATCGCTGTTCTGCTAGCAAACTAGCAAAGCAAGAGGGTATTTTACTTCTTTCAATATAAATCAAAGGCTCAGGCCTACAAGGAGCCTATGTGGGAAAAGAACCATTGATTTCATTGGCTGCCTAAAGCCAAAACATTTGAAGTGTCAAAAAGTAAATTTGGAAATGTGTGCATCTGGCAGGTTAATCCTGCAGGTACTGTCCCGTCCCTCAAGGCTTATGAACTATTATGGAATGCTACATTTGGATCCGTACCAAATTGGCTTCTTCTTGCTGGCAGTTATCTTCCCTGAATACATTGCACTAATGCAGAGCCATTATTCATGATCCTCTGAGACTTTTTTCCAGCCTTGTACTGCCTTAAAGGCCATCAGTAATTGCTAAAGATTGTAAATGATAGTAAGATTTATGGAATACATCCTGAAAACAGTTATTCATGTGCATATGATTATTCAGTGATTTTCAATGGGACGGTACACCGGGGGAGGGGGGTTGGAGAGGATTTTTAAAAGTGATGATTCAACTTGGTAAACAAAATCCAAAGGCTTCAGCAAAGAGTGGTATCGGTTTAGTTCTTGATGTTTTTGGGACCAAAGCTATATCCTTCCAGAGACTTTAGAAGATATTATCTTGTGAAACACGGCAGGGGTAGAATATAAAGAAACTGGATTCAGCACATGGCTTCAGTTGTGCTTTTCCCTGGGGTAAAAAGAAAAGTTCTTTTTTGTTTCAGTGCTGCTGAAATCAGAGCCTCCGATCATGCTTAGAAGAGGAGCAAAAAGACAAACAGTCCATAGAAGTTACAGAGTACAATAATAGATTATGCATTTGTATTCTGGAACAGTATTAAAAATTGCCTAGGTGTGTGTGCACAATGTGTGTGCAGATTCTTAGAGGGCAGAGGGGCACTAATCTTTTCTCTGTCTCTTCCTTTCTTCTCAAATACAGAACCTGAGTTGATATTTAGTTACTAATAACTAGAAAAGCTACTAGTAACTTGGAGTGAATTCATTGTTGGAATAATGATGGTGTGATTTCACCATATCACTTTGTGTCATGTAACTTTTATACTGGTAGTTACAGGTATGTGAATTTAGTAAATGATAGAGGAGAGTGCTGAGAATACTGTGAATAGCTGAAAAAGCAAACAAATAGGTCCTTGAACAGAACTCTCCCTAAACACCAAGATGATCAAATTGAGGTTGTCATATTTTGTCCACATCATGAGAAAGCAGGAATCATTAGAAAATATAATAATGGTACTTAAGGTAGAAGGTAATAGAAAAAGAGGAAGGCTGCACGTCAGACGGATGGACAATCAGGGAAGACACAGGACTGAGTTTGTCGGACCTGAGCAGAGCAGTGGATAACAGGGGATCTTGGAGATGTCTCCAATGCCATGTGTCGGAGTCAACCTGAGGGTAATTAATAACAAGAAGAGAAGGAATATCACATGGTCCAAGAACTGGCTTGGACTGTGTATTTCACCCTCTTAGTGTTGTTGTGACAAGATGGATTGGAAGAGAATGTGTTTTGTGTCACAGAGCAGCAGGTTTCAACATTCAGATATTTAATGAGGGAGGGCTATTTTAATTACTTTTGAAAAACAGGATAACCAAAGGTTTGTTTCTTTTTGTAAAAAAAAAAAATCTAAATATAATGATAACTAACCAAATCTTTTGGTTTTCAAAGTATAACTAATTTTTATTTTTTTAAAAAAACATACTGTCCAAAAAAGGCACCCAACTTGGGATGCCACATCATTTGATGTGGTGTCCCTAGACTTTATGGGGAGAATGAGGGGGTGAGCCATATACAGGTGAGCTATTTTCAGTGGCACCTCAGGAATGTATGGGTTTGCCCAATTTTTAAAATTCCAAGAAATGTAAAGTCAAAGAAGAAACTTGGAAGATATTTTGCATTCTGAACAACAACAATTGGAATGTGAGCAAGGCAGCACTATTGATATGCAGGGAATACACCAGTGAATATTTACTTATGTATGCAGAATACCACATGTACTGCGAGCACCCTAGGAAGAACTATTACAAATTAGAAATCTTTTGTGCCTAAATCCAATGTCACACTAGTGAAATGATTCTCCCGGCCACAGCAGTCATGCTGGATCATGCCTTTGCTCTAGCAGTTTGCAAAAGAATTGTGAAATTGGTTGTGCAACTTATGTGCTGATTATGCAGCTGGTTGTGGCACCTCTTGTAGTACAACTACCCACTCAACCTTTGCACAACTGACTGTGCAATAAAAACTGGATTGGATAGATATCACCTTTACGTTAACTCTGAAAATGCACAACTGCTAACACAGGGTAGGGAAAGTACCACTCATGGCCCCCCAGGGTCCAAAATGTTTTTTTAACAATTCATGTCATGTTGTTGTTATTGCTGTGTGTCCTGACTTATGTGGACCCTAAGGCAGATCTATCATGGGGGGCTGGTGTCAAGATTTGTTCAGAGGGGGTTTGCCATTGCTTCCCCCTGAGGCTGAGTGCATGTGACTTTCCCAAGATCACCCAATGGCGGAGAATCGAATCCTGGATCCTATGTCATCCTGCATGGCAGAAGAGGGTTGGACTGGATGATCCTTCAGGGTCCCTTCCAGCTGGGAGATTCTAGGATTCTATGACATTAAACCAGTACTATGGGAGCAAAGCTCAATATTGTCACATAGAAGACATATTGATTGAAAGCTTGAGAGGAAACATAAGTAATCACCGTCATGGAAATTTCACAATTAGAGTTTTTGTACAAAATTTTAAAAACAAAAATATATTGCCAACCCAGTTGATCCCCCAAACCTTCACAAGGACTAGTAGCAGGAGTGGTTTTGAGGTTCCTGGGGTGCTTTGGATTCAAGATGCTTTCAGAGCACACAACGGGTGTATTTGTGAGTTAGTTTTCTTTTCCTTGGTGGGATATTGTTCTTAATTAACATCCTATAATGAGAATTTTGCACCCCCTTCCTTTTAACAAAGGGCCAGTCCATCTCTTTCATCATGACTTTAGACCACCAAGTGTCAAAAAAGGGGAGGAAGTTCAGTAGCAGTAGAGAGATGGATTAAACTGAATTAGTAGTAGGGGGTTAGTAGTGCAGCAATAATGGAGATATTTGTAAATGCCCTTGCTTGTTACTATTACCCATACTATGGATTTTCTACTTATTTACAAACAGTTTACTACTTGTTTATTAACAGATTACTACTTGTTTACTAACTGTTTACTAACTGTTTACTAGCAGTTTACTATTGGTCTACTAGCAGTTCACTACTGGTTTATTAGCACTTTACTAACAGTTTACTAGCAATTTACTACTGGTTTAATATGGATTTGCTCCGAGTTTTACACATCCTCCCAAATGGCTTATATTACATGACTTTCCTTAATGTCAACCCACCCTTTGGAAATAAAACAGTTTGACATCAGTTTAAGTGCCGACGCTATATGGAAATCCTCAGATGTTCATTTTTGCAAAGTCCTTGCTATTTTGCAAAATCTTTAGCCCTTACACTGTGGGATTCCCATATGGTATTTGTAGTGTTCACAAGATCTTTACCATCTGTGTCTAAGACCACCAGACACCTCATCAAACTCCCCGGATTTCTGTAGAATGCAGCGGTTAAAGCGGTGTCAAACTGGATGGTCCTTGGGATCCCTTTTGTTTAGAGTGTGCAGCAGATGCAGCAGAATTCACCTCCAAACTTTGGAGTGGATAAACAACGTTCCAACACAAGGCTAACAGATGATTTGGCTCAGTAGGATTTATGAGTGAGCAACTAGTATTGCTTTCATCCCAGCGGTGTATAAAGTCTTTTGCACAATTCCATTTCTCTTGTTTGCAATAAAAACAGTCCTTGAAGCTCAGTCCTTCAGTATTTCTTTCAGCAAACTTCCAGGCAGTCTTTGCAGCACAATTAAACAGAAATATCATAACATTCCTTCATAGAATTGACCATCTTTAACAGTAGAACAGCCTTCATATTTCAGTTAAAAGCCTGAGAGCTAGCCGTACAGCCATCACATCCCAGCACTACTCAAACCAACACTACTCCTTTGTCTGGTTTTGGGGATCCCTCTTCTTATAGCTGTTACAAGATGACTCAGATGTTCTTGCTGATTAACATGAATCACCTGTCTGCTCCACAGCTTGTTTGCTACTTGCAACTCTCTATTTTGTTGTAAAATACTTACAACTATTTTACTACTATCAACACCTTCCAACTCTATGCCTTCCTGCCTGGCAGAAGGGGGTGGGACTGGATGCTCCTTGGGGATCCCTTCCAATTTTAGGATTTTCAGTATTCCTGCTTGGCAGAAGGGGTCTGGATTGGATGCCCCTTGGGGTTACCTTCTGACTCTAGGATTCTATTATTCCTACCTATATCTCTCTATGTAGTTGTGAAATACTTCCAAGCACTTCATTGCTATCAACACCTTCCAATTCTAGGATTCTTTGTATTCCTGCATCGCAGAAAGGGTCTGGACTGGATGCCCATTGGGAGTCCCTTCTGACTCTAGGATTCTTTTTATTCCTACTTGTAATAATAATAATAATCATCATAAATTTTATTTATGTTTCCCCGCCTCTCCCAGTGGATTGAAATGGGGTTACAGACTAAGTAAGAAACTTGTAAGACCACAGGCCAAGTTTCCTGGCGAAAATTGGGAATTAGTCAAAAAAGGGATTTTTTTTCTAAGCTTAAAGTAAGGGGTGTAACAGATGTTCCCAGGCACCATGTATCAGGAAGACTGCTTCGAATGCTTTCAAGACTAGTAACTACTAACAGCCTAATTTCCATAAATTTTTTTCTAATCTACTTTCAGTCTTATACACTTTGGTGACCATCATTACATCTACTGGTTGCAAATTTCTTACTTGAACTATGTGTTCTACAAAGGAGTTCCTTTCATGTATCTGGAATGTTTCCCTCACTGCCTTCTACCTGCTACTAAAAACAGCCTGTTTATGTTGTCTGTACTTCTCTTGACAATTTGACTTTTTAGAAAGAACACAAGAGGCCTGAAGTCACAACTTTGCTTGGTTTATCCAAATGCATTTAAGTATAGCTTGTTCAGAAGGCGTGCCAGGAGAGCCCCGACATTCAGAGAAGCGAGTCAGGATATGAATTCCACTGAATGAAGAGGAGCACTCCATTTGTTTCTTTAAATGATAACAACTGTATAAACCAGTTTTGAGACATCAAACATCTACATGAAATTAGAAAGTGTTTCTGCAGACACAGATGGGCTCTTCAGATGCTGTTGGACAATAACTCCTTGCTGTCTTAGCCAGCATAGGTCAAGCATGATGGGAGTTGCAGTTCAACAATTCCTGAAGGGCCACAAGTTACCCACTTGTGACCTAGGGCATACTGCCAAAAGGTCTTACCCCATCGTTGCCTTTGGCATGGCACAGCCCTAATCCTTCCATACTCATGCATTTTTCAGACAGACCTCACTGCCGTACATGCAGCGCGTTATAAGACGGTTTGTTGTTGCTATGTGCTTTCAAGGTGACTCCAACTTATGGAACCCTCTCATAGGGTTTTCTTGGCAAGATTTATTCAGAATGGTTTGGCATTGTCTTACTTTTAAGCCAAGAGTGTGTGATTTTCTCAAGGTCACCCAGTGGGTTTCCAGGATTTGAACCCGTGTCTACTAGAGTTGTCATCCAACATTCAAACCACTACACCAGTCTGGCTCCTATAAGAGGGTAATAGGCACAAAATGCAAAATAGTCTCTTTTCTCATAGTAACAGATAGAAGCCTGTCAACACTAATAGAGAAATTATCTCAATAAGAGTCAAAAGTCTGATCTTCAAGGAAGATTCTTGCTTTCATCTATTAATTTGTCACCTCAGGTCACTGGGAAAAAAGTGTCTATTCATTTGGCTCCTAGGTACTAATCAATTGTTAATTATCTTTAACCACATCGACCTGCTCAGAGTGTTTCTACCTTATAGATTAATGACATTAAAGGGAACACAATATCACACTCAGAAAGGGATGGATTCATGCATTATTCACACCACATAAATAATAGGCCTTTACGGGAACTCTAAAAGGTGTCCCAAAAAGCCACTAAGGCAAAAGTTGCATAGGACAGGAAAAGACACTGGATGTACAAAAGAAGCCGAACAGAGAATGGGGGGAAAGATGGAACAAGCACAGAAGAGGCATCCACCTCTCTGTAAAATTTTCATCCTAGTGCATGAGCTATGGAAGTGAATCCTGGCTTGTTTTGTTCTTGCATGCAAGAATAAAGTGATTCAAATATTTATCCTTACTGGGTGAAATTATAAGAGTTATTGCACATTTAAAAAAATTAACTTGTGTATCTCAAGTCACGCTTCTGTGGCAAAAAAACCAATGGTTTTGTGCAATGTTTTCATTATTTGTGCACATTTTCCCACACCAAATGGTGAATTTTGTGCAAGAGCCACTGCTTTCTGTACAAAGTGTTGTAGCACCAAAGGATCCCCCCCCCCAAAAAAAAAAAATCCCCAAAATGCAAAAATCCTTGTGGAAGTTGGACTTTTAAAAAATGAATAAATCAAGAATGAGATATTTTTGTTGGTTTGTTTACATCCCTGTTGTAAAGTTGAAAATGCCTTTGGTTTGGTTCAGCCATTAAGGTCTGTGACAAAAGTCTTTGCATAAGGGACAGACTCTGTCTTTCATGCCCCTGTTGAAGGAATCCCCCAGTGAAAATGCGGCTCAGTCCCAGGACAATAATTTTTGAACCCTGTAGTCCCTGTCCCCGCTGAGGTAGAAAAAGCCCCATCTCCTGAAGAGATACCCCTGAACTCTGCCTCAGATAAGCACCATGGAGCTCTCCCCATCAGCAGATGCCAAGGAGAATAAAAGCTGAGGCTAAACATGAGGACCTCAGATGGACTGCAACACTCCAAGGGTAGTCCCTTCATGTGTACAGCTTCCTCAGGAGTACAGAACTTAAGTGGAAGCATGCCACTGCTCAAAGGAAACCTAGGGCTCATGAAAGACTTGGGACTCAAATGGTCCACCTAAGACTGGCAGCAGGATATAAGCTGTTGGCTATAGCAATATAGCAGTAGCAAGTATGGAGCTTATCACTCAGCATTTTAAACCGGCTCAAGCCTCCCGGGCTGGAGCTGGGACGCAGGATGCACGTGGGGATTATCGCACACTAAATTCCTGCCAAACTGCTGGCTACCATCAGCCCGGGCCCCAGCCAGGTCCCAGCCATGCTCCGCCAGCACTTTTTAGAAGCTGGAAAGCTTTCCAACTTCTAAAAAGTACTGGTGAAGCACAGCTGGGACCCGGGCTGATGGCGGCCGTAGATTCAATGGTGATTTAGTGAGAGATAATCCCCGCCTCCATCCCACGCCAGGAGGCTGAGTGATAATCTCCTACATTTCTAAATCGCTTATCAGTGAAGTAGCACTCCCTAAGCAGTTTACAATCTGTAAGCCAATTGCCCCCAACAAACTGGGAATTCATTTTACTGACCTACGAAAGGATGGAAGGTCGAGTGGACCTTGGAGCCCTCCTCTAGGATCAAACTTACAACGTTGTGGTTGTAGGACCAGCATTTAACCACTGCGCCACCAGAGCTCCATGATTAAGCAAGGCTCAGTCCTGAGAACAAACTAGTTGATTTGGCTTGGGTTGGTGGCCAAGCTCTGCTTCTATAAGTCTTCTGGACGGCTTTGCAATGAGTTACAGTGAGCTGTGCTTTATTATGTCTTGTGCTTCTCCTTCTCTGGTTCTTCTTTATCTCTGCTGGCTGCTCCTCTTGGGTTGTTTGACCTTGGCTTTTGAGAACTCCTGGTTGTTAAAATAGACTCTGCTCTGCTGGTACCTTCCTGAATGGATACTAAGTAGCTCTCTCTATAGCCCACCCTCACCATGGCGTCAGCATGAAAACAGGACAGCTTTCAAAAGCATGTACTACATATTCTGTGAGTATAATGCAGACAAGTCTTTTACTCCAAATCTCAAGTCCTTGCAAAATACTTTCCAAGTCAAGACTCAGGTTGAGTCTCACGTCTAGGAGCCAACTCTAACAGAAAAAAGGGGAGACAGAGTGCATTTCTCAGATGGGAACACCAAGCACGTTAATCAAAGAACATGGGACAGGAGGTGACGTCTGCTTGGCAACCTCTCCCCACTGCACATCACAGAAGCCTGTAAAGCTTTTCAAAAGTTTAGAAGGATACTTTTGCCTGAAGCCCATTACCTAATATGTCTGCTGTTCCCCTCCAAGAATCAGTCCCCACACTCTGGGGTCAGGTCTTGTCTACTGCTTGAAGCGAGTAGTGCCAGCACGTTAGTGGCTAAAAATATACAAGCTGCGAGTCGAGTCAGCGTGTTTTTATATCCAAGTCAAGTCCAAGTCAAGTCACTGCAGCAACATGAGTCCAATTTAGGTCTGAGACTATTGACTCAAGTCTGTATCATTGGTATAATGTGCCTGATTCATTAAGATCACCCACACTTAACCCACTTTAACAATCTGCCCAATTTAGACACATATACTGTATATACTCATGTATAAGTCTAGAAATTTTAGTCAAAAAATTGATCCCCGAAACCTAGGTCAACTTAGCCATGGGTCAATGTAAATAGTACACTTTAACTCTTTTTTGAAAGGGAACCATCCCCTGGTGAAAGGCAAGAGTGCAATCTGTCCTGGAAGCACTGACCTCCCTCTACTCTCACTTTCATCTAGCCTTAAGAGTGAGCACAAAGAGTTATGCCTGCAATAATTTTTTAGGTTCTTTGGCATTGTTTTCCTATGCTTCATCATTGAGATACTTTGCTGCATGCCCCTAAGTTTTACCCTCAGCCTCGACTTATCCAAGAGTCATATCAAAATCCATAATTTTGCCCCCCAAACCTGTCGACTTATACATGAGGGCGACTTACAGTTGAATATATATGGTAGCTGTGATAGTGGCAGACCTATGCACAAGCTAAAGCTTAGGCCTCAAATTATAAGGAGCTTCCAAAGGCCAATAATTAAATATTGTAAGCATCTGCTAAAGTGACAGCACAGTTTGGGACAATGCTATGAGGCCTTGAAAATTTGATATAGGGCCTCAATATGTCTTTATCCAACCACTTCATGGGGTATGAAAAGCCAGGTTCATAGTGAGCACTTGATTAATTAGATCAGGTATGCTTTGGGATAAGAAAACTCTGATGAGCTTAAAATTGGCCGGTAATTGTTCTTGACATTTACCATTAAGGAAAAGGATGCACTTAAAGCACCATTGCAATGAGAGGTAGGCAGAATCTATAGATTTCATTACTTATTTATTACAGTAATTTACATCCTGCCTTTCAGGATATTTAATGCTTCCAAGGTGGCTTACAAGCAACATCATCTTTAATTAGCTCATAATAAACCTGTTTTGGTGTTTTTGTTTTTAAAAGGGATCAGATTGTTTCCTACAGGGCAGGTCATGATGGATGGTGGCCCAGTTCATGGTGAGTAGTCCACCTGAAACAGGTAGCATTTCTCAGTCCATCTCTCACCTTTAAATAACTATGCCTACAACTGTTTCTTTATATATTGTAGTGTCTCATTAAATGTTTTTGCAACCCCTTTAAAATATTGGTGTGGTCCATGGATTATGCTTTGTTATGCCTAACATCACCATGTCCCAAATTCTCCTCAACCTCTGGGTCAATTGGCCATTAATAGAAATGAGGAGATACATTGCTTCCCCTGAAGTTATAGATATAGATTATTATCTTCCAGAGGCATAGTGATTTCAAGGCCTTTCACTGTGGGAAGAAGGAGTTTATATTAATTTCAAATAATATACAACATGCCAAGAGTTCTCCTTTATTTTAATATGTAATTTCATTTTTTAGTATCTTTTAACAACTGAACTGCTAAGTAATAGCCTGGCAGCTTCATATTGTATGATTTTCCTCTTGTTGGAAGGGCATTACCAGATAGTTATATAGTAAATAAGTTACCACTCACAACTAGTTGGCTGTCTTCATCCTGAGTCCATGTTAGATATTAGGTTATTGGTTTCCAAATCAGCAGCTCTTGTTTCCAAACAAAGTTGAACCTGGGATCACTGTTTCTAGAAAGTAAACCCTGGTTCGATGATTTCACACAGTACAAAGATTTTAACAATCCCAGTCATAAGTGTCTTTGGATACCTCCCTTCCAGATAATTTTGATTATTCAGAGTAGGTTTTGTGTTTCCAGGGAAAAGGAACATGCACCAAAAGTTTGAAAATTGTTTACTTTCTCAGTGTGTATTGCTATGAAGCAATACTAAACTCTACTAATTATTGTATGCTCTCACTTTGCTCAACATCCTGCCTTCTTGGCTAAATATAAATCTATCTAAGGGAGTGACCATATGCTGAATCTCTTTGCAAAAGCTAGATTATACTCTTTTAATATATTTTCTAGTGCTTAATCCATGGTGGTTTTAAATACTCTGATTAATATTTTCCAGGAAGGGGGGAGTGAACTATCCAAAGGGGTTCTTTGTTAGCAAACTTTTCAGGTCACAGTTCTACATTTTCCTTTTTCAGTTTCCTATAACTGCTAATAATGCTAGATTGGATATATTATAACTTCTTGGTCTCTCATGACATTATTGATATGTTTTTGAGGTTGATATACGTGATTTACATAACTCCCTTTCTTGCAATTTAACTATGGGTGTCTAATTGCTAATTTGCCCTTCTACTCTTTAATCACTTTCACTGTAGATCTCTGAATGTTGTCCATTTGATTAACATCTGTCTGCTATTATAATTTTTATAATTTGGATCATGAATGCAGTCAGACGTCTGTTTTTATTCAAACCATAAACCAAGCTGACTAAAGCAGTCAAGTTATAATTTGATCCCCATGTGTATTATTTAAAAAAAACTGAGGTGGCCAAAGGTGTTTTCCAATTCTTAATCTGCATAACATTATATTTAAGAAACTGTTTCTTGAATACCAGATGGCAAGATGTTCAGCTAGCTATCAAAACAACACTCTTTGTTTCCTATTTGACTATATGCTAATTTTATTTATGTTTTATTTCTTTTCTTTATATACCACTTTTTCTCCATGGAACTCAAGAAAGGCACTTGAATTCTCTGTCTATACCTCATCCCATTTTAATCCTTACAACAGTCCTATGAGGTATGGCTGGCTCAAAATGGCTTTGTAGCTAGGCAAGATTTGCCAGGATGGAGTAGTTTGAGTGTTGGACTATGATTCTGGAGACCAGGGTTCAAATCCCTGATGACCTCTTTGGTTGACCTGAGACAAGTCACACTCCTAAGGCAAAGGTAAAACCACTCTAAACCAATCATGTGCTGAAAACCCAGTAATAGGTCGCCCTTAGGGTCACCATAAGTTGGAAACAACTTGAACACAACACAACCACAAGGTTTGGAACCTAGATTTCTTAGATATTACTCAGACCCTTTTAACAAGCAAGGCAAAATCTCTAGTACCCTTAGTAGAGTTGGCCCTCTGTCCACAGATTCTGCATCAGATTCATCTGTCCATGGCTTGAAAATATTAAAACAAATTCCAAAACGTAAACCTTGATTTTGCCATTTTATATAAGGGACGCCATTTTTCTATGCCATTATATATACTGGTAATGGGATTTGAGAATCCACAGATTCTCAGTGGACCAAGGGCCCACTGTATGAGTGAGCTTTAATCCTGCTAAGATATAGTTCTTTTTCTCAAAGTTGGAGATGCTAAAATAAAACCCATTACAAGTTTCAATGTTCCTATTGAAGCTGCATTGCAATCCAATGAGATCCAAGATCTAGAAAAGGTTTTCTATTTATACATTAAATGTTATGTGACCTTTGCTTTAGCTAATGATAACTTTCTGGGAAATGGTACTTCCAAATTCCTATAGCACCTTATCAGATTTCAAGCCACTCATATGATAATCTAGGCAGTACTTCTGGATAGGTTTGAGCAATGGGGAAGACACTGAAAGAATGATCAGAAAACAGAAAACAGGGCTCAAACATACTTTTTATTTTATTTTATTTTATTTTATTAAAAAGTTTTATTAAAGATTAAAAAACAAACAATACAATACCAACACTAGCACAGAACCATTGACATATATACCACTACATACATCTTCACGTTAGCTTATATCATCTTTCCAGTTACTGCAGGTCTGTGTACCTTCCATCTCCCATAACACTTTCCTTCTCTTATTTAATCCACCTTGTTCATCGTTTTCCTCTTCCCAACATTTGTCTCTCTTAAACATTCTTAAGATAATTTGGTTGAAGGTATACAAACTCTATTCATTCATTTTGTTGCTGAACTCAGTTGAAAACTAGTGCTTACATTGTCTGCCAATGGCTACTACCTATTTATGTACCATCACCAGTGTGGTAGAAACTGTTGAGCTAAAGCATGTGCAACATAGACCGGAGCTCAGGATGGGATCTGTTACTAAACAATAACAGCTCAGGTTTAAGTGTACCGATGGCTTAGGGCTCAGATCTGCTATTTTACATGAGGGTTATCATATTTTGAAAAGCAAAAAAGAGGGCACATTTACTGACTGACTACTTCAAACTACTCATTGCTATGATAACTCTCTCTTTAAATATGTGTGTGTGTGCACACCTGCACCGTCAAATCACCTGTCAACCTGTGATGAACCCATGGATTTCATAGAGTTTTCTTGGGTAAGGAATATTCAGAGTTGGTTTTGCCAGTTCCATATTCTGAAATATAGCCTGCCGCAACTGGTATTCATTGGTACTATCCAGGGCTGACCCTGCTTAGCTTCCAAGATCAGATAGGATTGGGAGCCTTGAGGGTATTAGGTTTGATTATTGCTACTAGAAATATTCCCAACCTTCATTGTATTTAAATAACAACAAATTTGCCTTCCTTTTGCTCCTTTACCACCTGTTCTGACAGATCTGAGGAAGTACACTTAAGTCTACGAAAAGTCACGCTACCAACTTCTTTCTTTCAGTTAGTCTCAAAGGTGCTACAAGATCTCTCTACATACTGATTCTGCAGACTAACACACCTATATCTTTGAACTGTCTGCCTCCCTTCTCTCTCTCTCTTGCCCCCAAATCTCTCTCTCTCTCTCTCTCTCTCTCTCTGATTGCTCCACTGGACCGATCTCCATTCCTTTTCCTAGTTGTGCTCTTCTTGGAGCTGTTGAGTCAGCAATGAGGAGGCATCGGTGGACAGGAAGCAAAGAAATAAACAGAACAATAAAGCAGCTACTGAGATTTTAAACATCTGCCTGGACAGAAATTTTAGCTCTGAAAAAGAGGACATGTCTGGGAAAAGGAGGGTGTATGGTAATTCCATTTTAGATACAAAAATCCCCCCCCCCCCCGGTTGAGATCTCTGATCCTACTACTTAAAAGCAGCAATGAGTTTGCTGCTATCCAACTGCATTGCAGAGATAACCAAAGCTTTCTGGCTGCATAACCATTGCCGCTGGATCTTTGTGATAGCCTTGGCTAATTCACACATGTTTCTGCATCACTTGCCTTCTCCCTATTTGATTATTGTCCATTCAGGGCTAGTTCACATAGGTATACACATTACTTTATGACTAACATCAGCTCCTGGCTTGCATATAACTGACTGAGGCTGCATCCACACTGCAGAAATAATGCAGTTTGACACCACTTTGCCACAACTCAATGCTATGGAATTCTGGGTCCTGTAGTTTTGTGAGACATTTACCCTTCTCTGTTTGAGAGCTCTGATGTCACAAAAACTGCAATTCCCAGAATTCCATAGCACTGAGCCATGGCAGTTAAAGTGCTGTCAAACTATATTATTTCTGCAGTGTGAACACAGTAAGAGAAATCTTTATATTTCTTTACATTGCTTCAAACAACATGCTTTTCAATGGATTCAGTCACTTCAATTCATATACTCTTGGTCCTCATGTGATAGGTTTTGTGAATGTATGGGGTTTTTGGTGGGCTTATATCTGGATGATAATTGTATATAGGCACAGCCATGACTTGTTTCAGAACCTCTGCACAGTCAGAACACTGTTCATGTGTTCAGCCATTACCAGAGAAAGGCTAAACACATGTGTGCAGATACGAAGTGTGTTTAATGCCTCACATCATGGGTTGTGTGTTTCATGCAACTGACATTTATCAGTGCTTTTGTTGGGTTGTGAATTCATAGATGCTTAGCTATGCATACTCCTGCAAGTGTTTGTGTGGTAAATGGATTGGCTTCTTTCAAAAGGGGTAGTTACATTTAGAAAAATAAAATGACCCACACTCCATGATAACTGTTTGGTAAATGTGAAAAACATTTCCAAAGATCCTTCCTAGTCATCTAAATTCATATTATATTTTATTAAGGAGTTCCACTGTCTGTCCGAAAGCACTAGAGCTGTACCCCTCATTGTTACAGCCACAAGGCAGCTATTTCTTCATTATTAGAAAGATGTAATTAATTACAAGTAACTGGCTGTTTGTAATTAGTTACTTTCAAGTTCCCAAAGGGTGCATGTATGAACCAGCCTTAAGGTTTGATGGCTTTTTGCTTAATAGCTACCCCCGAGGGATTTTTTTGACTACTTCATACAAAAAACAAAAGAAAACAGGCCCATGTGCTAACAAACAGCCTGCCATCTTCTATTCATTTGTCAAACCTTGCAGCCCATCTGTATTATTCTTGTGTTTCAAGTTATAAAAGATGATTGCAACTGTCACCTAGAAATTAATTCATGCAATGCATCAGGATTGTTTTAGGCTGCATGTTGTTGGTGTTTCCCCCCCCCCCTTTTTTTTTTTTTACAAAGTCTTTTGGAGAATGCTAAATAAAATAAGCATAAAAGCAAGCCAAGAGGCCCCTGCTGGGCCCAGCCGACAATTTGGTGCATTGCCATGCTCAATTACTCACTCATGTGCTCATTCCTTTTAGGCAGTCACTGCTGTAGCATTGCTCCTAACCAACGGGATTGCCACCCTCCTTCGATTAGTGCAGGAAAGTGGATTGACCTGTTTCAGCTGCCTCCCACAGAAACCTGTACTAACAAGCGTCCTTGTTCAACATTTCAGACATACAAGCATTGAAACTCGGGAAAAATATTGGAAGCAAAATTGTACTATGAAGGACACTGTGCAAGATACATAGTTTACACAAGTAACATTAGATGGGTGGTTCATCTCCTATTTGATCCAAAAGGGGTCAGAGTGTTCCACCTCAACAGTTGAAAAGCTTTTGAGGCTTTCCCATTATTTCAACAATACACAAAAGCCCCTACTGAGTTTCTGGATTACAATTCTTATTACACGTCACCATTGGTTTTATGGCTCAGACAGGTATCTGGAAGATTTCAGGCTTCCCACGACTAGACCAACAGTTACCTCCCATCCTGTGACTGTAACCTGTTCTGGATGGGGTTGCTCTCCCGCCAAAGGATTTATAGCTTGAAGCTGCTCTGGGGCCCAGCACTATTCATGAAAAGCCAGGTTGCTGCAGAGGGCAGGAGCACCTTTGTCCACTTTTGGCTGCTATGCCAGTTGTGCCCTTTCTTGAGAAAGGCAGATCTGGCCACAATGGTTCATGCCTTAGTTGCCTCCTGATTAGACTACTGCAATGTACTCTATGTGGGGCTGCCCTTGAAAAATATTCACATGCTGCAGCAAGTGCAAACTGGTGTCAGGTGTGCATTTGAGAGACTATAAAACATTGGTCCTGCAAGAACTGTACTGGCTTCCAGTCTGCTTCTGAGCTCAATACAAGCTGCTGGTGTTGACCTACAAAGCCCTAAATTACTGGAGGCCAAAATATCTGAAATACCACCTCCTCCCATATGAGCTGGCCAGAAATTAGAGCTCTTCAGGGGAGGTCCTGTTGCACTGTGAAGTTAGATTGGTAGATATACATAACAGGGCTTTCTCTGGAGAGGTACCTTGACTGTGGAACTCCCTATCCAAAGAAGGCTGGCCTGACATCTTTTAAGCTTCCAGTGGGCAGCCCAAACAGTGCTGTTCCACATGGCATTCAATGTTTGAAACTGTGGTTTCAACTGTTTCAAAACTGGATTCTGGAATGGTTTTTAGACTGCTTATAATGATCATTTTATTGCGCCTTTAAATGTTTTTTATATTTGTATTGTTTTAATTGGTTTTTATTTGTTTATTGCTTTGGCAGCCTTTATGGGCTGGGAGGCAGTATACTTCAAATAAATAAATAAATGATCATCATCATCATCATCATCATCCTTGACCACTCTACAGTAATTCTGCTCACAAAGGGTATACTATATATGTTCTATAAGGAAAAATCTTTCATGTCACACTATCATTGTTGTTGTTCTTGTTGTTATCATCACACATTTGGGACACAAGGCAGCTTACAACAATTAGAAGAAACATAGCAAAATATAATAAATACAAATGTTTAAAATAGCATTAAAGTAGCTATAAATTAAAACCAGTTTTTATATAAACATTAGGTAATAAAAACAAGAATAATTCTACAACTTTTGGGCCAATCAAGTATGCTGTTATTTGTGCTTATCAGGAAAGACTCACAACATCTAGATCAGCACTTTGTCATTTCAGATGAGACGAAATATTATTTCAGATCAAAGTGGCTAAGTATTTTGTGGTTTTCTTCCCACCCACTGTGTTACAGAGGACAGTACATGTGCCTAAGTAATCCAAGTATGTGTTGAAATATTTATTAGCCCATACTACTGTGAAGGTCTTGCATATCACAGCTATGTATTTTGATGCCATTGGGTTTACCAAACATGATATTCATCCATGATTCATCCATATGAATCCATCTATTGTAAGTTAATATGCAGATTGATCAGTTATTGTATGTGGGTGTGAGGTTTTGGATTATACTTGCAAATGCAACTTGTGTTCTACAGGCATCCATCTTAACTGACAGGTGCCCTGTGGGTAGCTGCCTACAGAAGTCTCTCTGGGAGCATTCAAATGGGAACAAATGAAAGTGGCAGAAGGCTTGCCAAAAGAAGAAACGCACAGGGAAGCCACACACAGCACCAGCAGAAGGCTGGGGAAGAGTTTCTAGCATATTCATTTATAGCTTTATTTTTTTCTTTCATTATGATAAAATATTTATTTTGAACTTTTCATGAGTGCTCATCCTATCAGTAAGGAAGGTGCACATCTATAAAAGCTACATCTACTGATGTCCACCCTTCCCATTTCAATGCCTGGTTTCCTGACATTTCTGATCTTTTTTACAAGTTGAAATCTGCCTTATTCCTTCCCCCCCGCCGCAAATGTGCACTGGTTATGATTAAACCAAACTAATAATAATAAACTTTTTTTATATCCTGTTTTTTGTCTGGACAATCAAAGCGGCGTACAAGTTAAAATGAAAGCAGTACATGCCCAATATTCCCCGCCCCCTTAAAAGGGGATTAAACAATTAGAATTAAAATAAAAACAATTGGAATTAAAATTTATCCTCATTGCTTGAACAGATTCTCCCATTGACAAAAAAAATTAAGCTGTATATAACATGCTTTTGAAGTATACGCATTTTTCTATGCATGTTTTCCAAACTGTGCTTTTTTTCTCTCTCTCAGAAGTGTCAACAGCCATCCATCAACATACGGATTTCTCTGTATAAATTGTATCTGCAGAGCAGACCATGCAAGACACCTGTCACACCTTGGACTGAAACGGGATTCCTCACACAATCCTCAGTCAGTCTGTCAGCCTGTCTGTCTAACTAGATGGCTCAATTCTTACTTGCTAAAATATTTCACATTCTAGAACATATATGTTCCTGCTGCCACTCACATAACGTCCCCTCATACAATCCAGGGAATATTAATGTTGCTTAAGGAAAACTCCCATAACCATTTTGTTATACGTGTGCTCATACTTTTTCCTCACTAGAACTTTATCATGTTTGAGGTGGCCCTTAGAAGCCTCGCTAAATGGTCCCCAACATCATATCCATACCTTTCTTCTTTTGCAGCCTCTTTAAAATAAGATCAAATAATACAAATGTACTTTTTAAAAAAAATATCTCGGTATAAGCTCAAAATGGTTATACTGATGAAGAAGGTTCCTTTGAAGTAATTTCAGATTCTGAACTTTTGCAGGGAGATGTTCAATGATACTAAATTAAATTGGAAGGCTGAACCACATGGATGGAAAAAGACAGTAGATAAAAAGAAGGCACAAATTTATTCTACCAGTCTTACTCTCTGACCATTAGTAAAGGCATTGCATAGTTTGATTCAAAGGCTGATTAATAAAAAGAACGTTAGTGCCTGCACCCATTATAGAATCTTCTTGCTTTAAAAGACAAGAAAGTTGGGGATTTTATCTTATTTGATTTTATCAAATAAAGATTCTAATGCTGGTAGTTCATTGTCACATTTTGGAACATGATTTTACATGAACTTGGATAAGGACTAAGTGACTTTGGACTTTGTATATGGTGATGAGAAAGGTAATGTATGATAAGTAGGATGAGGTTCAAAGAATAGACATTGAGAGGATTTATGAAATGGCCACTTTCTCTTCCTGCTCCCACTTCCAAAGGAAACTAACTACAGTCACATTCAGCATTCAGGCTCAGCCTAGAGGTTTTAGGGAGAAATGAAGATGCTACAATTTCTTTCAAGGCATACCTAAAAGATGTCTCCCTTCCTCCCCCCAAAATAACTTCCAAAGGCTAACCTTTAGAGAAATAAATAAATTATGGTGATGCCTGGCAAACAGGGGAATTAGCATCAAGGCAGGGCAGAGAAAGACAGTAAAAGGGGAGTGAAAATGTATAATTAAACAAGGGGAGGCTAGGAAAATCCTTTCCAGAAAGCTTTTTAGTGACATGTATGTTGTACAGTAATGCTATTTGGCAGCCCTCTGATGACAGTGTTCCTAGTGTCACCACCATCATCTGCCTATTTATTAGGGATATACAACTCTAAACCAAGCTACATATATATCCTAGGGCCATTCACAATGGGCCAAGCTAGAGTCCTGTTCTTAATGTTAAAGCAAAGACAGAAGACCTCCACACACCCATCACTATTTCCGTTTCTTTGCATCCCACAGATGTTGACTTTCGGAAGGGGAGAGTCCCACCAGCGACTTGAAACTCTGAAGCATCAATAAATCAGCATGAGTAAACATCATCTTTCACATAATTGCAGCTGCTTACTGCTTGAAACTTCAGAGTCGGATGATATTTGTTAGCACATCTTTTGGACTGACACTTTGGCCTTCTCATTCAAGGAACAAGTAGTATACCTCTCTCGGGGGTAAATGATCTCATGGCTAAATACTCCATCCATTCTGGTGCTTCAAGTGCTGAAGCAGCCAAATTGCTGAACAGCAGAGATATAATGGAGGAGGTAAATCTATTAATGTGATCTTATTCTCTCCTCAGTTCTAATTGCAAGGTGTGAGGCATGGAGAGGTGATTCCCTGGCGAGGTCTTCATTTTTAAAGGAGGCAAGGGCTTCATAGAATCATAGAGCTGGAAGAGAGGGCCATCCAATCCAAACCCCTGCCATGCAGGAACTCACAATCAAAGCACCCCTGGCAAATGGCCATCCAGCCTCTGTTTAAAAATCTCCAAAGGATAGTCTCCGAGGGAGTGTGTTCCACTATTGAACAGTTCTTACTGTCTGGAAGTTCTTCTTAATGATGAGGTAGACTCTCTTTTCCAGTAGCTTGCGCCCATTGTCCTGGATGCAGCAGAAAACAAGCTTGATCCATCCTCAACATGACACCCATTCAAATATTAAAGCCCCAGAAATATCTCTGTCCATAATTTTTGTCATCTAGCATTAGAACTATACTACAATTATGTGGTTAGACGTTGTTTAAAATTACCGAGCAACATCTAACTTTAGGCGACTTTACATTTCATTTCCAAGGTCAAGCATTTTTGAGCAATCTTGCCTCATTTCCAGAGCTTTGAAATGGCACATAATTATCCTCCAACCAGAATGGCTGTTGTCTGAAGTATTCTGGGAATTGAAGGCCCAAAAGCAATTTTCTAAACT
The DNA here is from genome assembly GCA_023333645.1 of Sceloporus occidentalis. Lineage (NCBI taxonomy): Eukaryota > Metazoa > Chordata > Lepidosauria > Squamata > Phrynosomatidae > Sceloporus > Sceloporus occidentalis. The sequence continues at coordinate 140,892,117 of JALMGF010000006.1, forward strand.
TTTGCTATTTACTACCTATATTATGAGAGCCAGTGTGGTGTAGTGGTTTGATGGCTGGACTGTAACTCTGGAGACCAGGGTTCAAATCCTGGCTTGGCCATGTAAACCCACTGGGTGACCTTGAGCAAGTCACACTCTATCAGTATCAGAGATTGGCAATGTCAAAGATCCTCTGAAGAAACTTGCCAAGAAAACTTTAGGTTGCCATACGTTGGAAACAACTTGCTGGCACACAACAACCAACATCTACAATATTCCTACCAAGCAGAGAGGAACTGAACGTTGGCAGTAATCCTTTTGCTCTATTGCTAACATACCATGTTCTACAGAAATGGTTTCATGGGGGACATCTGTGTAAGGATGCTATCTGTTTCATCTTTGAAAATTAAGTGTCCTACCATTTTCTATTTCATTCCCCTGCAGAAAATGGCAGAGTGAAACATCACTGCCAATCATTGCATATTATTCTGAAAAATCCAAACTGGCACTCATATGATTGATTTTGCTCTTGATTCTTTAGTCAATTAATCATAATGAGTTTATTTATACATAAAAGTAGTTACATATGTATATATAAATAACTAAAAAGAAAGAAATAATTTGTGTTTTTGATACCCATGTACACTCTCCTCTTCTCTGATTTTATGACTTCCTGTTTGATACAGCTTGGGTCCAAACTATTTGGAAGACCATGGTTTAGATCTTGTCAGTCCTCATTAAAGTAGATCCACTGATTTGCCTATGTGTTGACTCACGATTCAAGAACTGATTCAATTGGTTTACTGTAGCTGGACTAACAAATAGGATTCCAGCCACTGTCTCAACCTATGAGCCTGTCTGAGCCTTATCATTTTTAGCAGAGGGTTTTATCTCAATCCCACTGTCCTCAGTGGCCCATTTCATGAGGACGCAGGAGAGCCTTCTCAGTGGCTGTTTCAGGGCTGTGAAACTTCCATGGGAAGTTCAGTTACCCTTTGTCTACTCTCTTTTTGCCTGTAGGCAAAGACTGTGTTACTTAAACAGAGCCTCATCTCTTAATTGGTGGCAGCAAATGGCTCTTCTAATGGGCTGGGCTGTATTTGTTTATCATTACTATGTTTTGATGTGTTCTTAATTGTTTTTAATATTGTAATCAGATTATTATTATTATTATTAACAAAAATCGTTTTAGCTATATTTTGTTTTAACATGTTGCAAACCACCTTGGGTCCCTTACTGAGAGGAAAGGTGGGCTATAAATTAATTAATTAAATTAAAAGAAATGAATGAATGATCCGAGTGTGTGTTTGAAACTCCCATAATCAGCGTTGGAGAACTGCAGCCCAACAACACCCAGAGAGCCTCACGTTCAGCACCCTTGTTTTCAATAGTGTTGTGAAACAAGATGGGTGCCAGAATGATAAAGAAGTCTGTTATGGCTGTGTGAGCCACAGGGAAGACAGCTTTGTAGTAAATGCTTCTTTATTTAAGTAGGCCTGCTGTATGCTTGTCTGTTTGCTTTGTTGTTGTGCATTGATACACCAGAATCCCTCATACGGCTTGTTCCAGAACATCACAGTGAAGCCACACTTAGGTTCATCTCTAAGAAAATTTGGCAAAAACACATGAACAAGGGGTCTTTGAGAAATATTTGTACAGATCCAATGGTACTACATTTAGCAGTAAATAATAAAGTCCCTTTAATGAAGGAAGAGGGAATGGAGAACATATTGGAAGAGGGAAAAGATAAGGTGTCCAAACTAAAGACATTGCACAGAAGATTGCACCTTATGAAATCAAAACATTTACATGAGAAAAAAATACACAGTGGAGAAAGGGGTAGCATTGTACATACTGCACACTTGGATCCTGTCTTTCTTTCTTTTAAGCATAGACAGCATAGACAAAATTGTTCTGTTTTATGTTTACAACAATCCTGTGGAGCAGTTTTAGGCTCACAGCCAAGTGCTACCCCATAGGTTCCATATCTGTGCACAGATTTCAATTCAACTCAGGGCTTATCTACATTTGCCAGAATATTCGATCTGCCCCCAGTGTATTCTGGCCCTGAATTCCATCTGAATCCTTCCCTTACTGACTGCACAAAATGTAGTGATTTTTGCTGGGCAACTGCTTTCCATGAGGTCCCTGTGGACCGGCCAGCGCTGCCATGGTGGGAGCGAATCACCCTGAGGTCAGAAAGAGGCTGGGCACCTTATTCTGGCCTCAGAATGAGTTGCGCTAAAAGAGCAACTCAACAGGAATGCTTGCAAGAATAATAGTAAGAGTATTTACATTTCTACACCGCTTCATAGTGAACTCAGCACTCCCTAAGTGGCCTACAATCTATAAGCCAATTGCCCCCAACAAGATGGTATTCATTTTACCAATCTACAAAAGGATGGAAGGCTAAGTCAACCTTGGAGCCCTGGGATCAAATTCACAACCTTGTGGCTGCAGTACTGGCATTTAACCACTGTGTCACCAGGGCTTCTTGAAGGCAGCTCCCATCGCTGCAGCATTTTGCTCTGTGTTTCTGGAAAACCCAGAGCAAAAAGTAAGAAGTTTATCGCATCAGTGCCTGAAACGTTTCTATTCTGTTCCCAAAACGTTTCAAGAGGTAATGTTATGGGAACAGATATTATCGCATTCGAAAATGTAAAGCATTCCGAGAACACAACGGGAACACAATTTACCACATTTGTCCTTATAGGAAGCGTGATAAGTATGGTGTGACTGGCCTCTGCTGGCTCATGTTTTTGCTACCTTACATTATTAAATTCCCTCCTTGACATGCAAATAACTCCATTCTTTTAATGAAAGCATAGGCGGGATACAGACCGCCGCTTTGCGGCGGTCTCCCGCCGGCGCCATTTGCTCCGCGAGGGAGCCGCAGCAGCCAAACCGCGCGGCTCCCGCGCGGAGCAAAAAAGAAGCTCCATTTCGGAGCTTCTTTTTGCGGCGCCTTTATGACGTCGCGAGGCGCCTGGCGCGGACTCACGATGTCATAGGCGCCGCGACACGTACGGACGCTCAGCGTCCGATACGTAAACATGGCGGACCCCATGTGGAAGGGGCGCCGCCATGTTGTACGTATTCTATACGTACTAGGGTTAGGGGGGTGTGGAAGCACCGCCCCTTCCTAACCCTAGTACGTATAGAAGACGTACTATATGGCGGTCTGTATCCCGCCATAGTATCCTTATCCATGTCATCAGGGAATACCGTGATCATGACCATCCAAGAACTCAAAATTCATCTTGAGGATTGCTGCGATAACTTTACTTCATTGCACTTTCCTAACAAAAAGCTCCATATCAGGATCTTTTGAACTACTAAGATACGATTACATATTATGGATGACAAGAAAATCCAAGAAAGGTACAATATAACAAGTCCACAATCATGAACACTTTACATATTTTATACTCCACGTACAACATCCCAGTAATACAGCTTTTGATTGTATTGGACCTATTTGCTGCAGTACTACCTTTTGGCCCATTTTAACTGAAATGATACTGTAACCACATATTGTTTTATTTATTATCTCATCCATCATCTATTGTGAAAACTATTCATTAATCCATAAAACTCCTAGAATCATCTTGCCACCTACATTTGTAACAGTGTATTACAGAACAAAAGGCTTTCACAGAGAGAAATTTTTGCAAACACAACCTTAATTTTTTATATACACACATACATATAGACACACACACACACACACACACATATATATATATATATAATGCCAGCAATCTATATATACAAAAATTGATATAATTTAATATATATATATATATATATTGTATGTAATATATATATAAATATATATAATATATATTTTCTATATATTACATATTTAAAATATGTTTATTGTATATATATTGTATGTATACTTTTACATATATATATATATAAATATATATATTGTTTTACATATACATATATATAATACTATAAATCTACATACATCTATCTACACATATCCCTCGCAAATGGTGGGGCTTGATCTTTTTTCTACTTTTTTTTACTCGCTGAGTCCCAGGGAGAGCAAGAAAAATGACGTTCTAGAAATGGGGAGGAATGCAGGGAGGGAAGTCTGTTCAGCCAATCACAACAAGGCTTAACATGAGAATGGAAGTAAGAACGGATTACATTACCGCTCTCACATTTCTTGGACCGTTTTAAAAACATTTCCACAAGCTTAGATCACTTTCTCATCCATTCTCTCCAAGGAACACATATGGAAAGCTTTGAGGGGTATGTAGAACACGATGGGAACCCGATGGGGACAGAAACGTGCAGTAAAGTTGAAAGTTTTCCATTCCAATCGGGTTCCAAAAACGTTCTCGAAACGCGATGCGATAAACTTCTAAGTCTTTTTAGTGCAGAGCAAGGAGTGCAAACCTCAAATTGAGTCCAGGTGTTATATAAACAGCCAGGACCCGATTCGGGGTTTGGGGTCTGCATAATGTAAACAGCACACAGCCAGCCTGGGAGGAATTCTGGGGTATACAGTGGGCCCTCCACATTTGCTGAGTTTAGGGACACAAGACCACTATGAAAGTGAAAAAAATGCAAAACAAAACAAAACAAAAAAACGCTCTAGTCAAACTAGAGAACCCAGAAATGCCTAGAGAGAGAGAACATATTAAGTCCATGTATAATCAAATCTGCAAAAGTCAAAGCCACAAATGTGGAGGGCTGACTTATAGGTAATGTACACAACCGCTCATTCTGCCCTAAATCCAGCATGCTAACTACTGCATCACACTAGTTCATGGGCACTTATCCAAAAGTGCCTGCTGCTTGTAACATTATGAGCAACATAATGCCCTCTTACCTCCCCTGCCCCTCAAAAAAAATAGCTTAAATGTGCTCCCTTATACAAGAGATCAGAGCTAAATTTTCTTTGTTTCCAAAAAAACAATTTTCTATATTCAAATGTCTTAAAGATAATTGAGTTCAGAAAAGACTAAACATTGTCTTTATGTTCTCTTGGTTGAAATAAGCATTTTGTACGTATGTTTTGTTTTTTAATCCTTGAATAAAAAAGGATTCTATTTGTGAGTGTTGGTGGGAGGCTGGCTTTTTTGTGATCTGTGGAAGAAAAGCCCTGGTAAGCTGTGATCAAAAGAAGGAAAACCTCTGCAATCATTCATTTGAGCAAAAATTAATAAAAGTAGTAACTCAAAGAAGACAAGCCAGATGGAAAAAAAATTGAAAAACCATACATAAATTAAATAACTTAAATAATAATAAACCTAACTTTGCATAAGATCTTTCATTCAGTTCAGAGGCTCAAAATCAGAAGTAGAATGTTCTTTAAATCTCACAGTATTACATAAATAAAGAATTCTAGTACAAATTTAAATAACAGGATTTTCAAAGGTATATCCTAGTATTGCATGTAGACTTTTAAGTCAGCTCACTCAGGGTTAGGCTATTCTTCCTAAAATATCCTCAGAAGTTGAATATGACTCGTCCAAACAATGAGCTTTCCTTTCGATGCCCTTAACCTGGAACCCTTACGGATGACTTCCTTTCCCTGCCTGTACATCGCTTGTCTTCCAGCTCTCTCCTGAGCATGCAGCTAGATTCACATAATATCCAAAGTAACTGCCTTATTCTTTGGGGGAGTTCCTTCAATAAAGCTTACTTCTTTTATTTTACCTAAGCCAGTCTCTTTGTTCCTTAATTGGAACTCATGTGCAGACCCTGAACCCACTCTTTTATCATTTACTACAGGTATACCTCAGTTAACTGAGTAGATGTGTTCCTGGCCATTATTTCTTTAAGAGAAAAGTTGCTGCTGGGGGCTGAATAAGGATAGGTTCCTACACTACAAAAAAGAAGAGCAGTTCAACTTGTTTCAGCAAATGTTTGATTTTAAACTCACAATATGCACGTGTGGAGTAAACCAACAAAGTCAGGTAAGCTTTTGCATAAATACACGAAAACATTTGAATCTTCTAGCATCCAGGGTCACCTTTTTTCCCCTACCAGCCTTGACTCTTCTCATGATTTCTCTACTTTAGTGACCAAATGTATAGATCTATGCTTTTTTAATCTGCTGGAAGTACCTGGTGAGGCAGGCTTTCCTCCATTGCTTTCTGTTTTGCTGTTCACACATGCTCAGTGAGAGATGCTGGAATTAGCTGCTCTTTATCTTGCCTGTTGTAGGCAGGCACACACAGCTATACTACGAGCCTGAACAGAAAGGCCAAAATAAAGCTGCTTCGGGTCACTTTGGAGGTATGCTGTTTAAATGATGCATGTGTCCTAAGAGGCCGAAAACCACGTCAAACACACACTCCAGTCCTAAGGACTAGAGTACAGTTTTGGCACAGCTTCTGGCCTCTTGTGTGTGTCATTTAAACAACTCACCTCCAAAGTGACCCGAAGCAGCTTTATTTTGGCCTGTCTGTTCAGGGCCTACGATTGGCTACAGAAGAATCTCATTCTTTCTCCGTTCAAGTTTTTCCCCGCTGTTTATTGCAGAGATTCTGCTGCAAGTAGGGTTGCCATAAGCCGGCTGGGGGCGGGACAATCCCGGGTTTTGACCACTAGGGGGCGTCCCTGCACGGTTTCCTCCTTGTCCCGGGTGGATGAGGTTGCCTTTGCTGGCCCTTGCAGAGCTGCGCGCAGGGCTAATGAGGAGGACTTCCTCCTCCTCAGGCTGGGTCCTCCAGGCCTGAGCCTGTGAGGGCTGGCAGGGGGCGGGGCTATTCCAGCCCCAGTCTGCCCCCATTGGCCAGCCAGACTCAGGAGGAGGAGTTCCTCCTCTGTTGGGCTGGGCTGCAGCCAGAGGGGAAAGGAAAGGGCCATTTCCTTTGCCCTTTTTTGGTGCCAGGGAGGAGGAGGAGGAGGAGGAGGATGAAGAGGAGGAGAAGGAGAAGGAGAAGGAGGAAGTACTGTATGTGTTTTTTAAACTGTATTTTTAAAGTGCATTTTAAGCTGTATTTTTTAAACTGTATTTTAAAGTGCATTTTAAAGTGCCTTTTCTGTGTATTTTTGATGCTTTTAATGCTAACAATTGTCCCTTGCTTCGACAAGGATAGTGTGGTGATGATGTGATTTGAGTCAGCTTCTGAAGTTGAGAGAGTGTCACCTTCCAAAGTGTGGTTTTGGTGTATTTTTTGTGCTTTTAATGCTAACAAGTCTCCCTTGTTGTGACAATGATGGTGATGATGATGGTGATGGTGATATTGATATCAGCAAGCCTCTCAGGCATGGCCAATGTTAGCTGCTCTGATTTTTACAAACTCATGTGCAGTGAAAAAAAATCAAAGTCCCTTGACTAAGTACACACTTCTGAGAAGTAGAGTTGGTGCAAGAAACCTGAAACGGCAAATCCACTTCTTGTGAAACCACCTTGACATGTTCAATATGCATAGCCATGTTAAACCATGCTAAGTGTTAAACTCAAGGGGTTTGATTATGGAATAAGCCTCTGAACTATGCAAGAGGCCATGTTAAGTAAAGCCACGGGAAGTGCCCAAATGTGCTGTTGTGTGTGTTTTGGAATGGAGGGGGGTGGTTTGGGCAGAAAAGGAAGTCCATTTCTGCCATCTGACTAGGAATAATGCCCAAATGTCCTCCATTTTGATCATGCCTAAGAAACATGCATTTATATTAACATTTTTAAAAAGCATCAATTTTTTCCGCATGTCCTCCATTTTTATAAAATGTGCCCTACATTTGAAAAGGTTGTCCTACATTTGCCCTACATTTGTCCCGGTTTGGAGGTCCTGACTTATGGCAACCCTAGCTGCAAGCCAACACTAAAAGTTTGTTTTTTTTCTAATCTGCATCATCCTCCCAATGCAGATGCTGCTATAGAATTTCTAGCTAGACAGAGGATGAGAAAGAAAAGGGGACTGGGTGGGCACAAAAAACTTTGTGAAAAGAAGCTTCTCTGTCAGAGGTTTTAACTAAGGCATGCCTGTACTGAATTTAAGGAAAACAGTGCATGCCCTGTCTAGCATAAGTTCCCAGATTCAGTTCTTAACATGCTAGGGAAAAAATCCCTTAAGAGTTTGGACAGCTGCTGCTACTCTCTTCTCTCTCAGTCTCCATCTTACTCTCTCTCTCTCTCTCTCACACACACACACACACACACGTGTGTGTGTGTGTGTGTGTTCATGCGTGTACTTTCAAGTCTCCTCTTGACTTTGGGGCTGAACAGACCATCCCTAAGGGGTGGCCTACAGCCACCTCTTTCTTCGCCGGATCAGAGCCATAGCAACTACATGCTGCAGCCCCGATCTGGCATTTCTGTGGCGCAAAAAGGAGCTGAAAAAAGCAGATCCTTTTTTTGCTGCGGAAAGTGTGCTTTTACGCCATGAGGCATATGCTCCTTTTGGTGGTGCATCATTTGGATGCAGCACCAAAGGAGAGCTGTGACGCTGCCTGCCATATAACACTGGTCTGTACATGCCGTTACAGAGTTTTCTTAGAGTTTTCTTTCTTCCTCTTAAATATAGTCTGAAGCACCTGATATGTATTGGTGGTCTCCCATCTAAGTCCTAACCATGCTTAGCTTCCAAGATCAGATGGCATCTGGGGCCTTTAGGGTAATTTGACCACAAACATACATCTTTACATCTTTATATCATCCTTCATCCATGTCTCCTTCTCCAAAATGTTTTTTTTTTTTCATTCCAGAACAGTCTGTAGCCATTTCCTTGGCCTATTGTAAGCCATCAGCTTTCCAAAAGATTTCCATAATGGAAGGTGTAGTTTGTTTGTTTGCAAATACTTGCATACCACTTATATACCAATATTTCAAAGCAGTGTAAATTAATAAAGTTTAAAATGTGGACAATACTCAATATGCCAAGCACAGCCATAAATTGTTTTTGAAGTCCAAGAAATAGATGTTAGGTTGGACTAAACAGCAATGACTTGTTTAAGAAAAATGGTATTGTTAACATGCATTAAAAAACGACGGACAATCCGAGCGTGTCAAGATTCTGGTGGGAGAGCACACCACACAGTAGGTGCCACAACAATGAATGCCCTGCTCCAAGTAACTGCTGAGTGCACAGTTGCTAATAACACAAAACATCTGGTAGCAGATGAGCCAATTAATATATGTGGTATGGTAAAAAAAATTGCTATCTTGATTGCCAGTGGTAGACTGGAACTTCCTAATGAATTGTAACTCAGCAATCTCCCACTCTAATCCATCTGCATATATCAGAATTTAAAGAATCTGTCAGTGAAGGAGTAATGACCTCAGTAGTGCACACTCCATTGTGTCAGCAATTAAACCGAATAGTTGGGCTTAGGCAGCTAACTCATTAGCTGAAATCCTATACTTCTTATAGTTTAGTTTTGACACTGAACAACATGAGACCAGAAGTTAATCTTCTCAATCTTTTAAAAGTACATTTAACAAACCTGCCATTCATTATGCTATGCACAGAAACCAGCCAACAGTGAACTGCACTGCCATTTGTCTCATGGTCTACACTGGCAAAAGCCAGACAAATGTGCATGGAGGTTTGCTGGGCTGCATGAATTAGGCAAGCGTCATACTAAATCCAGAAGGCGCAGGCTGTGCCACACAATCATAACAAGTCCACAAGGACTCTGCATATATAGTGGGTAGGTGTGTGTATGAGTACATATAACAAAACACCCTGGGTACCCCACTATGCAGAGCTGCATGTGTTTACATGCTTATGTATGTGTGCTCTGCATTTGCGATGTGCTCTATTTGCTTAGGAGATTTTGTTTGTAGAAGCAGGAAATTTGCTCAACAGTCATGTCAAAGGGAAGGTGGGTTAGCTTGTGTAGTTTCATGGTCTCCATTTGAACATTCAGTCATAGGAACCGCTTTCTCTATTTCCATTTGCTCTCCCCGGGCCTTTTTCCCATCCAAGAGTAAAGAAAATGAAAGAACAGGATCAATCCAACTTCCCATCTTATGCTGACACTAAGATGTGATAATGAGGAGTCCTTCCAATATCAGAGTCTTCTCCCCAGATAACAAAGGGTTAAATGGGGGAGATACAGTTACATGTTAATGAAACTCGGGCGGGTTACAGACCGCCATTTAGTACGTAATGAATACGTACTAGGGTTAGGAAGGGGCGGTGCTTCCGCACCCCCCTAACCCTAGTACGTATTCTGTACGTACAATATGGCGGCGGCCGTTCCACACGGCCGCCGCCATATTTATGTATCGGACGCTGTGCGTCCGCACGTGTCGCGACGTCTATGACGTCACGAGTCCGCCCCTGGCGCCTCACGACGTCAGAGGCGCCGCTTAAAGAAGCAAACAGTGGCGGCAGCAGATCGCCGCAAAGCGGCGGTTTATAACCCGCCTCAGTGTCACAGATGATGAAATAGAAATTGCCAATGATATAGGCAGTTGGGCAGAAGCACAAACGTTTGCGATGATTCTGAGCAGAGGTGCTGGAATAGGACCACAAGGAGAGATCTGAAGCAAAGGAACATCTGGAGAGGAGGCTCCACTTGAGAAGTTAGACTTGGTCTAGTTGGACAATGGAGGCCACACTCCCTGCTATGCTATGAACATCAAGGACTACAAATTCCATCTGATCTCTTCATAAGTTTAGGAGAATGTACTACTTAGTCACATTAGGATTTGCTGAATCTTTTTCTGATTTGGCTGAAATGATCTCCTCTGTAAATTGTTTGTTCTAATTTGTGCCTGAAGAACAAGATGGTTCTTCATGTAAAGAGATACCTTTTTGCTATCTTAGAATAAAGCCCTCATTTAAAAGTTCACTGTCTATATCACACTCCTTTCCACGTGCCTTGGCTTGGCCTAGCCCTTCCCCAGGATTTGGGAAAGGGGGGAAGTGTATCTGTAGCATTATAGGAGATTAGTGCATTGGCTTTAAAGCGCCTTATCCCTGATGAGATAACTTTTCAAAACAGTTGTTAGCATATTCAGCTGTGGCCGGGCAAAAATATTTTTGAAAAGCTGCAGGATAAGCCCGGCTGGCATCCGGGCTGCATTTGCCCAGCCATGGCTGAATGAGATAACACCCATTTTGAAAATTAAATGCTCCTTCATCCCGTGGAACATGCAAGTGGAATCTCCAGCAGTGTCTTTTTCTGTTGCTACAAAGGGAGGACTCTTGTGGTGGCCGCAAGAGTTAATTAGATAAGAAAGGTAGTTTCAAGGGGTCTCATCCAGCAGCTTTTCCAAAGGCACAGCCACTGAGCATCCCTGATTTCTAGTCAGAGTTCAGCAAAGTTCTCCTTTCCTGCGTCGTCAACTGTATATCATTTGTCAGTTAGATCTACACGCATAACTATGCAAAAACAAGTGCAAGTATGACATCATATAGTATTATGTCACTGAACAGATCAACAGCAATATAGTTTGGACTCTACCCAAAATGTATAAATTATGGAAGCTTCTCTAAAGATCTAAATCATGGGATCCTCCTTAGGTTTCTGGACTGAAATACCTAGTGTTCCTCACCATTGGCAATGCTGGCTATGGCTTATGGAAGTTGCACTCCCACAACAATTGTAGGGTCACATGATTTGCCCTCCTGGTCTAAAGAACTAATTCTTGAACCTGAGGATAGTACTGCAGCTGCACATGTTTAAAAATGCACACTTATTTGTATATGCTGCAAACATGGAACTAGCCTTCTGAAGGAAAAGGTATGCTATCCTTAGCAAGCAAAATTCTAAAATAAACCAAATAATGTCTGAGAAAGCATGCTTTACATAATGTTTTTAAAACCATGCCATGTTAGCGTGGATGCATTGCTTATGTTAAAATGGCTCTTTTTTTAAAAAAAATAACATCAAGATTTATAAATTCACTCATTTTAAAATCTTCCTTTATATTCAGAAATGAATGCCATCAGTCTTTACATGTGAATCATTTTTATTACCCCTGAATTTACTAAACAAGATCTTTGTCTCTGTTGGCCAGATAACCTACTTTTGAGGTGGGGGAAGAGGACAAAAGCTGTGTGTTATAGCATAAAAGAAAACGATTAGAAAAATTGCTAGCTGCGTATCCTTTCAAGTTTCTAGGTGACTTTCCCAACTCAAGTCTGATCAGAAGGTAATGTCAGAAGTGTCGGGGAAGGGGAAAGAGACTGGATTTGTCTGTACAATTAATGACACCCCAACTCATTTTGTGATCAGCAAAAGAAAAGAAAAGAAAAGAAAAGAAAAGAAAAGAAAAGAAAAGAAAGATAGTTATAGGGGGAAAACAGGCAGTGGAGAAGGGGATAATAATACAGAATTTGAACCTTGGCATACATTATGCCATATGCCAGGGCTGGAAATCATTGGGCCCTCCAGATGTTGAACTGCAACTCCCAGCTGCCCCTGTTGGCATAGTCAATGGCAAAGAATGCTGGGAGTTGCAGTCCAACAACATTTAAAGGGCCAAAATATTTCCACTTCTGTCTTCTGCTTTAGAAGCCCCTCCCTTCTTACAAGATGCTTAGTTGATGATATAGTCAAGGATGAAGGAGTCGCAAATACCCCTGAGGACAGGATCAAAATTCAAAATGACCAGAATCGATTAGAAAGCTGGGCCACAGCTAACAAAATGAAATTCATCATGGAGAAATATAAGGTACTGCACTTAGGATGGAAAAATGAAATATACAGATATAGGATGGAGGACACCTGGCTACATGAGAAAGGGATCTGGGAGTCCAAGTAGACCACAAATTGAACATGAGTCAACAGTGTGACGTGGCAGCTAAAAAGGCCAGTGAAATTTTAGGCTGCATCAATAAAAGTACAGTGCGCCCGCATCATACGCGGGCACGCTTTACACGACTTGAGCATATGCGCTCAAGCCGTGGGGCGTGGAAGGGGCGGCACGTCCCATTCAATTGAATGGGCGCGTGCGCCCGTTACACTCCACGCGCCGCTGTGCACGAGCCCCATTGTTTCCAATGGGGCTTGAGCATAGGCGGAATTCGCCTTACACGGAGGGATCCGGAACGGATCCCCATGTAAGGCGAGGACCCACTGTATAATGTCTAGATCAAGGGAAGTAATAGTGCCACTCTATTCTGCTTTGGTCTGGCCCCACCTGGAATATCCAGTTCTGAATACCACAATTTAAAAAGGATGTTGAGAAACTGGAGCGTGTCCAAAGCAGGGTCACTAAAATGGTGAAGGGTATGGAAACCATGCCCTATGAGGAAAGCCTTAGGGAGCTGGAAAAGAGAAGATTAAGAGGTGATATGATAGCCTTGTTTAAATGTTTGAAAAGATGTCATATTGAGGAGGGAGCAAGCTTGTTTTCTGCTGCTCCAGAGAACAGGACCTGGAACGATGGATGCAAGCTACAGGAAAAGAGATTCCACCTCAACATTAGGAGGAACTTCCTGACAGTAAGGGCTATTTGACAGTGGAACACACTCCCTTGGAGTGTAGTGGAGTCTCCTTCCTTAGAGGTCTTCAAACAGAGGCTGGATGGCTATCTGTCGCAGATGCTTTGGTTGAGGTTTCCTGCATGGCAGAAGGGGGTTGGACTGGATGGCCCTTGTGGTCTCTTCTAGCTCTACGATTCTATGATTCGTATATCACAGGCCTGAGCCCTGGTACTGAAAAAGGCTTCTGGGAAAGGTTACTTCTCCCTTATTCGAAATGCTTGGGACAAGAAGTGGTTTGGGTTTTGAATTTTTTTGGATTTTGGAATATTTGCATATACTTAGAAATGGGACCCAAGTCTAAACAGAACATTCATTTCTGTTTCATATACTCCTTATACACATAGCCTGATGGCAATTATTTTTAATAATTTTGTGTGCATAAAACAAAATCTGTGTATACTGAATCATCAGAAAACAAGCTGTTACTACCAGTCACCCATGAAAAAGGTTATGGATTTTGGAGTATTTTGGAATAGCAGATAAGGAAGACTTGACCTGTATAAAACCCTCTTGACAAACTTCAGATAACACCTTGAAAAGCAAAAGGAGAAAAGAAGACAGAAGAGAAGAGAGAAGCTCCCAGATCCTGTCAATTTGTCCTGCTCCCAACTGCAGTTCTCTCTCAACACTCAGGATTGACTTTGGGGCAGAATGCAGAAGAGTGAAAGGAGGAGGAGGAGGAGGCTGGACTGCTGATTTGACCATGGAAAACCTGTGCACATGTCATTGAGTCTACACCTTTAAATCTGAATGTTCTCTCTCTCTCTCTCTCTCTCTCACACACACACACACACACACACGTGTGTGTGTGCTGCATTTTCTTGAATTAAAACAATATCTGATCACAGGTACGAGAATGCATATCTACCACACTATTTGAATTAGAAAGCATATTTGTACAGCCACTCATGAGATGAAAGAGCAATAAATTAATTCACAAAACTGGGATTCTAAAGCTGTTTCCCATGCATTTAGTGACATCTAAGAAAGTGGCTGAAAACTCAGCTATCATGCAAACCAGATTGTATTACGCTAGGAGTTTTCCAGGGGTTATTCAGACAGTGAAAATAATCCAAATAAATTTTGGGCTGTATCTGTGTTGTTCACATGAATTTTGAATGCATCTGATGGGGGAGGGCCTGCCAAAAAAACACCATGGTAATTGATCTCGGGGTTTTTTCTGAGTTTTCCTGAAAGATTAGAATTGTCAGCTGTGACAATAATCGATGCGGATAGTCTCAGGATAAACTGGGATAAAACTCTGCATGATTTGAATTAGTTTTGAATACATCCGCATTGTCAACTCCATCTTTATTTGCAGTGCTGACACATGTGAGCAACAGAACTTGCAGAAATGTGCAGAGATGCAGTTCTGATAAAAAATAGCATGAGCAACAAATCAGGAATGCATGAGTGAGATTATTCACATAGTAGCATTGCAAAACAAAACCTGTGAGTAAACTCCTCCAAGTTCTTTACAGAGGCACAATTTCACCAGAGGCCAAAATACAGATTTTTAAAAATCATATGAAGTACAATTAGGAATATATGGCATTCAAGTGCAAAAAAGAAAAGAAAAAGTGAGCCTGATCTCTCATCCTAAGAAATTTTAGCTCTTCTCTCACTCCATTTCTGTGCATCCATTTCTGACAGGTTAATATTAGAGTTCTCCCTGTCCCAGGCATGGGAATTTCATTGCCCTCCAGACATTGTTGTACTACAGTTTCCACCATTCCTCACCATTGGTTATGGGGCTAAGGCTACTGGAATTGCAGTGCAACAACATGTAGAGGCTTCCTACCCCTGCCCTACCCAAATGGTATTCTTCTCCCTGTCCCCTAAATGCACAAATACACAGCATTATTTTGACTTTTAGGGGAATGCTTTGCCAATAAGGTGTATTTTTACAGTGTGACCTAACAGTGGTAAGGCTGCGACACTATCCTATTATCAGCATTCCAAGTACTCAAAAATAAACCTGCTGCTGAGTCAAATCCAGAAGGGGTGATTTGTTAAATTATAGGAGAAGCAAGAGAGAACAAAACTGGAGCACTAAATCCAGAGAAGTATAAATACCATGTGCCCTGGTTTTTTCCCTGCAGCCATTGCCATAATAAAGTCACATAGCTTAAGTGTAGTCCTGTTGCATTTTAAAAGGTTAGTGACTTCTTTTAAATAAAAATACTGGTGGTGCTTTAAATTTTAACCTTTAATCATCACCATTTTGAATTGCATAGTGTTATATAAGACCATATCAAAATGATCCAGAGGCAAATGATTGGTAGTATAAGGTTGTCTGATTCCCAGAGACTGCTTGCAGGCTTTTCATACCTCTTTAAGGTGCTCCATAAGATAAACTGTCCTCTTAATAAAATCAATCAGTGAATGTTATAGATAGTTTCATCAGTTCGACTACTCACCAAAATATTGAAAGAAAGCCCTTTTCCCATCCAAGAGTAAAGAAAATGAATGTGGCCATCTCTCATTTGAATTGAGTTGTTTTTATAAAATTAGACTTTAAAAGGAAAAGGATTTCTCACCCATGTGCAACATTCATGCGATGAAATAGGGAGCATAAGGTAGAATACTACACTACAGGCAGTCCTCCTCATATATAAATCTGTTACATACTTCTGGCAAAACTAAAATGGATTGTAGATCTTTTTTAGCACAGAGTAAATCTCTGCAATTCTTGCCTTATAGCGCCATCTATTGTGTATCTGCACTTTCCACACTTAGCCACAAATGATGCTTGCAGCAAATAGAAGGTAACCATTTGTTAAACAGGCTTCTTATTATCTGACTCTTGTTTCACTTTAAATAAGCCAGAAGAGATTGTAACTTTACTGGTTTAATCTTCAAAAGCATGATCCAAACACTTCTTCTGCTTAGAACTAGAATAGCAAATCTGTTCTTTTCACTCTTTCCTTGAATCATAGAATTTAGGAACTGTAAGGGTTGCAGGGGCCTTGAACCATTCAGGAAGACACAACTAAAGCACTCCTGAAAGATGCCCATCCAACCTCTGTTTAAAGACCTCCAGAGAAGGAGAGTCCACTATCTTCCAACAGTTCTTACGGTAAAGAAGTTCTTCCTAAAGTTTAGGTGGGATCTCTTTTCTTATAATTTAAATCAATTGGTTTGTGTTCTCATCTCTGGAAAAGCAAGCAAACAGTTTTGTGCCATCTTCTAGATGACACTCCTTCGGATATTTAAAGATGGTTATCAAGTCACCTTTCAGTCTTCTCTTCTCCAAACTGAACCCACCCAGCTCTCTAAGGTCCAAAACACACTGCAGAAATAATCCCATTTGAGACTGCTTTAACTGCCCTGGCTCAGTGCTAGAGAATCCTGGAAACTGTACAGTAGTTTATTGTGGAACCAGAGCTCTCTGACAGAGAAGGCTAAATATGTCTCACCAATTACAGTTCCCAGGATTCCCTAGCACTGAGCCAGGGCAGTTAAAGTGGTCTCACTGATTAGAGTGTTTTGGACCTACGGCTAGGCTTGCCATATCCCGCCTGGGGGCGGGACTTTCCCAGTTTGGGGTGGGGCCACACAGTCCCACCCCAGTTTGGCCCCTCCCCTGGGACCTCCCCCCCAGCAAGGCCCTGGAGGCAGCTCCAGCCCTCCCTCCCCATGGCTGTGTGCCACCCTCCCCGCCTCCCTGCCTGACTTAAGCCTAGAGAGCAGGTCTTAAAGACATCTGCCACTCGGAGCTATTGCCAGCCCACTTGGTATATATACCCTGCAAGAGGCATTACTTTCAGGTTACAGTGAGCAAAGAAAAAAAGGCCATCAATGGTTCCTGTTTCCCTGGGAGTCTAAATGCCTCCTCATCTTTTAAATGTCTACCACTCAGTATTGTTGTAATTCTTTATCACAGGGTCGTTTTTGAGGCCCTAAACGCCTTTCCTTGTAATATGCAAATTTCTCCCGAAGCTGACCAATGGGAAAGAAGCAATCAGCCCCCCTCCCCTTGGGTTGGTTTTCAAGGGCTTGGAAGGAAGAGATTTTGCCTTGCAAGCTGCTGGTAAATAATAGAAGGCTTTGGGGTAGCAAAGGCTGCAGAAATAGTTTGACCCCCCCCCTTAAACATCCATGGCTCAGTGCTATGGGATTCTGGGAATTGTAGTTTCTTGTGGCACCAGAGCTCTTTTGACAAAAGGAGACTGAATGGAGGCGTTGCCTGGCTGGGGGCAGAGCCTCTTGCCAGCAGTGAGAAGGCTGCCATGATGAGGAAAAGCAGGGGCTCCTCTGGTGGTCCTGGCCACTTCCCTTGGCTCCCTCCCTCCTCCTCCTCCTCCTCCTCCTCCTCCTCCTCTCAGAGCTCATTCACACTCCCTGGCTTTTCTCTCCCCCCCCCCCCCCCTGCACTTTGAGACCCCTTTAACTGCCAAAGCTCAATGCTCTGGAATTCTGGGGTCTGTGAGGCATTTGGGCTTCTCTGTCAGAGAGCTCTGGTGCCACAATAAACTACCATTCCCAGGATTCCATAGCACTGAGCCCTGGCAGTCCAAGCAGTGTGTTTTGGACACAGAGATCCTCCAAATGAATCCAGTCCCTAGCTTTTATATCTCTCACACACACTGCAGGAATAATAACCCACTTTGAGACTGCTTTAACTCAGTGCTAGGGAATCCTGGGAATGCGAGTGTTTGGGAGACATTGAGACTTCTCTGTCAGTCATGGCTCTGAGGCCACAATAGACTACAATTCCCAGGATTCCCCAGCACTGAGCAGTCTCAAACTGGACCATTTCCTCAGTGTGGATGCACCTGGGGAGGAATTCTGGGCACTGCAGTTCAACTACGTTTGGAGGGTTATGGGACTCCCTGTCAGAGATAGCTCTGGGGCCACAATGTACTACAATTCCCAGCATTCCCCAGCACTAACCCAGGACAGTTAAGTCACTCTCAAACTGGATTATTTCCTCAGTGTGGATGCAGCTTTGGTGAGGAACTCTGGGCATTTCAGTCCAGCATTGTTTTATTTCTGCAGTGTATTTTGGACCAGAGACAAGGTGACCAGGCATCCTCCTCCTTTTCCAGGACATGTCCTCCATTTGGATCATGGCTAAGAAGCATGGATTTATAATTACATGGGTGTTTTTAGCTTTTATTTTTGGCCATGTCCTACATATTTTTGCTTGGGTGCCCTACATTTTGGGGTGAGGGCATTGGTCACCTTGGTCAGAGAGCTTTCCAGGGGTTAACTGCCATTCTGCTGTGGTGCTGGAACAAACCACCATTCCCAGAATTCCATAGCATTCAGCCAAGGCAGTTAAAGTGGTCTCAAACCAGATTATTTCTCCAGTGTAGATGCAGCCCAAGCCTTTTGCCTCTCTTATGCCTGAGATTTCAAAGCCCAGCCTTGGCACCACAACAAACTACCAATCCCAGGATTCCATAGGATGGAGTGATGAGAGTGAAAGCAGTGTGGCAGCAGCCTAAGTGTGCTTAATGCAGTTCTTAACATGGTGCACCTCTTGCCTACAGAGTCTCACAAGACTTTTTTGTTTAACTACTTGTACCCATTAACTCCATTTCATGTCTCCTTTATTTAGTGGGGTGGAATACAGACAAAACAAGTCAAAATGAAGAAAAACCAAAGTCCCTTGACCAAAGGGTTTGGTTGTGGAATAAGCCTCTGAAATATGCAAGAGACAATGTTAAAATAAAGCCATGTTCAATGCTCAAATGTGCTGTTTGGAATGGGGAGAGGGGGGTGGCCAGAAAGGGAAGTACATTTCCGTGATCTGTCTACGAATAATGTCAAAATGTCCTCCATTTTGATCATGCCTAAGAAACATGCATTTATATGAACATTTCTAAAAAAGCCTCAATTTTTTTGCGTGTCCTCCATTTTTAAAAAAATGTGTCCTACATTTGAAAATGTTGTCCTGCATTTGTCCTACATTTGTCCCGGTTTGGAGGTCCTCACTTATGGCAACCCTACCTACGGCTCGCCTCATCAGGGTTGCTGAACATCTTGGTTACCGTTCTCTTGACACATTCCAGTTTGTCAGTATCCTTCTTAAACTCTGATGCCCAGACCTGGACACAGTATTCCAGATAACATCTGAACAAGGAGAGGTGCTATGTTTAGTTTGT
This sequence comes from Sceloporus occidentalis, assembly GCA_023333645.1. NCBI lineage: Eukaryota > Metazoa > Chordata > Lepidosauria > Squamata > Phrynosomatidae > Sceloporus > Sceloporus occidentalis. The sequence goes on from JALMGF010000006.1 coordinate 140,911,618, forward strand.
TTTTAAAAATTCACATTCTTGCCATCTCAGGCATGGTACAGACTGCCCAAAAATGGCGGTCTGCCGGCGCCTACTTTCCCACCAGCAGGAAGCCGCAGCAGACAAACTGTGTGGCTTCCAGCTGGTGGGGGAAAAAAACACAAAAAGCGGGTTCTTTCTATGCCGCGGCTGTGGCGTAACCAGTGCGCTACTGATGCACTGGTTACGCAAGGGCCGCATGGCGCCGTGTGGACGCCACGTGGCACTTGCGCAACAATGGCAACACTCATGTAAACAGGGCGCCACCATTGTTATGCCCTCGTCACGTGTGAGGGTTGGGGGCATGTGAACACCCTGCCCCCAGGCAACCCTAGCACGTGACGAGGGTGTCATGTAAGGCCGGTATGTACTGGGCCTCAGATAGGTAGGCTGGTGCAAATTTTGGTAAAATCTTCAAAAGCAAACTGAATTAAAAACCCTCCCCCATTTGCATCAGCCAAATTAAAGAGATACGGCTACTCCCAGCATGGAAGGGATTCATGTTGTACCTGCTTGCCATACAGCTGTTAAAGATTAGGAGACTCTCAGAAAAAAAGAAAATGGCTATCCTAGGGGTCATTCACACTACATTATACACTGGATCGCAAATCAGTTTATAAGTGGGTTGTTCCCCCTGGTGCCAGTTTTTGCACACCCGGATCAAGGTTTTGCACACCCGACCCCTGGCAAATCCTCCTCAGCATGGGTTTTCAGATATCGTTTTTTTTTTTTTTCTGGTTTCTTTTCAGAAAACCCAGTACTTCCAAAGTGTTGGCAAATGGAAACTTGTCCCTGGTCATGATTGAGGCATTTAGGGGGAGAAATAAAGGTCATTGGGTGGGCAGTGGGCAGAACATGCCTCCCCTCTTGTACCGATCACTTTGCAAGTGACTTTTTAAATTTTATGTTCTGATGGAATATGTGAATGCTTGTGCTAACATTTGCTAACTGCAGCCAAAATAAAAGTTTTGCTCAAATGTTGCTGAGGCCAGATACATACATACATATGGCAACTTGATAGAATATGTGCATGCTTGTGCTATGTATTTTTCTCTCTATGAGTCTGCCCGAATTTTGCGATCTCTTTCTCTCAGTCCCACCACCATCACACACATGTTCGGTGAGGACACAGAAGAGAGCCTTTTCAGTGGCTGCTGTAAAAAGAATCGCATTTTGTCTACTTCCTAGCCAGGTTAATGTTGCATTAATGCACCTTAACAGCAATGTCATCTGAAAATCAATTGCGCTTTTCCCTGTTTTTTCTACTTTCTGTCCAGGTTAATGTTGGGTTAACCCAGATGTCATCTGATAATAAATCCACTTTTGCAGGGTTTTTTTCACTTTGAATCCCGTTTTTGCACGGGATCCCTCCCATGTAATAAACTCTTATCTCTCATTTCATTTTCAGTTGTCTCATCATAGGGGCTTTCATGTAAAAATAAAACATTCAAAAGTGGTATACTATGCCTGCTTCTGTACAGCACTGACTAGTGTTAGCTATGATGCCACTGCCATTGACTCTGAAAGATCTTCCATTAGTGTCACCCCAACCACTACTGTATCTGGTAGCAGTTTGGCACATTTAGTCTGGCTCTTTAGCAAAAGCCTGTCTGACATGGGAGACCCTATCAGTATCACTGCTACCATCAGCAAAGCCTCTTGTCTCATAGGAGCACACAATCCCACCGCCATGGAAAGGCAGTGCTTACATTCTGAGCAGCTAAAATTTCAAAATAAAGAAACAACAAAGCATTGGCTGAATGACACAATTAGGTAAGCAGGAATCAAGATAAACATGCAACTCCACTACAGCATGCCTGGATTTTCACCAGGTAAATCTGGACTTAATGCAAACTTCCAAGTAGATGTAGGCCTCTCTGCATCCTATGGAATCCTGGAATTTCTAGTTTGATCAGAGGTACCAGAGGAACTCTGTGGCTACCAGTTCTACATCTGTTGTTATTGTGTGCCTTCAAGCGATTTCCAACTTATGGCAACTCTAAGGTGAACCTATCATGGGGTTTTCTTGGCAAGATTTGTTCTAACTGCCACCCCCAAAACTACCAACTGCAGGTTTTCACAGGATGGCACCATTACCATCGTTGCCAGTGCTATCAGCTGGTGAGGCACCCTCCCTCCATTCCAGCTGCCACTGCTGTAGACTCTGAGGGAGAGAAGAGCGTAAAACACCCCAGCAGAGAGGGAAGGAGGGTCACAGTGACTATCAGGAATCCAGGGGGAGGTAGAACCTACTGGTTCTACTGGTACTTAGACCTCTGCCTTCCAAATGGATTCCTCTCTCTTCAGGACGGAGGCCCTGACTCAGTAGGCACTGTGTTTGCCATCATTCACAACTGCTTTGCCTGCTAGGGCTATAAAATCAGGACCTGACAGGGCTCTTCTGCAGAACCCCCCAGCAGAGAGAATGGGAGGACCACAGTGACTATCTGGGGCCGGGGGAAGAAGAAGCTGCTGCTGGTTCTACTGCTACTTGGACCTCTGCCTTCCAAGTGCTTTCTAAGAAGCAGAGCCCTCCCTCCAGTCCATCTGGTGCCACCTAGCCATGGAGGGAGAGATGCAGGCCCAGCTCCATCAGGCCTGGCCTCGATTAAGAAGAGCCCTCCTTGCAGTCCATCTGCCTTGGTCCAGACCTCAGAGGGAGAGAAGAATCTGCTGGACCTGATCCCTTCCCCACCACCATTCCCTTCTGCCTTCTGAGTTTGTGTGTGTGTGTGACAGAATTTGTGTGTGAGACTGTGTATGAATGTGCATATGTCAGCAGGGCGATCAGATGCCATAACCAAAAAGGAAGATAAGGCACTGCAAAATGTAGGGTATTCACAAATTATCCACAAATTCAACCATCCACAGCTTGAAAAAAAAATTAAAATATAAATTCCAATAATCAAATCTTGATTTTGCCATTTTATATAAGGGAATCCATTTTACTATGCCTTTATATTTAATGGGACTTGATCATCCATGGATTTTGCTATCCGTTGGAGTCCTGGAAGCAAACCCCAGGGAATACCAAGGGCCCACTGTATTGTACAGTGCGCCTTTGCCTTACGCGGGGATCCATTCTGGACCCCTCCCCCACGTAAGCCAAATAGTGCATCTGCTCAAGCCCCATTCACTTGAACAGGGCTTGTGCACACGGCAGCGGCATGGTGGTGCGACAGTGTGCGTGCCATGGGCACGCACCCCATTCATTCCAATGGAACGCACCACCCCTTGCGCCCCCGTGTGCTCTCACGTGGCTCTCCGCAGGTTTGAGCATATGACGTGGGTGCACTATATGTTATTATTTATGCAACCGTACATAATATGCGTATGCCAGAGGAGCCCCAAAGAGATGGACAGTCTCTTTTTTAGTGTGCTAAAACAATGATCTGCATCAGGTGTAAAAAATGCTCAAAATGGAGGACATTTTTTAATTCCCGCTGAACAAAGAAGGTTGAATTGTAGGACATGTTTTGGAAAAGGAGAACATCTGGTCACACTGTATGAGGGAGTGTCAGAAGAAGAGCATTACTGAGTGTGTGTGTGAGAGAGACAATTAGTGTATGAGAGGAAGTCATTCACACACCAAGAGAGGTACCAAGAGTGTGAGAGAGAATTAATGAACATGTGACTGTGTGTGAAAGTGTGTCACAGTGTGCGTGTGTGAGAGAGAATTAACATGTAAGAAAGGCTGAGAATGTGTGTGAATCAGTGGAGTTTATCACATGGGAGGGAAGTGCCCAAATCCCGTGGCTAAACGGGGTTTCAATCTGTGAATATTCCACAAGTGCAGTATTGTTTTCAAACAATTCAGAGCACTTTGGCATTAACCCGTGCAAAAAGCTGCAAAATCACGCCATTTTTTAACTTTAAGAAAATCCTGAAGTTAAAAAGCGGTGAGATTTTGCAGCTTTTTGCAGGGGTTAATGGTGGGTTAATGCAGTTCCCCGATTCCCATTGCATTGCGCCATGGCAGTTAAAGCATTGTCAAACCAGATTATTCCTCCAGTGTGGATCACATCAACTTCCTCAAATGCAGACACTGGTCCAAAACAGACTGCAGAAATAATCCAGTTTGAGACTGCTTTAACTGCCCTGGCTCTGTGCTAGAGAATCCTGGGCATTGTAGTTCATTGTGGCACCAGAGTTATCTCTGACAGAGAAGGCTAAATGTCTCACAAAACTACAAATCCCTAGATTCCCTAGCATTGAGCCAGGGCAGTGAAAGCGGTCTCAAACTGGATTATTTCTGCAGTCTGTTTTGGACCCTAGTCATCAAAAGTTTATACTACAACTTCTGTCCCTCAGTTAGGTGGAAATAAAGCAGTTTGACACTCTTGACTGTCATGGCTCCATGCTATGGAATTCTGGGATTTTCATTTTGCTGTGGCTCCAGCTCTCTGACAGGGAAGGCTTACCTCACAAACTACAATTGCCAGAATTGTCATAGGACTGAGCTATGGCTGTTAAAAGTGGTGATAAACTGCTTTATTTCTGCAGTGTAGACACACCTTTCGTCTCAAAAGTTGCAACAACATCCCTTTGTGCCAAAACAGACTGCAGAAATAATTTTATTGGTTTGTATTTTAATATATTATATTTCAATTTATAACTGTTTTAATCCTTAAAATTGTGTAATTGTTCATTGAAATTTTATATTTATGTATTTTAACATTCTGTATTGTTTTTAAATTCTGTTGTTTTATACTTGTTCGCCGCCTTGAGTCCCTGTATTCGGAGAAAGGTGGAGTTGGTCATTTACACTCTTTTTGCTTTTAATAATGGCCAGAAAAGAAGAGGAAGCAGGGAAAGTGCAACAACAAACCATGACTCTGTGGAGAAAATGTATTTATTTTCATCCTGTGGAATCCTGGGATTTGTAGTTCTTGGTGGCACCAGGCCTCTCTCTGACAGAGGCGACCAAGGTCCAAAACACACTGCAGAAATAATCCCAGTTTGAGACCGCTTTAACTGCCCTGGCTCAGTGCTATTTGGGAATCCTGGGAATTGTAGTTTATCGTGGCGCCTGAGAAAGCTAAATGTCTCACAAAACTACAACTCCCGGGATCCCCTAGCATTGATCCAAGGCAGTCAAAGCAATGTCAAGATGGATTATTTCTGCAGTGTGTTTTGGACCCAAACGTCTCACAATGCTACAATTCCCAGAATGCCATGGTATTGAGCCAGGGCAGATCACGTGGTGTCAAACTGCATTATTTCTGCCGTGTGGAGTGTACAGGAGGGCTTTGGGCACATAAAAGTGGTAGTAGTCTCAATCTGCAGGGTTATTATATATACACTGAAGCCTGTCCCTGCATGATTGATTGATTGATTGATTGATTGATTGATTGATTGATTGCGAGGGAGGGGGAGGAGGTAATGAGTCACCGCCTGCAGCACTGAGTCGTTGCCGGGGCAACGCTCTTTGACAACTCTATGGTTCCCAACTTCAGGCCAGAGCGGCGCCGGAAGAGGGGAGGAGCCAGCCGAGAGACCTCGCTCTAGGCCTGGCCACGTGACACGTGACACCGCGCGCGCGGTTTAAACGGGGCTGGCCGCTTCTTCTTCCTTCTTCTTCTTCTTCCAATGGAGGCGACTGAGGGCCCTTCTGTCCTCGCAGGTACTACTGCGAACACTCACAAGGAAGGAAGGCAGGCTCTGGATGTGTGTCTGATGCAATCCCTTCTGTTGGGGCGACAGGACAGCCAGGGACCCCTGGTTCTCATGGGAAAGGCTCAGGATTTATATATGTCTGTGTATATGTGTCTTGTGTGTGTATAAATTAGGTAATATATATATATATATATATATATGTAAATAGTTATGTATATCTATAAACGTGTGTGTGTGTATATACACACACCTGTATATAAATGAATTATATATGTGTGTGTGTGTGCATGCATATATATATATATATATATATATAACTATAATATAGTTATCTATAATATATGTCTGTGTCTGTGTGTGTGTATATATATATCTCACTATAGTATAGTTATATAAATATATATATGTGCATATCTATATAAATATCTATAACTATAATATAGTTATATATTATATGTGTGTATGTGTATATGTGTGTGTGTGTCGGTATCTATATAATACTATAATATAGTTATATATAAGTATATATTTATACTTGATGTATGTATATATACATCAAGTATAAAAATAATATATATATATATATATATATATATAGGTGTGTGTGTGATATACGTATTTTTGTATTTATATGTATACATATATTTGTATATAAATGTGTGTGTGAGTGTGTGTATCTTGACAGTCAGCATGGCCTGGTGGTTTGACTCTAGAGACCAGAGTTCGATTCCCTGCTTGGCCATTGAAACCCACTGGGTGACCTTGGGCCAGTCACAGTCTCTCAGCCTCAGAGGAAAAGTAAACACAAACCTCCTCTGAACAAATCTTGTCAAGAAAACCCCAGGTCAGGTTCTCTTTAGGGTTGCCATAAGTGGGGAATGAATTGAAGGTACACAGCATCCACAGTTTGGTGGGGTGATCCTACCTTGGCACGAAGGGAAGCATCTCTTTCAGTGGAAGAGAACTAGAATGGGGCAGGAAGGGATAAAACCTTATGATTGTCGTGAGTCGGAAAGGACTTGAAGGCACACAACAACACACACACACACACACACATATATATATATATCAATCAGAGCCATTGTAGGTAGTAGTTTTAGTGTTGGACTCTCACTCTGGAGACTAGGGTTAGTTCCCTGCTCAGCCATGGAAACCTTCCTCTCAGAGGAAGGGCAAACCTCCTCTGAATAAATCTTGCTCAGAAAACTGCCTAATAGGTTTGCGACTTGAAGGCATGCAGCAACAGCAACGTGGAGAGCATAGAACTCTATAACTAGTCAGTCTGTGAGAGCCAGTGTGGCCTAGTGCTTTGAGCATTGGACTGTGACTCTGGAGACCAGAGTTTGATTCCCAGTTTGACCATGAAACCCATTGGGTGACCTTGGGCGAGTCGCGCGCTCTCAGCCTCAGGAGAAGGTAAAGGCAAACCTCCTCTGAACAACTGAAAGCCTCATATCCATCCCTAGGGACTCGCTGTCACCAAGTATTCTGAGTCTGGCAGTGCTGCTTCTGATTCAAAGGATAAGCACACTCACCATCTAAGTCAGTTGGCACTTGTGGACTAATAACAAATAAACCTCCAAGCTCTGGCCCCAGCTGTGCTCTGTGTTCAGAGTGAAAGCTGACTACATACATATCTCCCTGCTGGTTTAAAGCAACATATGGAGCTAGTACTGAGTGTACCCTTTTATCATAAAAATAATTAGTTAATTGGAATACAGTTATAAGTAACCTTGAAATAATGAAGTAGCAGGGAACAATGTTTGTATGCAAATAGTAACATTAAAAAAAAGGTCATCAAAATCTTTCTTGCAGAGCACAGTTGGAAGATGGCAAGGGGTGACTCCGTGAAACATCACTCTGACATTGATCGTATCTGCCTCCCTCTCCTGAAATCCTTCCTACACAGCCATTAATAGCTACCTCTATTCCCGCTACCATTCCCAATGTATCATAATAGTATAATAGTACAGTGCGCCCTTGCTATCCGCAGGGATCCGTTCTGGACCTCCCCCCCCCCCCCCCCGATAGCAAAAAATGCAGGAGCTTAAGTCCTGCTCTTTTCAATGGGAAATGCTCCTGCTCATGCCACTGCTTGCGCGTGTCCCTTGGAAAAACTGGGGGGGTGCTGTCCGTGGAAGTTCAAACTGCGGATCGCAAGTTGATGCGGGCGCACTGTACCTCTTTTTATATCTGATACCTGTCTTGATTATATACTGTCTGTCACAGGAAGGCTGCTGCCACACTGCAGAATTAATGCAGCTTGACACTGCTTTAACTGTCATTGCTCCATTCTGTGCAATTCTGAGATTTGTAGCTTATTGTGACACCAGAGCTGTCTGACAGAGAAGGCTAAATGTCACAAAACTGCTAATCCCAGAATTCCATAGCATTGAGCAATGGTGGTTAAAGTAGTGTTAAACTGCATTAATTCTGCAGTGTGGCTGCGGCTGAAGTCTACAGTATTGCCTTGGTTCTGAAATACGACACATTAGAGAGTTCTAATTGTTGAGAAGCAAAAGTTGCTGAAGGAAAGCTTCAGTCTGCAGGGATATAGTTGAAGTCTCTTCCTGTGTTACAACTACCTCAGCAGGAAATTGAAGACATCTGCAGCAGAGAGACTTTGGAAAATAATGATTTTACCATTGGTATTTCACCCTAGAAAAGATTTCCAAGAAGTATAAAGGTTCCTCAGATTTGTACTTAAAATGTCATAGAAAAGAAGGGACTATTTTTTTTAATGTGAAAGATGAAATATTTGGACTCAAATCCATAATTTGATGGAGGACATTTTAAAAATTAAACTTTAGTTGGATCCAGAATTATTCCCATTAGGACTTGGATGATCACTTGGAGAAGACTTAGGTTAGAATGCTTCAATATATGGCAGTTGCACCTAAAATAACCTACACAAGAGTCAACGATCCCTTTGCATGACGATTGGTTGTTAAAATTATATGATTTAATGGAAAAGAACTAATACACGGGAAAGCTTGGTTTAATTTTAAGAAACCATGGAGGATGTTTATTGAATACATGAAAAATAAGGGAGGTTCTGTTATGGCTTTAGTTTTTAGAAGAAACAAAAGAGAGTTAGATATAGGAACCCTAGTTGTGCAGTGGTTAAAATGCCAGTACTGCAGCCACAACATTGTGAGTTGAATCCCAGAGGGCTCCAAGGTTGACTCACAGGTTCAAAGTTTGACCTCCCACTTCCATCATTTAAATTCACCTCTTTTTTATTTCATTCTTAGGTGTTACAGCATATGTTGAAGTATGGTCATCCAGCAGAACAGAAAACTATTCTCAAGCCTTTACCCAACAACTCCTTGATATGGGAGCAAAGGTGAGTTAATACTTTGCAAAGGAAGCTGAATGTTTTAGTTTAAATCGCACTGTGCTTGTGTTGTACGTAATTCTGGTTGCACATTCTTATCATGCATTACTGACTTGAATTTTGAACTGTCAGAGATTCAGATTTTATCCAAAAATGTAGGAATCAGTGAGATATCCACAGATAATGCATCTTTTCCCAAGCAAAGTCACTTTTTGTCATTGCGTTGTTATGTTACTCTCTATAACAATACAATTCAGATATTTTGTCAGTCTCTTTGAAACTGCTTCCAGAATGCCTATCAGTACTGGAATCACAGTTGTTTTCTTTTCCTAGAGACAACAAATTTGGATTGGTAGGTCTCAGTATTTCATAATGTTTTCCATCACTTTGTCTTCAATTCTGTTGTCTCTAGGGATTGTTACATCTATAATCCATATTTTTTTCCTCAGCAACTGTTGTTTTTCTGGCCCTTTAAATGGTAATTGTTTATCAGTATGACCTTTCAGGTTCAGTTGTTGATGTTATTGTCCATTTATGAGTTTTTCTAATATGAACATTGTGATATCTTGTCACATACAAATGCACCAATTTAGAGTCTGTTTTTGTGAAGTCTTTTGCATAACGCCTAATACTGGCAATCACCCAGTTAAGTATGTTAATGTAACCAATAAAGTGTGGCTGTCTTCATGTGTGTGTGTTTTTTTGTTTGTTTGTTTAATCTTCCCTTCATTTCCTTTCTCTTCTTTTGTTGTCCCATGACTTTCCCTAAATTGAAAAAAAAATCCCCTCTCATTCTTTGTAAATGTTCAATGATAATTTCATATTATGAATTAATTAGTATTCAGTGGAAAATATGGAAAATGTGTCCACCATTTTTTAAAAATAGTAATTCTATGGATTCCATGCCCCCTTTCATTGCTGCTGAGTTATAAAGAGTCCATTTCAGCCATGAAACAGAGGGCTGTTGTTCATTGCCTCCAGGGGCCTCATATCAAGTTCATTCAGCATGTAGGATGGTATCAGTCCCCCCAGGCTCTGCTGCCTTAGCAATAAGAACTCAACCAATATACAAATACCTGCTGAGAAGTGCTTTGCGTGTTGTGAATCATATCTATTTATTTTTATTTTAGCCTTTGTATTATTAGTGATAGGAGTTCTTGCACACTTGCACTCATTATTGCGCAGTAACATGCACCCATCATTATGGAATAATATAATCACCTTACTCTGCAATCTTTTTTAGTCTTACTACAATCCTATAATGTTTTTTAAAAAGAGAGAGAAGATTCCTCCCTTCCTGCCACCCTACATATTAAATGTCTCTGTAAATATGTGACTAGGAATATCTAGGATACCAAAGACTTTAGATATGGAAAACACATATGGGATTTCAGCAGTCAAATGACCTAGAATTTTAAGGAATTTTCCCAAATAGTGGATCTACTGAAACCAGTATCATAAATGAAGAGCTAAGAAATAACAGGTTTAATTTTTTTTAGGCATGCTCCTAACTGAGGATGTCAGTGAATTTGAGGGTTTCTGTTGGACTAAGTGTGCAGTAACCTACTGAAGAGTAATAATCCTCTTTTCCCTTCAGTTGTAAGCAAACTAGTGAAACAAGAGTGTAAGATTATTTTGAAGGCTGCAAATTCACTGACACAAGTTATCTATAATAATGTATTACTTTTAGACATAACTGATCAACTTAGTTTTGAGGAAGAGTTTCTAGTCTCTCTTAAAATACTTTATGCTCTTTCCTTTATATTCTGTAGGTTTCCAAGAATTTCAACAAGCAAGTGACTCATGTGGTTTTTAAAGATGGATTCTCATCTACATGGAAAAGAGCGCAGAAGGCTGGGATTAAATTGGTGTCGGTACTTTGGGTAGAAAAGTAAGTGCTAATATATTCTTTAAATGTGCCAGGAAAGATAATGCTGAAAGATGTTATTGTCATCCACATGGAAATTTTATAGTTGGATAAAATAATTATAGCTGAGAACAGCTGGCCACAAGTTTCCAAACTGAGCATCCCAAAGGAGGCATATATTGCAGAGAGCACATAATTCAGAAGTAGCACATATGCTTTGCAAGTGACAGGTTCTAAATTCAATTTTGTGATATTGCTAGTTAAAAGTATCTTGGACAGTATGACTGCATGGCACATCCAGAGACTTGCTGCCAGTTAACACAACAGTGGACATTACTAACAATAGTGGTATAGATAGAAACAGTGGTCTGCCTCAGTACAATGAAAATAAAGAAAAGGACAAACCAGATATTAAAAGATGGATGGTAACACAAAGAATCAACTCATTTTGAATAAACTACCCACATAATTGCTGCATGAATTAAAAAGAGATATTCAAAAATACATGAGCGTACAAGGGCAGAGCAATGCTAGATGACAAAAAATACCCATGCCTTATTCTTTTTTCTTCACAAGACTATTTATTGTCATATGTTCTTGTATTATTGGATTATTTGTTTACATTTTTAGGAATATCAGTCTGTTTAGCTTTGATTTTGGAACAGGTTTCATAGTATATTCAGCTTGTTCATTCACATCTATGCAGTAGCAAACTGTACGTAATTATGTTCTTCTTGCTTATTTATTTTCTACAACAATACACAAAGGCTTTTTTATACTATGGCATAATCTAAACCATTGAAATAATGTAATTTGATATTTCTTTAACTGCCATGGCTCAAATGCTACGGAATTGTAGTTTCCTATGCTATTTAGCCTTCTCTCTCAGAGCTCTGGTGCTAGAACAAACTACAAATCCCAGGATTCCATAGGATGGAGCCATGGCACTTAAAGCTGTGTCAAACTGCATTAATTCTGCAGTGCAGATTCAGCCTATGTGACCTACTGTCCTGTGTTTTGTTACTGACAAAAGTATAACTTATTTTGACATATTTATATGTCGTCAGCAAGTAAAGGACTTCCAATTATTTTTCCTTTAGAATGATAAGTAGTGTGATAGAATTCACATTTTTCTATACTTTGGCTCAGTCATTAATCAAAATGTCAAGAAATCAGAAGAAAGCGAAGAATTGGAAAGACAGCCATGAAGGAACTAGATATGATTTCCAAATGTAAAGGCATATTATTAAATACCAAAGTCAGAATCATCCAGGCCATGGTATTTCCCATTTCTGTGCATGTGTGTGAATGCATTAAAAAAACAACAGCTCATTTAAAATGTGATGCTGGAGCATGGTCTGCTAAAATGACAAATGAGTTGGTTTTAGAGCAAATGAAGCCTAAATTCCCATTAGAAGCAAATACGACTAAACTGAAGCTGTCATACTTTGAACATATCATGAGACAATGTGACTCATTGGAAAAGACAATAATGCTTGATAAAATGGAAGGTAGTAGGAAAAGAGGGAGACCACACTACAGGTGGACTGAATCAAGAGAGTCACAGTTCTGAGTTTGCAAGATATGAGCAGGGCAGTTGATGACTACATCTCTTGGAGGTCTCTCATTCATAAGACTACCATAGGTCAAAGTAAATATGATGACTGGTAACAACAAATTGTTCCAGACCTAACTTATGTAAATTACAAATGAAATATATTAGTGCATTAGTAATGTGAAATATTTATTGAGAAATGAGTAGGATATTGTGGACATAGATGAAAATCAAAATATATAGTGATTAACAGTTCTGTTTAGACAGTGTTCAGGTTAATCTTCATTGTGAATATCTGTACCAACTTGACACTTAGGCTGCATCTGGACTGCAGAATTAATTCTCTTTGACACCACTATAACTGCCATGGCTCTAGCCTATGGAATCCTGGGATTTGTAGTTCATTGTGGTGGCAGAGCTTGCTGGCAGGGCTGATAGCTCACAGATCTACAATTCTCAGAATTCCATAGCATTGAGCCATGGCAGTTGATTACCACAGCAGTTATAGATTTACAGCGACAGAAGTACAAGGAAAATGAAAATTGGCTGATGTTCTCAAATAATTTTAATTTTGAAATTGAATCTCCTAACACAGCAATAATTCTGATTAGTGTTCTCATGACCATATACATTTTCAGTCCTATTATTGAAATATGCTATATATCTAGGGTATAGTTATACCGTATGTGCTTTACAACTGTAAGATCACTAGGTGTCGCTAAAATCATACATGCTACTTGAAGTTTGTATTAATTTCTTTGTTGTGAAATTGCTTTCTTGATCAGTCTTCTGAGATATTTGAAGGTGGGCACTGAGTCCTCAAGGGGCAGTCTCCAAGACTGCCTCAGTATTGCTGTGTGTAAACCAAAGGCCTATTCGAACAATACCCTAGAAATTGCATTTTAGGTCAGGTCACAACTGCAGCCCGCAACAAAATGTTGCACTGTGTGGAATGCGTGGTTGTTCAGTATTCAAGCAGGTTGATCATAGTCTTTTCTAACATGCTCCATTTCCTGTCCTGTCCTGTCCTGTCCAGGTTTCCATCCCTACTGCACCTCATAACCAGCCAAAATATTGCCATGATGCCTGAGCAAATTTAATCTATACTAGTCTGGTTCGGGAGATTTGTACCCACTTAATGTATTTTTGTTTGTTTCTATAAATATGTTTTGCTACTTTCTCACATTTTACAGTTCTTCCAGGTTTATTGATATTCCCTCTTTCTTGGTATCCTTGTTTTTTCTACACAGTTATTACAATTCAGCACCTGAATTTGCTAGTAGTATAAAGAGATAGATTTGCAAGAAAAATTGTAGTGCAGAGTGCTTCTGTTCAAGATGCCAGCCAGCCATTCTCTCTTCCAGCATTCCTTGTTCTGCTCCCTGATTTCCCATTGTTGTTCTTCTACAGCCAGTCAGGCTGTTGTCAGTGTTCTAAAGCTTTTTTTTTTTTCTGTTTGCACATCTTGGGGGTTTCCTGAGTTTGCTGATAATTTCCTATTCTTTTTGAATGGTGTCATTTTGACTATATTCCCTTGGGGAATGAATTTTCTATTAGGCTGTATGATGATTAAGAGCAAACCATCTTCAGGAAAGTTTGGCCTGCAGTGCCATCCTTTTCATTAAGATACTATTTGTGAAGAACTTAGTGCTGCTTTAGGGGGTGGTCTGCGGAGCAGTGTCAGTCCCTAAACCACGGGCTGCCAGTCCCTAGTAAGTTTCTAGGGAAGAAAAAAAAGTATCTTGGGCTCAGATTTAGCATCTGTCCGTTGCACACTTGGAAAAGTAATTTCTGGGACGCCCCACCCATACCAGATAGCCGGAGAAGTGCAGCCATATAGTTTTTGTAACACTGACTGTAAAACACTGCTCTAGGGTAACACAATAATTTTAGAATTAGAGAACTGTTAGTTCAAATGATACAAAGGAAGTGTTTATATCTTTATTCACACAAAATTCAGTTTCATTTTTATATAGACTATAGTTGCTTATTTATAAAGCAAGATTCTTGGGGAAGAACTTGTGACCAGGAAAGAAACATAGATCTCATTGCAATAAGGTGGTTTTGCTTTCTATTAACACTCTACATGCTTGGAGTGGGGGGAAGTCAAGTCATGCTTCTTTTCTCCCAAATTTGTTTTGGTTGATTTACTACTAGATTATACATGTCATACAGAATTGTGATTTCTTGGCATATGTATAAAATGCAGCCAAGAGGTTCCTTAGGCAACTAGATGATTTTGTATTCTTCAGTTTTCAGGACTGAGGAAATGAACCAGAGAACTATCAGATTTAGGATATATGGTCTCTAAAATTCCAATTTGGTATATAAAATTCCAATTCACAAAAAGGGTGAGGGCATGATGGCCTTTGCTTCTTAGAATGTAAACCAAAGTGATTGGTCTGAATGACATTTAAGACTTGCCAAAAGTGCTTTGTCTTGGATTTTGACTGCCAGCAAAACTCAGGAATGTGACCCCTGTCCTCAAAGATTCTCTGTTCCCTTCCTATCTTGTGTCTAAATTACTAGCTCTTTACAACTTCATGCTCTATCTTAATTCAGATGAATCAAAATAGAAACTGGCATTTCACATGTGACTTTTACAAGCAAACAAGTGGCTCTTTTGATGACCTGAGTTTTCTGTACAAGATATGTTGCACAGAGATTTAGATATCACAGAAGAAACAGATGAGAACTGGCCTGAAAATAGTTCAGCTATCAGAAAGAGTAGACATAGCTTGTACTAATTTGTTCTCACATTTAGCAAGATTGTCAGCAATAAATCCATAAAGTGTTCACCAAAGAAATGCATTTAATAACTTAATTTGTTCTACTCAGATGCCGAGAAATTGGAGCACATGTTGATGAATCATTGTATCCTGCAAAAAATAGCAATGAAGGGTTACCTCCATTTGTTAAAAAGGTGTGTATGTCACTTGAAATTGTCTTGGTACTCTTTAATTTCTTATAACAAATCTGTTTTAATAATCTCAGATTTTCATTAAACATATCCCAACATACCTATAAGATCTCACTTCAAGTAGAACTCTCATGCAACCATAGATAGTTCCCTGTTAAAAATTTCTTGTAATATTTTTAAATAAGAATAAATAAAACATAAATAATTAATAAGAATAAATAATTAAATCTGGTAACTATTATTTATAAACCAACTCTGTTTGAAACTAGATTTTTTTCAAATAAAGCCAAAATGTTTCATTTTGCATATCACAAATAATATAAAGGCCAAATTCCTGTTGATAGTTCTAACTAGAGCATACCCAGTGAATCAGATGTTTATTAATGAGTCAACACTTAAGTAATTAATTCATTGGGCTTATTTTGATTGAGACTAGCAATAGGATTCAGTTTAAAATGTGTAAGCACAATTAGGTATGGCAATGTTTAAAACGTGCCCTTTGTTTCTGTGGAGTTTTCCTATTTGATTTCCTTTTTCTTGTAAGTGTGCAAACTTTGGTGAGTTTCTCTGTATTTCTGAACATGCAACATTCTTCTAGTGCAGTTTACCCCACTTCTCTGAAAACGAGGAATAGTTCTCTTCCAAGAAGTTTAAATATCTTGTCTGCAGAGAGCTTTTGAAATTAGGCCAAGGGCTGCAATTTCTCCACTCTAGTCTATATAATTGCAACTTAGGGTCACTAAAATGAAGTTTGACCCTTTTAAAATGGAGTCCGCTTCAAAAAGACTCAATCACATTCCTCTTTTCCTCTTAGCTAAAGAAGGAAAGTACAGTTAGGGAGAAAGATGAACAACATCTATTTTTTTTCCAGATTATAATATCAATTGATAGTTTAGCACTTGGCTTCTCTGGCTTTGTCTGTTTTACTTTATTTTGGTATATATTCAAAATTCAAACTTGGGCATTAATTTAAAAAATGCATGTACAATGCGCCCTTTTTTATGCGGGGGATCCGTTCCGGAGCCCCCCATGTAAAAAAACCACGTATGCTTGAGCCCCATTGAAAGTAATGGGGTTAGTGCATGGCCGCAGGCATGCGTCCCATTAACCTTAAAGGGACGTGCCACCCCTTGGACCCAGCACGCTCCCGCGCACTCCTTTGCAGCTTTCAGCATATGCTGAAACCCGCGTATAGTACGCCCACATATGACGTGGGTGTACTATATATCTTTTTCCTGCTTTTTGTAGAACATGTAGAATTAGCACAACTGAGGGATAATATTTCTGTTTCTCAGCTCCTATAAATAATAAATAAATAAAACTTTTATTTATATACCGCCCTTCCATTGATCAGGGCGGTGAACAACATAGTAAAAAATTTATACATACATTACATGATACATAGTAAAAGCAGTACATACAATTAAAGCAATTTAAAACAATCGTAAAAAACCCCTCGGTCAGCCATCCGACTTGCCGTCAGCAAAGAGAGGGAGGCCGTCCAGGTCTTCACTCGGGGAATGCCAATTGAAATAGAAGGGTTTTTAAATCCCTTCTAAACTGGGCCAGGGAGGTGGCCGAGCGGAGCTCTGTGGGCAGCGTGTTCCAAAGGGTCGGGGCAACGATGGAGTACGTCCTCCTCGTTGTGGAGGAGAGTTTGGCCCCAGGAACCCTAAGTAATTGCTGCCCAGAAGTTCTGAGGGTGCGGGGCGGAATGTATGGGGAGAGGCGGTCCTTCAGGTATCCTGGGCCCAAGCCATGTAGGGCTTTATAGGTAATCACCAACACCTTGTACTGTGCCCGGAAGCGAATAGGCAGCCAGTGCAGATCTTTAAGCACCGGTGTAATATGGCTGGTCCTGGAAGTACCAGTGACCAGCCTGGCCGCCATATTCTGTACCAGCTGTAGCTTCCGAGTATGATACAAGGGTTGCCCCATGTAGAGCGCATTGCAGAAGTCCAATCTAGAGGTTACCAGAGCATGTACCACCGTTTCAAGGTCCCTCTGGGCCAGGTATGGGCGCAGCTGGCGAATAAGCCGAAGCTGATAACAGGTGTTCTTGACCGTCGCATTCACCTGAGATGTGAGGTGGAGCGACGAGTCAAGAGACACCCCCAGACTGCGCACGGAGTCCTTCACAGGAAGCGTGATCCCGTTCAGGACAGGTGGAACCACCGCCATTCCTGGACCAGGGGAACCTATCACGAGTACCTCTGTTTTCTCTGGATTCAGGCTGAGTCGGTTTTTCCTCATCCAGCCCATTACCGACTCCAGGCACGCCACGAGAGGGGAGACGCCATCCTCGGTCACTGCATCAGTCGGAGACATAGAGAAAACTATCTGGGTGTCATCAGCGTACTGATAACCCCGCGCCCCATGTCTCCGGATGATCTCTCCCAGCGGTTTCATGTAAATGTCAAATAGCATGGGAGACAGAATGGCTCCTTGGGGGACCCCAGTTATAAGGGCCCTCCTATCGGAGCACACGTCTCCCAGCTGCACCATCTGGAACCTCCCAGAGAGGTAGGACCGGAACCACTGGAGCGCAGTGCCCCCGATTCCCACCTCAGCCAGGCGTTCCAGAAGGATACCATGGTCTATGGTATCGAAAGCCGCTGAGATGTCCAAGAGCACCAACGGACACGCTTCCCCTGTCGATGCCCAGACGGAGATCATCGACCAAGGCGACCATGGCCGTCTCAACCCCGTAGCCCGCCCGAAAGCCAGTTTGAAATGGGTCCAGATAATCCGTTTCATCCAAGACCGACTGAAGCTGGATTGCAACCGCCCTCTCGATCACCTTCCCCAAAAATGGCAGCAGCGAGACTGGCCGATAATTATTATGTACCAGGGGGTCGAGGGAGGGCTTTTTTAATAAAGGTTTTACAATGGCCAATTTTAGCTCCGATGGAAATTGCCCTTCCCTCAAAGATGTATTAATAATCCGTTGCAGCAACAAAGTTACTGCCGGTCCCCCCTGTGCTGCTAACCATGAGGGACAGGGATCGAGAGAGCAGGTTGTCTTCCGAACACTTCTGAGGATCTTGTCCACATCATCGGTACTTACCAACTCAAACTGATCCAGTTTAATGGAGTCCACGGAGGCTCTGGACGCCTCTACCCTAGATTCTGCTCCAATGCCAAATGTCAAATGTGCAGTGTTATTGCAAGATTTATGAATAAGTGCTGTAATCTTTTTGTTTTGCAGCACAAATGCATGCAGCCCAAAGACTTCATTGAAAAAACTCCTGAAAATAATAAGAAGCTACAGAAAAGGTTGGAAATTATGACTAGAGAGTTGGCAGTACAAAAAGCAACAGTAGGCAAGTATCTGATTTGTTCATATTGATCCAAAACACACTGGATAATTAATCCAGTTTGAGACCACTTTAACTGCCCTGGCTCAGTGCTAGGGAATTCTGAGAATCGTAGTTTATTGTGGCACCAGAACTCTCTGACAGAGAAGGCTCAATGTCTCACAAAACTGCAGTTCCCAGAATTCCCTAGTTAAAATAATCTCAAACTGGATTATTTCTGCAGTGTAGTTTGGACCATTATTAATTTTTTAAACCAATGCAGTAAAAAAAAAAATTCTGGTGGATTGTGAAACTTGACGATAGAATTAAGATACCATTTTACACCCGTGTTTGCAAACTGATATCAACAAATGGGAATCTCTGTGAAATTTGTAGAAGGAGATGAATTGTGGACAGATAAAAGGAAGAGACCAAAAACTACTGGTATCTTCATTTTTCAGTCCTCTCTCCCTTCCCTCTTCCCACTGATGGATTCTTTCTGGACGAAGAGGTATAAAAGAATAAAGAGAGAATACTCATGTTTTCCTGTGCACACAGTTACCAAATTCTTCTTGGCAAGATCCTCCCCTCTGTTCCCACCGTTCAATAGAGGGTCAGATTAGCAGCGAAACTGTCATTTCATTGCCTTTGGTGGGGGCAGGCGGTGCTCAGCCGTATGAAACCAGTACAATAAAATGAGCTCCTGATCTGTGCTGTTACCTCTAGGGGTAACAAAAGTGCATCACCACTATTCATGTACAGAATCAGCTTTGACACTTACACTCCTCCAATATGTTTTGAGTTGGTATAAAAGACCCTTCTATCCTAATCTCTCACCCCTCCACCATTCAGGCTCCCAGTCTTTTCACAATGTGGTGGAATATTGTAGAATATTTAAACTGTGGAACACAGTGGAATATTGTAGAATAGTGTACATTACATAGCATCTGTTTGAAAACATATATACTCTTAAAGTTGCTTAAAAATTGTTATCTTTAAACACTGTGCTTAAATGCCAAGAGTAAAATCAGCGTAGTACAAGACAGAGCGCAGGAGATTTACTTTTGGCAATTTCACACAAATCCCCACAAACCTGCTGCTGTATTCACATGTCACAACAACACTATCCCTAAATGTATGAGGGCCAGGGTCTTGTGTCTTATACTGTTCAGAAAACTTTTTCAAAAACATTAAGCAACCTTTGGAACAATTCTGCATAAAGCTTGGTTTTGAAATTGTTGCTTAATCTATATGCTCATGTATAAGTCTTGAAATGTTAGTTTTAAACAAAGTCAACCCCTAAACATGGGCCGACTTATCCACAGGTTGATGTAAGTACTGTGCCTTAGCTCTTACAAAAAAAGGAGCCATCCTCTTCTTTGAGTAGAATGACAAAAAGCAAGAACTTAGCCTTTCTCAGGAGAAGCTAAAAGAAGCACTGACACTCCCCAACTATGCCCACCGTGGCACTGCTTCTGTCCTTTTCATGTGCCTGGATGGATAAATGGTGTCAGCAGCAACTCTGGTGTTTCCCCTCAAAGCAGCATTGAGGGGAATCGAGTTTTGGAGGATTTAAATAAAGATAAAAACTATAGTCACTACTGAGGTAGTCATCATTTTCTTTGCTTTGCCTTTTCATCCTTTTTGACATTCATACATTTCCTTAGCCTTGCCTGTGCCTGATCCACACATTGCACAGCCACCATTTAATGTAGTTTCCTCCTCATCCATCCAGCTTTAATAATGAGCACAAAGTTTTGCCTGTGGAATTTGTAAATGCTTTGGCATCATTTTCCTTTGCTCCATCCCTTACATCCTTTGCTATGTGTCCCTAAGTTTTATCCTTGACTTATCCACTTATCAAACGCCATAATTTTGGCCCCAAAATCTGCCCCCAACTTATAAATGAATATATATGGTGCATGTTTATATTTGTTTGCTGTTGAAATAGACAATCTTCCTAAAAATTAGTCAGTTTTTCCTAATAATTTCTGCACTTTTCAGAAGCGGATACACCAGTATTAGTATTTGAAGATAATGGTTCACTAGCATACAGCCCAGCAAGTAAAATAAAGTATCAATGCAGTGCAATGGAGAGGAGAATAAAGGACATGAAGGAGAAGCGGGAAAATCTTTCCCCTACAGGTATGATGATAAATGTTGTTTGCAGTTTCTAAAATGAGAGAAGTAATTTCCCCTTTTATTGCTCACACTTTCTTATCATTGCTATTGCTTTGTCCCCTCTCCTTGCTGAAAGTTTGGCCCTGCACTACCCTTTATTCCTTCAGTTTTGTTGAACTGTAATCTTTGCTGTTTAGTTTGTTAATACATGAATTCTGCACTTATGCATACAGTCAGCCCTCCATATCCATGGATTCACACATCCATGGCTTGAATATGTTAATATATACATTCAAGCCATGGATGTGTGACTACACACACACACACTCACGCACGCACACATATATATTCCAAAAAGTTAACCTTGATGTAAGAGACACCATTTTACTATGCCATTGTATTTAATGGGACTTGAGCATCCATGGATTTTGGAATCCATGGAGGGTCCTAGAACCAAACAGTGGTGGATACCAAGGGCTCACTGTATATATTCATATGTTGTTCACCTTGTTCGTAATGTACTCAAGGTGAGTACCTTTTTAGGTGCTCCTGAAGGGTTGTATTTTAACACACACAAAGAGAGTGTACTATTCTTGTCCCCTCTGTTATCACTTCCCATTGCAATCTGAAGGGGAGAGCCTCTTCCACCGTGGAGCCTCCAACATGGAGGAAAATGTTGCATTCTTGATCATGAGGCAAACCTCCATAGTTAAAAAGGTTCTCCTTTTCAAATAAGTTGATTTTGAACAAGTGAAGGAAAGATAGATGAGGTTGGGACAGCACACTCCTTGTGTGTTTAAATATCATTCTTTGAGCATGCTTGATAAACAACAGGCGATGTGTGTAGATTTCCCCATAGACTCAGGAAATGTTGTTGTTTACTACACACACAGATAATTCTTTCTCTTGTGGCTGTGCTTATGGCTTCTCTGATTGTAGAGTGCAAGTGAATTCTTGTACTGTGGTGGAAATGTAGTAGCAATATAGAAAAAAATACACATTTTCAGAATGGGGGAAGGGGTGGTGAGTCAGCAATATATTCTTTTTCCTCCTTTCATGTACCATAGCTTCTTCAGTTACATGTATGACAAGGTGACAGATATCTGCATTCAGTTATGTAAAAAAAAATGTATTTTAATGTAACAAGTCATCCTAAGCTTTTTGGAAAGCTGGCTACACATTCAGGTTATCATGCCACTCTGGAGAGAAAGTTACAATTTCTCAGCACATTCAGGGTATTTCCCAAAATTGTTTTAATCTATCTGAAATTTAGTTTCTTTTAGCTTCACAGATGTCTCAGGTGTCTTATTCCAGTTCTGGTCCAGCATTGCATGAACAGATCCCATTTTCTACCAGTGCAACTTGTGAATTGTCACCAGGTAAAAAAGAAAAAGGGTTAAAAGCTTTTAAGGAAAATTGTAAAATTGAGTGTACATCTACTTTTAAAAACTCAATAGAAAAAAAATGCTCTCCATAATTAACATTTTGAAACATAAGTATGAAATAATAATAATTTATATCCAAAATTTAGCCTAAAATTGAGATATTGTGAAATATCTCTCACATTAGTATAATTTAAATACAGGTTGAGTATCCCTTATCTGGAATTCCAAAATACTCCAAAATTGAGCTATGTACCTTTACTGTATTTGTGAGGCTGGAGAGAGACTTGGCTGGAGAGAGATGCCAAGATCTCTGACACGGTGGAAAGAGTGGATTCATGCCAAGCACTACTCTTGGATTCCTGCCACTTCACAGATCCTTAGTTTCTCTCCAGCCTTGTCATGCCTCATTATGTATATGCAAATACTCACATTCCAAAATCCGAAAAACAAAACACTTCTGGTCGCAAGCATTTCTGATAAGGAATATTCAACCTGTAATAAATATTTGAGGTGAAATCTATATTATGATATCTTAGATGGTTCTGTAATAAACAGTATAGTATGGTTTAGCACAGGGAAGTCAAATGTGTGGCCCTCTAGTAGTTTTTGGAGTGCAACCCTCATCATTGCTTGTGCTAGGCTGCTGGGGATTGCTGTCCAAGAGCACATTCTCTATCACATGCAGAACTGTCTTAACATATATAATAGAGAATTAGAGAGTTAAGAATCCCATTTAAAATATGTAATATTTAACTACTTAAACAAATTTGAATTCAGAGTTGCCTAGAGATGCCTATCTTTTCATGGATATCATTCTATGCTTTCAGTTGTGAAAAGTTACAGACATGTAGTATGTGTATCAAAACTGAAGTCATTGCAGCAAAACCCTAGTCCTATATCAATACTCTTTCTCTGTGGGGAAATCACGTGTATTCTGTTAGTGTGGACAGCTGTACGCATTCTGTTTCATCATGGGTGCCTGTGGTGACCAGAATCCCATTGGAATACTATGCTAACAAGAAAACTATTATACAGATAGGTATGCATTCTCAAGGTAACCTAACTGAGGTCCTTAGCACAGCCAGTCTTTACTCATACATTCACAGCCACCCTCACTTTTTACTTGGCGAGCAGAGAGCTGATTGTGTGTTGCATAATTGATGAGTGCAAGGTCCTGGCAACCATTGTTCAGCCAGTGGCACAACTGTTAGATCCATTTTATTTATCTTGGCATATAATTGTACTGCCTTAGAAGTGTATAAGTTTTAGCTCTATATTTCTGTTTAGTACACATTGTTGTTCATACAGTAAGTAGCATTTCATTAGCAAAATCAGCTCATAGAAGATTTGTCCTTTAAACTAGTAACAATCGATAGAGGACTGAACAGTGTTGTGTTTAATTTTATTTCAGTTTTTAATGGTTAAGATACTGTTTGGGGGTTTAAATAGTTTTTTGGTTTTTGTTGGGTTTTTTTTAGGAGACAGCCGTGACCTTCTAAGTTTAGCGAATTTATTGGAAAACGTTGACACAGAGAATCCTGTGAAAGACTCAAATGAATTAATGTCTGAAGGTGACAGTGCTACAGATATTTCTATAGCCTCATTATGGAGCTCTCCACTATCTACATCTGACTTCAAACGTACAAGCCTAGAACAACCTAATGGCGAACATTTGAGAAAAAAACTGATTGCGCCCAATGGCTTGAAAGATAAGTATCTTGTTGAAAAGGCAAGATGTGACATGTCCTTTGCACAAAAACACATTGAGAGGAATGGTTGCTTTACAACTCTGATTGGAAATCATCTTTCAACGGCAAAGAATTTGGATTACAGCGTTTCTTCAGAAAGAAGGGTCCATTTGAAAGTTACTGAAGAGACCAGCAGTAATCATTTAAATTCAGAAGTCAATCTGCCTTCTATTAATCCTATTGATTCTTCTTCAAAAGAACAAAAGAAACCCAGAAGGAGATCAACTCTTACAAGGAGCACCTCATCTTTACCTAAGAGAGATTCTCCTGATGACTTTTTGCAAGCAATGCTTCATCCTGTTGGGACCATCAAAGACCAAGATACTTCTTTTGAAGATTATTTTTCACCATCTAACGTTAATAAAAGTAAAAGAAGAATTAGCCTTCCTTTTTCACGCCTGCAGAAATTGCAGAGTCCTGTTGAAATGGTTTGCAAATACAGTTTATCAAAAAGCAAAACAGAGAAAGTTTTAAAAGGGCCTAGTGAAATCAGTGCAGATTGCAACAGAAAGAGAAAAAGAATGAGTGAAATTAATGAGACTCCTGCAAGTAGAGACTGCACACTATCGCCAATGCCTCAAAATAAAAGAAGTCCAACTCTAAATTATATGTCAAAGAAACAAAAAGGAGACACAATGGAAGCAGACTCCCTTCTGAATCTCAGTGTTCAGGAAAAGATAACTTTAAATAGATGCTCTCCCAAAACTGGTAAGTTGCTGCTGAAATATGAACACCCTAGGAGATAACACTGAACTATTTTAAAGCATTTGAATATGGGCATTCTAACAGTTAAGAATTACAAGAAGGAAAATACTGCATGTAGTGTCAGTATTTTTATTGGAGAAAAACAAACCTGCACAAAGATATAATTACAGGGACCAAAATATGGAAAACGAATGGGGTGAAAAAATTGAAACATAATTGGCTAGTGGTAGGGTTCATCAGTGATTCATCAGTGATTCAGTGCAAATTGTCCATGTGTGGATACACAATTGGCTTCTATTTGCAAATTCAAGACAACAGTTAAAGCAGCACAATGCATACACCCTGGATTTTTTTTGATGCTTTAGATCTCGTTCTCATTTGGGAGAAATCTAACCTGATGAATCTTATGTTCTGGAATGGAATCAGGTTGGCAGGGTTCTAAATACACCATGAATGTGTTTCTAGCCTGATTTATTGCTCATTAAGTACTTACAAGTCTTCAGATTAGTGAAACAAATTCCAAAATGTCTCTTGCATTCAATGTAAAAAAAAAATGGTTACAGATCAATTAGCAGACATTAAAGATGATAACTCCCAAGAACTGGCCAACTTGAAAATGTGTGTCCCTTCTGTGAAAAATGAAGGAAGGGAAGCTCTTACCATGTATGAAGGACGTCTTTCCGGAAGCACTTAGGACATTTTGATACAGGACTAACTTTATATGTGTAAATGATGTCTGAGATTGTTAAAATTAAAATCAAAAATTATGTTGTGCATGGGTCAACAGTGATGATTTGTTCAAACTCATACAAGCAATTGTAATGTCATTCTGCCCCTAAACATGTCATTACTAAAAAACTTTATACGAAATGAGTCAGTACTACTGTTAGAAAAATGCACTAAATTCTTTCTGCTTTTAATAGGGAAGCAATGTGATTGATTTGTATAAAATCTAATGTGTAGAAAATTTAACATAACAGAACTTGTAATTTGTTCAAAAACTAAATTAATTTCAGTATGTATCATTGTTAAAGGTGGGGAAAGTGGCACAGACTTCTTATATCACTGAATATGTTTCAAGACAAGTTGAATTGCTCCTATGAATTACTGAAATGCTTATACCTAGACACACATCTTGAGTTCCTGAAAATAGTTTTGACAGTTTTGCATAGGGCATGAAATTTTTATGTTGATCGGAATTTACATTTAAGCTTTACATAATTCTGTTATTCAAAGAAAAATAGAATGTAATATGTAGAGCCAATTTCTTGCATGGAAAATCTTGTTTAGTAATTTCACAGAGTTACAGGCTATAGTGAAGATGTATTTGCATTTAAATAAGCGTTGTCAGTGTAAGATTTTATAAAGGTTTAAACCATGGCCACAGAAGAAAGTTATTACTTGGATAAATCAGGTCTCCCAAAAATGTAGTTCAAATAATCTTGAATGTAATTCCATGTTATCAACATGAATTATTTCAATCATAAAAGTGAATGTCTGCTGTGTTTTTTGTTCTTTTTATTTCTTTATTGCAAATGTTTGTACATGTGCAGCAATCATTTCTAGTGTGAAGTTCTAGTATGAAGCAAGATACACACACACACACACACTTGTGTATTAAAAGCCTCCTTTAACTAGGCATTGTTGGAAATGCCCCCCTTCTCTCTATATATATGTCTTTATAATGGGAAGTTGTTAACTGTACCTCTGCAAGTCATAATTCTTGACTGCCCAGCATATGCATAGGTTTGCACTAATGGCCTGCAGTTCTTAACACACTTATGGTATGATCTCATCTTACATACTTTGTTTTTCTTTGCTTCATTCTTTGTTACATGCCCCTAGGTTTTACCTTTATCCATGGGTCATATCAAAATCCATAATTTTGGCCCCCAAACCTGCCCTTGTAGTTGATTTCTATTTGGCGTGGCTCCTTGAACGTCTGAGCTGAATTCTGTTGTGGTGGAAGCCTCTCAAAATTCCCACAAAGATGTTATTTGACACCAGCTGATAATGAGGGTTGTCAGTTGGACATCATGGTCAAAAAGTTCTATTCCACTTTTGCTTTGGGTCTGTGAATCTAGTACTACACAGTCTGTAAGGGGTTTACCAGCAGAATTCATGGGAATAGCACCTACCTTTTCTTCACAATCTCCCTGACAAAGAGAAATGCCTAGCAAACACTCTCCAGTCTGAAGTGCATGTGTTGACAAGGCAGCAAATCAACTCTGTATGCCATGTAAGCTGGTTGCTCTATCAAGATCCTAACAGGAGCTGTAACTCTTAGAAGACTTGTATGGTTATGTTCCTCAGGCTTGTCAACTCCAGTGAGAGCCACTATAGAGGACATGCCATTTGATGAATCTGGCCTTTTTAACAAGGAGACAGATGAAAAACTGGAGTTTACGCAAAAGATGAGGTCTTCTGTTAGGCAATGTAGCATGCTCTCAAGTTTTCAAAGTTATTCAAGACTGAGGTACAGTTGGCATAGGTCAGCTCTGGTAAAGAGGCATACTTTTAGTCCATCGTTCTAACAATCACAATTCCTTTCCCAATCTTCATCTTCTTTAGGGAAACAACTTCTATCCTCTAAATACCAATCTGTGTTCAAGAAAAAGAATCAGGACCAAGGCAAGAGGTGCCTTTGACTGCCTGTTCTCTCCTCTTCCCACTCCATCTGCAACTTCCAGGACAGACTATCCCATTTTTCCATGCCTGGGCAGCAAAAACAACTGATTCGTGGCTCCTTAATATCACCCAAAAGGGGTATACAACAGTGTTGGAGGAATGCCTTCCATTGGAAGTAATCTGCATGACCTCCGCTTCTGAAATTCTTGACAAAGTTGTTACATTACTGTACAAAGGTGCAAATGAACCCATCCTAACAACATCTATCCATTGGAGGGGGGTGTCTTGATATTTTATCATCAACAGAAAGGATAGAGGACTTTGCCCAATTTTGGACCTCAGACATCTCAATGCATACATCTTCAAATGCTTCAGGATAGTCACCCTGTCTACCATCCTTTCCTTGTTGCAAAGCCAGGACTAGTTTGCCACAATAGATCTCATGGATGCATATTTCCACATTTTGGATTCAATTATCGTAAGTCATTTCCTGTCCTTTCCTGTGAAAGAAGAGCATACCAATTTTGAATCCTTCCCTTTAGTCTCTCCATAGCA
The DNA here is from genome assembly GCA_023333645.1 of Sceloporus occidentalis. Taxonomy (NCBI): domain Eukaryota; kingdom Metazoa; phylum Chordata; class Lepidosauria; order Squamata; family Phrynosomatidae; genus Sceloporus; species Sceloporus occidentalis. The sequence continues at coordinate 140,939,369 of JALMGF010000006.1, forward strand.
CCACGCATATTTATAAAATGCATGCCTAAGGCAAAAAGAAATAATAGTGTATCCACACATGGACAACTGGCTTCTATTTGCAAAGTCAAGACAACAGTTAAAGCAGCACAATGCATACACCCTGGATTTTTTTGATGCTTTAGATCTCGTTCTCAATTGGGAGAAATCCAACCTGATTCCATTCCAGAACATAAGATTCATCAGTGCAATCCTAGACTTGGTGTCAGATATGTCTTACCTTCTGGAGGACAGATTTCAGACTTTGCTTTATGCTGTTCACAAATATCAGTGTTCTTGAAGGATATCAGCCATGTTCATACAAGTACTTCTTGGACATATGACATTAGTCATGGCTGTCACTTCTTTGGCTCAACTTCAGTTTTGGTTCAATATACACACTCACTTTTTAAATTATAGATAGATTACAAATTACAAATACTATTTTGGGAGAGATCCAAGATATAAAATAGATTACAAACAGACTTCTCTGTGCAGCTTGAAGCTAGTTTATCAGTCACATTTTGAAAAATGATTATGTTGAGAAAATCACAGGCTATAGATAAATGTTCAATTACTCCCTTAATTGAGATCTTTTGCAGAGTACTGCATCATATTTTACTCTTGTTGCAAATTATTTCTGAATGGATTTGGCTTCTAGGTGGTGACAGCGTTTCTAATGTCAAAGATGATTCTTGTGATCTTTTGCATGACCCAGTGAATGAGCCTAATAGGAAAGTAAAGAATACTAAGGAGATGAAGGTGAGTACAGCCGGTCAAGACTTGCTTTGATCAAGACCAGCAATGCAATATTGAGGAACTCCATTATTCTGGGTTAAGAGATCTGTAAATTGTTTGGGGTCTTGATAACACATTGTATTTGCATAGTTGATCCCGCCATATGTGGTAAAAGCATTCATTCAAGGATTACAAGTTGCACTAGTTAGCATCTTCAGCAACATTCCCACCCACTGTTTCCCTTTCTAGTCCATGTGGCATGGAATCCTGGATCGGTGAGGATTTCTTTCCATGTGAAGAGGAACCTTATGTGTGTACAGATCACACACGTTCCATACAGGTCTCATGGGGTTATGGCCATTGTGTGTGCCTTGCCAGTAGTAGAAGGGTGGTGCTAGTCTTTCATTTCACAGTTGCTCACAGTGTGATAACATACTTAATTGTAGATACCTAAGAACTTCTCTTTATTGTGAGTAGAGAGGGCAGAGGATGCATGTCCCTTCCCTCCACTCCATGTGTTGTCTAGAAGAATCTTTGCACATTTGCAGAGTCCAATGCTGATAGAGACCTATTAAGGCAGGGCTTCCAACTGCATTGATCACTGCATTTCAATACAGTTACATCTTTTCAAAGCTTCCCTGTCAGCAAAGGGAGGGGAGGAACAAAGGACAGGATACCCCCAGCTCCCTTTATTCATGTAAAGCAAAGGATGCTTGAATAAGGCTCAGAGTCCAATCCATCCATTCAGAAAACCCAAGATTTTATTGAATCTGCTGTAGTACTGAGTCTTTTTGGGAAAGTGGATGCGTAGCTGAGATCTGGTTAAACAGAAAACAAAATCAAGTCCAGTTATTATTTGCTATCACTGCTAAAGCCTTCATATGCCATATCATATAAACCTGCATGCAAAAACATTAACATAATTTAGGTCTTCAGTGGAACTGTACATATCTGTGTGGAAAAAGAAATGTTATAATTCTCTCATTTTCCTTCCTTAAATCTCTAGCCGTTGAGAACATTAGTCATGACAAGCATGTCACCTGAGTAAGTATCGCATATTAAGAATAAGAGCTGAATTTCTCACAAGCTATAGGTACTAAAACTACCATACCAAGCTTACTTTTTTAGTATGTTGTATGATTGGGAATGTGCAATTACATAAAGATGGTGCTGAAATTTTATATTTATAGGGGGGAGGAGTTATGCACAGCTAAACTTTCCCACAGAGCTGAGACAAAGAACATCCGATAAACTTGAACTTTCAATTTATGTTGTTAGTGTGTTCCTGTATAAAAAGAAGGTGATGATAGAGGGAGAAGGAGTCTTATGACATTTTTAAGATTTGGTTCATTGTGAACTTGCTTGGATCCATTTCTTCAGATGAATTGAACAAAAATGTTCTGTTCATGAGGGGAAAAAACAATCTCCCAATGCACTGATCATCAAAGAAATGCAATTTTTACATTTTCCATTAAACTTTGTGGCAGTGTCATGAATATCTCAAATACCTATACTATTTTTTTTTCCAGATTTCACCTTGTTATCTTTAAAGGATGCGGGGAAGGTTTCCTTTATTTTTCTCTAAAGATCTGTAAACAAAAATAATGGGGATGTTTCCTGTTAGTATGACTCCAATGACGGAAAGCTCTTTGACCTAGCAGAACTGTCTGTCAGTAGAACAAAAAGGGAGGTAGTGTTTGGTGATTCCTTTTACTTCTTGCAGGCTCTCCCAAAGTTGCACCAGAAAATTGAGGGGCTCTCAGACCAGTGTGAGTGTTGGTGGGGGAGCTGAATAGAGCAATTTGTGTATTTTGGAGGGGGAGAATCGTCACCATTTCCTTTCTGCTGATGAAAATCTCTGCTGGATGGAAGAGCATCCCATAGATGGAAATGTGTCAGTTGAATCCAGTACGATAGCTGCATGAAGGAACAAGTAACTGAATAAAACTGACATCTGCCTATGTATATTTACTCAGAAGTAGGCCCTGCTGCTTAAGAATTCTCTTGCAGCTGTGCTTAAAGTTTTAGCCTGAGACAACATTAGATATAGTGATCAAAGTGCTTTCTTCTTTCAGAGTTTATATCCTATGTGATTAATTTAATACTTAATATTATTGTATTATCTGTATTACTAATCTGTAATAGTGTATTTTGTACTTAAAATCATGTAATTTTAAGCAAATATAGTATTTTCTCTCTCTCTCTCTCTCTCTCTTTCTCTCTCTGTCTTCTTGAAGGAAGCAGAATGTGGTTGTTCAAGTGGTGAAAACGTTGGGAGGCTTTCTATTTTCAGATGAAGTGTGCAAAAGTACAAGTCATGTTATTGCAGGGAGCCCACGCCGCACTTTAAATGTGCTCATGGGAATTGCTCATGGCTGTTGGATTGTCTGTTATGAATGGGTAAGACAGGTGATCCTCATTCATTGCAAATCATACAATTTTTAGCTAGTTAGAAAAACAACAGTGATTCACCTTATGTAAAGTGCCTAGGGATTATTTATTATCAGGATTGCTTGGGTCTCTACAAATGAATAAATGGCTGAAATAGAATGAATGCATACATTTAGTTAACACCTATTTATTTCAACTAAACATATCAGTGGATTGCAAAGGATTTAACAACTTCTGTGATCTACAGAGAAAAAAATTATCAGGCTCAAAATGTTAAATGGATTTTTCTAAACAGATAATCTGCATATGTGGGAATATTTTGTATGTGTGATCTCGTGGAATAAATCCATAATGACATACCCCCCAGCCTATACATAGACAGCAGTAATATCATAAGAAATATCATAAGAAATTGAAGCATCTGAAATATTGCTAGCTTTGAAATGAGGTAACCTGAAAGATTTAGAATAGATAAGCAACAGGAAAGTACACTCTTGCCATATTTATTTTGAAGGTGTTTTTAAAAGAAAAAGAATCAAGAGAACAGTCATATGTTCAGTGAAAAATATGTATAAACTGGGGGTATGCCATTATGCATTTATTCCTCGAGATCATTCCATACAATTATGGATAAAAGTTGGTTATGCATATTACACAGCCAAGTTTTTACTCTGCTAAAAGAATTTTGGAGATGAAAGGGAAACTAACAATAAAAAGCAGAAAATCAATCCAAAAAGGCAAATCAAATTATTAATCCGAATTAGAATAGACACACTGAATTGATGGGACTTAGATGACACACACCATTCATTAAATAAATTTACTTTAGCTGGAAAATTGCTTTGCATCCTCAGTATGATCATTCATTTCAAAGTTATGGCAGTTTATAAGGCTACTGTTAATGAATTGCTTTTATCAGAGTCCAGAGAAACCCTTTTTGCAAACAGAAGACATTTATATGTTTATATGGCAGTTTGGTTTTCAATTTCCACTATCTGTCCAAACGCCATGCTGGAATGTCCCCCAGTTTTCAGGAACAGGTTTGTGTGTGTATGTACCTTCAAGTCTCCTGTTGAATTATGGCAACCCAATGAATCTAATAGGGTTTTCTTAGGTATGGAACATCCAGAGATGGTTTTTCCAGTTCCATCCTCTGATATATAGCCTATAGCAACTATTATTCATTGGCAGTCTCCATCCAAGTACTGACCAGGACAAATCCTGCTTAGCTTCCACAATCAGACAGGATCTTGTGCCTTTACGATATTTAGGTTCTAGGAGCAGATTTACTGGAGGCAAAAAGGGAAAAGTAAATCTATATTGCACAAAGTAGAACTCTTCTTTGTGATTATGCTGAATCCCACCCAGTGCTAATTTTTTTGCTGTATACCTCTTGGTCCAGATTAATTGGATGAATTTTGACTGGAATACACACACACACACACTATGTCTCTGTGTTTTACACATTTAAGTTTTAAACTTACAATGTTACATTTGCTATGCTGTGACATAGCAAAATAATTTTTTCTCTTCAATTGAGCTTCCCTAAGCACTGGTCAAAGTGACCTGAGCATAAGACCAATATAAGACATTCTGTCTACAACAAATGAAGCCTTCCTCCTTCTCCCAAAGTCTTAGTGCACAACGTTTACGGCCAGCCAAGTTATTTTGGCTAATGAGGCCAGAAACAACTCTCCCCTTTCCTGGCAAGAATAGTATCACAATAATAAATTTAAAGGACTCGTGTTTACTAGTCTCATGACATCAAAAACCAGTTGCGTGCTGTGCCCTAAATGTCCCATTTTATGTATACTAGTCAGGATGTGAGACTTCAGACTCTTGAAATCAATGGGGCAGGGTGTGGTGGCAGAACTTTCAGTGTCCAGGGGCTTAATATGACCCTAGGTGGAATGCCACACAAAAGATATGTGTTTTCCTAAAATGTATGGAATTTAAAGAAAAGAATAGTGGGGAATGACATTGACTTTCTTTTCTGGCAACATGGATATGAAGGGTGATGAGGGACAGAGGGTTAACATAGGAAGCTACTACATATTTGCCAAGTCAGATCTAGAATTGGAATAATCTCCTTTTCTTTGCTTGGATTACGATTCCCAGAATCCACTGACCAAGCTAACTGAGTGATTTCTGAGAATTTGGGTACTTAAAAGTGATTTTTCTAAGCTTTGATCAGATCATTGGTACATTTAGTCCAATATCATTGACATGAAAGTGCTGTCCAGAGGTTCAGGTAGAAATTTTTCATATCCTACCTGCAAATTCCAAGGATTGAATTTGCGACCCCTTTGGCATTCAGGGTAAGTCCTTCAGGGCCACTAACTTGTCAGAATTGAGAAGGATTATTATGCATCTACAGGCATTTGGCAAAAGTTTTGATAGCATTAATGAAATTTATGCCTCATTTACCAGATAATAACAGTGTTAATATTTTATTGGTGAAAAATAAAGAGGCATACATTGAGACTGCTACTTATTTTAAATAAAGGCTAGTGGAGGAAATGACACATTTAAGCAGGTTACTGTAGAGGATGTCATATTGTTCCTGTGGAAAAAGTCATTGAACAGTTTTAAGGTCCTCTTGTTTTGATCTTTTGTTAAAATCCTTTTGTAATGGTCCTTCCGGGACTGGACCTGTTAAATCATTGTTATAAACATCCCAGCTGCTGACCACTGACTGATCTAACAATGAATGGTTTTGATTTTTGTTTCACACATACTCAGTTTTGCACATCACTGACAATAGAAGACTGCAGTCACAGCTACTGTAATTACTGAGAAGTTACAGCTGAAAAAGGTGTACTAGTTTCTGCAAGGAAGCCAGACTATTTGTGTAATCCCAATAGCAGTCTTCGATGGAGGACAGCTGGGTCCGTCACAAACTTCTTTGGCCCTTCCCCCCCACCTCTTAGCCTATTCTCCAGTGGAATTACTGTCCCGTCACCCATGATAGGGTAAAATTTAACTTCCAGTTCAGTTGCCTCTCTACATGGAATTGTGGTAAGGGGCATCAACTTATTCTTTCCCTCAGCTAGTAAAACATCTGGGACCATTGCTACAAGAAAATGATACAAAAGACATTAAATAATGACATACATGTTGTGACAATTATGTGTTGCATTCAAAATGTATTCCCACATCCTGAGGTTAATACCTTTTAGACCTACTGTTTTAGACCTCTGGCAGAAGTGGATGGCACTCCATATCACACTGAACAGAATTTCTGGCTTCCATCAAGCTATTTCTCTAGCTGCTGGATTTTTAGCACATTAAACACTATCCTGGAACTTCACCCAAACCAGCTTAAAGGGAGGGTGTTTGGGTAGGTTCAAGGGGCTACACTGGGAAAACAGAATCTCACTGTTCATCCTGCAAGGTACAAGACACATTCATTCATTTCCTGAATGACTGCAACTACAGTATACCTGCGTCCACTTGCTTAAAAAAATATGACCCTAATTCATTCTTCAGATTATCAGGATGTCTCATAAAACCTTCCAAAATAAAATTTTGTAAAATGTTAGCACTGGTATTCTTGTGTGGCTCTTTGAACATGGAAGGGCTGGGCTGGATTCCAAGAACCAGGCAACTTTTTCTCATTCTCAAAATGATGTTTGAGTTGTGTTCTTGAAAAAAAATATTCCCATTGCTATGAAGCAAATTTCTGAAAATGGGAGTACCCCAAGAAGGCTTTGTGACAGCTCAGGCATCAACTGCTTGATCCAAAATCTGAAAAAGCCACTGTGTGCCATACCTGAAATAGCATTAAGCATCCAGAAACAGACTTGGAAACCTCCATTCATACTTTTATTAGAGTCTAGTTCCTTGCCTCAGATTTATGTCCATTACATTGCCCACATATCATTGTTCAGTTTGTATTTGTTAAGCTGAAATTTTCGCTTCTCAGAAATGTTTAAATAGACTAAACTATATATGGTGTACAGTATTTTCTTTGCCATAGTATGTGTAAATCATACTACTGTATTTCAGAGTGGCCATGGGGGGGGGGCACTCAGCTCCTAATTTATTTTTTATAATATATTCAAAAAAGTCCTACTTCATTGCTTTTGAATACAACTATTGGTTACAGTTCCCCCCCCCCCTTTACTTTGTAGGTGCTGTGGTCTCTAGAATACGGCCACTGGATTTCTGAAGAACCCTGTGAGCTCTCAGTGGATTTCCCTGCAGCTCCTGTAAGTAATAAAAGCTCATTTTTAAAAGCTACTCAGAAAAAGTCACATTTATCATGCAAAATCTAGAGGATAATGATTTGTTTACAGCATTGCAGATCAAATGTTGATAGATAGGGCTATCTTCTTTCCTTCCTCAATGAATACTCATTGGTAAAGGAATATGCACACTTGAAGCTTTTAATCAGTAGCTAATTTTCAGCTAGAGAAAGCAAAAGTTGTTTGGTTTGGGATTGTTTAAAATGTATTCAAAATACTGAGTAATTTTAATTACCAAGTAATATTAAAATAAAGGAACTGAGAAAGAAAAATGGTCACTTTTGTACAAATTATATTTCAATCACATAATAAAACTCTTATCAGCTGCAGGGATATTTCAGTCTTAAAATATTGATACATATTCAGGACATTTTAAGAAATAAAAAATGTGATCTAATTATACACAGTACTGGACTTTTAAAGAAGACATGTAAAGTGGAGAAATATACATAGATATGTATTTATGTATGTATGTATATTACAAAAGCTTATTAAATATACTAGCCTGTGCTACCAAATATCCCTGAATGTGTGATTACTAATTGCAAGAATCTAAATACAGAAATTAATTACAAAACGCCAAATTATCTACATACTTACAACTATGGCATGAAAAAGGAGTAGGATATAGTTTACAATGGAGTGTCTTTTTAAGGAGGCACTTAGAGTTCGGTGAAAAAGCATAAAAATTCTTAAGCTTGGTAATTGTATATGATGATCTAGATGTATTTCACAGTTCCAGTTATGCTCATGTGCTATAAATGCTGAAGACATTGTAGTCTTTAAACTTGGGTAGCATCCTTCTAGCTCTTTCTTTTTGCCAAATCATTCTTCCATCAGATATCTCTAGTTCCTTGACATTTAACCGTCCTGAACCTTTAATTCAGGACATGATTCCTGCAGCATACTTAAGCATATTGTCTCGGCAGGAAGAGCAGTCAAGTTTGATCTGTAGCTGTTTAAAATTGGAATACTTGTCAAGTGAAGTATTTTGAAGTTATTTCAGTATGCAAGTGCAAATACTTTCAAAAATCCGCTGGTCGGATCATCATACTTGTGGCCTTGAGAGAATAGCCTGCTCCTTTCCAGTAGTACCACTTAATCCCTTTAAATTTGTTTGTGTTCTGTCGCAGTGGATAATATACACCATTCAGATTGGAAGGACCACATGCATCAAACCACCATCCTGTTTTTAAAAAGAATAAAATGTTAAAGAGAATTCTGAAAAAAGAATGGATAGCTACTTGTGCACAGCATATTCCATATGTATTAAAATTGTCTCCTAATATCAGATCTCAGTCTAAGCCAATAGTTCAAGTGTGATCCCAGATTGGCTTCCTTAACAAGAGCTGCTCATGAGCTAACAGAAAACACCTCTTTTCTGTGAGGCATCTACCATGCTTGGAAATACTGTACTGAAATACAACTCCCAGAATTGCCCAGCAAGAATGGTGCCTCTTACAGTATGGCATCTTTGGTGTTGTTATCACTATGTTGTTTGTGCTGATCCCACCAATGATCTGCATGGGAATTGCCAGAATTCCTGCATAGTCTACAGCAGTGGTCCCCAAACTGTGTCCTTTAAGACATTTTGGACTTCAGCTCCCAGAAGTCCCAGCTGTGTTGGCCAGTAGTCTGGAATTCTGGGAGCTGAAGTCTAAAATCCCTTAAAGAGCACCGTTTGGAAACCACTGGTCTACAGGCTCTAGGCAGATGTATTCCATACACTGGACATTCAGTAATGTCCCCAGTGGAAGGTCTGTGAAGCAGCTTATGCTTTTGCAATAAATAATAATAATAATAATAATAATAATAATAATAACAACAACATAAAATAAGTTTCAAATGATTTAAAAGAAAGCATTTTAAATGATCTATTGAAAATATTTTTTAAAACAAAACTTATGATTCTGATGTGCATTCCACAACTGGTTTATATTAATGCTGACAAGGTGTTACTGGTAATTTTCAGTACTTAATGATGTTATCAACAGGTTGTAGATTCCAAGTCTTGACATTAAAAAGTCAGTAGTACAAAATTTTAGTGTTCATGTGGGACTTACAAATAATTATTTTCAGTACATTTTTGTATTAATATAAAGCAGGAAGGATACAGAAAGATTCAGATGATAAATCTTCTTTGGTTATATGTATTTTGTGTTTTCACACACTGTGGTTAATCCACAAGTGAGTAAATGGCTTTAGTCTCCATATTGTATCTGTAGTAAAGGAAGAAAGGGGAATGAAGAATGTGCAATCCTGGATGAAGCTTAAACTGCTATTTCTTTTGTCAGAGTCACATTCCAATACCTTAATCTTAAGTAGCATCCTGAGATCTTTTTTGAGCCATGGATCTTAATTCTTTGTTCTTATATCTTAACTTAATGCTCTTGCACTATTTTGATTACTTCAGACTGGTGCATAAGGGGGGTGGGTGGGTTTTGTTTATTTCCCCCCCCCCCCATTTTTTCTCACATCTTCTCTGCCTCTACATATCTGATCTGTGCCAGATGTGGAAGGGTGCATTCTGGTAGGCATAATGTCTGGAGTAGTTATACTAGTGCTGTGAATGATCCTCATCTGGTTCATGAATCTACTTATTCAAAAGTAAGCAGCAGAATATGAAAAGTGGAGAGTAAAATAATAGCATCTCTCTGCATAACAAAATTCGCCAACAGTTTGCTTTACAGATTGATGAAGTGCCAATAGAAATAGGAAAAGTGTGAAAATAGGAAGAGTAGAAAATGCTACTCTTACCTCCTGTTAGCATTTGTGAGCATTTGCAGATACATTTGTCATTGTCTGCATCCTTTGTGCTAAACCCATTTCCTGGCTGGCTTATGCTGCTTATTTTGCCGGCTGTACCAGTAAGTCCTTTAAGGTTGATCCTGTAGAAAAAGCAAATACATGTTGAAGTGATTGTTGTGGTTCTGCAGTAGAGAGGAAGTATTTTCGAAGAAGTATCCTGTGCAGTTCTCTGGTTAATGATCTCCACTGTGTCTTTTGCAAAATATTTGCCAGGGACTTGTTGTCAACAGAATATGTTGTTCTGGAAAAGGAATAACCTGTTTGCTCCTGAGTTGCTGTACTAGGGCTTTGTTTTGCTTTGTTTTTTTGCAGAGGAGGCAGTTGTTTTTTTAAGTAGAATGGATTTTTTTAAACTATCGTGCAATTGCCTGCGTTCCAGGATCATAATGTCAAAACAACAGATGGAATTATATGTATTAGAAATTACTGGTGGTGCCTCCTTATCACACAAACAACCCAGTTCCAAATAATCTTCTAATCTGCATCAGAGTCACAGCTTGTCTAAGAAGTTTGCATTGAATATGCGTGTAATCAAAATGTTATTTTTCTAATTATGTCCTCTGGCGTGTATCAGTTTAGGTCTGTGGAGTGGAGGAGACAGAAAATGCAAATCATTTTGTTCATGTTCTCTGATTTTAATTGTTTCAGTGTTAATTATTACTTATCCATTTATGTACACCATAAATGACTATAATGTTTAATTTCTTGGTGACAAGAATACCAAACAATAAAGTGCTTCATAAAGGGGAAAAGTAGCCCTCATCATACAATGCATTTTTTAATATGAGCTTTTAATAAAGATACATGATTTCAGTTCTCTCGTAAAAGATGCCTTTCCTCTTTCATCCATCCCACTCAAAATATGTCCTTCTCTAATATGGTGCTTCTGTGAGATGTACGTGCATTGTTTAAAAGTTTGGCTTTTCCAGATGTGGGACTGCAGTCTCAGCAGACTCAAGCAAACATAGCCAATCAGAATGGATTGTGGGAGTTGTAGTCCAAGCAACTGGAAGGTCAAAGGTTCTCCACAGTGTTTTGGGGCAGCATTCATGCATCCAAGGTGGAAAATAACAGGAGGTTACTCTATAGTTACATGCAGACTTATGGACCTTACATAGTACATCCTGCTCTTGGGATGAGGAAGATTTCATTGTTAGCTGATGTAGAATGTCTTTGTCAGTCTGCATTTTAATTCATATGTACCAGTGTTTCAATGTTATGTTTGGCTTTTCTTCTACTGTTTTGTATTTCAAGGTTTTTAAATGATAAGCAGAAATTGGTCTTAAGTAATGTTACAGTATAGCTAAACAATTAGGTTGACTGTAAAAATATGTCTGTTTCATCAGTCGAGCATGTTTTTAAACACACTGTTTCATGGCTCAAAAACTTGGTTGCATTTCAAAAGGAACTGTATTTGCAGATAGCCATTTTTGTCTGTAGAAAATATTTTTTAATAATGTAAATGGACAAGAGTAATGGCCCATTTTGCAAAGGTTACCTTTCTAAACATTATAGTGCCTTAATTTTAAAAATACGAATCCCTGCTGTAGAGTCCAACTATTTCCAGATGAGGAAATATTTGGGTTGGAGTCAGAATGATTTTTTGCTTCCTAGCCATGAAAGATCTACAGCTTTCTGTAGGATATTGCTATGACCCATAAATGTTTAACAGATCACTCCTAAGCAGAGTTGTAGTGAAATGTTAGTTCTCTCCACTAGCACACACATGCACACACCCTACTTCCAAAGACCTTCTGGCTCGCAGGGTGTGAGAGGTTTTTCTTTTGCCTTCCCTGTTCAGTTCCACAAGTCTTCCTTGCCACATGAGTTTCAGACATGGAAAGGAGTGGAATAGTTATACTAGCCTATGGGAAAGAGGATGCCTGATCCAGGATTGTGTCTGGTGAAGAAAGGACCTTTGGATCCTGCAGTTCCAAAGATAATTGGAACTTGGGTAATTTTAGGATCTGACACATACTACTGCCAGCAGTAATACCACTGACAGTAGATTTTAGCCAAGACAGTAGGCATTTTAGGAGCCACCATGGTGATCAGGATGGAACTCTTCACCACAGGCAGAAAGTGGCCTATTTAAGTGACTTCATTGTTTCTGTAAGTAGGAAAATAAATAGTTGTACTCTTGTCTTTTCTTCACTGAGGTTTCCAGAGAAAGGAAAATGTATGTTCCCTCCCACTCTAATGATAATTTTTACATTTATAAAAACCAAGCTCTCCAGGGTAAGTTGTAGCCTTTTGTTCTCTCACTTAATGGGAACCCAAGAGAGGAAATTAATCATGTTGCTGCACTGGAGAGCAGCATATCATCCCCTTCCCCATTCTGTTCTGGGAAAAGGTGTTTAATACATGAATAAACTGAGGATAACTGTAGTCCTGAAAAATAGGATTGATACAAATAATTAACATAAAATAATACTCCTGATTTATTTTATTTTATTGGTGAATCCAAACATAAGAGTGACTTCTGTTTTTAACTACGTATATATGAGGCTGTGCTACACATTGTTGTTAAACTGAGGTGCACTTAACTTAAGAATTCTCCAGGAGAAAAGCTTCCTCTTCACATTTCTAGGATTTTTCTTGTCTAAATTATATATAAGCATGCTAGTGGTCTATAGTCCAAGTGGAATGGAAGGTTATGCCTCACTCCATGTTTCATACATGGTTCCTACCCCCTCCCCCCCAGTGTGAAACAGACCGATATAAAAAGCCAGCTTCCGGGCGTCTTGGGTGCATGGTGTACAGACAGTGCACACCCCTAAGATGCCCAGAAGCCAACTTCAAGCCGCCCGGTTGCCCGGACATGAGTTGGCTTCCGGGTGTTCTGGAAGCACAGCATGTGTACGCTGCACGCCACCAGAGTGCCTTAAAGCCAGCTTCCAACCACAGTGGGGAGGAAAAGCCAGCTTTTTGCTAACGCAAAAAAGAGCGGCTGTTTGCCACTTCTTTTTTGGCTGGCAAAAAGGCAGATTGAGGCCATGGCATGCAGTTACTGCAGCCCCCATCCACCTTAAAGCCACCCCTTCAGGGTGGTCTGTTTCAACCCCCCTCTCTCACACATACACAATCAGTATATTCATGTCTAAGAAACTTTAAATTTATTTCAGTGTTGATTTACCTGTATTTTTGTTCTTCATTTGCTAGATAAAAATGTTCATATAAGGAATATGCCTCATTTCCTTCCCAGTCTTTCAAGTATATTCTAAGAGCATACTGCTTCTGGCTGGTTAGTTGAAAAACTAGCTCATTTCCTAGCCAGTGTTCTCCAGAAGGATTCCCAAATCCCTGTAATCCAAACAGAAAACATGGGTTAGTTTTGTTTTTCTTTCATCTGTTTATGCTTTATTTGTGTGTGGGGGGGGGGGAGTTATGGCCATAAGCCTGTAACATTAGGGGTATTACAGCTCCATAATTTTTAGGTACAGTTGCCCCTTTGGATCTGCATGGGGCTCTGTTCCAGAGCCCCCACCACCACCAGACAGATGGCAAATTCTGCAAGACCACAAGTCCTGTTTTCCTCAATGGTGACATGACATGCGCGTGACTGCATTGGTGTGGCTGTGTGCACACACCGCCATCAAGGAGAATGGGATAGGGCCATCTGTGGATGTTCCAATCTGTGGATGGCACGCCCACGGATAGACGGAGTTGACTGAATTTTTCCCAGTTTTTGAGAAGGCGAGTTCAACAAATACAAATTTAAAGGTAGAAGAAATTACAGGTAGCCATGTTTTGAAAAAAAACACTGCAAATTAAACAACTGTCTGTTACCAGCCTACAATGGGGGGCAAATTAATTATCTGTTTAGGTATTGATGTTGGGAACCTCCACCTCTGCTCAAGCTGCATATTTGTAAATAAATGCAAACAACCAAAATATAAGTAAGATTGTTCAGAAGAAATCAATGTGGAACAATCACCGGGATACCCAAAAACCTCACCACTGGGGCACACACAAGACAACTACATAGGTCAAAGAAATGTAGGCCATCTTCAGCATCCAGAACCTGTGGTTTGAATGCAGAAGAGCCTGGTTTCAATCTCTTGGCTTCTCAAATGAAAAGGATTCCGGATACCAGGGAAAGATATTAAAACTAGAAATTGAGGTAGATGACATCAGTAGAAGCATGAAGAAAAATCTGCCAAGGTTTAATCAAGACTGTTCAGAAGTGTATTAAAAGCTAAATTAATAGAGAATAAAGAACTTACTTTGTTATATTCTCATGTTAGAGATGAGGAACCTTCTTCCCCCAGTGGCTTGGACTGCAACCCTTTCAATTCCCTACCATTGACCTTACTAGGGCTTTGGGAACTTCAAATCCAAAAGTCATTATGTCTTACCGTTTTGTACTCAGCCCATGTTCGGTCAAAGTCTACACTGCCATCTGAACGTTGTTGAATTATCGTCCAACCTCCTCCACTGGTTTCCATGTCACAATATGCCTGTTAGAACACCACAAGCAAAGAGTTTACTTACTCTTCATCCTATTCATTGTATCTAATATTATGGGAAAGATAATTCACATATGCATGTCTGTAAAGATGGTGGTAGGGAGTATTGTAAAATAACCAATCTGGTAACAAAACATTGTTGCCATTATCCAGCACATATGTAGTGAATTGGTGTAGTGGTTTGAGTGCTTGGGCTATGACTCTGGAGACCAAGGTTCGACTCCCAATTCAGCCATGTCAACCCACTGGCTGATCTTAGGCAAGTCACACTCTCTCGGCCTCCGAGGATGGCAATGGCAAATCCCCTCTGAAGACATTTGCCATTAAAACCCTGTGACAGGTTCACCTGAGGGTTGCCCTAAGTCGGAAGTGACTTGAAGGTACACACACAACAACAACAAGATAGTGAATACTGTGTTAAGAGTGAATCCTATTATTAGTCTCCAGTAGAGTAAAACCTAGTGTACTGATGTTATTTACTTATGTGTTTATTCACTATTCAATGTTGGATTCAATGAATCTACTCTGGTTGGGAACAATCAAAATTCAGGCCAGAAACCTCACTTCAGAGTGGGAATGTGACCAAATAAATACAGCTTTACTTGCACACAGACAGTCATATGCCTGATGGTCATCCCTTTGGAAGCCTGAGTGGCACTAATTTGGGGTTGATCAGTTTCCTTAAATTTATCAGAACCAGACATCTGTTTGGTGAAGAAAATCATTGTGCACAGTCCCATGCTTGTACATAGGAGTGCATAGATAGGAGCATGTTTAACTACTCTGTGTTGCAATTAAAGCATATTCCAGAAGTGGTTAGAAATGTCTAAAGCCTCTTTCCAGCAGATCATGTAACTTTCTGCCAATTTTGGTTTCCAAAACATTTCTGTTTTTGTTTTTGAAGTCTTTCCTCTGTTATCCTGAGGGAGACTTACATATAGCTGAAAATGTAGAAGCATCATTCGGGGATAGAAGCCTGTACTGTATAATCGGGGGGTGGATTAAAAATATAATAGAAAGGAGCATATTGTCTCCCCCCAAAATGCATGACTAATCACAATAAAATTTTCAAGAGATTATTTTCTGTAACTCTTCACTTTTCTGAACAAGATAGGTTTGGACATTTTAACTACCAGAGGGTATAATTTAAGCTTTAGAAAGGAAAGATTGTCTCTTGAGCTTTTCAAATAGATGTTGCCATTAAATGTTAAACTACCATATAATTCACAAGGTTACTGAAGTGCACAGGCTTGGCGGGTTTTTTTTTAGAAATGTACTATATATAAATTCCACAAAATATGAGACGAAAGCCATAATTTGAAGAACAACATGTTCAATAAAATTTTGGCCTTCTGTTTCTCAAGCACCAGCTCTCCATGGCTCAGAGCAAACAGCTTCTTAAATGTGTCACTTTTGTGTTGTGGCAAGGGGAGCCTGCTATTATGTGGAAGTAGGAGTAGGGGAACTATGTCCTGTTGGCCTGCCTAAAGTAATTTCTCAAAATGTTCCCTGTAAAGTCTAAATATAATATGAAATTAAATTACTGTTTGTTTTTTAATTTTATGAAAAGGGGAAAATGAGATCATATCAAAAGAGCACAGTAGTAAATTTTGGACAAAGAGGTAAGCAAGTCAGTTTTATGTTGCACTTGCTAATGAAGGCTTGTGAGGGGAAAAACAAGATCAGTAATGTACATTGTACAGGCAATGTTTATATATCTCTGGAGAGGCCAGAGCGGGCATTAACAGGAAAAGATCAAAACATAAACAGCTGCGGTCTGGCAAAGAAAAGGTAATTCTGTTTCTTTGCTCAGAACGTAATATAAAATAACCTCAGTAACAGCTGAAATATATGGCAACTTGAAAGAATAATTTGGAAGCCTAGCCTTTTCTGACAAAATGTCATCAACATTTCCTCTATAAAGGTAATGGTAATAATTCTGTGACTTCTAAATGAATAGTGAAATCCACCAGGACTGCTTCTGGAAAGTTTCAGTTTTCCAAGGGTGTTATATAGGGCTCCATGCAAGCTGCATTGAAATGAACTCTGCAATAATAGTGTTTGATGGATTGCACTCCTAAGGCTGAGATAATCCATTAAACTTTTCCTTCTGCAAATAGCATGCATTATGAGGAAGTCTAAACACTATAATCATTGTACTCCATATAGCAGGTCTGGGAATAAAAATAGTATCAGTCATGCTGCCTAATTGCTGGCCTAACATTGACCTTGTTTGGGGGCACATTCTTTAAAACAAAGTGTTTTTACCCAAAAATAGTAAAACTGTGATAGGTAGAAACCTGAGGACAGTTTGAAATATGCATAGCTGACAGATTCTATCTAAAGCTCATTGGGTGAAGTATTAAAGCCGTAAATGAAACCAATCAAGACTGCCAAATAGAGAAAAAAATGTTTAAATTGTAAAGTTGTTTGCTTTGTTTAGTGGTATGAATTCTGTGGTTATCTACCTGATGAGAAACCTATACTCAGGACAAGAGGCTACTGAATATAGAATATAGAGAAATAGAATGGATCACAAGTGCTCAGGCAAGGCTGTATACTATCACTCTAGTTGTTCAACTTGCATGCAGAAAATATCATATGAAGAGGAGACGTAGATTCAGAAGAAGGAAGAGTGAAGACTGGAAGAAGGAACATGAACTAAGATATGCAGACAACACAATGCTACAAAAAGCAACAAAAGCTTGGAACATTTATTGAGGAAAGTTAAGGAAGAAAGTGAAAAAGCAAGCTTAATGCTGAACATTTAAGGAAACAAAACTAATGACTAGAGAGGATTTAGTAAATTCAACCTAAACAATAAAGAATTTCAACCTAAACAGAAGAAATTCTTATACCTTGGATCCAGCATTGACCAGAACAGAGATTGCCGTCAAGAAATCAGAAGGGAAGATATATTCCCTGCCCTAAAGTTTATGATATGAAAGAATTAGACGAAGTCCTAAAGTTCAAAGATATAAAACTGAACATTATAGTAAGGATAGTCTATGCCATCGTATCCCCCATCACCATGTACAAATACTAGTGTTGGATAGTGAAGAAAGCTGATAGAAAAAAATATCAACGCATTTGAAATGTGGTGCTGGAGTAGAGTGCTGAGCATACTGTGGATAGCCAGAAAGTCAAACAAATGGGTATGAAAGCATATCAGGCTTGTGTTCTCCCTGGAAGCCAAGATGACCAAACTGAGGCTGTCATACTTTAGCCACATTGAGATGGCAAGTGACTCACTGGAAAAGAAATGCTAGGAAAAGTGGAGGGTAGCAGAAAGCAAGGAAGGCCACATGAATAGATGCAGTCAAGGAGGCCATAGCCCTCTGCCTACAGGACCTAAGCAGAACAGCTGA
This sequence comes from Sceloporus occidentalis, assembly GCA_023333645.1. NCBI lineage: Eukaryota > Metazoa > Chordata > Lepidosauria > Squamata > Phrynosomatidae > Sceloporus > Sceloporus occidentalis. The sequence goes on from JALMGF010000006.1 coordinate 140,957,387, forward strand.
GGACAGACAGGCTTGAAGGTGTCTCACTCATGGGGTCTCCATGAGTTGAAGTCAACTCAAAGGCAATTAACAACAAGAAGAGGAAACAGTTCAAACAAGCTAAAGGAATTTCTCTGCTAACACCTCTTGATAGTTTTCTTTTGATTACTTTATTCCTCAGTGTCCTGGTTTGGTAATGGCTGTTCCTTAAGCTATGGAAGAGGGAATAATTTTAAAAATGAATGGGGGACTGCAAAGGGATTGTGCAACTGTACAGCCTATTCTGTGTCCCTAAAGAAAGTGAAGGCAAAGTGCAGCCTTCTTGGTGGTGTTGGACTGCAGTTTCTATCAGCAGTAGCCATCATAGGCCATGCTGAGGAATACTGGGAATTGTGGTTCATATTTTGCCTGTCCCTGTCCTAACCAATGACTGGTCTACACCACAGTTGTGGGTACCATATGGAGTGGGCCCAAAACAGAGGACATTTGTTCCAGTTTCCATGATTTGATAGGCAAGGTTCTACAAAGCTCTTCCATTAATATTCACTTATTGCCGTTTGACCTGAGTAACTCTCTTCATGTGCACTGCTTGCCAAAGCATTTGCAGAAAGCTGGTTCTGACAAGGAAGTAGTCCTCCAGCTAATTAGTAAAATAATTTCATATGTATAGATTATGTCTGCTGGATTTTATTTCGTAGTGCAGCTTTGATAGGATGCTTGTAGAATTGTCCTGCCTTTTCACTAATACTGTACAACTCTCTCACCTTCAGATGTTCTGAATAAATGAGCAACAAATGATCTCATAAGTTTATGAAAAATTAGTATACTTGTTCAAAACCAATTAGCCAAGGGTTCACGTGTGCATCATGGTGGGTCTGAAAAAGCTTGTCAGTATTAGGGTGGTTTACTCAAAGATGGATTGTAGAAAAGAATGTCAGTTCTCTTTCAAGAGACTCTTGATCCTGAAAAAAAAAATCTCATTCTGATTAAACTTAAAGAAGAAAACGCAATACCTTTTTCTCCTCTCCTGTATTAGGCACTGTCAGTGTGTAGATGCCACTAGTTGTAAGTCCTGATCTGAATGCCTCAGCACAGTCCTTGAAATTGATCTGTTCTTCTCCAGCCACCAAAGCATTCTTGGATGCTATAAATGAAGAACATGAAGACATGTTGATTGGATTCAGTCTCTCTTCCTTTGGCAGAAGGGTTTGGCTCTTCCATTCAATATTCAAGGAATTACACTACTCCCCACAGTTCACCCTATTCTGTAGGATTCCCTAGGCCTGTGTAACATTACTATGAGGAGGAGGTCTCTCTCTGTCACCCCAATTGTACATCCTTAGTGAGAATAACCCAGTAAGAAGAGCTTCTACAGTGAAAAATCTCTCTAAGATATCACCATTCTCATAACATCCTATCCCCCAGTGCATTCATGAATCATTTTCACTCAGCTCTGCAAAGTGTTTACTGTTCAGGCAGGGTTTATTCATTTTGTTTGCTTAAAATACAAGCTTGCTTCCAGGCTTCTAATTGTTTTTCCACACTTCTTTGATAGTTGACACTTTTAGAAGTGTCCCCCTTGACTCTGGCAATTGTTCAGGATTTTTTTTTTCCACATGGGTGCCAAAGCCAACAGGGTTTGTTTACTTGTTTGTGCACTGCTATCAGCAGAAACATGCACACTTTTGGAAATGTTCTTAAAAGACTATTTTTAGACCTGTCAAGTCTTATAAAGCACTTTGGTTTTGCTGAAAGAAAGAAAAAAATTGTTTTGAACTGTTGATTAAATATTTGTAGCTACAACTAGGGCCAGAAACAAACTATTGTAGTGCGCTCCTGTTCTGGCTGCCAGCCAGCTATGTATATTTCCAGGATGCTTCATTACATTTTCTCTGCCTTCTTTTTGCATCCCCACACACATACACACACACACCACTAGTAAGTATTCTGTCCCTCCTAGGCTTTCTCAGGCCTCTTTGGGCTGTGTTTGGGTTCCAGCAGCACCATCCTGAGGGTTGTTGTTGTTTTTGACTTCTGCAAACCAGCTGTTACTCTTCACTCAAAGAATAAGTTTGCTCTTACTAGAGGGGATTATTGTAATTTAGATTATTAGTATATCTCTTCTGAAGTTAATCTTTAAATAATGACAAAATGGCTTCCCTGGCAACTTCTATTTATTCTATTTATTAAAACTCCAGGAAGAGATTCTTGGGACAGATCTTGGCTTCCTTGCGGGGTGAAAGCTCTTACATGAAATATATTGGTTATGTCTGGACAGTGGTCCATATGTTACATACAAAACAGCCTTATTTGTTAAAGCTGTTAAAAGTAGCCATGCCTAACTATCTGAAAGATATTGCTATAGATTGTGCAGGGTATTCACTAATCTATATTTTATATGGAAATACATGCATGTATTTATATATTCTTTTACTGGGTTTTATTGGTTTTTTATTTGTAATGGCTTTTAGTCAAATACAATAAACAATTGACTGACTATAAGAGAAATTCCTCCGATTCTCAAAACTGAGGGAATGGGAAGTGTTTTTGTTGGCATCTTTGCTTCTGGTATTATATAAGCGCCAAAACCTTTTGACTCCTCCAAGGGTTAATTCAATTCTGATACTAGAGAACAACCAAAATTTGTTTTTGGCAGAACTTACTCCTCTGTGATTACACTGTCACCGGACCAGAGATTGTTGTGGCCCACCGGGTGACTCATTCTCAGAATTACTATGGTATGAAGTCTTAACACCCACACATAAAAGTAGGCAAACCAGTTCTCACAGCAGTGCCAAACTCATAGTAGCTTTGTCACTTTGGTTCCTTTTCTTTATACCCAGATAGATAGAGGACTTGTGCCCATGCATGCCTGATAAAATTATATGTGAAGAAAAAATAAGAAAAAAGCTGATTCACAATTTGTGTGTCCACTTACGATTTGGTGTAGAAATCATGGAAAACAAGTTCTGCACCGTTTCCCTCAGATCATGCTGCTGTTTTTGCAGAAGAGAGTTATTAGCTGTAGCAGTAACCAGCTGCTTCTCTAGTTCTTCGATGATGGAGTTCTGTTTGGAAACTAATGACTGAAGTGTATCTTTTTCATCCTTTATTGATTGTAGCTGGAGTGTATGTTTGTCTTCCATTTCAAGGACTTTTTTTTCTAAAAAGCTAACAGATATTAGCAGAAGGGAAAAGAGTTGTGAATGGTTCAATGTTTCTCAGTGGACAAAACTAACAAAATAAAATTGATCCAGTTAAAAGACAATGATGGTCCAGTTATACAGCCTTGCCTCAGATTATTTACCATTAAGAAATCTCAACTTGATGAGATCTTCACATATTTTCCCTCTCTCGGGGCAAAGTTACATCTGATCCAAGATATATTTTGATTACAATGTGCCCGCCACATTCACTAAAGTTAGGTTCACAGGACCCCCATGAAAATGGGAAAACTGGTTAAATGAAAACACTATTATTATTATTATTATTATTACTACTACTACTACTATTATTTGGCCTGACAGAATATCTTTCTACAAATCTCTAGCCCCTCCGGCAGATCTCTGTGGTCAACATCCAGCAGAATTGCACTGGAGGACCTACAGATGACTAGAGACAGGTCCCCCCCCCCCCCAAGGAATCTCTAGGTCCATCAGTTTGACTCTTATGGTCAGCCTCTCTTAGAGTCATGCTGGAGGACCTAGAGATTCCGATAGAGAACATGTTACTCAAGTCCACAAATAATTAAAGCGGCAAAAGTCAAAGCTGTAAATTTGGAGGGCTAATTGTATTTGAATGCAGCATCACTACATGATCTGTTCCCACTGTGCATACAGTGTGCAAGTGGTGGGAACTGCACTGTACAATCCAATTCTGCACTGGGGTGGTCAGTGACTTCCATGTCAGTGGTGTGGTAAATCTGTTGTAGTTAGCTGTCCTCAAGTCAACCTTGATTTAAGGTGTCCATGTGATTGAGACAGTTCCATGGTCCCCTATTCTCAACTTCTTATCTCAGACCTGGCAGGTTCATGCCTGTGGCCTCCCTCCAGTCTAACCATTTGTCATGTAGTCTTCCTCTTTCTACTGTTCTCTATATTTCCCAGCACACTGCCTTTTCTAAAGAGTCATGCCTTCTAATTCTGTGGCCAAAGTATGACAACCTCTGTTTCGTCACCTTGGCTTCCAGGGAGAGTTCAGGCTTGATTTGTTCTTGGACCAAACTGTTTGTCTTTTCAGCCATCCGCAGTGTGCTCAGAGCTTATTCAAGATTTTAAAGGAGCTCTCCAAGGTACTGGACATATTTTGAGAACAGGGTGCAGAACCTTGGATAGGTCCCTTGAAGTCTGAAATAAACCTCAGAGCCCATTCCCCACACCACTGACATGGTTGCCCCTGTTCAGCACCATATATAAATGATGCAAATTAACCCAGTGTACACAATTTTCACTTGTATCAGAAAATTCTGTAGTATTTTTTGTTTTTGCATATTTTATTCTGATTTTTATTGCTACAGGGTGGGGAGAGCTAAGATATATGCTGTTGTGTGCCTTCAAATTGTTTCCAACTTATGGTGACCCTAAAGCCATAAGGCCTATCATAGGGTTTTCTTGGCAACATTTGTTCAGTGGAGGCTTGCCATTGCCTTCCCTTCAGGCATAGATCATGTGACTTGTCCAAGGTCACCTTGTGGCTTTTCATGGCTGAGCCGGGATTTCAACCCTGTTCTCCAGAGTCATAGCCCAACACTTAAACCATTACTCCATGCTGGCTCTCCAAAGATCTATACAAAGCACTAAATCCCAATCCCAAGACCTTGCTGTCTTATTCAGCTGTTCCTTTGGTTTTGGTAGGCATTGGCCACAACATATTCAATACCATATATTGTTCAGCGCTCTTGCAGAATTGCTGTATATATGTGATCCTTGTTGTGCTTCTCCCAGATCAATCCAATACAGCCTGGATCACATGGTTTTTCAGTTGTTAAGTGAGTCTTACTTTAGTGTTAGCACTACCTCTGGAATGATCTTCAAAACCTTAGTGTTCTATTGAAGTATAAACAACATATTGTGTAGAGTTTGTGGGTGGAGTCCAGTGCAGTCATTTCACTGATGTATTTGCTTCTGTCAATGAACCAGGAGGTGGGATTTCCCCTACAGCCCTCCCTCCTGCATCCTTAAAACTAGGAAACTTCCCGGATCTAATGTAGGGGAAGCACTGCAGAGATGAGAGGAGGAGAAGTGTGTCCATCACACTGGTAGACATCCACTAGTAGCATCTTTCATGTGAGTTTTTATCTCTTCCTGGTTTTCCTATTATCCTGAAGAACTCCTTGTTATACTTGGGTCAGAGATTAAACATCATTTTACTTTTCACCCACTAATACTGAAAGAATCTCTTATAGCATATGATCCATTATATACTAATTCAGCAAGAGTGTCTGTTTCAGTAGGTAGCAAATGGTATGTGATAAATGTCTATCACTACTTCTGTGCTTACCACGATAAATGACATTGTAAACCTAAAGTCGTATTTACTTTTCTCCTCTTGGGTAAAGTATTTTGTTTGCATAAAACAAACCTTTCAGGAACATACATAAATACAACAGGAGAGTGAAGACAAATGTGAAAACATGCCCTTTCCCCCTAATGTTACTGTTTCATAGAACTGAGGGAGGTTCTTTCAGCATAGCGTTCCTACTGAATAACAATGTTTGTCTATTCAGTCCTACAGTATACTATGATATGTAAAGTCTAGAGACTGTACAATATGAACTTGCTTGGTTTTTATTTTAGAAAACAGCTCCATAATATAGCAGGCTCTCACTATGAAGATCAAGACCTATAAAACAGCACAGATGGACTAATCATGCATTCATTATTTATCACTTGCATTGTAGCAAGTTACAGTCCAGTTTGGAAAACAATGATGTTGATTTCTGTTACATGTGGAACTAGCCAACTACAGGTCAAACACAAAGCTCATTGAGCAAAGAAAGGTCACAGTTCCTTCTCTTCTCCAGCTGGCTTAATGTGATCCCGGCACAGCAAGAAATGTTAACAGTTCTGCTGGCCAGCTGTCACTCAACTATTCTGGGTAAACAAAAGGAATTCAAGATCTTTTGATGTTGTGCACTGAATATGGTTGCAGGCACTCTCAGCTGATCCAAAAGGAACAGTCACCAAGACGAATCAAATGTTTTATCTCTTCAGTAGTTAAAACAATGATATTAAATTGTTGTGGTATCCAGTGCAACTAGATGAACAGGTTTTGGTTGACAATTAAATGAGCTTGCATCATTTTTCCCCAGGATGATGATGATGATGATATCATCATCATCATTATAATCATCATCATCACCTCATTGGTACTTTCCAGATGTTTTGAACTAAGCATTTCATTAGCCCCATCCAGCTGGACTAACGGTGAGGGATGACAGGAGATAGTTCAAAGCACCTGAACAAGATCAGGTCGCAGCTATTAAAGTGTACAACCATTTTCCTTTTCCAAACAGTATGTCAGTTTTGTTAGCATTGCTCATCGCTAGGAATGGAAAAAATAGTGGCAGTAGGATTTTTTTGAGAGTGAAGACTATAAATTGTTTCTATATAAGCAAGCAGAAGAGACCTTAGGCAGTTCAGCACATGGTTCGTTTTATTTCTTCTTGGGATCCTATTTTAATGTAAGCTGCACATACAGTATTTGTGTAATGGCTTTGTATGATAAAGATTTTGTACAGCTTTTATAGAGTTCACAAATTCCATGTACACAAATTACATTTCCTAGTGTGGATCACTCAGTTCAGTTTTAGTCCATTTCTGTTCATTAAACTAAAGGCATGTTTAATTTGTAGTAACTTCTGACATTTTTTGACACAAGCACTTACAGACCTATATAGTTTCATAACTGGGAAAAGGGACAATTGATAGCTCTTAATAGATTGGCGCATAGGAAGGCTTAGTACCTGTTTTTTTCTTGCAGTTTACCAATCTCACTGGTCTGATCTGAAATCTGCATTTCTAGCTTGTTAGTTGAAAGGGAATGTTCCAGAAGTTGAAGCTCAAGTCTTGTTGTCTGATTCAATACCTATATTTTGAGAAATTAAATTCTGAATCACATTTGAATTAAACATTTAGAACAGTATGCAAGATAACAGTATATCTATTTATCAGAATTAAAGGATAATCAAAACTTGGTAAAATGTCGGTGGCATTTACTTAGGGCTACATTGTCATAAGACTAAGTGCAATTTATGTTGCCAATATCCTTTCTATATGTTGCAATCTAAGTTGTTCTCAGTACTGTATAATTTACTGCATGTAGCCAAGCACATCCACACATACAGCCTCCTAGATGTGGCAGCATTTTTTGTGACAGTATCACTTTAAGAGAGAGTAATTGGTTTATAGTATCATGCACATTTGTTCACAGGAGTATGTCTACATCATCATATCCTGTAATATTTAAATCACTGCTCTTATCCTATAAAATTACCTCATCTTTCCCCCCTATTCTCATGGGGTTTTGTGTATGTGTGTGTGTTTTCATATTTCATCACCATTGCCATCGTTTCAGTTTTTGGAATTTTGTGACTTGCATCTGCATCTTAGGTGCATTCTTTTAATACTCAAATATGACATCTGTTTTTAAGAATGAGGAAAGAGAACTGTCATGTGGAGTGTTGCTTTCCGTTCCATTCTGCTTCATGTCCTTTAGTCCATAACACTTCCCTCGTTGTGTTTTAAAACAACTCTTTTAATTCATCAAAATTTGGCTTCAGCCGGCAGGAGGAATTTACTCACATCCTTCATGTTGGACAGTCATTCAGGACATGATTTCACACTTAAGTGTATTTCCATATTGTTCCTGGAGATTTATTTTTTAAAAAAAAGATTTTAATGCTACCCTTTATTTAATATTTCAAGGCAGTGTACAAAAAACCCTAGCAGATAAAACTTGAATACAGATTAAAACTTGCATCATGCAATTAATAAATTTATTTTAAATGCCCGGGTAAGTAAAAAAAACATATTTGCTGGTCCCTAAATGATACTTTTTTGGTCCAGGGAAACCACTCTGAGAAGGGGATCTCATAACAAGAATGTTGTGCCCCAGAACACGTTCCTAATAAACAATCTTTGTACCTTCCTCTAGTAGAAAAAACACACATAGAAAGGCTTTGGCAGTAGAACTTAAAGAATGGTTGAGCAGACACGGAAATAGGGACTCATTGAGGTAATTTAGTTCTAGTTGTATTTTGAGGTGGCCTGATATTTAAATGAGTAAGATAGTGTTATAAAAAACCCTGCTCCTGGTGGACTGCTAGATCTTTAAAACGTACATGTAGATCAACATAGCTACTACCCCCATTTTTCTCCAGACAGTGAAGTAAATGTGCACAGTTTCATTTGCAGCTCCCAAGGCCCTATGATATATAACATTCGCTGTGATATCATAGTAGAAACAGTAGTTAACTGAGAGCCATTCTTTAGTGTAGATGTCTCCATCGTCTATCACTTTATTACAACAAAGAGTTTCTGTGTTGGGATTTGAAAAATACAACTTTGGTGTTGCATTCCACAGTTCTCTCACCTTACTTAGGGGTATATATAGAATGTTTTACGTTTTACGCACATCAAAAAGGTACAAAAACCCTCTAAAGCAACAATGCAAATGAACTATGTACTAGCAAATCCTTTGAAAGCTAATGTGACTATATAAAAGTTCATTGACAAAACAAAAATTACTGTAACCTATTTTGAATAATATAAGGAGTTTTAAAACAAATTTATTATTTCAGGGTATTATATTGTTTGTTCTGCAAATGTAACAGTTTGTGGTAGCTCTGTAAAAACCACTCTTTTTGGGTGAACTTAGGGCCATCCACCAGCCAGGCATGAGTATGGGAACCTCTCTGTTCCCCGTAAAGAACCACAATTGAATGGGGACTTGGACTTCAAGTTGAAAACATATCATAATTTATTTTTCTTTGTAGCTTCCTGTTCTTTCCAAAACTTTCGCCCACGCAATACATTGTTTTCATTTATCCTGCAGTTACATCAGAATTATTGAAATGCTAAGTTTTCCCTAGTTTCCTCACAGAATGTTGTCATATGTAAGGGTGCATAATGTTTGCCCCTAGGAACCTTCTAAGCAAGGAAGGACCACAGCAGTTGATCTAGATTCTCATCAGATTCTCTTCTCAGTTTGAGGTCCCCTCTGTGGTGGGGTACAGGAATGTGACTAATCATTGCCATCCTCATCGGTTTATTCCTTGTAGCTTTTCCATAGCAAAACAATGGTGTGTGTGTGTGTGTGTGTGACATGTAAACTTCATCTCAAAATTGTGTGTGTATGTGTGTGAAAGAGAGAGAGAATTCTTGAATTATTACAAACCACTGCAAGATAAATAGACCAGTCAAACAAATTACTACTTACATGTGCTTCAACATCTGTTAATTTCCGAGTCTGTTCAGCGGTTTGATTTAAAAGGTTTGTGCCAATTTCAATCATTACTGCCGTCTGGTTCTGCACTGCATTCTGCTGGATTTCTACCATTTCTTTTTTCATGTTATCCTGGATATAATTTTCAAGCTGCATGACAGAAGGAAGCATTTATGTTTACAGTATGTTCTTGTACTGTTCTGTTTGTTCATAAACCATTTTCATAAATCTGAACTAATTGCTAAGTTTTCTTCATAGTCAGATGATTCCTCTCCATGATTTTTAAAAAATGTTTGATAGGCAAGAGAAATCTGGTATAAGTCAGAGATCAGCAACTGGAGACCCCTGAGCTAAATCTGGCATCCTGACAAGACCAATCTGGTTTTCGTGTACCAATGGAAAGAGACAACAGGCTGGGAAAGAGAGCAGTTGCTGTGACTGCAGGACTTGCCAGCAGTTTACTAATGAGTTACAGTGCTTTTCTCCCTCTTCAGAGTAGCCTTTAAAAACAGTTGCAAAACAACAGCTATGCATTAATCACAGCTTTGACCAGCGAACAGGTACCTGGGGAGAAAAGGAGGCATATTCCATATATATGCTTATGTACTATAAACAGTTCATATTCTATTTCAAACTCTGAGTAGTATCCAGAAAATATAGAGAAAGTAGCTTTGTGTCACTAGCAGTAACCCAAGCATTAGTGAAATGGCTGAAAGAAATACCTATCACAATGGGATAATAATAAGTGTCCTTATGAAGCAGCCTGCAGAAGCACAAAATACACCTGGAATTTACACTTGCTCCAAGTTGAAAACAGTATTTTTGTAAGCACTAGAGTTTTGTGCTAGTGCTAGAAATAACATTAGATCTGTCATACTGTCCCTATTTTGTCCTGTTTCTGTTTTTGCAGAAAGAAAGGGGTGCTTTTAAAAAATGCTCCTGTGTACATACCAAGACTAGAGCTGCTCTGTTTTCTTTTGTCTCCAGATATAAATATCTAAGTGGAAAGGAAAGTTTCTTAACGCTAGGATGCACAGAGATAAACAAACATGTCCTGTACACTGCTTCCTTTCCATCTCTACCTTGCACCTATAATAATCTAGATAGGTAATATATGTTGCTGAAGGTAGAATCTGTTAAAAAAGTGGTCAGCTCTAACGTAAGATTAAATGTCCTATTGAACATTATCATCTTTTGTGTTCAGAGGATGGTTAAGTTACATTATTTTAAGGAAATTGTTATAATCAGTTCAATAACAGGCCAAACGTTTCAGCGAAACCTCATGTAGGTAGTCTATTCAAGTACATGCATTATGTAATATAAAATAAATATAGATTTCTGGTGGTGAGGAAGTGAGTTCAGATAGTGGCCATTGTGGAGTTAGATATACCCATCATTTTTATCTGTATAATGTTGAAGGAAGGCCTAAATACCTTAAAGGCACCAAATCCCATATGATCTTTGAAGTTAAGCAACCCTGGTTAGTACTAAGATGGGAGAATTTCAATAAATACCAAGTGCTGTAGGCTATATTTCAGAAGAAGGAACTGACAAAACCACCCCTGAGCCTAAGAAAACTATGAAATTCATGGTGTCACCATAAGTCAACAGGTCACTTGAAGGCACATACACACACAATGTTGAAGAGTATGCATTCTCTAGCATGTTCTGCGCATGCTATCAGGAGCCATGGGAAGTTGAGTGGCTATCTCAGAACTTGGCTTCATGGCTATTTCCCACCATTGTCACCTGCCGTGGCACTGCGCCGGTATTAGCAAACAGTGGAAATTTTATTTAGAGATGAGAGTAGCCTATACAAAGGCTCAAGAGTTAATCACCTTCCTGAACCAAGAGTTCAAATACGTAAGAGTATCTCATACCTACATTGTTAAGGATTAGACAAGAAGTCTGGTATGCCATAACAATGTTGTTTGTACATTGTTGCTCAACTTTCAAACAAAACATTAAAAAGTAAGGGGTGAGAAACAATGTCTTCCTCCGAAGAATGCCAAAATAACTATTTCAAAATTATCTCAAGGCACGTTCTCATAACCATTTCAGCGTGTGCAGCCAATAACATAATCTAAGGCTTTTCTGAATGGTTGCTTTGTTTTAATTTTAAACTGTGTTTAAATTAGTAATTGGCAAAAATGATACTTTGGGGAGGAGTTGAATTCTCTGAATACTGTTTCTCCCAACCCCCTGACCCCATTTCTATGATAGTTTTATGTTCTAAGGTCTCTACTGCCCACAAGAACCTTCTGTTCCACAGCTGGGTGCTCTTCCATCCCTCATCATTAAATTCCATAGACCAGTCTCCCCTTACATTTACATGTAGTCATTGGGCTGACTACTCCACACAGAATATGGATAAAAATATTTTGTTTAGTGTGTGTGTTTTAGTTTGCACATTTTTGTATACTCATATTTTAACATTTTATACAGAAATAATATTCAAATTACCGTATATACTCGACTATAAGTTGAGAAATTTATGCCCCAAAATTGCACCTAAAATCTTGGGTAGACTTATAGAAGGGCAAGTGCACCAGTAGTGCTTAGAAAGGTCCTATACAGTATTAAGCAAGCCTGATGCCCCAATCTCCATTAATTCTTTCCCCCACCAGTCCGTTTGCAAGCCTTTGCTTCCTATCCTATCAGAAAAACTCCCCTTTGAAAAGCACTTGTCTGGTCTGTTTGCAAGCCTTTGCTTCCTATGGGGAAAAGTCCCCATTGAAAAGCACTTGTCTGGTCCATTTGTAAGTCTTTGCTCCTTATGGGGAAAACTCCCCCCTGAAAAGCACTTGCCTGGTCCGTTTGCAAGCCTTTGCATCCTATGGGGAAAACTCTCCATTTAAAAACATCTTTCGGGTCCCTTTTGCAAAAGCTTGCTTCCTATGGAAACAACTCTCCATTTAAATCCACTTGCTTCCTAGAGGTCCAGAAAAGGAGATGGGGGGGCGGAAGTGGTATTTCCCCCTTTTCATCCTTCCTTATGGCCCCCTAAGTTTTACCTTCGACTTATCCATGGGTCATATCAAAATCTAGGATTTTGATTCTGAAACCTCCCCTCGACTTATACATGAAGTCGACTTATACACGAGTATATACGGTAGAACAATTTTAGTTAAATAATTTCAATACCTACCTCAATACATGTGTACATTTTACACATCTTGTCTCAAACACAGACACACTCACCAACGCTCACAGATACGAACAGTCTTACTCTCTCATTCGTTCTTTCACTCATAGACATACTCATTCTCATACACACAGACAGAAACATTCATTCTCTTGTGTGTTTGTGAGTATACACAAATGCATATGTGAGCATGTAAAAAACAGATGAAGAGTGTGGCTGAGTGTGTGTGTGAGAGAGAGAGAGGGTGGCGGGACAGAATTTATGTGACAGACTGTGTGTGAATGAAAGTATCTGAGGAAGAAACATCCTCACCTATGTCTTCTCCTCCTGGGCAGAAAAAGTTTGGGATACAGAGGAGGAGGGAGGGATCAGGACCTCCATGTCTCGCACTCCCTCTTAAGCAATTCTTGCTCCCCCCGGGGGGTTCTGCCCCACAGTTTGAGAACCACTGCCCTAGACCTAAAGTTAGTTATTCAGAAAAGTGTCAGTCATAATTCTTTCCTATTAAGAATATTTCTGTCTCCTGCATCGGCATTGATATTCCTGGGCAATGTCTCTTTCTTTCCTCTTCTTCTGACGTGGTCTTTATGTCTTAATACTTTAGATGTTAAGCTCTTTCAAATAGGAAAGTGTAAAACTGTATGTGACAAACTGATAAAATATCTATGGGCCCAAACGGACAGACCAAAATAAAGCTGCTTCGGGTCACTTTGGAGGTATGCTGTTTAAATGACACACATATTTTAAGAGGCCAGAAGCTGCGCCAAAGCTGCGCTCCAGTCTTGTGGAATGGCCTCCCGGAAGAGATCCACCTCACTACCTCCTTAGAGGCATTTAAGAAGGCACTTAAGACGGATCTCTTCTGGCGAGCCTACCCACCTGACCTCATGTAGGAGATATTGCTCCGTTTCTTGACCATAATATAATCTTACTGTTATTGCCTCAGATGACAAGTTAGTTTTAATGGAAAAAAGTATTGTTATTGCATTTTATTGATGTGTTTTGTATGTATTTTATTGGCTTGTAATCCCACCTCAATCCACCCTGGGAGAGGTAGGAAAATAGTATTTATTTATTTATTTATTTATTTATTTATTTATTTATTTCTATGTACCCATTTGCTCTTCTTTAAGAAGAAGAAAGTGGTATGCATGTTTTCTAAGAGTGTAATGATTATGCCACTGTCAAGCAGGAGGAGAGATAGATTGCCTGCAGTTTGTAAGGAAATAAAAAGAAACACAACTTTGTTGTAGCACATACCATTCCTTGAACACCAGTGGGAACTATATTATTAATCATTTAAAAAAAAAAGATTTGCTATTTCCTATTTGAAATGAAGACCTCAGTGATCTTTGTTTACGTCTGTTTCACAGAACAAGTCAGACACCAGACTGACAAATTAGTTGTGTTTTTCTGAAGATGTTTTAGTTACTCTTAATCTATGTGATTTATAATTCCACATTGATGAAGAAGAACTAAAATTTCTCATTTATGAGGTCATAGTTTTGTTTTGTTTTGTTTTTTAGTGCTTTTCAAACATAGTTACGCATTCGTGTTCTTGGCAATAACAGTTAAATGCAGAACTCCTTTTTTTTTGCCACCTAAGTGCCACCCAATATGAATGGCACAAATAAATTTTGGAAGACATGATGCAGATCACTGTGTGGGAAAAAAAGTCTGTCTCAAATGTTAATCAAATTCAATGTTGAAAACATTTGTTGGCTTAGACACACTAGGGCCAGAATCCAAAGAGCTTGGGCATACCCAATGGTGTTCTTTGTCATGTATTTAGTTAGAAACAATTCATGAAGTAAATGTAATTGGCTAAGTTTTTTTAAAAAAACTGGAATGGGATGGTGTGGAGGTATTGCCCTATGTTTACTGGCCTTAAATATTACCATAAGCACTTAGAAAATTCTGGTGCTGGTTATGTTCAGTTCAACCCTCACATATAACCATATGCCAGCCAACCTGTAACCATTTTGTCTTGTTCAATTTCATTATGCCTGCCTGAGAAATCACTTTGCGTAATGTGGAACAACCAATTCAAAATTCGGAAGACTGTTTCAGATAAGTTTGGGCTGTTATGGCAGACATTGCCATGACAGCAAACCATAGCTATATGGTTTTTTGTGCTTTTTTAAGGCTATGTAGCCATGTTCTAGAATGACAGCAAACCATAACTATATGGTTTATTCAGCAGCAGGTTTTATTTCCATATACAGCACATATAAACACAATGGCTGCCTTGTTAATCATATGAAACTTGGATAAAAGTAATAATGAAAACAGCATTTCATAGGTGCCTTAAGGTCACTTGAGATTCTGTTTTGTTTTTCCTTTTCTAAAGAAAAGTACATTTCCTGTTGCCTCCGTTTTTGTCATGTGATACAGACTATTAAGGGTACGCAGACAGTGTACTGAACCATAAAAAAAGATCTCAACACAACTAAGCTATGAAACTATCTTCAGTAAAGTATCTAAGGAAATAATAAAAATCTGATTAAGACTGGTCTGTGAGATTAGTATATGTCTGAAGAGACACAGCAACTGAACTTGACTGAAGGTGCTTACAGTTGCCTGTGTTGGATTCCCAGGTGCCCAAAATCCTTGTATCCACATTCATCCAAACACAGTCACAGTTTGTTTTCAGACATTCTCTCACAACCTGAAGAGGTTAGTGTTAGGGTTAGGCAATGGAGATGGTGCCTATATCTGCG
Source organism: Sceloporus occidentalis (assembly GCA_023333645.1). Taxonomy (NCBI): domain Eukaryota; kingdom Metazoa; phylum Chordata; class Lepidosauria; order Squamata; family Phrynosomatidae; genus Sceloporus; species Sceloporus occidentalis. Next base: position 140,972,675 of record JALMGF010000006.1, read on the forward strand.
TGTCTCCTCCATTCTCATAGTTTTTTAAATACAGAATAGAGCTTTGACTTACTCCCCCAAAAAACACAATAGCCTACTCTTCATAAATTACTTTGATAATAGAGTGGAAAAGTATCTCAAATGCCATCTAGTCTATTCCATTACCAGTGTAGGAATGCACTGCTAAAGGTGAGAGGTAGGCATCCAACCTCTGTTTAAAAATGAAGGAATTAGATAACATCCTGAAGTGCAAAGATACATCATTGAATACTAATGTGAAGTTGAAGGCTTTCATGGCCGGCATCCATAGTTTTTTGTGTGTTTTTCGGGCTGTGTGGCCATGTTCTAGAAGGGTTTATTCCTGACATTTCGCCAGCATTTGTGGCTGGCATCTTCAGGGACATAGCCCGAAAAAACCCCAAAAACTGTTGAATGCTAAATTCAGGATTGTACATGCCATCATATTTCTGTGTATGGAAGCTGAACAGTGAAGAAAGTGGATAGGAGGAGACTCATCCCATTCTAGATACTGTCTTGGAGAAGAGTTCTACAAATACCGTGGAGTGCTAAAAAGACAAATAAATAAGTCCTAGAGAAAATTTAGCCTAGAACCCATGATGACTAAACTGAAGCTGGTGTACTTTTGTCATATCATAAGAAGACATAACTAAGTAGAAAAGACAATAAAGATTAGGAAGCCAGAAGGCAGCAGGAGAAGAGGAAGGCCACATTCCCGATGGATAGACTCAATCAAAGAAGCCACAGCTATGAGTCTGCAAGACCTGAGCAGAGAGGTTGAAGACAGGAGGACTTGGAAGCCCCTCCCTCATTCATAGGGCCACCATGAATCAAAGTCAACTTGAGGGCAGTTAACAACAACAAATGTAAGAAGCTTCAGCTGCCATGTGTTATTTAAAATAAGGAGAGAAAAGATAACCCATAACATGTTTCTTAATATTGTTCTCAAATTAATCATTTAACATGGCTAACTATTAAGTCATCAATTATCAGTGCTTAAAGGGAGGCAGCTATCCCTATTACTTTTTTGTAGTAGCCTCCTTAACTATTATACTAAGAAAGCTCCTGAAGGGAATGGTTCAACTAAAATTGGTGCAACGCTCATTATTTTCTTAATAATTTGAGCACTGAGTGGTATATTTAACATTTTGTAATCACTCTAATTCTGTTCTGTGCAGTCTAAAATTGAGAGAACTGTCTATTTGAAATACATTTTTTTATCGCGAGACACCATTAGTATCTTTTAAAACGCCCTCTTAATCTTAGAAAAGATTAATACGCTCTTCTGTATAGTTAAAAAGTCTAGCCTGTAATGAGGATTTGTGTCCTGTGTATTCACAGGCAAATGAAAATGCAAGTACATAACTCCAGGCTGGAAAAGAGTCAATTTAAAACTGGTTTACTGCCCTTTATAGTTCGGGCAGGAAGTCCCTGTAGACTTCTGTTGTTTGTCAAGAAAAAACAATCCTCTTGAGAATGCAGATGGGAATGCTTGAGAAGCCTACAGTATTAGTTTTATACACAGCCTGCTGAGAGCAATTCTGTCAGTCCAGACCTCCAGCTATGCTTTCCTCTCTTATCTCCTTTTCCTGTCAACAAACAAAAAAGGTGAAAGTAACTAAGTGAAGACTAACTAGACTTTGAGAAAGGGGGAAATGCTTAGGGCAACACACACACATATATACACAAAGACCTATGAACACACACAAATGTGTACATGTGCACGCACACACCATTATGAAAGTTTAAGTGATAACTCTTGGAGTAGTAAACAAGGATGGGAACCAAAACTGCTGGGCAAGCAATCATCTTAATGAAAACCATTCACTTGTAAAATACAGAAAGAAAGCTACTGTTCTTAAAGTCAAACACATCAACTCTTTTTGATTGATCCCCCCAAAAAAATTACAGTGGCATTCTATGCTTCAAATGCCTGGAGAGCTAAAACTCAACATGGCACTTAATCAGCAGGGATACTCTTGAGAGAACTGCCATTGCATTTTGCTTTTACTTCTGAAGACTGTGGGGTTCAGAAGTAAAAGCAAAATGCAAAGGTGGGCAATGCCTTTGATTGGAAACACTAACATTTAAAGAAAGTACTTTTTAGTTCTCCAGAACTTGTTGTCATCAAGTATAGAATCAGAGAGTTGGAAGAGGCCACAAGGACCTTCCAGTCCCTTGCTTTTGTTTAAAGAACACAAGCTCTTGATTTTCCTGACAGCCCTGTAGATATTATTGTCTCTTTGGTAATAATTACATGCTTCATCAAACAATGGATCAACCCTATAAAGTGCATAATTGCTGAAGTTGCAGGACTTTGGCAGATGTTTGTTTAGCATTTTTTAAACATACTATTTATACCTGAATAATATTTATTAAAATACATATATTGAAAACAACATCTAAAAATCTGTTGCAGAGTGTGAAAGGCATGAGAGGGCATGACTAAAATGTGGCAAAGACAGTAATAAGTGAGCATGTCTAAGAAGAGAGTTCACAGTTTAGGTCTTCTCCTCTGCTTAATCTTTCGAGGTGAGGGTACAATAAAAGGCCCCAGTGATAATGTATGAAAAAACATACAACAACTTCTGTATGTTTATTTAGAAGTTGAACTCATTCTGTTCAGTGGGGCTTATTGCCTAGGATGTGTTTTTAGGATTTTCATCCCACATGACTTACGGTAATTCAATGATATTGTTATATGCCCTGAAGCTTACTCCAAGTAATGGCAACCCTGTCCTTGGGTTTTCTTGGCAAATTTTATTCAGCGGAGGTTTGCCATTGCCTTCCTCTGACACCGAGAGTGTGTGATTTGCCCAGTGAGTTTTCATGTCTGAGTGGGGATTCAAACCCTGCTTTCCCAAAGTCCTGGTTCAACATCCAAACCAAGACACCACACTGATTCTCTAATTCAAAGTTGTTGTTGTTGTTGTTGTTGTGTACCTTCAAGTCATTTCAAACTCATGGCTATCCTACAGCCAACCTATCCTGAAGTTTTCTTGGCATGTTTCTTCAGAAAGAGTTTGCCATTGCCATCTTCTGAGGCTGAGAAAGTGTATTTAATTATAAGTGGTGTAATCCAACAACATCTTTCATATTGTGTAATGATGTCCAAACAGAGTAACCACATAGCAACTTTTCAATCTGCCAGTTTCCTATATTGTGCTTTTTTTCTTCTGAAGAAATTTTGCAATCCTGTGCCTATCCATACGCTGAAATCAAAACACTGACATTTGAGCACTGAAATAAAAAGATACATAAACTATGCAGTATATCATTTACATAGCAATGGTGATCATGAGACCTGATCCCAAGTGAGTTTTAGTAATAATCATGAGAATTGTAAACCAAGCCCAGGTGTGAGTGGTCCCTACACATTTATTTAGCTGTTTGTGCTTACACTCTGCAGATTTAAAATGGAAATAATTTTATTCAGAATGCAAAATATTGTAAAGGATGAGATTGTGGGAACAGAGAAGGGAGTGCCTCCAATACAAGAGCATATTTCTAATGCACCCCTACAGTATCCATGTGAAAAATCATGACCCTCTTGTCGTTTCTCAGCATTCCAAATATTTGGAATATTCCTTCTTAAATTCTGTCTTCGGACAAAATATGTGTGAGAATCAGGCAGCTTTTTTAAAAAACTGGCATTATTCCAGCTTTGATGTATAACATTTTTCTGCATTCCATGTACTGAATGCTTGATGAACTTCCCTTAAAAGTAGATTGGTTTCCATTGTGAACACTGTTGTGCAGTTGAGTTCCCTATAGTATTAGAAGTTGCTCTATGCAGAGATTTCCCTTCATGGCATTAATGAGAAGGCTTTTCAAGGGTGCTGTATTCTGTTTTGTCTGCATGCACACAGAGCAAAACAAACTAGTCGACTGGAGTTTCTCACTTTAGATTGCCAGTGAGGAATAATATTTTGAAGACTTCCCTATGATACAAAACACACACACACATACACGGAGAGCACATGCTGGACTAGAATCTCCCTCACTTATTTTTTAGCTTTTTATGTTTTCTTTAATGTTATTTTTTATTTTTTGCATGAGAGACCATTCACAAATGTCATTTTCACCTGCAGTCAGAAGTACAGTCTAGTCTGTAATTCAGGATTTTATGTTTACGTTGTTATAGAAGGGAATGTTGAGTACTTTGTATTAGAAGGGAATGTTGAGTACTTTGTATTAAAAGTCCTCCTATAAAAAGGAGATTGATGTCATTTTCCTGCTTCTCAGAGTAGGCAAGGTATCAGACTGTAACTAGTATCAGAACTTCCTTTGTCAAGTACATAAAAGGGGGATTTGTTTACTTTTAAGCTCACCAAACTATTAATATTAGCAAATAATAATAACAATAATAGTCCTGGACTTTGCATTCCCATGCCCTGCTGGTTGAGCTTCATTTTAAGAGTTCTATGAAACATGTTAACTGTTACAACGTGAATAGTAAATCAATGAGAATTTACAAGTCATGATACAGACAAGATGACCTTTAAGGCCTATCAAATAAATGGCATTCAATCTTGATGTCAGTGACATGAAAACTCATTAGTCTGTCTGTGTGTGTATTTTTAAGCGAGCCAATATTGGGGGGGGGGGGGGGAGTGTCCAGAAGCATCTGTGGTTTTAGAAGTCTTAAGGGTGAATTCTGCCTCATCAGAATTTACTAGATGCCGGGGGGTTCCCTTATGTGTCAAATATAATAATAAATTCTGTTATTTTGGGTAATAAAAGATGCTATAATGCATTATAAAGCATCTCCCCACATGCCAATACTGTGGACCTGCCACACTGGTGGGGTGGCAAGCTGTGGATTTGACCGCCCATGAATTGCCACACCAATATTATTCAGTGGTGGTGCATGCACTCAGACATGGGGCATGACCATCCACTTTTTTTGCCATCGCAGGGACCCCAGAACTGAACTCCTGCAGATGGAAAACCTCCGCTGTGCAATTCGTTATGCTTCACTTTTGTCCACTTCTAATAGAATGAAAGCTGTAACTTCTATTTGCAAAAAAGAAATTACTAATATCTCAATATTTGAAGTATATGTGAAAAGACAGAAATGTAATGAATTGTTGAGTTCTTGGTTGGGCGTGTTTTTTCATGGGTAACTAATAGTATTTCACTGGTTTAGCTAGATGTTCTAGTTCACTAGGAAACAATTAACAATATGGCTTGAACAGGGACTGAAGAGCACTTCATCGAAGATCAAGAATATTTAATAGGAACCTTGTATGTCATTCATAAGAGTGATGCTGAGATGGTGCAATCTGCACTCAACATTTCCTGAATGGTGTGTGAAATGACTCTTTTGGTTTCCCCAGTTGACAATTCCTTGGTTGTTGTCAAGTAGAATCCACAAGAAGCCACCCACTGGATTAATTGAAAAATGTGTTGCAACACACACTCCCACACGCTACACCCCGCCCTTTATCACACACACTTCTGTTTCTTCTTACTCTCTATTATGCTGGTTGGTCATCCTGTATCTTTTTCTTGTTTATCCTTACACCACACCACCTGTCTCTCCTCCTCTATTCTGTTATCCCTTATGCTTCATCTCCCTCTGCTTCCACTGTTGCCCTGTCTCTCTCTTCTGCTCATCTCTGTCTTACTGCCACCTCTTCTCCTTCCAATGTCCTTTCCCCTCCATTCCCACACTCTCCCCCTTTCATTTCAGTATATGGTCTGCCTGTGCCATCCACGGGCTTGCCATCCACAGACTTGAGCTCATGCAGACAGCAAACCCAGGGGTACAAAATGGTGCCTGTGCCACATGCAGGAGTGCACTGCCATTCAAATCAATGGAACTTGAGGTCCCATGTTTTTTCGCATACGTGGGGGGGGGGGGAAACGAGTCCCCCACATATACAAAGGGACCACTGTAATGATATCAAAAGGCTTTGCTGGATGGCATGTGTGTTTATCTTTCTTTGTTGTTCACCTTCCTTCTGTGCAGTTGTATGGCTGTGTGCCGATGTCTTGTTTGAAGTCCATTGCCTTCAATTCCCCCCTTCCCGTAAAGTGCATTTCAATACTTCTGAAAACCTACGTATATAGCCATCAAAGCATGCAGATAGTGTCCTCTTGTTGCTCCATTCTGACCCATTTTGCTTGGAGTTAGATGGAGTAATATCCCCCCCTTCACCTAAATTACTGTCTGTTTGGTAAAACATTTCATTAGGAGTTGCTTGCTTCTTACATATTTTTTCTTTCATATATTGATCAAAGAAAGAAAAAAAAGATAATAAGCATCTACCCAAAGAGATGTTACATCTTCAGATACTAAAAATGATAATATCATTTTTAAAAACCATATGGGAACTTACTGATATTCTGTCAAAGATATTATAGCAATTCAACTTACTTTGTTGCGGGGGGGGGGGGGGGCATAATGTCCATGGTCACATGACATAGTAAGCCAGAGATCCACTGGAATCTTGATTTATCATGGGCAAATATCATGCTGGGGCACATTTCATGATCATTCCCACTTGATATAAGAGCTACTAGACAAGGAACAAAGCTTTGCACTATGCTTATAATGTCATATGAACCTAGGTGCAGCTGCCACTCTGTTTTTATTTGTTTGTTTTTCTCTCCCCCTCAAAAAACCTGAGATGGAATCCACAGTTAGTTTTAGTTTTGTGTATGGATCAACTTAGGTTTGTTCAGAGAGAAACCAGAGTGGCAACTGCACTCAAATTATCATAAATGATAACCAAGCCAAGGAACAAAGTTCTGTGGTTTCCTTGGCTTTTTCCACCATGAAAGGGAGTGACTGGGTAGCATGAACCAACACACTGTTTGCCATTGCTTACCACTGCGGTCCCCTGGTTTATTGTTTTATGTAAACTAGGCCACTGTGTTGTGCAAAATCCCTGAAATAGCAGTCTGTTGGCTTTGATGGAGGGTAGGCAGACAAGCAGTTTAGCAGAGAAGGAAGAGTCCATCATGCATGGGTCTTACTGCCTTCTGCTGCATGCTCTGATTCTCTGGAGTATGTTTGTAGGACCATCAGCAGCTGTAACTGTGAGGAAATTGACATGCTCACACATAAAGAAACCCCTCCACTCCATCCATGAGTAGAGAGAAGTGCTTTCTGCTCATGTCAAGCCACAGGGTTTAAATGATGATGCAAACCCCCATCTGTTTATGCATCACAGGTTATAACATGCCTTCAGAGATAATTTTATATGCCTCCAGACCCCAACTGCGAAACTTCTCAAATTATACTCCTTACTATTTTTTGTAGAAAGCAACTGAGTTGGCTTTGCTTTCATACTAGATTTATATAGCAATAAAGGGACTGCACTGATTTCCCAAGCATGCTGCTTGTATTTTAGCTTCCAAGTACCTATTTGCTAGTTGCCAAGCATTGGACTCAAAAATAATGTTGCACTTGAAGGTAATTGTTCTTAAAATACTGTGTTTTGGAATAATATAAATATATCTCTGCTTGTAACACATGAATACAGGCTTTCCCATTCTTAATAAACTATTTGAAAAAGTTCATATTCATCATTTTAAACAGCTCACAAAGGCATGATATGGGTTCCCAAAAAGAAAGCTATCCAGCAGGCAAAAGTGTCTCAAATATCTATAATGTTTTCTACTAAAGAGAAAAAAATATTATTGCTCTTGAATAAAAATATTATACATTAGTGATTGTTGGCGATCGCCGCGGTGCCAAGGGGCCTCCTCCTCCCCAGCTTAGGAGGAAGCCTCGGCCTGCTCCCAGGCCGGGAAAGAGCGTGGGGGCCGCTTGGCATCGCAGCGATTGCCACGGTGCCAAGGGGCCTCCTCCTCCTCCCCGGCTTGGGAGGAAGCCTCGGCCTGCTCCCAGGCCGGGAAGGGGCACGGGGGCCACCCATCATCGCGGCCATCGCCGCGGTGCCAAGCGGCCTCCTCCTTCTCCTGGCGAGCAAAGGAAGGGTGAGGGCCCTTTTGCCGGCCTCTGATGGCCCCAGGAGGGACCCTCAAGGGCCGGCAAACACCGAGGGAGGAGCCAGAGGCTCCCTCCCTCTGACAAGGGGGTGGAAGCCCCGCCCCCTGGAGGGCAGAAGCCCCACCCGGCACCCAGCCCCCATCCTGGGGGTAGAAGCCCCGCCCCCGACACGTGACCTTAAAAAGGTTCGCCATCACTGACCTATATTATTACTATGCTATCTTTCAAGGATTAATGTGTGGCTCTAATGACATATAAGTGAGATGTCTTCCACCCAACTGCCTCCATATGTTCTACTTGTCCAGCTCTGTGTCCTCATCTGTGTATGAAATAGTATCTGCTGCTGTACTGGGCCACTACAACATCCTTTGCAACATGAGCCCACTTGTACATCTCCATGCATGAACTTTCTAAACAGTTATTTGGCAGTAGAGATAAATTTTGTAGATGCTTTCTGTTTTCTTTTCAAAATTTGCTGTTGTATTACCTATCCAACAGGAAATAGATGAGGTCAAGAAACTCTTGATGCCTAAAATACAGGTATATACAGAGTACTGGCTAGGGGAGTTTTATCCAGAGGTTTCCCTGCGTATTTTGAGAACTGTTAAATCTCCTCCTCTTATTTATTAAATGTATTTATTGACTGCTTTCTGCACAGCAACACTCCCAGAGCAATGTACAGTTATAAAGGATTATTTTAAAATAGTTTATGTTAGCCTTGTTACCACAGAGACATCTCTGCCTTGTGTGCTCTCCAATCCAGGCTCTTGGAGTGAAGAGACACACAACGGAGTCTGTTGTTGTTTTAGTAGTTGTTTCCAACTTATGGTAATCCTAAAGTGATCCTATCATGGGATTTTCCTGGCAAGATTTGTTCAGAGTGGGTTTGCTTTTGCCTTCCTCTGTGGCTGTGACAGTGTGATTTGCCCAAGGTCACCCAGTGGTTTCCCTGGCTGATTCAAACCTTGGTCTCCAGCCCTCCATATCCACGGATTCAACCATTTTTATTTATTTTACTTAGTTATTTTATTTCTATGCCGCCTTTCTCCCAAAGGAACCCAAGGCGGTTCACAATATAAAAACACATGAAAACAAAATTGTTTAAAACTATTAAAATAAACTAATTAAAACACTACAAAGTTAAAATTTAAACATACAAAAGTTAAAAAACACAATGAAAAAAATCCTCCCCCCCAAAAAAATAAAATAAAACCAGGCTAGTGTGATTTTAAAAAGCCTGCCTGTATAGAAATGTTTTTACCTGCTGGCAAAAAACCAGCAGGGAGGGGGCCAACCTAGCCTCCCATGGAAGGGAGTGCCACAGGGTGAGAGCAGCCACTGAGAAGGCTCTCTCTCATGTCTCACAAACGAGCCTGGGGTGCTGGTGGGACTGAGAGAAAGCCTTATCCTGAGGATCTTAGGGCTCTAGTTGGTTTGTATGAGGAAATACGGTCTCTCAGATAATCTGGACTTAAACTGTATAGGGCTTAATAGGTCATGACCAGTACTTTGAATTGTGCCCAGAAATGAATTGGTAGCCAGTGAAGCTGTTTCAATACAGGAGTTATATGTTCCCTATAATTGGCGCTGGTCAGCATTTTGGTTGTGGCATTTTGAACCCACTGAAGTTGCCAAACCATTTCCAAACGCAGCCCCACGTATGTGTTACAATAGTCCAAATGGGCTGTAGTCAAGATATGTGTCACCGTAGTCAGATCTAACATCTCAGAGAATGGGTACAGCTGGCGCACTAGTTTTTACTGTGCAAATGCATTCCTGGTCACTGCTGAGACCTGGGCATCCAGGCTCAGAGTGGAGTCCAGGAGGATACCCAAGCTGCGAGCCTGAGATTTCAGGGAGAGTGTAACACCATCCAGCACAGGCAAAGCCCCAGTTCCTTGATCTGCCTTACGACTGACCAATCTGTCTTGTCTGGATTAAGCTTCAATTTGTTTGCCCTCATCCAGTCCATTACTGACAGCAGACCATTGGTTCAGCACAGAGACAGCTTCCTTGGAGTCAAACAGAAAGAAAAGATAGAGTTGGATGTCTTCTGCATACTGGTGACACCCCAAAGCTCCAGATGACTTCTCCTAGCAGTTTCACGTAGATGTTAAATAAGATGGGGGAACAACACAGAACCCTGTGGGACTCCACAGGCCAGCAGCCAAGGAGTCAAACAAGAGTCCCCCAGCACCAGGATGGAAATTGGCCTTGCCGCAGTGAAGTACAGTGGTCCCCCGGGTTACGAAATTAATTCGTTCCGCTGCCCTTTTCGTAACCCGGAAGACTTTCGCAAGCCGAATTGCCATAGGCGCTAATAGCGAAAGCCGCTTTTTGGTGCGAAATAGCGCCGAAAAGCACCAAAAGTTTTTTCGTAACCCGAAAAAACTTTCGTAACGCGGAACAGTTTTTTTTAATTATTTTTTTTCGTAACCCGGGAATTTCGTAAGGCGGTGCTTTCGTATCCCGGGGTACCACTGTATTCACCACTCCTTTTACCCACTCGGCCAGTCCCCCTCTAGTTGATTTCAGAAGCCAGGAAGGGCAAGGATCCAGTATGCATGTGGTGGCCTTCATTTCTCCAAAGATCAAGCCATCCATGGCTTGAAAATATTCCCCCCCCCCCAAATTTTGAAAAGCAAACTTTAATTTTGCCATTATATAAGGTTCACCATTTTACTGTTCATTGTATACAATGGGACTTGAGCATCCATGGATTTTGGTACATGGGGGGGGGGGCTGGAATCAAACCCCAGTGGATACCAAGGGCACACTATGGTCCATCATTCAGACCACTGCACTGCACCATGCTGGCTCTCTGCTAAATATCTCAAATTCTGGGCAGGATCATATTGAAGAAGCAAATTTTCAGATATTGTGGCTTCAATATATTTACATGTTGTAGGTCACAACCAGTGCCTTGAACTAAGCTCAGAAAGAAACTGGAAGCCAGTTTTTAGGGCATATAGTCTTCTTTCACCCCATCAAAGTCAACAATGCATTATTTTTGTGTCTGGGGAAAGGTTAATGCTATTATATCTACAGAGTTAATATTTTGCTTGTAACAAGTTTGTTTAAGTATTGGGTAAGAAATCAGTGATATGTCCTTTCTCTACCGAAAAGGGGGATACAATTGCGCGGCACTGCTGCGCAGCAAGAAAGGAGCACACAGAAGCGGCTCCTTTTTTGCGGTGCACTTGCACCGCACCAAAGTGCCAGCAACAGCGTGATGACTTGCCAGCAGCACAGCGCTGTTTGGACGCTGAGCTGCTGGCACATCATCACTGTGCACACCATCTGGATGGTGCGCAGCTGCGGTGGCCCATTATGTGTGCACACCCCGCCCCCGAGCAACCCTAGCACGTCATGGGCATGCTGCCGCAAAGGGCCCATCTGTACCGGGCCAAAGTTATTGAGATTATTTTGTTTGTTAGTAAGACATTCTGGAGATCAATTTCGCTTCTAGGTATGCTATACAGAGGACATGGAAGAGCAAGACAGCTGCCTCAGGTATTATATGCTGGAAGGCTGCAGAAGCCTCCTAGCCATCTCTCCCATGTCTCCTGGTCATTTGCCTCTGTGAAGATCTGAGCTGTGTCTGCCACATAGCTTCTTCTAAACTAGCCTGCAGACATTAGATTCAGTGGAAGGAATTATTATTATTATTATTATTATTATTATTAATGTTATTTATACCCCGCCCTTCAGCCCTAATGGTTCTCAGAGCGGCTTACAATTATTATTTTTAATAAGACGGTTCCCACCACCATTGTCAAAGTAAAATTAAATTTCCAGTCTAATTGGCTTCTTTATATGGAATGGCAGGAGGAATTGCCTCCTTGTCATTTATCTTATGATCATGGCTAAGTCACATGCTCTCAGCCTCATGGAAAGGCAATGGCAAACCTCCTCTGCACAAATCGTGCCAAGAAAATCCCATGATAGGGTTGCCTTAGAGTCACAATAACTCAGAAACAACTTGAAGGTACACAACAGCATTAACATTTGCCTTAAGCAGTAGAATGTCATGGCTTAGCCCTTTAAGTTAGCTAGAGAGATCCTTTCAGATCCCAGAGAGCTCTCATATTTGTTAATAGCTGTGCAGGAACAGCTTCCCAGGCTATATGGCATGTTATATCTTATCTCTATTACAATATTAAGGGATTTGAAAAGATCAGTACATTTTCCTGTGCTCAATTGACCTCAAATTGCCAAAGCAAATAAAGTTCAATCAGTGATACAAGCAGAACCAATGCTAGTAATGAGTAGTATATAATTATTATAAATAAAAGTAAATATTCTAACTGACATGCCAGAAAGGTACACATCAGTTATTTGGGATTTCAGTGTATGCTATAGTATAGATTTAATTAGAAGCCTTTGCATGACATAACTTAAAATGCTTATTTATATTAAAAGCCAGGCAAACATAGTTAGCAGTCTAAAAGATTGTGTCTTTAACTCTCATATAGTAATATTAGGTTCTGTCTGAGAACCACCTCTCTGCAATACTGCCTTGTTGATCTTTTTAATGCAATCAGCCGCATAGCCTTAACAGTGGGATGAAAGTCTGTCTATGTGAAGTTGTCCAAATGCTTGTATAGGGATGGGAGATACTATAGTTTTCATGTCCAGAATTTGGAACTACATCTCCCAGAATCACTCCATCAATACTGGCTATATTCGCTGGGGAATTCTGAGAATTGCAGTGCATCAAAGTAATATTCCAAGCTGTGATCCTGCCTGTACAATTCAGCCACAGTGTTCACAGTATTTTCAGTACCAGTCAACTGATTAATCAAATATTGAACATATATAAACATATTCTATATTGAGTAAAATCACAGTTCCATCTAACTCAGTAGTGTCTCTGGCCCTTCAAAAAGACATGGGAGACAGCAGGGATTAACATGTAAGTCAGAGAGTATGTTTTATTATCAAGCTAAGGTTTCCATTGACTACCTGTTATGTAAGAATAAAACTATTTGCTTATTTCATTTTTGCATTTTACAACAAACATTTCAAAAGTTTTCTCCCTGCTGCATCAGGTTATAAGAGCTCTTGGATATTTTCCAATGATTTATTTGATTTGATTGTTTGATTTTTGTAAAATTTGACTCTGCAATGATTTTGTGCGCAACCTACTTTTTAGCTCTTCCTGATGGTTGACAAATTGCTGAAGAGGTAGCACATTAAAAGTCTTATTGCTCTTACATAGTTGAAAAATTGTGTGATGGTTGACATTTCTGATGAGTTACCTTCACCTGTTGAGACATCCTTTCTTAACAAAGGCAAGAAAAATTGTTGTTCTTTATATTCCTTCTGTTACTTGACCATGGTAAATACTTTGATATATATACAGCGTAGTATGATAAGTAGCAGTGACAGCCTTCTTTTCTGCTGTGCTTGAGTTTGATGTCAGACAGCATTGGTAGGAGGAAAGAGTCTGCTGCTGTCCGATCCTACTGAAATCAGGGTCACCTAAACACCTTAAGATCACACATTTACAGCCTTCCAACTTTGTCCAGAGTTTTACTCCTGTGTTCAGTTAAACCACATTGTATAATTTCATGCAAGGAGCCCTGGTAGCACAGGGGTTAAATGCCTGTACTGCAGCCACCCACTCACAAACCACAGTACCAGCCAGGGGCGCAGGGTTGACAAAGCCTGGCATCCTTCCGAGGAGGTCGCTAAAATGAGTACCCAGCTTAATGGGAGCAATCAGCGTAAACATTGTAAACTGCTTAGGGAGTGCTTAAGTGCACTGAAAAGCAGTATAGAGATGTACTTGCTATTGCTAAACAAAAATGAAGCTTTATGATTCCCACATTTCAAGTGATCCCAATGGCGCAAGTCTCAGATTGCCAACCTGCCATGGAGTAATGGTTGCACATGTCATATAGTACAAACATGTGCACTATGGATGGTTTGTGTTACAAGCACACAAACTGGGGTGTTCCATCAGCCTCCATCCATAAGAGCACAAAGAAGATGGCTGGCACACTGTGCATTTGATGATATTACTACACTGTGTTAATCTCCATAAGTCATGCAGATGAGCCAGTCATGTCAGAGTTCAAGAAGAGTTTTAATGCTTTTACTACCTGTCATATCAGCCCAGGACAGAACTCAGGCAGCACAATATCCAGCATCAGTGAAAGCCCTCTTTTTATTTTAGGCCCTATGAAGGGGGCATTTTTGACACAAAATGCCAGGGAGAAGATTTGCATCTTTCGTACACCAAACTGGAAATTGATTTTTAATTTTTTTTCTAGAAAGTAACACAGACAAAGATATCAAACTAAATGTTGTTGTGTGCATTCAAGTTGTTTCTAATTTGTGGCAACCCTGAGGTGAACTTATAATGGTTTTTCAAGATTTGTTCAGAGGTTTGCCCTTGCCTTCCGAGGCTGAGAGAATGTGATTTTGTCTAAGGTCACCTAGTACATTTCCATGGCTGAGCCAACCTTGTTCTACAGAGTCATAGTCCAATGCTCAAACCACTACACCATACTGACTCTCATTAAGCTAATACTGCATATTGAAGATAGTGTATAGTTTAACCCTTGAGAGTTAGAGGTAAAGAACAGGAGATCCTATAGTTTCTCAGAAGATCTTGTACTTTCTGAGGAAGTGTTTTCTTAGCAATACAATGACACTTAATTTTTGCTGAGTAACATGTTGCTGTTATTTGCTTTTTAAAAATAATCAGTAAGGAGGTACCTTTTAAAGCAAGAGTAGGCAACCTGATACTCTCCAGATGTTTTGGACAACAACTCCTCTAATCTCCAATGATTGGCTATGTTGACTGAGGTTTATGAGTTTCAACCCAAAGCATCTGGGGGGCACCAGATGGTTTACCCTGGCTTTGAAGCTTCTGTGAGAGAATAGACGGACGCAGACAGCTACTGTACATTTGCTGCTAAATCAACAGATCACCTCACAGCTCCATTCATCTCATTTGAAACTACACACAGAGACAGTGGCCTTTGGTCAGTTTTGCAGTGCTCAGTGAATTTCATGCCTTATGTTACTGACAGTCACTGCAGGATATGAGAGCAGCTTTAAAAATGTTAGTAGTCATAATGTTTCATTAGTGTGTTGAGATGTTAAGGGAAAGGAATTGGACAGTTAATGATTACCAATGTATAGTAGAAGTGGAAAAGAAAACCAAGAATAAACTGAGCATACAGAACTGAGCAAGAAACAATATTGTTCCTGCCTGGACACTCTGATAAGTCTCAGTACAATATTTGGGGTATCTGGGACATATTCTGCACATTTTGGCTGAACAAGTATGTATGTGAATGTATGCACATACATGTCTGTGTGTATATGTATGCCATTAATGCTGTGTGGCATGTTTGTATATTTGTGGAAGAAAAAAACAAGTTATTAATCAAGAGAAAACAGTAGCTAAAATTTGTTTACAGTGAATTGTGTTTGTAAGCACATTTTTTTTATCTATCATTACATAGTATTTTAGATGCGATTTTAGAATGTTTTAAATAGAGATGTATTTTGCCTAGCCAAAGGCAAACTGACTGGCTCCTATGCACTTTGCAAAAGTGGAGAAACTAACATAGAAATGGAAAATTCCAGAACTGGTGCAGGTTTGAAAGTAATTTGAGGGTTTCAATACATATGTGCACTGTAGATTTCACTCTTCTCTTGAAGTATGAGTTGCTGGAAAATGCCACAATAACCTGCCCTGTGGATTGGTATGTTAGACATTTGTTTTAATTTTTGACTACAGACATACTAGCCCTTGAATTTATTTATTTATTTTTAGCAAAATTAGTTAAACAACAGTATACAATTGCTGCTGCTAGCAACAATCGCTTTATCGTTGTCAGTGAAGTCTGGTTGTCTAGGAACCTGTGCTACACTGGCTTTGATGTTCATTTCCAGACTGCACACAACCACTGTGACACCTTGAGACTTCCTATTGTGACGGTGAAGCAAGCACAGTGATTTCCACACTCTTCCATTCAGACAGTTAGGTATCCATTCAAAAAACATAACATTTCGTCTGATGAGTGATTAAAGACAGGAGGTGTAATACTGTTTGAGGATGTAAAATGCATTAGGTGCATGGCTTTTGTGAATAACTGTTTTCTAAAGGGAATTAGATGTTGACAGTATTATTGCAGTCACATGTCAAACAGGAGGGTTCATTTTCATAGCTTGAAACTAGTAACCATATTTAGTGCACAGGACACCCTCTAAATGAGAGGAGATGATAAAAAAATCTCAATTTGTGAGACATTTCAAAACTATTATTCAAGGTTTTGATTTTTAATATATGAACTAATTGAACTGTTTAGTTCCAAAATATTGTTTGAGAGTACACAATGTTATCTATGCCATCATTAATAAATAAAAGATGTTTAATGAACTGAGTTATCCCCCAAAAATCTTCCTTTATTTTGCTTTCATTGAACAGATATCATTTTTAAAAAGCATGTTTTGAACTGATGCTCAATGTTCATAGAGAGACTAAGATTGAATAAGTGCCAAGTGGGAAAGAACTGACAACCCAAACATAAAGCTATGCCAACTGATAAAGTTCGGTTAATAAAATGTAGAAAGAATTAACTGTTTAATTTTTTGCTTGATTATGCTTGATTAGTATATCTTATTGTGCTTTTATTTGATTTTTGGCCTCATAAATAAATCTTTAGGTTATCAAATAAATCTGAGAACCTAAATGATAACCTAATTTCTACAATATTATTTATTTAGACCAAAAGCTCAGTCCTTATATGTGTTTGTTGTAAACAGCTCAATAACCTAAATAAATCTTTAGATTATCAAATACTGTTTTAAATGCTTTTGTTGCTGCTCAAACTTATTTTAGACGTTTTTTTGTATGTCTGACATAGTCAAATAGTCAATTGCTTTAAAAAGAAATGGGAAAATGCAGTCCTATATACATGACTGAAAGAAACAAGTTCCAGTTATGCTGGAGTGTGGGGGTGGAGGAGACATATCAGTCTATAGTCTCTGTTTTAATAAATCTTTGGTTGAAAAGTTCAGAGGCTTATACAAGATTATATGTTTAACCCGCATCCAGACAGACAGGATTTAGTCCCCTAGAGTTACGTTTTGTTACAAAAAGTTCACAAAATTAGACCTACAAGGTAGGCTTCTTACAACATTGTCACCTGAACTACATGTCCTCATGTTTTAGTACCTACCATTTACAGTTTATTTTACAGACAAAACTACTATTTTAAAGATACAGAAATTGTATTAAATACATATTTTAGAGGAGGAGGAGGACACTGACAGCTATTCCAAACAGACATTTCATCTCATGTGTTCTTTGCTTTCTGACTGTGTGTTTGACTATTGTGGAATACCCTTATTTCTTAGCAAATTTATTAGGAAATTAATCCCATTTCATATAATGGGACCTGCTTCTGAATAAACCTGCTCCAATTTTCTTAAAACACAGTTGTTGTATCATGAGACACTGAAAGGTACCTGGCACTCTAACTGGACTTTGTATTCAGTTTTTCCAGGTGGCTTAGGATGATGACATCCTATTCACACTTACTTGACAGTAAAGTCCACATAACTCAGTGCTGCTCAGAACAAACATATATAAAGACAGAGTTTTTAGTCTAAATAAATAATACTGTCAACATTAGTCTTGTTTTGGTTCTTTCCTATGCAAGCACCTTATTTTGCTTCCTGTAATTAACTTTTTAATTATCAATATATATATATTCCACCATTTATAACAGTGTAGTGGAGAAATTACACAAGAGCTTTGAGAAAACATTATCAGTTCACCTACTTCTATATAATGTTTCACAAAAAAAGAATATGGCATGAACATTCATCAAATATTGTTCCTTGAAATTCTACTCCCCCACACCCACCCCATAGATTCAAGTCATAAATTCAGCCATGCCATGGAAATACTACATACACATAACTACTACATGATTCCAGTGTTATAGACAAATCTATTTTGTAGTTCATCATCAGTTATTCCCAAATGTTGTCACTGAAATGCCACAAGAATTAGAATTCCTCTACACATCACATGATATACAATATATATATGGTCTTTCTGCTAATGCCCTTAATACCTTTTTCACTGTAGGCTTCACTCTTAAACAAATTAAACTGGAACTAAATTCCATTGGAATTTATGTGTCTGGGAATGTGGTGCCAGATATGGAACAGAGTATAGCACTTCAGATGCATGCACAAACAGCACAGAATTCTAAGAATATAATGTGGGGCGGAATAAGGTAGCCACTCTTCATAAAAGACACTTGAGATCTTTTTATAAAAAGCAGAATATAATTTAAAGCAACTCCTCAATGAATCAGTTTCTCTGATTCAGGAAATAAACTTTCTCATGATGGATCTTTCACATGGTTCTAAATGGCATGCTTCTCTATTAACAGCTCCCAGCAAATTTGTTTGTACAGAATAGCTGACGAAATTGTCCTGACATGCATTCCACCCAACTACAAAAAGAGTAGGAGCAACAGATTAGAATACTGTGTTAAAAAGGCTGAGCCTTCAGGAAGGATAGAAATTATATTCTTTTTGCCTTTTTTTTTTTTACCTTTATTAGCCACTGAGTGTTGTTTTCCAGGATGTTTTCAAGAAGCTGAAGCCTTTGTATGGAATCATCATAATCTAAAGGTGCATCTCTCTGTACTGCATTAGAAACATAGGAAGTAGAAGAAGATCGGCAGTTGTCCATCTCCGGCAGCAGAAAAGTATAGCTACACAATCCATGCTGGACTTGGTATTGTTTCTTGCCTAGGGTCTCTATGCTTTTCCGAAAGGAGTTGTATCCTGAAACTAGTACAAGACTCCAGCTCACAATAAAACAAACAGGCAGCCACATTTTCTCCTGTATAACAGTCAGCAGGGTGAGTGTTGTTAAAGAGTTCAGGTTATCTTGATTGCCTCTTGCAACCGTCTGTCAGTGCCTCACTGACATGGGCAAGTCTGGGGGAAAGAGTCCCAAGTTCTCCTGATAGCCAAAGCGTGGTTAAAAAGTTGCAGGCTGTCCCATGCAGATCTCTCTCAGCTGCTGTCAGATCTGTATTCCATGTTCAGACATCATTTTTTTCCTTATGTTAAAGAACATGTCATACTCTGCTTTCCAAATTCTCCACTTTCTGTTTCCTCAGATGTCTTGTTAAGAGGACCTAAACATGTGCAGCTGAAATCATTCTTCCCTCTTTGGGCATCCGTTATCTTCCTGGGGAGGGTCCTGTTGTGAAGGCAGCGTGCCTGTGCAGAGCATGCTGTTTTATCCATTGAGCTGCAGGAAATGGGGGTGGGGGGAGAGATCAGCTGCAGGAACACTCTGAATTTCCTAAGCACCTCCCCAACTAAGGGTCTCAAAGAGCCCTTGCCGTCCTTGGAAATCTTCTATTTTGTGGGTTTTGGTTTGGTGCTACATGAGTATATTTTATTTTTAATACACTGCTTTAAAGGCACAGTCACACACATTGTTTGCTTCCCTTTGGAGAGATGAGGAAAGTCCCTTGGTGTTCACTAGTAAGTAAACACTGTGTAGTCTGCTCAATATGGGGATGCGGAAGCTATTTCAGCTCAAAGACTGAATTTGCTCTTGATAAGCAGGACAACATACCATACTGTCATTTACAGACACATACAGTGGACTTCACCTGTCACTATTTTTCCAGCGTTCCTCAAGTCTGTGAGCAGCAAACGGTGGCATGGTCATATCAGTGGCCTAGTGAATCTGTTCTTTTGATTCAGATTTTACAGGAGCTACCCATGTCATGTCATATGAAGTATCTGCTTTTATTGGAACTTTTGACTTTGGTATATCAGCAGAAATCACTGTTAAGTACCATATATACTTGACTATAAGTTGATGTTGTGTATAAGTTGAGGGCAGGTTTTAGAACCAAAATTAGGAATTTTGATATTACTCGTGGATAAGTCGAGGGTATGCCTTCCTCCCCCTCCACAGCCCAGCTGTCACCTCGGAGGACAGCCAGAGGACATCCAGGCTGAGGAAGGAGGGGGAAGCAAACGTTTGCCTCCCAAACCTTTCCTCAGCCCAGCTGTCCCTTTGGGAGGCAGTCAGGCTGCAGAAGATCCTTGAGGGACAAGCCTATTACTGTATTGCCCCGTATATACAGTAAGTCAACCTAGGTTTTTTGGGGGACTTCTTGGCATACATTTCTCATCTTATAGGCAAGTATATACAGTATGCATCTCATACACTTGGATTTGTATATGTGGTGCCACACTATATGAATCTAAAAATGGACAATTTAGTAATTTTAGAAGCCAGTTCTTTCTACTTGTCATAATGAGTTTTCCCAAGCTACTACTCAAATTGAAATACATGCTCCTATTAAAAAGAGGGTTGATTTTCCCCTTATAGATTTCAGTTTATATGGCATATACTCTGCCATATCTGCTTTCTAATCTCTATTTTTTTTCCTGCAGGAATAGATCAGAGCAGCCAGTCATTTCTCACTTCACTAGTAATGTGTCAACTATAGGATCAAAACCAGCTATGCCTCACCCCACCAGGCTGGGAGTCAGACTAATAAAATTTTGTATAGCTTTTGCTGCAGGCTATAATGCTTTTTTCTAAACAGATAGCTGGTCTAAGACAGGGAGTGGGACAACAGCTCAATGGGAAAGTCAACGTATTGCATGCGGAAGAGTCAGATTCTGGCATCTTCAGTGTAAAAGAATCACGTAGCAAGTAATGGAAAAGGCTGCTGCTTGAGAATTGCTGCAAACTAGAGTAGATATTGCCAGCTTATGGTGATTTAGTCACTAGCTGGACAAAAAGCCTGACATGGGATGAGGCAGTTTCCTAAAGTAAAGTTCCTAAAGCTTCCTAAAGTAGGTGAATGTGATATATACATCTTTCTAGCTGCCCAAACTGTTAGTAGTAGCATGGGAAATTTAAAATGGTAACAACATATACACACACACATACACCTCTCTTTCTTGACTGGAGGGAGGATTGTTTGACCACATTTCATTGAAAATTATGCTAACTTTGTTAGGAATCCTAAAAATTCTTCTCCACAGAGGAAGGAAGATTAGACTAACACAATTTGTCATGTTTTGCTTGGCTGAGTATTTTGAGTTTTGTGGTGAAGGTCGTGTTTTGTGGATTTGTCAGGCCAATCATGTATTTGCCTTCTGTGCATGGTGCATTTTCTCATCAATGTCATGGTTAGAAGCCTGCGGAGGAGGGAACATGGTTGGAATCTTCTGTCCTGTCCTGCTAATTTTACCACAGGATGTTGATGTGGCAAGAATTGGGAAACCAACAGAGAGAGATTCTTGGCTATAGTCCCCATGATCTAGAAGGTCTTCCACTCCCACATAGTTATTTGAGATCTTTCCGAGGTTCACATAGTTCCTAAACTATGTTATTTCACTGATAAATAAAGCCACATAGTGGTCCTAATGGTCATACTTACAATTCCTGCTCATCTCAGAGCAGTCACTACACTTACTGTATCCTTGACCCCACTAAACTTCTCTTCTCTATCCAGCCTTCCCCTGCCACAATGTTCTGGAGTACTAGAAAGCTTGCTCACTACTTCATGACATTTCAGTTGGCCTTGATAAATGTGTTACTTTTTCCTTTAATGGGCATTTTCCTGTAATGGGCCAACATGACTACATCCATCTTTTTTATAAGTATTTCTGTGCCTGGTAACAGACACCCATGCATAGAAGTATTTGAAGGAACTATATATATTTTAAAAATGAAGAGTGCAGTCACATACACAATAACAATTCACACAAGCACAACATTCAGAGCTAACCAAAATGGAAATATGGAAATGGGATAGCAAAGTTTCAGGGGCTTGCAGGGGAAATACACACACACACACACTATATCAGCTATTTTTTCTTATTTAAGATAGGATAATTATACGTATGATAATTGTGATAATAATATCCAATTGCATATAGAATGGTCTCACTTCTATAATTCTTCTGAATTATAGGGCCAGCCACATTACACCGGTGTTGAAAGATCTGCACTGGCTGCCGATTCGCTTCCGGGCACAATATAAGGTGTTGGTAATGACCTATAAAGCCCTAAATGGCTTGGGCCCAGGATACCTGAAGGACCGCCTCTCCCCATACATTCCGCCCCGCACCCTCAGAACATCTGGGCAGCAGTTACTTAGGGTCCCCGGGGCTAGGCTTGTCTCCACTGCTAGGAAGACATTTTCCATCGCCGCTCCGACCCTTTGGAATACGCTGCCCATAGAGCTCCGCTCGGCCACCTCCCTGGCCCAATTTAGGAAGGACTTAAAGACCTTCCTTTTTAGTGTTGCATTCCCCGATTAAAATCCAATGAGCCTCCTTCCTCTTCACTGGCAAGGGGATAGGCTAACTCGGGGCTTTTCTGTTTGTTTATTGGATTTGTATTGCTGTTTTATTGTACCGTTTTTAACTGTGCTGTTAACCGCCCTGATCTGTTGGAAGGGCGGTATATAAATAATTTTTTTTTTAAATTCTTCTGAAGTGAAAAATATTGGTCGGTATCATTGCATTAATACATAATTACTACATTACATTACTACCTATCACTACATTATTGTACTGTAGTGCCTATCTTCTCTATGAAGTCTCAGGTAATAAATCAGCCGGGTTAAATAAAACATTGTGCAGATGAAAATTTGTTTTGCCACAGACCCGTATCATGCCTATCTTCTCTCACACTTCACCACTCTGTATAGGGTGACCAGATGTCATAACTGCAAAGGAGGACAAGGCACTGCAAAATGGAAGACATTTGAGAAAAATGTAGGACATTACAAAATAAAAGCTAAAAACACTATTATAAATATAAATTCACGCTGCTTAGTCATGCTTAAAATGGAGGACATTTTGAAAATTCTCCCAGACAATTCTCCAAGTCTTAAAAATGGAGGACATTTGATCATCCTCTCT
Source organism: Sceloporus occidentalis (assembly GCA_023333645.1). NCBI lineage: Eukaryota > Metazoa > Chordata > Lepidosauria > Squamata > Phrynosomatidae > Sceloporus > Sceloporus occidentalis. Next base: position 140,995,596 of record JALMGF010000006.1, read on the forward strand.
GTACCACCCAAAAATATGCTTTGGAGGATTGCCAAGGCACGGGGGAGGGAGAAAAATTGATCCCCTGTCAAGTTTTGTTGCTGAAAGCAATTCTGTCAGCAGAATTATAGTGTTGGATCCAGGTGATAGTATGCAACTAGGAATGCAGGAGGTACCTGTCTGTATGTGCTACAAATAAAGTTTTGCAATACATGCAAAAGGTTGTAATTTTACTCTGTGTTGCCTGTGGGATTTTTAAAAAGCATCAATTGGATCACTTTTTGATTTGTTTTGTTTTTCTGGTCACTAATATCTTCCTCCCTTCCTTTAGAATGTCTTTGCATTTATTGCATGTGCCTTAGAGGCTTGTATTCCAGCATAAGAGCAGGGCATAAACATTTTTAAATAAATAAAGCAAGAGGAATGCAAGCCTTTTCTTAGATTGCTTGCACCCCAGAGACAGAATTATTAACATTTAAGCAAACTAAACTATGAGCTGTCTTAGAACCACAGGATAGAGTGGGATATAAATCAAATAATTTTGATCCACACTTTTTGCATATGTCTTTGCATATTTGGGGATTTCCCAGCCTTCCTTCTGCTCCTCAAATCCTAACCAAGTATGAGGAAGAGAGTTTGGGGAGTCTAATTGCTTCATATTAATCCTGTTATTATATTTTATTTTGTTTTGTTTTCCATGTAATCTCTCTTGCCATCGTCATGAATGGTGGGTTCTTCAAATGGAACATTTGTTTTTGCATTGTGATTTCCGGCTTATTTTGGGTGGATTATACACTTTTAAAGATAAAATAGCAAATACTAGCTCTGTTAATTCTATCCCTTTCAACAACAACAACAGGATTTAGTTTACTTAGCGTAACTCACCTTATAAAGCAAGAAGGGGAAAGATAGGCTTTGCCAGATGTTCTTCAGGCAGTTATCTTTCCTGGGAAACAGTAATTTTCCTCATCCTTTAAATAAATAAATAAATAAATCCGCACAGTATATTACTTTTCTCTTTTAAAAGAGATGCCTGCATCCCATTGGTATGATCTTTTTATTTCCAGCTGCATAGCCTCTTTTTAACAGACAGACAAAGACACACTTTTGCGAGCTTTGGTTCCAGAGGTTGGGGAACTAAACACATTGGAAGCAGTACAAAACTATACGGACTAACCTGCAGGCAGATCCTCAGCATTTTTCTTTGCAAGATCATCCCATTGATTCCAGATGAATTTCAATTCCAGTAGAGTTTAGATTTCAGTAATAGTACTTCTGAAGTCGGGTGAATATGGGATGGAAAAGAGTTCTTAAAAACATAAACTCATATTTTATTTTCTCTAGATTGGAACATTGTTTGGGGTGGGGAATGGATTTATTCCTTTTATCCTTTTTCTTACATCAAGAAAGTCTTATATCCATTGGATAAGTCTTACATCTAGACAAATCATGCATAGATGGACATAGATGGACAGAAAACCTGCATAACAGCTCCACTTTTCCTCCAGTGTCACTGCTTTCACATAGTGGTCTGTTTCCTTTTGCTCCTCTGTAAATCTAGCTCTAGCTGCCTAAATTCCCCAAAGGCAAAAGATCCAATCTTATCTCGGAAGCTAAGCACAATCAGCTCTGGTTAGTAGTGGGATGAGAGACTGCCAAAGAATACCAGGTGTTGTACGCTATATTTTAGAGGAGGAAACTAGCAAAACCACCTATGCGTATTTCTTACCTAAGAAAAGCCTGTGGATTTTATCACACCAGTCTCCTGTCCCGCAAAAAATTACACTAGTTTAAGAACAGAAGTATATAGGTTTGGCATAATTTCTTATCATATTTCCCCCAACACTTGTGCTTTGGTGATCCATGATTGCGTGATCTGTTTTCCACACTGCCAAACACCGCCTTCTGGGAAGAAGGTGGGAATGAGCAGTTGCAGCTGCCAACTGCCTCCTGAAGCTGGCCGCTTTGTGAACATGCACACAGCAGCCGACTTCAGGAAGGTGTTGGCAGCTGTGACCATTGCTCCACACCACCCAAAGCGCTGGGCTGCTGTGTGTACATTCACATAACAGCCCCAGGCAATCATGGCTGCCAGTGACCCCCCCAAAGCCAGCTACTATATGAATAGGCACGCAACAGCCAGCTTTGGGAAGGTTTTGGCTGCTGTGGTCACTGGGAGGGAGGGAGAGAGATGGGGAGAGGAACAGAATTAAGCTCACTCACACTATTTGACAGCCTGAGAACTGCAGTGGAAGGGGCCTATCATACAAAGGCAGTAACGAAATAGCAGTGAGACTAAGAGCCTATTGATGGGTTTTGACCACCAGTGAAAAGATGCACTACATTAATGGATGGAATACAAGGCGGTGGCAGGATGGACACAACATTGCGTGATAAGTACCAGCCAAAGTCATTTTTATCCTGCTAGAATTCTGCTTTTCTAGCCTTGTGTAATAAAGTCCTATGAAATTCATGAGGTTGCCATAAGTCAACAGGCAACTTGAAGGCACACACACAGATGTAGCTATGAAGAGTGATGCCTTTCAGTGGCAGAGAGTAGCTGCTTTTCCCCTCCATGAGGGGCCTAGTAATTTCTTTGCTCAGTCCATGTAGCCTTCACTTTATAACCTAGGTGCAGTGTGCTTGTTCAAAAGGATATACAGTAGGTAGAACAGCTTGAGGGCTCAGAACAAAGCAAAGTATAAGGCACAGGGAAGTGATGCAGCTGCTGACAGTCAGTCAAGGCAACTTGGTAGCCTCATGTTTGCAATCTTTGTTCCTTGAACAGGATTGGGAATTGTGTGACCCTCCAGCTTTTGCTGGACTGAAATTCCCACCAGACCTAGCCAGCATAGCTGATAGTGAGGAATGCTGGGGGGTAGCAGTTCAACAACTTCTGGAGGGCTACATGATTCCCACCTCAGCCTTAACGTGAAAAAGAATATTGAAAGCCTACAAGCAGGAAGTTGAAAGATTGGTAGGTACAGACCATGATTAAGGGAAGATATTTTCTTAACAGGTATAAATTTCAAGGAAGGATCTTGATCTAAATCATCATAATCCGTAGACTATGAATTCATAGACTTTGGATCTTACACATCTGGATCTGAGAAGGTGATTTTACATTGCATTTCCTTTTCAATGAATTGTAGAGTTTATTTTCAATAAATTGGAAAGCCCCTCCGCCCCCTTTCCATACATTCAAGGACAATCCTGGCAACACGTAGCTGTGAAATGATAAATGCCTTTGCAAGCCCTGAACTGCTCCTTGGGTTTCATTTCTTCCCCAGTCGTTCATTATTAGCTCCCAGTAGTAGTGCTACAGCGAAATAAATCATCTGCTATGCTTTCCTGAGAAAAAGACTGCCGAGTTTCTTCAACTCAAGTCAGTAATAGAAATTTGACCCCTGATCCTGTCAGTGTAGGTGACAGTCCTATGCACAAGCAATAGAAAGGAAGGCTATTACAGATCTACAAGGGAGGGTAACTTTCTTTTTCATAGGTTTCCCCAAGGGTAACTGGTAGCTTCCAGATAAATATGCATCTGTGAAAGGTCTAAAACACAAGCCAGTTTTGGAGCAATGTGGTCCTTCACATGGGGAAGATTTCAAAGGAAGTTTCCCTTTAATTCAGCCAAATATTCAAATATTTTTAAATGCAGTTTATTTGGGAAAGGGGGAAATGAAGAGAACAAAGAATGGCAACAGTGGGCTCATTCACACCACAGAATTACAGCACTATGATTCCACCTTAACTCCTATGGTTCCATTCTATGGAATCCTGGGATTTGCAGTTTAGAGAGGGGTGTTTAGAATTCTCTGCCACAGAGCAATCCAACAGGTAGAACTGGCCAGTTCTAACTAGCAATCCATATGGCAAAAGATCTCATGTTTTGGTTGACCCATCAGGAACTAAATGGTGAGAAGTGGACTTTTCAGTTTTCTTTTCAGGGTTTCTTCACAGAGTCCACACACATAGAGGGACACAGTGGGACTTAACTTCCAAGTCACTGTCTGGAAAACTATTTTGTTGGTATCTGTAGTAGACATGCAGAGCACTATGCTGGCAGTATTCTCACCAGCCTATAGTATACATTTGTGATTGGTTTATGCCTCTTTTCCCTCTTAATTTGTATATATACTTCTGTCTATATCAACAGATAATTTTACATCTTCTTTTTTTAAAAGTGCTTGTTTCTCTTTCCACTACTTCTTTTGGTGGCTTCTAAATGTACTGTTCCCACAGACAACTTGTATGCCATGGTAATGCATACCAGGCCATGCTCCTTAGCTATACCAGTTCTTCAGAAAGACTAAACCAGGTCTTTCTGCTTGTTTTAGGAGCCATTTCTAAGATTATCTTGCTAAATAGGTCCCATGGGCTTACTATCACATGCCTTCTCTCCTTCTCACTGATTTGGGGTATTAACAGCCTTTATTCATGACCTTTAGCCTCAGCTAGTTACAGTCATTTCACCTCATAAGGAAATTTCAGAATAGCTGCCAGACTGGAAGAGGAAAGGTCTTCCTTCTCCCTGTCTTTTTCTCCATCTGTCTGTCTCTGTGTGTGTTTTGTTTCTTTGCTATAGCCTTTTCCTGCTCTTTTTATTCTCCTAGCCACCTCTGTATCCCCCAAATTATTAGGGAAGGGGTTCACTAAGTTGTATTAGTAATGTATGCATATTTTAAATCTTTTAATCTTGACAATCCAATCCTGTGCATCTTTACTCAGAAAAAAGTTCAATTGCATTATGGAATACGATAATAAACGCACATATGTATTGCAGTATCTAAAACATAACCATGTGCATTTAACCAAAAAAGAATGAAAATTCCAAGCAACACTTTTATCTTTCTCCAATCTCCCACAGTTCAGCATTTTGCACTTGAAAGCAACATTAATTTAAGTTAAAAATTGTGTCCATAGTTCAGATTTGGAACAGGCAAGGAAAAATATTTGAACAACAAAATAAAAGGTTTTTATAAAGTTCTAAAAGTTAAGTCTGAAAATGGTATGGCCAAAATTGTGCACATTTCAGGCACAATGTTTTAGTCAAGGAGACTGAACCAGGTCTTAATTTTACTATTGAAAGCAGCAGTGGTTTAAAATGAACAGTTTTCATTCAACTGCGCCATGTCTTCAGAAGATAAAATTTGCATTATAGTTGCTTTTTCTGCTCTTCAGTGAAAAGACATGCTTTGGTTACACAATTGTTTCTTCTTTTTGTTTTACTTGAAATTTTTCCTCTAACCTTTAACTGTTCTGCTCTTCACAACAGAAATTGCTACACATAACATGTTTGAAGATACAAAAAGATTTTTTCTTAGTTATTAGGACTGAAGACACTTTCAATTCCTGCCAAACCTAACAAACTACAGTTCTGAATTTTCAGTGTGAAATTAGAGACATTAGGTGCAGTTTCCATATAAGGGCTTGCTGTAGAAGTCTGTAGGGTAGATGGTTCAGCATATACAGAAGGAGTTTCCATTGCCTGAAATGGGAAACCTATTTTGCAGCTCTTACAACTTTTAAACAGGCTTCATTTATAAGTTATCTGAAATTTATTTCCAGACTATCTATTCTTCCTGTTATCACTTAAATGACAAAACAGTCTCTAAAATGCTGTCTTTACTGTACCTTAAACTGCGTTTTTACAAAGAAAAGAGCATATGTTGTCTTGCTCAAGCAAGTTTGTTAATGGATTTTTAAACCATTTTAGCCATTTACCATTAATTTTGTCTTCCATACACCCTTGGACCTTCTGCTTAAGAACATTCCTGCTTTAAGCTACTATCAATGGGTATAAATACATGTTACCTCAACTTCTGGAGTCATACGACTCATTCAATATTGATGTCAGAGAGAATGAAAAGGAAGTGAGAAATTGTGTAAAAGGAATAAACAACCATTTTAGAGCAAAAGGACACTTGTGGCAAGAGTAAAGTAATTAGTTCCTGACATCTGTTTCCCTCATAGAAAAGGGCAGTCATATGCTAACCGTTTTCTAAAAGCAAGCAAAAGGGTGTAGAAAATGTGGATGTTAATGTATGTGAGTCTGCTTTTCACATTGAATAGAGTTCCTAAAAGGTAGGCTTCTTTGTCTCAGGTGATTGCGGATTATTCTAGGATTCTTATCAGTTGGGTTCTAACATTTTCTGGACTGGATCTAAAATACCGAAAAATATTTTGTTCAGCCTGCAAGCCACTAACCTATGTGTATAAGCCTTCAGCTTTGTTTAAACCAAATAGGTCTTTTCTCCATCTCATATTTTTCTCTGTGGAGTTTTGGACGGATCAGGATGTATGTGTTCACAATTACTTTGCTTTGATCTTAATAAGGAATTTATCTTCATGGGCTTCTGTGGCATACACTCACAGGCAAAGCAATGCCATTTCACAGAGGCTGAGGTTAGGTTTGACCCTGTATCCTACTTTACAGGGGGCAATCCTCTGCTTCAACACTACCTCTGCGTAAATATAAAGAAACAAAAGAGGGGAGAGCAGAGACCATCAGTAGTTAGCACAAGACAGCAAACTGAAGCAGCACACAGATGACCTTCACTATGATGTGGTGCACTGTATTTCTATTTAAATTATAAACATTATTTTTAATGAGACAGTGTGGTGTAGTGGTTTCAGCATTGGACTATGACTCTGGAGGCAAAGGTTCAATTCCCTGCTCGGTCATGGAAACCCACTGTGTGACCTCAGGCAAGTCACATGCTCTCAGATCCTGAAAATCCTTGATAGGTTTTCCTTGGGGTTCCCATAAACGAGAAACAACTTGAAGGCACACAACAACAACAACAACATTATTTCTAAATTTTCATTAATACATAACAATTGCTGTTGCAGATGTTATACACATTTGCGTCTTAAGTTTGTCTCCTTTTAGAGCAAGTGTATTTCCTTCTCTTTTTTGGCAATGTGCAAGTGGCCCTCCTAGGATGAACCCAGCTGAAGGGTGCATGATGTAATAGGTATACAGTGTTGCATTCTAAAGTCTACCTCACAAATTGCACATGATTGTATATCTTGATTTACGTAGCAGGAATTAATCGCTTAGGAATTAATGAGTAGGGGTAAAATTCTACCTCAGGGCTAGACTTTAGGATATTATTTCTAGGACCAGGTTTGTTGAAGTTTGAGAGTGCTCCTTTTCTTCCCCTTCCTGGAGCTTTGATACAGCCTATGAAAGAATATATAAAATGCAATATGTGAAGCCTCCCTGCTGATATAATGTCGTTTTCCATTCAAGCTTATTTGCATAGAATAAGGTTGATGATGAAAGCAGGAAAATTAAATCCTCAAAACAAAACATTTAGTTCTTTCATTTTTTTAATACCAATACTTTCGTCTGGTGCCACTATGTTTTTACATTTTATTAAAAATATCTCAGGACCTAGCAAAACATGACAAAGCGAAATTTATGAATGAATATATATTTGTTGTTGCTGCTGCTGTTGTGTGCCTTCACATCATTTCTGACTGATGGCAACCCTTTCATGGGGTTTTCTTGGAAGAATTTGTTCAAAGAGGATTTTCCCTTTCCTTCTCCTGAGGCTGAGAGAGTGTGACTTGCCCAAGGTCACCCAGTGTGTTTACATGACTGAGTCGGCATTTGAACCCTAGTCTCTCAGTGTCCTAATTGAACACTGCACTACACCATGCTGCCTCACATGAATATATACATTCCCATATAAATAACAGCTTGGGCTGGAAAGGGAAAATAAACAACTGTAAAGGGTGTTGTTCTTGTTGTTCTTGTTTTTTTTTAAAAAAAGGTAACTCTGAAGCAGTAGTATCAACTGTACCCTCACATCTGAAACTCAGTTGTCCTGGTGCCAGATTAGCAAACCTGGGGGTTACTTCATGAAGAGGCAGTACAAGCATTACCTAGCCTCTTAAAGCAGGGTTTCCTAGAAAAAGGTCTCCGATAGTTACCATAAATAGAAAACAAATTCATGCTGAAAGAGTCCTTTAGAAGAGGCCTGGCACCAGTGTATGACTTGGCTTTGGCAAATCATGTTTTAGCAAACCAGTACTCCAGAGACTTCACCTCAGCTGACATTGGCAGTCCACCTTTGAGAAATACCAGGCCAAATGGCTGGAGTGACTACCATCTTTAATAGCCCAGAGTTTTTGAACCCCGTATAAAAACCCTATATAATTCTACATTAGGTCCAATGGGCATTCTGGGGAAATGAATACTGTAGTTGTTCCAGCCTGACATTTTTTCTCTACAACTGACAGAGGACATACAAAACAGATATAGTTGCTGTTCTTTTCAGAAGTCCCATCTCTGCACTGTATGGAGGACCTGCCACTAGACTTTTGGGAACCAAACAGCACCTTGTCTAAAATATACCCAGTTCCCAAACCATATTTGAATTTAAAAATAAAAACTTGCTGTGTTTTGAGGCAGACAAAAAACCAGCGCAAGTGTTTTCAACTGGTGACTTATCAAAGTTGGTCATCTAGCTGCCATGTTATGAATCAATTGTAGGTTCTGAATACACTTCAAAAAGTATATGTTCCCACATGTCACCAGAGTACAAATAACAGTGTCCGTGTTTGTCTCTTTCTAGAAAGAACTACAGTGGGCACATCAGCCCAATGTACTTCATCCCATAAATGGCCTTGAGCATCAAGAAGAAAGCAGCATCTAATATCACACACAACCAATGAAGTTTATTCTTTAGAGAATGCCTGGTACAACCACCATCCTACTTGAGCACATTGCCCAAAAAGGGAAGAGAGAGAGAAAGAGAGAGAGAGAGATGCATACAAACACATACATACATACTAAAAAGGAGACACAAAAGAGTCCGGCAACTATGGGCCCGAACAGACAGGCCAAAATAAAGCTGCTTCAGGTCACTTTGCAGGTATGTTATTTAAATGACACATGCATCTTAAGAGGCCAGAAGCTGCACTAAAGCTGTGCTCCAGTCCTTAGGACTGGAGCACGGCTTTGGCGTGGCTTCTGGCCTCTTTAGAACCTATGCAGCATTTAAACAGCATACCTACAAAGTGATCCAAAGTATCTTTATTTTGGCCTGTCTGTTCAGGCCCCAAAGGACCATATCATTAATTTCCCACACAAGCAAAATTATGACTAAAATTCTGCAACATAGACTCCAGCCATACATGGAGAGAGAAATCACAGAAGTCCAAGCAGGATTCAGGAAAGGAAGAGTCACTAGGGACTACGTTGCAGGCAATCAATGGCTAATGGAGTATATCAGGGAATTCCAAAAGAAGATCAGCATGTACTTTATAGATTAGCAAAGTCTTTGACTGCATAGATTGTGAAAAGCTATGGAACACTTAAAGACATGGGAGTGCCACTATATTTGATTGTCCTGATGAGAAATCTGTACTTAGAACAAGAGGCCACCTTTAGAACAGACTATGGAGAACCAAATTGGTTCCCAACTGGCAAGGGGGGGTCAGATAGAACTGCATTTTATCATCCTAGTTCTTCAACTTATATGCAGAAAATATCATATGAAGAGCATGTTTAGAAGAAGGAGGTGAAGATAGAAGGAAGGAACGCCAATAATCTAAAATATGTGGATGACACCATATTATTAGTGGAAAACACCATAGACTAGGAACAATTACTATGAAAGGATAAATAAAAAGTGCTGAACATAAAGAAAACAAAGATAATGACCACAGAGGACCTACATAAATTCAACGTAGACAATGAGGAAATTGAAATAGTTAAAGGCTTCTCATAGCTTGGATCAAACATTAATCAGAACAGAGACTGCAATCAAGAAAGAAGAAGACGACTAGGAATGGGAAGGGCAGCTATGAAAGAACTAGATAAGATCCTAAAGAGTAAAGATATACAACTGAGCACTAAAGTCAGAATAATTTGTGATATGGTACTGGAGAAGAGTGCTGAGGATACCATGGGCAGCGAAAAAGACAAGCAAATGGGTTCTTAGATCAAGCCAGAACTCTTTCTGGAAACCAAGATGACAAAACCGAGGCTGTCGTACTTTGGCCACATCATGAGGAAAAATGAATCATTAGAAAAGACAATAATGCTAGGAAAGGTAGAATGTAGTAGAAAGAGAGGAAGATGCACATCAGCTGGCTAGACTCAATCCAGGGCGGTCACTGGCCTGATTCTACAAGGCCTAAGCAGAGCAGTGGAGGACAAGAGGTCTTGGAGACGTTTCATCCATAGGGTCAATAGGAATCGAGGTCAACTTGAGGACAGTTAACAACAACAACACACATAGAAAGAGGATAATTCAAAAACAATGGTGTAAAACCAAGTAAGAACAACTTTACTTTTGCCATGGCAGGCAAAAACATTGGCTAGTATTCATTTCAGGGAAATCATACCTACTCCTCCACACAGTCGACAAGCCTCTAATACATTACCTCACAAAGTATTCCACTCTGTGCCCTTATTTTATTTTTAAAAGAACTGAATTATTGCCTGTGTGTGTGTGTGTGTGGCATTTTATACAGTATTTTGGACATGTCACAGTTAAAACTCATGCCCCCATATAGTCATCATATTGTCTGTGTACATTTCTGTTACAATCACAATATGGTAACAATAAACAATACATTTAGCAGGGAGAGTTTGGGCGAACACCACAGGATAGCTGGAATGTAACAAAGAGGCCATGTCATGGTATTTGACCCAGTGTAAATCCAGCTGTTTTTGAAATGGGTGTATGATTTCTGGCAAGGTTTTTGCAATTTTTTGTCTATTTCAAATAATGTCTAATATTCAAAGCCTGAAAGGGCAAGAGATTTTGGCCTGTGTTCTGTTACATTCAGAACTGGAAAGTTACAGGAAATCTTCTGAAACAGTTCTGATTTGTTGGCTTTCTCATCCTTATTGTAGATTCAATGTGTATATAAAGAATTACAAACAATATAAACATCAATTAATGTAATTTCTATTGAATGCAAAGAAATTGTATACTTGTGGCTATTTAATCATTTGTTGTTGCTGTTGTGTGCCATCACATTGGTTCTGATTTATGGCTACCCAAGGCAACTGTGGCTGCTGCCCCACTGCAGACTTAATGCAGTGTGACACCATTTTGATTGCCATGGCTCCATCCTGGAGAATCCTGGCATTTGTAATTTGTTGTAGTACCAGCACTCTGTGACAGAGAAGGCTAAATATCGCACAAAACTATAAATCCTAGAATCCCATAGCACTGAGCCATGACTATTAAAGTGATGTCAAACTGCATTAATTCTGCAGTGCAGTTGCAGCCTGAGTCACAGTGTGTGGGGTTTGGGGGGCAAGATTTGTTCAGATGCCATTGCCTTCCTCCGGGACTGAGAGAGAGTGACCTGACCAAAGTCACACAGTGAGTTTCCCTAGCTGAGCAAATATTCAAACCCTGGTTTCCTGGAGTCTTAGTCCAACACTCAAACCACTGCACAACATTGATTCACCACCATTCGGCATTCTGTGTTACTTAATCATAGAATCATACAATTAAGGAATTAGAAAGTTCTCCAAGAGCCATCTCTACCCCTCATCAATACAAGAATCCACTGCAAAAGCATTCATAATGGATGGCCATGTGACCTCTGACCAACAAAGAAGAATCCATGAACTTCTGAGGTAGTCTATTCCACTGTCAGGAAATTCTTCCAAACATTTAGTCAGGATCTTCTTTGGTGTAATCTGAATCTGTTGGTTTGGGATTTTACCTTTGGGGGAAGTAGAAAAGAAATTTTCTCTGTCTTCCATGTGACAGCCCTTCAGCTAACTAAAGATGACTTGGAATCTTGTATGTCCAATATCTCATCATATTGTGGAGAATTAACAACCCACATTGTAAGGACAGGATTCTTCTCAGTATGAAATTAGTAAATTCATCTTTGTTTCCCTTTTCATGTGTTTGCTTTGTGCTTTGTGTCAGCTCCTTTAGTTCTGATTTCCAGTTAGTAGTATTGTCATTTGTCTCAGTTTACTCATCAGAAACCATTATCCTATACTTTTGTAGGTTTTTTTTTATGTTTTTATGGTTTCTTCCAGTACCTCCAACTTGTTTCGTAACAAACTTCTCCAGCTTTATTTTTCTTCTTTGTCTGATTTTAATGGATTGTGTGGAAGTTCCATTGATTAATATGGCATCTTTGTTGAGGTCTGTTCTGGTCATCTGCTCCTCTTTGGAACATAAACTAGATTTTATCTGTAAATCCACCAAAATAGTTAACAAATTGCCAGCCACAGATGCTGGCGAAACATCAGAAAGAAACTCTGCTAGAACATGGCCACATAGCCCAAAAAACCCACAAAAAACTATGGATTCCGACCATGAAAGCCTTCAGAGTTAACAAATTATTGCACTCAGTTAAAAAGGTTTTAATTTAGGCTATATCTGTGATCAAAGTAGGGAACCAACAATCTGTTAGCTGGTCGTCTTCTTCACTTTCAATCCTGTAAGAACTCAACTCATTACAAAACATCTCTTCACTTTGACCCAACTTCAACTCAACCAGCTGCTTTAAATGGGCATTCACGGTTTTTGTTTGATTATGAAGGGACAAATTCTTATATCAGCTATCTTTACTGTCTCAGACATAAGTATCTCTAATTTGAGATTTTAGAGACAGGGACTCATAATAGCAGACTCAAGAGCTCCTTTGGTTTCAGATGACCAATCCAAGATTGAGTGTGAGTACAGAGGAATTGATCCAGTGTCTTCATTTATTTCAATTACTTCTTCACTTTTTGCACATTCTTTAAGTTCTTCACATTAATTTCTTATTCTTTCCAGAGGTTAAGAAGTCTGTCCTGGAAGGACTCAGAGTTCCCTCTAAGTTGCAGAATACTTCTTTGTTGAGAGGCCAATCTCCCTGAAATATCATGTGACAACTCAAATAATCTGCCTGTGCATTTGTTGCTCAATGATAGTTTTCATTTAGGGAATTATACTTCCCTACCTTTACTTTGCAAGGCTTACATACATGAAGGAATTGGAAGTTATCTGCAAATACTATAACAGTATGTGATAAAGCTTTGGATGCACAATATATTATAATGAGGATTTATTTATGTTCGTGTGAAATGCACCTTTTTCTTTCTGTTAATACTGTATATCTACAATTTCCTGCAGCTTTAGGCTGAACAGCTGGAGAAGCAGATCTTCAGCGCTTGATATTTATAGCTGTCTTAAATCTTAGAACAGAAGAATCACAGTTTACCAGTGTTAAGCAACTGTTTAAAAATCTTTATTGGCTCGTGATTATCATTCATTTAGTACACTATATCCAGCAATAAAAAATGATAGTAAATCTGCTTTCTCTACTATGTGGACAAAATTGATTTTTAAAGAAGTCAACTTTCTTTATGCATTAAAAGGAATGTTCCCTTGTGAATGACCACAATACTTTTTAAAAGTACATACATCTTGTTTTTACCTCATACTATGCACAGTGGTATTTTTCTTTATATTTGTAATTCCTTTTAATATATGTTTCTGTGCTTTCATGTGTAAAGCAGGTGTTCTGGGGAGAGCTCAGAACATTGCCAGGAATGTTAGATTTGAAAATTAATTGAATAATGTTAACCACTGGAAATTGGAAAAATAGCAATAATTTGATTTTTTTTAATTTACTAAATTACCAGTAATTAACTTGTTGCGAAAATGTTAGTGTGGGCTAGTCTGTGGGATTTACACAGAATATCATGAAGGTTTTCATACTGTTGACCTCAGGAGAACCCATTTTCTGTCTTTTTCAAGGGCTCTTGTTTTAGTTTAAAGTTGCCTACATCTGACCTGAAGTTTTCATCCCATGGACTACAAATCCCATAATAGGATTGTTGCCTGAGAATGGTGGGAGTTCTCTTTGTATAATATCCCCCAAGGGTATTGGTACCACTTGAAACCAGAATAGTAAAAGTCGCTCATTAGTAGGTTTTCTCAGTGTCCACCCTTTTAGGATAAAAGATCCCTTAGTAATTGATCATCCTCATACTATACATAATACTGTACAGATTGGTCAATTTGTTCTCCACATTATAGCCATTGATGACTAATAGTGCCACCACTGAGAATATTATTGCCTGTCCTATTACCAATCCTTAGGAAGTTACTCTCCATCACGTTATTACCACCATTGTCCATCCACTATAGTATCAAGACCCCCTGTTACCCTGAAAGTGGGTGGATGTGGGAGGCAGTACCAGCATCTCCTTGAAATTTTGGTGAAATTATATCTCAAAAGGAGGTCAGTGAGAGGAGAATAACTTTGGGGATCTGTTCACCTGTGTATACCAATACTAATTGCAGAAAGACTCCAGTTTCAATAAATAAGAGAGTTTTATTTAGAAATGTGCAAAGATGAATGCAAACACACAATACCAATACAACCTAAAGACGCATACAAGAGTAACATAAGGAAAGGTGTGGAAAGTTGGATAGCGAGGAATCAGAATTTAAAGATGATGATAATTACCAAGCCTAAAGATAGGTCAACGGAAAACAGAATGGCTCAGAAGTGTCTTGGGGTTACAAAGGGAGAGAGCGGTACCCTAGTTGATTGAACAGAGCCCTGGTCTTTGAACAAAATGGCTATGTCTGGGGTGAATATTTATATCTTATTACATACCTTGAGGGGGTGTTTGATGTTACCCCCATGGAGTAACAAAGGCTTTGAGGTTTTTCCCTTGGAATTGGCAAAAGGGATTCGGAATGACTGATAGCTTTAACTCTGGGGTGATAAAACATTGGATTTGAAACAAACTCTAGGTAATTGAACAGGAAGGGTGAATACAAATGCAACACGAGGTGAAGTGGAAGGTGTGGACTTTGCTTTTGCAAAGAGACTCGCTTTGTGTCTGTTGCAGGAGGAAACACAAAGAGCCTGCAGGAGTAAGCCGCAAACCCATTTAACGTTCATCTTAGTACCATCTAGGTCTCCCACATGCCCTTAGGTCAGTGTGACTCCTTACACGTATAATGGACCTTTGCCTTACGCGGGGGATCCGTTCCGGACCCCCCCCCCGCGTAAGGCTAATTCCATGTATGCTTGAGCCCCATTCATTTGAAAGGGGCTCGTGCGAGGTGGCATGGGAGTGCGCGGGTTGCCACAGACGTGTGCCCCATTCATTTGAATGGGATGTGCCACCCCTTGCGCCCTGCGCACTCCCTATAGCTTGAGCACATATGCTCAAGTCTGCGTATAGCGCGCCTGTGTATAACGTGGGCACACTGTATGACTTTCTAATCTCCAAAGGTAATCATGAACTCTCAAAAGCATACTTGACACTATTACGTGTGAGACCGCTTGCCCAGCAAGAAGGGTGTATGGTATGCCAACACCTCACTGGACCTAATTTAATTTGCTGTATATCTTATATACTGTTATCACAACTATCATTTCTAGTTTTTGCAAAGCCTTTCTTGCCTCTGTCTACCCACTACTCGTTTGCTGTTGATTATCCTGTCACAATTCACAAAGAATCCTTTTTAACTGCTGTCTTGTTTGGACTTGATTACATACCTTCAAGATGGCATTCCTGCTCTCCATTATGTTGGCAAGATGGGTGAACTAACTTTTCCAGCTGAATCATGGAGAGGACCACACAAGCATACCACAGACTTCCTATTCCCCTACATCACCTTCCTTCCTCTCAGGCTATAACATCCTCCACTGCTATAATGCTGGGACGTGTAAATGTGAGTTCACAGTTTACCATTTAAAGAAGCACAGTTACACACAAGCAACCTGCTATTCTGACAAAAGACACCCTAGTCCCCCCAGTTCATGTGCATGTATCACATGCTCCTTCAAGTTAACTGTCAACCTATGGCAACCCCATGAATTTCACAGGGTTTTCTTAGGCAAGGAATACTCAGAGGTGGTTTGCCAGTTCCTTCCTCTGAAATACTTCTACCCATATATTATTTAGTCCAAACAGTGTATGGTTTTGAGGATATTTCTTTCACTAGCCCTATCAATGTCAAATGAGTCTGTTTTGTTTTCTTTTAATGAATATTCCAAATTTAGTTCTCTGCTTAGAGTATCATTTCCCTGATCCTACTCTGCATACCACCTATGTTCATACTGAATATATAATCATGATATCTATGAAATGATGGAGAAATAAATAATCTGAAAGGATAGCTGTTCAGTTGTGTGAGTTGCTGCACCAATCATTGTTTTCCTTTTCATGGCCTCTTAGTTCTTCACTAAGACTAATCACTCAGTTTCCCATGTTTATTAACATAGGTATAATTCCTGCTGCATCTAGCTACTGCTTTTCCACACAAATCTCTTTGTGCATAGGCATGACTACTCAGAATGCTAGCATTTGCAGGGCATAGCAAAATCTTGTTCTGTTTTCCTCTCTTGAAATGGGTGAGTAAGCTGTTGCAGGTGTAAGATATCTCAGTATGAAACAAACGCTTGTACTTAAAACAGACAACTGGGTCAGATTAAACTAATACCATCATGAAAGGTGTTGAACATAGAACTCATTCAGGTGAAAAGTATGTAAAATCCTGTGCACAGCTACTTGAAGGTTAATCTCACCAAATGCAATCTACTTGCTTCCAAATAAATATGTGCAAGATTTCACAGTGATTTCACAGTGATTTTATATAGCCATTGATTAGCAGATTATTTTTTTCAGTGTTATCATTCCACTCCAGAGAAAACATCCTTCTAAAACTAACAAGAATTTGGTTCCTGAAAATGAGAGATAAATACACCCATGTACATTTCAAAACAAAGACATCTGCACATGTTTCCTTGCTTTATATTTACAGGTGTATCTGTTTAAAAAGTTGGATAACAAGGTTGGAGAACTGCTGAGATAACTATCATCTGATAGTTGAAAGGATATGAAAAATTCAGCTTTTACTGAGAAAAAGAGTGTATGATTCCTAAAAAAAACCCCACATTTTATTCATAAACAGTACCAAGGGACTCAAGAAAGGGTTTGAGGTCTTTCATTGTGCTTTATCAGAGCGGTTATTATTGCACTGGTACATTCTGTTTTCCCAGTAAATCTTTATGCTGTTTTAATAAAGTGGAACCCACCCACCCTCTCCGGCTGCTTAACCTAAAATAAAACTTCAGATCTGAAAGAACACTTAACGAAAACTTGATATTTTGCTCTATACCAATTTTTTTTCTTAGGCGCATTACAGACCGCCCCTTTGAGGTGGCCTGTAGGCGCGCCTTTCCCTGGTGTATCGGGGCCTCAGCGGCCAGAACAGCAGCCGCTGAGGCCCTGATCCGCTGCTTTCCGGGCCGCGGGGAAGCGGCAAAAGGCCACTTCCCCGCAGCCTGGAAAGGGGTGTCCTTGGGGCTTCAAGCCCCAAGGACACCCCGCGGTGGCGGGGATGAGGAGAAAGGGGCCGCTTGGCGCCCCTTTCTCCCTTGCATTGCTGGGCGCAGCCGTATGAAGGCTGCGACCAGCGACGCAAACCAGGAAGGAGCTCCGAAACGGAGCTCCTTCCTGCTCCGCGCAAAGGGCGCATTAAGCGCTCTCGCACGGAGCAACAACATCACGTCCGCGCTGCCCCATATAGAGGCGGCGCGGTCGTGACATCGTCATGGCGGCCCCCATGTGGAAGGGGCGCCGCCATTTTGTATGGACTCAGTCCGTACTTAAAGGCCCGTTTGTAATGGGTCTTCGTTTAATAAATGTGATGCTGCAGTTCAGAATTGGGAATCTGGCAGCTCTCCGAATGCTGTTAATTCTCAACAGCCTTAGTCATATTCAATGGTGAGGAATGATGGGAATTGTAGTCCAACATGATTCCTACCCCTGCTGTAGCTGATGGCCATCTAAAAAGACTTAGGCCAGAGCCTTGCCTAGAGGGACTGTACTTTTGGATACTGGTCAAGGAGCTATTTCTTTTCCTTACATGTACTCTGTACAATTTTGTTCCATGCACGTTATACCAACAGTTAATATATTTAGTGTCTTCTCCTGGCATTTTGAACCCCCAGTGAGTAAACTGTTACCTAAATTCTTAAAATGACAAGGTGCAAAATGCCTTTTGCATCAGTTCCTTTAGATGTATCCTCTTAGAAAACAGCAGGAAAATCTACAGAGAATTTTTTAACCCAAGATTGGGGATGAGTGGTTGAATTATTGCCAACACACAAATGCCGATATAATGGAATTCCCCCCGCCCCAGTTGCAATGAACCGGACATAATAATAGGCTTTGCCTTGTGGCCTATTCACCTCTCCCTTCCTTCCCCTCTTGCTATTGTTTCCCACCCAACTGAAATTTAGAGAGTGAGTTCCATGAAACAGAGACCTGTCTTTGGCACATTCAGCTCTGTCAATCAGTACATGGCACTTGATAAGTAATAAATCAATGCTTTTACTAATACAGTGTTCTTGAAGCATTTCTATTCATCAAGAGAGTACGTAAGGCAAAAAAAATGACATCCTCTACAGAGCCAGTAAAACAACTTAACAGTG
Organism: Sceloporus occidentalis; assembly: GCA_023333645.1. Classification (NCBI taxonomy): domain Eukaryota; kingdom Metazoa; phylum Chordata; class Lepidosauria; order Squamata; family Phrynosomatidae; genus Sceloporus; species Sceloporus occidentalis. The sequence goes on from JALMGF010000006.1 coordinate 141,014,025, forward strand.
CAATGTTCTTTCAAATGTTTGCTGTGTCTGTGATGAATGATGCTTGTTTTTCTCCATCTCTTTAATTAGACTGTTTTTACATTTGCCAAAGAAAATGTTGGAATGTAGACAAAAAACCTGAAATTATAGGAACAAGGCTTGATGTAATAGCTTATTTGTATAGGAAACACAACTTGTTTGGTATTTTATTGAAACAGGAAGTTCAGCAATCCGTTTGCAGCAGTAACAAAAAAAAATTTCTCAGGTGCTCATTGAGTCATCTGTTGTTAGTTGTAATTGCAGTTACTTGATTTGCTTTTAAAGTTTAATTTAGTTTAGTTTTAAAGAAGGAAATGTTGCACCTCTTAACATTTTGACATAAATGTATGGATTTAAAATAATCAGTACTTCAACACTGTCAGCAACATACCGTATAGATCCTGGTAGACCTTTATTTTTTAAGACATCCTCAAATTCTATAGGTTCCGGGGTTTTCTGCAAATCTGTAGAGATGCAGAAGTCAGCTTTAAGCCAAAGTTCAGAACAGTGACATGCTGGTGGCTTCATGGCAATAGGACAGTGAATCTACTCTAGATTTTTAGCTGAACTTTAAAGGAGCTATCCAATCCTGAACCCTATACCTCCAATAAATGTATCACTATGGATATTTGGACTAAAACTCAAAATAGGTTTACTACCATACTGACTGGTTTAGAGCTGGGTCTTAGATTTTTGTTAAAAGAAATGATGATTTGTGCAAGTCCTGCCTCAGTACCTTTGCACCCAGGCAACCTCACTAGCATAGGCCTTTTCTGTCTGCGATACTCTAGATTAGAAGGACACATTTCTCTCAGGGACATGTAATTTAATATACATTTAATATGAACTTTTTTTTCCCAAACTGTGTCTGGTGAACTGTAGGCTTCAGTCTTCAATCTGAAACCTGTAGGAAGATAAGCCCACTGCTTGAACAAAGCTACTAAGACCTAAAATAGGGAAGGGGAAACTTTGGTCCACAAGCTGTGTATGTCCCACAGAAATTTCTCATCTCCTACCTGATTCCATTCTGCTGGATCTAATCTTACTCCTCCTTCCCCCAGTGCAGTGTGTGTATGTATGTGGATATAAATGATATAGAGTGCATGTGTGTAACAGTAGTAATGGTAATGTATGGGGCATGGGAAATCATGTTGGAAGTTTCATGTACCAGCTTTGGCCCTGTCTACTTTGAGATGTGGCCTAGCTCACTGCTGGCATGCAGCCCTGATATGCTTGCGTTGAACGGATTCAGCCGCAAGCCAAAAAGGTTCCCCACCCCTGACCTAAAGGATGAAAGTGGGACACAATCTTTTTAAAAAGTTATTTGTAGAGTCCCAGGGGAATTGTGTTCCCTTCCCATCACTTAACTACAGCAGCTGAAGCAGAAATTATGCTTGAATTTTACTTTATTTTGTTCTTTAAGAAATTTGGCACACTGCAAGGTACTGTCGGGCGTCTTAATGGCATCTCAGCTAAAATTAAAGAATAAAGAATGTACTCTGCCTGTGCTTTTAATAATTGTAGTTTGTTTTAGATAGAACAGAGGGTCTAGCATAATGCATATTTTTGGTTAATAAAACAAAGAGTGACTCTTAATGTAGTACTCCATTTATGATGAACTAACAACATTGTTTGGGAAAGAAATCTTTAGGGAGCATGTTTGCCAGGCTTTTGCTTTCAACAGTCCCTCTGATACTGTTATTATTGGAATAAAAGCTCTTTCAATGCATCCCAGCAATAAACATACAAAAGTTGCCTTGTATAGTACAGGCAAAGACACCACTGGACCTTGACATGATGAAATGTTACTCTCCGAGGTGAGCATAAAGGCCAAGGTCCACAGAGCTGTGAAACTGGCTCTGTAAACTCAAGAGCTTTGGGGCTTCCAACCCCCATCCTAAACAGGAATCCTTTATGCTTTTTATAAAACCTTGCATGCACAAGGTCCCAGGTTGGCATGTCGTAATGGATCAGGTAGCAGATGACATGCAAGTGTCAGCCTGAGACTCCAGAGGGCTGTTGCCAGTAAGTGTAGACCAGTGGTTCCCAACCTGTGGGTTGGGACCCCTTTGGGGGTCGAATGACCCTTTTATGGGGATCGCCTAAGACCATTGGAAAACACCTATTTAATTACAGTTATGATGTAGCAACAAAAATAATTTCATGGGTTTGGGTCACCACAACATGAGGAACTGTATTAAAGGGTCGCAGCATTAGGAAGGTTGGGAACCACTGGTGTAGACAGTACTTGCCTAGATGAACAGACAGCCTGACCTTATAAGAGACAGGTTTCTATGTCCCAAGTGAATATCAATAGCAGTTTGCAACGTTGTGCCATAGGAGCCCGCTGTTTCAAGAGATAAGAGTCAAAATGCCATATAGACCCAGATCTTGAAGTCACAAGTAACCGTTTTACCTGTAATATTATTTTGGGGGGGTAGCTCAAGAGCAGAATGGCATAGAAATCTGAATGTTGGGCTATGACTCTGGAGACAAGGGTTTGATTCCTCACTCAGCCATGAAATCCACTGCTCTCAGCCTCAGGGGGATAAATGGCAAACCTCCTCTGAACAAATCTTGCCAAGAAAACCCCAAGGTTTATGGTGCTTTAGGGTCAGCATAAGTCGGAAACAGCCTGAAGGCATACACTACTACCTGGAACAATAACGTGTCTTTTTAATAAATAAATAATAATGAAAGTTTTATTTATATCCCGCTTTTTGTTAAAAACAATAAAAGCAGCTTACAAAACTTAAAATACAACCATATATACAAATATCCCCCCCCCCCAAAAAAAAAAAAAAAAATAAGCAGTGGCTGGTAACCTTGTTAATTTACTCATTGCTTTTACATGTTACTGGGAGAGGCATTTTGAAGGGATTTTCCAATTTAGAGTAATTTTCTTGATGTTTTAGTTAGGGGCTAAAGGAGCAGCTTCCTACCGCCCCTTTCCTTGCTGGATCAGGCCATGGCAACTACGTGCCATGCCCTGATCTGTTCTTTCCTCAGTGCAAAAAGAAGCTACAGAAAGATGCTTCTTTTCACACTGGGGAAAAGGCAACTTTGCCACCTTGGCAGCACTTTTTCTGAGATTCTTTGGCCAAGCCCGTGTAAATGCTGCACCAGAGAAGGGGCATGACACTGCCTGCCATGTGGTCGGTCAGGTGGCATCAGGGAGGAGTTGGTGCATCCAGTGGGCGGTCACCCCCCCCCCCCACTCCTCCACAATGCTGGCGTTTAGGACTGGTCTGTTGAGGCCCTTAGCTTAGAGGATTTTTTGCACACATATAAAGGAAAAGTAATAAAAAGTAGGCAATAACAATATCACCAACTTTAATTAGTCAGTTTGCAAAACCGCAATGAGTAATGCCAATGAGTTACTTTTAAAAACTGTGATGACTAACAGTAAAAAAATAGTTTTTGAAAGTAATATTGTAAACTCTGGGTATATAGAGCCCTTGGCATGAGCCTATGTTCCTTCTTCATGGTCTCTGTGCATCATATGTGCATATGTGAGTTTTGCATATGTGCTTAGCCTCTCACAGCACATTGTAGAGCTGAGCTTTTTTGGCAGGAACCTGGCCCCCAGTCCCTCATCACACATCCAGGTGTGCCTCAGCTAATTCTTCTCAGGTTTTGTTTTTTTTTATTCACCACATGGGCATCATCGACCACCCGTCTGCTTACACATCAGGAGATCAGTGCTATGCGAATCTGATACCCATGGGTAGGAGGTGAAAACTCAGAGTAACCAGGTAGAACATATTTCAAGATACTAGCCTTAGTTCAGCTTAGTTTAGCTTGTTTTCTTGGAAGCACTGACACACACACACACACACCCCACTTTCTGTCTCATCTATCTAGCCTTTAGGGTGCACAGCAAAAGTTATGTCTGCTGGAATTTTAAAATTCTTTGGCATCATTTTTGTTTGCATCATCCTTTAGAAGTTTTACACTCAATTTATCCACAGGTCATATTAAAATCCATAGTTTTGGTCCCCAAACCTGCCCTTGACTTATGCATGAGGTTGACATAGTCAAGTATATATGGTAGTTTAGATTCCTTTATTTCATTTTTTAGGTGCCCGTCCATTTTTGGGAAATAAACCGCAAACACTAGTCCCATCGAGAATTATCATAGACTGTGGTCATTTACTGGTTTTGAATGACATGTCCTTGTCAGATGAATCCCATCGCATTGAACCATGGCACTTAAAATAGCCACACTGGACTATTTCTGAAGTACAGATAGAGTAGAGTTGGCTAAGGCTGTGCAGGTGCCAAACTAGTACCTGGATACTGTTTGTTTGTATCCTGTCTTTCTCCCAGCATGGAATCCAAAGCAGGGTACAATGTATATGATGGGCTGGATGACAGCCAGTAAACTGAAGCTGAAGATGGAGGCTTTGTGGATTGGTGGTTCTCATGTTTGTGTGCTAGATAAGCAACCTGCCCTGGGTGGTGTTGCCCTCCCCCTGAAGGAGCAGGTGTGTAGCTTGGGAATACTTATAGTTCCATCTTTATCACTGAAAATGCAGATGGACTCAGTGACTCAAAATGCTCAGGCCAAGTTCGTCTGGTTCTTCAGCAACAGCCATTTCTGGACAGATATAACTTCTGGACAGGTATAACCACAGTAATCCATGCATTGGTAACAGCCCAGTTAGACTACTGCCATGCACTTTACATGAGGCTGCCCTGGAAAACAACTTGGAAACTGCAGCTAGTGCAAAATATATTCATTAGTCTGTTGACTAAAACATGATACAGCATCTGTGTAATACCAGTTTTAAAGAAATCGTTCTGGCTGCCAATATATATTTCGTCTGAATGCAAGGTTCTGGTAATGACATTTAAAGCACCAAAGAGGTTGGGACCTTGGTGGGATACAGGTCTACCGCCACCCTGGTTTGCTCTGCGGGGAAGCCGCAATGGACAAATCGCGCGGCTCCCTCATGCAGTGAAAAGGACCCGCAAAAAGCGGGTCCTTCTTGCAGTGCCATAAAAACGTCACAGTGCACCAATGGTGCACTCATGATGTCTTCATGATGCTGGGATGTGTGGAGGCTAAGCGTCTGTCACATCAAAATGGCGGTGCCCGTGTAGAAAGGGCGCCGACATTTTGCCGCTGCCAGTACGTACTAGGCTAACCCTAGTATGTACTAGGGTTAGGGAATGTCTAAATGGTGCACGCTCCCTAACCCTACTGCCGCCACGCTATATTTTGCTCATCTGTATCCCGCCCTTGATACTTGAAAGAGAGAATATATCTCCCTATATATTCCTTCCTGAGGTTTGATATATGCTGGAATGGCCCTGCACTAGGGCTCAAAACAGGCCAAACAGAGTGGCTTCTGGCCACTTAATGGGCATGGCATTTAGACAGTGCACGCTTCTGAAGTGGCTAGAAGCTGCCAGCAAAAGGAGCAGATTTAAACCGCTTCAGGAGTGGGCCATCCAGTCGCTGCGGTCCTGGAGCAATGGTGGCCAGAGATTACTCCTTCTGAGCCATCTGCTTCGGCCCTGTGTCATCTTTGCTGTACAACCCCAGTCACAAAATACTCTCTCCTTAGAGGCCCAGTTGGAGCCAATGTTGCTCTCATTCCAGTATCACATGAAAATGCAGTTGCTTACTAAACCCTTTAGCAACAGCAATAGAAAGTTTGAGTCCTAAGTGATTTTACTTTAATCTGCACATGTCCCACACTATTTTGAACTATTTGAACAAGATAGTTTGTCTTCTTTTAACTTGTTAAATTGTTTAATACATTTAATATTACCGGCTAGCATTCTGTAGTGCAGTTACACATTTGTAAAATAGGGTTATAAATCTGTAAACTGTTCTGTATTCAGTAAGACTATATAATCACGATTGTGGTATAATCATAAACGCACACACACCGAGCTCACCTTAACAGTGAACAGCCACATTAAGCAAAGGAGGTCTGTTGAGCCTCCAATCTCAGTCATGCTAGATGACATTTTCAGTCCCTCCCACCAGTCATCAAGGCTGCAATAAGAAATTGTGAAAGGATCCTGCCATTAATAGTTGTATAGTCCCTCAGTAGTGGGATGGGACTAGAAACATCTTCCTCCTTACACATTGATCAGCAAGTTGATTTTACTGAGATCTTTAATAAATAATAATAATAATAATACTTTTATTTTTATACCGCTTTTCCTGCAGATCAAAGCGGTTTACAGTCAGATCTCTAGGGTGGGCTATACATATTCAAATAAATAAGTATGGTTGTTGCTTTTTTAAAAAATAAATGTTGGATATATGTTAGTCACATGCATTTATATGATTATACTTGGTTTCTTTTCAGATCCTATAAATTTTATGTCACTGGCGTCAGAGTGTGCCATAATGAATGCCACAGGTTGTTGGGTTTGATGTTATTGTTTTCTCACAACACTCTTTTCATCCTGTCCTGGACATACCTTTGTCTGTGCCATTATTCAGAGAATTTGGCATACAATATAGATGTGAGGCATATGCAAAAACGCAATCTGGAGTGAGAGCCATAACAATTCTTAGATCACGAGACATGTAATCACCAGTTTTGTATCAGATGTGAATAGTTTGGAATGTGCATTCATTAATTTAACCTATCTTTTGAAAAAAATCTGGGGCAGTTGAAAAGATTTGGATTATTAATAAAATGTGCATAGTTTTTACTCCTAAAATTGTTTTGTATTTTACACATGTTTAGAATGTAGATACAAGTAATTGTTTCTGGTAGAAATGTTGTTTGCTGCACAGGAAAAAGCAATTTAAACATCTTCAAGTATGAATTTGAATATTTGCCAGACAGTAGATTTATATGCCAAACATTTTCACAGAATATTCCCACTGGAATATTGTCTTTCAGAAAATAATTGAATTTAGCTTTTGTTATCAGTGTGTGTGAGAAGTAAGCCTTAACTGCCAGCCCACAGTGTTAAGTCATATTTTAGTCACATAGCCTGCATTCTAGTTTCTTCATCGTCCTTGATATAGTATATACTTGAACAGGGGAGAGAGCACGGTTCTGTGCATATCCTACTCAGAAGTGCAATCCACTGAATTCAATGGCACTTATTCCCAAGCAAGTGCGTATGGTATTGCAGGCTTGATGTAGCCCATTTACTTTCACCTAGGAATAGACATATAGTAGAAGCAGAACTTGGAGACATTCTTTTTCAGACTACACCTTCCAGAAGCCCACAGCCAGCAAGATCAGTGTCATACAAGTTTTTGGAGGCTACAGTCCAAAAAACAACTTTTCTGAGAGGAAGTAGGATAGCATGCACACACAGATACAGGCTGACAAATATTTTATTTTGTGAAGACACCCTGTGAAGAAGAATTTTTTGTTAAAATGCCCAGTAACTTCACTAGGCATTTACAAGTCTGACTTTACATGTGCCCTTAAAGTCTCATGGAAGGCATCATATACAGAAAGAACAGATTTTAGGCAGTATAAATCTTTTGTTGATTTCAATGGCCTTTCAGTTTGTTCTAAGTAGGTAGAATGAATTCATGCAGATATGGACTCTACTGCACTTCCCCCCAACCACAGGCAATCATTATTGAAAGGATAGTCACTTCCTTATCTATCCAGATATTTTCAGCTACAGTCTCTTACCATGGCCTTCTTGGGTGAGACTCACAGAGTATAGGCAAAAATGTCTAGAGGGTCAAAGGTTATCCTTTGTTACATTAATGTGTAGAATCATAGAATCGTAGAGTTGGAAGAGACCACAAAGGCCATCCAGTCCAATCCCCAGCCATGCAGGAACTCTCAATCAAAGCATCCCTGACAGATGGCTATCCAGCCTCTGCTTAAAGACCTCCAAGGAAGAGTGTTCCACTGCTGAACAGCCCTTACTGTCAGGAAGTTCCTCCTAATGTTGAGGTGGAATCTCTTTTCCTGTAGCTTGCATGCATTGTTCCGGGTCCTATTCTCTGGAACAGCAGAAAACAAGCTTGTTCCCTCCTCAATACGATATCCCTTCAAGTATTTAAACAGGGCTATCATATCACCTTTTAACCTTCTCTTCTCCAGGCTAAACATCCTCAGCTCCCTAAGTCGTTCCTTATAGGGCATGGTTTCCAGACTCTTCACTATTTTAGTCGCCCTCCTTTGGACACGCTCCAGTTTCTCAACATCCTTTTTGAATTGTGGTGCCCAGAACTGGACACAATATTCCAGGTGGGGCCTGACCAAAGCAGAATAGAGTGGCACTATTACTTCTCTTGATCTAGACACTATACAGTGGTGCCTCGGGTTACGAAATTAATTCGTTCCGCTGTCAATTTCGTAACCCGAAAGGCTTTCGCAAGCCGAATCCCCATAGGCGCTAATGGGGAAAAGCCGCGATTTGGTGTGAAATCGCGCAGAAAAGCACCAAAAGTTTTTTCGTAACCCGAAAAAACTTTCTTAACCCGGAAAATTTTTTTTAAATTATTTTTTTTCGTATCCTGAAAATTTCGTAACCTGGGTATTTCGTATCCCGAGGTACCACTGTACTTTTGTTGATGCAGCCTAAAATTGCATTGGCCATTTTAGCTGCTGCATCACACTGTTGACTCATGTTCAATTTGTGGTCTGCTTGGACTCCCCCATCCTATATCTGTGCATTTTATTTTTCCTCCCTAAGTGCAGTACCTTACATTTCTCCATGTTGAATTTCATTTTGTTAGCTTTGGCCCAGCTTTCTAGTCTATTCAAGTCATTTTGAATTTTGATCCTGTCCTCTGGAGTATTAGCCATTCCTCCTAATTTGGTGTCATCTGCAAATTTGATTAGTATGCCCCCAATTCTGTCATACAAGTCATTGATAAAGATGTTGAATAATACTGGGCCCAGGACAGAGCCCTGTGGGATCCCACTGCTCTCCAGGATGAAAAGGAGCCATTGTTGAGCACCCTCTGGGTTCGTCCCATCAACCAGTTACAAATCCATGTAACAGTTGCCTTGTCTAGCCCACATTTTACAAGCTTGTTTGCAAGAATATCATGGGGAACTTTGTCAAAGGCCTTACTGAAATCAAGATATACTATATCCACAGCATTCTCTTCATCTACCAAGCTGGTAATTTTATCAAAGAAAGAGATTAGATTTGTCTGGCATGACTTGTTTCTCTGAAACCCATGTTGACTTTTTGTGATTATAGAATTGTCTTCTAGATGTTCACAGACTCTCTGTTTAATGATCTGCTCTAGAATATTTCCTGGGATTGCTGTCAGACTAACTGGACGATAATTGTTGGGATCCTCTTTTTTCTCCTTTTTGAAGATGGGGACAACATTTGCCCTCCTCCAGTCTGCGGGGACTTCTCCTGTTCTCCAGGACTTCTCAAAGATTATTGCCAATGGCTCTGATAGTACAGTTACCAGTTCTTTTAATACCCTTGGATGTAGTTCATCTGGGCCTGGAGACTTATATTCATTTAGATTAACAAGGTATTCCTCTACTATCTCTTTGCTTATTCTATGCTGAAATTTCCCCATTCTGTCCTCTGCTCCTCAGGTTGAGCACCCTTTTCCTTTTCTCATCCCACCAAGTTTCAGTGATGCCTATTATATCATATTTGCTTTGTTGTACTAGGAGTTCAAGTTCCTCTTGCTGATTTCCCATGCTCTGTGCATTAGTGTAGAGACATCGCAGACCAAGGGTCCCCTTTACTTGCTGCCTGTGCAAGTTTTTTGGCCTCCCACTGTTGGGTCCTTGAACTATTTGTCTTGTTTCTTTTGTATCAGTTTGACTATTTTCTCCAGCCCTTTTGCCTTCCTTAATATTGTCTCCCTCCCCCATGTAACTCAGTTTAAAGCCCTCCTGATCAAATTCTTGAGACTGTTGGCAGAAACATTTCTTCCAACTGGCGTGAGATGCAACCCATCCGTGTGTGGAGTCCTCATTTGTAAAACTGTGTGGAGGAACTACAAATAATTTTGGCTCAGTCCAGATGGGCCAAATATGGCGTGCTTGTGCCGTATTAGGGCTAACGGACTGCACGGCAACTGCACGGTCCCTAGTCCTATTACGGTGCCGTGTCGGAACAATGGTGGCATCCTGTACAGATGGTCACCACCATTGCTACATAAGTGCTGCACGGCTTCCGCATGGCACCGCGCTGCACTTATGTAACTAGTTCACCATGGCTCGCCATGGCGGACTATTTACACTGCAAGACATGTGGTGTAGTATGTACTCTATTGGCAAGGCTAGGTAGAGACATGAGGCTGGAGAGAGATGCAGCTGAAGACGCACTTAGGATCTATGGCTGGATTCCAAGTTTTGTGATCAGCACAAATCCTTGCCTCCCAAGATTTCACAGATCCTTGCATCTCTCCAGTCACACCTCTCTCCAGCCTTGCATCTCATTTGTTCACTACTTGGCTGAAATGAGACTGAGGATCTGAGAAATGAATAAGCAAGAGCACCAAACAGCTGCTGCCTTAAAGGAAGAAGCAGATGACTAGCAGCAAAAAGTTTTGCATTTTGGAAGTTTTCAGATTTCTGGACTAGGGATGCTCGACCTGTAGTACAGGCTGTTAAGTATACTTATGTTTAGTACAGCTTGATGCCATTAAAAGGCTTGGGCCTTTTAATTTTGTAATACCATGAGTTTTAGGCTTTTATTTTGAAAGGTATAAAATGTAAGGTTCTCCCCCATCCCAGTTTTCTTGTCAGCTGAAGTATATTTTCAGAATAATAGGGTTGAGACTGTGAAAATAAAATGACTCTTTGGTTACAACAACCACAGCAAAGAAAAGTCTTCAGATACAAGGCTGAACAAGCAGGAATTCAACAGATCTTTCCCATCATTTCTTCCAAAATGTGTTAAACAGCAGGATTACAATCAAGTTAAACTGTATGTATGTTCCTTGTGGCAATGTAAGGCTCTTGCTGGGTTTTTAACATAAACAGAGTTTGTCAGTTCTAATCAGCTTCAGATTGAGCTCCAGGCTAGCAAAAGCGACAGGACAATTTTAGCACAACGTCTCTTGAAAACTGGTTTGATTATTAATTTTAGATAAAGTTATGCTAGATTAAAGTCTCCTGCAGATTGTTTTTCTTCTTTTGGATTTCACTGATTAGCCTAAACAGGAGATTAAGTGATGTCTGTGATGTAAGGGAAATGTCCTTTTGGGTACTTAAAAGTCTATTTTGAATTTACAATGATTCAGTTCTAGCACTTTAAACATCATGTATGATATCCCTGTTAATGTGAACATTTAACTGTTTAACTGAATCACTTTGTGTTTTCAGGAGGAATATATATTTTGCAGTTGCTTAAAGTCAGTATATAGGCCCAATGCATACATCACAACCCATCTCTTAACCTTGGCTGAAAAATAAAGTTGACTCTCTCTTTTGCATAATTCCTACTCTGTTCCTAGCATTCACCAAGCTTGGATCCTAGTCAGGGAGAATCCTTTTAGTATTAACCATAAATTACTGTCAGCATACTTATAAACCAAGATTGAGGCTTCTTACACATTGTGTTCAATAAATACAAATATTAGACTTTGATGCATAAGACAGGAAAGCTGTCTGTTGCCAGAGACTGAATGGACAAGCTAGGGCTGATGGTGGCCCTCTGACCACCTTGGGAAAACCAAGCTGTATTCTAAAGGCAAACTGGACATTTTCCCACTGATCTGACATTAATTTGAATATCTCAATAAATAAGCCTTATCTACTAAAAGAAAAATCCCAGAAATGTCTGCTAAATGTGTCCTTATTAGAGAAATCTCTATAAGTGAAAAGAGAGAGAGAAAGATAAATTCTGTTCTGAAATGCTGGTTCACATGTTCAACATATAGTATTACGTCAGCATTCGTATGTATTTTATTATTCCTAATATGAAATTACAGAATGAAACTACTAAAATCTCTAAATCACTGGATGATACAGATTTTCCTGCACTAAAAATATCATAGACTATTTAAACCCATTGTATATTATTTTTATCGGTCTTACACTTGGTCAGCAGAATCTGAATCTGAATATGCTCTTGAGATTCTTGAATTAAAACAGAAGTCAAATTGCACCTGACGGATCTTGATTAAGTTTTAGCTTATTTCAAGTTGGAAGTGCTGTAGTGGTAATGAAATGTTCTTCCATTGAATTTATATTCTGATTGTCTATTTCTAGGATAATACATAGATAACACAGTGACTATTACGTGATCAAATGACAGCATTTGTGTTTTAGGAACATTTTCTTCAATACAGACCCCATAGGATTTGATGTGAGCAAAAAGCTGCATAATAGTAAAATTAATAGCATAATAGCAGGATGCATTGGCTTAGTGGTTAAGATGCCAATTCTGATGATCAGAAGATTGGAAGGTTGGCAGTTCGAGACCCAAGTGCCATGCGATGGAATGAGCTCTTGTCACTAGTCCCAGATTCTGCCAACCTGGCTGTTCAAATGCAAATAGGTAAATAGGTACCACTTTGGTGGGAAAGTAAGCAGCATTCTGTGCAGTCATGTTGGCCACATGACTACTAGAGTAGTCCTTGGACAATGCTGGCTCTTCGGCTAAGTAACGGAGATGAGCACTATCCCCTAAAGTGGGTTACAACTACACATTCATGTCAAGGGGAAAACTTTACCTTTACCTATCATTTCCCCAAAAAAGGAAACCTATTAAGTTCAATTCAATATCTAAATAATATACAATAAATTTTTAAATTTTTCATAGTTTTTCTAAACTGGTTTTCACAGAGCTTATATTAATGTTGTCTGTTCTGCTGATAAATCTAGGACTATGTCTAGGACTTAGGTCTTTTCATTTTAAATTGAGACTATGGTGGGAACTCGCTTGTGTTTCTGATGGATCTCATTCCTTCCAAGAGAAATGGCAGCTCCCTCTCTGTCCTTCAGATCCTCAAGCATCCTGAAACCCTCTGGAGCAAGTATTTTAGTATTCTGACAGTAGGCCACAGTAGGAGAGGGAGGGAAAGATAAGTAGTCTTAATTCTACTTCACTTGGATACCAAAATATATCATTGGATCCTTGCTGCTGAAGTAATAGTATGTATTAACATGCTGCTTGTTTAGATTTCGTGTGTGTGTGTGTGTGTGTGTGTGTGTGTGTGTGTGCGCACGCACACACACATATACATACATGAAATTTTAATAAGCAGCATGTTCTAAAGGCAAATATTACGTACTGATGTGGACCAAGGATGTCCTGAGACTTTTTGCTATCTAATGGAGTAACAGATGGTATCTCCCACCTGCCCAAACCAAGATACATTGTTGAAACCAGGCAAGATGCAGAAAATTCTTCAAGCAAAATTCCTCAATAGCAACTGACCAACTAACAATTTTCTATCCTTCAAGACAACCCAAATCTGCTGCCTGCGCCAGGCTTATCAATCTACTTAATGTTTAGGGTAGCCCTGGTGTCACAAAACAATAATGTGAGCTTTTTTCCTCTTTAAAACAGATCTGCCGATTTCAGCGGTATCTTCCAAACAAGAAAGATCATCAGAAGCTTTTTTCAGATCAGCCCATGATGTTCATATCACGTACAAGTCAACCTCCCTGCAAGAAACTCTGTGAGTTAGTAGAACTTTGTGGAGGAAAAGTGTGTAAAACAATCCGTCAAGCTAAAATCTGTATTGGCGAATGTAGGGTTGGCAAGTACACAGATGTGCAGTGTTTATCAGAAAAATGGATTCTAGGTAAGAGATCTCATTTTTTTACTTTGTAGTATAAAACTATGCTGGTGTTAGCATCTAATTCTTGAAATTGACATATCTGCCACTAGTACTGTTAATCACATGATTGCTGTCAATTTGCATGTTTGAAAAGCTAACTCCTTCTCCAAGTAAAACTCCGGCGGGATACAGACCGCCATATAGTACGTCTTCTATACGTACTAGGGTTAGGAAGGGGCGGTTCCTCCTCACCCCCCTAACCCTAGTACGTATAGAATACGTACAACATGGCGGCGCCCCTTCCACATGGGGGCCGCCATGTTTACGTATCGGACGCTGAGCGTCCGTACGTGTCGCGGCGCCTATGACGTCGCGAGTCCGCGCCAGGCGCCTCGCAACGTCATAAAGGCGCCACAAAAAGAAGCTCCGAAATGGAGCTTCTTTTTTGCTCCGCGCAGGAGCCGCGTGGTTTGGCTGCTGCGGCTCCCTCGCGGAGTAAATGGCGCCGGCGGGAGACCGCCGCAAAGCGGCGGTCTGTATCCCGCCACTGTGACCTTGAAAACCTGCCATAACATGCAAGCCTACCATAACCTGGTGGTGGTGGTGTTCCTTCAAGTTGATTCCAACTTGTGGCAACCCTAAGGTGAACCTATCATAGGGTTTCCTCGGCAACCCTATCATACAGTTCACCACTACCATCTTCTTAGGCTGAGAGAGTGTGACTTGCCTCAGGTCACCCAGTGGGTTTCCATGGCTGAGCCGGGATTCTAACCCTCGTCTCCCAGTGTCCTAATCCAACACTCAAAGTACTATACCACACTGGCCCTCTTAGGAATGTGTTAATGTGCAAATTTGGGTTTGGTTGGTTTTGTCAAGTTAAGGTTTTGATTCTTTACTACTATGAAGTGGTTACCTATAAACATATACTAGCCTGAATCCTATTGATGGTGGCACAGTGGTTAAATGCCTGTACTGCAGCCACTCACTCAAAACCATAAGGTTGCAAGTTCAGTATCAGCAAAAGGGCTCAAGCTTGACTCAGGCTTGCATCATTCTGAGGTTGCTAAAATGAGTACCCAGCTTTTGGGGAGCAATTAGTTTAGATTCAGGCTACTGAGTTCGGTAACCAGGGTTATACTTTTTCCTGTTCCTAGGATCAGAAAAATTCCTGTTGCCATATAAATCTATCACTTCAGCTCATTCAAAGGTTTCCCTATCTGACTGCAGGCAAATGCATGCCAAAGTAGAGCTCATGATTGCTTGCACAGACAGGAGATTGCTGTGTGATCTAGTTGTTGTAGTCTGAGCTGTGACAATTTTTCCCTGTATATGTGCATTATTTCCCAGATGGAAATTTCCAGGGTACATTGGGAATGCTGGCTAGAGAGCTGCATCCCCATCCATGCACTAGGCCAGGGGTTGGCAACCTACGGCCCGCGGGCCGGATCCGGCCTGGCGAGGCCTTGGGACCAGCCCCAGCCTGGTCCTGCCACCAATTGCCGTCCACACCGTTCCGGGCACCATTTTGAGTTCGGCCCCCAGTTGTCTGAGGGACAGCAACCCGGCCCCTGGCTCAAAAAGATTGCCTACCCCTGCACTAGGCTAAAGCCCCATTCACTTCTGGAAGCATATTTAATCAACATGTGGGGACAAAAAAGAGGCCTGTTTCCAGTGCTGTCATTCTCCTTTAGCAGAAAGCAACAGGACTGCACAAAAGGGCAGAAAAAAATTAACTTTTTAACAGATTTGTTTTTAAAAAGTAAAATTTTAAATTTAATTTTTAAAAGCCTGGAACCTTTCCTTTCTCCTCCCACTGAGCCTCACCTAACTCACACCAACTCTTCAGCATTTTAAAGGGACCCAGGCAAACGCCACATCCCATTTCTGCAAAAAGGCCAAAATTTGGGGAACAGTGATTTCATTCCTTCCTTAAGATGTCGCCTAGTGTGGCTCACACACCCCTAGTGATGCCCCTGCTCCTCTCTACTCGCATTAATTCAACACATTTTCAGAATGAGTGACCACTTTAATAGTTTCAGTATCCTCAGTGAAAGAAGATCCCACATTGAGTTAGTCAGTAGATCTCCCAATTATCTATTTGATTTTATGCAGACAAAGAGGAAATGCACGCATCCAAAAGCTGCTTCTAATCTCACCATATATCAAAATATTGTCTGAGCATTAGTGACATTCCTGTGATTAACAGGATAATTTTTCCCCAAACAGTCTGCTAAAAATCAAAGTCTAGACATTTTCTTATTAAAAATAAAAAAGATGGTTCATAGCCTTAATGTTGTATATTTTCAGTTCTATACTAAGTTATATCTCAGTTGGGGGAGTTAATTGAACTGAACCTTAACACCCCTTTCACTTCTTTGCCCTTTTGAACACCATTTTTTCTAGACTGAACAATGAAGGAATACACTAGATTTTACAGTGAAATTGGATGTCACTATTTTTATATACTAGGGAAAATACAGTGGACCCTTGTTATACGCTGGGGTTTGGTTCCAAGATCCCCCGTGGGTAACAAAATCGGTGGATGCTCACGTCCCATTAAAAATAATGACATAGCAAAATGGTGTCCCTTATAAAAAATGGAAAATCAAGGTTTGATATTTGAAATTTATACCTTTCTTTTTTAACATTTTCAAACCATGGATGCTTGAATCCGTGTATAAAAAAATATGTGTATAAGAAGGGCTGACGGTATACATGTTCAAGTGTACAGATCTGTTGATTCTGCGTTCATTCTAAATAATATTCTTTACTTTCCATCCAGATTCAATTACCCAGCACAAGATCTGCCCCATGGAAAACTACATATTTCCCAACAGAGTTTAGCATCCATTGGATTATTAATTGTCACAATCTTTGGAATTCATCTAGCAAACTGAATAGTGAATCCTTGCAAGCTTCAGTTTGTCAATGGAACATTATTGAAGTAGTTGAAAAGACAAGCTTTACAAAAAAACTCCAAGAATTTGCAACATTGAGAAGTAAGAGAATGTGTTTAATGCACATGTTTAGTTTCACACACAGTATAGCCCAATGTTTTTTTTAAAAATACTATCTGAACAGTCAGTGAACATCACATAGATAATTATATTGTGGTAAAGCCACTATTTTAATTTAGTGAATGTTAAATTGGGCTGAAATATCTCTACCTGGTGCTTATGAAGTCAAATTCTAGAAAATATAAAGTTGCACAAGATGAATCGGATCAATATTTTTATTCTTTATGACCATAAAGTCTCATCTATTGGCTTTGTACAAATGTTTAACAAAATTGCCAATGCAAGGCTGTTTGCCAGTGAGGAACCACTCTTCATGGACAGCCATACAAACTCTTTTATTAGGGAATTTTCTGCCAAGGCAGCAATATGTCATAGGCTGAAACAGAAATATTTTAATGAAAAGTGACATGTGAACACATGGTTCCCAGTAAACACCAGAATATGATGTTTAAAACTGTATCATGGTCTTCTAGCCCTCTCATAAATGTTTTACACATGAAAAACTTGTCATCGCTTATTTATGTAACCAAACATTCTAAATTGGTTTTGTCATAAATTCTCTTGAAATGAATTTCAAGCTGTGAACAGAGCAGCCTCTTGGGATAACTGTTCTTTTTTTAGGCACATGTGTAACAGTTTCTATAGTGAGAGCTTAATAAAGATATTTATTTAAATGACAGACTTGACGCCATTGTTTTCATAGGTATTGCTCCCCACTTGGTAGCTGTGTGGCAAATGTAGTTTTTTGTGCATTCATTGTTAAACAGTCTTGCTTTTAGCTACTTACATGAAAATATGTCTTAGAGTATCTGTAGTCATTAGAACATATGCAAGTAGGAACTGTTTTGACTAATATATATTTGCAAAAAGTCCTCAGAACAATCCATCACAGGTAGAAGTCTCCTCTTGCACTTGGGGCACTTCACTCACTGCATACCTAAATATCAGGTTTGCCACCAGTTGCACACTGAACAACAAATTTTATCTGTATAATGCATGTGTTGTTTTCAGACATTATGTTTCATCAAGAAACATTAAAGTTACTGTTGGACATGAGAGCACGGCCTAGGTCATTCAAACACAAAGACTGGTGAGGACATTTGTGCCTATTCTGTGAACAACATACTGTGAAATGTTAGCCTATCAACTGGCATAAGGTCTTTAAGTCTGGAGATGATCTAGAGGTCTTTGTGCAAAAGAAACAGCAAATCCAGGGAGATCATCATTCCTGCAGAATTACCTTCTAAATCTGCCAGAGAAAATAATGAAAGCCTAGCTTGTCCTCTACAAGGCAGGAGATCTCCTTGGTGAGTTCCTGCATGGCAGGGAACTGGATGGCCCTTGTGGTCTCTTCCAACTCTATGATTCTGTGGTCCTAGGTGCTCCCAAAGCTGTGAATCCTGAAAAGGTAACTATGGCTGTGACACAGTCAAAAAAACCAAATGCATTAAGCAATACTAATTGCTTTTACCTTTTTCAATTAATTTTCCATGACAAGTGGACATTCAACATCTCTTGTTTACAAGCACAGATGATGGTCTACTTATTAGAAATCTCCAATACCCAGAGTGCATTGTAGCATAACCTGTGAGGAGTGATACATTATGCCCTTTCTCCATTTACATGAGTGATAATATAGACTAATTTTCCTTGGTAGAAACTACTTACAAAAATAGGTCTTCTAGATAGTGCAGCAACTATGGGATAGTTCCCAGTGGGAAGATTGTCTGCCCTTGGATAAACTGCTTTCGGACATTCCCAAGCTAGAGGCCTTGGGACAAGAAATGGACTGTGCCTCTTAGAGCAGTGGTTTTTAACTTTTTCTTAACCAGTGACCCTCTTTAAATATCCTTTTTGCAGCAGAGACTTGCAAGACTTAACTCAAAATTTAAAATCCTAAAGTGTATCAAATATTTATTTAAAGGGTCTTCATTTGGAGAGAAGGGAGAAAGAAATGTACAAATTCCTATTATTTTAGATTGTAAGCCCAAGGGCAGGGAATCGTCTAACTAAAAGATTGTATGTACAGCGCTGTGTAAATTTACAGCGCTTCATAAATAAAGGTTAATAATAATAATAATAATATTTTTATTGGAATGATTCCAACAACAACAACAAACAACAATAATACCTGAACACTGAACCATGGCCTAATATTATTTGTTAATTTTATTTAAATAATTAATGAGAAGGCTGGTGTTACATTTCATTTACAAGCCTTGTTATATTGGGCTTAATAGCTGAAACTTGTATCCAGAGTTCTGATTCTATGTTTTTCAAACAGTTTCTTATACTTAATTTTAAGGTAAATGGGAACAGAGAATGATTCTTCACACAAATATGTTGTTACAAAAGGCAACAATACTTTCATGCTGTGCAGCCTAGCAACAGTGGAGCCAACAAGTCCATCTTTGCCCTCTATCCCTCCATCCCATCCTTTCCAGCTGAGAGCACTTCAGTCTCCCATCAGAAATGCATAAACACCAGCTCAGCTGCTTAACCCACCTCCTCTGGAGTTGAGATATTTCTGACAAGAGACCGAACTGCTCTTGGCTGGAAATGAGGGAAGGGAGAGGAAAAGAGAAGGCAAAGGCTGGCTGGCTCCACTGTCATTTAGCTGTTCAATTCACCTCCTACTTGCAGTGGAGCAGCCACTTGACAAGGAACGCAGAGGCCCAGCCAGCCAACCAGCTTTTGCTTTGGCTCTTGTCACGTGGCCACTCCACTGCAGTTAGACCATGAGCTGAGCAGCTTTCAAACCTTTGAGGCCCCCAGATGGCTTCCAGTGACAATGGCAGCACAACTGCTCAGTGTCTCATGGGGCTTATGAAAGAAGACTGTAAAATAGCAGTGGAAGCACCTTTTCAATTGATTGCAGAAAAGTACAAATTGCCCCCTTGCTAAATAGTGATCAGAGGAACTCAGCAGGGACCTGATTGCCAGTAGTCAGTGTCTGGTGGATAAAGAGATCGGGAAGGAAAAAGGACCAGGACCGGGACACAGATGGCACTGAGGAGGTTGTAAGAGCTGTTCACAGCTGCTTTTTGCAGCGTGTTGGGTGTGAGTGCCATCACCTCTTTTTAAATTCAAGATAGAAAATAAATTCGAACAAGGTAAGCGACACCCAAGGAGATCCAAGAGGTTAATAATGCTCCCAAACTCGTATACTAGCTATTTAATGGAGTATGGCATCACAATAAGAGAAATATCACATAGTTCATTCAGGAGATGGCTTATGCTGTGCCTTAATGCTGCTGAATCAAAAAAAAAAAAACATTCAGTTTTCTAATGAATAACTAAAAGTAAATATTTTTATTACTTTTGAGAAACAGGATAGTAAAGAGTTGCTTTTAAAAAATATATTCATAATGTTGATGTTGGGTTGGGTTGATGGGGGTACTTTTCCTATTTCTTTTCAAATATCCCTTGTTGCAGGTCCAGGAAAAATTGTTCTCCAGTTACATTTATGGATTGTAATCATTTTGGTCCAACATTATTTTTGGTGCTACCGTTGTTCACAGTTTTTGGTATCTGGGATCTGAAAAAAGAGGCTTTTCTTACACCAGCACAAAGTTCTCCTGAAAAAATACATTTTCCCAATCAACCTTTCCTTAAGAACACTCTTTTAAAGATATATATTTCCGTTCTACAACTGTACTATTCATCCTGATATATAGAAAGTGCACAAATTGGCTTTCTGATATAAGCTTGTTGCCATAAATAAAAATCCAGTCACTTCTTTCTATTGAAAATAATTGGGATGCTACTTGAACAAACTTCTCTGAAGGCATCCTATTCACTGAGTGATAAAACCATTACCATGGGAATGTCTCATCTATCAGGGTTTGATTCCAAAGAAACCCTGCAGAAGGGGAAAAAATTATTAGTTAATAGACAATGATGTGCGTGCAGTGCCATTGGCTAATGTGGAGTGGGGCAAACCACAGGAGCTCCAATCCACAGATGGCTAGCCCACTAATACAGTGGGCTAAATGTATTAACTAGCACACACTGTATATACTTATGTATATGTCTAAAAATTTGGATCAAATAATCAACAAAAAATCCGAGTCATCTTCAATGTAAGTACTCTAAAAAATGCAACCTGGTGAAAGACAAGAGCGTAATCTTTCCCAGAAGTACTGACAGTACCACCCCTTTGCTGACTAATCCATCCAGTTTTTGGTGTTAGCGCTGTTATGCCCACTGGAATTTTGTAATGTCTTTGACATTTATTTCCTTTGCTTCATCCTGTAGATCAGGGGTAGGCAACCTTTTTGAGCCAGGGGCCGGGTTGCTGTCCCTCAGACAACTGGGGGGCCGAAGCTGGGGGGAGCTTCCACCCTCTGGGGGTGGGGCTGCATGCCGGGGGTGGAGCTTCCACCCACCGGGGGCGGGGCTGAATGCCGGGGGTGGAGCTTCCACCCTCTGGGGGCGGGGCCAGCACTGGAGGCCTCCACCTCTTTGCCGGCCCCTGAGGGGGCCTCCCGCCAGGCCCTGGACTCCCTCAGGGGGCCCTTCCTCCGCCAAACCTCTCTCTCCGGAGAGAGAGGTCTGGCGGAGGAAAGACCCCCAGGGAGCCCAGGACGCTGGCCCGCCAGGCCCTGGGCTCCCTCAGGGGGCCCTTCCTCCGCCAAACCTCCCTCCGGAGAGGTTTGGTGGAGGAAAGACCCCCAGGGAGCCCAGGAGGGAGCAGGAGGACCCCTGCCTCCCTCCCGCCTGGCCCGCGGCTGTGAGGCAACCACGGGTAGGGCAGGAGGGAGGAGGAGCACCACCGCCCCCTCCTGCCCTGTCGAGGACTAGAGGAGGAGCTCCTCCTCTTGAGGCTGGCTGGCCAATGTGGGCAAGCTGGAGCTCCAACAGCCCGCCCCCTGCCAGCAGCCATTGACCAGCCAGCCCCAGGAGGAGAAACTCCTCCTATTTAGCCCTCCACGCAACCCTGCAGGTGCGTGCAGGGCTATAGGAAGCCGCGGGCAGGCAGTGGTGGCGGCGGCGCACTGTCTGTGGCCCGCCCTCCTCGCCGCCGCCGCCCCAATACCACCTGTGGCAATCGGCTGCAGGACCGGGCTGGGGCTGGTCCTGCCGCCTCCGTGGGCCGAATCCGGCCCACGGGCTGGGGGTTGCCGACCCCTGCTGTAGATTCTTTGTTTCATGCCCCCAGGTTTTACTCTTGATTATCCATGGGTCATTTCAAAATCCATAATTTTGGCCCCAAAACCTGTCCTTGACTTATACATGAAGTCGACTTATAGTTGAGTATGTATGGTAAGTAATCACAGAAGTAAAAGAGAGCTCTGCTTTCCAGCAGAAAGTTCCAAAGGGAGGCCCATTTAGTGTTTCACAAATACAGCCAGCCCTCAGTATCTGTGGGGGATCTGTTCCAGACCCCCTCCCTATGGATACCAAAATCTGCAGGTGCAAGTCTCGATGTCCCCAATGATGGTGAGTGCATGTGGCTGCTCCACTATGAGGGACAGCTCGTCCTCACCACTCACCCTTTGCAAGTGGAACTGGTGGACAGGAAAAAAGAGGAGAAAGAAAAAGAGAGAGAGGGTGGGAGAGAGGGAGCTCACCTGGTGTTGAATCCGGGGCCAGGGGACATTGGCCTTCCCCCCCTGGGGTGTAGGGGACCCTCCCTTTGCCCCATCCTGTCCTGGCCCTGGCTCTTCAGGGTGCATGCAGAAGGCCAGCCCAGTCCTGCCCCCCCCCCCCACAGGGACTCTTTACTGCTGCTGGACCCCTCACTCTGGTGAGCCTTGGGTTCCCCTGGTGAGTCAACCTAGCCAAGTGGCGAAAGCTCTCCTCCCCCCGCCCCCCACCAGCCTTTGGCCCTGCATCTCCCAGATGCCAGGAAGGTGCAGTGCATGTCTCCCCATTTGTGTGTGTGTCTCTTCATGGCCCCCTCCTTCCCTCTCTCTTCCCATCCTGGGGGAGGGGGGCAGACTAAGAGGAAATCCCATTGTTCCTAATGGCAGTGCCCCAATGTATACGCACCGCCATTGGGAACAATACAGGCTTACCATTCACAGATACTCAAAACTATGGATGGCAAGTCTATGGATACCAAGAGCCAACTGTAGATGGAAACACCTCCAAACCTTTTGCTCATGGTCTGAATGGAATATTCAGGGACATAGCCACTGGAATATCAGCATACAAAGGGATCTTGCAGCATCTTAGAGACTAACTGTGCAAAATAAGTTGTAACATGAATTTACGTAGACTTGGTTTACTTCCGCAGACAATATTGTAACTGTGGGATGTATGTCAGTGCCTATCCGTAACAGTCTTCCATAAAATATCACAAAAGCAGAAGGCATTAATATGTCCTTCTAGCTAACTGCTTATTAGAGGACGGTATTCATTATTACTGCAACCCATTTCTTGAACAGAGGTCCTTTTCATCATAAAACAGGGCCTTAAAACAACTTTCTTCCATCCAGCGCAGCTAGTAACATTAGTAATGAGATTGCCTGGAGGTAGTTGATGGCAAGGATGAAAGCTAATGATAAGTGGGTGGATCTGACATCTCATTTGTCACACAGAGCTTTCCATTATAGTGGCCTCTAAACAGCATGTAGATAACCAGTACATAAATGACTATGCTGGTGCTAATGTCGGAAGATCTGCAACAGCTTTCCCAGGGCACAGATTAGTTTTGCCATGGTTACTTTCATTTCCTTCTCTTGTTTGGATGAAAACCTCTGATGGGCTTGTTTACAAGCAAATACTTGTCAAGCTTTTAAGATATTTGCATTGTGCAGCAACATTTTTTGGATTCCTGTATCCTTTGATCAGATGTTACTATTTTATTTGAGGTCAGGAAGCTGTTAAATCTCATTCCAGTTTCCCACTGAGTGACTAAGCCACAGAAAGGGCACGTGTTGTCCCCCTCAAAAGTTGTTGGACTGCAATTTCTATCATCTCTTGCCATTGTTCATGGTAGTTAGGCTGATGGGAGCTGCAGTCCATGTGAAGGGTTATTATTCCCATCCGGGGCTAAGCATTTGATTAGACACCCATTTTGACTGGAGGTAGCTTTTCAGGGAAATCCTTTAAGTAGACTGACACAATCTTGCCTTGTTGTACAGCACATTTTCAACAACATCATTTTATTTTAAATGGAATTTTGTAACATTTCCATTACATTCCAGTTCCCTGTACCTGTCTGTAGGTGTCTTCAGGCAAGTTAGTGGCAGGAATGGTGTATTTCAACCACCTTCAGGGTAGGAATACAGGAGCGTCTCCTAATGGGAGTCATTTGCCTTTTTGTGGTTTCCAGAGCCAAGTTAGCTTAAATTTGCAATGAACTGCAGTTCCCATCAACCTATATAGCAGGTGGCAAGGGACGATGAGGACTGAGGTGCATCTAGAGGACCACCTGTTGTCCACCTTGACTGTAGGGCTTTTTATAAGTTTTATAAGTCCTAGAAGAAAACAAATAGTATGTGTGTTACTTTCTGAATTGCGAACCACTACTACTCCTGAACTAGTAGAATCTTGGACATATTCATGTAAAGGAAATTCTCCCACCTTTGTCCAGGCTATTTCCTTCTGGTTTATATTGCCTTTTAGCCATGTCCATTTGATATTTAGATGTAAATATCCTGTGTCCTGTACAGCATGAGAGACATGATATCATATTTTTAAAGTCTATAAACACCAGTATTTCCTCACTTGTCTCAAAACAAAATGAGCTCCTTACTTTCTATTTTGTTCCTGCATATGTCATTGAAAGGTATTCATCCTTCTGCTTAGAAAGCTGCTTCAATTGTTTTTTCTTGCTACCAAAAGCTGAGGTGTTTTTACATGCAAGATATCTGCTGCAATGTAAATTGAAAGCCACTGGTATGGTAATGACACCCAGTTCTATTTTTTCTGTCAACCTAACTCCAAGGAACTTGTTTCTGTGCTAAACCAGTATTTGGCATCAGTAACGGACTGGATGGAGCTTAATCCAAACCAGACAGTAGTACTCCTGGTCATTTAAAATGCAGATCACGGTACAGGAATTCAGCTTGTGCTAGATGGGTTGACCCTCCCCCTGAAGACACATGTTTGTCATTTGGATGTCCTCTTGGATTCAGACCTGAACCTGAAGGTTTCTGAACTGGCCAGGAGTGCCTTTGCCAATTAAAGTTAGTGCACCATCTGAGCCCATTCCTGGAAATGTCTAATTTGATCATCGTCTTGTTTATATCTCATGGATTACTGTAATCCACCCTGTGAGGGTGGTACTT
Organism: Sceloporus occidentalis; assembly: GCA_023333645.1. Lineage (NCBI taxonomy): Eukaryota > Metazoa > Chordata > Lepidosauria > Squamata > Phrynosomatidae > Sceloporus > Sceloporus occidentalis. Next base: position 141,038,966 of record JALMGF010000006.1, read on the forward strand.
TTGAAAATTGCTGAGAGACATCAGTTAGCCCAAAGAGCCAGATTATCAACCAGGCCTACAACTCCCTGAAGATATGGGTTTTCTTCTCTTTAACCAACCAAATATGAAGATTGCAGTCAGCAAGAGAGAAGGCTTTCCTCTACCATCAGTGTAAAAACTTCCTCCTGTCCCCCTTGTGTGACATCAACTGTAGGGACCATCTAAATGCCATCAAAGGTCGTATTAGGATTTATATAACTTCTTTCCCTAACAGACAACACATCTCTTTATTTAATGTCACCACAGACACCTTGCCTTGAGCCCAGGCTTTCAATTAGATAGTACTCCCAGAGGCCAAAAGTGCATTTAAAAAACCAATTCTTTATTTAGAGAAGTTAAAACATAATGATTATTTATTACATTTAAAAAACCCCACACTTTCTTGCACTCCTCTCTAGCTAACTCAGACCCTTATAAACCACTCATTTGTTCCTAAATGCTCTCCCTAATACCAAAATGCTGGTGCTTCTGCATTAGCTGCTGACATCCTGAACTGTATGTTTTCAATTAGAAACCTCTTTGTGCAATCAAAGATATGTTTGATTTCTGTATGAAATTCTAAGAAAATTAAGAATATGCATGTTTAAAAAAAATAGAATTGATCCATGTACTCAAGATTGGAACTGGAAAACAAACAAGAAGAAAGACAGAAAATGCTGAAATAAGATAGGCCCATTAAAATGAATCAGTGTGAGTAGAGGTCCTGATGGTTAAGGGAGGAGTTGGCAAAACTAAGTTAGTGAACCTAAGGATTTGTGGTTGGAGGAGGAAAAGTCCTGGGGAAAACATATTTGCTATTGCTATTCTGTACAAGTGCATCAGTGGTGCCTTAGGCCTTCGAGATGTGAGGCAGTGTTCACAGTGCAGCAACCTTAGCCTAGTACAGGGCATAAGAAATGGAGAGGTGAGCAACAGTTTCTGGAGGCTCCCATGTCAGTGATGTGATAATAATAATAATAATAATAATAATAATAATAATAATAATAATATCTTTATTTATAGCCCGCCTTTCCTTGGTAGATCAAGGTGGGTTACAAAGTACATAAATGTACAATTCCACAATAAACAAATACAACAATAAAACAGCAATAAAAACAAGTTAAAAATTACAGATTAAAAAACTCACATATCTAGCTTAAAGTGCAAGTGCGATAGAGGGAGAGCAGATATTACATCGATTAGGGGAAAGCTTGTTGAAAAAGGAAGGTTTTTAACCCCTTCCTGAATAGGTCAAGGGAGGCGGCCGAGTGGAGCTCACCGGAAAGAGAGTTCCAGAGCTGTGGGGCTGAGACAGAGAACGCCCTCTGTGTTGTTGCAGAATATTTTGCATCTGGAACCCTCAACAGTTGTTTCCCGGCTGACCTGAGAGCACGGGGCGGATTGTATGGGGAGAGGCGGTCCTCCAAGTACCCTGGGCCCAAGCCATTTAGGGCTTTATAGGTGATAACCAACACCTTGTATTGCGCCCAGAAGCGAATAGGCAGCCAATGTAGATCTTTCAGCACAGGTGTTATGTGACTGGCCCTGGAGGATCCAGTGACCAGTCTTGCTGCCATATTCTGAACCAATTGTAGCTTCCAAGTATGGTACAAGGGTTGCCCCATGTAGAGCACATTGCAGAAATCCAACCGAGAGGTCACCAGAGCATGTACCACTGTTTCAAGGTCCCTCCGGCCCAGGTAGGGTCGCAGTGATGTGTTCATGAACTTGGTTTTCCCCAGACTTTAAGGTTGCTGTCCAAAGTGCTCAGCCTGTTGAGGGGCCCGTGGTTCAGCATGTTGGATAGCCCCTTTAAAGTCTGGGGTGCACCCTGCACTACTACAAATTTCACCTGACCCCTGGCATGGAAGCATCTGTTTGCCTCTGGAGGTGAGTGTCCAGGCTCTTCGTGGCCCAGGAAACCTAATTAGGAAATCTAATTAGCCCAAGCAATTGAGAGGTGAAATACCAGCATTTGGAAGTGATATTATTTCCTTTTTTATCAAAACAGTTGAAAAATGTATAATCTTGGCAACATAATCACCCAGTAACAATGACCATTTATTTTACTTCTTTCTTTCCTCTAAAATGAATTTTATTGTTCCACTGGCTGATTACAGGTAGAATTCAGAAGTAGAAATAAACCAGCCTATATTAAATAATTTTTTTTATGTGCCTTCAAGTCAACTCCAGTTTATGGTAATCCTATCCTAGGGTTTTCTTCAGATTTATTCAGAGGAGTTTCGACATTGTCTTCCCCCAAGGCTTAGAAGGTATAACTTTACCAAGGTTACCATGGCTGAGCAGGGACACAAACCCTGGTCTCCCAGAGCCCTAGTACAAAACTCAAAAGACTACACAACACTGGCTCCCTAGGGTGTTTTATTGTGTTTTACATGCATACTTAATAGCTGTTACTATGGATACACAAGATCAGCCATTATGCTACACTTTTCAAAATAGTGTTGATGTTGGAAGAGTTTGAAGGAATTGTTGAACCAGTGCTGAAAATTCCTAAGCACTCTCACAGAACCTCATTTCCCGGAAACCCTTCTGGTTGGTTACATGTCAAAACAGTCTTGAAGAGTATTGCATGGCTGGAGCCATGGCTACAACAATTTCAGACATTCAGCACAAATTATTGTTCTAAATCACTCACCAACTTCTCTTGCACCAACATATGTAATCCCAAACTAGGATAGAAAAGATTTTCCAGGGAAGTCAGTAGGTGCCTGTATGGTTAATTCTATGACTTGTACAGTGGACCCTTGTTATACGCTGGGGTTTGGTTCCAAGATCCCCCATGGATAACAAAATCCATGGATGCTCAAGTCCCATTAAATATAATGACATAGCAAAATGGTGTTCCTTATTTAAAAAATGGAAAATCAAGGTTTGATATTTGAAATTCATACTTTTTTGGAACATTTTCAAACCGTGGATGCTTGAATCTGTGTATAAAAAATCTGTGTATAAGAAGGGCCGACTGTAGTTCAGAGAGATGCACATCTCCTGTGTAATATGCTGTCAGTCATTTGCTTGTGCCAAGTGATGTTTATAGCTTTTTCCCTAGTTTTTTAAAAAAACTGAAATTTTAATGCAGGTAAAATTTAGAGAGAGGGGGGAAAGGAAATAAGGAGCAAGAATACTGGATATAGTCATGAACAAGAATATATATTAATATAATCCGATTATAGGCTAACAAATAAAAATCTGATTTAAAATGTGTAAGATACACACCCAGTGTAACACTAGGATGTTTGTACAGGATTGTTTTCACATGTAGCTGGAACTGAAACAAATGCAGGGTGATCCTCTAGCCATTGAATCATGGATGATGAGTATTGATCTTTGTAACCATGAAGTGCTAAAATATAGTTTGGAAGTAACTGCCCGCATCAAATGGAACATGCAAATAATAGAAGCATTACATCATCAATATTTAGCTGAATGGGCCAATTTCTTGAGGTGTCCAGTACACCTGAAACATTGGATTTTGCTGTGCCAAACAAGATTTTAAATCCAGAGATTTATATACTTTCTTATACTGAGAGCAGGGCATTGTTTTCATTGATTTATATAGGACAATCTTTCTTTATTTCACTTAGTTCTAACTTCCTTTACATCAAATTTAGTGCTTTTAGAAAATCATTTATAAATTACAATTGTTTCAATTTTTCTGAGGATGCAGTTAATATTCCAAACTTTACAGGAGTACCTGAAGACTCAAACCTGATGCCACACATAATATATTTCAATAAGTGTTAAAATGTTTGCACACAGTAATGGTATGTAGATTGATGAAAAAGTTGTTGCCTCAAGAAAACTCAGTTTGTAAGGCAACTTGGTCAGAGGGGTGAAGCAAATGGCTATGTAAGAGTGGTCAGAGGCTGCTCTGGCAACAGTTGGGCCAGGACCATGGCGACTGCACAGCCCATTCTCAAAGCAGACTGCCACCGCAGTCTTAAAGCCAACTGCCGGCAGGAGCGGTTTTTCTCCATTCCCTTCTCCGTTAGCAGCCTCAGAGTGGCTTCCGGACTCTCCGGGGCATGCATCTTCTCTCATCATCATGCTCCCAAAGCTACTCTTTTTGCCCTGTCTGTTTCAGGCCTTAGTGGAAGTGAGAACACAGCCCAAATATGCACTGCTTTTTGCTATCATTACACATTTTGTCAGAACTCTCTTCTATGCTGACCTCTCATCTCACTCCAGTTCCCTGCCTCCCCAATATTTGTCTCCTCACCCTTAATAAAAATATATCTTGATTCCTCCAAGCTCAAACAGGACTTGTTTCCTTGACTCATCTTAGCTGCAAGGCTATACAACTTCAAAGAATGAATTTTCCCAATAACTGCTTGTCTAACGAGTCGTTCAAGATGTGCCAGTGGGTGTATTTTTTAAATTACTCTCAGGGTGAGATTGAGAATGACTTCTAAAGTTGGTTTTCCCTGCTTTACTGCAACTAAGCCTAAGGCTTATTTTTATGTACATGTGTCCAGGAGCAAATTCCACTGAACACAGTGGACCTTCTTGATGAGCATGTTTGTACAGAATTGGTTTTACTTGTATTTGGCACTCAAACAAGGGCATATTCTTTATTTTGCCATCCTCTCTTGTTTCCTAAATTTTTAGATTTTAAGATCCTGTGTCGGGGGAGGGAGGCAGGAATCTTTTTTCTTGTTATTTCCAAAGAGCCAGGCATATTGATAGTGCTGCATAAATAATAAATAACAATATTTATGTCACTAAGAGGCAAATCTTCATAATCTTGCAGCATTCAGTTATGAAGCATGTGATATGGAAGGTATAAAGAGGTCTGGGAAGTTTCCAAGGTTCTTCATCTCTGACCAACATATTCACTGGTACATTCACAACCACAACCACATGGAGCCAAATATATCATATTCCTCCTTTTGCCTCAAGTTTATACCAGGGTGAGTTTTGTTAGGTTCTAGCATCAGCACCTTTAGTCCATTTGTGGCCTTCAATCTTTATTCAGGAACCATGTGATGTCATTCAACTTTCCCTAGAATTGGTCTTTATTTTATAAGTGTGGTTGAGCAATTTAAGCACCTTGGCTCATAAGTGTCTGATTACCATCTCTAAATATTAGACAGAGGCTTTGGATACACTCACTAAAGAAGGCAACATGTTTTGGAAGGTACAAGTAAAAGGAATACTGACTTAAAAAAAATATTTATATCCCTCCCCTCTATGAAATGCAATCAGGGTGGTTTACAAAGTTAAAATATATATTTCCAAACCCTCAGTCCCACCCACCCCCTTAAAATACAATTAAACAAGTTAAATTAAAACATACTTAAAAAGATAGCATGCAGGCAATAACAGTGGCTAAAGCAAGGTCGGGTCACAACTTGGGTTTTTAATCTGGTGGTCAGGTATCTATTCAGGAAAGACCTGTCAGACACTGCAGTGCAGGACACTGCAATGACAGGGAGGATAACTGGTATAGTTCAGAGAAGAACCAGGAAAGAGAAGACACAGGAAAGGAGGTTGAAGAAAAGCCAGTACAGAACAATGTTAGCGAAGTACAGTATGAGAAGACAACTCCAAGCCTAAGGAAAGCCCTAAGAAGGGAAAGTCTGGAAGATGCTGGGCTCTTCCATTTTGAGCTAAGCAAGCATGACTTTTAACAATATAACTCCTTGGCTTTTGCCGATTATTGTAACTTCAGTGTCCATTCATTCTATTCATTTGGGGGCCTGTTTGTAGTGATATCTTGGATCTGTACTAAGGTTCTTCCAAAGGTATTTCTTTTTTGTTTTCTTTTTTTTAATGGGATATGATTTGTTGAGTTGAGCTTATAGTTTGAAGGGCAGATTTTTCCTGTTGTTGTGTTTTTTAAATGCTTAGTGTCACAGTGCAAAAGTGCCATTTCATTGATGCACTAATGCATTATATTGCTATAACTCTTTTTTCGAAAATAAAATAAAATAAAAAAAGAGACAGGGAAAGGAAGAGAGGAGAAGACTTTTCTGTCACTACATGTCTCAGAATTAAAAAGATACCCATTCATAGGTGGGAATAAAATATTGCAGCATGCGCCTGGAAATGCCGAAAAATAGTCCAGGTTGTGTGTGTATGTGTGTGTGTGTGAGAGAGAGAGAGACAGAGACAGACAGACAGACAGAGAACCACCACAAAGTAATGCCCCAACTCCCAGTAATAGGCCAATATACCACAGTATACCACAATATACCACATAACACCAAAACCTGTCAAGAAGTCCAAGCTGAAGCAATAGGAACACATTCCTCTTGTGATTTTCCCATCAAAAATTATAAACCACTGACCAAGGAAGGTCAAACCAGATTTTGATAACTAGCTTTATCCAAGAATTGGGAATGTTTTCTTGACAGCGCTCTGTCAAGCATTCTGCCAAAGAACAGCAGATCAGACATCATACATTGTGAACAGGATCCAAGATCACTTCAATAGAAAGTTTGCAGAAAAGTGGGATAAAGAAAAGATGAATAATTATTCCAAGATGAAAGAGTCAGTGCAGTGGTCTGAGTGCTGGACTAGCAAGTGAAAAACACTTCTTCTCTATGAATTAACTTTTTAAAAAAATGTTCAATATATCTTCTAAAAATCAGATTGCTTAAAAAGTTGTTTCTTAGACATAATTGTAGGGATCTTGTAGCACCTTTCATACTAACCGTGTAAATGACTTGTAGCATGAGCTTTCATAGACTAGGGCCTGTTACAGACTGCCAAAATAAATCTTCTTCGGGTCTCTTTGGAGGTATGCTGTTTCAATGATGCATGCATCCTAAGAATCCGGAAGCTGCACCCCAGTACTTAGGAATGGAGTGTGGCTTTGGCATGACCTCCAGACTCTTAGGACCCATGCATCACTTAAATAGCATACCTCCAAAGAGACCCGAAGCAGATTTATTTTGGCAGTCTGTAACAGGCCTAGGTCTACTATCTCACATGTATCTGCAAAAGCTTATGCTACAATTTCTTGTGCACAATTAGTCTCATGGCGTTACAATATCTCTTTGCATACTGATATTCCCGACTAACATGGCTATGTATAATTGGAGGGAGTTTTGTATCTAATTGGTTTTGACCTGCCAGGTCATGGTTCTTCATTTATTAATGAAAGTCCAGAATGTTAATTCACAGTAATTTATTCCTACTGATTATCTTATATTACAACGCCAAGGCAAGATTTATGCAGTTTTCATGATTAAGGATTTTTCTTTTGCAAAAAAAAAGTTGCTGTGTTTTAAAAACTGTCACTGTCATAGTCATGCTTAAAGCTAAAATAATTATGTTGATAAAGCTACTGGAAATGTTCATGGTGGCTAGAATGGTACGTTCCTCTATCTTTGTTAGTAATTTATATACCAATTCTGTATTTTTCCTTGGTATAAACTGGGATGTGTTTTTGTATTTTAGAAACATAAGATCAAATGTAATCTGCTGTCTTGGGAGCAAACCAAGACTCAATATCCTGGTGGTCTCCATAATTCACATGTATGCACCACTGCAGAGTCACATCCATAAAATTGTAAAACCTAATAGCTTTTGGTGGGAACTCTACATCACTATGGATGCTTTGGCACACCTGGAATACTGTTTCCCAGTTCTTTGTTGTTTACTGCAAGAACAACATCATTTGGTCCTTTGAGTAAGAAACTAATCAATTTTTTCATCTTGCCACTCTGCTATCTGGTTCTCATTTTAAAAGATTAGCTGTTAGCTATTTCATTCTCCTCTATTTGAACTCTGTCCCCTTTCTTCCTCTCCAGCCCCCTTTTAAAAAGTATATCATTTACAGGGGTTAAATAGCTCCATTAGATGGTCATACACTATGCTTATTCTGTCTGAGGGAGGACCCCAATATTTATATCTGTTTCATTTGATATCATTGCACCAAGCAGGGCCTCCAAAACTGTCTGTCTGTCTGTCTGTCTATCTATCTCTCGCTCTCTATCTATCTATCTATCCGTGTATAAAATATCCGTGTATAGGAAGGGGCGACTGTATAGGAATCCAAAGCTCTGAACCAATAATCTTTTCTGTTGGCTCTCTCTTTTCTGCAGGGAAATAATGGTTTTCTTGCAAATTCTGATCCTGAAGCTGGATCTGGTGGCCGTCCTGCGTTAGCACCCTGCCTTCCATCGCAGTGAGTTTTGATTCTCCCCGTCTCTCTCTCTCTCTCTGGGGCATGGCTTTCCCTTCTGGGCCCAATACAAGGCATTGGCCTGAGTTACTTGCGGGAATGCCTTTCCCTAAACAATGCGCCTGGCACTCTCAGAATAACTGGGAAGAATGTGTTAGAACATCAATCAACCAGGCTCATATTGACTTCCCAGAGAAAGAAAAGAAATTTAAGAAGAGAAGATAAGTAATTAAAATCTAAGGAACAAGTAGAATTTTATATAATCCTCTTTTTAGTAGGAATGAAGATATATATGTATGTATGAAGATAGCTATGTGTACGTGTATATATAAAATATGTAATTATGTATATGTGTTGTTTTTTCTCTTTCTTTGTGGTTATATAATTGTGAGTGTTTTTTTTAATTCAATAAAAATAAATTTTTAAAAATCCACATATAATTTCTAAGGTTCTGAATATAAATATTCCGATGCACCTTCTTAATATGTTATTTATGCTTGGTGATAAGATGGAAAAGAAATATCCAGAGATTATTTTGTATATGGGGACAGCACCAAAGATCATCTATGCACAAAAATTGACAAACCGATTACAGTCGGTCCTCCACATTCGCAGCTTTGATACCTGTGGTTTTGATTGTTCACGAGGTCATGTCCACATGCATGCGCACTCCTCCTACTTACTACTCTGGAAAAAAGCCCAGGATGCAGCGAGCAGCCAGGAGGGGTGTGTGTGCCAACCCTGCCCCTTTCCCAGTGGGATAGTTGTCTTCCCTAGGCAGTATCCCATTGGAAAAATAGGGAGGAGAATCAATCCCCTCTTGCGCTTTTCCGGTGGGATAGCTATCTGGAGGAGACAGCTATCCCACCGAAGAAGAGGCAAGGAGGCAGTTAATGGGATGGGAGGGCTGGGGGGAAAGAGGGGCGCTATTTGTGTTTTTTTCCACATTCGCAGTGGTCTTCTTCCCCTAACTCCTGCAAATGTGGAGGGCTGACTGTACATGATTCGTTTAGATCAGTTAATAGTTATGATCAAGGGAGAATCAGTGCCCAGACACAAAGAAGATTGGAAAGACTTGATTCTATTTTGGAAAGAAAGATAGGTACTATTGGTACTAACTTTGCAAAGTTAGAGGAGCATAGAATCATAGGCGCGTTACAGACCGCCGGATTGCGGCGGTCTGCTGCCGCCACCGCTTGCACCGTCCGGGAGCCGCAGCCTTTAAACGGCGTGGCTCCTGGACACTGCCGAGAAGGAGTGCGGAAATCGCGCTCCTTCTCAGGCCCCGGAAGAGGCGCCGCAAAGCGCAAGGGGCGCATTTGCAGTGTCATTTCCGGGGTGACACATGCATTATAGACGGGCTTTTAATATGCTCCCGTCACGTGCTAGGGGTTGGCCGAGGACCTAGCATCCATACCGGCCTCACCCCTAGCACATGATGGGGGCGTAAAGATGGCGGTGCCCTATACACACAGGACACATGCGGACGCAATGCGTCCAGCACGTAAAGATGGCGGCGCCCGTGTGTATAGGGCGCCGCCATCTTTACGCCCCCGTCACGTGCTAGGGGTGAGGCCGGTATGGATGCTAGGTCCTCGGCCAACACCTAGCACGTGACGGGGGCATATTAAAGGTCCGTCTATAACGCGCCATAGAGTTGGAAGAAACTACAAGGGCCATCCAATCCAACCCTCTGCCATGCGGGAACTCTCAGTCAACAGAGCAGTCATCTCTAGGTATGAAAAGTAATTTGTTATAATAGGTTTAACGACTATCTAGATGTAATGGTTTACTCACTTCAGTTAAACATTATACTCATTTAAAGTAATTACTATTGATGTTCAATTGATAGCCATCCAGGTAATTTCGTGGCTGTAGGGGACAGATAAAAATCATAATCAGTATATGCAGAAACTGGGAAGAGTGGTGGAGGATAGGGGTTCTTGGAGATGTCTCATCTACAGGGTCGCCATGACTCGAGATCGACTCAAGGGTGGATAACAACAACAACAACAACAAACCAACTGTTAGAAATAGTGTTTTATTCCATACTGACTTGTTGAAACACTGTTAAATAAGCTAGAACATATTGAATGGAAGAAGCAGAGATAACAAAGCATGAAACCAAAGAAAGAAATTAAAAGGTGTATAACCTTTTAAAAGGTGTAGAACCAGCTATGCGGAAAGGAAGTCAAAGGATATTAGACAAAACCTATAGTAAGATGTATGTTTGATATATGCTGCTGCTTTATTTATTATTATTTTTAAACTTTATTTTTCTAATTTATATCACAGATATTAAAATAAATACTTTTACAAGAAAACAAAGAAGAAACAGATAAGACATATGGGTTATTCTCTAAATCTAACACCATATTCCAATAGATACTTCCTTTATAATGTACAGTGCTTATTCTATCATCAACTTCTAATGTCATAATATATCTTAACCCTTGTTATAGCAACTCTAATTAACTTCCTAATGTCGTCCCAATAGTTGATTCTGTTATTTCTGACAGCTTCTTGTCATATTCTTCCTCAAAATCAAAATCTCTTTAACATATAAAGTTTTCTAATAGTTCTCTATTATATTCTTATTAATTCAGTGGATCTTCCACTAACTATTCCCCTAACAGTTACTACTCTCTCTCTCACTCACTACCCTTCTCTGGGTACATATTTCTAATACCGGTGACCACTCTTTTTCAGTCTGATTAGTGTCATAATCGTTCAATAGAGCAGTCAGTTGATCCATATTTCTCATTTCTAGCACCTTTAGTAGCCAGTCATCCAGACTCGGCATATTCTCAACCTTCTATCTTTGTGCCAAAACCAATCTTGCCACAGTGATCAGGTATAGAAAAATACGCCAACGTTTCCTTTTGATCCCCTGTGGGAGTTTATTGAGCATATTTAAGAGGTATATTTCCAGCCTTAATTCAAATTTTATTTGGAATATGTTTTCAATGGACCTGTGTATTAATTTCCCAAACTTTTTCAACTTTGCACACTGCCACCAACTATGTATCCAGGCACCTACTGCCGCTTTACACTTCCAACAATTCTTTGATTTCAAATTGCCAATTTGCTTGGTGTCAGATGCCATCTCTGCTCCATCTTAAAGTAATTTTCTTTTAACATTTGCAATTTAGTAAACTTCTTTGTTATATTCCTTGCATACCTCCAACTTTCTAGAGCAATGATCTTCCCACAATCCGTTGCTGTCATGGCCAGCCAAGAGCAGCTCGAGGAGGATGAGCCTCCTCCAGAGCAAGAGCTAATTGAGGCTACACCAGGTGCTAATCCTGCTCTGCCAGGTCCCAGCTGTGATCCCCCAGCCCCAGAGGAGGAGGCCCAACCAGGTCCTAGTGCTAGTGAGAGGCCTCCTGTGGTGCAACAGCCTAGTGGTGACTCTGGGGAGGAAGCTTGCATGGATGTGCCTACTTACAGAGAAGGGCTGAGAGTGCTTGCAGGCGCAGATCCAGGAGGATTGCAGAGAGGCAATTAGCAAACCAGCCTCAGGTGGCACGGGGGAGAGTTTCCCTTACTTAAGCTGTAGAGAGGCCTCAGTGCCAGAGTTTATTGCCTGATCCTTTGGTGTGATTGCTGCCAGCACTGGCTCCTTGTATTCTGTTGCCTTGACCTCGGAATGAACTGGAACCTTGTTATCTTCTTGCTGCTTTGACCCTGGACTGATTTGACGACTCTGACTTCTGGTATCCTGACTTCGGCTTGGCTTTTCAGACTGCTCTCATGCTTACTCCTTGCAAGGTCTGTGTTCTGCTTCCACTTGCTGTGCTAAGCCATTCTTATCGGTGTGTGTCTGTGTGTGCTGGCTGCAGTCCAGGACAGTTGCCCACTTGATCATTGCTTCTGAATTTGGGTCTTCCTCATGTTCGAATGTAAGAAGCGCTTTGTAAATCTTTGCAACTTTTTTTATTTTCTTCTACATTTAATATTTCCTCCAATTTAGTATATGCTTCTCCAATTTCCTGCATTTTAGCGTCCATTTTAAACCTTTCTTTCAGTTGTGTGTTCAGAAGCCAGTGTATTTTTGGGTCAATCTGGGTAAGTTTACATCAATTGCAGAGCTGGAGGGCAGAATGCTGCCACTTTATGGCAAAGGATTTATATTTTCTCTGACATTACCCAGGTGACACACATTCAGTTACAAGAAAAACGTCCCTAAAAGCAGTGTCTGGTCTGGGAAGCAATTATGTTGTTTTGCTCCCAGTAAATTCTGTATTTTATTTAAAGTCCTGCTATAAATGTAATGGTGTTTTATACATTTTAATATCCCTCTGTAAAATCCAGGATGCTGGGTGACAAAAGAAGTCCTCTTGGAAGGAGATCCTTCTTAGACCTGACTTTGAACTGGTTTATTTTGGTTCTTTAACTATGCAGCTCATAGTAAGGGGAAGAACACTAGTGCTCTCTTTCTGTTGGTCCTGATAAATAAGCAAAATGAATGCTACTTTACATGGATGGCAAAGTGTGAATTAGTCAAATCCTCTAAAATAGTATGGGTACAAAGTCTTGATGGCGATATGGGATCTGTAAGTGTATTTGCACATAATATTGTAGGTGTTGTGAGCCTTCAAGTCGTTTCCAAATTATGGTGAGCCTATGTTAGGTTTTCTTGGCCCAATTACATTTACTAAGAAGACCCCAAAACTCCAAATTTAATTTAGAAGCAGGGTATTAAAATGATGCAGAATGATAATTGTTGGTAAAAACCATTATCAGAATTTAAACAACATTTTTAAAATGTTTTCAAAACTGTTTTCAAAATTTAACAAACTGGGGATAACATTAATTTTCAATAAATTATGTTCAAATTCTGTGTCAGCTGAGAGTTATTGAGGGGACCAATATTACGTGTGGGTGAATACCATGGTAATTTGATCTCGGTCTCCTCAATCATAGGCTACTATCCTATCTTGGTCACAAGTTAGAACAGTGGCCATCTTTCTTATTTCAACCCACAGCACTGTTGTAAAGCTCAATAACATAGCACCAAACACATGATGCAAACATACATATGCTTCCTACCTGGATCCAGAAAAGCAGATGATTGCCTGAGAAGGATCTGCATAATTGGCCATGAATTCTTAAAGATGATAGCAGCACTATAGGATTGAATCACAGAACAGGAGCTCTGACACTGCTTTTTTTTTTTTTTTAACATCTAAGGGGCATGGGATGAGACCAATACATCCATTTCCCAAGATCCCATTATCAAACTGGTAAGAGCCCAAGAATCAAGTGCACATTCATACAGCCTCAGTCTCATACTGCACACAGCTGGAGGATGTGTGCAGGAGTGCAAACTTCCTGCCCAACCACCTGTATGGAATCACTGGGCTTCAGACATCTAGTGATTTTGTGTTTCTGTTGTATTGCTGCTTTGTGGTATAAGCTCCCTTATCCCTATGCTCACTATCTGATTTTTTTCCCCCTAGGTCATTTGTCTTCATTTCCATATGACTATCTTAATATCTTCCTAAATGAAGTCTATCGTTTGTAACTGACTGATAAAAGCAGAGAAATGAACAGAGCTCTGTCGTTTTCACCAAAAGCGTTCCTATAAATAGACGCACAATGTCTGGGATCTCCACAGCATAAGTGCTACTATAAATAGTTTCCCACATTTTCCCACTTCATGCTTTTGAAAAGAACATTCTCCACTTCCTTTCTTGGCCTACCCTTGGGAATTGTGCTGGAGCACTACCACTCAAAAATATGTATATTAGAAGAGTTACAAAAACATGGTTAACAAACTTGGTAACGGTTACTACAGCATCTATTGAAAGAGGTCAAGTGTATTGAGCTAACACTTTCCGAGTCATCATTCACACTAAAATGTCTGAACCAATCACTTCTCTTCAATTTGGTTTAAGAATATTTTTCTAACCTCCCTTTTTTATTTACAGTATAAACAGTATGGAATCCAGTGGAGGATTTCTTTGAATCACAGTAAGCAAAGCAGATGTTAAAAACCATACCTTCACAGTATTTCTTGGGGCTTTCTTGGAGCAATATGTACATGTTCTACAGTTTTCCTTCAAAAGAGACTCCTTAGGTGAAGTCAAACTCAAATTGCTGTGTGATTGATTTCCAATGAAAAGTATCAACTGACTAACTTCTAGCACACCCTGCTGGCTGAGAAACTAAGGGTGGAGGAGAAAAAACAAGGAGATACTAAACACTATTGAAGAAATGTGAGCAAGGTTTTTTTTTAAAAAAAATTCAAAAGATAAATGCAGATTCAATAAATATTGTAACTTCACATTGCCTTGCCTTGTTATGCTGGGGAGTGATCACAGCTTCATTGTCGAGCAGATGTTTCACATTATGAAGACCTCAGGTTCTTGACGCTTTGCAAACATCAGTGGCTGGCATCGTCAGGAAGAAACTCTTCTAGAACATGGCCACATAGCCTGAAAACTCACAAAAAAACTATGGATGCTGGCCATGAAAGCCTTCAACTTAAGAAAGTAGTTTACTTCATACTTTGTATATACCATACTTGACAACAAAGGTAGCAACGGAAGTGCCATTGGTACTAGAGAACACAAAACAGGAAGGAGGACAAAGAGGTACAAGAATGCAGAAACAGCACATAAATTCCTCAGAGGGAGCCATCAGGCAGACCCAGCAACATCGGGGACTGCCTGAAGGAAGAGGCCCCTCCCTCCTCAACTGTCATCTCGGCCTCAGAGGGAGCCATCAGGCAGACCCAGCAACATCGGGGACTGCCTGAAGGAAGAGGCCCCTCCCTCCTCAACTGTCATCTCGGCCTCAGAGGGAGCGATCAGGCAGACCCAGCAACATCTTGGACTGCCTGAAGGAAGAGGCCCCTCCCTCCTCAACTGTCATCTCGGCCTCAGAGGGAGCGATCAGGCAGACCCAGCAACATCGGGGACTGCCTGAAGGAAGAGGCCCCTCCCTCTTCAACTGTCATCTCGGCCTCAGAGGGAGCCATCAGGCAGACCCAGCAACATCGGGGACTGCCTGAAGGAAGAGGCCCCTCCCTCTTCAACTGTCATCTCGGCCTCAGAGGGAGCCATCAGGCAGACCCAGCAACATCAGGGACTGCCTGAAGGAAGAGGCCCCTCCCTCTTCAACTGTCATCTCGGCCTCAGAGGGAGCCATCAGGCAGACCCAGCAACATCTTGGACTGCCTGAAGGAAGAGGCCCCTCCCTCTTCAACTGTCACCTCGGCCTCAGAGGGAGCCATCAGGCAGACCCAGCAACATCTTGGACTGCCTGAAGGAAGAGGCCCCTCCCTCCTCAACTGTCACCTCGGCCTCAGAGGGAGCCATCAGGCAGACCAGCAACATCAGGGACTGCCTGAAGGAAGAGGCCCCTCCCTCCTCAACTGTCATCACGGCCTCAGAGGGAGCCATCAGGCAGACCCAGCAACATCAGGGACTGTCTGAAGGAAGAGGCCCCTCCCTCCTCAACTGTCATCTCGGCCTCAGAGGGAGCGATCAGGCAGACCCAGCAACATCTTGGACTGCCTGAAGGAAGAGGCCCCTCCCTCCTCAACTGTCATCTCGGCCTCAGAGGGAGCGATCAGGCAGACCCAGCAACATCGGGGACTGCCTGAAGGAAGAGGCCCCTCCCTCTTCAACTGTCATCTCGGCCTCAGAGGGAGCCATCAGGCAGACCCAGCAACATCGGGGACTGCCTGAAGGAAGAGGCCCCTCCCTCTTCAACTGTCATCTCGGCCTCAGAGGGAGCCATCAGGCAGACCCAGCAACATCAGGGACTGCCTGAAGGAAGAGGCCCCTCCCTCTTCAACTGTCATCTCGGCCTCAGAGGGAGCCATCAGGCAGACCCAGCAACATCTTGGACTGCCTGAAGGAAGAGGCCCCTCCCTCTTCAACTGTCACCTCGGCCTCAGAGGGAGCCATCAGGCAGACCCAGCAACATCTTGGACTGCCTGAAGGAAGAGGCCCCTCCCTCCTCAACTGTCACCTCGGCCTCAGAGGGAGCCATCAGGCAGACCAGCAACATCAGGGACTGCCTGAAGGAAGAGGCCCCTCCCTCCTCAACTGTCATCACGGCCTCAGAGGGAGCCATCAGGCAGACCCAGCAACATCAGGGACTGTCTGAAGGAAGAGGCCCCTCCCTCCTCAACTGTCATCTCGGCCTCAGAGGGAGCCATCAGGCAGACCCAGCAACATCTTGGACTGCCTGAAGGAAGAGGCCCCTCCCTCCTCAACTGTCATCTCGGCCTCAGAGGGAGCCATCAGGCAGACCCAGCAACATCAGGGACTGCCTGAAGGAAGAGGCCCCTCCCTCCTCAACTGTCATCTCGGCCTCAGAGGGAGCCATCAGGCAGACCCAGCAACATCAGGGACTGCCTGAAGGAAGAGGCCCCTCCCTCCTCAACTGTCATCTCGGCCTCAGAGGGAGCCATCAGGCAGACCCAGCAACATCTTGGACTGCCTGAAGGAAGAGGCCCCTCCCTCCTCAACTGTCATCTCGGCCTCAGAGGGAGCCATCAGGCAGACCCAGCAACATCTTGGACTGCCTGAAGGAAGAGGCCCCTCCCTCCTCAACTGTCATCTCGGCCTCAGAGGGAGCCATCAGGCAGACCCAGCAACATCAAGGACTGCCTGAAGGAAGAGGCCCCTCCCTCCTCAACTGTCATCTCGGCCTCAGAGGGAGCCATCAGGCAGACCCAGCAACATCAAGGACTGCCTGAAGGAAGAGGCCCCTCCCTCCTCAACTGTCATCTCGGCCTCAGAGGGAGCGATCAGGCAGACCCAGCAACATCTTGGACTGCCTGAAGGAAGAGGCCCCTCCCTCCTCAACTGTCATCTCGGCCTCAGAGGGAGCGATCAGGCAGACCCAGCAACATCTTGGACTGCCTGAAGGAAGAGGCCCCTCCCTCCTCAACTGTCATCTCGGCCTCAGAGAGAGCCATCAGGCAGACCCAGCAACATCAGGGACTGCCTGAAGGATGAGACTTCTTCCTCCTTTAACTGTGTTTTTTATTGTATTATGATTTTACTGTACACCGCTATGATCATCGTGGAATAGCGGTATATAAATAAAACATATTATTATTATTATTATTAAATTCCTAATGCAATATCTTAAGAATGATGATATAAAGATAATAGAAGTAGAAATGGGATGAGACAAAGTATCACTAGAATTGATTTCCCCCCCCGCTGTTGTGAAATACAAAAATTAGGGAAATGTTGTCAAAGCTTCTCTGACAGACTCTTTTTTTAACAGGAAGAGGTATGTATATTGAAATATTCTTTCTTTCAGAGAAACCCTGTTGCAAACTGTTGTATTGACATAAGCTAAGAAGCCCAGTCTTTCTTTTCAGACTACGATCCTTCAGCATCATGTTCCAATTTTGCATTAATAATTCTATGTGCTGAACACACACATAGCCTTTTCTTTGATGTTCTCATCTACAGTAAGAACCACAACATTGTCACCAATTTTTATAATAAACCCACTGATGCCTGCACCTACTTAGGGTGTAAATTCTGCCATCTCACATATGTAAAGAGAAAAATTATCTACATCTTATCTCCTAGGATTGGACACATTTGTAGTACTTAAGAAAAATGCTGTAAAACACCCAGTGATGCTGAGAAACTGCTTCCTCCTAATGCTGTTGGTTATTCATTGCATCTGGAGTGATTGTTTATTGATCCATCAATCACTCATTGATTATTGATAAGATTTTCAAGATAAATTTTCTCCATTAAATACATAAGTCAAAGTGAACAACATAATCCATTTGAGGTGCATTTCTGTCCAGTTTCTCTTATCTGTCACATGAGGAAAGCTGTCCATTATTTATGAGTTCTCAGTGCTCTGTTAAGGCATTCGCCAAGCTTCCCATTATAGTTTTCCATCAATATCCAAAGCTATGGAGATTGTGAGTCAGAGCTGTCTTCAGATTGCCAGTTGGAAGTCCTGGATTATAACCGCCTAAATGCAGTGTATATCTGACAAAGACAGTTGCCCTTAAGAACATTGTAACAGGCAGAATTTACATTAAATATCATCTGCAGATCTTGTAATCTTAGTTATGAAACTGAGTGAAGGCAACCAGGATGCTAGCTATAGCATTTAGGCAGAACTGTGGAAGGGCAGGGGGCTGTGTTAAACCTCAGTAGACCTTTCTGCCTCCAAATGCCCTCTAGGGAACAATGGATACATTTCCCACCATGTTTTAGTGGTTTGCAGGGACATTTATGCCTAGGAACCCCTGTTTTTATTAACAAGTGAGCAGAAGTCACTTCTCCTTATAAAAAGCACTCTCTTGGGCCCATGTTGAACCCTAAATGTAGTGGAAAATCTACCCACACCACCTACAGGGCATTTGGAAGTAAGTGTGTGTGTGTGTGTAAACAAAATTTGGCACACACCCCAAAGGGGCCACAAAGGGGCTACAAGTGGCTCACAGGCCACACTTCTCCCATTCCTGAGGTAGAACATAATAATTTGCAATCCTGTCCAAAGAAAATTAGAGCAACCAGTGCTTGGATATTGTAATTTAGAAGATTGTGGCCTGACAAGTATTAATGTTGGTAGAAATCAGAATTTCTAATGCTTGGTGTTGGAATGGAGTTCCAAATATTGTAGTTTTCCACCATCTTCCCAAAGTAGAATGCCCAAGGATTCTTTGTCATAAGCCATACCAGTCAAGCTGGTATATACAAGTTCATATACTAAAACAGATTACCAGTCAAACAGATATAATTGTCTTTATACCAGTTAAATTGGTACCGAGACAAAGAGTTTCTTTATAATGCCACTTCCTATGGTATTGCATCTCAAAAAAAGAATAAAGTACAGTTGGCCCTCCACATTTGCAGCTTTGACTTTTGCAGATTTGATTCTTTGTGAATTTGATTAATATGTTCTCTCTAGGAATCTCTAGGTCCTCCAGCACAACTCTGCCAGACGCTGACCATAGAGCCACACTGGAGAACTTAGAGCTTCCTAAAGAAAACACTTCTCTATCCATTTGTAGCTTATTCAGTGCAATTCTATGGTCAACGTCTGCTGGACATTGGCCATAGAGTTGAACTGGAGGACCTAGACTGGTGTTCTCTCAGGTTACGAAAAGGTGCCTTTTTATTTGCATATTTTTCACTTTCTCAGAGATCCTGTGCCCCTAACTCCAGCAAACATGGAGGACCCACTGTAATGATTTTGAAAGCCTCTTGAGGACCACCTCCTAATAATGATCTAAGGGATCTTAATTTATCCATCCTTAAGCACTGTGTTCTGACAAAGAGAAGCAAAGGCATTTTGAAACTATCTTGCCAGGTGCAATTGGTATTGATGGGAATGAAGTATCAATATTCCAGCTTTTAAGAAAGGTTTATAGCTGCACTTTGAGAGCTTCAGCAAAAGGAGTTAAAGTGACCAAGCTCAAGATCAACATAGCTGTTTGCTGAATTGAATACAGAGCAGCTAGGCTATTAAAAGTAATGTATGAAACGTTTCATGCTGGCTTTACAAAATAAAAGACATATTTTGGCAATGATCCTTCGGTGGTGAGAGGATTGTTTAGACAGATAAAAAACGTTGATTTGAATCTAAACAGGAAACCACAAAGAGCGCAAAAAAGGACCAGGGGGATGGGGGCGAGGGAGAGATGTATCCTAAAGATAGAAGACTCGCAGTCTCAGTGAACCTTAAAATGTGACCCATCTTACTTAAACCTAAAAGAAGCTGAAGCTATTTAGATGATGTTAATACTGATTTTAATGGGAGAAGAGAGGGTAAAATGGTGTCAGGAGTCTAATCCTTGCAGATCTGTTCCTGCGCACATTTAACATGTACACTCATTCCTCCACATTTGTGGCTTTGACGTTTGCGGATTGGATTATTCACGGATTTTATAAATATGCTCTCTCTAGAAATATCTAGGTCCTCCAGTGCAACTCTGTGGTCAGCTTTAACCAAATGTTGCACTGAAGGACCTAGAGATTCCTAGAGAGGTGTTCTCTCAGGTTTTGGTGTTTTTGTTATTTGTGGTTGATTCACATTCACGGGGGTCCTGTGCCCCTAACCCCAGTGAATGTGGAGGGACGAGTGTATTTGTTTTATTATATTTTTTAAATATGTTGGTTGCCTGTTTGCCCAAAACTGGCAGACTGGCATGAAGCAAAGTGAAGCACTAGCCTCTAGCTCTGAGCTAGCCCATTGTTTTGAAAAATGTACAACCAGGAGAAGGAGGAGGGAGCTAAGTTCACAGATATCCCACTGAAGAAAGAGAACGTGGTGAAGAGCAAGGAGACATTTTACCTTTACCTGTAATACTTTGGTTTGCATACTCTCTGAGATTTTACATATGAAAGCCACAACACATGCGGTGGAGTGTAGTCAAAAGAATGTGGTCACCAAGAGGGCAAAAGTTATTTATGAGAAGGGATGCATGCTGTACTCTTTTAGGCAGAGATATCCTGGAATGTGTATACTGAGTTTAGGAAACTGAAAAAAGAAAAAGAAAAGAAAAAAAAGATCAGCAAATATAATAATCTTATGTATGCAAATGCACGCACACAGTGTGATTAACAATACATGCATTATTCTAAAATCAAAATACCTTTATCAGACCTCTTCAGAATTACAACTTTCTCTCAGGTGTGTTCATGCCCACCACCTCTACCCAATGCATATTATAGATTAGGTCAAGTTCAAAACAAAATGTAACATTCACGTTGTCTCCTTGAGTCAGTTGTAGCTTCTTAGTCTAACTTTGCGGGGCTGTCCTTAAAATAAAAATTAGCAGGGGGAAATAACATGCAGTACTTTTAATGCAAGGAGATAAATGGAAAGTTAAGAAAAATATATTTTGGAGAAAATATTGTAATAAAATAAATTGTCTCAGGCTCTAATCCTGTATACATTTGCCTAGGAATAAGTTGGGCCTATATGCCCTAAAGGCACCAGATACCATCTGATCCTGGAACTAAGCAGGGTCAGCCCTGATTAGTAGTTCAATGGGAGACCGCCAATGAATATCAGGCACTGTAGGAACTGACAAAACCACCTCTGACTATTCCTTGCCTAAGAAAACCTGATGAAATTCATGGGGTTGCCATAGGTTGACAGGTGACAAGGCACACACACATACAAGTCATACTATACCAATTCAGACTTGCTTCTCAGGAGATAAATGTATGATTGCATTGTTAATGTAAACACAACTTTGATCTGCACTCAAAAAAAAAATCTCTCTCAAAGTAAATAGATAGTAAAATCTCTCCCAATGTTTGCCCTAGTGCATTCTACAGTCATGGCACACAGAGATCAGTAAATCAAAAGGAAGAAGGTGGAGAGAAGAACATGAGTACAACTAAGCGTAAATATGCAAGGGTAGCTGTGTTGGTCATTTAACAAATGCAAACAAATATCCATCAGTTACCTTTATTGGCCAACCGAAATGCACAATATACTTGTTGCAAGTCAACAGTGCAATGCAGCAGCTAAAAAGGCCAATGCAATTTTAGACTGCATCAACAGAAGTATAGTGTCAAGGGAAGTAACAGTGCCATTCTATTCTGCTTTGGTCAGGCCTCACCTGGAATAATACTGTGTCCTGTTCTGGGCACCACAATTCAAAAAGGATGTTGACAAGTTGGAGTGTGTCCAGATGAGGGGGACAAAATGGTGAAGGGTCTGGAAACCATGCCCTATGAGGAGAAACTTAGGGAGCTGAGTATGTTTAGCCTGGACCACACCTGAACTCTTGCTGGAAGCCAAGAGGGCAAAACTGAGACTATCACATTTTGACCACATCATGAGAAGGCACGACTCATTAGAAAACACAATAATGCTAGGAAAGGTAGAAGATAGTAGAAAGAGAGAAATCAGGGAGGTCATGGGCTTGAATTTGCAGGGCCTAAGCAGAACAGTGGAGGACAGGGGCTCTTAGAGAGATCTCATCCACAGGTTTGCCATGAGTCGAGGTCGACTTGAGAGCAGTTAATGACAACAAGCCCTCTGGATGAGGATTCTAAGAACCCCTCGCTTGGGTAGCAAAAGTATACTTTCAGACTGAAGTCATCTCTGACTCAGCTGTTATTAACTGTAATAAATGATAAAGAGCAGGACTGGGGTACATATTTCCACACTTGAAGGTGTAAAAATAGCCAAGCAGTACAGCATGCTAATCGGTTCCTAAAGCAGCTGTTTCTTGTTCTAAAAATAGTTAGGCTGGGCCCCAAGTGGCTACATGAGCTCACTCCTTTCTTAGTTCAGGCCAGAATACCTGAATAAAACCATATCAACGCAGAAAAGTGCTACACAGGGGTCAGAAGAGGTTGCTTCTGCAATTACTCAGAGACGGTAGAATGACTAAAGCAGCAGAATGCTTGTGGTATGATCTACCTGCAGTGGCAAGTAAGCAGCTATTACAAACCGCACACCAATCTGTAACAACATTTGTTGTCAAGCTCATTCTCCAAAATGTTAATGTGGATGGGAAATGAAATGTTCTAGTTGTAAAGGTTAAATAAACATTGAAAGGGCTATTTCCAAAGAGGATAACTGTGTTATGCTGCTGCAGCAAAAGCAACTACAAGTCCTATGACAACTTCTGTGTATTATACCATGAGTTTTCATGGCCTTTGCTAGGTGTATGGATTAGGATTAGAATTTCAAAGATATATACAGCGCAAATAATGGGGTTGGATAGAATTGCAGACAAGTCAGCTGGAGGCAATTACGAAATGCAGAAATTACCAACGTTTTGATGGTTACATTATTAACAAAACATTTGTTGTAGATAGAGCAAACATTCTGGCACTAAGTAAGCCAATTAAAACATGTAGTGTGATGAGAAACCATTATCCCAGTTCAAAAGATCTGGCAAAAGAGTAGAATTTCCTAATTAACTGTTACTGAGTGCTCTCTCACTCTAGCCTTCCTTTCATGTGTCTTTTCTCCATAATGGCTACTTTAAGATCAGTGACAAGTGGGGCAAATATCTACACAAAAGTAAAAATTAAACACAAATCCAACCTCAAATACGGCAATATTCAAAAACCCACAGGGGAACATTTCCCCTTTCAATGGCAATGTCACTTCCAGGATACTGTGACAATATAGTATTTAGTGTTAGTTACTGCATGTCTAAGAACTGTAAACATCACAAACCTTGACTGTCAATGTGCAAAGGGAATTTGTAGCACCTTTAAGGCCCCATTCCCACTAGGCATATAAAGCGACGTATATCTCTGCGAGTCTGGATCGGATCAAGTTTCCGAGCTGTATTCGAATCAGGTCCATCATTCCCATTACAAAAGGGAGCAAACGGACTTGGTTTTTCTTGATCCATGTTCTTGTTCCCATTGATATTTCTCCATTGTATTTTGACATGGGTTTTTTTGTTCCTCGTTCCCATTGCCTTTCTGGAACCATTTTTTAAAAGCTATCAATCAAGCACTTAGGCGATTAGAAGTCACAGTGATATCTAATCCTGCCCTTCTTCTTTTTATTCCCCCCTCCCCCCCATTCTTCTTCAGACCACCCCAATATGCAGCAGCCAGCCACTCCTTTTCTGTCTCAAAAAAGGAAACAAGGCTGGATGCAGGAGCCACATTCAGGGTTTTGGGTTTTTTTCCTCTCTCTCTCCTTTTCCTTTTCACTCACAAAAAGTTTTTGCCAGCCTCCCTTTCTCCATATCCCTTCTCCTCTTTCCTTTCTTTTCCCCTCCCTCATATGAGACACAGAGAGAATTTTACTCACTTCTCCTCTTTATCCTACTTTTGACATTTGCTATAACAATATAGGAATTTGTAATTTCTTGGTTTCATGACAGTTTGCTGTTTCACTTTTCCCCCCTAAAAAAACCCCCAATTATCACTTGTGCATTTCTTCACTTGTCCAAATGCTTCATCACGTTTATAGGACACACAGCATTTCGAGTACAGAAAGTGCTTTGATGTCTTAGAAATACTTGTTGTTGCCATCAATAGACAAAAGCCTGAAGTCCATTTTGTGCTTCTGAAGAAAATGATACTTTGTGCCCTAATCGAGTGCATCCCTCAAACCATTTCCCATGCCCTTGGTTCAGTGCTGAATGATAATTTAACAACTGAATATCAGAATTCTGTTATTCCAGAACGGTGAAGTGGAAAGCTTTATCAGCTGGATTTCTGCCTACCTCAGATGTCTTTAAAAATGGGAGCCTTGCCAGAAAAGAAAATGTAGAACACCCATGTTCAAAACCCTGCTCGGCTGTGAATCTCAGTGAGAAGATATTATTACAGTCAGCCCTCCATATCCATGGACTCCCCCCCCCCCCCCACGGATTCAAACATCTGCAGTTTGAAAATGTCTTAAAAACATAAATTTCAAAAAGCAAAACTTGATTTTGCCATTTTATGAGAGACACCATTGTATTTAATGGGACTTGAGCATCCACAGATTTTGATATCCAATGGGGGTCCTGGAACCAAGCCCCAGCAGATACCAAGAACCCACTGTATATGAGTCTGTACTGACAAGGCAAGCACCAGCAACTTATATTTTAAAATCTGCACTGCAGTTTTGAAGCCGATTTAATATGCTTTTAATCCATCTGATAATGCAGTCTTGATACATTTGCTTCCAGAAGCCTCAGCCTGCATGGATGTCCCAAACCAACCCACCCCTTAAGACTGATGGGACCAGGGGGAAAATAGCACAAGGTGTATATTTTATACAATTGGCTTCCATCAGGTGTCAATGCCAGGATGTTCCAGGGGAAGATGTAATTGGCATTTCCAAAGGTTTCCTTCAGGGGTGGTTTATTAGTTATCAAAGATGCATTGTGTGTTGACCTTACATGAAGAACCACAGGGAAATGAAAGTGGTTTTCACCCGATTTTGCTGAACAACTAACACAGTTTTTACTAGCAATTGCTTCAGGGAGTATAGATGTTTCTTTTATATGCCCAACTGTCCATCCAACTTAATACTCAAGAGTTTATCAGATAAGGGAAATTGGAAGTATAATCCGATGGCAATCTGAACATAATCATGGGGTTTAACGTTATTGCGTGATAACCCACACTACACACAAATTCGGGCAATGGGAAGTCAGTACGAACACAATCATGTGGTTTCACGTTATTGCGTGATAGGCTGCCACACTCAAATTCAGGCAATGGCATGCTATTTTCGGGCAATGGGAAGCCAGTTCGAACGCAATTCACATTCACGTAATTGCGCTAAACTAGAGACTTTAAGTGAATGTGTTCTGGCCCCACTTTCTTTTCATTCGAATTTAAGAGAAATTCCTCCCGTTTGATAAACTCCTCAGACTGGTGTCTTTGCCATCACCTTTTCCAGCTAGTATTTTCAAGCAGGGATCTTTAGCACAGAAAGTATGGGTTCTTTTGGTCTCTCCATGGTTATCCATTGAGCTTCCTAGTTAAATGTCATGAAAATGGGATGAGCTAAAGTAGCTTCTAGTCATCTTCACAGCAGGAACATTTTAAGTTGCCTGTTGACTTATACCAACCCTATGAAATTCATAGGGGTTTCTTAGGCAAGAAATGATTTTGCCAATTTCTTTCTCTGAAATATAGCCTTCAGCACCTGCTATTTGTTGGTGGTCTCTCATCCAAGTACTAACCTTGGCTGACCCGGCTTAACTTCCAAGGTCAGACAGGGTCTGGTACCTTTAGAATATTTAGCTCCACTTCTTCTTAAATGCTTTCAAGTTGGATTTAACTTATGGCAACTCCATGAATGAAAGACCTTCAAGCCAACCCTGCTCAGGTCTTGCAGACTCAGGGCAGTGGATCTTTTCTGCTCCTATTTGGGCCGGCTTTCCAGTGGAGTGGAGCTGTGGTGTACGCTTGCTGTAGCCCCAAAGCGCCTTGGGCAGAGTGGCTTCAAGCAGCCCCTTCGTGCCCATTTTTCTGCGCCTTAGTCTCTTAACTGGTTTATTAAGTCCCACCTGGTTCCTGATATATTTTTTTCTAAGTGGTGAACATTTATCTTAGATCTGTTTATGTTAAATAGAACTTTACATCCTGCAGAGTTTATTTTCAGTTAGGGAGCTTTGACATACTATGTCTTGGAGTATATATTTTGATCCATTTTCTGATGCTTATTTAATGCCATGGGGTAGTCCAAATTTGAAAATGTCCACTTTTATGTGGAAAGTGTGGGCTGGTAGAGAAATTCTTACTCTGAATCTACTAGTTCGAGTTTCTTCCCATCTGTAAAGTTGAGGGCTAGATAGGATCTGCCAGTTTCCCCATATGGCCATACATCTTTGCCTCAAAGTCCCCACCAGTTTTAGAAACACTCATGAAATGCATGGGGTGTGTGTGAAATCTACCATATTTTGTTGTAAATATTTATTCCTAGTCAATAAATACCATAGCCAATTCTAGAAGCAAATGGAATTGTTGTTGTTGTTGTGTGCTTCGTTTCTGACCTATGATGACCCTACAATCTAGGCCTGCAGCCCAAGAATGACCCTAAGGGTCATCATAGGGATTTCCTTGGCAAGATTTGTTCAGATGAGGTTTGCCATTGCCTTCCCCTGAGGCTGAGAGACTGTGACTTTCATGGCTGAGCTGGGAATCGAGAAAAGATTATTAGTCAAATAAATTTTGTAGCAAACTTTGAATTTTATAAGTTTGTGCACTTTCTTAAATAATCATCCTGTATCTTGGAAATTAAAATCTGGACAATAGGAAGTGATTGTTTATTTGCTTTCAGTGGCTAAAAGACATATTGCTGCTCTGGGAACAAAAATGTCCACCTTCTATTATTCAGCAGAGGAAGGATCTATCCTTTTAACAACTGAACATGTGGCATATAATGTAGGTGTCAACTACTTATGGATAGATACTTGAATATTTCATTTCTTTTTTGAGGTGCCGTTTGATGCTGTTTCTCGTTGCTATGTTTTCAATTTATTATCTTTCTATTTATCCTTTTTAAAGGTAGGCTGTCCGTTTATTTTCCTGTTAATATTTAAATACTTCATATTTTTGCAAAATGAAAAATAGATTTTAAAAATCCATCCCTTCAGTACAACAATACGCTAATCACAATTTTATCCCAGTTGTTCTGAGAAGAGCCCTACCAAATTTTGGAGAGGGCTGTGAGCCCCATGACATCATGTATGAGCGATTATGGGTTTATGACTTGTGAAGATTTTTATCCTGTCTTTAGAGAAAATGATTCACAGCACATTGTTCAGCAGACTGCAGTAATACAAAACAAACAGACAAAAGCCCACACAATCCGGTAGCCTTTATTCCTCCAGTTAATGGATGATTTTGTAGCTCCAGAACAGCTGGCAGATAGACCTGGGTCGTTTTTTTCCTGGCAGGGAATGTTAACCTAGTTCTCTCTATGCCTGCTCTTTTGCTTCTTGATGCTTGGAAACTGGCTGGCTTCCCCTTTGCTGTGATTTTGTTCTGGGAGAGAAAGAACACAACCTCACAGTGGCTCATGGTCCTCTAGAAATAAGGTGAAGACCTGCTCTCTATAATCCCAGGACCTAAACAATAGGCAAAGTAATTGACAATAAAAGAAAACAGCCTGTTTGTAGTGCAACGGGTGGAACAAAAATTAAGTAGTGAAAGCCACATCTATTGGATTTTTGTCATATAATCTTTTCACAGTCCACCACTTCTGTCTGGTTAAGAAAAGTGTCAGTTCTTGCAAAGGACTTGTCTGCTATAGGGAAGTATGTCAAAGGAAGGAAGGCAAAATGAATGGAAAGGAGAACATAACTGCAGCCTACTGGCAAAATGGATCAGAATTCTGACCCTTCTCTTCTTCTTCCTTCTCCTCCTCTTCCTCCTCCTTCATGTCAAGGAGACATTTGGTAGGTTTTCCTCTTCTTATCACTGAAGTAGATCAGTCCTAGGATAAAACTTCACACCTCCATCTGCCTGTTGTTGTTGTATGCCTTCAAGTCATTTGTGATCCTAAGGCGAACTTTATCATGGGGGTTTCTTGGCAGATTTCTTCAGAGGGGGTTGCTATTGCCATCCTCTGAGGCTGAGGGAGTGGCATTTGCTCAAGGTCACCCAGTGGGTTTCCATGGCTGAGCAGGAATTCAAACCCTGATCTCCAGAGTCATAATCTAACGCTCAAACCACTATACCATGCTGGCCCATTAGGAAGGCATGCCTGTTAGGAAAAGTATAAAAAGTTGTGTTAGAAAATGCTTGGCCTCGTAATACAGTACACAGCCTGTCTATGTCTTCCCAGAAGTCAATCTCGCTGGGCTTACATGGATTTACTCCCAAGTAAGTATGCATAATTTAAGTTTCTTCAACAGAATACATTTTTCAATACCAGCTCACTCCCACGGTGAACATATAAGGAAAGCTGTGCTTGAGACTATAAACTTATAGCAAAGCCTTTGACCACATAGATCACACAAAGCTATGGATTTGCTCTTAGAGAGTTGGGTGTGCCAATACACTTTATTGTCTTGATCTGCACTCTATACTCAGGACAAGAGGCTACCATTAGGGATGCGGTGCTGGAGAAGAGTTCTGCAGATACCATGGATGGCTCAAACCACAAACAAATGGGTCAAAGAGCAAATCCAACCTGAACCTAGAAGCCAAGATGACTAAATTGAGGCTGATGTATTTTGGCCACATCATGAGAAGACATGACTCACTAGAAAGGACCATTACGCTTAGTTAGGTAGAAGGTGATAGAAAAAGAGGAGGACTGCAGTCCACATGGAGAGACTCAATCAAGGAAGGCACGGTCCTGAGTCTGCAGACTTTAACAGGGTGATTGATGATAGGGTCTCTTGCGAATGCCTCATTCACAGGGTTGCCCTGGTGGCACAGTGGTTAAATGCCTCTACTGCAGCCACACACTCAAAACCACAAGGTTGCGAGTTCAAGACCAGCAAAAGGGCTCAAGCTTGACTCAGGCTTGCATCCTTCCGAGGTCGCTAAAATGAGTACCCAGGTTGTTGGGGGCAAATTAGCTTACAGTTGTAAACCACTTAGACACTGTGTCCAAATGACGCAGCGTGGAAGGGGCGCCATACAGCCATGCCACCACAGCTATGGTGCCCTTTCGAGGGCACAAAAAGGAGCTGCTTTTTGCAGCTCCTTCCTGCACCCTCAGAAGGATGGATCAGGGCTGTGGCATTAGGTTGCCATGGCCCCGATCCCTAAGTTTCCCAAGCTCTGGTCTTGTCATGTGTCTTCCAGCTATCTCTGTGCCCACCTCACCCTCCACCCCATCCCATCCAGACCCAACTCATCCCTTGGCCGTTACAGCTGTTGTTGCCACAATCCTGACTCATGGCAACCCTGTGGATGAGACATCTCCAAGCAGCCCCATTTCTACTCTGAGCCAAGAGGTGAAGTAAAGCGCATCCCTAGACACCCTGAAAAACTAGACAAGATCCTAAAGTTCAAAGACATAACACTGAATTGCTGTTGTTGTCTGTCTTCAAGCTATTTCTGGAGTACTAAAGTTCAAAAATATCACCGTGTTAGTCTGGAAAATCGGTGTGCAAAAGGATCTTGTAGCAGCTTTGAGACTAATTGAAAGAAAGAAGTTGGTAGCATGAGCTTTCATACACTTGAGCCAACTTCCAAAGTTAGGCTCATCCAAGCCTTTGTATTACAAGCCATCACAATGTGGGGATGTGAGAACTGGTCAGTAAAGAAGGCAGACAGAAGGTGAATCAACTCATCTGAGATGTGGTGCTGGAGAAGAGCACTGAGGATACTGTGGATGGCCAAAAAGACAAATAGGTCCTTGATCAGGTCAAGCCTGAACTCTCCCTGGAGGCCAAGATGATTAAAATGAGGCTGTCATACTTTGGACACAGCATGAGAAGGCATGACTCCTTAGAAATGGAACTGATGGTGGGAAAGACAGAGGGTAGTAGAAAAAGAGAAAGACCACATGCCAGATGGATAGACTCAATCAAGGAGGTGCTAGGTGTGCAGGACCTGAAAGAAGTGGAAGACAGGAGGTCTTGGAGAAGCCTCCTCCACAGAGAAAGCATGAGTTGGGGCTGACTTGAGGTCAGCTAATAACAACAGAGACCAAAATCACTCCTCCCAACCCAGGGTCACACACACACCCCACTCACTTCCATGCCAACATTCTCTGAAGATGCCAGCCACAGATGTTGGTGAAAAGTCAGGAACAAACTCTTCTAAAACAAGGCCACATAGCCTGAAAAACCCCACAAAATACTATAATTAGAGATCCATTTTCTACTGGGAAAACCCCTGACCCTGGGTGGTTTTCATTTGCATGGGCTGGGTCTTCATTTTGGTGTTTTTCAGTACTGGTAGCCAAACTCTGGCCCGTTCCCCATGGGCAAAAAGTACGTGCTCGGCATGTACTAGGGTTAGGATATGGCGTCCCTTCCCTAGTATGTGCTGAGCACGTACAAAATGGTGGCGCCCTATACACATGGGCGCCACTATTTTGACATCGTGGACGCTTAGTGTCCGCATGTTGTGGCTCACTTATGACACCACAAGTGTGCCATTGGCACCTTGCAGTGTCATAAGCGCACTGCAAAAAGAAGCCGCTTTTTGCGGCTTCTTTTTTTGCTGCCGGGAAGCCTCTCCGTTTGGAGGCTGAGGCTTCCCCGTGGTGGAAACGGAGGTGCCGGCAGACCGCCCTTTTTGGGCGGTCTGTAAAGCACCTCTGTTTCCTTTAAAGGGCGAAACTGTGCCCTTTAAGAGATTTTGGACTTCAGCTCCCAGAAGCCTCAGCCATGTTGGCCAATAGTCTGGGATTCTGGGAACTGAGGTTCAAAATTCTCTTAAAGAGCAAAGTTTGGGGACCACTGCTTTTAAGGGTTTCTTCTTTCCTGTTGCTTTCCTCTCAGCCAACAGTGTGTATATATACATACACACATATACATATATACAGAGTGCTGGCATGGAAGAGAGTGGGGTGTGCATGTGCATATGTATATGTGCTTGTGTGTGTGTGTGTGTGTATCCTGTTGCTTTCCTCTCAGCCAACAGTGTATGTGTTGGCTGAGAGGAAAGCAACAGGGCTGTGTGTGTGTGTGTGTGTGTGTGTGTGTATATATATATATATATATAGACACCACACACACACCCCCTACTCTCTTCCATGCCAGCATCCTCTGAGGCTGCCCCCCACAGCTGCTGGTGCTGGAGAAACATCAGCCATGAACCCCTTCCACAGCAGGGCCTCACACAGCCTGAAACCCCCCCCCCCCCACACACACACACAAATAAGACTATGGACGATGCAGGCCTTGAAGGCCTGGCCCCCCTGGTCGCCATGGCAACGCCTAATGCAGCCCCCCGTCCGCCATTTTCCTCCAAGAGGAGGAGGAGGAGGCAAAGGCGCGCCGGCGGCGGCGGCGCCCATGTTCCTGATCAGGCGGGGTGCCTGCCCCCGGAAGTCTCCTCCTCCTCCTCCTCCTCCTGCTCCGCCCGCGGCGCCCTTTCCCTGCGCCTTGTCCCCGTAGCGCGGCATGATCGTGGCGTCGTCGTCGTCGTCGTCGTGGTCCCCGCGGGGCTGTCAGGAGGATGCTGCTGTCGCTGGTGCTGCACACCTACTCCTTGCGCTTCGTGCTGCCGGCGGCGGCCATGCTGGGCTCTGCGCCGACATACCTGCTGGCCTGGGGGGCCTGGCGCCTGCTGGCCGCCCTGCTCCCGCGGAGCCTCTACCACCGCCTCGACGACCGCCTCTACACGCTCTACCAGGCCATGGTCCTCTTCTTCTTCGAGAACTACACCGGAGTACAGGTATCCCGGGGGGGGAGGCCGGGGGCTGCCATCTGAGCCCATCCCTGTCAGGGTCCCGGGCGCCCTCCTTGCCCTCCACAGGCCCTCCATTTCCAGCCTTCTCTAAACACAGCGCAATCACATCAATCAGCACAGGACACTCCTAGCACTCGGCCAAAGGTAAGAGCCCCCCCCATCCCTAAAGGGGGCCAGGCGCCCTCCTTTCCCACCCCCACAGGAACTCCAGTTCAAGCAGCCTCTCCACGGGGGGCGGCGGGGGGGGGGCTTCCAAAACGCCCTCCATTTTGGACATGGGCTTATTATGGTCTGGGTGCACACACACACACACACACACACACACGTGTTCAGTATACATATATATTCTCTATATATGTATATATAATATATATTTTCTCTCTCTCTCTCTATATATATATATATATAAAGTATATACTCAAATGGGGCATATATATATATATATATATATATATATACACTTTTGGCTGAGAGGAAAGCAACAGGAAAAAAGAAACCCTTATAGCAGTGGTCTCTCTCTCTCTTTTTTATATATATATATATATATATATATATACTCTCTGTATATATACACATAATATATTCTCTCTCAAATTCATATATATATATATATATAATTTTCTCTCTATGTATATATACACACATGTATATTCTCTCTCAAATATATATATATATATATATCTTGAATACATATATATATATATATATTCTCTTGAATATATATATATACAGAGTCTTGATTATCCGAGGTAAACTGTCAGTCCCATAGGTCAGATAGCCGAAAATGTCAGATAATCCAGAGGGTCATAGGAAAAACTTAGCAATCACTATGGCCTGTTACAGACAGCCAAAATAAAGCTGCTTTGAGTCACTTTGGAGGTATGGTATTTCAATGATGCATGAATCCTAAGAGTCTGGAAGCTTCACCAAAGCTGCACTCCAGTCCTTAGGACTGGAGCGTGGCTTTGGTGCGGCCTTTGGACTCTTAGGACGCATGTATCATTGAAATACCATACCTCCAAAGTGACTCAAAGCAGCTTTATTTTGGCTGTCTGTAACAGGCCTATGAAAAGCCTCTGCGCTTGCCTGGTGTTGGTGGCTGCTGCTCGCCACTGTGCTTGGAGCCCTTTCCAGCTGCGGGCGTGGCAAGGGCTCCAAGCCACGCCCACTGACCTATCCAATGTCACCGAGAGTCGGATAATAGAGACTCTACTGTATATATATATACACACACACACACATACATATATTCTCCTCTCTCTGTATTTATAGAATCATAGAGTTGGAAGAGACCCCAAGGGCCATCCAGTCCAACCCCCTTCTGCCATGCAGGAAATCACAATCAAAGCATCCCTGACAGATGGCCATCCAGCCTCTGTTTAAAGACCTCCAAGGAGGGAGACTCCACTATTCTCCGAGGAAGTGCGTTCCACTGTCGAACAGCCCTTACTGTCAGGAAGTTCCTCCTAATGTTGAGGTGGAATCTCTTTTCCTGTAGCTTGCATCCATTGTTCCGGGTCCTAGTCTCTGGAGCAGCAGAAATCAAGCTTGTTCCCTCCT
Source organism: Sceloporus occidentalis (assembly GCA_023333645.1). Lineage (NCBI taxonomy): Eukaryota > Metazoa > Chordata > Lepidosauria > Squamata > Phrynosomatidae > Sceloporus > Sceloporus occidentalis. The sequence goes on from JALMGF010000006.1 coordinate 141,072,461, forward strand.
CAATGTGACATCCCTTCAAATATTTAAACAGGGCTATCATATCACCTCTTAACCTTCTCTTTTCCAGGCTAAACATCCCCAACTCCTTAAGTTGTTTCTCATAGGACATGGTTTCTAGACCTTTCACCATTTTAGTCGCCCTCCTTTGGACACGTTCCAGTTTTTCAACATCCTTTTTGAATTGTGGCGCCCAGAACTGGACACAAAATTCCAGGTGGGGCCTGACCAAAGCAGAATACAGTGGCACTATTACTTCCCTTGATCTAGATACAATACTCTTACTGATGCAGCCTAAAATTGCATTGGCCTTTTTAGCTGCCGCATCGCACTGTTGACTCATGTTCAGCTTGTGGTCTACTTGGACTCCCAGATCGCTTTCACACATAGTCTCGTTCAGCCATGTGTCTCCCATCCTATATCTGTGCATTTTATTTTTCCACCCTAAGTGCAGTACCTTGCATTTCTCTCTGTTGAAGTTCATTTTGTTAGTTGTGGCCCAACTTTCTAGTTTATTCAGGTCATTTTGAATCTTGGTCCTGTCCTCTGGGGTATTAGCTATTCCTCCTAATTTGGTGTCATCTGCAAATTTGATAAGTATGCTCCCAATTCTGTCATCCAGGTCATTGATAAAGATGTTGAATAGCACTGGGCCCAGGACAGAGCCCTATGGGACCCCACTGGTCACATAATCTCTCAAATATATATGTATTTCTCTCCCCCCCCCCCTCTCTCTCTCTATATATATATATACACATACAAACACACACAGACGTCTATATGAATTCTGGAGGGATGCCTGATTCCCACCCCTGTCTAACTACCAATTTGTAAGCCACTTTGAGAGCATTTCTGAAGCGCCAGGTGCAAATGCAATACAATTAAATAAAGATTCTTCTCACATGCAACCCAATGTAAGCCCCTTCCCCGATTCCTTCAGGGTGGCCAGGCGTCCTCCTTTTCCAGGACATGCCCTCCATTTCAAGCCTTATCTCCATAGGAGAAATTCCAAAATATCCTTCATTCTGAGCAGGACTAAGAAGCATGGATTTATATTCTGTCTCTCTAATCTGTGCATATATACACTTGTTGTTATTATTATTATTATTATTATTATTAACCTTTATTTATAAAGCGCTGTAAATTTACACAGCGCTGTACATGCAATCTTTTTAATTGGACGGTTCCCTGCCCTCAGGCTTACAATCTAAAAAGACTCGACACAAAGGGAGTGGTGGTGGGGAAGGGACCTCTCTAGTAGGATAATACATAAAATACATAGCAATACAGGAAATGATTCAATAAAACAGACAACAAAAGAACATCAAATAGCAAGTGACAATTATGCAATGCCTGGGAAGGCTTCTCTGAACAAGATGGTCTTCAGCTCTGTTTTGAAGCTGGTTAAGGAAGTGATGGTTCTTGCTTGTGGGGGAAGAAGGTTCCAGGAGTGAGGGGCAGCAAGTGAAAAGGGGCAAATCCAGGATGGGGCAGAGGAAATCCTGGCCTGGGACAGCAGATCTTGACTACCAGAACGGAGGGCCCTGGTGGGAAGGTGAGGAGAAAGAAGGTCTGATAAGTAAGGAGGGGCCAGCCCATGGAGGGCTTTAAATGTCGACAGCAGGAGCTTATACTGAATGCGGAAAGGGAGAGGGAGCCAGTGAAGGGATGGCAACACAGGAGAGATGTGGTCAGAGCGGTGGTTGGATGTGATAATGCGTGCAGCTGAATGCTGGACAGAAATTAAAGGACGGAGGTGAGAGAGAGGAAGCCCAGCCAGGAGGACGTTACAGTAATCAAGTCGTGATTACTAGGGCATGGACCAGGATCTTGGCAGTAGAGGCGGAGAGATATGGTCAGATTTTGGCAATATTGTACAAAAAGAATCTATAAGCCTTGGCTGTGGTCTGGATCTGAGGGATACACTCCATGTTCTCTAGTGTTAGGGGCACAAGACCCCCGTGAATATGGAAAAACCGCAAATAACAAAAACGCCTTTCTAGGGATCTCTAGGTCCAACTACAGGGCAACTCTGTGGTCAACATCTGCCAGAGATCGGCCATAGAATTGCGCTGGAGGAGCTACAAAGGCCGAGTAGAGTACTCTCTAATAATCTCTAGGTCTTTCAGTACAACCTTTAGTTAAGGCAGACAGTTGCCTTCCTTGTATAAAGAAGGTTGGAGTGAGTGCCCTCTTTTCCTCTCATTGCAGCGCAGGTGGAAGATGAGTGCAGACCATGAGATTCATGCAGTCAAACCTTTAGTTAAGGCAGACAGTTGCCTTCCTTGTCTAAAGAAAGTTGGAGTGAGTGCCCTCTTTTCCTCTCTCATTGCAGCGCGGGTGGAAGATGAGTGCAGGCCATGAGATTCATGCAATCAAACCTTTAGTTCAGGCAGACAGTTGCCTTCCTTGTCTAAAGAAGGTTGGAGTGAGTGCCCTCTTTGCCTCTCTCATTGCAGCGCAGGTGGAAGATGAGTGCAGGCCATGAGATTCATGCAGTCAAACCTTTAGTTAAGGCAGACAGTTGCCTTCCTTGTCTAAAGAAGGTTGGAGTGAGTGCCCTCTTTGCCTCTCTCATTGAAGCATGAGTGGAAGATGAGTGCAGACCATGAGATTCATGCAATCAAACCTTTAGTTCAGGCAGACAGTTGCCTTCCTTGTCTCAAGAAGGTTGGAGTGAGTGCCCTCTTTGCCTCTCTCATTGCCGCGCAGGTGGAAGATGAGTGCAGACCATGAGATTCATGCAATCAATCCTTTAGTTCAGGCAGGCAGTTGCCTTCCTTGTCTAAAGAAGGTTGGAGTGAGTGCCCTCTTTTCCTCTCTCATTGCAGCGCGCGTGGAAGATGAGTGCAGACCATGAGATTCATGCAATCAAACCGTTAGTTAAGGCAGACAGTTGCCTTCCTTGTCTAAAGAAGGTTGGAGTGAGTGCCCTCTTTGCCTCTCTCATTGAAGCATGAGTGAAAGATGAGTGCAGACCATGAGATTCATGCAATCAAACCTTTAGTTCAGGCAGACAGTTGCCTTCCTTGTCTAAAGAAGGTTGGAGTGAGTGCCCTCTTTGCCTCTCTCATTGAAGCATGAGTGGAAGATGAGTGCAGACCATGAGATTCATGCAATCAAACCTTTAGTTAAGGCAGACAGTTGCCTTCCTTGTCTAAAGAAGGTTGGAGTGAGTGCCCTCTTTGCCTCTCTCATTGAAGCATGAGTGGAAGATGAGTGCAGACCATGAGATTCATGCAATCAAACCTTTAGTTCAGGCAGACAGTTGCCTTCCTTGTCTAAAGAAGGTTGGAGTGAGTGCCCTCTTTGCCTCTCTCATTGCAGCGCGCGTGGAAGATGAGTGCAGACCATGAGATTCATGCAATCAAACCTTTAGTTAAGGCAGACAGTTGCCTTCCTTGTCTAAAGAAGGTTGGAGTGAGTGCCCTCTTTTCCTCTCTCATTGCAGCGCAGGTGGAAGATGAGTGCAGACCATGAGATTCATGCAATCAAACCTTTAGTTAAGGCAGACAGTTGCCTTCCTTGTCTAAAGAAGGTTGGAGTGAGTGCCCTCTTTGCCTCTCTCATTGAAGCATGAGTGGAAGATGAGTGCAGACCATGAGATTCATGCAATCAAACCTTTAGTTAAGGCAGACAGTTGCCTTCCTTGTCTAAAGAAGGTTTGAGTGAGTGCCCTCTTTGCCTCTCTCATTGAAGCATGAGTGGAAGATGAGTGCAGACCATGAGATTCATGCAATCAAACCTTTAGTTAAGGCAGACAGTTGCCTTCCTTGTCTAAAGAAGGTTGGAGTGAGTGCCCTCTTTGCCTCTCTCATTGAAGCATGAGTGGAAGATGAGTGCAGACCATGAGATTCATGCAATCAAATCTTTAGTTCAGGCAGACAGTTGCCTTCCTTGTCTAAAGAAGGTTGGAGTGAGTGCCCTCTTTGCCTCTCTCATTGAAGCATGAGTGGAAGATGAGTGCAGACCATGAGATTCATGCAATCAAACCTTTAGTTCAGGCAGACAGTTGCCTTCCTTGTCTAAAGAAGGTTGGAGTGAGTGCCCTCTTTGCCTCTCTCATTGCAGCGCGGGTGGAAGATGAGTGCAGACCATGAGATTCATGCAATCAAACCTTTAATTAAGGCAGACAGTTGCCTTCCTTGTCTAAAGAAGGTTGGAGTGAGTGCCCTCTTTTCCTCTCTCATTGCAGTGCTGGTGGAAGATGAGTGCAGGCCATGAGATTCATGCAATCAAACCTTTAGTTCAGGCAGACAGTTGCCTTCCTTGTCTAAAGAAGGTTGGAGTGAGTGCCCTCTTTTCCTCTCTCATTGCAGCGCGGGTTTTAAGGCCTAAAACAGTACCTTAAATTATGTTTAGATGCAAAGTTTTGTTTAAAAATTAAATGCATTTAAAGTTTATATTATGTTTACATGGTATATCACTCACAGAGACACATGGGACTATGATGGCACAATTTTGTTGTTGTTAACCCAAAGAATTATCATATCATTATCAGCTATTTTGGAGCTGAAATACATCCAGAGGTCTCAATAAAATACACATAGCACTAAATACAACAAGGCCTAAATCCAATTGCTAGTTAAAGTAGACCCATTCAATCAGTTTAATTTATACAAATGTTGACTTTTGTAAGTCAGCAGTAAATTCAGTGGTTCTACTCTAGACAGTAGGCAGCATGGTGTAGTGGTTTGATCATTGGACTACAACTCTAGAGACCGGGGTTTGAATCCTGCTCAGCCATGGAAACCCACTGGGGTTTGGCTCATGAAGTCAAACACAAACCCACTCTGAGCAACTCATGCCAAGAAAACCCGTTCGCTTTAGGATTGCCATAAATTGGAAATGACAAATGCATGCAACAATAGTTAGACAATACTAGGAATTGCATTTGAGCTTAAACGCCTAATGCTGAAGATTACCTGCTGGCAACTGCCATCTATCTTAAGATAAGCTTCTTGAGCGCATGCTGCAAATGTACCAAGATGACTTCCAGTTTAATGAATACTGTTGAAAATGTGAGGCTGAATAGCCTCTTATTTAGACCACTTCCTGTAGTTTGTTTTTGAGATCTTAAAACATTACTTGAGTTGTCATGAACCCTTGTTAGTCTAAGGGGTACTACAGGATCTGTTTGCTTACTTCCCAGTCTTGTATGTGATGTTCACTGTGTATGGAAATACCTTACTCCTTCATTTTATTTATCATTTAGCACTGGATTTATTGTTTCTCATGTTGAGCAGCTGTTGAGGCAGTCCTTAAATTGAGAAGAAGCATGTCCATGAAGCTAGGAGGAGCTGTATATATATGTTCTGTTGCTAGTCTGTTTCTTTGGGTACTTCCTTGGGCAAGTCTTCAGAGGAAAGCACAGAGGCTGAACATGCTTAGGACTTTGCTAGTCTTTTATGGGTATGTAAAACAAAGGCAGTGGGGATGCAGTAGGGATGCGGTGGCTTAATGGTTAAGAGGCCAATTCTGATGATTGGAAGATCGGCAGGTTGGCAGTTTGAGGCCCAAGTGCCGCAAGAAGGCTGAGCGCCTGTCACTAGTCCCAGCTTCTGCCTAGCAGTTTGAAAGCATGCAAATGCAAGTAGATAAATATAAGATAAATCCCACTTTGGTGGGGCGGTAACAGCGTTTGGTGCAGTCCTGCTGGCCACATGACCACTGGAGTAGTCCTCAGAATTGTTGGCTCTTTGGCTTAATAACGGAGATGAGCATTACCCCCTACAGTTGGTTATTACTAGACAAGTCAAATCCCAAAACAGACAGGCAAACTAGCGCAGCTTCAGGCCACCTTTTATACGATGCATACTCCAAATGCAGCCTGAAGCTTTGCCGAGGCCAGGCCAAAAAGGAGCTCCAACAGTGCTGGAGGCAGCCCAGTTCGGAACAAGGCTAACATAAATTTTGGTGTTTTTAGTCATGCAGGTATTCAGGTAAACTTTAAGACATCATTTTTTATTATGTGTAATGATATGAGAGTTGGCTTATGGGTTACAGCATGAGCAAGATGCCATAAAAAAGTGGGCCCTTGGTGTCTGCTGGAGGTTCCTTCCAGGGCTCCCTATGGATACCAAAATCCGTGGATGCTAGAATCTCATTATATGCAATGGTGTAACCTTATATGGTGTCCCTTATATAAAATGGCAAAAGGACGGTTTGCTTTTTGGAATGTTTTTCTAAATATTTTTAAGCCATGGATGGTTGAATCCATGGATGCGGAGGGCCAACTGTACTTCATAAATTGGACTGTGGAGTTAGTACACCAGGCCTTCAACTCTGATTCCTCTATTTTTCTTTCTACTGTCTGACATCAAGCCATTCATAAATGGCATATGTAGATTAATTAGCAATAACATTTTATTTATTTATATCCTGCCTTCCTCCTCCTACAGGGACTCAAGGCATCTCCCTTGGTTACAGATTTACTGTAGTAAAATGGTAGTACAGTCAGACCTTGGTATCTGCAGCGGATCCATTTGCCTCCCCCTCCCGATACCAAAATCTGTGGATGCCCAAGTCCCATTGACCCAATGGCAGCGCGGCCATGTTGCCATGCCACCATTAGGGACAATGGGGCTGAAGTCTTCCCTCCCTCCCTCCTTCCTTCCTTCCTCCTCCCTCCCTCCCTTCCCCCCAATGATTCTGCCCCAAGCTTGGCTTCGGGGGTGGAGGTTGGAGCCATGATGGCCGGAGAGATCCGGAGCTGGCTTGGGATGTTGGGGGCGGGGGCTCTGGGATCCAAGCATCGGCCCCAGCTATGGCTTTTTGCGGATGGGGAAAATGCAGACATTGAAGCCCATATTAGCCAATGCACAGCAATATTTGGTTACCCAGGGTCTCTTGCCACCATTGGATAATATGAGGGGGAGGCAGTCCACGAGAGCCGATGATGCATAATGTTTTGAAGGCATCACGTACTCCTTGGCCCTCTTGGAAACTGAACTAGGTTGTGATGCAGAGTTCAAGATTGAATGTGAAACTTTCATAATGGCACACACCAGTTTATCACTTACCAGTTCTATATCATTTAAAAACAGGACACCATATAGGCCAAATACTAAAGCAGTATGAAGTATTTAGCTTCACTCAAACTTTGGGAATAAAAAGCTTTTGAACCAAATCACAAATCATGATGATGCCATGCATTGTTTGGCCATTAAAAGCCACTTCCCCTAATAGCCCTTGCATGCATATATTATCTGTCAACGTCATCCTGTATTTTCAGCTGCTTAGCATGTTTCTTTGTGGTGTTTGCTGACAGATAATACTGAACCTCAGTCTATTACTAATGCTTTTGGACTATGGTATAAATCAAGTTGTTAGTCCCCAATAAAATATATACATTGAATCAGTGGAATTAGTATTAATTTACTAAATTAATATAGATTCACTGGGCCTATTCTAGTTGGAACTGGCAGTTGAATTTAGGCCTACCTTACAAAGGCACACAAGATGCTATCCACAAGTAACAAACAGTGTGTTTCTGTTCACAATCAAACTTTGAACACAGAACTCTGTGTGGCTTTGGTTAGGAGGCACATCGCAAATTGACTGTTAATGATAAATTGTAAAAGCTGTGCCTCAGGGCCGCCACAGCATAGTCTGACATGGTCACTTCTGTAGTTAGGCTGAAGAGTCAGTTTTGAATCCTGAATATTTCACTTTGCAGTGCAAATATTTTAATTTAAGAAATCTCTAAATGACAGAATTCTTACTCTCATTAATCTTATGCATCACAGATCAAACAATATACTACATTCATTTAAAATGCCCTTTCCACCAACACATAAAACCATACTTAATGCAAAAAACCATTTCAACCACCTTGCTGTACTCACAATAAAATCACCGGATGATGTATTAGAAATCTATTCAAATTCATTCAACAGTATGATTACAGGATTATGGCAGATAGGAAAATAATCTCGCCTTTCCAGCAATCAGTTGTGAGATGTATTGTGGTCCCTCTCTTATTTTAAGGGAAAGATGTTCTGGAGTGTCTTTATATTCAAGCTTCCCCCCTAGGGTTGCCATATCCCGCCGGGGGGCGGGACAATCCCGGTTTGGGCGGTGCTGTCCCGGTCCCGGCCCGGTTTGGCGCCCAAACCGGGACGGCCCCGCCCACCGCGGCCACCTCAGGCCCCGCGGCGGCTCCAAGGCCTTGCTGAGGCCTGGGAAGGCTCTCCGCGGTTGGAGCTCCAGCCGCGGAGACGCTCCCTCCCGGGCCCCAGCGAGGCCTTCGAGGCAGCTCCGCGGTCGGAGCTCCGGCCGCGGGGTCCTCAAGGCCTCCACGAGGCCAGGGAGGAGGAGGAGGCCGCTTCCCACCGCGGCGATCGCCGCGATGAGGGGCGGCCCCCGCCTCCTTCCCGGCCTGGGAGCCGGCCGAGGCTTCTTCCCAGGCCGGGAGGAGGAGCAGGCCGCTTCCCACCGCGGCGATCGCCGCGATGAGGAGCAGCCTCCGCCTCTTTCCCGGCCTGGGAGCCGGCCTAGGCTCCCTCCCAGGCCAAGAGGAGGAGGAGGAAACCTGGCACCTCGGCGATCGCCGCGATGCCAGGCTTCCCCCCGCCCTTCTCGGCCTGGGAGCCGGCCTAGGAGCCCTCCCAGGGCGGGAGGAGGAGGAGGAAGCCTGGCACCGCGGCGATCGCCGCGATGCCAGGCTTCCCCCCGCCCTTCTCGGCCTGGGAGCCGGCCTAGGCTTCCTCCCAGGCCGGGAGGAGGAGGAGGAAGCCTGGCACCGCGGCGATCGCCGCGATGCCAGGCTTCCCCCCGCCCTTCTCGGCCTGGGAGCCGGCCTAGGCTTCCTCCCAGGCCGGGAGGAGGAGGAGGAAGCCTGGCACCGCGGCGATCGCCGCAATGCCAGGCTTCCCCCCGCCCTTCTCGGCCTGGGAGCCGGCCTAGGCTTCCTCCCAGGCCGGGAGGAGGAGGAGGAAGCCTGGCCCCGCGGCGATCGCCGCGATGCCAGGCTTCCCCCCGCCCTTCTCGGCCTGGGAGCCGGCCTAGGAGCCCTCCCAGGGCGGGAGGAGGAGGAGGAAGCCTGGCACCGCGGCGATCGCCGCGATGCCAGGCTTCCCCCCGCCCTTCTCGGCCTGGGAGCCGGCCTAGGCTCCCTCCCAGGCCGGGAGGAGGAGGAGGAAGCCTGGCACCGAGGCGATCGCCACGGTGCCAAGCTTCCCCGCGCCCCTTCCTGGCCTGGGAGGCGGCCTAGGCTCCCTCCCAGGCCGGGAGGAGGAGGAGGAAGCCTGGCACCGAGGCGATCGCCACGGTGCCAAGCTTCCCCGCGCCCCTTCCTGGCCTGGGAGGCGGCCTAGGCTCCCTCCCAGGCCGGGAGGAGGAGGAGGAAGCCTGGCACCGTGGCGATCGCCACGGTGCCAAGCTTCCCCGCGCCCCTTCCCGGCCTGGGAGGCGGCCTAGGCGTCCTCCGAAGCCGGGAGGAGGAAGAGGCCACTGGAACCGCGGCGGGATTCCAAGCGGCCCCTGTTCCTCCTCCCGGCTTGGGAGAGAGCCTAGGCGTCCTCCGAAGCCGGGAGGAGGAGGACAGGGTTTGAAAACGTAGGACTTTTTTTTTAATTTCCTAGCCAGGAAATAAAAATAAAATAAAAAAAAAAAGTCCTACATTTTCAAACCTGGTCCTACATTTGTCCCGGTTTGGAGGTCCTCCATGATGGCAACCCTATTCCCCCCCCACCCCCGATGATTAAGATGGTAGCAGATAATAAACATTTCTGTTCTTTAAGCCTGTCAGTTTAGAGGTTCATTTGACATGAATAACATTTGCAACTGAGCAACGGTATTTAGGGAAATGTGGTTAAGATCAGCTGTTCATTTTAGCACGGTTGCCAACAGGCAGATGGTTGAGCCTCTGGTCAGTGAGGCCACCAAACAGATGTCACATGGGCCCTCCATTGACCAGGCATGAATGAAACTGGTGATCTAAAGGTCAAAGGGCTTCTGCATCCTGTTATCCTGTTCAGTTATGTACTTCCATGTGCTTTCATCCCTTTCCCCTCATTCATGAGGCCTAATGTCTTCCAGCCCTCCCTCCTTTTCATTCACATTGTCTCTTTCAGTTCATAGTGACAACAAAAAAGCCCTGTAAGACAGTGCACTTGTTGTAAATCATGTTTAAGTGGGAAAAAATCTTTTACATATTTGGGTATTTTGTTTTCTTTAAACAAACACAAGCCACACAGACACATAGCTGTGTTCTCTGTGTGGGCTAGTTCCACAACATGGGTTTTCATTTGCACAAAGGGATTTTTCAGCTGGAGGCACGGTCTTTATTTAAAACCTGTAACATGCCTTCAAATGTGTCAGTATAATACCAGAGCTGTGTTCACACAAAACACTAAGCCTTTCCAGCTTATTGGCAATAAACAGCATGCTGGTATCCTCTGCTTGATTGCTTTTGCCTGATGCCTCCTGAAAACTGGAACTACTAAACTGTCAGGGCACTTAGCAGGGCAGGAAAGCATCAAATTACAACTGAACCCAGACCCTATCTCAGTGGTGGCAAACCTATGACATGCGTGCCAGAGGTGGCCCTCAGAGCCCTCTCTGTGGGCACATGTGCCGTCACCCCAGCACAGCGTTTGTTACTAGAAAGCCAGAGGGACACGGCACTTTGCAATAAATAAGTGGGTTTTGGGTTGCAGTTTGGGCACTCGACCAAAGGAGCATTAAGATAGATTCACTATCACTGCCCTATCTTAATGCTCCTCTTTGACAAGCCAGTATTTGTAAGCCAACTTTAAAGATTTGACTTGGAAGTTGAGAGTCACGTGTTTTGTTTCAGCCTGGATGTGGGACTAAATCTGTCTGCTCTTACACATTTCTGTTTACCTTAACTGTGCCCACTTTTAGGAGGAGCAGAGTGTGAACGACTGAGTAAAATGCACCAGTTGAGCTGCTAAAAATGCAGAATTCTCATCAATTGTGACTTGTCACTGTGTTAGGATAGGCCTAAAGGCATCAGATTCTGCCTGATCTTGGAAGCTAAGAAGGGTCAGCCCCAATTAGTACTTGGATGGGAGATGACCATTTAATGCTGAGGGCTTTATTTCCAAGGAAAGAATTGGCGAAAGCACCTGTGAGCATTCCTTTCCTAAGACAACCCTATGCCATAAGTTGACAGGTGACTTGAAGGCACACACATTAGAAAGGGCCATACCAAGTTTTTACCATAGATGTTTTATACTATTATAAAAGCAACAGTGAAATTATCTTTGCTATAATATAAAAGGTTTTTTTTAAAACTGAATAAATACATCATTTTAATTGTCCTTTCCTGCAGCTATTTAGGTGCAAATGGATCCTTGTGTTTATAGATGGTTATACTAACTTCAGCGCAGTGTCAGTGGGGGCTCGAATACCACTGAGATGGTAAAGGGCAATTGACATGCCTACTTTCCATCTATCATTAGTCTAATAAAATGGGATTTGTTAAATCTTTTTCTTTTCCTGGAAAAGAGGGTTCAATCATATTTGAAGTTTTTAATTGCTTATTTATATCATTTAGCTAACAGCACATCTTTTTTTTCCCTTCTAGATATTTCTCTATGGTGATTTGCCAAAAATGAAAGAGAATGTGATATATATATCTAACCATCAGAGTACAGGTTTGTAAACAGTTTGCTTATAAAAGAGCTTTTTTTGCAGTCAAAAATTATAAAATTATCTTGCACTAAAACAATATCTTATAATTTGGCTTTTAAAAGCACTTTTCTCAACATTAATGTATATTTGTATATTATGTATGTATATTATACATGTCTTGAAATGGTTGTGGATGGTTGTATATTATATATGTATTGGAATGTTCCTGCTTTATCCTTCAAGATATAGATACATTATATGCTGGCAGTAGAATGAATAATACCCAGCAGTATTATAAAACAAGTGTTAAACATCTTGAACTTGAAAAATGAGTAATTAATGGGGAACATGATGTTAGAACATTCAAAAAGGAGAAGCGGGAATGTGGTTTTGGAAACAGCTCCTTTTACATTTCCATCTAAAGCAGCTTCATTATCGGCATGTGAGTTCTCTTTAGAAAATAAATTTATTAAACATGCAAAGAATGGATGTTTGAGCCATTATCATGTATGTTTTTGAACATAAATTGTTCTTGTTTTGGCTTTGCAGTTGACTGGATTATAGCAGACATGTTGGCCATCAGACAAAATGCTCTTGGACATGTTCGATATGTTTTGAAAGATGGGTTAAAATGGCTTCCTTTGTACGGGTGGTATTTTTCTCAGGTAACTTTAAAACTTGTTCCCATATGGCATGAAACAGTGACTTAACTATTTATTTTTGACACACCTTAGTCTTAAAATGTATCTATTTGGGAGCAGACACCATTAGTTTCCGTAAAACTTCATCCCAAGTAAAGAACTATAGCAAGATAGTAATATGTGTTTGTATTGTAATAAAGCACATAAGGCACTTTTAATTTTGTTTCCTATTTGGTTGTTATCTGAATACTAGATAAAAGAGGGTGTCTTTGGCTTTCAACCTGATTTACCATTGTTACCAACTGAAAATCTCTGCATACGGGGCATCTGCTAAAACAGAATAAGATGCCCCTGTATCCCATATGCTGAAGGATAAAGACAACAAGGTATTCCATGGCATTTCAAAATTAATTGGATTATTATGGCTTCATTTATGGACTTCAATCTACTATATCAAGTAAAAGAAGAATTACAGTACTTCACAAGTGTATTCTCCTTTTTATGTTGTGAGAGATTAACATGATTACCTCTTTGACAACTAATTCACAAGTATATATTTACACATGGTTGGGATGAAGTGAGGTCAGGCAGAAATGAAATACAGAAACTACTTTTTACAGTTGGTAACCCTGTGTGAACTTGTAATATAAAACAGGGTAATTCAGAAAGAATGATGGAAAACCAAATAAGAACCACTTTGCTTTTTTGCACCATTCTTTTTGAATTTCTTGGCACTTCATACGTCTGATGAATAGATTGCAGTCCTTGAAAGCGTATGCCATAATTCATTTGTTAATTCCCCTTGTGTCTCTTGTTTTGCTGCAAACGTCTAATGCAAAAACTTCTTTGAAAAATGCTTAACAATGCAATTCTAGCTATGTTTATTCAGAAGTAAGTCACATTAAATCCAGTGGGGTTTCTAGCTAGGAAAGAGGGTTAAATTATTAGGGAATAGGTCCCATTGAAGTCAGCCTTGTTGAATTCGATGGGACTTGTAAATAAGTGTACTTAGGATTGCACAGTAAGTAAAATCTGAAAGTTAGCATTTAGTTAATTAAACAATATTGCTTTCAATGTATGTAATTCTGGGATTCTACTAATGCAAGTAATATAGACTCTTGTTCATGGGATACTACCACTGCTATATCATGGGAAACCATGTCTTAGCAGTTCTGGAATATAAGACTGGTTTGTCTTTCAAAACAACAAGTTAAAAATATTTCAACAAATGCCTGCCTGTAGTAAAAGTAATTTACAGTAATCCCATATTTTTGTCATAGTGAAAATTCAGATTACAAGAAGTCCTCTTCCTAAATGAATGGGTTGCTTAGATATATTCTTATATTCTCTTATTCTCTTTCCCTTTTGCTTTTTTGCTCCTCTAGTTGAGCTTCATGTGGATTTCATCCTAGTAGGCTATCAGGGTGATCTAGTGAGCTGGTTCCAATAGACACAATAGTTGAATTTCAGAAGATCTTTGGGAGACAAAGGGTAGTGTTTCTCATTAGGTGAGTGTGGTTCCCTGTCTAAATTGGTGCCATATATTATAAGCAGAGTGAGAAGAAAAAGCTATATTGAAAAGGTTTGATTTCTCTACATGTAGCCCCATAATGTACATCTTGTGACATGTATATATGTTGCAAGATGTTGATTACAGGCAGCAAAAGTGGCCAGTAGACTGCACAGTGCCTACCACTGGTTTATAAATACCACTCTGTATATTCATTCATTTTGAGGGTTCTTGGTAAAACTTGATTCTACCAGTTTGTGGGGGCAAGGAAGGATGTGCTTTGATCCACATCAGGTTAAGCAAAATGTGGCCTCCAGGTGTTGCTGAACTGCAGTTCCTATTGGCCCCAGCCATTGTGGCCAGTTATAGGAGCTGCTGGGAGCTGCAGTACAGCAACATCTGGAGGGTCCCACTTTGCCCATCCTTGGCATACACAGCTGAATTTCAATCCATTAATTTCTTAGAGATTCGTTCTGGCAATTCAGTTAGATAGAGGGATGACTGATCTCTCATAGATATACTACACAAGCTATTGCCAATATTCAGAGTAAATCTTTTCAGCTCTGATGTGTGAAACTGCTATACTGAAGATCAATTCAAATTTTATAGTATCCATAGTGCTTATGTGGAAGTGCTTGTTTAACCAACTTTCTGGCAGCTGCTTATATAGCATTCATCTGATCCATATGTAAGCAATTTGTACATGCTATCCTTCCCACATGGAAGTCCCCCCCCCCCAACCCCTGGCTACTTCCACTTCGAGACCTTCACACTGGAATCAGAGATACTACATGCAGAATAGTAGCCACGTGAAGGATAATTGTAGGTTGGTCCTCATGGCTGTGGTCTCTGCAGTAGAAGGTCTTTTTGTTTAGTGTTGCTGTTGGACACCTTTTAAAAAACTGAAAATTGGCCATTTGTGGCACGTCTTGCACTGGCAGCAGCTTGGCAAACATTAAGCAATTACCACTGTTCCTATTTAGTGTGTACCATTTGTCAGCCATTATGGTTGTCTAGCAGGTAGAATGTAAAGGTGTAACTTTCTGTGAGCTGGGTAACAATGTGCTGTGAACTACAGTGATTTCCTTGATGACTTACAGGCCAATATTCAAGTTATTTTCTTTGGAGGGAGCAACAAGGGGGGAGAGCTATAAATATATTACTGTTACTCTTACTTCTCAGTTTAGGTGTTGTAATTTTTTTAATCATTGCCGTTACTTAACTCTGATCTGTTTCATCTTGAGCTGGTTACACGAAATTTAAACAGAATGTGTTTATATTGTTGTGTAGCTTCATTTCCAACTTACAATGAAATTATCCAGGGGTTTTCTTACCAAAATTTGCTCAGAAGTGGTTTGTTCAGAGGCATTGCCTTTTCTGAACCTAGGAAAGTGACTTGTCCAATGTTACCCAGCAGGTTTCTATCGCTGAACAAGGATTCAAACCCTGGTCTCCCAGAGTCCTATTCCAGAACACAAACCATTACACCGTGCTCGCTTTTAAAAAACAGAATACAATTTTTAAAAATAGTATATTCTCCTACCCAGCTTCCAAAATCCACAAACACATTTCATAGTCTCTGACAGCAGTTCTAACAATATCTTGTAGTTTTTGCATGATTTGTGCTTGAATGTGTCTAGGGCCATATTGTCCCCACTGTAACCATAGGGAAACTGGCCATTGTGTTAAAGATATTTCAGAGAAGGTGATATGAGCAAATGAAGGACATAAGGAAACCAGTGTTAAATCAGACCAAGAGCCTGTCTGGTTCAGCTCCCTGTTTCCCAAACTGGCCAGAAGTGTTTGGTCTACTTGCCAATAACTGGTACCAAGTTGGTAACCCTCTGCCAAGAGAGATGGTGAGGGATGCCCAGCAGATGTTATGTGGCATCTGACAGTACCTTCTGACACACTGCAGATTTAATGAAGTTTGTCGCTAACTCTCTCACCAAATTACAAATCCCAGATGCCAATCTGCATTTATTTTGAAGTGTAGATGCAGCTTCTGTTTAGGAGAGTTTTCCCTACATCTCTGCAGTCTGAGAAAGTAGTTCTGCTTTCTGGCCATTGAGAGTTTCTTCTGTTTTTTTCCCTTGAGTCAGCTTCCAGATTACTGGACTATTGAACCTTTCATTCCCATGGGATTGTATGATTCAAAGCTAGGTTTTCCTTTAGGACATGTGATTGTGAAAAACATTTGGATGTTTTCCATGCTGTCTTTGGAGTAGCAAATAGGAGAAATTGTGGCTATGATAAAAATTCAGTGTCGCACATAGTAATGTGTGAATAATGGCACTTAATGGATATTCATGAAAAAGTTATTACAGTATTGAAAAAGGATGTACAATGTCTATGATTCCAGGTGACAGGTATGTGTGTGTGTGTATATATATATATTCCATGTCACGCTAAATCCTGCAAAACATGAAGCACTTCCTCTTCTTCCTGTTGA
The DNA here is from genome assembly GCA_023333645.1 of Sceloporus occidentalis. Classification (NCBI taxonomy): domain Eukaryota; kingdom Metazoa; phylum Chordata; class Lepidosauria; order Squamata; family Phrynosomatidae; genus Sceloporus; species Sceloporus occidentalis. The sequence continues at coordinate 141,088,662 of JALMGF010000006.1, forward strand.
TCCTGTGTCAGTGATGTCATTCACACTCAGAACTTTCCAGTGACAATTAATTACAGAATTGTGATGGAATGCATGTTTCCTACCTCAGATAAACATCCTGTTGTGGAGTATGTACATATTCTGAACATGGAGAAAGCAGAACACCAGTCAGGGAAACATGGTAGTAAACATATCTGAGCTTTTTTGTGTATGTTTGTTTTCATTTGGTCTATAAAACAGGCCCTTAAATCATAGGCTGGAGAATATGGAAGAACTTAAAAAAATATTAACAGTTTCTCAAAAACATGTTCTGACATACAGTTTTAATGTTGCTTCACAAAGAAGAACTGCATATGCAGTGCAATGGATGAAGGAAAAGTATGTGGATAAGAAATAGCTTTAAATGTTATGAATAACATTGTAGTAACCTGTTTAGAAAATCATTTTCTATGGAATTTCTTGATGTCCATGGAATTTACTTCTACCTATTCTAAGTGTATAGGATTACAAACGTGGACAAGTAAGTAAGTAACTTTGTGAAGATAATTGTAAGCCGCTCTGAGAGCCTTTAGGGCTGAAGGGTGGGATATAAATACCATAAATAAATAATAAGATGGTTTTAATGAGGTCAAATAAGAAAATCAATTTTTAAATAATATATTTTGTCTTTTCTAAAATATACCATATTTCTCTTAATTATTCCATGTTGAGCTTTAGTTTCTTATTAATGTTTGAATTAACTTGTAGGTTTTTATTAGGAGTGTATAGATGCCCCAAGTGTACCCCATGAAGACAGATGGTTTAGCATGTAGTGTTTACTCAATGCCCCAAAGATGCATTGAATAAACACTACATGCTAAACCAAATATGCAGTGGAAGATGGTTTAGCATGTAGTGTTAACTCAAAAGAAATAAATAATCAAAACCTTCTGAATGCTTTCTGTTGTCCAAGGCAAAGATGTGAGAACACAGTGTAGGAGTGTCATAAACTGATTAAAGATTGCCAGCCTGGCTTTGAATCAATGCAAATTCAAAGTGAAAATGTTACTTTTTAGGATATTGAAGGAAGTAGTCAGTTTCTCTTTCAGTATGTGGTTGCTTAAGATTAACTAAACAATCTTCTGAAAGACAAAGTTTTGTTCACTTTTTAAATCCTATTTGGAAGTATAGAATGCAAGTGGAGATGTACAACAAAATTGTTGCAATGTAAACTGCTTCCTTTCAGAATTTTAGCTATTCTATTCCAGTCCCACTTTTGCCCAGCCTTGCTTCCTCTCCCTTCCCTTGTGTAGTCAATGTTTTGTGTCCACTACGAAGCCCTCCTTGGCCTGTTTTAGGAAGGATTCCCTGTTTTTGAACAAGTGTTTGAGGCACACATTTGCCCAGTTCCACATACACTGAAATCCTGGGTTTCTTTATTGTCTTCTGTGTGTAGTTCTCAGGTCTGTTTGTGGTAGCATTTAAAAATAGCTTCTCAGCATGAACCAAGTAGTGAGCTTGGTTGGCTTCAAAAGGAATTATATAACTGCAGGGAGGTTAAGGCCATCACTGGCTATTAATCACAATGGCTCTTTATGAGAGGCAGCATGTATCTGAATAACAGTTGCTAAGGAACAAACACTGGAGGATGCTTTTGTATTTGTACCCTACTTAAGTGCTTCCCTTCCACCTGGCTGACCATGATGGAAATAGATAGAGCTCTGGTCTGATCTAGCAGACTTTTTCTGTACTTTCTGTTTTTGTTTTTTGTATCTTCTTCCGTTATCCTTTTCCCTCTGCTCTGTTCTATTCCACTTCTCATCATGTGCCCCCTTGCTATTGATTTCTTTCAGGGATCTTTCGGAGTTCCCTTCTCTGGAGTTACTGCCAGAGTGGGAGCCTTGAATGAGGAGGGAGTGGGTGCTTTCTTCTGGAAGTCTGAAAAAATGGTTATGCAGGCATAACCCCCAGTTATACCCACATATGTCTCCAACAGGATACCAGCCATGTTCTGCTTCTCTGTTACTTATTTACCATCTTTTCTAGGCTGCTTAACATGAAATAGTGTCTAAACATTGTACAGCAAAAGATTACCAGTATATTCAAAATGATAAAACAATGTACATCTAAAACAAAATATGAAATCCAGAAAGACAAGATAGGGGAAAGCTTAAGCAAGCAATGGGGAGAGTATTCCAAAGAAGAGACACTGACAGAAAAAGCTTGCTTCTTAACCAACCACAGTCCCATGAGTAATCTCCTCCTAGATGGCCATAAGAACCCTTGTGGGTCTATAAAGTATTTTTAACTGAAAGGTCCTGAAAATTGCTTGGTACCTAATAGGCAGCTATTGCAGTTCACCCAACTCTGGCATAATAGGTTCAGTTTCTGAACCATCTTTGAGCCAAGGTCCTTGTAGAGTGTGCTAGAGTCAACCAGATATGTCAGTACATAAGTCACAGTGGCCAAACTGTTCCTCTCCTGGAGAGGACACAGTTGACATACCAGCCAAAGCTGATGGTAGGTTTTCTTTGCCATAAAGTTAACTTGCAGCTATACAGAGAATTGTAAGTCTTAAGTCCCCTCCAACGGCATACCTGTTACTTCAGAGGGCATACAGCACCGTGCCCAAAGTCTACACCAGAGAATAGTCATGCTCAAGGTCTCTATTTCTTACTCTTACTCTGTGTTCTCAGCATTCAGTTTCTGTTAATAAGACTTTATCTAACCCATCACTGTATCCAGACTGTTGTTCCCTATTCATATGTGGGTTTTACAGCTTTGACTATGCAAGCATAGGATTTATTCAGTCAAAGTTAGAAAGAATAAATGACAGACACTTATAAAATGGTACAGGGCAGAGTGCTTCTTCCTGGAGTTCCAGTCATTACCTGCCATTTCTCCTCTTCTCTCGGTTTTCTTCTCTTTTTTTGAAATTTTCCTCAAAATCAAGATTATATTCTCAGTCCTCAGCTGGGCTCTGTTGGGGTGTTTCCCTTCAGTTTTGGCATTTTGTAATGAGGAGGGCTGTTTCCATTTAAAATAAAATCCTTTTCTTCCTTCATTGATTTCTATAGACATCTCCCCCCCCCCCTTTTATTCCCCCTTGAGGAAACTACCCGGAAATATGCTGTGCTGATAATGAGAGAGTTCTAGCTACCCTTTTAATCTTCTCCAGATACTCCATTCCCACTCCCCAACAAACTTTTCCCTATTTCCCAGCTACTCTCTTTTCCCACACAGATGATGGGGATGCGTCCTTCTCAGACTGTCAACGTTCCCCATGCCATTGAATTATCATTGGACTGCTTGGGTTTTCTTTCTTCAGTGATTTTTGGGGTGATCCTGAAAACCTCAGGATCACCCCAAGTCAGTAGGTATATACAGGGAGATTCAAATATGCAGTGGGAGAATACATCCCAGTTACAGTAATACATTAGAAGCTAAATGCTTGTATTTATAAAACAATTATTGAAGTACCACTATAAGAAAAACAGTCTTGCTTTAGGTTTGTCATACTGATAGCTGAAATAATCCAGGATTAGAACAGATGTAAATTTCAGAAGCAACGTAAAATAGACAAGCTTGCTTTTCCATTAGTTGTACCATCTTCTGGGGACCATGGGGTAATACCTGTCAATCGTTTCATGTTGGAACAAGTATAGGAATTATTCAGTTGGCATTAGAAGGAACAAAGCTGGTTAATGTTATTATCTATACTGATATGTTTGGGCTTCCAACAAGAGTGACTGAACAACTACTAATAGAGACGTTTGGGAAGGGGAAAAACAGCAGTAGAAAACAGTAGAAAAGTGAGGAGTAAGAATTCAAGACCTTTTGGTGCTTTCTGTGGCAAAAACATTTTTGATATGCATAATAAGACAATCTTTGCAGTAGCTGGTGTGCAGGGATGTGTAAATAGATTCATTAGAAGTGCATCTTTTAAATGAAAACATTAGGCTTTTTTCTTCCTGAGAAAGCCATTCAGGAGTTAGTTAATGTAGCTGCAGTTGATCTAACCTTCTTTTTAACATGATAGGGCTGTAATTATTACAAAATTGCCCCTTTGGTATGGTTCACCATTTTGTCCTATATTGTTTTATTTCATTGGGCAATATCCAGTATCTTATGGATACTGTGAGGGCTTCCCCATCTCTCTCTGTGTCTTCCTGACATCTGCTCCACAAATTGCTGGCACAGAATGTTTGTTGGGGGAAGAGAGTAGGGGAGCAAGAGGGCAGCAGAGAATCCATTTCTAAAGGAGATGGTGGACAGAAGCCCTCGCACTTACATGTCTGTAACTAGCTTGTGTTCAAGAGTTGTTGGTTTGCTTTTAACAGCCTTTCAAAAATATTGAACAACAAAATGAGTGAATCCATTACTTGTTTTTCATTTCAAAGAGAAATCCCATACTCAGAAAACTTCATCAAACCAGTCAAAATGGCTAGATTCACATAGAGTCATTTGTCTTTGGAATAAAGAATGTCACATTTGTAGCGTATATGTATTTCATGATTTTGTGCATAGTAGGAAAAGAAAGACCATGGAAAAAATTAAATGGTGCTAAGTATAGGAACATGCAAACTGCCTTGTAGCAGATCATCCAGTATTGTTTGCTTTAACTGTCAGGAGTTCATTGAGACCTCAGACAGAGGTTTTTCTTATTGACAGTGTCAAGGATTTAACCTGGCACCTTCTGCTTGCAAAATATATGTTCTACTTGTAGCCTCTTTTCTTACCCAACAGGTCTCTATTCATACCAGGTTCATACTGCTCTAGGTTCCCCTTAGCAGTTGCTCTCTCTCTCTCTCTCTCTCTCTCTGGTATCTTCAGTGTACTTTGGATGATACTGGAACTAGACAACCAGTTTTTATTCTTTAATACAGTGGGGCCTCTGAAACCACTGGCTCCAGATCCACGATTTTGAGCTACTGCATATCTTCATGCCCCATATTATTAAATGGTGGTGACATGAACACCATGCTTCTGGTTCACATTAGTGCCATTTAATAATATGGTGTGCAATCCTCTACATTTTTTCCTATCTGCTATGGCCTCTGGAACAGAACACCTGCTGATCCGAGGGGCCCACTTTCCAGTGCTATGGTTTCATCTAGCAATTTCAGTTTAAGGTTTAACAGTGCTCACACTTCTGTAAAAGCAACTGTGAAATTAGAAAATATGAAATGAAACTAGCATACAGCATTTAATTTATTCCACATTCAATATAGTGTTGACAGGGGCCTCCTCAGTGTCTTTCTGAGGGGTGGGAGAGACATACTCTATGGGACAAGAGTGCAGAGGGTCCTCTCCGTGGTTGTGGAATACCCTTCCTTCGGAGGAGGTCTTGATCACCACTAGCACTGTTGTCATTGCAGTGCCAGTTAAAAGCATGGCTTTTTACTAAAGCTTTTGAGCCAGATTGGTTTAATCCAAGTTTGCAAATTGTATTGTTATAAAATTGTTTTAACTGGTTTCAAACTGTCTTGTTTTTAATGTGTCAAATTGCTTAATATGCTTTTATTCTCATTGTTATAAATTATTTTGCATTTATTTTATTTGTGTGGTGTCCTAAGATCCTTCAGTATAAGACAGGATAGAGAGACAGCTAGAGATACAGAGACAAGCTCTGCTTGTTCAAGGGGCTTTTATGCTCCTCTCCCCTATTACAACTCTTAGCTGCGTAGGGTTCATGGACCCAGTGAAACAGTGAGAGATAAGGCATGGAAGAATGCAGCATGATGTGAAAATCAGGGAATTCAGCAAAATTGTCTCGTATAAACAGAAATGCTTTCTCCAGATCCATGTTTATTAGCAATAATTAGGACATCAGTCCTTTTTATTCCTTTAAAAATACTTTCAGGAATCTAAAACATTGAAATACAGTGTATTTTTGAATCATTAAGTTTTATACAGTCTGCCTTTCTTTGTGCACTAGCATGGAGGAGTCTATGTGAAACGAAGTGCCAAATTTAATGAGAAGAAACTGAAAAATAAGTTACAAGCCCAGATGGATGTTGAGACTCCGGTAAGAATTCTCATGTGTGTATGTATGTGTAACTACAAGCTTGGAAGGAATGTACATGGAGATGGCTCAGTCCTTTTTTCACATCTGTTGGCCCATTTGTATGGTTCACCTTCCTACATTCATTCCCATAGAGCAGCGGCTGGGAGGAGATGTTTGGTTTGCATTCTCCTTCCACAGTATCTGCTCTAAAGAGATGTTTCCATGTGTTCACCAGAAAAACATTCTGCCCTCGCAAAATACTCTTTATCAGAAGGCAAAAGCCCCATTACTACAAGAAAATGAACTCTAACTGAAATTGAGCCATTATTTTAGCCTCTCTAAGATGCAGTTTGTTTTCTGGTCAGAACATCTGTTTGTGATAAACAGATGTAGGAGCAAATACACTGCATGAGGATTTTCTGATTACCTCTTCCAGCAACTCTTCTAAACAAACAAACAAAACCCTGAGCTGCATCAGGGGGAAATCCATGAGATACAAAGGACTGTTCCCAGTTGTTTTCCTCATTGGCTCAAACAGGCATTTGAACCATGGGAGGCGGGTAGGCAGGCTTATTAGGGAGGATGCTTGAAAACCAAAGAGACTTAGGAGCAAAATGGATGTCCCCGATAGAGCGGCATCCAACCACCCGTTTCAGTGCCAGATCGGGGCCACGGCAACCCCATGCCACGGCCTTGATCCAGCAATTTGCCGGCTCGGAAGGAGGCCACGAAATGCTGCTCCTTTTAGAGTCGGCCAAAATAGCACGTTTGCTGCCATGGCGACACTTTTTGGCCCTCCTTTTGGCATGCAGCATAGAAATGCCATGCCAAAGGAGCGCCATGATATTGCCCGCCTTGTGGTCACGCAGGTGGCTTCGGGCGTGGTGAAATCCATAATATAAATAAATAAAAAGACTCCTCCCAAAATTGAGAAAAGACCCCAATCTATAGAGCAAAGGTGGGGATCTTGTGGCCTTCCAGATGTTGGACTGCATCTTCCAGCATTTCATCACCATTTGCTATGCTGGCTGTTCTGAATTGCAGCCCAAGAACATCTGGGGGGTCTCATGATTCCCACCCCTCTTCTACAGTATTTATAGAAAACAAATAATGTTTGGTAAAAATGATAGAATATAGTTAAAGAAAAAAGATGCGCTAACCTGGTGTGTGGGGGGTTTCTTAAAATAAACCTTGGCTTGTCTTAGCTGCAAGAAGTGTCTCACTGAAAGAAAAGGTTATCTAAAATCTCGCTCCATGTAAGCTCATATACCTGCTATTTATAGCAAGAGGAAGTGATATTTGGTCTGTTCTTCAGCCTGTGTAAATAACCTGACACAAGTCCAGATCCAGTGGCTTCATTGTGTTAATGCAATGTTCTTTCATCTCTCAAACTTAGGTTTTCTGACAGTCACACACAGCTATGAAGTGGTTCCCAAAAGCTCTGTTGGGTGGAGTTACTGTAGAATAAGCTTTTAATGTGTCTGCTTGTCAGCTTTGCCCATAAAAGAGTAAACAGCGTAAGAGTCAAGCAGCCACTCCTATTATGAACTGAACAGTTTTCTGAACACTGAAAACAGTAGTTACAATCTGATTGTATTACGCTTTGACTCTGGCCAAACAAAGACAAAATATGTTTTAATCTTTTATTTAAAATTACAAATGTCATTCATTCAAGTTTGTGATGGTAACTTTAAACTACATTATGTAACTGTTGATGGAAGTACAATGAATTTAGTTGAGGTGTTTCTTGTTCTAAGATTGTGGAATTTGTCAATTAACATTTCGTAGTTGGCCATTCATCCATTTGCATTTCACCATTCACTGTATAATGACTTTCTATTTGTAATTTCTATTTGCTTTTAAAGTGTAGTCTTGTCTTCTTCAACCAAACATCCCTTCCCCCTTGCAACCCTTTCCATGGAGGATTTAGAGACGTAGGTGTTTCTTACACTATACAATTACAGCACTTTGATACAACTGTAATTGTCATAGCTCCATTTTGTGGCATCCTGGGATTTGTAGTTTTGTGAGATAAGTCAGATTCTCTGACAGAAAGCTCTAATGCTTAATACAGAAAGACATTTTCTTATACACGATTAAAGTTCCTCAAAGAAGTGGCCGTTAAGTCTTTCAGTTGTATCTGAGGGACAGGCTATACCTCTTCCTTACCTTCCTAAAACAGAGGTTCTTTTCTTTCTTAAGGCTTACTCTTGTATGGTTTTTGAAACAATTAGCATTTTAACAAAATTAGTTAATACTAAATATTGTGAAGATTAGCAACTGATAGCAGCACATTGAGGTGCTTGTTGCGGAGTTGTAATTTGTATTCTGAACTAAGAAACCATGGACCTATTGAAGGCCTAAAGTACATACATACCATCAGTCCCTCCCTCACAGTACAAACGAAAGCCATTTTGGGTTCTGACTTTAACTTTGCTTGTGATAATTTCAAATTGGACAAGCTCACTGTTTTTGTAAACTACCCTGAGAACTGAGCAGCTGAACAGCAATTTAAAAATCATCTAAGTAACAAAACCAAGCCACATTGGTGACATTCAAGGCAATCTAAAGGTACAGTTGTGTACCTTTGAGATAACAACTGACACACAATAGAAGTAGTGTTTGTTTGAAATGTTTGCTATCAAGGAGAATAGTAAAGGGGTGTATAAGTGAAAAGATCTCCCATTTCTCTGTGTATTGCTCTTTGTTCCTAGTTAGAAAATGCCCTCGTTGCTCAAATAATGCACCATTTAGGACAAGGTGATGGTAAAAGAACTTAATTTGCTTTGTTAGAACAACCGCCATTGAGCTCTATATTCCTTAACAAATTTCCTTTTGTGAGAGAACAGATTCATTTACACAGTAATCTTGTGTGTTATCAGGCTGACCTGAGAGAAAAATGAGGCTATTGATCACAGTAATCTCATCCAGGTACTGTGGAGCCTCCCCTGACAACATTTTTATTTCAAACCTTCCTGAGCTGTTTTGTTTATTTTTTTTAACACGCCCTTTAGTTCCTATTCACTGAGACAGATTCATATTCTCTTTCCCTGAAAATATATACACCTGTCTCACACGATATATACTGCATTGTCAAGTTGTTTTGTGTTAATGAAATGAATAAAGAAATCTTGTGTTTCTTATCATTTTTATGATAATACATTTTTGAGGCTACAGTCCTGTGCACACTTACTTTGAACTCAGCAATGCTGATTCTGGTTAGATATTTACAGGATTACACCGCAAGTTATGGTAAATTTAGTTGAAATTAGTTTGGAATCTGGACAGGATGTAAAAAATAGATACTAGTTTTCTATACTGAATTTGCTGTACTTTTTTCTGCTTTAACTGCTCAAATAATTCTTGAACAAAATGTTCGTTCTCAATTTAACTACATCTCTGCTGTTTCCTTTCCTTTCTTACTTTGCTTGAAAAACCTATGTAATTCCATGAATACAAGTGCTGTTCCTAATTGTGAAATACAATGATGGAAATAACCTGTATTGTGTTCCCTCCTCCACACTCACGTTATGATAATTGTAGGGGCTTGTAGTGAATGCACAATTTTCACATGTGTAAGAGCATGTTGCAATGTTGTTGTTTTTTAACGAAGTGCACATTTTTTTCAATCCTGCAGATGTTTCTTGTGATTTTTCCAGAGGGAACACGTTACAATCCAGAACTACCAAAAGTCATTGCAGCTAGTCAATCATATGCTGATAAGGAAGGTAAGATACATGTCAAAAAAATTTGGAATAAGGAAGGTAAGATACATGTCAAAAAAATTTGGAATAATTACAATTTGTATTTGGATCAGAGTTAACTAGCTGGGCTATTGACATTACACAGTTCGGTAAACTCAAAAGACAGACCTAGACACACATCGAAATTTGTCTGTCATACCATGAAAATTGTTCTTCAATTGTCATTATGCCAGTTTCAAAATTCTCTTTCATGTTATCGTCTAACAAAAAATTACATTATTCCATTCTTTCTTTAAGTAAGCGTAAAAAATGTCCCATTCTTTCTTTATCTGGTCTTCACTTTTTCCACTCATCCAACAGCCCCTTTCTCCTCTGGATCGTTGTCACAGCAACCACACAACTGCGACAACGTTCTGCCCCAAAAGGCTTCTGGCGATGCTGCCAAGGCACCATTAGCACCCTGGGGCATCACAGTGACATCACGCATATGCCGCCCCATTTGGACACTGTGCATGCACAATGTCATAAATGCGTGCGCCGTGTGGACAGCGCTGCATAAAGATGATGCTGCTGTGACGTGCTAGGATTCGGGAGTGTGTGGTTGCTGCGTGCTCCCGAAACCTAAAATCGGTGCCAGCACACCGCTTCCCACCAATATGTACCGACTCTTAGGTGGGATACAGACCGCCCCTTTCCCCGATGGGTCGGGGCCACAGAGGCCCCGATCCGCCACTTTTCCTGGCCTCGGGGAAGCGGCAAAAAGCCGTTTCCCCGCGGCCTGGAAAGGGGTGTCCTTGGGGCTTCATGCCCTAAGGACACCCCGACAACGGCTCAGCTCCTTTCTCTTTTGTTTTGCTGGCACAGCCAAATAAAGGCTGCACCAGCAATACAAGCGGCGGAAGGAGCTCCGTTTCGGACCTTCTTCTGGCACCACTGAAAGGGCACCATAAGCATCCTGCAGCGGCACGTGTGCGTCGCGCCCTGCAGCGGCGCGTGTGCATCACTCCCACACCGCTCTGTTTGGAGGTGGCGCAGGCATGACGTCGTAATGGCAGTGCCCATGTAGACAGGGCACTGCCATTACCACGCCACGGTTACGTGCTAGGGATGAGGGGCGTCTGTAAAGGATGCCCCGAGGCAACCCTAGCACGTAGCCAGGCTGGTGCAAAGCGCCAGTCTGGATACTGCCTAAGTTTCTTTTTATGATTTTAAAAACAAGATACTCACCACAGATGGTGGCTGGAAAGACAATGGATAATTCTCCCCTCCTTATGTGTTGTGGTTCCAAAAGGTACTGCCTGTAATAAACCCAAAGAAAATCCAGATCCAAAGCCACTGGATACTGCATAGTAGGCAGAACAGGAAATCTGGTCCTTAGGGTGCATGTATGCTGTAGAAATAATGCAGTTTGACACTGTAAAGTGCTGCAGCTCCATCCTACATAATCCTGGGATTTGTAGTTTTACAGCGTATTTAGCCTTCTCTGCCAAAGAGTACAGGTGTCTCACAAAAGTACAAGTCCCAGGGTTCTAGAGGATGGAGTCAAAGCAGTTAAAATGTTGTCAGTCTGCATTCTTTCTACAATGTAGATGCACCCTAAATCTCTAAATTAATGAGAGTTACAGTATATATTCACATTAATCATTTCTTGCTAGCAGCCAAATCACAGTGTATTTCAAACAGTATTCAGTGTCTCCTGCTCAGAACAACACTCTTTCTTGATCCTGTCTGAAAGGACACAAGAGATTCAGATACATAAAAACTCAAACCTATTTTTTAAAGTGGGATAAATATTTTTCTTGCCTGATTGAATCATTCTTCTTCCTAACACATTTATGTGTTTTGATTATTCTTGTATGTGATACTTAGTAGAAGCTGCAGCAGTATTCCATGTGTTGAGCTGAATGCTTAGCAGTAAAAACAATTCCTGTCATAACACTGCTCAGTGCATAGAGACTGAAACAACATGTTGAAAACACAACAGTCACACTTTGATGAAAATTTCACATACTAAAGTACAGTGTTTTACTTCAAAACATTTTCACAGTCATTCTCATGTTGAATAAACAAACATTACTGAAATGTATTTGGCTGACCTAATATGAATGCTCCCCTCAGTTATAAAGAGTGATGAAGAAACACTTGTAGAAGCAATAAACGTTTGTGGGAAACTTCCCAGAAAAGTTAGATAATAAAAGTAGCCAGTTTCCATTTGGGTAGAAAATGAAACATCTTAACTACTGTGTAAATCAGGGTAGATAAAATTAGGGCTGCAAGGTGCAGGCAGACTCCAAACCCCACTTTTGTGTCCCCCACAAAAGCCTCAATGCTTCAAGAAATTTTTCACCCCCAAAGCTACTTGTGGACATGGTTGTTTGGCCTTTCCACCTCCTCATTTCTCCCTGCTTTTTTCTTTTGGGTTTGGGCTTTGGTCAAAAACTGGCTGAAAATAACAAGTAGAAGTGATATCACTTCTGGTGCACCACAGCACAACAGCCCTGCCCTTCCACACCATTGCCTTCCCCTGCTCTAAATGAAAGATTTCATCCCTCCTTTTTCTCACTGTGCAAGTGCTTTTACACATTTGTTGTTGTCATTTTGGACTTATGGCAACCCTAAGGCAAACCTGTGGGGTTTTGTTGGCATGATTTGTTAAGAGGAGGTTTGCCAATGCCTTCCCCTAAGCCCAAGAGTGTGTGACTTGCCCAAAGTCACCCAGTGGGTTTCATGGCTGAGCTGGGAATTAAACCCAGGTCTCCAGATTTGTAGTGCAACACTCAAACCATTACCATGCCTGACTCTCCTTTTACACGTTAATGATACTTAAACTAATAGAACAGTTTCTTCAATGAGCTGTTACCCATAGTGTCAGATTATTTTCTTGCCCAAGAATAAAAGAATGAGTGACCATTTAGATAAAAAAAGCAGCTAGGTCAATCTAAGGAAAACAAAATTCTGTTACCATTACTTTCATAAATAATGCTGATTTTTCTCTCTTTAATTAAAAAAGAATGAAGACTCCCCATAGTGTAAAGATTCATTTTCAGATCCTTTGCATAAGGGTTCATCATAAGGACTTGTCAGAATTAAATGTCGGATAATGCATATATAAGAGGAATTTAGAACTGCTGATATTTTCTACTTATTAATACAGTGGAGCCTTGCCTTATGCGGGGATCCGTTCTGGACCCCCGCATAAGGCAAATACTGGGTAAGCTCAAGCCCCATTCAGTAGAATGCGCTTGGTGCTTGCGGCGGCATGGTGCCCACGCGCCATTCAATGGGTTGCAGTGCAACTTTCACATAAACCAGAAGCTGCGTATGGTGCGCCTGCGTATGGAGCAGGCGTGATGTATTTCTTAAATAATATGAAATAACAAAATACAACAAAATCCACAAAATAGCAATATCTTTTATTGGGCCAACTAAACACAAAATAAATCATGCAAGCTTTTATAGCTTCACTGCCTTCTTCATCAGGCAAAGATATTTAAAATCATACAGGAGGAAAAAACTGATGTTGGCCTGTTACAGACTGCCAAAATAAAGCTGCTTCGGGTCTCTTTGGAGATATGCTGTTTAATTGATGCATACATCCTAAGAATCCGGAAGCTGCACCAAAGCTGCACTCCAGTGCTTAGGAATGGAGTGTGGCTTTGGTGCAACCTCCAGACTCTTAGGACCCATGCATCATTTAAATAGCATACCTGCAAAGAGACCCGAAGCAGCTTTATTTTGGCAGTCTGTAACAGGCCGTTGTTAAAGTCACAAGCCTATCTTTTATCTCGGTTGTTACTTCTGTTGTCAGTTGAGATGATCTAGAACAGTGGTTCCCAAACTTTGGTTCTCCAGGTTTTTGGGATATTAGCTTCCAGAAGCCCCAGCCGGTTTGGCCAACAGTCAAGAATTCTGGGAATTGAAGCCCAAAACATCTGCAGGACTAATGCTTGGGAACCACTGATCTAGAATGATAGCGATGCAAACCAAAGCCATGCCCCTTCTTGTGAGGACCAGGGACAAAGAGCAATAAAAGACAGTTAATAACATTTCACTTCCATTAGCAACAGAAAAGTAACTTTCCCTGTGATCTAACTCCTCCTGTCCTGTGTGAAGCTTAACTGCCCCTTTCTTAGGCAGAGAACATGGAATTTCTCAAGAGGTCTGTCCTATTACACCTGGAAGAACCTTTAGGTGTTGTATAGGTGAAATGTGCCAATTGTAGCCCAAATTAAAAAGTTTTAACTTCATTCGGGGTAGAAACCTCAAATAGTTAAGTCCCTGTCCTTTGACTCCCTCTTGTTAAAGGTGCAGCATTTAATACTTTTCCTCTTGCTTAGGACTTGCAGTCTTCAAACATGTTCTTACACCACGAGTGAAGGCTACTCATGTTGCTATTAATGTGATGAAGAATTATTTGGATGCAGTTTACGATGTTACAGTAGCATATGAAGGCACTGTAGATCATAAAGGACAAAGGAAAGTGGCACCATCCATGACAGGTGAGTCATTACTGTTGAATAATAAAAATAAATCCTTTCCTTCTCTCAACCAGCTTGATGACAAAAATTGGTACATAGAATGGAATTTTAATGACCTGGTTTCCATACCAGAGCAGTTTTGCTCTGCCAGCTTGTGATCTGCCAAGTCAAACTGCCAGGTGCATTATAACCTCTTTTGTTTTTACAGTCCCAGTCAGATAAGAAAATCAAAGTGTTTGTTGGCTCTCTCTTGACATACATGTTGTACATGCGTTGCAGAATATTCCAGTGGTGCTAAAGAGTACACCGTTGGAAGAATCCTCTTGTTCCACTGTCTACATTGAAATGTTCAGTTTGATCCTGCAGGCGCTTCACAAAGTGGATCAGAGCTCAGCAGCAAGCAAGGTTATGACTTGCACAACATGTTTGATAAGACAATATGTAGACGAAAGAGTGAACATGCTTAAAATACTCCAAACAAAATCATGGCCATCAATTCATGCATGAATTTCAAAAGTTGATATTTTACATAAAAATGAGTTTACACAAAATATAAAATGTTATATAAGATCTATTTTAAACATGCATTTATTAAAATATTTTATGTACAAATAAGAATTTTGAAATGCTGAGCATGGAACACTAGCTTCAGTTATAAGTACAGCTACTTCCAGGGGATAGCTTGTGGTAGATTGTTGTAAACACACATAAATAAAGAGTAACTTCAAGACTAACAAGTTTTATTTATCATATATACTTGACACAAGTCAATCTCATGTGTAAGTCGAGGGCAGGTTTTGGGGCCAAAATTATGGATTTTGCTGTGACCTGTGGATAGGTCGAGGGTAAAACTAGGAGGCTCCTTCGGTGTGTGTATTGGGTGCGTGCGGCAAGAGGGACTCTCATTGAGGCTTTTTGTATCAGCATTCAGCTTTCGTTTCAACTTTTGGGCAGGCGAGTGGAGAGGCACTCTTAAACAAACAGCAATATCAATCATTCACCCAGGACTCTTTCTGCTTGGCTCAAGAGAGAAAGAAACTGCATGGGGAAATCTGAAAGAGCTGCTGTCACATTACTATAGTGACTTGTAAATAAGTTGACCTGGGATTTTGGGGTTAGTTTTTGGGCATAAATTTTTAGACTTGTAGATGAGTATATACCAGTGATGGCGAACCTATGCCACACATGCCGGAAGTGGCACTTTCGGCCATTTCCTCGGGCACGGGGCGAGGGAGAAGGCGGAAGAGACATGTGCATGCCCTTTCCTCCCCCTCCCTGCCTTTTCCTGGCCTCCAGCTGTCTCTCGGAGACAGCTGGAAGCCAGAAAAGGGTGCTCCGAAGAAGGAGCCAGAGGAGCGCACCTCTGGCTCCTCCTCGCAGCCTTCTCCTGGCCTCCAACTGCCTCTTCAAGAGAGCTAGAGGCCAGGAAAAGGGCAGGGAGAGGAGGAGCGACCGGCGCGTGCCAGTTGCTCCTCCCCAGGGAGCTTTGCCGGCCTCCAACTGTCTCTGGAGAGACAGCTGGAAGCAGGGAAAGATCCATGGGGAGGGAGGCAGGGGCCTGCCCATCTCCCTCCCTCCCCACTTACACTTCCTGCCCTCCAAGTGTCCCAAACGGGGCACTTGGAGGGCAGGGAAAGGTCCATGGGGAGGGAGGCAGGGGGCCTGCCCATCTCCCTCCCTCCCCACTTACACTTCCTGCCCTCCAAGTGTCCCAAACGGGGCACTTGGAGGGCAGGGAAAGGTCCATGGGGAGGGAGGCAGGGGGCCTGCCCATCTCCCTCCCTCCCCACCTTTCCTGCCCTCCAAGTGTCCCAAATGGGGCACTTGGAGGGCAGGGGAAGGTCCGTGGGGAGGGAGGCAGGGGGCTTGCCCATCTATTCTTCCCCTTTTCCCTTTCCTTGCCCTAAAGGGCTTTGGGGCAAAGAAAGGTCCGGGAAGAGGAGGACTGGGGCCGTGTCCATGGCTCCGCCCCCTCATGGGCCTTTGCTGACCCACAGCTGTGTCTCAGAGACAGCTGGGGACGGGAAAAAGGCAGGGGAGAAGCACTACCCAGAGGATGGAAGCTCTGTCCATGGAGGGTGGAAGCCACACCCCCTGGACCAGAAGCCCCGCCCCAGCACACAGCCCCATCCCAAGGGGGAAGAAGCCCCGCCCCCTGGCACGTGAACCTAAAAAGGTTTGCCATCACTGGTATATACAGTATCATATCAGCCTGGAGTGTAGCTTCAGTAGACAGTTAAACATATGGGTGAGTATGTATGCGAAATGATAGACTGTATTCAAATAGTGGGCTTAGAAACTTCAGGAAGGGAAATACTTTAATAGTCACCACCTGTAATGACAACCAGCTAAATTCCACTGATAAACAGTATGACATGTTTTAACTCTTCATATATACTAAGGTCTGGTTTCAGTTGATCTTAGTATTTTAGAGGTTGTACTTGTTGACTATCACAAAGATCTTTACTAACACATATTTGCCAGCATACTTTTCCTTTTTCAGCATACTTTTCAGACTGGCCTGAGTTTTACTGTGCTTGCTATCAGTCAGATGTTCTTTCAGTCTTGTAAAGAGGACCTTCCTGTCTCTTTAGTGTAGAACTACTTACATTCCAGACATTCAGTTTTGTGAATGGCATCCTTTGATTTCACTCTCCCACTTGTCTTCAGTACAAACCAGACATTCCTGTGTCCAGCACTCATCATGTAACTGGCCTTCGCAGATTTCTTCTTTTTAAAAAAGATATTACTGGGGCACTACAGAAAGAGTTGGCCTTGATGTTAACAGTGATGAAGGGCCGGGGGAGATGCCTTCTCAGAAGAATCTGTCAGTTGCTTACTGAGTTTTCAGATTTGTGAGCCAAACTGTCTTGAGTTGTCTGAAGGAACTGTGTGATTGTCTTCAGATAGCATCTCGTCTTCTTGTTCAAGCTTTGTAATGTCACATTTAATTTTGATCTAGAGACAAAGTGAACAGTCACAAGCATTTGAATGGTTATATGCACCATTTGTGGGCATGCGAAGGAAATACTGATACTGCAGCAGCCTATGCCAATTGCTGCCTATGCCTATTTGACGGTATACAATCAAGATTTGTAGGGGAGGGGGATCCCCACCATGAAACGGGAAATTCAGCTAAATAGACACAAGTTAATTTTGCTACATGTTGCTATCTTCTTTCTGTACAAGTCGTACCCATAGTTTTGAAATTATCATTCTTTGTCCTCTACCCAGAAATGGCAGTTTGCCTTCATCATACTTTACATACTTTCTTATAGTCAGAACATGCTAATCTTTCCAGTATCTAAGAATAAAATCCTTTTAACTGTCATTGGACATCTAGATTTCATCCAGCTGTTCCAGTGGTGCTCTTGCAGATCTGTTAAGATTGGGATTGTGAAGCAAACAAGCGTGTGTATGTGTGCACAGCCAACACATTTAAGATGTTTTGTATTCTTGCACTAAATTTTTGATGCAATACATGCATGAAACAACAGATTGTACATAATATTGAAAGCTAAACATCCAGTTTCTTCTTCCTGATTCTGTGGTATCCTTGCTACTTTTATGTTTTTATTGCAGTATTACTTCACTGGGCAAAATTTATTTTTCCCCACACCCCAAACTCTCAAAAATCACACTGGGAGTAAACTGCAATGTGAACAAAGATGGAGGCTGGTGCACATGCTTCCTTGCCTCCATTGAAAGTGGGAGGAGCTAAACAAACCAAAGACATTTGCTTATTGTAGCAGCTGATATTGGAACATGGCTTGTTTCTCCCTTGACAAGCAGAATGACAGGTTCACATTGCACAATAAGCAAACCATAGATGGAATGTTATGCTTGTATTATCATGGTGTATTGTGAGATGTGAACCCATCCTGCATCTTTGTAAGCTCTTATTATTCATCCCCCTCCACCAGTACCAGTTATGGAGGAATTGGTGTGCTAATGGTTTTTGTACCCGTGTCATTTAGTCTCTCTTAAATTGTCTCCATTGTTCCTGCCATTTATTATTATTATGGTGCTTCTGCAAGCAAACACAGGTGCTTTCTGGAGTTCAGTTTCTGCTCCTTTTTTTTCTATGACTGAATTATGTCCTTGCAAGTCCACCATGGTTTTGTTCTCATGAGAGTCCCTTTAACCAATTTTAAACAATTTCTGATTCACACTAAGGATGTTTTCTCTGCTGAAAAGCTCTTGGTAATGTATGGTTCTCAATTATGTTGTTTCTTATAAGGCAAGGTTTTTTTTTATTCCTGCTTCCAAGAATAGCCTTCTGGCAAGTTTGAGAGAATTAAGCCACCCATCAAATCCAGGCAGTTCAAGCCAATATTCCTAAAGTTGGATGTAATTTGTACTTAATGAATTGTTGCAGTGAGCTTCAGCTTTTTTAGCCTAATTACATAAGCCTTTGGGGAGTTGATCCGATGTGAAATTAAGGGTCATGGGACTATGCAACCTTTAGTGGCTCTTTTGATAGAATCCAGCTGTTACTTAACAAAAACAGGAATGCTGTAAATTGTTCTTATCCACTGGTAAGCAGAAGTGGTTACAGTGACATTGTGTCTTTTCAAAATGAATCGGTCCTGCTAAGATGAACTGCATAATTAAAATAGTTCCTCGAAACTCTTGATTGTATCCAGTTGACCATTCTCATAACTACATTGAAAGGCTGGATTTATTTGAAGTAGTGTTAAAGCTAAGAGGGACTTAGCATACAGAAGAGAGTAGAAATTTCTCCCACACTTCCACAGGGACTTGGAAAGAAGAGTTTCCAAGAGTTTGACAATGATAGAAGAAGATGCCAGGAAGCACTGTTTCTTTAAACAAATACTGTATCTTCCTTTATATTGCATGGTGTGACTTGAAGAAATGATTGAAATTGCAACCTAGGATAGTAGTTTTGTAAGAATCCACAGTTCAAAAAGGCAGTAGGCTGGCATACTGGGTTGCATGGTTGTTCTGCATTGATAGTACTGTCTGGAACCTAAAATAACCTGGGTGGGAAATGTTATGCCCTGCCATTATTTCAGTGAAAAATGTATTTGTTATAATAATTGATGCAGAAGTACCATTTTCGTATTCCATCTCAGCATTTCTGCTTTTTGTCTGTCTCCACTCAGTCCAGGTCCACCTGGACTTCTTGACTAAGGAAAGCCACCCTGTGAGCATTTGCAGTAGTGAAAGACTAAATTGTTGGGGTGTGAGTATTAAAGAAAAAATGACAGCAGAGGTTTGAGGAAATTTAACAAAACTTTACTTAACAGAAGTCTCAAAAAACTGAAGCAAACAGAACAATAGCACAGTACAAAATCTTGATTCAGCAGCATGCATACATTACCATGAGGGCAGCATGGAGAGCAGGATTCATTGAATGCTCCCAAGACCCAGTAGACCCACAAGGCAATTATACCTTTCTAATTAGTTAATGCAATCACCTGGTCTACTTAGCTCATTACCATGGTCACACCTGTCTGCTCACTAGATTCTCATCCAGTCACAACTTATTACCTGGACATAAATGTGTATGTGATGTGAAAATATCTTTCTATAAATCAATATATAATCTATAATTTTAGTAGTAGTTCATGTCTCTGAACATGGATGAAAAATAGCCCTGATATATTGTGAATCTTATTATTCAAAGTTCATATCCTGGTTTTGTTTTCAGAAGCTGGTTTCATATAAAGATCCTTTTACTGGTGCAGAATACCTGGAACTAGATTTAATTTTACTAATTAAAAATAGCATCACTCTGTTGGAACAAGGGTTACTCTGCTGGAATGGTTACCTGCATGGACCAAAAGTGTTCATGATGCTCTTCTGACTTTTAGATTTCCTTTGTAAGGAGTGCCCAAGAATCCATATTTATGTTGATCGAATTGAACTAAAAGATATTCCAGAAGAACAGATGTATATGCGAAGATGGCTTCATGAACGTTTTGAAATCAAGGATAAGTAAGTAATGAAAAGTCATGGGCCTATGTCTGGATCACAAGTAGTCTAATTTACACCTACAACTCAGCTTAATGGGCAGCTAGCTGGTTAATAGAGTTTGTACTTATTGTGAAATAGCTTTCTGATGCCATAGGAGTCACAGACAATGTGATCCAAGAACCAGGGGTTCTACTTGAGTGTGGCAAGGAGATATTCAAGTATCTATCCCCCTGGAAAGGTTATTAGTAGGCTTGGTGGGTATTTGTGAGTACGACATGCCTGAGCACTAAAAACTACACAGTGCTCTTTTCCTGCATATTTATAGAATGATGGTAAGCTGATAAGTGGTGAAACTGACTTGTTTGCTATGTCTTTTTGAGAATGACAGGATGGGTTCACATACTGCTATTTGTCAGCATGCAAACTCCCCCTTGCTATTTCACACGTACTGCTTATAGTACCTTTGAGAGTAGCTGAAAGAAAGAAGTTGGTAGCATGAGCTTTAGTAGAGTCTAGCCTGCTTCCGCACACAAGCATCTGAGGAAGTAGGCTCAAGTTTAGCTCAGGCTAAAAACTTCTTGCCTTCAGTAGGTCTCAAAAGTGCTACAAAATTCTTTTGCACGCTGATTTACCAGACTAACACGGCTGTATATCTTTGAATACTGCTCATAGGTTTGTATAAGGTTTTATCTAGAATATATATTGAAGGGGGTAATGTACTGAACAGCTCTTAAATAAGATTATCTGTGCTAAACCAGAATAGATATGCATTTTTTTTAATGAAACTCCCTTAGTGGACATTTTGTGGTAAATAGGTTTTCTTTCTGCCCTCCTTTTAAAAACCTTTTCTTTGCTCCTAGGCTGCTAATAGAATTCTATGATGCTAAGGATTCTAAAAGAAGGAACAGGTTCCCTGGAAAATGTGTTCATTCCAAGCTAAGTCTCAAGAAGACTTTGCCATCCTTTCTCTTCTTAAGCGGCCTTACTGTTGTTATGCTACTGACAGAATCTGGACGGAAACTTTATGTGAAAACGTGGCTCTATGGGACTTTATTAGGCTGCCTGTGGGTCAGTGTTAAAGCGTGAGAAGAACTGGCAAGTACAGTCCTGTCTTGCACATTGTTTGAAACTTACCTGAATTTATATTAAAAAATGTTAATAAAGCCTTATTAATGGAACACATTGGATGACGTGAGACTTGTGACCTAAATTTGTAATGGTCAGTATGGAGGGTATATATATGTGTCTGTGTGTATAATTATGCTCCAGATTTTTGAGGAAAGGCAGATAAACAAAACTTTATCTGTATTTTTCCAACATGAATGGTTATCTGTTTGCCCATGATTGAACAGAATACGAATTCATAGATAAATAGCTTAAGTGGACCAGTGAATGTATTTACTGATACTATTTTATGCTTATGTTTTTATTTCTGATCATTTTTTTCTTCTTTGGTTCACTTCAGCAATTATATCACAGCCTCATCACAAACTAAAAACCAAAGCTAATATCTTATTTTTCTTTTAATCCAGATGTGTTTCTTAAGTTTGTAAAGAAATCACTAGAACATGAAGATGCTATAAAAAGAGGATAATAAATTGTTTATGAGGGAATGAGTTTAACAAATGTATGAAATATTGATTGTGTTATATTGCCATCAGATTTTAGTTTAATTGCAAAATGTTTCATTATATACACAAACTGCTTTTTAGAGTGTTTTTTTTAAATTAAGCATCCTGTGTTGGTGCATATGTGATTATATGAAGTGTGTACAAATTGAGACTAACTCAGTTGTAACCTACCTATGCTAGATTTCCAGAAATGTTTTGGAATAGCTAAGCTATTGTGTGTGCCATAAACAGCGGTAAACATTCCAAAGTTTCCTGTTATCTCAGGACTACTACACACAGGATGTTTAGCCTACATCGAGGTTATCACTGTTGTCAACGGGAAAAGCATATGCATTGTCACTTGTGAATGTTTCTGTGACTATACCAATTGGGAAATAAGTGCTGGAGAGGGGAAATGTCAATTTTGAGACTACCTTGAGTCATATGGAACTGAATGAATGCAAACTGCTGTTAATAATGTATGGTTAACGAGTAACATCCGTGTGTTCTTGCCAAAACATAAAAGTATGTGCCTTTGTCTACTGATATTTGAATTTAACATAATATTTCACAATCAAATCATTTGCTAAGTAATGATTAGATTTGGGGTTTTTTTTTTTGGGGGGGGGGGGTATTTCCAAAGCTTTCACATTTAATGTGCACCTCTGTTGAACTGAAAAATGGAACTTGCACTGGTATGCAATTTGCACTGTAGCGTAATTGTGAGAGATGCACATTCTAATGGTATTTCACCTGCTCAAAGATTATTCTTGTCACTGTTTGGTGATATATTAGAAAACTACTTCTTAATGCTATTGGGATTACTTATTCTGTACCATGTAAGGGAATGGATTCTATTTCATAGTCAATATTTTATAAAATTGAAAAATCAAGAGTCCACACTATCAGAATGAGTAAAGCTTAGAGGCATTTTTTAGCTTTCTGATTTTTCTTATCCATTTTCTGTTGGCTTTAATTGGACTTGAATTGTTTTAAGACCCAACATGAATTCAAATGGTTGTGTCTTAGATTTTTACAATATTAAATGTGTTTTCCTCTAACTATAATGAGTAAGCAAGACATTGTTCTTATTTGTTTCTCCAAAACTGAATAGTTCAATGGTTAATTCCAGAAACTCATCCATTTCACTGGACTTTCAGTTCTACATCCTGGTTAATAGAACTGACTCTGGTTAATGAAACAAACTATTTTCTCAGAAAGCAAAGTATTGGCGGGGTACATACCGCCGCTTTGCGGCGGTCTGCCGCCGCCGCCAGTAGGTCCGCGGGGGAGCCGGAGCCTTCAGACGGCCCGACTCCCGCGCGGACCGAAAAAGAAGCTCCAAAATGGAGCTTCTTTTACTGTCGCGTTTGCGACGTAGCGAGGCGCCAGGGGCGCGCTCGCTACGTCACAAGCGGCGCGACGCGTACGGACGCTCAGCGTCCGATACGCAAAGATGGCGGCGCCCATGTGGAAGGGGCGCCGCCATCTTGTACGTATAGAATACGTACTAGGGTTAGGGGGGTGCGGAAGCACCGCCCCTTCCTAACCCTAGTACGTATTCTATACGTACTAAATGGCGGTATGTATCCCGCCAAAGTGTGTTAAGCTATTAGATGCTGAAAGGGGACTGCTGTATAAGGCCAAGGATGAGCTGTCATTCACTGTGATCTACTGTATATAATCATGTATAAGTCTAGAAATTTTGGTCAAAAAATTGACCCCAAAAAACTGACTCAACTTATCCACGGGTCAATGTAAGTACTGTATCTTAACTCTTATTTAAAAGAAGGAACTATCTCCTGGTGTAAAGCAAGAGTATAATATGGGAAGCACCGACCCCCTCTATTCTCTCATCCATCCAGTCTTAAGAATAAGCACAAAGAGTTATGTCTGATGGAATTTTATAAGTTCTTTGACATTGTTTTGCTTCATCCTTTAGATCCTTTGCAATATGCCCCTAAATTTTACTTTTGACTTATTCATGAGTCATAGCAAAATCCATAATTTTGGCCCCAAAACATGCCCTCGACTTATACATGAGGTCGATTTATAGTCGAGTATATACGGTAGACCTGAATAATAATTGCCTTTCATCTTTAATACCAAAATTCAGAAAAGTTGGTTTGCCTGTCTAGCAGTCCAGAAATCTAACATTAACTTTTCAGCTCTGCAGTGAAAACAATCTGCTTAAATGCAGTGAGTCAGAACGATTATTTGGAAGTTAAATAAGTAAACACGCTAAAATATTCCTAATTCCTAATTATCTGAAACAGAGATCACTCCTTCATAAAGCTTATTTTAAGCTTATTATTTTTGGCATACTTATGTACATAATATCTCCTTGTGACAGATCCTTTCTCCCAGGTTGACGCCATGGTTGCAACCCCTAGGGAACCCTGCCCTTGTTCCTCCATTTCATTCCTTTCTGGATTGTTTACTGGGCCTCAGGATGACTCCTTATATAGGTGGACTTGTGGTTGTGTTATGTGGGTTCTTTAGCTTGGTATATATGGCCTGACTCCAGCTCTGACTTCCCAGACAGACAGCAACAGGGTTAAAACAACAAGAATAGAGTTAAAGCGGGCCCTTAGTATCCCCTGGGTTTGGTTCCCGGACCCTTCATGGATACCAAAATCCATGGATGCTCAAGTCCCATTAATTACAATGGCATTATAAAATGGGGTCCCTTATATAAAATGGCAAAATCAAGATTTGCTTTTTGGAATTTTATATATATATATATATATATACACACACACACACACACACACACACACACACACGTATATATACACACTTTCAAACCGTGGATGTGTGAACCTGTGGATAAATCCATGAATACAGAGGGCTGATTGGATTAAACACAATATGCAAAGGGATCTTGTAGCACCTTTGAGACTAACGGAAAGAAAGAAGTAGCAGCATGAACTTTTGTAGACTAAAGTCTACTTCCTCAGATGCATTTCAGGAAGTAGACTTTAGTCTTTGAAAGCTCATGCTGCCAACTTCTTTCTTTCCATTAGTCTCAAAGGTGCTACAAGATCTCTGTACGTACTGGTTCTGTAGACTAACATTCCTATATCTTTGAATTCTAGCAATATTAAGCACAGTATGAGAATATAATAAATGAATATTCTGTTATTTATGCTTCCCAATATCATAGGCAGTTCTATCTCCTTCCTCAAATCCCAAATTCTCTCTAGCAAGTGCCAGCTTTCAAACCCTGTCTGTCTGAAATCCAAACCCTGACTCTTCTCAAAGACAAGCCTCCGCTTCAGCTACATTTGGTTCCTCTGCAGCCCCTCTTCACAATCTCTCTGAACCAGGATTAAATCCCTTGAAACCAAGTCTTTCTAGTGCTTCCTTCACACTCCCAAAATGCATATGCATTATAAACATGCAATGGAGGCACTGGCTTCTTTTTCAGGAGGATAACTAATTTGTATTTTTTTAAAAAACAAAGTAAAGATATAATTTAGGCAAGTAAAAGAAACATTCTTGTGTCACACTACCCAAAAAACAATTGTGATAAATTTTCCATAGACTGGCATGTAATGTACTGCAGGAACATAGGATGTGATCTCAAAATTCAGTTTCTGGTGTTTGGAGGGAGGAACCAGCATAGCATAGTGATTTAAGTGTTAGACTGTGATTCGAGACTAGAGTTCGATTCCCAACTCGGCCATAAAACCCACTGGGTGACTATGGGCAAGTCACACATTCTCAGCCTCAGGGGAAGACAATGGCAAACCTCTGAACAAATCTTGCTTAAAAATGCCATATGATAGGTTTGTTTCAGGGTTGCTGTAAGTTGGAAACAACTTGAAAGTACACAACAATAATGAAAGCAGGCTAAGTATTTGTCAGTTTCCTTCTGCTACTTGTGTATTTCTTGTCTGCCTGGTTAATTGTCATGACTGGTTTCAGTTGCAATACATTGGAGTTGGGACACTAAGTCAAAACTGTTTCTAGGGTGTGAAACAAGTATAACAGTGATAGAATTCAAACTGGGAAATGCATTGCAGACATATTGAGCACATACCAAAGATCAGTTGAGTGATTTTGCAGAATTGGGATAATTTATGTTCCATGTCTTATAGTTCACATAAATGTTTCTTTGGCAAATGATCTGACAGCTTCTCTTGTCAGTTTTAATGTGAGTTCTGTCTTATGAAAGAGTCATGCTCTGTACTTATGGAACAGATTCATTGCTCTCATTCTGGAAACTTAAAGCGTTGGTGCCAGGATTAAATTATACATTGCAGTAGAACTTTCCTTCAAAGGACCACTTTATTGATTTTGAATATGTATAATCACAAGTAAATATTGAAACTGGAACAAGCATTCAAGAATGACAGCTCTGTCCAGCCTAGTTTATAATGTGAAATATTAGTTGTATTACTTACCATTGTGTGTGGGTTTTTTATTTTTATTTTAATAACTTACATTTGTCAGATTGTTTAAAATAGATCTAATGTATGCTAGGAGATTTAAATACCCCAAAGGCATCAGAACCCATTGATCTTGGAAGTAAAGCCAGGTCAGCCCTGATTCGTACTTGGAAAAGAGACCACCAACGAATATCAGGTGCTGTATTTCAGAGGAAGCAATTGGCATAACCACTCCTGAGTATTCCTTGCCTAAGAAAACCCTATGAAATTCATAGCGTTGCCATACATTGACAGGTGATTTGAAGGTGTGTGGACACATACTAATGTGTGCTTGAGCTGTGTTATTTCAAGGCAATCACAGTTTATTTGCAACCAGTCCATATTCAGTTGAACACTAATGAAATAATGTTATGCCTTCCCATTTTTAGGCTCTTCTTGTTTTTCAAGATGTGATGAGATTTCTTGGGCAACATCTTATCCATCACTGCCACAACCACACATTCTGAAATCATTTTAGAGTCCCAGCCAGATTTTGTTGCCAAATATACACACACAGAACTAGACTCACAAAGTGGATCTTCTGCAGCAATGTACCTTCAGTCCTGCAATTAGGGTAAACAATGACCCTAACTTTCAGGCACTTGCCATTTGCAATTTGGGTGTTTTTCTCCAAGATAGATACATAGTACCTGTGAAAAATGTATTGCCTAGCATGTAACAATGGGACAAAAAGTGTCTCGTCTGACTTTTCCTGACACACTCTATCATTGAAGTACAAACTTGCATTGTGGCAGCACTTTTGGTAAACCACGATAGATAAAGTGACACAGAAGTAACATGCTTTGCTTGTCAGTATCATGGGATTTCTCAGTGGAAGTAGGACACTGGGAATTCTCATAGGGACTATTAAAACCTGGTCTCCACACTAATGTTCGTTCATTGTGTTGGAATCCTCACTGTGGTTCAGAAAATACCTTGCAACCCACACAATGCAATTTTGGCATATGGGAGTTAAGTTGGTAAAAAGAAATTAGGCTTTATTTTGTTGGAGTCTTGGTTTTTAATTGAGATCTGATTCTCTTGTGTCAGGAATTAAGTGGGAAAGCAAAAAAAGGGGACTGGAATGTTGGTGGCTGGAGTAGCAGCAAAATAAACAAGTTGAACCTCCTGGGAAGATTTGGGATCGGAGGAGAAAGCACTTGGACTTCACAAATGTAATGTTAAAGCAGGAAATTGTCAAGACTATTCTGGGTGATATGATGCCCCTCAATGTATAAAATTTACTCATTTGGGGGGAAATGAGGGGGGGGAGTTCTGCAACAAACATTTCTGCACCATTGCACTTCAACCAATTTTTTTTATTGTTACAGGTTTCTCTTAAGCCCATTGACACATTCTCTAAAGAGTCCCTAAGTAGCTTGAAAGGTATTTGCACAAAAAATTCAGCCACACACAGTGATACCATCCAAACCAGCCAAATAAAACTGCAGGGGAAATTAAGCAAGACAAGATTAACTTTCTAGTAGAGTACTTGACCAGGACGCTGGTTTTTATTGTTAGCTCTTATTTAGCATCTGCAGCAGTGTTCAGCTACAAAGAGTTTCTAAGTTCTCCAAGGCAGCAGTCTAAATTTGGCACCCAGCTTTAAAGCACCTCACATAATAAAGACTTTAATTTTTGAGGATTTGAGAAGTTCCAGCTTTTCACAATACTACCATTGAAGTGCAGCTTGCATTGCGGCAGCACCTGCAGAAACTCTGCAGTTATTGTGTTAGAAGTTCTGAAGTGAAAACTTCAGTGACAGAAGTGGAAAGAATTGGTGAACCAGACAAACTTCTTCAGATGTTATGGCATACTAATAATGGGCATATTAAAGAATATCAAATGGCTCTGTGTTAGATTTTATGAAGGGCTTTAAAAACAAGGGAAGCAAAGGAATGTTCAGCTCTTTTGGCATAAAAGCTGCCACATCTCAATAGGTATTGCCTGGTAGCAATTTGGTAGCAAATTAGAATTTGTAGATTGTAATTATTTCATCATAGAGGCCTGCATTTCTCTAAGAAGAGCATGGTGTCTTTTTTCATCTACCCCACCTCATTTTCTCTCCCGTTTCTGTTATCTTTTTATATAATATTCACCTCCGTTCATCCTTTTACATAGCTTTTTATTTCTGAAGATTAGATTAACTGAGGAGTACTGCTTGATCTTGTGTTTACCCATGTAAGGTTATATATTGATTGATAGGAATCTAGTGTTTCTTATGTGTTTGATAGACTTATGTTTTAGGAGAAATAGCAGAAGCACTTATGTTGATGTCTTAAGACTATAGTGACACACTGGGTTTGTTGCAGTACTTCTGAATACAATGGTTCATCCTACAATAAATAATTAATATTGCTGTCATTAGAAAAAAAACTTTTTCATGTCTTGCATTTCTCCATGACAGCTTTTTGTTTTTTTCATTATAGGGACCATGTGCCTTATTGCATGAGAAAACAAAAGCAGAAATGGAGCTGGAAAGTAGCATCTTTCTCCGTGACATTGTAGTGCAGGGGTAGGCAACCTTTTTGAGCCGGGGGCCGGGTTGCTGTCCCTCAGACAACTGGGGGGCCGACGCCAAAAAATAAATAATAAAATATTTTTTTAAAAAAAATACATAAATAAATAAACCAGGACAAATGTAGGATAAAAATTTCAAATGGAGGACACTTTTTTTTAAAAAATGGAGGACACGCTTAAAAATTTGCTGATTTTTTAAAAAATGTTAATATAAATGCATGTTTCAGAGGCTTCTATAGACAATTGCCCCCCTTGCCCGCCGCTTGCCTCCCTTGCCCGCCTCCTCCTGATAGGCCAAAGGCCCCACGCCCTCACGCAAGAGGCCAAAGGCTCTGGCGGCAATCGGCTGCAGGACCGGGCTGGGGCCGGTCCCAAGGCCTTGCCGGGCCGCATCCAGGCCGCAGGTTGCCTACCCCTGTTGTAGTGCTTCAGTTCTCTTCCCACAGGAGATGGTTGTAAAAGCGCAGCTTTTGTCAAACAGATTTTTCCAGCTAGAATGAAGACACACTTTTACAACTATCTCCCACAGGAAGAGAACTGAAGTAGCAGGATGTATTTTGAGAGATGATGGGGAGGGGGAGACAAACCTAGATCTGCCTTGGTCTAAAATTCCTGAAGCTGATTTTATTACCTGAGCTGAGTCACAATCAATTAATAGGTGAGTTAAGTTCAGCAGGGCAATAAATGTGAGTGGGGGGAATCAGCCATCCCCTTATCTTCCTTGTGTGCTTACAAGTCATTTTCCCTGGGAGCTTCCTTACTAGCCTGCTGTGGGGCCAAATGCATGACTTGTAGTTGGACATCTCAGAGAGAGGTGAAAAACCTATGTCATCCCAATGTAAATAAATCATAGATATCTTTTTGTACAGTTTACTGTTATTTTGCTCATGAAAATGAGAAGCATGATTCTGGGCTTTAATTTCCATTATCCTTTCCTTTTGGCTGTGCTGGCTAGGGCTGATGGGAAATTTAGTCGAACAACGTCTGGAAGGCCACAAATTGCCCAGCCTTAAAAAAGACATTATACATGGAACTAGAGCGCATTACATTTCCATTATACTCCAAGTGCAATGTTTAGAATATTTCTCTATTCCTATTCTGCTCCAGTACCCTGTTAGGAATTCTATTATAGTCATCCCTCCATATTTGTGGCTTTGATATTTGCAGATTTGATTATTCATGGATTTCATTATTATGTTCTCTCTAGGACTGTCTAGGTCCTCCAGTGCAACTCTGTGGTCAACTTTAACTAAAAGTTGCACTGAAAGACCATTTGTAGCTACTCCAGTGCCATTCTATGGTCAGTTTATGTTGGACATTGACCACAGAATTGCACTGGAGGACCTAGAGATTCCTAGAGAGGTGTCATCTCAGGGAAAAACATGGTGTTTTTGTTATTTGCGGTTTTTCCATATTCACGGGGGTCTTGTTCCCCTAACCCTAGTGAATATGGAGGGACAACTGTATATATAAACTCAGCAATTTGTTACAACTGTGACAGATCTGAGGGTGTATTGTTGTCTGTTCTCAGATAGAAAGGTCTTTGGCTATGATGAGAAAGAAGATAAATAGCACAGAACAATATTTTTTTTCAATATATTGCACAGCATTTGTAACAAAAATGTCCTCTGAATCTGCTCTGAGCAGCATGAACTAAGATATGGCTTACTCTGAACACGGGTTCAGTGCATCCTGTAAAGTTTGGTGTGAAATTTTGAGTCTTTGTTTTAGATAGTGAAACCCCCAAAGGCTTTTTAAGAGTGAACTTTTTGAAAGGCATTCGCAGGTGAAGAAATCCTGACATATTCTCCTGGCATTTTTTGCACTTCCAAGAAGACATGCCAGGGAATCCTGCTTAACCCTGCCTTATAACACCAGTAAAGTAGAAGTGTAGTTGAGCTGTTTACAACATGAGTGAATATGGGCAAGCCTTCTGGATTAATACTAGAGAGAGAAGAGGGAAAGAAAGCATCCTCCAGTTTCTCATTTCTGGGCTTGTAATATTCTGCTTCCTTGGAATAGCCCCAAAGAGGCAGATGTAATGTGGGAGGTATCACAAATTCGTTTATTTTGCTGGCAAAATGCACATGCAGTGTGGTTTAAATGTTTACTGGAACTGAAGCTGCTTGGAAATCTGGCAAAAAAAAAACCTAAAAAATGAAGTTTGACATGTTCATTCTCAGTTATTAAACAATACTTAAGTACAACTTGCTGAATGGTATACAGGCACATTAAAATTACAGTGACTTTGATCATTTTGAATATTAAAAGAAATTGGTATTCCAAGAATGGCCTAAATCCTCTTAGACCCCAAACAGAATTGGTTAATTGCTGTCAAGTCATCTTGGATTTATGGCAATGCTTTGAATGAGAGACCTCAAAGACATTCTGTTATCAGTAGTATGGCTCAGGTCTTGCAGAGAGGGCTGTGGCTTCTTTGGTTAAGTCTATCCACCCATAATCTTGTCTTTCTTTCTTTTTATTGCTTTACCAAGCATTATCATATTTTCTAAGAAGACACTTCATCTCATCATATCTCCAAAGTACAATACCTTCAGTTTGATCATTATGGCTTTTATGGGGCGTTCAGGCTTGATTTGCTCCAGAACCCATTTATATGTCTTTATTAGCAGTTCATGGTATCTGTAGAATTTTCCTCCAGCTTGTTGTTTGTTGTTGTCATTTCCAACTTATGGCAACCCTAAAGCAAACCTATCATTGGTTTTCTTGGCATGATTTGTTCAGAGGAGGTTTGCCATTGCCTTCCCCTGTGGATGAGAACATGTGACTTGCCTAAGGTCACACAGTAGGTTTTATGGCTGAGTGGGGAATCAAGCCCTGGTCTCCAGAGTCATAGTCCAGTGCTCAAACCACTGCACCATACTGGCTTGCTTTTCTTCTTATCAGCATTCTTCACTGTCCAGCTTTCAGAACCATATATAGAGATCAGAAATACGATGGCACGGACAATTTTGACATTGGTGTTCAGTGATACATCTTGACACTTTAAGATCGTGTTTAGTTTCTTCACAGCCCAACTGGAGAACAACCATAGAGTCAATTGGTAGTTTTCAAAGAGACAGCTGGGTTGGTCTCTTGCAGTATGAAAAGGAAGGAGGGAAGGGGAGAAAAAAGGGAATGTGGCAGCATCCTTAAGATTAATGGAAGGTGTTTCCATACTGCAGAAATAAAGCAGTTTGACTTTTAACTGCCATGACTCTGTTCTGTGGAATCCTGGGATTTGTAGTTTGTTAAGGCACCAGAACTTTCCAACACACCCGGCTAAATACCTCTCCAAACTACAAAAACTGGAGCAGCCATAAATGTGTGCTTCAGTAGTTGCTGGGAAAATGTTTGACAAATTCGATATCTTAACTTTTCTGATGAAACTCACCAAGAAAACCCTATAATAGGTTCACCCTCAACGTCGCCATAAATTGGAGGAGATTATCACACACACTTTATCCCGCCGTTTTCTCAATGGGATAAGCGTGCATTTAACTGTCAAAGATGGGTCTAACCACATCCTCCTGTATGCAGCCTGTATGCAAGCCAAGCTTATCCCGCAGCTTTTCAAGGACAGGAACAGCCATGCTATGTATAATGCTATATATAGGAGAGATACTCTGTCACCATCTCTTTCCTTCTCTCCATTTGTTGTTAACCACTCTTGAGTCAATCTTGACCCATGGCAACCCTGTAGATGAGACATCTCCAAGATTCTCTGTCTTCCACTGCTCTTTTGGGTTGCTGCAAATTCATACCCAGGACCTCTTTTATAGAATCCATCCATCTAGCATGTGGCCTTCCTCTCTTTCTGCTTCCCTCTACCTTTCCTAGCACTGTTTTCTCCAGTGAGTCATGCCTTCTTATGATGTGGCCAAAGTACGACAGCCTCAGTCTTGTCATCTTGGCTTCCAGAGAGATTTCTAATTTGATCTGTTCTAGTATGCATTTGTTTGACTTCTGGGTTGTCCATGGTATCCCCATGTATACACACCTTCTCTCCATATACACACACACAAACCTCAACTGTTGGACAGTGAGGGGCAGAGTATTTTGCATGGAGCAAAGAAACTGAAAGTAGTTTAGAACAGGTGATTTTACATATTTCAAAAGGCTCCCTCTGATATAGTGATTGACTCCACTTGACTTGTAGCTTATAAGCATCTGACCATCCACTGGTTGCTGTTAGGGGAAAGATTTCCTGATTTTCTGAGTTGCAGTGCATGCGATAACACCACTGAGAGAAGTCCCTTAGCAAGGTTTTCTTTTGTTGTGGTTTGTTTTTGTCAGTATGGTTCAGCAATAAAAGAAATATCCGCAAAGGTATACTTGGGATATGATGATTACAGAGGAAGGAACCATGTTTGGCAGTTGAGAGATGTGAAACCTGAAAGGATGTGAGAGACGAAGACAAGTACTGTAGTCTAATATTTAGCAGAGTCTATGTTTCTGTATGTTTTTAAACATTATTTTACCATGCTTTTCCTGGAAGACATCTCAATGGAAGACACCTTAAAGCCAGGTGAAGATAGCATGGACTGAGCGCTTCCATTTAGCACCATCTGGTGCTGGGTGGGGAAACTGCATCTGTGTATAGTGTCTACTAAATTTCACTAATTGTAAGTGCCATATTAAAACCACATTAGCTCCATTTGGTCTTCTTCATCCCCTCCTCCCTAATGCCTGCCACCATATGGCAGAATTTCTGTTGGTGAAAGCAGCAGAAAATGATGGGCATTTTGAGTCCACTATGTCTTGATCCCAACATTTTTTATGTGTGTTGAGGGTCAGTGGAATGAAAAGGAAGGAGCAACCTCAGAGTCTCAAAACACTCAGGAAAATAATAGTGTTGGTATGGAAATGAAGCTCACCCATATCCAGGGCACACTGTCTGGTTTGAATGCGCAACATTTATGTTCCAGTGTGACAGTTTTTCTTTGCTTGGTTATAGCTGAAAGGTGTTTCACTCTCCCTGCACAGCAATGTGTGATGAAACGTTAGGTTGCATTCTTATAATAGTGGTTCAGATATGTTTAAATGCTGCTAGTAGAGCCACATCAAGCCCTCTCAATGTGTACTCAGCTGCAGAACAGAGTGACCAGCGGTCACAAGAAGGAAGAGTGTGTAACAGTGAATATCCAAGCCTGTTGTAGAGCATGCGCTGGGTGCTAAATCTAGCATAGTTTGTTTATGGAAAGTCTTGAATCCTCTATTAGTTTAACAGCCAAATTTTGCTGGAAAGAAGAGCTCAAGTGAGATGACATCTCTAAAAATAGATTACTTCAATAAGTGTACTTATTTTACCCTCCAACAAACAGAAATACTGCTTATCTTTATTCCCTTATCTTGGCTCTTTGACATGTCATTTTATTTCATATTTGTTCATTTGGCTCCGTAGCCTAATCTTTCCCTGACATTTCAGTGAAGTCCATGTTCATAGTTTGTGGGAAGGGTCTTTTAGCTTAGGAAGGGGAAAGGAAACTTTCTGGTCAGTTAACAATTCTGAAAGTTT
The DNA here is from genome assembly GCA_023333645.1 of Sceloporus occidentalis. Lineage (NCBI taxonomy): Eukaryota > Metazoa > Chordata > Lepidosauria > Squamata > Phrynosomatidae > Sceloporus > Sceloporus occidentalis. The sequence goes on from JALMGF010000006.1 coordinate 141,122,830, forward strand.
TAGTCCAAAAAATTAACAGCCGGAATCCTGCATGGCAGTTATGAATGTTACGCACTATCCCTATGTAGACTTTAGGGTCTATGTACAGACCGTGCAAGTCCCCCCAAATCCCACTTACCAGGAAGCAGCTGCTGTGATCGATGAGTGTCTCTTCTTCTGTCGATCAGGAAGAAGCTGGTTTATGGTCCCACTCATCTCCCATTCAAGCAATCTGCAGCACAAGGGGGAATTGCAATAGGTCTTGCTTCTGCCTGTCACAGCAGAGATAGCTCATGAGTCCTAAGAGAGAGTGGAACCATCATTCAGCTGCCTCCCTATTGACATCTGAACAAATCCCATTGATCGCAATGGCTGCCTCCTAGTAAGTCAAGGCTGTGGGGACAGGGACAGTAGCACTGTAACTATAGTATTTTCACACACATAAATTCCCAGCTGGATTCCAGTCCATGTTTTCAAGCTGTGGCATACGTTGTACCACAGGTGGGTAAATTCTGCCTGGCAACTTTGCTATTTTGCAGAAGACATGTGTGCAAATGTGTGCCTTCAAGTCACCTATGTACTTATGGTCAGCCATGAATTTTAGAGTGTTTTCTTAGGCAACCAATACTCAGAGGTGGGTTTTTCCAGTTCCTTCCTCTGAAATACAGCCTACAGCACTTGGTATTCATTGGTAGTCTCCCATCCAAGTACATACTAACCAGGATTTACCCTGCTTAGCTTCCAAAATTAAATGGGATCTGGAGCTTTTTTATTTAGGCCTCTTACAGAAGCAGTGGAGTGACATAAATTTGAATGACATTTTTAAACACTTCAAACTGATAAGCTAGTGGTGTGCAGATATGTCATGTTCTGAATACAATTGGCATTATGAGGCAGTAGAGCGTAAAACTGCTCCTTAAGCTATCAAATCCCTTAAACTGGTTCTTCCCCAATGTGGTACCCTCTACATGTGCTGTATTTGGCTTATCTTGGATTAGCCATGCTGGCTGGGGATGGTAGTCACTGTGTGATGGCTACCATAGGGGATCTGTCATTTGTTCCTTTTTAGATCCCATTTCACAGTAATTCATCATTCATTTCAAAACAAGTGAGCTTACATCATGATGTTCACTGGGCCCCTCTCTACTGAACTTTCCTATTCCAGTTTTGAAACTAAATTTCACCCCTTCAGTCAGTGGAGCCTAACTGTGATGGAATAATTACTTACATCTTTCAAAATCTGCAGTCCTCAGTCCAGTCTAGGGGAACCCTAAAGCCCAGAATGAACAATTTCAGAGCGTCTTAGGCCCCATCTTTTGTTCATTAGATCCACCACCGACCCGACTTCTTTCATTGTTTAACATCATTTTCACCCCACATCCAAACAAAACAAGGCACATGATGGTGGGGTGTTTTAGTTTGAAAGGCAATTACACTTCATCTCACCCATCCCTGACCCAGCCATGTTCATCTGTGGGCTTCCACTGATGATTCAGTTGGTGAACCCCCTTCCACTCGCACATCCCAAGTTCCAGTAAAACAGCTTGACATCAGCCATAACCTAAGCTATGTACTTTGTTCCCTGATTGATACCATATGGGTGGGTGTTGAAGATAACGGAGGTCTTCCCATGATCTCAACCTTGGACTTACTGCAAATCAGTTCACATAGAATCAATCCACTTTCTCCTCTGAACGGTCATCTCTGACTGGATCTTGTCCCAAATGGGTCCATTTCTCCCTTTGATTAGATGCTTTTGTCTATTAAAACGAGAGTGAGAATTCTCGATTGTACACAGGAAGACTCAACAGGGTTTGGTTTGTAGAGTACAGAGTTATGGGCATGCAGTAATAAAGCCTTTCTGCATGTGCAAGAGGGAATCCACTTCTTGAGCTGGATTCAGTGGTGGAGCTACAGAGGAGGAGGAGGCCAAATGGGTGTATTGCTCCCCAATAAGAGTTCTGCCCCTCCCATTAAAATGTACCTTCACTTCCTAAATGTCTACCATTGCAATAAGTTAAAACTTCAGCTGAAGTTTTAGAACTATAGTTTAGACATCCAAAGAAAAAGGGCAGGCAAAGTTACCAAGCGAATGTGAATGCAGGAAATAGAGTTCCAGGTGTGAACCATTTTCCATATCTCTCTGCATTGCTTGCTATGCCCCTGGCTGGATTGCCCAAAGGAACAGAGAATGTGACGCTTCCACCTTCATCTGTTACATGAGTCTGGAGACATTTTTGTTGGAGTAGCATAAGCTCTGATGAACTATTCAGAGCAGCATCATAGAGTCATTTAGAAAGAGGACTGCATCGATATTTTTGATTTAAAAATCTTTTTAAATGCCTGTAAATATTGGTTTTATTTAAATTTTTACTCATTATTAACATAGTTTGTGCCTGTGGATCATTTCCCAGTTGCCATATTTATGCATCAGCTTAGATGCTTGCTCCTAAAATACTAGTGCTGCCTTCTCCAGATAGGAAGTCTTTTCTATTCTTTTATAAAGCTGTCTTTAGTTATCAGTTAGGCTGCTCTACTTGAAGCAGAAGTTTTCATTCTCCTAAAATCTGCTTTTAATTTTATTTGTAGATAGATCATAAAACAATATTGTTAAATAAGAATATAAAGTTGATAATGCCATGCAGTAGGGCATTGGTATCTACTAGGGTTACGTTCCATGACTCTACCCTCCATGGATACCCAAATACATGGATGCTCAAGTACCTTTATATACAATGGTGTACTAAAATGGTGTTCCTCATATAAAATGGTGAATAACTAAAGTTTGCTTTTTGGAAATCTTTTGGGATATTTTTAAGTCTTAAGATGGTTGAATCATGGATGCAGAAACCATGGATACAGAAGAAGGCCAAGTGTATATACTTTTATTGAGCAAGTTTCAAAATCAGCTTCTCTTCTTCATCAGCTCCTGTTTACACAGCACAAGTTGGTATAGTGGTATGACTGTGTCTTACATATGCCTGTAGTTGTGGCTTTACCCCTACAGTGAATGCTGCTATAAACAGTGTAATGTGGCAAGCTCAGTGCACATTGCTATCCTAAAACTCCAAAACCTTACACAGACAGTCCTTTCTCTCAGGCCTTTCAGCAAAAGAACTGTTGCTTTTTTTTGGTGTTAGTTTATCCACTTCTGGCAACACACATCTTTGACACTTGTGAATGCTTTGAATTGCTCAGGTGTGACATTTTCCTTCATTGTTGTTTTGTGTCCCTTGCCAGGGTCAAGGTTATCAGCACTTCAACAGCACCTTATTTGATCAGCTGCCTGAGCCAAGAAGTCGCATGAGGACAGCTTTGCCTGCAAGTATCTTTCTTTCCAGCTTAGTATTTCAAACACTCAATAGGACATTTCCCATCCTGAATGACAGTTTCCTGAATAACATCACCATTACGACTTCAATTGGGTTTTCACTCTATTGAATATTTGCATTAGCAAATATTATGACTCCCATCCTCCAGTGATGTTTCCTGTTTTTCTGTGTAGCATGGCGCTGCTGTAAGGGATACCAGTGCAAAGGGGTACAGCCACTGACTCGCCCCCTGCACCCCACACCCAGTGTATTAGCAGTAGTTTTTATTTTTGAAGCATTTCCCCGCTTTCTGCCAGAAAATCAACAACCCAGGGATCAGAGACAGCTAAAAACATAGTAAAATCAAAATCAATATAATTAAAGCTTAAAATCAGAAAGACGACTTACATCTCCCTTCAACAACAAAATGGCTAAGCATGAAAGGCCAGATTACTATTTATTTGTTTGTTTTAAAACAAGTCATTTCCTGCCAGTGCAAGGATAATAGAGGGGGACATCTCTTGGCAGCTATGAAGGACATTTTATCTTGTGTTTCCACAAATATATCTTTGAAAATACCCAGTGGAGGCAGGGAGTGGGGAATCCTTTGGCTATAAATAAGATGCTTCATGGTAACATAAGCACACTGCTACCCTGTCGCACTCCGTCTGCTCACTCATGAAGCTCATACTGTGTCATTTGTAAGGGAATAACATCCTGGGTGTCTGGTAGCACATGTGTAACACCAGAAGAGTCTCATGATTCTTAGCCGTTGCAGGAGACCTCACACTTGAATCTACAGGCTTTTCAGCTTTCTCAAGAGCACACTGGGCTGCTTAGCATCATTATGGTGGGCAACTTGTGGCCTTCCAAAGTGGTGAATTGCTAGTCTGCTCATAACAATCCCCTCTACAATCTTCTCATAACCTCCAACATATCACAGATGAAAACCCAAACACCTGTGATCAAGCAACATCAGAGTTTGATCAAAGTGACAGAAGTTTATTGATGCGGGAGGACACAAAAACTAGGAGAGGCTACCATAGTTTGCTTTTGCCTGAGCCTACAGGGAAAGGCAAGACTCTTCCCCTCCTCTATTCTCCCCCTGGCTGAGTACAAACTGTTTTTATGCGTTGAATTCAGTTTGCTGAAACTGAAACGAGCTGAGGACAAAGGGGGAAAGGTGGGGGGGGAGGAGAGAGAAACTGGAACATGTTCAAAGCAGCTGAAAAAGTGGGACAACAGAAGATTATTTGGGATTCTTCCTGCCAAAATGTCTACCTCTGAGGTAGACGCTAGTGTTAAAATCATTCAAACAATATACAGTTTTAAAACACATTATTATTCTGCACCCAAAGGCTAATCCATGGTTCCTCAGGACATTTCAGAAAGTTGTATTTTTGAGCCAAGAACCATAACATGTCTGGAGCCAAGATTTAATGTTAAAACAGTTGAATTTAATTAGTCAAATGCTCAAGGACAGAAAGGTAATCTTTATAGACACCTCTTTCCCATATCGGATGAAGGAAGACCTGTGCTGTAGCCTGACACTTAAGAACAACTGAAGAGGTCAGTAACTGTAGATAGGAAACCAATGCCAACAGCACCAAATCTGACCTCTCCGTAGTCAGTAGAATTTTTCTTTCCCTTTCTCACACATGCCTGCCCTAAACATTTTACTAATGAGAGCTTGAAAACCAAATACCACACACACACACACACAGAGAGAGAGAGAAATAAGCCCCAGAGTGCTGATAACAGCTCCCAGCCCAGCCTGTGGTTGAAGATATCTCTATGTCAATAAATCACATTGTTGTTGTTGTTGTTTTAATCATTAAATAATCAGCAGGAGCTAGTTATTTATTTAAAAATGTGTTTTACAGATAGCCTGCCCTACTGAGATAGGGATCCTGTTTTATGAAAGTCTCCAGGGGTCAGGATGTGTATGGACAACTTGAATCATAATCTGATCTCACAGCGGACTGCCTTAGTCTGTCTGTGCTAAGGTTTGTCTGGGCAAATCACCCAACAAAGGGCTCATAATGCTGAGTACTTTTCTAAACAGATCTTCTCCCATAAGGGAGAAGGAACTAGACAATACAGAGACATTTTCTCTTGTATGATTGGGTCATAAACTCAAACTGCTTACAAATGCCATGTAAATGGAATTCAATTTGGCTACATGAGGATCACTAAAGCCTGTTGAAGGTCTCTTCCAGGTTGGTCTATAGAAGCATGAGATCAGGGATAGAGCTTCTTAGGTTTTGCTGATGGGTGTCACCTCTGCTTCACTCATTTTGTTCTTTTGGGGGGGTCTATTTGTAGTTTTTTCTTGAGATCTACAATGAGGCTCTTCCAATAGCATCAGCAGCTTCATTTATATACCGCATCATACTGAACTAAGCAATCTCTAAGCAGTTTACAACTGTAAGCAAACTGCTCCCAACAAGCTGGGTAATCATTTTAGTGACCTCAGAAGGATACAAGCCTGAGTTGAGCTTGAGCCCTGGCTAGTATTGAACTCATAACCTTATGCTTTGGAGTGAGTGGCTGCAGTGCAGCCATTTAGCCACTGTTCCACTGGGGCTGCTTCCAGTGTTTTGTTCAAATAGCAAGCATGGTTTGCAGAGCTAGAGTGATGTAGTGACTTGAGCTTTGGACTATGACTCTGGAGACCCCATTTCATTCAGCCATGGAAACTCACCAGGTGACCTTGGACAAGTCACACTCAGTTTCAGAGGAAGGAAAAGGCAAACCCTCTCTGAACAAATTTTGCCAAGAAAACCCCATGATAGGGTCACCTTAGGGTCCCCATAAGTTGGAAACAACTTGAAGGCACACAACAGCAACATTTTGCTGAGGTGATCCTACCTTGTCTTGAAGGGAAACCTCTCTCCTGATGTTAATATCACTTTCAGTAGAAAAGAACTTGGGTCAGCAAGGGATAAAACCCTTATTGTCTCTCTGTGGTCCCATTGTTGCTTCTCCCTCTATGGCAGAAGATGCCTCAAATCTGACAAATAGGGTGTTATACTAGACATTCTTCCTGCTCATACCCAAAGGATTCTAGGATAATGGGATCTGACCATCACTGCTTCAGTACTTTATAAGGTCCCTTGTGACAGCATTTCCAAGCAGGGAATCAAATAAACTGGTGATTATAGGCAGGCTTTTAGAGATAAGTGCCTGCTTCATGGAATACTTTAATGGGACATCTATTTTAGGACAAATAACAGTTTTAATTTTAAGATGTTTAGGAAGGATGACTATGCAAGTTCAAATTACGAGCCTTCCGTAAATTAGCAGATGAGCATTCTTTTACTTCATTTCTATAATCTTCAGTATATAATTGTATTGGAAAGCTGGACCCTGTCCAAAAGAAGTCTTTCTCCTTAGACCGCTTCCGTTGTATTGCTCTAGCTGAAGCCACGATGTTTCGTTTCGGCAAAATCCCAGCCAAAGTACATGACATGAAAAACACCAACTCCCTCTCAGAATTCAAACATTGTTCCAAATTTAAACTAAACTGCAAAGTGGGAATGTCCGAGAAATAACCATGGGAATTAACAGTATTTGGGATAGGGAAACTATTTTCCCCGTTTCTGGAAACAAAGGAGCATTTGATACATTAAACAACTTTTCCCATCTCCTTAAAATTTGTTTTTCTTTTCCAAGTGTCAACTCACACAAAAATCATTCCCACTGAGTTCTGTAGAACTTGCTTGGTTGTGACAGCCAACTCTGTGAACCAAAGACAATCTTCTATCTTGAGTCTACCATCAGACATGCTTTGTTCTACACATACTTAAGGTATTAGCAAGAAAGACAGGATAGTTCCAGCATAACCTCATAAATCTCCTGATTTCAATTCTGAGCCTATGAACTGCAGCGAAAGTCCCATGAGAAAACAGTGCCTATCTTTTAAAAAAACAGTCATGAGGATCCCCAAGGGAATTGGCTGGTTCAGGAGGGTTCAAGGGTTGAAGACTGAAGCTTACTTGCTAAGATTTTCTCAGTAAATAGATCATGGTAACACAGGACAAGAACTACTGGGTTCAATATGAAGAATTACCATTCTTCTTTATATAAAGCATAAACATTTGAGTCTTCAGACTTGAAAAGAAATTTGGGAAATCTTAAACTGAATTGAATGCAAATCCATAGCTCTTCTCTTTCCTTTCAGTAGGAAACACATTAATACCAGCCCTTTGTTTTCTACTACAAAAGAGCATAATTTTGCAATAAACTAGATTATGAGAATACAGATCACCCCTCAGGGATTTAAACTAAGCAATTTTGCCACCAGCACTTGAAGTTCTGTTGGAGTAATATTTCCTTTGGCCGTTATGATGAGAGACGCATCCTTTTACACTACTAGCCCATTTGTTCCATTAAATAAAGTGGAGTTTGTACCATCTTGATGCTACTGGGATTGTCATCCAGCCAGCCATACCTTTATTTATACCCCCAATTGGGACTCAAAGTGGCAAACAAAATAAAAAGAATTACAATAAAAAGGCATATGATTAAAACATACCACTAGTTGAGATTAAAACAGTATTAAACCAAATAATAATAATAATAATAATAATACCATTTGAAATATTGCTTTAAAACAAAGAAAAATCACAGCTCAGTGCTATAAAGAGCAATTTTTTTTAATAAGAGCAATCGAGTTTCCAAATCTTACTGGAATAAATAATAGTAATGCTGCCTTTCACACTTTAGTCCCAGGCTTCTGGCTATTTTCCTGCTTCAGTTTTGCTGAACGGGGGGAAATTCTGGATGGGTGCCTAGTACCTCTCCCCACCTTTCATCCTTATTTGGCTGGTTCCCAGGAGACTGATGTCACTTCCCCTTCCCACACACATGCCCTGTCACAATGCTGTAATTGTGGTAGTGTGACTTTCCTTCAACACAATGGGCTCTCTTGCTGCTTTGCTTGATATGGTGGCAGTGAAATGGATTTTATAAAACAATGGAAGGAAGAATTGAGATTTCTGATGGGCACCTCTGTCCCACTATAGGGGCAGAGTGCAACAGCTGTGTTTTCTAAGCTGAATATGCTGGGCAATTGTGGCAACCCCCAGGAAAGGCTCCATCCTTGATATACCGAGTGCTTCCACTTCCTCTATCAAAAATAAAGGGAGACTATGGGGCCCAAGGCAATCCTGGAGTTAATCACAGCTACTATTCACACCCAGAACACACCATCCTGCTCCAGGATTATTCTTTTTTCACCAGTAAATAATAAAAAAGCAAACCTTGGACAAATACCATGACCTGGGCTGACAAAGGATTATGGCAAGCAGAACAGCAGCAGTGTTGTGTGAAAAGGTCCCTGGCTTCCCTGTTTTAAACCATCTTCCTTCCATGATAAAGCTTGTGTGAAAACGGCCAAACTTTTGACATGAGGTTCAATCAAGATTCTTTAAGATTGCCAAAAGATACCTCTGTGAGATCAAGTTGTTTCTGATTTATGGTGAATCTAAGGTCAACCTATCATGGGGCTTTCTTGGCAATATTTCCCCAGAGGGGGTTGCCATTTCTTTCTTTTAAGGCTGAGTGGGAGATTTAACCAAGATTACTCAGTGATTTCCATAGCCGAGTAGCAATCTGAACCATGTGGCAATCACAACTGCTAGCTCAAGAACATAAAATATTACTGTAGACAGCCTTTGGGATGTGTGTATGTTTGATTTGCTCTGTGCATTAATCTCACAAGATTACATCCAGAATCTGCCTACCCCTCGCAGTTGCTCCAAACAGAAATTTGCCTCTATCTAATGTTCAGAGTAGAGCATATTCCACACCATCAGGAAGGGCCCCCAATCCTAGCATCTACAACATGGGAAGGGGCTAGACAGCAAGCTGGCATGGTGTAGTGGTTTGAGCATTAGATTCATTGTGGACCAGGGTTCAAGTCATCACTCAGCAATGGAAACCCACTGGGTGACCTTGGGCAAATCACATTCTCTGCTTCAAACCCCCTCTGAACAAATTTTGCCAAGAAAGCCCTGTGGTAGGTTTGCCTTTGGGTCACCATAAGTCAGAAATGACTTGAAGGCACACAACAACAATGGGGCAAGAGAATTGCCTATGAGGAAGAGAGGAAACTTCATTTCCATCAGTTCAGATGCATTACATGCACTTCAGTTTGGGCTCAACCCAATACTTGTTATGTATGGGGCATTCTGGATGGTGGGACCAATCTAGCTATTTCTGGGACTAGATCCACTTCATTCTCCTAAAACCTAACCATTGTGATTGTAGCTCAGTTGATAGGACTGTGGTCATACAGACTATTCAATCAGGCTGAAGGTGTTTGCTTTAACATCCATTCAACATCTAGCAAGAAATGTACACATGTGTCTGTAGCTCTTGTACATGTTGGGCTATGTGTTTTTAGTCTCAAATTATGCTTGCAATTTAGGTTTCTGTAGCCCTTATATTAAAAAATTTAAAACATTGGAATTTAAAAGCCCCACTCCCCCCCCCTTTTTTAAAAAAAACCTGTTTCTTTAATCCAAGGGAAAACAAAGCCTCCTTCCTTTAACCAAAATAACACCTTCATATCTTAAAGTCACTAATAATAAGATATGTTTAGTCTTGTAGACAAAAGTCTGGCATCACATTTCAAAATCTCCCAGAATATATAAATCCCCATTGCCGCTGCATTTATATGAAAAATGCTTTGCTTCTTTCTTTTCTCTCTCTCTCTCTCTCGACTTTTAACTATCACAAAGACCTGGATTACAAGGATAATTACCAAATATCTGAGGAATTTTTCTTTTACAAATAGGAAAAGAGGCACAGTATCTTTTATAATAACTCCTATAATGCTGCACTGGAAACAATCTGAAGTTTCAGATCATTTCAGATTAAAAACTGACCATTTATTTATGGTCTGGTTTCTGATGAAATGGTTAGGTTCTCAAGATCACTATGATTTAGGGCAAAGGAGATTGTAATTGTTTGTGTTATCGTTATAAATAACCTTCCCGACAAGGATCCCATTAAGAGATGGTAAAAGCCAGCTTTACTTAAGGGAATGTAGTTCCACTTTCTAGATGTAGTGATGCAGGAGGGGGGTTGAAGGGAAGAAGGGGAATGCCGGGCTATGGTCCATGCTGTGGTTCTTCCTGTCAGAAATAACAGTGTTTCATATAAGCAAACCCATAAATTTGAATTTGTAATGTAAACGCAATAATATCACTTTGGCACTGCAAATACAATAGACTAATTATATTTCTGTCATTTTTGTGGCTGAAATTATAGCTAGCAGATAGTAAGTTCCGTGGGAGAGTTCTGTCCTTAGCATACATTTGCAGCTCCAAGATAAAGACTGCCGTCTTGCTCAAAAACGTTTTTGTCCTCCGCAGCACTTTCATAGAGAACATACAATTTTAGGGGCCTATCTAGGATTTCCTGTTTATTGTGAAATTTACTGAAAGCATGTGGATACTCATGTCATTATACTTAATGGTGGGGTGGGCAAAATGTGATCTATAGGCCACACTTGGCTCCCGGGGCTGTTTTGTGGTCCCCAGGACCCTCCAGGTATCAATTGCAGAACTTGGAAAAGCAGATCCTGGAAATTGCAGTCCAAACATAACTCTTCCAAGTTGTGCATAAAAAATAATATTTGGAAATTAAGAGAAGGAAGGATTCCCATTTCCACCTCCTACAGCTACTATTTGTATCTAAAACCTGTCCCTGAAAATGTACCTGTATTGGAGAAGTCCCAGCCTCAGAGGAAGGCAATGGCAATGGCAAAAGCAATGGCAAATGTGAAGAAATCATGCCAAGAAAACTCTGTGAGGGTTGCCATAAGTCAGAACTGACTTGACGGTATGTAACAACAATAATAAAATGGTCCACAGTGGACTTGGCCTGAAATGAAAACTTTTGGGACTCAAATTCATACTATAATCAGTGAAATATTAGAAATAAACTTTGAATGCCTTCCTGAAGTATATTTGCTAAATATGACTAACAAGATTAACCATCCAGTAAGGAAGATAGAGAAAATGAAGGAGAGAATTCTTTTATACATGATAGCTGTTGCAAGAATAGTTTTAGCAAAAGAATGGATAAAGAAAGACATACCACAAATAGATGACTGGATGTGGAAGGTATTAGATATGAAGAGCTTAGATACTGTTAAAGAAAATTGAGGGAAAATAAATTAATTGAGGTTGAGCAGGCATGGAACCCAATTTTGAAATATTGTGAAAAGAAATCGCTTAAGCAATAATATGTATTAATGACAATTAATATGTTTGACAAGATAACAAAGTAAATGATATATATATGGTTAGAGAAACGAAATGTTTTGATAACACTGTCAAATGCTAGATGAATATATGAGGTAATCCCTCAAAGAATCTAAACCCAGAAAAGAACTGGGAGACAATTAGTAAACATGAAAGAAGTTTGTACATAAAGGGATTTAACACGAGAAGTCAACAAATTATGTGAATTGTAAAACTACTACCTATGATAAGAAATGTTTTTATTATATTTGTCTGTCTTGTATGTTACTTATATATGGAATAATTTTTTAAAAAAAACCAATTTGGAGCAATTTGTTAAACTTTTGTTAAAAGTTATAGAGTCCAGTTGTTGGCTAAATCAAAGTCAAATATCCCATCAAAGACAAAAATTATATCTTATACACTTATATTGTAACTCTTTTCTTAAACATTTAATTATGATTTTTATTATTTGTATGCTTAAGTTTGTGTATGTTTTTATATATAATTTTAAAATAACCATACAAATATATAGGATATAAGTAAAATTTATATTTTACATATATCCTTTATATTGATCATTATAATTATTGTAAAGGCAACAGTTTAGAATCTGATTCTCATGAATGAGTTTCAGTATGAGAGTTGCAAAAATTACACAGGGAAGGAGAGAGCACATTTAACCAATTTTAAAAATGTTCCCACAAAGTGAAATAAAAACACCTGGCACATTTAAAATCCTCAGCCTCCACTGAAACATTCAAAACAAAGTCACTCACAATCACACACACACACACACACATATAAGTAACAATCTAAACTAATATTTATTCAGCTGAGTATTAATGAGTGCAGCTGAGTTGCTAAAAACATAAGTAACATATCTAAAGATTGCTTCTGTTCTTTGTAGTTTTGCCCAGAAAATGTTTTATCTTCTGCTCCTGGTCCCCAAATCACTGGAGATTCACTAGCAATATTTTCTTTGATCAAGTTCGATAAGTAACCTCAGACAATTTTTAGGAAACTGCAAGTATCATCGCAGTGGTGGCCACCCCCCAATAAGCTTCTCTTGTAGAGATATTAATGCAAACTTCTCAGTCAGAATCCAATAATTGGAGTCAGGGAACAGAAAGGAATGCAGTGATGCAGCTTTTGTACAGTCCATGAGTGTGGGAAGAATTATGGTTCAGATTTCCTCCTCCCCATAAAGAACGAGATTTATTTGCAAAGACTTCCCTCCTCTTTGGCCAGTTATTTTGGTGTCTCCAGATTTGGAGGATCCTTGACACACTGTCCAGGATTCTCTCAGCCAGAAGCATAGAGAGGAGAGTTGTGTAATATAGGCAGTGGTGCAATTTAGATAGTGGTACTGGGCAATGTACCATTGTCATTGATGGACCCTGAGTGTGCCACATGGTGGTGGCAGGAGGCATGGCACCTATGCAACAAGAGGACATTCTGGGCTTGGTATGGAGCAGACAACAGGCAGTTCCTCTGTGCAATGATGTTCTACTACAAATTTGTCAGTAAGTTTCTCAAAGTGACCAGATCCAGCTTTCAAAAATACTTCTTTTTTGAGATTTATAGCCTGGGACAAGGTTGGGAATCCCACCTATATACAAACTCAGTTGAAACAGTCTTAATTTCAGTGGTGACATGAAGGCAGGGCTCACTGGGTTCAACCCCCAGGAGGTTTTGACTAGCAAGGCCTATGCCTGCAGTCAAGAGATAAGAAGACTAGGAGTGGGAAGGGCAGCAATGAAAGAACTAAGCAAAATCCTAAACAGCAAAGATATGCAAGCAAGCACTAAAGTTAGAATCATCCAGGCCATAGTATTCCCCCTCACCATGTATGGATGTGACAGCTGGACAGTGAAAAAAGTGGATATAAAGAAAATCAACTGGTTTGAGATGTGGTGCTGGAGAAGAATGCCAAGGATACCATTGATGACCAAAAGGCAAACACAGGAGTCCTTGAACAACTCAAGCCTGAAATATCCCTAGAAGCCAAGATGGTCAGATTAAGGCTGTCTTACTTTGGCCACATCATGAAAAGGAACAACTCATTAGAAAAGATAACAGTGTTGGAAAAGGTTGAGAGTAGCAGAAAGGGAGGAAGAGCACACACCAGATGGCAAGAGTCAACCAGGGAGGTCATGGGCATGAATCTGCAAAATCTGAGCAGAGCAATGGAGGACAGGGAGACTTGCAGATGTCTCATCTGCAGGTTTGCCATGAGTTGAGATTGACTTGAGGGCAGTTAACAACAACAACATGCCTACCACCCCTTCATGGGCTCTCCTGATCCCCCTGAGTTTAGCTGCAATCCCCACAGCAGCAGGAGGGAAACTAGATTTTCCCAGCATCAGTGCAATGTTATAAGCTAATCCCTGTTGTAGTCCAAAAGTATTTTGAAGTTTCTTGGACTTGAGCAAACAAGATCCATTGGCATCACAAAAGACCTGGTCCTGGCAAAGATGAAATTACAAGAAACAGGGTTTTTTTTAAAAGTTCAATTCAATATTGCCACTTGTCTCATTAGAGAATTTTCAAATTAAAAAGCTGGACAGTGAAGAAACTTGACAGGAAGAACATTCTTTTTGAATGTATGAATTTTTTTTTAGTTCATGATTTTTTATTGTCTGAAGTAATATATAAATTTGATGTGTATGTGTGTGTGCCTTCAAAATAGTAAGTGAGAAATGATATAGGACAGGTTATGCTGTAGTATCTTTAGGCTCGGGAAGTGGGAAGTCAATATAGTTTGTGTTAGTACTGTTAAATAGGGCCGTGTTTTGGAATTTTAGTGTTATAGTTTTGTATAAGGGGAGGGTATAGGTGGGGTGCGAGGATAGGGGCCAATGAAGTTTAGTGGATTTTAGGATAGGTTTTTAATAGAGTGGTTTTATTTGTGTTATGTGAGTAATTGAGGTTTTTTTTATAGTAATGTATGTTTTATGTTTTAAAAGTTAATAAAAATTAGATAGCTGTTAAGACGAATCTCTTCTGGCAGGACTTTCCTGAATAGATTCCCGGTCACCAAAAAGACCTAACTTGTTATACCCTGACTTCTGCTGCAGTTACTGTTTGTTGTTTTCTTGTCTATTATTTTATGTTATGTTTAAAATTGTAAATTGTTTAATTGTAATTTGGGTGGGGGGGATTTTGGGATAGGGAAATGTATGTTTTAATGTTGTAAGCCGCCCTGGTTGTGTTACAGAGAGGGGCGGGATAAAAATAAATTTTATTATTTATTATTATTTATTAGAAGATAGTTAGTGCTGGAGTCTAGAGAAAAGTTCTATGGATACCGTGGGTTGGTAAAAAGATAAAAGAATGGGCCCTAGAATAAATCAAACTTGAATTCTCCCTAGAAGCCAAAAAGACTAAACAAAGACTGTTGTACTTTGGATATGCCATGAGATTATGTTATTCACTGGGAAAAAAACCCCTATACTACTCTGCAAGGTAGGAGGCATTAGGAAACAAGGGATTGAAGGAAGCCAGGGCTCTGACTTTGCAAGACCTGAGCATGGCAGTGGATGAGTCTTGGAAATCTCTCATTCATAGGGTTGTCCTAAATCGAAAGTGACTAGAGGGCAAAAAGCAACAAGCAGTGCCTTGCATTTTTATGATCTGACTCATATGATCTCATGATCTGAATCAGGGCCTCCACTTCAACTATTTCCCACCTGACTGCTGAGCTCCCTTGATCCCAGAAGGTGGCAGTGTTATTCCTCTTTGCAATATTGCATGTCTAGGCTAAGCAAGAAGAGCCAGGCAAAAAAAAAGGAAAAGATATAAGGCTCAACCAGGCCATATTGTGCCATGTGGCTGCTGAAGTGGGCAAGTTTTCCTGGCAAAACACCTTGTGGGGCATCCCACCTCCAGGACAAGCCTTTCCTTAAAACCTATCCAGTGTTGGTCATACAGACAATAACATCCAAATTCCGCAAAACGGTGAGGCCGTTGTTGGACCAACCAAAATGTGCAAAATTCACGATGCAAAACTTTCAAAGTTTTCCAAATGCAATGGCAGAGGTTACTTGAGAAATGCAGGGTTCCCTAGCTAATAAGGGGGTAGGTAGCCTTGCAAAGGACAGAGACAACCGATCTCAAAAGGAGTGTCTTTTTGTGTTGATAATGGAGTTTAGGTTTTATTTCCTAGACTTTAAAACTCTATCTGCCAGAGTCCACAAGGCCAGAAGGAATAACCTCTGCCTGGATGGATATCCCTCCATGCCACCCTAACTGAGAACAACCACATCTGGACAAAATGTAGGCCTGTGACTCCAACATGGTCATATTTTTCTTTCTCTTGTATCATTTGTAACACCTTTGCCTTATGAAGAGGCCGGTGGAGCTTTGAAAGCTTGCAACATGGGTCTCAGAAGAAGTACCTTTTTATATTGGTAATCGAATTCAGATTTTATTTCCTGGAATGCTTTGTTCCCAGTGCCCCATGGCCAGAAGGAGAAAGGACCCGCTTGCAAAGTTATCCCCCCACAACACCTCAACACAACACAACATAACAACATCTTGATCAAATGCAGGCCTGTGAGTAATATTGCCGTTCTATGATTTTTTTTTCTCCCATACAATTTTTAAAACACTTTTGCCTGATGAAGAAGCCAGTGGAGCTTCAGAAGCTTGCATCGTGTACACTATGTTGTGCCTTTTTGCTGGTTAAATAAAGGTATCACTGTTTTGTGCATTTTGGATGGGATTGTCCATATATATTGCTCTATGGCCAATGCAGCTCCCCTCTGAGTAGGTAACATGCAGTTTGTGCCTTTTGGTTGGTCCTATAAAGGTATCCTTTGTTTTGTAGATTGGGGTGTACTTTGCTACAAGGCCAACAGGGCTACTACTCCTGATGGATAGGTAATGTGTACTTGGTGCCTTTTGGTCGGCTCCATCCTATCTTGTGTACTGTATTCTGGATGTTCTTGTATTTTTGCTACACAGTCAACATGTAACATGTATTTTGTGCCTTCCGTAAAGGTCTGTCTGTTTGGTGGATTTGGGGTGTTGTTGTCCTTTGCTACCTGGCCCACAGGGCTTCCTCATAAAGGCCTCATGGCTTCTGTGGATTTGGGATGTTGCTGTACTACTTTCCCTCTGGGCTGCAGCAGGAGGCGCGCGAGGGCAGGAAGGAAAGAGGGAAGGGAGAAGGGAAGGGAGGGAGGGAGGGAGGAAAGAAGGAGGGTCTGAGGCAGTGGCTTCAGGAGGGAGACACACCTCGGGAGCCCAGCAGGTAAGTGGGGAAGGAAGGAAGGCTGGAGGGAAAGCAGGAGCCCCAAGAGGTGGAGGGTGGCCAAGGAGAGCAGCTGGAAGAGACAGGCTCTGCTTTTCCTCCTCCTGCTGCGCCTTTACGCAGGGCCTCTCTCTCTCTCTCTCTGGCTCTGCTGGCCCAGCTGCTCCCCTTTTTGGGAGGCTTTGAGTGACAGGGAGGAGGGCGAGTGGGCCTTCAGGGAGCAAAGCCCCTCCTTGGCTGAGCAGGCGGTGCCTCTGGGCTCCTGGGAGGGAAGGAGAAGGAGGGAAAGATTAGAAAGAAAGGAGGAAGAAAGGAGGGTCTGGGGAGCAGAGGTCCTCCTCCTTATTTCCCTTTGCCAGGATCTGCTGCTCTCCATTTCAAGCCTCCTTTTCTCCAGGAGGGAATCCAAAACTCAAAGCTTAAGAAGCATGGTTTTAATGTTTCTAGGGGTGTTTCTAGTTCAGGCTGACCAGACTATTCCTCCCTTTCCAGGACCAGTCCTCCATTTCAAGTCTCCTTCTCTCCAGGAGGAATTCCAAAATGTCCTCCCTTTGGAGCATAAGCTTAGGAAGCATGGTTTTCATGTTTTATATTTAATGTAATATTTAATATGGTTTTAATATTTCTAGGGGTGTTTCTAGTTCAGGGTGACCAGACTATTCCTCCCTTTCCACAACCAGTCCTCCATTTCAAGCCCCCTTCCCTCCAGGAGGCAATCCAAAATGTCCTCCATTTGGAGCATAAGCTTAGGAAGCATGGTTTTCATATTTAACATGGTTTTCATATTTCTAGGGGTGTTTTTAGCTCAGGTTGACCAGACTTTTCCCTCCTTTCCAGGATATGTTCCCCATTTTCAGGCCTCCTTCTCTCCAGGAGGGAGTCCAAAATAGCCTCCATGTGGAGCATAAACATAACAAGCGTGGTTTCCCCCCTTCAGTTTTAATATTTTAGGGGTGTTTTCTAGGTCAGAGTAACCAGACTATTTGTTTCTCTGCTGAGAGACAAGAGAAGAAGCACTGTATATCTCGCCACACAAAAGCACAGTCATTCCCTGAGACATCAAATGGTGCCCTGAGGCACAACATTTCCTAGGATCTAAAAAACCCCTACAAACATTTAACAAAATCTCTCTCCCTGTATGTACACTGATATGTGCAAAGGGAATTCTTCATATGTTCATGGGCCTAAGCTAAACTCCTACAGAAAGTGCCAGGATTCAAAGCTACCTGGATCACATGTAATTTGTCTTGGAAAGCCTGCTACAGATATAGTTCTAATGCCTGATGATACAGCATTTTGACTTTTGGGCTGGGTTTCTGGAAGACCAGGGCTTGAAGCCTTGCTTGGTTTTGGAAACTTAGTGGGTCACCTTGGGCAAGTCACACTCACTCAGGACCTTATTGCATTATACTCTTAAAGCAGGGCTAAGTCGCTTTAACTGCTCTGCCTCCTGTTGCATTTTGGGGTTTGTAGTTCAGTGAGGCTTAAGAGCTCTCTGGCTAAATATTCTAAATGCCCCTTCCTAACCTACAAGTTCCAAAATGCAACAGGAGGCAGCCACAGCAGTTAAAGCGACATAACCCCGTAATGCAATAAGGTCCAAAGTCTCAAATCTGAGCAAATCACACCAAGAAAATCTTATGATAGGGTCACCATAGGGCTGTCATAAATCAGAAACAACTTGAAGGCATACAACAATAACAATATAGGCCAAGAGTAACCAAATTGGCCCTGTTTTCCACATCCTCGATGGGCAAACTCCAATGGTCCCAACAGCTATTTTTCCTCTCCCAGACATACTACGGGCTGCACCATGCTCCAAACAGTGGAAGTAGATGTTAAACCTCTTACGGTTCTTAAAATGGCTTGACAAAGAGGCTCAAGAGGGAGCTTATTACTACGGTCTCCATTTGGTATTGCTGTCACCTTGCTCCAAGTCTGAATCCCGGCACAAATGAACTCCACATGTGTCCTTAGTGCACTGTGTGAGAGTGGGAAGAGAGAGGTGGAATGTCAGTTTTGAATTGCAAAGCCTTTGGTATTTTAAAAGGATATTAGGGTAAAGAAGGAGAGGAAATACTTCTTTGCAGAAAAGTAAAGAATTAGTCTTTACTGTAAAATATGAAAATTAATAATAAAATGGCAAAATCAATGTTTGGTTTTCAGAATACACACACATACACACACAGTCCGCTCTCCTTATCGGCAGACTTGCCATCTGTGGATTCAACCATCCACAGACAGCAAGCCCCTGTTTTCATTAATGGCAGCACGTGCACGCAACCGTTCCACCACTAATTTTAATGAGCATGCATGGATTTTCATATCCATTTGAATACGGAGGTCTGACTGTATATGTATATATATTCAAGCCATGGATGGTTGACTCTGGAGAAAAAATCTGTGGCTGTGGAGGGCCAACTGCAATGTATGCAAATGTATTTGCAACTCTGTTTTCACACTCCATTTTTGCTGTTTTTTAAATTACCACAATCTGAATGTCTGTATTGTATGTAGTAGAGTTGTTTCCATTCACAAACCATTCTAATGGGAGCATGGACACCAGTAACATATTTTAAAATGCTTTGCTTTTGCTGGTGAACACTTCCTAACCTTTCAGCCGATTTCAACCTTTTTCAGTACCTTTTACTGTGCCTACTTTGCTTTTTCCTCTAGACTTCTCACCATGATTGTTGACTGGTTTGGCTTTGGTTATGCTGCAATTGTGGCTCTTGGAGGGGTCGTGGGATACATTCGCAAAGGTAAACATTGGAATAGTAGTATGCAGGACGATTTGTTGTTCTTCTTCTTATTGGTATTATTATTTAAATCTCACCTTTTTCCCAGTGTGGAATTCAGTACGGCTTACAAAAAACACATTGTTAAAAATTCACATAATAGAATTGGAAGAAGGGCCAGTAAAAGTAAATATGGTTAAATGGATGCAGGATCTTGGAACCAAACCCCAGTGTATAACAAGGGTCCACTGTATATATAAACTACTGAGATATATTGCCGCTCATAATGTAATTACAAGTAAGCTGTTATTTTAAATCGAAAAAATAAAAAAAAAATCACATAATACAAAAGTGAAAAAGTGATTAAACTATCAAAAATAAAACCAGTTAAAACACACACAAAACACCAGCACAAGAAAACATTGATTAGTCAATTTTTGAAACAGAAATGTCTTCATTTCTCTGTAGAAAAAAAACAGGAGGGTGCCACTCTAACCTCTCTGGGAAGAGAGTTCCAGAGCCTGAGAGCAGCCACCAAGAAGGCTGTGTCCGTGTTCCCACCAGATGTTCCTGTGAGGGTGGTGGGACAGAGAAAAGAGCCTCTCCACCAGATCTCAAAGTATAAGCTGATTCATAAGGAATAATACAGGCCTTCACGTAAACCAAATGGATATCTGGAGACTGGAAGAATTATGAAGCAATTACAGTTGGCCCTCCACATTTGCGGATTTGACTTTTGCGGATTTCATTATTTGCGGTTTTTATTAGTATTTTCTGTCTAGGAATTTCTAGGTTCCCCAGCACAACTCTACCAGACGTTGACCATAGAGTTGTTCTGGAGAATCTACAAGTTTCTAGAGAAAACACTTCTCTAGGCATTTGTAGGTCCTCCAGCATGATTCTATGATCAACTTCTGGCAGGTGTTGACAATAGAGTTGGACTGGAGGACCTGGAGATTTCTAGAGAGTGTTCTCTCAGGTAAAAAGAATAGTGTTGTTGCTTTTTGCATTTTTTCCACATTACCAGGGATCTTTAACCCCCTAATCCACCAACTCAGTTCTACAAATCAGATGCTGGTATTACTCGGGTTTATTGATTTGTATGTGCTGCATTTCTTAGAAAAGTTTATCTCTTATTTTATGCTCAGTAGACAGAACTGTTCAGTGTTAATTAACACATTATGCATTTGTTCAGAGGGGGGTGGGGGAGGAATCCTGAAAATCCCTGTAAAGTCTGAAAGTACTTTTTTCCCCTTCTACAAATGCTTTGGAATTATTGAGATCAGCTGCTCTGTTGTTCTTTTTGTGTGAGCTAAGAAGCAACAGTTCATTATTGTAATTGGTGAACTAAAATAAAAAGATGATAATGGTCAGAATCCAAGAACACTGATGCAGCTGTACACGATCCAAAACCTCCCCTTCCTCTTCTCATTTTCGTACTGCAGCACCTTGTTTTCCATGCCAGAAAACCTGTTGAGGAATTATCCAGACTTGTGGCTTCTATATAAATGCAGCATGAAATACTTTGAACCCTCATCAGTGTCAGTTAGATGTCCACCCCTCAGCATGAATTGCTATAAAAGAGAAAGCTCATGTCTTTCTGTGTTACTGGTTCTTATGTACAGAATAGAGAAAAAGGAAAAGAACATAGAAGTGTCAAATTCTGTGGCTTTTTGTCATTGTCTTAGAATCACAATCTGGAATGGACTACAAGGGTCACCTACACTAACCCACCACCTTGCAGAAATAAAAAAATAAAGTACTCCCGAGTAATGACTATCCAACCTCTTTGATAGACCTCCTAAAAAGTAGAGTCCACCACCACCCCAGGAAATCTGTTGTACTCTTAAACACTTCTTACCATCAGGAGGTTCTTCCTGATTTTTAGGTGGCATATTTTTTATTGTAATTTAAACCCACTGATTCCTGCCCTAGTCTTAAAGAACAGCAGAAAACAAGATTGATCCATCTTCTGTGTGACACCACTTCAAATATTTAAGTGTCACACACACACATACACATGCACCATCTTCTCTTGTCTTTGTCATTCTCTTTATTCATTTAATAACCATTAGCTACAAGCTGAGATCCGATAGTGACATGTTGGAGCATAGCACTCCACCAGCGTTGCTATGATAAATTTCTTATTCCAAAATTGCACAAGGTAGTTTGGCAGTGGCAAGGAGCACACCCACAGCCAAATAGTAATGAAGGGGAAAGGGAGGTGCTTGCAGTTGTGTAGCTAGGAAACAAGGAATAGCTATTATCCTTTTGGCCTTCCAGTGTAATACTTGTGGATACAGGAGAGGAATGATCCTCTCCCCCTCCATTTGCGCCCAGTTGTTTCCCCATCCTTTTAGCAACTGTTTGGTTGTGGATGCTGCCCCTCAGTACTATAAAGCTTCAGTTGCAGCAGAGAAGGGGGCATTGAACAAGGGTATCGCCTTCTGCAAAAACCATTAATGTCACCTCTAGGATTCTAGCCCAAGTATGATTTTTAATAACTTAGTTTCAAATTCCAAAAGTGATTGCTATAATTTAGAAATTGAGTTTTTTTTAAAAAAATTATGAGTACTTTTCTCTTTCTTTTTCTTTGTTTTTTGCTTCTTTTTTCTACATTTTCCCACTTTTTGATACTAAGCTTGTATATATGTGATTGCTATTGCAGGCAGCAAAATCTCATTGATTGTTGGTCTCTTCTTTGGCTTGATGGCTGCTTATGGTGCATACTGGGTAACCCATGATCCCAGGGATGTGAAGATTTCATTGAGTAAGTATCCCTTTTGTCAAGAAAAGCACCTTAGAAGAAAGGGTTGAAACACACTCTTAAGGGCATTTGCTTTACTACTGTAAAACAGAGGTGGGCAGCTGTGGAAGCCTAGCTGGCCATATTAACCACCTAGGAAATCTTGGCAAAAATGCATGCAAACACTAGTATGGGGACATGTTTTGGGTTCAAAAAAGATCTCTTCTGGGCCTAGATTTGACCAGGGGCCCCACAAAATGTGGTGGAAATGCAACTCAAGTGGATACTTTGGAGTACTTGGGGACAAAAAAGTTTTTTTAAAAAATGTTTGCAAAAATTGGTTTTTGATCCAGATATGATGGACATGCCCTCAACACCCCTAGATTTGGAGCCATTGTGAGGCAGAATATTGGGGTGGGGGAATGGTTTGCAAAAACATGTTTTTGATTCTTGGGGCAGGCAGCTTTTATCATCACAGAAACAGCCCTGTGGCCACTTGTGGTCATGAATTGCACTTTGCCCACCCCTGTTCTAAAAGACTTAATCAAAGAGCTGGATAGCCTTAAAGTGTGAAGTATTATTTTTTGTGGCAGCAGAAATTATTAATTCCAAATAGATACCAATTACCAAAATCATCTTTGATTTTTTTTGGCTATGGTGTGCATTGGCTTTTAGTGGACAAATTAAAATGGAGTTGAGGCGAGAGAGCTGCTTGTTCTCTTTAATATTGGGGGATGCTTTTCATTTGGCAAGTGATCAATGGGGAAGTCCCTGCTTTGCTCAAATTTTATTTGTGTGCCATATTTATACCCCATAGGTTTCATACTTTCCAAACAGGTTCTTGAGTTTCCTTTTAAATAGCCTAGGGGCCAAACAAATGAGCAGAAAAGAGCGGCCCGAAGCTGCTACTTCTGAAAGCGGCCTGAGACCCCTCTGACCACACCACCCACTCCTAAGGCAGCCTGCATACTCACACTGTGATTTCATGGCATGGCATCAAGCCGCACTGCTAGATTTTCCTTCCCCCCCCCCCTTTTGCCCCCACCATCCATGTGCACCGTTGCAGGAACTCACCACCGGCAACTGCTTCCTGCCTAGATGCGATCCTATTGGATGGCCAGCCCCTTTGATTATACACACAGTTACACCTGCGACCCTCCACTGGGCATCGGATCAGAGATGTGCCTAGTAAAACACTGGCAATGCACAAGCATGCCCCTCTCGCCCCCCTTTCACCCATGCCCCGTCTTGGACTGGCTGATTTCTGTAGATTGTACTTATAGCCATAGAATGTGTCACACTTTCCCTTTTTTGCATTGCTGCCTCGACCCCTGGCTCCATCATTTTTAAACGCATACCTGCACCAGTGCATTTATACACCACTTTAGGATTAGGGTTAGGATGGAGCGCTCCTTTGGGACTGGTCTCATATCAGGGCGTTTATATGCAGGGTTGAAAGTACACACTTTTTTTGGAAGGAACAGTTTCTTGCAGGTTCTTTTTAAATCTGCTTTCTCCCCTTTAGTGCGGTCACAATGTAGTTTCTGGCCGCTTCAGGGATGTGCATCATCTAAACACCAGGCCCCCAAGCAGCTGGAAACCGCTTCTTTTGACCCATCAGTTTGAGGGCCTAGTGTAGTTTGGATCTTTGAGACATGGCTAAAAGACAGGTGGAAATTTTCTATCATAATGAATACCACATGCTTGTTTGCAGTTACTGCTTTTCTTCTGACCATTGTCATGGGAGTGAGATTTAAGAGGACCAAGAAATTAATGCCAGCTGGAATCATAGCAGCTCTAAGGTAAACGGTGTTGTTTTAGACTGCAAGCCTTTTCACTCTTACTCTGGAGAAAGCCCCATTGAACATAATGAAACTTCTTTTTGTGTACCATTGCTTTTGATTGTGCTGCATATGTATTTAAAATATTGTCAAAAAGATGCTTTTCACTTGGTTTTTATCCCACTGTAGTCACAGTGGTGGGATACAGACCGCCCAAAAAGGGCGGTCTGCCCGCACCTTGTTTTGCTGTGCAAGGGAGCCGCGGTGGACAAACCACGCAGCTTCCTCGCGCAGCAAAAGGAACCCAGAAAAAGCAGGTTCTTCCTGCAATGCCATAAGGATGTCGCAGTGTGCCAATGGCGCACTCATGACATCCTTATGGCAGTGTGACGTGTGGATGCTAAGTGTCTGTTGCGTCAAAATGGCGGTGCCCTCGTTACATGCTAGGGGTGAGGCCAGTATGGGCGGTGCGCCCTTGGCCAACTCCTAGCACATGACGGGTGCACCGCAAAGGCCTGTCTGGATCGGGCCAATATTTCAAAGCTTCTCAGATGAGGTTCTGACTATACTGTAGTTATAATATGGCACTGAGATCTGGCATGACAACTTGAATGATCTGGAGGTCTGATAAAACAAGTTGCTGTGGTACCTGCTGGCAGTATATGTTGAGCACTATAGGGTGAAAGCTGTTTACTGTCATTCAGCCAAGTATCACACCTAAAACAGCTTTATTTGTGAAGGCTGCTAAAAGTATTTGCTCTACATATAGAGCAGAGGACTCATTAATTTGACTTTTTGTATATATGAACATGCATGTCTACTTTTACTAGGTGAGTGATGAGTGTAGTCCAGTACATAGACTATACTTAAGTGCAGATTTTTATCAAAGGCAGCCTTTTGCCTTAAAATTTAAAAAAGAAGAAGCAGGAGCATTGTCCTTAAGGCAATGAAAGATGGTTAGGAGTACTTCTGTAATCCTTGATAGGTTCTGGGAAGTTAAGTAGTAGCAGTTTGTGTTCTTCAGGCTTTTTCAGTGGAGAGTAGAAAATAGCATTTTCCCTTACTGGTCTTTATGGTGCAAAGAATCAAAATATTTAGAGTAGCCATCCAGATGTTGGACTGTAACTCCTAGCAATCCCAGCCAGTAGTGAGAAAGGCCACATGATTCCCACCTGTGATTTAAAATAACCAAAAATACACACACACATGGATAGGTTATGAAGTCATGATATTTCTTTAAAAAAATAAAGCATAGAATATTTGAAGCCATGCATGTGGGAATGTCAAACCTGTCTTAAATGGCAATATAACTGCTAAACTGATACCTTCATCTTTCTTTTCCTTCCTTCCTTCCTTCTTTTTTTTAAATGTAGCCTTCTGATGGTTTTGAGACTTGTCCTTCTGCTGGTATGAATGACCAAAGCAGCAAGAAACAACGTTTATATCATTCAATGTGAACAAGCAAAAATTTCGACGCTTCCCATTCTCAGGGATTTGGTTCCAGGCCACCCCTCATGCAGATGGTAAAAAATGCAGATGGACGTGTCCCATATTATTCAGTGGCAATTATCCATGGGCAGTCAAATCTGCGGATTCCCAGCCTGCTAATACTAAGGGTCCACTGTAATGTCTCTATAAATCAAGTACCCAAAGGCAGTGTTACTCCTTGTAGATTTGGGACTAGATTCTTCAAATTACATTGTGTTTTTAGTGCCATTTTCCTGGCATCTGTGTTTTTGCTTACAGTGGCAACTAGTTTGTTCTTTTAAAAATCTTAATTCTTTATATGCTAAGGAGCTTTCAATTCTACCTTTCTCCCACAAAAGATAAGTGGGGGGTCACAGGGCCTTTGAAACTCAGGTTAGCTGTATTTAGTGGGCACACAATTTGTATAAAGTCCCAAATAACAATTTTTGGAGAACATGTTATGAAGCAATGTAATATGGATCATGTAATATATTGCTGCTTACTTGCTGACAATTTATTAAGTTTTGTTTCAGTAGCACCAGAAAGATCTTTATTTTGGAAACGCAGTAATGCTTGTCTCCTAAAATCCAACATGTATAAACTGCCAAAAACCTGAAATAAAGAAATTTCAATACTTTGAAGCCGTACCTGTGTGGCTTTTGACTTTAGAATATGTCAGGGTTTTTGTTTTTTTGAAATATTTTGATATTTGAATTGCATGGAAGAAGAGACATATGACTACAAGAGCAATTGGGATGCTAGAACTAGTTTGTCTGTTTATATCCCTGAATCCTTGCTTTCATGGAACCGCAACTTTTCATCATGACCCAAAGAAAGGGCATGCCAACTTTCCAAAGCTTTTGTTAATGAGCTAAAACTTTTATTATTGTTTTCTTGAGAAACAAAAATAAACCTATCCTACCACTGAAGAAAGAAGTGTCCTTTGGTAGTTAATGCACGCTATCAATGTAGGTATTACTTTCAGACAAAATGCTTAGAATTACTCAATGGCTACCATCCTGCACTGGTACCTCTTCAGCTGAACTGGTTTGGCCATCTGGTTTTCTGAAGTAAAAACAATGCATTGGTTCATATGTACCTCAGAAACCACATTGGAAAATTACTTTGACTGAGACCTAAGCACACTTATGCAAATGCACCAGAACTTGCTTTTAAAAACGAAAATCCTCTTGGTGGCATCTGTTACTGAAACAAGACGTTATAACTGTAATACTTTTTCAGACATTGCACAAGAAGGTATTCAGTACTTCCTTGTGCAGCAGTTTTGCTTGGCTGAGCATAGCTTTGCATTTTGATGCAGTCACTGATTGCCTACAGGGTTGCACCAGGAAAAAGCCTTCCTGCTATTGCCCAGCTGGTTACTGTTGCCCTGCTGGACATCTGTGGGACCTAGGTGCAGGTGTGTTGGTGAAATGCTGTGTTGTACCAGCTCCAAAATGCAAGCCAGAGATGCAAAATGCCAAAGAGTGCAAACAAATGCAGTTAATCAGCAATGAATGAGAAGTTTATTCAATTGTCAAGGCAAGTATCTTTGGTCATAATTAAGTAGTTCATGCTAGTGATTACTATGATGGGATATAATTATTTCATAAAAATTAATTCAATTATGAATTTTCTAAATAACTGTTTAACCCCTTCTAATATGACACATGAATACATTTGAGATGGATTCCAATTTATTCTTAAAACTGCTCATGTGGAGAGGCAGCGAGTGATATAATGCCTGTTTATGAACCTGGGCAGTTCTGCTCTTCCGAATAATTTAAAGAAGGCTTAGAAATATAGTGCCTTCAAATAAGAATTCTTATTTACATGACTAAGTGAGTACAGGATTTTTCACAGGTTCAAAAGCATTTGAGATTATTCAAGAGGAATTATCTATGTGTGTGCATGCATGAAGATAATATTTCAGTTCACATGAGCCTTATAATTAATAGTACAGCTGGAGAAAAAGAGTAAAATGGCTAAAATTATGCTTTGCAAGATCATCCACAACTTGTATTCTCAAATGCTGTAAATCTTTCCGATTTGTGCAACAAGCTTTTCATCTGTGGGGGGTTTTCTCAGGCCACCAGGCTGCAGGAATTTCTTAATTGTGGGGATGTTGCTTATTCTTGTTTTGAATGCCTAAAATGAAAAATGAAAAAAAAAAAAAACATTTAAGGACCAAATGTACCAACATGGCTGGGCTTACTTAAAAGTAAAGTATTCTAGGCATAGTGAAAAGGTTATTGCCAACAGTTCCCCTGATCATTACATTTTAGGACTTTAAAAACAAAGTTTCAAATGCTATTTGGACAAGAGTACTGATAAGAAAGCCATTTGCTTGTCAGTCTGTAGGGTCAAGACCTTGGTTTTGTAAGCAATCTCTCAAAGGTATAGAGGAAAACTGAGAAATGGTTTTACAGTCTATGTCTCAACTAATCATGTGCTGCATGTCAATGGCAAAGAAAAGAAATGCTACTTGAAAGAAATGACAAAGTGAAATGCTACATATAAACATGAAAACTCATTGTCATTAGTAACAATACATATATTGTTAAAAGTTTGTTTCCCATCCTTATCCTCATCTGTTCCAAATTTATAGAATAAAGATGGATAGGTTGTTGTGATTGTCACAGTAATTCCCTGTGCTCCAGCACTGTCCCAAAGGTAACCAAAAATCCTAGCTGAGTAATGAGCAGTGGCATCACTGAAGGAGTCAGTCAGTAGAACTGTCACCATCCTAGCCTGAACTGAGAGAAGAGCAATGTAGGGTTCAAACCATTTACTCTTCAGCGATAAATTAGAATCTTTTCAACTTCAACAACAAAAATGGACAAGGCTCTAGCAAACTCAGCATGGGCACATTTAGACTGTACATTTGGACTTCATAAGGAGAATCTAGCAGTGTACAGGAGAGCTAAGAAATTTCATGGTGGGGACAGGTAAAGCAGCATTTGTTTTCCCATGCTCTGTGTAAAAATAATAATTCTCTTCTGCTCACAGCTTCAGATAAAGAAGCTGAAATCAGAAAAAGCATTAAGGACCTGTTACAAGGACTAGCCTTTTGTAAATACCCTTCTGTAAATATTAACCTCCATTATGGCTTCAATCACAAACCATATCTTTGAACAGGTGATGAAAATCGCAGAGTGAGAAGGCTTGGTTAACAAGATAATGAATCATAAAGTGAGAAACGGCTGCAGATTTTTGATATGGTGTTAGTTACACATCCCTCCTTAGAAGATACTTTGCCCAGTTAACATACATTTTGATAGACGGGTCTTTATGCTTTTACATCAGTTCAAAAGTTTGCCCATCTATGTCTGCATTTTTTACTTTGACTTCATGGTTGCTTTGGGAGAGACATTTTCTAGTGCTACCGATCAGAATTATTGGCGGGGTACAGACGGGCAGGGGAAGAAGTCTTGAAGGTGTCTTCCCCTGAATACGGAGCCTCCAGACGTGGCTCAGGTGATGGGGCTTCCACATGGGGGGCAGTGAAGACGCCTCACCTGGGGCCGTTTCTGACCCGCAGTTTCCATACCGCCGCCTCAGAGGACGCTGCAAAGAGAGAGGCAGCTTCTGCACGGGCAGCCAAAAACGGGCCTTTTTTTTTTCCTTTTGCCGGCTGGTGGATGTGCAGCTGCGCAGCTGCGGCGCTCAGCACCGGCGGCAGAAAGCCTATGTGCACATTTAAAGCACCCAGGCCCCTTTAAACTTTTTCCCTCGCCCTGCCCAAGAACAATGGTGGTCTCCTGCTAGCTGGTGATCAGCTGGTGTTGGCATCCTTGTCCGCTTGCACGTTGGTAGTGTCACCAGCATCATGGATGCCTCCTCTCCTTTGGTCCCCACGCTCTTGCTGAATCTGCAATGCACAGCCACAGCTGTCGCCGCTGCCACCGCTGTCCCCCTGCCATCCCCCATCACCTCCCTTGTACATATGTAAATATTTAAAGTTTTAGGGGTTTTTTATTGTTAGGTGAAAATGGCACAGGAATGTGTGTAGGGGTTCACTTTAAATTCCAAACTTTCCCCAATTCTAGCAGCGCATGCGTACATGTTGCTCTAGGGTTAGGGTTACGAGCATTAAAATAGAGTGCAGCTGTGCTGCAGCTTCCACATCTGCATGGCATCTGACGTTCTAATTAGAGCCTCGGTGCAAACTGCGCATGTTCCAGGACCCCGACTCATTATGCGACGCAGCAGACACGGAGCTTTTAAATGGGCAACTTAAATTAGTGGCGTAACAATTCTGGCGTACCGGTGCAGCAGCTTATAGACCAGGGGTAGGGAACCTTTTTGAGCCGGGGGCCGGGTTGGTGTCCCTCAGGCGACTGGGGGGCTGAAGCCGGGGGTGGAGCTTCAACCCTCCGGGGCGGGACCCCCTGCCGCCCTCGGAGCCCTCCTGGAGGGCCCCAGTGATGGCAGCGGGCCCCCCAGAGGACCCCTGCTGCCCTCGGAGCCCTCCTGGAGGGCCCCAGGGATGGCAGCGGGCCCCCCAGAGGACCCCTGCCACCCTCAGAGCCCTCCTGGAGGGCCCCAGGGACGGCAGCGGGCCCCCCAGAGGCCCCCTGCCTCCCTCGGAGCCCTCCTGGAGGGCCCCAAGCACGGCAGCGGGCCTCCCAGAGGCCACTGCCGCCTTCGGAGCCCTGCTGGAGGACCCCAGAGACAGTAGCGGGCCTCTCAAAGGCCCGCCGCCGCGGCCGCCCATCGCGGCTTTTCGCCGCTCTGGGCGCCGCCATTTTGGGCGGCAAAATGGCGGCGAAGTCTCACGCGACCTCCCCCAAGGTTGCGCGAGATTTCGCCGCCATTTTAGGTGAAAAAATGGCCGCGAAGTCTCACGCGACCTCGAGGGAGGTCGCGTGAGACTTCGCCGCCATTTTGCCGCCCAAAATGGCGGCGCCCAGAGCGGCGAAACGCCGCGATGGGAGGCAGCGGCGGCGGCAGCGGCGGCAACGGGAGGCAGGGGCCGGCCGCCAGGCCTCCGCGGGCCGCATCCGGCCCACGGGCCGGAGGTTGCCGACCCCTGTTATAGACGGAGATGCGCAGCTGCGCAGTATATAGAAAAGAAGCAGGGAAAAGCAGCACCTTTTTAATGCCACTTCTTCCCGCTTGGGGTGTGCGGGCGGCGTGTTCATGGCGGCATTCAGGTAAGGGCCGTCTGAAGGCTATACCTTCATGACGTCATGAACACACCCCTTTTTGCCCGTCTGTATCCCGCCATTGATTGATATGGTCACCTTTTCCATTTTCCTCTCTTTTGTGGTTAAAAATAAAGGAAGGGAAAAGCAATGGAGAAATAAAGGTTACAAATGGAAGACAGCACCCCCTGGACTGTCTGTAAAGTTCAGTGAATGAGGCAGGACAGTTACATAACAAAGCAGTCTAGATTTCATTTTATTTGCAATCTGATCTTTCACTAGAAATGGCAGGCAACAAGACTGTGATCTTATGTCTGCAAAACACGTTCTGGAGCACTGAGCTGCAGTTCTGTGTGCATGATGAAAATCGAAGTTTTTATATGACAAGCATGGGTAGCATTTGGTTAAAACTAAAGCCGATCGAATCAGGAGATCCCAAGTACCCTTAAATGTAAAATATAATATTAATATAAGGGAAAGGGGTAGACATCCATATACACACTCCCCCAGTGTCATAATCTTCATTGCAGTCAGTGACATGCTTGGTGCCCAAAACACTGATGAGCTACTGTGATAAGCTACAATTACAGTTCATGAACACATAAACCACCTTACCCCAGTATATCATGTCATTTCCCAGAGATTAGCACTTACCTGCAGCAGAGGAAATTTAGAGAGAATATCAGGCTTCACCTCTTCTGATTCAAGAATAGTTTCAAGCAGATGTACATCTGCCCAACTAAACTTGTTACCAACAAGAAAATCTTGACCATGGTCTTTTAAAACCTATGGAAGGTGAACAAACCAAATTAATGTTGACAGTGCGCAGACCTTGGAGTCACTCAGTATAACAGAGACATAAAATCATAGAGTTGGAAGGGGCCTTATGGGTCATTGAGGCCCTGCTCAATCCAGGATCTACACTTAAAGCATCCCCAGCAGGTAACTGTCTAGCCTCTCCTTGATGATGTCCAGAGAAGAAGACCCCACTGTCTCTGGGCCAGAGGTTTCCAACCTTTTTGACTTGTGGAGCCATTTTCAACTTGAGAAATTCAACTTGGCAAATTTCCATTCAGAATGTGATTTCTAATTTTCTTATTTTGATTCTTCTTTTTGTTTCTTATTCTTTCATTTCATTTCATTTTTTTTCCTTTCATTTTCCTGGAGTGGCCACAGAACACCTGGGAAGTGCATGCAGAGCCCTAAGGGCTCCTCAGAGCACAGGTTGGGAACCACTGCTCTAGGTAATTGGTTCCATTGATAAATAGCTCTTAATATAAATAAGTTCTTTATAATATTCAATCAAAATCTACTCTCCTATAACTTCAAATTGTTAACCCTGATTCTACTATCAGGAGCAGCAGGAAACAGGCCTGCCCCCTCCTCTCTGTGACAGCCCTAGAACAGTTTAATGGTACAAATGTCACCCCTCAGTCTTCTCTTCAACAAGCTGAATTTGCTCAGCTCTTTCAACATTTCCTCAGATGTTTTATTGTCCATACCTCTTATAATCTTTGTTACCCTTCTCTGCTCCATTTTATTTATATCCTTCTGAAGCACTCAGAAATGAATGCAGTACTCCAGATGAGGCCTGACCAGTGCAGAATAGAGTGGCACTATATTTAACTTCCTTTAACTTGAAAACTATGTTTCTATTCTTGTAATTGTTAGCTCTGCCATTCAGTTATAATCTACACATTGCATATGCTCCAACTCATTACACAGAGACTCTTAACACCTCAGTCCCTGTACATGTCTACTTTGACATAAGTTCCTTTGGCTTACTCTCAGGAAATCAGGTATAGGATTGCACATAGTTAATACAGGCATTACCCCGCAAAAGGTGCATTTGATTATATAAATGGTTTTGTGTGATTTTATGTTGCAGTACAAACTTTGGTCCCAGATCTTTCCAGGCTGACAGCAAAGTCCAATGATACATGCCCTGCAAAGAGATCTTACTGTCTCCCACTCATTCACATCAAAATCCATATAGCGGGGAATTCCTCTAAGCCTTGAAACAGATGAGCCATTCTGCAGTTTCCTGCCATGTTTGGGGCATAGTGTTTAAATAGTGCAGTCCCTGAACACAGTGGGAAACTACACTAATGGTACATCTTCAGAAAAAAACTGGACCAAAAAGGAGCAGAAAAATCTGCTCCTTTTTGGCAGCCCAGTTCAGGATCGTGGCAGTGGCCCAGATCAGTGCTAGACATGTGTGATCGCTCTGGTCCTGGCATGGTTTATGCGGCCCATCTGTTTCAGGCCAAAGCTGCACATTCCTAGAGTTATAGAATATTAGAGTCACAAGTGTTTGCATGGACCATGCAGTCCAACTCCATTCTGCCATGCAGGAACACACAACTAGAGCACTCCTAACAGATGGCCATCTGTGTAGGATGGAGAGTACACCACCCTACAAGATAGTCTATTCTGCTGTCAAACAGTTCTTATAGTAAGGAAGTTGGCTGGAATTCTTTATGGCAGTTAGGTACAGGTATTCAAAATCCCTACTTAGCCCCAACTAGGGGCTATGTAGGGACCATGAAAGCCCCAAATTGCACTTACCAGGCAGCTGCCACTGCCATCAATGAAGGCCTGTCCCTCGACCAGTCAGGAAGCAATTGACTGAAGTTCCCACTCCATCCCATCACAAAAGTGCAAGTGTTTATTGCAACGGGGGTTCTGCTTTTGCCTGTCTCACTGAAGATCATTCACAGGACAGGATGGGACCATCAGGCAGCTGCTTCCTGAGCAACAGGGGGACAGACCCCCCATCATTTGCCATCCCAGCATGAGAAGGTTGGAAGGACTGGGCTGAGATCCACTGTGTAGCATCGTAAGTGTGGTGCTTACATATATAATCTCTTCTACAGGATTCTAGCAAATCTCTTTTCTTGTAATTCAAGTTCATTGGTTCTCATTCATGTCTCCAGAGCATAACAAGCAGCAGAGAACAACCCAGTCTAAGCCAATGCCAGACTGTGACTTACTTTCTCGTAAACTGGGAAGTATCTGGTTGTGGCTCTCTCAATAGTTAGAGCTTTATGCTGTTCTTTGTCGTCAGTCTTGAATGGAAGGTACATCAGCATCATCAACAGATCACCTGTTCCTTCCACATACATGTCAATTCTGTGGGAAGAAGGGAACAATGTAGCAGTTACTTTTTTATGGTTGTGTTTGTCAGGATGTGCAAGTCAGCACAGTAAGTTGTGACTAGATGAAGGTGTAGCAAATGGCAGGTGTAACCAGAATAAGGTAAACCTGCAATTACTAAATGAGAGAGCAATTGGCCAATTAGGCCAGGTGGCTATTATTGCCAATCTGCAGACTGTAACTGCTTTGCAAGTCTGGTGTGTTTCTGAGAGCATATTGGTAATGTTTGCTCTCCATGTTGCTGGAGCATACAGGGAATTGTATGCTCTCCATGTTGGCTGGCTTTGCTCTCTGTGAGGTTACATGCAGCAGGACTGGTAATGCTGTACTGACATGCTGCTATATTATGCTTTAATTTTGCTATTTGTACTGAGCATTTTTACTGTGGGGTTTTTTTTTTTTTTTTTTTGCTTCAACTTTATGACTTCTGAGTAAAGCATTTTTTGTTAACATACCTCCAAGACTCTGCTATTGTTATTTTTACTTCAACATACACCCCAACAGTGTTCCAGTATTTATTTATTTATTGGTCATTATTTTAAATTGTTTTGTACCTATCAGTCATTTAATTTAAAATACTATTAGTTTAACAAGTGAATAAGTGATTGACATAAAACCTTATGGAATGGAAGCCTTTCTGTGCACTTTTTCCTGGTATCCAGTTTAGGGTCAAGAACCATATTGCATTCACTTGTATGTAAGATACACTGATATTTTTTTATTGAAGGGGTGGGTAAGTTGTGGCCCTTAGTCTAATTTCAAAAAGCTCTCTGCTGATGCTTACTTCAGACTTCTGCAAAAGTGATCTCTTTTTTTCCCAACAGCTTGCTGGGTGAGGGTGAGGTTGAGTGGGCACCAGCTTTTTGATCCCCTCTCTCAATCAGCCACATCAGCCGCCACCAATGACTGCTGTTTTACCCACTGCCAGCATGCAACCCCTAGCAGAGAATCCCTGAGAGAATGCAACCATCAAGGTTAAAAAGGTTGCCCTCTTCCAATTTATGGTAATGAAAAGCAGCTAAAGGGGCTGCACATTTGGGCAGAATAGTGGCAGGAAAGAGTTGTTGTTGTGTGCCTTCAGGATATTTCCAACTTATGGTGACCCTAAGGGGTTTTTTTTTTTTGGGGGGGGGGGGCAAGTTTCTTCAGAAGGGGTTTGCCATTGCCATCCTCTGAGGCTGCGAGAGTGTGATTTGCCCAAGATCACTCAGTGGGTTTTCATGGCCAAGTGAGGATTTGAACCCTGATCTTCCAGAGTTATTGTCCAATGCTCAAACCATGCTGGTTCTCAACAGAAATAATTTTGCCAAGGAGTGCCATCTACTGTTTTTATATCTGACAACAAGTCCCAAGTAAATTAAAAAATTGAGTAAACAGGGCCATGACACAGTACAAAGCTCTCTCCTTCAGGTCCTTCCCATAGAGGTTGTATTTTCCTGCAATGTAGCTGAGAATGGCTCGGGTCTGCACCATCTTCATCCCATCAATTTCCACCATGGGCACTTGCTGGAACAGGAGGGATCCATCTTTTAAACAGAGAAAAAGTGATAAGGAAGAATAAATCCAGTACCTACAAACCTCATTTTCAACATAATAAATAGGTATCAACTGGGTGTTTCTGAATGATTCAATGTTATTCCTACAATGAAACTAATAAGGGCACATCCAGACTGATTGCAAAGTCCCAATTATTGTTCCTGTTCTTTCCAGTTTTATTCTGGTTTAAAATAAATTGACCTGGACAGCTGGTATAAAAAGACTCTGGTCATTATCAGGAGCTGACAAAAAATATTCTGGGATAAACAAAA
Organism: Sceloporus occidentalis; assembly: GCA_023333645.1. Classification (NCBI taxonomy): domain Eukaryota; kingdom Metazoa; phylum Chordata; class Lepidosauria; order Squamata; family Phrynosomatidae; genus Sceloporus; species Sceloporus occidentalis. Next base: position 141,158,475 of record JALMGF010000006.1, read on the forward strand.
TGTGTATGGATCTCCAAAATAAACTCGGAAAGAACAGGAACAAATCTGGGAGTTTCTGCTCTTTTCAGTCCGTCTGGATGCACCCTTTTTAATGCAGGGATTATGGTCTCTGAAAATAGATCACATTTTAACAGAGCAAGTAACCATTGCCTTTGGGAGAATCAGTCTCTGATGGCGACAACATGGCACTGCCAAAATCTCTCAGAACCTTTCACTCCTTTTAATGCATGCCACTGCTGCCACCAATTATGTGAAGGTGATGTCCGCTATCCCACCAATTCTTCACTGTGAGACTCGAACCCAGGACTCTCTTAAGTGTGTCTTGCACTATAACTCTCTTTAGATTCCAGCACGCTGGGTTTCATTCCCCCCCCCCTCCGTTCAGCACCAACTATTCTTTGACAGCTACACTATCTAATGTGTTCCAAACCTAAAAGAGTTTTCTCAATATTGGTAGCATTTTTAATGTGTTTCTGAAACCATTTAAGGCAGCTGCTTGTTGAAACAAAGTAAGGAATTCATTTGCAAGTCAGGCTTAATACAATATCTCTTTCAGTGGATGGACACAGTATACACTCATCCCTCCATATTCCTTGGGGTTAGGGGCACAGGACCCTCGTGAATGTAGGGAAACTGCAAATAACAAAAACACTGTTTTTAACCTGAGAGAACACCTCTCTAGGAATCTCTTGGTCCTCCAGGGCAACTCTGTGGACAACATCTGCCAGACAATGACCATAGAATTGTGCTGGAGGCGCTACGAATGCCTAGTGAAGTGTTCTCTCTAGGAATCTCTAGGTCCTTCAGTGCAACTTTTGGTTAAAGTTGACCATAGAGTTGCACTGGAGGACCTCAATATTCCTAGAGAGAACATATTAATAAAATCCATGAATAATCAAAGCCACAAAAGTCAAAGCCACAAATGTGGAGGGACAAGTGTATAAATACTTTATTAGTTACATAGTTTAACAATTTCTTTAGCTTGTTTTTGTGGTTGTTTCTCTATAGCTTTATATATGTTTTTTTACAGGCTAAATTCTCACAGAACCTTTATAAAATCTTATAACCCTTCTGGTTACCTGTTACTCCACTACTCACCAAACACTATGTCTCCCACAGGACACTACAGCAATATAATTAAGGATACTATCTGTCCCTTTCTTGGGTACCTAAAACCCTTTCTAACTGCCCTCACAGCAGCCTAACCTAGCCTTAATGGCTCTTCACCCCCAGGGCACACTAAACATCAACAACCCTTTCAAAACTGCTCCTCCCTCTTATATACTCACTCCTGGGAGCAGCCACCACCTTTTTCTGGCTTCGCTCCCATTGACTAGTGCCAAGGTTCTAATCTACCTGTTGTCTCCACAGTCTCCATGTTGGTTTGCACAGCTAATAGGTTCATTTAATTCAATTTATTACCCATATTTTTTAATACTGCCCTTCAGTACTACTCCCAGGTTGGTTTACAAAAAAACCAAAACAATTTAAAATATGAGCAAAATAAATAAAATAAGGTAAAAGCCACAATACTTTAAAAACAGTGTCACAGCATGCATCCGGGATTAAATGAATAAAATGTTTAAAGCTTGGGAAAACTAGAAGGCCTTTGCCTGGTATTGGAAGGATGTTAAGTAAGTGCCAGTCAAAGCTCTTTAGGAAGAGCATTCCACAGTTGAGACTCCACCATTCAAAGGACCCTCCTTCTGAGAGCCAACCATCTCACCTCAGATTGTTGGGGTATCCACTGGAGGTCCTTCATAGAAGACTATAACTTACAGATAACCACATGTGGACATCCATAGTCCTAAACTCTAAGGGTTTTAAACAGCACTTAAACTGGCCTTGCCTGCCAGATGTCTTGGATACCAGTAGGGGCATCACTACGGGCTGCAGGGGATGTGGTTCACACTGAGGGACACCCTGGAGGGTGTACACCCTGTGGGGCAGTACACCCAGTTGGACTGGCTCAGAGGCTCGGCAAACAGGAAAGGGCATTGCCTCCCTTTTCTCATCCATCAACCACACCAGATCCAGAATGGGCTGCCAGGAGGTCACAGCACCGCCACGTTTCCAGCAGCGGCTGTTGGAAGGGGGTGCAGTGCCTTCCGGGTTTGTCGTGCCTGCTGGTTGAGCAGCTGTGGCAGACCCAGAATGGACTATTAGAAGGCCATCACACTGCCCTCCATTAGCAGCTGCTGGTGGGTGGTGTGGTGCCTTCCATTCTAGGTCCAGCATGCCTGCTGGAACAGGCCTCTGGGAGGCTGTGGAAGAAGGGTGATGTTCATACCCATTCCAGCTTCTCCTGTGCCATGGCTCTCTCAACAGTGGAAGCCAAGGCAACAAAGAAGCCCAAACAAAAAGCCTTTCTGTTCCCTCCCTTGCCCAGCTGCCCAGCCACCCCTTCGCAGCCCTTTCTGAGTCTGGCCAGGTGCTGGCTGGGGAGCAAGCAAGTGAGGTGGCCAGAGGGGAAGGAGGGTGGGACAGTCCGGTGCCACCCTCTGCTCCCAGCAGCCCTTTCTCAGCACTTGCACCAAGTGACACAAACCCTAATGATGCCACGGGATACCAGTGTCTTGTATTTCCAGTGCAATTGAAACTAGTTCTCTGCATGAGATTATCTGTACACTCTGGCACTGACTGCAAAATATGGATGAATAGATTTTTATTTCAAAGGCTACGTGTGGCTCTCTAGATGTTGTCCAATGACAGCTTCTGTCATGCTGGCTTTGGCTATGCCGTCTATGGCTGATGGGAGTTTCAGTCCAACAACCTCTGGTTGCATGTTGCCCTCTTATGACTTAAAGCATCAGCAACTGATATTTTATTGGAAGCAGTTTTTTGAGGGATCTTTTGGGACTGTACAGACTACCAAAATGCCAGAAAACAAACAAAAATATAGATATTGCTAGAAATCAACTTCTGGTACAGGGTCCTAGGTGAATTGCCTCTTCTGGAAATATCTACAAGAGCCTATTCACTTTTGGGTTTTGGGTTTGTTTTTTTTGTTTGTTTGTTTGTTTGTTTGTTTTTTGCCAAATAGGGTCAAAAGTCTGCAAAATGGCTTTCGGTGCCACATGCAGATTCAGGGACACACTTTATCCACCTTTGCCTTATACTGAGACCAGGTCCTCACATACTCACCTTTTTTTAATTTTTCCAAGTCTTCCTTTGAATCTATATACCGATCTTCAAACTGAAACACAGCAATGGAAGAAAATTTAGTTTCTCCCACTCTCCTTCTACAGTACAAATTACAAATGATCTTGGAAAGACCTTTAGTTTAAAAGCGGCTGACACTGCTTGGATTCTCTTGAAAAATGCAAAACACATTACATTTTTCTCGTTCTGAACTCTTGATATTCATTTATTCATTCATTCCAGAAAGGAGAAAAAGAGGCTCTTTGTCCCTGTGGAAATCATGTGCTTGGGCAGTACGTCATACAGAGTTTCTTTAGAGTTATCATTTTTTTCAGTGTGCAGATCTGTCCATATGCTGCATACAACTAAGGAGCTGATAATTAGTTGCAAAGAAAAAACAGTCCAACTAGTTGAGCTGAGACCAGGTTATGTGTGTGCATGTGCCTTCAAGTAGGATTACTTGAAATTCTGGAGGAATTTCTTAGGTAAGGAACATCCAGAGGTGGTTTTGCCAGTTCCTTCCTTTGAAACATAGTCTACAGTACACTATACAATTATAGCACCATGATGCCACTTTAACTGACATGGAGTTCTGGGGTATGTAGTTTGGTGAGGCAGCAGAAGAGGTCTCTAGCTAAGGAGTTTAATCATCCTACCCTACACTGCAATTCCCAGGATTCAATGGGATGTTGTCGTGGCAGTTAAAGTGGAACCATAACTGTATAGTTGTGTTGTCTGTGAGGAGCCCTGGGCAGCCAAGACTTCTCAGAAAACATATCCCAGTTTAACCTGCCCAGAGTACTGTCTTCTTCGCAACGCATCCTACACGTAGCTGACGTTAGGATGCCAGGAACTTGAAACAGAACTATTTTTGTGCTGTACCTGATTCTACAACTTCATCCTTGAGGAGATCACATTCAATTATTATTATTATTATTATTATTATTATCAAACTTTATTTATAAAGCATTGTAAGTTTACACATTCCTCCCATCTTTAATTCACTTTAGAAAGATATTTTATTTAAGGCTGGTTATTCATAGATTTAAAAGTTTCATTCTATTTTCTTGTTGTTTTACAGATAGTTCACTTTGGCCTTAATTGTATTGTTCCTGGTTTTTTTTTTTTAATGAATTGTAAATTACCTGGGGCCCTTCTCCACAGAAGAGAGATTTATTAATATTTTAAAAAGTAAAAATAAAAATGATTTTAAAAAACCCATACAGCCTAATAGGTTCAACAATACAGTCTAATAACAATTCTGCATGGCAACATGATTACTACCCTGTCTTTTGAAGGGTAGGGGAGATCAAAAAGAATATGGTATCCTGAACTCTTCTGCAAATACAGCCGAGAAGTCAGACTTGATTCAGGGTCATAATACATATATATTCAGTGTACATAATAGGATGCTGAGTCAGTTCTGATAATTCAATTGTATTTGCAGAAGAGGTCACCAATTTTGACCAGTAGTTCATTCACTCAGCATTATCTTTCCTTCTCTTTGTGGATACACGAACCTCAACTCCAGCTGCAGCAAGGAGCCAGCGGATGGATTCCATTCTTCCTCTCCCTCGGCTGTAGTGCAGTCTTGGTTTCCCAGACATCTTTTCTTCCGTCAAGATGGGGAGGTGGCTTTGTGGAATAATATTATCAAATGTCCTAAAATGGAGATAGAAGAGGAATGAAGAAAAGAAAGGCATGTCACAAAGATTGTGTCTTTCCCATCTATGTCTACTCAGAAGTAATCCTCATTGATTTCATAGGAGAGTACATTCAGATCTCCGTATCGACAAATTCTGCACCCCACAGATTCAACCAACCACGGTTTGAAAATATTCACACACACACACACATTCCAAAAATCTGTTTTATATAAGGGACACCATTTTACTATGTCACTATGCATAACGGGACTTGAGCATCCATGGATTTTAGTGTGTGAGGGGAGCAGGTTCTGGAACCAAATCTTAGTGAATACCAAGGAGTAAGATGAATTGACTTCACTGACCTCAAGAGAACTTACTCCTTTCTATATTCAGAAAGTATCCCTTCTGTCCTTCTCCCCTCATTGGAAAGAAAGGCACAGAAATAAAGAGAAAATTAGAGAGGAACCTTGTGCAGTAAGTGTGTATCAGATTGGATATGGAGGACCCTCCATGGAAATTAGTAAATTTTTTTCTTTTGTTGTTGTTGCTGCTGTTGTGTGCCTTCAAATCATTTCCAACTTACAATGACCCAAAGGCAAACCTATCATGGGGTTTCCTTGGCAAGATGTATTCGGAGGAGGTTTGCTTTGCTTTCCTCTGAGGCTGGGAGAGTGTGACTTGCCCAAGATCACCCAGTAGGTTTCATGGCTGAGCAGGAATTCAAACCCTGATCTCCAGAGTCATAGCCCCATGTTCAAACCACTACATCATGCTGTCTCTCTGTTTATATCACCATAAAACCTAAGTGGGGGAATGAACAAAAGACAAAAGGCCTGTTTCAAGTACTATATGCCTGCAGATGCACATGGCAAATCATGTGGAGACAGCTGCCTTTGGCAGCAATTCAAAGTGGTTTGCAAGTTCAGATTCTCCCCATTTATGCACCTCCTTTCTACCATTCCCGAGAAACAACAAAGAAAAAAATTCCAGCTGCAGAGGCCTTTCTGCATTTGTTCAACAGCTCAGCTTAAGTCTTGTTTGTTTTTTAAATCTACCTAGTCATGCTCGTTCTCCCTCCAAGGCCAGAGAAGTTCACGATTAATTTGTGTAACATTTTGCAAAATGTTTAATCAACGATAAGGAATTTGTCCTGAGTAGTCTGCCAGTAAAGTCACCAATTCTGGCAGAAGATCAGCTGTAATTTTTTTTCATCTGTACAACAGACTTGTAGTGGCTGGGAGTTCCCATCTCAGTGGGCCAGTGAATTGGCTCCAGATTTTCATTTGAACTCCCAAGGATAGTATGCGGCATCATGGCTAGCTTCTTTAACATTTGGACTCAAACCCAGAGCAGATTTGCCAGTCTGAGACATTTTGTTGCCTGATTTAAAGGACCAGGTGGCATCCCCTATAGTTCCATATGGTGCGACAGATGGAAACAGGTAGAATCATAGCTTAAGCTTACTTCAGTGCTCACAAGAAGGGCTTTCGCACTATACAATCATAACAGTACGATTCCACTTTAACTTTTAGTTGCTTAATAAAACCCATCTGAATGCTCTGTATCACCATATGCCACTGTACTATAATATAAAACATACTGTCCACCCATCCGTTCTATGTTCTCTTGGCATCTCCGATTGAACCTGAGTGGGGCTGCATCCCTACAACTATAGAAATAATTTTAACTTGTGTGGGGGGGTGGGGGTGGGGGTGGGGGTATATACACACACACACATACATACAGTGGGCCCTTGAAATCTGCTGGGGATTGGTTTCAGGACTTTGCATAGATAACCAAAATCCATGGATGCTCAAGTTCCATTAAATACAATGGCATAATAAATTGCATCCCTTATATAAAATGGCAAAACTAAGGGGCAGACGTGGAGACACTGGATGGCGTCAGCGTCATCATGGTGATGCTCATGTGGAGAGTACACTGCCATAATGATGCCACCCATACGGACTAGGGTTCCGGAGCGTGCAGTTGCAGCATGCTCTGGAACCCTAGTTTTGGCACTGGCATGCCGCTTTTGGGTGGTGTGTCTTGCGCCTAAAATTTGCTTTTTGTAATTTATATATTTTTGCATTATTTTAAAGCCATGGATGGTTGAATCCATGGATAAGGAATCTGTCGATATGAAGAGATGACTGTATAGTTAAACCATAAAAGCGGTAGAGTTATCGTCCATTAAGTTGCAATTTTGATGGAATGTGGTTATACCTTAGTCACTAGGGGAAAGAACTAATTGCAGTGCAGTTACACAATTATTCTGCCTCACATTCCTTGTAATCAATATGATGACAGAATTGACCACAAATTTTCCAGAAACTTCGATAACAAAGTTGCATAAAGGTTTGCTGGGATGGCCTTTGTGTAATGCTATGGGCTAATGGAGAGCACTCTATGCAGATGATCCCTGAATAGGATTGAGCAGAGATGTGAATAATAAAGCTCTACTAGATCAAAAGCTCTACTAGATCAAAAGAAAAAAATAAATGTGGCAGCACTTTTAAGACAAACTGGGTTTTATTTCTCACAACCATTCATGGATATAAACCCATATCTTCGGTTGCAGCTTAAAGTGAGCTTGTGTAAGGATGATGGATTAGCTATAATAGGCAGTTGGACTATCTAGTTAGAGGTGCACCTAAGTTCAAAGTGAAGCTCTTTCACAATCTGGTGCTTTGATGGTAGGCTCTGAAATGATAAGCTTCAAGGCCTGGGAACTTGCTGCCAAGGGAAGGTAGACTGAACCATGTCCTGTTGTCCTTTTGCCAACAGGCAGCAAAGGCCTTTTATGCAGGCAGGCCTTTCTTATATCTGCCATTGTAGGCGGTTTAACTGTTTTATTGGTATCACTATCCCTGTTGTGTTTTTAATTACAGTTCTAATCAATTGATCTTTACATTCTTTTTAAAATCAAGATTTTGGTTTTCAGTTCTGTGTTTAGGCATTCTTAACTCTCCTGTGCCTTTTTGGCACAATGATTGTATAGAAATTTACAGATTGAGTCTACCTTATCTGAAATTCTTGGGACAAGGAGTGTTTTGGATTTCAGAGTTTTTCAGATTTTGGAATATTTGCATAAACATCATGAGATATTTTGGAGATGGCACCCAAGTCAAAACATGATTCTCTTCCAACTCTATGATTCTATGATTCTATGAAACTCGTTTATGTTTCATATGCACCTTATACACATACCCTGAAGGTAATTTTATATACAATATTTTTTAATAATTGCGTGCATGAAGCAAAGTTTGAAGCTAAGCAAGTTCAACTCTTGTCACTGCTTGGATGAAAGACCACCAATGAATACCAGGTGCTGTAGCCAGCGTAGTGTAGTGGTTCAAGCCTTGGACAATGACTCTGGAGACCGGGGTCCGAATCCCAGCTTGGCCATGGAAACCCACTGAGTGACCCTGGACAAACCATACTCTCTCAGCCTCAGAGGATGACAATGGCAATGGCAACCCTTCTTCTGAACAAATCTTGCCAAGAAAATCCCATGGCAGGCTCACCTTGGAATCATCACAATTTGGAAAAGACTTGAAGGCACACAACAACAAATGTGATATTTCAGAGGGAGGGACTGGTATTCCTTGCCTATGAAAACCCTATGAAATTCATGGGGTCGCCATAAGTCAACAGGAAGGCACATGTACACACACACTGAATACCAGTGTAATGCAATGTACATTGATCAGTGGTCAATGTCCATGGCTGACAACCCATTGTGCAATTACCATGCACAAAAGCAATATGTACAGACAATGCATATTCACATGCACAATGGTTCCATATGTATATCTCTGCTTACAACACTATCAGCTGGATAGAAATGGTGCACATTTTCCAAAGAAACATAACTCTGCATGTGTAGGTGCAACTTACACCTGTATATGTCATTAACAGAATGCCAGGCATACAATTCCAATGATTTCAGAAGTGCCTATTGCAATTTCTGAGAGCGTACTCTGGAGATCAGGGTTTGATTCCTTACTCAGCCATGGAAACCCACTGGGTGACTTTGGGCAACTCATACAGTCTCAGCCCCAAAACCTCTGGGATAAGTTCACCTTAGGGTCACCATAAGTTGGAATTGACTTGAGGACTCACAACAATGACAGATATTGGACAAAGAAAATATTTTCCCCCAATAAACTGTATCAAACTTTATCAGACTTTTTAAAAATTTAGTTCTATGGTAAACTTACAAAAGACAGTCAGACAGACAGACAGACATGAATCAAATAAGAAAGTCTACTGTGGTTAGTAGAGGCCTGGGAGAGTTTTTGTACCAAGGGCCACTCAATTTCCTTTTCAGCCCACTTGGGATGCATCCACATTGCAGAAATAATGCACTTTCACACCACTTTACCTACCATGGCTCCATCCTACAGAATCCTGGGCTTTGTAGTTTTGTGAGGCACCAGCACTCTTTGGCATTGAAAGCTAAAGACCTTGCAAAACTACAAATCCTTGGATTACATACGATGGAGCTACAGCACTTAATGTGGTGTCAAACTGCTTTATTTCTACAATGTGGATGTAACTTTCACTATCGGCTTCTTATCCAGCTGATAGTAGTGTAAGCCAAGATATATGGGACAAATGGGACCTTCTTGCATTTCACTTTTGTCTCCTACAATTATAACTTCTGTGCTCTCTAAAAACTGCCTTTCCTCTTTGATTCTGCAAACTAGCAACAAGTCCCATAATGGTGTTGGGTTTTTTCTCTATTTTAGGCAGATATTTAGTTCCAGCACATTATTTTTGCACAGTGATCAGCTTGTTACCAACCTGCATTTGGTGGTTTCAGCTTTTATCCATTTCTCTCCTCCTCACTTCCTTTGCAGTCTTCTGCACTACTGTATAAAATTCCCACTGTTTCCTTTCCTTTGGCAACACTGCCAATAAAGAGCACTTTAAACTACCTTTTAAATTGTGTAATAACAGTATGAATGGTTCCATTTGTGCTGCTCTCCGTTGGTTTAAACAACTTCCTTATGGCTCTGCTATTTGTAAATAAAATTATACCCCAGGTTTACATGTCCTACTCCATCAGTGGACTTGAAAGAAGTGGACTCTAATCCCTGAAATCCTGTGATAAAATAAATTGTTTAAAGGTTCCACAAGAGACTGACTGATGATGATGATGATGATGATGATGATGATGATGATCTTCTTCTTCATCATCTTCTGCTTCTCCACCTCCCCTTCATTTTGCAATAGTTTTTTCAATGCATTCCACGACTTACCTTCAACTGTGAGCCTGGTTTTAGGAGCAGAACTTTCTCTGAGCCAACTCCTTTGGAGTTATTAGCTCAAGTCCGACAGAGATGAGCAAATTAAATGTTTTTTGCTGGACCTTCACACAGCTAATCTTTCAGCTAATCTGAGTTTGCACAAAAAGAGGAGGAGGAGGAGATCTCTTCCAGTGTCCCTGAAAGTACAGCTTGCTCAAATTCCAAAGGTGTAGCCAGCCAACCATATTATTCTGTTACACAACGAAATTAAGACAAATCTTGGGATCATCTGAGAAGACTGTTAGATTTGCTGTTTGCTAAACTTTTCACGGGTATGAATCTGCAAGAATTTAGAAGTATAATGGAGGATAGGGAGTCTTGGAGATGTCTCATCCACAGGGCCACCATGAGTCAAGGTCACCTTGAGGGTGTTTAACAACAATAACACACTTTTAGGAGCTTGAAGCCACTTCCTCAGTGCATTTGATGATGGTGGCTAGGTAAAAAGGAAGGTAGAATCTGAGCTCAGAAGTTGCAACAAACTGGTGGTCTTTGCAACCAGTCACTTTTGTGCCAACAAGATTGTGGTGATGTTCCATTTAAATGCAGCGTAACAAGTTAAAGCAAAGTTACTGTACTGTCTACTTAGTAATCATTTCCAGTTCTTTTCTCAAGTGACTTTCAGAGGCATTTTGACAGGTTTTCAAGTGTAACATTTAAAAAAAAATGTTAATTCTACTATTTTATACAAGGGACACCATTTTACTATGTCATTGTATTTCATGGGGCTGAGCATAGCAATAGTATTGGAATTTACACGATAAAAGTTTGACAAATTGTCCACCCTGCCGAAGAAAAAAGCACCACCAAATAAAACATGAGTGAAGTTGAATCTTTATTATCCCTGTAGCTAAAACAAAACTCAGTGCCATTTATATTGCCTATGTCAGCTGACTGTTTAATGAGCAGAGTTGTTATGTTTTTTTAACCCTACATTAAGACATGAAATGGAGCTCAGACTCCATTTCTTTTTGCTCCTAAAACAAGACCTTGCCTTCTACACAGCAATCCTCTTTGGTGAAGTTGCTTGGGTATTCCCTCGGTGTGTCTTCCACAACAGAAGTGCTATGTGCAAGTAACAGATACATACTCTCAAGCACCCATCTAGGGAACTGACTGAACCACAGGCATGGAGGATTGAATAATAGCTCTTAACAGATAGGCACAGATATTAAAGGATCATTTTCCTGTAATTCAGACTTCTCCACATGGGAGAAGTGGATTTTTTTCAGACCTCCACCATGGACTCCATACTCCACCTAGAAATTTCCTTCTGTTCGGTTTAGAAGACAGGATACCAGTTCTAGGGGAAGAAATACAGAATGTACTACATGATTGTTGTTGTTGTGTACCTTCAAGTCATTTCCAACTTATGGTGACCCTAAGGTGAACCTATCATGGGTTTTCCTTGGCAAGTTTCTTCAGAGGAAGTTTGCCATTGTCATCCTCTGAGGCCGAGAGTGTGTGACTTGCCCAGGGTCACCCAGGGAATTTCCATGGCTGAGCCAGGATTTGAACCCTGGTCTCCAGAGTCGTAGCCCAACACTCAAACCACTATGCCAGCACTAGCCTAAATGGTTTTTAGTCAGTTCCTTTTTATAAAGATGGATTCTCACCACATGGTAAAATTTATTGTGCCCATAGGGTTGCCTTATATTCGTTTTTGACATGAAACACCTACAGAACCTTGAGATCTGTAATTTTGTGAGATGCCAGCACGCTGACAGAAAGGGCAAAGACCTTGTGAAACTACAAATCCCAGGATTTCCAATGATGGAGCTACAGCACTTAAAGTGGTGTCAAACTGCATTCTTTCTACAGTGTGAATGCACTCTTAGTTTTCCCTCCCTTCTTGCATTTCATCTCCTACAGCTCTAGCTTCTCTGCTCTCTAAAAAATGCTTCCCTGCATTTTTTCCCAATGTACATGCTTCCCAAGGAATTGTTCACACACTTCTTCAAGAATGTGTACCTTTCATCCTCTTCCACCTTGTAGTAGTTTTTCTTTGGGGGGGGGGGGGGCAAAAGAATAAGAAGGGAAAAATACTGTGTTCTCTAACAATATTTTGGGATATACAAAAGGATCTTCTGGGATATGCAAAATGGCCCTGAAGCAGTAGCTTGGTGTTGCTTTGATTGGGGGCATGGTATGCGGTTACTGCAGCCCCAATCTGGCATTTTTACAGCCCCAAAAGAAGTGGCAAAATACTGTTCCTTTTTGGGTTGGAAAAAGCCACCCTTTCCACCACGGCCTTTCCATTTCTGTGGCGCCTACTTCCTCAAATAGACAAGGCACATTTAATCTGGCTCCTTTGGAAAAGCCAATCTGTCATGGGAAACCCTACCAGCAGCACTTCTTCCATCAGTATAGCCTCTTGCCTCCCAGGAACACAGAGTTCTCCCAGGAGCATGCATTTTCCTCATGAGAGCCATGATGAGACTCAGTCAAGGAAAGCTGCAGCCTACATTTTGAACATCTGAGCAAATCTGTTGATAATAGGGTAATTTTGAGGTCTCATTCATAGGGTCACTGTAAGTCAAAAATCAACTTGTTGTCAATTAACAATACAGCCCCCTCATCATCCCCTAAACCCCTCAACATGCCACAGGTAAGTCTACTATACTTTAGTTCCCACCCCCATTTTAGACCCAGGAGAAAGAAGCCTTTTACAAGAAGTAAACCAACCCTTCAATTTCGGGGGCGGGGCAGGCAATATGACCCCAACATCTCAACTGCAAATTGTGGGGTGTTGCCATGATCTTGCACAAAGTGGAATCACAGCACTATAGCTGTATGGTATCAAAAGGCCCTAGACATGGTTTTCCTTGCCTCTAACCCAGGCAGTGGGGAACCACTCAGGACTTTTTCAGTCACATTAACATAGCTTCTCATCAGAATATCCAGTGTGTCAGTGTGATTGTGGTGCATCGTGTTACATATCAGACAAATAAATGCTTAAGTAAAATACAAATGATGTAGAGTATTTTATTTCATGCTAGTCTAATGGTACACATGTCACTGTATTGTCAGTTTCTCCTCGGTCAGTCTTGACATTCTGTTATTAATTGAGCTTCATAATGTAGTTAAGTGAATTTATTCAGGCCTTGTGCCCATATATGATTGTAGGTAGATATTGGAATGATTAAAATAACTGCCTAATCCCAATTTTTGCATTTTCCTTGCAGCTAAAATAATGAACCATCCACCATCTTCAGCAACAATTCAGTAGAAAATTTTCATTACATCATCAACTGTTTTTTCATCAGGAGCTGGTCTTCTTGGACTACCAGGCTGCAGAAATTTCTTAATAGTAGGGATGTTGCTTATTCGTGTTTTATAAGCCTAAAAAAAGGAGAAAGGAGGGAAAGGGTTCAGAACACAGCAATTTTATGCCAAGGTAAGAGGCCATCCTTGAATACTCATCTGTCAATTGAATAGCATACAGACCATTGCAAGATTATGATAATAAAATGAAATAAGCTACATTCCTTGACAAAAGTAGATGCATAAATGAAATGTATTTCAGAAAATTCTTATTTGAATTTAAATAATCCCAATCTAATTTATTAGAGCAAAAAGTTTGTCCTCTAAAATTCATGTTAAAATAATTATTATTTTTAATAATATCACAATTCTGACAGAGGCCAGAAACCGACTGGGTAACTATGAATGCATAACCAAGAGTTAAGCACTCATGACTGCTTTGTATTCATGATCCCCATGTGTCCCCTTGTTTAGTCTCTGAATCCCAAATTAATGGTCTCCCAATCTCCACTTAATGGTCAGTAGCCACTGCAATCAATGAACATCTGTTCCCCTGTCGATTGGGAAGCAGCTCCCTGATAATCCTTGTTCCCATGCATGCAATCTCCACTGTGATGGGAGATGGTGAAAGTGACTCTGTTTCTGCCTGCCGCAACAGAAATCACTTGCACTTCCCAACTGACAGGGGAACAGACCCACATCAATTGCAGCGGCTGCTGACTGGTAAGTGAAGACTGGCATGAACGGAAGTCAGGCTGAGATTAATTATATTGCTATTCAACTTCCATGGTTATGTAACAACATTTATTCTATGTTCCATTTGATTATTTTGCTTTATTAATTAATTATTTTGTTTGTTTGTTTTAGACTTCAGGCCCCATAAGCCCTGCCCAACACCGATAAAAGATTACAGGAACTCAAATCTGGAGGTCCATTTCCTCTAGCCCTCCTCTAGAACACATCAAGCCTTCCAACTGCTTTGTGAATCCATCCCCACATGATCTGAAGTACGTGACTAGCATCTAAGAACCTGCAGGATCATCTCTGGGCTGCCTTATTACATTGCATGTCTTGACAAAAATATTTGCTGACCTTTAAAAGAGGGAATTTGGAGAGAACATCAGCCTTTAACTCTTCTGTTGCTAAAATGGCTTCAAGCAACTGGACATCTGCTTTGCTGAGCTGATTTCCAACCAGAAAATCTTGTCCGTGATCTTTGAGGACCTACAGAGCAGGAAACAGTTTAAGAGATTTCTAGTGCTCCAGGGTCAGTAGTCCTTAAGCTTTGCTCCTCCATGAGTCTTGGATTTCACCTCTCAGAATCCCTGACCACAGTTCATGCTGAAGGGGACTTCTGGGAGTCAGAGTCCAAAGCATGTGGAGAATCAAATGCAGACAGCCACTGCTCTAGGGAAATATACAAAACTGAGAAGATATAGCTGGACCATTTTGAAAATCACTCATCTGAACAATATTACATCATTACAGCAGAAGGTTCAGAAGTTCTGGACACAATGAACATGCAAATTGGCTGACATCATGCTTTGACAGAGTTGCATAGCATACATAGCATACAGCTTTGCACACAGGCTTTGCTTGTTTGTTTCTTTTATTTATATCCCATCTTCATCCCAAAACAAGATACAAGGCAGTTTATAATGAAGTTATTCATTGACTGAAAAGCTGGAACATGTCCAGAGGAGGGCAACCAAGATGATAGAAAGTCTGGAAACCAAGCCTTAGAAGGAATGATTTAGGGCAGGGTTTCCAAACCTTTTTGACTAGCAACTTGGCAAAGTCAACTTGGTAAATTTCAGTTCAGAATGTTATTTCTTGTTTTCTTATTTTGATCCTACTTTTTGTTTCTTAATTTTTAATTTTGTTACAATTTTATTTCTTTCATTTTTCTGGAGCGGCTGCAGAGCACCTGGGAAGTGCAGACTGAGCCCTAAGGGCTCCTCGGAGCACAGGTTGGGAACAGCTGATTTAGGGAATTGGATATGTACACCTTGGAGAAGACAGAGAAGTGACATGATAGCCATCTTTAAATATCTGAAGGATGTCATGTAGAAGATGGAAAGACATTGTTTTCTCCTTCTTCAGAGACTAGAAGACAAACCAATGGATTTAACTTATATGAAAAAGGTTTCCAGTTAAATAACTTTTTTACTGTAAGAGCTATTCATCAGTGTAATGGACTGCCTTGGGGGATGGCAGACTCTCATCTCTGGTCTTTACACAGAGTTTGATCATCTTTCAGGACTGCTTTACCTATATATTCCTGCATGGCAAGGGGCTGAAATAGAGGGCTGTTGTGGTCCCTTCTAATTCAGATTCTCGGATTGTACTATACAACCCTTGTACTGAATGGCAACACATTGCAGCTGAATGTGCAACCAAAGGAGTCCTACCACCAATTTCAGCAAGCACAGCTGCACTTCCATGATCTTGAACTGTATGTCAATGTGCTGCATCCAACAAAAATGTACAACTGCTTCCATGGGAGAACACACACATGCATAGGGCACCAAGAGGACTTCAGACATCAGTGGCAGAATAGGGCAGAAGCATCTAACATTTTAAACATTTATTTGTCTAAACATTTTCATTATTTCAAGTTTGCAAACTTTCCAAATGCCATCCTGTTACGCCATTATGTCCATGTAAACCGAGTTTTGATTCTGTAAAGTTGAATGGCATCATCATACAACATTTGTACTTTCAGGAGACAATAGAGATTTAGCAATGTCTTTGCGACCACTGTACAAGCCACCATAGTGCCATGGGTTCTATTAGCACTGCAGTGCACTGTGTCCCATTACATAATGGGCCCCCACTGTGCAGGTTACCCGAATATATATCAGTTCACTGGAAGGGCTGTATATTGTGTCACAAATGTAGCTACGTCATGGTAAAGTTACAAACTGTAGCCTCTGAGATTGGATTCCAGTCCCCATTTATTCCTCTCCTTTGCTACCCATTTCTGATATACCAAAAATTCTCACTGATACCTAGTAAGGACTAACAATTGTTGAGCTCCTGCAACTCAATTAATAACATGGTATTAATGTGCTAATGTGTCTAATAACGTGGTAGCTGCCCACCTTTTCAAAGACCGGGAAATATCTGCCAGTGGCTTTCTCGAGGATGGCTGTCTTTTCCTTCTCTTTCTCCTTCGCATCAATTTTTTTGAAAGGCAGGATCATGATCATTTCATTCAGGTCCACAGCACCTTCACCATACATATCAATTCTGTAAAAAGAGAATGCTCTCATGATGCTTGCTAACCAACTATACCTATGTAGCTTAGGGGCTGTACAGACAGCCCCTAAGGGGTGGCCTGCAGCCTTCCCATTTATAGCCAGATCAAGCCACAGCAACTGCCTGATCTGGATCTAGTCTTTCCAGGGTGCAAAAAGAGCGCAACAGCCATGGTGTCGCAGATTTACAGTGCTCCTTCAGCGCTGCATAGTACAGACGCAGCACTGGAGGAGTGCTGTGACACCAGGTGATGCGGCATCACAGCGCCCTGGGGGGCAGAGCCGGTGCATGCGTCTTGTAGATGCTACATCCCGACTCCGCCCCCAGACCTGCCCAATGTGCCAGTCTCCACAGGTCCTTGGTCTATTAAAACTTAAATGTACAACACTATTTCTCCCATTGTGAAAGAGCTCTTTCCTCCCATTATACTGATCTAATGATAGATTAAGAATTATAATATTATGAAGTACTATGAGATTATCATATGACAGGAGAATTTCAAAGGTACAATTCACTTCATTAACACTGTATCTCATATATAATCCTTTAAACAACCCTGCATGTTAACATTGGTGTATTGGCCTTCTTGGGGAAGGAGAAGAACTCATGCAAAGACATGCAGACTGCAGCCTTCCAGATGTTGTTGGACAGCAACTCCAACATTCATTACCCCTGGCTAGGACCAATGAGAGGAGCTGCAGTCCACCAGTCCTTTTATGGATGGCCATAAGTTGTCCCTTTAAGAGAGAGGTTGAAGCCAAGGCGCATTTTACTTTTTTTTTAAATTACAGATTTAACACTAAGCTAAACACAAAGTCAAAACAATTAGTGGGGAAATCGTACAGCAGTGTCACAGACATCATCCCAAGGGGTGAGGGAAATGTCCAGTTGGCCCTTTGTATCCACAAGTTTTTTTATCCACAGAATCAATCATGGCTTGAAATTTTTTAAAAAATTCAAAAAGCAAACCTTGTTGTTTGCCATTTCATATTAAGGACATCATTTTGCTACCCCATTGTATATAACAGGAATTGATGATCCATGGGGAGTCTTGGAAACAAATCTCAAAGGCTGCTGAGGGCCCAGTGTACTATAATCCTGTCTCTTGCAGGTGGGTAGGCAGAATGAATGATTTTCTTGGGGCTCTTTCACAATACATAGTTATAACACTGTGATTCCGTTTTAATTGGCATAGGTCCATCCTACAGAATCCTGGGGTATATCATTTGATGAGGCACTAGAGATGTTCTGTGACAGAAAATTCCAACCACTCCTCTCTAAACCTCAAATCCCAGGAGTGCATAGCATGGAACCATGGCAATTCAAGTCAAATAATAGTGCTATAATTATGTAGTGTGAAAGGCTGCTTGGAAATATCAATTTCTCTTGTAACAGGAGTGCTTCCCAAATTAATTTAATTTCACTGATTCCCTGAAACAACATACTCGCCAGAAAAGGGCCTTATTTTAATGGATACATATTTGTCAAAAAGTATGCATATCTCTATTCAAAAGAAAGCCACAGTGAATTCAGTGCAGCTTACTCCATGTATGTTTATAGGACTACAGCCTTTCATTGTTCACACTGCTTTCCTATAAAGGAAGAGTATTTTTGGGGGAAATTATTTTTTAATGTAATTTAATTTCATGTAATTCATACAAAACCTTGGGAAAGTGTGTTAAATTTCAGTTTGTTGGTATTAAATGAAAGTGAGCAGCATGTGGCCCTCCCGATTATGTTGGACTGCAACTCCCATCATCCATCATCATTAATGCCGATGGCTGGTGCTGATGAGAGCTGTAATCGTACAACAGCTGGAAGACCACATGTTGCCCACCCCTAGTTTAGTGGATGAACTCTGGAGGAATGACTTTTAATGAACAAGTCTATGCAAACTTAGTTCTGTTTGGAAGTCAAGTGCGTAAATAGTGCTCCACTCAGCACTTTTTGGTTGCAACTGGGAGTGACAGTGAGCTGAAATATACTGGCTCATAACTTATCAGCAGATCCTCTATGGTAAGCCAGAAATTTTAGATATCATGCACAGTAAACAAAAGTAGACATGCAGTAACCAAATTTAGAAATGTTGCAGTACAGTGCTCTTTCCTTGAGGTCTTTCCCATAGAGATTGTATTTCCCTGCAATGTAGTTGAGAATGGCTCGGGTCTGCACCATCTTCATCCCATCAATTTCCACCATGGGCACTTGCTGGAAAAGCAGGAATCCATCTTGTGGAAAGAGAGGAAAATGTAAAAAATACATTTATTTTCCTTGTTATATTGTTATGACTTTAGGGAACATTTTATGTCATGCTTTGTAACAGAGTTATTTTGGTATACTGTATGAAGCCCCCATACACTTACACACACACACACACACACACACACACACACTTGTGTAAGTACAGCGCATCCGCGTTACATGTGGGTGTATCATACGTGGCTTCAAGCTTATGCTAAAGCCTCCCGGCAATTAAGCAATGGAGCATGTGCCTATGGTGTGTGCACCGCACCGCAACAATGCACCCCATTGTTTTCAATGGGGCACAAGCATACACAGACTTCTCTTTACATGGGGAGATCCGCAAAGAATCCCCAGCATAAGGGAAGGTCCCACTGTACCAAGTGAAAATCCTGAATCATATTACTGTGCACTGTAGGACTGAATCACTTGCATCTAGCTCTGTACAACGAAAATATTTAAAAGCAGAAAGACTGGTAAAATTTCTCACATTAAACAAAATATGACTTATAATATAATACTTTATGAGTGCACAAGATGCAAAAATATCTATTGCCACAGCTCAGTTCCTTCATAAAGCATCACTGTTGAGATCTAGATATCTGGGGATGATTGGTGTTAACTGTAAGCATGGTGAAGAGATTTGACATATGATGATGGATGTTTAATGTTATTTCTACCTCCCATTTTAATTCTATTTTACTTCTCATTGTAATTATCTTACACATAATTGATTGTTTTAACATTTTTATTCTTACCTGTTTATTTGTATATTTTTCAGTACATATTGTATATTTTTATTTAGATTTTTATAGTCAGTATATAAGCTGTGCATGTTTAGGCTATTCATACGTATCTATATTGTATTGTGGTATATTGTACTTAGTGCACTATATTAACATTTTATATATATGTGTGTGTGTGTGTGTCATTGCTTGTATTACTATGTTTTGAGTATTTTGAAACGGCCCTCGGGCTACTCAATAAACATAATGATTGACTTATAATTACACAATGACATGCAGAGGCTGGAAGAAATATTCATCCCCCTTTGACCACATGTTGTATTACAATCTAGAATGAAAATGGATGTAATTGACACTGCTAGCACTTGATGTACATAAGATACTCATTGACCCTGCCGCAAATAACAAAAAATGTGAGACCTCAGGTCCCGTTGTTTTCTATGGCAATGCGACGTGTGCATGGCTGCATGTGCCTCCATTAAAAAAAAAAAGAAAGGGGGGTTGCTATCCACAGAAGCTGAAATCTGCAGATGGCAAGCCCAAAGATAACAAGAGCCCACTGTAGACACAACACATTATTTTTCCAGCAACAGGTGACAGGGAAACCATTTCTTTTCAGGTCCATCATTTACTAGATCAGCCCCTCCAGGAAGCAGTCCACATCTGACTGGACCAGGGGCCCTGGCTCATCATGCAGCAAGGTTGCCCAGCATTCTCAGGTGCTGCCAACCCAAGTGCAGGAATGGTTAGACTGAGCTGTGACCCTAGCCCACCCATGCTGGGGGTTGCAATCATGAGGGAGTTATAGTCCATTTCTTCTGTTCCCTTCCCCCCAAAAAAATCAAAATACAAGAGGTATTTTTCGGGGGGGGGGGGGTTGAATGGAAAGTAAATACTAGTAAATAGTGAGTACGCAGAGAAAAATGCATTTCTTATGTTATTTAAACTGCATCTGATTTTCAGCTGGCAATACTGCATGAGAAAAAGATTTAAGTGTCAAGTCATGATTCAATCTATATTTGGGGGAGCTGTCTTCCCTTTCTAATTATGTAGTATAACCATCCAACCAATGCAGAATAGTAAAAGGATTAGTTTTTTGTGGGTTTTTCGGGCTATGTGGCCATTTCTAGAAGAGTTTATTCCTGACGTTTTGCCAGCATCTGTGGCTGGCATCTTCAGAGAATGCTATCCAGAGATGCTGGCAAAATGTCAGGAATAAACTCTTCTAGAACATGGCCACATAGCCCGAAAATACCCACAAAAAGCTATGGATGCTGGCCATGAAAACCTTCAACTTCACAGTCAAAGGATTACTTGTTGCTGTTGTGCATCTAATTCATTCCAACCTATGGCAACCCTAAGGTAAGCCTATCATGGAGTTTTCTTGGCAAGATTTCTTGGCAAGATTTGCCTTTCCCTGAGGTGGAGAGAGTGTGGCTTGCCCAAGGTCACCCAGTGGGTTTCCATGGCTGAGCAGGGATTCAACCCATTGTCACTACAGTCATAGTCCAAGGCTCAAACCACTACAGCTCACTGGTTCTCACATTTACCCTTCTTCCTACAACAGACAGAGCATAATGTAGTGGTTTAAACATCAGCTTACTATTTTGGAGATCTGACATGAATCCCCAGTCGGCCATGGAAACCCACTGGGTGGAACTGAGCAAGACACACTCTCTCAGTTCCAGAGGAAGGGAAGGGCAAACACCCTTTGAACAAACTTCTTTAAGAAAACCCCATGATAAGTTCATCTTAGGGTCTCTATAAGCTGGAAATGATTTGAAAGCCTAACTACTACAACAGCATATTTATGCCTAAAACTGTGGATACATATTTGGTGTATAATGCAGAACATGAGTAGCACAGAGCAAGTCCTACATGAAGATATCTGTTTTGTATATTCCACAGTGGCCCATCTGTTCTTTATGTGGCATTGGGCAAGGAATCCATGCAGACTTCTGCTGCTCCATTACTGAAAATTCATGTTTTGTCTTTAACTGTGATGGGTACAATATAGCAATTAGCAGTGCAATTCTTTTTGTGTGTGATAATCTTAAGGTTGCGTTTTTTTTTTTTGCAAACTCATACAAATAGTTGTGAATTCTATATACATTCAATCATTGAAGCAAACATATTAAACATTCAGACAGCATACTCACCTTGCCTTAACTTTTCTAGCTCCCTCTTTGCCTGGATATATGGTTCTTCAAACTAGCAAACAAACAAAAAAGGCAAGTGATTTGAAGGATCTCCTAATGTAAAATGCACAATTCCCAAATATCAGTATTTTCTAGTTTTGAAAACTAATGAAGCTTGGGAGTGAATATGTTGAAAACTCCTGATTAGCTTATTATTTCATGTTCATTTATGGCATTCTTGAGAAAAGGATATCACACTATGGAAGAAGGCTGGAGACAGTCTGCTAAAAGTGCTATGTCACTTGAAAACCAATTTCAATGCTACACAAAAACAAATTCCACTACTAATTCCTCATAATCAAACATTTTCTAGTTAAAAAACCAGTTTAGCAAAATAATTCCACACAAAGAGTTCAAGTCAAAACTGTATATAAATTATTTGTTCTCCTAGTTTTCTCTGGGTTTTCTGGGCTATGTGGCCACGTTCTGGAAGAATTTATTCCCGACGTTTCACCTGCATCTGTGGCTGGCATCTTCAGAGGGTGGTGGCATGTAAGTGTGTGGGGTGTATGTATATATATATATATATATATATATATATATATATACTTGTGTGACCCTTGGTTGGGAGGAAGTGATTTACATGTTAATCCATGTGTTGGTCTGTTGTTGAATGGCAAGGCCTCAGAGTGGGAGAAGGTGGAAATGTACCTATTTAATCCATTGTCTGCAGGGGAAACCTCTGATCCTGGGTGGTGTTCATTGCCATTCAACAAAAGACCAACACAGAGATTAACATATAAATCACTTCCTCTCAACCGAGGGTCACACAAGTATATATATATACCCCATACATTTACATGCCACTACTCTCCGAAGATGCCAGCCAGAGATGCAGGTGAAACGTCGGGAATAAATTCTTCCAGAACGTGGCCACATAGCCCAGAAAACCCAGAGAAAACTATGGATGCTAGCCGTGAAAGCCTTCAGCTTCATATTTGTTCTCCTACATTTTATCTTCACAACAGTCTTGTAGGGTAGGTTAGGCTGAGAGATAATGCCTGGTCAAAAGTCACCCAAGCTGCTTTATGCCTTCCAACTCTATGATTCTATGTACTGTAGTTCTAGCCTAAGAAGAAATCCATATGTGTGTCAATTTTCATGCTCCATATTGCTTATATGAAAAATATAATTCTCTCTTCATCATGCTCCATGAGCATTCATGTCAGGTTTAGCATGAAAACAGAAAACCATTTGATGTCCTCATAATCTGAAAACAAACCCATACTTTCTAAACGTCTGTACTTCCCCTTTAACAAACCCTGAACTTTCCCTCCCCAGCAATGCAACACAGCAAAATATAGCAGAGAGGAAATCCATACTACTGTCCTGCAACTTATCTTCTTGCCAAATTAATTTTGGGTGAGAATTGGAAATACACTTGGACACCATATTTGGACCACCTCAAAGTAAACTTCATGTTGCCAAAAGAAACAGAGTGAAGCATAACACACCTCCTGGATTTTCCCATACTCTAACCACTGCACCACATTGTTTTTCATTAAATAACTACAGTTCTTCCAACCCTTTCCGCTGCCTTCATTGGTTTATTTACTATGTGTATATTAGTGTTTCGAGCTGAAGCAAGTGAGTACTGGCATGAAATTAAAACTCCTCTTTCCAAACCTGCAACAAAGGATTTAACCACTTATCAATATAAGTTAGTACCTCAAACGAATCCTTAAACAGATATGATCTATTTGAAAAGCAACTGAAAACAAACCTCAATCCCAGCTGCAGCCAGCAGCCACCTTATGGGTTCCATTCGGCCTCTTGTATTGACGTAGTGAAGTTTAGGTTTTCCAGCCATGTTTCCAAGTGTTTTCTATCCTGTTTTGATGAAAAGGATGGTTTTAAAATGAAATTATATATGGAAAGTGGAAAATTAAAGAAAAAGCAGGACAGCTTTTAAAATCTTTATTTTGCTTTTGTTGCTGCTTTTAGCAGAAAATGAACTGATATTTAAAAAATGAAGAATACTTTTATTTCATATTGCATACAGTACACATAAACTACGATACTAAAAGAAGTTAACAATATTTAGTCTCATTTGAGGTTCATATCCCCTGCCCACAGAGCAAACCTCTTCATCAGATATTGCTTGTGTCTTAAAATCAGTTATTACACACACTATCTCCCTCGTCTCACAACCATTTCTCCAAATCTCTGCCATCTGCCATATTTCAATTTAATAAAAAGCAAAAGATAATGTCCTCTTTCTGAAATGAAACTTTTAATTTCCTTCTCAAGGTTTTTATTCCTGTTCTAGCCTTTATGTTGATTTTTCTTCACTACAGTTTTATCAACTGGCTACTGTTCTTAGAACAGTGAAAGTCTCACAGAACCGTCTTACACACATGAATTCAAAAGTAAACCCCATTGAGTCCAATGGGGCTTAGCCTCAGCTACATGGGTCTAAATCATACAGCAGTTTTCAAACGATGGAAAAACCAACAAGAAAATTAAATGAAAAGGCTGATTTGTTAAGCACCTCCTTTTTTGAAGAATGGGGAGGTTACCCATTTGGGTAGGTTCCATTTTATGTAAAAGCTGACGAACAGCCTGACTGAGTGGAGTTTTTCACTCCAGTTTCATCCATGTTTCGGGGGGGGGGGGGTTCCCATTTTGGTGGGATTCAAATCCAAATAAATAAATAGACTGAACTTTGCAGATTTCCTATCTCTTGCTTTGGGTTCTTTCTCAGGAGAAGCTTACCAATGTTCCTGGCCAAAGGATTTTAGGGGGCACTTGGACAGGGCACCTTCCTAGTCTTCCCATTCATCACTGTGGAGTTCCTAGCTCCACACAAAATTGCTATCAACTGGCCACACTGTCAGTGATATACAAACCACTCACCACTCCAGTGTATGCAGTCTGTCATGTTCTGTCTTCACAGTTACATGGAGCAAGACCCACTGTTGTTCAACTTTATGGCCTACTTCCCCCATCCTTCCTTTAAGATCTCTCCCAGAGCATGCAGACGGGAAGGTGTATTTGTAGACTAGTATGCACGCATGCACACATGCACGTGTGCACGCATGCACGAACGCACACGCACGCGCGCACATACACACACACAGCCTGCAAGATGTATAGACAGGTAATGGTTGTTGTTGTTCTGTGCCTTCAAGTCATTTCTGACTTATGGTGACCCTAAGGTGAACCTATCATGGGGTTTTCTTGGCAAGATTTGTTAAGAAGATGTTTGCAATTGCCTTCCCCAACCCAGTGGGTTTCGTGGGGAATCGAACCCTGGTCTCCAGAGCTGTAGTCCAGCACTCAAACCACTACACCACCATGGCTCTCTATAGATTTTTAAAACCACATCAGTTTCCTCCACTTCCTGCAGCTTTGTTCAAAGAGATCCAAAACTTTTGCCTTTACACTTCCATCCCTCTATAACAAGTAGACAGTGGAGGGACTTAACTGCATTGGACAGCCTGGCATAAAGAAGGCTTTATCCCTTTACTCCCCCACTCTAGTGATCTGATCAGAATTTGAATCCATGATGACCCTCTGGTTATTTGCATGAAAAAGAAACTACATACCATTCTCTGCACTCAAATTCAAAACCAATCACCAGAGAGCCAATCCATACCAGACAAAAATGGAAGACAAAAGAATAGTGTGTGTGTGTGTGTGTGTGTTGTGCCTTCAAGTTGCCTGTTGACTTATGGCAACTGCATCAATTTCATAGGGTTTCCTTAGGCAAGGAGTACTCAGAGGTTGTTTTGCCAATTCGTTCCTCTAAAATACAATTTGCAGAACCTGGTGTTCAAAGGTTGCTTATGTAGTTTCCAAGAACAGATCAGATCTGGTGTCTTTAGCCCTTTTATTTACTTATTTAGCAAAATAAATAAAATTATACAGTATTCCTTTATTGTGGTATTTCAGGGAGGCAGATAAAACAATAAACAGATTAAAACAATTCCAGATTAAAACAAGAAGTGTCTTAAACAGGTTAAAACATATTGAACACATAACAAATAGTTAAAGCAGTTTAAAAGGCTGCAATAATTTAAAACTAGGTACATATACATCTAAGTTACATTAAGCCCCAAATGCATTAATAAAAAGCCAGGTCTTGACAGGGTGCCAGAAATAAAGCAAAGCTGGTAGCAGTCAGGGAGGGCATCCCACAATTGGGGTGCAATAGCCAAGAAGACCCTCTCCTGTTTCCCCCCACAATATACTGCTCCTTGCAAACAATACTTGGGAAGATTATATACATACACATTGTACTGTATATGTATGGATAAGCAATGCACGTATTCTTTAAATAACCAGATGCCAAACCATTTTGCACTTTGTCATCACTAGCCTCTTGAATTCAGGCCAGTAGCAAACTAGCAACCAAGGCAGCTCCTTTAAGATTGGTGTTATGTGTATTCTTGCTGGTGTGTGTGTGGGGGGGGGGGGGGGACTGCATTAGCTGCGGCTTCTGGCTCATTTTCAAGGGCAGTCCCATGTAGAATACATTACAATCACAGTCTAATTGGGACGTTACAGTGCATGAACCACTGCAGATAACTTATCCTTCTCCAGGAAAAGCAGTAGTCAAAGTCTGCTGGTGCCAAGCCCTCCAAGCTACAAAGTCCATTTGGGCCTCCAATGGCAGGGATGGCTCTTGAAATACCATCAAGTTGTGCACCTGTTCAGGAGGACCAGATGTCATAACCACAAAGGAGGTTCAATCTGAGGAAAACTGCAGTGTGACAAGCCTTATAATGCATACTTTTCAGATTTTGTTGTCAATGGCAGGCCTTCATGGGAGGTTCAGCCCCGAAAATGTGAGACAGGTATCCCCTACTGAGAGTGACCAGATGTCATAAGCCCAAAGGAGGACAAGGCACCGCAAAATGGCCAAGAAAAATGGAGGACGTGACCAAATAAAAGCTAAAAACACTTAACATAAATTCATGCTTCATAAGAGTTAATCACACAAAGGAGTCCACGAGTTTATCCCGTGAATATCCTGGAAAAATTGCGTAATTACACAAAATGATGTCACGTGATGTCACACAAAACCCGCCATTAAAGTGGTCACAAAGAAGCATTAATGTGCATCTTTTTACTTTGGGGAGTTCAGAGATAAGGCATTTCTGATATCACATAAAAAAAATAACCATCCGCACAATTGCTTGCTGTTTTTGCTTTATTTGCGGGATGCTTTAAATGCTTTTTAATCTCTCTTTAATGCTGAAGTTAGCCCCAGTGTGATCAACTCCTCAATCATGCTCAAAAGGGAGGACATTTTGGAATCCTTCCCGGAAAAGAAAGCTGAATGGAGGACATGTCCTGGAAAAGTAGGATGCCTGGTCATGCCCTTTGTGATCTCCCAAATACTAACCATGCCTGACCACTAAAATAGAAAAGATGGGGTGTATTTAGGGCAGGATGGGGATGAAGCCAAGGCTCTCGAGAGGAATTACGCAGCCAAGCAGTAACTGCAGAAGGAGGGGAAAGAAGCCCTCAACTCCTGTCACTTTTGTTACTGTTGCCGTGTGCCTCAGGGCAACCCAATCCTTGCCAATCCTTGGCAAGGCTTGCTCAGAGGAGGTGTGCCATTGCCTTCCCCTGAGGCTGAGAGAGTGTTACTTGTCTCTGGACAAACCTTGCTGTTAGCTGTTGTGTGCCTACAGGTCATTTCCAACTTTTGGTGACTATCATGGGGTTTTCTTGGCAATAATAGTTCAGAGGGAGTTTGCCATTGCCTTCCCCTGAGGCTGAGAGAGGGTGACTTGCCCAAGGTCAGCCCTTGGGCAAACATTGTTGTTTGCTGTTGTGTGCCTTCAAGCCGTATCTGATTTATAGCTACCCTATTGTGCGATTTTCTTGGCAACAACAACATAATGTTTCTTTATCATTCCCTTTTCACCAAAGGGCAGTACCTTAGAACATATATACAAGCAAAAATGAACCATAAAACACAACACTATAAAATGCTAAAATAATGTACCAATATGCTACAAACAAAAACCCTAAAATAATCTAATATGCTTAAAAGAAAATGTTCAGAGGAGGTTTCCCATAGGCTTTCTCTGAGGCTGAGAGAGTGTGACTTGCGCAAGGTCAACACTTGGGCAAACCTTGCTGTTTGCTGTTGCGTGCCTTCAAGCTGTGTCCAATTTATGGCGCCCCTATCGTGTGATTTTCTTGGCAAAAACAACATAATGTTTCGTTATCACTCTTTTTTCACCTAAGGGCAGTACCTCAGAACATATACAACCAAAAGTGAACGCTAAAACGCAACACTATAAAATGCTAAAATGTGGAAAAAAATATACCAATATGCTAAAAACAAAATCCCTAAAATAATCTACTAATATGCTAAACAGAAAATGTTCAAAGGAGGTTTGCCGTTGCCTTCCTCTGAGGCTGAGAGCGTGTCACTTGCTCAAGTTCACCCAGTTGGTTTCATGGCCCAGATGGGAATTGAACCAAATGTACTGAGCCCCAAAAGCCAAAGCAAAGAGGTTACCATCCCCATCGTCCAGCTGAATCCTTTAGTTTCCTCTCCCTCCATCAACATCCTTGAAGGGAAATGAAGGGAAAACTGTGGAGCTGAATCCGGACTGAAGAAATAATCCAGGTTGGCACCATTTTAACTCCCATGGTTCGATGCTATGGGATTCTGGAGAGTGTGGCGGCGGCAGAACTCTTTGGCAGAGAAGGCGAAATGTTTCACAAAACTACAGTGCCCAGAATTTCATAGCATTGAGCCATGACACATAAAGTAGTACCAAGCTGGATTATTTCTGCAGTGTGGATGGAACCAAAGGGGGCAAGGTTCCCTGGGCATCCATCCTCCTGATTGTATGGATGGTGCGTTAAAAACCTTGTCTGGAAACAGAGAGGGAAAAACCCTGTCCACCCGAAATGCTCCACAAGTAAACATATAAATAGTGTCCTATGAGGACAGTTTGGAGACTAATGGTAGTATTGGGATAATAATAGTTGTATTATTCCACCCATCCTTCCCAAGGCTGCTGGCCTTCAGCTGCAAAGCTGTAAAGGAATTTTTCTAGCCCGAATACTAACCTGCTGCTGGAACTGGAGGAGTATCTGCAAGTTCTTCTCATGCACAAGATAGAATATGTGTGAAAGTCTCTTATAAAGCCCCAGGGAGAAGTGAGAACCACCCACCAGGAGGAGAAAGTCCTCTCTGTGCTAATGTCCTTTGACAGCACAGTGATATTGTGGCCTTTTCACCCATGATGTTATGTCACAAGAAGTCAGTGACCAGATGTCCTAATCACAAATGAGGGAAAGGAACCGCAAAATGCAGGACATTTGAGGGAAATGGAGGACATGGCCTCATGAAAGCTAAAAAACACTCATAAATTCATGCTTCTTAGCTATGCTCAATATGGAGGACATTTTTGGAATTCCTCCTGGACAGAAGGCTGAAATGTAGGACATGTCCTGGAAAAGGAGAGCATTGGATCATTCTGACTCAGTGCAGCTGTGTTGTGTACTTGTCTTTTTACTATGCTCCACCCGTTGCTGTTGTTGTTCATAGAATCATAGAATCGTAGAATTGGAAGAGACCACAAGGGCGATCCAGTCCAACCCCCTGCCATGCAGGGACTCACAATCAAAGCATCCCCAGCAAATGGCCGTCTAGCCTCTGCTTAAAGACCTCCAAGGAAGGAGACTCCACTACACTCCGAGGGAGTGTGTTCCACTGTCGAACAGCCCTTACTGCCAGGAAGTTCTTCCTAATGTTGAGGTGGAATCTCTTTTCCTGTAGCTTGCATCCATTGTTCCGGGTCCTAGTCTCTGGAGCAGCAGAAAACAAGCTTGCCCCCTCCTCAATATGACATCCTTTCAAAATTTAAACAGGGCTATCATATCACCTCTTAACCTTCTTTTCTCCAGGCTAAACATTCCCAGCTCTCTCAGTCGTTCCTCATAGGGCAGGGGTCAGCAACCTCCGTCCCGCAGGCCGGATCCGGCCCCCGGAAGCCTTCGTTGCAGCCCCCGGGGGCGGTTGCCACCGCCTCGTAAAAAAATAACGGCGCCCATAGGAGCAAAAAGCTGCGATGGGCGCCACCATTTTTTGCCCAAAATGGCGCCGAACTCTCGCGTGACCTTCTTTGAGGTCGTGCGAGAGTTCGGCGCCATTTTTTCGCCCAAAATGGCGGCGCCCAGAGGCGAAGTCTCGCACGACCTCAAACAAGGTCGCGCGAGACTTCGGCCTCCAGGAGGCCCGATGCAACCGAGGGAGCCCTTGAATAGGGCTCCGACGGCTGCATCGGGCCTCCTGGAGGCCCGATGCCTTCGCTGGCACCCTCAAAGAGGGCTCTGACGGCCGCATCGGGCCTCTGGAAGGCCCGTTGAAGCCGTCGGAGCCCTGTTCGAGGGCCCCGGCGAGGGCATCGGGCCTCCTGGAGGCCCGATGCCGTCGCTGGCACCCTCAAAGAGGGCTCCGACGGCCGCATCGGGCCTCTGCAAGGCCCGCTGAAGCCATCGGAGCCCTGTTCGAAGGCCCCGGCGACGGCATCGGGCCTCCTGGAGGCCCGATGCCGTCACTGGCGCCCTCCAACAGGGCTCCAGCGGCGGCAGCGGGCCCCTGGAAGGTCCAATGCCACCGTCGCAGCCCTGTTCGAGGACTCCGGCAGCGGCAGCGGGCCTCCTGGAGGCCCGATGCCGTCGGTGGCGCCCTCCAATAGGGCTCTAGCGGCGGCAGCGGGCCTCCAGGATGCCCGGTGCCGTCACTGGGGTCCTCCAAGAGGCTTTTTTGCCGGCCTCTGACAGGGCCTGGGGCCCCGTCAGGGGCCTGCAAAGATGGGGA
The DNA here is from genome assembly GCA_023333645.1 of Sceloporus occidentalis. Classification (NCBI taxonomy): domain Eukaryota; kingdom Metazoa; phylum Chordata; class Lepidosauria; order Squamata; family Phrynosomatidae; genus Sceloporus; species Sceloporus occidentalis. Next base: position 141,189,087 of record JALMGF010000006.1, read on the forward strand.
GGCCTGTCCCCCGGAGGGTGAAACTCCACCCTCAGCACGTGGCCCCGCCCCGGAGGGTGGAAGCTCCACCCCTGGCATGTGGCCCCACCCCCAGAGGGTGGAAGCTCCACCCCCAGCATGTGGCCCCGCCCCGGAGGGTGGAAGCTCTACCCCTGGCTTCGGCCCCCCAGTCGCCTGAGGGACAGCAACCCGGCCCCCGGCCCAAAAAGGTTGCCTACCCCCGCTCATAGGGCAAGGTTTCCAGACCTTTCACCATTTTAGTCACCCTCCTTTGGTCACGCTCCAGTTTCTCAACGTCCTTTTTGAATTGTGGTGCCCAGAACTGGACACAGTATTCCAGGTGGTGTAGCCAAGGGTCCATAGGGGAATTTTATTATGTTGTTATTAGTCCAAATATTGCAAGAGGGGGCTGGCTACGAGAGCCCACCGAAATCGTCTCCCGATATGTATACGGAGTAGACCAGGGGATCCCAATAAATAAAGCTGAGACGGATATTAATAACCAGATGTCTAATTTATTGAAATAGGGGAAAAACACATGCGTTATGCATACACTCACACACACACTCAGGACTCAGGAAAATTAGGGTTGGAAAATAGGAACAGATTTCAGGCGTTACTAATGGAGATGCTTACCAGAATGTAGATTCCCTCCGGGAAGCGAATGGAGTGATGGACAGTGAGACAAGTCTGCTCCGCAACCTGGGTTTGAGCAGAAATGCCGGCTACCAAAACAGAGGTCTGACTGACGTGGAGCAAGTAGACCTTGAGAAATGGCGCGCTGAGCAGCAAAAGTGGGGACTTTTTATAGGCCAAATTTGGCCTGAGGCAAAGAGGCTGGCTTGGCCAAAACAAAGGTGTTTAATTATTTTCTTTTCTCCTGGATGTCTGGATCTGATAACATCAATGACTTAACAGATTTGAGGAGGGGGTGATAGCTTCAGGCAAGGCAAACATTTGCTCTTCCTGATCTTATGATAATCCCTTCATGCGACTTCCCAGACCTGCTAAGATGTTAATGTGGCTGCTCCCCTCAGGGGAGGTGTACATGTCCTCTCGCTTTGCCAGTAATGGCGGACAGGCTTGGAGTCTGGCCAGGGGTCATCCAAGGGTTATCATGGATTCCAAAATTTATATAAAACAGCCTGGGTAACAGTGGGGCCTGACCAGAGCAGAATAGAGTGGCACTATTACTTCTCTTGATCTGGACACTATACTTTTATTGATGCAGCCTAAAATTGCATTGGCCTTTTTAGCTGCTGCATCGGACTGTTGATTCATGTTCAACTTATGGTCTACTTGGACTCCTAGATCCCTTTCACATGTACTTTCATTCAGCAATGTGTCTCCCATCCTATATCTGTGCATTTCATTTTTCTGCCCTAAGTGCAGTACCTTACATTTCTCTGTGTTGAATTTCATTTTGTTAGCTTTGGCCCAGCTTTCTAGTCTATTCAGGTCATTTTGAATGTTGATCCTGTCCTCTGGAGTATTAGCTATTCCTCCTAATTTGGTGTCATCTGCAAATTTGATAAGTATGCTCCCAATTCTGTCATCCAGGTCATTGATAAAGATGTTGAATAGCACTGGGCCCAGGACAGAGCCCTGTGGGACCCCACTGGTTACTTCTCTCCAGGATGAAAAGGAGCCATTGTTGAGCACCCTTTGGGTTCGGCCAGTCAACCAATTACAGATCCATTTAACAGTTACTTTATCTAGCCCACATTTTACAAGCTTGTTTGCAAGAATGTCATGGGAAACCTTGTCAAAGGCCTTACTGAAATCAAGATATACTATATCCACACCAAACTTTGCAACACCCCTTCATGTCAAAATAAACATCTTAAAAGTATTAGAAGGACTGAAAGATTCTTTGTTTGGTTCAATGCTAATTTTGAGAGTTGAAATAAGTTACAATTATTTTTTATTCAATTAGGGTTACGTTTATTTGCAAAAGATCAACCATATTAACATTACGGGAATGTTCTGGGGCTTTTGACTTAATATTCCCTGTAATATGGTGGAGCGGGGGGGGGGGGGATCCGTGAGTTTTGGTAAAACCTGCTGGGAAATATCTTCAAGGCTTGTTGGCAACACTGTTGGAAAGGCTCTAAGTTCCATGACAATTTCCACAGAAGTATCCATGTTATTGTTGCATCAAACACAGCAAGAAATCCTATGGTGCATTTAACCTGAGAGTGCCCCACAGTCGAGCAGATATCTCCTCAAGCATGTTTCTGTTTGTAAAATCTATCAGTTTACATTTGTTTCCTTTAGATCTTGCACATCTAGAAATATTTTTAAGCAGAGTTGTATCTATGCTGCATAGTCATGGCAGTTTGATATGTCATGATTCCATCCTAAGGAATCCTGGCAATTGTACTTTACTGAGGAATTTAGAGTATTTTTGCTACCAAATGCCAGTGTATCCACCAACACACCACCCCAGGAAACCTTGCAAAAGAATGGGATGAGTACAGTCCGTCCTCGCCTTACGCAGGGGATCTGTTCTGGATCCCTCCACGTAAGGCGAATTCCGCCTATGCTCGAGCCCCATTGGAAACAATGGGGCTCGTGTGCGGCGGCGCGGCGGCGCAGGTGCGCGCAGGGCGCAACGGGCGCATGCGCCCATTCAATTAAATGTGACGTGCTGCCCCTTGCGCCCCGCGCGTGTGCCGCGGCTTGAGCGTATACGCTCAAGTCCGCGTATGGCGCGCCCGTGTATGGCGCGGGCGCACTGTATATCCAGAGGCAATAACAACCAACAAAATCCAAAGAACTACATCAGGACAACTCATGTTTCTTTAGTACAATCTGGAAGACTGCCCCATCCCACCTCCCATGTCATTCTGTGTGCCAACAATAGCCTATGAAATATAATATCTTGACTTTGTGTATCAAGGATTGCAGCAGGATTAGGAAGACTGGGAAAATTGGAAGTTTAAAAGGGTCAGAACCCAGAGTTATCCAGCGTATTAGGCACAATTGCACAAATGGTTTTCACACAATGTTGCACACAAACCACTTAGAATCCAACAAGAAAGTGACATGACCCAGGAAGTAAGCATTTTCAGGAAAATATCAGAAATTCGTTTCCATTTCATTCACTTTTTTTGCACAATTGCTGTAGTGTGAAAGCTACTTGTGGTTTATTCATGGGATTCACCCTGTTTTTGTGTTTGTTGCCAGATTTCCCATGGTTCTTTGGGGTGAGTTTACTTCCCGTGCCACAGAATAAGCAAAATAATGCTTGTCTGAGTCCCAACAGCCCCCCCCCCCCTCTCGCTTTCCTGCTTCAACCACACTGATTCCCAGAATCCTAGGCTATTGGCCAACGTGACTGAGGCTTCTGGGAGCTAAATTCCATAATCTCTTAAAGGGGATAGTTTGGGAATTTTAGGCCCAGGAGAAAGAAACCTTTTACAAGAAGTAAACCAACCCTTCAATTTTGGGGGTGGGGCGGGGCGGGCAATATGACCCCAACATCTCAACTGCAAATTGTGGGGTGTTGCCATGACAGCTAAAAGTGGGATCACAGCACTATAGCTGTATATGGTATGAAAAGGCCCTAGACATGGTCTTCCTTGCCTCTAACCCAGGCAGTGGGAAACCACTCTGAACTTTTTCAGTCACATTCACATAACTTCTCATTAGAATATCCGGTGTGTCTAGGGTTGCCATAATGGAGGACCTCCAAACCGGGACAAATGTAGGACCAGGTTTGAAAATGTAGGACTTTTAAAAAAAATTTACTGGCTAGGAAATTAAAAAAAAAAGTCCTACATTTTCAAACCCTGTCCTCCTCCTCCTCCTCCCGGCTTCGGAGTATGCCTAGGCCGGTTCCCAAGCCGGGAGGAGGAACGGGGGCCGCTTGGAATTGTGGCGATCGCCGCGGTGCCAAGCAGCCTCGTCCTCCTCCCAGCTTGGGAGGAAGCCTAGGCCTGCTCCCAGGCCGGGAAGGAGGCAGAGGCCAGCTCCCATCGCAGTGATCGCCGCGATGAGAGCAGTGTCTGCTTCCTCCCCGGCTTAGGAGGAAGCCTGGGCCTGGCTCCCTGGCCGGGAAGGAGGCAGAGGCTGGCTCCCATCGCGGCGATCGCCGCGGTGGGAAGCGTCCTCCTCCTTCTCCTGGCCTGGGAAGAAGCCTCGGCCGGCTCCCAGGCCGGGAAGGAGACGGGGGCCGCTCCTCATTGCGGCAATTGCCGCGATGAGAGCAGTCTCCGCTTCCTCCCCGGCTTAGGAGGAAGCCTGGGCCTGGTTCCCAGGCCGGGAAGGAGGCAGAGGCCGGCTCTCATCGCGGTGATCGCCGCGATGAGAGCACTCTCCGCTTCCTCCCCGGCTTAGGAGGAAGCCTGGGCCTGGCTCCCAGGCCGGGAAGGAGGCAGAGGCCGGCTCCCATCGTGGTGATCGCCGCGGTGGGAAGCGTCCTCCTCCTCCTCCCAGCCTGGGAAGAAGCCTCGGCCGGCTCCCAGGCCGGGAAGGAGGCGGGGGCCGCCCCTCATCGCGGCAATCGCCGCGGTGGGAAGCGTCCTCCTCCTCCTCCTGGCCTGGGAAGAAGCCTCGGCCGGCTCCCAGGCTGGGAAGGAGGCGGGGGCCGCCCCTCATCGCGGCGATCGCCGCGGTGGGAAGCGTCCTCCTCCTCCTCCCGGCCTGGGAAGAAGCCTCGGCCTGCTCCCAGGCCGGGAAGGAGGCGGGGGCCAGCTCCCATCGCGGCGATCGCCGCGGTGGGAAGCGGCCTCCTCCTCCTCCTTGGCCTCGCGGAGGCCTTGAGGACCCCGTGGCCGGAGCTCCGACCGCGGAGCCGCCTCCAAGGCCTCGCTGGGGCCCGGGAGGGAGTGTCTCCGCGGCTGGAGCTCCAACCGCGGAGAGCCTTTCCAGGCCTCAGCAAGGCCTTGGAGCCGCCGCGGGGGCTGAGGTTGCCGTGGTGGGCGGGGCCGTCCCGGTTTGGGTGCCAAACCGGATCGGGACCGGGATGGCACCGCCCAAACCGGGATTGTCCCGCCCCCCCGGCGGGATATGGCAACCCTAGGTGTGTCAGTGGGGGTGTTCCCACTTGGCAGATAAAACGGATTATATTGGCGCGATTCTGATTCGGATTATGTTCCGGCAATAATTCGATTTTTTTCCATCGTTTCCATTACAAAAAGGGACAAATTATCTCGATTCATTTAGACCCTGTTTTCATTCCCATTTATTTTAAATCACTTTATTTTAAAGCGGATTAATTTGTTCCCCATTCCCATTTGTGTCCGCAAGCTGTCGATCAAGCGCCTAGGCTTCAGACGTCACAAGTCTTGGGTTTTTTTTGGGAGGGGGCAGCCAATGAAAATCGGCTGCATCCGAGGCTCTTCTGTTGTGTCTCCCCAGACTAGAAGGAGCCTCTATTCATCCTAAACCCCTTGCTCTTCTGTGTCTCCCCATATTAACTGCCATAACTCAGTGCTAGGGAATCCTGGGAATGGTAGTTTATTATGGCACCAGCACTTTCTGGCAGAGGAGGATAAATGTCTCACAAACACAACAGTTCCCATAATTCCAGGGCAGGTTAAGGGGTCTCAAACCGTATTATTTCTACAGTGGGTTTGGAACTACAGATGAGGTGTTTTTTTTCATAAATTAAAAACGTTGTTATAATTTACTTTAGAAATACACACACACACACACACACACAAATACTGTTTCAGTGAAGAGAGACTCTGCATCCAAAGCCCAGGATTGGAATATACACACACACACACACGCACACACAAATATAAAACCTACAGTTTCAGTGGAGAGAGACTCTGCATCCAAAGCCCAGGATTGGAATACACACACACACACACACACACACACACAAACAAATATAAAACCTACTGTTTCAGTGGAGAGAGATTCTGCATCCAAAGCCCAGGATTGGAATACACACACACACACAAATATAAAACCTACTGTTTCAGTGGGGAAAGACTCTGCATCCAAAGCCCAGCCTTGGCAAATCAGATCAAGGGGGAAAGGCAGCGGGCTTCAGTGAGGAGAGACTCTTTGGGGAAGAGAGAAGGCTCGATCCCCCGCCCTCAGATCCCTTGGTGTCCAGGCTCACCTGTGTCTTCCCATAGTTCCTCTGGGAAAGAGAGAAGGAGCCTCCATTCCCCCAAATCCCTTTGCCTGCCCCATTACTCCCTGCACTCTCTGGGGGGCTATCAAGCAGGCATGTCCTGCAAAGCCAATCTGCTGCTCAGGCAGAAGTGAAAAAAGAAAAAGACTAGTCGGTCCTCCTTATACGCGGACTTGCCATGCGCCAATTTAAGCATACGCGCATGGCAAATCCAGGGATTTTGTCCCCAATGCCGGCGCACGTGCACGCGCGCCGCCATTGGGGACAACTTCCCTCCCTCCCTCCCTTCCTCCCCTCTCCTCCCCCCAACTCTTTCCTTCCCTCCCTCCCTCCCTCCTTACTTACCTTTTCTCCCCGGTGCCGCGCCGCCGCCACCTCAGCCAGAGCCGGGGGGAAGGCCGGGTGGGGGTTTTGGAGGCCAAGAAGCCTCCAGCCTGCCACCCGGCCCTTCTGCGACGGCGGCAGAGACAACGGAGCACCAGCGCCAGAGGCCTCTTCGGCCCACACTCCGCCGCCGCTGCCACCAGCACCTCTGTGCAAGGGCCGGGTCGTGGGCTGGAGGCCTCTTGGTCTCCAGTCCGCCACTCGGCCCCTGCATTGAGGTGCAGGCGCTGGCGGCGGCGGAGAGGGGGCCGAAGAGGCCCCAGGCGCTCGGCCTCCTCCTCCTCCTCCTCTCCGCAGCACCGCCACCACCGCCAGGAGAAAGGCCGGGTGCTGTTCCTGGAGGCCTCCAGGAGCAGCGCCCGGCCTTTCCCCCGTCAGCCATGGCGACGGAGAGGGGGCCTCTGGCGCTGGTCCTCCAGCGCCAGAGGCCTCCCCTCCACGGCTACAGCCGGGAGAAAGGCCGGGCGCTGTTCCTGGAGGCCTCCAGGAGCAGCGCCCGGCCTTTCCCCCGTCAGCCGTGGCGACGGAGAGGGGGCCTCTGGCGCTGGTCCTCCAGCGCCAGAGGCCTCCCCTCCACGGCTACAGCCGGGAGAAAGGCCAGGTGCTGTTCCTGGAGGCCTCCAGGAGCAGCGCCCAGCCTTTCCCCCGTCAGCCGTGGCGATGGAGAGGAGGCCTCTGGCGCTGGTCCTCCAGCGCCAGAGGCCTCCCCTCCGCGGCTACAGCCAGGGGAAAGGCCGGGCGCTGTTCCTGGAGGCCTCCAGGAGCAGTGCCCGGCCTTTCCCCCATCAGCCGTGGTGACGGAGAGGAGGCCTCTGGCGCTGGTCCTCCAGCGCCAGAAGCCTCCCCTCCACGGCTACAGCCGGGAGAAAGGCCGGGTGCTGTTCCTGGAGGCCTCCAGGAGCAGCGCCCGGCCTTTCCCCCGTCAGCCGTGGCGATGGAGAGGAGGCCTCTGGCGCTGGTCCTCCAGCGCCAGAGGCCTCCCCTCTGTGGCTACAGCCAGGGGAAAGGCCGGGCGCTGTTCCTGGAGGCCTCCAGGAGCAGCACCTGCCCTTTCTCCTGGCCGCGGTGGCGGTGCCACGGAGAGGAGGCCAAGCGCCTGGGGCCTCTTCAGCCCCCTCTCCGCCATCGCCGGCGCCTGCACCTCAATGCAGGGGCTGAGTGGCCGACTGGAGACCTCCACATTGGTCTATGAATGAGGAGCAGAGGGGAGGTTGCAATCCACCGGGGGAAAGGCTATGTGAACTGAAGAAAATGGTGCTGGCGATGCAGAAAGAGAACAAAGAGGGTGACACCCCCAGGCCAGCCCCTTGAGCGCTGCTCCTCCCATCTCCAGGCTCCCGAATCAGACACTATTGTCATTCCCATTCGGATACCGCGAATCGGATCCCGGGAGCAAAAATAATCCACGTTAAAACCTATTGTTTTTTTAAACCAGTTTATAGGCATATAATCCAGATTATACGATAAAACCAGAATCAGATTAGAAACTGAATAGGAACGATTCCGGGGCAATGCAGATCAGATTCGGGGTTAAATGGGAACGATGCCCCCTTAATTCTCATCCTAATCGGCGTTTTAGGCCAGTGGGAATGCCAGCAGTGTGATTGTGGTGTATCATGTTACATACTAGACAAATAAATGCTTAACTAAAATACAAATGATGAAGAGTATTTTATTTCATGCTAGTCTAATGGTACTCATTATTGTTACAGTATTGTCAGTTTCTCCTCAGTCAGTCTTGACATTCTGTTATTAATTAAGCTTCATAATGCAGTTATGTGGATTTATTCAGGCCTTGTGCCCATATATGATTGTAGGTAGATATTGGAATGATTAAAAATAACTGCCCAATCCCAATTTTTGCATTTTCCTTGTAGCTAAAATAATGAACCATCCACCATCTTCAGCAACAACTCAGTGGAAAACTTTCATTGCCTCTGCAACTGTTTTTTCATCAGGGGGTGGTTTTCTTGGACTACCAGGCTGCAGAAATTTCTTAATGGTAGGAATGTTGCTTATTCGCGTTTTATAAGCCTAAAAAAAAAAAGGAGAAAGGAGGGAAAGGGTTCAGAACACAGCAATTTTATACCAAAGTAAGAGGCCACCCTTGAATACTCATCTGTCAATTGAACAATAAAAAATGAAATGAGCTGCAATCCTTGACAAAAGTAGATGCATAAATAAAATGTATTTCAGATAATCTTTATTTGAATTTAAATAACCCCAATCTAATTTATTAGAGCAAGAAAGTTTCTCCTCTAAAATTCATGCTAAAATAATAATTATTTTTAAAAATATCACAATTCTGACAGAGGCCAGAAACCAACTGGGTAGCTATGAATGCATAACCAAGAGTTAAGCACTCATGACTGCTTTGTATTCATGATCCCATGTTTAGTCTCTGAATCCCAAATTAATGGTCTCCCAATCCCCACTTAATGGTCAGTAGCCACTGCAATCAATGAACATCTGTTCCCCTGTCGATTGGGAAGCAGCTCCCTGATAATCCTTGTTCCCATGCATGCAATCTCCACTGTGATGGGAGATGGTGAAAGTGACTCTGTTTCTGCCTGCCGCAAAAGAAATCACTTGCACTTCCCAACTGACAGGGGAACAGACCCACATCAATTGCAGCGGCTGCTGACTGGTAAGTGAAGACTGGCATGAACGGAAGTCAGGCTGAGATTAATTATATTGCTATTCAACTTCCATGGTTATGTAACAACATTTATTCTATGTTCCATTTGATTATTTTGCTTTATTAATTAATTATTTTGTTTGTTTGTTTTAGACTTCAGGCCCCATAAGCTCTGCCCAACACCGATAAAAGATTACAGGAACTCAAATCTGGAGGTCCATTTCCTCTAGCCCTCCTCTAGAACACATCAAGCCTTCCAACTGCTTTGTGAATCCATCCCCACATGATCTGAAGTACGTGACTAGCATCTAAGAACCTGCAGGATCATCTCTGGGCTGCCTTATTACATTGCATGTCTTGACAAAAATATTTGCTGACCTTTAAAAGAGGGAATTTGGAGAGAACATCAGCCTTTAACTCTTCTGTTGCTAAAATGGCTTCAAGCAACTGGACATCTGCTTTGCTGAGCTGATTTCCAACCAGAAAATCTTGTCCGTGATCTTTGAGGACCTACAGAGCAGGAAACAGTTTAAGAGACTTCTAGTGCTCCAGGGTCAGTAGTCCTTAAGCTTTGCTCCTCCATGAGTCTTGGATTTCACCTCTCAGAATCCCTGACCACAGTTCATGCTGAAGGGGACTTCTGGGAGTCAGAGTCCAAAGCATGTGGAGAATAAATGCAGACAGCCACTGCTCTAGGGAAATATACAAAACTGAGAGGATATAGCTGGACCATTTTGAAAATCACTCATCTGAACAATATTACATCATTACAGCAGAAGGTTCAGATTAGGGTTGGATTATGTTTCTGAAGAGCCACTGCCAAGTTTTGGACACAATGAACATGCAATTTGGCTGACATCATGCTTTGACAGAGTTGCATAGCATACATAGCATACAGCTTTGCACACAGGCTTTGCTTGTTTGTTTCTTTTATTTATATCCCATCTTCATCCCAAAACAAGATACAAGGCAGTTTATAATGAAGTTATTCATTGACAGAAAAGCTGGAAAATGTTGAGGAGAGCAACCAAGATGATAGAAAGTCTGGAAACCAAGCCTTAGGAGGAATGATTTATGGCAGGGGTTCCAAACCTTTTTGAATAGCAACTTGGCAAAGTCAACTTGGTAAATTTCAGTTCAGAATGTTATTTCTTGTTTTCTTATTTTGATCCTACTTTTTGTTTCTTATTCTTTAATTTTGTTCAATTTTTATTTCTTTCATTTTCCTAGAGCAGCTGCAGAGCACCTGGGAAGTGCAGACTGAGCCCTAAGGGCTCCTCGGAGCACAGGTTGGGAACAGCTGATTTAGGGAATTGGATATGTACACCTTGGAGAAGACAGAGAAGTGACATGATAGCCATCTTTAAATATCTGAAGGATGTCATGTAAAAGATGGAAAGAGACAAACCAGTGGATTTAACTTATATGAAAAAGGTTTCCACTTAAATAACTTTTTTTTTTACTGTAAGAGCTGTTCAACAGTGGAATGGAGGACTCTCATCTATGGTCTTTCAGGACTGCTTTAGTTATATATTCCTGCATGGCAAGGGGCTGAAATAGACGGCCCTTGTAGTCCCTTCTAATTCAGATTCTATGATTGTACTATGCAACCCTTGTACTGGCAACACTATGCAGCTGAATGCACAACCAAAGTAGTCCTACCACCAATTTCAGCAAGGACAACTCCACTTCCATGATCTTGAACTGTATGTCAATGTTCTGCATCCAACAAAAATGTACAACTGCTTCCATGGGAGAACACACACATGCATTAGGTACCAAGATTACTTCAGACATCAGTAGAAGAGTAGGCCAGAAGCATCTAACATTATTTGTCTAAACATTTTCATTATTTCAAGTCTGCAAACTTTCCAAATGGCATCCTGTTATGCCATTATGTCCATGTAAACTGAGTTTTGATTCTGTAAAGTTGAATTCATCATCGCACTACATTTGTACTTTCAGGAGAGAACAGAGATGTAGCAATGTCTTTGGGACCACTGTACAAGCCACCATAGTGCCATGGGTCCTATTAGCACTGCAGTGCAATGTGTTCCCTTGCATAATGGGCCCCCACTGTAAATTGGGGCTCCTCACACAGTGCCCTGCTGTGCAGGTTGCCCCAATACATATCAATTCACTAGAAGGGCTGTGTAGCTACGTCATGGTAAAGTTACAAACTGTAGCATCTGAGGCTGGATTTCAGTCCCCATTTATTCTTCACGTTTGCTACTGATTTCTGATATACCAAAAATTCTCACTGACACCTAGCAAAGACTAACAATTGTTGAGCTCCCGCAACTATCTTGTCTAATAACGTGGTAGCTGCCCACCTTTTCAAAGACTGGGAAATATCTGCCAGTGGCTTTCTCGAGGATGGCTGTCTTTTCCTTCTCTTTCTCCTTTGCATCACCTTGTTTGAAGGGCAGGATCATGATCATTTCATTCAGGTCCACAGCACCTTCACTGTACATATCAATTCTGTAAAAAGAGAATGCTTTCATGATGCTTGATAACCAACTATACCTATGTAGCTTAGGGGCTGTTCAGAGAGTCCCTAAGGGGTGGCCTGCAGCCACCCCTTTTGCAACCAGATCGGGGTTGTGGAAAATGCATGTCACAGCCCTGATCTGGCCTTTCCAGGGTGCAAAAATGGTGCAATAGATGTGGTGCCGTGGATTTACGGCACTCCTTTGGCTTTCGGAGCTCCTTCGGCACCCATTATAATGATATAATGATAGATTAATACTTATAATATTACTAAGTTTAATGAGAATATCACATAATAGGAAAATTTCAAAGCTACAATTAACTTAATTAACACTGTATCTCATATATAATACTTTAAACAACCCTGCATGTTAACATTAGTGTATTGGCCCTCTTGGAGAAGGAAGAGAACTCATGTAATGACAAGCAGACTGCAGACTTCCAGATGTTGTTGGACTGCAACTCCAACATTCATTACCCCTGGCTAGGACTGATGGGAGGAGGTGCAATCCACCAGTCCATTTGTAGATGGCCACAATTTGTCCCTTTAAGAGAGAGGATGAAGCCAAGGCACATTTTAATTAAAAAAAATACAAAATTAATACGAAGCTAAACACAAAATCAAAGCAATTCGTGGGGAAATCTTACAGCAGTGTCACAGGCATCATCCAACAGATTTACATGAATATATTCCATTCCAAGGAGTGAGGGAAATGTACAGTTGGCCCTTTGTATCCGTGGGATTTTTTTTATCCACAGAATCAATCATGGCTTGAATTTAAAAAAAAAAAAAAAATATCAGAAACCAAACCTTGCCGTTTGCCATTTCTTATTAAGGACACCATTTTGCTACCCCATTGTATATAATAGGAATTGATGATCCATGGATTTTGGTATCCATGGGGGGTTTTGGTACCATATCCCAAAGGATGCTGAGGGCCCCGTGTACGATAATCCTGTCTCTTGCACGTGGATAGGCAGAATGAATGTTTTTCTTGGGGCCCTTTCACAATACAGTTATACAGTTAGTTATAGCACTGCAATTCCACTTTAACTGTCACAGGTACATTCTAAAGAATCCTGGGGTTTGTCATTTGATGAGGCACTAGAATTGCTCTGTGATAGAAAATTCCAAACACTCCTCCCTAAACTTCAAATCCCAGGACTGCACAGGATGGAACCATGGCAATTCAAGTTAAATAATACTGCTATAATTAGGTAGTGTGAAAGGCTTTTTTAAAATATCAATTTCTCTTGTAACAAGAGTGCTTTCCAAGTTAATTTAATTTCATTGATTCCCCGAAACAATCTACTTGCCAGAAAAGGTACTTATTTTAATGGATGGATGGATGGATGGATGGATGGATGGATGGATATATATATATATATATATATATATATATATATATATTTATGCATATGTCTATTCAAAAGAAAGCCACAGTGAATTCAGTGTAGCTTACTCAATGTATGTTTATAGGACTACAGCCTTTCATTGTTCACACTGCTTTCCTATAAAGGAAGAGTATTTTGGGGGAAATTATTTTTTAATATAATTTAATTTCATGTAATTCATACAAAACCTTGGGAAAGTGCATTAAATTTCAGTTTGTTGGGATTAAATGAAAGGCTAGAGTAATGGCAAGCAACATGTAGCCCTCCCCATTATGTTGGACTGCAACTCCCATCATCCATCATCATTAATGCCGATGGCTGGTGCTGATGAGAGCTGTAATCGTACAACAACTAGAAGACCACATGTTGCCCACCCCTAGATTAGTGGATGAACTCTGGAGGAATGACATTTGACTTCTAATGAACAAGTCTATGTGAACTCAGTTCTGTTTGAGAAGTCAACTGAATAAACAGTGCTCCACCCAGCACTTTTTGGTTGCAACTGGGAGTGGCAGTGAGCTGGCATATACTGGCTCATAACTTATCAGCAGATCCTTTATGGTAAGCCAGAGACTGTCATGCACAGTACACAAAAGTAGACATGCAGTAACCAAATTTAGAAATGTTGCAGTACAGTGCTCTCTCCTTGAGGTCCTTCCCATAGAGATTGTATTTCCCTGCAATGTAGTTGAGAATGGCTCGGGTCTGCACCATCTTCATCCCATCAATTTCCACCATGGGCACTTGCTGGAAAAGCAGGAATCCATCTTGTGGAAAGAGAGGAAAAATGTGAAGAATACATTTATTTTCCTTGTTATCACATACACACATGCAGACATATGTCTTTGTGTAAGTACAGTGCACCCGTGCCATATGCAGGTGCATCATACGTGGCTTCAAGCTTACACAGAAGCTGCATGGCAATTAAGCAAATGGTGTGTGTACCTATGGTGTGTGCACCGCAACAATACACCCCACTGTTTGCAATGGGGCACAAGCATACATGGAATTCCCTTTATGTGGGGGGGATCCAGAACGGATCCCCTTCATAAGGGAAGGGCCCACTGTACCAACTGAAAATCCTGGATCACATTACTGGGCACTGTATGACTGAATCACTTGCATCTAGCTCTATAAAACTGAAGTATTTAAAAGCAGAAAGACTGGTAAAATCTATCACATTAAACAAAATATGACTTATAATTACACAATAACATACAGAGGCTGGAAGAAATATTCATCCTCCTTTGACTTTTCCACATGTTGTTTTATTACAATCTAGAATGAAAATGGATTTAATTGACACTGCTAGCACTTGATGCACAAGATACTCATTCTTGTGAAGGTGCAAAATGGTTTCATTATGCCACAAAAGTTAAGTAAACAAAAAGAACCTGTTTTCAATCATTTTCTCCAATCTGTTTCAATGTTAAGGTATCCTTCTGGGATTCAGGTTCTAACTGAAAACAGTGCTGCTCAGTGGTTTTATTCAGTTCATTCAAGTATATATTTACAGTTGTCCACTGGATTCATTGGGGAATCCATTCCGGACCCTGCCATAGATAACAAAAAATGTGGGACCTCAAGTCCCATTGTTTCCTATAGCGGTGCAACATGTGCATGGCTGCATATGCCTCCTTAAAAAAAAAAAAAGGGGGGGGGGTTGCTATCTGCAGAAGCTCAAATCTGCAGATAGTAAGCCTGAAGATAACAAGAGTCCACTGTAGACACCCACACATTCTTTTTCCAGCAGCAGGTGACAGGGAAGCCATTTCTTCTCAGGCCCAGCACTTACTAGACCAGCCCCTCCAGGAAGCAGTCTACATCTGGTCCAGAGGTCCTGGCTGTTATGCTGCAAGGTTGCCCAGCATTCTCAAGTGCTGCCAACCCAACTGCAGGACTGGCTAGACTGAGCTGTGACGCTACCCCACCCATGCTGGGGGTTGCTCCCACAAGGGAGCCATAGCCAGTTCTTATGCCTCCCCCCCCCCTCAAAAAAAATCAAAAGCCAGAAGGCATTTTTGCCGGGTGGGGGGGGGGGGTTTGAAAGTAAATAGTAGTAAATAGTGAATACACAGAGAAAAATGTATTTCTTATGTTAGCTAAGCTACATCTGATTTTCAGCTGGCAAAAGCTGCACTAAGAAATAGATTTGAGTGTCAAGTCATGATTCAATCTATATTTGGGGGAGCTGTCTTCCCTTTCTAATTACAGTATGTAGTGTAACCACACAACCAATGCAAAATAGTCAAAGGAGTGTGAATCCTATTTACATATTAAACATTCAGACAGCATACTCACCTTGCTTTAACTTTTCTAGCTCTCCCTTTGACTGGATATATTGTTCTTCAAACTATTTAACAAACAAACAAAAAAGCAAATTATTTGAAGGATCTCCTGACGTAAAGTGCACAATTCCCAAATGTCAGTATTTTCTAGTTTTTGAAAACCAATGAAGCTTGGGAGCAACTATCTTGATTAGCTTATTCTTTCATGTTCATTTATGGCATTTTTGAGAAAAGAATATCGCTCTAGGGAAGGAGGCTGGAGACAGACAGCTAAAAGTGCTATGTCACTTGAAAACCGATCTGAATGCTAGGCAAAAACAAACTCCACTAATAATTCTTCATAATCAAACATTTACTAGGTAAAAAAACAGTTTAGCAAAATAATTTATGTTCTGATTCCACACAAAGAGTTCAAGTTGATATTGTATATAAAATATTTGTTCTCCTAGTTTTCTCTGGGTTTTCCAGGCTATGTGGCCATGTTCTTGAAGAATTTATTTCCAAAATTTCACCTGCATCTGTGGCTGGCATCTTCAGAGGGTGGTGGCATGTATGTGTGTGTGTGTGTGTGTGTATGTACACACACACACACACACTCTTGTGGGACCCTTGGTTGGGAGGAAGTGATTTACATGTTAATCTCTGTGTTGGTCTGTTGTTGAATGGCAAGGTCTCAGGGTGGGAGGACATGCAAGGTGGAAATGTGTCTATTTAATCCATTGTCTGCAAAGAAAACCCCTGGCCCTGGGTGGTGTTCATTGTCATGTGACTTGCCCAAAGTCACCCATGGCTGAGTGGGAATCAAATCCTAGTCTCCAGAGTCCTAGGCCTCATTCACACTGGTGGCATTGCTCTGGAACGAACTGGTCAAATTCGGGGGGCTCCCTCCGAAGCAAGTGCTGACTACCAATCAGGGGCATTTTAACACAAATGCCCTCTTGGAAAATTTGGCTTTAAGGTGAAGGTGCCTGGCTGTCAATCAAAGTTAGTTCCGCGATGGTCATAGGTGACGTTTCCAGCACTGATAGGGGCATCAGAAGTGTGCTTTCCACCCCTCCCTTTTTTTAAAGGACCAGGCACCACTTGTCAAATTTAAAAACCTCTGGGGTGTGTGTGTGTTGTGGGCATTTGGGTCAGTGTTGTAGATTATGATCTTCCCTTGGCCCCATTTTCAACCCCAAAATGAAAGCTAGTGCCATCTCTGTAGCCTGTATCCTACTCCCTTGGCACCCCAGAATGCCTCATACACAGGTAACAACAACAACAACAACAACAACATTAATTCCTCACCTCGGAATGCCAGAAAAGGATGCATTTTTTTTTTTTTTTGGCTTTCCCTAGGCTACCCCTGAATTCCTTAGAGACAGTAGCAAAAGCTGCATCAATTTGCCAATTTGCCTAATTGGAAAGAGAAGCATTACATTCGATTTCTAACAATCGTTCGCTTTGCAGCAATCATTCCAAAGGAAAAAATAGGCTACCCCTGAAGACAGTAGCAACAGCTGTATCAATTTGCCAAGTTGCAACATTACAGTCAAATTCTAAGGGGCCATTCATTCTCATTGCAGCAGTCATTCCAAAGGAAAAAATATGCACATTTTTAGCCAAAAATAATTAAAAATAATAAAATCCAAAGGAAAAAGGTCTCTGCTGGATAGCAGAGGCTTCCCTTGCTGTAGCGCCCTGACTTGCCCTGACTTGACCCTTGCTCCTGCTCATGATCTATCTATATATCTATATATATCTATATATCTTTACCTACAAACATGCGCATTTTTGGCCAAAAATAATTTTAAAAAAATAAAAATCAAAGGGAAATGGTCCCTGATGGATAGCAGAAGCTTGGTCTCTTCTGCTCCCCCTGACCTGCCCTGAATTGACCCCATCAGTCACCCCCTTTTTGCCTCCTGTCACCCTTTGCATCCAGCAATTCCCCTTTTTTTGGCTCTTTCCTCCTCCTCCTTCTCCCCCTCCCCTCCGATGAGGGGAGGGAATGCTCTGACCTCTGCCCGCCCCCTGACCCTAATCCCTCCCTGAATTTGCCCCAAACATGATCGAGGGCAAGTTCATATTTCGCTGAATCCGGTCTTTTGAGAAAAGACGGATTTTAGCCCAATTCTGGATACCCCAGGGTAAGGGGCATTTCCTTGTGCAAGCCTCGACATGGATTGTGACAGAATCAGGCCCAATATGAACTTCACGTGCAAGAATCGATTTCAAAACCGATGTAAAAGGTAAAGTGAATGGCCCCCTAGCCCACTATTTATTGTATATAATGGGACTTGAGCATATATGGATTTTGGTGTTTGCAGGAGGTCCTAGATCCAAATCCCAGTAGATACCAAGGGCCCACTATACAGAAAAAAAACAGAGGTATGCTATCATTTCTAAATATGGCTATTTAGACCTTTAATTTAATTCTGTTTTGCTCCAGAGGGGATTGCCCTTGGAGTGCCATGAGAAATGGAAGAGAGGACACACAGGGAGGAGGGAACATTCCCTCTCCACCAATGCAACATTAGCTAAATATAGCAGAGAGGAAATCCATACTACTGTCCTGCAACATATCTTCTTGCCAAATTAATTTTGGGTGAGAACTGGAAATACACTTGGACACCACATTTAGATCACCTCAGAGTAAATTGCACATTGCCAAAAGAAACCGAGGGAAGCATAAGACGCCTCCTGAATTTTCCCAAACTCTAACCATTGCACCACATTGTTTTCCAAGAAATAACTACAGTTCTTCCAACAGCAAGAATCAGCTGCCTGCATTGGTCTGTTCACTATGTGTAATGGTAAACCCAGCTTCTGAAGTGAGTGAGTACTGGCATGAAATTAAAACTCCTCTTTCCAAACCTGCAACAAAGGATTTAACCACTTATCATTATAAGCCAGTACCTCAAATGAATTCTTAAACAGATATGATCTATTTGAAAAGCAACTGAAAACAAACCTCAATCCCAGCTGCAGCCAGCAGCCACCTTATGGGTTCCATTCGGCCTCTTGTATTGAAGTAGTGAAGCTTAGGTTTTCCAGCCATGTTTCCAAGTGTTTTCTATCCTGTTTTGACAAAAAGGATAGTTTTAAAATGAAATTATATATGGAAAGTGGAAAATTAAAGAAACAGCAGGACAGCTTTTAAAATCTTTATTTTGCTTTTGTTGTTGCTTTTAGCAGGAAATAAACTGATATTTAAAAAAATGAAGAATACTTTTATTTCATATTGCATACAGTACACATAAACTACGATACTAAAAGAAGTTAACAATATTTAGGCCTGTTACAGACAGGCCAAAATAAAGCTGCTTCGAGTCACTTTGGAGGTATGGTATTTCAATGATGCATGTGTCCTAAGAGTCCAAAAGCCGCACCAAAGCCATGCTCCAGTCCTAAGGACTGTAATGCAGCTTTGGTGTGGCTTTTGGACTCTTAGGACTCATGCATCATTGAAATACCATACCTCCAAAGTGACTCGAAGCAGCTTTATTTTGGCCTGTCTGTAACAGGCCTTAGTCTCATTTGAGGTTCATATCCCCTGCCCACAGAGCAAACCTCTTCATCAGATATTGCTTGTGTCTTAAAATCAGTTATTACACACACTATCTCCCTCGTCTCTCAACCATTTCTCCAAATCTCTGCCATCTGCCATATTTCAATTTAATAAAAAGCAAAAGATAATGTCCTCTTTCTGAAATGAAACTTTTAATTTCCTTCTCAAGGTTTTTATTCCTGTTCTAGCCTTTATGTTGATTTTTCTTCACTACAGTTTTATCAACTGGCTACTGTTCTTAGAACAGTGAAAGTCTCACAGAACCGTCTTACACACATGAATTCAAAAGTAAACCCCATTGAGTCCAATGGGGCTTAGCCTCAGCTACATGGGTCTAAATCATACAGCAGTTTTCAAACGATGGAAAAACCAACAAGAAAATTAAATGAAAAGGCTGATTTGTTAAGTACCTCATTTTTTGAAGAATGGGGAGGTTACCCATTTGGGTAGGTTCCATTTTTAAGTTCTTCATCTAAGAAGAAAGAACTGAACCACTAATTGAATGTAAAAGTTGATGAACAGCTTGAGTGGAGTTTTTCACTCCAGTTTCATCCACGTTTCTGAAAAAAAGATCCCATTTTGGTGGGATACAAATCCAAATAAATAAATAAATAGATTGAACTCTACAGACTTCCTATCTCCTGCTTTGGGTTCTTTCTCAGGATAAGCTAACCAATGTTTCTGGCCAAGGGATTTTAGGGGACACTTCCAGAGAGTAGCTTCCTAGTCTTCCAATTCATCACTGTGGAGGTCCCAGCTCCATGCAGAATTGCTATCAACTGGCCACACTGTCACTCACCACTCCAGTGTATGCCCTTTGTCATGTTCTATCCAGTTACATGTAGCAAGAGCGAGTGACATGAAGCAAGATCCACTGTTGTTTGGTTCAACTTTATGGCCCATTTCCCCCATCCTTTCTTCAAGATCCCTCCATGAACATGCATGCAGGAAGGTATATTTGTACACTAGAATGCAAGCATATGCACACACAGCCTGCAAGATGTATATAATGGTTGTTGTTCTATGCCTTCAAGTCATTTCTGACTTATGGTGAACCTAAAGTGAACCGATCATGGGGTTTTCTTGACAAGATTTGGAGCATGTTTGCCATTGCCTTCCCCAACCCAATGGGTTTCGTGGCCCAGTGGGGAATTGAACCCTGGTCTCCAGAGTTGTAATCCACCACTCAAACCACTACACCACACTGGCTCTCTACAGGTTTTAAAAAGCACAGCAGTTTCCTCCACTTCCTGCAGCTTTGTTCAAAGAGATCCAAAACTTTTGCCTTTACACTTCCATCCCTCTATAACAAGTAGACAGTGGAGTGACTAAACTGCATTGGACAGCCTGGCATAAAGAAGGCTTTATCCCTTTACTCCCCCACTCTAGTGATCTGATCAGAATTTGGATCCATGATGACCCTGCTAGTTATTTGCATGAAAAAGAAACTTGACCATTTTCTGCAGTCAAACTCAAAACCAACCACCAGAGAGACAATCCATACCAGACAACAGTGGAAGACAAAAGAATTGTGTGTGTGTGTGTGTATTGTGCCTTCAAGCTGCCTGTTGACTTATAGAAACTGCATCAATTTCATAGGGTTTCCATAGGCAAGGAGTACTCAGAGGTTGTTTTGCCAATTCCTTCCTCTGAAATACAATCTGCAGAACCCGATGTTCATTGGTGGCCACCCAACTAAGTATTAACGCTTACGTAGCTTCTAAGATCAGATGAGATCTGGTGTCTTTAGTCCTTTTATTTAATTATTTAGCCCATTTATTTACTTATTTAGTAAAATAAATAAAATTATACTGTATTCCTTTATAGTGGAATTTTAAGGAGGCAGATAAAACAATAAACAATTTAAAACAATTCCACATTGAAACAAGAAGTGTCTTAAACACATGATGAAAAGTTAAAGCAGCCTGAAATGCTGCAATAATTTAGAACTAGGAATATATACATTTAAGTTACATTAAGCCCCAAAGGCATTAATAAAAAGCCAGGTCTTGACAGGGTGCCAGAAATAAAGCAAAGCTGGTAGCAGTCAGGGAGGGCATCCCACAATTGGGGTGCAATAGCCAAGAAGACCCTCTCCCGTTTTCCCCCACAATATACTGCTCCCTGCAAACAATACTTGGGAAGATTATATACATACACACTGTATATATATATAGATAAGCACATCAAGTATTTTTCAAATAACTAGATGCTAAGCTTTTTTGTGGGGTTTTCGAGCTATGTGGCCATGTTCTAGAAGAGTTTTTTCCTGACGTTTCGCCAGCATCTGTGGCTGGCATCTTCAGAGAAAGCCATTTTGCACTTTGTCGTAACTAGCCTCCTGAATTCAGGCCAGTAGCAAACTAGCAGCCGGGGCAGCTCCTTTAAGATTGGTGTTATGTGTATTCCAGCTTCGGGGGGGGGGGGGGGGGGACTGCATTAGCTGCAGCTTCTGGCTCATTTTCAAGGGCAGCCCCATGTAAAATTCATTACAATCACAGTCTAATTGAGAAGTTACAGTGCATGAACCACTATAGATAACTTATCCTTGTCCAGGAAAAGCAGTAGTCAAAGTCTGCTGGTGCCAAGCCTTCCAAGCTACAAAGTCCATTTGGGCCTCCAATGGCAGGGATGGCTCTTGAAATACCATCAAGCTGTGCACCTGTTCAGGAGGACCAGATGTCATAACCACAAAGGAGGACAAGACACCGCAGAATGTAGGACATTCAAGGACAATGGAGGACAGTACAAAATAAAAACTTGAAACACTAATAAAAATATAAGCTAATTTCACATGGTTTATTTACAGCTGCATATACTGTATTTTTATTACAATACAGTGGACCCTTGTTATACGCTGGGGTTTGGTTCCAAGATCCCCCATGTATAACAAAATCCGTGTATGCTCAAGTCCCATTAAATATAATGACATAGCAAAATGGTGTCCCTAATAATAAATGGAAAATCAAGGTTTGATATTGGAAATTTATACTTTTTTTTGAACATTTTCAAACCGTGTATGCTTGAATCCGTGTATAACAAATCCGTGTATAAGAAGGGCCGACTGTACTGACTATACTGAATTTTTATTATATACTCAGCCATATTTGGGTGATGACTTTTTCTTCAATAACATGCCTTGGTGGCTTGCAATACACTTATAAAATCCTGCAAAAGTCAAGGGGTGCAATTGTGGAGGGCTGACTGTACCTCCCTCTTATTGAGAGTCAGCTTCAGTTCCCTGGCCCTGATCCAGCATCCAGGCACTGATCCAGCATCTGTACAATCCCAACCCTGATCCTAATTTAGGTCACGGACTGTGTTTCTTCCCTAGACAACCCACCTTGCCCTTATGGACCCTTACAAAAACTAACCAAAAGGAAATGTTTCCATTCCTTGGTTTACTTTGCTCAGTTTTTTTCTTTGGCTAACCAAGGAGGAATTACATCTCTGCTTTTCTTTGTGTGTCTTCTGATTGTAAGGCTAAACGCAGGGAATTGCCAAATGGGTAAATTGCTCCAGAGAGCCAGTGTGGTGTAGAGGTTTGAAGGTTTGCAACCCTGGGGACCAGGGTTTGATACCTAGCTCAGCCATGAAGCCCACTGGGTGACCTTGGGCAGGTCACACTCTCTCAGCCTCAGAGGGAGACCATGGCAAAGCTCCTCTGAACAAATTTTGCTCAGAAGACCCCATGATAGCTTCACCTTAGGGTCACCATAATGACTTGAAGGCACACAACAACAACAACAACAACAGCTAACTGCTCTGAGAAGCTTTGAGGCTGAAGAGAGGAGTATAAATACTCTAAATGAAAAGTAATATATATACATGGGAAGCTATCTAGACTAGTATTGTCAATTATGACGAGCAGAGGCTCTGGTGTTTTAGGCAGGAGTCTTTCCAAGTCTTTCCTCCCTGAAGATCCTTATTGATTTTTATTCCATTTACAGGCTGAGTCTCCCTTATTCGGAAATCCAAAATCCAGAATATTCTTTTATATGGCTAGTTGAGATAGCAACACGTTTGCTTTTTTGACAATTCAGTAGACACAAACTTTGTTTCATGCACAAAATTGTATTAAAACATTGTATAAAATGACCTTTTGGCTATTTGTATAAAGTGTAATATGGAAATTAAATGACGTTTATGCTGAGACTTGAGTCCCATCTTCAAGATATCTCCTTATGTGCATGTAAATATTCCCAAATCCAAACAAATTCCAATTTCAAAATACCTCTGGGTCCCAAGCATTTTGGCTAAGGGAGACTTAGCCTGTATTGATCGGAAATTATTCTACATTATAAAAAGTTTCTATGACTAAGGTTCAATCTGAGGAAAACTGCAGTGTGACAAGCCTTATAATGCATACTTTTCAGATTTTGGAAGACATTGTTGTCAATGGCAGGCCTTCATGGGAGGTTCAGCCCCGAAAATGTGAGACAGGTATCCCCTACTGAGAGTGACCAGATGTCATAAGCCCAAAGGAGGACAAGGCACTGCAAAATGGCCAAGAAAAATGGAGGACGTGACCAAATAAAAGCTAAAAAACTTAATATAAATTCATGCTTCATAGGAGTTTATCACACAAAGGAGATTGGGAGTGTATCCCGTGAATATCCTGGAAAAATCATGTAATTACACAAAATGATGTCACACAACGTCACACAAAACCCACTATTAAAGTGGTCGCAAAGAAGCATTAACACACATCTTTTTACTTTGGGGATTTCAGCGACAATGCATTTCTGATATCACATAAAAATAATAACCATTCGCGCAATTGCTTGCCATTTTCACTTTATTTGCCGGATGCTTTAAATGCACTTTAATCTCTCTCTAAGGCTAAAATTAGTACCAGTGTGATCAACTCCTCAAAAGGGAGGACATTTTGGAATCCCTCCTGGAAAAGAAGGCTGAAATGGAGGACATGTCCTGGAAAAGTAGGATGCCTGGTCATGCCCTTTGTGATCTCCCAAATACTAACCATGCCTGACCACTAAAATAGAAAAGATGGGGTGTATTTAGGGTAGGATGGGGATGAAGCCAAGGCTCTCGAGAGGAATTACGCAGCCAAGCAGTAACTGCAGAAGGAGGGGAAAGAAGCCCTCAACTCCTGTCACTTTTGTTACTGTTGCAGTGTGCCTCAGGGCAACCCAATCCTTGCCAATCCTTGGCAAGGCTTGCTCAGAGGAGGTGTGCCATTGCCTTCCCTTGAGGCTGAGAGAGTGTGACTTGCCCAAGGCCAGCCAATGAGTTGTCATTGTCATTGGAGATTCGAACCCTGCACTTCAGACCCTCAAACAACTACAGAAACCAAGAGAAGGTGCCAAGGCCCTTTGGGTGAGTTGCCAAACCAGTCCTTATGTAACCTCTCTCTTTTCTTTTCTGCAGCCTTGCAGTTCTGCAAAAACAAACACCCTCCCGCCTCTTCTTCACCCAGAACTTTCTTTTGGAAGGAAAGGGTTTGAAAAATTAACTCTTTCTTTCTTTCTTTCCTTTTTTTTTTTTGGCCTGGGCATGTCACACTCTCTCAGCCTCAGAGGATGGCAGTGGCAAGCCCACCTCTGAAGGAAACTGCCCAGAAAAACCCACAGAAGCCATAACAACTTGGAAGGCACACCCAGCAACAAACCCCAAACTTTGCCCTGGGGTGCCAGTCACACTCTCTCAGCCTCAAGGGAAGGCAATGGCAAACCACCATCATCATCTCTGAAGAAACTTTGCAAAGGATCGTTTCATAATAAGTCGGGAAAACGACTTGAAGGCACACAGCAACAACCACAGCTGGCAGCCCTTGTAGCTTGAAGGCATGACCCTCAAGGGCACAATAGTGCAAGTTGTTTTAACACAAACCTCAAAGGCACACACCCTGCCTGTTTACACACAAGTCAAGGAAAGAGTGGACTCTTTGGTTTCCCCAGCCCTGCTTTCTCAAGCCCTCCCTTCAGCAAAGCCACTGTACAAACAGACACACAACACAACACTAAAAAGAGGGCTAAGGTTTAGGCACAAACAACCCCAGAAAAATACTTAACAGCACTGAAGGGGCTCAGCTCAGGCACCAAAGGGACTCCAGCCTTTGAGGGCGGGAAGGAAGCAGTTCAGGGGCGGTTTAGGAGAGGCATTTCAGGGAGGAGTTGTTGTTTTTTAAAACGAGCCTTCCCCTCCATTTCTTGCCATGGAGGCTTTTGGTTTTTTTGGAAAGGGGAGGTTTCACATTGCAATGTCTCTCAGTCACCAACACCCCCCAAAGGAATGGCCTCAAAAGATCTGCCAGCAAGGGGGGAAAAGCTGGTCTGCCAAGGGCTGCAAAAGTTATGGCTGGCTAAGCAAAGCTTTGGTTGCTGTTGTTGTTGTGTGCCTTCAAGCCAGTTCTGACTTATCATGGGGTTTTCTTGGCAATGTTTGTTCAGAGGGTATTTGCCATTGCCTTCCCCTGAGGCTGAGAGAGTGTAACTTGTCTAAGGTCAGCCCTTGAGCAAACGTTGTTGTTTGCTGTTGTGTGCCTTCAAGCCGTGTCCAATTTATGGCGATCCTATCGTGTGATTTTCTTGGCAACAACAGCAACATGATGTTTCTTTATCATTCTCTTTTCAACAAAGGGCAGTACCTCAGAACATATATACAACCAAAAGTGAATGATAAAACACAACACTATAAAATGCTAAAATAATGTACCAATATGCTAAAAACAAAACGCCTAAAATCTACTAATATGCTAAAAAGAAAATGTTCAGAGGAGGTTTGCCATTGCCTTCCTCTGAGGCTGAGAGCGTGTGACTTGCTCAAGTTCACCCAGTGGGTTTCATGGCCCAGATGGGAATTGAACCAAATGTACTGAGCCCCAAAAGCCAAAGCAAAGAGGTTCTAGTCCCCCTCCTCCAGCTGAATCCTTTAGTTTCCTCTCCCTCCATCGACATCCTTGTGGGGAAATGAAAAGTCATAAAGGGAAAACTGTGGAGCTGAATCCGCACTGAAGAAATAATCCAGGTTGGCACCATTTTAACTCCCATGGTTCGATGCTATGGGATTCTGGACAGTGTGGTGGCGGCAGAACTCTTTGGCAGAGAAGGCGAAATGTTTCACAAAACTACAGTGCCCAGAATTTCATAGCATTGAGCCATGACACATAAAGTAGTACCAAGCTGGATTATTTCTGCAGTGTGGATGGAACCAAAGGGGGCAAGGTTCCCTGGGCATCCATCCTCCTGATTGTATGGATGGTGCTATAAAAACCTTGTCTGGAAACAGAGAGGGAAAAACCCTGTCCACCCGAAATGCTCCACAAGTAAACATATAAATAGTGTCCTATGAGGACAGTTTGGAGATTAATGGTAGTATTGGGATAATAATAGTTGTATTATTCCACCCATCCTTCCCAAGGCTGCTGGCCTTCAGCTGCAAAGCTGTAAAGGAATTTTTCTAGCCCAAATACTAACCTGCTGCTGGAACTGGAAGAGTATCTGCAAGTTCTTCTCATGCACAAGATAGAATATGTGTGAAAGTCTCTTATAAAGCCCCAGGGAGAAGTGAGAACCACCCACCAGGAGGAGAAAGTCCTCTCTGTGAGCACATGGGTGTGCCTTTAGTGATAATGTCTTTTCACCTACAGCTCAGTGATATCGTGGCCTTTTATGATTGCCATCTACCAAAGGAAATGTTCTTTCTTTCACCCATGATGTTATGTCACAAGAGGTTGGTGACCAGATGTCCTAATCACAAATGAGGGCAAGGCACCCCAAAATGTAGGGCATTCGAGGAAAATGGAGGACGTGGCCCAATGAAAGCTAAAAAACAATCATATGAATTCATACTTCTTAGCCATGCTCAACATGGAGGACATTTTTTGAATTCCTCCTGGACAGAAGGCTGAAATGTGGGACATGTCCAGGAAAAGGAGGGCATTGGATCATTCTGAGTGCAGCTGTGCTGTGTACATGTCTTTTTACTATACTCCACCTATTGCTGTTCTTGTGTGCAATCAAGTCGTTCCCAACTTCTAGCAATGCTATAATGGAGTTTTCTTGGCAAGATTTGTTCAGAGGCGGTATGTGATTGCTTTTCCCTGAGGCTGAGAGGGTGTGACTGGCCCAAGGTCACCCAGTGGATTTTGTGGCCAAGCAGGAATCAAAACCTGGTCTTTGTAGACCAACACTCAAGCCACTGCATCACACTGGCTCTCATACCATGCAATAATCTCATACATTTTATCAATATCCAGGAGGTTGGTTGCTCCTGCTAGAACATGCAGACAAAGGCATAACCCACCAGACTGCTGAATGAGTGGCATCTGCATTGAGGGTTATGGGCTTCTAGTCAATGGATTGGTTTGCATGAAGAAGGCCACAGATTCAGCTCATGGCTTTCTACAATTAACAGTATTTCAGCACAGCTGGAAGGTCACCACTTGAGACTTGAGGAGTTCTCTGCTGGTCAGAGGAGGAGGAACCAGGGTAGGTGGACTCATAATTGAGCTTCATATGTTCTAAGAAGCATCATGTGTTCTGATTGTTATGGGAGAAACAAATCTGCATGTAGCCTGACAGTTCATATCAGAGATGAGAAATGTACATACCTTCAACCTTTGTTGAACTGTAATATCCAGTGGCATCACTAGTGACACCAGGTCAGGCCCTTCCCTTCGACAACTCCCCTCCCCGGCAGCACTGCCCCACACCAGGTGACACCAGGGGTGGGGAACACCACTGTTAAGGGCAATGGATAATGGGAGTTGTAGTCCAACAAGATTTGGAGGATTAAAAGTTCCTCATTCCTGCTTTACATATATCGTACAAGTTCCCAGGCTCAGTTCATGGCACCACCAGTAAAAGGGATCTATGGTCACAGGTCTGGGGTGGCGGGGAGGAAGGGAAATGGTGTAGAATGCTTAACTTCTGTTTACCTGAATATTCGGATTGCTTTCTCAGATAATATTCTGTCTTTTAAAATGGCTTATTTTTGATCTTCTAGTGCAATCTGTTGTTGTTGTTGTTGTTGTTGTTGTTGTTGTTGTGTATCTCCAAATCATTTCCAATTTAGGACAACCCTAAGGTGAATTTGTACTATTTTTTGGGCATGTTTCTTCAGAAGGGTGCCATTGTCATCCTCTGAGGCTGAGAGAGTGTGACTTGCTCAAGGTCACCCAGTAGGTTTACATAACTAAGCTGGGATTTGAACCCTGATCTCCAGAGTTGTAGTCCAATGCTCAAAGTACTACACCATGTCCTAGTCATTGATCATTCATATATCAGTCTCTAATAGTTGCTCTACGTGCTTCCATTGCTGGGCAAAACACATAGCTGGCATCAGATGGTATCACTTATACTTTCAGGCTGTGTCAGGTCAGTGTTTGATGGGTAATCCATCCATTCTATGTATACATGCAGATGCAGAAAAGCTCATCCAGGGTGGAGGCGAGGGAGGCACGTGTTTCTGCTGCTGCTGCCTGGCTCGCCTGTGTTGTGACTCTGGGTTGCAGCCTGTTGCTGCGAGGAGGAGGGAGGGAGGCTTGGCTTGGCTTGCTGGGCCTGTGGCTGGCTTCCCAATTGCCTGCCTGCCTGCCTTGCCCTCTTTCTTGTTGGATTGTCTTGGCTATTCTTCAGACTGGTACACACACACACACACACACACACACACACACACACACACACTCTGACACAGACACATACACACACACATAATATACACACACAGACACACACAAACTACAATTCCCAGGATTCCCTGGTTTGACAAGGGAATTGCCTCCACGCTTCCAGATCACAGCCCCAGAGAAAGAGTCTACAGTATATCAATAATAATAATAATAATAATAATAATAATAATATCTTTATTTCTATACCGCTTTACCAAAGAGATCAAAGCGGTTTACAAATTGGGGGAAAAGGTATACATTTCATCATATTACAATACAAATTACAATCAGAAATGGACTTACATAAAACATCATATAAAAACAGTTTAAAATCTCACAATCGCGGGTTAAACATCTTGAGGTGCTAGGGTTGCCATAACCCGGCGGCCCCCGTGCCAATCACGGTTTTGGGGGGCCCCTCCCGGTCCCAGTCCGGTTTGGGCCCCCACCCATGCCTTGTTCCCGGTTTGGGGGCCCGCTCCGGCCATTGCCACTGCTGCTAATGCGGCTGCTGCGGCGCCAACCCACCTCCTCCTCCAGCTCCGCCTTCCTCCTCTTCCTCGGCGGCAGAAGCACCGCCACCACTGCGCCTCCAGTGTGAGGGCTTGCGCGCTGCCCAGGCCTCAGCAGGGGCCAGTGGCAGCGCGCGTGCCTGCCCCACTTTCCTCCACACGCACGCGCCTGCCCCACTTCCCTCCACGCGCACGCGCCTGCCTGCCCTGCTTCCCTCTGCACGCGCCTGCCTGCCCCGCTTTCCTCTGTGTGCGCGCGCCTGCCCGACTTCCCTCCACACACGCGCGCCTGCCTGCCCCGCTTTCCTCCGGGTGCGTGCGCCTGCCCGACTTCCCTCCACACACGCGCGCCTGCCTGCCCCGCTTCCCTCCGCACGCGCCTGCCTGCCCTGCTTCCCTCCGCGGGCGCCTGCCTGCCCCGCTTCCCTTCGCACGCGCACGCCTGCCCTACTTCCTTCCGCGCACACGCCTGCCCCGCTTCCCTCCGCGCACGCGCGCCTGCCCCACTTTCCTCCGCGCGATCGCACACGCCTGCCCCGGTTCTCTCCGTGCGCACGCCTGCCATGCTTCCCGCCGCGCACGCGCGCCAGCCATCATAAGGAGGAGGAGGGGGGAGAGGAGGAGGAGGAGGAAGGAGCCGGAGGAAGGGTGCCTGAAGGCCAGGGCAGAATTGGGCTAGAGGAGGAGGAGGAGGAGGAGGAGGAGGAAAGCTGAGTCAGTGGCCATTAGGTCTGCCTTGGTATTTTGGAGTTTTTAAATTATATTTAAAAATATAAAATACTTATTTTATTTAATTTTTTAAATTTTTATTATTGCTTTTTATTTTTTATTTTATTAATTTTTATTATTGCTTGTTTTTGTTTTATTTCATTAATTTTATTATTGCTTGTTTTTGTTTTATTTCATTAATTTTTATTATTGCTTGTTTTTGTTTTATTTCATTAATTTTTATTATTGCTTGTTTTTGTTTTATTTCATTAATTTTTATTATTGCTTGTTTTTGTTTTATTTTATTAATTTTTATTGTTGCTTGTTTTTGTTTTACTTCATTAATTTTTATTATTGCTTGTTTTTGTTTTATTTTATTAATTTTTATTGTTGCTTGTTTTTGTTTTACTTCATTAATTTTTATTATTGCTTGTTTTTATTTTATTTTATTAATTTTTATTATTGCTTGTTTTTTATTTTATTACATTAATTTTTATTATCAAATATATACACCCCTGCCTTGTTTTTTATTTATTTTTTCATTATTTTTTATTATTAAATATATGCAAGTGCATTTTCTGTGTATTTTATGGTGCTTTGAATGCTAACAAGTCTGCCTTTCTTGGCCAATTATAGTGGTGGTGGTGATGATGATGATGATGATGGTGGTGGTGGTGGTGATATTGATATCAACAAGCCTCTGAGGCACAGCCAATGTAACTTGCTGTGATTTTTACAAACTCATGCGCAGTGAAGAAAAACCACCGTCCCTTGCCCAAGTACACACTACTGAGAAGTAAAGTTGAACCCGAGGGCAAGTACATTTCTGCCATCTGTCTAAGAATAATGCCAAAATGTCCTCCATTTTGATCATGCCTAAAAACATGCATTTATATTAACATTTTTAAAAAAACCTCAATTTTTTGTGCGTCCTTCATTTTTTATAAAAATGTGTCCTACATTTGAAAATGTTGCCCTACATTTGTCCTACATTTGTCCCGGTTTGGAGGTCCTCACTTATGGCAACCCTATGAGGTGCACTTCAATTAGTGGATAACTTTATAAAGAGTCAGGAGGGTATGCTAGGCGGAAAAGCATACTTGAAAGCATACAGAGAAGAACTGAGTCAACTCTCTTGAGGGAGTTTATTCCAGTACACAGGAGCTATAGCTGTAAATGCTCGTTGGTGAGTTACAGATAATCTCACTCTGGAGTACTCAAGTAAGTACTTGCCTGTTGTTCTGAGAGTGCGGGGCAGATTATGTAAGGAGAGGTGTTCCCTCAAGTAACTCAGGCCCAAGCCATATAGGGCTTTATAGGTGATGACCAACACTTTGTATTGAGCCCGGAATCAGTGTTGCCAATTTAAGTCCACTTCTGCTGCATTTGGATTTAATAATGATAATAATAATGGTGATGATGATAGATAGATCTTGTAGCACCTTTGAGACTCACTGAAAGAAAGTTGGCAGCATGAGCTTTCCTAGACTTAAGTGTACTTCCTCAGATGCATGGGAATTGTAGTTTATTGTGGCACCAGAGCTCTTTCTCACAAAACTACAATTCCCAGGATTCCATAGCACTGAGCCAGGGCAGTTAAAAGGGTCTCAAACTGGATTATTTCGGCAGTGTGGTTGCAGCCTAACACGTTTCTATTTGGCACAAAACTTCCTGGACCCCCTGTTAGGAAGGATCTAATTAGGGGAATTTAATTAGCTCAAATATAGCCGAGAGGTGGCCCTAACAACACCACGTGCCAGAATTGGGTCCCAACAGTGTATACCAGAGGTCAACAGCAAGCCCCAAGAGAAAGAGACGCTAATACCAATTAGGTCCAATAAAAGGGTAACGTTTATTAAAGCACAGGACAACTACACAGCAAAAAGGGGAGCACACACACACACACACACACACACACACTCAATGCTACAGCAGGGGATGGGTGAATTCAGGAGATAGGTTTGAGAAAGAGAGGCACCACTAGGGAATACTACCTTAGAAGTCTTCTCCGGGAAGTCCGATGAAGCTTGGATGGATAGTGGGTCACAGCCACGGAGCATGGGGGAAGAGGGCCGCGGGAGCTAAGAGCAGAGTTCAAACTCATGTGGACTAGTTTGCACCCAGGAAATAGAACAAGGAGGGTCCAAAAACTCGGGGTTCTTATAGGGCGAAACGTATCTGGAGGCTAGGAATACTTGCTAGACAAGGTGTTGATTGCTTGGGCTTTGTTAAGCCAAGAGCAAGTAATGTGTTGCACGATGCATTTAGGTCTGGACACAATTCGGAGGGGCATCTGACTTGATTCCTGAGTCGTTAAGCTGATCACAGGTTCATCAGGTGTGAGGCCAAGTCTATTGTCTTACTTGGGTAAGCAGTGGCGATTCTGGTTTGGCGACTCCCAAACTTCCTATGGAAGGGGTCATAGCACCGACCGCATGTACCCAAAATTTTATTAAAACCAAACTTTGCAACACCCCTTCATGTCAAAATAAACATCTTAAAAGTATTAGAAGGACTGAAAGATTCTTTGTTTGGTTCAATGCTAATTTTGAGAGTTGAAATAAGTTACAATTATTTTTTATTCAATTAGGGTTACGTTTATTTGCAAAAGATCAACCATATTAACATTACGGGAATGTTCTGGGGCTTTTGACTTAATATTCCCTGTAATATGGTGGAGCGGGGGGGGGGGATCCGTGAGTTTTGGTAAAACCTGCCGGGAAATATCTTCAAGGCTTGTTGGCAACACTGTTGGAAAGGCTCTAAGTTCCATGACAATTTCCACAGAAGTATCCATGTTATTGTTGCATCAAACACAGCAAGAAATCCTATGGTGCATTTAACCTGAGAGTGCCCCACAGTCGAGCACATATCTCCTCAAGCATGTTTCTGTTTGTAAAATCTATCAGTTTACATTTGTTTCCTTTAGATCTTGCACATCTAGAAATATTTTTAAGCAGAGTGGTATCTATGCTGCATAGTCATGGCAGTTTAATATGTCATGATTCCATCCTAAGGAATCCTGATCATTGTACTTTACTGAGGAATTTAGAGTATTTTTGCTACCAAATGCCAGTGTATCCACCAACACACCACCCCAGGAAACCTTGCAAAAGAATGGGATGAGTACAGTCCGTCCTCGCCTTACGCAGGGGATCTGTTCTGGATCCCTCCACGTAAGGCGAATTCCGCCTATGCTCGAGCCCCATTGGAAACAATGGGGCTCGTGTGCGGCGGCGCGGCGGCGCAGGTGCGCGCAGGGCGCAACGGGCGCATGCGCCCATTCAATTAAATGTGACGTGCTGCCCCTTGCGCCCCGCGCGTGTGCCGCGGCTTGAGCGTATACGCTCAAGTCCGCGTATGGCGTGCCCGTGTATGGCGTGGGCGCACTGTATATCCAGAGGCAATAACAACCAACAAAATCCAAAGAACTACATCAGGACAACTCATGTTTCTTTAGTACAATCTGGAAGACTGCCCCATCCCACCTCTCATGTCATTCTGTGTGCCAACAATAGCCTATGAAATATAATATCTTGACTTTGTGTATCAAGGATTGCAGCAGGATTAGGAAGACTGGGAAAATTGGAAGTTTAAAAGGGTCAGAACCCACAGTTATCCAGCGTATTAGGCACAATTGCACAAATGGTTTTCACACAACGTTGCACACAAACCACTTAGAATCCAACAAGAAAGTGACATGACCCAGGAAAAAAGCATTTTCGGGAAAATATCGGAAAGTCATTTCCATTTAATTCATGAATTCACTTTTTTTGCACAATTGCTGTAGTGTGAAAGCTACTTGTGGTTTATTCATGGGATTCTCCCTGTTTTTGTGTTTGTTGCCAGATTTCCCATGGTTCTTTGGGGTGAGTTTACTTCCCGTGCCACAGAATAAGCAAAATAATGCTTGTCTGAATCCCAACACGCTCCTCTCTCTCTCTCTCTGTTTCCTGCTTCCCAAACTGTCTTCTTTAAGGGATTTTGGACTTCAGTTCCCAGAATCCCAGGCTATTGGCCAACATGGCTGAGGCTTCTGGGAGCTAAATTCCAAAATCTGTTAAAAAGGACAGTTTGGGAATTTTAGGCCCAGGAGAAAGAAGCCTTTTACAAGATGTAAACCAACCCTTCAATTTCGGGGGCAGGGGGCGGGGCGGGCAATATAACCCCAACATCTCAACTGCAAATTGTGGGGTGTTGCCATGACAGCTAAAAGTGGAATCACAGCACTATAGCTGTATGGTATCAAAAGGCCCTAGACATGGTTTTCCTTGCCTCTAACCCAGGCAGTGGGGAACCACTCAGGACTTTTTCAGTCACATTAACATAACTTCTCATCAGAATATCCAGTGTGTCAGTGTGATTGTGGTGCATGATGTTACATATCAAACAAATAAATGCTTAAGTAAAACACAAATGATACAGAGTATTTTATTTCATGCTAGTCTAATGGTACACATTATTGTCACAGTATTGTCAGTTTCTCTTCAGTCAGTCTTGACATTCTGTTATTAATTGAGCTTCATAATGCAGTTATGTGGATTTATTCAGGCCTTGTGCCAATGTATGATTGTAGGTAGACCTTGGAATGATTAAAAATAACTGCTTAATCCCAATTTTTGCATTTTCCTTGTAGCTAAAATAATGAACCATCCACCATCTTCAGCAACAATTCAGTGGAAAACTTTCAAGGCATCCGCAGCTGTTTTTTCATCAGGGGGTGGTTTTCTTGGACTACCAGGCTGCAGAAATTTCTTAATGGTAGGGATGTTGCTTATTCGCGTTTTATAAGCCTAAAAAAAAGGCAAAAGGAGGGAAAGGGTTCAGAACACAGCAATTTTATGCCAAGGTAAGAGGCCATCCTTGAATACTCATCTGCCAATAACAGCGTACAGACCATTACATGTTTATGACAAAAAATGAAATGAGCTACAATCCTTGATAAAAGTAGATGCATAAATGAAATGTATTTCAGAAAATCTTTATTTGAATTTAAATAATCCCAATCTAATTTATTAGAACAAGAAAGTTTCTCCTCTAAAATTCATGTTAAAATAATAATTATTTTTAAAAATATCACAATTCTGACAGAGGCCAGAAACCAACTGGGTAGCTATGAATGCATAACCAAGAGTTAAGCACTCAAGAGTGCTTTGTATTCATGATCCCCATGTGTCCCCTTGTTTAGTCTCTGAATCCCAAATTAATGGTCTCCGAATCCCCACTTAATGGTCAGTAGCCACTGCAATCAATGAACATCTCTTCCCCTGTCGATTGGGAAGCAGCTCCCTGATAATCCTTGTTCCCATGCATGCAATCTCCACTGTGATGGGAGATGGTGAAAGTGACTCTGTTTCTGCCTGCCGCAACAGAAATCACTTGCGCTTCCCAACTGACAGGGGAACAGACCCACATCAATTGCAGCGGCTGCTGACTGGTAAGTGAAGACTGGCATGAACGGAAGTCAGGCTGAGATTAATTATATTGCTATTTAACTTCCATGGTTATGTAACAACATTTATTCTATGTTCCATTTGATTATTTTGCTTTATTAATTAATTATTTTGTTTGTTTGTTTTAGACTTCAGGCCCCATAAGCTCTGCCCAACACCGATAAAAGATTACAGGAACTCAAATCTGGAGGTCCATTTCCTCTAGCCCTCCTCTAGAACACATCAAGCCTTCCAACTGCTTTGTGAATCCATCCCCACATGATCTGAAGTACGTGACTAGCATCTAAGAACCTGCAGGATCATCTCTGGGCTGCCTTATTACATTGCATGTCTTGACAAAAATATTTGCTTACCTTTAAAAGAGGGAATTTGGAGAGAACATCAGCCTTTAACTCTTCTGTTGCTAAAATGGCTTCAAGCAACTGGACATCTGCTTTGCTGAGCTGATTTCCAACCAGAAAATCTTGTCCGTGATCTTTGAGGACCTACAGAGCAGGAAACAGTTTAAGAGATTTCTAGTGCTCCAGGGTCAGTAGTCCTTAAGCTTTGCTCCTCCATGAGTCTTGGATTTCACCTCTCAGAATCCCTGACCACAGTTCATGCTGAAGGGGACTTCTGGGAGTCAGAGTCCAAAGCATGTGGAGAATAAATGCAGACAGCCACTGCTCTAGGCAAATATACAAAACTGAGAAGATATTGCTGGACCATTTTGAAAATCACCCATCTGAACAATATTACATCATTACAGCAGAAGGTTCAGAAGTTTTGGACACAATGAACATGCAATTTGGCTGACATCATGCTTTGACAGAGTTGCATAGCATACATAGCATACAGCTTTGCACACAGGCTTTGCTTGTTTGTTTCTTTTATTTATATCCCATCTTCATCCCAAAACAAGATACAAGGCAGTTTATAATGAAGTTATTCATTGACAGAAAAGCTGGAAAATGTCCAGAGGAGGGCAACCAAGATGATAGAAAGTCTGGAAACCAAGCCTTAGAAGGAATGATTTAGGGCAGGGGTTCCAAACCTTTTTGACTAGCAACTTGGCAAAGTCAACTTGGTAAATTTCAGTTCAGAATGTTATTTCTTGTTTTCTTATTCTGATCCTACTTTTTGTTTCTTATTCTTTAATTTTGTTCAATTTTTATTTCTTTCATTTTCCTAGAGCAGCTGCAGAGCACCTGGGAAGTGCAGACTGAGCCCTAAGGGCTCCTCGGAGCACAGGTTGGGAACAGCTGATTTAGGGAATTGGATATGTACACCTTGGAGAAGACAGAGAAGTGACATGATAGCCATCTTTAAATATCTGAAGGATGTCATGTAGAAGATGGAAAGACATTGTTTTCTCCTTCTTCAGAGATTAGAACACAAACCAATGGATTCAACTTAAATGAAAAAGGTTTCCACTTAACTTTTTTTTTACTGTAAGAGCTGTTCAACATTGGAATGGACTGCCTTGGGGGATGGCAGACTCTCATCTCTGGTCTTTAAACAGAATTTGATCATCTTTCAGGACTGCTTTAGTTATATATTCCTGCATGGCAAGGGGCTGAAATAGATGGCTCTTGTGGTCCCATCTAATTCAAGAGTTTATCGCATGGGGGTTAAATCGCTCCCCAGCGCGTTCTAACGGGGGCAAGCGGGGGCGCGCACGGAACGCTATGGACACCGGATGGGGCCCAAAACGCGACTTTATCGCACGGGGGGACGCTGCCGCTGCCGCCGCTCATTCCCATTGCGTCCCAATTCGGTTCCAGAGGGCGCCATTTCTGGGGACGCTTTGAAACAGTTCCCAGAAATGGCGCCCTCTGGAACCGAATTGGGACGCGATGGGAACGCGCGGCGGCGTCGGCGGCGTCCCCCCGTGCAATAAAGTCGCGTTCTGGGCCCCATCCGGGGCCCATCACGTTCCGTGCACGCCCCTGCGCACCCCCGTTAGAACGCGCTGGGGAACGGTTGAAGCTCCATGCGATAAACTTCTCAGATTCTATTATTGTACTATGCAACTCTTGTACTGAATGGCAACACTATGCAGCTGAATGCACAACCAAAGGAGTCCTACCACCAATTTCAGCAAGGACAACTCCACTTCCATGATCTTGAACTGTATGTCAATGTTCTGCATCCAACAAAAATGTACAACTGCTTCCATGGGAGAACACACACATGCATAGGGCACCAAGAGGACTTCAGACATCAGTGGCAGAGTAGGCCAAAAGCATCTAACATTTTAAACATTTATTTATCTTAACATTTTCATCCCTTATTTCAAGTTTGCAAACTTTCCAAGGTGGCATCCTGTTATGCCATTATGCCCATGTAAACTGAGTTTTGATTCTGTAAAGTTGAATGGCATCATCATACAACATTTGTACTTTCAGGAGACAATAGAGATGTAGCAATGTCTTTGGGACCACTGTACAAGCCACCATAGTGCCATGGGTCCTATTAGCACTGCAGTGCAATGTGTCCCATTGCATAATGGGCCCCCACTGTGAATTGGCACTCCTCACACAGTGCCCTGCTGTGCAGGTTACCCCAATATATATCAGTTCACTAGAAGGGCTGTATATTGTGTCACAGATGGTAACGTTACAAACTGTATCCTCTGAGGCTGGATTCCAGTCCCCATTTATTCCTCTCCTTTGCTACCCATTTCTGATATACCAAAAATTCTCACTGATACCTAGTAATGACTAACAATCGTTGAGCTCCTGCAACTCAATTAATAACATGGTATTAATGTGCTAATGTGTCTAATAACGTGGTAGCTGCCCACCTTTTCAAAGGCCGGGAAATATCTGCCAGTGGCTTTCTCGAGGATGGCTGTCTTTTCCTTCTCTTTCTCCTTCGCATCAATTTTTATGAAGGGCAGGATCATGATCATTTCATTCAGGTCCACAGCACCTTCACCATACATATCAATTCTGTAAAAAGAGAATGCTCTCATGATGCTTGCTAACCAACTATACCTATGTAGCTTAGGGGCTGTACAGACAGCCCCTAAGGGGTGGCCTGCAGCCTTCCCATTTATAGCCAGATCAAGCCACAGCAACTGCCTGGTCTGGATCTAGTCTTTCCAGGGTGCAAAAAGAGCACAACAGCCATGGTGCCGCAGCTTTACGGTGCTCCTTCAGCGCTGCATAGTACAGACGCAGCACTGGAGGAGTGCCGTGACACCATGTGATGTGGCATCACAGCGCCCTGGAGGGCAGAGCCGGTACATGCGTCTTGTAGATGCTACATCCCGACTCTGCCCCCAGACCTGCCCAAAGTGCCAGTCTCCACAGGTCCTGGTCTATTAAAACTTAAATGTATAACACTCATTCTCCCATTGTGAAAGAGCTCTTTCCTCCCATTATACTGATCTAATGATATAATAAGAATTATAATATTAAGAAGTACTATGAGAATATCATATGACAGGAGAATTTCAAATGTACAATTTACTTCATTAACACTGTATCTCATATTCAATCCTTTAAACAACCATGTATGTTAACATTGATGCATTGGCCTTCTTGAGGAAGGAGAAGAAAAGACATGCAAAGACAAGCAGACTGCAGCCTTCCATTGTATATAACAGGAATTGATGATCCATGGGGAGTCATGGAAACAAATCTCAAAGGCTGCTGAGGGCCCAGTGTACTATAATCCTGTCTCTTCCAGGTGGGTAGGCAGAATGAATGGTTTTCTTGGGGCTCTTTCACAATACATAGTTATAACACTGTGATTCCGTTTTAATTGGCATAGGTCCATCCTACAGAATCCTGGGGTATATCATTTTATGAGGCACTAGAGATGTTCTGTGACAGAAAATTCCAACCACTCCTCTCTAAACCTCAAATCCCAGGAGTGCATAGCATGGAGCCAGGGCAATTCAAGTCAAATAATAGTGCTATAATTATGTAGTGTGAAAGGCTGCTTGGAAATATCAATTTCTCTTGTAACAGGAATGCTTCCCAAATTAATTTAATTTCACTGATTCCCTGAAACAACATACTCGCCCGAAAAGGTACTTATTTTAATGGATACATATTTGTCAAAAATTATGCATATCTCTATTCAAAAGAAAGCCACAGTAAATTCAGTGCAGCTTACTCCATGTATGTTTATAGGACTACAGCCTTTCATTGTTCACACTGCTTTCATGTAAAATGAAGAGCATTTCTGGGGAAATTGTTTTTTAATGTAATTTATACAATACCTTGGGAATTTCAGTTTGTTGGGATTAAATAAAAGGCTAGAGCAATAGTGACCAGATAGATTATGTTGGACTGCAACTCCCATCATCCATCATCATTAATGCCGATGGCTGGTGCTGATGAGAGCTGTAATCGTACAACAGCTGGAAGACCACATGTTGCCCACCCCTAGTTTAGTGGATGAACTGTGGAGGAATGACTTTTAATGAACAAGTCTATGCAAACTTAGTTCTGTTTGGAAGTCAAGTGCGTAAATAGTGCTCCACTCAGCACTTTTTGGTTGCAACTGGGAGTGACAGTGAGCTGAAATATACTGGCTCATAACTTATCAGCAGATCCTCTATGGTAAGCCAGAAATTTTAGATATCATGCACAGTAAACAAAAGTAGACATGCAGTAACCAAATTTAGAAATGTTGCAGTACAGTGCTCTCTCCTTGAGGTCCTTCCCATAGAGATTGTATTTCCCTGCAATGTAGTTGAGAATGGCTCGGGTCTGCACCATCTTCATCCCATCAATTTCCACCATGGGCACTTGCTGGAAAAGCAGGAATCCATCTTGTGGAAGGAGAGGAAAAAGTGAAAAATACATTTATGTTCCTTGTTATATTGTTATAACTTTAGGGAACATTTTATGTCATGCTTTGTAAAAGAGTTATTTTTGTATACTCTGTGAAGCCCCCTTACACTCACTCACACACACACACACACACACACTTGTGTAAGTACAGGAACCCTAGTTACATGCAGGTGCATCATATGTGGCTTCAAGCTTATGCTAAAGTTGCCGGGCAATTAAGCAAATAGAGTATGTGCCTATGGTGCGTACACTGCACTGCAACAATGCACCCCACTGTTTGCAATGAGGCACAAGCATACATGGAATTCCCTTTATGTGGGGGGGATCCAGAACGGATCCCCTTCATAAGGGAAGGGCCCACTGTACAAACTGAAAATCCTGGATCACATTACTGGGCACTGTATGACTGAATCACTTGCATCTAGCTCTATAAAACTGAAGTATTTAAAAGCAGAAAGACTGGTAAAATCTATCACATTAAACAAAATATGACTTATAATTACACAATAACATACAGAGGCTGGAAGAAATATTCATCCTCCTTTGACTTTTCCACATTTTGTTTTATTACAATCTAGAATGAAAATGGATTTAATTGACACTGCTAGCACTTGATGCACAAGATACTCATTCTTGTGAAGGTGCAAAATGGTTTCATTATGCCACAAAAGTTAAGTAAACAAAAAGAACCTGTTTTCAATCATTTTCTCCAATCTGTTTCAATGTTAAGGTATCCTTCTGGGATTCAGGTTCTAACTGAAAACAGTGCTGCTCAGTGGTTTTATTCAATTCATTCAAATATATATGTACAGTTGTCCCTTTGTATCCATGGGGAAATCCATTCCAGACCCTGTTGCAAATAACAAAAAATGTGGGACCTCAAGTCCTGTTGTTTCCTACGGCAGTGCGATGTGTGCATGGCCGCATGTGCCTCCATTAAAAAAACAACAATGGGGGGGGGGGGGTTTGCTATCCACAGAAGCTCAAATCTGCAGATGGCAAGCCAGAAGATAACAAGAGCCCACTGTAGACACCACACATTCTTTTTCCAGCAACAGGTGACACGGAAGCCATTTCTTCTCAGGTCCAGCACTTACTATACCAGCTCCTCCAGGAAGTAGTCCACATCTGACTGGACCAGGGGCCCTGGCTCATGCAGCAAGGTTGCCCAGCATTTTCAGGTGCTGCCAACCCAAGTGCAGCATGATTGGTTAGACTGAGCTGTGACCCTACCCCACCCATGCTGGGGGTTGAATTCATGAGGGAGTTATAGTCCATTTCTTCTGTCCCCCCCCCTCCAATCAAAATACAAGAAGCATTTTTTCTGGGGGGGGGGGGTGGATGGAAAGTAAATAGTAGTAAATAGTGAATACACAGAGAAAATGCATTTCTTATGTTATTTAGGCTACATCTGAGTTTCAGCTGGCAAAAACTGCACTGAGAAATACATTTGAGTGTCAAGTCATGATTCAATCTATATTTGGAGAAGCTCTCTTCCCTTTGTAATTATGTAATATAACCACACAACCAATGCAGAATAGTCAAAGGATTAGTTTTTGTGGGTTCTTCAGGCGATGTGGCCATTTCTAGAAGAGTTTATTCCTGACGTTTTGCCAGCATCTGTGGCTGGCATCTTCAGAGAATGCTATCCATAGATGCTAGCAAAACGTCAGGAATAAACTCTTCTAGAACATGGCCACATAGCCCACCCTCACCCCCACCCCAAAAAACTATGGATGCCGCATTGCCGGCCATGAAAACCTTCAACTTCACAGTCAAAGGATTACTTGTTGTTGTGCATCTAATTCATTCCAACCTATGGCAACCCTAAGGTAAGCCTATCATGGAGTTTTCTTGGCAAGATTTCTTGGCAAGATTTGCCTTTCCCTGAGGTGGAGAGAGTGTGGCTTGCCCAAGGTCACCCAGTGGGTTTCCATGGCTGAGCAGGGATTCAACCCATTGTCACTACAGTCATAGTCCAAGGCTCAAACCACTACAGCTCACTGGTTCTCACATTTACCCTTCTTCCTACAACAGACAGAGCATAATGTAGTGGTTTAAACATCAGCTTACTATTTTGGAGATCTGACATGAATCCCCAGTCGGCCATGGAAACCCACTGGGTGGAACTGAGCAAGACACACTCTCTCAGTTCCAGAGGAAGGGAAGGGCAAACACCCTTTGAACAAACTTCTTTAAGAAAACCCCATGATAAGTTCATCTTAGGGTCTTATTTATATAAGATTTATAAGATTTATATGGGCAAAGAGGAAAGCTAGGATAAAATGGACGACATTGGTAGATGATAAAGAAAGAGGAAGTTTAGGATTGCCAGATTTTAAATTGTATTTTCAAGCTTGTTGTCTAGATTGGGTAAATTGGATTGAATTAAAAGATGATCAATTGTTGAATTTAGAAGGATATAATTTGAGATACGGATGGCACGCGTATATGTGGTTAGGAAAGGTTGAATTAAATAAAGAATTTAAAGACCATATATTAAGAAGGGTGTTATGGAAAACTTGGATGATATATAAAGGAAAAATATATAAATCATTACCAGATTGGACTTCACCACACAAAGCACTTTTTAAGATGAGGAAAATTGAAGGTAAGGACTGGTTTAGATATCAAGATATTTTGAGATTGGAAAATGGGAAATTAA
Organism: Sceloporus occidentalis; assembly: GCA_023333645.1. Lineage (NCBI taxonomy): Eukaryota > Metazoa > Chordata > Lepidosauria > Squamata > Phrynosomatidae > Sceloporus > Sceloporus occidentalis. The sequence goes on from JALMGF010000006.1 coordinate 141,231,691, forward strand.
TGATGAAAACGAAGGAAGATTTAAACCAGGAAGGATATAATATTAATTGGTTTTTATACTATCAATTAACAGAAAGATATAAAGTGGATGACAAACAATTTGGAATAACATTTAAAAAGATAGAATTAAATTTGATAATTTCAGATAGAAAAGGGGAAAAATTCTAAATTTTACAATCTTTTATTAAAATTAGGATTAGAACAAGAACAGATAAAACATTGTATGTACAATGGGCACAAAACATAGGAAGAAATATTCAATTAGAAGCATGGGAAAGGGCTTGGGGGCAAGACTTAAAATTTACTTTATGTATGGATATAAAAGAAAACTTCTACAAAATGATGTATAGGTGGGACCTAACTCCAAACAGATTGGCCAAAATTTACAACAATAATAAAGGGATGTATTGGAGGTGCGAAAAGAGTGTAGGAAGCTTTTTCCATATGTGGGGGACATGCCCCGAAATAAATAAATTTTGGATAGAAGTACATAAAGGATAAAGAAAATGATCCAAATGGACCTTCCATTACTACCGGAAATGTGTTTGCTAAATATTGTCGAAAGTAAAGAGTTAAGACAAAAATTGAAACCTTTATTATATTTAATAACAGTAGCAAATATAACGATAGCAAAATATTGGAGATGTAAGGAGATGCCTAAGATAGAAATTTGGTTAGAAAAATGCTTAGATGTAGTAGAAATTGATAGAATGACAATATTGTTGAAAGAGGAAGAAATGAAGGAGGAAAATCAAATATGGAGAATTTTAAGAGATACTTATAATAAGGAAAAAACAAAGTAACATTATGATATGAGCATAAGGAGGAGAAATGAAACTGTTTTGTAACATAAGGGGGAAAAAAGAATGGTTAATGTACAATCTTAGTATTTAAGCGAAAGAGGTGGTGGTAGCACGAGATAAAGAAAATAAGATGTTGAGGGGTTTTTTAAGGAAAAAAATAAATTTAGCCAATAAGGAAGCAACAATAAATATGAATTTAGGAGTGGGTAGGGTGGGGGTAGAGGGGGTAAGAGTAAGGTAACAAGGAATGTTTAACAAGAAATATTGATGTACTCTTTTTAATTTGTATATAACTTCAATAAAAATCATTTTTTAAAAAAGGAAACCCACTGGGTGGAACTGAGCAAGACACACTCTCTCGGTTCCAGAGGAAGGGAAGGGCAAACACCCTCTGAACAAACTTCTTTAAGAAAACCCCATGATAAGTTCACCTTAGGGTCTCCATAAGCTGGAAATGATTTGAAGGCCTTTAACTACTACAACAGCATATTTATGCCTAAAACTGTGGATACATATTTGGTGTATAATGCAGAACATGAGTAGCACAGAGCAAGTCCTACATGAAGATATCTGTTTTGTATGTTCCACAGTGGCCCATCTGTTCTTTATGTGGTATTGGGCAAGGAATCCATGCAGACTTCTGCTGCTCCATTACTGAAAATTCATGTTTTGTATTTTAACTGGGATGGGTACAATGGCCCGTTACAGACCACCCAAAAGGGGAGGTCTTGGGCCGCTGCCGGTTGCAGCGCGGAGGAACCGCAGCAGCCAAACCGCGCGACTCCTCCGTGCTGCAAAAAAGAAGTACAGAAATCGCACTCCTTCCAGCAACCCGGAAGAGAGGCCGCAAGTGCCAAAGCGTGCACTCGCGACGGCTCTTCCTGGTTTAGACGTCCGGACGCTATGCGTCCGTTACGTCAAGATGGCCACGCCCGTTTGTACAGGGCGCCGCCATCTTGCCGTACGGAATATGTGTGAGGGGCAAGGCGCGTCTGGAAGCACCGCCCCTCGCGCGTATTCCTGGCGCAACGACGGCGCCGCTTAGGCCCGTCTGTAAGGCGCCAATATACCAATTAGCAGTGTAATTCTTTATGTGTGTGATAATCTTAACGTTGTTTTTTTTTTTAACAAACTCATACAAATAGTTGTGAATCCTATATACATTCAATCACTGAAGCAAACATATTAAACGTTCAGACAGCATACTCACCTTGCCTTAATTTTTCTAGCTCTCCCTTTGACTGGACATATGGTTCTTCAAACTAGCAAACAAACAAAAAAGGCAAATGATTTGAAGGATCTCCTAATGTAAAACACACAATTCCCAAATATAAGTATTTTCTAGTTTTTGAAAACCAACGAAGCTTGGGAGCAAATATGTTGAAAACTCCTGATTAGCTTATTCTTTCATGTTCATTTATTCTTGAGAAAAGGATATAGCACTAGGGAAGGAGGCTGGAGACAGTCTGCTAAAAGTGCTATGTCACTTGAAAACCAATCTGAATGCTACACAAAAACAAAAACTAATTCCACTCCTAATTCCTCATAATCAAACATTTTCTAGTTAAAAAACCAGTTTAGCAAAATAATTCCACACAAAGAGTTCAAGTCAAAACTGTATATAAATTATTTGTTCTCCTAGTTTTCTCTGGGTTTTCTGGGCTATGTGGCCACGTTCTGGAAGAATTTATTCCCGACGTTTCACCTGCATCTGTGGCTGGCATCTTCAGAGGGTGGTGGCATGTAAGTGTGTGGGGTATATATATACTTGTGTGACCCTTGGTTGGGAGGCAGTGATTTACATGTTAATCCATGTGATGGTCTGTTGTTGAATGGCAAAGCCTCAGAGTGGGAGAAGGTGGAAATGTATCTATTTAATCCATTGTCTGCAGGTGAAACCTCTGACCCTGGGTGGTGTTCATTGCCATTCAACAAAAGACCAACACAGAGATTAACATATAAATCACTTCCTCTCAACCAAGGGTCACACAAGTATATATATATATACCCCATACATTTACATGCCACTACTCTCCAGAGATGCCAGCCAGAGATGCAGGTGAAACGTCAGGAATAAATTCTTCCAGAACGTGGCCACATAGCCCAGAAAACCCAGAGAAAACTATGGATGCTAGCCGTGAAAGCCTTCAGCTTCATATTTGTTCTCCTACATTTCATCTTCACAACAGTCTTGTAGGGTAGGTTAGGCTGAGAGATAATGCCTGGTCAAAAGTCACCCAAGCTGCTTTATGCCTTCCAACTCTATGATTCTATGTACTGTAGTTCTAGCCTAAGAAGAAATCCATATGTGTGTCAATTTTCATGCTCCATATTGCTTATATGAAAAATATAATTCTCTCTTCATCATGCTCCATGAGCTTTCATGTCAGGTTTAGCATGAAAACTGAAAACCCCTTGATGTCCTCATAGCAATCTGAAAACAAACCCACACTTTTAAAACATTTGTATTTTCCCCTTAACAAACCCTGCTTGTTCCTAATCCCATGTGCCCCATGGTTTTTAAGGTAACTTCTCTCACCTCTTCTCTCTAGTGGAAAAAATATGTCAGACAATGGAAGGGGACAGAAATATAAAATCAAAAGGCAGCCCAAATGTAAAAATGTAAGGCATCACATTATTCACATATGAAAAAGGATGCTAATGTATAGCCCACAAACAGCAGCAATTAGCAGTCTTCCAGAGGGAACCCTCAAGGAGAACAGTAATAACAGGATGATAAAAATCTATTCTTAAAAAAGAGGTAGTGCAGGGCAAATTGGATTATGGAGCAAGGCATCATTTTGGAATAGTGAATGACTGGGGTAAAATTCAGGAGGGTGCAGAGGAAATAGATTTATGAAGGTACTTGGCCAATGTCAGGTATAGCCCTTGTGTAGGTAACCACAGAGGGTCATGAAGGAAATAAATTCGAATTGCTCCATGCCTATAAGGGAAACAACAGGCTAGAACCCCAAAACAAGTACAGGCAGTCCTCTTATCTATGGATTCTGTATCCACAGGTTCAACCATACACAGCTTGAAAATATTTTTTAAAATATATAAATTCCTTTAAGCAAACCTTTATTCTACCATTTTATATAAAGGACATAATTTTACTGCCTCTGTGCATGCTGTGTACCTTCAAGCCATTTCTGACTTATGACAACCCTATCACTGGGTTTTCTTGGCAAGATTTGTTCAGATGAGGTTTGCCACTGCTTTCCCCTGAAGCTGAGAGCATGTGACTTGCTCAACGTCACCCAGTGGGTTTCATGGCTGAGTGGGAATCAAATCCTGGTCTCCAGAGTCCTAGCTCACTACTTATTGTATATAATGGGATTTTAGCATCTATGGATTTTGGTATCCACAGGAGGTCCTAGATCCAAATCCCAGTGGATACCAAGGGACAACTGTATAGAAAAAACAGGGTTATGTTATCATTTCTAAATATGGCTATTTAGATCTTTAATTTAATTCTGTTTTGTTCCAGAGGGGATTATGCTTGGAGGGCCACCAGAAATGGAAGAGATGACACACAGGGAGGAGAGAACTTTCCCTCCCCAGCAATGCAATACAGTACAGCAAAATATAGCAGACAGGAAATCCATACTACTATCCTAAAACATATCTTCTTGCCAAATTAATTTTGGGTGAGAATTGGAAATACACTTGGACACCATATTTGGACCACCTCAAAGTAAACTTCATGTTGCCAAAAGAAACAGAGTGAAGCATAACACACCTCCTGGATTTTCCCATACTCTAACCACTGCACCACATTGTTTTTCATTAAATAACTACAGTTCTTCCAACCCTTTCAGCTGCCTTCATTGGTTTGTTCACTATCTGTATATTAGTGTTTCGAGCTGAAGCGAGTGAGTACTGGCATGAAATTAAAACTCCTCTTTCCAAACCTGCAACAAAAGATTTAACCACTTATCAATATAAGTCAGTACCTAAACGAATTCTTAAACAGATATGATCTGTTTGAAAAGAAACAAACCTCAATCCCAGCTGCAGCCAGCAGCCACTTTATGGGTTCCGTTCGGCCTCTTACATTGACATAGTGAAGTTTAGGTTTTCCAGCCATGTTTCCAAGTGTTTTCTATCCTATTTTGACAAAAAGGATTGTTTTTTAAAAAAAATATTATTTTTTTTATTATTATTTTCTACTTACAACACAATACTGTCACATGACATTGAATAACAATAACTACATAGATGACAAGTAACAAATAAACAAACTTATCATTTACACATCACTTACACCCTATTTAAAATTACATATAACATCAAGTCCACTTCCTACTGCATGGTTTCCTTCCTTATTTTGTTGTTAATTTAACAATTTTGTTAAAAACTAAACAGACAAAATATGTATGGAGACTTAATGATTATTTGTTACAACGAGAAGAAATTGTAGAAAAAGGGAAAGAAACTTAAAATTATTTTTCGAGGAAAATTTAACAGAAGATATTGAAGTAACAACGGTATGGGAAACTTCCAAAGCATATATGAGAGGGTTTTTATACAACAGAATTGTATACTAAAAAGACAGAAAAGAGAGAAACTAGCATGTTTGTATAATTTGTTGCAAGAAAAAGAAAAAGAGTTGACCAGGAATGTGAATCGTAATTCTATTGTTAAGGAAATTAAAACCCTTAAAAAGCAAATCAAATGGAAGAAAATGAAGACATACAGAAAAAAAATCAGATATATGAAACAGACACATTTTGAATATGCAAATAAGCCGGGGCACTGGCTAGTTTATAGATCAAAAAAGCAAAAAGAGAGAAATATTATTTCAGAAATAAAGACCAAAGATGCGACTCTGACATCAGATCAGGACATGATAAAGAAAGAATTTCAAGAATTCTACACTGCTTTATATATACACCAAAAAAGACATCTTAGAGTTTCTGGAAAAAGCAAAACCATTTAATGATCAACAAAGAAATCTATTTAATGGTCCAATATCAACAGCTGAAATTGTTGAGGCAATCCAAAAAAGTAAAAAAGGTAAGACCCCAGGTCCCAATGGATTTCCAGGGGAGTACTACCAAAAGTTCGAAGACCAAATAATGAACCTGCTTAAGCTAACACTAAATGTAATAAGCCAGCAGAGATACTCTGAATCCTGGAAGCAAGTAAACATGACTCTATTGCTAAAAGAAAACAGGGATCCAGTCGATGTTAGCAGCTATAGACCGATATCTCTGCTAAACACGGGCTATAAAATATTTTCCATGATCTTAGCAGAAAGATTTAAAAAGGTCCTCAACGACTGGATCCAGGAAGAACAAGCGGGATTTCTGACAAAGAGACAGCTCAAGGATAATATTCACATTATTTTGAACACGAACACTATGAGAGGACCAATGAAAAAAAATTGGCACTAATATGAATGGATTTAGAAAAGGCCTTTGATAACATCAGTTGGGGACATTCTGTTTACATTGTTAGAAAAGATCATTGTAGGCCCTCTATTTCTTAAATGGATCCAGGAAATATACAAAGATCAAAGTGCCAAACTAATGATAAATCATAGTAAGTCGGCTGAATTTAAGATAACTAAGGGCACAAGACAAGATTGTCCCCTGTCACCACTCTTGTTCATTTTTGTGTTGGAAGCTTTAAATAATAGAATATGAATAGAAGGGAAAATCCAAGGTATGAAAACTGGGAAATTTCAATACAAGATGAGAATCTTTGCAGATGATGTGGTTTATATGTTGGATAACCCTAATAGTTGTATATGTGTATTAATGGGAATAATGTTGGACTTTGAAAAAGTATTGGGACTTCAAATGAATAAAGCTAAGACAACGATGCTGACTAAAAACATGAATGAAGAAGAAAAAAACAACAACTAGAAGACCGGTGTGGATTTAAAGTTGAGAAAAAGATCAAGTACTTGGGAGTCACCTTGACAAATAAGAATGTTGACCTATTCCATAACAATTACAAGAAGGTGTAGGGGGAGATAAAGAAAGATTTGAATAGGTGGGGGGAAATTCAGATGTCTTTGATGGGAAGGATATCGGTGATACAGATGAATGTGTTGCCCAAAATTTTGTTGTTGTTTTTTTCAGTCATTGCCGATATTACATGCTTTTAAACCATTGGGCATGTGGCAAAAGGAAATCCTTAAATTTGTATGGAATAGGAAAAGAGCTAGAATTAATATGAAGATATTCTGTGATATAAAAAGCTGAGGAGGAATGGGCCTCCCTAATTTAAAAATTTATTACTTTGCAGCGGTATTAGTATGGCTAATGGACTGGATAACTTTGGAGGATGAAAAATTGTTAAATCTGGAGAGAGACAGTTTAAGATTCAGTCTACATGGGTATCTGTTCTATAATAGAGAAAAAGTACACAGAGATTGTAAGAACCATACGACAATAAAAGCGATGTTGAAAGTTTGGGAAAAACTAAAATTAAGATTATGTAGTCAAGTCCCCCAAAGTTGTTCACCACACAAGGCCTTCTTTGGAAAAGAAGGCATCTCAAAAACAAAATGGCTCGGGTATGTTGATTTATTAAATGACAAACAAGGTGAAATGGAGATAAAATCTCAAGAGGAGTTGCAAGCAGCTGGCATAATGTGTCATTGGTATTTATATAGACAACTGAAAGAGAGATGGAAAATTGATAGGAAACTAACAGGAATTCAGAAACAAATAACAGAATGGAAAAAAAATAATAAGTAAGGAGGGGAGCGATTACAAGATTATATAAAATGTTACTGACTTGGGAAACTGAAGAAGAGATTATTAGGCAGAGTATGGTGAGATGGGCCCAAAATGTGGGACACAACTTAGATTACAAAAAATGGGAATATATCTGGATTAAAGGGTTAAAACATACAACCAATCAGGAACTGAAAGAAAATATATATAAGATGACATATAGGTGGCATCTGTCACCACAAAAAAAATCATATATGTATAAAGGAACTAAACCAGAATGTTGGAAATGTTTGAAAGTGACTGGTACATACTACCATATGTGGTGGACTTGTGATGTAGCGAAGCGATATTGGTTGGAATTACATAAAATAATAACAACGGAATTTAAAATCCAGATATCATTTTTGCCAGAAATTTACTTGCTAGGTATGATTAGCGATGAGTTAGAAGCTATAGTTTTATTCATTTGCCTGTGCAAGAATTGTATATACTAAGGAATGGAAATCAAAATATGTGCCGTCTGTGAATAAATGGTTAATTAAGATGTATGAAGTCGCAGAAATGGATAGACTAACATGCTGATTAAAGGACAAAAATGAAGAAGCTATTAAGAAAGATTGGCAACTACGTTATGTATTAATAAAGAAAAAATTGTCTAATGTGATGATATTATAAGGACATAATATGCTAAGTCGGCTAGAAAGACAAAATTGTTGCTGATAAAGTAAGATGTTTCAGAATTTAAAAATGGAAGATAAAAAGAAACAAAAAATTTTGAGTTAAATTAACAAGGTCAAAAGTTAAGAATAATAAAGGGTTACTTGGAGAAATTGTAACATAGGGTTGGCAAAAGAAGATGAGAAAAATATTGAATCAGAGATTTAAAGAACTGTATTAAGAACTTATGTTAAGAAATGTATCAAAAACAATGTAAGATAGAACAAAAAGGATTGCTCTGGGTTTGGAGTCCATTTTCAACACATCTTTACATACTATTTTGGAGGCAAAAAACATGTCAGTTCTTGAAAGGGATTTATGTCTTTCCGGAAAAAAAACATATAATCTCTCAAATTTTTATATTTATACTTCCAAATATCTATTAGTGCTTGTTCTTCTATTAAGTTCTCAAATGTTTTTGGTAATCTTCCTTGTGTTTTTTTAATCATTATTTCTGATTTTCTATCTATTTCTGGTTGGACTACCCCATTCCAATCACCCATTATTAATGTATTCTCATATCTAAACTTGCACATTTCCTTATTTAGATTATCATAAAATTGATCTTTTTTGTCTAATGGTGCATATAGACCTATAATCATGCATTTCCCATCTGGCAATATTGTTTTATACAAAATTATACTGTATTCCTTTATTGTGGAATTTCAGGGAGGCATACAGATAAAACAATAAACAATTTAAAACAATTGAACGTATGACAAAAAGCTAAAACAGTTTAAAAGGCTGCAATAATTTAAAACTAGGTACATATACATCTAAGTTACATTAAGTCCCATTGGCATTAATAAAAAGCCAGGTCTTGACAGGGTGCCAAAAATAAAGCAAAGCTGGTACCAGTCAGGGAGGGCATCCCACAATTGGGGTGCAATAGCCAAGAAGACCCTCTCCCATTTCCCCCCACAATATACTGCTTCCTGCAAACAATACTTGGGAAGATTATATACATATACACTGTACTGTATATGTATGGATAAGCAATGCACGTATTCTTTAAATAACCAGATGCCAAACCATTTTGCACTTTGTCATCACTAGCCTCTTGAATTCAGGCCAGTAGCAAACTAGCAACCAAGGCAGCTCCTTTAAGATTGGTGTTATGTGTATTCTTGCTGGTGTGTGTGTGTGTGTGTGGGGGGGGACTGCATTAGCTGCAGCTTCTGGCTCATTTTCAAGGGCAGCCCCATGTAGAATACATTACAATCACAGTCCAATTGCGATGTTACAGTGCATGAACCACTGCAGATAACTTATCCTTGTCCAGGAAAAGCAGGAGCTTGCACACTAGGCAAAGTCTGCTGGTGCCAAGCCCTCCAAGCTACAAAGTCCATTTGGGCCTCCAATGGCAGGGATGGCTCTAGAAATACCATCAAGCTGTGCACCGGTTCAGGAGGACCAGATGTCATAACCACAAAGGAGGACAAGACACTGCAGAATGTAGGACATTCAAGGGCAATGGAGGACAGTACAAAATAAAAACTTGAAACACTAATATAAATATAAGCTAATTTCACATGGTTTATTTACAGCTACTATATTGCATATACTGTATTTTTATTACAATACTGTCTACACTGAGTTTATATTATATACTCAGCCATATTTGGGTGATGACTTTTTCTTCAGTAAAATGCCTTGGTGGCTTGCAATACACTTATAAAATCCTGCAAAAGTCAAGGGGTGCAATTGTGGAGGGCTGACTGTACCTCCCTCTTACTGAGAGTCAGCTTCAGTTCCCTGGCCCTGATCCAGCATCCAGGCACTGATCCAGCATCTGTACAATCCCAACCCTGATCCTAATTTAGGTCATGGACTGTGTTCCTTCCCTGGACAACCTTCCTTGCCCTCATGGACTCTTACAAAAACTAACCAAAAGGAAAGGTTTCCATTCCTTGGTTTGTTTTGCTCAGTTTTTTTCTTTGTCTAACCAAGGAGGAATTACATCTCTGCTTACATTCCCTTTTCTTTGTGTGTCTTCTGATTGTAAGGCTGAACGCAGGGAATTGCCAAATGGGTAAATTGCTCCAGAGAGCCAGTGTGGTGTAGAGGTTTGAAGGTTTGCAACCCTGGGGACCAGGGTTTGATTCCCAGCTCAGTCATGAAGCTCACTGAGTGAACTTGGGCAGGTCACACTCTCTCAGCCTCAGAGGGAGACCATGGCAAAGCTCCTCTGAACAAATCTTGCTCAGAAAACCCCACGATAGGTTCACCTTAGGGTCACCATAATGACTTGAAGGTACACAACAACAACAACAACAACAGCTAACTGCTCTGAGAAGCTTTGAGGCTGAAGAGAGAAGTATAAATACTCTAAATGAAAAGTAATATATATATACATGGGAAGCTATCTAGACTAGTATTGTCAATTATGACGAGCAGAGGCTCTGGTGTTTTAGGCAGGAGTCTTCCCAAGTCTTTCCTCCCTGAAGATCCTTATTGTTTTTATTCCATTTACAGGTTGAGTCTCCCTTATTCAGAAATCCAAAATCCAGAATATTCCAAAAACCAAAACTTTTTTCATGACTGGCTGAGATAGCAACACCTTTTTCTTTTAATGCAGTTTTCTGTTTTTTATACACACACACACACACACACACACACAATCCAATACACACAAACTTTGTTTCACGCACAAAATTGTATTAAAACATTGTATAAAATGACCTTTCGGCTATTTGCATAAAGTGTAATATGGAACATAAATGATGTTTATACTGAGACTTGGGTCCCATCTTCAAGATATCTCCTTATGTGCAAACAAATCCCAAATTCAAAATACCTCTGGGTCCCAAGCATTTTGGCTAAGGGAGACCCATACAGACAGGCCAAAATAAAGCTGTTTTGGGTCACTTTGAGTCATGCTATTCTCTGAAAGAGAGAAATGGCTACTTCTCTCTTCCAGAGAATAGATTTGAGGGGAATAGAGGCTCCCTCTTCCTTTCCCGGAGGGGAAAAGCGCCTAAGCAGCTGATTGCCTGTGACATCAAGCAGTTAGGCGCTTGATTGACAGCTGCTTTAAAAAGAAAGAGGTCCTGGAATGGCAATGGGAACGAGGAGCAAAATAACCCACTGCAAATTACCACAGGGAAAATACCAATGGGAACGAAAACAGGTAAAAAACGAGTCTGTTTGCACCCGTTTTTAATGGGAACAATGGGTCAGATTCGATTACGACTCGGAAAAAAAATCCGAGTCAGAATCGCAGCAAAATAAGCCACTTTTTTTGCCCAGTGGGAATGGCGCTGTGGAGGCTTTTTGTTTTTTTGGAAAGGGGAGGTTTCACATTGCAATGTTTCTCAGTCACCAACACCCCCCAAAGGAATGGCCTCAAAAGATCTGCCAGCAAGGGGGAAAAAGCTGGTCTGCCAAGGGCTGCAAAAGTTATGGCTGGCTAAACAAAGCTTTGGTTGCTGTTGTTGCTGTGTGCCTTCAACCCAGTTCTGACTTATCATGGGGTTTTCCTGGCAATGTTTGTTTGCCATTGCCTTTCCCTGAGGCTGAGAGAGTGTGGCTTGACCCTGGGCAAACCTTGCTGTTTGCTGTTGTGCCTACAGGTGATTTCCAACTTTTGGTGACTCTATCAAGGGGTTGTCTTGGCAATGCTTGCAGTCAGAGGTGCCATTACCTTCCCCTGAGGCTGAGAGAGTGTGATTTGCCCAAAGTCAACCCTTAGGCAAACCTTGCTGTTTGCTGTTGCGTGCCTTCAAGCTGTGTCCAATTTATGGCGCCCCTATCGTGTGATTTTCTTGGCAAAAACAACATAATGTTTCGTTATCACTCTTTTTTCACCTAAGGGCAGTACCTCAGAACATATACAACCAAAAGTGAACGCTAAAACGCAACACTATAAAATGCTAAAATGTGGAAAAAATATACCAATATGCTAAAAACAAAATCCCTAAAATAATCTACTAATATGCTAAACAGAAAATGTTCAAAGGAGGTTTGCCGTTGCCTTCCTCTGAGGCTGAGAGCGTGTCACTTGCTCAAGTTCACCCAGTGGGTTTCATGGCCCAGATGGGAATTGAACCAAATGTACTGAGCCCCAAAAGCCAAAGCAAAGAGGTTACCATCCCCATCCTCCAGCTGAATCCTTTAGTTTCCTCTCCCTCCATCGACATCCTTGAAAGGAAATGAAGGGAAAACTGTGGAGCTGCATCCACACTGAAGAAATAATCCAGGTTGGCACCATTTTAACTCCCATGGTTCGATGCTATGGGATTCTGGAGAGTGTGGCGGCGGCAGAACTCTTTGGCAGAGAAGGCGAAATGTTTCACAAAACTACAGTGCCCAGAATTTCATAGCATTGAGCCATGACACATAAAGTAGTACCAAGCTGGATTATTTCTGCAGTGTGGATGGAACCAAAGGGGGCAAGGTTCCCTGGGCATCCATCCTCCTGATTGTATGGATGGTGCGTTAAAAACCTTGTCTGGAAACAGAGGGAGAAAAACTCTGTCCACCCGAAATGTTCCACAGGTAAACATAAAAACAGTGTCCTATGAGGACAGTTTGGAGACTAATGGTAGTATTGGGATAATAATAGTTGTATTATTCCACCCATCCTTCCCAAGGCTGCTGGCCTTCAGCTGCAAAGCTGTAAAGGAATTTTTCTAGCCCAAATACTAACCTGCTGCTGGAACTGGAAGAGTATCTGCAAGTTCTTCTCATGCACAAGATAGAATATGTGTGAAAGTCACTTATAAAGCCCCAGGGAGAAGTGAGAACCACCCACCAGGAGGAATGTGCCTTTTGTGATAATGTCCTTTCACCTACAGCTCAGCGATATCGTGGCCTTTTCCGATTGCCATCTACCAAAGGAAATATTCTTTCTTTCACCCATGATGTTATGTCACAAGAGGTTGGTGACCAAATGTTCTAATCACAAAGGAGGGCAAGGCACCGCAAAATGAAGTACGTGCGAGGAAAATGGAGGACATGACCCAATGAAAGCTGAAAACGCTCATATAAATTCATGCTTCTTAGCCATGCTCAACATGGAGGACATTTTTTGAATTCCTCCTGGACAGAAGGCTGAAATGTGGGACATGTCCAGGAAAAGGAGGGCATTGGATCATTCTGAGTGCAGCTGTGCTGTGTACATGTCTTTTTACTATACTCCACCTATTGCTGTTGTTGTGTGCATTCAAGTCGTTCCCAACTTCTAGCAATGCTATAATGGAGTTTTCTTGGCAAGATTTGTTCAGAGGCGGTATGTGATTGCCTTCCCCTGAGGCTGAGAGGGTGTGACTTGCCCAAGGTCACCCAGTGGATTTTGTGGCCAAGCAGGAATCAAACCCTGGTCTTTGTAGGCCAACACTCAAGCCACTGCATCACACTGGCTCTCATACCATGCAATAATCTCATACATTTTATCAATATCCAGGAGGTTGGTTGCTCCTGCTAGAACATGCAGACAAAGGCATAACCCACCAGACTGCTGAATGAGTGGCATCTGCATTGAGGGTTATGGGCTTCTAGTCAATGGATTGGGTTGCATGAAGAAGGCCACAGATTCAGCTCATGGCTTTCTACAATTAACAGTATTTCAGCACAGCTGGAAGGTCATCACTTGAGACTTGAGGAGTTCTCTGCTGGTCAGAGGAGGAGGAACCAGGGTAGGTGGACTCATAATTGAGCTTCATATGTTCTAAGAAGCATCATGTGTTCTGATTGTTATGGGAGAAACAAATCTGCATGTAGCCTGACAGTTCATATCAGAGATGGGAAATGTACATACCTTCAACCTTTGTTGAACTGTAATATCCAGTGGCATCACTAGTGACACCAGGTCAGGCCCTTCCCTTCGACAACTCCCCTCCCCAGCAGCACTGCCCCACACCAGGTGACACCAGGGGTGGGGAACACCACTGTTAAGGGCAATGGATAATGGGAGTTGTAGTCCAACAAGATTTGGAGGATTAAAAGTTCCTCATTCCTGCTTTACATATATTGTACAAGGTCCCAGGCCCAATTCATCATCGTCGTCATCATCATCATCATCATCATCATCATCATCATCATCATCATCATCATCATCCTTTATTTATAAAGCGCTGTAAATTTACAGAGCGCTGTACATAAATCTTTTAGTCAGATGGTTCCCTGCCCTCAGGCTTACAATCAAAGAGACATGACACAAAAGGAGAGGGGAGTGGTGGTGGGGAATAGGATCAGGTCCAGCAGATCTTCTCCACCTACAAGGCCTGGACCAAGGCAGATGGATTGGAGGAAGGGCTTGGCTTCTTAATGGATGGTTAAAAGGAGGCTTCCTGGGTCAGAGAGGGGCGCACCTCTGGGAATGTTTCTCTGAACAATATAGTCTTTAATTCAGTTTCGAAACTGGGTAGAGAAGTGATGAGGTGTGCATGTGGGGGAAGAAGGTTCCAGGAGTAAGGGGCAGCAAGCGAGACGGGACGAATTCGGGAGGGGGCAGTTGTAGTCCTACACTGTGACAGGAGACCTTGACTACCAGAGCGGAGGGTGCGAGTAGGAACGTCAGGAGAAAGAAGGTCAGATAAGTAAGGAGGGGCCAATCCACTGAGGGCTTTGAAAGTCAATAACAAAAGCTTGTACCGGATACAGAAGGGGAAGGGGAGCCAATGAAGGGAGGATAAAAGAGGAGAAACATGGTCAAAGCGGCGAGCGGATGGGACAATAGGGGCAGTTGAATACTGGACAGAGATTAAAGGATGGAGGTGTGAAAGAGGAAGCCCTGTCAGAAGAAGGTTACAATAATCTAGTCACAAAACCACTAGGGCATGGACCAGAGTCTTGGCAGTAGAGGCTGAGAAGAATGGACGGATCTTGGCAATGTTGTGGAGAAAGAATCTACAGGCCTTGGCGGTGGCCTGGATCTGGGGAATAAATGACAGAGAATGTGGCATCCCCTGGAAAGCCCAGGGGGTGCACCCCCTCCCAGGATAGCAATGTCTACCGAGAATAGGATGTGATAGCCTCGCTGGCAAACCACGAGGTCATGACTCACCTTCTGGTTGACAATGCTTTATCCATAATTGGATAAGCCCATGTTGATTCGGCTGAGACAGTGTACACATCCTGCTCCCTTTGCTAATTAGAATTCTCCTGAACACACATTGGTCCCTAATTCCGCAAATTGCCTTCTGATGTACTATGAGATAATGTAAACCTAATGTAACCCTGATGTGAATAAAAAGGGCTGGCCAAGACCTGGCCAGCGAAGAAGTTTTGCACCCCCCATTCCTGTCTCTGCGTCTCTCTGCCGCGACAAGAGAAGAGTAAAAAATGAAGCCAAGACTGCGGGCTTGATGAACCGGTTGAATAGAAGTGTTGTCGACAGAAACAGAAAAGGAATAATGAAGGGTGAGTTTAGGTGGAAAGACGAGAAGCTCAGTCTTAGACATGTTTAGCTTCAAGCGCTCAAGCCGCATCCACTGAGAGATGGCAGTCAGACAAGAAGAAACTTGCTGTTCAAGCCCCGTTGAAAGATCAGGGGTGGAGAGATATAGCTGAGTGTCGTCGGCGTACAGATGATAGGAGAAACCAAAAGAACTGATGAGTTTACCTATTTTATTGGCACCACCAATAAAAGGGATCTGTGGTCACAGGTCTGGGGTGGCGGGAAGGAAGGGAAATGGTGAAGAATGCTTAACTTCTGTTTACCTGAATATTCGGATTGCATTCTCAGATAATATTCTGTCTTTTAGAATGGCTTATTTTTGATCTTCTAGTGCTATCTATTGTTGTTGTTTTGTATCTCCAAATCATTTCCAATTTAGGACAGCCCTAAGGTGAACCTGTGGTATTTTTTGGGCATGTTTCTTCAGAAGGGTGCCATTGTCATCCTCTGAGGCTGAGAGAGTGTTACTTGCTCAAGGTCACCCAGTAGGTTTACATAACCAAGTTGGGATTTGAACCCTGATCTCCAGAGTCGTAGTCCAATACACCATGTCTTAGTCATTGATCATTCATATATCAGTCTCTAATAGTTGCTCTACATGCTTCCATTGCTGGGCAAAACACATAGCTGGCATCAGAAGGTATCACTTATATTGTTTGGCTGTGTCAGGTCAATGTTCCATCCATCCTATGTATGCATGCAGATGCAAGTCTTAGGACCAATTTAAGCAGTTATTCCTTTTTATAGGAGAAACATAGATCAACATGTAGCCTGACATGTCACCTCAGGCTTTTATCAATAGCAGGAAGAGAAACTCACTTTCAGGGACTATGGTTCTAAAACAGGAATGGGGAAGCAGTAGCCCTTCAGATGTTGTGGAGTGACAGTTCCCATCAAACCTGCCCAAGTTATTGGCAGAGACTGGTGGGACCTGAAGTCCAATGACATTGAAGGGTCACAGGTTCTATTGTTCATATTCTCATACAACTTGCAAATTTTTTTCTAGGAAACAGAAAGCATACACTTTTTAAATTTATAACCAGCATTTCAGTGCAAGAATTTAATGTTCTTTAAAACAACTTACACTTATTTGACATGCTATATTGCTGTCTATTGATTTTCAGCCTGAAAGATAATCATGTAACTTAATTGCATAAGGTGATGCAATATTTGCCTTCTGGCCAGCAGCCTGCCTGCAGCTCTTATTCCATCTTGAAAACCTTCTTCACAGTTGCTACATATGTATCATCCGCTGGTGGTTTCCTTAGGCTTCCAGGCTGCAAGAACTTCTTAATGTTGGGGATATTGCTTATCCTTGCTTTGAAAGCCTGAAGAAAAAAGAGTTTAAAAAAATTAGAGCATGGGAAATAGATTCTTTTAAAAATCATTTTAAGGATCTTTAGCAATATGCTTTTGCAATATAAAGAATCTGTTCCCTATACCAATAGTACACTGGATGATTTTGCTATCATGTAACTGGGCAAAATAAAGCAGGTCATTAGTAAGGTTGCCTACCCTGTACATTAAAACAAAATCCACAAAAGAATGATACCTTTATAGGCCAGCCAAAATGCACAAAACACATTATACAAGCTGCACAATGTATCCTATGCTATACACTGTTTTACTGGAATGGCTCTAAGTTCCATCACAATTTCCACAGAAGTATCCATGTTATTGTTACATCAAACACAGCAAGAAATCCTATGGTGCATTTAACCTGAGAGTGCCCCACAGTCGAGCACATATCTCCTCAAGCATGTACAACCCCCTGCCTGTTTCTGTATGTAAAATCTAACAGTTTACATTTGTTTCCTTTAGATCTTGGACATCTAGAAATAATTTTAAGCAGAGTTGTATCTATGCTGCATAGTCATGGCAGTTTGATATGTCATGATTCCATCCTAAGGAATCCTGGCAATTGTACTTTACTGAGGAATATAGAGTATTTTTGCTACCAAGTGCGAGTGTATCCACCAACACACCACCCCAGGAAACCTTGCAAAAGAATGGGATGAGTATATCCAGAGGCAATAACAACCAGCAAAATCCAAAGAACTACTACATCAGGGCAACTCATGTTAGGCAGCATTGCACAAATGGTTTTCACACAACGTTGCACACAAACCACTTAGAATCCAACAAGAAAGTGACATGACCCAGGAAAAAAGCATTTTTGGGAAAATATCGGAAAGTCATTTCCATTTAATTCATGAATTCACTTTTTTTGCACAATTGCTGTAGTGTGAAAGCTACTTGTGGTTTATTCATGGGATTCTCCCTGTTTTTGTGTTTGTTGCCAGATTTCCCATGGTTCTTTGGGGTGAGTTTACTTCCCGTGCCACAGAATAAGCAAAATAATGCTTGTCTGAGTCCCAACACGCTCCTCTCTCTCTCTCTGTTTCCTGCTTCCCAAACTGTCTCCTTTAAGGGATTTTGGACTTCAGTTCCCAGAATCCCAGGCTATTGGCCAACATGGCTGAGGCTTCTGGGAGCTGAAGTCCAAACTCCCTTAAAGGGGACAGTTTGGGAATCACTTCAGCCTTCCCTCCAAGCTAGAGCTCTTAAAGAAACAGCTGCTGAAGGCGAATGCAGGGACAGAGCAAACAAGATAGAGAAAAGGCTGAGTTCCCCTTGCTCTTTCCTGTGTATATCTGTCCGTCTTCAGCCTTCCGCCATAGCCAGAGCTCTTAAAGAAACAGCTGCTGAGGGAAGTCAGGGACCCACACACAGAGATTTGTTGCAATCTACGTGTGAAAATCATTTGCACATCTGATCACTTTTTCAGGATGCACGCACTTTTATCATTATAAGGATGGAGGCACATTTGGTCCCATTGTGTGAAAACTAATTGCACATTTGTGCACAAGTGCAAATTGATCTCAGATTCTGCATGGGATAACAGCGCTTTGCATGTGAAAATCATTTGCGCAATTGTAGGTTAATAACGGGTTCTCACCATTTTAAACTTCCAATTTTTCCCTATGTGATAAATTCCTAAGTCTCACTGCTTTACCGTATACCAGGGGATAGGTGGATCCCACATCATTTTCACAGTAGCTTCTCCAAACAGAAATGAGTAGGAGAGAAGAAAGAGAAATCACTGGTCCATGCATTTCTTTATTTAGCTTCTTAAAGGACTAGTGTAATATTCCCCTCACCACAAGCTAGTCCCACTGCAAAACTGGATCTGACAGTTCATCTCCATGCACAAAGGCCAGTTTCCTATGTATTTGTGCACTAACCATTGTTAAAACTGGACCTGCAACTTCATTTCCATACACAAAGGACTTGTAATTTGTACTGATATCCTCACATACCAATGTTAATGTCTGTATCTGGCTTCCACTCCACCAAATGCATCTGAGGCAGTAGACTGAAGTCTGCAAAAGCTCATGCTGCCGATTTCTTTCTTTCAGTTAGTCTCAAAGATGCAACAAGATCTCTCTATGTACTGACATTTGCTGAGCATGACATTAAATCAAGTGGGTTGATCCAGAAATCAGAATTGGTACATACTTATAGACAGTGAAAATGGAACACTACATCATGTAGTTTGTTAATACAGTACCTGAAGTTGAGGAAACTTTGCAAGAACATCAGCTTTTATCTCCTCTGTGGCTAAAATTGCTTCAAGCAGCTGTACGTCTGCCAAACTGAGGCAATTTCCAACAAGAAACTCTTGTCCATGCTGTTTCAGAGCCTAGAAAATAAGAAATTATATATGTATGTGTGTGTGTGTGTGTGTGTATATATATATATATATATATATATATATATAGAGAGAGAGAGAGAGAGAGAGAGAGAGAGTATATTGCTTTGTATATTGCTTTCAGATCACAATGTGTGTGAAAATCTTCGCCACAATTGCACAACTTTCCTGGGGAAATGCCTTTTTAATCTACTGATTTTCCCCGTGTGATAGCCTCCTATGGCCATAAAATTATTGGTCAGCATTGCAATAGGCTTAATGTTTTGTGTCAAGGTGCTTGATCTCATTGCTCTTGACTGAGACTTGTGGAACCAACAGTCATTTGAAGAGAAAAGCCAAGCAACCACAGTTCTGGAAATGCTGTGGAGGTTATAAGTGGCAGGATAAAAACTAGGTGTCTGAATGAAACAGAGTTAGCTAGGGCAGTCAGGGACAGGGTGAAGATCTGAAGGGGATTTGGGGAGCCGTGAATGAGGAAAGAATTTAGGGAGTTCATGTTTAACCTTACTGGTATATAATAAATTTTTGCTTGTTTTATTTTGTACCACTGTGCCTGACAGTTTACTTTTAAGAAGTAAAAGAGAGGACAGGTCACTCTTCCACAATGAAGCCACTCATCCAGTTTAGTGGTCACTTTGAGGTCCAAGTACCAAATCCAGGGACAAATCTTAAGGGTAAAAGGGCAGGAGTGACAGGAGCCCCAGGATTGGAACTAGAGGGCTAGACTGGAAAGGGATTCCATCACAGTAATCTTATGAATTAAAGGGATAGGGCTGAATAAATGCAAACCATCACTTCAAGACCACCATTTACGGGGTGCTTGGGGAGATACAGGGGCAAAGCAAGACAAAACATATTTTAAGAATTGGGACATGAGGACTTGGGGGAAATCTGTGGGTCACAAAAATGCCTATGGCCACACTTTCCCTTTTGATCTATTGCCTCTTTCTCCAACTGCTCAGTCAGTAAAACAAATGTCAACACTATGGAAAACAAAGCTACAGTCCTGTGCATAAACACAGCTCAATGACTGAATGGCAAATGAAAAAAGTTGGACAAACTGTGACAGGGAAATGGCTGGGATAGCACAGAATGGTATATTGATTTTTGAATGGAATGCTCTCCCAGCATTGGTGGGAAGAACAAGATAATATCCTGTTTCACTCTGTTTTAGGAGTCATAGGGGGCAGGGCTCCGTTGCCATTCTGGCAGGCTGCAGCACTTCTAAAAAAAACAGTCCAAAAGTCACTTCCAGTTTCCATTTAACGGATTTTGGGGGTTTTTGTAAGTAATCCACAAATCTTGGAGGCTTTCACAAGTGGAAGTTCACTCATTTTGAATGACCCCCCTCCATTTTCAGAATTTAGAAGATTGAAGAATTTGAGGTGCAGTGGAGACGTGGGGGTTGAAAAAAAAGTTTAATAACTGCACATGATCCATAGGTCATACTTTCGCTATCCTTGTTATATTATATTATATATGTTATATTATATATATCGCCCCCTCACCATTCCCTTCTCCTTTTGTGTCGTGTCTTTTAGATTGTAAGCCTGAGGGCAGGGAACCATCTATTATCCCCTCTGTTGTAAGCTGCCTGGATTCCCAGTGACTGGGCGGCATATAACTAAATCCTATTATTATTATTATTATTATTATTATTATTTTACAAGAGAGTTTCAGAATTCCGTAAAATCCTTAAAGAGATAGTAAAAAAATATTTCCTGCTTCTTCAAAATAATATGTAGCAGACAGCAATAAATCTTTTGTGACATTATACCTTTTCATAGACTGGAAAGAACCTGGTTGTGGCCTTCTCGGCGATTAATGCAGCCTGCTTCTCCTTTTGCTCAGGTGGGCAGAAGGGATACATCAGAATCAATCCAAATAAGTCCATCGTCCCTTCCACAAACATGTCAATTCTGTGTGGATAAGGAGAGAATATGTCACCTTTTAAAGTGCAACTCATTAAGATTTATCTCCTTAATAGGTAAATTTAAATGCTAAATTCTGTGTATAAATTCTGCTTAACTGAAATTAGCCCTTGAACAGCAAGAGGAAAGCATGAAGCTCAACATATATTCCCTGTTCTTTCCTTGCTATGGCTTTTAAAAAGTTGTTTATGCTAAATCGCCAGCTTTTAGTGTGAACCTTTGGTTTCTCATTCACTGACTTTTCCAATATTTAGTGTAAACAGTGGTTTGCCATCTGTTTAACTGAGACAAATCCACTGACAAGTGAATTTGAATCACTGATAGCACCCAAAATGTAGTCATGTTTAGAGATCTGAAGTAATGTTATCTCTGTAGTGCATTAATTTTAAATACTAAAGTAATAACTAGTAGCTCTTTTGGAGAGTGGGATAGTATGTAATGGTTAGTCACCACTTCAAAAATGTTCCTCTTTAAGTTCACTTGGGAAGCTCTAAAGCTGTTTTTGTATTTTAATTTTTTTACGTAAGTTAATTAAAAAAATTAACCAAAGAACAACAAAGAACACAGGTACCTCCTCTAATAACAGGCAACATTACCAAATAACATTTAAAAAGCAATGAGTAATGGGCAATACATTGCATTTAAAAGTAAAATTTTAAGATTGTTTCTAGCAAACAGAGCTCTGGCAGATAGTGGGCTTGGCATCAACACATGACATCTTTGGAAAACTATGGTTGACTTTCAAAATGCCCTAATGATATACTTGTAAAAAGAATATTACACAGCAGTGTAAGTTGGCAGCATGAAATCATAGGACGTGAATAGGATCAGCAATAATATTCATATCCAGAGAAAAGGAATGTTAGGATTATTTTGAATGAGAGCTCTGTGTCTTAGATTTTAAAATTAATGTAACAATGGGCCGTACAGACAGGCCAAAATAAAGCTGCTTCGGGTCACTTTGGAGGTATGCTGTTTAAATGATGCATGCGTCCTAAGGGGCCAGAAGCCACGCCAAAGCCACACTCCAGTCCTAAGGACTGGAGTGTAGCTTTGGTGCAGCTTCTGTTCTCTTATGATGCATGTGTCATTTAAACAGCATACCTCCAAAGTGACCCGAAGCAGCTTTATTTTGGCCTGTCTGTACGGGCTCAATATTGATAGTTAGAAATCGGGAGAATTTGTCTGTTGCCATTAATGTTGGGTGGCTGAAATGCAGTTAATGCATTTATTCAATATTTTCATTATTTACAAAAACACATTGGTTTTACAGAGAGTGGTATGTTTGATTATTAAGGTACACTCAGTTTTGTTCCTCACTCATTCATAGGTGCTCTTTCTATAGCTTTTAATACCCTTCTTCAATCTGGGGCTTTCCTGATGTGTTAGACTGGAAACCCTGATGGCTATGAATGGTAGGATTTATAAAATGATATCTGCCTTAAAACATTGGATCTCACAACCTGTTCAGTTAGGTTTTCAGTGATTTATATTCCCCCCCCCCCCCCCACCCCCAGCCAGCTTCAGATACTGGGCATTATTTTGTATGGATTGGAAAAGATGAGTAAGGAACGATCCAGTACTGTGCTCTTTCTTTCAGGTTCTTCCCATGGAGGTTGTATTTCCCTGCAATGTAGTTGAGAATTGCTCTGGTCTGGATCAGCTTCATTCCGTCAATCTCCACTAATGGGAGTTGGCCAAATAGCAAGCACCCATCTTTAGAAAAAGAGAACATGAAGTTATTGATCTGTCATATCAATGTAATACTTTTTTTTTTGCATTGAAAGAAACTCTTGACAGTGAGAGCTGTTCAGTAATAAACTTGCTGTTCTTGAGGAAATCACTGTTTGTAGAAGTAACAACACCTCATTTATTTGATGAGAATAAGGGTTAATAACACAAATAGAGTAAAACAATACAAACATGGAAAGTGTCACAGTAATAATTTATAATAAAGAAAGAATGTTTGAAAATGGTCAAAAACATGTTTTTGAGTACACTTGTCCCTCCTTATTCACTAGGGTTAGGGGAACAAGACCCCGTGAATATGGAAAAAACGCAAATAACAAAAACACCATGTTTTTACCTG
This sequence comes from Sceloporus occidentalis, assembly GCA_023333645.1. Lineage (NCBI taxonomy): Eukaryota > Metazoa > Chordata > Lepidosauria > Squamata > Phrynosomatidae > Sceloporus > Sceloporus occidentalis. The sequence continues at coordinate 141,255,033 of JALMGF010000006.1, forward strand.
AGAGGACACCTCTCTAGGAATCTCTGGGTCCTCCAGTGCAACTCTGTGGTCAATGTCCAACATACACTGACCACAGAATGGCACTGGAGTAGCTACAAATGCCTAGTAGAGTATTCTCTCTAGGAATCTCTAGGTCTTTCAATGCAACCTTTAGTTAAAGTTGACCATAGAGTTGCACTGAAGGACCTAGACAGTCCTAGAGAGAACATATTAATGAAATCCGTGAATAATCAAATCCACAAATATCAAAGTCGCAAATATGGAGGGATGACTGTATTAGGAAACAGTGACAAGGAGGATCCTGGACAGACAAAAACTTTTTTGGTTCAGGAGTTCTTCTGTGCAAAATACATGCATGAAAGATTTGCAATTAAAACAGCGTTTTCTGTGCAGTAAACAGCTTTTCTGTGCATAAAATTTTCCCCACAAAAATATTATTTTCTTTACAGAAAAATCTGGTCCCTGTGTTGAAAATGCTGCTACTGGGGACATCCCATGCAAAATCTGCACAGGATCGATTTACATTGAAATTATTTATTTATTTATTTATTTATTTATTTATTTGTACAGAGAATAGTATTTCTAGAATAGTTTCAGTCCATGTATTCAGGACACAGTTGTGAAATACACAGCTCAAAATGTATTCTCACAACAAAATTAATTTTAAAATTTTCAGAAAGTTCAGCCATATGCTAATTTATAAATAATTGTGGTGGGACAATGCCACATTTCCTTAATCGCAGAGTTGGAAAGGGCCCTATGGGCCATCAGATCCAACCCTCTGCTCAATGCAAAATCTCCATCTTGGCTAGCATCCCCAGCAGGTAGCTGTCCAGCCTCTTTCTGAAGATGTCCAGAGAAAGAGACTCACCACCACCTTAGATTTCTGACCTATCCTTGATTAATATGAAAAAGCCTGTTCATGTGTTGTTACTCTTTTTAAATAGAAGAAAAATCATAGTTTATTGTTGGCTTATGAATACTGTCTGAATTGTACAAACCAAGATTTGGGAGCTGGGGATCATGAACAAAACCCTCCTGATTAATTCTATGCATTCATGTGAAAGGATGAATGGAACAGGAGTGAACACCCAGTGTCCACCAGTGCAACACATTGCTTGTTTACAGTAAGAGAAGATAAGTTAGGAATTTTGCCTCATTGTTATGTGTGAATAACATGACCAAGATGTTGATAAGATCTAAGCTTATCTTTCCTTTTCCCAGATGTTTTTTTCTCTAACAATTACAAAACAATAACCACAATTATTCCACTGAAGCAATCCTTGAAGTCAATGGCAGCTGAAATGGGAGGTCTCCTCCCTTACTTTTGCTGCTTAGCCTTTTACTCTTCCTGGTTCTCTGACTTGCATGTATCAGAAATTCCTTCATGGGCATTGGAAATAGAAAGCCAGCACCAGGTGTAGAGTTGCAGCAATATTTTTAAAAAGTAATAAAATATGTGGCACATTTGGTGGTTGGTCCCAAGCTTTATAAGGAGTTTATCAGACAAGGGAAATTGGAAGTATGATCCAATGGCAATCTGAATGCAATCATGGGGTTTAACGTTATTGCGTGATACACTACCACACGCAATTTCGGGCAATGGCATGCTATTTTCGGGCAATGGGAAGCCAGTTCGAATACAATTTGCATTCACGTAAATTCACTGAACTAGCGAATTCATGTGAATATGTTCTGGCCCCACTTTCTTTTTATTCGAAATTAAGAGAAATTCCTCACGTGAGATAAAGTCCTAAGTCTCTGTTGGGGGAAGGGATTAGGTTGTCCCTCTCTCTGTAGTACTTTTACAAACAAGTTGTTGTTGTTTTTTAAATTCAGGCAAGCATCTGGCATGTGAACTGGGTTAAGCTTGACGGTAACAGTTGTTTTGGTTTATTGATGTGCTTTCAATCTGGTTTAATGTTTAATCATATTTCCATTTTAATTTGAACCTTATTCTTCTCAGTTGACTTGAGTGCCCCTTTTGGCAAAAGGACAGAAAATGTAGTGAAATTAAACTTAAATAAATACATAAATAGTCTCCCACCAGTTTTGCAGCATTCCTCAAAATGACCACACCTTTTAATCTGTACAAATTCATACAAGTTCAGGTTGCTCCAATAACAAAAGGCTGGGATCATCCTATAATCCTCTACCCAAATCTTATGCCAATTAAAACAGACTGAAGTAAAGCAGTTGCTCAGCACGTTAGGTACTGGTGGTGCACTTTGCAAAATGTTTAAAGTATACTGCCATGACAGCTGCTTTTGGAATATGATATTGTGCTTTGTGACTTGTGTCTAAACAAGGAGTAACAAAGTCAAGGCCCTTAAGATGTTATTGGTCTACAAATCCCAGTGTTCCTCCCCACTGGCTATGTTGAGTAGGGGTTTCTGGGAGCTTCAATAACAACGAAAAGACCACAAATTGTTCAACGACAGAGACATTAGAATAGGAGCAGAAGAGGCATAAACCCCTGAAAGATTAGGCTATTGGTGGCTGGCAGTGCTGTGCACCTCAAAATTATGAGTCAAAATTGGACCATTCAGACCTTTATGTAGTTGAGCCACATCCAGAAATTGTGTATTCCAAAACTCTTATTAAAGTCATTTACAAAGTGGGTTGCTGCCCATTCTTGCAGCAGTTTAACCCAGATGTAGCCAAAGTAGGTAGACCAATGCCATACCTGAAGTAAACCAGACTAACATTTGAACTTTACTTCTAACATTTCCAGCAAAGCAGCAGACTAGGTAGGGCTGGTTGTGGGGCACTGTTGCTGCTCCCATGACCCTCTCCCCTCCACACTTCTGCTGCCTCAGTTGCTGCTTCATTCTGCCTGAACATAGGGTGAGTCCTAGGGCCTTTTCACAATATAGGAATCCCACTCAGAAGATTGATTGACAGAATAACTGATTTTAACTGTATGATACAGGGAAGATAAACGTTTTTTCCAAATTGGTCTAAAGAAGCATGACTTCTAACTGTGTATCTACTTGGCTTTTGCTATTTTGTCCAATGATTCTATTTTTTGTTTTAACGGGCTGTGTATCATACTTTGTTGGATCTGCCTTAGGTCTCTTGCAAACAGTTTTGAAAAGCAGAGCAGTTGGTTAAGGTGATCCTGTGGTTTGAAGGGTAAATTTTCTCCTCTCTATTTTTTTTTAAATGTAAAGTTATAGTGCTGTAGAGCAAAATGCCATTTCATTGATCCAATTACACATTAAAGCATACTAATGCTTAAAAAGAGAGAAAGAGAGAGAGAGAAAAGCAGAACAGAACTTTTTTGTTTCAGTATATCTCAGAATTGAAAGGAAACCCACCAAAGAGTGGGAATAAAATGTTACAGCTGTTGCTGGGAATTGCCAGAAAGTAGAAATAACAGAAACATCATTTAGATATTTTTAAAACCCTGAGCACTACAGCAATAAACACCACAACCTCCCAACCTTTCTGCCACATTTGGAGAAGCCAAAGACTATGTCAGAGCTTACCATTTATTAGTTTTTCATATTGTTCTCTTGATTCCACAAATGATTCTTCACACTGGAAAAAGAGAGAATAATACATTATTTGTGGTTGTACTTAATAGTTTAATGAACATGCTTTATGTTGCATAAGTTTACTGTATGGGTCTGACGTAAACACATCATTAAGCACATGAGTTGTGAGTTGGGAAATCTGTGGTTCAAACCTGAGAACAAGTAAAAGCATGTATTTCATGACCAATATCTTTGCTAATACATTGTGGTGACCTATGGTTAAAATACAAGCAATTAAAACTTGAACTTGATCTCCTAACTAGAACTCAGTGTTATTTGATTTTTTTTCTTTAATAAAGAAGGAAAGAACAAACCTCAACTCCAGCTGAGGCTAACAACCACCGTATACATTCCATCCGTCCTCTGCCATTAAGGTAGGTGAGTTTGGGTTTCTTAGACATATCTCGAAGTTGATGGTTACCTGATGAATATAGCAATGAGGGGACATGAATGTAATAACCATCAATCATTTAAAATAACAGAATGTATACTATTTTGCAGATTTTAATTTTATCTTGTAGGGGAAAAATAACTAAATCAAGTAATATTCCAGTATATAAAAAAATGGAGGATATGGAAGAGAGAGCAAACATCATATATGGATGGAAAGTTTGCCCATTCTTCTGGTTACAGGGTACAGAGATATGGTAGGATTATCAGTTTTCCAAAGACCACAGTCCTAAGTGCACATAGGAGAAAGTCCTATTGAATGCAGAAAGACTAATACACACACACACACACACACACACACACACACACATACATATGTTTAAAATTGTTTGTATTCCCAGGCAGTGTGTGTTACAGTGTGCTACTGTAATGTAGATACAGTAGCTGTCTTTTCTAATAGAAAAAACTGGCTTGGAAGCTCAGGAGGAATGGCCAGACTGCCCATGCCACATGTCTCCCATTATTTGCTGCCTTGAGAGTGTTGCCACTTTCTAATAACAAGGTTGGCTTTGCTCAGATAGACCAATCAGTGTACCATTCTACAAGAAACAGTTGGATGCCCACCTCCTGGGCAAACTTTAAAAATGGATTCCTGCACTGGTGGTGAATAGGGGTAGATGGCCCTTGGCATCCCTTTTGACTGTTTGATTTTGTGCCCATGCCTACTTCCTCGTTTCCTCTCCACTTCTTCCTTCTTAGCTCAACCAAGGGATGTGGGTTTCCTTATACTCCTGAGCTGGCTGCACAAGGATGTAGGAGCAGTGCCCAAGAGTTCCTTTGATAATGTGCAATGGAAGAGAAAAACAGAGTTTAGTAATTTGATAATTGTATGCAGATTACAAAAGTGTATTTCCTGGCTGAATGCAAAATGCACCTGCCCTAACATTAGATCTGAATGGCCTGGGTGGTTTTCAATTACCATTTCCATGGGAAATGATACACAAGAGACAGGACCATAGTCTTACCCCACTCCTTCCACCTTTGTAGTTGCTGAGAAAAAGCAGTGATTATTGTACATAGTATTTAAAATGAAAGAGAATATTTTGTATGTGATACTCTAATATCATTGTCTAAGTTCAAACACTTCAAGGGTGGATAGCACTAGCATTAGGATGTCACGCAAAAAGCTCCATAGTTTATTGTGATAGGGATGAGTTTAGCCCCAATCCTCTAAGACCCAAGCCTTTTGCTTCCCTGTTCCTCTGCACCTTGGTCTGGCCAAGAGGAGGAACTGGAAGCTTTTGCTTCCCTTTTTGATTTATGACAGCGGTATCATCCACAATGAACAAACTGTAGGTAGTCCCAATTACGGTTTGCTTAAAATGAGACATGCCCCAGAATGATAAGTTATTAAATAACCCTAGATAGTATGCCAGGAAATATACAGAATCTTCTGAAATATTGTGGATTAGAGACTAACAGTGGTTCACAGACACAATATGAAACCAGTATGGTTTATTGCTGATGGTTACATTTCAGCCAGACTATTGTGCTTTCTTGTGGCAGATACCCCCCCCCCCAAAAAAAAAAAAAAAAAGATCTTGGACAAAGATAAGAGAAGCAGTTTGGGCGTTGTTATGAAGAAAGGAAGAAAACCCTGTTTGACTCACAGGTATTAGTATTCAAAGCCTGGAAGAAAACATGATCTAAACCCAGTATGAAGACTCACATTGTCCTAAAAAAATGAAGGGCTTAGAGGCTGCCTTGATATCATTGTTCTGTAAACATCCTGACATTTCAAAAGCTCTCTGCTAGTTCTACAGGTGGAGGGAGTGCTTATTTTAACATTTGGATTTAATCTGTCTCATATTAAATATAACTGTAAATGATGAACAAATTGAAGCTATTTACCATGATGTAAGACTGGTTAAGATTCAAATTTAATAACAGTCTTTTAAAATTATGCAAAATATTTGATACAGGTTGCATTTCAGCTAAAAAGATTTAATAGTTTTTTATAATCCTAGGAGGATTTAGGATGGAGAGAGCATGTGTGAATTTATACTCTCACTCCACTACACTTCAGTGAATGCATGGAAAAGACTATGATATATTTCTTACAGTGATGTTCAGTGTATGAACGCACTGGCACAGTTCTGGCACATAAATCAGAAAATAAGCAACATAACTGTGCAGGTACAGTTTGATATGCAGAGCTATTTTGTCTGATTTAAAAAGACCCTTAATATTGACAAAGAAAACTGATGCCATCATTGCTTCATGCCTAGAATTACTGGTACTTTTTAGACCAAATGCATCTTGTGCAATCTGCATGGTACTGAACTATTTAGAAAATGTTCACTGGGTTGTAACATTGCTTCTGCATTCTGCATCCGGTGCTTCAAACTCTGCAAGGAATCTATGCATGCCTGATAGAATACACAGTATGAGGTCCTTAGTTTTTACTTACAAAACCTAAAAGGATTAGAGTAGCCAATTGTTAGATTAGTGCTCCTACATTGACTTTAAGTAGGAATGAGGTGTCTGAAGAGGCACTGTTCAGGGGGAGGCTATGCACAACATCTGTACTGACTGATATGTATTATCATCTTAAGTGCACATTATTACACTCTTATATCATCTTAAACACACATTACATACCATCAAACATTTTATGAAAACACTATTTTATATATGTTTTCTTGGAAGTGAGTCCCAGTAACGCTTACTCCACAGAAAGCTGGTTCACCACAAAGATTGGCAACCTGATGCTTGTTTATAGGATTTATTTCTCCCAGAAGACCAAAGCCTCTCTGTGGCTTGGGGAATGCAGTTTTACCATGCAATCCTATACATGGCTATTCACAAGTAAGTCCTGCTGAATTTAGTGGTGCTCTCCTCTAGCGTAGGAAAGTATGCTTGAGAATGCATGTCATAGTCTGAAAATGTATGTCCTTTTAAAATTATTTTAGTGTATTTCAACGGTTACTTGTTTCTATTAAATTATGACAAACTCTCATAATATATAATATATAAAACCTGATTCCCCTCCTCCATACACACAACACACAGTTTCAGAGGTACATAAAAAAGATATTCGATCCAATCCAAGGAAAGAAGTTAAAAAAAGATCATCACTCTAAGCCACATTTCATTCCTGCCACAATACAGTGGGCCCTTGGTACCCGCTGGGGTTTGGTTCCAAAATTCGTGGATGCTCAAGTCCCATTAAATATAATGACATAGTAAAATAGTGCCCCTTATGTAAAAAGGCAAAACCAAGGTTTGCCTATGGGAATTTGTATATTTTAAAAGTATTTTCAAGCTGCGGATGCTTGAATCCATGGATAAAATATCCATGGATAAGGTGGGCTGACCGTACATTTAAGAAAATTTGAGTTTCCCTTTATTTTTACTTCCTAAATTACTAAATTTGTACCTTCAGTCTTTGCCTTGTCTAATCTACTATATACCTTATGCCTAATTCATCTACATTAATATATTAAATATAATTAAACAATAATCATTCATTTTCATTCACCTGTCAAAGATCTACAAACAAACAGCAAGTAATGTAAACCAGAAATAAGCAAAAATGAAATAATTGTATTGTTACATGCACTTTTGCTTCTATTTAATCCATTTCCCCCATAGCAGCATAACTTAAAGCATTTTATGATTGAAAGGAAATACCTATCCTGCCTTACTCACCTTGTGCAAAGCTTGGGATGACTTCTGTCTTCATATCAACAGTGCTTCAGACTTTTGTAATGCAGGAAACTCCACCTACTCTGGGGATGACTCCCACTGTCTCTCCCTCCGCATAAACAATGTGCCTGGCTTGGTTAACACTGCTAGGTTTTTTGAATATATATATATTTTAAAATCCCCCGCTGAATGCCTATCCTTACTAATATTTAAAGATTTTTTTTTTTTACTGTTGCATACCCTTGGACAGGTAAAAAAGAAAATAAACATTAAGCTTTGTATTTGGTGGGATCCAGTGTGTAAGATTGTAAATTTACATTATCTTTGTAATCATCCCATGACAGTATGCAACTACCAGTACCTTCTCATACATACAATGGTTGTATTCAGATCATGTGTTGTCCTTCTTGTGCAGAAACCTTCCTTTATGTTTTTTTTAAAAACTACCTAATTTAAACCTCTAGATTTTGCATATTATAGAGGATGTAACTTTTTAAAAACTATATAAATCTTTTGCCTTGTACTATAGATGTTGCATATTATGCATAGGACTTTGGAGCTTATTTCATAAGCCAGTAAAGCACCAGGATAACAGTGTGTTTGATTTCCACCTCTTGCATGACATTGTCAATGTTCTGTTGTACCATATTAAAAGCAAGTCTTTTTAGTTACAGGAAAAAATCCATTAAGAACTTCTTTTCCATTTCTGTTGTATATGATTTGCAGTGCAAAAGTTCAATACCACTTTTCTGCTAGTTTTGGCTGGTCAGTGGGCATGCTTTGGTAATGCTAATGATCAGGGGAGATCCAGCTTCTTTCCAGAGTCTGTCTGTTGCTCTTTTGCTGCTGCAGTGCTACTATGATACTTACTCACTCCCACACATAAGTCTCCAATAATAATAATAATAATAATAATAATAATAACAACAACAACAACAACAACAACAACAAACCCGCCTCTCCCTGTGGATCGAGGCGGATTACAGTAAAAAATAGTAAAATAATAATACAGTAAATCATAAAATATCACAGCCCCCCCCCAACCCACCACCAACAAAGGTTACAATTCAAAAACAATAAAGTTACAGGTTCAGGTTAAAATTAGTTAAAACAGTTAAAAGATAGGCAGACCTTCTCCAGTGGTACCAGAGTTACACACTTTCCTCAAAGTTCTTACTTACTTTCCTCTTTCCCTGCCTTCTCCTTCCCTCCTCTGCCTCCTTCCCAAGCATTCTCCCTTTTTGCGCTTCCTTCACATGCAGGTGCACAAGCCTTTCTTGCCCATGTGGCTTTCTGTAGAACGAAGGGGAAAGGAGGGACAGGAAGCAGAAACAGTGAAGTCAGTATTGTGTGTGATGAACTTTTGGTGCTAACAGGCACTTTAATCCACAATTGGAACCAGGTTGCATAGGGTGATACTGTACCGATTCCAGAAGCAGAGCTCTGATCAGGGGACAACGTGAAAAGGAAGTGGCTCAGCAAGCTGCCCAGCAGGCTGAGGAGTCTAGCAAGATACTGGCAAAGTGGTTTGGCTGACCACAAATGAGACTGAACTGGAAGTGCCCAAGTGGGCATGTTTATAGTGTAAAACCTATCCTGAGGTGAGGAATGGTCAGACAATCAATGTAGATGTTCCTGGACAAAAGGGGGTATCTCTCCCTGAGGGAGATACACTTAGATTTCATTTTACTTGTAAATACAAGATATAGCACTCACAGTCACAACTATCAGTGAAAGGATTATGCAGATTCTGCTTTTGATTGATGGTTTCTTGGCAGTGTGCACTTGCACTGTCTCATACTGAGCCTCCCAGATTCCTAAATATGGTCCCAGATCTCCTTATATGGCAAGCCGGCTTCCTCCATGCTAGAGGTACCTCTGTCTCTACATGCCTTAGCCAGCCTTTTGATATGAATTTTATATAAAAAAAGAGGGACTGCAAGAAGATAGGAGCTTGGGGAAACAGTAGGACCAAATGTAATGGTTTTAGTTACAGAAGGGCAGATTTTGATTGAACATAAGAAGGAAGTTCTTGATAGTAAGACTTTATTAACAGTGGAACCAATTGCCTAGACTGGTGGTGGGGTCTCCTTCTCTGGGCGTCTTAAAAAAAAAGAGGGCAGACAGCTACCTGCTGGAGATGCTCTAGCATAGGTTCTTGCATTGAGCAGTGGGTTGGACTTAATGATCCCTTCCAATTATACAATTCTATTAATGTTAAAAGAGGTACCCCCCCCCACCCTCTGAAATCTGTGGGACCTGGTAGTGGGTTGTACCATTAGTTTGTTGCTTGAAATAATGTTGCATGTGGAAATCTTTCTGTATACTCCACCTCCATTATTATTGTATATACTCATGTAGAAGTCTGAAAATTTAGGTGAAAAAACTGACTTAAAAATACTGAGTAGACTTATCCATGGGTCAAATATAAATCTGACTTTTTTTTAACTGCAGTCACCTCTCCATTTTTGTGGGGGAAACAGAAATCCACCGATATTCAAGTTCTATTGGCTTGAATGGTGGTGCAACTCTATTTTAAGTCCCTTTGTTTGCCCCTTGCGAGTAAGTGAGGGATGCGGATCTGAAGTTCGCGCAAATGGAGGGACAACTGTATATATAAAAAAGAACCGTCCCTGGTGAAAGGCAAGAGTGTAATCTATCCTGGAAATGCTGACTCTCCTCTACTCTTTCATCCATCCAGCCTTTAGGGTGAGTGAGCACCAACAGTTATGGCTGCCAGGATTTTGTATGTTCTTTGTGTAGGGCAATTTGAGTTTCCTAAGGCTTCAGTCTTTGGATAGGAAACAAAAATATTTAAATATCAAAAATATCAAAGCCAAGCCTGTTAGAGTCTAGCTTTAGATCAGCAGAGTAGTAGAAAATTAGTCCTTGTCAGCAATACTTCCTTAAGAACTGAGACTGTCTCAAAAAGAACACACATAGCTTGAAGTTCAAACAAAAGTTTACTAATGGCTTTAATCTATATATACACAGAGGCTATATCCTGATCTAGCTAGTGAATAGTTCAGGTTAAGAAGAAATATTTATCTCACCATCTTTCCAAATAAAGTTGTTGGAGAAGGAAGATGGAGGACCCAACAGGGCAGGAGAATTTTTTTGTGAGAATGTCTGTTAGTCCCAAAGGGGGAGTAACCTAAATCACATGGTTAGTTTGAATGAGTGTGTGTGTGTGAGAGAGGACAGTTTGCATGCAGGAAATCCCTATCTATCTAAGGAGGGGGGGGGGGGAAGAATGCAAAAATTTTCTAGCACTTTGGCATTGTTTTCCTTTGCTTCATCCTTTAGATCCTTCATTACATGCCCTTAAGTTTACCATTGACATATCCGCAGGTCATATCAAAATTCTTAATTTTGGTCTGAAAACCTGCCCTCATGTTATGCATGAGGTCGACTTTTAGTTCAGTGTATACGGTAGTCCCTGTACTATTGCATTGCCTGTAACTTTGATGCCAGTTGCATGGCAAACAAACAAAAATGCCTTACACTATTTTAATTCATAACTCCTTAGCCTTATATCTATTTTCTTGAAATGTCTGTCAGGTTTTTTCCTGTCTCTGTCATGTAATGTTCACATACATATTGTCCTTCCTTTATTGTATGTTGCTTAATTATAACATTTTCATGTATCTTCCCAATATATCTTTGAAATTTTGTTTTCTCATTCATACAGTTTGTAAAAAACCTGGATTGACAATACTGTTATTATGATTTTTTTATTAGTTAGCCTTCAGCCAACCAAGTTTTTAGAAGTAGCCCATAAATGCTAAGGAATATTTGAAGAGATATATAGAAGAACAGCTGCTTCTCAAATGGGATTTTACACTGCATAACATATTTTCTGTTTTTATTTTCTGTTGAAAACTCTGTTTGCTGTTGCCAGAAATTTTTCATCAGGTGGAGGCTTCCTCTGACTGCCGGGCTGCAGGAATTTCTTAATTGTGGGAACATCACAAATTCTTGCTTTAAAGGCCTAAAACAGGAAACATTACAAAGTATTCATACCATGATAGTTAAGTCTTTAACCTGAAAAGGAACCAAAATTGCAAAGTTTAAACAACTTTAAACCAGGCTATGGGACATGGCTAGACTGAAGGAAATACAGGGTTGTACATGTGTGTTTGAGAGAGAGAGGGAAAGAGAAAGTTGAATGTTCCCCACAGATTATCAGTTCCTAAAGTTTCTTGTAGAAAACCTGATAATATAACTAATTCAGTTGAGACATACTAATTTATCTGCTCAAGATAATTTTAAACAAGCCTATTGTCATTGGTGCGGTGCTAAATTAAGATGTAAAGGTTCTTAGTGTTACATTTTCCATAGCGACACCCTCCAAAAGAGTCTGAAATTCTGGTAGCTGTATTGATTCAGATCAAACTGTTGTAGCTGTTGTCATCAGGAGCAGATCTTTTTAAAAGCTATTGGATCTTAAGCACCCATTAATGACCAAGACACTCCAAAATATTTTGCATTACAACAATGATTGCTGTTGTGTGCCTTCAAATCATTTCGGACTTATGGCAACCCTAAGGGGAACCTGTCATGGACATTTCTTGGCAAGATTTGTTCATAGGACCTTCTCATACGGGAGGCAAAGTGCCCAAATCCCATGGATAAAGGGGTTTAGACATGTTGGGCTAATTGAGCATTAACCCAACATTAACCCATGTAGAAAGTAGGCAAAATTGGCTGCTTTTTACTTTGGGGCTTTTGCCCATTTTCTGCATGGGTTCATGTTGGCTTAATGCTCAATTAGTCTGACGTCATCTGAAAACAATCCCACTTTTGTGGGATATTCCCAAATTTAAATCCCATTTATCCACGAGATTTGGGTGCTTTTGCTTTCCTCTGAGCTGAGCTGAGCGAATGTGACTTGTCACCCAATAGGTTTCCAAGTCTGAGTGAGGATTTGAATCCTGGTCTCCAGAGTTGTAATCCAATGCTCATATCACTACACCATGTTGGCTCTACAACAACAATAATTCAAAACAATTGGTCCCACACCAGCTTCTGTGATAATCCCAGCTCAGCTCAGAGAGAAGCTGGGGAGGGTTTGTCCTCACCTCTGCTAAAGGGAAAGTTTAGGCACCTCAGCTCTATGATCTTCTTCACTACAACACCATTTATGTGAATCTAGGCATTTTAGGATTAGAGTATGAGTCTCCTGACAAGTTCATATATATTATATTATATTAATGCTGCACAAATGTCCAGAAAACCAAGAAATACAGCCTGGGGCATTCAATGAAATTATTTCCCCAAGCTACACTCTCCCTGGTAATTTAAGATGTTATGAAGTACATGTGGATACATTTCTCTGCCTTTTAAAAAAATGAAAACCAGGCCTGGGAAGTTGGAATAGGGAGTGGCAAAGTCGCAGGAACAAAGGATGCTAGACCTGTTCACCCCTATCCTTTCTCCTTTTTGAATTTTACTTACAGAGTTCTGTTTGGAGCATCTCAGTTGAGTCCAAAAAATTAGCTGGAAGCTGTGTCTGACTGAGACAAAAGACCTAACTAACCCCTTTCTCCTCTCCACTGTTCTGCTTCCAGTCTTTAGCACTCCAGCCCTGTTCTCACTGCAATCTCGCTAATAAGGGAAACCAGATTCATACTGGTCTTGAAGGATTCCCTCTTACAGGCTCTTGCAATAGTGCAAATAGGGCCACGTGCCCCCTTCCGCACGCCTTCCTAACCCTGCCTCCTGTCCTATGCCCTACCCACATGGGTGACCTCTAGTGCGAGGGGGAATTGTGTCTGCTTCTGTCTGTCACAATGGAGATTGCTCATGGGAGGGGTGGAAATATCAGTCAGCTGCTTCCCAATGGATGGCTACAAGCTCCAACTTTAATTTTCAAAGTGATCAACAGAAGAAGTGGGTGGTGAAAAGCAGAACAGAAAGGGTGGGAAAGAGAAGGGGACAAAGGACAAGAAAAGTGAAACAAAGGAAATGGGTGTGTGGAAAACTTTCTATTTATCCAGTGCCCAGCACTATGTGAGTTATAACAAAATGTGAGTGATTACAAATGGGAAAAATTGGATGTACTTCTTATTAGAGATGGGGAGGGTGGAAAACAGAAGGAAGGGGGGGGGAGAATCAAACAGAGGAGAAAATGGTGGTGGTCTTGAAGAAAACTACTGATTGAATTATTCAAGTGCCTAGCAGTGTTAGTAACAATTAAGGCAGTAAATGATTACACAAGGTTCATTGCAGATAACCTCAAATAATAATATACACTATTGCATATTATACAAGACCAAAGAAAAAACAGAATAAAATCAGCAGAGGACGAGAAATGAAGAGATTTCCCAAGCAACCGCTGACACATACACATAGACACAGAGTCCCGAGAAAGACACACTTGTCAATATGTGTGGAAGAGGACCAGAAATTCTGTAAGGGCCTTGATTGCTTGAGGGATAAGCAAACAAATCAGTTGTTCATTCCATTCCATACCAGGACTCATTAGTTTCTTCTTTTCCACTTTTCTTCAATTAGCTCCCAATCCCAGCTCTTCAATTGCTTCCCAGCTATTCTTCTGCTAGGTTTTGCTGTCTAGTTCCAGAGCCATTTGATATATTCCCTTCAGTCCTAATCTTCCTGCTCACTAGGCTTTCCTGTCTTAATGAATCTGCCAGAGGAAGAGCCATCTGCTCTAACAAATTCCCAACATTCTAAAATTAATTAATTTCTTAAAACATAAGGTTAACTGCAGAATTAATTAGGAAATCAATTGGTAGGAAAAAACACACAACAAAACAAATTAATTAACTTTTCCAAGTTGTGTTGTGTTGACCTGTATCAATTCTAGAAGTTTTCATCTCCAGCAGAAGCACGTCTTTGTAGATCTATTGACTATTATATGGCAGAGATTTAAAAAAAGATGAGAGCCATGGATACAAAACAGTTTGTTGCAGCCATTCTGACTTAAGCTGGAAATCCTATGCTTTTGTGTTTTACATACTTCCTTGTTCTCAGGGGTGTCAACTTCTTATTGGCAGTATCTGGACCTGGAAAGCTTTGAAGAATGCTAGTCAAATTGCTGTTGGCCTCATATGAAGTTTTACATTATTGACAGTATCATATCTATGGTTGTTTAGATCGTCTTTTTTTTTACCTGCAGCAGAGGAAACTGTGAGAGAATGGTGGGCTCTTTCTCTTCCGTCATCAAAATGGCTTCAATTAGTTGGACATCAGCCCAGGTGAACTGGTTGCCAAGAAGAAAATGTTGCCCATTGTCTTTTAAAATCTATGAAATAAAAATGTATTAGATGCAAATGGAGTGGTGGAGGAGGTGAGTATTAATCTATTGAGGCATTACTATTTACTGCATTTAATGTTCCTCTTTAGGCCAAAACCTTTGAGGCTGTTCTCAGTTTAAGAATAACTGGGAGACTTGCTATACAATGAAAAAGAAAACCTGGAGGATTACACTCTTACATCATAATACAGTTGCATAACAATTCTAAAAAAGGTAGTTCTTCACCACCAGCAGCCAACATCTCTCTAAAATACTGAATTGGTACAAAACATACTGCAGAAAGAATCCAGTTTGAGATCGCTTTAACTGCCCTGGCTCAGTGCTAGCCAATCCTGGGAATTGTAGTTTATTGTGACACCAGAGCTCTCTGACAGAGAAAGCTAAATGTCTCACAAAACTACAGTTCCCAGGATTCCCTAGCATTGAGCCAGGGCAGTTAGGCATTCTCAGACTGGATTATTTCTGTGGTGTGTTTTGGACCTTTATAGAAGTGCAGCTCTTGAACAGAGATGGGCTACTAGGGAGGTGCTTTGGTGCTGTTTCCCACCCTGCCTCCACCAGCAAAGCTAGAAGGGTGATCTTGGCTAATATCATTTGCTATTAAATAAATGCAGAGGACCCTGCAACTTTTTTTTAACAGATGAATTGCATCACCAGACATTTCTGGTTGTGTAATTCTTTGCCCAAAATGTGTGTGTGTGTGTGTGATGGAGGCTGCATAAGTGGAAATCAGAAGATGCAAGCAAACTGTATTTAGATGTGAGTTGTGCATTATGTGCCTTCAAGTCACCTGTTGATCCATAGGGTTTTCTTAGGCAATGAATATTCAGAGGTGGTTTTGCCAGTTCCTCCCTCTGAAATATAGCCTACAGCAGCTGATATGCGTTGGCCGTCTCCCATCCAAGTACTAACCATGATTGTCCAAGTACTAACCCATCTAAGTAATAACCAACTCCAGTTGACCACAATATAAAACTAAAATTTAAATAAAAATAAAAAAGTATAAATAAAACCATAGTATAAAACTAACACGTTACAACATTACAACAAATTAAAATAGGGCACCGTAAAATAAAAAGCAGCTTGGATTTTTTTTAAAGCTTCGGGATCTGTTGAAAAAGTCAGTAAAATTGGGAAGCAGGGAGACATACACATATCTCCATATTGCAGAAGCATTATCTGTTTTGCTTGCCAATCAAATAGGTGCCAGTGGTGACGACTGACCTCAGAACCTGGGCAGGTTCATATGAGTGCAGACATACCCTACAGTAAACATATCCCAAATGAGGTTTGTGGCTTTAAGGGTAATTACCAACACTTTTTAAGGTGGGCACAGAAATAACGGGCAGCCAATAAAACTAATCAAATGCTTGGGTTATTGCAGCTTACAAAAGTCTGCAGTCTGAGCGTGGTGAAGGTGCTGAATCACTCTTTCTTCTTCCCCATAAGGAAGAGAGTGTTTTCTCATAGCTTCAGCATTTCACAGATCAAAACTGGGGCACAGGTGGCCAAGCAACATCTGAGTGTGGTCAATATGGCACAAGCTATTAATGCAGGAGCACACACAAGCTAGGAGAGGCTGCATCAGTTTGCTCTTGCCCGAGCCTACTGGGAAGGACAAGATTCAACCTTCTCCTGTCCTCTCATCCATACCATGTTAATTCAGTGAAAACTACTTTTGCACTTTGAACTCTGTTTATAACAGTTGAAATAAGCTGGGGACAAAGGGAGAAAGAGGGAGGGGGAGAATGAAACTGGGACATTTTTAAAACAGCTGAAAATATTTTAATCATGATTATCCCTGGCACTTGGAGGGTATGCTTTCTATCTGTTTTATTATCAGACCAAGTGAAAAAGTAAATGCCCCATGCCAAAATCCCTACAGTGAATCATTTTTCTTTCCAGTACACTTGACGAACATTGCATTTGCTTGTGTTGCATACCTTCTCATAAACTGGAAAGTATCGCTTTGTGGCACGTTCAATGATCAAGTTGAGATTCTTCTCCTTTTCTTCTGCAGGTAATTTGAAATGTACTCTAATGATTGTCATCAGGTCAGTTGTTCCTTCCACATACATATCAATTCTGAAGAGGAAGATAGAGATCACATAATTTCATTTCCTTAAATTTGATATAACAAGCTCAGTAAGTTATATCATCTACACTGTGAGGCGTCTTATTAATCTACGGATAAGATAGCGTGATGGGAAAAGAAGACAAAGCTCTTTCACCACTGATGCTTATGAAACAGGGAGAATTTCAGCATTTCCCTTCTGCTCAGCTTTGCCCTCTTTATATTACATAACTATAGTGCTATATTCTGCCACAGCAATATCCTATGTTATCCTGGGGTTTATAGTTGAGCTCTGACAGAGGATTCTAAATGTCCCTCTAAACTGCAGATCCTAGGATCTCATAGGATGTTGTCATGACAGTTAAAGTGCTCTAATTGTGTACTATCTAGCCAGACTATATACAAAATATTTATGTTTGTTTTTCTCTTCTGCAGCAGAATGGACAAGAAGATATAGCAGACTTTAGCATGATAACTCAGAATACTGCAGCTATACAAGAGCTCACAGACCAAATTTGACCCATAGGGAGTTCCTCATAGAGTCCAAACATTTCATTTGCACATTGTGTCATTTCACCCTTTAACGCTATGCAGGGAACACTTGCACATGTCATTGACAGACTTGCTTTTATTAGGAGCAGGGAAATTTTTCTGTTTTCTTTGATACAGGATCAGAGGTTACAGACAATTTAAAACTATATACTGTACATTTTAAATATGTTTTAGCTGAGATCCATCAAGCCAGACTCTATTTTGCAATACTTCATGACTGCTACACTGAGGCTTACTCTTGAGCAATTATACAAAGAATGGACCTATTTTCATACCATCCCTATTTGGTAGAGACAGTCCTGATTAATTCTCTATCATTGCACATTTTCAGCTGCTTTTAAAATGCTGCAGTTTCTTTCTCCTTCACCCACTTTCTCCCTTCATTCTCAGCTTACTTCCACTGCTAGAAACTGAATTCAAAGTGCAAAAGCTGCCTGCACTCTACTCAGCAGGAGAGAAAGGAGGGCATGGAAGCTTGTCCTTCACTTTAGGCACAGGTAAAAGCAAACTGCTGCAGACTCTTCTAGCTTGTGTGTTCTACCTCATCAATAATTTTGCCATCTTGATCCCAATCTGATATTGCTTGGTCACACATGTCCTGGTTTTTATCTGTGAAATGTTGAAATGTATGTTCTTTTTTACGAGTAGTGGGAAGATTGTCCACATTTTTATGCAATATATACCCCATTGGTTCTTTTTGCTTCTGCCTGCCTACTCTGCACTGGACCCTTAACCCCATCAGCTCCTGAAATGTGGCCCTGAGATTCTTGCCAAACTAGAATTCAACTCCCTGGATAAAAAACAATCCCACTTCTCATCCTTGTTTAACACCACTGATGTTCACTATGAGTCCTGAGGACAGCTTTCAGGTAGCCTTGTCCCTTAGAGCCTTATCACATTAAAAACAAACCCAGCAGACAAATGGAGAGAAGCATGTTTATCTTTCTGTCTCCTTGTGACATCAAAGCATTTCTGTTCTCTTTCAGTTGTAAAAGCATGAGAGAGAATGATAAAAATATCCCTTTTGCCAAACTGATTTTTCCAGTTTGGCGCAAGGGACACTTTTCAGACACTTTTATGACCCTCTCCCATGTGCTTCGATGTCATACAGGAAAAGAAAGAGGAATGTGCTTCTCTCCATTTGCCTGCCAGGTTTGTTTTGAATGCATTAAGGCTGTTAAGTGTTCAGAATAAACTCATAAATGACAAAGAAAAAGAAACTAGTTAGGACAACAGTACAGTGCTCTCTCTTTCAGATCCCTCCCGTAGAGGTTGTGCTTTGCAGCAATGTAGTTCAGAATGGCCCGGGTTTGCACTAGTCTCATCCCATCAATTTCAACCATGGGCACTTGCTGGAAGAGCAGGAATCCATCTTTGGAAAGACAAAAATAAAATCATGTCAGGCCTTTTCACTTCTTGAACCACATTCTCTGGTGACTTGTCTATGCTGGAAGAGAACATTAAACAACAACAAAACTTCATTGTTTAAACCTCTTTGTGCTTTCCACACAAGTTCATCACTTCTGCTAGTAGCATGGCAAAAAGATTGTCAAGGAGTCCTGCCACTTATATGTAAACTACAAGTGTCAGCTCAAACCCTGTGCTGCCCTTTCTTCCCACTTTCCAAGTTCTTTGTGACCTAGAACCTATATGTGGCTCTCCTATAATTCAGTACCCCCCAAAAGAGGACAGACAGATTCAAAGTGTGAAATAGATGAGCAGGTGTACAAATTGAATATTTACATACACTCAGGGTTTTTGCATGCATTTATGTATTGTAAGCACGCATGCCCACGCATGCACAAACGTGCACTGTGGCCCTTTTTATTCCTCCAAGCTTTCCATGGCTGATTGGTAACTGTTGGTTTTGTTGTATTGATCTTTCTGTTTATAATATGATTTTAGGCTGCATGCTTTGTAATCTTTTCACTGCCTTTTCCTGTGGCTTTACCTTAAATCTTGTCTTTGGATTTCTTCTAAATACAGAAAAGTAAACTACAAATACCTTAAAACAAACAAACATGAGACCAAGCTGGCGTGACTGGTCAAACAAGCTACACTGTGTGCCCAGGGAAGTGTTGTATAATATTAGTACTTACAATAGGGGAGAATATATTATTTCTGTGTGTATGTGCCTTCAGGTCACCTGTTGACTTATGGTGACCCCATGAATTTCATCAGGTTTTCTTACACAATAAATCCTCAGAGGAGGTTTTCCCAGTTCCTTACTCTGAAATATAGCCTACAGCACCTGCCATTTGCTACCTGTCTCCCCTCCATGTACTAACCAGAGCTGGCCCTTCCATGATCAGATAGGATCTGGTGACTTTCTGATATTTAGGCCTATTATTAGTATTATTAACATTATTATTATTTCTAACCTTGCTCATTTATCAAGTAATTCATTCCTCATAAGTGACAATTGCAGGATTTCTGTCCATGATCACGTTTGTATGGACGAAAGCCAGTATGATGTAGTGGTTTGAGTGTTAGACTGCAACTCTGGAGACCGGGATTTGAATCCCTGCTTGACCATGGAAACCCACTGGGTGATCTTGGGCGAGTCACACTCTCTCAGCCTCAAATGATGGCAGTGGCACTCCCCCTCTGACGAAACTTGCCAAGAAAGCCCTGTGATATGGTTGCCACAAGTTGGAAATGACTTGAAGGCACACAACACACATAGTAAGGTACAGCAAAGAGCCAGTGTGGTGTAGTGGTCTGTGTGTTGGGCTATGCCTTTGGGAGACCAGGGTTTCAATGCCGTCTCTATCTCTCAAACTCAGAGTCAGGCAATGGTAAAACTCCTTCCAAAGAAATATTGCCAAGAAAAAACCATGATATGTTCATCTTAGGGTCATCACAAATGATAAATGACTGGAAGGCATGCAACAGTAACAACGGTAAGGAAGTAACAGGGCCAGTATTTATACAACGCTTGTCTAGAAACATGCTCTTGTCTTCCAGTGACAAAAATAGGATCCAATAATAACCCTACCTTTGGGCACTGGGTGGGCACTATTTGGTCCCTGTGCCATCCCAGAATTTGCCTCTGGGGAAACAGGAAGGCTTTTTCTTTAAATATCAGCTGGACCAACCCATCTCTTTGTTTCCAGTGTACGTGTTCTGAAAAGTGAGTGAATATCTTAATTAAAAGCCTTACCTTTCAATAGTTTTTCATATTGCTCTCTTCTTTCCAAAAACACTTCTTCAAACTGAAAAGGGGAAGAAATGGCATGAGTTGTTAAAACAGAACAAAACAAAGGGTTGTGTGGCATCTGGTACCTAACTGAAGGTTCCTCCATCCATTATCACTTACCTGTGAAGATTTATCTATCCTGAATGCACTGAGAGCACAAAGGATTTATTTTCCTTGCAGACTGAAAGACCAACGTTCAAACAATGTAAGAGCTAGTAGTTGGTGTGCCACAGTATCATACAAAACAGAGATTGCTATATATTAGGAATGCTGGACAGGTAAATATATTTTACACTACTATAGGGTTTTAATTTATGTTAAATGCAGATTAGTCTTTAGTTTTTTTCTTAGTCTAGAACACAAAACGCCTCTGTTGAAAGGTTCAGGTTACTTTTAAGAAAAGAATTAATCTTTCCTTATCAAGATTATAGAGTCAACCAGCATTTAAAGGGGTGTTACCAGATCGAGAGCCTAGTTTGTCAGACAAGGGGAATTGGAAATATAATCCGATGGCAATCTGAACGCAATCATGTGGTTTCATGTTATTGCGTGATAGACTGCCACACGCAAATTCGGGCAATGGCATGCTATTTTTGGGCAGTGGGAAGCCAGTTCGAACGCAATGCACATTCATGTAATTGCGCTAAACTAGCAACTTTAGGTGAATGTGTTCTGGCCCCACTTTCTTTTCATTCGAATTTAAGAGAAGTTCCTCCTGTTTGATAAACTCCTAGCTTTCATGTCAGAAAAGTGGGCAGTGAAACTGCTCTGGGTTTCAGCCTGAACTTTAACTGAGCTATCCAAGATACTAAACACTATCCCCCAAAATAGGTGCAACACTTCTTTAAAGTTCAGGTTAAAGCCTGGAGTGGATTCACTGCCTCTCTGACATGAAAACAATGAACCAATGAGTCATTGGTGTTAAGGTTTATGTTGTGTTTGGGTTTCCAAAGTTCATAGGTGTAATGTGGCAACATGCATGTGAGCTTTGCTTATCCCAATGTAAGAGTAGATGGCTGGAATCCTGTTGGTTGGTCCCAACTAGAGTAGACCCATCCAATTGGTTTGCCCCAACTACAGTAGACCCATCCAATCAGCTGTTAAATAGGGGAGTCAACACTATAAATCCAATTGATTCAATGGGACTGCTCTCAATGCTATGGAATTTTGGAATTTGTAGTTTGGCGGGGCACCAGAGCTCTCTCACAGTAAAAGGTAAATATCTCACAAAACTAAAAAACAAAACAAACCCCTGAATTCTATAGTATTTGAGTCATGGCAGTTAAAGTGGTTTCACATTGCTTTATTTCTGCAGTGTGGATGAGACCCATGTCTTCATTAGAAACTCAGGATCTCCCCTACATTGATGTGGAACAAATGGTGTGGTGGTTACAGTGGTACTCCCACCATGATAACCTCAAACCAGCAACCACTCTGAAAAACCTCTTGTAGGAGAAGAAAAATAATACAGACCTCAACACCAGCAGCTGCTAACAGCCAGCGAACTGGTTCCATTCTACCTCTCCCATTGAAATAATAAAGTTTGGGTTTTGCAGCCATGGTTTGGTTCAAGGGTGGGATATTCTGAAAAATAAGTTAAGCAGGTTCATTATTCATGGGTAGGTCAAAACCCTTGTGTCAACACTAAATTCTATGTAATGTACCCTCCGTAATATCAGTGAAGAATCCTGTGGCACTTCAGAGAGTATCAAGCTTTATTTGGCATACCATTGTGGACAGATTTGTCAGTATGCTGATGCACATGAAATTTGCCAGTCTTAACTTGTTGTTGTTGTTTTGCTACAACAAACTAACATAGCCACCACCCCAGGAAACTTTTACAATATGCATTACAAAACTGGGAACTAACTATGCTTTGTTCTTAATTTTATGTGTTTATTTCAAAGCATTTATTTCCTGATTCTTTGTGAGTTCAGCCAGCTTGAGCTGAACGTGAGGACACAGAACAAGCCATCAAAACTAAAAAAATATATACTGTAAAAATAGCACCTGGAAAACTCCAGTAACTTGAAGAAAAGCTTTTCAGACTCAAAGCTAGCCACCAAGGCTGCAATATGAATGGAGCAAGAGTGATGCCACAAATCCTAAGGCTCAAAGACCCTGCGGAACCGGTTGCCTTTGCATTCCCCTTTAAAGATATAAAGAAACAAATGTATAGCTTAAAGCTGAACCAACCCTGGGAGGTGTCTCTGCCTGTTTACCCACCCAGTTCTGAGTTCTCACATGTGCTGAAAGAAAAGTTAATGTTTTACCTTGGGTGCCAAACACGAATGCTGAGTCACAAAGGGAATTAGATTGATGGGAAAATCAAAATAATATTACTAGTGTGCATAGCAATGTTTGATATGTCTTAACTCCATACAAAATGTGAGTTAGCCAGTAAACCAAATGCAGAGAACCTGGAGTCCTCTGGATCATGTTGGACTACACCATCCATGTTCCAACAGCCTCGAACCTTGGCTATGGAATTTATCACATGGGAGGCAAAGCACCCAAATCCCATGAATAATTGGGGATTAAATCAGGAAATATCCTGCAAAAGCAGGATTGTTTTCAGATGATGTCCTCTGATGTCGCCCCTATCCCAGACATAACCCATGATTAAAGTAGCCAAAACGCACTTCTTTTTACTTTTGGTTTTTCCTGAAAGTAAAAGGTGGCCAAAAGCGGACAAAACATATACTTTAATTCACAGGTTAAATTCGGGATAATGGTGATGTCTGGGGATGTTGTCTGAAAACAATCCTGTTTTTGCGGTATATTCTTGGATTTAGCCCCTGTTTATCCATGGGCTTTGGGCACTTCCCTCCCATGTGATAAACTCATAATATGTCGCCTTGGACTCAATGCAGCAGCATCTGGTGGGCTATCAGTTCCCAACCCCTGGCAAATTTGTGCCATTCTTCTCTTCCTAGGTTCATGTCCTGTTCAATATGCAGATATGCAACATGCAAATCACATAGGGATAAGGAATTTCCAAGCATGGGCAAGAGGACTGTGAAGGAATTCTCTTTTACTCGTTTCTCCAGCCAAGGGCACAGGAGAGGCAAAGTGGCTGGGCAGCAATTGTTTTTCTTTCAGCCAGTCCCACATACTGCTATTTACTTTTCACAAGTCAAAGCTGTTTCATATAATGTACAGATGTGCTGCGCAACCACCACTGATATTTTAAAATATCCCCCACCCCATCCCCTCTCCCTCACATAAACTTCAGATCTGGACCAAACAGAAGCTTCTGTGACTAACCTTCTCTGAGCTGAGTTCCAGGTTTGAGACCTGGTCTGAGTTCCAAGCAATTTTTTCTCTAGTTGCACAAGAAACCTTTCCTGGAACAGTTAAGTCTTGGAACTCCACCCACTCACTCTTGTGAGACTGATAAAACCTCTTTTGTTTCTGTGATTCACAAGTGCTTTTTGCAGATGGTGGTCAAAGGAGAATTTGATGTCTCTTCTTGAAACAGTAAGCCCTACATACTCAGGTCTAAAACAGTCTTCCCTGCTTGCTGGCTCAGACTGGCAGAATTCTCACACTTGTACAATACGAAGAAAACAGATCAATGACAATGCTTGTATAGTATCATGTGTAGCAGGAGAGCTGCCTTAAATTTTCAACGTGATCTGTGAGGGTTATTTTGAAGAGTTAATGTGCTTTAAATCCCAAAGTGATAGTCATGTTAATTTTTTCTGGAAAAGCTGTTAAAAATTAAATCACCTTGCTCATGGGTGCGACATGTGCTGGCTCATGTTCTTTAAGCTGAACTTTCCACTCTCAAAATGCTCCTCATATTAGGGGAAAGCAAAAGATCCTGAAGATTTGAGTATGAAGTATGAAGATGAATCAGGCATCAAGACTGTTGAAAGGGGCTGTGCTAGATTTTTGACAAGGTTCAGCATTCTTGGCAAAGTTGCCCAATTACGGTTACATTACAGTAATGTTGCTCACAGAGTCACCACTTAACTGCATGACACTGACATCAAGGGGATCACAGGTGCATAAAATGCACCCCAAAAGTAAAAGCCTAATCCTATTTTTAGATTTTTATGGGTTTTTCGGACAAGTTGACTCGTTGCATCTTGCACATTTTTTTTTTTTTAAAAGTGTTTAATTAGGCACAAAAATGTAAGTGGAAAGCCCATAAATGTGTATGGTAGTTAGAAAAAACTGTGAGTGGGTAGGTTATTCACATTATGCAAGTGTATTTATTAAGAAAAATATTAAGAAACAACAACAACAACAACAACAACAAATAATAATAATAATAATAGGCAACATCAGGATGCAAAGGGGTCTCATAGAACCTTTGAGACTAACTGAATTAAATAAATTATAGCATTACCTTTCATAGACTAGGCCCAGGAGAGACGAGCCAAAAGTGGCGTGCCGCCGCTGATACTAGGTTTCCGGAGTGCGTGACATCTGCATGCTCCAGAACCCTAGCACATCATGGCGGCGGCCTAATGGCAGCTTCCTGTCCACACAGGGGCCGCCATCTTGATGTAAGCAACACGCAGCGTCTACATGTCGCTGTGCATTGCTTACATCACGAGTGCACCAATGGAGCACTCGTGATGTGTGCACGCCATCCTAAAAAGGACTCAGTTTTTCCGAGTTCTTTTTGGGGCAGAGGGATGCCGGACAGTTTGGTTGCTGCAGCATCCCTCCACAGGTCGCCAGGCCACCATTTTGGGGTTGTTTGTACTGGGCCTTAGTCTATTTCCTCACATACATGAAGTGAACTGGTGCCCAGGAAGGACCTTTTTAATATGACTGTATGAATGAAATGCAAAATTTGGGGGTATGGTGATGAAGCAATGGAGTTAATCACACTGGGGCTAATTTCGTCATTAAAGAGAATTTAAAGCATCACACAAATAAAGCTAAAATGGCGGGTAACTGCGTGAATGATTATCACATGCATAAAGGATAAAGAACATTTAATCAACCCTCTCATGCTTTGAGCCACAGATTTGAATGCAGAGCAGAGCAGCCCTATTGCCACAATGACTGGGAGGAAGGAGGAAGCTAGTTAAGTAAATACACCTCTGTCTTTACAAACTGCAGCAGTAAATCAATTAAGATTTGGAAATAATAGCAAGCTGGTGCTCTCCTAACTGAGCGAGAGATCTTGCACAGAATCCTTTCCATTTGCACAGAGCTCAGTCCCACAGAACTAGAGAATTTGCATCCTTGTCTCCCACCTGAAGATGACCCACAAAAGCCAGGCATTGAGATCTGTCAGCCTTATTTGTTAGGGAATTGTGACAGTGTTCAACTGAATAGGAATTGTGACATTGTACAACTAAATGAGCACTGCATTCTTCACAACTGTAGACACACCCATGTGCAATACACACATCCATGTGTGATGGGCTACCATTTGTCACTCCATATCTGCTGACTTGAACTGAATACAGTGGGCCCTCCACATTCACTGGGATTAGGGACACTGAACCCCTGTGAAAGTGGGAAAACCACAAATAAAAAAGTTCTCATTTTTTACCTGAGAGAAGACCTTTCTAGGAATCTCTAGGTCTTCCAGTGCAGCTCTATGGTCAACATCTGCCAGAAGATGACCATAGAATCATGCTGGTGGACCTACAAATGCCTAGAGAAGTCTTTTTTTTCTAGGAATCTCTAGGCCCTCCAGTATGATTCTATGTTCGATTTCTCATGCTGGAGAATCATGAGATTCATAGAGAGAACATATTAATCAAATCCACAAAAATCAAATCCACAAATGGGGGTGGGGGTGGGCTATAGAATTATTCTACATCAAACAAAAATGCCCAACCACTTCACTGGGAGAAACTAACACGATTCTATGTACTTGGAGAAAGAGTGTCACTTTAGCATAAACACCTTCAAAAATTGTTTCGGGTGAGCTTTCTTTTGCAAAAACAGAAAAGACTGCCTGGACTTTAGGCTAAAAGCATAGTGAAACTTGGCTAGCAGAGGTTATGTCTATTCCAAATCTTATAGAATTTTACTATTTGAAGGCTATGTAAAAGGTGGGTGGAGAAATGTTAATATTGGAACAACTTGTTTATATGCTGTGCAGATTAACATGTATCTTATTTTATATGCTGTGCAGATTAACACTTATCTTATTTTCCAAAATATCCCGTGCTTGAACTACTATGAACCCTAGCTGATTTTGTTTGCCTTGGAAGAGGAATAATCAAATCTGTTCAGTGACTGCTAGCACCAGCAGCAACTGAGCTGTGCAACTTTGGTTTTCATAAGAAATTCTTTAGAATGATTCCTGATTTGAACAAGGATTTATTTGAAGTTATGCTGCGAGGATCCCAAGAAAAGTTCCATTGTCACAGTTAAAATGACAAGGGGATCAAACTAGATGTTAACAGGGACGTGTATTCTTGTCAATAAACCCAATTTCCTCGGGGATATGTGCCTGGCAATCAGATTTATCATTTAAGCCTGTGCTTACCTTTCCATGCAAAATACAGGGTGTCCAAAATTATCTTTACAATTTCAGTTCTATATAATAATAATAATAATAATTTGTTTTATTTATATACGGCTATTCCAAAGATCATAGCGGTGAACAGCAAGTAAGCTAATTAGCAAGTAAGCTAATTTGCCCCCATCAGTCTGGGTACTCATTTTAGCGACCTCAGAAGGATGCAAGCCTGAGTCGAGCTTGGGCCCTTTTGCTGGTCTTGAACTCGCAACCTTGTGGTTTTGAGTGAATGGCTGCAGTACAGGCATTTAACCACTGCGCCAAAATCAAAATTGTTAAGGTAATTATCAGACACTCTATACTTAGGTAAGGACATCATATGGTATGACAAGAGGTGTTTCATCACTTCAGCAATGACAAAAAAGGGGGAAAAATTCCAAAATAAGAATTCATATAATAAAATCCTGATTTAGACTTCTGATGGTCTGTGTCATGTCTGCATGGGCCAACTGAATCAGTTTCCCCTCATCCTTATTGCAACGTAGCACCAAAATCCTGATTCAACTGCAGACTGTCTTCACATGGGAAGGGCAGTTCCAGAATGAATCTGGGCCATCCCTGCATTAAAGCAATTGAAAAAAACCTGAACATTTACTTGAGATCTTCAAGGAGAATCCATAGTATTCTGGTGTGACTCCAGGTGGCTATTTAAACAGCGTTCCATTTTGCCACCTTCCACTGGTGCCATTGGCATGAGTCCCTCCCTCTGAGATTACAACGAAGTGACCAGCCATGTGATTAATGCTGGGCACCTCATTTTTTTATCTTAGAGGGAACAACCCTTGCCAGTGGCAGCAGTATCTGGTTGCACAGTGAGTCACTGTGTGTAAACAGCCACCAGACAGTGTGTAGACAGTGAGTCTCTCCAGAATGTAGTGGTAACGGGAGCGGGGGGGGGGGGGAGGTTCAAGGCAGCTTCAGGTCCAGGATACTCCTGGTTGGATGTGTATCTTCTCTGCCTATACAGCTAAAAGTGATTTCATGATGAGTGATCATGGAATCACAAAAATAGAATGAAATCCTTTCTTCTCTGTGTGTATTCCAGAACTCTCCTTTGAAGCCAAGGTGATCAAATTGAGGCTGTTGTACTTAGGCCACATAATTATCACTAGAGAAAATAATATTGCTAGGAAAAGTAGAAGAGGGTAGAAGAAAGAGGGGGAAGACTATGTCTAAGATGGATGGACTCAATCAGTGGGGTCACAGGCATGGGTTTGCAGGACCTGAGCAGAGCAGTGGCGGACAGGGAGTCTTGGCGATATCTCTTCCACAAGATTGCCATGCATTGGAATCGACTAGAGGGCAGCTCACAACAACAACAAAAAAATTAATGGTAAAAAACCCCTAGCTAGTGGGGTAACCTATAGGCAGTGAGTAGGTACAGGCCAAAAGAAGCTAATGCCATAAGAATTCATCCCCTAAGAGGTCACAGCATTTGTTCATTGCTTTTTCACTTGAAGCTGCGAGGAAGAGGCAAAAGTCTGATAATGGATAAAGAACAAAGGACTTCATTCATTCATTCATTCATTCAGAGGAAGGGTATTCAGAAACATAACTTTGAGGAAGAGGTTTTGGACACAGCAGAAAATTAGATGATTGTGATGGTGGCGGTGGCGGCTGGCATTGCAGTTGTAGATCTGTGGTGCAGTTGGGTGGGGTGCTTCAGGGTGACATGGCCAGCTCCCTCCCACTTCCAAGCAACAGTAGAACAAGGTTGCTTCTCTTTCAATATACTATGAGATAAGGCTAGCTGTATCATCCTGAAGTGGCGTATTCCATTATGCAGAAGATCTCCATTGTTCAGAGCAGCTCCCTGCAGTTTCAGGTGGGTTTGGGGCGGCCAATTCCTCCTGTCATTCATAGCTGGGTTTATATTTACATAGCCAGGAATATTATGTGCTAATAATAGGAACTTCCCCTGGGCCCAGATTGCAGCTGGTGTAGGGTTGCCATAAGTGAGGACCTCCAAACTGGGACAAATGTAGGACAAATGCAGGACAACATTTTCAAATGTAGGACACATTTTATAAAAATGGAGGACACGCAAAAAAATTGAGGCTTTTTTAGAAATGTTCATATAAATCCATGTTTCTTAGGCATGATCAAAATGGAGGACATTTTGACATTATTCGTAGACAGATCATGGAAATGTACTTCCCTTTCTGGCCACCCCCCTCTCCCCATTCCAAACAGCACATTTGAGCATTGAACATGGCTTTATTTTAACATTGTCTCTTGCATATTTCAGAGGCTTATTCCACAACCAAACCCTTTGGTCAAGGGACTTTGGTTTTTCTTCATTTTGACTTGTTTTGTCCGTATTCCTCCCCACTAAATAAAGGAGACATGAAATGGAGTTAATGGGTACAAGTAGTTAAACAAAAAAGTCTTGTGAGACTCTGTAGGCAAGAGGTGCACCATGTTAAGAACTGCATTAAGCACACTTAGGCTGCTGCCACACTGCTTTCACTCTCATCACTCCATCCTATGGAATCCTGGGATTTGTAGTTTGTTGTGGTGCCAAGGCTGGGCTTTGAAATCTCAGGCATAAGAGAGGCAAAAGGCTTGGGCTGCATCTACACTGGAGAAATAATCTGGTTTGAGACCACTTTAACTGCCTTGGCTGAATGCTATGGAATTCTGGGAATGGTGGTTTGTTCCAGCACCACAGCAGAATGGCAGTTAACCCCTGGAAAGCTCTCTGACCAAGGTGACCAATGCCCTCACCCCAAAATGTAGGACATGGCCAAAAATAAAAGCTAAAAACACCCATGTAATTATAAATCCATGCTTCTTAGCCATGATCCAAATGGAGAACATGTCCTGGAAAAGGAGGAGGATGCCTGGTCACCTTGTCTCTGGTCCAAAACACACTGCAGAAATTAAACAATGCTGGACTGAAATGCCCAGAGTTCCTCACCAAAGCTGCATCCACACTGAGGAAATAATCCAGTTTGAGAGTGACTTAACTGTCCTGGGTTTGTGCTGGGGAATGCTGGGAATTGTAGTACACTGTGGCCCCAGAGCTATCTCTGACAGGGAGTCCCATAACCCTCCAAACGTAGTTGAACTGCAGTGCCCAGAATTCCTCCCCAGGTGCATCCACACTGAGGAAATGGTCCAGTTTGAGACTGCTCAGTGCTGGGGAATCCTGGGAATTGTAGTCTATTGTGGCCTCAGAGCCATGACTGACAGAGAAGTCTCAATGTCTCCCAAACACTCGCATTCCCAGGATTCCCTAGCACTGAGTTAAAGCAGTCTCAAAGTGGGTTATTATTCCTGCAGTGTGTGTGAGAGATATAAAAGCTAGGGACTGGATTCATTTGGAGGATCTCTGTGTCCAAAACACACTGCTTGGACTGCCAGGGCTCAGTGCTATGGAATCCTGGGAATTGTAGTTTATTGTGGCATTGAGCTTTGGCAGTTAAAGGGGTCTCAAAGTGCAGAGGGGGGGGGGGGGGAGAAAAGCCAGGGAGAGTGAATGAGAAGCTCATCTTGGCTGTGACTACTCTGAGAGGAGGAGGAGGAGGGAGGGAGCCAAGGGAAGTGGCCAGGACCATCAGCCTCCTCTCTTCCACCGAAGACTGCTGGCAAGAGGCTCTGCCCCCAGCCAACGCCTCCTCTATGGACCATTCAGCTTCCTTTTGTCAAGAGAGCTCTCGTGCCACAAGAAACTACAATTCCCAGAATCCCATAGCACTGAGCCATGGATGTTTAAGGGGGGGGGGGTTCAAACTATTTCTGCAGCCTTTGCTACCCCAAAGCCTTCTATTATTTACCAGCAACTTGCAAGGCAAAATCTCTTCCTTCCAAGCCCTTGAAAACCAACCCAAGGGGAGGGGGGCTGATTGCTTCTTTCCCATTGGTCAGCTTCCGGAGAAATTTGCATATGACAAGGAAAGGTGTTTAGGGCCTCAAAAACGACCCTGTGATAAAGAATTACAACAATACTGAGTGGTAGACATTTAAAAGATGAGGAGGCATTTAGACTCCCAGGGAAACAGGAACCATTGATGGCCTTTTTTTCTTTGCTCACTGTAACCTGAAAGTAATGCCTCTTGCAGGGTATATATACCAAGTGGGCTGGCAATAGCTCTGAGTGGCAGATGTTTTGAAGACCTGCTCTCTAGGCTTAAGGCAGGCAGGGAGGGTGGCACACAGCCATGGGGAGGGAGGGCTGGAGCTGCCTCCAGGGCCTTGCTGGGGGGGAGGTCCCAGGGGAGGGGCTAAACCAGGGTGGGACCATGTGGCCCCGCCCCAAACCGGGAAAGTCCCGCCCCCAGGCGGGATATGGCAAGCCTAAGCTGGTGATATATCCAGCCAAACTGCTGGAACTCTGAACACCTCCTTTTCCAGTTGCATTTGCTGCCCATTTATTTCTGTGCCTGCCTTAAAGATGTTAGTATGTACCTGCACCTGTATGAAGCTGCCCAGACTTGGAGTTCAGCCTCCACTGGCATCTATTATCTCTTGCCAGTCACAAGAGATAAGGCTTCCTGGAGCTGTTGCTACAGTTTGAATCACTTTCCAGAGACATCCTCATACAGACAGAGTTGGCATGCACATGAAAACAATATAGGCAAATAGCCCATGAACACATAGCTCTTTCCTTTTTATAGATGCCATTTGGAAGCTTCTCCAAAGACTTCTGGATTACAACCCATAGTAATATTCCAGACATTCTGCAAATGGTAGCCATCAAATCCTATAATAGAATATACCAGCTGGAGTTTGGATTGCTTTTGTTACATCAGAAGGCACTGCTCACACTCCCCTTCTGATCTTGTGCTGACACTAGCAACCAAAATCTTAGGGATATCTTAAGGATCCTACTGTAAATATAACATAGGTTTGAATAAGCCTTTTTTCTGAAGCCAGAAGGAAGGTAAAAAAATCCTCCATCATATGTATATGGTGCAAATTTACACTCACATATTTAAGTGGTGGTTGCAGTACTCTACATTTCTGCTGAATTTCAACACTGTGCAACTGACTGTTGTGTCTGCAAATGTGCTTGCAGGCTTCACAATTCCAGAGAACTGAGAGATACATTGCATGCAGCTGTACACTATCAAGTGGTGACTGCAGTTATAATGTCATGCCCAATTTGGCAGTGACAGATTCAATTAATTCTGTCTTCCTACTTTTTCATCTGTTTTGAAAATGTCCCATTTAGTTCTCCTTCCATTTCCCCCCTTTGGTCTCTTATACTGTAATTGTTGCAAACTGAGTTCAAAATGTAAAAGTAAACTGTACTCAGTCAACTCAGAAGTGGGGAGAGGAATGGAGAGGAGGGGTAGAATCTTTCCTTTCCCAGAAGGCTCTGGCAAAAGCAAACTGCTGCAGCCTCTCCTACCATGTGTGTTTTTCCATATTAATAATGGTTTCCATCTTGACCACACTCTAATGTTGCATGGCTACACGTTTCCTTGTTTTCATCTGTGCAGTGTTGGAGGATACGTAATATGTATCCATGAATATAGTACAAAAACATAGTGTCCTAAGCTGTTTGAATATTTTCTAACTTGTTTAAGTTCCTTTAAACTTCCTTTTCAGGTGGAAATTGCAGTTTAAAAGAAAAGCTTGACCAGTGTTAAATGAAGTGTACCCAAGTTTGCTTAACTTCATTACAAACAACATGCCAGAACTTAAATCCAGCCTTGGCTCGCAATGATGGCCTGGTTTTTGAAGACCCATAGCTTCTAGCTTTCGCAGCAAGTGATTTCCTTAAGTTAATTTCAATTTCTTCAGCACAGCCTGCTTGGTGGCATGTTATTAAATTAATTATACACTGCTTTCCTCAAAGATGCCAAGATGCATCTCTTAACCTGGATCTTTTACCGTGTTTTAATGGTTTTGTTATTTTAAAACGTTTCTAGTGCTTTGTTTATATTGTTAGTTGCCTTGAGTTTTATTTTTCAAAGAAAAGATAGAAATGAAGAAGTAATAGTAATAATAATAATAATAATATTGTGTTAATATGGTAATTTTTGCATATGTAGTAGAAATGAGCATGTACAAGTTTTTTGCACATGTAGTAGAAAACAAGATGCACACTTATTTTGACCTTTCCCTACCCAAATGCTTAGCTTGGCCTGGAAAAAAAGACAAACGAAAAAACTGAAATCCTAACATCAAGCTCCATCTACTGGACAATGTGCTTTATAGGCCATCTAGGGAACAGATACTTTTTAAAATGACAACCAGTCCTAGGGGCCATTGACTTCAGTGGGATTCACTTGGTTTAAAATTGTCGTGACCATTTTCTCAGCTCTCTTTGGTCAACTCTCCAACATTCAAGTTACCACCTCTTTCTTACCTTTTGTACAGTGCTGTGGCCATAAATATATATACAATACATGTATTTTGCATTGGGGTTTGCTCCACTGTCCAACCCCTACTTGAAATTAATGGGAAACAAGCATTAGAAAAACCAAACTATCTTTTTGGACTTCAAAGTGGCAAAGCCTCTTTCCAAAATGTTTGCCACCAGTGCCTTTAATTTGTACAGCTCTCTGATTGTTTCTGGACTGCAACTTCCATTGGCTATCAAAAGCATAGGCCCTTGCCTATAGAGGATGATGGGAGATGCAATTCAATAACATTTTGGGCTTCAATTGGAAAGATAATAATAATAACCAGAAGAGGGGAGCAAGCCATTGTACAGTATTTGGTTCATCAGATCATGCCGGCAGATACCTGCTGGTAGGTGGATGCCTTAAAGTTGCCTGTAGACTTATTGTGACCTCATGAATTTTATAGGGTTTTCTTAGGTAAGAAGTACTCAGAAGTGGTTTTGCCATTTCCTTCCTCTGAAATGGGGCCTACAGCACAATGGTGGTTTCCCTAACCAGGGCTAACCTTGCTTAGCTTCCAATGGTGCTTTAGGGCTAATCTGTTAAACACAAGTAGTTGTCCTACACACACACACACACACACACACACAAACTGCTGTCCAGTATATTCTAGACTCCAGACATACTAAGTACAACACCTTTATGAAAAAAGTTTGAGTAAGTATTTTAATTGCTGGCCTGGTAATTAATCTGATCCCATTCTTAAACAAGATGATCTGGCTATGTTCAGTTTTGTACTGGAGGAGTTCTTCAGTTTTGCAAATGCTAATATGCTTTTAAACAGCCTGTTTCTTGGGTATGAATTGCAAAGTGGTGGAAATGGATTGTTTGTGCCTGGGTTGTGGCTGAAAGGCTTAATACTACAACACTGAAAACAAACAAACACAATACCCTACCTTTTAATTTTTTAATTAATTGAAGACTTACTACCATTTCAGTATTTGGACGCGTGGCATATAGGTAGTAGCTTTGTTTGAATATCTTTGGAGGTATTTGAATGCCTTATATTGACATTTCTGCATGGATTTTTCTTCTTTACTATTTTACCTTGGTCCTTAATGTTTTTTTAAAAGTTTGTTTCTTCTTCATATGATTTTTGTGTTATGAAGAATATATTTCTGTCCACAAGGTCCTTGAAGTTTATCTCACTCAACTGGAAGATAGAACACTTATACATTGTTTTATTAAATGTCTATGAACTTTTCAGTTCATTAAAGCATTTTCAGGCAGCATTTTTCAGATTCAGGTGTACAGTTAACGTTTAGAATTAACTAGTTAACTTAATTCAGGAGAATTAAGAATTGTTAGTTCATTGGTTTAAATAGGTAATTCATAGAAATTGGGTCAAAGTCCTTAATTAAAGTCCTTAGTTAGATTTCATCATAGTGTTTTCTTGTTGAACTAATATAATAACTCAAGTGATCAGAAACCAAACAGCCTCAAAATTGCCTGGTTCCCTTTCTTTTTTGTTGTATATTCTTTCACAACTTAATTTCTCTGGGAGGGCCACTGCCCACACTCTATTCAGCCATAACCCTTTTGATATACTCTGGGCTACCTTCCAGCCTTTTGCTATTTTGGCTCTAGCAGCTGTCAACAAAAGCCTTAAGAGATCTCCATGAAGCAGATGTTATTCTCCACTCTGAAACTGGAAAGCACTAACAACTTCTCTCATGAAAACTTTCCAGATTACACCATCATAGCATTTATTTTAAACCATTTTAACTGTCATATTTTCATCTTGCAGAATCCTGGGATCCAATATAAAGCCAGACCAACAGTGGACTAAATGCAGCCCACCAGCCTCCCCCCAACACTTCCATCTCTCCCCCCCCCCCCCCCCCAAATATATGGCTAGTCGGTGGTGCAATTTCCCATTTTGCCCCAGTCCACTCAATCTTTTTTCAGCTTGTGGGACTCTTTTCCCCCAAAGCCAAAAATGATCACCCAGTCAATTCCACTTGTAAGGAAATGCCTCCAGGGAATGAAAGGTTGCAGGATAAGGGCAATCTTCTGAGTGATTGGCCATTTGGGAGTAAAAATAAATATTTGTAGGGAATCAGCTATCAGGGGGTCAATGTAAGTACTGTATTTAACACCTATAAAAACTGTTTAACAACTGGTGTGCCATAACAGAGAGTACAGGACATCTCCTCACAGTGTAGTGTTCCCACATATAGGACTCCGAATACAGCCCTTGCAGCAGCTCTCAAGTCTTAGTAAAAGTACATGGTAAGAGACACTGCTTCCACAGGCAGGTTGAGATTATCACTGGGGTTTAGGCAACAATGTAGGGACAATTGTCCAGTTGGCTCAGTGAGTGAGAATTCATGAATTTTAAAGCTATCTTCAAACTGCATTAGGAAAAGAGTATTCTGAAAAGTAATAGAGGGATCTTGCAGCACCTGAGAAAGGGAAATGTGTAACATAAGCTTTTCATGGACTTATGTTTTGACTGCAGATGTGAAAACTGCTTAAAACTAAAGAATCCTGTGGAAATCAAGAATAAAAATAAAAGCTCACTGTAGACAATAAGGTAAAGAACTAGTTCTCTGTGAAATAATAAGAGCAGTTTATTAGTTTTCCAGTTTGTGGAAACAGCAAGAGGAGAGTACATGGAAATAATTACATGACTGAGCATCACAAATCCCATGTAAATTTAATATGGTAAACAGTTACAATATATTTGTATATAAATGCTGCAGAAGCCTAATATCCAGCTCCTAAGCATATTTTGATTTTATAGGGAATTATTTGTAAGTAAGCATCACTTTTATCTGCCTTCCTACCTTTTTTGTCATCTGAGCTTACAAATACCAGAAATGAGAGAAAAGCTGGAAAGAGAAACACAACCCTAGACTTACTTTGGCTCAGTTCTACAGTACAAGCCCTTTCCTATTGGCAGAAAATATTATTGGATAGAAAAAGAGTTGTTTGAGCATCTAACCTAATAATATACTTTATATAAGTGGTTGATGAGTTAGGCAAAATTACTTGTTAAAAACCCAAACTCCCAGAACCTCCCATGCCAGCTGGAGGAGATTCTGGTAATTGCAGTCCTAAAAGTAACTTTTCTAAACTCCCATCTGAAGAAAGATACTGCTTTGGCCAATGAGATATATAAAGTATGCTTTGAAACATGCATGGGCAGATGCCCAGCTTGCAAGACCTTCTTGTTGTTGTGCATCTTCAAGTTATTTCTGAGTTATGGTGACTCTAAGGCAAATCTATCATGGGGTTTTCTTGGCGAGATTAATTCAGAGGAGGTTTACCATTGCCTTCTTCCGTGACTCGCCCAAGGTCACCCAGTGGGTTTCCATACATGAGTCAAGATTCCAACCCTGATCTTCCACAGCCCTTGTCCGGTGAACAGACCACAGTGGCTCTCTTTGCAAAATCTACTCTTCTTTGAAAATAACAACATCAAACAACTGTAATCTCAAGATCTATCAACCAAAGGATTCTGAAGCAAAAGAGAGGCTTGATATTGAAGAATCATGAGAGAGAATTTTGTTCTGGGTACCAAAAATAAATGACAGTCATAGTCCTTTGCACAAATGGCTGTATGTGTCATCCGTTGCTCCTGCTGTTAAATAATTGGAAGTCATATTTCTGCCAATCTATTACCAGCATACTCTGATCTACCTTCTCACCAGCCCTGTTTTAAAGTATGATTCTTATGAATTAAAATCAGTATATAATAAACTCTTTAGTCAAAGTCCATTTATTAATCCCAATATGAATAGATCCATTGGATCAATGGAACTTACATAAACTTTGATTTACAAAGTTCCCATTGATTCATTGGTTTGAAACAATAGGAATAAGGCCTGTGTGTATATATAGTATTAGAGATTACCACTAGCAGCTTGATCAGAAGCCTAAATTAGCAGCCCACTCACCACCTAGTAAATGTCACACAGTACCTCTGGAGTCTAATGTAACAGCATGGGATTTATGACAAGAGCCCTTCACAGCAATAATTATTAATAAGTAGGAGTACTTGTAATTCTGA
This sequence comes from Sceloporus occidentalis, assembly GCA_023333645.1. Classification (NCBI taxonomy): domain Eukaryota; kingdom Metazoa; phylum Chordata; class Lepidosauria; order Squamata; family Phrynosomatidae; genus Sceloporus; species Sceloporus occidentalis. The sequence continues at coordinate 141,292,647 of JALMGF010000006.1, forward strand.
TGTGCTCAACCAAACTACTTCAACTAACTCCCCTAAGTTGCTTTCACATTGTAGTACATCTGGAGAACTCTTCTCACAGTCTCCACATATTTGTCATCAGGAACAGGTTTCCTCAGGCTTCCCGGCTCCAGAAACTTCTTAATTGTAGGAATGTTACAGATCCTTGCTTTAAAAGCCTAGAAGGAAGTGAGGAAAAGACAAAACACAGACATTATAGCTCCTAAGTGACACTGTTAGAAGTAAATAATACCCAAATTTGCTTTGATAAAGTCACCTCTTGTACTTTGTTGTGGCAAAGGACACAACACAGTAGCCACTCTCAAAGAGGGCTGCAATACTCTGCTACAGCTGTGTCATTCCCTCAAGAGAGAATCAATGTTTAAAACATTTGAAATGTTTACTCTGGAATGAATATAGAAAGTGGCCAAAAACAACATAGGCACTGAGACACTTTTGGCAATACAGCTGTTGTGAAAAAGGATAAACTGAATATAAGATTCACCTAAAGTGTGCACAAAGATTACAAACAATGTGGTGAAGTGCACTCTTTTGTCTGTCTATATGGAATCCCTGCCTTGCCCCTCATATCAGATTTAACAGAAGCCAAATACAGGTGATCAACTCACCAAATAATAAAATATTCCAGTCCACCAAAGATTCGACTAGTCACCTGTACTAACGAAAACATGGCGAGTTTTTCTTTGCTTGCTTTTTGGTTTTTTTGGTACACACTGAAGCAATGTTTGAAAGCAGAGGGTCTTGTTAACTGGAAAGACCTTTCTCCACTAACTACATCACAAGGTGATCATTTGTGTTAGCAATCTGTGTACAGTGATTATGTTTCTTCCCTGAGTTAGAGGCACAAGGCTAGAGCTTTCCCTTAAGATGCAACTTCTCTTCCCTCTTTTTTTTTCTCAGTGCTTTTCAGATCTTAATCTTCATATTTCTATTCCAACTGCTTATTTATTGTGGTCTTTTAACTTATTTGCATGTAAGGCCACATGGATGTTTATATGTTTCAGAAAGGTTTTCGTAGGCTGCATCTACATTGCAGAATTAATACAGTTTGATACAACTTTAACTGCCATGACTCAGTGCTATGGAACTCTGGGACTTGTCATTTTGTGAGATATTTAGCCTTCTCTATCAGAGTTCTAGTACCACAACTACAAATTCCAAGATTGCTTAGGCTGGAGCCATGAGCCTTAGCATGACAAAAGAAAGATGAAAGAAGTGGCTTTCTTCTTGACTCTCCACATCCTGTCATAGCACTTCCATTCTCCTTCTTGAGGGAGATGGTTGTTAAAGTGTGCCTTTTGCCAAATGGATTCTTCTAGCGCGACAGAAGACACGTTTTTATGACTGCCTTCCTTGGGAAGAGAACAGAAGCGCTTTGACAGCATGTGTAGAGGCAAGGAATAAGCTGCTTCTCAACTGCTCTGTCTTGTCTTTCTTTTGTAATGCAGTAAGGCTCCATGACAGTCAAAGTAGTGTCAAACTGCATTAGTTCTGCAGTGGGCAGCAGCCTTAGTGAGGAAACATAGCCCTTATTTCTGAAGGTATGGGTGTGATTGGAATCAGTCTCAAGGCTTTAACAGAACAAAACTGAGCTTACTTCAGGATAGACATATATGGAATTACATTGTCAGACTCCTCATATACAATGCACAGTTTTCTTGAATAAGTTTTCACGAAATCCCTTTTTGCTTTCCTCTTTGGAATAGTGAGATAGCAATCTTTTTAAAAAAAAAAATAGTAGCACACTTAAGTCACATTGCCTTATTTCCCCTGTCCTCTCAATACCTGCAGCTGAGGGAACTCAGCCAGAACACTGGAAGACTTCTCCTCAACCATTAAAATGGCTTCAATCAGTTGTACATCTGCCCAGCTGAACTGGTTGCCAACCAGGAACTCTTGTCCGTGATCCTTCAGAATCTGTAACACACCAATAACAGGTCTAATTAAAGCTACTGTGATTTCTAAGTTTTCAATGTAGGGGCTCTCATTATAAAAACCTGCTTTGGGGTCATGTGGCCTGTTATGGCCCAATAGCAAAACACAGTATAATGTTCTATAGCAGAAAAATGTGTGGAAAAGCAAGCATTGACTGAGGGCCCTTTCACACTACACAACTATACTGCTGTGATTCCACAAGTGGTAAAATAGACTGCACTACTCCAAATTAAAGACAGTATATCTTTTGCAGTGCTTCCACTGTATCAAATACTCCTTGCTAGTAAGAGACAAGTGCATCAGGGAGAAACATACTAGTCCAGCTTGGTCCCTGTTGTGCAAACTGTTTCTTATGGGTATTGCCCCCTGCCCCGCATTTGTGGAATATGCAATAACAAAATAAACACAAATGCATAGGGACACCCTCCATCAGTCACTAGTCATGTCATAACAACAACAGCATGGACTGTTAGGGGTGAGAAAGAGGCCGCATTAAGCATGCTGCAAACCCTTGTGAAAGTAGGCAGACTCATATGATCATTGTGCAATATGTGAACATAGATTTAGAGATGCAAGGCCTGCAGATTTGTGGGGTGGGCATGAACACAAACAGTACTTCAAATTTGTTACTCATGGGGCACAATTTTGGTGGGACGTGACTAAATCAGAAGAGGCCAGAAGGCAAGATACCTCTGATGAGGAGGAGGAAGAAAAGGCACTGAAGGCTATTCCCCCCATGACTCAGAAATTCTGTCATGGGTCATACTCAGGCGAGTAAACTCCATTCAAGGAAACAGTTGTAGGCCAGATTTGGGAAATATGTGGCTCTCCAGAAGTTATCAGATTATAACTCCCCTCACCATTGGCCCAGTTGGTTAGGCTTAACATGAGCTGTAATCCAACATTATCTGAAGCATCACATTTTTGCCTTACTCATGAGGTACAGAAACATGATACTGAATAATACCTTTTCATAGACAGGAAAGTATCGTTTTGTTGCTTTTTCAACGATTACAGCAAGTTGCTTCTCCTTATCTTCAGGGGATAAGAAAGGGAACAACAAAATGAACCCCATTAGGTCTGTTGTTCCTTCCACATAGGTGTCAATTCTGCGGAGACAGATACACAGACACACACCAGTCAGTCTTACTTCTGGCTTTAGTCAGCTTATATCCATCTCATATAAAACAGCAGAAAAGTCATTAGTTTTTTGTGGGTTTTTCGGGCTGTGTGGCCATGTTCTAGAAGAGTTTATTCCTGATGTTTAGTCTGCATCTGTGGCTGGCATCTTCAGAGAATGCTGGCATGGAAGAGAGTTGGGTATATGTGTGTGTGTGTGTGTGAGTGTGTGCACGCACACACACACACACACACACACACACACACACACACTCACTCTGTGTGGCCCTGGGTAGGATTAGGGTGATTTCCATGTTAGTTTGTGTATTGTTCTGTTGTTGATGACAAGGCCTCAGGGTGGGAGGACATGCAAAAGGGATTAGTGTCTGCTTAATTAGTGATCATTGTCTGGTAGAACATGGCCACATAGCCCGAAAAACCCACAAAAAACTATGGATGCCAGCCATGAAAGCCTTCAACTTCATATTAGAAAAGTCATTGTTTTCCTATGATGCACTAGCATGCAAGAGATGATAGCTGACACTGTGACAAACTGTACTGTATTGCCAGCTCTTTGCCAATGGGCAATTTTCTCCAATGTGCTGCAAACTGTCAGAAAGAGAACATAAGAGTGGGAGAATGGCTTAATCCTTGTCCACGTGGCAAGAACAGAATATCACTTTAGAACTGGTTGATTTCAATAATTTTCTGTTGAAAGATAAACATTTTACTGGACCTGACTTTACCATGTATCTTTACTGTCTCTGAACTGAGGCACTAGCTGCCAAGGGTGAGGAAAACATACTATGAAGTCATATTTCTAAAAGGGAGCGTTTGATGCTAGACTACTTGTGTGTGTGTGGGTCGGGGGGTTAATATTATAGAGGCAACTCTTCTGGCTCTTATTTTGATTTCTTTTGAACCACCTGAGCTCAGCCTGTCAATCCTGAAAACCTTCTGCATGCTTGGGAATGGGATTTCTGATTTGTGGCACTCAGAAAATTTATTTTCTGCCAATTCCAAATGCAAAGAAAGTTTGTGTGACTACAACAAATATGAATCAGATGCACAGAGGCAGTCATTCTTTCTACAACCAAGTTGAGGGATTTCTTGGCCCAGGGGCCAAAGAGTTTCAGCAGGGTGAGTGGGGAGAAAAGGTTTCATTCTAGTGGTGCGTAAGGCTAAGATCACAGAGTAGAGCCAGACGTAATTCTTACTGGACTTTTCCCAAACCAAGTATATAAAGCACAGTTCAACTCAAAGCATATCCACTCAGGGAGATGCCCCAGTGCAACAGCTTTTCAGACTGGAAATCACTTCCATTAAACGGTTTCTTGGGCTTCAAGTAAGTCTAATCATAGAGAACAGTTACTGTCACACTGCAGAATTAATACAGTCTCATGCCACTTTAACTGTTGTGGTGCCATCTTATGGAATCCTGGGATTTGTAGTTGTCTCTGACAGAGAAAGCTAAATATCTCACAAAAGTACAAATTCCAGAATTCTATAGTATGGAGCCATGGCAGTCAAAGTGGTGTCAAAATGCATTAATTCTGCAGTGTACATGCAACATTAGAGAACAGCAGATGACGGCGGGCAGGACAAGGAATGCCTGCTGGCCTCATCCAGGCTGTGGGCTGAAACGTTTACAACCACTGCATGCTTACAGCAGTTTGATATCACTTTAATTATCATGGGTACATCATGCGGAGTCCTATGATTTGTAGGTTAGTGAGGCTACTTAACAGTTCCCTGCTGTAAAGTGTTAGTGCTGTAGTTTGGAGTAGTACACTAGAGCTCTCTAACAGATAATTACAAGAATTTCTCCAAAGTACAAATAACAGGATTCCACACAACTGGAAGTGCTGTAAGTATGTAGTGTGGATATACCTCTTGTTACATGCTTGTCTGAGAGATACACATAGAAAGCATAGGTTAAGTATTCCTTATCTGAAATATCTGAGACCAGAAGTGTTTTGGATTTTTTTTATGTTGGAATATTTGCATATGCATAATATATTTAGGAGAAGGACCCAAGTCTAAACACAAAATTAAATTATGTTGCATATATGCCTTATACACATAGCCTGGAGGTAATGTTATACACAACATTTTAAATAATTCTATGTATGAAACAAAGTTTGTGTACATTGAATCATCAGAAAGCAAAGGTGTCACTGTCTCAGTCAAATTTTGGATTATTTCAGATTTCTGGATAAGGGATACTTAACCTGTATTTGGAACAGAGCATTTGGCCCAATTTAATTTAAATCAAAAGAATGCCCCTATTTGCAAGTGGCTACTACATATATGAGGGGTAACGCTGTGTAGTGATTTGAGCACTGGACTATGACTCTGGATACCAGGCTTCAAATCCCACTCAGTCATGGAAATCCACCTCGGGCAAATTCACCATCTTTCAGTTTCAGAAGAAAGCAAAGACAGACCTCCTTCAGTGGATCTGAACAAATTTTGCCAAGAAAATCCCATGATTGCTTTGCCTTAAGCTTGCCACAAATCAGAAATTACTTGAAGGCATGTAACAATAATGCAGATCTGTATCTCCTGGCAGGCTTACAAGGACTTCTGACTCCTAGTTCTTTAATGACAGCAGAAAACAACCTTGTCTCTTCTCAGTCTAAATTAAACAACTGAAAAAACAAATGATTCAAGTAACCAGGAGTAATTTTTTAAAAAAGCAGGAAAACAGTGAACTGTTCAGAGCTGCTTCCTTGGCTTAAAACTCATTTATTCTAAGTGGATTTCCTTTGTATCAGGGTCCACAAAGTGAATCTTGGGCTGCATTTGCACTGCAGAAATAATGCAGTTTGACACTGCTTTAGCTGCCATGGTTCAATGTTATGGCATCCTGGGATTTGAGGCTAGATATCTCACCAAACTATAAACCCCAGAATTCCATAGCCTAGACCTATGCCTTGGCTTGCAGGAAGGAAATAAAGCAGATCCCCAATGTTTTCCCTCTCCTAAAGTAGATCATACCCTAGTTTGTATGACCCAAGAGACAAGGAGAGCTAGTATAGCACATACAACTTGAGCTAAATATATATATGTGTGTGTGTATCTGTTACAGTACAATGCTCTCTCCTTGAGGTCCTTCCCATAGAGGTTGTATTTTCCTGCAATGTAGCTGAGAATGGCTCGGGTCTGCACCATCTTCATCCCATCCATTTCCACCATGGGCACTTGCTGGAACAGGAGGGATCCATCTTTCGAGAAAACAAAAACGGAGGGAAAAGTCAAGCTTTCTGTCTAGAACTGAATGTCTACCCTGGTACTACAAACTAATATAATCCTAACTGATCTGTTATTAGTGCTCAAGAGAAATGTAGGTGCACAGATACATATATGAGGAGACAGATCATTGTAATATCAAAGATAGGGCTGCCAAGTCAGGATCATCACAGGCCCAGAGGTTTCTGGGCCAAATCTTGAGTTCTTTGCCTTAAGCTTTAGGCACCAATCACAGTCGCTTGCTGTACAAAAATATGGGATTATCCCTGCATCCTTTGTCTCACAAATCCAGATATGTGAACAAGAGACCTTATATGACTATAGAGGTCCAGGCTAACAGGCAGAAGATATCTACCCATATGAACCTGTCCAGGCCATGAGATCCTCAAGAATGGCCTTTTTCTCAGCCCCACCACCCATCACAGGCATAGTTGGTGGGAAGGCAAGATAAGGCCTTTTCAGTGGGTGCTCCTAGACATTGGAATGACCACCCTCTTTACTGTTTTTCTGCCAGCAGGTGAAATCCTTTTTATGCCAACAAAAATGGAAAGTTTTTAAAGAATGGGCTAAGAATGTATTGTTTTAAACTGAATTGTTTTTAATTGCTTTTTATCTTTTTAAGTGTAGGCTCAAATTGTTTTAAAATAATCTCATTTTTAATGTTCACTTTTTGGATGTAGTGGTACAATATTGTTTGTTCTTAAATTGTAAGCTGCCTTGTGTCCCAGTTTTGGGAGAAAGGCAAGATACAGATGACGACGACAACAACAACAGGTGTAGAATTGATACAAGTGAGTTATATAGCAAAGAAACTGATAGCAATTCTCCCTTCTTTAGTGCATAAAAATACAGCAATTTTAGGCAAGAAACCCAAGTATGAATATAATAATAATAATAATAATAATAATAATAATAATAATAATACACTCATCCCTCCACATTCACTGAGGCTAAGGCCACAGGACCCCATGAATGTGGAAAAAACACAAATAACAAAAACACTATGTTTTCATCTGAGAGAATACCTCTCTAGGAATCTCTAGGTCTTCCAGTGCAAGTCTGTGGTCAACATCTACCAGACTTTGACCACAGAATTGCACTGGAGGAGCTACAAATGCCTAGTGGAGTGTTCTCTCTAGGACTCTCTAGGTCCTTCAGTGCGACTTTTGGTTAAGGTTGACCATAGAGTTGCGCTGGAGGACATAGATATTAATGGAAAGAACATATTAATAAAACCCATGAGTAATCAAGGCCACAAAAGTCAAAGCCACAAATGTGTAGGAATGAGTGTATAATAACAACAATAATACTAATACTAATAATAGAGATACAGAAACCTCTGACCAAATGTGCTCTATTTATGCATTTATTCTTGTGATTTTCAATGAGATTGGAAAAGGATTTTGGACTATACCTCCCAGTATTCCATGCAACTGATGGGTAATTTTGGAAGTTATAGTCCAAAAAAAGAAACTTTCCCAAGCTCTGCATTTATACACAATCTCATTACAGAAAGCTAACCCTAAATACAGTACAAAAAGGAAATGTGACCAATGTTGTTCCCCCACCAATACAGTGGTTACTAGAACACCCTTGCTGACCTGCCTCCCCACCCCCCTTCATCCTCCATCTTTTATCCTTTGCCCTACCTGGACTCCACCTAAATTTTTTTTATCTCATTTTAGTGTATTTGTACATTAATGTTTTTAATTTTTCTTTTTTGGTTTAATCTCTTTTTAGGACTTGATTGTGTTTTTATGCTGGGGGGAGTGTTGGGGATTTTGGGATTTTAATGCATTTCTCTTTTAATTGTATGTTATTTTACTGCTGTAATCCGCTTGCATTCCCTGAGATTAAGAGGAATATAAATAAATATTATTATTAATCACTTGGGATCAGGCACATGTTTACTGAAGCTTGACTTTTTTTTCTGTTTGGAGCCATGAATAGAGCAGAATTAAGCTGTGCACACAGCACCCCAAAGTTAAGATTTCAGATCGCAAGATAAAAGCTTAATGCAGGGTAGCATATTTTAGTGGTGAAGAGCAATTGGTGTCTGATCACAAACACAGAGTAGCTACATGGACTAACTAAATCCATGAGCAAGAGCCAGAGTGAGTTTTGCTGAAAACATGACTTAAAGGTCCAATTCAGCTGCCACAAGATATATTACACAGCTGAGCACATGCCCAATCTGCTCCTACCCAACTCAGATCTCAATCAGCTATTACTACAGTCTTGCTGAACTCTTTTTCCCGTTATGGTGGTGCTGTGAACAAAAGTCAAACATCAGGTAACTGAGCACAATGAAACCAGTGTATGAGGTATACACAGAGAAAGCTTGTTCAGTGCTCGCAGCTACCTGCCTCTTTTTGTTAGATGGTAGGATACTTGTCATTGGCTTGGATCCTAGATGCCCCTCAGTGGAATTCCACACATAACACACAGAAACCTCAGTACTCACCCCTCTGACAAGACTAAACACTGAAACTTCCAGAATGGATCAAGGAATATGCTGTAAATATAGCTATTGTTTATAAAGTATACCTACTTCACTATAATCAAAACAATTTATAGGCCCTTCAAAAATGACCAGTTGTTGATGTCACAAAAAGACATATGGTACACAATATGTTTATGCAATTACAAACATAGGGCAATAGATTACACAATCACTAAATATAATCATGTGGAGTGGCATTTTTCTTATACTATCTGCTATTGTATGGGGTTATTGTTTGTAGTTATCTCTTTTGGTAAAGAGGATTAGGACAAATACATATGGATTTCCAGCATACTTGATATTGAACAGGAGCAGTAGCTTAGAAGTATGATTTCTTTTTATTCCTGAGATGTTCTAAATTTCCATGTAATCTCATTTAGTGTTTAACTGATTCAGTTTATAACATATTCCCATTATATTGTTTGTGTTTATTAGTTTAGGTGTCAGTTACTTATAAACTCAGTCCTTGTGAGTGAAAAACAGAGACTATTATAATACTCATTGAAGAAAACAAGCTGATAATGACCAATGGGGGTTAAACGTCTAGTTTAATATCCTGGGAATGGATGTCTTCTATTCTGTCAGTATCCTGTCTTAGTAATAAATAATAATGATTAAAAAATTAGTAGTTTATATTATTTCTATAATTATTATCTTCTGAGCTTTTTGTACAACATATCAGGACTTACTTGCATAGATATCCCTCCAAAGAATTACGCCTCAACAACACCTTAAAAAATGCAAGCCTGTGACTAATATCGTCATTTTATAATTTTTCCCCCGCTTGTATGATTCTTAACACTTTTGCCTGATGAAGAAGCCCGTGAAGCATGAAAAGTTTGCATCTTATACTTCATGCATTTTAGCTGTCTGAATAAAGGTATCACTGGTTTGTGGATTTTGGATGTTATTGTAAATATCTGGACTCTATGCATGATTACATTTTAGTGATTGTGGAGTCTGTTGTCCTGTTCCAAGCAGCCCCAGATTGTAAAAGGACTCCCTTTACTTTCTTGAGGCTGGCTGGAAGCGAAGTTCTACCATGCTGGCTAGCCCTAGCCTTAAGCTGGCAACACAATCACTACACAACACAAGGGCATCTCTGCTTGACATTTCCTTTTCCACCTTCTAGGCCTGTTGAGGGAAGTGGGGAGTGAATGGAAGAATAAGGTGACAATACTATGCCTGTACAGTAGCAACTGGAGCCTGCATAGTGGGATGAGGCTCCCACCAATACTAGACTTCTTGCGCAGTTTCCTGCTTCATTATCACTGGTGCATTTTAACCTACCCATCAACCTGCGACGAAGGAGAAATCCAGAATGTACTGCTTCAGCTGGCTCAGCCAGCTGTGACATTGTTTTAATCCACTCAATCTGGGATTTTCTATGTTTTCCAGGACAAATGGCAACTCTAGCTATGAGAGAATGGGCACAAACAGCTCCTCGGCTCAGGGAAAGCTACCAGTTGGTTGTAGCCTCTGTCCATTCATGAGAAGGCAACTCCAGATGCAAGCCGTTGCTGCTATGAAGGAATCATATGTTTACATAGGTACCCCTGCTTGAAATACAAGGCAGTAGTTCTCTCTCCCTGCTGCTCACAAGTTCTGCTTTCTCTTTGTTCCTGCTCTAGCAGGGACTCTGCTTGACATTTCCAGCCAAATGTTTCCTGGTTCATCATAGGCTTACCTTGAAGCAGCTTCTCATATTGTTCTCTTGTCTCTAAAAATTCCTCTTCACACTACAAGACAGAAACATTGAGAAGAAATTGTTGCAAAATTCTAGAAATTACGTACATCACTTGATTACGACCCAAGGACGAGCACCCATTGAGATTTCCTGGCTTCAAAAGCCACATTTTAACCACGAGTATTTCAAAACGCAACCAAACTCTTTCTTATCAAGGTTTGTATGTTCCCAAGATTGAGTCAGATTTCCAAGGCTGCTTTCTTCACTTCTGATGAAACTGCATTCCTTCCTGTACCCTACTTTGATACCAAGTAATTTTTTCACTGATTCATACATACCAATTGCATAAACACAAAGATGGCGGGTGGCAGGGAGAGAAACACAAACCACAAGTACACTCACTCAAATGCCTTGAAATCTGACTTCTGCTCTCCCTATTAACTAAACCTTTTTTAATACAAAGGTTTTAGACTAGCAGTCTGAAAGTCGTATCATATATACTGACTTAAAATTGCTAGAAAAATGTATGTATCAAGTCAAAAAGAAGCCAAATCTCCATATTAACTTAGCACATGTAACAGGGTGCCACTGAAGTACATAGAACTGTAGAAATAATGTAACTTGAAACCACATTAAGTGCTGTAGCTTCATCCTATGGGATCCTGGCACATGTAGTTTGCCCAACAGTGCTAGTGCCTCACAAAACTACAAATCCCAGGATTCTGTAGGATGGAGCCATGGCAGTGGGGTCCAACTGATTTATTTCTATAATGTAGATGCACCCTTCCGTGCATCCTGCTAGTCTGGCCCAATGCAGTACTCAAAGCAGATTGCATTAAAAACACTGAATAAAATGGTTAAAGTCAAAAGCAGTATATAAAACCCCCTCCCTACTCTCAACAGAATACTTAGATCTTCTCATCCTCTTCTGTTTTCAGGGGGAAAACCCATGTTTCTAGCCCTTATTGATTTTTGGCTGTATATCTTGAGACATCATAGCAAAAGAATTTCAGCTGGCCTATCTGTACTGAACAAGTGGTTCAGAGTCACAGTAGTATAATCGTGGTCATAACAGATTCAAATGTCTGGATAGACTCAAAATGTGCAGTTTTGCACTAAATAGCAATAAATGAAAACACTTTAAATACAACATCTTGAGTACGCATGGCTTTTCGTCCATTTATTCTCTCAACAGCAGTTCTGAAAGATGTGTTTGTAGATGAGAAGGAAATAAAATATTCCTCTTAGACTACAGGGGAAGAATGAGAGGAGGAAGTAAGTCTACAAAATCAACTGGTGGCCCATAGCCTCTTTTCAGAAAGAAAATTTTACCTTGCTCCCAAGGTCCCTACAACCTTATCTATCAAGATGTAGTAAAAACCTGAACAGTAACATCTTGAGAGATATATATTTTCAAGCTGTAAAACAGAGATATCCCAGCCTGGTGTTTCTTCTATTTCTGCCTTTTGTATGTAGGCACAATCGTCCAAGAAAAATACTCCCATAACACAATTTTCTATGTAAGCCAACCAGGGAATACAGACCTCCACACCAGCTGCTGCAAACAGCCATCGTATGGACTCCATCTTGCCTCTTCCATCAAAGTAATACAGCTTGGGCTTTTCGGCCATGATTTCACAGTTTCTTGATCTCCTAAGTAGAAAAAAAAACCCCAACAAAACAATGCAAGTGTTAGCCTTGCTGAAAAACCAATGGACAAGGCAGAACAAAGTAAGGTGATCTGAGCAAAATACCCAACCAGATAATGTACTCCAGGTTTTTGGTTGAACTTCAAAGGAGCTATCCAAGTTTCAGAACCTTAAATGGACCAAACTCCAGAGCAGATTCACAGCTGTAATGGCATGGAAACAGAATGCAAAAAGAAAGTACCAGGTTCAAAGGGTTCCCCACTATATAAAATAGTGTTCACATGCAGAGCATTTTACATCCCATCAAATTCAGAAAAACCACAGAGATGGTATTACTGTTCTCCTGGTTCAACTGGGAAAATGACACAGGACTGACTATAGGATTCCTAAGTGGAGTGAAGTGTACTTCTGCCACAAGGGAGACAAGTTTTGGAGTTCTTGTTAGCGTTATGGCCAAACATTAAAAGCTGTGCTGTGACAGAAAAGAGATAACTTGTATTAGTGACCTTGTATTAGTGACTTTTTGTGTTTGCAATGCAGTCTGAGGCTGGGGAAAGATATGAAAGCTGGGAAAATTATATTACATTTATACCATGTCAATGTCACTGGTCTTCTGGTTGTCATCAAAACCAGTGAACATCCATGGAGGAGGTTTTATTTATAACATCTTTTATTTGTAACACCCACCCCAAATTTTAGCTACCTGTGCGGTGAGTGGAGAAGAAGCAAATTAAAAGAATATAACTGGAACAAGACCTTCAAAAATGTGGCTTCTGTGTGAATGTGGATAGCTGATCATGGAGCTCTTGCAGCCTTGCTCAACCAGGAGGAATGCTGGAAAGCTTTGACTCTCTGCCTGACCATGGGTTCTTGATTAGCTACAATAAATCCCTGTTTAAACCAACCACAGTTTGTTCTAGTTTGGACATAATGCCAAACCATGGTTAATCTGAAGCAGACAATTTCAATATCTACTATTCATACCTATAGCTTGTTTGCAAAATATACATCCAACCTGGGCCACTGAATCTGATAACTGTTATCTCTCTTACAGTACAGTTACTGGCAGTGATCTACCAAAGACTTAAGGAAAAAATATTTTGCAACTCATCCTCAGAAGGGATAAACCTCTGACCTTACACACAAAGCAAGCATTGACTAGCTGCAGAAAGGCCACTTGACATAAGGATCAAGACAGCCATTAAACCTATGTGAATTCCCACTTATGGCAATAACATCTTAACCCTTCAGACTTTGAAACTTCATCCCAAGCTGTACAGCTCTCTGTAAGAATAAAAGTGAAGGCACATCTCTCTGTCTGTTAGGATGACAACTCCAATGCCATGAAACATAGACACCCAGAACCTGACCAGGGTACTGAGGAGTTCCTAGGGATGTATCTGTTGAGTTATTTGGGGGTGCAGTAAAAAAATAATTGAGTTTGACACCACTTTAACTGCCATGGCTCTGTTCTACAAAATTCTGGGATTTGTGGTTTTGTGAGGCTCCAGCATGCTTTGGCAGAGAAGGCTAAAGACCTTCAGGAATCATTTACCACCAATAAGCCCTGGTGCCATGGCAGTTAAGTTGGTGTCAAACTGCATCATTTCTGCAGCATAGATGAATACTGAGTTAAACACCAAACCATGTCCATCTTCAATTACTAAGCGGCACATTGCCCTTAACAAGGACTCAATTTTGCAAGGAGTACTTTGACGCTACTCTCTCTGCCACAAGTTATACAACTGCCCTCTTTGCTTATGGGGCATCTTGCCTCGTGAACATGGAGTAGGCACTGCGGACCCCTTTGTCATGATGCTGTGGGCAGCAGGTGCGCCTCAGGATCGTACTATCTGTGGATTCATTCAAATGGAGGCATACACCATCTGTTCAGCTCCAACAGCTGCACCAACTGGCTAAGAGTTGTAGAAAACTGAGGATGATGATGATAATAAGGATCGAGGTGGGGAAACACCACATCAGTTAAACCACTTAGAGAGTGCCAAGTTCACCGATAAGCGGTATAAAAATATACATGCTATTGCTATTAAAACACAACAGGTAAAATACACATCAATTTAACAAGACATACATACAGTTAAAAAGGACAAGATATACACACATTAAAATAATCCACATTTAAAATTCACAATTTTAAAAAGTTATCTAGATAAAATTATCTGGATTGTAACCAATGTGTGAGCTACATACTTTCACTAGGTGACAATGCCATATTTCCCCCCACCTAAACAGATCTCAGAGATCTCAAAAAGAAACCAAACTGGCTTCTGTAACTAAGGGACAATAGACATGATTAACACTCAAGCTGAACTCTACATTCTTGGAAGGGGAAAAAGCATCCAATCTGTTGAATGTCTCTAGTTTCCAACTGAAGGAATCCTGAGGGGAAATTATGTGTTGGCACACAAACAAAGGTCCACAGTTTTCAGTCTCCCTGCACCCCTTACAAGCAGGAGAAATGCAACTTTTGAAGAATAACCCAATGAAGACAGCCGAACTACTGGAGAGAGCAGCCACTTATTAGGTGACAAGCTCACATGAAAGGGATTTCAACTGTTCAGGACCCAGGAATGTGGACAAAGGTGGCCAACTCAGAGAAGGAGAAAAATATTTGTTATTACTTCATCTCGAACGTGAAGATGGTCCACAGTGAAATTCTGTGGCAAGAGCCAATTCTCAATATTGCAACACCAGAAGAGGAAGAAACAATAGAAGAGTATTGGTTAGCAAGGCAATGTGCAGAAAAGCAGTGACTTGACTTTTTTTGCCATATAGTTTAACAGATGTTCTTTGCTAATGTTAATCAGTGTATTATTGTTATTGGGTACACCTTCAAGCCGTTACAGAGATCCTAAGGTTTTCCTGGCAAAAATTTGTTTGGAGAGAGTGTGGCTTGCCTAAGATCACCCCACTGGGTTTCCATGGCTGATTTGAACCCTGGTCTCCAGGGTTTTATTCTAATACACAAATTACTCTACCATGCTGGCATTAAAAAAATAAAAGAAAATACATTAATTTATTATATCAGGACTTCCCAATGGTGAGGTGGGACCCCCGAGAGGGCATGAGAGTTGCTAAAGGAGGGTGCGAGATTTGTAGGCTATGATTCCCCCCCTCCAACGTTTTTAATGTGTAAAATGTACACGTGTTGAGCTGAATATTCAGTTTACTTAAATAAAAACTCTTCTAATTTGAACGATATTAT
This sequence comes from Sceloporus occidentalis, assembly GCA_023333645.1. Classification (NCBI taxonomy): domain Eukaryota; kingdom Metazoa; phylum Chordata; class Lepidosauria; order Squamata; family Phrynosomatidae; genus Sceloporus; species Sceloporus occidentalis. The sequence continues at coordinate 141,308,036 of JALMGF010000006.1, forward strand.
TTCCTTATATAATGTTAAAATATGAATATACAGTACATGAATGTGCAAATGAAAACATGAAAATAAACAAAATATTTTAATTAATATACAGTACTATGTCGAGGGGCAGTACAACGTCCACGTGTAGATGTAAAAAAAGGGGGGGGGGGTTCCCAAGATTTAAAAGTTTGAGTACCATGGCATTACACTGTTGAGTGTCCTTCAAAGTTGCATGACGTCCACTTCTGTGAAAGCAATTTTGCATTTTCCCCTTCAAGTGGGCAGGAAAGAAGAATGAGAAGAAGAGTGATTTTTAGCAACAGATAGCAGGAAGGGTTAGGCACATCTTTTCTGTGGTTGATCTTATCCAAGGTTACTCTTCCATTTAAAAACTATTGGGAAAGACAGAGGGGACTTTGGATCATGTCTATTCCATCCCTCACAAGTGGACTATATGACTCTTATCTAACAAAACAAACATTAGTGAAATCACTTTTTAGACTATCTCCCAGAAACCTCCCCTTATCAGCATGGTCTCTGGTGGGTTCTTTGAGTTATGGTTCAAAAATAATAATAAAAAACTTTCCCCAAGCCATAGATAATTTTCAGAATTTTGTGAAGACAAATAGATACCTAAACGTTTTTCTCATGTAACCTTTCTCAGTCTGGTACCTTCTAGATATGTTGGACTAGAACTGGTATCACCCCAGTCTCCATGTTGGGTAGGAATAATGGAGGCTGGTGTCAAACACACACCTGGAGCACAACGTGTTGGGACAGCTTGTGTTTGTACTAGTTATCACCTAGACTGCTGCCACATTACAGAATTAATGGAGTTTGATAACACTTTAACTGTTAAGGCTCCTTCCTATGGAATTCTGGGATTTATAGTTTGTTGTGGCACCAGAGCTCTCTGATAGCGAAATAGTTAATGAAACTACAAAACGCAGAATACCAAAACAAGAAGCCGTGGCAGTTAAAGCGGTGTCAAGCTGCACTATTTCTGCAGTGCAGATTCAAACTCAGTTACCTCCAGGTTTTAATTCTACTAGCCATTCAACCCTTCACAGCCCTAACTAGGAGTAAACCAAAATAAAGGGCTTGTCACTCTCCTTGAATAGTGGAGAAGTAGATGAGTGGTGTGTACATTTTCTCATAATTCCCAGTTCTTAGCGCAAAAGACCAGATAATAGAAGGAAAGAATAGTCTGTACATGAGAGAATGTTCTTGCATCAGTGTGCAGTTTGGAAAAAAGACAGTGCTCTTGATCTATAAACGTCTATACGTGGCTATTGGGCACAATAATAAACCACATCTCCATTTATCAAAGAATTACCAATAGTCAACAACTAAGAATGGGCCTTTGCCTGCATACCTTGCTCAAAGGCTTCCTTGGAGATATTTTTTGGGGAAAGTAAGTGCTAGGGGAAAAAAGGAATAGAAGATGCCAAAAGGAAAGGGAGGGAAGGACTGATGTGAAAATGATTTTTTACAAAGGTAAGTTAGTGGTGATTTTTTAAAGATCCACTATTGGTCCTACCAGTTTTAAGGAAGTACCAGCACAATGGAGTTTATCACAAGGAGGAGATTGGAAGTTTATCCCATGAATATCCTGGAAAAATAGCGTAATATTGTGAAACAATGACGTCACACAAAATGATTTTTTTCTAGGATATTAAAGTGGTCACAAAGAAGCATTAATGCACATCTTTTTACTTTCGGGATTTCAGCGACACTGCATTTCTAATATCACTTTATTTGCACAACCGCATGTGATAAATCATTTGTGCAATTACTTGCCATTTTTGCTTCATTTGCAAGATGCTTTAAATGCGCTTTAGTCTCTCTTTAATGCCGAAATTAGCCCCAATGTGATAAATTACAAGGAGGAGGATGCTGGGTTACCCTTATCCTTCCCTTAATGGCTTAGGCTTCATGCCTATAGAATACAATGGATATGAAAAATAAATTAAGACCACTCAAGTTATGAAGTCGAAGGCTTTCATGGCCAGCATCCATTTCTCTGAAGATGCCAGCCACAGATGCTGGCGAAACATCAGGAAGAAACTCTTCTTGAACATGGCAACATAGCCCAAAAACCCCACAAAAAACCACTCAGTTATTTCATCATTATAAATGCAAATATGTGTCTTTAAAAAGCAACTGTCAAAGGATAGTACAGAAGAAATGGGACCCTGTCAATTGCAAAGGGCTAGTTGATATTAGCTTTAAAAAAAGAATAAGGCCTGGATCACACTGCTCTTTGAATACAGAGATCTCAAGTATTGTTAAAAACTGAGACTCACAAGTCAGGAGCATGTTTTAGAAATCCCACTCCAAATACAAGGCAGGTTTTGAAGGTTACCCAAGCCAAAAAAGTTGCCTTTATTTGCTATTCTCCTTTGGGATAAGCATGAATATCTCACAACTGATAAAGATACTAATAGCATCTTCATATCTAAACAAACTTCTTCAATGCAAGAGTATGCAAACTCGCTAAATAGCATATAATCCTTTACAAAGAAGAAAAGAGAAGTAAATTATTCTCAGCTCTAATCAGCTCTTTTCATGGCCTCTAAAGTTCCATTGCCAGATGTTAAGATCATCCAGCTACTTATAAGGAATAGTTTGACTATTTGTTTCTCTGTTCAAAGATGTTTCGAATAGCTAAGAATACTTTCTATGCAGTCCTTAACACCACGAGAGCTTCACTACTCACGCCAGCTTTTGTTATTAGTCTTGTCACAGTACTTGGGAAAAATATTGGCTTGGGGAAAGTACGGGAAACCTCCTCCCCAATGTAGTCAACTGACACCAAAACATAACTGAGTTGTAGTTGTTGTTTTTCCTTTCGGACTTCAGTGTGCAGAAATCTGCAGCAGCCATAGTCAGTGGGAGTCATAACCCCCAAATGTAAACTTTTCCAAGCCCTGGAACACAACTGATCACAAGGCCAATCCTTTCCTTCCTGGCAATCTTAACAAAACAAACATATTGATGCTGGTTCTCTCTTTTTGCTTGCAAACCAAGCCTCCTATGTTTCTTACAAACTTGCTCACACTTATGTGGCCTTCTCTCCATGGCCGCAACAGTGTTAACCACAAAATAACACATGTTTCTAATGTTTCTGCCCCGTTCGTCTGCAGGGATGAACTTTTAGCCTCCAGACTTATGGACCACTTCTTTCCAACAGAGGCCTCTTTGTTCAAGCAACTATGTTTTCCCAACCTCCAGCTCCCCCTTCACTTCTCATGTGCCACCGCCACTGGCCATCTCCAGGAAGATGAGACTGCCCACACCCACCTCTTCTTGCAAAAGGTGCAACATCTTGATCTCCCAGCCATAGGAAAGCACTTAGGAAAAGTTATTTTGAGGAAGAAAAGGGCCACGGTCCTCCAGATTCACTGATCATTCAGGCTGAGGGACCGGAGGAGACCCTGGCCTCACCTACATTGCAAAATCAATGCAGTTTGACACTGCTTTGACTGCCATGGCTCAGAGCTACGGAATCCTGGGATTTGACGTTTTGTGAGATGCTTAGCCTTCTCTATCAGAGAGCCACAAGAAACTATAGATCCCAGGATTCCCTAGCATTGATCCACAGCAGTTAAAGTAGTGTCAAACTGGATTGTTTCTGCAGTGTGGATGCAGCCCCACTCCAGAAAACAAGGAGTTTTCTTTTCCAAGCTCTGGGAGAACTGCCTCTGTATTATCACCACTTTAACAGGACCCAGACCAGCTGCCACCAACTAAACTGCCCATCCAGACCCCTCCAATGGCCCATCTCACTCCATATTTTCAGGAGGATTTGGCATGGGATGGAGGGAATAAAATCAGCCAATGTGGTTTGAGCATTGGACTACAACTCTGGAGACCAAGGTTCAAATCCTGACTTGGCCATGGAAACTCACAAGGTGGCCTTGGACAAGTCACACTCTCTCAGCTTCAGGGGAAGGGAATAGCCAACCTCCTCTGAACAAATCTTGCCACAAAAACCCCATGGCATGGTCACCTTAAGTGCACCATAAATTGGAAGCAACCAGGGTGACCAGGTGTCCTAATCCAAAAAAGAAGGACAAGTCACCACAAAATGTAGGACCTTCTGGAAAAATTATTCTTTGTGTCCCCCCCCCCCTTCCATGTTTTAAGGAGATTTATGGTTTGACACTTGTATGCTGCAGCTGTATACATGTGTGGATGTCTTTTAAAGTAGATAAATAAGCATTTAAAGAAAGGAAAGAGAAATGGAGGACACACAACCAAATAAAAGCTGAAGACACTCATAGGGGTTTATCACACGAAGAAGATCAGGAGTTTATCCCGTGAATGTCACAGAAAAATCGCATTACGCAAAGCGATTTCACACGATGTCGCACAAAACCCACCATCAAAGTGATCACAAAGAAGCATTAATGCACAACTTTTTGCTTTTGGGCTGTCAGCGACAATGCATTTCTGATATCACTTTGTTTGCGCAACTGCATGCGATGTTCATTTGTGCAATTACTCGCCTTTTTTGCCCTATTTGTGGGACGCTTTAAGTGTGCCCTAATCTCTCTTTAGTGTGATAAACTCCATAGAAATGCCAATCTATGCTTCTTAGCCCTGCTCAAAATGGAGGATGTTTTCTTGTGGAGAGAAAGCTGAAATGGAGGACAGGTCCTGAAAAGGAGGAAAAGTCTGGCCATCCTGGAAAGGAAAACACACAACCACAACCACAACAACAACCATAACAACAACAACTACAACAGATCAGAGGTCTCTTGAAATTACAGGATAAATAAGTCCCAGGGAATGCAAAGCACAACCCCCCCCCCACACACACACAGAACAACACTTACCAAGAAAACGCCATTGCAGACTCATCTGAGGGTCGCCACAATCAGAAAGAAACTGAAGGCACACAACAACACAATGCTTGCAAGAATTAACAGCACACACCTCCAAACCCTTTCCCCACAGAGCCTCCAGGCTGCTCTTCAAAACAGGGGACAAGCAAGGAAGAAGCCCCAGCCCCAGCTCCATCACAGTCCCATTCCCACCAGGTCCCTTTTTGCACCTTCCCAGTCCCAATCCCAATCCCAGTCTCATCACCAGTGTCACCAGTTTCTTTTCCACCTTCCCAGTCTCATCACCTGTGCCACCAGTTCTCTTTTTGCACCTTCCCAGTCCCACCAGTTCCCCTTATGCACCTTCCCAGTCCAAATCCCAATCTCAATTCCACCAGTTCCCCTTTTGCATTTTCCCAATCCTAATCCCAAGCCCCTTCCCACCAGTTCCCTTTTTGCCCCTTCCCAGCCATAGTCCCACCCCACTCCCACCAGTTCCTCTTTTTCACAGTCCCACTCCCAATCTCATCACCAGTCCCACCAGTTCCCTTTTTGCACTGTCCAGTTCCAATCCCAATCCCAATCCCAGTCCCCTCCTTGCCTTGGACCCACCTGAGGCTCTTCTGCCTGCTGCCTCGCAAGCACTCACTGTCACTAACTTCGCAGTCGCCTGCCTTGAAAGCTACAGCAGAGCAGTGGCTCCTCCCCTCTTTTCAACAGAGAGGGGGAAGTGGGCGGGGTCAGGGCGAAAGGGGACCTAGCCAATCAAAACAGACCTCATTTACATTTCCCGCAGAGCCTCTTGGGAAACGATTTAGCACCTCCTGGGAAAGGACTTTGGGAAAACCAGATGCCGTGGCCCACCGCTCTGCCCGTCAGCCTTGATTACTACGTGCCAACCCTCATTTAACAGGCAAGTCCCAAAAAGGCTCACCGTAACCTAAAGGGCTTAGGGTAAAACGTGCTATATATACCGATTGGGCCTGTGTAGAGCTTTGGATGTGAGGGCGATCTGGCTGAGACATCTGTCACCCCATTGATCGCCAGGGTTGATTCGGCTGATCTGGCTGGCTAGGCGGGTGTCCCCTTCCTCCCTCACCGCTCCATGTGCGTCCCTCCCGAAGCTGCGCGCTCGGTGGAAGAGGACGACCGTACCGTTCTTCGGTCAAGGGTATACGATAGCTGCGCTCCCCTGCTAGAACCTCCAAACAAGCTCAAGGTCCATTTGTAGGAGAACGTAGGGTAGTCAAGCTTCCAAGACTCCAGACCACATCCAAGTAAGGCACTGCATGGGGCAGTCTGCCATTCTTTTCATTCATCATCACTACTACTATTATTATTGACTACTATGGAAGCAGTCAAGGAACCCAGGGATCCCCGAAGAAGATCCACACGTGCTTTATTCATATAATTATAATAACATTATTTATTTATTTATTTATTTATTTATACATGGGGTGCTCTTGACAAGATTCCCCCCCCCTTCCAGGAGGGTTTGCCATTGCCTTCTCCTGAGGCTAACAGTGATGTTTATCACACTATACTCTTAAAGTGCTACTATTCCACTTTGACTCCTCTAGCTGCCTCCTGTTGAGAGAATGCCTGAGAATTCTAAATACCCCTCCTTAAAACTGCCAATCCCAGAATGCAACAGGAGGCAGCTAGAGGAGTCAAAGTGGAATAGTAGCACTTTAAGAGTATAGTGTGATAAACATCAGTATGTCACTTGCCCAAGATCTGTGGCTGAGAAGGGAATCGAACCCTGGTCTCTAGAAAACATCCAGCCGTGTTGGCCATATAGCAAAGTCCAACAACATCCAAACAACAATACCTTTATCGGACCAACCGAAACACATAATATAAATGTTTTGAGCTTCCAAAGAAGTCACACCGGTCTCTAGAGTCCTACTCTGGCACTCCAGCCCTACGCCACACTTGAGTGTTTTTATAGACTTCATAGAGGGTCTATCCTATTAGACCAGTGGTCCCCAAACTCTGCTCTTTTAAGGGAGTTTGGACTTCACTCCCAGAATCCTGGGCTATTGTCCAACATGGCTGAGGCTTCTGGGAGCTGAAGCCCAAAACCTCTTAAAGGACACCGTTTGGGGACCACTGATATAGACCGTAGCAAGTGGTGTCACCAGGGAGTGCGAGGAATAGGGCCCACACTGGTTGACAGCCCAGAAGAAGGGTAATATCTGGTTGCCCACACCCTGGAGCCTATTGCCAAGGCATGGGCAAGGAATGTTTTCCTAATAAGGAGAGAATTGGGGCACACCGAGGAGGAAGTGACCCTGCACCTCTTTCCCATTCTCCTCAAGAGGAGAGCAGGGCCATGGCCATGAGAAGGGCCAGGTAGACACATACGTACACCCCTTATCTCCTTGCCTCAGCCCCATTCTCCCCACAACCCCAGCACCTTGTTGGTGCTCTCGCCTCTGGAAGCCCCACCAGGTGACACCAGAGCCTGGGACTTTGGCATACCTTGACAGACTATGGTTATGTGTGGTAGGCAGCAGCGCAACGCAATGCTAAAGTTGCTGATTGCAAAGTTCCCATGATGCTGGGCTGGTTTTTGACCCCATTCCCTTCCAGTGGCCTTCCTTTTCCAGGACAACCCCCGGGGAGGGGGGGGGTGGCTCTGTCTTGCATGAACACCTAGGAGGCTTCCAATGTAAGGAACCCCCAGGGGTCATCCATCCCAGCCCCATTCCTCTGTCCTGCATGGACACCTAAGAGGTTGCAAATGAAAGGGATCCCTAGGGGTCATCCATCCCAACCCCATTCCTCTGTCCTGCATGGACACCTGGGGGGCTGCAAATGAAAGGGGCCCCTAGGGGTCATCCATCCCAGCCCCATTCCTCTGTCCTGCATGGACACCTAGGAGGCTGCAAATGCAAGGGGCCCCTAGGGGTCATCCATCCCAACCCCATTCCTCTTTCCTGCATGGACACCTGGGGGGCTGCAAATGCAAGGGGCCCCTAGGGGTCATCCATCCCAGCCCCATTCCTCTGTCCTGCATGGACACCTAGGAGGCTGCAAATGAAAGGGGCCCTTAAGGGTCATTAATCCCAGCCCCATTCCTCGGTCCTGCATGCACACATAGGAGGCTGTAAATGAAAGGGACCCCTAGGGGTCATCCATCCCAGCCCCATTCCTCTGTCCTGCATGGACACCTAGGAGGCTGCAAATGAAAGGGGCCCCTAGGGGTCATCCATCCCAGCCCCATTCCTCTGTCCTGCATGGACACCTGGGGGGCTGCAAATGAAAGGGGCCCCTAGGGGTCATCCATCCCAACCCCATTCCTCTTTCCTGCATGGACACCTGGGGGGCTGCAAATGCAAGGGGCCCCTAGGGGTCATCCATCCCAGCCCCATTCCTCTGTCCTGCATGGACACCTAGGAGGCTGCAAATGAAAGGGGCCCTTAAGGGTCATTAATCCCAGCCCCATTCCTCGGTCCTGCATGCACACATAGGAGGCTGTAAATGAAAGGGGTCCCTAGGGGTCATCCATCCCAGCCCCATTCCTCTGTCCTGCATGGACACCTAGGAGGCTGCAAATGAAAGGGGCCCCTAGGGGTCATCCATCCCAGCCCCATTCCTCTGTCCTGCATGGACACCTAGGAGGCTGTAAATGAAAGGGACCCCTAGGGGTCATCCATCCCAGCCCCATTCCTCTGTCCTGCATGGACACCTAGGAGGCTGCAAATGAAAGGGGCCCCTAGGGGTCATCCATCCCAACCCCATTCCTCTTTCCTGCATGGACACCTAGTAGGCTGTAAATGCAAGGGGTCCCTAGGGGTCATCCATCCCAGCCCCATTCCTCTGTCCTGCATGGACACCTAGGAGGCTGCAAATGCAAGGGGCCCCTAGGGGTCATCCATCCCAACCCCATTCCTCTTTCCTGCATGGACACCTGGGGGGCTGCAAATGCAAGGGGTCCCTAGGGGTCATCCATCCCAGCCCCATTCCTCTGTCCTGCATGGACACCTAGGAGGCTGCAAATGAAAGGGGCCCTTAAGGGTCATTAATCCCAGCCCCATTCCTCGGTCCTGCATGCACACATAGGAGGCTGTAAATGCAAGGGGCCCCTAGGGGTCATCCATCCCAGCCCCATTCATCAGTCCTGCATGGACACCTAGGAGTCTGCAAAGGAAAGGGACCCCTAGGGGTCATCCATTCCATTTTATTTAATAATTAAAATAATGAAGAAAATAAATAAAAATCAAGACAGGGGTGTATATATTTAATAATAAAAATAATGAAAAAATAAATAAAAATAAAGACGGGGTGTATATATTTAATAATAAAAATAATGGGGAAAAAATACTGCATTTGCAGTCCAAAAGCCACCCTGATTTGCCCTTTTGCCTTCTATCACCTGTTGCATCCAGATTCCCCTTTTTACTTCGGCTCTTTCCTTCTCCCCCTCCCCTCCGCTAAATAGGACCCTAGAGATAGGGGGGGGGGGAAAACCCCTCGCTCCCCCGGAAGCACAAAGGTCAGGATGCCACCAAAGCCTCCAAAAGGCATGCGCAAATATGTTCATGTGAAATGCAAAAGACAAAAGGAAGGCGCTGGTTTAGTAGACAGTTCCGCTATGCATGGTTTCGCATCACGCAAATCGCAACTTTCGCGCAATTGTAGCGCTAACATAACGTTACGGGGGAATGATGGAAAAGCAAGCAATGTGGTAAGACATTGCGCGAAACAGTCATTTTGCAACGTTCTTTACACTTCCTTAGCGCAATTGCAGGGTCCAAAACTTGAGTCTAATAAACTCCTATGCCAAAGCCTTCCACTGCTGAGGTCATGAAAAGCTATGCATGGTTCTTAAAAACATAGTGGTGCCACCATGTCTGATATGCCCATAGAGGAATCTACTCAGGACAAGATGCTACTGCTGCAGGGTGACCAGACATCCTTCCTTTCCTGGACATGTCCTCCATTTCAATCTTCTGTCCAGAAGGAATTCCAAAATTCCATCCACTTTGAGCATGACTAAGCAGCAAGGATTTGCCACCCTGTACTGTTACAACAGACTGTGGAGAAACAGAATATGGAGAAATCTGTTTCTCAGTTGGCAAAATGGTTAGGCAAGGTGGCAGCCTTTCATCCTATCTTTTTACCTTATATTCAGAAAATATCACATGAAGAGCAGGGCTGGATACAGAAGAAAGAGGAGTGAGGATTGAGGAAGGAACATCAACCATCTCAGATTTGCGGATGACACCATACTGCTAGCGGAAAACCTCTGGACTTGGAACAGTTACTAAAGAAGGTGAAGGAAGAAAGTGCAAAGACAGGCTTAATGCTGAACATAAAGTAAACAAAAATAATGACCACGGAGGAAATACATAAATTCAGTCTAGACAATGAGTAAATTGAAGTAGTCAGAGTTCCCGTACCATAGATCAAACATTGAACAGAATGGAGACAGCGGTCAAATCAGAAGAAGACTAGGAATGGGAAGGGCAGATATGAAAGAAATAGACAAGATCCTAAAGAATAAAGATATACAACAAATTAGTAAAGTTAGAACCAACCAAGCCAATGTATTTCCTATCACCAGTGGACAGTGATGAAAGCAAATAAGAAGAAAACCAATTCATTTGAGATGTGGTGCTGGAGAAGAGTGCTGAGGATACCATGGACATCCAAAAAGATGAACAAATGGGTCCTTGAAGAGATTGAGCCTGAAATCTCCCCAGAAGCCATGATGACGAAACTGAAATTGTCATACTTTGGCCACATCATGAGAAGTCATGACTCATTTAAAAAGACAACAATGCTAGGAAAAGCAGAAGGTAGTAGAAAGAGAGGAAGGCCAGGTGCTAAATGGATGGACTCAGTCGGAGAGGTCATGGGTCTGGGTTTGCAAGACTGGGGCAGAGCAGTGGAGGACATGGGTACTTGGAGATATCTCATCCAAAAGGTCAAACATGAGTCGAGATGGACTCCATGGCAGTGAACAACAACAAACTCCCTTTAGCCAAGAATGCATACCACTCAACTATAATGACATCCAAAATCCATAAAACAGTGATACCTTTATTCATCCAGCTGAAATGCACAATATACATGTTGCAAGCTTTCGAAGTTCCACTGGCTTCTTCATCAGTTAAAGGTATTAAAAATCATTAAAACAATCTTTTTTGAAATTATGATGATAGTCACAGGCCTACATTTTGTCAAGTTGTAGCTGGTGTGTTGTATGATTTTTTAAAACAGTTTTGCCTGATAAAAAAGCCGATTCAGCTTGGAAAGTTTGCAACATGTATTTTGTCCATTTTGGTTGGTCCAATAAAGATATCACTGTTTTGTGGATTTTGGATGTTATTGTCCTTTGATATATGGCCATCATGGCTACCCCTGGATATATACCCCTGCTAAGAGTTTCAAATAGCATCATGAATCTAAAACCTGACCACTTCTCTTCTTCACAGGGTGCATCTACACTGTAGAAATAATGCTGTTTGACACGACTGTAAGTGCTGTAGCACCATCCTATGGAATCCTGGGATTTGCCAAAGAGTGCTGGTGCCTGACAAAACTACCAATCCCAGGATTGAGAAGGATGAAGCGACGGCTGTTGAAGTGGTATCAAACTGCACTATTTCTATGTGCACCCAAAGCCTAGTACCAGTTGCTTTTCTATAGTTTTTTGTGGGTGTTTCAGGCTATGTGGCCATGTTCTAGAAGAGTTTATTCCTGATGTTTTGCCAGCATCTGTGGATGCCATCTCTGAAGATGCCTACCACAGATGCTGGCAAAACATCAGGAATAAACTCTTCTAGAACATGGCCACATAGCCTGAAAAACCCACAAAAAACTATGGGTGCCAGCCCATGAAAGCCTTCAACTTCACAGTTGCTTTTCTGTTTTCATTTTCTAAAATAAGAAGCCATAAGGAAAGGAGATCATGTTTGCGTGGGCTAAGCCAAAGATGAAATTGGAATCACTGGAATGACCATCATCATCTTACCCACTTCTCCCCATGGATCAAGGCAGGGAACAACAACAGATCACACACACAACATCATCTGTCAAAAACATGATATGTTTATTCCTCCACCCCCAAAAATAAAATCTGGGAAAGGAGGTGCTGGATGGAGAGAACACTAAGCACTTTATGAGGCAGCAACAGAGGACAGAAATATGCAAGATTTGTTTCCGGAACTCTTTGAGGTCTAGGAATGTTTTCTTTTTCTTTCCCACATCTTATTTTCTCTAGAGCGGTTGCTGTTGCAGAAGGAAGCACAGCAAAAAGTCTTGAAGACTAACAAGGTTTATTGACATTAGCCAATAAATTGGCATTGACATGGGTATGTCAAGCACCCGCTTCCTCTGTGGAGTGGCACCCTCAGATGGCAAAGCATTATGCTCATATGGGGAAGGAGGGGGAGCCAGTACTGGCAAATTGTCCTGACAGTGTATGGTGAAAGGGTCTTCCCACCTGTGCCTCTGAGTTGTAGAATTAATGCAGTTTGGCACTGCCTTTAACAGTCAGGCCTCCATCCTATGAAATCCTGGGATCTGTAATTTGTTGTGGCACCAGACCTCTTTGAGAGAGAAGGCTAAATATCTCACAAAGCTACAAATCCCAGGATTCCATAACCTTGAGCCATGGCAGTTAAAGCAGTGTCAGCCTGGGTTATTTCTGCAGTGCAGAGGCAGCCATAAACAGACAGAGGCAAACCAGACAGCAAGAGATGAGGTACAGCAAGCAATAATAATAATAATAATAATAATAATAATAATAATAATAATAATAATAATTTATATTTCCTGCCTCTCCCAAGGATCAAAGAGAGATTGCATCATTAAAATAATACAATACAATTCCAGAAGAACAATCTCTAAAATACTAATACTGAATTACGCATTCCTATTAGTTCCTCTTCTGTTTCTACCACAGTATGAGAGTCTGTTGATCTATTTCATGGCAGGAACAGGGCTTGGCATCACTGTCGCTGTCTAGTGGTGGACTGGCAGCCCTGGTGTGCTTTAAGTTATTGTTTGCCTTCAAGCCATCATTGTTTGCCTTCAAGTCATATCTGATTATGGCGACCCTAAAGGGGAACCTGTCTTGAGGTTTTCTTCATAAGAGTTGTTCAGAGGAAGTTTGCATTGCCTTCATTGGTGCCTCTTCATGGAAAATTCAGTGGTGAGCACCATATTTTGAAGACTGATCAGTTCTCTATGGACTGCTTGAAGTGGAGGTGGATGGGCCAGCAATCCTGAAGTGTTTTTCATAGGCATATTAAATTATGTCCTCCCGATATGTGGTCTTACAGACTTCAGAGAAGTATATGCTACAAATAAAGAAAAGAGAGGTGTAAAACAAGCAAATGGAATCAGGGGTTGCATTCAGATGTATAAGGAGTGTCTTTGACTAAACAATTTAAAAAGATTATGAATTAACGTACTGGACTGTGAATTCTGTGAAGTTCTGCTTTTATACAAGGGATCTTGGCATTCTCATCCCCCTGCAATCCTTAAAAACCTGCCATAAGCAATTGGGAGACTTTCCAAAATAGTAGGAGAGATAATATGGGGCATACAGAACAATACTGTATTCCAATGAACAGAACAGTGGCTTTTCTGCAGCAGCAGCATTTTTCAACTATTGGATGCAAATCAGACTAGCAGCAAGCATCCCATCCCAATGCACTGTTCATAACTGGCAAACAGCATGGCAAGAGTCTCTGGATGAGTGACAGTTTTCCTAGAGTCACTTCTATATTGATAAGGGGGATGCCATTTCCCAAGCTGGTTCCACATTGGCTTATTTTATGTCGTATAAAGAAGACAGGGAATTATGATAGACCCTGGCCGTTTGTAGGCTGCCTCTAGATTTTGATGCAGTGGTACAACTGCTGTGCTATAAGAAGGAAATAGAGTTTACCAGATGATGGATTTAGAGGAGATGGATCAATAATTGGAGCTAACTGAACTCTCAGGCCAGCAGAGCCAACTTCCTTTTTCAGAAATGAAGAGATATAAGCACCCATTAGTCCTTTTGATCCTGTGTGACCTGAAAGAAACAACAAAAAAAGGACACACCTGGGATCAATGCAGGATAGTTACTAGGTTCCACATACCCTTAATAATAGTTTCCTTAAAGAAAACATTGCTTAATGCTTAATGAAATATTAGAAACATCAGTTAATGCATAACCAATCTACAAATCAAAATCCTCCCACACACATGAAAAGCTGGAAGATATCGTGTCCTCCTCAAGATTGTGTAAGCTTTTCACCTACGACCACCAACCACATGAAATGTAAGATAATACAAGCATTTGAAATTACTTTACCATTTCAGCAGTTAAGTGTATGAGCTTAGTTATAAGACCTCTACAGTAGAAAAAATACGATCTTTTCATGTATGTGGAATCATTATGGCACCATCTTTAAGGGAAGGGGATAATGAATGAGTGGGGTTAGAAGAAGATGAAATTGGAAATCAGGCTGGAATCATCCTGCTCCTCTTCTGTCCCGACCTCACCTTCCCTTTTGCAACTTCTTTCCTCCATTCTTTGTGTTCTGGACCCACCTCAGACATCTCCATGTTGTGAACACTCTAGAGGCATGTGCCTTCGCAGTGTCAGCGGTGCTCCACTTCCTCCCCTATCCTCTTCTCCTCTCACTGTTCCATATGCATCCTTCCTGAAGCTGAGCACTGAGTGGAAAGGGAAGACCATCTCAGATAGAAGGAGTGTACCATTCTTACCTCCCGAAGCTTCACGTTGGGTGGAATGGGACAACCATCCCAGATATAAGGATTATACCATTTTTCGCTGAAGGGTATACGCTAGCTGCCCTCCCCTCCAAGATCCTTTCAAAGAAGCTCAAGGTCCATTCTAACTCAAACAAGCTCAAGGCTCAATACTAGCTCAATTCTAAAGAACCTCATGTTACCTACGTTTTTCTTTCAGTTAATATCAAAGATGTGACAATGTCCCTTTCAGTACATTCCGATATATGTGGGTGACCCCTTCCACCCTCATTGTTCCATATGTGTCACTCCTGAAGCTTCACATTTGGTGGAAGAGGACGACCATCCCAGATAGAAGGAGTGTACTGTGCTCCCCTGCCAGAAAAGGTTCAAGGTGCTTTTGTAGGAGAAACAAGCTCAATATCCACTTGGGGGAGAACAAGGGTAGTCAAGCTTCCAAGACTCCAAACACTTCCAAGTGAGGTACTGCATGGGACAGTTTACATACAATTCATTCCAATAATCATTCATACGTTCATCTAATCTCCATGGCTTTGGGGAACAGTCTTTCTCCTACATTTGACCACGAAACAACATGGAAATTGAATTTGAACTCATCTCAAGGTTTTGAAATTTAATTGACATTCTCTCACAGAAAGGAATTATATTGGTGTTACTGTTTTTGGTTTCTGTACTCAAACATGAATCTGAGGAACTTAGCTCAAGTCGAGGAAATCCTAAATTTTCCCCATTTTAGTGGTGTAGTCCTCCTGAAACCATAGATTTATGATTTCTGGTTTTTAAAGGTGTTTGGCTTACTGTGCCAAAGAGGGCTTGGTGCTGCACAAACAAATCCCAGCATGCTGGAGGAAGGAGCCATGGCAGTTGAAGTGGGATCAAACTGCATTATTTCCACTTTTATTCACCTGCTTTTCTATTTTCATTTTCGAAATAAGAAACCAAAGAAGGGAAAGGGGATAATGAATGAGTGGGTTTAGCAGAAGATTAGATTGGACATCAGGCTGCAATCAGCAGCACCATCAATCCTCACCTCTGTTACCCTTGCAACTTCTCAACTCCATACTTTGTGTTCTGGAATCATCTCGGACACCACAGAGTTGCAAGTACTCAAGAGGCAAATGTCTTTGCAGGGACAGCTGGGATCTGCTTCTTCCTCTGTTTTGAAGAGAGAAAGAAAAGGGGACAGGGGAAAGTACAAGGGGATCCGGCCAGTAAAAGCAGACTTCATTTTCATTTCACCCAGAGTCTCTTGGGAAAAGACTTAGGATCTCAACATTGGGTCTTCTTGCCCACAGATCTCACTTCTGCCCTTTTGTTTTATCTTCATGTATCAGCACCCATATAATAAGGTACCCAAACGTGATAATCCATTAAGCATAGAAGAAAGATAGGTCTATAAAGCTCTAGGTGCTGTGTTTAGCTTTGGATTTGGGGTGCTCTGGTTGTGAAATCAGTTGCATCATTGATTGCCAGGTTTGATTCCGCTGGCTAGCGGGGGTATCCTCTTCCTCCCTCAGCACTCCTTGTATAAGGTTCCAACTGAAGCTGCTCAGTGGAAAACCATCGCAAATAAGAGGAGTTTACGGTTATCCAGTACAGGGTATACGATAGCTGGGCTTTATTACTAGAACAAGCTCAAGGTCTCGTTAGAGGAGATACAAGCTCAAGGTCCATCTGTAGGAGAACATAGGCTAGTCATGCTTCCAAGACTCCAGACACGTCCAAGTCAGGCATTGAACAGGGCAGTTGGCTATTTTTTTGTTCTTAAGTAATGCTCTCTAGCAAAGATGCATGTCTCCCCTAAAGTAAGCTTCAAAGAGCTAGCCGTGTTAGACTGGAAAATCAGTATGGAAAGGGAACCCCAATATCCATTTCTAGTAGAACATAGCGCAGTCAAGCGTCCAGGACACCGGACATATCCAAGTGTGGCTCCAGTAGCATGAGAAAAACTGGCAGCATGAACATGTGTAGACATGAGTCTACTTCATCAGATGCATAGGGTGGAACGAAAGGTGCAAAGACAAATCCTTATGATCCAGTTGTGTGTGACAATGTCAACTGAAATTTAACATCTTCTGGGTATGGAGATGAGACGGCAAGCTCAATTTCAATTATGTTGGGAGCGAGGCGGTCTTCTACTGACTTTCCCACATACAGCCGTCTTACATTGGTCTGTCTCTGGACTCTTCACCCCAAATCTGTCTTTGAGGAACTAGGCACAATTCTTGTTTCCTTCAGTTAGTATCAAATGTGCAGAAGTGTCCCTTAACATACTTTCCAAAAGTAGGCTGATATCTCCTTTAAGGAGAAACAAGCTCAAGGTCCATTTGTAGGAGAACTTCGGGTAGTCAAGCTTCCAAGACTCCAGACACATCCAAATCCGGCACTCTGCAGGGTAATTTCAAGACATCTCAATAACCTTCCTATGGTTATCTACTGTCGATGTCTTCAGGAAACAGCCTCTCCCCCAACGAACATGAAAGTTGAACTTGTCATCTCATCTCCATAACCACAAGGTTTCCACTCCAAACATTCATCTGAGGAAGTTGGCTCCAGTCTAGAAAAGCTCATGCTACCAGCCTCTTTCTTTCGGTAACTCTGAAAGGTGCGAAAAGACCCCTTTGGATACGGATTTTCCAGACTGACAGGGCTTTATCTTAGAAATAATGCAGTTTGACCCCAGTCTGAATACTCTAGCTCTCTGGAAACTGTGGTTTTGTGATTTGCAGTTTTATAAGCTGTTTGGCATTCTTAGTGTTTGGGGCTGCCAAAAACGACAAATGCCAGTTTTCTGGGGGATGGAGCCATGGTAGTGGAAGTGGGGTCAAACTACATTAATTCTACTGATTTTCTATTCTGATACTTGAAACAAGAAAGAAAGATGGGAAAGAGGTTAGCAGAACCTTAAATTGGCTATCCGACTGGAATCAGCATCAGCATCAACCTTCATCCCTGTTCCCTTTTGCACCTTCTCAATCCATCCTCTGTCTTCTGGAATCATCTCAGACACCACAGAGATGCAAGTCCTCCAGAGGCAAATGTCTTCGCAGGGACAGTTGGGCTCTGCTTCCTGCCCTGTCTTGAAGAGAGAGAGAGAAGGGGGCAGGGGAAAGGTCAAGAGGATCCGGCCAGTAAAAGCAGACTTCATTTTCATTTCACCCAGAGTCTCTTGGGAAAGGACTTCGGATCTCAACATTGGGTCTTCTTTCCCATAGATCTCACTTCTGCCCTTTTTCTTTGATCTTCATGCACCAAAACCCATCTAAAAGCTTATGCAAAGGACGGTCATGATAATCCACAAAGCATTGAAGAAGGACACGTTTCAACAGCTCTAGGTTCTGTGTCTTGCTTTGGATGAGAGGGAGCTCATACTATGAAATCTGTTGCTCCATTAATCGCCAGGCTTGATTCGGCTGGCTAGTCTTGTCTCCATCCCTCAGCACTCCATGTGCATCCCTCCTGAAGCTGCGCAGTGAACAACCATGGCAAATCGAAGGAGTTTACTCTTCTCCAATACAGGGTATACGATAGCTGTGCTTTCCTCCTAAAACACGCTCCATATCCCTTTGTAGTAGAAACAAGCTCAAGGTCTCTTTGTAGGAGAAAGAAGCTCAAGGTCCATTTGTAGGAGAAGATAGGCTAGCTAAGCTTCCAAGACTCCAGACACGTCCAAGTCAGGCACTGAACAGGGCAGTTGGCTATTTTTTTGTTCTTAATTAATGCTCTCTAGCAAAGATGCATGTCTCCCCTAAAGTAAGCTTCAAAGAGCTAGCCGTGTTAGACTGGAAAATCAGTATGGAAAGGGAACCCCAATATCCATTTCTAGTAGAACATAGCGCAGTCAAGCGTCCAGGACACCGGACATATCCAAGTGTGGCTCCAGTAGCATGAGAAAAACTGGCAGCATGAACATGTGTAGACATGAGTCTACTTCATCAGATGCATAGGGTGGAACGAAAGGTGCAAAGACAAATCCTTATGATCCAGTTGTGTGTGACAATGTCAACTGAAATTTAACATCTTCTGGGTATGGAGATGAGACGGCAAGCTCAATTTCAATGATGTTGGGAGCGAGGCGGTCTTCTACTGACTTTCCCACATACAGCCGTCTTACATTGGTCTGTCTCTGGACTCTTCACCCCAAATCTGTCTTTGAGGAACTAGGCACAATTCTTGTTTCCTTCAGTTAGTATCAAATGTGCAGAAGTGTCCCTTTACATACTTTCCAAAAGTAGGCTGATATCTCCTTTAAGGAGAAACAAGCTCAAGGTCCATTTGTAGGAGAACTTCGGGTAGTCAAGCTTCCAAGACTCCAGACACATCCAAATCCGGCACTCTGCAGGGTAATTTCAAGACATCTCAATAACCTTCCTATGGTTATCTACTGTCGATGTCTTCAGGAAACAGCCTCTCCCCCAACGAACATGAAAGTTGAACCTGTCATCTCATCTCCATACCCACAAGGTTTTCAGTGTTAATTGACATTCTCACACAGAAACAGATGATTTGGGTCTGTATGTTTTTGATTTCTCCACTCCAAACATTCATCTGAGGAAGTTGGCTCCAGTCTAGAAAAGCTCATGCTACCAGCCTCTTTCTTTCGGTAACTCTGAAAGGTGCGAAAAGACCCCTTTGGATACGGATTTTCCAGACTGACAGGGCTTTATCTTAGAAATAATGCAGTTTGACCCCAGTCTGAATACTCTAGCTCTCTGGAAACTGTGGTTTTGTGATTTGCAGTTTTATAAGCTGTTTGGCATTCTTAGTGTTTGGGGCTGCCAAAAACGGCAAATGCCAGGTTTCTGGGGGATGGAGCCATGGTAGTGGAAGTGGGGTCAAACTACATTAATTCTACTGATTTTCTATTCTGATACTTGAAACAAGAAAGAAAGATGGGAAAGAGGTTAGCAGAACCTTAAATTGGCTATCCGACTGGAATCAGCATCAGCATCAACCTTCACCCCTGTTCCCTTTTGCACCTTCTCAATCCATCCTCTGTCTTCTGGAATCATCTCAGACACCACAGAGATGCAAGTCCTCCAGAGGCAAATGTCTTCGCAGGGACAGTTGGGCTCTGCTTCCTGCCCTGTCTTGAAGAGAGAGAGAGAAGGGGGCAGGGGAAAGACCAAGGGGATCCGGCCAGTAAAAGCAGACTTCATTTTCATTTCACCCAGAGTCTCTTGGGAAAGGACTTCGGATCTCAACATTGGGTCTTCTTTCCCATAGATCTCACTTCTGCCCTTTTTCTTTGATCTTCATGCACCAAAACCCATCTAAAAGGTTATGGAAAGGACGGTCATGATAATCCACAAAGCATTGAAGAAGGACACGTTTAAACAGCTCTAGGTTCTGTGTCTTGCTTTGGATGAGAGGGAGCTCATACTATGAAATCTGTTGCTCCATTAATCGCCAGGCTTGATTCGGCTGGCTAGTCTTGTCTCCATCCCTCAGCACTCCATGTGCATCCTTCCTGAAGCTGCGCAGTGAACAACCATGGCAAATCGAAGGAGTTTACTCTTCTCCAATACAGGGTATACGATAGCTGTGCTTTCCTCCTAAAACACGCTCCATATCCCTTTGTAATAGAAACAAGCTCAAGGTCTCTTTGTAGGAGAAAGAAGCTCAAGGTCCATTTGTAGGAGAAGATAGGCTAGCTAAGCTTCCAAGACTCCAGACACGTCCAAGTCAGGCACTGAACAGGGCAGTTGGCTATTTTTTTGTTCTTAAGTAATGCTCTCTAGCAAAGATGCATGTCTCCCCTAAAGTAAGCTTCAAAGAGCTAGCCGTGTTAGACTGGAAAATCAGTATGGAAAGGGAACCCCAATATCCATTTCTAGTAGAACATAGCGCAGTCAAGCGTCCAGGACACCGGACATATCCAAGTGTGGCTCCAGTAGCATGAGAAAAACTGGCAGCATGAACATGTGTAGACATGAGTCTACTTCATCAGATGCATAGGGTGGAACGAAAGGTGCAAAGACAAATCCTTATGATCCAGTTGTGTGTGACAATGTCAACTGAAATTTAACATCTTCTGGGTATGGAGATGAGACGGCAAGCTCAATTTCAATGATGTTGGGAGCGAGGCGGTCTTCTACTGACTTTCCCACATACAGCCGTCTTACATTGGTCTGTCTCTGGACTCTTCACCCCAAATCTGTCTTTGAGGAACTAGGCACAATTCTTGTTTCCTTCAGTTAGTATCAAATGTGCAGAAGTGTCCCTTTACATACTTTCCAAAAGTAGGCTGATATCTCCTTTAAGGAGAAACAAGCTCAAGGTCCATTTGTAGGAGAACTTCGGGTAGTCAAGCTTCCAAGACTCCAGACACATCCAAATCCGGCACTCTGCAGGGTAATTTCAAGACATCTCAATAACCTTCCTATGGTTATCTACTGTCGATGTCTTCAGGAAACAGCCTCTCCCCCAACTAACATGAAAGTTGAACCTGTCATCTCATCTCCATACCCACAAGGTTTTCAGTGTTAATTGACATTCTCACACAGAAACAGATGATTTGGGTCTGTATGTTTTTGATTTCTCCACTCCAAACATTCATCTGAGGAAGTTGGCTCCAGTCTAGAAAAGCTCATGCTACCAGCCTCTTTCTTTCGGTAACTCTGAAAGGTGCGAAAAGACCCCTTTGGATACGGATTTTCCAGACTGACAGGGCTTTATCTTAGAAATAATGCAGTTTGACCCCAGTCTGAATACTCTAGCTCTCTGGAAACTGTGGTTTTGTGATTTGCAGTTTTATAAGCTGTTTGGCATTCTTAGTGTTTGGGGCTGCCAAAAACGGCAAATGCCAGGTTTCTGGGGGATGGAGCCATGGTAGTGGAAGTGGGGTCAAACTACATTAATTCTACTGATTTTCTATTCTGATACTTGAAACAAGAAAGAAAGATGGGAAAGAGGTTAGCAGAACCTTAAATTGGCTATCCGACTGGAATCAGCATCAGCATCAACCTTCACCCCTGTTCCCTTTTGCACCTTCTCAATCCATCCTCTGTCTTCTGGAATCATCTCAGACACCACAGAGATGCAAGTCCTCCAGAGGCAAATGTCTTCGCAGGGACAGTTGGGCTCTGCTTCCTGCCCTGTCTTGAAGAGAGAGAGAGAAGGGGGCAGGGGAAAGACCAAGGGGATCCGGCCAGTAAAAGCAGACTTCATTTTCATTTCACCCAGAGTCTCTTGGGAAAGGACTTCGGATCTCAACATTGGGTCTTCTTTCCCATAGATCTCACTTCTGCCCTTTTTCTTTGATCTTCATGCACCAAAACCCATCTAAAAGGTTATGGAAAGGACGGTCATGATAATCCACAAAGCATTGAAGAAGGACACGTTTAAACAGCTCTAGGTTCTGTGTCTTGCTTTGGATGAGAGGGAGCTCATACTATGAAATCTGTTGCTCCATTAATCGCCAGGCTTGATTCGGCTGGCTAGTCTTGTCTCCATCCCTCAGCACTCCATGTGCATCCCTCCTGAAGCTGCGCAGTGAACAACCATGGCAAATCGAAGGAGTTTACTCTTCTCCAATACAGGGTGTACGATAGCTGTGCTTTCCTCCTAAAACACGCTCCATATCCCTTTGTAGTAGAAACAAGCTCAAGGTCTCTTTGTAGGAGAAAGAAGCTCAAGGTCCATTTGTAGGAGAAGATAGGCTAGCTAAGCTTCCAAGACTCCAGACACGTCCAAGTCAGGCACTGAACAGGGCAGTTGGCTATTTTTTTGTTCTTAAGTAATGCTCTCTAGCAAAGATGCATGTCTCCCCTAAAGTAAGCTTCAAAGAGCTAGCCGTGTTAGACTGGAAAATCAGTATGGAAAGGGAACCCCAATATCCATTTCTAGTAGAACATAGCGCAGTCAAGCGTCCAGGACACCGGACATATCCAAGTGTGGCTCCAGTAGCATGAGAAAAACTGGCAGCATGAACATGTGTAGACATGAGTCTACTTCATCAGATGCATAGGGTGGAACGAAAGGTGCAAAGACAAATCCTTATGATCCAGTTGTGTGTGACAATGTCAACTGAAATTTAACATCTTCTGGGTATGGAGATGAGACGGCAAGCTCAATTTCAATGATGTTGGGAGCGAGGCGGTCTTCTACTGACTTTCCCACATACAGCCGTCTTACATTGGTCTGTCTCTGGACTCTTCACCCCAAATCTGTCTTTGAGGAACTAGGCACAATTCTTGTTTCCTTCAGTTAGTATCAAATGTGCAGAAGTGTCCCTTTACATACTTTCCAAAAGTAGGCTGATATCTCCTTTAAGGAGAAACAAGCTCAAGGTCCATTTGTAGGAGAACTTCGGGTAGTCAAGCTTCCAAGACTCCAGACACATCCAAATCCGGCACTCTGCAGGGTAATTTCAAGACATCTCAATAACCTTCCTATGGTTATCTACTGTCGATGTCTTCAGGAAACAGCCTCTCCCCCAACGAACATGAAAGTTGAACCTGTCATCTCATCTCCATACCCACAAGGTTTTCAGTGTTAATTGACATTCTCACACAGAAACAGATGATTTGGGTCTGTATGTTTTTGATTTCTCCACTCCAAACATTCATCTGAGGAAGTTGGCTCCAGTCTAGAAAAGCTCATGCTACCAGCCTCTTTCTTTCGGTAACTCTGAAAGGTGCGAAAAGACCCCTTTGGATACGGATTTTCCAGACTGACAGGGCTTTATCTTAGAAATAATGCAGTTTGACCCCAGTCTGAATACTCTAGCTCTCTGGAAACTGTGGTTTTGTGATTTGCAGTTTTATAAGCTGTTTGGCATTCTTAGTGTTTGGGGCTGCCAAAAACGGCAAATGCCAGGTTTCTGGGGGATGGAGCCATGGTAGTGGAAGTGGGGTCAAACTACATTAATTCTACTGATTTTCTATTCTGATACTTGAAACAAGAAAGAAAGATGGGAAAGAGGTTAGCAGAACCTTAAATTGGCTATCCGACTGGAATCAGCATCAGCATCAACCTTCACCCCTGTTCCCTTTTGCACCTTCTCAATCCATCCTCTGTCTTCTGGAATCATCTCAGACACCACAGAGATGCAAGTCCTCCAGAGGCAAATGTCTTCGCAGGGACAGTTGGGCTCTGCTTCCTGCCCTGTCTTGAAGAGAGAGAGAGAAGGGGGCAGGGGAAAGACCAAGGGGATCCGGCCAGTAAAAGCAGACTTCATTTTCATTTCACCCAGAGTCTCTTGGGAAAGGACTTCGGATCTCAACATTGGGTCTTCTTTCCCATAGATCTCACTTCTGCCCTTTTTCTTTGATCTTCATGCACCAAAACCCATCTAAAAGGTTATGGAAAGGACGGTCATGATAATCCACAAAGCATTGAAGAAGGACACGTTTAAACAGCTCTAGGTTCTGTGTCTTGCTTTGGATGAGAGGGAGCTCATACTATGAAATCTGTTGCTCCATTAATCGCCAGGCTTGATTCGGCTGGCTAGTCTTGTCTCCATCCCTCAGCACTCCATGTGCATCCCTCCTGAAGCTGCGCAGTGAACAACCATGGCAAATCGAAGGAGTTTACTCTTCTCCAATACAGGGTGTACGATAGCTGTGCTTTCCTCCTAAAACACGCTCCATATCCCTTTGTAGTAGAAACAAGCTCAAGGTCTCTTTGTAGGAGAAAGAAGCTCAAGGTCCATTTGTAGGAGAAGATAGGCTAGCTAAGCTTCCAAGACTCCAGACACGTCCAAGTCAGGCACTGAACAGGGCAGTTGGCTATTTTTTTGTTCTTAAGTAATGCTCTCTAGCAAAGATGCATGTCTCCCCTAAAGTAAGCTTCAAAGAGCTAGCCGTGTTAGACTGGAAAATCAGTATGGAAAGGGAACCCCAATATCCATTTCTAGTAGAACATAGCGCAGTCAAGCGTCCAGGACACCGGACATATCCAAGTGTGGCTCCAGTAGCATGAGAAAAACTGGCAGCATGAACATGTGTAGACATGAGTCTACTTCATCAGATGCATAGGGTGGAACGAAAGGTGCAAAGGCAAATCCTTATGATCCAATTGTGTGTGACAATGTCAACTGAAATTTAACATCTTCTGGGTATGGAGATGAGACGGCAAGCTCAATTTCAATGATGTTGGGAGCGAGGCGGTCTTCTACTGACTTTCCCACATACAGCCGTCTTACATTGGTCTGTCTCTGGACTCTTCACCCCAAATCTGTCTTTGAGGAACTAGGCACAATTCTTGTTTCCTTCAGTTAGTATCAAATGTGCAGAAGTGTCCCTTAACATACTTTCCAAAAGTAGGCTGATATCTCCTTTAAGGAGAAACAAGCTCAAGGTCCATTTGTAGGAGAACTTCGGGTAGTCAAGCTTCCAAGACTCCAGACACATCCAAATCCGGCACTCTGCAGGGTAATTTCAAGACATCTCAATAACCTTCCTATGGTTATCTACTGTCGATGTCTTCAGGAAACAGCCTCTCCCCCAACGAACATGAAAGTTGAACTTGTCATCTCATCTCCATACCCACAAGGTTTTCAGTGTGAATTGACATTCTCACACAGAAACAGATGATTTGGGTCTGTATGTTTTTGATTTCTCCACTCCAAACATTCATCTGAGGAAGTTGGCTCCAGTCTAGAAAAGCTCATGCTACCAGCCTCTTTCTTTCGGTAACTCTGAAAGGTGCGAAAAGACCCCTTTGGATACGGATTTTCCAGACTGACAGGGCTTTATCTTAGAAATAATGCAGTTTGACCCCAATCTGAATACTCTAGCTCTCTGGAAACTGTGGTTTTGTGATTTGCAGTTTTATAAGCTGTTTGGCATTCTTAGTGTTTGGGGCTGCCAAAAACGGCAAATGCCAGGTTTCTGGGGGATGGAGCCATGGTAGTGGAAGTGGGGTCAAACTACATTAATTCTACTGATTTTCTATTCTGATACTTGAAACAAGAAAGAAAGATGGGAAAGAGGTTAGCAGAACCTTAAATTGGCTATCCGACTGGAATCAGCATCACCATCAACCTTCACCCCTGTTCCCTTTTGCACCTTCTCAATCCATCCTCTGTCTTCTGGAATCATCTCAGACACCACAGAGATGCAAGTCCTCCAGAGGCAAATGTCTTCGCAGGGACAGTTGGGCTCTGCTTCCTGCCCTGTCTTGAAGAGAGAGAGAGAAGGGGGCAGGGGAAAGACCAAGGGGATCTGGCCAGTAAAAGCAGACTTCATTTTCATTTCACCCAGAGTCTCTTGGGAAAGGACTTCGCATCTCAACATTGGGTCTTCTTTCCCATAGATCTCACTTCTGCCCTTTTTCTTTGATCTTCATGCACCAAAACCCATCTAAAAGCTTATGCAAAGGACGGTCATGATAATCCACAAAGCATTGAAGAAGGACACGTTTCAACAGCTCTAGCTTCTGTGTCTTGCTTTGGATGAGAGGGAGCTCATACTATGAAATCTGTTGCTCCATTAATCGCCAGGCTTGATTCGGCTGGCTAGTCTTGTCTCCATCCCTCAGCACTCCATGTGCATCCCTCCTGAAGCTGCGCAGTGAACAACCATGGCAAATCGAAGGAGTTTACTCTTCTCCAATACAGGGTATACGATAGCTGTGCTTTCCTCCTAAAACACGCTCCATATCCCTTTGTAGTAGAAACAAGCTCAAGGTCTCTTTGTAGGAGAAAGAAGCTCAAGGTCCATTTGTAGGAGAAGATAGGCTAGCTAAGCTTCCAAGACTCCAGACACGTCCAAGTCAGGCACTGAACAGGGCAGTTGGCTATTTTTTTGTTCTTAATTAATGCTCTCTAGCAAAGATGCATGTCTCCCCTAAAGTAAGCTTCAAAGAGCTAGCCGTGTTAGACTGGAAAATCAGTATGGAAAGGGAACCCCAATATCCATTTCTAGTAGAACATAGCGCAGTCAAGCGTCCAGGACACCGGACATATCCAAGTGTGGCTCCAGTAGCATGAGAAAAACTGGCAGCATGAACATGTGTAGACATGAGTCTACTTCATCAGATGCATAGGGTGGAACGAAAGGTGCAAAGACAAATCCTTATGATCCAGTTGTGTGTGACAATGTCAATTGAAATTTAACATCTTCTGAGTATGGAGATGAGACGGCAAGCTCAATTTCAATGATGTTGGGAGCGAGGCGGTCTTCTACTGACTTTCCCACATACAGCCGTCTTACATTGGTCTGTCTCTGGACTCTTCACCCCAAATCTGTCTTTGAGGAACTAGGCACAATTCTTGTTTCCTTCAGTTAGTATCAAATGTGCAGAAGTGTCCCTTAACATACTTTCCAAAAGTAGGCTGATATCTCCTTTAAGGAGAAACAAGCTCAAGGTCCATTTGTAGGAGAACTTCGGGTAGTCAAGCTTCCAAGACTCCAGACACATCCAAATCCGGCACTCTGCAGGGTAATTTCAAGACATCTCAATAACCTTCCTATGGTTATCTACTGTCGATGTCTTCAGGAAACAGCCTCTCCCCCAACGAACATGAAAGTTGAACTTGTCATCTCATCTCCATACCCACAAGGTTTTCAGTGTGAATTGACATTCTCACACAGAAACAGATGATTTGGGTCTGTATGTTTTTGATTTCTCCACTCCAAACATTCATCTGAGGAAGTTGGCTCCAGTCTAGAAAAGCTCATGCTACCAGCCTCTTTCTTTCGGTAACTCTGAAAGGTGCGAAAAGACCCCTTTGGATACGGATTTTCCAGACTGACAGGGCTTTATCTTAGAAATAATGCAGTTTGACCCCAGTCTGAATACTCTAGCTCTCTGGAAACTGTGGTTTTGTGATTTGCAATTTTATAAGCTGTTTGGCATTCTTAGTGTTTGGGGCTGCCAAAAACGGCAAATGCCAGGTTTCTGGGGGATGGAGCCATGGTAGTGGAAGTGGGGTCAAACTACATTAATTCTACTGATTTTCTATTCTGATACTTGAAACAAGAAAGAAAGATGGGAAAGAGGTTAGCAGAACCTTAAATTGGCTATCCGACTGGAATCAGCATCACCATCAATCTTCACCCCTGTTCCCTTTTGCACCTTCTCAATCCATCCTCTGTCTTCTGGAATCATCTCAGACACCACAGAGATGCAAGTCCTCCAGAGGCAAATGTCTTCGCAGGGACAGTTGGGCTCTGCTTCCTGCCCTGTCTTGAAGAGAGAGAGAGAAGGGGGCAGGGGAAAGACCAAGAGGATCCGGCCAGTAAAAGCAGACTTCATTTTCATTTCACCCAGAGTCTCTTGGGAAAGGACTTCGCATCTCAACATTGGGTCTTCTTTCCCATAGATCTCACTTCTGACCTTTTTCTTTGATCTTCATGCACCAAAACCCATCTAAAAGGTTATGGAAAGGACGGTCATGATAATCCACAAAGCATTGAAGAAGGACACGTTTCAACAGCTCTAGCTTCTGTGTCTTGCTTTGGATGAGAGGGAGCTCATACTATGAATTCTGTTGCTCCATTAATCGCCAGGCTTGATTCGGCTGGCTAGTCTTGTCTCCATCCCTCAGCACTCCATGTGCATCCCTCCTGAAGCTGCGCAGTGAACAACCATGGCAAATCGAAGGAGTTTACTCTTCTCCAATACAGGGTATACGATAGCTGTGCTTTCCTCCTAAAACACGCTCCATATCCCTTTGTAGTAGAAACAAGCTCAAGGTCTCTTTGTAGGAGAAAGAAGCTCAAGGTCCATTTGTAGGAGAAGATAGGCTAGCTAAGCTTCCAAGACTCCAGACACGTCCAAGTCAGGCACTGAACAGGGCAGTTGGCTATTTTTTTGTTCTTAAGTAATGCTCTCTAGCAAAGATGCATGTCTCCCCTAAAGTAAGCTTCAAAGAGCTAGCCGTGTTAGACTGGAAAATCAGTATGGAAAGGGAACCCCAATATCCATTTCTAGTAGAACATAGCGCAGTCAAGCGTCCAGGACACCGGACATATCCAAGTGTGGCTCCAGTAGCATGAGAAAAACTGGCAGCATGAACATGTGTAGACATGAGTCTACTTCATCAGATGCATAGGGTGGAACGAAAGGTGCAAAGACAAATCCTTATGATCCAGTTGTGTGTGACAATGTCAACTGAAATTTAACATCTTCTGGGTATGGAGATGAGACGGCAAGCTCAATTTCAATGATGTTGGGAGCGAGGCGGTCTTCTACTGACTTTCCCACATACAGCCGTCTTACATTGGTCTGTCTCTGGACTCTTCACCCCAAATCTGTCTTTGAGGAACTAGGCACAATTCTGGTTTCCTTCAGTTAGTATCAAATGTGCAGAAGTGTCCCTTTACATACTTTCCAAAAGTAGGCTGATATCTCCTTTAAGGAGAAACAAGCTCAAGGTCCATTTGTAGGAGAACTTCGGGTAGTCAAGCTTCCAAGACTCCAGACACATCCAAATAAGGCACTCTGCAGGGTAATTTCAAGACATCTCAAAAACCTTCCTATGGTTATCTACTGTCGATGTCTTCAGGAAACAGCCTCTCCCCCAACGAACATGAAAGTTGAACTTGTCATCTCATCTCCATACCCACAAGGTTTTCAGTGTGAATTGACATTCTCACACAGAAACAGATGATTTGGGTCTGTATGTTTTTGATTTCTCCACTCCAAACATTCATCTGAGTAAGTTGGCTCCAGTCTAGAAAAGCTCATGCTACCAGCCTCTTTCTTTCGGTAACTCTGAAAGGTGCGAAAAGACCCCTTTGGATACGGATTTTCCAGACTGACAGGGCTTTATCTTAGAAATAATGCAGTTTGACCCCAGTCTGAATACTCTAGCTGTCTGGAAACTGTGGTTTTGTGATTTGCAGTTTTATAAGCTGTTTGGCATTCTTAGTGTTTGGGGCTGCCAAAAACGACAAATGCCAGTTTTCTGGGGGATGGAGCCATGGTAGTGGAAGTGGGGTCAAACTACATTAATTCTACTGATTTTCTATTCTGATACTTGAAACAAGAAAGAAAGATGGGAAAGAGGTTAGCAGAACCTTAAATTGGCTATCCGACTGGAATCAGCATCAGCATCAACCTTCATCCCTGTTCCCTTTTGCACCTTCTCAATCCATCCTCTGTCTTCTGGAATCATCTCAGACACCACAGAGATGCAAGTCCTCCAGAGGCAAATGTCTTCGCAGGGACAGTTGGGCTCTGCTTCCTGCCCTGTCTTGAAGAGAGAGAGAGAAGGGGGCAGGGGAAAGACCAAGGGGATCCGGCCAGTAAAAGCAGACTTCATTTTCATTTCACCCAGAGTCTCTTGGGAAAGCACTTCGGATCTCAACATTGGGTCTTCTTTCCCATAGATCTCACTTCTGCCCTTTTTCTTTGATCTTCATGCACCAAAACCCATCTAAAAGGTTATGCAAAGGACGGTCATGATAATCCACAAAGCATTGAAGAAGGACACGTTTAAACAGCTCTAGCTTCTGTGTCTTGCTTTGGATGAGAGGGAGCTCATACTATGAATTCTGTTGCTCCATTAATCGCCAGGCTTGATTCGGCTGGCTAGTCTTGTCTCCATCCCTCAGCACTCCATGTGCATCCCTCCTGAAGCTGCGCAGTGAACAACCATGGCAAATCGAAGGAGTTTACTCTTCTCCAATACAGGGTATACGATAGCTGTGCTTTCCTCCTAAAACACGCTCCATATCCCTTTGTAGTAGAAACAAGCTCAAGGTCTCTTTGTAGGAGAAAGAAGCTCAAGGTCCATTTGTAGGAGAAGATAGGCTAGCTAAGCTTCCAAGACTCCAGACACGTCCAAGTCAGGCACTGAACAGGGCAGTTGGCTATTTTTTTGTTCTTAATTAATGCTCTCTAGCAAAGATGCATGTCTCCCCTAAAGTAAGCTTCAAAGAGCTAGCCGTGTTAGACTGGAAAATCAGTATGGAAAGGGAACCCCAATATCCATTTCTAGTAAAACATAGCGCAGTCAAGCGTCCAGGACACCGGACATATCCAAGTGTGGCTCCAGTAGCATGAGAAAAACTGGCAGCATGAACATGTGTAGACATGAGTCTACTTCATCAGATGCATAGGGTGGAACGAAAGGTGCAAAGACAAATCCTTATGATCCAGTTGTGTGTGACAATGTCAACTGAAATTTAACATCTTCTGAGTATGGAGATGAGACGGCAAGCTCAATTTCAATGATGTTGGGAGCGAGGCGGTCTTCTACTGACTTTCCCACATACAGCCGTCTTACATTGGTCTGTCTCTGGACTCTTCACCCCAAATCTGTCTTTGAGGAACTAGGCACAATTCTTGTTTCCTTCAGTTAGTATCAAATGTGCAGAAGTGTCCCTTTACATACTTTCCAAAAGTAGGCTGATATCTCCTTTAAGGAGAAACAAGCTCAAGGTCCATTTGTAGGAGAACTTCGGGTAGTCAAGCTTCCAAGACTCCAGACACATCCAAATCCGGCACTCTGCAGGGTAATTTCAAGACATCTCAATAACCTTCCTATGGTTATCTACTGTCGATGTCTTCAGGAAACAGCCTCTCCCCCAACGAACATGAAAGTTGAACTTGTCATCTCATCTCCATACCCACAAGGTTTTCAGTGTGAATTGACATTCTCACACAGAAACAGATGATTTGGGTCTGTATGTTTTTGATTTCTCCACTCCAAACATTCATCTGAGGAAGTTGGCTCCAGTCTAGAAAAGCTCATGCTACCAGCCTCTTTCTTTCGGTAACTCTGAAAGGTGCGAAAAGACCCCTTTGGATACGGATTTTCCAGACTGACAGGGCTTTATCTTAGAAATAATGCAGTTTGACCCCAGTCTGAATACTCTAGCTCTCTGGAAACTGTGGTTTTGTGATTTGCAGTTTTATAAGCTGTTTGGCATTCTTAGTGTTTGGGGCTGCCAAAAACGGCAAATGCCAGGTTTCTGGGGGATGGAGCCATGGTAGTGGAAGTGGGGTCAAACTACATTAATTCTACTGATTTTCTATTCTGATACTTGAAACAAGAAAGAAAGATGGGAAAGAGGTTAGCAGAACCTTAAATTGGCTATCCGACTGGAATCAGCATCACCATCAACCTTCACCCCTGTTCCCTTTTGCACCTTCTCAATCCATCCTCTGTCTTCTGGAATCATCTCAGACACCACAGAGATGCAAGTCCTCCAGAGGCAAATGTCTTCGCAGGGACAGTTGGGCTCTGCTTCCTGCCCTGTCTTGAAGAGAGAGAGAGAAGGGGGCAGGGGAAAGACCAAGGGGATCCGGCCAGTAAAAGCAGACTTCATTTTCATTTCACCCAGAGTCTCTTGGGAAAGGACTTCGGATCTCAACATTGGGTCTTCTTTCCCATAGATCTCACTTCTGCCCTTTTTCTTTGATCTTCATGCACCAAAACCCATCTAAAAGGTTATGGAAAGGACGGTCATGATAATCCACAAAGCATTGAAGAAGGACACGTTTAAACAGCTCTAGCTTCTGTGTCTTGCTTTGGATGAGAGGGAGCTCATACTATGAAATCTGTTGCTCCATTAATCGCCAGGCTTGATTCGGCTGGCTAGTCTTGTCTCCATCCCTCAGCACTCCATGTGCATCCCTCCTGAAGCTGCGCAGTGAACAACCATGGCAAATCGAAGGAGTTTACTCTTCTCCAATACAGGGTATACGATAGCTGTGCTTTCCTCCTAAAACACGCTCCATATCCCTTTGTAGTAGAAACAAGCTCAAGGTCTCTTTGTAGGAGAAAGAAGCTCAAGGTCCATTTGTAGGAGAAGATAGGCTAGCTAAGCTTCCAAGACTCCAGACACGTCCAAGTCAGGCACTGAACAGGGCAGTTGGCTATTTTTTTGTTCTTAATTAATGCTCTCTAGCAAAGATGCATGTCTCCCCTAAAGTAAGCTTCAAAGAGCTAGCCGTGTTAGACTGGAAAATCAGTATGGAAAGGGAACCCCAATATCCATTTCTAGTAGAACATAGCGCAGTCAAGCGTCCAGGACACCGGACATATCCAAGTGTGGCTCCAGTAGCATGAGAAAAACTGGCAGCATGAACATGTGTAGACATGAGTCTACTTCATCAGATGCATAGGGTGGAACGAAAGGTGCAAAGACAAATCCTTATGATCCAGTTGTGTGTGACAATGTCAACTGAAATTTAACATCTTCTGGGTATGGAGATGAGACGGCAAGCTCAATTTCAATGATGTTGGGAGCGAGGCGGTCTTCTACTGACTTTCCCACATACAGCCGTCTTACATTGGTCTGTCTCTGGACTCTTCACCCCAAATCTGTCTTTGAGGAACTAGGCACAATTCTGGTTTCCTTCAGTTAGTATCAAATGTGCAGAAGTGTCCCTTTACATACTTTCCAAAAGTAGGCTGATATCTCCTTTAAGGAGAAACAAGCTCAAGGTCCATTTGTAGGAGAACTTCGGGTAGTCAAGCTTCCAAGACTCCAGACACATCCAAATAAGGCACTCTGCAGGGTAATTTCAAGACATCTCAATAACCTTCCTATGGTTATCTACTGTCGATGTCTTCAGGAAACAGCCTCTCCCCCAACGAACATGAAAGTTGAACTTGTCATCTCATCTCCATACCCACAAGGTTTTCAGTGTTAATTGACATTCTCACACAGAAACAGATGATTTGGGTCTGTATGTTTTTGATTTCTCCACTCCAAACATTCATCTGAGGAAGTTGGCTCCAGTCTAGAAAAGCTCATGCTACCAGCCTCTTTCTTTCGGTAACTCTGAAAGGTGCGAAAAGACCCCTTTGGATACGGATTTTCCAGACTGACAGGGCTTTATCTTAGAAATAATGCAGTTTGACCCCAGTCTGAATACTCTAGCTCTCTGGATACTGTGGTTTTGTGATTTGCAATTTTATAAGCTGTTTGGCATTCTTAGTGTTTGGGGCTGCCAAAAACGACAAATGCCAGTTTTCTGGGGGATGGAGCCATGGTAGTGGAAGTGGGGTCAAACTACATTAATTCTACTGATTTTCTATTCTGATACTTGAAACAAGAAAGAAAGATGGGAAAGAGGTTAGCAGAACCTTAAATTGGCTATCCGACTGGAATCAGCATCAGCATCAACCTTCATCCCTGTTCCCTTTTGCACCTTCTCAATCCATCCTCTGTCTTCTGGAATCATCTCAGACACCACAGAGATGCAAGTCCTCCAGAGGCAAATGTCTTCGCAGGGACAGTTGGGCTCTGCTTCCTGCCCTGTCTTGAAGAGAGAGAGAGAAGGGGGCAGGGGAAAGACCAAGAGGATCCGGCCAGTAAAAGCAGACTTCATTTTCATTTCACCCAGAGTCTCTTGGGAAAGGACTTCGGATCTCAACATTGGGTCTTCTTTCCCATAGATCTCACTTCTGACCTTTTTCTTTGATCTTCATGCACCAAAACCCATCTAAAAGGTTATGGAAAGGACGGTCATGATAATCCACAAAGCATTGAAGAAGGACACGTTTAAACAGCTCTAGCTTCTGTGTCTTGCTTTGGATGAGAGGGAGCTCATACTATGAATTCTGTTGCTCCATTAATCGCCAGGCTTGATTCGGCTGGCTAGTCTTGTCTCCATCCCTCAGCACTCCATGTGCATCCCTCCTGAAGCTGCGCAGTGAACAACCATGGCAAATCGAAGGAGTTTACTCTTCTCCAATACAGGGTATACGATAGCTGTGCTTTCCTCCTAAAACACGCTCCATATCCCTTTGTAGTAGAAACAAGCTCAAGGTCTCTTTGTAGGAGAAAGAAGCTCAAGGTCCATTTGTAGGAGAAGATAGGCTAGCTAAGCTTCCAAGACTCCAGACACGTCCAAGTCAGGCACTGAACAGGGCAGTTGGCTATTTTTTTGTTCTTAAGTAATGCTCTCTAGCAAAGATGCATGTCTCCCCTAAAGTAAGCTTCAAAGAGCTAGCCGTGTTAGACTGGAAAATCAGTATGGAAAGGGAACCCCAATATCCATTTCTAGTAAAACATAGCGCAGTCAAGCGTCCAGGACACCGGACATATCCAAGTGTGGCTCCAGTAGCATGAGAAAAACTGGCAGCATGAACATGTGTAGACATGAGTCTACTTCATCAGATGCATAGGGTGGAACGAAAGGTGCAAAGACAAATCCTTATGATCCAGTTGTGTGTGACAATGTCAACTGAAATTTAACATCTTCTGAGTATGGAGATGAGACGGCAAGCTCAATTTCAATGATGTTGGGAGCGAGGCGGTCTTCTACTGACTTTCCCACATACAGCCGTCTTACATTGGTCTGTCTCTGGACTCTTCACCCCAAATCTGTCTTTGAGGAACTAGGCACAATTCTTGTTTCCTTCAGTTAGTATCAAATGTGCAGAAGTGTCCCTTAACATACTTTCCAAAAGTAGGCTGATATCTCCTTTAAGGAGAAACAAGCTCAAGGTCCATTTGTAGGAGAACTTCGGGTAGTCAAGCTTCCAAGACTCCAGACACATCCAAATCCGGCACTCTGCAGGGTAATTTCAAGACATCTCAATAACCTTCCTATGGTTATCTACTGTCGATGTCTTCAGGAAACAGCCTCTCCCCCAACGAACATGAAAGTTGAACTTGTCATCTCATCTCCATACCCACAAGGTTTTCAGTGTGAATTGACATTCTCACACAGAAACAGATGATTTGGGTCTGTATGTTTTTGATTTCTCCACTCCAAACATTCATCTGAGGAAGTTGGCTCCAGTCTAGAAAAGCTCATGCTACCAGCCTCTTTCTTTCGGTAACTCTGAAAGGTGCGAAAAGACCCCTTTGGATACGGATTTTCCAGACTGACAGGGCTTTATCTTAGAAATAATGCAGTTTGACCCCAGTCTGAATACTCTAGCTCTCTGGAAACTGTGGTTTTGTGATTTGTAGTTTTATAAGCTGTTTGGCATTCTTAGTGTTTGGGGCTGCCAAAAACGGCAAATGCCAGGTTTCTGAGGGATGGAGCCATGGTAGTGGAAGTGGGGTCAAACTACATTAATTCTACTGATTTTCTATTCTGATACTTGAAACAAGAAAGAAAGATGGGAAAGAGGTTAGCAGAACCTTAAATTGGCTATCCGACTGGAATCAGCATCACCATCAATCTTCACCCCTGTTCCCTTTTGCACCTTCTCAATCCATCCTCTGTCTTCTGGAATCATCTCAGACACCACAGAGATGCAAGTCCTCCAGAGGCAAATGTCTTCGCAGGGACAGTTGGGCTCTGCTTCCTGCCCTGTCTTGAAGAGAGAGAGAGAAGGGGGCAGGGGAAAGACCAAGAGGATCCGGCCAGTAAAAGCAGACTTCATTTTCATTTCACCCAGAGTCTCTTGGGAAAGGACTTCGGATCTCAACATTGGGTCTTCTTTCCCATAGATCTCAATTCTGACCTTTTTCTTTGATCTTCATGCACCAAAACCCATCTAAAAGGTTATGGAAAGGACGGTCATGATAATCCACAAAGCATTGAAGAAGGACACGTTTCAACAGCTCTAGGTTCTGTGTCTTGCTTTGGATGAGAGGGAGCTCATACTATGAAATCTGTTGCTCCATTAATCGCCAGGCTTGATTCGGCTGGCTAGTCTTGTCTCCATCCCTCAGCACTCCATGTGCATCCCTCCTGAAGCTGCGCAGTGAACAACCATGGCAAATCGAAGGAGTTTACTCTTCTCCAATACAGGGTATACGATAGCTGTGCTTTCCTCCTAAAACACGCTCCATATCCCTTTGTAGTAGAAACAAGCTCAAGGTCTCTTTGTAGGAGAAAGAAGCTCAAGGTCCATTTGTAGGAGAAGATAGGCTAGCTAAGCTTCCAAGACTCCAGACACGTCCAAGTCAGGCACTGAACAGGGCAGTTGGCTATTTTTTTGTTCTTAAGTAATGCTCTCTAGCAAAGATGCATGTCTCCCCTAAAGTAAGCTTCAAAGAGCTAGCCGTGTTAGACTGGAAAATCAGTATGGAAAGGGAACCCCAATATCCATTTCTAGTAAAACATAGCGCAGTCAAGCGTCCAGGACACCGGACATATCCAAGTGTGGCTCCAGTAGCATGAGAAAAACTGGCAGCATGAACATGTGTAGACATGAGTCTACTTCATCAGATGCATAGGGTGGAACGAAAGGTGCAAAGACAAATCCTTATGATCCAGTTGTGTGTGACAATGTCAACTGAAATTTAACATCTTCTGGGTATGGAGATGAGACGGCAAGCTCAATTTCAATGATGTTGGGAGCGAGGCGGTCTTCTACTGACTTTCCCACATACAGCCGTCTTACATTGGTCTGTCTCTGGACTCTTCACCCCAAATCTGTCTTTGAGGAACTAGGCACAATTCTTGTTTCCTTCAGTTAGTATCAAATGTGCAGAAGTGTCCCTTTACATACTTTCCAAAAGTAGGCTGATATCTCCTTTAAGGAGAAACAAGCTCAAGGTCCATTTGTAGGAGAACTTCGGGTAGTCAAGCTTCCAAGACTCCAGACACATCCAAATCCGGCACTCTGCAGGGTAATTTCAAGACATCTCAATAACCTTCCTATGGTTATCTACTGTCGATGTCTTCAGGAAACAGCCTCTCCCCCAACGAACATGAAAGTTGAACTTGTCATCTCATCTCCATACCCACAAGGTTTTCAGTGTGAATTGACATTCTCACACAGAAACAGATGATTTGGGTCTGTATGTTTTTGATTTCTCCACTCCAAACATTCATCTGAGGAAGTTGGCTCCAGTCTAGAAAAGCTCATGCTACCAGCCTCTTTCTTTCGGTAACTCTGAAAGGTGCGAAAAGACCCCTTTGGATACGGATTTTCCAGACTGACAGGGCTTTATCTTAGAAATAATGCAGTTTGACCCCAGTCTGAATACTCTAGCTCTCTGGAAACTGTGGTTTTGTGATTTGCAATTTTATAAGCTGTTTGGCATTCTTAGTGTTTGGGGCTGCCAAAAACGGCAAATGCCAGGTTTCTGGGGGATGGAGCCATGGTAGTGGAAGTGGGGTCAAACTACATTAATTCTACTGATTTTCTATTCTGATACTTGAAACAAGAAAGAAAGATGGGAAAGAGGTTAGCAGAACCTTAAATTGGCTATCCGACTGGAATCAGCATCACCATCAATCTTCACCCCTGTTCCCTTTTGCACCTTCTCAATCCATCCTCTGTCTTCTGGAATCATCTCAGACACCACAGAGATGCAAGTCCTCCAGAGGCAAATGTCTTCGCAGGGACAGTTGGGATCTGCTTCCTGCCCTGTCTTGAAGAGAGAGAGAGAAGGGGGCAGGGGAAAGACCAAGAGGATCCGGCCAGTAAAAGCAGACTTCATTTTCATTTCACCCAGAGTCTCTTGGGAAAGGACTTCGCATCTCAACATTGGGTCTTCTTTCCCATAGATCTCACTTCTGCCCTTTTTCTTTGATCTTCATGCACCAAAACCCATCTAAAAGGTTATGCAAAGGACGGTCATGATAATCCACAAAGCATTGAAGAAGGACACGTTTAAGCAGCTCTAGCTTCTGTGTCTTGCTTTGGATGAGAGGGAGCTCATACTATGAAATCTGTTGCTCCATTAATCGCCAGGCTTGATTCAGCTGGCTAGTCTTGTCTCCATCCCTCAGCACTCCATGTGCATCCCTCCTGAAGCTGCGCAGTGAACAACCATGGCAAATCGAAGGAGTTTACTCTTCTCCAATACAAGGTATACGATAGCTGT
Source organism: Sceloporus occidentalis (assembly GCA_023333645.1). Lineage (NCBI taxonomy): Eukaryota > Metazoa > Chordata > Lepidosauria > Squamata > Phrynosomatidae > Sceloporus > Sceloporus occidentalis. Next base: position 141,346,230 of record JALMGF010000006.1, read on the forward strand.
GCTTTCCTCCTAAAACACGCTCCATATCCCTTTGTAGTAGAAACAAGCTCAAGGTCTCTTTGTAGGAGAAAGAAGCTCAAGGTCCATTTGTAGGAGAAGATAGGCTAGCTAAGCTTCCAAGACTCCAGACACGTCCAAGTCAGGCACTGAACAGGGCAGTTGGCTATTTTTTTGTTCTTAAGTAATGCTCTCTAGCAAAGATGCATGTCTCCCCTAAAGTAAGCTTCAAAGAGCTAGCCGTGTTAGACTGGAAAATCAGTATGGAAAGGGAACCCCAATATCCATTTCTAGTAGAACATAGCGCAGTCAAGCGTCCAGGACACCGGACATATCCAAGTGTGGCTCCAGTAGCATGAGAAAAACTGGCAGCATGAACATGTGTAGACATGAGTCTACTTCATCAGATGCATAGGGTGGAACGAAAGGTGCAAAGACAAATCCTTATGATCCAGTTGTTTGTGACAATGTCAACTGAAATTTAACATCTTCTGGGTATGGAGATGAGACGGCAAGCTCAATTTCAATGATGTTGGGAGCGAGGCGGTCTTCTACTGACTTTCCCACATACAGCCGTCTTACATTGGTCTGTCTCTGGACTCTTCACCCCAAATCTGTCTTTGAGGAACTAGGCACAATTCTTGTTTCCTTCAGTTAGTATCAAATGTGCAGAAGTGTCCCTTAACATACTTTCCAAAAGTAGGCTGATATCTCCTTTAAGGAGAAACAAGCTCAAGGTCCATTTGTAGGAGAACTTCGGGTAGTCAAGCTTCCAAGACTCCAGACACATCCAAATCCGGCACTCTGCAGGGTAATTTCAAGACATCTCAATAACCTTCCTATGGTTATCTACTGTCGATGTCTTCAGGAAACAGCCTCTCCCCCAACGAACATGAAAGTTGAACTTGTCATCTCATCTCCATACCCACAAGGTTTTCAGTGTGAATTGACATTCTCACACAGAAACAGATGATTTGGGTCTGTATGTTTTTGATTTCTCCACTCCAAACATTCATCTGAGGAAGTTGGCTCCAGTCTAGAAAAGCTCATGCTACCAGCCTCTTTCTTTCGGTAACTCTGAAAGGTGCGAAAAGACCCCTTTGGATACGGATTTTCCAGACTGACAGGGCTTTATCTTAGAAATAATGCAGTTTGACCCCAGTCTGAATACTCTAGCTCTCTGGAAACTGTGGTTTTGTGATTTGCAATTTTATAAGCTGTTTGGCATTCTTAGTGTTTGGGGCTGCCAAAAACGGCAAATGCCAGGTTTCTGGGGGATGGAGCCATGGTAGTGGAAGTGGGGTCAAACTACATTAATTCTACTGATTTTCTATTCTGATACTTGAAACAAGAAAGAAAGATGGGAAAGAGGTTAGCAGAACCTTAAATTGGCTATCCGACTGGAATCAGCATCAGCATCAACCTTCATCCCTGTTCCCTTTTGCACCTTCTCAATCCATCCTCTGTCTTCTGGAATCATCTCAGACACCACAGAGATGCAAGTCCTCCAGAGGCAAATGTCTTCGCAGGGACAGTTGGGATCTGCTTCCTGCCCTGTCTTGAAGAGAGAGAGAGAAGGGGGCAGGGGAAAGACCAAGAGGATCCGGCCAGTAAAAGCAGACTTCATTTTCATTTCACCCAGAGTCTCTTGGGAAAGGACTTCGCATCTCAACATTGGGTCTTCTTTCCCATAGATCTCACTTCTGCCCTTTTTCTTTGATCTTCATGCACCAAAACCCATCTAAAAGGTTATGCAAAGGACGGTCATGATAATCCACAAAGCATTGAAGAAGGACACGTTTAAACAGCTCTAGCTTCTGTGTCTTGCTTTGGATGAGAGGGAGCTCATACTATGAAATCTGTTGCTCCATTAATCGCCAGGCTTGATTCGGCTGGCTAGTCTTGTCTCCATCCCTCAGCACTCCATGTGCATCCCTCCTGAAGCTGCGCAGTGAACAACCATGGCAAATCGAAGGAGTTTACTCTTCTCCAATACAAGGTATACGATAGCTGTGCTTTCCTCCTAAAACACGCTCCATATCCCTTTGTAGTAGAAACAAGCTCAAGGTCTCTTTGTAGGAGAAAGAAGCTCAAGGTCCATTTGTAGGAGAAGATAGGCTAGCTAAGCTTCCAAGACTCCAGACACGTCCAAGTCAGGCACTGAACAGGGCAGTTGGCTATTTTTTTGTTCTTAAGTAATGCTCTCTAGCAAAGATGCATGTCTCCCCTAAAGTAAGCTTCAAAGAGCTAGCCGTGTTAGACTGGAAAATCAGTATGGAAAGGGAACCCCAATATCCATTTCTAGTAGAACATAGCGCAGTCAAGCGTCCAGGACACCGGACATATCCAAGTGTGGCTCCAGTAGCATGAGAAAAACTGGCAGCATGAACATGTGTAGACATGAGTCTACTTCATCAGATGCATAGGGTGGAACGAAAGGTGCAAAGACAAATCCTTATGATCCAGTTGTTTGTGACAATGTCAACTGAAATTTAACATCTTCTGGGTATGGAGATGAGACGGCAAGCTCAATTTCAATGATGTTGGGAGCGAGGCGGTCTTCTACTGACTTTCCCACATACAGCCGTCTTACATTGGTCTGTCTCTGGACTCTTCACCCCAAATCTGTCTTTGAGGAACTAGGCACAATTCTTGTTTCCTTCAGTTAGTATCAAATGTGCAGAAGTGTCCCTTAACATACTTTCCAAAAGTAGGCTGATATCTCCTTTAAGGAGAAACAAGCTCAAGGTCCATTTGTAGGAGAACTTCGGGTAGTCAAGCTTCCAAGACTCCAGACACATCCAAATCCGGCACTCTGCAGGGTAATTTCAAGACATCTCAATAACCTTCCTATGGTTATCTACTGTCGATGTCTTCAGGAAACAGCCTCTCCCCCAACGAACATGAAAGTTGAACTTGTCATCTCATCTCCATACCCACAAGGTTTTCAGTGTTAATTGACATTCTCACACAGAAACAGATGATTTGGGTCTGTATGTTTTTGATTTCTCCACTCCAAACATTCATCTGAGGAAGTTGGCTCCAGTCTAGAAAAGCTCATGCTACCAGCCTCTTTCTTTCGGTAACTCTGAAAGGTGCGAAAAGACCCCTTTGGATAAGGATTTTCCAGACTGACAGGGCTTTATCTTAGAAATAATGCAGTTTGACCCCAGTCTGAATACTCTAGCTCTCTGGAAACTGTGGTTTTGTGATTTGCAATTTTATAAGCTGTTTGGCATTCTTAGTGTTTGGGGCTGCCAAAAACGGCAAATGCCAGGTTTCTGAGGGATGGAGCCATGGTAGTGGAAGTGGGGTCAAACTACATTAATTCTACTGATTTTCTATTCTGATACTTGAAACAAGAAAGAAAGATGGGAAAGAGGTTAGCAGAACCTTAAATTGGCTATCCGACTGGAATCAGCATCACCATCAATCTTCACCCCTGTTCCCTTTTGCACCTTCTCAATCCATCCTCTGTCTTCTGGAATCATCTCAGACACCACAGAGATGCAAGTCCTCCAGAGGCAAATGTCTTCGCAGGGACAGTTGGGCTCTGCTTCCTGCCCTGTCTTGAAGAGAGAGAGAGAAGGGGGCAGGGGAAAGACCAAGAGGATCCGGCCAGTAAAAGCAGACTTCATTTTCATTTCACCCAGAGTCTCTTGGGAAAGGACTTCGGATCTCAACATTGGGTCTTCTTTCCCATAGATCTCACTTCTGACCTTTTTCTTTGATCTTCATGCACCAAAACCCATCTAAAAGGTTATGGAAAGGACGGTCATGATAATCCACAAAGCATTGAAGAAGGACACGTTTCAACAGCTCTAGCTTCTGTGTCTTGCTTTGGATGAGAGGGAGCTCATACTATGAATTCTGTTGCTCCATTAATCGCCAGGCTTGATTCGTCTGGCTAGTCTTGTCTCCATCCCTCAGCACTCCATGTGCATCCCTCCTGAAGCTGCGCAGTGAACAACCATGGCAAATCGAAGGAGTTTACTCTTCTCCAATACAGGGTATACGATAGCTGTGCTTTCCTCCTAAAACACGCTCCATATCCCTTTGTAGTAGAAACAAGCTCAAGGTCTCTTTGTAGGAGAAAGAAGCTCAAGGACCATTTGTAGGAGAAGATAGGCTAGCTAAGCTTCCAAGACTCCAGACACGTCCAAGTCAGGCACTGAACAGGGCAGTTGGCTATTTTTTTGTTCTTAAGTAATGCTCTCTAGCAAAGATGCATGTCTCCCCTAAAGTAAGCTTCAAAGAGCTAGCCGTGTTAGACTGGAAAATCAGTATGGAAAGGGAACCCCAATATCCGTTTCTAGTAGAACATAGCGCAGTCAAGCGTCCAGGACACCGGACATATCCAAGTGTGGCTCCAGTAGCATGAGAAAAACTGGCAGCATGAACATGTGTAGACATGAGTCTACTTCATCAGATGCATAGGGTGGAACGAAAGGTGCAAAGGCAAATCCTTATGATCCAGTTGTGTGTGACAATGTCAACTGAAATTTAACATCTTCTGGGTATGGAGATGAGACGGCAAGCTCAATTTCAATGATGTTGGGAGCGAGGCGGTCTTCTACTGACTTTCCCACATACAGCCGTCTTACATTGGTCTGTCTCTGGACTCTTCACCCCAAATCTGTCTTTGAGGAACTAGGCACAATTCTTGTTTCCTTCAGTTAGTATCAAATGTGCAGAAGTGTCCCTTTACATACTTTCCAAAAGTAGGCTGATATCTCCTTTAAGGAGAAACAAGCTCAAGGTCCATTTGTAGGAAAACTTCGGGTAGTCAAGCTTCCAAGACTCCAGACACATCCAAATAAGGCACTCTACAGGGTAATTTCAAGACATCTCAATAACCTTCATATGGTTATCTACTGTCGATGTCTTCAGGAAACAGCCTCTCCCCCAACGAACATGAAAGTTGAACTTGTCATCTCATCTCCATACCCACAAGGTTTTCTGTGTTAATTGACATTCTCACACAGAAACAGATGATTTGGGTCTGTATGTTTTTGATTTCTCCACTCCAAACATTCATCTGAGGAAGTTGGCTCCAGTCTAGAAAAGCTCATGCTACCAGCCTCTTTCTTTCGGTAACTCTGAAAGGTGCGAAAAGACCCCTTTGGATACGGATTTTCCAGACTGACAGGGCTTTATCTTAGAAATAATGCAGTTTGACCCCAGTCTGAATACTCTAGCTCTCTGGAAACTGTGGTTTTGTGATTTGCAGTTTTATAAGCTGTTTGGCATTCTTAGTGTTTGGGGCTGCCAAAAACGACAAATGCCAGTTTTCTGGGGGATGGAGCCATGGTAGTGGAAGTGGGGTCAAACTACATTAATTCTACTGATTTTCTATTCTGATACTTGAAACAAGAAAGAAAGATGGGAAAGAAGTTAGCAGAACCTTAAATTGGCTATCCGACTGGAATCAGCATCAGCATCAACCTTCACCCCTGTTCCCTTTTGCACCTTCTCAATCCATCCTCTGTCTTCTGGAATCATCTCAGACACCACAGAGATGCAAGTCCTCCAGAGGCAAATGTCTTCGCAGGGACAGTTGGGCTCTGCTTCCTGCCCTGTCTTGAAGAGAGAGAGAGAAGGGGGCAGGGGAAAGACCAAGAGGATCCGGCCAGTAAAAGCAGACTTCATTTTCATTTCACCCAGAGTCTCTTGGGAAAGGACTTCGCATCTCAACATTGGGTCTTCTTTCCCATAGATCTCACTTCTGCCCTTTTTCTTTGATCTTCATGCACCAAAACCCATCTAAAAGGTTATGCAAAGGACGGTCATGATAATTCACAAAGCATTGAAGAAGGACACGTTTAAACAGCTCTAGCTTCTGTGTCTTGCTTTGGATGAGAGGGAACTCATACTATGAAATCTGTTGCTCCATTAATCGCCAGGCTTGATTCGGCTGGCTAGTCTTGTCTCCATCCCTCAGCACTCCATGTGCATCCCTCCTGAAGCTGCGCAGTGAACAACCATGGCAAATCGAAGGAGTTTACTCTTCGCCAATACAAGCTATACGATAGCTGTGCTTTCCTCCTAAAACACGCTCCATATCCCTTTGTAGTAGAAACAAGCTCAAGGTCTCTTTGTAGGAGAAAGAAGCTCAAGGTCCATTTGTAGGAGAAGATAGGCTAGCTAAGCTTCCAAGACTCCAGACACGTCCAAGTCAGGCACTGAACAGGGCAGTTGGCTATTTTTTTGTTCTTAAGTAATGCTCTCTAGCAAAGATGCATGTCTCCCCTAAAGTAAGCTTCAAAGAGCTAGCCGTGTTAGACTGGAAAATCAGTATGGAAAGGGAACCCCAATATCCATTTCTAGTAGAACATAGCGCAGTCAAGCGTCCAGGACACCGGACATATCCAAGTGTGGCTCCAGTAGCATGAGAAAAACTGGCAGCATGAACATGTGTAGACATGAGTCTACTTCATCAGATGCATAGGGTGGAACGAAAGGTGCAAAGACAAATCCTTATGATCCAGTTGTTTGTGACAATGTCAACTGAAATTTAACATCTTCTGAGTATGGAGATGAGACGGCAAGCTCAATTTCAATGATGTTGGGAGCGAGGCGGTCTTCTACTGACTTTCCCACATACAGCCGTCTTACATTGGTCTGTCTCTGGACTCTTCACCCCAAATCTGTCTTTGAGGAACTAGGCACAATTCTTGTTTCCTTCAGTTAGTATCAAATGTGCAGAAGTGTCCCTTAACATACTTTCCAAAAGTAGGCTGATATCTCCTTTAAGGAGAAACAAGCTCAAGGTCCATTTGTAGGAGAACTTCGGGTAGTCAAGCTTCCAAGACTCCAGACACATCCAAATCCGGCACTCTGCAGGGTAATTTCAAGACATCTCAATAACCTTCCTATGGTTATCTACTGTCGATGTCTTCAGGAAACAGCCTCTCCCCCAACGAACATGAAAGTTGAACTTGTCATCTCATCTCCATACCCACAAGGTTTTCAGTGTGAATTGACATTCTCACACAGAAACAGGTGATTTGGGTCTGTATGTTTTTGATTTCTCCACTCCAAACATTCATCTGAGGAAGTTGGCTCCAGTCTAGAAAAGCTCATGCTACCAGCCTCTTTCTTTCGGTAACTCTGAAAGGTGCGAAAAGACCCCTTTGGATACGGATTTTCCAGACTGACAGGGCTTTATCTTAGAAATAATGCAGTTTGACCCCAGTCTGAATACTCTAGCTCTCTGGAAACTGTGGTTTTGTGATTTGCAATTTTATAAGCTGTTTGGCATTCTTAGTGTTTGGGGCTGCCAAAAACGGCAAATGCCAGGTTTCTGGGGGATGGAGCCATGGTAGTGGAAGTGGGGTCAAACTACATTAATTCTACTGATTTTCTATTCTGATACTTGAAACAAGAAAGAAAGATGGGAAAGAGGTTAGCAGAACCTTAAATTGGCTATCCGACTGGAATCAGCATCACCATCAACCTTCACCCCTGTTCCCTTTTGCACCTTCTCAATCCATCCTCTGTCTTCTGGAATCATCTCAGACACCACAGAGATGCAAGTCCTCCAGAGGCAAATGTCTTCGCAGGGACAGTTGGGCTCTGCTTCCTGCCCTGTCTTGAAGAGAGAGAGAGAAGGGGGCAGGGGAAAGACCAAGAGGATCCGGCCAGTAAAAGCAGACTTCATTTTCATTTCACCCAGAGTCTCTTGGGAAAGGACTTCGGATCTCAACATTGGGTCTTCTTTCCCATAGATCTCACTTCTGCCCTTTTTCTTTGATCTTCATGCACCAAAACCCATCTAAAAGGTTATGGAAAGGACGGTCATGATAATCCACAAAGCATTGAAGAAGGACACGTTTCAACAGCTCTAGCTTCTGTGTCTTGCTTTGGATGAGAGGGAGCTCATACTATGAATTCTGTTGCTCCATTAATCGCCAGGCTTGATTCGGCTGGCTAGTCTTGTCTCCATCCCTCAGCACTCCATGTGCATCCCTCCTGAAGCTGCGCAGTGAACAACCATGGCAAATCGAAGGAGTTTACTCTTCTCCAATACAGGGTATACGATAGCTGTGCTTTCCTCCTAAAACACGCTCCATATCCCTTTGTAGTAGAAACAAGCTCAAGGTCTCTTTGTAGGAGAAAGAAGCTCAAGGTCCATTTGTAGGAGAAGATAGGCTAGCTAAGCTTCCAAGACTCCAGACACGTCCAAGTCAGGCACTGAACAGGGCAGTTGGCTATTTTTTTGTTCTTAAGTAATGCTCTCTAGCAAAGATGCATGTCTCCCCTAAAGTAAGCTTCAAAGAGCTAGCCGTGTTAGACTGGAAAATCAGTATGGAAAGGGAACCCCAATATCCATTTCTAGTAGAACATAGCGCAGTCAAGCGTCCAGGACACCGGACATATCCAAGTGTGGCTCCAGTAGCATGAGAAAAACTGGCAGCATGAACATGTGTAGACATGAGTCTACTTCATCAGATGCATAGGGTGGAACGAAAGGTGCAAAGGCAAATCCTTATGATCCAGTTGTGTGTGACAATGTCAACTGAAATTTAACATCTTCTGGGTATGGAGATGAGACGGCAAGCTCAATTTCAATGATGTTGGGAGCGAGGCGGTCTTCTACTGACTTTCCCACATACAGCCGTCTTACATTGGTCTGTCTCTGGACTCTTCACCCCAAATCTGTCTTTGAGGAACTAGGCACAATTCTTGTTTCCTTCAGTTAGTATCAAATGTGCAGAAGTGTCCCTTTACATACTTTCCAAAAGTAGGCTGATATCTCCTTTAAGGAGAAACAAGCTCAAGGTCCATTTGTAGGAAAACTTCGGGTAGTCAAGCTTCCAAGACTCCAGACACATCCAAATAAGGCACTCTGCAGGGTAATTTCAAGACATCTCAAAAACCTTCCTATGGTTATCTACTGTCGATGTCTTCAGGAAACAGCCTCTCCCCCAACGAACATGAAAGTTGAACTTGTCATCTCATCTCCATACCCACAAGGTTTTCAGTGTTAATTGACATTCTCACACAGAAACAGATGATTTGGGTCTGTATGTTTTTGATTTCTCCACTCCAAACATTCATCTGAGGAAGTTGGCTCCAGTCTAGAAAAGCTCATGCTACCAGCCTCTTTCTTTCGGTAACTCTGAAAGGTGCGAAAAGACCCCTTTGGATACGGATTTTCCAGACTGACAGGGCTTTATCTTAGAAATAATGCAGTTTGACCCCAATCTGAATACTCTAGCTCTCTGGAAACTGTGGTTTTGTGATTTGCAGTTTTATAAGCTGTTTGGCATTCTTAGTGTTTGGGGCTGCCAAAAACGGCAAATGCCAGTTTTCTGGGGGATGGAGCCATGGTAGTGGAAGTGGGGTCAAACTACATTAATTCTACTGATTTTCTATTCTGATACTTGAAACAAGAAAGAAAGATGGGAAAGAAGTTAGCAGAACCTTAAATTGGCTATCCGACTGGAATCAGCATCAGCATCAACCTTCACCCCTGTTCCCTTTTGCACCTTCTCAATCCATCCTCTGTCTTCTGGAATCATCTCAGACACCACAGAGATGCAAGTCCTCCAGAGGCAAATGTCTTCGCAGGGACAGTTGGGCTCTGCTTCCTGCCCTGTCTTGAAGAGAGAGAGAGAAGGGGGCAGGGGAAAGACCAAGGGGATCCGGCCAGTAAAAGCAGACTTCATTTTCATTTCACCCAGAGTCTCTTGGGAAAGGACTTCGGATCTCAACATTGGGTCTTCTTTCCCATAGATCTCACTTCTGCCCTTTTTCTTTGATCTTCCTGCACCAAAACCCATCTAAAAGGTTATGGAAAGGACGGTCATGATAATCCACAAAGCATTGAAGAAGGACACGTTTCAACAGCTCTAGCTTCTGTGTCTTGCTTTGGATGAGAGGGAGCTCATACTATGAATTCTGTTGCTCCATTAATCGCCAGGCTTGATTCGGCTGGCTAGTCTTGTCTCCATCCCTCAGCACTCCATGTGCATCCCTCCTGAAGCTGCGCAGTGAACAACCATGGCAAATCGAAGGAGTTTACTCTTCTCCAATACAGGGTATACGATAGCTGTGCTTTCCTCCTAAAACACGCTCCATATCCCTTTGTAGTAGAAACAAGCTCAAGGTCTATTTGTAGGAGAAAGAAGCTCAAGGTCCATTTGTAGGAGAAGATAGGCTAGCTAAGCTTCCAAGACTCCAGACACGTCCAAGTCAGGCACTGAACAGGGCAGTTGGCTATTTTTTTGTTCTTAAGTAATGCTCTCTAGCAAAGATGCATGTCTCCCCTAAAGTAAGCTTCAAAGAGCTAGCCGTGTTAGACTGGAAAATCAGTATGGAAAGGGAACCCCAATATCCATTTCTAGTAGAACATAGCGCAGTCAAGCGTCCAGGACACCGGACATATCCAAGTGTGGCTCCAGTAGCATGAGAAAAACTGGCAGCATGAACATGTGTAGACATGAGTCTACTTCATCAGATGCATAGGGTGGAACGAAAGGTGCAAAGACAAATCCTTATGATCCAGTTGTGTGTGACAATGTCAACTGAAATTTAACATCTTCTGGGTATGGAGATGAGACGGCAAGCTCAATTTCAATGATGTTGGGAGCGAGGCGGTCTTCTACTGACTTTCCCACATACAGCCGTCTTACATTGGTCTGTCTCTGGACTCTTCACCCCAAATCTGTCTTTGAGGAACTAGGCACAATTCTTGTTTCCTTCAGTTAGTATCAAATGTGCAGAAGTGTCCCTTTACATACTTTCCAAAAGTAGGCTGATATCTCCTTTAAGGAGAAACAAGCTCAAGGTCCATTTGTAGGAAAACTTCGGGTAGTCAAGCTTCCAAGACTCCAGACACATCCAAATAAGGCACTCTGCAGGGTAATTTCAAGACATCTCAAAAACCTTCCTATGGTTATCTACTGTCGATGTCTTCAGGAAACAGCCTCTCCCCCAACGAACATGAAAGTTGAACTTGTCATCTCATCTCCATACCCACAAGGTTTTCAGTGTTAATTGACATTCTCACACAGAAACAGATGATTTGGGTCTGTATGTTTTTGATTTCTCCACTCCAAACATTCATCTGAGGAAGTTGGCTCCAGTCTAGAAAAGCTCATGCTACCAGCCTCTTTCTTTCGGTAACTCTGAAAGGTGCGAAAAGACCCCTTTGGATACGGATTTTCCAGACTGACAGGGCTTTATCTTAGAAATAATGCAGTTTGACCCCAATCTGAATACTCTAGCTCTCTGGAAACTGTGGTTTTGTGATTTGCAGTTTTATAAGCTGTTTGGCATTCTTAGTGTTTGGGGCTGCCAAAAACGGCAAATGCCAGTTTTCTGGGGGATGGAGCCATGGTAGTGGAAGTGGGGTCAAACTACATTAATTCTACTGATTTTCTATTCTGATACTTGAAACAAGAAAGAAAGATGGGAAAGAAGTTAGCAGAACCTTAAATTGGCTATCCGACTGGAATCAGCATCAGCATCAACCTTCATCCCTGTTCCCTTTTGCACCTTCTCAATCCATCCTCTGTCTTCTGGAATCATCTCAGACACCACAGAGATGCAAGTCCTCCAGAGGCAAATGTCTTCGCAGGGACAGTTGGGCTCTGCTTCCTGCCCTGTCTTGAAGAGAGAGAGAGAAGGGGGCAGGGGAAAGACCAAGGGGATCCGGCCAGTAAAAGCAGACTTCATTTTCATTTCACCCAGAGTCTCTTGGGAAAGGACTTCGGATCTCAACATTGGGTCTTCTTTCCCATAGATCTCACTTCTGCCCTTTTTCTTTGATCTTCATGCACCAAAACCCATCTAAAAGGTTATGGAAAGGACGGTCATGATAATCCACAAAGCATTGAAGAAGGACACGTTTAAACAGCTCTAGCTTCTGTGTCTTGCTTTGGATGAGAGGGAGCTCATACTATGAAATCTGTTGCTCCATTAATCGCCAGGCTTGATTCGGCTGGCTAGTCTTGTCTCCATCCCTCAGCACTCCATGTGCATCCCTCCTGAAGCTGCGCAGTGAACAACCATGGCAAATCGAAGGAGTTTACTCTTCTCCAATACAGGGTATACGATAGCTGTGCTTTCCTCCTAAAACACGCTCCATATCCCTTTGTAGTAGAAACAAGCTCAAGGTCTCTTTGTAGGAGAAAGAAGCTCAAGGTCCATTTGTAGGAGAAGATAGGCTAGCTAAGCTTCCAAGACTCCAGACACGTCCAAGTCAGGCACTGAACAGGGCAGTTGGCTATTTTTTTGTTCTTAAGTAATGCTCTCTAGCAAAGATGCATGTCTCCCCTAAAGTAAGCTTCAAAGAGCTAGCCGTGTTAGACTGGAAAATCAGTATGGAAAGGGAACCCCAATATCCATTTCTAGTAGAACATAGCGCAGTCAAGCGTCCAGGACACCGGACATATCCAAGTGTGGCTCCAGTAGCATGAGAAAAACTGGCAGCATGAACATGTGTAGACATGAGTCTACTTCATCAGAAGCATAGGGTGGAACGAAAGGTGCAAAGGCAAATCCTTATGATCCAGTTGTGTGTGACAATGTCAACTGAAATTTAACATCTTCTGGGTATGGAGATGAGACGGCAAGCTCAATTTCAATGATGTTGGGAGCGAGGCGGTCTTCTACTGACTTTCCCACATACAGCCGTCTTACATTGGTCTGTCTCTGGACTCTTCACCCCAAATCTGTCTTTGAGGAACTAGGCACAATTCTTGTTTCCTTCAGTTAGTATCAAATGTGCAGAAATGTCCCTTTACATACTTTCCAAAAGTAGGCTGATATCTCCTTTAAGGAGAAACAAGCTCAAGGTCCATTTGTAGGAGAACTTCGGGTAGTCAAGCTTCCAAGACTCCAGACACATCCAAATAAGGCACTCTACAGGGTAATTTCAAGACATCTCAATAACCTTCCTATGGTTATCTACTGTCGATGTCTTCAGGAAACAGCCTCTCCCCCAACGAACATGAAAGTTGAACTTGTCATCTCATCTCCATACCCACAAGGTTTTCTGTGTTAATTGACATTCTCACACAGAAACAGATGATTTGGGTCTGTATGTTTTTGATTTCTCCACTCCAAACATTCATCTGAGGAAGTTGGCTCCAGTCTAGAAAAGCTCATGCTACCAGCCTCTTTCTTTCGGTAACTCTGAAAGGTGCGAAAAGACCCCTTTGGATACGGATTTTCCAGACTGACAGGGCTTTATCTTAGAAATAATGCAGTTTGACCCCAATCTGAATACTCTAGCTCTCTGGAAACTGTGGTTTTGTGATTTGCAGTTTTATAAGCTGTTTGGCATTCTTAGTGTTTGGGGCTGCCAAAAACGACAAATGCCAGTTTTCTGGGGGATGGAGCCATGGTAGTGGAAGTGGGGTCAAACTACATTAATTCTACTGATTTTCTATTCTGATACTTGAAACAAGAAAGAAAGATGGGAAAGAAGTTAGCAGAACCTTAAATTGGCTATCCGACTGGAATCAGCATCAGCATCAACCTTCATCCCTGTTCCCTTTTGCACCTTCTCAATCCATCCTCTGTCTTCTGGAATCATCTCAGACACCACAGAGATGCAAGTCCTCCAGAGGCAAATGTCTTCGCAGGGACAGTTGGGCTCTGCTTCCTGCCCTGTCTTGAAGAGAGAGAGAGAAGGGGGCAGGGGAAAGACCAAGGGGATCCGGCCAGTAAAAGCAGACTTCATTTTCATTTCACCCAGAGTCTCTTGGGAAAGGACTTCGGATCTCAACATTGGGTCTTCTTTCCCATAGATCTCACTTCTGCCCTTTTTCTTTGATCTTCATGCACCAAAACCCATCTAAAAGGTTATGGAAAGGACGGTCATGATAATCCACAAAGCATTGAAGAAGGACACGTTTAAACAGCTCTAGCTTCTGTGTCTTGCTTTGGATGAGAGGGAGCTCATACTATGAAATCTGTTGCTCCATTAATCGCCAGGCTTGATTCGGCTGGCTAGTCTTGTCTCCATCCCTCAGCACTCCATGTGCATCCCTCCTGAAGCTGCGCAGTGAACAACCATGGCAAATCGAAGGAGTTTACTCTTCGCCAATACAAGCTATACGATAGCTGTGCTTTCCTCCTAAAACACGCTCCATATCCCTTTGTAGTAGAAACAAGCTCAAGGTCTCTTTGTAGGAGAAAGAAGCTCAAGGTCCATTTGTAGGAGAAGATAGGCTAGTTAAGCTTCCAAGACTCCAGACACGTCCAAGTCAGGCACTGAACAGGGCAGTTGGCTATTTTTTTGTTCTTAAGTAATGCTCTCTAGCAAAGATGCATGTCTCCCCTAAAGTAAGCTTCAAAGAGCTAGCCGTGTTAGACTGGAAAATCAGTATGGAAAGGGAACCCCAATATCCATTTCTAGTAGAACATAGCGCAGTCAAGCGTCCAGGACACCGGACATATCCAAGTGTGGCTCCAGTAGCATGAGAAAAACTGGCAGCATGAACATGTGTAGACATGAGTCTACTTCATCAGATGCATAGGGTGGAACGAAAGGTGCAAAGACAAATCCTTATGATCCAGTTGTTTGTGACAATGTCAACTGAAATTTAACATCTTCTGAGTATGGAGATGAGACGGCAAGCTCAATTTCAATGATGTTGGGAGCGAGGCGGTCTTCTACTGACTTTCCCACATACAGCCGTCTTACATTGGTCTGTCTCTGGACTCTTCACCCCAAATCTGTCTTTGAGGAACTAGGCACAATTCTTGTTTCCTTCAGTTAGTATCAAATGTGCAGAAGTGTCCCTTAACATACTTTCCAAAAGTAGGCTGATATCTCCTTTAAGGAGAAACAAGCTCAAGGTCCATTTGTAGGAGAACTTCGGGTAGTCAAGCTTCCAAGACTCCAGACACATCCAAATCCGGCACTCTGCAGGGTAATTTCAAGACATCTCAATAACCTTCCTATGGTTATCTACTGTCGATGTCTTCAGGAAACAGCCTCTCCCCCAACGAACATGAAAGTTGAACTTGTCATCTCATCTCCATACCCACAAGGTTTTCAGTGTGAATTGACATTCTCACACAGAAACAGATGATTTGGGTCTGTATGTTTTTGATTTCTCCACTCCAAACATTCATCTGAGGAAGTTGGTTCCAGTCTAGAAAAGCTCATGCTACCAGCCTCTTTCTTTCGGTAACTCTGAAAGGTGCGAAAAGACCCCTTTGGATACGGATTTTCCAGACTGACAGGGCTTTATCTTAGAAATAATGCAGTTTGACCCCAGTCTGAATACTCTAGCTCTCTGGAAACTGTGGTTTTGTGATTTGCAATTTTATAAGCTGTTTGGCATTCTTAGTGTTTGGGGCTGCCAAAAACGGCAAATGCCAGGTTTCTGGGGGATGGAGCCATGGTAGTGGAAGTGGGGTCAAACTACATTAATTCTACTGATTTTCTATTCTGATACATGAAACAAGAAAGAAAGATGGGAAAGAGGTTAGCAGAACCTTAAATTGGCTATCCGACTGGAATCAGCATCACCATCAATCTTCACCCCTGTTCCCTTTTGCACCTTCTCAATCCATCCTCTGTCTTCTGGAATCATCTCAGACACCACAGAGATGCAAGTCCTCCAGAGGCAAATGTCTTCGCAGGGACAGTTGGGCTCTGCTTCCTGCCCTGTCTTGAAGAGAGAGAGAGAAGGGGGCAGGGGAAAGACCAAGAGGATCCGGCCAGTAAAAGCAGACTTCATTTTCATTTCACCCAGAGTCTCTTGGGAAAGGACTTCGCATCTCAACATTGGGTCTTCTTTCCCATAGATCTCACTTCTGCCCTTTTTCTTTGATCTTCATGCACCAAAACCCATCTAAAAGGTTATGCAAAGGACGGTCATGATAATCCACAAAGCATTGAAGAAGGACACGTTTAAACAGCTCTAGCTTCTGTGTCTTGCTTTGGATGAGAGGGAGCTCATACTGTGAAATCTGTTGCACCATTAATCGCCAGGCTTGATTCGGCTGGCTAGTCTTGTCTCCATCCCTCAGCACTCCATGTGCATCCCTCCTGAAGCTGCGCAGTGAACAACCATGGCAAATCGAAGGAGTTTACTCTTCTCCAATACAGGGTATACGATAGCTGTGCTTTCCTCCTAAAACACGCTCCATATCCCTTTGTAGTAGAAACAAGCTCAAGGTCTCTTTGTAGGAGAAAGAAGCTCAAGGTCCATTTGTAGGAGAAGATAGGCTAGCTAAGCTTCCAAGACTCCAGACACGTCCAAGTCAGGCACTGAACAGGGCAGTTGGCTATTTTTTTGTTCTTAAGTAATGCTCTCTAGCAAAGATGCATGTCTCCCCTAAAGTAAGCTTCAAAGAGCTAGCCGTGTTAGACTGGAAAATCAGTATGGAAAGGGAACCCCAATATCCATTTCTAGTAGAACATAGCGCAGTCAAGCGTCCAGGACACCGGACATATCCAAGTGTGGCTCCAGTAGCATGAGAAAAACTGGCAGCATGAACATGTGTAGACATGAGTCTACTTCATCAGATGCATAGGGTGGAACGAAAGGTGCAAAGGCAAATCCTTATGATCCAGTTGTGTGTGACAATGTCAACTGAAATTTAACATCTTCTGGGTATGGAGATGAGACGGCAAGCTCAATTTCAATGATGTTGGGAGCGAGGCGGTCTTCTACTGACTTTCCCACATACAGCCGTCTTACATTGGTCTGTCTCTGGACTCTTCACCCCAAATCTGTCTTTGAGGAACTAGGCACAATTCTTGTTTCCTTCAGTTAGTATCAAATGTGCAGAAGTGTCCCTTTACATACTTTCCAAAAGTAGGCTGATATCTCCTTTAAGGAGAAACAAGCTCAAGGTCCATTTGTAGGAAAACTTCGGGTAGTCAAGCTTCCAAGACTCCAGACACATCCAAATAAGGCACTCTGCAGGGTAATTTCAAGACATCTCAAAAACCTTCCTATGGTTATCTACTGTCGATGTCTTCAGGAAACAGCCTCTCCCCCAACGAACATGAAAGTTGAACTTGTCATCTCATCTCCATACCCACAAGGTTTTCAGTGTTAATTGACATTCTCACACAGAAACAGATGATTTGGGTCTGTATGTTTTTGATTTCTCCACTCCAAACATTCATCTGAGGAAGTTGGCTCCAGTCTAGAAAAGCTCATGCTACCAGCCTCTTTCTTTCGGTAACTCTGAAAGGTGCGAAAAGACCCCTTTGGATACGGATTTTCCAGACTGACAGGGCTTTATCTTAGAAATAATGCAGTTTGACCCCAATCTGAATACTCTAGCTCTCTGGAAACTGTGGTTTTGTGATTTGCAGTTTTATAAGCTGTTTGGCATTCTTAGTGTTTGGGGCTGCCAAAAACGGCAAATGCCAGTTTTCTGGGGGATGGAGCCATGGTAGTGGAAGTGGGGTCAAACTACATTAATTCTACTGATTTTCTATTCTGATACTTGAAACAAGAAAGAAAGATGGGAAAGAAGTTAGCAGAACCTTAAATTGGCTATCCGACTGGAATCAGCATCAGCATCAACCTTCACCCCTGTTCCCTTTTGCACCTTCTCAATCCATCCTCTGTCTTCTGGAATCATCTCAGACACCACAGAGATGCAAGTCCTCCAGAGGCAAATGTCTTCGCAGGGACAGTTGGGCTCTGCTTCCTGCCCTGTCTTGAAGAGAGAGAGAGAAGGGGGCAGGGGAAAGACCAAGGGGATCCGGCCAGTAAAAGCAGACTTCATTTTCATTTCACCCAGAGTCTCTTGGGAAAGGACTTCGGATCTCAACATTGGGTCTTCTTTCCCATAGATCTCACTTCTGCCCTTTTTCTTTGATCTTCCTGCACCAAAACCCATCTAAAAGGTTATGGAAAGGACGGTCATGATAATCCACAAAGCATTGAAGAAGGACACGTTTCAACAGCTCTAGCTTCTGTGTCTTGCTTTGGATGAGAGGGAGCTCATACTATGAATTCTGTTGCTCCATTAATCGCCAGGCTTGATTCGGCTGGCTAGTCTTGTCTCCATCCCTCAGCACTCCATGTGCATCCCTCCTGAAGCTGCGCAGTGAACAACCATGGCAAATCGAAGGAGTTTACTCTTCTCCAATACAGGGTATACGATAGCTGTGCTTTCCTCCTAAAACACGCTCCATATCCCTTTGTAGTAGAAACAAGCTCAAGGTCTATTTGTAGGAGAAAGAAGCTCAAGGTCCATTTGTAGGAGAAGATAGGCTAGCTAAGCTTCCAAGACTCCAGACACGTCCAAGTCAGGCACTGAACAGGGCAGTTGGCTATTTTTTTGTTCTTAAGTAATGCTCTCTAGCAAAGATGCATGTCTCCCCTAAAGTAAGCTTCAAAGAGCTAGCCGTGTTAGACTGGAAAATCAGTATGGAAAGGGAACCCCAATATCCATTTCTAGTAGAACATAGCGCAGTCAAGCGTCCAGGACACCGGACATATCCAAGTGTGGCTCCAGTAGCATGAGAAAAACTGGCAGCATGAACATGTGTAGACATGAGTCTACTTCATCAGATGCATAGGGTGGAACGAAAGGTGCAAAGACAAATCCTTATGATCCAGTTGTGTGTGACAATGTCAACTGAAATTTAACATCTTCTGGGTATGGAGATGAGACGGCAAGCTCAATTTCAATGATGTTGGGAGCGAGGCGGTCTTCTACTGACTTTCCCACATACAGCCGTCTTACATTGGTCTGTCTCTGGACTCTTCACCCCAAATCTGTCTTTGAGGAACTAGGCACAATTCTTGTTTCCTTCAGTTAGTATCAAATGTGCAGAAGTGTCCCTTTACATACTTTCCAAAAGTAGGCTGATATCTCCTTTAAGGAGAAACAAGCTCAAGGTCCATTTGTAGGAAAACTTCGGGTAGTCAAGCTTCCAAGACTCCAGACACATCCAAATAAGGCACTCTGCAGGGTAATTTCAAGACATCTCAAAAACCTTCCTATGGTTATCTACTGTCGATGTCTTCAGGAAACAGCCTCTCCCCCAACGAACATGAAAGTTGAACTTGTCATCTCATCTCCATACCCACAAGGTTTTCAGTGTTAATTGACATTCTCACACAGAAACAGATGATTTGGGTCTGTATGTTTTTGATTTCTCCACTCCAAACATTCATCTGAGGAAGTTGGCTCCAGTCTAGAAAAGCTCATGCTACCAGCCTCTTTCTTTCGGTAACTCTGAAAGGTGCGAAAAGACCCCTTTGGATACGGATTTTCCAGACTGACAGGGCTTTATCTTAGAAATAATGCAGTTTGACCCCAATCTGAATACTCTAGCTCTCTGGAAACTGTGGTTTTGTGATTTGCAGTTTTATAAGCTGTTTGGCATTCTTAGTGTTTGGGGCTGCCAAAAACGGCAAATGCCAGTTTTCTGGGGGATGGAGCCATGGTAGTGGAAGTGGGGTCAAACTACATTAATTCTACTGATTTTCTATTCTGATACTTGAAACAAGAAAGAAAGATGGGAAAGAAGTTAGCAGAACCTTAAATTGGCTATCCGACTGGAATCAGCATCAGCATCAACCTTCATCCCTGTTCCCTTTTGCACCTTCTCAATCCATCCTCTGTCTTCTGGAATCATCTCAGACACCACAGAGATGCAAGTCCTCCAGAGGCAAATGTCTTCGCAGGGACAGTTGGGCTCTGCTTCCTGCCCTGTCTTGAAGAGAGAGAGAGAAGGGGGCAGGGGAAAGACCAAGGGGATCCGGCCAGTAAAAGCAGACTTCATTTTCATTTCACCCAGAGTCTCTTGGGAAAGGACTTCGGATCTCAACATTGGGTCTTCTTTCCCATAGATCTCACTTCTGCCCTTTTTCTTTGATCTTCATGCACCAAAACCCATCTAAAAGGTTATGGAAAGGACGGTCATGATAATCCACAAAGCATTGAAGAAGGACACGTTTAAACAGCTCTAGCTTCTGTGTCTTGCTTTGGATGAGAGGGAGCTCATACTATGAAATCTGTTGCTCCATTAATCGCCAGGCTTGATTCGGCTGGCTAGTCTTGTCTCCATCCCTCAGCACTCCATGTGCATCCCTCCTGAAGCTGCGCAGTGAACAACCATGGCAAATCGAAGGAGTTTACTCTTCTCCAATACAGGGTATACGATAGCTGTGCTTTCCTCCTAAAACACGCTCCATATCCCTTTGTAGTAGAAACAAGCTCAAGGTCTCTTTGTAGGAGAAAGAAGCTCAAGGTCCATTTGTAGGAGAAGATAGGCTAGCTAAGCTTCCAAGACTCCAGACACGTCCAAGTCAGGCACTGAACAGGGCAGTTGGCTATTTTTTTGTTCTTAAGTAATGCTCTCTAGCAAAGATGCATGTCTCCCCTAAAGTAAGCTTCAAAGAGCTAGCCGTGTTAGACTGGAAAATCAGTATGGAAAGGGAACCCCAATATCCATTTCTAGTAGAACATAGCGCAGTCAAGCGTCCAGGACACCGGACATATCCAAGTGTGGCTCCAGTAGCATGAGAAAAACTGGCAGCATGAACATGTGTAGACATGAGTCTACTTCATCAGAAGCATAGGGTGGAACGAAAGGTGCAAAGGCAAATCCTTATGATCCAGTTGTGTGTGACAATGTCAACTGAAATTTAACATCTTCTGGGTATGGAGATGAGACGGCAAGCTCAATTTCAATGATGTTGGGAGCGAGGCGGTCTTCTACTGACTTTCCCACATACAGCCGTCTTACATTGGTCTGTCTCTGGACTCTTCACCCCAAATCTGTCTTTGAGGAACTAGGCACAATTCTTGTTTCCTTCAGTTAGTATCAAATGTGCAGAAATGTCCCTTTACATACTTTCCAAAAGTAGGCTGATATCTCCTTTAAGGAGAAACAAGCTCAAGGTCCATTTGTAGGAGAACTTCGGGTAGTCAAGCTTCCAAGACTCCAGACACATCCAAATAAGGCACTCTACAGGGTAATTTCAAGACATCTCAATAACCTTCCTATGGTTATCTACTGTCGATGTCTTCAGGAAACAGCCTCTCCCCCAACGAACATGAAAGTTGAACTTGTCATCTCATCTCCATACCCACAAGGTTTTCTGTGTTAATTGACATTCTCACACAGAAACAGATGATTTGGGTCTGTATGTTTTTGATTTCTCCACTCCAAACATTCATCTGAGGAAGTTGGCTCCAGTCTAGAAAAGCTCATGCTACCAGCCTCTTTCTTTCGGTAACTCTGAAAGGTGCGAAAAGACCCCTTTGGATACGGATTTTCCAGACTGACAGGGCTTTATCTTAGAAATAATGCAGTTTGACCCCAATCTGAATACTCTAGCTCTCTGGAAACTGTGGTTTTGTGATTTGCAGTTTTATAAGCTGTTTGGCATTCTTAGTGTTTGGGGCTGCCAAAAACGACAAATGCCAGTTTTCTGGGGGATGGAGCCATGGTAGTGGAAGTGGGGTCAAACTACATTAATTCTACTGATTTTCTATTCTGATACTTGAAACAAGAAAGAAAGATGGGAAAGAAGTTAGCAGAACCTTAAATTGGCTATCCGACTGGAATCAGCATCAGCATCAACCTTCATCCCTGTTCCCTTTTGCACCTTCTCAATCCATCCTCTGTCTTCTGGAATCATCTCAGACACCACAGAGATGCAAGTCCTCCAGAGGCAAATGTCTTCGCAGGGACAGTTGGGCTCTGCTTCCTGCCCTGTCTTGAAGAGAGAGAGAGAAGGGGGCAGGGGAAAGACCAAGGGGATCCGGCCAGTAAAAGCAGACTTCATTTTCATTTCACCCAGAGTCTCTTGGGAAAGGACTTCGGATCTCAACATTGGGTCTTCTTTCCCATAGATCTCACTTCTGCCCTTTTTCTTTGATCTTCATGCACCAAAACCCATCTAAAAGGTTATGGAAAGGACGGTCATGATAATCCACAAAGCATTGAAGAAGGACACGTTTAAACAGCTCTAGCTTCTGTGTCTTGCTTTGGATGAGAGGGAGCTCATACTATGAAATCTGTTGCTCCATTAATCGCCAGGCTTGATTCGGCTGGCTAGTCTTGTCTCCATCCCTCAGCACTCCATGTGCATCCCTCCTGAAGCTGCGCAGTGAACAACCATGGCAAATCGAAGGAGTTTACTCTTCGCCAATACAAGCTATACGATAGCTGTGCTTTCCTCCTAAAACACGCTCCATATCCCTTTGTAGTAGAAACAAGCTCAAGGTCTCTTTGTAGGAGAAAGAAGCTCAAGGTCCATTTGTAGGAGAAGATAGGCTAGTTAAGCTTCCAAGACTCCAGACACGTCCAAGTCAGGCACTGAACAGGGCAGTTGGCTATTTTTTTGTTCTTAAGTAATGCTCTCTAGCAAAGATGCATGTCTCCCCTAAAGTAAGCTTCAAAGAGCTAGCCGTGTTAGACTGGAAAATCAGTATGGAAAGGGAACCCCAATATCCATTTCTAGTAGAACATAGCGCAGTCAAGCGTCCAGGACACCGGACATATCCAAGTGTGGCTCCAGTAGCATGAGAAAAACTGGCAGCATGAACATGTGTAGACATGAGTCTACTTCATCAGATGCATAGGGTGGAACGAAAGGTGCAAAGACAAATCCTTATGATCCAGTTGTTTGTGACAATGTCAACTGAAATTTAACATCTTCTGAGTATGGAGATGAGACGGCAAGCTCAATTTCAATGATGTTGGGAGCGAGGCGGTCTTCTACTGACTTTCCCACATACAGCCGTCTTACATTGGTCTGTCTCTGGACTCTTCACCCCAAATCTGTCTTTGAGGAACTAGGCACAATTCTTGTTTCCTTCAGTTAGTATCAAATGTGCAGAAGTGTCCCTTAACATACTTTCCAAAAGTAGGCTGATATCTCCTTTAAGGAGAAACAAGCTCAAGGTCCATTTGTAGGAGAACTTCGGGTAGTCAAGCTTCCAAGACTCCAGACACATCCAAATCCGGCACTCTGCAGGGTAATTTCAAGACATCTCAATAACCTTCCTATGGTTATCTACTGTCGATGTCTTCAGGAAACAGCCTCTCCCCCAACGAACATGAAAGTTGAACTTGTCATCTCATCTCCATACCCACAAGGTTTTCAGTGTGAATTGACATTCTCACACAGAAACAGATGATTTGGGTCTGTATGTTTTTGATTTCTCCACTCCAAACATTCATCTGAGGAAGTTGGTTCCAGTCTAGAAAAGCTCATGCTACCAGCCTCTTTCTTTCGGTAACTCTGAAAGGTGCGAAAAGACCCCTTTGGATACGGATTTTCCAGACTGACAGGGCTTTATCTTAGAAATAATGCAGTTTGACCCCAGTCTGAATACTCTAGCTCTCTGGAAACTGTGGTTTTGTGATTTGCAATTTTATAAGCTGTTTGGCATTCTTAGTGTTTGGGGCTGCCAAAAACGGCAAATGCCAGGTTTCTGGGGGATGGAGCCATGGTAGTGGAAGTGGGGTCAAACTACATTAATTCTACTGATTTTCTATTCTGATACATGAAACAAGAAAGAAAGATGGGAAAGAGGTTAGCAGAACCTTAAATTGGCTATCCGACTGGAATCAGCATCACCATCAATCTTCACCCCTGTTCCCTTTTGCACCTTCTCAATCCATCCTCTGTCTTCTGGAATCATCTCAGACACCACAGAGATGCAAGTCCTCCAGAGGCAAATGTCTTCGCAGGGACAGTTGGGCTCTGCTTCCTGCCCTGTCTTGAAGAGAGAGAGAGAAGGGGGCAGGGGAAAGACCAAGAGGATCCGGCCAGTAAAAGCAGACTTCATTTTCATTTCACCCAGAGTCTCTTGGGAAAGGACTTCGCATCTCAACATTGGGTCTTCTTTCCCATAGATCTCACTTCTGCCCTTTTTCTTTGATCTTCATGCACCAAAACCCATCTAAAAGGTTATGCAAAGGACGGTCATGATAATCCACAAAGCATTGAAGAAGGACACGTTTAAACAGCTCTAGCTTCTGTGTCTTGCTTTGGATGAGAGGGAGCTCATACTGTGAAATCTGTTGCACCATTAATCGCCAGGCTTGATTCGGCTGGCTAGTCTTGTCTCCATCCCTCAGCACTCCATGTGCATCCCTCCTGAAGCTGCGCAGTGAACAACCATGGCAAATCGAAGGAGTTTACTCTTCTCCAATACAGGGTATACGATAGCTGTGCTTTCCTCCTAAAACACGCTCCATATCCCTTTGTAGTAGAAACAAGCTCAAGGTCTCTTTGTAGGAGAAAGAAGCTCAAGGTCCATTTGTAGGAGAAGATAGGCTAGCTAAGCTTCCAAGACTCCAGACACGTCCAAGTCAGGCACTGAACAGGGCAGTTGGCTATTTTTTTGTTCTTAAGTAATGCTCTCTAGCAAAGATGCATGTCTCCCCTAAAGTAAGCTTCAAAGAGCTAGCCGTGTTAGACTGGAAAATCAGTATGGAAAGGGAACCCCAATATCCATTTCTAGTAGAACATAGCGCAGTCAAGCGTCCAGGACACCGGACATATCCAAGTGTGGCTCCAGTAGCATGAGAAAAACTGGCAGCATGAACATGTGTAGACATGAGTCTACTTCATCAGATGCATAGGGTGGAACGAAAGGTGCAAAGGCAAATCCTTATGATCCAGTTGTGTGTGACAATGTCAACTGAAATTTAACATCTTCTGGGTATGGAGATGAGACGGCAAGCTCAATTTCAATGATGTTGGGAGCGAGGCGGTCTTCTACTGACTTTCCCACATACAGCCGTCTTACATTGGTCTGTCTCTGGACTCTTCACCCCAAATCTGTCTTTGAGGAACTAGGCACAATTCTTGTTTCCTTCAGTTAGTATCAAATGTGCAGAAGTGTCCCTTTACATACTTTCCAAAAGTAGGCTGATATCTCCTTTAAGGAGAAACAAGCTCAAGGTCCATTTGTAGGAGAACTTCGGGTAGTCAAGCTTCCAAGACTCCAGACACATCCAAATAAGGCACTCTGCAGGGTAATTTCAAGACATCTCAAAAACCTTCCTATGGTTATCTACTGTCGATGTCTTCAGGAAACAGCCTCTCCCCCAACGAACATGAAAGTTGAACTTGTCATCTCATCTCCATACCCACAAGGTTTTCAGTGTTAATTGACATTCTCACACAGAAACAGATGATTTGGGTCTGTATGTTTTTGATTTCTCCACTCCAAACATTCATCTGAGGAAGTTGGCTCCAGTCTAGAAAAGCTCATGCTACCAGCCTCTTTCTTTCGGTAACTCTGAAAGGTGCGAAAAGACCCCTTTGGATACGGATTTTCCAGACTGACAGGGCTTTATCTTAGAAATAATGCAGTTTGACCCCAGTCTGAATACTCTAGCTCTCTGGAAACTGTGGTTTTGTGATTTGCAGTTTTATAAGCTGTTTGGCATTCTTAGTGTTTGGGGCTGCCAAAAACGACAAATGCCAGTTTTCTGGGGGATGGAGCCATGGTAGTGGAAGTGGGGTCAAACTACATTAATTCTACTGATTTTCTATTCTGATACTTGAAACAAGAAAGAAAGATGGGAAAGAAGTTAGCAGAACCTTAAATTGGCTATCCGACTGGAATCAGCATCAGCATCAACCTTCATCCCTGTTCCCTTTTGCACCTTCTCAATCCATCCTCTGTCTTCTGGAATCATCTCAGACACCACAGAGATGCAAGTCCTCCAGAGGCAAATGTCTTCGCAGGGACAGTTGGGCTCTGCTTCCTGCCCTGTCTTGAAGAGAGAGAGAGAAGGGGGCAGGGGAAAGACCAAGGGGATCCGGCCAGTAAAAGCAGACTTCATTTTCATTTCACCCAGAGTCTCTTGGGAAAGGACTTCGGATCTCAACATTGGGTCTTCTTTCCCATAGATCTCACTTCTGCCCTTTTTCTTTGATCTTCATGCACCAAAACCCATCTAAAAGGTTATGGAAAGGACGGTCATGATAATCCACAAAGCATTGAAGAAGGACACGTTTAAACAGCTCTAGCTTCTGTGTCTTGCTTTGGATGAGAGGGAGCTCATACTATGAAATCTGTTGCTCCATTAATCGCCAGGCTTGATTCGGCTGGCTAGTCTTGTCTCCATCCCTCAGCACTCCATGTGCATCCCTCCTGAAGCTGCGCAGTGAACAACCATGGCAAATCGAAGGAGTTTACTCTTCGCCAATACAAGCTATACGATAGCTGTGCTTTCCTCCTAAAACACGCTCCATATCCCTTTGTAGTAGAAACAAGCTCAAGGTCTCTTTGTAGGAGAAAGAAGCTCAAGGTCCATTTGTAGGAGAAGATAGGCTAGTTAAGCTTCCAAGACTCCAGACACGTCCAAGTCAGGCACTGAACAGGGCAGTTGGCTATTTTTTTGTTCTTAAGTAATGCTCTCTAGCAAAGATGCATGTCTCCCCTAAAGTAAGCTTCAAAGAGCTAGCCGTGTTAGACTGGAAAATCAGTATGGAAAGGGAACCCCAATATCCATTTCTAGTAGAACATAGCGCAGTCAAGCGTCCAGGACACCGGACATATCCAAGTGTGGCTCCAGTAGCATGAGAAAAACTGGCAGCATGAACATGTGTAGACATGAGTCTACTTCATCAGATGCATAGGGTGGAACGAAAGGTGCAAAGACAAATCCTTATGATCCAGTTGTTTGTGACAATGTCAACTGAAATTTAACATCTTCTGAGTATGGAGATGAGACGGCAAGCTCAATTTCAATGATGTTGGGAGCGAGGCGGTCTTCTACTGACTTTCCCACATACAGCCGTCTTACATTGGTCTGTCTCTGGACTCTTCACCCCAAATCTGTCTTTGAGGAACTAGGCACAATTCTTGTTTCCTTCAGTTAGTATCAAATGTGCAGAAGTGTCCCTTAACATACTTTCCAAAAGTAGGCTGATATCTCCTTTAAGGAGAAACAAGCTCAAGGTCCATTTGTAGGAGAACTTCGGGTAGTCAAGCTTCCAAGACTCCAGACACATCCAAATCCGGCACTCTGCAGGGTAATTTCAAGACATCTCAATAACCTTCCTATGGTTATCTACTGTCGATGTCTTCAGGAAACAGCCTCTCCCCCAACGAACATGAAAGTTGAACTTGTCATCTCATCTCCATACCCACAAGGTTTTCAGTGTGAATTGACATTCTCACACAGAAACAGATGATTTGGGTCTGTATGTTTTTGATTTCTCCACTCCAAACATTCATCTGAGGAAGTTGGTTCCAGTCTAGAAAAGCTCATGCTACCAGCCTCTTTCTTTCGGTAACTCTGAAAGGTGCGAAAAGACCCCTTTGGATACGGATTTTCCAGACTGACAGGGCTTTATCTTAGAAATAATGCAGTTTGACCCCAGTCTGAATACTCTAGCTCTCTGGAAACTGTGGTTTTGTGATTTGCAATTTTATAAGCTGTTTGGCATTCTTAGTGTTTGGGGCTGCCAAAAACGGCAAATGCCAGGTTTCTGGGGGATGGAGCCATGGTAGTGGAAGTGGGGTCAAACTACATTAATTCTACTGATTTTCTATTCTGATACATGAAACAAGAAAGAAAGATGGGAAAGAGGTTAGCAGAACCTTAAATTGGCTATCCGACTGGAATCAGCATCACCATCAACCTTCACCCCTGTTCCCTTTTGCACCTTCTCAATCCATCCTCTGTCTTCTGGAATCATCTCAGACACCACAGAGATGCAAGTCCTCCAGAGGCAAATGTCTTCGCAGGGACAGTTGGGCTCTGCTTCCTGCCCTGTCTTGAAGAGAGAGAGAGAAGGGGGCAGGGGAAAGACCAAGAGGATCCGGCCAGTAAAAGCAGACTTCATTTTCATTTCACCCAGAGTCTCTTGGGAAAGGACTTCGCATCTCAACATTGGGTCTTCTTTCCCATAGATCTCACTTCTGCCCTTTTTCTTTGATCTTCATGCACCAAAACCCATCTAAAAGGTTATGCAAAGGACGGTCATGATAATCCACAAAGCATTGAAGAAGGACACGTTTAAACAGCTCTAGCTTCTGTGTCTTGCTTTGGATGAGAGGGAGCTCATACTGTGAAATCTGTTGCACCATTAATCGCCAGGCTTGATTCGGCTGGCTAGTCTTGTCTCCATCCCTCAGCACTCCATGTGCATCCCTCCTGAAGCTGCGCAGTGAACAACCATGGCAAATCGAAGGAGTTTACTCTTCTCCAATACAGGGTATACGATAGCTGTGCTTTCCTCCTAAAACACGCTCCATATCCCTTTGTAGTAGAAACAAGCTCAAGGTCTCTTTGTAGGAGAAAGAAGCTCAAGGTCCATTTGTAGGAGAAGATAGGCTAGCTAAGCTTCCAAGACTCCAGACACGTCCAAGTCAGGCACTGAACAGGGCAGTTGGCTATTTTTTTGTTCTTAAGTAATGCTCTCTAGCAAAGATGCATGTCTCCCCTAAAGTAAGCTTCAAAGAGCTAGCCGTGTTAGACTGGAAAATCAGTATGGAAAGGGAACCCCAATATCCATTTCTAGTAGAACATAGCGCAGTCAAGCGTCCAGGACACCGGACATATCCAAGTGTGGCTCCAGTAGCATGAGAAAAACTGGCAGCATGAACATGTGTAGACATGAGTCTACTTCATCAGATGCATAGGGTGGAACGAAAGGTGCAAAGGCAAATCCTTATGATCCAGTTGTGTGTGACAATGTCAACTGAAATTTAACATCTTCTGGGTATGGAGATGAGACGGCAAGCTCAATTTCAATGATGTTGGGAGCGAGGCGGTCTTCTACTGACTTTCCCACATACAGCCGTCTTACATTGGTCTGTCTCTGGACTCTTCACCCCAAATCTGTCTTTGAGGAACTAGGCACAATTCTTGTTTCCTTCAGTTAGTATCAAATGTGCAGAAGTGTCCCTTTACATACTTTCCAAAAGTAGGCTGATATCTCCTTTAAGGAGAAACAAGCTCAAGGTCCATTTGTAGGAGAACTTCGGGTAGTCAAGCTTCCAAGACTCCAGACACATCCAAATAAGGCACTCTGCAGGGTAATTTCAAGACATCTCAATAACCTTCCTATGGTTATCTACTGTCGATGTCTTCAGGAAACAGCCTCTCCCCCAACGAACATGAAAGTTGAACTTGTCATCTCATCTCCATACCCACAAGGTTTTCTGTGTTAATTGACATTCTCACACAGAAACAGATGATTTGGGTCTGTATGTTTTTGATTTCTCCACTCCAAACATTCATCTGAGGAAGTTGGCTCCAGTCTAGAAAAGCTCATGCTACCAGCCTCTTTCTTTCGGTAACTCTGAAAGGTGCGAAAAGACCCCTTTGGATACGGATTTTCCAGACTGACAGGGCTTTATCTTAGAAATAATGCAGTTTGACCCCAGTCTGAATACTCTAGCTCTCTGGAAACTGTGGTTTTGTGATTTGCAGTTTTATAAGCTGTTTGGCATTCTTAGTGTTTGGGGCTGCCAAAAACGGCAAATGCCAGGTTTCTGGGGGATGGAGCCATGGTAGTGGAAGTGGGGTCAAACTACATTAATTCTACTGATTTTCTATTCTGATACTTGAAACAAGAAAGAAAGATGGGAAAGAGGTTAGCAGAACCTTAAATTGGCTATCCGACTGGAATCAGCATCACCATCAACCTTCACCCCTGTTCCCTTTTGCACCTTCTCAATCCATCCTCTGTCTTCTGGAATCATCTCAGACACCACAGAGATGCAAGTCCTCCAGAGGCAAATGTCTTCGCAGGGACAGTTGGGCTCTGCTTCCTGCCCTGTCTTGAAGAGAGAGAGAGAAGGGGGCAGGGGAAAGACCAAGGGGATCCGGCCAGTAAAAGCAGACTTCATTTTCATTTCACCCAGAGTCTCTTGGGAAAGGACTTCGGATCTCAACATTGGGTCTTCTTTCCCATAGATCTCACTTCTGCCCTTTTTCTTTGATCTTCATGCACCAAAACCCATCTAAAAGCTTATGCAAAGGACGGTCATGATAATCCACAAAGCATTGAAGAAGGACACGTTTCAACAGCTCTAGCTTCTGTGTCTTGCTTTGGATGAGAGGGAGCTCATACTGTGAAATCTGTTGCACCATTAATCGCCAGGCTTGATTCGGCTGGCTAGTCTTGTCTCCATCCCTCAGCACTCCATGTGCATCCCTCCTGAAGCTGCGCAGTGAACAACCATGGCAAATCGAAGGAGTTTACTCTTCTCCAATACAGGGTATACGATAGCTGTGCTTTCCTCCTAAAACACGCTCCATATCCCTTTGTAGTAGAAACAAGCTCAAGGTCTCTTTGTAGGAGAAAGAAGCTCAAGGTCCATTTGTAGGAGAAGATAGGCTAGCTAAGCTTCCAAGACTCCAGACACGTCCAAGTCAGGCACTGAACAGGGCAGTTGGCTATTTTTTTGTTCTTAAGTAATGCTCTCTAGCAAAGATGCATGTCTCCCCTAAAGTAAGCTTCAAAGAGCTAGCCGTGTTAGACTGGAAAATCAGTATGGAAAGGGAACCCCAATATCCATTTCTAGTAGAACATAGCGCAGTCAAGCGTCCAGGACACCGGACATATCCAAGTGTGGCTCCAGTAGCATGAGAAAAACTGGCAGCATGAACATGTGTAGACATGAGTCTACTTCATCAGATGCATAGGGTGGAACGAAAGGTGCAAAGGCAAATCCTTATGATCCAGTTGTGTGTGACAATGTCAACTGAAATTTAACATCTTCTGGGTATGGAGATGAGACGGCAAGCTCAATTTCAATGATGTTGGGAGCGAGGCGGTCTTCTACTGACTTTCCCACATACAGCCGTCTTACATTGGTCTGTCTCTGGACTCTTCACCCCAAATCTGTCTTTGAGGAACTAGGCACAATTCTTGTTTCCTTCAGTTAGTATCAAATGTGCAGAAGTGTCCCTTTACATACTTTCCAAAAGTAGGCTGATATCTCCTTTAAGGAGAAACAAGCTCAAGGTCCATTTGTAGGAGAACTTCGGGTAGTCAAGCTTCCAAGACTCCAGACACATCCAAATAAGGCACTCTGCAGGGTAATTTCAAGACATCTCAAAAACCTTCCTATGGTTATCTACTGTCGATGTCTTCAGGAAACAGCCTCTCCCCCAACGAACATGAAAGTTGAACCTGTCATCTCATCTCCATACCCACAAGGTTTTCAGTGTTAATTGACATTCTCACACAGAAACAGATGATTTGGGTCTGTATGTTTTTGATTTCTCCACTCCAAACATTCATCTGAGGAAGTTGGCTCCAGTCTAGAAAAGCTCATGCTACCAGCCTCTTTCTTTCGGTAACTCTGAAAGGTGCGAAAAGACCCCTTTGGATACGGATTTTCCAGACTGACAGGGCTTTATCTTAGAAATAATGCAGTTTGACCCCAGTCTGAATACTCTAGCTCTCTGGAAACTGTGGTTTTGTGATTTGCAGTTTTATAAGCTGTTTGGCATTCTTAGTGTTTGGGGCTGCCAAAAACGGCAAATGCCAGGTTTCTGGGGGATGGAGCCATGGTAGTGGAAGTGGGGTCAAACTACATTAATTCTACTGATTTTCTATTCTGATACTTGAAACAAGAAAGAAAGATGGGAAAGAGGTTAGCAGAACCTTAAATTGGCTATCCGACTGGAATCAGCATCACCATCAACCTTCACCCCTGTTCCCTTTTGCACCTTCTCAATCCATCCTCTGTCTTCTGGAATCATCTCAGACACCACAGAGATGCAAGTCCTCCAGAGGCAAATGTCTTCGCAGGGACAGTTGGGCTCTGCTTCCTGCCCTGTCTTGAAGAGAGAGAGAGAAGGGGGCAGGGGAAAGACCAAGGGGATCCGGCCAGTAAAAGCAGACTTCATTTTCATTTCACCCAGAGTCTCTTGGGAAAGGACTTCGGATCTCAACATTGGGTCTTCTTTCCCATAGATCTCACTTCTGCCCTTTTTCTTTGATCTTCATGCACCAAAACCCATCTAAAAGGTTATGCAAAGGACGGTCATGATAATCCACAAAGCATTGAAGAAGGACACGTTTAAACAGCTCTAGCTTCTGTGTCTTGCTTTGGATGAGAGGGAGCTCATACTATGAAATCTGTTGCTCCATTAATCGCCAGGCTTGATTCGGCTGGCTAGTCTTGTCTCCATCCCTCAGCACTCCATGTGCATCCCTCCTGAAGCTGCGCAGTGAACAACCATGACAAATCGAAGGAGTTTACTCTTCTCCAATACAGGGTATACGATAGCTGTGCTTTCCTCCTAAAACACGCTCCATATCCCTTTGTAGTAGAAACAAGCTCAAGGTCTCTTTGTAGGAGAAAGAAGCTCAAGGTCCATTTGTAGGAGAAGATAGGCTAGCTAAGCTTCCAAGACTCCAGACACGTCCAAGTCAGACACTGAACAGGGCAGTTGGCTATTTTTTTGTTCTTAAGTAATGCTCTCTAGCAAAGATGCATGTCTCCCCTAAAGTAAGCTTCAAAGAGCTAGCCGTGTTAGACTGGAAAATCAGTATGGAAAGGGAACCCCAATATCCATTTCTAGTAGAACATAGCGCAGTCAAGCGTCCAGGACACCGGACATATCCAAGTGTGGCTCCAGTAGCATGAGAAAAACTGGCAGCATGAACATGTGTAGACATGAGTCTACTTCATCAGATGCATAGGGTGGAACGAAAGGTGCAAAGGCAAATCCTTATGATCCAGTTGTGTGTGACAATGTCAACTGAAATTTAACATCTTCTGGGTATGGAGATGAGACGGCAAGCTCAATTTCAATGATGTTGGGAGCGAGGCGGTCTTCTACTGACTTTCCCACATACAGCCGTCTTACATTGGTCTGTCTCTGGACTCTTCACCCCAAATCTGTCTTTGAGGAACTAGGCACAATTCTTGTTTCCTTCAGTTAGTATCAAATGTGCAGAAGTGTCCCTTAACATACTTTCCAAAAGTAGGCTGATATCTCCTTTAAGGAGAAACAAGCTCAAGGTCCATTTGTAGGAGAACTTCGGGTAGTCAAGCTTCCAAGACTCCAGACACATCCAAATCCGGCACTCTGCAGGGTAATTTCAAGACATCTCAATAACCTTCCTATGGTTATCTACTGTCGATGTCTTCAGGAAACAGCCTCTCCCCCAACGAACATGAAAGTTGAACCTGTCATCTCATCTCCATACCCACAAGGTTTTCAGTGTGAATTGACATTCTCACACAGAAACAGATGATTTGGGTCTGTATGTTTTTGATTTCTCCACTCCAAACATTCATCTGAGGAAGTTGGCTCCAGTCTAGAAAAGCTCATGCTACCAGCCTCTTTCTTTCGGTAACTCTGAAAGGTGCGAAAAGACCCCTTTGGATACGGATTTTCCAGACTGACAGGGCTTTATCTGAGAAATGATGCAGTTTGACCCCAATCTGAATACTCTAGCTCTCTGGAAACTGTGGTTTTGTGATTTGCAGTTTTATAAGCTGTTTGGCATTCTTAGTGTTTGGGGCTGCCAAAAACGGCAAATGCCAGGTTTCTGGGGGATGGAGCCATGGTAGTGGAAGTGGGGTCAAACTACATTAATTCTACTGATTTTCTATTCTGATACTTGAAACAAGAAAGAAAGATGGGAAAGAGGTTAGCAGAACCTTAAATTGGCTATCCGACTGGAATCAGCATCAGCATCAACCTTCACCCCTGTTCCCTTTTGCACCTTCTCAATCCATCCTCTGTCTTCTGGAATCATGTCAGACACTACAGAGATGCAAGTCCTCCAGAGGCAAATGTCTTCGCAGGGACAGTTGGGCTCTGCGTCCTGCCCTGTCTTGAAGAGAGAGAGAGAAGGGGGCAGGGGAAAGACCAAGAGGATCCGGCCAGTAAAAGCAGACTTCATTTTCATTTCACCCAGAGTCTCTTGGGAAAGGACTTCGCATCTCAACATTGGGTCTTCTTTCCCATAGATCTCACTTCTGCCCTTTTTCTTTGATCTTCATGCACCAAAACCCATCTAAAAGGTTATGCAAAGGACGGTCATGATAATCCACAAAGCATTGAAGAAGGACACGTTTAAACAGCTCTAGCTTCTGTGTCTTGCTTTGGATGAGAGGGAGCTCATACTATGAAATCTGTTGCTCCATTAATCGCCAGGCTTGATTCGGCTGGCTAGTCTTGTCTCCATCCCTCAGCACTCCATGTGCATCCCTCCTGAAGCTGCGCAGTGAACAACCATGGCAAATCGAAGGAGTTTACTCTTCTCCAATACAGGGTATACGATAGCTGTGCTTTCCTCCTAAAACACGCTCCATATCCCTTTGTAGTAGAAACAAGCTCAAGGTCTCTTTGTAGGAGAAAGAAGCTCAAGGTCCATTTGTAGGAGAAGATAGGCTAGCTAAGCTTCCAAGACTCCAGACACGTCCAAGTCAGGCACTGAACAGGGCAGTTGGCTATTTTTTTGTTCTTAAGTAATGCTCTCTAGCAAAGATGCATGTCTCCCCTAAAGTAAGCTTCAAAGAGCTAGCCGTGTTAGACTGGAAAATCAGTATGGAAAGGGAACCCCAATATCCATTTCTAGTAGAACATAGCGCAGTCAAGCGTCCAGGACACCGGACATATCCAAGTGTGGCTCCAGTAGCATGAGAAAAACTGGCAGCATGAACATGTGTAGACATGAGTCTACTTCGTCAGATGCATAGGGTGGAACGAAAGGTGCAAAGACAAATCCTTATGATCCAGTTGTGTGTGACAATGTCAACTGAAATTTAACATCTTCTGAGTATGGAGATGAGACGGCAAGCTCAATTTCAATGATGTTGGGAGCGAGGCGGTCTTCTACTGACTTTCCCACATACAGCCGTCTTACATTGGTCTGTCTCTGGACTCTTCACCCCAAATCTGTCTTTGAGGAACTAGGCACAATTCTTGTTTCCTTCAGTTAGTATCAAATGTGCAGAAGTGTCCCTTAACATACTTTCCAAAAGTAGGCTGATATCTCCTTTAAGGAGAAACAAGCTCAAGGTCCATTTGTATGAGAACTTCGGGTAGTCAAGCTTCCAAGACTCCAGACACATCCAAATCCGGCACTCTGCAGGGTAATTTCAAGACATCTCATTAACCTTCCTATGGTTATCTACTGTCGATGTCTTCAGGAAACAGCCTCTCCCCCAACGAACATGAAAGTTGAACTTGTCATCTCATCTCCATACCCACAAGGTTTTCAGTGTGAATTGACATTCTCACACAGAAACAGATGATTTGGGTCTGTATGTTTTTGATTTCTCCACTCCAAACATTCATCTGAGGAAGTTGGCTCCAGTCTAGAAAAGCTCATGCTACCAGCCTCTTTCTTTCGGTAACTCTGAAAGGTGCGAAAAGACCCCTTTGGATACGGATTTTCCAGACTGACAGGGCTTTATCTTAGAAATAATGCAGTTTGACCCCAGTCTGAATACTCTAGCTCTCTGGAAACTGTGGTTTTGTGATTTGCAGTTTTATAAGCTGTTTGGCATTCTTAGTGTTTGGGGCTGCCAAAAACGGCAAATGCCAGGTTTCTGGGAGATGGAGCCATGGTAGTGGAAGTGGGGTCAAACTACATTAATTCTACTGATTTTCTATTCTGATACTTGAAACAAGAAAGAAAGATGGGAAAGAGGTTAGCAGAACCTTAAATTGGCTATCCGACTGGAATCAGCATCACCATCAACCTTCATCCCTGTTCCCTTTTGCACCTTCTCAATCCATCCTCTGTCTTCTGGAATCATGTCAGACACTACAGAGATGCAAGTCCTCCAGAGGCAAATGTCTTTGCAGGGACAGTTGGGCTCTGCGTCCTGCCCTGTCTTGAAGAGAGAGAGAGAAGGGGGCAGGGGAAAGACCAAGAGGATCCGGCCAGTAAAAGCAGACTTCATTTTCATTTCACCCAGAGTCTCTTGGGAAAGGACTTCGGATCTCAACATTGGGTCTTCTTTCCCATAGATCTCACTTCTGCCCTTTTTCTTTGATCTTCATGCACCAAAACCCATCTAAAAGGTTATGCAAAGGACGGTCATGATAATCCACAAAGCATTGAAGAAGGACACGTTTAAACAGCTCTAGCTTCTGTGTCTTGCTTTGGATGAGAGGGAGCTCATACTATGAAATCTGTTGCTCCATTAATCGCCAGGCTTGATTCGGCTGGCTAGTCTTGTCTCCATCCCTCAGCACTCCATGTGCATCCCTCCTGAAGCTGCGCAGTGAACAACCATGGCAAATCGAAGGAGTTTACTCTTCTCCAATACAGGGTATACGATAGCTGTGCTTTCCTCCTAAAACACGCTCCATATCCCTTTGTAATAGAAAGAAGCTCAAGGTCTATTTGTAGGAGAAAGAAGCTCAAGGTCCATTTGTAGGAGAAGATAGGCTAGCTAAGCTTCCAAGACTCCAGACACGTCCAAGTCAGGCACTGAACAGGGCAGTTGGCTATTTTTTTGTTCTTAAGTAATGCTCTCTAGCAAAGATGCATGTCTCCCCTAAAATAAGCTTCAAAGAGATAGCCGTGTTAGACTGGAAAATCAGTATGGAAAGGGAACCCCAATATCCATTTCTAGTAGAACATAGCGCAGTCAAGCATCCAGGACACCGGACATATCCAAGTGTGGCTCCAGTAGCATGAGAAAAACTGGCAGCATGAACATGTGTAGACATGAGTCTACTTCATCAGATGCATAGGGTGGAACGAAAGGTGCAAAGGCAAATCCTTATGATCCAGTTGTGTGTGACAATGTCAACTGAAATTTAACATCTTCTGAGTATGGAGTTGAGACGGCAAGCTCAATTTCAATGATGTTGGGAGCGAGGCGGTCTTCTACTGACTTTCCCACATACAGCCGTCTTACATTGGTCTGTCTCTGGACTCTTCACCCCAAATCTGTCTTTGAGGAACTAGGCACAATTCTTGTTTCCTTCAGTTAGTATCAAATGTGCAGAAGTGTCCCTTAACATACTTTCCAAAAGTAGGCTGATATCTCCTTTAAGGAGAAACAAGCTCAAGGTCCATTTGTAGGAGAACTTCGGGTAGTCAAGCTTCCAAGACTCCAGACACATCCAAATCCGGCACTCTGCAGGGTAATTTCAAGACATCTCAAAAACCTTCCTATGGTTATCTACTGTCGATGTCTTCAGGAAACAGCCTCTCCCCCAACGAACATGAAAGTTGAACCTGTCATCTCATCTCCATACCCACAAGGTTTTCAGTGTTAATTGACATTCTCACACAGAAACAGATGATTTGGGTCTGTATGTTTTTGATTTCTCCACTCCAAACATTCATCTGAGGAAGTTGGCTCCAGTCTAGAAAAGCTCATGCTACCAGCCTCTTTCTTTCGGTAACTCTGAAAGGTGCGAAAAGACCCCTTTGGATACGGATTTTCCAGACTGACAGGGCTTTATCTTAGAAATAATGCAGTTTGACCCCAGTCTGAATACTCTAGCTCTCTGGAAACTGTGGTTTTGTGATTTGCAGTTTTATAAGCTGTTTGGCATTCTTAGTGTTTGGGGCTGCCAAAAACGGCAAATGCCAGGTTTCTGGGGGATGGAGCCATGGTAGTGGAAGTGGGGTCAAACTACATTAATTCTACTGATTTTCTATTCTGATACTTGAAACAAGAAAGAAAGATGGGAAAGAGGTTAGCAGAACCTTAAATTGGCTATCCGACTGGAATCAGCATCAGCATCAACCTTCATCCCTGTTCCCTTTTGCACCTTCTCAATCCATCCTCTGTCTTCTGGAATCATGTCAGACACTACAGAGATGCAAGTCCTCCAGAGGCAAATGTCTTCGCAGGGACAGTTGGGCTCTGCGTCCTGCCCTGTCTTGAAGAGAGAGAGAGAAGGGGGCAGGGGAAAGACCAAGAGGATCCGGCCAGTAAAAGCAGACTTCATTTTCATTTCACCCAGAGTCTCTTGGGAAAGGACTTCGCATCTCAACATTGGGTCTTCTTTCCCATAGATCTCACTTCTGCCCTTTTTCTTTGATCTTCATGCACCAAAACCCATCTAAAAGGTTATGCAAAGGACGGTCATGATAATCCACAAAGCATTGAAGAAGGACACGTTTAAACAGCTCTAGCTTCTGTGTCTTGCTTTGGATGAGAGGGAGCTCATACTATGAAATCTGTTGCTCCATTAATCGCCAGGCTTGATTCGGCTGGCTAGTCTTGTCTCCATCCCTCAGCACTCCATGTGCATCCCTCCTGAAGCTGCGCAGTGAACAACCATGGCAAATCGAAGGAGTTTACTCTTCTCCAATACAGGGTATACGATAGCTGTGCTTTCCTCCTAAAACACGCTCCATATCCCTTTGTAATAGAAAGAAGCTCAAGGTCTATTTGTAGGAGAAAGAAGCTCAAGGTCCATTTGTAGGAGAAGATAGGCTAGCTAAGCTTCCAAGACTCCAGACACGTCCAAGTCAGGCACTGAACAGGGCAGTTGGCTATTTTTTTGTTCTTAAGTAATGCTCTCTAGCAAAGATGCATGTCTCCCCTAAAGTAAGCTTCAAAGAGCTACCCGTGTTAGACTGGAAAATCAGTATGGAAAGGGAACCCCAATATCCATTTCTAGTAGAACATAACGCAGTCAAGCGTCCAGGACACCGGACATATCCAAGTGTGGCTCCAGTAGCATGAGAAAAACTGGCAGCATGAACATGTGTAGACATGAGTCTACTTCATCAGATGCATAGGGTGGAACGAAAGGTGCAAAGGCAAATCCTTATGATCCAGTTGTGTGTGACAACGTCAACTGAAATTTAACATCTTCTGGGTATGGAGATGAGACGGCAAGCTCAATTTCAATGATGTTGGGAGCGAGGCGGTCTTCTACTGACTTTCCCACATACAGCTGTCTTACATTGGTCTGTCTCTGGACTCTTCACCCCAAATCTGTCTTTGAGGAACTAGGCACAATTCTTGTTTCCTTCAGTTAGTATCAAATGTGCAGAAGTGTCCCTTTACATACTTTCCAAAAGTAGGCTGATATCTCCTTTAAGGAGAAACAAGCTCAAGGTCCATTTGTAGGAGAACTTCGGGTAGTCAAGCTTCCAAGACTCCAGACACATCCAAATAAGGCACTCTGCAGGGTAATTTCAAGACATCTCAAAAACCTTCCTATGGTTATCTACTGTCGATGTCTTCAGGAAACAGCCTCTCCCCCAACGAACATGAAAGTTGAACTTGTCATCTCATCTCCATACCCACAAGGTTTTCAGTGTGAATTGACATTCTCACACAGAAACAGATGATTTGGGTCTGTATGTTTTTGATTTCTCCACTCCAAACATTCATCTGAGGAAGTTGGCTCCAGTCTAGAAAAGCTCATGCTACCAGCCTCTTTCTTTCGGTAACTCTGAAAGGTGCGAAAAGACCCCTTTGGATACGGATTTTCCAGACTGACAGGGCTTTATCTTAGAAATAATGCAGTTTGACCCCAGTCTGAATACTCTAGCTCTCTGGAAACTGTGGTTTTGTGATTTGCAGTTTTATAAGCTGTTTGGCATTCTTAGTGTTTGGGGCTGCCAAAAACGACAAATGCCAGTTTTCTGGGGGATGGAGCCATGGTAGTGGAAGTGGGGTCAAACTACATTAATTCTACTGATTTTCTATTCTGATACTTGAAACAAGAAAGAAAGATGGGAAAGAGGTTAGCAGAACCTTAAATTGGCTATCCGACTGGAATCAGCATCAGCATCAACCTTCATCCCTGTTCCCTTTTGCACCTTCTCAATCCATCCTCTGTCTTCTGGAATCATGTCAGACACCACAGAGATGCAAGTCCTCCAGAGGCAAATGTCTTCGCAGGGACAGTTGGGCTCTGCTTCCTGCCCTGTCTTGAAGAGAGAGACAGAACAATGAACAACCATGTCAAGTTTCCAAGGTTATATCTTAGAAATAATGCAGTTTGACCCTGAAGTCTAGGATACCTCATGCTACTTGTTACTCTCAAAGGTGCTACAAGATCCCTTTCCACATAGATTTTAGAGACAAACACTGCTATGTCTTTGACAGAATGAGGTTTGATCCTCCTTTCCGTGCTGTAGCTCTATCAAAACTGCCCATGAAAGCCTTCGACTTCACATAGGCAGAGATAGTTATAGTGTCAAGAAATCGTTCCTGTTATAGTGAAATAGTTAATGCAGCCTGTTGCCTAACTGTTTTTGACTATATAAGGTCCATTTTACACAGTGCAGTGGTTGTTGCTAATTTTTATACTGGTGTGTGAGTGTGTGTGTTTAGTTATATATGTATTAATTTGGTTTTCCTTTTTGAAATAGTTTAATCTTGTCTCAACTTTTGTTTTAAATAAACATTTTACTATTAGGTTCTAATTCATGTTGTGAACGTCTTGAGTCCAATATCTTGTCGGTTAGTAACTCTTTCCCCTCTCCATGTGCACCACTTCCCACATCAAATTTATGGAAAGGGAGCAAAAGTACAAGTGACAACATTTGCAGTCTTATATGGTCACCTTAGAAGAAATTCCATAGAACCAATGGGGTTTACTGCGAAGGGCATGCTTCAATAATGAAAAATTGTCACAAGCAAATCAT
Organism: Sceloporus occidentalis; assembly: GCA_023333645.1. Lineage (NCBI taxonomy): Eukaryota > Metazoa > Chordata > Lepidosauria > Squamata > Phrynosomatidae > Sceloporus > Sceloporus occidentalis. Next base: position 141,386,714 of record JALMGF010000006.1, read on the forward strand.
TTAGTTGCCATGAAGTCCTACCAAATGTAATTAGTTCTTAGGAAATAGGTGTTATCCTACATGATTTCCATTAAAGTTCGGTGGAAATTAAAAAAACCTTCATCTCCACCATATTTTAACTCCATCCTTAGAGGTTTATCATTTTGAGATGATAAAGATACTATCCTTCTCAGTTTAGTGAAAGCCATAATTTCCATCTCTTCACCAAAAGGATGACATTGATTAAAATGTTAAAGATCAGCCAAGACTCACTCTCAGTCCTTTCCTCCAGTTTGATAAGGAACCACGGATGCACACTCGCTGGATCTAATAATGGTTCCCAACCAACATCTGGGAATATTTCATAATCTATCCCATGTCTAACCAGATTGCTCAGCAACCAAATGTACATTACCAATTCCATTAAACTGCCTCTTTCAGAGGCTCACTGGTGGTGAAGAGGACACCTTGGACAGCTTCAGTTATGCAGATCCGATGCTGTTGCCTGGTAACTGCTGTTGAATGTCGCTCAGAACCTTGCTTCACTCCAAGTTCTTCCAAGGCAGGAGTCTGGGAAAGATGTTCTAACTTCCACCATACACCTGATAAGGTGGAGCATATTGGCCCCAACTCATGGCTACGCTGTGGATGAGACACCTCTAAGACCTCCACTGTCCCCCATTGTCCTCCGCTCCTCTGTTCAGGCCCTGCAGGTTCATGCCTGGGAGTTCCCTGACTGAGTCTATCCATCTGGCATGCAGTCGTCCTCTCTTTCTGCTACCCTCTACCTTTCCTAGCATTATGTACCAATGAATCATGCCTTCTCATGATGTGGCCAAAATAGAATAGCCTCAGTTTGATCACCTTGGCTCCCAGGGAGAGTTTGGGCTTGAGCTGTTCAAGAACCCGTTTGTTTGTCTTTTCGGCCATCCACAGTATCCTCACACTCTTCTCTAGCATCACATCTCAAATGAGTTGGTTTTCCTTCTGTCAGGTTTCTTCAGTGTCCAGCTCTCACATCTATACATGGCAATGTTATTGGGTGTATGACAGAAATTTATTTTTCCTGTTAGTTTCAAAGGAGCTACTCAATTCCTTTATGTTGTTTTTTGAGGAAGGCATTTTCTGGCCTCAGCACGTATTTGACTACAATTCTCAAAAGTCCTATTTACTATTGGCAGGGATTATGGGAGCTGTAGGGAGAGCCAGAGGTGGGTAATGGCTTGAGTGTTGGGCTCTGGAGACCAGCGTTCAATTCCCTGCTCAGCCATGAAACCCACTGGATGACCGTGAACAAGTCATTCTCTCTCAGCCTCAGAGCGAGGCAATGGAAAATCCTCTCTGAACAAATTTTGCCAAGAAAACCCTGTTTGCCTTAAGGTCGCCATAAATTGGAAATGACTAGAAGGCAGACGAGAGAAAAATACGGGGCATGCAACAGGTAACCTACCTCAAAATGTACTGAAAAACCAAAGAGCAAAGTATTGAATTCTTGGGTTAGATCTTGGCAAGATTTTAGTTCTAAATCAGTCATGAGCAGAGATGGAAGAGGCAACTTTCTATCCAAGTTGGTAGGGGAGTTGTAGGTGGTCGGATGGAAGGACCCATAGTGTTTTTGTGAAGTTGCTAGATGGTTTGGGAAAAGAAGGACCAGTGGATAACAGGACTCTGTTCTTTGGTTGTAATTTGCTGACCAGAGAGATACATTCAGTGCTTTACCTCCTAAGGAGAGATGTGCTAAGATTTTGTGTAGAAGCTGTGCTTCCTGCAATTGCTGAATGTTAAGGGGAAACATTTTAAAAACACTCAGAGACCCTTTTGTTAGCTAGATGTTATTTCTGCTTATGAATTATGGCCATTCTCAGTTTGTTTCTGAGGCCACTTATCTGTGTGCTTCAGTATACCTCAGTTGTAATATGGGACCACTGTCTTCTAGCAGTTGGTTTTCGTTTTTAATCATTTTTGGTTTTAGTTTAATAGCTTTTTTCATTTCGGTCTGATATGTTAAACTTTATGATGGCTTTGGATGTTAGTGTCAACACCAATAATCTTGTTTTGTATTAACTGTACATCACTTCGAGAATTGGCCAGTGAATGCAAATAAATTCAATCCAGTCAACATGAGCCAATGTGGTGTAGTAGCTTGGACTACAACTCTGGAGATGAGAGTTCAAATCCCTGATTGGCCATTGAAACCCGCTGGGTGTCCCTGGGCAAATCACACTCTCTCAGCCTAAGAGTAAGGCAATGGCAAGCCTCCTCTGAATAAATCCTGCAAAGAGAACCCTAGGATACGGAAACTACAAGCTGGAATCAGCTTAGGTGCACAGCAATAAAACTGAGTCAATATGTATGTATAAAACTTATTTGACTTGCCACATTGTGTGTGTGTGTTTGTGGTCATACAATTTTATAACCTAGCGCTATCTCATTTCAGTCTGGATTTTGTTCCACATAAGCTGTGGATCAACGCAGGACTGATCTTAGCCACACTTATCTATGCCACAGCATGCTTTTCTCTGAGATATGCTAGAGGTTATGAATAATAATAATTTTGCAAGGAAATATTTAGATTGTGCCAAATTTTGCAGATATGTTGCTTCTGATCAGATCTCAGTAAAAGATCCTTTATCACTTTCACAAGAGATGTCATGCCGAACTACCACCAAAGTGAAGCATTAGTTTTTTGTTGGCTTGCAGACGTTAAGATGATAAAGATACTATCCTTCCCAGTTTAGTGAAAGCCATAATTTCCATCTCTTCACCAAAAGGATGACATTGATTAAAATGTTAAAGATCAGCCAAGACTCACTCTCAGTCCTTTCCTCCAGTTTGATAAGGAACCACGGATGCACACTCGCTGGGTCTAATAATGGTTCCCAACCAACATCTGGGAATATTTCATAATCTATCCCATGTCTAACCAGATTGCTCAGCAACCAAATGTACATTACCAATTCCATTAAACTGCCTCTTTCAGTGAAGACTGCGGTGTTTTCTTCAGAGCTCACTGGTGGTGAAGAGGACACTTTGGACAGCTTCAGTTGTGCAGATCCGATGCTGTTGCCTGGTAACTGCTGTTGAATATCATTCAGAACCCTGCTTCACTCCAAGTTCTTCCAAGGGAGGAGTCTGGGAAAGATGTTCTAACTTCCACCATACACCTGATAAGGTGGAGTATATTGGTGTATGATGTGTGTTAAGTTGCCCAAGTTGGCCCCAACTCATGGCTACGCTTTCTCATGATGTGGCCAAAATACAACAGCCTCAATTTGATCACCTTGGCTTCCAGGGAGAGTTCGGGCATGAGCTGTTCAAGAACCCGTTTGTTTGTCTTTTCGGCCATCCACAGTATCCTCACACTCTTCTCTAGCATCACATCTCACATGAGTTGGTTTTCCTTCTGTCAGGTTTCTTCAGTGTCCAGCTCTCACATCTATACATGGCAATGTTATTGGGTGTATGATAGAAATTTATTTTTCCTGTTAGTTTCAAAGGAGCTACTCAATTCCTTTATGTTGTTTTTTGAGGAAGGCATTTTATGGCCTCAGTACGTATTTGACTACAATTCTCAAAAGTCCTATTTACTATTGGCAGGGATTATGGGAGCTGTAGGGAGAGCCAGAGGTGGGTAATGGCTTGAGTGTTGGACTCTGGAGACCAGCGTTCAGTTCCCTGCTCAGCCATGAAACCCACTGGGTGACCGTGAGCAAGTCATTCTCTCTCAGCCTCAGAGCGAGGCAATGGAAAATCCTCTCTGAACAAATTTTGCCAAGAAAACCCTGTTTGCCTTAAGGTCGCCATAAATTGGAAATGACTAGAAGGCAGACGAGAGAAAAATACGGGGCGTGCAACAGGTAACCTACTTCAAAATGTACTGAAAAACCAAAGAGCAAAGTATTGAATTCTTGGGTTAGATCTTGGCAAGATTTTAGTTCTAAATCAGTCATGAGCAGAGATGGAAGAGGCAACTTTCTATCCAAGTTGGTAGGGGAGTTGTAGGTGGTCGGATGGAAGGACCCATAGTGTTTTTGTGAAGTTGCTAGATGGTTTGGGAAAAGAAGGACCAGTGGATAACAGGACTCTGTTCTTTGGTTGTAATTTGCTGACCAGAGAGATACATTCAGTGCTTTACCTCCTAAGGAGAGATGCGCTGAGATTTTGTGTAGAAGCTGTGCTTCCTGCAATTGCTGAATGTTAAGGGGAAACATTTTAAAAACACTCAGAGACCCTATTGTTAGCTAGATGTTATTTCTTCAAATCCCAGATTGGCCATGAAAACCCACTGGGTGTCCCTGGGCAAATCACACTCTCTCAGCCTAAGAGTAAGGCAATGGCAAGCCTCCTCTGAATAAATCCTGCAAAGAGAACCCTAGGATACGGAAACTACAAGCTGGAGTCAGCTTGAGTCCACAGCAAGGTGCACAGCAATAAAACTGAGTCAATATGTATGTATAAAACTTATTTGACTTGCCACATTGTGTGTGTGTGTTTGTGGTCATACAATTTTATAACCTAGCGCTATCTCATTTCAGTCTGGATTTTGTTCCACATAAGCTGTGGATCAACGCAGGACTGATCTTAGCCACACTTATCTATGCCACAGCATGCTTTTCTCTGAGATATGCTAGAGGTTATGAATAATAATAATTTTGCAAGGAAATATTTAGATTGTGCCAAATTTTGCAGATATGTTGCTTCTGATCAGATCTCAGTAAAAGATCCTTTATCACTTTCACAAGAGATGTCATGCCGAACTACCACCAAAGTGAAGCATTAGTTTTTTGTTGGCTTGCAGACGTTAAGATGATAAAGATACTATCCTTCCCAGTTTAGTGAAAGCCATAATTTCCATCTCTTCACCAAAAGGATGACATTGATTAAAATGTTAAAGATCAGCCAAGACTCACTCTCAGTCCTTTCCTCCAGTTTGATAAGGAACCACGGATGCACACTCGCTGGGTCTAATAATGGTTCCCAACCAACATCTGGGAATATTTCATAATCTATCCCATGTCTAACCAGATTGCTCAGCAACCAAATGTACATTACCAATTCCATTAAACTGCCTCTTTCAGTGAAGACTGCGGTGTTTTCTTCAGAGCTCACTGGTGGTGAAGAGGACACTTTGGACAGCTTCAGTTGTGCAGATCCGATGCTGTTGCCTGGTAACTGCTGTTGAATATCATTCAGAACCCTGCTTCACTCCAAGTTCTTCCAAGGGAGGAGTCTGGGAAAGATGTTCTAACTTCCACCATACACCTGATAAGGTGGAGTATATTGGTGTATGATGTGTGTTAAGTTGCCCAAGTTGGCCCCAACTCATGGCTACGCTTTCTCATGATGTGGCCAAAATACAACAGCCTCAATTTGATCACCTTGGCTTCCAGGGAGAGTTCGGGCATGAGCTGTTCAAGAACCCGTTTGTTTGTCTTTTCGGCCATCCACAGTATCCTCACACTCTTCTCTAGCATCACATCTCACATGAGTTGGTTTTCCTTCTGTCAGGTTTCTTCAGTGTCCAGCTCTCACATCTATACATGGCAATGTTATTGGGTGTATGATAGAAATTTATTTTTCCTGTTAGTTTCAAAGGAGCTACTCAATTCCTTTATGTTGTTTTTTGAGGAAGGCATTTTATGGCCTCAGTACGTATTTGACTACAATTCTCAAAAGTCCTATTTACTATTGGCAGGGATTATGGGAGCTGTAGGGAGAGCCAGAGGTGGGTAATGGCTTGAGTGTTGGACTCTGGAGACCAGCGTTCAGTTCCCTGCTCAGCCATGAAACCCACTGGGTGACCGTGAGCAAGTCATTCTCTCTCAGCCTCAGAGCGAGGCAATGGAAAATCCTCTCTGAACAAATTTTGCCAAGAAAACCCTGTTTGCCTTAAGGTCGCCATAAATTGGAAATGACTAGAAGGCAGACGAGAGAAAAATACGGGGCGTGCAACAGGTAACCTACTTCAAAATGTACTGAAAAACCAAAGAGCAAAGTATTGAATTCTTGGGTTAGATCTTGGCAAGATTTTAGTTCTAAATCAGTCATGAGCAGAGATGGAAGAGGCAACTTTCTATCCAAGTTGGTAGGGGAGTTGTAGGTGGTCGGATGGAAGGACCCATAGTGTTTTTGTGAAGTTGCTAGATGGTTTGGGAAAAGAAGGACCAGTGGATAACAGGACTCTGTTCTTTGGTTGTAATTTGCTGACCAGAGAGATACATTCAGTGCTTTACCTCCTAAGGAGAGATGCGCTGAGATTTTGTGTAGAAGCTGTGCTTCCTGCAATTGCTGAATGTTAAGGGGAAACATTTTAAAAACACTCAGAGACCCTATTGTTAGCTAGATGTTATTTCTTCAAATCCCAGATTGGCCATGAAAACCCACTGGGTGTCCCTGGGCAAATCACACTCTCTCAGCCTAAGAGTAAGGCAATGGCAAGCCTCCTCTGAATAAATCCTGCAAAGAGAACCCTAGGATACGGAAACTACAAGCTGGAGTCAGCTTGAGTCCACAGCAAGGTGCACAGCAATAAAACTGAGTCAATATGTATGTATAAAACTTATTTGACTTGCCACATTGTGTGTGTGTGTTTGTGGTCATACAATTTTATAACCTAGCGCTATCTCATTTCAGTCTGGATTTTGTTCCACATAAGCTGTGGATCAACGCAGGACTGATCTTAGCCACACTTATCTATGCCACAGCATGCTTTTCTCTGAGATATGCTAGAGGTTATGAATAATAATAATTTTGCAAGGAAATATTTAGATTGTGCCAAATTTTGCAGATATGTTGCTTCTGATCAGATCTCAGTAAAAGATCCTTTATCACTTTCACAAGAGATGTCATGCCGAACTACCACCAAAGTGAAGCATTAGTTTTTTGTTGGCTTGCAGACGTTAAGATGATAAAGATACTATCCTTCCCAGTTTAGTGAAAGCCATAATTTCCATCTCTTCACCAAAAGGATGACATTGATTAAAATGTTAAAGATCAGCCAAGACTCACTCTCAGTCCTTTCCTCCAGTTTGATAAGGAACCACGGATGCACACTCGCTGGGTCTAATAATGGTTCCCAACCAACATCTGGGAATATTTCATAATCTATCCCATGTCTAACCAGATTGCTCAGCAACCAAATGTACATTACCAATTCCATTAAACTGCCTCTTTCAGTGAAGACTGCGGTGTTTTCTTCAGAGCTCACTGGTGGTGAAGAGGACACTTTGGACAGCTTCAGTTGTGCAGATCCGATGCTGTTGCCTGGTAACTGCTGTTGAATATCATTCAGAACCCTGCTTCACTCCAAGTTCTTCCAAGGGAGGAGTCTGGGAAAGATGTTCTAACTTCCACCATACACCTGATAAGGTGGAGTATATTGGTGTATGATGTGTGTTAAGTTGCCCAAGTTGGCCCCAACTCATGGCTACGCTTTCTCATGATGTGGCCAAAATACAACAGCCTCAATTTGATCACCTTGGCTTCCAGGGAGAGTTCGGGCATGAGCTGTTCAAGAACCCGTTTGTTTGTCTTTTCGGCCATCCACAGTATCCTCACACTCTTCTCTAGCATCACATCTCAAATGAGTTGGCTTTCCTTCTGTCAGGTTTCTTCAGTGTCCAGCTCTCACATCTATACATGGCAATGTTATTGGGTGTATGACAGAAATTTATTTTTCCTGTTACTTGCAAAGGTGCTACTCAATTCCTTTATGTTGTTTTTTGAGGAAGGCATTTTCTGGCCTCAGTACGTATTTGACTACAATTCTCAAAAGTCCTATTTACTATTGGCAGGGATTATGGGAGCTGTAGGGAGAGCCAGAGGTGGGTAATGGCTTGAGTGTTGGACTCTGGAGACCAGCGTTCAGTTCCCTGCTCAGCCATGAAACCCACTGGGTGACCGTGAGCAAGTCATTCTCTCTCAGCCTCAGAGCGAGGCAATGGAAAATCCTCTCTGAACAAATTTTGCCAAGAAAACCCTGTTTGCCTTAAGGTCGCCATAAATTGGAAATGACTAGAAGGCAGACGAGAGAAAAATACGGGGCGTGCAACAGGTAACCTACTTCAAAATGTACTGAAAAACCAAAGAGCAAAGTATTGAATTCTTGGGTTAGATCTTGGCAAGATTTTAGTTCTAAATCAGTCATGAGCAGAGATGGAAGAGGCAACTTTCTATCCAAGTTGGTAGGGGAGTTGTAGGTGGTCGGATGGAAGGACCCATAGTGTTTTTGTGAAGTTGCTAGATGGTTTGGGAAAAGAAAGACCAGTGGATAACAGGACTCTGTTCTTTGGTTGTAATTTGCTGACCAGAGAGATACATTCAGTGCTTTACCTCCTAAGGAGAGATGCGCTGAGATTTTGTGTAGAAGCTGTGCTTCCTGCAATTGCTGAATGTTAAGGGGAAACATTTTAAAAACACTCAGAGACCCTATTGTTAGCTAGATGTTATTTCTTCAAATCCCAGATTGGCCATGAAAACCCACTGGGTGTCCCTGGGCAAATCACACTCTCTCAGCCTAAGAGTAAGGCAATGGCAAGCCTCCTCTGAATAAATCCTGCAAAGAGAACCCTAGGATACGGAAACTACAAGCTGGAGTCAGCTTGAGTCCACAGCAAGGTGCACAGCAATAAAACTGAGTCAATATGTATGTATAAAACTTATTTGACTTTGCCACCTTGTGTGTGTGTGTTTGTGGTCATACAATTTTATAACCTAGCGCTATCTCATTTCAGTCTAGATTTTGTACCACATAAGCTGTGGATCAACGCAGGACTGATCTTTGCCACACTTATCTATGCCACAGCATGCTTTTCTCTGAGATATGCTAGAGGTTATGAATACATTATTACCGGGAAATTAAATACATGTTCTTAAGAGTGACGTAGCATGATCTTATCTTAAATTTCCCACCCTCATCCCTTTTTTGTCCAGATCAGAACAGCTGGAGCTGGGGGAAGTCTTCCCTTTTCCACCTTGGCTAACAAGCAGATACAATGAATTGCCAAAGGTGGCAGTACTAGAGCAAATTCTGGACCCTATTCGGATGAAAAGGTCCATTTATTGGAATGACATATGATTAAAAGTGCTTCATTTGATTTTTTTTCTTTTATTAGCAATACTAAACAGATCCATATAATGTACAGTATGACTTGCCTTCTATACAGCAAGGGAAAGATTAGAATGGGAAGGCCATGGACGTATTTAAGGGAACACAGGAAGAATGACTAACAAAACAGATTTTTTAAAATCACTTTATTTGGGAAAGGAGTATTACAACATAAAGGGAAAAAAAGTGTTTTGTTTTTAAAACTCACAAATGATACAAAGTAGAAAACATGCTGGGTTTTCCCTTCCCACTTATACCCGTTGACTCAAATTTAACAGTATACTTATTTTCCAGACACATTTTACTCAGCTATGGACTACGGTGCTTTCTTTGCTTCTATGAAACATATTTTGGATTCAAGGATCCACAAACAGCTATTTGTTTGTGTAGTGAAGTTATTCAACACTGACAGAAAAATGTGTAAACTTCAGCAATTGCTTACTGTATCACTGTATCAATGCTCAGAATCAGAATCTTTTCGGAGGTGGATCCTATGTATTTTAAGTGTTAGATTCAGAGTTATTCCTTTGTAACTTATGAGTGAAGTCTTTTGGAGGACTTCAGAAAACCACATTTACAAGGTAGCGAGAGTTCCCACTTCCAGGCAGGTTTAAAGGAAACCTGTACACAAAAAGGAGAGATGGGTATATCTCAGTTTAAAACAGAGGTAACTGTCTCTCAAGCTGTTTTGAACCACTAGCTACTCTGAAGCATGCAAGGCTTGTGATATTATTGCAAAACACACCAAGAGCCAGCATGATCATTTTGCAAGGAAATATTTAGATTGTGGCAAATTTTGCAGATATGTTGCTTCTGATCAGATCTCAGTAAAAGATCCTTTATCACTTTCACAAGAGATGTCGTGCAGAACTACCACCAAAGTGAAGCAGTATTTTTTGTTGGCTTGGAGACGTTAACCAGTGAAAGTAAGGACATTTTAATGTAAACATGTCTTCCACGGCATTCAGATTTTTTTCCTGCTCAAATATAAAACACAAGAATTCATTAAAACCCAGAAGTCTATGACATTCATACAGAAGTGTTCCATGTGACTAAACATTCAGGGACATTTGTGGTACTCTAAACCAATCTAGGCACATTTTAAAAACCTAATCAGCTATCTCACTTTTTCTAAAAGACAGTATTTCTGTGCTACATCAAAATGAAACTCTACTGAGTTCAAAAGGGCTTGTTCCTTACCAACTGTTCTTAACACTGCTTTCATACCAAACAAATACTATTACCAAAATTGAAGAGCAGTTAAACTATGTTTAAAAATTGGCAAGAGTGATGATCTTTTATTTCACCTTCTAAATCAGGAATAGGAAACTTGTGGCTCTCCAGATATAAATGGACTGCACCTCCCGTCAGCCCTTAAATAGTATAGCAAATGCTGAGGAATGGTAGGACTATAGTGGAAAAATAACTAAAGACCCCAAAGATTTTAAAAATACCGTTCTAAACAAATACTCTTCCAGAGAGCAATTTCAGTTTCCCACGAAAGAGGAGAAAAACAGCCACCTATTTCCTGTTGATAATGTAAAAGCTAATTCATGCTGTTTTTGTTTAGCCTATCTCCTGAATGATGCACAGATGATATGAAAAAAGATTTAAAAGATCATATTAATAATTGACTTAACATATCATAGACACAATTGAAAATAAATTATTGAGGAATGCTTTCTGAAAATGTGCAGAATTGAAAAGGGTTCAAATTTATCTCCTTAAAACAAATTTAAGGGTAAAAACAGTGTCACCAAAGACAGGAAAGTATAATGCTCCGACTCAAGTCCACTGTACATTGGTTATTATTTCACAGCTCAATTTGTTTTGCTTTATCACACATTTATTACATTTTGTACAATCTAATAGCCAACAGAGCTTGGAAAGCTACTTTTAAAAAACAGAATAGAGTGACATGCTGAAGCCATCTATACCTAAACAGCTGTAGGATGTTGCTCTGGATTGCCAAGTATCATCCTAGCACCACTCAGTTATGGATGGCTTCAGCAAGAAGTCACCATATGCATGCTTCCTAGAAGTAACTCCTAGGCTCTGCACTGGAAATATGGGCCAAATGCAGCCAAGGTACAGGAAAGGAGGAAACTGCTATTCCTGCAGGCACAGAAATGGTTAGATCATCCACTTTTCCTAGCTAACTAACAAAACAGATAAAATCAAATAGTGGGTATGGTGTCACCCAAATGGTATTTTCTGGGGAAAGGAGTGTTCCGTTATCAGCAAAATTCTGGGAAAGGATGAAGATTATGATTTCTCACCTACTGAAAAGGATCCTATTTTCCTAAGTTTTGCAGAAGATGAAGAGTTAAAATCTTGCCCAGATCATGCTTGCATGTGAGAGAATGAGCTGGACCGAGTCTCTGTCTTCTCATCTACAGTGGCTTTACACATACTTAGTAAACTGTTTGACACAACACTGAAGAAAGGGACTTAAAATAGGGTTTCAGAAAGGATAGGTTTTTCCTCCTGTTTTAGCTGAAGTCCAGCATAAGAGGTAGAATCTTTATCTGGTATTCATCTGAACCCATCTGAAATGTAAGAAGTTCTAACATGTTTGAGCAGGCCTTCTTCAGCTTCTACCTTGTGGAGAAGGGAAAGGAAGCAACAAGGCTGTTGCTTAAGACGAAGCACGATTCCTACACTACAGAGTGGAATGACTTGGAAACAAGGCTGTGGAAAGAGTAACTCAAGGCTTACACAGGCAGCTTTTTGGATTATTCTCCTTCAAAAGGGACCACCTTGAACTTTCTCAGTGAGTAGAAATGCATAGAGATTAATTCTCCAAAATTATTTTCTCAAGAAAGATACGATATGGCATTGGAATAAAATCCTAAGAGCAGTCTCCATACTATTGAAACAATTGGCTGTTTTCCTGTAAAAAATGCATAGGTCTGAATGTCCATTTTTATAGCCTTTCCCACTATATAGTTCTATTGCATACATTTTGGCCTTTCTAACATCTACTACAATTTGACCTTGACTTCTAAAATGGCTAGAAGTGCCTCTTGAAATTGTAATACCAAAATACATCTTGTCAAACAACTCTTGAAGATGAACCTCTAATTATACAAAGAACAAATTTTGGGTAAGGCTCACAGAGAAGCCATCATGTTGCCTTTGAAGAAGGAAAAATCAAGTTATAAACCTAAAAAGTAGGCAGCTGAATGTTTAAAACATCTTTTAGCTCTGCAGCTGGCATTTCGTAATACCTCATTTGTATTATTCTATGAACCAGCTTTGTCATGCTTAATATTGCTTTAAATATTCTCCCATATTCATCAATAGCTACTTTTCAGAATGTATTGCTTGCAAATGAAGCGGGATGCCTCTGTTTATAGCTTTTTATAGCTTGTCACTGGGAAGAGAGGCCTGTCACACATCACTCACTTTAACAGTTCACGTTATCAGCACAGTCACGTGGTAAAGTTTATCTTGGACTATATCAAGGTGGGCTGTTGGCATCTATGTGTCCAATTTCATCAAAGGGCAGGGACAGAAAAATAATTAGGTTGGACCCATTTTTTTCTACATACAAGGGTCTGGGTGTAGCTGTGTTTCAAGCCTACATTCTGCCACCTTCAGCATGAAGTGGGTCACAATCCCAGAAATTATTACTATTCCACTCTGTTGATCTTATGAATTGGTCCTAAGAATGCTCTGTTATAATTCCTTTTTGTGTTTTGCTGCAACAGAAATAAGATGAGGGATATTACTGTACCAATTCATTAATGGCGCTCCATGGTCACTAAGCCTAGCTGATTATTTGCCCAACATATTGCTTAACATTACTAGAAATTTGGAAACTACCTTTCTTTCGGACTTCACCTTAATTATATTAAACACTGCCTAAACTTGCTACATTTATTCACCTTTACAAAAATTGACCCAAAAAAGGAAAAAAATAGTTTTCTTTTTAAAAAGTTAAATTTCAAAGTTCCTCATACAAAAAAAACCACGATTCTAAGCTGATATACAAATGTGTATTGGTCCCATGAAAATAAATTGTCCCAATCATATCATAAAAACAATACAAAAAAGTTACAAGATTGCATACAAATACATACAACCAAAAATAAGTTGTGTTAAATAACCCTTGAAATGTCTTGGTCATAAAAAATAAGGATTGGTAGAACTTCCAGCTCATAAAACTGTCTTATCATTGGTCCCTGTTCACGGAAAATTCAACGGTGAACGCCATATTTTGAAGACCAGTCAGTTCGTCCATGGACTGCTTGAAGTGGAGGTGGATGTGCCAGCAATCCTGAAGTGCTTTTCATAGGTATATTAAATGTTGTCCTCCCAATATGAGGTCTTACAGACTTCAGAGAAGTATATGCTACAAGTAAATTAAAGAGACGTATAAAACAAGAGAATGGGATCAGGGGTTACATTCAGATGTGGAAGGGGTGGTTTTGACAAAACAATCCAAAAAGATTATGAATTAAAGTACTGGACTGTAAATTCTGTGAAGTTCTGCTTGTATACCAAGGGTTTTAGCACCATCATACTCCTGCGATCCTTAAAAATCTGCCATGAGATCTTCCAAAACAGTAGGAGAGGAAATACGGGGCATACTCTTACAGAACAATTCTTCATTCCAGTGAACAGAACAGCGGCTCTTCTGCAGCAGCAGCAGCCATTTCCAACTACTGGAAGCAAACCAAGTTGGCAGCATTAGTCACTAAGGGCCTAATCCCAATGGACTGTTCGTACCTGGCAAACAGAATGGCAAGAGTCTCTGGAAGAAAGACATTCTTCCTCAAGTCACTGCTATATTGACAAGGGGGATGTAATTTCCAAAGCTAGTTCCAAAGACAGGGACTTAGGATAAAACTTGGCCATTTGTGGGCTGCCCATAGATTTTGATGCAGTGGTACAACTGCTGTGCTACAAGAAGGAAACAGAGCTTACCAGATGATGGATCAAGAGGAGACGGATTGATAATTGGTGCTAACTGAACTCTCTGGCCAGCAGAGCCAACTTCCTTTTTCAGAAATGAAGGGATGTAAGCACCCGTTAGCCCATTTGATCCTGTGTGACCTGAAAGAAAATGCAAGAAAAGGAGGACTCAACTGAGGTCAAGGCAGCATAGTCTAGGTTTCACATACTCTTAACAATAGTTTCCTGAAAGGAAACATCAGTTAAAATGCTTAATCTAGTTATTGTGTTAGAATGAGATATTTTAATTTAGCACAGCTTTGAAGTCCATCTAACTCACATACTTATTCTATCAGCAATATAGCAAAGCTAATTGGAAAGTGCTCCACAAATCAAAATCCTTCCCCACAAATGAAAAGCTGGAAGAGATAGTGTCTTTCTCAAGAATATGTAAGCTTTTCACCTAAGGCAAATGGCCACACGCAATGTGAGATGATACAGTTGTGTTAAATGACTCCACCACTTCGGCAACTGAGTGTTTGAGCTGAGCTACAAGACTTTGAAAAAAAAGTCTTCAAAAAGCCTTTGGGGAAAAAAATCTGATCTTTCTATGTATGTGGTATCATTAAGGCACCATCTTCAGAGCTTATTTTTAGCTGACTGCAATCATATTTGGAATTATTAGATTATTAGTGTACAAGTGTTACTGAACTCAGTGGGATTAATTTCCAAGTGAAGTATGTATAATTTAAACTGTAAATGTATTTAGGAGCATGGCTAGAGGGCTCTTTCAAAAAAACATGTTGGTTAATTGTGGTTTTTTGAGAACAGAGCAAGAAGGTGGACTGCTCTGTATGTCTGTCTTTGAAAGTTAAAAGTGCAGCAATGTTTGCAAGCCCCTAAACTGTACTTTCCCTCTAAGCAGAGGGGCAGATAGGAGAGACTTTAGCTCCCAAGGAGATATGTGTTTAACTGTGGGTCTCTGAGAACAGAGCAAGAAGGTGGACTGCTCTGTATTTCTGTCTTTGAAAGTTGTCTGTCTGATTTAGTTGTTTCCCAAGAGCCACTGATAATGCAGCATGCATCTGAAAATAAGAAAAACAACAAAAAAGTCAATAGAAAGTGCAGTATACCTCTCTGCAATTAATGAGAAGACCTGCAAATTATGAGACCTAGTCACCAGAAATATGGTCTGGTGTGGCTGAAGAATCTGGCCATCCCCGTGGAAGAAAAACCTTTCATTTCCAAACAGCTCGGCAGAATAGTGAGGTACCTGAGTAAGAGGTCATTATCTTTACCAAAGCTTTATTTTGTCAACCACAGGGAGATAAACCCAATCTGGGAAGGTCCAGTCGGACTCAGTGTACCACTGTATCTGATGGTCTCGTAGAAATACCTTTCTCAATACCCTATTTACTTTAGTAAGTAGAAGGCATCTTTTCAGAATATTGCAAACACTGCTTACTGGAGTTCAACCTGGCAACTCCTCCTGCCACTGCCGATGTCTTTATAGGCAAACTAGAATTGGGCCATGGATTCGACGGGACAGAATCTTTGCTTGAACTTGAAAGTAAATTATTTCTTGTGTTTATTCCTAGAGCAGGAAACAATTTGTTATTAACATACTGCACAATAACATTTTATATTTTGCATTCACATTCCTACTTTTTGTGCTGCAGTAGTCCCCTTCTACTGACTTAACTAGTTGCAGATGTTAGGGAATGAACAGCACCAGTCTGAATGGAACAATAGGTATCTAGAATATTATTCCAAGCACAGGAGTAGGCAGCATGTGGCTCTCCAGATGTTGAACTGCAACTCCTAGCATCCCTCAACACTAACTATTAAAGCTGATAGGAATTGTAGTACTGTTGCATCTGAAGAGTTTCATAATGCCCACCTGACCCAGAGGGCATCATGACATTCAGGACACTTAGCCTCTCTTTATAAAGGAGAAAAAGAAATGGACATACTAGAATAGCAAAAAGTTCAAAGACATAGCCGTGTTAGGCTGGAACATCAGTATGCAAAGGGAAGTGTACCACCTTTGAGACTTACTGTGCAAAAAAGGTTGTAACATAAGCTTTTGTAGAACAGCTAGATTACGGCACTACTCTCTTATAGTGCTGCCATTCCACTCTAACTGCTCTGTCTGCCTCTTGTTGCATCCTGGGATTTACATTTTAAGCAGGGGAATTTAGAATTCTCAGCCAGAGAGCTCTTAGGCCTCACTGAACTACAAGCCTCAGAATGCAACAGCAGGCAGCCAGAGCAGTAAAAGTGGAACAGCAGCACAATAAGAGGATAGTGTGATAATGTGGTAGGTCTATGAAAGCATCTGAAGAAGCAGACCTAGTCTACAAAAGCTTATGCTACAACTTCTTTTAGATAGTCTCATAGAATAGTAAAGAAATTGGCCGTGATGCAGGACTCAGAGGGAGAGAAGGGGCAGGCACACCTTCACCAGGCCTAGCCTAGGGACAGAAGAAGTACAGGATCCATTTTTTTCACTGTGAACAAGCTACTTTAAGTGACTGGAGATTACCACCATCCAGTTCTGCCATCCATGCATGGCAATTATCTACAGTCTCTGATAGGTAGGAAAAGCCTCCCTATCTTTCAGTTACCCATTGGATGAAAAGAGTTTGGCAGTGTCCTGTTTCACTTGGCTGAAACATACCTTGTTGACAAAGTATCAAGCTGCACAGTGATCAACTTGAAAATTTTAAATGCATAGCTATCTCACACAACTAATATTAAACTGCTAAAGTGTAAAGGCTATTACAGCATACTTGCTTTCTATAACAGGGGCAATTTCTAGTGAGAGACTAGCTAGAGAAAAGAGACAGATGTGATAAGTGAAAGTCCTGGATATGGAAAACTCAGGATAGATCCTTATTGGGCTATGAAGCTCATTACATGGCCAGCTGCGATTGCTTACTTTGCAGTGCAGCCTTCCTCATAGTGTGCTTCTTGCAGGAACGTTGAGATTATAAATGCAGCAAAATGAAAACACCTTTAGGGGTTTTAGGACCAATCAGTAACTAAGGACACTTTGATTAATACCAATAATGTGTCAGTACTAAAAAAAATGCTCCTAATTTTGTTACTGTTGTTAAACATGAAGATTCAGAAAAATACACTTTATAGCAAGTTTATGACATTTTTAAAATGTAGTCTCATGAAGCCCTTCTAGTGTTACAACAAGTTTCTTACACAAAAAAACCAGACTGACCAAGAAGTGTGCTCTATTGATTACCCACCCATATCAAAATATAATCTCCACCTTTATAAATGGTGATAGTAAAGATTTGGGGTTCTTTTTTTACTAACCAGGTAAATACCTAGAATGCTTCAAATAATGTTGCTTGGCTGCAGAAACTTGTAATGTTGGCGTGTCCTGCCGAAGGTAGGAAGGTGCACTGTTCCCAGTCCCAAGACAAACAGAAGGTTTCAGATCCAAAATACTTTCAAACCTGTAACAGGAAACAAGCAGGCATGACTTATACTGGATGACATACCTCTTCTTCATAGCATCAGCCACAAATACTTGCATGTTTGCTTCCAGAGGAAGAAGCAAAATATGCAATACATCTTCTCAAGGAAGCAACAGTCAAATTCTGACAGCCTCAATGCAAAGTCAGATACACATAATGTGCTCCAACATTCAAATACAAAAATGTATCAGATAAGCTGAAGTTGTCAGTCATCTGAAATCAGAAAGAGGACACACAAGAGGGCTTCTGCCATATCACAGCAGCAGCACAGAGTCAAGAAGAAGGGAAAAGAAAGTCCAATAAACACATACTTGGACAGAGGTTTCAGTGAAGGAAGTAGGATTTACATCTACATAAACAGGCACAAGATTGGGCTGTAGTTAACTGAGAGTAAATTCCACTCAGCTAAGTGGGGTGTACTCTAAAATAACTGCACATTGGAGAAGGTGGCATGGCTGCAGTTCTCCACACAGCGTTAATGCAGTTGTTTTTAGAGGAATCTCTACTGGACAATGAAAATTTCCACACCAACGCTTACCATGGGGTAAGCACTGGTAAAACACCAGAAAAACGTCAGGGAAGCATGTGTGTGTGAAAGCCTGATGCATGTCCTAAATGTGAGGGAATCATCCCTGAATCATTCAGGGAGCAGCCATTTCCCATTAACGCAATGTTTCTGTTCATAAGAATTGCTGCTCTGTGAATGATTCAGGGACACTGGAGGTGGGGGACGATTCCCTGATGTTTAGGAAGCGAATCAGGCTTTCACAGACATGTGCTTCCCTGATGTTTTTCTGGCATTTTACCGGCGCTTACTCCACGGTAAGCACTGGTGTGGAAATGTTCAATGACACATTTTGTCACTAAAGGCATATTAACCCATGATATCAAAAAAGTGCTTTTGTAGCTCATTTGTGTCATTCTTGTTGTTTATTCTTTTATATTTATTGTTTTTATGTACAGCACTGTGCAAATCTACAGTGCTATATAAAATAATAATAATAATAATAATAATAATAATAATAATAATAATACATGAAAGAAAAGAAGAGAGAGATGGCTTTAAACTGGTTGCCCATTGTGACTGCTGTATGTTTTACAGTCAAAGTTTGGTTTAAGTAAAACTGACATTGGTTTCATGTACAATAACACCCAAGTTTCAAAACCCCACTCAATCTATGAGGTGTGCAAAAGAATACCAAGTGTGTCTAACCAGAAAACTTTACACTGCATTCAACAGTAACTTATTTCCTCATAAATGTGCAGATAGTGACCTTTAAGTAAATAAGTCAACATATGAGAGTACATGTAAAGAAATGGTATGATGAGAACAATTAAAAGGCACTTTTCTCCCCCCTCTCACACAGACACATAACAGAGGAGGAAACAATAAACTTGCCTACAGAGTGCGTCATCATTCTGTCCTTTATTTTTAAAATCATTTCTGGTAACCTCACACCCTTCTAGATTCTCCCAGTCCTCAGAGCCTTTCAGTGTTCCAGTAATATGTCCCCATCTGCGCCGGTTCTTTGGTTTGAGTTCACCATTTGTTTTTTCTGTCCCAACGTCTGTTTTCTGTCATCACAGAAAGGGGAAATATGAAACAGAAGAAAAACAGTATGAAGTTCAGAACTGTGGTGCAAACAACCAAGTTTGGAAGAAATTACAGTGAATAGGCTTTTGGTACTGCATGTATCACTCTATTGCTCTCTATTATCTGATCATTGGGCATTTCTGAAATATACATTCTTTTACCTCAGTTCTTACAAAATCATCATCATCAGGATTTAGGTTCATTCTAACAGACAAATTCCATTAATTTCAATGAGTTTAACTCTAGCTAGGATTAATATTGGATTTATGAACACTTGCATAATTTATTCTGGCCAAATATGGTTTCTGCATCAAAACAATCTCATCTATATTTTGTAAACAGGCAATTCAGGCAACCCAGAAATTCATTTGCAAATGATGATATTATTAACAGCAAGTTATAATTGAAAATGGCAATGATATGGAGCAGAGGATTCTTTTTCCTCTTGTAAACTTCTTTTCCCCTTTAAGCTCTGAAGGGTCCCTCAATCCTATAAAGCAGATTTCAAAGGTATGTAAGGGGAGGGGGGGTATGTCCTGTCCTTGTTCTGCTGATAGAAGCAGTTTTGTCAATGAAAAATGTACTGGATTTCACTCCAAATTGTTATTAATATTGAAATAAATATCCAAGTAAACACCACAAAGCCAAACATGGAAGATCCAAATAGCTGAAGAGAGAATGATGTGAACAAAACTAACCATCATGTAGACTAACAAAAATTATTCAACCTAGTGGTTGTTATTGTGATGATGAATATTATGATCATCATCATCATCATCATCATCATCATCATCAATAGTACAGAAGGAGAGACCACCAATGAATGCTAGGTGTAGTAGGCCATATTTCAGAGAAACTGGCAAATCCACCACTGAATATTCCTTGCCTTAGAAAATCCTATCAAAGTTGTCATAGGTTAACAGGAGACTTGAAGGCATACACACACACACACACACACAGACTAGTAAGTACTATTTATATTCTTGTATAAGGGACTGTACAAACTTATAGTCGAATATATACGGAAATAATAATATCACCATCATCTTTATGTATTTTCCTATTAAAACTGAGTCAGAGTTCCCAAGTTTATCACAGAATAAAGAAAATACAGTCGGCCCTTCTTATACATGGATTTGCCATCCGTGGATTTGAGCATCCGTGGACGGCAAACCCGGAAGTTGTTCCCAATGGTGGCGCACGTGCACACGCACCGCCATTGAGGACAAAAGTCCCTGGCCTCCCTTCCTCTCCTCCCTTGCTTCCCTCCTCCCTTCCCTCACTGCCTCCCTGCTTCTCTTCCCTCCCTCTTACTTACCTTTTGGGACGAGTGCTGGTGCGGGAGGCTTGGCCTCCTGTGCCACTTGGCCTCCTTGCCGCCACCACGGAAGGTCTGGGTGTCGGTGCTGGGGACCTCTTGGCCTCCAACACCGGTATCCAGCCCTTCCGCAGTGGCAGAGGCGTCAAGGAGGCTGGTTGCCAGCGCTGGAGGCCTTGAAGACCTCCGGCACGGTGGCTCTGCCTCCTCGCCACTGCCGCCGTGGGAAAAGACTGATGGCGGTGTTGTTGGGAGCCAAGAGGCCTCCAACACTGCCATCGGGCCCTTCCACGGTGGCAGCAAGGAGGCCGAGGCTTGGCCACCACTGCCACCACCACCTGGCTATTCCTGCAGCGGTGAGGAGGCCAAGCCTCCAGCACCGGCACTTGGCTTGGAAGGTAAGTAAGAGGGAGGGAAGGGAGGGAGGGAGGCAGGGAGGGAGGGAAGGGAAGGGAGGAGGGAAGCGAGGGAGGGAAGGGAGGGGAGGCCAGAGACTTTTGTCCCCAATGGTGGCTGCCATTGGGGATAAATGGGACTTGAGCATACGTGGTTTTTGGTATACACAGGAGGGGGGGTCCGGAACAGATCCCCTGTGTATACCAAAGGCCCACTGTACAGTAAAAGAAGAGACCACATCTTAGAATCTTGAAAATGCTATACAATGTTTACTGTGCGTAATCAATATATTCTGATGAAAGATATTCACAAGTAATTTCTATAGACTACTGTATACACTTGACTATAAGTAGACTTCATGTATAAGTTGAAGGCAGGTTTTGGGGCCAAAATTATGGATTTTGATATGACCCGTGGCGTATCACAAAGGATCTAAAAAAGGAAACCAATATCCCACCCTTTCCCCAAAACTGGGACTCAGGGCGGCTCACAACACTTAAAAACAGTACAATTAAAAGCATACAAAAATGGTACATTAAAATAGAATTAAATTATTACAATTTTAAAACAAATTACTGTACATGTTAAAAGAACAAAATATAGTTAAAAGATTAAAATGTTAAAAATACTTTAAAACAATATAACATCCCAGCTCATGCTTTAAAAACTTTCTGTTTTAAATGCCTGTCTGAACAAGTAGGTCTTAGCCTGCCAGCAAAAGGACAACAAGGAAGAGGCCATCCTGGTCTCCCTGGACAGGGAGCTCCACAGTCTAGGGGCAGCCACAGAAAAGGCCCTCTCTCGCGACCCAACTAACTGTGCTTGTGATGATGGTAGGACTGAGAGAAGGGCCTCTCCTGAGGATCGCAGAGCCCAGGCTTGTTCATACGCATAACTGTTTGTGCTCACACTAAAAGTTGGATGTATGAGAGAATAGAGAGGTATTACACTCTTGCCTTTCACCAGGCAAGCAGTAATTCCTTTTTTAAATAAAGGTTAAAGTATAGTACTTACACTGACCCATGGATAAGTCAGGTGGTGGGGGGGGGGGATTTTTTGACTAAAATTTCTAGACTTATTCATGAGTATATACAGTACTCTAACATCCACTGAGAAAGCCTTCAAAACATACAACAGGCTGAAATTTACTTTATATTAATAAACACTGCATATCATTTTCAGCATCTTGAGGGGAGGAATGGTTTTCAGTTCTCTTTCTTCCCCTCTAACAGAATAAATAGTATCATGATGCAGCTTCTGACAAGTACAATTGGAATAGGTAAACTCTCCCATGCAGGAGAAGTTGGGGGGATGCTGTCCATATAATACAGGTGGCTATTACTACTGGAAATAATAGAACAAGAGAAAATGCTCATATTTTTAAAAGAAGCAGCATCTCAAAAACAATGTCTTACCTGTTGAGGAATTTTACTGTGAATATTTGGCAAAGCAACTTCACTAGGCTTGTCTTCCTTTAAATTTTCACTCACTGAGGAGTCTGTTTTGTATGGATATATCACAGAGTGGGAGGGCTGGTTTTGCTGAAATGGTCTGAATGAAAGGCGGACTTGTGCTTTAGGTGGGGGTTGTGCAGGAGGGATGGGTTTGATGTGGACATGTGCTTTATCAGGAACATCCCTCTGTTGTTTTCCCACCTCCTGAATACAGCGAGAAGTGCCTAGTGCTTGGCCAACCTGGAAATAAGGATATCGAAGTGCCTACAAGCGAATGGAGATATTGATTATTTAAACCACAAAAATCAAGCTAGCAATTGAATAAATAAATCTAAAAACAATTTCCCCCTTTCAATACTAAGAACTGTATAAGCATGCCACAATTCCAGAGAAAGCTCAGAGTATGGTAGCATGAAGAAAATTCAGCTTCTGGAAAAAAAATCTCTATTCTAAGAAGTATCATGAAGCTGCAAAATCTCCTTAGAACATGTGCTTAAACTAAACTACATCCTAAAATATCAGAAGGTGGGGTGGGGTGGGGTGGGGTGGGGTGGAGTATTTCCATTTTTGCATAATTCCTTCTTTCCTTCCACCTATGACTAGCAATATCCAAAATTATGCTAAACAGTAAAATTAGTGCGCTACAAATCATGCACACTAAGAACATGGATGAAGAATTATAGGGTTCTTGCCAGTGATGTGTCCAGCCTTCCTTACACTTTCAGTACTGTTACAATGGCTGCTCTATACCAGCTCTTCTGCTGTCATATCAACTCTTCTAGTCATATAAACAACTTGCACCAAGAACAGCTGTTTCAATAATGACAAGACAACTTTCATCTCAAAATGTGGATATCACTGTCATTACTTAGCATTTTCACTAAAAAAAACTGATAAGGCTACACAAAAACATTTTCTCCCTACCTCTTTTTAAGCATAAAGGCAAAACTAGCATAAACACAAATGTCAGCTTCATGTGTTCCTTTTCTAAAGATCATGGATGGATCATGGATATCAACAAATATCCCACTGAATTGGGGACTGATAGTGAAAGAAAGGCAAACAGTGGCTAAACCAGAATTGTTTGGCTCCTTGTTCCCCTTTGCAGTTGGAGGTTCCAGGTGAGCAAGTGTGCAATCAGCAAGGGAATGACTTATAAAGATGGGCCTCTGAAGCAAATACATACATGGCTTGCTGTTGGTCGCTTTTTGGGGTCCCACTGCAGCATGTCTCTCATGAGCTGTATTGCTTCACTGCTTGCATTAGGGATGAGGGTCTTCAGGTTGTTTGGTACACACTGAGGCCAGCGGAAATTCATAGTGCCTGCAAGCTGGTAGCCTTCAGGCCAGTCGTTCTGGAAAAAGATCAAGGTATACTCAAGTTTAAAAGGATGCAAGTGTAGCTACTGAAGCCCTGTACAAGATGTTCTTTCTGCAACACTGTCACATACCTTAAAATGTCACATTTTCAAAAATGCAGTAAAGTCTGGTTAGGTAATTCATTGTCCAAATAGATCTGTTTATATGTTCAAGAAATAAATCAGAGATTGGAGTGACTCAAGCAAGTCAATGGGCTTGTCATGTAGTTATTTCTAATCCCAAGAAAAGTTAACACCATGAGAACAATACCTAACATCAGTCAGTCAAGCCAAGTTTCATAAAGAAATTAACAGTCTTTACATAGTATTTACTGAAACAGTTTTTACACAAAAAGACAAGGTAGCCAGGAACCCTGGTATTTTAGTTTGAATGCCTGCAAAGAACTTCCCTGGGATGGGAACTAGGGAAAATACCTGCAACAGAGCACAGTCTTTTCCTAGTCACACTTCCCATGACATTCAAGTAATAGCCAGCTGTCATTCTCTTTTGGCAGTCTGTCTGACGTTACAGCTGCTTCCATGCTCCTCATCCTCCTCATGCCCTCCTTTCATAGGAGGGAGGATGTGGAGACTGCCTCCACTGCCAGTTGCTGCCACCTCTTCCTATTGGGCACAGAAGCCAGTTACCATTCACACCAGCAGCTGAGGGGAGGAAAGTAGACCCTGCATGGTGTGTGTGTGTGTGTGTCTGTCTGTCTATTTGTCTACTGCACCTCACACTTCATGTAGTGGGACAGCTTGAGCTACCCCTATAACCAAGGCTCTGAGGCCAAGGCAACTGCTCTAAGATGGCATATGATGATGATGTTTCAGCTGAAAGTTGTTGAAAGCTGAAACTATAACACGAAAGCCACATGCTATGAAGCAATTCATTCTCATTGACAGGTGGCTCACCTCACCAAATCATGGCTGAACAGTCAATTGAAGATGTACTAACACTTAAACATGGGAGCAGAATCTGATGCTTTACCCAAGCCCAGATAAGTATATCCTCTGCTGCAATTTATTTATACAGCGGGGCCTTGGTATCCACAAACTTGTCATCCATGGATTTGAGGATTCATGGATGGCAAGTCCCCGTTGTCCCCAATGGCAACACATGTACATGGCCACACAGCCATTAGGGACATCCCCCATTGTCCCTAGTGGCAGTGCATACATGCAGTTGTGCCGCCATTAGGGACAACAGAACTTCACCTGAGTTCCTGGTGTCCTAATGGTGGTGTGGTTGTGTGCATGGGCTGCCACCAGGGAAAATGGAACTTGAGGTCCTGTGGATTTTGGTATCCGCAGGTGGGGGGTCTGGAATGGGTCACCCACAGATACTGAGGTCCCACCGTATCTCTATCATGGGGGAAAACTTGTAGCTACATTATTGCTTGGGGAGGGAAATCTACAGCTCTCCAAATTCTGTTAAGACTGGAACTTCCATTATGTCCGACCATGACAGCTGGGGAAGACAGGAGTGAGTGTCCAGATTCATGAGCCACAGATTGCTCACTTAACTGTAGTTATGCCTTGATGATACAAACCTATCACATATATATGCACATAAGCCTATGATTTCCTATGTACAGCTAGCTAGCTAGCTCTTTCAGGGATGAAAACATAAATAACAATCTAGTAGCATGATGGACAAATGTATACAATAACACATGGTATAACTGGAGTGTAGTGTCTGTAAATGTGCATTGTATTTATGTGACTTGATTTGTTTATGTCATCTGGATCTGCTTTAGCTCCTGTTTCTATTACTGGCACATTGGAGTCTGGAACAAGTCAACAAGTACGTAATAACTGTGCCTCAAAGCACATTCATATGCAGAGTAGTTTTCTAATCAATAAACCGTCAAAAAATCTCCTTCTCTCCACACAGTAATTCTGCACAGAATCAAGCTGCATGATATTCTTGTATTTGCTTTTTCACCCAGACCATCCTTTCTAAAACATGTTGCTATTGTCTTTACCACTACAATATAAAGTTGGAGACTGCTTAAAAACAGTAGAATGATAACATCGGTAAAGTACTACGGGCCAGTGTTGGAGGAAAGAAACAGAGAACATATACATGATTCCGTCATACACATTTAAGACCTGGTTCTCTTTAAGTACCTTTTTTGGGGTTCCCAGTACTTGGCAAATCTTGAAAATTGTATCAATTTCACTGGCGCCTGGGAATAGTGGCCTGAGTGTGTAAACCTCTGCCATGATGCAACCAACAGCCCAGATATCAATGGGGGAACTATAGTTAGTGGATCTCAAGAGTACTTCAGGAGCTCTGTACCTGAAAACCAAATATAAGTGAACACCACAGTGCATTTGTAAAATATGCCAGTCAAGATGATTTTAACTGTCTTTTAAATCTGTATTGTAAAGTTTTAAAATGGTTTTATTTGTGAGCCACCTTGAGTCCCTTTCTAGGAGAAAGGCAGGATAGAAATGAAGTAACAAACAAATAAATAAATCCACTAAATTAAAGGAACATTTGAACTGGACTAAAGTGAACATAACCAAGACCGTTCTGTCTTCCAACATAGCAACAAAGACCCTTGAAAATGCTCCCTCCACTGTTAAGTACTGCTTAGGGAAAGATCCTGCAACAATGTTATGTTAAATTCTGTTTGGATTTTCTCCAAATAACCCAGTGCCTGTGCAAATATAATTAGCCTATGGAAGGGGCTGAATCACTGATGAATATGAAGCACACATATAGAACTTTGAATTTATCTTGTCACAACAAAACGAGTAAAGCCAGCTCTACCATTAGGCAAAATGAGGTGGTCACCTCAGGCAGCAGATGCTGGGAGGCAATAGCAAGATGTTACTGAGTACCACCTGGCCTGGTCTGCACCCACTAAGATAGCCTTGCTACCTTCAGATGCAGTGAATGATGCTCTCTCTTTGCCAAAAAAGAAGAAAAGCTTCTCTGACAATCTAGCTGGCTTTCATATGTAGAACAGGGAGGGATGCCAACTTGTTATTGGCCTCAAGCAACACTTCTTGGGCTGCCCTGGATAAATTGCTTTGCCTATATAGACGATTTTGACAGTTCCTGCCAGCAGGCAGAGAAAGCCTAGAAAACATGGAAGATATAGTGATCGACCAACAGCTATCTTTTCCCATCTATCTGGATTTATTTGTTCCTGCTTCTCATCCTCCTCAAATCATAGGCAAAATAATAGAAAAGGAGAGATAAACAACAAATGATGAAAGACTTCTCCATTGGTGCAATTTCAAAGTCCCGTAGCTTTCTCTTCCTAGTGGTGAAGAAGCCAGCAGAATTCTCAGCTGGGAAAACACTCACATGGTGACTTTGCTTTCACACAGAGGTTGCGGTGTGAACTAAAACTAAGATGATATTTTGGGAACTCAAAACAAATAATCCACATTCACTTAATAGAGTGGCTTAATCTGCCTTTGTTAGTGTATTTTGCATTCCCTTCATTCATTATCTCCTATGGAGTTATCAGATCTGTAGCTGCTAACTCCTGCGTTCTTCCTTAAATTTAATTACTATATTTAACTCCTCTGTTCACTGTATAAAAAATAAAATAAAGATTCTAGCTCAAAGAACTGCCTCAAAACACCTATGTTTTTTCAATAACAACCCATTGAGTGCTTGCAGATTAATTGGTTTGTGTGTGTGGTGTGTGCATGCAGTAGCATTTCTTGCACTGAGTTGGAGCAGGATTTTCTTTTCTTAGAGAAGAAATATGGCCTGACCAGCTAAATCTATTGGGGTTGATCTAAATTTAGGTGTGCGCCACAGGGTTCACAGAAGTACCCTCCCCCTCAGTTCTACACAGAGATTTGGGGGACCCTGCTGAGTGGAGTAGGTTATGATACAAATTCCTGAAAATCAAGCAGAAGGCTCTTCCATTGGTTGTCCTCTCCCTGATATTTAAGGGGCCACCATATACCCATATTGCAATCTATCCCATTTTGTAGAGTCCCCTGACTTCTGTGCAGCATTGAGGAAAGGAGGTAAGACTTTAAAAGTCTGCTTTTGTCAGTCCTATTGGATGTCTCTAAAACCATCCCATAATAGATGCATACAGTTTAATCATACACATCAAGGAAGATATTCAGCAAAAGATACTGAGGCTACTATGTGGGGAAGGTGGGAAGTGAAGTAGTCTTCCAGAGCATAATCTAAATCCTTACCATCTTGTGGACACATAGTCTGTATAGGGAGGCCTGGATCTAATTTCCCGTGCAAGGCCAAAGTCTGCTATTTTCACAAGCTCTGGTCCCATGCAAAGGAGGTTTTCAGGTTTCAGGTCTCGATGGAAAAAACCTGGAGTTCAAAACAAAAGCCATCTTTTGGTCATTCTTTTCTTCTATTCTCATTTCATCGTGTACATTTTTATGTCTGGTCTGCAGAAACTTTGCCAGCAACCCAGAAGAAAAGAAACCCAATCTTTCCTGTGCTAAGAACAACTTGGTTTGCTGTTGGAAGCCTTTTTATGGTTATAAGATAATAACACTCTAACCTGGCAGTGACTTCAGCTCAGTGTGCTGTTAAAGGCACAGAAGTAGGGGTGAGGGGAAAAAAATACTGGAAAGTAGTTAATTGTGAGAGGGGCATTTGAACTCTGGTATGCCTAGGTGGCACACACTGGAAGCTCTGTTGGCAATGATGACTCTGCCACTTAATAGGCTGCAGAGTTCACTCTCGGTAAAAGAACAGATTCTGGTATTGAATCTCTGTTTAAAATAAATCCCACAAGGCAGTGATTACTAAAGCTCACAGACTCTTCTGTACTTAAATACAGTACTATGCCTAATACTGGAAAGATTTGTACCATATGAGAATGCCTTAAACTGCAAAAGTGCAGAAATAGCATGTGACGTAGTCTTTCTAGAACTAAAGTACTTGAGAAACCAGATTTGGGATTCTGTCTGGGCAATGCTCCCCATATATAGAAGTTTAGTATACAGAAAGAATACAATTCTCTTAGATATTGTATCTTTTTCAAAAATGTAGCAAGTACTTATATACATGGCAGACCACCTCTAACCAAATACTGGTAACCTACACAAAGCTTTGTACCCCATGCTGCTTAAAAACATTTGCTACAATCTATTTACACAGAGACCATTAATTAGAAATAGGTTTTGCACCAAATCATCCCTTCTGTTTTCTCTGTATGAAACTATTTTGAATTCTAGAGGATGTGGGAATAGGTTGTTCAGAGAACAGTAAGGCTCAAGTCGAGTTTTATAACAAGTGACCCTTGACATCTTTCATTCATTGCCATGGCTATTCTACACACCTCTTGATTTAGTGAAGATGTGGACAGAATTTTTTTTTAAAAGTATAAAATGCTCTCCTCTAATTATAATTTACATTTTGAGGTAGAAAACATTTCTTTCTGAAACGTATCTTACAGATAACATATCCTTTTCTCTCTGAAAAACAGAGATGGTAATAAATTATTTCTCTTCCTTCTTCTCCCTTTTTATACACATACAGAAAACAATAATAATAATAATAGTTATACTTTCCATCGTACAGTGAAAACTGTTCAAGAAGTAAAACATCAGTAATTTCATTAAAATATACAGGGATTCTGTAAAAGAGGCTAGTAAATACTTAGAATTATGCAGAGCTACCGTGGCCTGTATTTGCTTCAGAGACATTAACAGGTCTCGTGCTGCACATCTTGTGATATTCTCTCTCAACAAGACAATCTTAATAGCTTTCTTTGAACTCTGCAGTTTTGAACCCTGGAATATGACAACCCATAAAAGAACTAGGAGCTCAATTTAACTATAGAAATTGCTCATTCAAATAACCTGGTTTAACATATACCATTTTATGCAGTGCAATCCTATGCACACTTACCCAGAGGTTAATCCTGTAGAGTTCAATAAAGCTTGCTCCCAAAAAAGTGTGCGCAGAATTGCAGCCTGAATTGTTTATCATAGATATTTTTAATAAACACATTTTTGGATGGGAGTTGGAGCACATGGGAGAGGTTTGTCATTTTAGCCCAATTCTCATTACTTTTTTACTTTCCTGAAAATAGGGATTATGCTGCTAGTCATAAACAGACAAAAAACTGTTGGATTTCCACTGGGTTTGACTTTGGTACTGTGCTAGACATTCTATTTAATGACCAAATTCTCAGCTGGTGAATAAAACTATCATTCAGAAAACAGGGTGGCTAATGAAATAAAAAAGCCAGGGTACATCCCTGACAATACTAGAAATATCTAAGGCTAATCATTTGTAAAATATTTAAAACATTTGTCCACATCTGTTATGCTATTCATGAAGTCACAGAAATGAATCTAAACTGGCAATCAGTTCTTACCATGCTTATGTATGAACGCAAGTCCTTGAAGAATCTGATACATAATATTCCTGACAGTAGATTCTGGAAACAGTTTATTCCTGTATGGGAGAAGTGGAGGAAAGAAGTTTACAGTCACATATAGGGTTTGTTATCTTCAGTTATTTTCATACAGTTGGCCCTCGGTATCTTCAGGGGATCTGTTCTGGACACCCTTGTGGATACCAAAATCTGTGGATGCTCAAGTTTTGTTGTCCCCAAAGGCAGTACATGCGCGCAGCCATGTCGCCATTATGACAATGGAATTTCAATGAGGGCCTGTGCACGTTGCCACATTACCATTAGGGACAGCCTCTGTTGTCCCTAGTGGTGGCGCAAGCACATGGCTGTGCTTCCATTAGAGACAAAGGAACTCGTGCCTAATGGCAGCACGGCCGCATGCATGCGCCAACACTGGAGACAACGGGGGCTGTACCTAACGACAGTGTGGCCATGTGCACGTGCTGCCATTGGGAACAACACAAGCTTGCCATTCACAGATCACTGAATATACGAATGGCAAATCCGTGAATACCGAGGGCCACCTGTACTTGCTGTTGTTTTGTGCCTTCAAGTTGTTTCCAACTTATGATGGCCCTAAGGCAAACTTATCGCAGAATTTTCTTGGCAAGATTTGTTCAGAGGAAATTTGCCCTTGCCTTCCTCTGAGGCTGAGAGAGTGTGACTTGCCAAAGATCACTCAGCAGGATTCCATGACCAAGCAGGGATTTGAATCCTGGTCTCCAGAATCATAGTTCAATGCTCAAACAGACTCCATTTCTATACTATAGATATGCTACAACAACAAAACAGATGAGAACAGCCACACAAGTTGCAATAATATGTCTTAAACTGCATGCACAATCAGGGTTGTTGGTTTTTTTAAAGTTTTCTTTTCTTTTAAGAATACCAGTATCGTGCTTTACAGCTCCAAGAGGCTCTTAAATGCAACTTATGAAGGATCCTACCAATAAAATCACTAAGCCTAGAATAGAGACATACATTGTACAATGTCCTTATGACAACAAGACATTCAGAAAACATTTCCTGCTCTCATTTCCAAATTTCCCAAGTTTTGCCTTCTGGTCACTAGCTGCAGGGCTGCTACCAGCATCTGGTATACTTGGGCATTTGCTTGGGTTATAGCTGGGTCCACTGCTGGAGTTGCTGGTGCTGCTTAGAGAGCTGCTAACATCAGGTATACTCAAGGAGGGACAATGAAATTGGAAAGGCAAAAGCACCAGAGGTCATTTCAGTTTATAACCCCCTCAGATTTAGAAGCATCCCTCAGCAGCTCCGCTCCTCCAAGTTCCTCTTAGGTGAGGGGATGCTTCTGCTCTATTCTCCCATAATCAAAACACCATAAATATAGTGGACCCTTGGTATCTGCTGAGTTTTGGTTCCAGACCCCCCCCCCCCCCATGGATACCAAGATCTATGGATGCTCAAGTTCTATTAAATACAGTGGCATAGTAAAATGGCTTCCTTTACATAAAATGGCAAAATCAAGGTTTGCTTTTTGGAGTTTATATATTGTTAAATATTTTCAAGCCATGAATGTTTGATTCTGTGGGTAAATAATCTGTGAATATGGAGGGCTGACTGTATGGCTTTTCATGTAATACAAATGCTGTAATTTGAGATGATGCATGCATATATTTGGTAGCAGACGGAGTTCCAACATACTGTTTAATTATAAACTTAAATTTTAAGAGAACTGTATTTCAACTGTATTGAAAAACAGCATACCTTTCTCTCATTAACTGATAAAGGTTTTCCTTCATGTATTCAAATACAAAGTACAGATTATCATTTTCTCTGATAACTTCTTTTAGTTTCACCACATTGGCATGGTTGAGTTTCTTCAAGGACTGAAACACAAGAGAAAACAAAGACTCTGTTGAATGTGTGTCCCAAGGTAAGTGAAAATGCATCCTTGTCTCAGGAATGTAACAGGAGATACTGCTAAATTTAAGTACCTAGCTGTTAAAAAAACAGACTCCCAGAGTCAAATAAGCACCAAGTTCTTTGTAAGATGCATGCTGATAAGAAGCATGTTTGCACAAACTGTTCTTCAGTAGCAAAAAGGTCCAATTCCCTGAAATAATGGCCTGTTACAGACAGGCCAAAATAAAGCTGCTTCGAGTCACTTTGGAGGTATGGTATTTCAATGATGCATGCGTCCTAAGAGTCCAAAATCTGCACCAAAGCCACGTTATAGACCTAAGGACTGGAGTGCAGCTTTGGTGTGGCTTTTGGACTCTTAGGACTCATGCATCATTGAAATACCATACCTGCAAAGTGACTCGAAGCAGCTTTATTTTGGCCTGTCTGTAACAGGCCAATGTGTGGTGTAGCCCAAGATAACATCTATCTGTGGACTTTCAACTCAGTTATGCCATCTGCGGTATACAAACTTTGGACTGGGAACACACCTTCAGATATTTCTCTTGGTGTCCTCCTAGACTCATCAAAATTCATTACGTGCCACCAATTCAGCTATCCATAATAATAGGTGATAGGAGCTTCCAATCTGCTCCATCATATAGCGAAGACTGTGAATGTGCTAGATGTTGGGTAACATTCAACTCAATTCTTTTTCACAATAGTCCTACCAGGCTGGGCAGTAGTGTTGCCACAGTCAGAGATAAGATGAGAATCTTGTGCAAACGCAGCCTAACAAATCCATAAATCAATTGAGATTTGATGACCAACAATGACCACAAAGTAGCATTCTACAGCCATGTGATGTCTACAAGTACAGGCATAAATTGGTTAAAAGTGGATTAAGTCATGTCAGAACTAAGGACTGACATAACCTTTCCAGAATGATCACATAAACTGAATCCCAGGTCTAATCTGCACAGCAGAAATAAATCAGTTTGTCATCACTTTAATTGCCATGGTTCAATGCTATGGAATTCTGTGGTTTCTAAGTTTTGTGAGATATTTAGCCTTCTCTGCCACAACAAATTACAAATCCCAGAATTCCATAGGACTGAGCCATGGCAATTAAAGCAGTGTCAAACTGCACTATTCCTGCAATGCAGATTAGACCCCAGATTTCTGTCAGATCCTATTCTTGGAAGAATCAAAATCGAAAAATTTATATGGTTAGCCCACAGTATAATTTCCCCCTTTACTTTGGTGGCTCCTCTACATTCTTTTCCTATCTACTGTTCAGCTGAGTTGCCTAGTTAAAACTACTATTACCAGCTGGCTGTATTTTACACATTCATGAAAGGCTCAAACGCAGCACCAAGGTTACACATTTCAAACAATTCAAAGTAACCCTGTACTATTTTTCAGTATCACTTAGTACACTTGCCACAGATCTCTCTGTATGGAAGGCTAGTTAAAAGGAAATTTTATCTAAAGACAGGGTAGGCTTTGACACTACACAGTCAGTTAAAAAGAGATGCCCCTCACTCCTGGAACCTTCTTCCCCCGCGAGAAAAAGCCATCACTTCTTTAACCAGCTTCAAAACGGAGTTGAAGACCATCCTGTTCAGAGAAGCGTTCCCAGGCATTGCATAATTGTCACTTGCTATTTGATGTTCTTTTGTTGCCTGTTTTATTGAATCATTTCCTGTATTGCTATGTATTTTATATGTATTATCCTACAAGAGAGGCAGGCTAGCTCCAACAGGCCTCCCTGGAAGAAGATTAACATTAAGAAGCCAAGCCCTCCCTCCAGTCCATCTCCCCTGATCCAGACCTCGGAGGTAGAGAAGAACTGCTGGCCCTCATCCCCTTTCCCTCCATCACTCTCTTCTCCTTTTGTGTCGTGTCTTTTTAGATTGTAAGCCCGAGGGCAGGGAACCGTCCAATTAAAAAGATTGTATGTACAGCGCTGTGTAAATCTACAGCGCTTTATAAATAGAAGTTAATAATAATAATAATGTTTTGATATAAATGTAAATTCTTTCTATTGAGTTGTAAAAGATGGAAGTAACAAATACCTTAACTTCTCGAAGATTCATGCATTCTTCCCAGGAATAAAATTTTCTCTTCATCCTATAAAACATAGAAGAAATTGATATCACCTACATTTTGACACCATTTGGATTCTAGTCTCATTGTGACATAAATCTGGATGAATATACAAAGGTCTATGTTTAACCAGATTGTGTGTGTGTCATGCCTGAAATTTAACATTGGCCCCATACAAACAGGCCAAAATAAACTTGCTTCAGGTCACTTTTAAGGTATGCTGTTTAAATGATGCATGTGTACAAAGATTTCAGAAGCTGCACCAAAGCTGTGCTTCAGTTCTTAGGACTGGATCGTGGCTTTGGCGCAGATTCCAGACTCTTGGTATGCATGCATCATTTAAACAGCATACCTCCAAAGTGACCCAAAGCAGCTTTATTTTGGCCTGTCTGTATGGGGCCAAACTGCACAATTACTTTTGTGTAGCTCAAGAGGTCTTTGGGCTTGTACTTCTGAAATTATAGCTTCCACTATCACATGGAAACCAACTTCTGATGCTGATAGGATTTTCAACAGCACATTATAATAGTCTGAAGATCTTCTGTTCAAAAGCTGCAGGAGGAGAAATCACAGCACCCATAGGATGTGACCAAACAGTCTTTGAAAGTCATTCTACGGCCTGTTACAGACTGCCAAAATAAAGCTGCTTCGAGTCTCTTTGGAGGTATGCTGTTTAAATGATGTATGCATCCTAAGAATCCAGAAGCTGCACCAAAGCCGCACTCCAGTGCTTAGGAATGGAGTGTGACTTTGGCGCGACCTCCAGACCCTTAGGATCCATGCATCATTTAAATAGCATACCTCCAAAGAGACCCGAAGCAGCTTTATTTTGGCAGTCTGTAACAGGCCTACATGTCAAGCAAGTGCAGAAATCTGAAAAAGTGTTTTTAGTTCTCAATTTAAACAAACAAACAAACAAACAAACATTATATATATACATTCTTTATACATATACATTCTTTATTACGGTCAAAGACCAGCAAACAAACATTTATTTTTGTTTTGGATGGCTGAGAAGACAGATGATGATAAAGTCAGAAATACAAAGGTCCTTGCTGTTCAACGTGCAGGAGCAGAACTTTACAAATTAAGAAAATGGTCTTGAAGATGTTTGAGTTTGCTTGCTTTAAATAAGCACACAGGATCAAACAATCCTTATTTCATAGTCTTGTTGAATGTCTTAAATAAGAACCATAGTTTGGAAATATTACTTTTTGGACTAGGAATGTTTCTGGAGTTTTAGTAATCTGTACCCACTAAAACATGCAGAAAACTGGGTCAGTAAGAAATGGAATAATGAACCAACTGAAGCAAAACAGAAAAAATAAACAACATTTAGGCACAAGGTCTCTGGGCCAAACATCAAAACTTGCCACGTAAGAAAATAAGCACCCTCCTTTTCATGTGTGTGTGTGTGTGTGATGTGCCTTCAAGTCATTTGACATTTGACACCACCTTTCGGCACATACAAATGCACCACTGTTGTATTTTTTCCATTTATCCATTTATTGCTGTATTTCTGAAATACGCTGCAAAAGGTCACACACTGTACACTGACTGCAGATCTACTGCAATATTAGTTGAAATCTCATCAGAAGCCATATGGTCAATTGGAGAGATAAGATTACCATATGCAGTTGGTTACGGCTAGAGGTTTTATGCTTGTGCATGTTTGCCTATATACACATGGAGATGCAATCATATTTTGCAGAATTTATTCTGCCAATAGTCAACATTTCCCATAGTTCTTTGTTAGCCAAGAGGCTATTCAGAACATTGCAGCTCACCCTAAAATCCCACTCACTTTCTCAGATTTCAGAAGGCTTTGCCTGCTTTTTTTTGGCACATTTCATGTTCTCCAGGCCATAAAAACTAGAAACTTGCTTTACAAAAAAAATCAAAAGCTGAGATTTCCAGGAACCTGGATTCTTCACTATGTTATACAGGACTGTAACAAACACACAACCATTGTTACAGCCTATCAAACATGATGAAACTCGTACGACATCTAAGTGCAGATGTCCCACACCAAGGAGTCAGATTTCCTTTCACAATTGGGTTTTTTGAAACTACAGTCCAGTGTCAGAGCAAGCAATGTTCTGTTTTAAAGTTAAAAACATGTGCATAAACCCAGAACTCAGATAAGCAAAGGCTTTGGATTCCAAGCTGATAGGGGGTTCTGGGAGTTATTGTCCAGAGGCCTAATGTTTCTGAGCTCTACAGGCATATAATGTTTACGGTGTAGTGTTCATACCATCCCCAACACACAGATGTCTCTTACCTCTTAATGGCAATCAGCTCCCCTGATTCATTACTTCTTCCCAGGAGGACAGAACCATATGTCCCATCTCCCAGCTGTTTGATAGTTGTATATCTGTTCATGATAGGTATCCTTCAGAATGCCAATTCATTTCATTTTTTGAGATGCACTTAACTGCAGCAGAAGCATTTCTTCTCAGAGTGAAGCCAGTTTTTCCGATGGCAGCACAAGCACAAAATATTGAGGACTGTACGAATGTTCTCAGGGCTCATATTTTTCAGGACTGGCTTTTGGTCTGTAAAAATATAGAGAAATTATAACCATTTTTCTAGGCTTAACTGTCTGAAGACAGCTGTCAGTCTGCAGTGTGTCTGCCAATCCTTATCTGTGTTATTCTGGGTCCACTTCAAGATAGGGGATCAAATTATGGCTAACCCTTGTACAAGGGTGTGTGTCTGCTACCAGCCAATTTTCCACATGAACTATTTGCTGCAATGTAGATTAGCACAATAAAATGATATCGTAATGGTGACAGGCACAAATCCATATGAACTGAAAAGGCTGTCAATTAAAATGACAAGAACTTAGTACAAAAACTTAGGCCGTTCAGTTCAGTACTTTTCATTGACATAAATTTCTCACAGCATCAAAAGCAGCTAAAGATTTTACTATTTTTCAAGGATAGAGACAGAAGCATGAAGTTGTCACAACATAAAGTAGACTAAAGAGTAATCTGATTCTAAGAGACTTAATATACTGGGATTATTAACAAGGCCAGCTGCCCTCAGCTCAGTTACAGAACAGAGATGAAAAAGAGACTGGTTCCTCTCTCTCATCTACCATATGTCAATCATATTCTTCATTATTAGGACAGCTCATTTACAGGAAGGTTGAATATGATCTTAACA
The DNA here is from genome assembly GCA_023333645.1 of Sceloporus occidentalis. Classification (NCBI taxonomy): domain Eukaryota; kingdom Metazoa; phylum Chordata; class Lepidosauria; order Squamata; family Phrynosomatidae; genus Sceloporus; species Sceloporus occidentalis. The sequence goes on from JALMGF010000006.1 coordinate 141,423,834, forward strand.
TCGTCCAAGAACACCACTTCCTTTCTCTTCAGTATTAACAAAAGGCATTGCAGGTAAAATGAAATACTTGGAAAATTCACATAGCACATCATTAGCTTTTCCTCTTGCTACGTGGACTCTATGTTATCCTCCATTATTAAGAGATTAGCCAGAGTTCTTGACCTACAACAGAGTGGATTTGCTATGTAAGCTGTTTACAAGTTTTCAACATATTTTTCCGTTGTCACAATGAATTTCATTTATGGAAGTCATACCTTCCTCTGTGTGGCAGAAGGTAGGCTAAGAGCAAGCAAATAAGTATTTTAGAAATTTTTTAAAACACTAAAAAGGTTTTAAGAGAAGGTTGCTAGAACCATAAACTTGCCATCTGCTTTTGAGCAAATGCATACATCATGAAACTGTACATACATACTGTTCTAGGCAGACGTAATGCATGCCATTATTTAATTCAGATTTAATATTAAAATTATGGCCATTACTTATTTGCATATTTTCTTCTAATATTTGTGTCAGCAGAATTGCAGTGTGGTGAAGGGACGTCTCTTCCCTGCAGTCTCATGGTACACTTTAGAGGCCCTGAACAAAGTCTCCAGAGTACATTTACAGGCAGCGCAGAGGGTTGCAGGTGGGAAATGAGAGGAAAAAACTCCTGTTGCACCTGTGCCATCCTGGATTTAGGCTACAGTATGTACATGCATATGGAAGCACATGCAAACAGGCTGGTGTCCAGAGCATGTACAGTGGCTCTTGACACAATTAGAGGCATCCCCAGTAATGAGGGTGAGAGCAGTTTTAACATGGCCACTATGTGTTATGAGGATCAGTGATATTTTATTCTGCCAGGACAGAGTGTACGTATTCCTTATCTCCCATATGTTCTTTAAAGTGGAAATCCTCATATCATGAACTGTCTGCACATCTATGCTGAGATGCAACTGAACACTGATGGAGCAGAATGTTCTCCACTGCTTGCCTTTGCAACCCTTGTTTGGAATCCCATTCATGCAACAAGGGCTGCATTTGCACCGCAGAAATAACCCAGTTTGACATTGCTTTAACTGCCACGGCTCAATGCTATGGAATTCTAAGAATTGCAGTTTGCTATGGCACCAGAACTCTCTGGCAAAGTAGGCTAACTGTCTCACAAAACTACAGATCCGACTTTCATAGCATTGAGTCATGGCAGTTAAAGCAGTGGCAAACTGGATTATTTCTACAGTGCAGATGCAGCCAGTCCCAGAAGCCTCATTGTGGGCACTTCCACGGAGCAGCATTTGAGCACATCTGAGACTCAAAAAGAGCATTGTACATCTCATGTTTAAAGAACCTCCACCAAAATTTTGATAAATGCATATTAGTCACACTAATGTTTGAAGAACATATTTCAGTATTTGAATTCTAAAAGTGCTACAAGGACTTAATATGAAAACTGAAAGGACCATCATCTCTAAATTAAGAAGTGAAAAAGAAGGATTTATCTTCAGAGTGTTAAATGCTCAGGTCTTTCTTTCTGGTCCCAAGCAAATTCATTTATTAGAAAGTTAAGGACTATTTGTTTAAATGAAACTTCCAAGTCTTCAAAGAGATCTACCTTAGACCATCTTGGAATATCTAGTACTATATGTAAATCTGAAGAACCTTCAAGTGAAATTGGTTACAAGAAACCAGGGTCTGCTGATTTACACGTACCTTTGAAATAGCTACTGTCAAGAGTCAATGCAGGAGAAACAGAGCCCAATCCCATCACAGATATTTGCATCAGGAGGAAATCAGGAGAAATAAAGAAGTAGGTTACCTTCAGGTGAGATATACTTTAGCAAAAATGTAGAACACAATAATCTTAATTAAAAACACAAAAAGCAACAACATCCAGTGCTTTAAGATTCCAGAAGAATTTAAAAGAATTATCGCTGATGTTAGAGAGATACAGTTTTACATAATGAGAACAATGAGTCTTTCACAGTGGCGATTGAAAGGCTTACATAGTCCCACTTTGAATATTCATGTCTTGATAATAGCTGGACTCAGGTATATGGCTGTGTTTAATTTTGGGGCTGTACAAACAGCCCGTTCGGTGGTGGCTCTGTGCCGCCCCTGGAAGTGCTGAGTTGGGGCAGCCGCATGCCACGCCCCCAACCCGGTGAAAGTAGAAGCCGCAAACCGCAGCTCCTATTTGCACTCTAGAAGGGGCACCATAAGGGCCACAGTGTGGCCTTATGATGCCCCTTATGCAAATGATGGATGTCATCATGGCGCGCACTATCTGAACAGGCATGAAGTAGGGTTTCTGACCGTGTAAACAATGCTCAGCCCCCACACAATCCTAGTTTGGGCCCAGGCCAGCACAAATCCAGGCCCTTAGTTACCAGTAAGACATTTTACAGCTGAGGAGGAGAATGAAGAGAGATGGGTTTCATATCTTAACTGGAAATTATACATCTAACTGGACTTTTGCAAATATCATCCTTGCCTTACCTGAACCCGTCTGAAAAAAGGGACAGTTATTAGTATGTAGTCTCATATCTGTCAGGTGTGGCTACAGAGACAAGCTTCGGTCTTATTTCTGAACTCCAGGCAGGTGCAATTCTGGCTCTTTAAAGAACCCAACTACAATTTACGATACACCTGCAAAGTATTCAGGCCTACAAGGTACATTATTTGACAGCCCTCAGGGAACCACCTAAAACAGGAGGTTACTTGAGACCCTAGACTCTCCCTTCCATAAATAGCAAGCGGGCTCTATTTGGCTTTATGTGTCCCAAGGCATACTTAAAATACCCCCTTCTACCACATACAGTAAAGATGAAGAGATGGTACAAGCTCTTTATCTTAACCAAGGCTCTCTCTCCTACTCATGATTTTGATAAGGCAACATGAAGTATTCTTGGTTTGGAGGCATGCAGAAGAGAGTCAGACAAACACATACTGTTCTAGTAGAGTTGCTGAACTCAGTATTCCTTAATGAAAAACTCTTTGGGTAACTTATGCCAGACAAATCTTTCAACTTACTATTCTCAAACCTATTTATTTTATGTATCTTGTACGCTGGAAAGAAAAATAGCACCTTTCATTGTAATCATCACAAACTGGAGAAACTTAAATCAAGTTTTAGAGGACTGATTCTAAATTCTTCCTCTGAGACCCTTTCAAGTATTTTCTAAACAATGATGCAAATCTGACCACTAAACCATGTAAATTTATATCCATATAGAGTACAATTTGCACTATATACAAAAGGATAGCATCTAGAAAGATAGACAGATAACATGTTCTAAAATTAGTAACAACTTAACAGAATACTCTACTGTTAATTCCTGTTATTCTGGATACCTACAACATCCAGACTATTTTTTAAAAATACAAATACTAAGTTTCTTTTAAGAAAAACATGTTAGTATTAAAGAACATAAAATCCAATTTTAGATTTTAAAAAAATATCAGCTATCTTCAAAGTACCGTCAACAAATCACATCTGAAAGCCACACTATGTAAACGAAGAAGAAGCAAACTCACAATTATTTTTGTGTCTTCCCCACAGAACCTACAGGGCCTATGTAACGTTCTACGTAATGAAAATGTCCTTGCATGCTGTGAATTTTAGGCCTCTTCTAGCGGCATCTAAACTTTGGAAAGAAAAAAAATGTCACTAAGAATCAAGATGTAAACAACGCACAAAGTTTCCACCCTCCTTTTGTTCCTTAGCCAGGCCCGGAAACATGACTCAAGTCCTGAGGATCCTGGACATTAAACAAAATCCGAGGATTAGCCTGATTTGCTAAAGCTTCCTCAGATCTGTCATGTCTGGAGGATGATATCTTCAGCCCCTGCCAGTGCTGCAGAGGAAGTCCATTTAGGTCCACTCTCTTCTGCCTTTTGGGAGCTCACACATCCTGCAATTGGGGAAATCCAGTCTTTTGTTAAGTGGGGAAGAAAACGTTGCATCAAAAATGAATTGCAGGGCCAATACAAACCATGCTGGTGGAAGTCATGGATTCTTCCATCGGAAGGAAGCCACAGTTGAGACAGACTCAGTGCAATCGGATGGGCAAGGAGGAGGTTTCCGCCACCCAGACAGAAAAAACACACACAAAAGGAAAAAGACAGCCACATCACAGGGAGAAGCTGGAGCTTTCCCTGGTGAAAAAAGCTCAGAGGCTCCCTCTAATGGACTTTGGGAAGGCAGGCCTGGAATATGTACAAAAGCAGCCCACGTTCTACGCAGACGTGCAAGATGTTCAGTGCAAACAAGCTGAAACATATGGCAAGGCTTACTGGGGTTTAGCCCCTCAGTGGGGTTCAAACACAGCATTTAACTAAGGTATATAAGAACAACAACAGAGTGACAGCCGTTGAGCTGAGCAACTCCTGTCAACATAGCTTGGCCTTGAAGGAATAACTCTCAGATCCAGGACTATTGGCGATGCAGAGAAATACAATCACACGCCAAATCCACAAAATGCTGATACCTTTATTGGATAAACTGAATTGCACAAAATACATGTCACAAGCTTTCAAAGCTCACTAGCTTCTTCATCAGGGAAATTAATACGTTATTATACAGGAGGGGGAAAACGTGTTAGTCACAAACCTGCATTTTGTGAAGACGTGGCTGTTTTCAGTTCAGGTGGTATTGGAGAGAAATCAATGCAAGCAGCCCCTCTCCTCCTCCTGGCCATGTGCACACTCTAGCACATAAGATAAAATTTAAATCCCATTAGGAAGGCAAAGAAAGATGCTCCTCTTGAGTTCCAGGGACCAAAACACACTGCAGAAATAATCTAGTTTGAGACCACTTTAACTGCCCTGGCTCAGTGCTAGGGAATCCTGGGAATTGTAGTTTATGGTGGCACCAGAGCTCTCTGACAGAGAAGGCTAAATGTCTCACAAAACTACAATCCCCAGAATTCCCTAGCATTGAGTCAGGGCCATTTAAGATGTCTCAAACTGGATTATTTCTACAGTGTGTTTTTGCCTCAGTCAGATCAATTTGAATTGTTTAGGCAAGCTTGAACCTCAACAACACTCATTGTAAAACAAACTGAGCGCTACATAGTATCTACAGCTGAAGGGTGACATTTATGTATACCATCAATAGAGCACCAGCTTGGTTAGTGGTTTGAGCATTGGACGACAACTCTGGAGATCAGGGTTCAAATCCTGGTTCAGCTATGGAACCTCACTGGGTGACCTTGAGTGAGTCATACACTCTCAGCCTCAGAAAACCCCATGACAGGTTCACCTTGGGGTCGCCATAAATCAGAAACAGCTTGAAGGTGTACTACAAGACCATCAATACCACCCTGGATCAATCAATGACCAGAATTGAGACTGAAGTCAAGCAAACAGAAGATTAGGACTGGGAAGGACAGCTGTGAAAGAACTAGACAAAATCCTGAAGTGCAAAGATGTAACTCTGAACATTAAAGTGAGGTTCATCCAAGCTACTGTATTACCCATCACCATGTACAGGTGTGAGATCTGGACAGTGAAGAAAACAGATAGAAAGAAAATCAACGCATTTGAAATGTGGTGCTGGAGAAGAGTGCTGAGCATACTGTGGATAGCCAGAAAGTCAAACAAATGGGTACGAGAGCATATCAGGCTTGAGTTCTCCCTGGAAGCCAAGATGACCAAACTGAAGCTGTCATACTTTAGCCACATCATGAGAAGATATGACTCCATGGAAAAGAAATGCTAGGAAAGATAGAGGATAGCAGAAAGCAAGGAGGCCATAGCCCTGCGCCTACAGGACCTGAGCAGAACAGCTGAGGACAGGGAGGCTTGGAGGTGTCTCACTCATGTGGTCTCTATGAGTCTAAGTCGACTCAAAGGCAGTTAACAAACACCACTTGGCTTAGGCTAGCCACTGGAAAGTGCAGACCGAAACATCTGAAGTGACCATGGCTGCTTCAGCAGAATAAGAAAAGATGATGGGAGTCTTCCCATAGGGATTTACAAATTAAGTCCAGTAGAGGCAAGAGGAAAGTGGAGGCAAAGAGATGGAGATGCATTTACAGTCAGCCCTCCTTATCCACAGATTCTTTTAGCCAAGTATTCAAGCATCCATGGTTTCAGTGTGTGTGTGTGTGTGTGTGTGTGTGTGTGTGTGTGTGTGAAACCAGTGGGGTCCCACAGGGCTACGTCCTGGGCCCAGTGCTATTCAACATCTTTATCAATGACCTGGATGACAGAATTGGGAGCATACTTATCAAATTTGCAGATGACACCAAATTAGGAGGAATAGCTAATACCCCAGAGGACAGGATCGAGATTCAAAATGACCTGAATAAACTAGAAAGCTGGGCCAAAGCTAACAAAATGAAATTCAACACAGAGAAATGTAAGGTATTGCACTTAGGGCGGAAAAATAAAATGCACAGATATGGGATGGGAGACACATGGCTGAATGAAACTACGTGTGAAAGGGATCTAGGAGTCCAAGTAGACCACAAGTTGAACATGAGTGAACACTGCGATGCGGCAGCTAAAAAGGCCAATGTTATTTTAGGCTGCATCAATAGAAGTATAGTGTCTAGATCAAGAGAAGTAATAGTGCCACTGTATTCTGCTTTGGTCAGGCCCCACCTAGAATATTGTGTCCAGTTCTGGGCACCACAATTCAGAAAGGACATTGAGAAACTGGAGCGTGTCCAAAGGAGGGCGACAAAAATGGTGAAGGGTCTGGAAACCATGTCCTATGAGGAACGACTTAGGGAGCTGGGGATGTTTAGCCTGGAGAAAAGAAGGTTAAGAGGTGATATGATAGCCCTGTTTAAATATTTGAAAGGATGTCATATTGAGGAGGGAGCAAGCTTGTTTTCTGCTGCTCCAGAGAACAGGACCCAATGGAGCAATGGATGCAAGCTACAGGAAAAGAGATTCCACCTGAACATTGGGAAGAACTTCCTGACAGTAAGGGCTGTTTGACAGTGGAACACACTCCTTCCTCGGAGTGTAGTGGAGTCTCCTTCCTTGGAGGTCTTTAAGCAGAGGCTGGATGGCCATCTGCTAGGGATGCCTTGATTGGGATTTCCTGCATGGCATAATGGGGTTGGACTGGATGGCCCTTGCGGTCTCTTCCAACTCTATGATTCTATATATACACACACTAAAAAGCAATCCTTGATTGTCATTTAGTTTTTTGTGGGTTTTTTGGGCCATGAGGCCATGTTCTAGAAGGGTTTATTCCTGACATTTTGCCAGCAGCTGTAGCTGGCATCTCAGAGATGCTGGTGAAATGCCAGGAATAAACTCTTTCAGAAAATAGCCTTATAGCCTGAAAACCCCACAAAAAACTATGGATGCCGGCCATGAAAGCCTTCAGCTTCACACTGGACACCATTTTATTATCCATTACCTTTAATGGCAATTGAGCATCTATGGATTTTGGTATCGTTGAACCAAACCCCAGAGGACAGCAAGGGCCCACTGTAGTTCAGTTCCATTTACGGTATATACTCAACTGTAAGTCGATCTCATGTCGGTCGAGGGCAGGTTGTGGGGCTGAAATTATGGATTTTGAAATGGCCAGTGGATAAGTGGAGGGTAAAACTCAAGGGGGCTGTAATGCAGGTTGCAAAAGATGAAGCAAAGGAAAACAATGCCAAAGAACTTACAAAATGCTTATCCTAAAGGCTAGAGGATGAGAGTAGAATGGAGTGAAGGGCTTCCAGGGCAGGTTAAACTCTTGCCTTTCACCAGGGGTTTTTTATATATACTATATATACTATATATATATATATATATATAATGTAAATGGGGCTTATTTCCTGTCAGCCTGAGACTCCTGGTCTGTGTACGTTTTTGAGAACATCCCCTGACTTTCTCCAGTGGAATAAGTTCTCCTACGACATCCATTCCTCCAGGGCTGGGAAAGAAGCAGGGAGAGCGGGCTGGACTCTGCCCGTTCTGCCTTTGGCTGCTGGTGGTGAAGCAATACCAGTGAGGCTGACTAAATGAGGATGGCCCTGTCCACAAGGGCGCCTCGTCGCCAGAGAGGCAGGGCTGGCGAACACATTTAAATACATTAAAGCGTAACTCATTTGTGTGTGTGTGACATCTGTAATTCAAAGGTATGGTTTTACCGAACAGTCCCTTTCTGTCGCAGCTGTTGCCGTTACATTCCGCGACGTAGACAGACCGAGACATTAGGGTTTAGGACTCTTGAGGACTAAATCCGTTACCAAGGCGCCAGTGACGTCACTGGGGCTCAGGGAAACCATTTGCTCAGTTCAGAAATTAGAGCCTCCGAAGAAGCACGCTCCGCTTCCTTCCAAACTACAAGCTCCATGATGCACCGCTGCCACGCACGCGATGCCCCTGACGTAGCAGCCCCGACCAATCAGGGCGCAGCGAGCGCTTAGAACGCTCCCGGCGTCCATTACTAAGGCGCCGGTGACGTCACCGGAGCTGACGGCGGCCATTTGCTCGACGTCGGCAAAAAGAGCCTCCTCCGAAGGAGCAGCAGCTTCCCCTTTCTTCCAAACTACAAGCCCCATGATACACCGCCGCGACGCATGTGACGCAGCAGCTCCGACCAATCAGGGCGCAGCGAACGTTCAGAACGCTCCCGACGTCCATTGCACACCCCGTACATTTCCCAGTTAGCAGCGTTAGCGGGAGCACATTCTCCGCGCGTTGCCTCCTGGGAAGTGTAGTTCCCCCTCCCCGTCCTCCAACGCGCGTGCGCGGGCTCCACTCTGGCTCCGCGCTTCCTCCTCGGCTCCGTTCAGTTTCCTCGGCAGAGGCTCGTGCGCTCGTCGGGACGCGCCCCCCTGCAACGCTGGGCAAAATGGCCGCCGTACGCCGCGCTCGCAGTGACTCCCGCTGCGTGGTCCGCTTCTCCGACCGAGAACTCTGCTAAGTCTCTCTCTTCCCCTTTGCTTGTTACGGGAGGATAAGGAAACTAAACCAACCGACACAGAGGAGAGGAAGAGGAGGGGGAGCAGCTCCCTGAAATAATAAGCCTGACACGAAAAAGAGGGTGGGGCCGGCCGCCTACGTCACCAGCAGCGTCTCGAGGACGAGCGTTGAACGCCTCAGCATGGTAAGAGGAGGGGAGGAGGAAGGCGCGTGACTGGTGGGAGGGGCCCTTGTGCTGGCGCGTATGCTCGCGACGTCCTCCGCGAAGCTCCGCCCCTTGGCAGGGAGCGAAGTGGGCGGGGCCGAGAGTGATGAGGGGCGGGGCTTCAAGGCGCCACAAAATAGAGGGAGCTTTGACACTTGTTAATTAATGTGACCCACAGAAGTTGACCTGTTTGAACCTTGGCCCCTTCCCACTGCCAAGCTGTGCAGGTCTGCCCTGCTCCATTGTAGAAGGAGGGAGGGCATACCAATCTCCACAGCAGCCAGAGGGGGAAGAGGGAGAGGAAGGGAGGGCATGTCCTGGGAAAGGAGGGCCCCTGGGCACCCTGATGGGGAACTTATAATGAGGTTTTCTTGGCAAGTTCCTTCAGGTGGGGTTTGCCATTGCCCTCCTCAGGCTGAGAGAGTGTGACTTGAAAGGCAAGGCCGCCCAGTGGTCTTACACTTGGCCAGGCAGCGTTGTACTCCGTCACTCGAACCCTTAGACCACGCTGGGCCTCTGACTTAGGTCACCGCTTGTTCTTCTTCTTTTAATATAGCTTCAGCCTTTCCTTGTGAATGAAAGCTCAAAAGGTGTGTATGGGGGGGGGGGGTCCTTAGGCTGCATCCCCACTGCAGAAATTATGCCGTCCTAACAGCCATGGCTCAGTGCTATGGAGTCCTAGGAACTGTAGTTTGGTGGGACTCCAGTGCTCTCTGACTGAGAAGGCTGAATGCCTCACAAAACTACAGTCCCCAGATTTCCATAACACTGAGCCATGGCAGCTAAAGAGGGTCAGATTGCGTTGTTTCTGCAGTGGGGGTTCAGCCTAAGGACCCCCCCCCCTCAATTCAGAAGAAAGCAAGGAAAGGCTGAACCTCTTTTAAAGAAACAAAGCCAGTGTGAGTGCAGCCTCAGAAACTAAGAACACTACTCCATTTTTAAAAAAATAGCAAGCGTCTGTATACACAGATTTTTCCACTCACAGATTCAAGCATCCACGGTTCAAAACTGATTTAAAAATAAATAAATTCCAGAAAGCAAACTTTGATTTTGCCCTTTCGTATAAGGGACACCATTTTAATATGCCATTGCATTTAATGGGACTTGAACATCCATGGGTTTTCTGACCAGTGGGGGTCCTGGAGCCAAAACACAGAGATACCAAGGGCCCGCCGTAGTACAGTTGCAAGGTATGCAGAACGTTGGTAGAAATGGCTCTGCAGCCTTTAAAAGGAAGTGGGAAAGAAAGAAAGAAAACAGCCCTTCACAGTTGAAAGCCACCAGGGACTTAAGCAAATAACACAGTTTTCACTTTGTGTCTGAAAAAATGCTTCCTTTGGTAGCGTTGGCTCTCTTTGAACAGCAAGGGATGTTGCACAAGGAGGTACTGGATACCTTGTTATACAACAGCTGCAAAAATATATGTGTTGGTTTGTGACACTTGCAGGATTCTAGCCAGAGTGAACATATCGAACCCTTTCGCTCACTCACTGACATATCTTTTTGACCCCTGCCTTTTCTGATCTTGCATAGGAGGGACTCAAGATGGTGTTAGACTGCCACTTCCAGCATTTTTCTCCATTGGCTACAGTGGTTACAAAGCACAAACACTTCAGGATTGTCACATGTTTCTACCTAGAATGTTATTAGATCTAAATCTAACACTATATAGCCCTGGAATGTAGAGCTGAAGACAATGTGATTAAAGAAATGACACACAAACGGGGTGCATTACCAACACTGATTTATCTACATTATACATTAGTAGTGTGTGGGGAAAGTACATGAACTTCGGTACCTCAAGGGATACTTTCTTGTAACAGTTGGTTGGTTTTATATCATATTTGACAAAGTTGGGCCCTTTCCTCCCGACAGAATTATTTCAGCTCAATCACATTTGAGGGGCTCCTTGTATGAAGAACTCACTTTGGGACTTACCTCTGCGTTTAGTCAAAAACGTACAGGGCTTGTGGTTAAAACTGTGGGTGTGGAACTAATAGATGTGTTCTTCTTTTTTTCCACCCTCACCTTACCATTGCAACTACTAGTTATTATCAAGGACTCTTAACCTTCTCCTGAACTATTGTGTAAAGCTGTCTTACACAGTGTCTTTAAGCAATGGCTGCATTGCTTATCTTTTGTAGTCGAAAACTCAAAAAGCAAGTTGGGGTTTTCTTTTTGGAATTTTATTTCTTTATTTTTGGAGAATATTTTCAAACTGGACGGTTGACTCGGTGGATGGAGGGCAGATTGTACACTTTCCTACACAGAGATAGTGACATTGGTTGGAGAAGTTATGAGAAATTTATGCATATTGCACTTCATCAGCGAGGGAATATGTACATCTTCCTACACCACCGAAGGGGTGCAGAAGAAAATGACAGAGTCCTGAAACATTTAGTGAATCTCAAAGTGGTTGCTTCTGTATGTTCTTGCTATCCATTAGTGCGAAAATTATATTGGCTCAGCTGCAATGAATGATCTGATATATCTGCATGATTTTAGGATACTAACATGTGATTTATTCTTTATCAGGCAGAAGGTGAAGAAGATTGTCACTCTGACATGGTAAGAGTGGATGATAATGAAAGATCTGGTGAAACAAATCTTCAGGTATGGTTGGCATGGAGTCATCTCTACTCTTGTTATTCAATCTTTTGGTTTGTTTTAGTGTTAGCACCCTTGTCCCAATTAGCTCTTGAGGCAATGTTGAAGTGTTTGATAACATATTAATCTATAAAGTTTTTATAGAGAATTAAGGCAGTAAAGTAAATACTTTATGCCGTTGGAAGAGAACTCCTTCACAGGTCTCAGTCCAGTTTCATTCATCAACTAGAATAGATTATTAAATAAATGGAAACTTGGTAAGTTGGCACTTACATAGCATTGATTTAATAGGTCTACTGTACTTGAGATTAACAGTTGGGTTCAGACTACAGTCTGTTGTAATTCTTTGTTTCTTTCTAATCTAAAAACTTTAAATACTGACATTTATATTGTATATTGGTCATTCTTTAATGAATTAACGGTAGCACTTCGTGAGGAGACGTTTCCTTTTTTTGTTACATTTTTAATGAACTGATATATCTTACTGTCTGAATGTCACACCTGTTCCATGCATACCTGCAGGATCTGGAGCCTGTTCCAACATGTTTACTTGCTGTATATTTAAAATGAATGGTTTGCCATTTAACAAGGACAGTGATTAGTTGAGAAGTTAGGTCTGTATTTTTCAGCAAGTTAAATAATCAAATAGGACAGTTTTCATTAGGTGAAAGTACTTATTTGAAGAATGCCTGCTATTCCCCCAAACATGTCTTCACCAAATTTACTCAGAAGCAACAATTTAACTCAAAAGCAAGAAATAGTCCAAATTCTTCATTGCCTAGACCTTGCATGCTCTGAAAGAACTTGCCAACAGCCTAGGTTGGCTTGAGCCCTTTGTACAGAAGATGCCACATTGTTGGAGCCAGCTTACTGACATTTCCGCTAATTTTTATGTTTTGATTTTGTTTGGTTTGCCAAGAAGTACTAGATCCTATTTTGTTTGCTTCCAAAATTGGCCTGGGAAGGTCCATGACTTTGTTAACAAGATAGTTTCTCAATTGATGAGTCGAATCATAGGTACAAATGGACTAAAATTCAGCTGAGATTTTTTTTAAAGAGAGTAAAATACCAAGAATCTTTTCCTACATGTAACCAAGAAGAAATCGTTTAAGTACTTCTCAGTTTTGAGGTGCACATCATTTAATCGCTTGTATGTAGACACGTCTGCCCAACTGTTGGACTTAGTTTCTGGATTTCTAGGCAGAGCTGCAGATGTTCAGAGCACAGTGGATGTTTGAACTTACCCCAGGGGTGAGCTCTACAAATTTGGAAACTCGATCCTGCAGAACATCGGCAAGAGGTTCAGTAAAGGCTGTAGATTCCAAAGGAAAGCTGGAACTAGCAAAAGAGGAAAAGGTAAACAACATGATCTTCTAAAACTATAACGTTCATCTCCAGTGGGCTAATGGAATGTTGTCACTGAGGGCAAAGCATGGGCTATATCTTTTCTACTTCTGTCTTACTACTGTGCCATCTCTTACTGTGTTCACACTCCGTTTTGCCTGCTGAATTAACAAAATACAAAAGTAATGCTCTCTCAACTTTAGGAAATAGAGAAAAATTTGTAACACAGATATTTGGAAGAAGTTAATCTGATGTCCTAGGATGCTTATCTGGATTAAGTTCATTTAAGTAAAAGGCACAAACATGTTAATGGAAGATGGAGAGCAGATACTAGATAAAACTGTTAGGAATTATAGTAACTAGCCTATACAATACTGAAAAACTTGATTCACTTAAGAGAATTTGGCCTCTGAGGGAAAGGAAGATGGAAACACTTATATTTGCATCTCCTGCCACTTTCTTTTTTTACCATGGCTTTTTCATTTAGTTCTGTAGAAAACTCTTGCAAAGTGAAGTTTTGTCATTAAAGACACACAAATTGCTGAGAAAATTTGGTGCAATTTCACTGATACGTTTGTGCTTGTATTGCAAAAAAATGGCCAAAATGATAGAGCTGTAGTGTGCTCTCTTTTATAGCAGCTGATTTCTGGAGCTATCAGGTACCTGCTTTCTTGTTTAATAAATTGCAAATATTTTGCTTGAGGTGCAGAATAATAATCTACAAGATGTTACTACTTTTCAGCAGATGCCAGGCATCCTGACAATGGCAATTCAAATGTTCATCTCAGTCTTGGAAAATTTAGTGTTAAAATCCATAGTGGCTTAATGGTTTTTGTATACTGAGATTCTTTTCTTTCACACAAGATGAATGGGACAGAAACCAGTCTCAAAAGTGCATGGAGAGTTTAGTGCAAGTTCACAAAAAGAGCAGAAATTCTGATAAGGTACCCCCCCCCCAAAAAAAAAAAAAAGCTTTTGTGTGCCTAAATTTTACTTTTAATGCCAATGAGGCTTTGAGTTGTGCTATATTTCATAACAGACTAATAACGTTATTTTGCTTACTTGTTAGAGATTCTTAAACAGTTGACTACTTTTTGTGCAGGCGAGAGAACTGTTCCTGAAGGCAGTGGAACAAGAACAAAATGGGGCTCTTTATGAAGGTAATCTACTATTTGCATTTTAATCTCACACAGAAAGTTCCTGGACCATAACAGTACATGAAGTGAAGGCATCAGCTACTATAGTGAAAATCATTTTAAATGGGAATTATTAAGAGAAATGGGAATTATACATTTGGTTGAAAGGTGCTGTTTAAATACATACTCTTACGCAAGAGAAACCATTAATGACAGTTTAGAAGGCCAGGAGTGCCTTGTCTAGAATATTGGTTTGGCAGAGATGAATATTTAAAGTCCTGCTCAACCATATAGTTAATTAGGTAGCTGGGGGGATGTCTCTCAGAGTATCCTACCTCACAGGGTTGTTGTGAGGATTAATAAATTTATTGTAAAACACTTTGCATTTTGAAAGGTACTGTACAAAGAAATAATAACTTACTGGCCTACTCACTTTGAAATAGGCATTGGTATATATGAAACCTGAAGAGATTTACTGCTGCCTTCTATACTAGGGTTACACAGGAGCCCTGGTGGCGCAGTGGTTAAATGCCTGTACTGCAGCCACTCACTCAAAACCATAAGGTTGCGAGTTCAAGACCAGCAAAAGGGCTCAAGCTTGTCAGGCTTCCATCCTTCCAAGGTCGCTAAAATGAGTACCCAGATTGTTGGGGGCAAATTAGCTTACAGTTGTAAACCATTTAGACACTGCTTAGGTGGTATGAAGCGGTATATAAATGAAGCTTGTTTGCTTGTTTGTTTGTTTATACTGGTATGAAATATCAAGGAGCTTGTGCCAGTAAATAATTTAATCTTTACTTGTATCCAAGAATGCCTGAGATACAGAAGGTTAATGCACTAGGCTATGAGTTACTGAACTGAATATGTTTAGAAACCCAGCATCTGTCAGTGATAGATACATTTTGTTGACAGTGGTGAAGTAGATTCATTTCATAGCTTAGCAAGCTCTCCCATGCAACTTCCTTAACTGTTTAACAGTTAAGGAAGTTGCATGGGAGAGCTTGCTAAACTATGAAATGAATCTACTTCACCATGCAGCTGAAACCACTAAATGTGTACATTTCAAAGGAGCTTATTATGTGAAGACTGCTTCATATGGGGAAAGGCTATTAGGTTGAAAAGTCCAGTAATACCTCAGTATTGCTTAGCAAGAAGGTCAATCCCTAAATTAGGATTATGTGGAATCTGTGGCTCTCCAGATGTTAACTCGAGTTTTCATCATATGACTCTATCTTGGCCAGTGATATGGGCTCAGGAGAGTAGCAGTTCATCAATATCTGGAGGTACACAGGCTTTTTACTCCTGCGCTAAATTGTTCTGTAATTTGAAATCTGACTAAGCAATTCATTTAAATAGGTAATACTGTAAACTCAGTAGGAAAAAAGGAAAATCAGGCTACTTAATCCTATTCGTGAAAATTGCATCTAGTTTGTTTAAATGTAAAGTCTGTTAGGAATATTGCGATGTACTTATTGCTATAAAAATAGTGAATGTTCACATATATTTGCTCCTGTATTTCTTTGATTAATTGAAGGTGTGCTGGTTCTGTAAAGTTAACACTGCTGGTCTATAAGTAATAATAAAAAAACTTTCAAAAATTCTTGTGTGTGAATAACTTAGTTTTGCTACAGGAAATAATGGGATGGTAATACAGACACAGTTGGCCCTTGTTATCCGCTGTGGTTTGGTTCCAGGCCCCCCTGTGGATACCAAAATCCGTGGATGTTCAAGTCCCATTAAAAACAATGATATAGTAAAATGGAACCCCTTATATAAAATGGCAAAATCAAGGTTTGCTTTTTAGAATTTATATCTTCTTTGAATTTGCAAGCAATGCATGCTTGAATTCATGGATAAAAAGTCTGGATAAGGAGGGCTGACTGAACACATTTATGACAAAATGCTTTTGAACTGTAGAATGTTTTCTATAGAGCCAAGATTAGGAAGATGTACCAATACCAGGAGCATATAGACATGTTTACACCATATATCTTCCACATGGAAAGTTAAAGGAAAAACATACATTTTTGTGGCTCTATAGAGGAACCAGAACTTTAAAAAAACTACTTCTTCATATTGGGATGTATTCACACAATGTGAATCACTAGTTGCTGTAATAGAGCTGACTTCTATAACTTTGCCATACTGCTCTGCAAGATGCTCCATGCAGTTTGGATTTATGAAATCAAAATTTCTTCTGCACATATGGTGTGTTATACTGCATTGAAAAGTCTTCTCTTCAATATAGGGACAGTAGCATAACAACTTTTAATAATAATAAACAAATTATTCAGCCAGTTGCTGACTTGATCCAGACAAGGCCCACATTTAATGACTTGAATTTGGAAGTGTTACTGAATTCTTAAATTGTTCTACACCAGATAATACTAGTAGAATAAATTACAGAGGCCAGCTATTGCTGAAACTTAAAACAGGCCAAAGTGGCAGGAGAACATGGTGCCAAACTCTGGAGAAAACCATTGAATCAGTAGACTAGAATTTCAGAGGTACAGTGGTATTTGGCTAGGTAAATGGCAAATGAGGCAGAGACAGTGACCTTAATAATGGATAAAATCAGCCTTTTTCTCATTCAGAGTGAGCCACCACTGAGGAAGTTTTCTGATTTGAAAGATCAGGCCAAGTATGTCAGGAGTGGAGAGTAAGGATGGATTGAAACTGGAAACTACAGAGTTAAGAAACAAATAGCTGTGACAGAAAGCAAATGTTGGGAGAAAGCTATTGCCTCCATAGGCAAGATCTCAAAAGAGGAGGCAGGATGTGGAAAGGGTTGTGTACAGTATTAATAGAGATGGATGGAGTTCCACAGCACAAAACTCAGACAGTAATTCTTAGTGAAGGCAGGATCAAGTGTGCCCAAAGCAAATTGAATATAAAAGGCTGCCATCTATTTCAATAATTTGTAAGTTGGATTTGCAGTCTCATAACTCCTTGGGGATTCATGTTTATGGCCATTAACAACTGATCATGACTTTACCTTTTCAGTCCAGCAGTACTCCAACTGAAAGGTTTCTAAGGCACTACAAAAGGGGCCCTGGGAAATGAAGTCTGCAGTGTTTTACTGGTTGCAGTGCACACTGAGTCAAGCGGTTGTGGCAGCACTCCAGGGGTGCCTCCAACTGCCTATTCTCAATGTGTCCCATAACTAGGAGAGTTCTGCAGATGTCATTCCCCAGTGCCTTGATCTACAATGCCTCAGAAATCGTATGGTTAGGTTGCTATCAGGCTGAAAAGATGGATGGGCAGGCAGTAATTACATTTGATGATTCAGGATCTTGGCCACAGCATATGTATGCTGCATTTATAGTATAAACTTGTGTGAATGGATTGAGCAGGCGGGCTTGAGCAAAAAGACTTCAAACAAATACACGTCAAACAAACCGTCACCTAATTGCTTGTTGTAAGTTACTATTTTTATGAAGGAGCTACATTCATAAAGAGAACAGAAGAGCCACCCTGTCTTTTGAATGAGAAAATTTAATTTCATTCTCTTTGCATCTTCATTTGCCATTGACTTGATGGAACATAGCTCTTTGGTACCCCAGCTCTAGAAATCTTGAAATGTCTTGTTCTATCTTAGGTTCTCCCCTATTCACTCTGTTCTAGACTTTACTACCTCCTTTGGTGGTAAAATTAAAACCACATTCTTTGATCTCTGTCTCTACTATAAGGCTGTTTAATCAGTGTTTTGTTCATTTGACCCTTATTTTTTCCAGTGGCTCTCCTGGTAGTATGAGTGTCTAGGTTGTCATGTCACATCAAATGGCTTTCTATCTTCTCAGTTTGGAAAGTAGTTTCCTATGCAGTATGGGGTCTGAGCTTTAAAATATTTGATTCCAAAGCCCTTCTAGGTCCATAGGACTAGTTATATGGATCTTTAGGACCATTCATTCACAGTTGAAAATGAAAGCTGGATATACTGTACATGGTGCATCAATAAATGTGGAATCTACAAGATAAGTAGATGTATATTCAACTATCTACTTAGCTCTCCTCTTTTCTACTTACGTTTCCCAATAGGATTTGCCTCGACCAAGAAAAGGAAAAGCAGATAATATTTTCCTTTTATTTCTAAATCACTTTCCTGCCCCACCGCCTCAGTCCTCAGAATATTTTCAATAAAGTCACTAAAAAGGCAGTGAGGCCTTTTTTTCTTCCCTTCCAATTGACTGCATCGTGTCATTGTGTAGTGTAAGGCATAACCGAACTGGCACCTCAGTTGAGAATAAGAAAAGGTACCACAAAATAAGTATGTGATTCATAGGTAGTTGTATAGGTTTTTTAACAACCCAGTGATTTGGGGTGCTGTTTGCCATTGACTTGATGGAACTCATCTACTCTGAACTCCACCTCCATCTCTCTGTTGCAAAGTTTTGTACTTGCACCAAAGCAAAGAGTTTAAATGGCTTTATTTTGCTCTTGTTCATGTGACTAGAGAAGTGAACAATGAAAACAAAAATACCCCCCACCCCAATTTTATGAATGTCAATAAAAAGGATGGAAATAAAGATCTGGGCTGGTTACTGTTTATTCTGTAACTTAGTGCAGGTGATATTTCTGTCATCACTGTTTTGAATGAATTAGTTTTCTGTATAGTACAACAGTAGTACGGGAACATCAGAGTTGTGTAAGAACTCTGTGACATGGTAATTTTAAAAGCACATTTTTAATACTTATTCAGTAATGTTAATACAATCCATTTAAGTAGACCTTGCCTTTGTTTCTAGCTATTAAGTTCTACCGTCTGGCTATGCAGCTTGTCCCAGATATTGAGTTTAAGATTAACTACACCCGATCGCCAGAAGTTGACAATATTGGCAAAAGCTAGTAAGTATAGCATATTTATTTGTCATTTTGTAAGCTCAGTTGCTGAAACAAGAACAGGCTGTATTTCTAAAAGCAGAACCCAATCCCTTGCAGTTAGATATGCATCAGTCTACTAAGACCATCAGGCTGAAATTCTCCTAACAGAGTCTTACTAGACAGTACACCTCAGACTCAGTAGGGATACTTTTGTGTGAATATGCTTAAAAATCACCGTATAGCTCTAAGCTTGTGCACGATTATTGGGCAGTATGCCGTGGCAGCAGTGATGTTCTGTTGGCAAGACAATCAAATCCAGTGGCATCAGGGATGAACAATCTTCCTCCCACCTGTGGTTCCTGGAGCACCCCAAACATCTAGATTGTAAGGAAATCCTCCAGAGTCAACTTGGAGGGTCATAAAGTTCTTCTTCGATTGCTAGGAGGACATTTGATTTATCCCTTTGGCAAAAAAGTACCAGTAAAACCAGTGAGATTTGTATTATAGTTTGTATTTTTTGGACAAAGCTATATGTCACATTAATAATTCACCTTTACAGAAACCAACTGAAAAATTTGTTAAATCACTACAAGATTAAAGCCCAGTTTTATGAAGGAGTTATAGATACAGCCTGAATGTTGCTTTGTTAGCAAATTTTAGCTTTGCTTCTCTGTCCATTGGTAATTAAGTAGAAAAAGGGTGGGGGTATCCCTTAATGGGGCAGAAGTTGATTTTACTATTCTGTGAACTGGTGGAAATGCCAGAGGATTAGTTGAAGGTGGCTATGAGTTGTTGAGCAACTCAAGACATATTTTCTTCACAATTCTGCTATACTATAGGCCCTCCACATTTGCTGGGGTTAGAGGCATAGGACCTCCATGAAAGTGGAAAACCTGCAAATAAAAATCCCTGCTATTTTTTTAACCGGAGAGAACACCTCTAGGTCTTCCAATGCAACACTTTGGTCAACATCCACCAGAAGTTGACCAAAGAGTTGTGCTGGAGGACCTACAAATGCCTAGAGAAGCCTCCTTTCTTGGAATTTCTAGGTCCTCCAGCATTACTTCTGGCAGTTGTTGACTACAGAGTTGCGGTGGCAAACTAGACATCCCTATATGAATCAGATTCTTGAATGATCAAATCCGCAAAAGTCAAAGCCACAAATATGGAGAGCTAACTGTAGTTATTTAGTGGTGGTGTCTGAATTTTGAGTTGCCTTAACTCAGTCACTCAGACATTTGTGGTTTGGCTATGACATAGTTACACTACAAATGCATACAGGTTAACAGGCAGTAATAGCATAAATGGCTAAATCTCTGCTTATGAAAGTCCTTGTTTTTACACCAGCAAAATCAGCACATAATGTGCAGCTGCAGTACAATCCTCTGCACGTCTTCCCTTTAAGTTTAATGGAACTCAATTCCCTGTTAAGTGTATATATGACTGCAGCCGTACAAAACATCTTGTGTTGAAGGAGTGGAATTTATCACTTTCAGTAAGTATGGGTTTGTTCCCCCCTTGGGAAAATTCGCATTAGAAAACAGAGTGTAGGCAAAGAAACATACATTATCAGAATAGTATGGTCTTGCTTAAAAATGAGCAATGATGGGCCCTGAGGTCCCTCCTGGCAGGCTGTTACATAGTTTGAGTGACACAGTTAACAAGAGCCTCTTCTGTGTCAACATCCACCAAACCTTGGGAGGATGTTACAGAAAGAGGAGGGCTGCTACATTTCTTGGTCCCATACATTGAAACCAAAATGTCTCAATAACTGCCTCTCCCCTTTCAAGTCTGTTGAGAACTATTCTCTGTATGAGAGGCATTGATTGTTGAACCTTGCACCTTGCATTGCTGGAAGTAAATGGGAAGCCATAGCTAGAAATAGAGCATCAGTGGTAGTGTGTTTGGCAGGAATTGCTTCAGTTACTATTAGGCTTTGCTCGTACTATCAGAATGTTAGTGATGGTGCAGGCGGTAGCAAGTATATTGATCTTGCCAGCACCACTGAAGGGTAGGGGTGGGGATTGTGAATCTTTCCACATGTTGATGGCTTTCTTCTCCCAGCATTCCAGCCAGCATTGCCAGTGGTGAGGAATGCTGGGAATTGTAATTGAACAACGCATTGAGAGTTGTCATTGCTCAGTCTTTAGATGAAAGAAAGAAACAAAAAAAATCCTCTCTTCAACAGAAATACTGATGTCTTGCCCTTTCTAGTTTCAGACACTAGGCAGAGGTCAATTCAATTATTTCCCTTCTGGGAAGGGTTAAGAGAGATCCACAAATAAAAAGGTTCATGGAATAGTCTTACAAAAGTCCCTGTGTCTTTGTGATTGGAGTGTGAAGAGAGAGTAAAGCCATGGTTGATTCTCTGAAGCCCCAGGCTTTTAGTTGGCAGGGCTAGTGACTTTACTTCTAGCCTTCGCTTGCTTTTTTCCTCCAGGAGGAAGTTACTTTAGTCTAGTTCTTTTCACTGATCCCCACCCTTTCTCCTTAATTGATCTGGGATTGGTGCCAACTCTCCTGAACAGAAGCCATTGGCAGTTTTGCTCTTGCTCGCAAAGGAGCTAGTTTCCTGGTCTGGGTGAGTGAACCTCTATTCCCTGTTCCCAAAGGGATTGTTAAGGCCCCTTGACTCAGTTGTAATATAAACCAGTTCCTTGACTTCTGATACATACTGCCTCTGAACCAGTTTTTCTTAGTGTTAACGTTGCAGTAGACAGAACCATATGCATGAAAGTTCTGGAAAAAATATGTGAAGTTCCTCCCAGTTCATAGGAGACAGCCTTTCCTTTAAGGAACTTGTTGTTAATATATGGTAAGGTGGGCTCCAAGAACTATCTGCACAATATTTCTGCTATCTAAGCAGATTTGCCATTGTGTACTTAACAAAATCTGAGAATCATATATCTTCTTTAATAGTAGCTTTCTCTCAACTGGAAGTAAATGAATAATTTAAATATCATCTATTCTTCTGATTTTTCTATAAAGCTGATGTACTGTAAGTGCCATTGAGTGCAGTTGTGATTATTTCTGTGCAAACTTTTGTAGGATCGCCATATTAAGACTAGTACAAACTGGGTCTTACATTTTATATTCTTCCTTTCTGCATGGTATACGAACTGTAGTTAAACCTTTGCTTTCCCACTTTCTCCTTCACTCAACCAAAGCTACTTTCAGCAGCAAATTTAGCTCTCAAATAATAGTTGAGATTCAAGAAGGAGCAGAAGACATAAACAATTTATGTTTATCCCTCTAAGATGGTTATATGGTCCTTCTGGGGACCAAACTCCGCATGAGATGCAGGTGGGTGTATTATGTCCCCATGTGCTTTTTAAAATAAGACCAGAAAATGCATGGGGTTGGGAGGAGGGAAACAGTTAAGTTAGAGAAGCAGGAAGTGGTGGTGAAGTATTTAACCTTTTCTGTGCCTTCTGCTTTTGTGCTGCAGATCAGACACTATTTTTCCCATTCCCAAGTTCTAAATGCATGCTTGTAAGGGAAAAGTTTTGAACAAAGAAATATCAGGCTGACAAAGAGTTCAGTACCCTCTCTGCTATTAGCTTTCTCATCCTAGTGGCCACTCTGGAAAGATATTGTGTAGTTTTTTTGGTAATAATGTGTACATCAGCACTGTTTCTCCATATTAAAAAGGATTTCATTAGTAGAGTTCATAAGTG
The DNA here is from genome assembly GCA_023333645.1 of Sceloporus occidentalis. Classification (NCBI taxonomy): domain Eukaryota; kingdom Metazoa; phylum Chordata; class Lepidosauria; order Squamata; family Phrynosomatidae; genus Sceloporus; species Sceloporus occidentalis. Next base: position 141,446,486 of record JALMGF010000006.1, read on the forward strand.
AGAAGTAAGATGATGTAGCTGAATAATTCTTCAAGATTTGAGCTATGTTAATAACTTAATTCCCATTTTTCAAGTCTCCCTATAAAATACTGAATTTAAAAAATATAGAACTTGCATTGAAATATTGATGAGGAATTCCTTTATTAAAGTAACAAATAGCTTAAGTATAGAAAATAGGTGTCAGGAAATCAGTACCACTTTTTTGAGGAGTTTGGTGACATGTTGTATTCAAAAAGAAGCATTTATTTTCAGAACTCTGCTGCAGGGCTAAACACCATAGATGGAAGCAAATATAATTGACATGAATTGATTTCAATATAGACATGATTGTGCTGTAGTTTTTTTAGCTGTTGTATTGTGATATTCCATTGTCAAACTATAGTTTACTTTTTTAGCCTCGAAGATAACGAGGAAGACTGCAAGATGGCTGACCTTCTATCCTACTTCCAGCAGCAACTTACTTTTCAGGAATCATCAATCAAACTCTGTCAGCCTGAGCTGGATGTGAATCAGACTCATATCTCAGGTAAGAGATTATTTCATAGTAAAAATATTGTACATATCTTGGCACTAGGAGTCATGTCATGGAAAGGTTATGTTAGAGTTAAACAAACAAACAAACTCTTGCTTATCTTTTTTTTTCCATAGTGTTGCCAATGGAGCTATTGATGTATATTTTTCGATGGGTGGTTTCCAGTGATCTGGATCTGCGATCGTTAGAACAGTTATCGTTGGTCTGCAGAGGTTTTTACATTTGTGCAAGGTACAAGTTACTCATAAAGGAAACACTCTTGTATACGGCACACTGTGTTGGAATGGATATTTGTCTATGCAGAAAGAAATTTAGTTAGTTTACTGATGTAAACATCAAGCATTTTTAAAGTATCAATTTCCTTAGGTCAACAACAATAAAAAAGCAGAACTTGAATGTTAACTTTTTGGATTATAACTGCCAGAGCCCCCCATGGTGAATGGCCACTGGACAGGCTAAATTGGGGGATTCTGGGAATTGTCCAAAATGCAAATTTTCCATACTGCAAAAAGATACTTTAATTATCACCAAGTCTGTGACTTTTACTAATTACAAAAAAACCCTTTTATTGTGAAACAAAAAAAATGCATTTTTGAAAATACTGCCTTCCAAAAAATGTGTAATTTTAACATTGTTTACCTTCTGTAAATGTGAACAGTGCTCTGAACAACCTTATTTGACTTTCTCTTGAAATGGGGGTCAGTCAGTAGTCCTAGGATTTTGAAATATGAAATTGAAATAGAATTGATGCAAACAGCAACAATTTTTTTTTAAAAAAAAAACTATAAACAACAAAGAGATTTTTTGCACTGTATAGCAGGATACAAACCTTTGTGTACTAGAGTCTGATGTTATAGATGAAGTGTTATGCTAATTTTCCAGCATTCATGGGAATATAGAATTGTCAGAGAGAAATAAGGTACAAAATGAATGGTCATTGTAAGTACAGCGGGCCCTCTCCTTACGCGGGGATCTGTTCCGGATCCCCCTGCGTAAGGGAAAATCCACCTATGCTCGAGCCCCATAGGAAAAACTGGGGCTCGTGCATGTGGCAGAGTGGCGCAGGCACACGCACCATAGTTTTTTCCCCCAAGTGGCTTCTGCGTAAGCTGGAAGCCATGTGAAATGTGTCCGCACAAGGCACAGGTGCACTGTATTACATTGTGTAGTTTATGCATTTCATTTCCCTCTCACCTCACTGCTTACCACTACCATCTCTCTTTGTATTTGCCAACTTACAATAACACTTTGTTCATTTGATGATGTGGGCTCTGATCCATAAAAATGGACAAATAGAGAATGGTAATTTTCTTAATCTATCAGCTGCCCCAGAACAATTGGTTCTGCTGAAACAACTAACAACATTGGCTACTCTTCTGGAAATTATGGTGAACAAAAGTCAGTTTTCTTTAAAAATTTATCAGTATCAGTTTCAGCTTACTAATTCCTCCAACAAATAAAGCAGAATTTTGGGCAGTCCTAAGAACTGACCTTTGGCACTGTTTGGGTATGGTTGCAATTATAAGATGTGTCCAGCAAAAGAAGCTTTGCTGTGTTGCTGCTTTTTCCCTTGAATACTTTAATACGATGGGACAAATAAGTGCCTTAGAGATGTCTAATAAATGAAAAAGACTTTGGGAGGCAGTGTTATAACAGTTTTGTTACCATAAAGAAAATACAGGTCTTATTATGATTTCAAAAGTGCACCCATAATATGTAATTCATTAACATACCATTCACACCTATCATTGTGCTAACTTTTTTCCAGGGATCCAGAAATCTGGCATCAAGCCTGTTTAAAGGTTTGGGGAAGGACCTGTAACAAAGTGGTTCCTTATACCTCATGGAGGGAGATGTTTCTGAAGAGACCCAGAGTTCGATTTGATGGTAAGTAAGATAAATGAAAGTTGGAATAGTTGCAGTAAAACACACAGAATTTTGATGCTTGGAATAACTTTTTATGTTAGATTTTGAATAAGTAGTTTTGTCAGTGGATTCATGTGAGTCTGCAGAGATGCTGAACCACCCTGTGGACTCAGTAACAGGCTGGATGAAGGCCAGTAAATTGATACCAAGTCAAGACAGTGTTATTGTACAGACTGTTTTGGGTGGGGTTACACTCATCTAAAGGTAGCAGGGAGCTTGTGGATCCAAGACTGTCTTTTGCAGTCCATGTGGCTTCCATTGCCCAAAGAACCTTTACTAGTTGGTTCCGTAGTGGCATTTCCTGAATAGAGATTGTCTGGCTACAGCGATCCATACAATAACCTCCAGGTTGCATTATTGTAATGTGTTACAAATAGGATTTCCTGAAAACTGGGTGGAGGTTTTAGTATAGAATTCAGCTGCTGGTAGTCTGGCTGTGTTTTCCTAGGGAGAACCGTATTTCACTAGTTCTGAAGGAACTACAAGGCTGCCTGTTCTTTGCAAGCTTATTTGCTAATGAGGTGTTGGCCCATTAAGCCCTAAACATTTTGAGGCCTCAAAATCTGAAGCAGTGCCACCACCCATATCAGTCTGCTCAGGTATTAAGATCATGAGAGGGACCTCTTCATTGTTTTTTTCCTATAAGAAAAGAGCTCTTACATTGTTAGAAGAGAGAGCTGTCTCCGTTGGTAGAGGTGCTCCAACTTTGAAATGCCCTCCCACAGGAGGGTTTTTTTGGGGGGGTTACTGCCTTTGGCACCCTGTGAAGCTTCTGGAAGGTCCTGAGGCAAAGAAAATGGACCCACATAGCTGCTAAGGTTGTCTGCCTTCGTATTTGTACTCTACTGCTTTCCACCCAATATCTTGAATAGTCTGGCATTCCAGTATTTCCTTTACAGTTCTGAGGAAATAAGCCCTGTTGAATTCAGTGGATTTCTGAATAGACATACTGCATGTTTTAGAAATTTTAGTCAAAAAATCTGGGTATACTTATCCATGTGTCAATGTAAGCACTGTGCTTTAATGCTTATATAAAAAGGAACCATCCCCTGGTGAAAGGCAAGAGTATAATATGTCCTGGAAGCACTGACCCCCATCTACTGTGTCATCCATGCAGCCTTTAGTGTGAGCACAAATAATTATTCCTGCTAAAATTTTCTATGCTTTTTGTCATTGTTTTCCTTTACTTCATCCTTTAGATCCTTTGTCACATGCTCCTAAGCTTTACTCTCGTCTTATCATTGGGTCATATCAAAATCCATAATTTTTTTGCCAACATTTGCCCTCAATTTACTCATGAGGCCAACTTATAGTTTAGAATATAAGCTATATAGAATTGCTCTGTAAACAGAAGTCATACATTTGGATTAAGGGTAAGAAATGTTGGGAGAATCTATAGTTTACTTTTCCCCTAACATACTAAACAGAATCAGGATTTTTCTATCTACTAACTTGGTGAAAAAAATATTGTTACTTTTATTGTGGAAATGTGTTCAATAATCATTCCTAGGTATAGCTTTTGAATGTCTGAGCCATCAGAATATAAAACTAGTATCGCAAACCATATGTTGACTTGGAATTATATGACAATAATTTTATGACATATTTTTTGTGTTTGGATTTCATACACTGCTTTATTGGGTGTATTTCACAGAAAGTCAGTAGACAGATAATTTTATGTGTTGGTGGCACAAGTCCATTACAAAACAGTGTGACAAAACAATGTTCATTAGTGTTAAAGTGTATTGTAAGGGTCAAAATGACTGTTAGAGCAAGCTTAGTACATTTTGGGCAAAACTGTACTAAGACAAAAGATTCTAATGGGAGGGGGAAAATTTTAAAACCCAGGTTTCTCAGGGATTTTGTGCATCAGTCAATTTACTGAATCTTGATACAGTTTTTGATGATAATGGAAGTGAGCATATTGTCTCTCATGAAAACAGTCAAAATGTGTTTTCACCCTCTGCGGTTCTTTCTCACAGACAGAACAAATTCTGTCTGGGATAGACACTGGTAGACTTTACAAGTAACTATATCTTTAAACAGTATTTGACTGTTTTGCCTCCTGGGACCTTTTTTTAATTATCCTAATCTTTTCAAAAGGGACAGAGTCCCCTTCAACACCACTTTTAGCTTTTAAGAGCTAAAGCAAGGGTTTTTCACTCAGGGAAAGAGCACTCTCAAACACCATGGAACAATACACTTCTTATATTTGAGGGCTGCCTAGAGCATGGAGTTGCAGTTTATGAATTTGACCCCACTTGTTGACAGGGTCTTTTCAAGGTAAATTAATATTAAAGAAAAGGTTGATGATCATTATTTCACTTTTGTAGTAGAAATGCTATAGGTTTGTAACAAAAGAAAAAAAAATTGAACATTTAACACATTGTTTTGTTTGAAATATTAATTTGAAATTTATAATTTATATATTTATGGGCTAAATGTTTATTTTATAGGTGTATATATAAGCAAGACAACATACATACGCCAAGGAGAACAGTCTCTTGATGGCTTCTATAGGGCATGGCACCAGGTGGATTATTACAGGTACAAGCATTGTAAAATGAGTGAGTTAATCATTTCTCTTTCCTTTCTTCCAAACACAGTTCCTTTCTTGTAAAATCTCAGTGCTATGGAGACACAGGTGTGTCCTAAAAACGGAATTCACCTGGATTACTTGCATGTCAGTAGTTCACCGTGGTTGTACATAATACTTGGAATTGCTTTCAAGATGTCATTTAATGGTGTCATTGTACTTGTCATTTCTGAATTATAGTTCTGTTTTCAGATATTCCTCAGGTATTTAAATATATTTGGAAGGACCTTTAGTGGACATAGTATTCCACATTGTGAATGCTTCCATACAGTGTTGGGTTTAGAGCAGTGGAGGGAAAAATGTGTCCCCTTGGACCTCACTTTTAGCAGGCCCTGAAGGCTCTCTGCCTGTTCCTCAAAGCTCTCTGAAACCCACTCCCCAATTTTGGGCGTGATTTTGGCCTGAAGCCCTCTCCCGTGCATACAAACATGCACGCACACACGCCTCTCAAATACTCTTTTCCCTCTATTTCACATTCAGAACAACCATTTCCAGTAACCTTTTTGAAGAATAAATGGAGGAAAAACAAGGTATAATTGCATGCAGGGTGGGGGGTGGGCTGCAGTCCATGGGATAGGATTTCATGATGGAAAATGGCCCCAGCTCCCATGCAGTTGTCCAGCCATGATTTATAGTATGTAGATTGAAGATTAAAATGGGTTACACTAGTACTAAACCTTCCTGGTGATATATTTGCCTGGTACATTGTTGTCATTTGTGAAGTTCTGCTGAACTATGTTTTCCTGCTCTCAGTGGAGAATGTAGGAACATTGGAAGCTAACTTTTTCTGTCAGAACACTGGCTTGTCTAGCTCAATATTTTCTACAGTATCCAGCAGCAGATCTCTAGGGTTTCAGGAAGGACTCTCTTCTTTCTGCCTGGGAATGCTAAGGATTGAGCATGGAGCCTTCTGCATACAAAGTACATACTCTGCTACTGTGTAGTGTCAGGGAGAATTCAGAGGCTTCTTGATTCAGACCTCCCCCTACCACCACCAATGATGCCTATAAGCTGCTTCTCAAAAGGTGTGGCCTATGGGGACAGACACTGATGTTGCATGAGAAACTAATTGAAACCGAAAAGTACTGGTCATGCAGAAACATTTAAATGCAAGCACAAGACCCTTCAGATTCCTGCCTTGGCAGCTTGTATGTTACAATCTTTCTTTTCTTTTCTTTTCTTTTCTTTTAAGTAAGAGTAATGTAATCAATACATCTAGAAAATTTGTTCAGGGTTCTATTTTTATATTGAGAATCTGCTTCAGGTTTTGCATGTTTCTTTCAACTGGCATGGAAGGAGGAAAAATCTTCTGAAGTTAACCTTGTCTCATTTGTTAGGTACCTAAGATTCTTCCCAGATGGCCACGTAATGATGCTAACAACTCCGGAAGAACCTCAGTCTATTGTTCCTCGTTTACGAACTAAAAACACAAGGTATGTTCAACTTCTGCAACAATTAGGTTTGTTTTCCATGTGTAGAAAGGATTTGTACCAGTCACTTCTAATTAAGATTTTTAAAGTTAGGTGACTGTTGAGCCATTAGAATTCACTTTTTTCAGGCTAGGAATAAATGAAAATGAAAATAAGGGGCTTAGGTTTGAAGCCCCAGTTGTCACTAATGAAAGGAAAATAGTACAGTTAGCACTCCACATTCTCAGCTGGTAAGGGTGCAGGACCACTCCAAGTGGAAAACCCTCAAATACAGTGGGCAGCAGCTGAGGAGAAAGCCAGGCCCAGCTATGCGCTCCTGGGGTTTGTGAAGCATGCGGCTGGTGAGCTCCACGGAATGGGGGAGCATGCAGAATGCATGCCTATCAGCCAGGCAACACGTCTGCCACACAGACCTGAAGCTCAAGACTTCCGCATGCACATTCACATGACAGCTTGAAGTTTCAGGGGGGCTCATACAGAATGTGTGTCTGGTAGCCAGGCACCACCACTGCCACTCCCCCCATTTCAAGCCCAAGGCTACCGCATTAGTATGCACACAGCAAGCTTGTGCCTTGAGGATAGGAGACAGCAGTGAACAGTCCTCATGCTCATTAGCCCAAAGAGGTAGGAACACAGAAAGAGCCAAGGAGGAAAGCGGCAAGGGTGGGGCAATGACAAACTCACCAATAATTGATATTAAACCAGCTAATACGGAGGGCTGGCTATCTTTAAAGCACTTTACCTCTTGAACCAGAGTTTATTTTAACAGTCTTTTTCTTTCTGAACCTTAGAACTGATGCAATCCTGCTTGGCCATTATCGCCTGTCCCAGGATACAGATAATCAAACCAAAGTATTTGCTGTAATGACAAAGAAGAAAGAAGAGGTATACATAAAAAAAATGTTGGAGAGTAGAGGCATTCATTAATGCCACACTAGATGAAATACATGCATGTTTTTGAAGCTGTTCCTTTTACAAAAGTCCTTCAGTTTCTTTTCTAAAAGCCCCATTAAAAAAGGAAACAACTATCCAGTATAATTATGTTTCTTAAATGTGAAAAGAGTTAAAAGCTTTAAAAGCTCTTTTGAAGGGAGATATATAGAGGAAAATCCACTATAAATCTACAGGGTGAACAAATGCAAGTTTCTTCATGTGCCTTTGAATTATGGGTCATCATTTTCATCTTTTTTTGTTGATGCTGAACCAGGGAAACAGTGATGATACGCTGTGGGTTTAGGGAAAGGAATGTATTAAGAATAAATAAGTAAACAAATTACCCCATCTTTTCAGTGCAGGGATGAACAGCCTTGGAGGGAGGGACTTTGTTTTCTGTCCAAAAAACCTTTGGGGAACAGTGAGGAATTCCACCCTCAGAAGTTTCTAGAGGAAACTCCCCCAGCCAGGTTTAGGCTCCCCAAAATTGTTCTTTAGAAATGTTACTTTTTCCCCTGGCCTTGGGTTGTGTGAAGCCTCTGGGCCATCATTTGCTCAACCTTGTTGTAGAGCAACGAATGGAGGAGGGTTGAAATTGGCAGAAGATGGCCAAGAAGCAATTGAATAAGTGGTAAAAGGAATGGGGAATTGAGAGAGAGTTGAAAATAAGGAAGGAGAGGGCAGTGAAAGATGACCCTGTGTTTTTCGCCTCCCCAAACCATTTCTTGCAGATTACCGCTAGCATGCTTTTAATAAAATCTTTCCGATGAAAATCTGGTGCTTAGATTTAAAGTATTTATAGATTTAAGATATTTACATTCTCTTTAAAGTTACTAACAAAAGTACCCTGCTTTACATAGGTTTGAATATTTATTTGATACACTAAAGCCTTCAAGCAAAGTTATGTGTTTGTTGGAGACTTTGTGCATGCACTGACTAAGTAAAGTCACAGTTATGAGCATTCCTGGGGACATCTAGTCTTACTGTGCTTATAGTTACCTCAGGGAAGAGTCTGCCGTTCCATTCCTATAGAGATGAGACTTCTCCATAGTGAGGATGAGGGAGTGGTTCTGTCCCTTAGACTATTCTGTCCATTGGACGACACCTCGCTGGCTTCATCTACATTACCTGCAAACCTATGCATTAAAGTCACTATACTCGGCCCAAGGGCCATATTCAGTCACTTAGTACAGCCTTCAAACACATATTATGTTATTATTTATTCATTTATTAGTTGCACTGTGATCCTTCCTTTCATCCATACTTGGCTTTCCTCCCCATTTTATCCTACATCAGTGATGTGAAGAAAGAATGATTGTCCTAAAGTCACTCAATGAGTTTTATGTTTAATTAGGAATTTGAACAGGCTTTCCCAATCCACAGTCCATTGCTCTAACCATTATATCACACTGGCTTATTTAAATAAATGAATGCATTTTAAAATACATTAATGTTGGAGTGCATACCCTTGGCTTCATTTGGTAGGTTTGTGAAGTTTCAGGTATCTAGATTTTATAATCTTGGACTTAAAAGCTGTCACAAATAGACACATATCTCTTCTTCTCCATCTATTTTTTTATATCCCGCCATCGTCCCAGTACAGGGACTCAAGGCAGCTAATAAAATTTAAAACGGTCTAAGTTAAAACAGTATGAAACATTAAAAATACAAAGTATAAAAATTTAAACAGTTTAAACAGATTAAAAATTATTAAAATGTAAAACTCTTTAAAACAAAAACAAAACAAGGTCTGTGTCAGTATACGAAAGCCTGGCAACATAAAAATGTTTTTATTTGCCATTGAAAAGAAAGCATTTCTTGTTTTTTTTTTTTCCTTCTATGTTTACTTGTTTGATGTTTTGTATGATGTTTATTTATTATGTAGTTGATTGTAAACTTATTTATGTACAATACACAACTGTTTTAATAATAAAATTTAATTTAAAAAAAAAGAAAAGAAAAGAAAGCATGGATGGAGCCATCCTGGCCTCTCTATGGTGGGAGTTCTAGATCTTTGGAGCAGCCCCTGAGAAGGCCCTCTCCCTTGTTCCCACCAAATGAGCCTAAGAGGATGGTGGGACAGAGAGAAGGGCCTCTACAGATGATCTCAAGACTCTAGTGGGCTTCAAATAACGTGGACCCAAACCATATAGGGTTTTATAGGTTAAGACCAGCACTTTGAATTGTGCCTGGGAACGGACTGGCAGCCAATGGAGTTGTTGGCACAAAGGAGTTGTATGCTCCCTGTAACCAGCTCCAGTTAACAGCCCAGATGCAGCTCTTTTAACCAGCTGAATTTTATGAGCACTTTTCTATGTACCACTGCTGCCAGATCTGACTTCTCCAGGAACGGGCACAGTTGGCACACTGTGCAAAAGCACTCCTGGTCACCACTGATACCTGGGCTTCCAGGCTCAGTGCTGAATCCAGAACTATCCTGAAACTATGAACCTGAGTTTTCAAGGGGAGTGTAACCCCATCTAACACAGGCTGGATCCCTATTCCCAGATCTGTCTTTCAGCTGACCAGGAGCATCTCTGTCTTGCTGGGTTAAGCTTCAATTTATTAGCCCTCATCCAGTCCATTACAGCAGCCAGACACCAGTTTAGGAAAGGAACAGTTTTCTTGGAATTAGGGGGAAAGGAGTGATAGAACTTGGTATCATCAGCGTACAGGTGACATCTTATTCCAGAACACCAGACAACCTCTCCCACCGGTTTCATGTAGATGTTAAATAACAAATTATTGTTGCCTTTTTGATCCATTGTTTGGATCCTATGGGATCATCTTCTCCCATATAATCCACCGCATACACTCAGGTTCCCTGGGGTACATATACTCCAGTCAGTCAGGACTGTGGAATGACCTGCCAGAGGAGATTTGACAGTTGGATACACTATCTGAATTTAAAACAGCAATAAAGACCAGTCTTTTCTGGCAAGTGAAATATGGATTGATTGATTTAATGTGTATTGATTTTATATATTCTTTTAACTACTATGTGAATTCTACTGGTTTGTGTCTTTCTAACTGATGTTGGTTGTATTTTCTTTTCCCATTAACCCTTATCTGTGCTTTCTGGTTTCTATATATTTTTCCTATCCAATTTGTAAAATTTTCCTCCCCTTTAATTTTCTTCAATAATTCAAAAAGTGTATTCCAATTTACTGAATCGAAGGCTTTTTCAAAGTCCAGAAAAAATAAGCCCCATTTCTTATCATTATGTCATTCGTAATATTCTAATGTGTCTATAAGTATCCTGACATTCTCTCTCATATAATGGTTGGATAAGAATCCTCTTTGATCTTCATCAGTCGACTCTTGTAAGCACTTTTTCAATCTTTTGGATAAAATCAATGCAAAAATCTTATAGTCTATATTAAGGAGAGAGATCAGTCTATAGTTAGATGGGTTGTGTGTATCTTTCCCTTCTTTTGCAATAAAGTTATTTCAGCTTCTTTCCATGAGTCTGGTAGTCTCCCTGTCAATGCTTCATTTATAACTATCTGTAATGGGTAACATATCTCATCTGCAAAAGTTTTATAGAATAGAGCTGTTAAGTCATCATTCCCTGGTGCTTTGCCCACCTTACATTGTTTTATTGCTTCCCAGATTTCTTCTTTCATTACTAATTGATTTAAGCACTTTTGTTGGTCCTCCGATAGCATTTGGATTTTAATATTAGTCAAATATTCCTTAATTCTATCTTCTTCAATCTCCGGTTTTGCATACAGTTTTGTATAGAATTCAGTAAAGACTTTTTCAATATCTTTCTGCTGTGTAAATAATAGGTCTCCTTTCCTAATTTTATTAATTGATTTTTTTCAACCTTTCTTTCCTTAGCTTATATGCTAACCAAGGCCTGTTACAGACTGCCAAAATAAAGCTGCTTCGGGTCTCTTTGGAGGTATGCTATTTAAATGATGCATGGGTCCTAAGAGTCCGGAGGTCGCACCAAAGCCACACTCCATTCCTAAGTACCGGAGTGCAGCTTTTGGTGCAGCTTCCGGATTCTTAGGAAGCATGCATCATTTAAATAGCACACCTCCAAAGAGACCCGAAGCAGCTTTATTTTGGCAGTCTGTAACAGTCCATGTCCCTGTTTTGTTTGCCTGTTCGAATTTTTTTTGCCTTGTTATTTTTTATTTCTTTTCTAGTTCAGTAATAGCTTCTATTTCTAATTGCTTTTGCAATATTTTAATTTCGTTTTGGACTTTTTTGGGGGGGATGTTTCTTTAACTCATCTTTCTTTTTCAGTGATTCGTTTAATTGTACTAACCTCTGTTTCTTTTGTTTTAGGTGAATTATATTCTGTTGTGTAAAAAAGCCCCTTATAACCACTTTCCCTGCACCCCATACTGTTGCTACATTAATTTCTTTATCAATATTTTCTTCAAAAACAGTTTGATCATCCTTTTTCCTTTGCTTACCACCTGATTATTTTTAAGTAAATCCTCATTTAATTTCCAATTAAGTTTTTTATATGAGTTTCTCAAGTTTAGTATTATAGGATTGTAATCCGAAATTTCTCTATTCTGTGTCCTTATCTCTTTGACCTCTTTCACCAAGACGTTGGTTGTATTTTAACCTGTTGTTGTCCCCTGCCTTAATGTATTGGGAGAGGTGGGTAAGAAATTATTATTATTATTATTATACCCATATTTCTATAAAATCACTGCTTTACTCAAACTGTTTGAGCGCTCATTTTCACTGAAAAGACCCTTTGTTGCTTATAAATTTTCACAATACGACTTCTGCTCATTTTCATACTAATGATGACAACTGGTTAGATCGAAACTTATTCATACTGAAAGTAGATCCATTCAAGTACTGGAACCTTACCTTGTAGAAGTTTTCAAAAAATAGTCTGTTTCATTATAAAAAGGAAAGAGGGCCAGGGAAGGGAAGTGATCTACCAGCACTTTTTAAGTTAGTATGTTATAGATCAACTTTGGAGGTACTGCTAGATTCCACCACCACTCTTTCTCTTTTTTAGTGGGGCTTAGTTGTGACTGATCTTTCCAGTTCTTTCAGTGGGTATACTCTCAGCCTAACTAAAACTGGATCTCAATCTAAATGTTTTTCATGATATTTGCATTATGTTTTAAGGTACAGTTGCTCCTAATTTTTGCTTTTGCATATTTCTGACGGTCCCATCCTGTTTTTGTTTATTATATAGAAACCAATTGACTATCATAAGTTCAGATATTTCTGTCGTGTCCCTGTGCAAGAAACGGATCACAGCTTTCATGTAGGGCTACAACTGTGTTCCAGTGGCCGCCAGAAATTCAACAAACTGGTTTGGATTCATCACTCTTGTCACATTACTTACAAGTAAGTTTAAAGGATGAGAATAGTATTTGATTTGTATAATAGAAACCTTAAGCCTGCTTTGAAAGATAGTCTGATGGCTTCAGTTGATGCTTTTTTTTTTTGTCACAGTCCAGAGAGTTTCTAGGACAGGTGAACCATATTAGGAGAGGCATTAAACTCGTGGTTTTAGTTGGTATCCTTTGAACTTTTTAACACTTGTATGATGGATCTATTGAAATTCACTATACTTAACAAGGCATCTACTTGCTCTAATACTTATGTTTCCTGAGCCTATAAAACCTAACTCTTGTCCCCACAAATTCTCTCATTTAATTTATAGAATGAACCCAAAATTAAACCAAAAAACTAACAAATTAAAAAAAATTGGCAACCAAGGGCCGGTACAGATCGACATGAAAAGCCAGTTTCCAGGTGGCTTGGGGGCATGGTGTATGCACAACACAAGTCTCCATAATGCCCGGAAGCTGGCTTCATGCCACCCAGCTGCCCCCCCCCCCCCACAGCAGATGGTTTCTGGGCACTCCAGTGGTGTGGCAATAGACACCGCACACTGCCAGAGCTCCAAGAAGCCACCATGGGGCAGGAAAAGATGGCTTTTTGCAAAAAGGCAGATTGGGACCACAGCGTGGCCCCAATCCAGATTCCTCAGGGATTGCAGTCTGTTTTGCCCCAAAATAAAGCATGTGATTTTCACAAGCATATAGATGCAGTTAAGCTAAAACAAACAAAAAAACCATTGAATTCTAGAAGCCAATAATATAATAGAAATCAGATAATTTCGTGATGCCAAAAAATCCCCAAAACAAAACCCTAAATATATTCATCTATAGATTTGATGAAGTTTGTTATAATACACAGTATGTTAGCATTAGGGCTGAGAGTCCCACTGTGTGTTTGGTACTTGTTGGGCCACTGTGTCTCCACAAAAGTAAATATAACTGCACATTTACTGTGCTTTTTGGGATCCTATAAGTCCTCTGCAACAAAAATGGTGGAACATGCTTTGTCAAAGTAAAAGATCTCTAACAGAAACCCTGAATTCTTCAGTTAGTAAATTAAGCAAAAAGTTTTTTTCTTGTACATAATTAAACAATATTTCATTACTTCACAAGTTAATTTGCTTCTTCTATGCATGGGGGAAAGGGTAGAATGAAACCCTCCTTCCTGGTGACCAGAACTTTCATTCAATTATTTTTCTGGTTTCTGAGATTTAACCAGGCATTGACCTATAATCATTCAAATATACCTTTATAATTTGCTATACCTTTATACCTTTATAATTTATAATTTGTTCATTTGTTTTTTCCAAAATTCTAGTGTATGGCACAGTGTTTTAGGTCAGTTTTGTTTCTGGAAAAGTTAGGAGGGAAAGGATAGCAGTATATAATTTAATCCTGTGTTCTCCCTTTTAGGCAAAATATTGGTCAAGTCTAATTTATTTTTAATGTCTGTTTTAGGTCTACTGGTGAGACAGCTGTCTCTTCTTTTGACATTGACAAGATGTACACCCCTTTGTTCTTTGCACGAGTGAAGAGCTTTACTGCATTTTCAGAAAGGCCTCTCTAAGAAGTTCACATCTTTTTGCATGAAGAAATTACAGCAAACAACACTTAAGTTATAAATATGTGTGTGTGCGTGCGTGTATATACATATATATGTATATGTGTGTACATATATATATATATATGAATTTTATTTTAAAATTTGGGGATCTTTTTGGAAGAACTGATACTGGAAATAAACATTTGATCTAGGGTGGCAGGGTTATTTCATTCGTTTTGAAGTCAAGTTTACCTGTTATTTTACACTTAAGTTGTGAAAAGACTTTGATAACCTAAAAAGGCATTTTTGCTATGTCATTTTATGAGTAAATTTATAAAATGTTCTCTGTCCAGCGCAAGGCTTTATCTGCCTATGCACCTTAAGTTCAGGTATTGTTAAACCTATTGGTGTATGTAAGACATGGTGTGTGTGCTTTGGAGGAAGGCTCAAAATGTGAAGAATTTGTCCTACATCTGTGTGTGGCTCTCCTATACGTTTACTTTGAAATGGATGTATTTGGGTTGCCTTTCAGGTACAGGCATGGACTTCATTGCAGCCTTACAAAAAATTAAGCCAAGCCAAGTTGGAAGTTAAGCATTTGTTTTAGAATTACATTGTTTCATACCATCGCAGTTGTTAAACCAGTAAATTGTACATGGTAAGGGGTAGAAGATGAAAGAGGAGTTACACTGAGAAACTGGCTGCCCTTCTCTTCTTGATCCAGGAAATGACTTCTGAAGAGAGAGCAAGACAAAGACTGCTGAACATTAATGTATATTGTTTGAATTCTGTTATGCAACAAGAATAGGGCTGTACTTCAGTATGTTTGTCTTTTCTTTAATTCCTCATGTAACTGCTAAAATATTGAACATCCCTTGGGTGTTTTGTCATACTAAACACATTTTTGCTTTTTTGGGGACTCCTACAGATGTTCAGGTACTGTGTGCTGCTTCTCCTGTGTATGTACTTTGGGAGTTGGATGCAACTTCTGTATGCTGTATGGCACTAATCATAAAAATGTACTTTCAATCATAAAACTAAAATTTCCCCAAAAAAAAGTTTGGTTTGTTGAGTTTGCAAAATGTGTTGCATTTTGTTCTTTATAATGGAGCTGAACTATATTATTTACTAGCTATAGGACCCAATCTTGACTCACACAAATGGGGTTATCCTGTATAGTGCACTGCACTGGCACAGGATCATCCCAGTACACAAATTCACACACCCCATTACACAGACTCCCACAGTTACAGATGATCATTCAGAGAACTACAGTTACAGGTATGCAGCCTGTCATTTTCAGCAGGAAGATGACTATCACTTTAGGTGTGCAAACCTTCCTCATATTGCACATCAATTGCCCTTGATGCCCATGGGCCTCATGATCAGCCACCTAACACACTACTCTGTATGAATGAAAAAATGACTGGGGTGCCCCCATCCCCAAATGAATTTTCTGCATGCCTTAGAGCCTATGTTTTACGCCAGATGAAAACCCCATGATAGGTTTGCCTTGGGGTCACCATAAGTCATAAACAACTTCAAGGCACACAAGAACAATAAATCCCAAACACATGCTCAAAATTTGGTGAGAATTATTTACACATGATTCAGTAACACGCACATTGTTAATATAAATTCATTCATTATGGGGCTTTCCCCAAATATTCAGAATGATATGTGTAGTTAAAAATGGATGAAATATTCATTTTGGAGATCCCATGCAGCATCTGCAGACAGAGTGACATCTGACAAACTACTTTCATTTGTTAAGATTTTTATATGATGATCTTTGATCAGTAGAATTTCATTCAGTATCATTACAGTCCTTGAAACCTAACTTTGTTTTATGAGGGTTTACTATGCTGTGAGAGGCTGGTGTTTGAAAAGACAAAATTCATAGTACTTTGTAGCCAATACAAATATTGGTTGCTGGTGCTGATCTGGATTCAGTTGCTAGAATAAATTGCATAGTCGCATGGTAAACAGAGGTGGTTCCCGGTAAGCAGAATTATTGTTATGCATTTAAATTCTTATAAATCCACATTGCTCATACAAGTGTGAGAGTAATCTCTTTTTTTTCCTCCCTTCTTTCACTGCCATTTTTTTCCTCTCTCTTTTTTGGGCTGCTGGGGAAAGCATGGATTGCTATTGGAGAAGCCTGAATTTCCTGAGAGGATTGGAGATTATATCTACAGGCTGCCCAATCTTCCAGGCTGTGAAAGCTTTGCCCTTCACAGAGGAGCATTACACAAGATCACCTGCAAGCATCTATTGCTATTACCTGTGAAGGGGCCTCCCTCTTATTTACAGCTCTTCCATTGCCTAGGGCTGCATGTTGTAGAGTATGTGCAAAATGCAGAGCTTGGTATCGTGCCCTTCACCCTAAGTCATTACAGATATATAGCATGTAAGGGAAATACACAAGACAATTTTAAAAATCATACCCTGCTATGGAAAGTGGGTCATTTCACCTTGGATTGCTCGGTTCATGACCTGTTTCACTTTACCATGGAAGCAGAGCTCCACTTAGGAGGTTTCTTGTATCTCTCAATTGACTAGCATGAGACTAAGAAGCATCTATAGCTTATAATACTACTGTCCATAGACAGGTGACATTTGCAGAAGTATTGAACCCTCCTTGATATTTTTGTTGTATTACAACCTGGAACTGAAATATAATTAATCAGCATTGGATGTACACAAGAAACCAAACACTGAAGAAGCAAAATGTTTTTATTGTTACATAAACGGTAAGTAACTAAAAACAAACTGGAGCTTGTTGGCTGCAGAGATATTCTGAGTACTCTGTAGAAGCAGCATGATTTCTTCGATAAATTTCAGCTTTGTGACTCGATCCTGTAGTTTTTGCCTGTTCTTAGCAAAATTACTCCAGCATTGTCAAGTTAGATGTGAACTATTTGTGAACAACAACTTTCAAGTCTTGCCAGAGATTCTCAATCAGAATGAAGTCTGAATTTTAACCTAGCTATTCTAAGACATTTAGGTTCTTGTTTTAAAATCATTCAGTGTTCCTTTGGCTGTGGATTTAGGGTCATCATTTTGCTAGAAGGTGAATCTATCCACAAAGGTCCCTTGCAGGTTGAAACAGGTTTTCCTCTAAAATTGTCCTGTATTTTGTACCATTTCCTAGCAGTGTTACCTGCTTTCATTGCAAGCACTGAAGAATTTGAAAAAGTAAACAAGTTAGACAAAGTTTTAAAAATGGGATGGGATCTAAGTAACACAGTACAAAACAAGTTGCACATTACAATCTAATACAGTCTTCCAGCACTGTGCCCTCGGGATTAGTCTCGCTCTCTTTGATGATAAAATAATGTCTTGTGCAATAATTTATCTGCAAGAAATAAACCAGTTACTGTGCTGTAGAATTTATTGTTTTGGGAATGTAGCCATGGGGCTGTTAACTTTTTAGCTTTTGTCACATGGAATATCTTGTCTTGGAAAATTACAGTACTATTTTTGTTGATGTCCCTTCTAGTGGATTAAAAAAAAACGCTTCAAGCTATAATTAAAACATTAAATGTTAGCTGTGCATGATGTGGAACGCATAAGTCTTACTAAAAACTCCTGTCACAGGTCAGCAACTACGTTTGATAAAGAGCCAAAGTAACAACAAAAAAAAGCTCCAAGGTTTTAAAGGGACGCAGGTGAACATCACAACCTGTTTCTGCCCAAAGGCAGATGTTTGGGGAGCAGTGGTGTCATCTCCTTTAGGGTGTCACCTGATGTGGCTTGCATCCCCAGCAGCTCACTAGTGGTGCCTTTGCTTCCTGGAGTGAAGCACAGAAACAGCAGTGAGGCACACATCTGGGGAACCATTCACACTACACAATTATAGTACTATATTTCACCTCTTATCTGTCATGGAAACATAATAGGGAATCCTGGGATTTGCAGTTCAGGGAGGAACTTCCTATGGTGCTTCTGACCAACTATAAACCCCAGGATTCCATTGTCTAATACTTTGTCATGACAGCTAAATATAGTGCTAACAACAGCGTGGTGTGGAAGAGTCCCAGAAAATTAGGTGAAGTCTATTTCAAAGAAAGTTGCCAACTAAAATTGTTGACAGTAGATGGCACTATATCATTTATAGTCAGGTTTTGTAACTGTCCAAGAGTCTTCTTCAGGCCACACGATTATAGCACTGACACCACTTTAACTACCATGGATGTATCCCAAAAGTTCCCAAGATTCATCATTTTGTGAGATACTTAGAATTCTCTGTCCAAGTCCCCTAGTGCCTCACCAAACTATAAATGCCAAGATTACAGAAAGTGTAGCCATGCCAGTTAATGTTGAATCAAAGTGCTATAAGTGTTTAAAGAGAAAAAGGCCCAGGTATTGTCTACAACTCTTATTGAAGTGATTGATGAGAATTTGGTTAAAGATTACAGACCTGTGATCAAATCGTTGCTGCTTTCAGTTAATTCTGCAACTTGAGTAGCAGGTGCACTTGAGTACTCCATTCACCTTAAAATTATTCTTTGCCTTTTTCAGATTCTGATTTGGATAAGGTGAGAGGGAGAGTCATCGAATTATTAGACATGCAATGCATGGCTGAAATAAGTTATATTGTATACATACTCCGATACAGGACAAGATAGAAATATTATAATTAATATATAGTATATTTGTATTATCTGAAATGTATGTGTAGGAAACGTGAGAGAACATATGTCAACTACTTACGGTATTTTAAATGTAACTACTCTGGCACCAACCCCAATTTAATTTCTGTTCTATGAGCATAGAAAATTCTGTATTCTTCATCCAAAAAAATCTATTTCAAATGAAAGTAAGGATTATTTTGCTTATCTTTTTTCTTCTCTCTAAGGGGAGAGAGGACTAGAAATAGCCAACTTTTGCTCATTTCATGGGAGAAGACTTGGAAATAGAGGAGAAAAAGAGTCACGCTATTTTCTTCCTCCAAACAAGATGAATGAATAATGATGAAGAAAATGCACACAGTCCACAGTGGATTACTTCAGACTGGATTCCAGTTAGAATATTCCATAGTTTTGGCTTCTTCTGTGCACTTATGATGAAGCAGTGTAACTTTTTTCATACTGAAACAGTCTGAGGGATTTTAAAGGTGAATTTCTAGCAGTCAATGTAGTGGAAAGCAAACTTGAAAAGAAGGTTATGGTTTCTGTTTTTTCTTTCTTTCTTTCTTCCTGGCAGTTGCATCACAGAAATCCTACCGGTCATTCTTTTCTCACCAGAGACATAAAGAGAGTATGCTTATTCTTCTGAATTTCTGCCTGTGCCTCAGCCATGCCTACAGATATTGCACTGCAATATCAGTATATTGATTTTTGAGGTAATGGATCTCAGATCTGTGATTTAGGAGGGGCAACTGAATAATAATAGGGAGGTATTAGACGCTGTCTGATCTTGTAAGCTAAGCAGGGTGAGCCCTGGTTAGTACTTGAATGGAAGACTGCTGACGAATATCGGGTGCCATAGCCTATGTTTCAGAGGAAATGTGTTCCTTTCCTAAGAGAACCCTATGGAATTCATGGGGTCACTATAAGTCAGTGATGGCGAACCTATGGCACACGTGCCAGAGGCGGCACTCAGAGCCCTCTGTGGGCACACATGCTGTTGTCCTAGCACAGAGTTTGCCAGAGTTTCTTACTAGAAAGCCAGAGGGACGCGGCACTTTGCAATAAATAAGTGGGGTCTGGGTTGCAATTTGGGCACTTGGTCTGAAAAAGGTTCACCATCACTGCTATAAGTCAACAGACGACTTGAAGACACATACATGCAAAGATCTCTTGAGTGCTATTGCATGGCATGAACACATGGACTTTAATACAGGCTACCATACCAGATGGTGTTTCAGAGGAAGAAACTGTCAAAATCACCTCTGTGTATTCCTGCATGGCAGGGGGTTGGAAGTGGTGGCCCTTGAGGTCTCTTCCAATTTTATGATTCTATGAGTAATCTTTGCCAAAGAAATCCCTATGAAATTGATGGGATCACCATAAGTCAACAGGCAACTTGAAGGCAGACACATAAATAAATAGATAGATGTAACATTATTTCAGGGAGATTTCATGCCCTCAGACTCCGTGGCTGGACATAAAACAAGTGGGACAAAAAAAAGGGATGGATTAAATTTCAGATAAGTACATATGTGGGAGGCTGCATTTTAATACTGAGTGGGGGCAAAAGCAAAATGGTAACTAGACCATAGAATTAGAGTTTCAAACTTTTGGTTGGGGAAAAATACAGTGTGCTTGCACCAACCGTGGGCTTCCGATCCGTGGTTTGAGCTTCTGCAGACAATGGGCACATGCTCATGTGGTGGCACAAGTGGGTGCACATGCCCATTGAAAAGAATGGGACTTAAGGTCCCACTTTTTTCTATCGGGGGAGGGTCCAGAACGGATCCCCTGCAGATAGCAGAGGACAACTGTATAACCATACAAAAATTTGGGCCTGGGGGATGGTCGGTGGAGGTACATAAATTGGGAAACCACCAACAGTAGTGTCATGGAGGGAAAGTGTGTGGCCATATTTGGAATACGAGAAGGCTGTCTTGGGATCTCAGGAGGGTCAGGTTCAACCTCAGGCATGAGGTTCCCTGCCCCAATATAGCTGGTGACAGATCTTAAATGGGTGCTTTTATTTTCCACTTGTGTCATTTATGACATTTACAGCAAAGCACACGTAGAAATCTAAAGGCAAAACACAACTCTGATGGATAAGCTGTTAAGACATTCTGAAGTTAAGAAAGACATTGATAAAGGGAACACTGAAGCAAAGCAAGCAAAGCAGCAAGTGGAAGCATTTGAATATTTAGAGAAGTGCAAACTAATGGAGGCTTAGTTTTGGGGAAAAGGTAGGATATAATATTAATCAAGTAAAAACCTACTACTAATACTAAAAACAAGAGGTGTGTAGCCATTGAAGGTCTGCGGGCTTGAAGTTGTTGGGCTGCATCTACCTCCTTTTTTCAAAACCCAACATAACAAGAATGTCCTTTCTGGTTTGGAAAAACAAATCTACTTTGGGCCCAAAACATCCAAGGGATGAGGCTTAAACAGCCTTGAAATAGTCAAGGGAACACTTTTTGAGGGTGAAATACTCTACCATTTTCAGGCTAATTCTCTTTTTCTGACATTGTGGGGATTCATTGGGTGGTTCAACCAGTCCAAGGATTGCTCCATTCTTATCGCTTATGTAGACTGACCCTATCAGTATCAGACTGTAATAGCATGCCAATTTTTTTCTAAAAGAAAAAAATAAATCTGTTTTGAATGGAGGAAGGTTGTTTATCATGAAGCTCTACACCTCTCTGCCATACCCCTTTGTGAATTTTAAACATCTGAGTAATTCTTTGAAAAGCTACAGCATAATAGCTGGGTTTTCAGATGTGTAGCTATGAGAGGTGAACAAAATGAGGGCATTGCATGCCAATACGAATTCTGCCCTCCAATGAAATTTTCCTTCAGTCCTCAATTTTCTAGTATTACAGAGAGTGAGAGACTGAAAAGTAACATATACTGTATATACTCAACTATAAATCAACCTCATGTATAGGTCGAGGACAGGCTTGGGGGCCAAAATTGTGGATTTTGATATGGATAAAACCCAAGGATAAGTCAAGGGGAAAACTTAGGGGCATGCAATAAAGAATGTAATTCCTTGCGTGCCTAAAAGGCATTTCTAAATGCTCAATCTGTTTTTTTTAATTTACTGCAATGCTAGAAATTTGTGGAGTGGCAGAACATTCCATGAACTCAATTTTTAAGGTAGAGGGGAATGTCTTCCTTTTGCCCCGGTAACTACGCCCTTGGTTTATACAAGCTTTTGCCCTCTGTGCCACCCAGACTTTGGTTTTGGTGCTCCTTTCTAGGAAACACCCCTCTTCCCTCTCTCTTCTCCAGTGATTTTGCCAAAGAATGTGGAAATCTTCTTTTTTAAAAACATCATCTTGTTTATGCAATTGCCTGTTTTATTAAACTAACTTTTGCTGTGTCTGCATTTTATACTATGGTTTCATTGCAACCCTATTCTGTTATATTTTTGTTGAGGTGTTTGTTTCTGTTAAGTCTGACTCCTGTTCTAGAGCAAGCAATCTTTTAAAGTGTTAATATATAGTTTTCACTCCTGGTGTCAGCTGCCTTGAGGTTTTCTGAGGAAAGCTAGGACAAAAATATGTGAATAAAATGAATGTATGAATGCACATGAGAGGGGACTCCATACTTCCTGAGAACTGGTTTGGTAAACTAGATATGTAGGAAACTGTTCTTTTCATTTTCTTTTCTTTGAAAGGAATCAGGGTCAAAGGAAAATGGGACTTCCTCAGAAGGCTAGTGTGATTAGATCCCTTCTTGAGGGGACAAGCTGAACAAACAGTTGAATTCTATTGAAACAATATAGAAAGCCATTAAGAAAGCAATCAGAAAGGAAAAAGGAGGCCTGACATTGGGAGATCCACCAAGTACACACAACCAGTCAGGAAAATATTAAATTGCCCATATATATGTCCCATAGGGCAAATCAGGCTGTCATCCAATTCCTTAAGCAGAGGGTTTACAAGGTAATAGGCAAAATCTCTTTGCCTCCCTAAGGAACAGAATGATAGCCTAGACATGTGGGTCATATAAAATCAGACTCTCTAACGAGAATGCTTCTACAATAGCTCTAAAGGCACACTGAACTACTTCCTGAAGCATCTTTAACCCCAAAGCCACTTCAAATGATGACCAGCCTTCCAGTTTGCAGTAGCTGGTAAAGATAAGGACTATTAATCTGGGCGTTTTTACAGATACTGTCCAAGGCTGTGGTATCTCAGAAGGCCACTGACCTTGTATCCGAATGGTCAATAATACTTTACACAAATCTACCCCATGGATAGACATTATACAAAGTCCATGGCTGCTGCCATTTGTGTAGACAAAATGGATTTTGACACCCTTATTTCTTTGGAATCTCCCAGTGCTTGTGATCAAGGTCCCTAAAGGGCCACTTTTTGCCATATGTATGTGGCTCACCTCTAATACTAGTTTGAAATACCTTCTCTGGGTACACTCTGTTTTGAGAGACTGGGTGGATAAGAAAAAACACCTTCAAATGGAGTCTGTGGAGTAGTCTACCCTGACAGATGAGTTTCAGGAATGTAAAGAATACTCACAAATTTTCTCATCCTCAAAGAAAAAACTTGACACTTTCAGACATCCATGAAAAAAATGGTTGACCAGCATGAGGTTTTTTTTACACTTGAGGACTTTTTAACAAAAAATGCATTTATGCAAGAAAACTAGTGTTTTGTTCAAAATCCAGTATTTTTGGCACAGAAAACTGACACTTGCATAGAGTGAAACATACTTTCTGTGCAGAGTATGGAAAAGTTACCCTGTTGGACTACAGCTTCAAGAATCACTTTTCTGAAATGCTCTTTTTTTTGCTTTTTCTGGTCTCAGAGGATTTTATTCCATGCCGTTTTTTTTACCCCAGCCAAAAATTTCACCAGACACTTTTTAAAAATGTTGTAATTTGAGAGGTTCGTGTGGTCTGGAAGGTCAAGAAGCACATTTTATTTATTTATTTATTATACGTCTTCCCATGGACCTCATGCAACCTCCCAGCCACACAATTCCTGCTGTTGTTTCTTATAATGTGGAGTATTTCCTGATCCCAGTGAAAAATCCAGTATCTCCCAATGGAAGTAATGTCAATTTTCCGTGAACATGGGGTGAACCTAGTGACAGCCAGGGCATGCCATGCTGTCTTCTGCGCATTATTGTTTGCCAAAGAATGACATGAACTGCTTTGTGTCTCAGTGCATCACGTGGGGATGGTCTAAAAAGGTATTCCAGGAGAAGGCTGGCAACATATGATCATAAATATTGCAAAAACAAAAAAACCAAAACCAAAACCACACACATTAAAAAAGCAATAGATATATTGAGACATGCCCTTTATTTATTTATTTATTTATTTATTTATTTTGCCATAGTCATTTTTAATATTTTTTTGCCATGTAGGAAAAACCTGCATATGGAGTAACTGTTTTCAACTGTGCAAGCGACAATGTCACAGCATGCCTATATTGCAGATCTAGTTCTGTGTGGTGTCTTCAGCAAAATGTAGCTCTGGGGTACTAAGGCATGCAGTTCTGGTACATTAGGGTTTGTATTTAAGAATATATACATATTGTGCATATTGTTTATGCACAATATCTGCTTTTGGTCCTAAGCAGACAGAGGGATGAGCCATAAGAAGGCAAAAAATCTTGTTTCATCCAGCTGAGATTTTGTGAGTAACAACGGATAGCAGAAAGGAAAATGGTGTGGTTATTGTAAACTGTATCTGTTAACTCTGAATGGAAGCCTTTTCAAAGGCCTTTTTTTAAAAATGTTTTCATCTTTGGTGTTGGACTGCCTTTTTAAGACAAATTTTGAAAAAGAAAATCTAGTTGAACCTGAAAAACTCAAAAAAAAAAAAAAAAAGAGAAGAGAAGAGATGAATGTTTGTCTGGGTATGTGACAGAACAGGGATGATCTCAATCTGGTTTTTCTTCTTTGTTTTGAAGGGGTTCTAATTAAAAGGCCTTTTATGAGTGAAAGATCCTACACAGGATAGTAAATGTAAATGTGAATAATTACCATGCTCCTTCAATGTAAAATTTCTTCCTGAGGGCAGATTTTTTTTTTAAAAAAAATGTTTAATCGGATTGTGATGTCCATCAGTGCAATCCTATTTATGTCTAGAAGTAAACCCCCTAAACATTAATGAGATTTGCCACCCTGGATGACCCTGAGCCAGTGGCCTGGAAGTAACATCTTATAAGTCATGATGGTGCTTATTACTTTGGCACTTTTGGGTGAAACAAGGATGCAATCAAAGACATTACAAAGCAAGGGAAAGACCTGTTTCCAAAAGTGACAAGAGACCACAGAAAGTCAGGAAAGGAACACTGAATGTTATGTGTCAATATTGAATAAAAATACAGTTGGCCCTCCTTATCCATGGATTTTTTATACACGGATTCAAGCATCCATGGCTTGAAAATATTCAAAAAAAAGTATAAATTTCAAATATCAAACCTTGATTTTACAATTTTTATAAGGGACACTATTTTGCTATGCCACAATATTTAATGGGACTTGAGCATCCACAGATTTTGTTATTCACGGGGGATCCTAGAACCAAACCTCAGCGGATAACAAGGGTCCATTGTACAGTGGGCCCTTCACATTCACTGGGGTTAAGGGGGACAGGATGCACGTGAAAGTGGAAAAAACACTGTTTTTTTAACCCGAGAGGACATTTCTCTAAGATTCTCTAGGGGTCTTCCAACACAACTCTGAGGTCAGCATCAGCTGGAACTTGACCATAATTGAAGCTGGAGGACTTTAAAATGTCTAAAGAAGTGCTTTCTCTAGAAATCTCTAGGTCCCCTAGCATGACTCTATGGTCAACTTCCAGCAGAGTTACACTGAAGAACCTAGGGATTCCTAGATAGAACATATCAGTTAGATCTGCAAATAATCAGATCTGCAAAAATCAAAGCAGCAAATGTGAAGGACTGACTGTAAATTAAACCTCAGAGCAGACGGTGATTTGTATCTGTAGAGAGGTTTTCTACATTGCTCCTCAAAAACAGAGAGGTTTCCCTTGAGGTCAGAATTTATACAGACGTGCAGTTTGACCTTTTGTTCCTGATGAGAAGACATGGGAGTGTTAAAGGTCCTTTTTTATTGTTATTAGCTGGTGATGGAGTATGTTGAAATGCACTTGTCTTGTTTAAAGCACCTGCTACTGTTGTGATCTATGCCAACCTGTATTTGACTTTTGAAACATTTGTATTCCTCCATTGTTAATACTTATTTAAGTATACCACCAGTATCCACAATGCTATATAAATGTCTATATGTCTCTTAACAGTATGTATATATGTTTAGTTGCTTTGACTGACATTGATTTATATTATCTTAATTCTTTATTGACATTGCATTCAATGTTACAATTGGTCCTTAGTGTCAACGGATTCCTTATCCATGGATTCAACCATTCACAGCTTCAAAATATTCAACACTTATATACATTCCAAAGAGCAAACCTTTATTCTGCCATTTTTATAAGGGACACAATTTTACTGTCCAGTTGTATTTAATGGGACTTGAGCATCCATGGATTTTGGTATCCATGGGGAGTCCTGGAACCAAACCCTGGGGGGATACTAATGCCCCACGTTACTTTCCTAACTTTCTTTGGTTTACTGGATGAAATATTGGGTCAAAAATAGATAAGTACGTGCAAGAGTGTAGTTTCCATGCTAAGTAGTGAATCTGGGCCTGGCTTACTCAAAAGCCACTTACTGGCAAGCAGCCACCGTGATCGATAGGGTCTTTTCTTGGGGGAGGCAGCTGCCTGATAGTCCCACATCCTCCCATGAGCGATCTCCAGTGGGACAGACAGAAGTAGGGTCTCTGTTGCAATTCTTCCTCACACTAGAAATCACTCGTGCAAAAAGGTGGACGGCAACAGTAGTCAACTGCTTCCCAATTAACAGGAGAACAGACCCCCCCCCATTGATCCCAGTGGCTGTTGCCCAGTAAGTGGGGATTGGGGGATTTTTACATTCCTTACATGCCTCCTGAATTAGGGGCTATGTAGGGGATTGTGAATATGTTATAATCATGAGTGCACAACTCTAAATATGTTACACTGTCACTGGCATAGAGGATTATACAGACCTGCAGTTTACTGTCATTACAAAGTAACATTTAAAGCATTTGCTTTACTGTAATGAGTAAAAATTACTAATTACTCCTAAAACACTGCTTTTAGTGGTAATAACAGGATTTGGGGCCCTCTTAAAAGTGCCCATTTTAAAAGCAAACAAAAAAGGAACAAAAAGGTGCAAACATTTCTCTTTGATCACCACCAGCTGTGATCACCAGTTGCCTTGCTCAGGTGTGGCCAACTCAGGGCTGTGGTTTCCTTTCATGAATCAATCCACCTGTAGTGTGGCCTTCCTCTTTCCCTACAGCCTTCTCCTTTGCTTGCATTATTGTCTTTTCCAATGGCTCACATCATCTCATAATGCATACAAAATACAACACCCTTGCTTTAATCCACTTTTAGTGAGAGTTTGGGCTTGATATGTTCTAAGATCCACTCATTTGTTTTTTTAGCAGTCCATAGTATTGGTAGAACTCTTCTCCAGCATTACATTTCAAATGAGTTTATTTTCCTCCTGTCAGCTTTCTTCACTGTCCAGCTTTCACAGCCATGCACAGAAACAGGAAATGTGGCCTGGATGATTCAGAGTAGTCAGACTTTGATATTTAATGACCTGTTTTTACACTTGAGGAGCTTATCTAGTTCCTTCATGGCTGCCCTTTCAACCCTTAGGGGCTTGACAGACAGGTGGCGAAATGCCACCCCTGTTTGCCCTGGATCATTGCCGCAGCAATCACACGACACAGCAATGATCCACTCCCTCTCGGGAGCAAAAAGAAGCTACTGAAAGCAGCTTCCAGGAAGGGGCGCCATAATGGCACTCATGTGCCATGTGGATGCCCCTTCCAGCCAGCACCATTTGGGTGCTCTGACGCCTGTGCATCATCATGGCGCACTCCGTGTGGATGAGCACACACCATAATGGCACGCAGGTGGCAAAAGTGGGGCTGGGCCCGTGTGGACACCCAGCCCTATCTTGCCCTACTATCGGCACCAAGTCGGCACAAAGTGCCAGTCTGTTTAGGGCCTTAGTCTTCTTCTGATTCTGTGATTTAATGCTGATTTAATGCAGTAAATACGTTCCATAGACTACACCATAATCCAATTTAGCTAAAAAGGCATATATGTATACATAAGCACCCATAGTTACAGTGCTACACAGTGAATCCCAGTCTGACGCATATACCCCATCTCCCCTTACTGGGAAGCAGCTGCTGTGATCGACAGGTTGGTTCTCCTGTTGCTGGAGAACCAACAGACTGTCATTTCCACCCACTCCTGTGAGTGATCTCCAGTGTGAGAGGCAGAAGTGGGACCCTTGCTGTAATTCCCTCTTGCACCAGAGATTGCACCTGTGAGGCAGGGGTGGGATCATCAGCTAGCTGACTCCTACTTCCAGAATGGACCCCCATCGATGGGCAATGATTGTTTCTTGATACGTGGAGATTTGGGGACTTTCATTAGCCCTATGCAGCCTATGTAGCCCTAAAATTATGCTTTTTTAAATGTCTATATAAACCATATTCCTCTATGGTAGGAGCTACATAAGGGCTACATAAGGACCATGAACACATAACAGTCACAAGTTGCAGAACTCCAGGTTACACATCTATAATTGCCATAATAATAATAATAATAACAACAACAACAACAACAAACAACTTTATTTATACCCTGCTTTTCTCTTGCCAAACAATGAAAGCAGTTTACATCTAAAAATCATTCCAATATATAGTACATTGTACATATAATATCACCATCCCCCACAGATGATTCCAGCCATATATAATGGTTTTATTGTTTGTTAGTTTTAATACAAGTAGCTAGTTGTCTAGTATTATCTCTCACATGACCCATTTTCAGCTATAACCTCTTCTGGGTTCCCTCAGGGACCTCTGGAGATCCTGGAGGATATTGGTACTACTCTGTATCTTGATATAGGAATATAAATAGGCTTCCTCCTCCCTCCAACTGCCAATAAATGGCCATGTTTGGAGATGTTGCAGCAACTAAGAGGTGGATTTGTGGAGGCTGAGGTTTCATCATTGTGCAGTTGGTAGAGGATTCTGACCTCTGAAATGACCAAAAATGAGTTATGCCATTACAAGTTGGACTTAAGATCTGTATAACTCATCAGAAAGAGGCCAGTCATAACCTCTGTGTAGAGCCATAGTGAGCTCATGCATACAAATAATGAGCCACTAGTGGTGGCCGTAGCATGTCAGAATTCCCAAAATTTGGCATTGCCTTGGAATGGGAACCTATGGATAATGTGTAGCTGTGTTAGGACAGCAATAGTTTATAGAAGTCCTTTAGCAACCTTTAATAGTCACTGCTATAGTGATGGAATTCCTGTGCATCCCATTTATTCATAAACACAATTAATTGATTGGTCTTTAAATCACAGATGAAAAAAGTGGTTTGAGTGCAGCTGTCAAATCCAGACAATCCAGGTCTATAAGTGACAGGGAGAAAGCCCTATGGAGTTCAGCTAACACACAAAAGTAGCCTGTAAGTAAGCCTATATTACACATTCTGGAAAGGTTCTTTAAATAATTTGCCAGACAATAAATTATCTGGAGAACCTCATGCAATAGAAGATATATCATCATTAACATCACCAATTTAGAATTAAATCAAGCAGTTAATTGACTAAAGCTCTTCAAATCAGTTAGGTCCTTTTAATACTTCTCACCCTTTTTTCTAATAAAGCCTGGAATCCTATTAGAATCATAGAGTTGGAAGAGACCTCAAAGGCCATCCAGTCCAACCCCCTGTCATGCAGAAATACACAGTCAAAGCAGCCCCCCTGAGAGATGGCCACCAACCTCTGTTTAAAAACCTCCAAAGAAGGAAACTGCACCAAACGCCACACTCTGTTGGGGATTTACTTATGTGTAAACACTGAATTCTGTCCTGGTTCCCTTCAGTCCTCACTTACTGGGAAGCAGCCACTGTGTGTCTACAGTGTGAACAGCATGTTAGTTTGCTGAACATGGGTAGAACCATCAATAAGCTACTGGCTACTTCCCCATCAATAGGGAAACAGACCTCCATCGATCACAGTTGCTGCTTCCCAGTAAGTGAGATTGGGGGACTTTCACAGGACTATGCAGGGATTGTGAATATGAAACAATCACATTCATAACTGTCCAACAGCATTATGGCCTTTATAAAGCATTTTCTGTTAATGAAGCCAGCAATTCAATTTTTTGACAGTCTTGGTATTTATAACCACAATTTACCTTTGGAATATTAAGAATCCAGTCTTCTTTGGAAGATGGTTTATTTATATATGCAAGTAATTTCAAAAATTTATAAACTAAGATTAAGGGTAAAACCTCTCTCAAGGGTGCTTCCTATCATCAATAAAGACATCAGCTGGAATTCTATATCACCTGTTAAATTACTTAACTTTACATATACCTAGCTACATAGCAGAGGTGCTAAGAATCTCTTGTACTGAATTGTGAAGATGTGTAATGGGACACTGGCAAAAGCACCCAATGTGCATTGGTGTGCAGTGCATATTTGTGTATGATGCACATTACATGATGCAAATTGTTGCAGAATGCACATCATGGTGTGTTGCACATTGGTGATTACTGGTGTCAAACTTGCAACATCTGCTTGGTAAATTTGTTAAACCAATGGACATCCATCAGACATTCTTACTAATGGCATGGAAATTCATTCCAGTGGGTTAGGGACATAATTCAAAGGCTTTCTTTCAAGTGGGGTGTACTCATATAACATAGTAAGCCAGGAAAATTCAGTAAGCTGTTATGGACAAACAACATCTTGACACATCCAAAAGCAGCTAAACAAACCACAATGCTTGACTTCATGGTTAGTTTTTCATGTTATATGAACTGGATACTACTGCCACTCTGTGTTTGACTGCTCCCATTGCAAGTGGGCATGATCCAACACCTTGGCTTACCATGTTCTCTAGTCCAAAAGTATGATAGCTATACAAAGGTCTTTGGGAGAGGATGGAACATTCAGCCATAGCCCCCTTTACCCCATCTTATATCTTGCTCATCATAGGACTTGAGGCAAACATGTTTGTCCCACTGGCAAAAAGAAAAAGAAGTAAATAAGAGATCTATATGACTGGATCTGTGGTAGGCCAGTAAAGAGCAAAAAGTTACAGGTTGTAAATACAAATGATTTTATGTCCTTTGTATTTATGACAGGGTGTCCTGAAGGAAAGAGTACATTGTGTAAGCCTTCATTACACAATGAAGAATATTTTCTTTACAACATGCAACAAATGCAAATAATATGCTGGTTGGGGTAACTTGTGTGTGGAAAAAAAAAGCCCTCCAATGTAACCATATTAAATGATGTGTTGTGGTTTTCATACAAAGAATTTTTAGTTCATTGTGGAAAGGCGGTGCGTAGAAGTAAATAGGTGGATGCTACACAGGTATAATTTAAATTGTAGGTGGGGAGACTTTGGGTTTGTTGGATCTACTTTCTTTTTTTAACTGGAAATCCAAGATCCACCAACTAGAACCAGGTACACTGCACATAATACTTAGTATTACAAAGCAGGGAGCCTCTCAGCACATTTTGAGCCTAGAAATTAGTGAGCTAAGCTTAGAGTCCTTTCCTACAAAAGGCTATTTATGATTCCCACCCTCTCTTTTCTTAGCCTAACTATGGCGGGTTACAGACCGCCAAAAAGTACGCAACGAGCGCGTACCAGGGTTAGGAAGGGGCGGTGCTTCCGCACCCCCCTAACCCTAGTACGCACTCTGCGCGCACAAAATGGCGGTAGCCATTCCACACGGCCGCCACCATTTTGACGTAACGGACACTCTGCGTCCGCACGTGGCGCCCCGGAAGTGATGCCGTGAGTGTGCGACTAGCGCCTCACAACGTCTTTTCCAGGGCGCGAGAAGGAGTGCGATTTCCGCGCTCCTTCTCTGCAGCGTCCAGGAGCCGCATGGTTTAAAGGCTGCGGCTCCCGGACGCCTCAAGCGGAGGCGGAGCCAGACTGCTGCTTTTCAGCAGTCTGTAACCCACCTTAGTTGGAATAAGGAACATTGTTGTGGCTTTTTTTTAAAAAAAAATCTGTACTTGCAGATATGCCGCATTACCTCCTGTCTATTCCTGACTTACACTATTAATCTTTCCTTTCTAGTGTGGAATACAATATTGGACACATAAAATTAACATTGCCAAGAAGCAGTAGAATTGTCTAATGACATCCCGATACTAGAAGACATCTGAGATTCTGGAAAGGTCAGTGCAAAGGGTGAAGAAGCTAATTTTACCCATTAATAAAAGCAAGGATGAGACATGTTTAGTCCCCTATGGTCATTACACCGCAATCCCCATCAGTCCTGGTCAGCATAGTCAGTGATGAGGAATGCTGGGAGTTGCAGATCAACAACATTTCAAGGGCGAAATGATTCCTGTCCTGACTTAAAAGTAATTGAAGGATGTTATGTGTTCGTGCTGGTTGGAGTTTTCAGGATAATCTGATGATAATACATTAGTGATGCATTATTTTGTATTTCTTTTAACCCTCAAAAAATTTAAAAATGTGTTATTTTGTATTTTGAAAGGGTCAAAAATGGCCCAAAAATTTCCTCACAGCATCCCAACAAACAGAAAATCCGTCTTTTTGAAACAAGTAAGCATGATCCGATATACGAAATCTGTAATGTGTTAACATTCATGTTCAAATGCAAAACAGGGGCATCAGTACACTTTTTTTTAAACACAAAAAGATGCTGCATTATAGATTATGCTGAGGAACATCTTTCCCTTCAGAAGGCTTTCAAAGGGCATACTTACCAACTATGATCTGTTAGCATAGTTACCACTAAGAATAATAATCAGAATATAGAGAGCACATTAAAAAATATGTTCCAAGTGTTTCACGCACATTATGTCAGTAATCTTGCAATAACCCTATAAATTAGGCTAATATTATTATGTCCCTGTATGTTACAAAAGAACACCAGAGGCTGATGTACAATGACTTGCCTAAGGCTACTCAGTGAGGTTGTGCCATTTCAACCTGGAATTGCTTACCTCTTGGATCATATTTTTAAAGCCATTACATTTAACCACTGTAAGACCTGAAGGAAACCTTGTACGGAGAACCCTGGGCTATTTCCCCATTACCATGGCCAGCTGAGATATCACTTTGCCATTAGGGCTTCTAGTTAAACATGGTTATTCCATCTTCATCAAGAGACAGTTGTCTTTAGCATGTGCTGTTGTGGTGACTGAATATTACCACATGTTCTCACTTCATAGGGTAAATGACACTTGCAATAATGTGGTTACACTTGGTACCCTGTTTAGTCAGAAGCCAAGAGCGCTTTTTGACAGGAGATACCTTTTTAAAATTAATTAAGACAAACAAATATATTAAAAAAACATTGACATTGATGGACAAAACATTTTATCTACAACATAAAATACACATGTAATCCCGTCGAGCACCCTCCCACTTAAGAAAACAGACATCACTACAAAACAATACAAAAAACAAGATAAACTTCCTTATCTTTCATGTCTTCTTATCATTATCTCAATTCTTACTTCAGACAGTATATTTCCCATATATATTCAAACTTTTATCTCCTGTTCACTCTAGTATCTAATGTATTTTGAATGTATATAATCCATCATTCAACTATTCCAGTCCTGTTAGGAAATTTATTCTCCAGTCATGTTGCAAATACGAAATCAAAGGTTTCCAGTCTTCTTTAAAATTATCTGAGATTTTTTTCTTTATCAGATACATCAACTTGTCAGTCTCCATGTACTCATGTAATTTTACTATCCAGGCTTTAACCATTGGAAATTCTTTATTTTTCCTATTAGCTACATAAACTAATTTTGCCGCTGCTATCATATAAAACAGTAGTTTCCCATTTTTTAAAATCCAGTTTCTCATCTGTAATAACTCCTAGTAAGTACATTTCAGGATCCATCGGGACCTCAATATTTAATATTTCCCCTGTTTCAGCATGTATAGTTTGCCAGTATTCTTTTGCACTTTTACATATCCACCGCATGTGGTACCCACTGATTTTCCACATTTCCAACAACTATTACTAAAGTTTCTATTAATTTTCGATAGTTTATATATCTCACTCTATATAGATACCAACAAAATTGCCTTTTATAGAAATTTTCTTTTAAGTCACAATTTAAAGTGATTTTTTATCTCATATGCCATGATTTCTCCTGTTGATCAAGATTTATAGTCTGACCTGAGACCATTTTAGCATCAATGTCTTAATTACATCATCTTCCATATCTATTTTTAAAAGCATTTTATACAATTTTGATGTTATATGTTTATCTCCCAAACTCAATATCTTTTCAAATTCGATGTCAATAATTCCATTTCCTTTAGCTTTTATATCGAATGAAAATCTTTCACGAAGTTGTCGGTATGTGAACCAGTTTGCAGTTATAACCCTCTAATATAAATTGTTCTTGGGTTTTCATTTTAATTCCTTTACCTTCGTTAATTGTTAAATCTTTTTAAATCTTTTTAAATTTGTGATGCAGCAAATGGCTGAATGAAATCTTAGGCTTTGGGCAAAGAAATCTTGGTGATCTCTATATTAGGTTGTTACAATATGGGGATGCATAGTTCAGAAACTTCAAATAGAGCAGTTAGCACTCATGTCCATATGCTCACAAAAGCTGTGATGTTTGTTGTTTTTGAAACAGAAAGACACATAAATGAAATAAGAAATAACAGCAGGAAAATATGACCCTATTTCTAGGCTTGAATCCTATTCTTAGTTCCACTAGAAACAGCTGTAGAATGGTGAATCAGCACATTGGTAAATCCAATTTATTCAAAGGAGTTACTCTAGCTGGGAATAACAATATGATATTATGGTGTCTTGACAGCATAGGTGAAGCTCCTTGGCCTTTCATAGCTATATAGATGCAGAGAAAAAATAAGCAGGTATATTTTATACTCTCCCAAGGCATAGTAACATGACAAACTGTACTTCTCCTTTTGAACATTGCAAGAGCGTCCCATCTTTTAATTGGGTCACACTTCTGTCTCAGTTATTTTATATGCTGGACTGAACGAATGGGCAGACAGAGCATCTTGTTTGACCTGTCACATTCCAATATGCATTCATTACTTTTTTTCTTGCAACAGTGTTTGTTTTGTTTTTTGTTCCTATTGTTATATCTAGTTCCTGTCACTTTTCCCCAACTTTCAGAAAACTATATTGTCCCTTCTTTAAAATGTTGAACATCTGATGTGGGTGCACACTAACTGGTGGGATGTCAAAAGGTTGGTGCATACATGATAACTCCTCAGTTTGGTACACATGGTCCAAAAGAAGCAATTATTTTGTCTGCAGTTTATTTTTAATCTAGAAGTGAAATGACAGGTGCAATTACTGGTATACAATCATTTGAAAAGAAGACATAGAACAAGCTTATTCTTTCACAGAATGGGATGGGTTAGAGAAGATTTTACTCTCCAGGTGTTGTTGAACTCCAACTCCCAGAAGCTCTATCTAGCATAGCCAATGGTAGGGATTGTGGGATTGTAATCTAAAACACCTGAAGGGCAAAAGATCCCCCAACCTTGGCAAAGAAAGCTAAATGGAAGGAGTTCTATTTAATTTCCACATGATGTGAGTCAAATTGGTCTGGGCAGAAGTGGAACTTGCAGTGATAGCCAAGAATATAGGTATGAAAACTGATCAAGTTGCACTGTACAGAATGGAAATGTGGAGTGGATTTCCATCCTCTCAGCTTAGCAAGCTTTGTGTTGGAAAGGAAACAGGTTTTCACTGACCATCACAACAGCATTTTCTTTTATAAGAACTGTGCTCCTTGATATCCAGTTATTCTATGTCTGACAGTGGCTTGCTCTAGAGAGGATTAGGGAGAATTTGGAACTTTGGATGCTGGATTCCAATACCCATCCTTCCAATGAAGCCTGACTAAAGGTGAAGAATAAGGGGAATAGTTGTTCGTCAACACCTGATGGGATGGTCACCTGATGTCCACCAACACCTTCCCCACCTTATTCCAGTGCATGAGGCCTTCCTGGACAGCAAGTCCCAGTAGTCCTAGGCAGCACAGTGAATGGGGAGGAGTGCTGGGAGTTGTGGTCCAACAACATTGGGAGGGCTACTTGATCTCCATGAACCTTGTTCTAAAGATCTAAAAGGTCAGTTTACAGAATGTAAAATGGACAAAGTAATTTACAGGACAAACGCCCTCGGAAAATTCCAGGTTATAGAATCTGGTTGTGATGGTGAGTAAACTTTCTTAAAAACTTGTAGATACAGTCGTCCCTCTGTATCAGTGAGGGTTCAATTCTGGACCATCCCCACCCCAAAAGAGTAAAAAATACAGGACCTCAAGCCCTATTATTATCAATGAACATGTGACTTGCCAGCAGCCATGTTAATGTGGCTGCATGCACGCACTGCCATTTACAATAATGAGGCAGGGCCATATGCAGATGCTCCAATCTGCTGATAACTAGCCTGCCAATATGGAGGGCTGACTGAATTTCCACTTTAAGGAGCCTTTACAAAACAAAGTAAAATGCACAATATGCACTATGATGTTGGCTGATAGGCTAACCTACCTTTCTCTCTTTTGGCCTGTAGCTAGAAAGACAAGTCTGCACGCTATGAACCACCTGTTCTGTTTATAAAAACTATTATAGGCTCATATATTTTACTAACACTAATACAAATGTTGAAACAGCCCATAAACTCAATTTATCCGGCTCCCACCAAGGTCATGAAATGCCACTTTTATTGCTAACAGCATTGTTCCCATAATAACAAGGTACTTTAAAGAGAGGCAAAGACTGCGGGGCTGAATGGAAGGGAAAACAAACAAACAAAAGACAAATTATACTTGACTGCACCTCAATTGTCAGAGGTCAAATAATGGCACACTGTGAGTAGCTGTAAAGTAGTTTATTGCTCTCATCCCAGACTTGTAACAATAAATTTTGAAACCACTCACGCACACACTTCAGTTCATTTAATGATGGGCTGGCTTTAAAAAAACTGGAGAATCTGCATGGCTTCTGATTCCATGTAGGCTGCTTTCTGATAGCAACGGACACTCTCAGAAGTGATCACATTTGATTCATGATCAGACGGCATACTTCCTCTTCATAACATAGGAGTTCTTACATCCTCAGAGTAGATTCGGATAAACAAGAGTCCTGCCAGAATAGCCACTTCCAATGTTTCTCTCATAGCCCTACTGCTTGGATCATGCAGTAATACCAACCCTCTTCAGGCAATCAGAAATACTTGGCTTATTTGTTTGCTTTACACCCACCATTTCTCCAATGAGCAGTTCTCACAATTTTTGTCCCCAATTTTATTATCGCAACTCTGAGGCAGTTTATTTCCGAAAGATAGTGACTAGATAAAAGTCACCACACTATTGACCTTCTTGGCTGAGTGGAGATATGAATATGGGTTGAGTCTCCCTTATGTGCGATTCAAAAATCTGAAATATTCCAACAACCAAAGCTTTTTTCATGGGTGACACCTTTGCTTTCTGATGGTTCAGTGAAGAAAGCCAGAATGGCTGGAGTGGGAGTGGAGGACAGTTCTAGATGCTGTAATCCGAAAAAGGGAATTTTCCAAGCTCTGAGTAGCCAAGTGAAATGAAAATAAGGCTGTTTATATGATACAAAATTGCCCTTATTCCAGCCTTTTTTCTAATATAAAGGATGGCAGAGTCAGGAAAGGGGAAAATTACCTTCCTAGAAGTTGGAAAGGCAGCATCTAACGACAGAGATAAAATATTGGTGGCACAAATAATTAAACCAATTTCTATTGCAATGGAATATTTTTTCCTTTTGGTGATGGTAGTGTGGGGACAGAAATTATTGGAAAATTGGGTGGGGCATGCAATATTAGCACCCTTTACAAAGTGAAAGTAACATTGTTTCTTTAGGGACATAAAATGCACAATGTTTGATATATGGAATCTTTTCCTCTTTTGATGGTGGTGGTGCAGGGACAGAAACCACTGGAAAATTGGGAAATGCAATATTAGTACCCTTTACAAAATGGAACTTACTTTCTTACTTTAGGGACATAAAATGTACTATGTCTAATGTGGCTTGGTATAGTAGTATCATGTTTGATATATTAAAGGTACAGTTCATTCAGGAAATAATTACAAATTGCTTTTATTTTTAAAGGCCTGAATTGCAAGGAATACCTGAACTATTAGAATCTTCTTTGCTTTTGTCAATTTATGAGAAGCGGGCAAAATACGACAACAAACCATTAAAACAGAAGAAAATATAAACATTAATAAAAATAAAGAAAATTATTTTTGCCACCTCATGGCCTCCGTAGCACCAAGCAGACATAAAATATTCATTTCCATAAAAAGAACCAAGAAAAGGAAACTGAGAGCAGAAATTACAATGATATGAGTTTAGATACGATTACCTAAATGTGAGCCTGCTACATAGTTTTTAGAAATAATGTAGGGAGAGTAAATATATTAACACAGGAAAAGAGATTCCAGCTCAACATTAGGAGGAACTTCCTGACAATAAGGGCTGTCCAACAGTGGAACAAACTCCCTCGGAGTGTAGTGGAGTTTTCTTCCTTAGAGGTCTTTAAACAGAGGCTGGATGGCCATCTGTCGGGGATGCTTTGATTTAGATTTCCTGCATGGCAGAATGGGGTTGGACTGGATGGCCCTTGCGGTCTCTTCCAACTCTATGATTCTATGATTCTACCTTGTCTTAAGGTAGCCAGAGCACAAATGCTTGGCAGAGTGGAACACACTTACCGTACTTAAATACTTCCCAAGCAGACCTAAGAGGACATTGTGTTTCTCAGATTGGGTGCCTTGGAAGTGCCGCCTCTCCCATGCACTGAATCGCTACTCCTTCCCAGGTGTGCAAAATGGCACATGGAACCTGATAGGAGACACTGAGCCATATGAAGAAAGTGACATCCAGCCAACTCCACCTAGGTAAGTCTGAAGTGACCCTCCATTCCTTAAATATGTTATTCATCATTCAAAATCCATTTTAAAAAGGCTTTAAAAATGGTAAACTCCCCCCACCCCATTTTTTTCCAGGCCTTCATAACTCTATGGAGTTTATCAGACAAGGGAAATTGGAAGTATAATCCAATGGCAATCCAAACGCAATCATGGGGTTTAACATTATTGCATGATAGACTACTACACGCAATTTCAGGCAATGGCTAGCTATTTTCAGGCAATGAGAAGTCAGTTCAAATGCAATTCGAATTCACATAAATTCACGTGAATGCATTCTGGTCCCACTTTCTTTTCATTCAAAATTAAGAGAAATTCCTCCAGTGTGATAAATTCCTATGCTAGAACACATCTGATTTTGAAGACATCAAAAATAATAATATATATTAAGTTCAACTATTTAAAAGGTGAATTACATCTCCAGGAGGAGACAAT
This sequence comes from Sceloporus occidentalis, assembly GCA_023333645.1. Lineage (NCBI taxonomy): Eukaryota > Metazoa > Chordata > Lepidosauria > Squamata > Phrynosomatidae > Sceloporus > Sceloporus occidentalis. The sequence goes on from JALMGF010000006.1 coordinate 141,485,970, forward strand.
TCCCTTCTACCCTTTTTTGCCAGAAAAAAGACATTCTGGGAAGTCTAGAGGGGCTGTGATAACAGCTTGGGGAGCTTATGAAGCCCCAGGGCCACCTTTTGGCCACCTTTGGCACATAACCAGAGAGTGCCACATCAGAGAACATGACTAAAATTCCCCCTTCTCCTCCTCATTTATATAGCACCATTGATATACATAAAATAAAGCAATAAACATGCCAAAGGCATACAATCTAATAAAAATGGAAGTATAAGGAAACAAGGGGAGTGATACAAATGCAAAAATAAAGAAACAATTATTCAAGTTTCTCATAGACATCAGTATGTATAATTTATTAACACCATTTTCTCCACAAGCCATTATCAGCTTGTGACCATTCCATTGTGTGGCATGATCCATTGTGATCAGCAGAGAATCCACTTCATTGCTGTGAAATATAGTGATAGTGTCATCGTAAAGAGACAAAGTTGAAAAATATCTCATTGTCGCAGCCTTCCAGATTTGTGTATTTTCTTTCTTCTTCAGTGTGCCATTCACTTCCTTTTGTAGGTAATGAATTCGGGTAGTAGTGATGTCCGGCATCTGCAATAAGGTAAGTCTCTTCTAGAGGAAGCTGGCAGAAGGTTGTAGGGACATTGCTGCTGTTACAGTTTAGGTATGGCTTTCCTTCATACATATCCTCTCCAAATGTACCTGCATTAGGTCTGAATGAGTGGTAGCCCACCTTGACAGTTGGTTCCCATCTCGGAGGAGCAGGTTGGATACCCAAATCAACAGTGTTTATGGAGGTGAAGGTTTCACAGGACAAACCCGGGAAAAACATGGTTGAGCCATTGCAATATTTCTCTGGCATGGGATTTCTCCCTAGGTCCAAGGTCTTATTCCAGATTTGTGCCTCTCTGTAGTCAGAATATGCAGGGGCTGAAGATTCTGTTGGATCCCTGCAGTTAATATAGTCACTGTTTCCAGTTTGTTTGCACTTGTCCAAATATTTGTAGTAGCCCAGGTCCTGACTGTGCTCCTCTAGGTAAGATGGTTTTCCTGAACTGGAGCCTTTGGCAACAGACACACAATGGTTTGACATTGGCTCTAGTAGTGTTTTTTGTCTGAAATGCCCACTGAAGGTGCTGTGTGACATGAAGTCTTCTGGCTTGGAAGCAACTAGCGGTAACATGTCCTGGCACTGCATCTCACCTGTTAGGGACTTAAGCAAGAAAAATGTATCAACATACCATGCAGTTTAATTAAAGACCCATTAGTTCTTAGATTTAGTATTCTTGAACCAGAAGGTTGTAGTTAAAATATTGGCTGCTTTGTTCAAATCAAGATGTAAAACCCACCCTCTTCCTTCCCCTCTGCTCCTTTGACCTTTTGGACTGTCAGGTCACAATGCTGCAGCAATGGCAGAAACTGCCTGGTCCCTCTGTGCTCCTCTGAGGCCCTTCCTTGCCCTGAATTCATTTCTGGAAGTTGTATACATCCCCCTTTGCCTCTAGGTCTATTGGTAATTCTGTCCCTGTTCCACCTCTCCATTTTCTCTATACACTTTTCAAGTTTTATTCTCTATCTATATTATGTAGTGGTTTGAGTGTTGGACTATGACTCTGGAGATCAGTGTTTGTGTCCCCACTCTAGCATAAAAAACTACTGGGTAACACTGGCCAACTCACACACTCTCAACCTCAGAGGCTGGCAATGGTAAACCTCCTCTGAATAAACTGGCCAAGAAAACTCATCATAGGTAGTGGTGTCACTAGGATTGGTGTCACCTGGTGCAGTAACACATGGTGTGCCCCCCCCCCCCATTGACCTCCTTGTATTTCACAGCATACACAATCCTTAGTAGTGCTTTTTTTGCATTAATGTTACTCATAAATTGTAATTCACATATACCACTGAATGTAATGCTAATAGAACTGACACAAACAACTAGCAAAATTAAAAATATACCTTCAAATTACAACAACATATGCACAACTTAAATGTATTTACGTATACATACTGAAGATTTGGTTAAAATGTGATGATTTTTTTTAAATTCAAAAGAACCACCCCTTCTTTAAGGTATTTTTTTCCTTAGCCCACTCCTTATTCTACCCCCTCCTTCAACATCCTTTCTCCCATGTTCATTCTGCTCTGTTCTCTGAGCTTTTAGTGCAAGACAAACTGGCAACTTTCCTTTCCCTCACAAAAACTAAATGTCACAGTATTCAAAGAGATATCTATGTTAGTCTGTTTTAGCATAAAAAGACGGAAACATATCGTCCAACATTTCACAGATGAAAACTGTGATACATGACCAAGCGATATTAGAATGTGGTCAAGGTGGCAAAAGTTACTAATAAGGAAAAATACACAAGCTAGAAGAGGCTGCAGCTTGCTTTTCCCTGAGCCTACTGGGAAGGGCAAAAGTCTGCCCCTGCATTTCCTCCCTGTTGAGTTAAATGAGTGCAAACTGCTTTTTGCACTTTGAACTCAGTATGTACCAAAAGAAGTAAGCTGAGGACTAATGGGGAAAGTGGGAGGAGGAGAGAGAAACTGGGACATTTTTAAAGCAGCTGAAAATATAGAACTACAGGGGATTAATTAGGACTGTCCCTGCCAAATCAGAACAGTTGAAGGGTATCTATAAAAGAATCCAGTAGCACCTTTGAGACTAACTGGGAAAAATGAAATTCTTAGAATGAGCTAGGACTGCATCGACTACAGTCTATTTCACCAGATGCAACTGGAAATGCTTATGCTGGAAATTTCTTTTTCCCAGTTATTCTCAAAGATGTCACTGGATTCCTTTGGAAACTAAATGGTAAACTATTTATTTCCTTGATCAAATAGATCTTTCCGACAATTGCACCAGTGTAGCCACACAGCGTTTGAGGCTCCACTGCTACAAAAGAGTTTATCAGACACAGGGACGTAGCTAGGATTTTAGGAAGGGGGGGTCCAGACTAAGTGCCACCATTATAACGGGGCTTGAGTACGGCGGCGCAGCAGCACACACCATTCATTTTTCTCATGGAAGGGGGGGGGGTCCGGACCCCAAGAACCCCCCCCCCTTGGCTACGTCCCTGTCAGACAAGGGGAATTGAAAGTATAATCTGATGGCAATCTGAACGCAATCATGGGGTTTCACGTTATTGCGTGATAGACTGCCACATGCAAATTCGGGCAATGGCATGCTATTTTCGGGCAGTGGGAAGTCAGTTCGAATACAATGCGTATTCACATAATTGCGCAAAACTAGCGACTTTAAATGAATGCTTTCTGGCCCCACTTTATTTTCATTAGAAATTAAGAGAAATTCCTCCAGTTTGATAAACTCCAAAGACGGATAACAAGGAAACACACCTCCAAATTGTTAATAGGAACCCTTGCTTGGGCATCTTACAGTGAAATTGCCTTAAATACCCCAGTAACTGGTTTTTAATTGTGAAGAAGATAATCCACCCTCAAAGTACCTTATTGTGTCAGTGCTGGGGGGGGGTACACCTTGTAAATACTCTTAATTATCTCTCTCTCTTCCCCCCATTTTTGGCATATTTTTTCCTTAAGTAGTAATAAATAGAGACAGTATGGTGTAGTGGTTTGACTCTCGATACCAGGGTTCAAATCCCCACTCAGCCATGGAAACCCACTTGGTGACCTTGGGCAAGTCGCATTCTAAAAGCTTCAAAGGAAGGCAAATGCAACCCCCTCATGAACAAATATTGCCTTTAGGCAATATCTGGTGCCTTCAGAATATTTAGGCTTAGGAAGCAGCTTAGGGAGCTGGGTATGTTTAGCCTGGGGAAGAGAAGGTTAAGAGGTGACATGATGGCCCTGTTTAAATATTAGTAGGGATATTATATTCAAGATGTAGCAAGGGTACTTTTTGCTGCTCCAGAGATGAGGACATGGAGCAATGGATTCAAACTACAGGAAAAGAGATTCCACCTCAACATTAGGAAGAACTTCCTGACAGTAAGAGCTGTCCAACAGTGGAACACATTCCCTCGGAGAGCGGTTGAGTCTCCTTCTTTGGAGGTTTTTAAACAGAGGCTGCATGGCCATCTCTCAGAAGTGTTTTGATGGTGTATTTGTGCATGGCAGGGGATTGGACTGGATAGCCCTTGGGTCTCTTCCAACTCTAGATGCTCTGGTTCCAAGCCCTACCAGGTTGCCATACGTTGGAAATTATTTGAAGGTGCACAACAGCAAAATAATAAATACTATTAGCAGAAATAATGCAATGTAAAACACTCTTTGTCCCTATGGAGATTTTCCCTGAGAAGACATTCCACTAGATGCAAATTCTTTAAAGCCCATCCTTTATGATGTTAAGAAATCTTCTAAGTATAGCCAGCTCTATTTTTAGATCACTGTTTATGGTCCAAAACACACTGCAGAAATAATCCAGTTCAAGACCACTTTAACTGCCCTGGCTCAGTGCTAGCGAATCCTGAGGATTGTAGTTCATTGTGGCCCCAGAGTTCTCTGATAGAGATGTCTCACAAAACTACAATTCCCAGAATTCCCTAGCATTGAGCTAAAGCGGTCTCAAACTGGATTATTTCTGCAGTGTGTTTTGGACCTCAGTTCTAGTAATCTCCTTTGTCAGACTTTTTATTAAAACTGCTCCTTCTTTGAAGGCACGGTCCTCTAACTGGCAGTTGTTTGAATGACCAGAATGGGCCCAATGCAGAAATATTGTGTACCCTGAAGCTCCATTGATTGTGAGTGAATGAGTAAATGGAAATACATAGTAAATCTGAACAGGGGTGGGCCATGTAAAACCTGCTCACACACCGTGAGTTTGTGCTGCCCAATAAGCCAACAAGCTGCAATTTGGCTTGTTGTGATATAAAAACCCACATCTGCTGAATAGGCATGATTTGTTAACCAACCACAGAGCATATTCTGAAGCCATTGGATGTGTAATCCAAGAAAGGAACCATTCCAAGCTCTTTTATTTATTATTATTATTATTTATTTATTTATTTATTATATAGCATCATAACATTAGTGGGCCTGCTGCTTTTCCGATACAAGAAGGTACTCCTTGACCTGGGAACAAGATTTAACTGAGACAATACTACAGAGGAAAATGGAAAGTTCAGTTCCATGTGCTTAAGGTTAAAATGCTTCCAGATGCGGCTTTATTATGCATTTACTATGATTTGTGGAATTTTATGGAGGTGTGGAGGAGAGAGAGACAGAGTGGCATAGTGATTTGAGTGTTGGATTACGACTCTGGAAACCTGGATTTGGTGCCTCACTTGGCCATGAAACCCATTGGTTGACCTTGGGCATGTGACATACGTACTCTCAGCCTCAGAGGACAGCAATGGCAAACCTCCTCTGAACAAATCTTGCCAAGAAAACCTTAGGTTTTCTATATGTCAGAAACAAATTGAAAGCAAACAACAAGTGGAGGAGAGATGTAATTTTTTGCTCGCTGGGTGACCAGGGACAGAAGGGGTGTATGTGCCTCATTCAATATTATTCTGGAGGTTCCTTTTTTCCTAGAAGGGGATGGTTGATATTATAAGACTCCTCTAGATGGAGCAAATGTGAAAAGAGGGTGTGGTATTTGTTTCTGTATTCCTCAGGGTTTGTAAAAAAAAACATCCAAGCGATGTATCCTTAGTTTTTTGTGGGTTTTTCGGGCTATGTGGCCATGTTCCAGAAAAGTTTCTTCCTGACATTTCACCAGCATCTGTAGCATGCCAGCCACAGATGCTGGCGAAATGTCAGGAAGAAACTTTTCTGGAACATGGCCACATAGCCCAAAAAACCCACAAAAAACTATGGATGCTGGTCATGAAAGCCTTCGATGTATCCTTTGTTCAAGAGATATATTAAAACAATGTGCTTCCTTCCTTCCTTCCTTCCAAGTTGAGAGCTCTAATGTATCAAGTGCATCAGTATCAAGCTCTTGTGCATTTTAACTCTATAGCTCTTTTATTTTTAATTAAAACTATAGAGCGGAACAAATTTGTCCTTCAAAATATAACACCACCTCAGCAAACCATGCCCCAGTTGTTGCTGTTTTTAAAAACTCCCTGAAAGAAGCCTAGCACAAATTCACGAAATCACTATAAACAGCCTTCAAACAGAATGGAAAGAATTAACATGGCGGTGACACGTGGCAAAACCCAGAAAAACCCAAGAGCATTTTTCACTAGAATTCACACTTCTTTAAACCAATTTGGAATCTCTTTGATGAGAGACATAAATATCATTGCAGTTGGAGAGCAAACTGTCTAGTTTGCTTTTTTGTCAAAGATCTTTCAATGGATATACTGCACAATTCAGGGGCTCTTGAAATTTAATTTGATGTTCACCTTCTGTGTGCACCCTCTGCCCATGAATGATAAGGGTGAACACTTTCCAAGTTAATGGAAAGAATGCTTACCTCAGTATCTCGGCTCCGTTTAAGCCTTGGTGAAGCTGGCATATGGGCTTTTTGTATTGAGCGTCTGGCTTCTGCTTCCGCTTTTGTTTCTGGTCTTGGGTGATCGTGAGCCCCCTTTGACTTGAAAAGGCATAGATACATAATGTGAACAAAGCTTAGATACATACAACTATGCAATTTCAAATATCACACACTAGCTAGACTCAGAAAGGGAATGGAAAATCTAGATATGGTCTGTGTGTCTCACTGAACCTAGCATGCCCCCCCCCCCCCCCGAGTATGATCTATTTTCTATTTCTGGTTAAATAGAAATCTCCTGTTCTGTGCTGGTGATCACATTTGCCTAAGCAGTACAACCATTCTAAAATATCTGTATTTGTCCTACAGGAAAACCCTGGGTTTTTAAATTCACTGAAGATCTGAGTTAAAAGCATTGTAACAAAAGAAAGAATAGTAACCGTAGCTTATGTGATTGACTTCTGATGTAATTTTGGGAGGACATTTTTTCCCCAGGGGAAAATGCTGCCATAACTGCTTTCCATGTTGATTTACAAGAGGACATTTGGATCCCTTCCACATTTATACCTCAAGGTTATGCCAGCAGGCCATTTTGGGCCATTTATGATTGCAATGCTATGCATGCTTCTTTGAGATTTAAATACCACCAAGTCCAGTGAGACTTGTTTCTCAATAGACGTCTGTATAATTGGCCTCTAAATAATGGAATTCTTTCACACACTATGACACATTTCCCCAACTTGATGTTTTCCAGATTTTTGGGCTCTGGTTCTTAAGATTTCTGGCCACTTGCTCTGTTGGACTGGTTCTAATCTGCACTGCAGAAATAATGTAATTTGACCCTGCTTTAACTGTCGTAGCTCAATGCTATGAAACTCTGGGATTTGTAGTTTTGCAAGATATTTAGCTTTCTCTTAAGTGATGCAGCCCCATGACATGGCCATTTCTATGCACTGGGGAGCAGAGGGATCAACAGAGACATGTCCAGCTATTTTGCTGCAGCTGGATGTGCTGCAAGGATACATTTACAGGGTCCTTCCCCAGAGATCCCAGCAGATGCCTATTGCAGAATATCCAGCTACAGGAAAACAGCTGGATGCATTAATACTGATTCTCCCCTCCAATAACACAGGAATGGCTTTTCTGCATGAGCAGCATCACTTAAAAGGTACGTTCTGGGACTGTAGCATTATGAGAGGCCCATGGCTATGCGCCATATATGTGTCTCCCAGTGCAAGATTCCAGCCAATGTTTTCTAATTACTTTTAAATGTTACTTTCAACAGGATTGGTTGTGCATTTTAGAAACATTTTGAGTGGATTTATTTCAGAATTTTATTTCATTTGCTTATCATTTCTAAACCTTTTCCTGGCATACTAGGGAGAAAACCCTACTGTCCCCCATATCAAAAAACTTAATAAGCTTAACTTCAAGATGATCTGGTTTAGGAACAAAAGGTAAATGTTTTCCTGTACGTAACAGAAGATGCTCTGTGTACATTTCTTCATGTTTGTCTTGTTTAGCCAGTTGATATTTGGAATGGACCAATATGAATATGTGGTTCCCCAACTATATGAAGTTCTTTACTTGTCTATCCCATTTTAAAACATGTCTGTCCTTAACCTAGTGTTTCACATGCCCTGCAGTGTTTTTCATCTAACAACAGATTTGCCTTAGACAAATAATCCCACCTGAAAAAATATGTATGGTCCTTCATGTCTCCAGAAGTTGGTTACAGGGTACCCACCGTGGCCTCGACAGGGGATAAGCTTCAAAGGCCCATTACAGTTAGGACATGATTTCCCTGTGAGAAGTGTACCATTAAAGATTGCCCTTTAAATGAACTGAGTGTTAAGATTAATTCTTACTGTCATCATATTATACTTCTTAATTCAAAGTGATAGATACTGTTGATAGACAGTCATCATATTATACTTCTTAATTCAAAGTGATAGATACTGTTGATAGACAGACAGACAAATACACATGTACACCCAGAGGCATTATTATTATTATTATTATTTTGATAATCAGGATAACAAAAATACTGGCAACAGTGATACTGACAGGACTACTGCTATCGGTGCAACTGTTAGAAATAACTGCTGCAAAGGGAAAAAAATGTGCTTGCTGTGAGCATATTAACTCCATATGGCCAATAATACCCATATACTTGGTTTCAAAAGTATGGCCGTGTTAGTCTGGAAAATCAGTATGCAAATAGATCTTGTAGCACCTTTGAGACTAACTGAAAGAAAGAAGTTGGTAGCATGAGATTTCATAGACTTCAGCCTTCTTTCTCAGATGCATGCAGATGTAAACATGCATCTGAGGAAGTAGACTTCAGCCAGCTTCTTCAAATTCATGTTTACATCTGCATGGATCTGAGAAAGTAGGCTGAAGTCTATGAACGCTCACGCTACCAACTTCTTTCTTTCAGTTAGTCTCAAAGGTGCTACAATATCCAATTGCATACAGAGTCTGAGCCATTTTCTTTTTTATGTAAAGAAACAAATTAAAAAATAGTGGCTATAAATTATATAGAAAAACAATACATCAGGTAGCCACGTGAGAAAAAGAACAAGCATTTATACTTTTAAAAGTTCTATGGAAGAGGGAATTTCATCAGGGAACACTTTCATAATAAGTTATACCCTCTTCCACACGGCTTTTTGAGGTCCAGAAGCCCTGATATCTTTTTCAGACCACTACCCTAATAATACATGTTGTCACAGTGGGAAAGATCCTGACCAGCAGGTAATATGTGTGCCTGCTCTCTCAGTGCTGACTGTTGATGGACATCTCCAAACCTCCTTCCTTCAAGAGTCCTTGATCTTTAAACATGGACAGCCCTTCCAAGCAAGTCCACCTGTCCTCAAAGAGTGTCATCAAAGATTTCTCCAGAGGACTCTTCTCTGTAAAGTAGGACACAAGTCTACCTTAGCAGAAGCCCTCTGCTATCTTGCTCCAGAGTAAGTACCATGTAATTCAGTGCAACCTGCTCCTGAGCAAGTGTGCCTAGGATCAGGCTGCATGTATCTTAATGGATTATCTCTAGTTTAAAACTAGTCTGATTACAAAATTGGATTGCCCAGTGGATAGTGCCTGTGAGATTTAATTTCTGCGGAAGCCCAATTGCAAATAAAGACCTACACTTAATTGCAAGAAGTTCAAGCAAGCAATCTCAACATTTTCACATAAGGTCATACTTACTTTGCTGTTTTTGCCTGGCCTTATCACATATGGCGGGTCTCAGGTACATCTTGCCTCCATGAGGGGCAGAACAATCATTGCTACAGACCACGACTCCAAGGCAGGACTTTTTCAAGATGCGGGAGTTGTGATTGTTGGTGTTTCGCATTGCCCAGCTGCTCAGGTGCCTCTGAGCATTTTTATCATCAGCACTATAGATGCATTTTATGTAGGAATCTGGCCAGTCCTGAAACCAATCTGTTTGTTTCACATCCTGTTAGGAATCCAGAGAATGTTATGTTTGTAACAGAAGAAACAAGAGCACAGATGCCTCCCTCATCTTGCAGATTTCAAAGCCAGCAGATCCAGTCTGCAATAGAGGCCTAGATCATTTGAGTGCACCCAGACAGTAAGCTGGAAATTCAGGAACAGGACTTTTGTAAGATCTGTGCAGAGGGAATTTACACATATATGTACAAATGCAAATGTTTGGTGTTGTGATTTCTTTAATTTTCAGCCTGACATCCACAACTTCTTGATGTTAATAAGCAAACAGGGTTGCCTTCAGACATAGGGTGCATCTATACTGTATAAATAATGCCATTTAACACCACTTTAACTGTCATGGATCCATCCTTCAGAATACTGGGATTTGTAGTTTGGTGAGGCACAAGCACTTGTTGGCAGAGAAGGCTAAAGACCTTGTAAAACTAGAAATATCAAGATTATATAGGATGGAGCTACAGCGTTTAAAGTAGTGTCAAACTGCAATATAATAGCCCTATTTAAATATTTGAAGGGATGTTATATTGAGGAGGGAGCAAGCTTGTTTTCTGCTGCTCCAGAGACTAAGACCCGGAGCAATGGATGCAAGCTGCAGGAAAAGAGATTCCACCTCAACATTAGGAGGAACTTCCTGACAGTAAGGGCTGTTCGACAGTGGAACAAACTCCCCCGGAGTGTAGTGAAGTCTCCCTCCTTGGAGGTCTTCAAACAGAGGCTGGATGGCCATCTGTCGGGGATGCTTTGATCTGGATGACCCTTGCGGTCTCTTCCAACTCTATGATTCTAATGTGCAGATGCACTCTTGGTCACATTTAAAGTGAGCATGGGAGGAGGGAAGTAGCAGATCAAAAACCACTTTGTTTATTGCTTTTATTTATTATTGAGTTGCCCTCGGTCTTAACAAATATTCATCTGCTTCATTTCTTGTACATTTCATGTGGTTTCTGTTGCCAGATCATGCAACTTCAGAATAGGGATGGAAAGAATATTAAAAAATGTTTTTTTAAAAGATAGAAAAACATGTTTTCTATATATTGAGAAACTCTGTCATGATGAGATTCTTCACAGTTTGGAATTTATTCTGTGAAAAATTTGCACTTGGCTGTTTTGTGCATAAAGCTGGATTTTCTGTGCAGGAAACCGCATTTTCCATACAGAAAAAGTAATTTCCTGCAAATGCTGCAATTAGGGATCTATTTTTCACTAAATTTGCATGTGGCCCATCTATAGAGAAAATAGCATCTTCTGCATAGGGGACAGCTTTTTCAGCACAGAAAATGTGGCCCCATGGTCTACATCATCTACTGTTATGCATTCTTAGTAACATGTCCAGGCCTGGCCGCCCCCCTTCCCCAAAAGACTTGCTTTACAAGACAGCAGCCACTCCAAGAAATGGAGAGCTTTCTGCTGGTGATCAGGGCACATAGCAGAGGACGTTCGCTCCTCTCTCCTGCCAATAAGAGAGGGTGCAAGAAGGAATTGTGATGGGGGACTTCTTTCTGACTGTGGTATCCTCTCTCACTGGTGATTGCCTATCATCTCCTTGGATCTGCAGATTCCTTTCTTTTTTCCTTTCAAGAGACATGTTTGAAAGAAAAAGCAAAGTTCGAGTCAAATGCATGCTACGGTTCTCACTCCAATCTCTCGCAGTGATGATGTAGTGGTTAGTTTCTAGGTGATGTCAAAATCTTTCTAACCACAATTTTCCAGTGAGGAAGTTTGTGATTTTTGTTTGCAGAATGTTTATAAAAATCAAGAAGACACTCCAGCTAAAGAATAGTGTGGTTTGTTTTTTTTTAATGTCACCATTATTGGGACCTACAGCAAATCTAACAACTTTGCACAGGAATCATAAAATGACTTCAGGGGCTAACATCATACAAATACTGTATGAACAAGGTCTAGTTACAGATTTAGAATCAGCACAGCTAGATAGACAATACACAGTCTAGCCAAATTAAGAACACCTAATTGTAAAAATTGAAATGTGTGCATCACTTTCATGGTTGAGATCTTTAACATTGAAAGGTTTTTCTTTATGGGGGTGGCTGCAAGAATGCAGCTGGCTGGCTGCCTGTGTATCATTTTCTCCTTGTACTCCCTTAGTCACTGAATGACCATGGGGATCGGTGTCCAGCCAGAAAGCAGCAGGTGGCTTGGGGAAAGAGTCATAACAGATAGAAGTGCTGTATTCCTCCACCTGCCATGACTAAAAAAGTTAAATACATGGGTATCTGTTACCAATGGAATGCTAGTCTTGATGTTTAAACTAGGGTTGACATTCCAAACATTTTCATGCAAGTTCAGCACCACCAAAATTCAGCTTTTAAAGAAAAAACCTTGAGTTTGATCCATGGAAGTTGATGTGATGAGGAGCCAGTGCAGTGTAGTGGTTTGAGTGTTGGACTATGACTCTTGAGACCAGGGTTCAAATCCCCATTTAGCCATGGAAACCCACTGGATGACCTTGGGCAAGTCACATTCTCTCAATTTCAGAGGAAGGCAAAGCCCCTTGGAACAAATCTTGTCAAGAAAACCCCATGATTGTTTTGTCTTAAGGTCACCATAAGTCAGAAACAACTTGAATGTATACAACAACAAAGTTGATGTGATGCAACAAATCTGAGGATTCTGTATAGTACCAGTAAGGCTTTCTTTCATTCAAATAATATCCACACAATCATCAACATTAAATCTAGCAACATGGGGTAAATTTGGGAGTAACAGCTAAAATTTACTATAGCAGTATGCAGTCTACAGTCTCGATGCTGTGTGCATCCTCCAAATCCAGCCCCTTTTATCTTGCAGTCCAGCTCACTAAAAGCGTTTTGTAACCACATGGTCATGCTTCCAAGATTATCATTGTCCTACTTCTAGTAGCATGTTTGTACATCTGCAGCCCCCGGTACCCTCAGGGTTGTTCTAATAAAACTGGCCTTATTCTAATGACAGATTTTATTAACATTTAAGAATATTTCATTTATAAGTGATTGTAGGTAGAGCCTTCTGCATTTCACTGATGCTTGCACAATGCCCAGGAATGAAGAATGTGGTTATAGAAAAGACAATTATATGGTGCACTGATACGCCAACCGTGGACGGAATGAGTGTACAAGCTACCAAGCCCATTCTGACCAATTGAATTCAGTACAAGGAAAGATATCAGCTAGTTTATGAATCTCATTTTACAAGATTTAGAGTGTAGCACTCACACTCAGTGAACACAGTTCACATTTTCACTGGTGAAATGCTCAACAAATCTGAAGAGCTTTCAGTTGAAAACTTCAAGTACCTTGCAGGATGGTGTTATACAGTATGTGATAATGTTGTCAAGGGTTTCTATCCAGACTTTGTCATACTTAGGGCAGGTCCACTGAAGTCAACTGGACTTGAGCCAATTGTGACAACTTAAGCCCCATTGATTTCAATAGGTGAATTCTAACAGTATACTCCTATGCATGTCTACTCAGATGTAAGTCCGATTGAGTTCTTTCCATGTGGAAGAAATCTCTCTTTTTAAAGTTATCTTCTTGGATAACAAGAATAGAAAATCTGTGGTCAGCCAGCTGTTTTCAGACCTGACTTCCACCAATCCAAGCTAGCATGGCCAATGACAAGGAACTGTGGTCCAACAAGGTCCACATTTCTTCTCTGTAATGTGCCAGTATATGCTCATAACATTATATAAATGAATTATTAAATGAAAAAATAAACAATATATTTTAATAATTATAAGGATTATGATTTTTTTTAGAGTTGCTATTTCTAAAAGAAGCCAAAATGCACCTACCTTGGGAAGCTTGATGTCATTGATGTCCCAGCTGACCATTTCACCATTTTGAGCAGCTGAGTCTTCCTGATCTATGCTAACATCCTCTGCCATTCCCAACATTTTAAGATCGTTCCTCTAGACTCCACAAGAGCAGAGTCTACTGTCAGCTTTTGAAGCTGTGTGACAGCTACTGCTTGCAAGCCATTTAGAACCAGGAAGCTGTTTCCCGAAGCTAAATGATAGGCTGCTCATTAAAGATAAAAATCTGTATTCTTTTGCTAGAAAAACTTGTTCCATTCAAAGTTTTGCAAGCACCCAAGATAATGGAAAGTATAGCTTCAAGACAAGAGTATGATTTTACAGGGAGGATATTAGTGCAACTAAAGCAAAAGGTTCCCTTGTGGAATTTATGGAATCAGAAAATGCACCTGTCTTATACAGTATGAGTTAAACCTACACCTTGTAGTAAAGAGTAAGTACCTACTGGTACACTGTTTCTCTGCTCCATTAGAAACAACCTGAAAGAGGTGAAACAACAGAGAGTGTTATTTTTTTTTTGTCTTTGCCTGTGGATGCCTTTACCTAGGATATTTTACATTTTGGTCCTACTGAAAGCACAGGAGTTTATTCATCTATTAGGCTGACTTAGATTAGACAGCATGCAGGAGGCCTGTCATCAGATATGTTGCCATTTGTAGTTATAGTGTACAACAACCATGGAATAGCATTGGCCCAGGGCAGTGGCATAGCAAGAGGAGAGCTGCTCCAAGGGTCAGCCAACCTATTCTGCTCCCTGTACAATACTCCTAGCTGCTAAGATGCAGAGTGAGTGTATGCGTGCATGGGCATGCTTTTGTTATGCAAGCCAAAAGGCTCTTGGCCATCCAGCAATTATTTACAATTATTTACTACTCAAGTGCTCATCAACTGAACTCATAACATTATAGGTAGAAGACTTCAGTGCTTCTGCATATACTCATGTATAAGTCTAAAATGTTTGGTCAAAAATTGACCCCCAAAAACTGAGTTGACTTATCCATGAGTCAATGTAAGTATTGTAATTTAACTCTTATTCAAAAAGAATCCTCTGGCGAAAGGCAAGAGTGTAATCTGTCCTGAAAGTACTGACCCCCCTCTCCTCTCTCATCCATCCAGCCTTTAGGGTGAGCACAAACAGTTATGCCTGCTGGAATTTTGTAAGTTCTTTAGTATTGTTTTCTTTTGCTTCATTCTTTACCTTGTTTATTTGAGGCCCCTAAATTTTACCCTCGACTTATCCACAGGTCATATCAAAATCCATAATTTTGGCCCCTAAACATGCCCTTGCCTTATATATGAGGTCGACTTATAGTTGAGTATATACAGTAAGCTCATGAACTTAAAACACTATACACAGTAAGCTCATGAACTTTTGAGTCTTGACTGTGTTTTCTGCTAATTGCATTTAAGGCCCAATAGAGGGCAGTACAGGCACCCCTTTTCTTTACAGTTCTGTAAAGTAGTGCATCCTCATTTCCAAAGAAATACAGAATTTGTAAATCCTTCCCCCACTTTTAACTGAAAGTAGCATTTTGTGGCTTTGGGGTGATTTCTACTGAACAATACTCAAGTGTGAGCTGGCGCATGCCCTCTTTATCATTCAAGGGCTTCAGTTTCCCATGCACATTGTTGCATTACCTCAATGGCAGTTGTCTTAACCTCTCCGTCAAAAAGGGGGACGTACTTTGACAATATAAGAAGAATACATAGCACTTTTTTTGCCTGCTACAAGCATTCAGTATATTTACAGAAGAACATAACAAGAGCCACATGGGATCAGACCAAAGATCTAACTAGTTCAGAATACTGGTAGGATGAGAAGTCTGGGAGTTGTAGTCCACAAAAGTATTTTGTTCCCCCCCTCCCCCCCCCAAGAGATTTCCCGCATTTTTCTTTTCCAAGATAAGTCAGGAGCTCTTTCTCTCTCACACACAGACACACACACTACCAACAACCTCTCTGTTTTTAGAAGCACTAAAGTCTGGTTGTTTCCCTGTATCTGGAGTAGTGATTCAACTCTGGGTTTTACACCAAACTTAAAGGAGCCGCATGAGGTGCTGAATTGTATTCCTAAAGGAAATTCAGCTCCTTTTAAAATTCAGACTAGAATCCAGAACAGATTCATCACTCCATCAACATGGGAACCACAATCTTCACAGTGTATAAGGCAAGGATGGGAAAATGCATGGGGACTGGTAGTGCAACATGGGCTTACACATACTCAGAGTTAGGATTCCTGGCTAGCTAAGCTATTGACCAGAAAGAGCTACCCTCCTTTCCCTTTCAACACTAGGACTAAATATGCTAAGGGCACAAGATCTTTTCTGATCTTGGAAGCTAAGCAGAGCCAGACCTGGTTAGTACTTGGATGGGAGACTGGCAATGAATACCAGGTGCTGTAGTTTACATTTCAGGAACTGGCAAACTCACCTCTGACTATTCCTCACCCAAGAAAACCCTATGCAATTAATAGGGTCACCATAAATCAACAGGCAACATGAAGGCACACACACAAGTTGGACTGTGTTTAGAGGTTGAAATTTGTTACCAGTTGTGCCAATGGATATCAGGTGCTGTAGACTATATATCAAAGGAAGGAACAGGCAAAACCTGAGTATTCCTTGCCTAAGGAAACCCTGTAAAATCCATGGGGTCATCATATGTCAACAAGCAACTTGAAGACAAACACACAGACACACACAAGTTGGACTTGTCTCATTGCAACTGTGGAGATTATTGCACCCAGAAATCCCACCTGGATAGATGCGGGATTTAAAAGTAAAAAAAATGGGTGTTAGCACACTTACCCGTTCCCAGGCTGTATGCCGCCTGTACCCATCCTGGGCAGCCCATCTGCAACCTGGACTTTTGTTGCAACTAGGATTTTCCCATTCCTAAAAAGGGTCCGGGTTGCAGATGGGTTGCCTGGGATGGGTATGGGCTGCATATTGCCTGGGAATGGTAAGTGTGGTAACACCCATTTTTGACTTTTAAATCCCACATCTATTCCAGCGGGATTTCTGGGTGCGATAATCTCCTGTGTCTAGAGGTCAAAATTTGTTACCAGTTGTGCCAATAAATATCAGTTGCTGTAGGCTGTATTTCAGCTGAAGGAACTGGCAAAACTACCTCTGAATATTCCTTGTCTAAGAAAACCCTATGAAGTTCATGGAGTTGCCATAAATTGATTTGAAGGTACGTAGACACATACATATAGTCCAGGAAGACTACTTGCAGACTAAGGGCCTAGACTCCTCTTGCTCACAACTCAGAGATGCCTAGCCTGTCCCTCCCTTACACACTTTGATCATCTTGTGTACTTCACTCAGACTGATTCCTGTGCTTTAGATGGCCAGCCATAAACCACTTAAAGAGTAGTTTGTCAACATGGGTCTCAGTTTATGACAAATTGGGAGCAATTCATGTGAGTTTGGAAGAAGCCAGAAGCCTTTCTGGAATCTTGGGCAAGAACTCTACAGGACTGGCAATGCTGTAATGCTAAGCTATGGGCAACACTCAAAGGGACTTCAAAGAGGCTGAAGCAATCCAGCAGAGCTCTGGCCGTGGGCACTGTGGATCCTCAAGCAAGTGCCCTGATGTAATTCTGCTGGATGTTCGTAAAGCAGTGCTGAGGCCTACGGGGGTAAACACACAGAGACACACACACAAAGCTATCCTGAGGTGTTTCCATTCAGTGTTCACTCTGAAATAATTCCATTCTTTTTTCATTCCCTTTGGACAAGGCATCAGATCCATGTGGCATCACCAACATGAGATCATCGTTGTCTTATCTTTCTCCCAGTGGCAGGGAGTAGGTCTATTGTATGTCAGTGTGGTGGTAAATCGGATTTTAATCCAGACTTTAAGGGAGCTATCCAGGGTGCTAAACCTATTTTGGAACAGGGTTCAGGATCTTGGCTAGTTCCTTTAAAGTTCAGGCTAAAACCTGGAGCATAGTCCAGGTTCGGCATTAAAAGGATTAATGCCAAAGGAGCAGTGGTGTCACAAGGGTTGGCATTAGTGAGGTAACACATAGTTTCTTGACCTCCTTACACATCACACCATAAAGCATCCTCAGTAATGCTTTTTGTAGTAATGTTACTACTAAATCATAATTCTGATGTATCACAGAATGTAATGGTCACCGTTGTGACATAAACAACTAGCAAAATTCAAATTATACCTTTAAATTACAATATCATATCCACAACGCCTAAATGTATTTACGTGTACATTGTTGAATGTGGTTAAAGTTAACACTTGGTAAGATATGATGTTTTAAAATTAAAAAAAATAAACATTAAATTTTAATTTTTAAAAAACCCTGAGGACACTCCTTTCTCCTCCCACTGATCCTCACCCGACTCACCCATCTCTTCAGCCTTTTAAATGGATGCAGGAGAATGCCACAGCCTGTTTCTGCCAAAAGGCAGGTGTTTGGGGAGCAGTCAGCCACTGCTTAGGGTGTCACCTAGTGTAGTCTGCTCCCCACACCCCCTAGTAACTGCAAAGGAGCATGCTGGACAGTGCCTTTAAAGTCTGGATGGTGGTGGTGTCTGCTCTGTGGAATATTCTCCTCCCTTATATTAGACATCCACTGAGAAATCTCATTCTCAGATGCAGGTTGAAGACACACCTATTTGTGCAACCCTTTGAATTTGATCCTACTCACTTTACTCCTCTAGAAATTGCAGATGTTTGGCCTAAACCAGTCAGTTTGTTGCTGTTGTTGTGTACCTTCTTGTTTCCAACTTAGGTGATCCTAAGGTGACCCTATTGCAGGGCTTTCTTGGCAACACTTGTTCAGAGGGGAGTTGCCTATGCCTTCCTCTGAGGTTGAGAGAAGGTAACTTATTCAAGAAGGTGACTTCACCCAATGGGCTTCTATGGCCAAGTGGGCATTTGAACCCTGGCATTTGAACCACTACACCACACTGGTTCTTTCGGTCAAAGTAGGTCCATTGAGCACTGATCACCTGAATCAACTGAGGATGACTGAGTCAACACTGATCTAGTCAGGAACTAACAATAGGATCTGGACTATCATGTGTAGATTTTTATCTGGCATGTTTTTGTGATATATGCCCGTTTCTTCTTTGAACGCTTTTGCTGTAAGTAGAAGTTAGAGCTGGCCATGGTGGTACATGCCTTGATTACATCCTGTTTGGTTTACTGTAATGTGCTCTATGTGGGGCTGCCTTTGAAAAGTGCTCAGAAACTACAGTTTGTCCAAACAGCTGCAGCCAGGTTGTAAGCTGGAGCTGGCTACAGGGAGCACACAACTCCCTTGTTGCAACAGCACCATTAACTGCCAGTCCATTTCCAGGCACAATTCAAAGTGCTGGTTTTGACCTATAAAACCCTATAGGGTTTGGGTCCAGGTTATTGGAAGGACTGTTATCTCCCTTTATGAGCCTACTAGAGCAGGCCTGCACACCTTGGCCGTAGGTAGGGGCCAAAATTAAAATAGGCTAAATTCCTTATGGCTGCAGATAGGTTTTAATTAACTAATTATTAATTAGAATTAATATTAATTCTATCCTCCTCCTCCTCCTCCTCTGCCCTGCCCTCTCCTCAGGAGAAAGCCAAGTGGTGGTGGAGCCTGTCTGTCCTTCGCCTCCTGTGCCCAGACCTCTCCTTGGGAGAAGGCCAAACGATAGAGGAACCTTGGGGGGCGAATGTTTACTCCTCTTCCTCCTCCACTGCCTGGCCTTCTCAGGAGAAAGCCAGAGCAAGTGTTTTCCCATCCTCCTCCTCCACCCATCATTCTCCTTAGGAGAAAGTTGAGCATCAGAGGACTCTTGAAGTTGTTCCACATCTTCATGGGCCACCTGAAATCCTCTGACAGGCCGCATGTGGCCCCCGGGCCATATGTTGTGTGGCCATCCTCTCAGGCTCATTTGGTGGGAACAAGAGAGAGTGCCTTCTTGGTGGCTGCTCCCAAGCTCTGGAGCTTCCTCCCTAGAGAGACCAGGATGGCTCCATTTTTGTTCACCTTTTGGTGGCAGATAAAAACATTTTTGTACCATCAGTTTTTTTTCCAGACTGACAAGCATTTGAATGCTGTGTAATTCAGATTTAAGGTGTGTTTAATACATTTTAAATGTTAAAACAAAATTATTTAAATTTTTTAAATTGTTTAATGGCTCTTTGAATTTTGTATTTATCAATTTTTAATGTTTTTGTATTGTTTTGGTTGTATTGTTTTGTATAGTTTTAGATTGGCTGTGCGCTGCCTTGAGTCCCTATATTGTGAAAAGGATATAAGTAAATAATAATAATAATAATAATAATAATCAGACAAGTCAGCATAGACTGCCTTAGTGTGTTCTACTGCAACCCATAGTGTTCTGAGCACATCCTGTACTGGTCTTTCCCTTTTGCCAGACCATTTGCAGGACTGCAATTGAGGAGGTGCACCATCTTTGGAGGTCCCTCCCTCAAGAGCCTCACTTGCTACCCATGCCATTGTGGAGCCAGGATCTCTTTATTCTTTGAGGCTATTTGAATGGCTTCAACTGGATTTTGATACTGCTTTTCACTGCTGTTCAGATGGCAATGTTTATTTTTGCTTGCAATTTAGAAAACTGTCCTCAAAAATAATACTGAAGGACAATATAGAATTTCATTAAATGAATCACAGTGACATAAAATGCCCCAAGGTAATCTAAACACTGTAACCTGAATGACCCATGCAAATTGAGCAAATGCTAATAGCCAGAACCCAAAGAACAGCATGGCAAATTCCACGTGTCCAAGAGGACACTGGCTTGCCTTTCTCAACAGTCCAACTATGCCAAATGATAAACCACTCTTGAAATTAAGGTGAGGTTCAAAGGTAATTTGTGATATGGCATGGTGGCCTTCCATTCAAAAGAAAGAGAGAAAAGGAGAGAGAGGAGGAGAAAGAATTAGGAAAAGAAAAACACTAATCACATAGTAGCCACAGAACCTAATATTGGACTATATCTTCCAGTATCCCCCCTGCCAACCTGACCAGTAGCTATATTGGCTGAAGGACCCGGAGAATCGTAATCCAAAAAAAGCTCTGAACATCTCTAACTCCCAGGAAGGTGTTTCGGTGCTAATGCAGTGTCTACTGTCAATAATGGACCAGATGAGAAGAAACAAACTGAAGTTTAATCCAGACAAGACAGAGGTGCTCCTGGTTAGTTGAAATGCAGATCAGTGAATAAGGATTCAGCCTGAGCTGGATGGAGTTACACTCTCCCTTGAAGATGCAGATCCACAGGCTTGTGTGTATTCAATTTAATGTGACCCTGGAGGCTCAGGTTTCACTGGCAACCAAAAGAGCATTTTTACAGTTAAGGCCTAGTAATGCCTATGGTGACACATGCCCTTGGTGCAGGACAGACCATCCAAAAAGGATGGTCTCCCGGCACCTAGCTTTGGTCCGTGGGGAAGCTGCAACCTCTAGACCGCGGGACTTCCCCACGGACGAAAAAGAACCTGCAAAAAATCGTGCTGTTCTTGCAGCACAATTATGATGCCGCAGTCCACCAATGGTCATAATGGTGCCACGATGTGCGGATGCTAGGTGTCAATCACGTAATGATGACAGCACCCATCTGTACAGGATGCCGCCGTTTTGACACCCTTGTCACATGCGAGGGGCATCTACAAGCGCCGCCCTCCGCACATGATGAGGGTGTCCTATTGCACCCATCTGGACAGGGCCCTAGTTACATCCCATTTGGATTACTGTAACACACTCTGTGTGGGGTTGCCTTGGAAGAGTGTTTGGAAACTTCAGCAGTCCAAAGTGCTATTATGAGACTACTGACTCAGACTGGTTAAAGGGAGCATATAACTTCCTTGTCACAACAGATCCACTGGCTGGCTGTTTCAAAGTGCTGGTTATGATCTATAATGCCTTATACACTTTGGGGCAAAGTTATATGAAGGACTATATTCTCCCATGTGAGACTGCCTGGTTTTGAATGTCTTCAGAGGCCCTTCTCTCCAACCCAACATCACCATGGGTGTATCTGGTGAGAACATGGGAGAGGGCCTTCTTGGTGGGTGCTCCAAAGCTTTGGAAGTACCTTCCAGAAGGATATGCTAGCACCACGCATTGGGTTCTTCTGACAGTGGCAGCAGACAAAACTCTTTGTTTTGTTCTGCTTTTACTGGCCTTTGGGAACTAACTGCTCACTGAGAAAGACCTTTAATAACAGCATAATTCAACAGGATTTGAACATGAGTATAAATTTCTTTTAATAATTCCTTTTAATTAAACTATCAATAGAAAGTGATAGTTTAATTTTACTTTAACATTTATCAAAACTTAAGTTCACATTAAACAAAAGTGATGTGAGCTTTTTATCTGTAACTGTTTCCCTTTTGTTAGCTGTCTTGAGTTCCAGGCAGATTATAAATGAATATGATGTAGTTAAAAACATACAAAAGATCAGCATTAAAATAGTTTAATTCTATTTTGATGTTGATCTTTTGCATGTTTTTAACTATACTGTACTAATTTTAATTTGTAATCCAAGTTTGTGGGAAAGATGCAGTAATCATCATCATCATCATTATCATCATCTGTCATTTGTTATTAAAAGTGGCTATCTGGGATTTGTCCTAAATAGAAAAGAAAAGATGATTGAACAGACTTCTCTGTATTTTTCACTATCTGGCATCTGCAGAAAGATGATGAAGGAAAATCAAACTCTCCTGAAGCCAATTAGGACCAAAGGGAAAAATTATTAACCTCTAGCACACAAAGCATTAGAAGCCAGATCAAACAATGGCAGAAAAACAAACAACTGACCAAGGCCAACAGAAGTCCATCTGCTTATGAAATAAATGTCATTTGCTGGGGGAGGTGAAAGGATTTCTGATGTAACAGAGCTGCAGCTTGCTGGATATGTCAGGGCAGGCTGATGTTTGTCTTCAACAGCATTGAATGGAGACACGAGTGGGAAGTTAAGTTAGGTCTTGCTTTTATGTTTAGGGCATAGCCATATTCAGAATATATTATCTGTAGTTCAGGTGGGATAGGGATTTCTTTCCCACATTACCTCCCATCCTCCATAATTTGCTCCCTTCCAAGGCATTTTATGACTCCACCATTTGGACTATAATTCCAAGAAGCCTCCAGCCAGCCTGACCAGTGGCCACACTGGCTAGGCGGGGATTCCTGGGAGATTATCACATTACTAATAAACCCAGTTTACCTCTTCAGAGTCACTTTCGAATTCAGGATGCATCTGGGTTTTATCACATCGATTTTTTCGCCATTAGGTCTCATCCAGTAGGTATCTCTTTTTTGCACTCTAATCCATGCTTTTCAGGCTATCTGATGTGGAGAGCTTGCAATTATTGTTTTCTGTTGTGAGTGACTGGCAGCAAATTTGTGCCCACTGGGGACAATTGTTTCTTGCTTTCATGGAAATTTGCCAAGGACCAGCCTCCAATGGCTTAAAGACCAACACTGATCTGAGAAACACCATTTTGAGTAGTACTGATCTAGTCCTGTTGTTCTGAAGGCTGGCCCAGACTGAATGGACATCTTCCAAGAGCCCTCCTATTCTATCACTTGTTGCTGCCATCGCCCAACATTACTGGCCAGGAATTATTGAGGAAGATGGCACAGTGCATAAGTGATATGAGGTGTGTCAGACAGGACACAGAATAGATTGGAAAGACATGCCATAACCCAGGGGCAACTATATTTTCACAAATTGGTGAACCTTTTCTCAGGTTGTGCAAAGGCAGTAATCTGATCTGGGTTCCAGAAATCCTGTGATGCCAACATAAACCACTGCAGGAGCAGTTGCACTGCAGAGGTTTTGTAAGCACAGTTCTTAGTGTCTGATGAAGAGTTGGCTTGGTTCCCCTGTTGTGCCTCAGAAATTTGCACAGCCATACCACCCATTATATGCTTGGCCATGCAATGGTTCAGTCCAGTAACTCCGTCATAGTTAACACTATGGACCTGGTGAGCAAGATTGTAATCATAATCTTTAAACTACAGAGAACTCATAACTCCTGAAGCATCTTGAGCATACTCTAGTTCAGCGGTTCTCAACCTGTGGGTCGCAACCCCTTTGGAGGTCAAACGACCCTTTCATAAGGGTTACCTAAGAGCATCTGAAAACACATATTTCTGATGGTCTTAGGAACCAAGAGGAAAATAATTTTATGGTTGAGTTCACCATAACACGAGAAACTGTATTAAAGAGTCGTGGCATTAGGAAGGTTGAGAACCATTGCTCTAGTTGAAACATTATTCATCCATTGTTACACTCAGGCCTCTGTATTTCAGAGTTGCAAAACTAGGCACAGGAACATCAGATTTCTTGAGAATGTAGCAAAATGGCTAAGAAATTAAGAGCAGCTTCACATAAAGCCTTTATCAGGTCCCCACACTACCTCACTCCTTGTCCTTGACTTGTAATCCTCCTTTATTTTCCCATTTCTTCTTCTTCTTCTTCTTTTCTTACTATTGGAAAGTAAGAAGAAAAAGATGGAATAGCAGCACCATGCCTTCTGTTTGCTAGCATTTGTTTGCCCTCTGTCTGCAAATGAGCCAGGAACATATGAGCCAGGAAGTTTCCAGTTCTTGCATGAACTCAAAAGGTGAATGGGGTAAATCATGGCCCTGTAGTTTCAGATTCCTATCTGTGAAAGAAGGATAATACTGACCAGCCTTACAGTACCATTGTACAGGTGGCTGAGATAGCTTATCTGATGTACCTTGAAAATTCAAAGTGTGTTGTGTAGGGTATGGTCAGCAACGTTGTTCAGTTTCTTATTACTACGATTGTTGTCTGTGAAGGATGTCAGTGCTCTGTTTCTCTATGTGGATATCAGTACCAGAATTGTGAACCATCCATATACGTATGCTATTTTGATTTGCTGTTGTTGTGTGCCTTTAAGTCATTTTTGACTTATGGTAGCCCTAAGGCAACCCTATCCTGGGGTTTTCTTGGCAAGATTTGTTCAGAGGAGGTTTGCCATTGCCTTCCCCTGAGGCTGAGAGCATGTGACTTGCCCCAGGGCATCCAGTGGGTTTAATGGCTGAGCTGGGAATTGAACCCTGGTCTCCAGAGTCATAATTAACACTCAAACCACTATGCCATGCTGTCGCTCTTTTGATTTATACATGTTATATAACTTTCAAATGACTTTGCCTTTGTAATTATTCTTTATGTACAGATTGGGTCCAGATTTAAGAGTGTGTTCCTGAGCTGAGAGAAGGGGATTCCCCCTCCTGATAATCCTCATCGCAATTCCTCCAGCACTCTGAAAAGGTTACACTTGAGTTTTGGGTTACATAGACATTTGGAGTGAGTTGTGGTCCATGAACCAAGCCTTTCCACCTATAGAAGGTAGATGATAGATCCAGACTTCCTCTCTCTCAATCCCTGTATTACTTTTTGTTAGCTGTATTGGCTGGACCACCCAATCATGCAGGTTAGTGGATTCTGAGAAATGTAGTTCAAGGAGTAGTTTCCCCCACAAAGCTGTGAAATAAATACAGAACTGAAACAGGACAAAGCATGGAAGAATGAACTATTCTTCTGTAGTAACAAATCCTGCATTGGCAACTTGTTAAGGGGAACAGGAGGAAAGGGAAGAGAACAGATGAGAAAAGTCTTGCCAAACTAAATGCTATTTTACAAGTGTTTCCAGTGCCATGAATTCTTCTGTAAGAATGTTAGCATTTATATGCCCTGTGGGATACACCAGATTTCTCACCACAAGAGAGAAGAACATGTTCCTTTACAACTGAGACGAATGCTCAATTAGTTTTAGAGTTCAGCCAGCTGTGAAGAAAAATCACATTGGGGAATATATGACAGTTTGAAATAAAACCACAGTTGCATTGTCATGGGGCTGAAGGACATCAAGGACTATTTCCTGATTACATTATCAAAGTGCCTATACTAATCAAGAGATAAAGCATGAGACATCAGACTTTAGGCACAACATTAGCAGCCATTTTGGAACCAGGGCAGATCACACTCTCTCAGCCTCAGAGGATGGCAATGGCAACCCCCCCCTCCCCGCTGATGAAACTTGCCAAGAAAACTCTATGAAGTTTTATCCCATGTAAAAATGGGATTTAAAATGGGAAAATACTGCAAAAGTAGGATCATTTTCACATGATGTCATGTATTAACGTGCACAGAAAGTGGACAAATCCCACAAAAGCAGGATCGTTTTCACACGACACTGGGGGCATTGAGCATTAATCCGGCATTAACCCACGCAGAAAGTGAACAAAATCAGCTATTTTTTTCTTTCAGGATTTTGTCCACTTTCTGTGAGGGTTATTTTCGCATTAATGCTCAATGTCTCCCATGAGTCTGAAAACAATCCTGATTTAAATCCCATTTCTGCACGGGATTCAGGAACTTAGCCTCCCGTGTGATAAACTCCTATGATAGGTTGGCCTTAGGGTAACCATAAGTTGGAAATGACTTGAAGGCACACAACACACACACACATACACCCTGATGTGGCTAGGATTTTCTAGCACATTATATAACCCAAGAGGAATTCCATTCCTTGATTTGTCTGGAGAATTATCTCAAATAAACCCTTTACAGTTTAACTAACTTCTTTTCACCTGTAAAAAAAAAAAGCCTGTAAATGGCGCAATCTACTACTTTCTATCAGATTTTTTAAAAAGGTGTTAAAGTTCATTTCTAAATGGAGATCACATCATGCTAAAAATCAAAAGACACTTGGTGGCTGATCCATTTGTTTTTTCTTTCTTAACTTATTTCCTTGACAAGGGGGAAAAATCACAAGAGGAAAACAGAACTGAAAGAAGGGAGGATTATATGTGAAAGAAGACAACATGTGCAGACCTGTACAATTCAGTGAATAAGGAAATGGAGGACAATGGTGTGCTCAAAGTCTCATCTGAAACTATTTGAAGAAGCTTGTATATGAAATAATATTGACACAATATCTTTGTTCTAATTGATTCCTCTGATCTCAGCGAAGCCATTCCTACTGCTATACTGTTACTGATTCACTGACTGACTGCTTGAAATATTTATATCCTTCTCTATCAAAAGATTTCAGTCAGTGCAAAGACAAGGAGGAAGGGGAACCAAACTAAAGGTGAAGAACAATTGAAAATTATATTAAACAAATTAAAACAATATGCACTGCAGCAAAAATTTATAAATTATAAGTTAAATGGGTCTCTCCCATATTTCTATCCAAAAGTATTGTTCCCTATCCCTAAACCCTAACTTGAACCCTAACCCGAACAACTAACCCTAAACCCTAACCTTAAACCCTAACACAATCCAGCCCCCTGCCATTCAGGAACACATCATCAAAGCTATCCAGATAGATGGGCATCCTAACCCTAAGCCTAACCCTAGCCCTAGCCCTAACCCGAACCCTAAACCCTAACCCTAACACTTACCGTAACCCTAACCCCTAACCCTAAACTCTAACCCTAACCTGAACCTGAACCGCTATCAGTAAACCCTAACCCTAACCCTAACGCTAACCCTAACCCTAACTCTATCGCCTAACTCTAACCCCTAACCCTAAGCCTAACCCCCTAACCCCTAACCCTAAACCGTAACCCTAACCCTATCCCTGAACCCAAACACGAACACTAACCCTAAACCTAACCCCTAACCCTAAACCCTAACCCTAACCCTATCCCTAAACCCTAACCCGAACCCTAACCTGAACAACTAACCCTAAACCCTAACCTTAAACCCTAACCCTAACCATAACCCTTAACACTAAACCCTAACCCCATCCCTATCCCTATCCTTAAACCCTAATCCTAACCCTAAACCCTAACCCTAACCCTAATCCCAAATAGAGCCAGATAGAGCCAGACAGAGCCAGACAGAGCCAGGTAGTGCCAGACAGAGCCAGATAGAGCCCGACAGAGACAGATAGAGACAGATAGAGCTAGACAGAGACAGACAGAGACAGATAGAACCAGACAGAGACAGATAGAGCACTGCAGATGACATTTAGAATCGTAGAGTTGGAAGAGAGCATGAGATCCAACCAATCCAACCCCTTGCCATTCAGTAACACATCATCAAAGCTCTCCTGATAGATGGGCATCCTTACCCTAACCATAACCCTAACACTAAACCCTAACCCTAACCCTTAACCCTAAACCCTAACCCTAACACTAACCCTGACGCTAACCCTAACCCTAACCATATCCCTATCCCCATCCCTATCCCTAAACCCTAACCGTAACCCTAAACCCTAACCCTAACCACAACCCTAAACCCTAACCCTAACCCTAATCCCAGATAGAGCCAGACAGAGCCAGACAGAGCCAGACAGCCAGACAGAGCAAGTTAGAGCCAGACAGAGCCAGATAGAGCCAAGCAGAGACAGATAGAGCCAGAAAGAGACAGACAGAGACAGATAGAGCAAGACAGATAGAGACAGACGCAGACAGACAGAGCCAGACAGAGCCAGGCAGAGTAGAGCACTGCAGATGTCATTTAGAAGCATAGAGTTGCAAGAGACCACAAGATCCAACCAATCCAACCCCCTGCCATTCAGGAACACATCATCAAAGCTCTCCTGATAGATGGGCATCCTATCCCTAACCCTAAACCCTAACCCTTAACCCTATGCCTAACCCTATCCCTAAACACTAACCCTAACCCTAAACCTTAACGCTAACCCTAACCCTACGCCTAAACCTTAACCCTAACCCCTAACCCTAACCCTAAACCCTAACCCTAACCCTAACCCTAAACCCTAATCCCAAACCCTAACCCTAACCTTAACGCCAGATAGGGCCAGACAGAGACTGATAGAGCCAGACAGAGCCAGACAGAGCCAAGTAGAGCCAGACAGAGCCAGATAGAGCCAGACAGAGCCAGACAGAGCCAGATAGAGCCAGACAGAGCCATGTAGAGCCAGACAGAGTAGAGCACTACAGATGTCATTTAGAATCGTAGAGTTCGAAGAGAGCACAAAATCCAAACAATCCAACCCCCTGCCATCCTCAAAGCTCTCCTGATAGATGGGCATCCTAACCCTAATCTTAACTCTAACCCTAAAAGCTAAACCCTAACCCTAATGCTATCCCCTAAGCCTAAACCCTAACCTTAAGCCTAAACCCTAACCCTAAACCCTAAACCCTAAACTCTAACACTAGCCCTAACCCTAAAACTAACCCTAACCCTAAACCCTAACCCTAAACCCTAAGCCTAACCTTAACCCTAACCTTAACCCTAACCCCAACGCTAACTAACCCTAAACCCTAACCCTAAACCCTACTCCTAACCCTAGGCCTAACCCTATCCCTGAACCCTGACCCTAACGCTAAACCTTAACACTAACACTAACCCTATGCCTAAACTTTAACCCTAACCCTAACCTCTAACCCTAACCCGAACCCTAAACCCTAACCCTATCACTAAACACTAACCCTAACCCTAAACCCTAACCCCAAACCCTAACCCTAACCCTAACACCAGATAGAGCCAGATAGAGCCAGACAGAGACAGATAGAGCCAGACAGATCCTGACAGAGCCAGACAGAGCCAGACAGAATAGAGCACTGCAGATGTCATTTAGAATCATAGAGTTGGAAGACACCACAAGAACCAACCAATCCAACCCCCTGCCATTCAGGAACACATCATCAAAGCTCTCCTGATAGATGGGCATCCTAACCCTAACCCTAACACAAACACTGAACCCTAAACCCTAAACCCTAACCCTAACCCTATCCCTAAACCCTAACCCTAACCCAAACCCTTAACCCTAAGCCTAACCCTAACACTAATCCTAACCCTAAGCCTAAACCTTAACGCTAACCCTAACCCTACGCCTAAACCTTAACCCTAACCCTAACTCCTAACCCTAACCCTAACCCTAAACCCTAACCCTAACCGTATCCCTAAACCCTAACCCTAACCCTAAACCCTAATCCCAAACCCCAAACCCTAACCCTAACCTTAACGCCAGATAGAGCCAGACAGAGACTGATAGAGCCAGACAGAGCCAGACAGAGCCAGATAGAGCCAGACTGAGAAGAGCACTACAGATGTCATTTAGAATCGTAGAGTTCGAAAAGACCACAAGATCCAACCAATCTAACCCCCTGCCATTCAGGAACACATCCTCAAAGCTCTCCTGATAGATGGCCATCCTAACCCTAACCCTAACCCTAACCCTAAACCCTAACCCTAACCCTAAACCCTACCCCTAACCCTAAGCCTAACCGAATCCCTAAACCCTAACCCTAAACCTTAACACTAACCCTAACCCTACGCCTAAACTTTAACCCTAACCCCTAACCCTAACCCTAACCCTAAACCCTAACCCTAACCCTATCCCTAAACCCTAACCCTAAACCCTAATCCCAAACCCCAAACCCTAACCCTAACCTTAACGCCAGATAGGGCCAGACAGAGACTGATAGAGCCAGACAGAGCCAGACAGAGCCAGATAGAGCCAGACAGAGCCAGATAGAGCCAGACAGAGCCAGACAGAGCCAGACAGAGCCAGACAGAGCCATGTAGAGCCAGATAGAGCCAGACAGAGCCAGACAGAGCCAAGTAGAGCCAGATAGAGCCAGATAGAGCCAGACAGAGCCAGACAGAGCCAGATAGAGCCAGACAGAGACAGATAGAGACAGACAGAGCCAGACAGAGACCGACAGAGACAGACAGAGACAGACAGAGACAGATAGAGCCAGACGGAGCCAGACAGAGTAGAGCACTGCAAATGTCATTTAGAATCGTAGAGTTGGAAGAGCGCACAAGATCCAACCAATACAACCACTTGACATTCAGGAACACATCATCAAAGCTCTCCTGATAGATGGGCATCCTAACCCTAACCCTAACACAAACCCTAAAACCTTAACCCTAACCATAACCCTATCCCTAAACCCTAACCCTAACGCCTAACCCTAACCCTAACCCTATCTCTAAAACCTAACCCGAACCCGAACCCCTAACCCTAAACCCTAACCTTAAACCCTAACCCTAACCATAACCCTTAACCCTAACCCTAACCCTAACCCTATCCCTATCCTTAAACCCTAAGCCTAAACCCTAACCCTAACCCTATCTCTAAACCCGAACCCGAACCCTAACCCGAGCCCCTAATCTTAACCCGAACTTTAAACCCTAACCCTAACCCTATCCCGAAACAGTAACCCTAACCCTAACCCTAAACCCTATCCCTAAACCTAACCCTAAACCTTAACCCTAACACTAACCCTAACCCGATTCCTATCCCTAAACCCTCAACCCTAACCCTAACCCTAACCCTAAGCCCAGATAGAGCCAGACAGAGCCAGACAGAGCCAGACAGAGCCAGACAGAGCCAGACATAGTAGAGCACTACAGATGTCATTTGGAATCGTAGAGTTCGAAGAGAGCACAAAATCCAAACAAACCAACCCCCTGCCATCCTCAAAGCTCTCCTGATAGATGGGCATCCTAACCCTAATCTTAACTCTAACCCTAAAAGCTAAACCCTAACCCTAATGCTATCCCCTAACCCTAAACCCTAACCTTAAGCCTAACCCCTAACCCTAAACCCTAAACCCTAAACCCTAAACTCTAATCCTAGCCCTAACCCTAAAACTAACCCTAACCCTAAACCCTAACCCTAAACCCTAATCCTAACCTTAACCATAACCTTAGCCCTAACCCTAACGCTAACTAACCCTAAAACCTAACCCTAAACCCTAACCCTAAACCCTAACCCTAACCCTAGGCCTAACCCTATCCCTAAACCCTGACCCTAACGCTAAACCTTAACACTAACCCTAAACCTATGCCTAAACTTTAACGCTAACCCTAACCTCTAACCCTACCCCTAACCCTAAACCCTAACCCTAACCCTATCACTAAACCCTAACCCTAACCCTAACCCCAAACCCTAACCCTAACCCTAACACCAGATAGAGCCAGATAGAGCCAAACAGAGACAGATAGAGCCAGACAGAGCCTGACAGAGCCAGACAGAGCCAGACAGAATAGAGCAGTGCAGATGTCATTTAGAATCATAGAGTTGGTAGCGTCCACAAGATCCAAAAATCCAACGTGCTGCCATTCAGGAACACATCCTCAAAGCTCTCATGATAGATGGCCATCCAAACCCTAACCCTGACTATAACCTAAACCCTAAACCCTAACCCTAACCCTAACTCTATCCCCTAACCGTAATCCCTAACCCTAAGCCTATCCCCTAACCCTAACCCTATCCCTAAACCCTAACACTAACACTAACACTGACCCCTAACCCTACTCGAACCCTAACCATATCTCTAAACCCGAACTCGAACCCTAACCCAAACCCCTAACCCTAAACCCTAAACTTAAACCCTAACTCTAACCATAACCCTTAACCCTAAACCCTAACCCTATCCCTATCCCTATCCTTAAACCCTAACCCTAAACCCTAAGCCTAAGCCTAAACCCTAACCTTAACCCTAATCCCAAATAGAGCCAGATATAGCCAGACAGAGCCAAACAGAACCAGATAGAGCCAGACAGAGCCAGTTCGAGCCAGGCAGAGCCAGGCAGAGCCAGGCAGAGCCAGACAGAGACAGATAGAGACAGATAGAGCCAGACAGAGACCGACAGAGACAGACAGAGACAGACAGAGCCAGATAGAGCCAGACGGAGCCAGACAGAGTAGAGCACTGCAAATGTCATTTAGAATCGTAGAGTTGGAAGAGCGCACAAGATCCAACCAATACAACCACTTGACATTAGGAACACATCATCAAAGCTATCCTGATAGATGGGCATCCTAACCCTAACCCTAACACAAACCCTAAACCCTTAACCCTATCCCTAAACCCTAACCCTAACGCCTAACCCTAACCCTATCTCTAAAACCTAACCCGAACCCGAACCCCTAACCCTAACCTTAAACCCTAACCCTAACCATAACCCTTAACCCTAACCCTAACCCTATCCCTATCCTTAAACCCTAAGCCTAAACCCTAACCCTAACCCTATCTCTAAACCCGAACCCGAACCCTAACCCGAGCCCCTAATCTTAACCCGAACTTTAAACCCTAACCCTAACCCTAACCCTAAACAGTAACCCTAACCCTTACCCTAACTCTAAACCCTATCCTTAAACCCTGACCCTAACCCTATCCCGAAACAGTAACCCTAACCCTAACCCTAAACCCTATCCCTAAACCTAACCCTAAACCTTAACCCTAACACTAACCCTAATCCGATTCCTATCCCTAAACCCTCAACCCTAACCCTAACCCTAACCCTAAGCCCAGACAGAGCCAGACAGAGCCAGACAGAGCCAGACAGAGCCAGACAGAGCCAGACATAGTAGAGCACTACAGATGTCATTTGGAATCGTAGAGTTCGAAGAGAGCACAAAATCCAAACAATCCAACCCCCTGCCATCCTCAAAGCTCTCCTGATAGATGGGCATCCTAACCCTAATCTTAACTCTAACCCTAAAAGCTAAACCCTAACCCTAATGCTATCCCCTAACCCTAAACCCTAACCTTAAGCCTAACCCCTAACCCTAAACCCTAAACCCTAAACCCTAAACTCTAATCCTAGCCCTAACCCTAAAACTAACCCTAACCCTAAACCCTAACCCTAAACCCTAATCCTAACCTTAACCATAACCTTAGCCCTAACCCTAACGCTAACTAACCCTAAACCCTAACCCTAAACCCTAACCCTAAACCCTAACCCTAACCCTAGGCCTAACCCTATCCCTAAACCCTGACCCTAACGCTAAACCTTAACACTAACCCTAAACCTATGCCTAAACTTTAACGCTAACCCTAACCTCTAACCCTACCCCGAACCCTAAACCCTAACCCTAACCCTATCACTAAACCCTAACCCTAACCCTAAACCCTAACCCCAAACCCTAACCCTAACCCTAACACCAGATAGAGCCAGATAGAGCCAGACAGAGACAGATAGAGCCAGACAGAGCCTGACAGAGCCAGACAGAGCCAGACAGAATAGAGCAGTGCAGATGTCATTTAGAATCATAGAGTTGGTAGCGTCCACAAGATCCAAAAATCCAACGTGCTGCCATTCAGGAACACATCCTCAAAGCTCTCATGATAGATGGCCATCCAAACCCTAACCCTGACTATAACCTAAACCCTAAACCCTAACCCTAACCCTAACTCTATCCCCTAACCGTAATCCCTAACCCTAAGACTAACCCCTAACCCTAACCCTATCCCTAAACCCTAACACTAACACTAACCCCTAACCCTACTCGAACCCTAACCATATCTCTAAACCCGAACTCGAACCCTAACCCAAACCCCTAACCCTAAACCCTAAACTTAAACCCTAACTCTAACCATAACCCTTAACCCTAAACCCTAACCCTATCCCTATCCCTATCCTTAAACCCTAACCCTAAACCCTAAGGCTAAGCCTAAACCCTAACCTTAACCCTAATCCCAAATAGAGCCAGATATAGCCAGACAGAGCCAAACAGAACCAGATAGAGCCAGACAGAGCCAGTTCGAGCCAGGCAGAGCCAGGCAGAGCCAGACAGAGCCAGATAGAGCCAGAAAGAGACAGAAAGAGACAGATAGAGCCAGACAGAGACTGACAGAGACCGACAGAGACAGACAGAGACAGACAGAGACAGATAGAGCCAGACGGAGCCAGACAGAGTAGAGCACTGCAAATGTCATTTAGAATCGTAGAGTTGGAAGAGCGCACAAGATCCAACCAATACAACCACTTGACATTCAGCAACACATCATCAAAGCTCTCCTGATAGATGGGCATCCTAACCCTAACCCTAACACAAACCCTAAACCCTTAACCCTTAACCCTAACCATAACCCTATCCCTAAACCCTAACCCTAACACTAATCCTAACCCTAACCCTAACGCCTAACCCTAACCCTAACCCTATCTCTAAAACGTAACCCTAACCCGAACCCCTAACCCTAAACCCTAACCTTAAACCCTAACCCTAACCATAACCCTTAACCCTAACCCTAACCCTATCCCTATCCTTAAACCCTAAGCCTAAATCCTAACCCTAACCCTATCTCTAAACCCGAACCCGAACCCTAACCTGAGCCCCTAATCTTAACCCGAACTTTAAACCCTAACCCTAACCCTAACCCTAAACAGTAACCCTAACCCTTACCCTAACTCTAAACCCTATCCTTAAACCCTGACCCTAACCCTATCCCGAAACAGTAACCCTAACCCTAACCCTAAACCCTATCCCTAAACCTAACCCTAAACCTTAACCCTAACACTAACCCTAACCCGATTCCTATCCCTAAACCCTCAACCCTAACCCTAACCCTAACCCTAAGCCCAGATAGAGCCAGACAGAGCCAGACAGAGCCAGATAGAGCCAGACAGAGCCAGACAGAGCCAGATAGAGCCACATAGAGACAGACATAGTAGAGCACTACAGATGTCATTTAGAATCATAGAGTTGGAAGAGACCATAAGATCCAACCAATCCAACCCCCTGCCATTCAGCCACACATCCTCAATGCTCTCCTGATAGATGGGCATCCTAACCCTAACCCTAACCCTAACCCTAAACCCTAAACCCTAAGCCTAACTCTAACCCCTAACCCTAACCCTAACCTCAAACTCAAAAACCTAACCCTATCCCTAAACCCTATTCCCTAACCCTTCCCTAACCCAAATACCAGATAGAGCTAGACAGAGCCAGCAGAGCCAGATATAGCCAGACCGAGCCAGACAGAGCCAGACAGAGCCAGAAAGAGCCAGACAGAGCCAGATAAAGCCAGACAGAGCCAGATAGATCGAGAAAGAGCCAGATAGAGCCAGACAGAGCCAGATAGAGCCAGACTGAGCCAGACAGAGCCATAAACAGCCTGACAGAGCCAGAAAGAGCCAGACAGAGTACAGCACTACAGATGTCATTTAGAATCGTAGAGTTGGAAGAGACCACAAGATCCAACCGATCCGACCCCCTGCCATTCAGGCACACATACTCAAAGCTCTCCTGATATATGGGCATCCTAACCCTAACACTAACCCTAACCCTAAACCCTAAACCTAACCCTGACCCTAACCCTAATCCCAGATAGAGTCAGACAGAGCCAGACAGAGTAGAGCACTACAGATGTCATTTAGAATCGGAGAGTTGGAACAGACCACAAGATCCAACCAATCAAACCCCTTGCCATTCAGGAACACATGCTCAAAGCTCTCATGATAGATGGGCATCCTAACCCTAACCCTAACCCTAACCATATCCCTATGCCTAAACCCTAACCCTAACCCTAATCCCAGATAGAGCCAGACAGAACCAGACAGAGCCAGACAGAGCCAGAAAGATCCAGATAGAGCCAGACAGAGCAAGACAGAGCCAGATAGAGCCAGACATAGTAGAGCACTACAGATGTCATTTAGAATTGGAGAGTTGGAAGAGACCACAGGTTCCAACCATTCCAATCGACTGCCACTCAGGAACACATCATCAAAGCTCTCCTGATAGAAGGGCATCCTAACCCTAACCCTAACTCTAACCCCTAACCCTAACCCCTAACCTTAACCCTAACCCTAACCTCAAACTCCAAAACCTAACCCTAACCCTAACTCTTACTCAAACCCTAACCCTAACCATATCCCTAAACCCTAACCCTAACCCTAATCCCAGATAGAGCCAGACAGAACCAGACAGAGCCAGACAGAGCCAGATAGAGCCAGACATAGTAGAGCACTACAGATGTCATTTAGAATTGGAGAGTTGGAAGAGACCACAAGATCCAACCGATCCGACCCCTTGCCATTCAGGAACACATGCTCAAAGCTCTCATGATAGATGGGCATCCTAACCCTAACCCTAACCCTAAACCCTAACCCTAAACACTACCCCTAACCCTAAGCCTAACCCTATCCCTAAACCCTAACCCTACCCCTAACCCTAACCCTAAACCTTAACACTAACCCTAACACTATGCCTAAACCTTAACCCTAACACTATCCCCTAACTCTAACCCTAAACCCTAACCCAAACCCTAACCCTAACCGTAACCCTAACCCCAAACTCCAAACCCTATCCCTAACTCTAATCCTAACCCAAACTCTAAACCCTTACCCTAACCCTAACATTATCCCTAAACCCTAAACCTTCAACCTAACCCTAACCCTAATCCCAGATAGAGCCAGACAGAGCCAGACAGAGAGAGATAGAGTCAGACAGAACCAGTTAGAGGCAGACAGAGCCAGATAGAGCCAAGCAGAGACAGATAGAGCCAGACAGAGACAGATAGAGCGAGACGGAGCCAGATAGAGCCAGACAGAGCCCGACAGAGTAGAGCACTGCAGATATCATTTAGAATGGTAGAGTTGGAAGTTACCACAGGTTCCAACCAATCCAATCCACTGCCATTCAGGAACACATCATCAAAGCTCTCCTGATAGAAGGGCATCCTAACCCTAACCCTAACTCTAACCCCTAACCCTAACCTTAACCTCAAACTCCAAAACCTAACCCTAACCCTAACCCTTACTCAAACCCGAACCCTAACCCTAACCATATCCCTATCCCTAAACCCTAACCCTAACCCTAACCCTAATCCCAGATAGAGCCAGACAGAGCCACATAGAGCCAGACAGAGTAGAGCAATACAGATGGCATTTAGATTTGTAGAGTTGGAAGAGACCATAAGATCCAACCAATCCAACCCCCTGCCATTCAGGCACACATCCTCAAAGCTCTCCTGATAGATGGGCATCCTAACCCTAACCCTAACCCTAACCCTAAACCCTAAACCTAACCCTAACCCTAACCTTAACCTCAAACTCCAAAACCTAACCCTAACCCTAACCCTTACTCAAACCCTAACCCTAACCCTAACCCTAACCCTAACCATATCCCTATCCCTAAACCCTAACCCTAACCCTAAACCCTAAACCTAACCCTAACCCTAACCCTAAACCCTAACCCTAACCCTAATCCAAGACAGAGCCAGATAGAGCCACACAGAGCCAGACAGTGACAGATACAGCCAGACGGAGCCAGACAGAGCCCGACAGAGTAGAGCACTGCAGATATCATTTAGAATGGTAGAGTTGGAAGAGACCACAGGTTCCAACCAATCCAATCCACTGCCATTCAGGAACACATCATCAAAACTCTCCTGATAGAAGGGCATCCTAACCCTAACCCTAACCCTAACTCTAACCCCTAACCCTAACCCCTAACCCTAACCCTAACCGTAACCTCAAACCCCAAAACCTAACCCTAACCCTAACCCTTACTGTAACCCTAACCCTAACCTCAACCCTAACCCCTAACCCTAACCCTAAACTTAACCCTAACCCTAAGGCTCACCCTAACCCTAAACCCTAACCCTAAACACTACCCCTAAGCCTAAGCCTAACCCTATCCCTAAACCCTAACCCTAACCCTAAACCTTAACACTAACCCTAACCCTATGCCTAAACCTTGACCCTAACACTAACCCCTAACCCTAACCCCAAACTCCAAACCCTATCTTTAACCCTAATCCTAACCCTAACTCTAAACCCTTACCCTAACCCTAACCCTAACCCCAGATAGAGCCAGACAGAGCCAGATAGAGCCAGACAGAGAAGAGCACTACACATGTCATATAGAATCGTAGAGTTGTAAGAGACCACAAGATCCAACCAATCCAACCCCTTCTCATTCAGGAACACATCATCAATGCTCTCCTGATAGAGGAACATCCTAACCCTAACCGTAACCCTATCCCTAACCCCTAAACCTAACCCTAACCCTAACCCTAAACCCTAACCCTTAACCTACCCCGTAATCCTAAAACGTAACCCTAAACCCTAACCCTAACCATAACCCCTAACCCTAACCCTACCCCTATCCCTAAACAGTAACCCTAACCCTAACCCTAAACCCTATCCCTAACCCTAAACCTAAACCCTAACCCTATCCCTAAACAGTAACCCTAACCCTAACCCTAAATGGTATCCCTAACCCTAACCTTAACCTTAACCCCTAACCCTAACCCTAAACATAACCCTAACCCTAAGGCGCACCCTAACCCTAACCCTTACCCTAAACACTACCCCTAACCCTAAGCCTAACCCTATCCCTAAACCCTAACCCTAACCCTAAACCTTAACACTAACCCTAACCCTATGCCTAAACCTTGACCCTAACACTAACCCCTAACCCTAACCCTAAACCCTAACCCTAACCCTAAACCCTAACCCTAACCCTAACCCTAACCCCAAACTCCAAACCCTATCTTTAACAGTAATCCTAACCCTAACTCTAAACCCTTACCCTAACCCTAACCCTATCCCTAAACCCTAAACCTAACCCTAATCCCAGATAGAGCCAGACAGAGCCAGACAGAGAGAGATAGAGTCAGACAGAACCAGTTAGAGGCAGACAGAGCCAGATAGAGCCAAGCAGAGACAGATAGAGCCAGACAGAGACAGATAGAGCGAGACGGAGCCAGATAGAGCCAGACAGAGCCCGACAGAGTAGAGCACTGCAGATATCATTTAGAATGGTAGAGTTGGAAGTTACCACAGGTTCCAACCAATCCAATCCACTGCCATTCAGGAACACATCATCAAAGCTCTCCTGATAGAAGGGCATCCTAACCCTAACCCTAACTCTAACCCCTAACCCTAACCCTAACCTTAACCTCAAACTCCAAAACCTAACCCTAACCCTAACCCTTACTCAAACCCGAACCCTAACCCTAACCATATCCCTATCCCTAAACCCTAACCCTAACCCTAACCCTAATCCCAGATAGAGCCAGACAGAGCCACATAGAGCCAGACAGAGTAGAGCAATACAGATGGCATTTAGATTTGTAGAGTTGGAAGAGACCATAAGATCCAACCAATCCAACCCCCTGCCATTCAGGCACACATCCTCAAAGCTCTCCTGATAGATGGGCATCCTAACCCTAACCCTAACCCTAACCCTAAACCCTAAACCTAACCCTAACCCTAACCTTAACCTCAAACTCCAAAACCTAACCCTAACCCTAACCCTTACTCAAACCCTAACCCTAACCCTAACCCTAACCCTAACCATATCCCTATCCCTAAACCCTAACCCTAACCCTAAACCCTAAACCTAACCCTAACCCTAACCCTAAACCCTAACCCTAACCCTAATCCAAGACAGAGCCAGATAGAGCCACACAGAGCCAGACAGTGACAGATACAGCCAGACGGAGCCAGACAGAGCCCGACAGAGTAGAGCACTGCAGATATCATTTAGAATGGTAGAGTTGGAAGAGACCACAGGTTCCAACCAATCCAATCCACTGCCATTCAGGAACACATCATCAAAACTCTCCTGATAGAAGGGCATCCTAACCCTAACCCTAACCCTAACTCTAACCCCTAACCCTAACCCCTAACCCTAACCCTAACCGTAACCTCAAACCCCAAAACCTAACCCTAACCCTAACCCTTACTGTAACCCTAACCCTAACCTCAACCCTAACCCCTAACCCTAACCCTAAACTTAACCCTAACCCTAAGGCTCACCCTAACCCTAAACCCTAACCCTAAACACTACCCCTAAGCCTAAGCCTAACCCTATCCCTAAACCCTAACCCTAAACCTTAACACTAACCCTAACCCTATGCCTAAACCTTGACCCTAACACTAACCCCTAACCCTAACCCTAACCCCAAACTCCAAACCCTATCTTTAACCCTAATCCTAACCCTAACCCTAACCCTAAGCCCAGATAGAGCCAGACAGAGCCAGACAGAGCCAGATAGAGCCAGACAGAGCCAGACAGAGCCAGATAGAGCCACATAGAGACAGACATAGTAGAGCACTACAGATGTCATTTAGAATCATAGAGTTTGAAGAGACCACAAGATCCAACCAATCCAACCCCCTGCCATTCAGCCACACATCCTCAATGCTCTCCTGATAGATGGGCATCCTAACCCTAACCCTAACCCTAACCCTAAACCCTAAACCCTAAGCCTAACTCTAACCCCTAACCCTAACCCTAACCCTAACCTCAAACTCAAAAACCTAACCCTATCCCTAAACCCTATTCCCTAACCCTTCCCTAACCCTAATACCAGATAGAGCTAGACAGAGCCAGCAGAGCCAGATATAGCCAGACCGAGCCAGACAGAGCCAGACAGAGCCAGAAAGAGCCAGACAGAGCCAGATAAAGCCAGACAGAGCCAGATAGATCGAGAAAGAGCCAGATAGAGCCAGACAGAGCCAGATAGAGCCAGACTGAGCCAGACAGAGCCATAAACAGCCTGACAGAGCCAGAAAGAGCCAGACAGAGTACAGCACTACAGATGTCATTTAGAATCGTAGAGTTGGAAGAGACCACAAGATCCAACCGATCCGACCCCCTGCCATTCAGGCACACATACTCAAAGCTCTCCTGATATATGGGCATCCTAACCCTAACACTAACCCTAACCCTAAACCCTAAACCTAACCCTGACCCTAACCCTAATCCCAGATAGAGTCAGACAGAGCCAGACAGAGTAGAGCACTACAGATGTCATTTAGAATCGGAGAGTTGGAACAGACCACAAGATCCAACCAATCAAACCCCTTGCCATTCAGGAACACATGCTCAAAGCTCTCATGATAGATGGGCATCCTAACCCTAACCCTAACCCTAACCATATCCCTATGCCTAAACCCTAACCCTAACCCTAATCCCAGATAGAGCCAGACAGAACCAGACAGAGCCAGACAGAGCCAGAAAGATCCAGATAGAGCCAGACAGAGCAAGACAGAGCCAGATAGAGCCAGACATAGTAGAGCACTACAGATGTCATTTAGAATTGGAGAGTTGGAAGAGACCACAGGTTCCAACCATTCCAATCGACTGCCACTCAGGAACACATCATCAAAGCTCTCCTGATAGAAGGGCATCCTAACCCTAACCCTAACTCTAACCCCTAACCCTAACCCCTAACCTTAACCCTAACCCTAACCTCAAACTCCAAAACCTAACCCTAACCCTAACTCTTACTCAAACCCTAACCCTAACCATATCCCTAAACCCTAACCCTAACCCTAATCCCAGATAGAGCCAGACAGAACCAGACAGAGCCAGACAGAGCCAGATAGAGCCAGACATAGTAGAGCACTACAGATGTCATTTAGAATTGGAGAGTTGGAAGAGACCACAAGATCCAACCGATCCGACCCCTTGCCATTCAGGAACACATGCTCAAAGCTCTCATGATAGATGGGCATCCTAACCCTAACCCTAACCCTAAACCCTAACCCTAAACACTACCCCTAACCCTAAGCCTAACCCTATCCCTAAACCCTAACCCTACCCCTAACCCTAACCCTAAACCTTAACACTAACCCTAACACTATGCCTAAACCTTAACCCTAACACTATCCCCTAACTCTAACCCTAAACCCTAACCCAAACCCTAACCCTAACCATAACCCTAACCCCAAACTCCAAACCCTATCCCGAACTCTAATCCTAACCCAAACTCTAAACCCTTACCCTAACCCTAACATTATCCCTAAACCCTAAACCTTCAACCTAACCCTAACCCTAATCCCAGATAGAGCCAGACAGAGCCAGACAGAGAGAGATAGAGTCAGACAGAACCAGTTAGAGGCAGACAGAGCCAGATAGAGCCAAGCAGAGACAGATAGAGCCAGACAGAGACAGATAGAGCGAGACGGAGCCAGATAGAGCCAGACAGAGCCCGACAGAGTAGAGCACTGCAGATATCATTTAGAATGGTAGAGTTGGAAGTTACCACAGGTTCCAACCAATCCAATCCACTGCCATTCAGGAACACATCATCAAAGCTCTCCTGATAGAAGGGCATCCTAACCCTAACCCTAACTCTAACCCCTAACCCTAACCCTAACCTTAACCTCAAGCTCCAAAACCTAACCCTAACCCTAACCCTTACTCAAACCCGAACCCTAACCCTAACCATATCCCTATCCCTAAACCCTAACCCTAACCCTAACCCTAATCCCAGATAGAGCCAGACAGAGCCACATAGAGCCAGACAGAGTAGAGCAATACAGATGGCATTTAGATTTGTAGAGTTGGAAGAGACCATAAGATCCAACCAATCCAACCCCCTGCCATTCAGGCACACATCCTCAAAGCTCTCCTGATAGATGGGCATCCTAACCCTAACCCTAACCCTAACCCTAAACCCTAAACCTAACCCTAACCCTAACCTTAACCTCAAACTCCAAAACCTAACCCTAACCCTAACCCTTACTCAAACCCTAACCCTAACCCTAACCCTAACCATATCCCTATCCCTAAACCCTAACCCTAACCCTAACCCTAAACCCTAAACCTAACCCTAACCCTAACCCTAAACCCTAACCCTAACCCTAATCCAAGACAGAGCCAGATAGAGCCACACAGAGCCAGACAGTGACAGATACAGCCAGACGGAGCCAGACAGAGCCCGACAGAGTAGAGCACTGCAGATATCATTTAGAATGGTAGAGTTGGAAGAGACCACAGGTTCCAACCAATCCAATCCACTGCCATTCAGGAACACATCATCAAAACTCTCCTGATAGAAGGGCATCCTAACCCTAACCCTAACCCTAACTCTAACCCCTAACCCTAACCCCTAACCCTAACCCTAACCGTAACCTCAAACCCCAAAACCTAACCCTAACCCTAACCCTTACTGTAACCCTAACCCTAACCTCAACCCTAACCCCTAACCCTAACCCTAAACTTAACCCTAACCCTAAGGCTCACCCTAACCCTAAACCCTAACCCTAAACACTACCCCTAAGCCTAAGCCTAACCCTATCCCTAAACCCTAACCCTAACCCTAAACCTTAACACTAACCCTAACCCTATGCCTAAACCTTGACCCTAACACTAACCCCTAACCCTAACCCCAAACTCCAAACCCTATCTTTAACCCTAATCCTAACCCTAACTCTAAACCCTTACCCTAACCCTAACCCTAACCCCAGATAGAGCCAGACAGAGCCAGATAGAGCCAGACAGAGAAGAGCACTACACATGTCATATAGAATCGTAGAGTTGTAAGAGACCACAAGATCCAACCAATCCAACCCCTTCTCATTCAGGAACACATCATCAATGCTCTCCTGATAGAGGAACATCCTAACCCTAACCGTAACCCTATCCCTAACCCCTAAACCTAACCCTAACCCTAACCCTAAACCCTAACCCTTAACCTACCCCGTAATCCTAAAACGTAACCCTAAACCCTAACCCTAACCATAACCCCTAACCCTAACCCTACCCCTATCCCTAAACAGTAACCCTAACCCTAACCCTAAACCCTATCCCTAACCCTAAACCTAAACCCTAACCCTATCCCTAAACAGTAACCCTAACCCTAACCCTAAATGGTATCCCTAACCCTAACCTTAACCTTAACCCCTAACCCTAACCCTAAACATAACCCTAACCCTAAGGCGCACCCTAACCCTAAACCCTAACCCTAAACACTACCCCTAACCCTAAGCCTAACCCTATCCCTAAACCCTAACCCTAACCCTAAACCTTAACACTAACCCTAACCCTATGCCTAAACCTTGACCCTAACACTAACCCCTAACCCTAACCCTAAACCCTAACCCTAACCCTAAACCCTAACCCTAACCCTAACCCTAACCCTAACCCCAAACTCCAAACCCTATCTTTAACAGTAATCCTAACCCTAACTCTAAACCCTTACCCTAACCCTAACCCTATCCCTAAACCCTAAACCTAACCCTAATCCCAGATAGAGCCAGACAGAGCCAGACAGAGAGAGATAGAGTCAGACAGAACCAGTTAGAGGCAGACAGAGCCAGATAGAGCCAAGCAGAGACAGATAGAGCCAGACAGAGACAGATAGAGCGAGACGGAGCCAGATAGAGCCAGACAGAGCCCGACAGAGTAGAGCACTGCAGATATCATTTAGAATGGTAGAGTTGGAAGTTACCACAGGTTCCAACCAATCCAATCCACTGCCATTCAGGAACACATCATCAAAGCTCTCCTGATAGAAGGGCATCCTAACCCTAACCCTAACTCTAACCCCTAACCCTAACCCTAACCTTAACCTCAAACTCCAAAACCTAACCCTAACCCTAACCCTTACT
The DNA here is from genome assembly GCA_023333645.1 of Sceloporus occidentalis. Classification (NCBI taxonomy): domain Eukaryota; kingdom Metazoa; phylum Chordata; class Lepidosauria; order Squamata; family Phrynosomatidae; genus Sceloporus; species Sceloporus occidentalis. The sequence continues at coordinate 141,530,749 of JALMGF010000006.1, forward strand.
CAAACCCGAACCCTAACCCTAACCATATCCCTATCCCTAAACCCTAACCCTAACCCTAACCCTAATCCCAGATAGAGCCAGACAGAGCCACATAGAGCCAGACAGAGTAGAGCAATACAGATGGCATTTAGATTTGTAGAGTTGGAAGAGACCATAAGATCCAACCAATCCAACCCCCTGCCATTCAGGCACACATCCTCAAAGCTCTCCTGATAGATGGGCATCCTAACCCTAACCCTAACCCTAACCCTAAACCCTAAACCTAACCCTAACCCTAACCTTAACCTCAAACTCCAAAACCTAACCCTAACCCTAACCCTTACTCAAACCCTAACCCTAACCCTAACCATATCCCTATCCCTAAACCCTAACCCTAACACTAAACCCTAAACCTAACACTAACCCTAACCCTAACCCTAAAGCCTAACCCTAACCCTAATCCAAGACAGAGCCAGATAGAGCCACACAGAGCCATACAGTGACAGATACAGCCAGACGGAGCCAGATAGAGCCAGACAGAGCCCGACAGAGTAGAGCACTGCAGATATCATTTAGAATGGTAGAGTTGGAAGAGACCACAGGTTCCAACCAATCCAATCCACTGCCATTCAGGAACACATCATCAAAACTCTCCTGATAGAAGGGCATCCTAACCCTAACCCTAACCCTAACTCTAACCCCTAACCCTAACCCCTAACCCTAACCCTAACCGTAACCTCAAACCCCAAAACCTAACCCTAACCCTAACCCTTACTGTAACCCTAACCCTAACCTCAACCCTAACCCCTAACCCTAACCCTAAACTTAACCCTAACCCTAAGGCTCACCCTAACCCTAAACCCTAACCCTAAACACTACCCCTAAGCCTAAGCCTAACCCTATCCCTAAACCCTAACCCTAAACCTTAACACTAACCCTAACCCTATGCCTAAACCTTGACCCTAACACTAACCCCTAACCCTAACCCCAAACTCCAAACCCTATCTTTAACCCTAATCCTAACCCTAACTCTAAACCCTTACCCTAACCCTAACCCTAACCCCAGATAGAGCCAGACAGAGCCAGATAGAGCCAGACAGAGAAGAGCACTACACATGTCATATAGAATCGTAGAGTTGTAAGAGACCACAAGATCCAACCAATCCAACCCCTTCTCATTCAGGAACACATCATCAATGCTCTCCTGATAGAGGAACATCCTAACCCTAACCGTAACCCTATCCCTAACCCCTAAACCTAACCCTAACCCTAACCCTAAACCCTAACCCTTAACCTACCCCGTAATCCTAAAACGTAACCCTAAACCCTAACCCTAACCATAACCCCTAACCCTAACCCTACCCCTATCCCTAAACAGTAACCCTAACCCTAACCCTAACCCTAACCCTAAACCCTAAACCTAACCCTAACCCTAACCTTAACCTCAAACTCCAAAACCTAACCCTAACCCTAACCCTTACTCAAACCCTAACCCTAACCCTAACCCTAACCCTAACCATATCCCTATCCCTAAACCCTAACCCTAACCCTAAACCCTAAACCTAACACTAACCCTAACCCTAAACCCTAACCCTAACCCTAATCCAAGACAGAGCCAGATAGAGCCACACAGAGCCAGACAGTGACAGATACAGCCAGACGGAGCCAGACAGAGCCCGACAGAGTAGAGCACTGCAGATATCATTTAGAATGGTAGAGTTGGAAGAGACCACAGGTTCCAACCAATCCAATCCACTGCCATTCAGGAACACATCATCAAAACTCTCCTGATAGAAGGGCATCCTAACCCTAACCCTAACCCTAACTCTAACCCCTAACCCTAACCACTAACCCTAACCCTAACCCTAACCTCAAACTCCAAAACCTAACCCTAACCCTAACCCTTACTCTAATCCTAACCCTAACCCTAACCCTAATCCCAGATAGAGCCAGACAGAACCAGACAGAGCCAGACAGAGCCAGAAAGATCCAGATAGAGCCAGACAGAGCAAGACAGAGCCAGATAGAGCCAGACATAGTAGAGCACTACAGATGTCATTTAGAATTGGAGAGTTGGAAGAGACCACAGGTTCCAACCATTCCAATCGACTGCCACTCAGGAACACATCATCAAAGCTCTCCTGATAGAAGGGCATCCTAACCCTAACCCTAACTCTAACCCCTAACCCTAACCCCTAACCTTAACCCTAACCCTAACCTCAAACTCCAAAACCTAACCCTAACCCTAACTCTTACTCAAACCCTAACCCTAACCATATCCCTATCCCTAAACCCTAACCCTAACCTTAACCCTAATCCCAGATAGAGCCAGACAGAACCAGACAGAGCCAGACAGAGCCAGACAGAGCCAGATAGAGCCAGACATAGTAGAGCACTACAGATGTCATTTAGAATTGGAGAGTTGGAAGAGACCACAAGATCCAACCAATCAAACCCCTTCCCATTCAGGAATACATCCTCAAAGCTCTCCTGATAGATAGGCATCCTAACCGTAACCCTAACCCTAACCCTAACCCTAAACCCAAAACCCTAACCCTATCCCTAAACCCTAACCCTAACCCTATCCCTTAACCCTAAACCCTAAACCTAACCCTAATCCCAGATAGAGCCAGACAGAGCCAGATAGAGTCAGACAGAGCCAGTGAGAGCCAGACAGAGCCAGATAGAGCCAAGCAGAGACAGATAGAGCCACAAAGAGACAGACAGAGACAGAGCCAGACAGAGACAGATAGAGCCCGACGGAGCCAGACAGAGCCAGACAGCGCCAGATAGAGCCAGACAGAGCCAGATAGAGCCAGAAAGAGTAGAGCACTACAGATGTCATTTAGAAATGTAGAGTTGGAAGAGCACACAAGATCCAACCAATCCAACCCCTTCCCATTCAGGAACACATCATCAATGCTCTCCTGATAGATGGACATCCTAACCCTAACCCTAATCCTATCCCTAACCGCTAAACCTAAACCCTAACCCTAACTCTATCCCTTAACCCTAACCCTAAACCTAACCCTAATCCCTAACCCTTAACCTTCCCCGTAATCCTAAAAAGTAACCCTAAACCCTAACCCTAACCACAACCCCTAACCCGAACCCTAACCCTATCCTTAAACAGAAACCCTAACCCTAACCCTAACCATAAACCCTATCCCTAACCCTAAACCTTAACCCTAACCCTAACCCCAACCATAAACCCTATCCCTAAGACTAACCCTAAACCCTAACCCTAACCCTATCCCTAAACAGTAACCCTAACCCTAACCCTAACCCTAAACCCTATCCCTAACCCTGACACTAAACCCTAACCCTAACCCTAACCTTAACCCTAAGCCTAAGGCTCACCCTAACCCTAAACCCTAAAACTAAACACTACCCCTAACCCTAAGCCTAACCCTATCCCTAAACCCTAACCCTAAACCTAACCCTAAACATTAACACTAACACTAACCCTATGCCTAAATCTTAACCTTAACCCTAACACTAACCTCTAACCCTAACCCTAAAACTTAACCCTATCCCTATACCTAAACCCTAACCTAAATCCTAACCCCAAATCCTAACCGTAACCCAAACGTCAGATAGAGCCAGATAGAGCCAGAAAGAGCCAGATAGATCCATATGGAGCCAGACAGAGCCAGACAGAGCCAGATAGAGCCAGGCAGAGCCACATAGAGCCATACAGAGTAGAGCACTACAGATGTCATTTAGAATCGTAGAGTACGAAGAGACCACAAGATCCAAACAATCCAACCCGCTGCCATTCAGGAAGACATCCTCAAAGGTCTCCTGATAGATGGGCATCCTAACTCTAACCCTAAACCCTAAACTTAACCCTAACCCTAACCCCTAACCCTAAACCCTAAACCCTAACCCTAACGCTTTCCCTAAACCCTAACTCTAACCCTAACCCCAAACCCTAAACCTAACCATAACCCTAACCCTAACCCTAACCCTGACCCTGACCTGACCCTAACCCTAACCCTAACCCCAAACTCCAAACCCTAACCCTAATCCTAACCCTAAACCCTAACCCTAACCCTAAACCTATCCCTATCCCTAAACCCTAAACCCTAACCCTAACCCTAATCCCAGATAGAGCCAGACAGAGCCAGACAGAGCAAGACAAAGCCAGATAGAGCCAGACAGAGCCACATAGAGCCAGACAGAGTAGAGCACTACAGATGTAATTTAGATTTGTAGAGTTGGAAGAGACCACAAGATCCAACCAATCCAACCCCCTGCCATTCAGGCACACATCCTCAAAGCTCTCCTGATAGATGGGCATCCTAACCCTAACCCTAACCCTAACCCTAAACCCTAAACCTAACACGATCCCTAACCCTAAACCCTAACCCTAACCCCAACCCTAAACCCTACCCCTAACCCTAAGCCTAACCCTATCCCTAAACCCTAACCCTAAACCTTAACGCTAACCCTAACACTAACCCTAAAACTTAACGCTAACCCTAACCCTACGCCTAAACCTTAACCCTAACCCTAACCCCTAACCCTAAACCCTAACCCTAACCCTATCCCTAAACCCTAACCCTAACCCTAACCCCAAACTCCAAACCCTATTTTTAACCCTAATCCTAACCCTAACTCTAAACCCTTACCCTAACCCTAACCCTATCCCTATCCCTAAACCCTAAACCCTAGCCCTAACCCTAACCATAATCCCAGATACAGCCAGACAGAGCCAGACAGAGAGAGATAGACAGAACCAGTTAGAGGCAGACAGAGCCAGATAGAGCCAAGCAGAGACAGATAGAGACAGAAAGAGACAGACAGAGACAGATAGAGCCAGACGGAGCCAGACAGAGCCAGACAGAGTAGAGCACTGTAGATATCATTTAGAATCGTAGAGTTGGAAGAGACCACAAGATCCAACCAATCCAACGCCCTAACATTCAGGAACACATCATCAAAGCTCTCCTGATAGATGGGCATCCTAACCCTAACCCTAAATCTAAACCCTAAACCCTAACCCTAACCCTATTCCTATCCCTATCCCTAAACCCTAACCCTAAACCCTGACCCTAATGCTAATTCTAACTCTAACCCTAAACCATACCCCTAAACCCTAACCCTAACCCTAACACTAAGCCTAAGCCTAACACTAACCCTAACCCAAACCCCAGATAGAGCCAGACAGAGCCAGATAGACCCAGACAGAGCCAGACAGAGCCATACAGAGCCAGATAGAGACAGACAGAGTAGAGCACTACAGATGTCATATAGAATCGTAGAGTTGGAAGAGACCACAAGTTCCAACCAATCCAACCCCTTCCCATTCAGAAACACATCATCAATGCTCTCCTGATAGATGGACATCCTAAACATAACCCTAACCCTATCCCTAACCCCTAAACCTAAACCCTAATTCTAACCCTATCCCTTAACCCTAACCCTAACCCTAGCCGTAACCCCTAACCCTTAAGCTACCCCGTAATCCCAAAACATAACCCTAAAACCTAACCCTTACCATAAGCCCTAACCCTAACCCTATCCATAAACAGTAACCCTAACCCTAAACCCTATCCCTAACCCTAAACCCTAACCCTAACCCTATCCCTAAACAGTAACCCTAACCCTAACCCTAAACCCTATCCCTAACACTAACACTAAACCCTAACCCTAACCTTAACCCTAACCCCTAACCCTAACCTTAACCCTAACCCTAATCCCAGATAGAGCCAAACAGAGCCAGACAGAGCCAGATATAGCCGGTCAGAGCCAGATATAGCCATACGGAGCCAGATAGAGCCAGACAGAACCAGATAGACCCAGATGGAGCCGGACAGAGCCAGACAGAGCCAGATAGAGCCAAGTAGAGCCAGATAGAGCCAGACAGAGCCAGACAGAGCCAGATAGAGCCAGACAGAGTAGAGCACTACAGATGTCATTTAGAATCGTAGAGTTCGAAAAGACCACAAGATCCAAACAATCCAACCCCCTGCCATTCAGGCACACATCCTCAAAGCTCTCCTGACCCTAACCCTAACCCTATCCCTAAATCGTAACCCTAACCCTAACCCCTAACGCTAACCCTAACCCCTAACCCTAACCCCTAACCCTAATCCTATCCCTAAACCCTAACCCTAACCCCTAACCCTAACCCCTAACCCTAACCCTGTTCCTAACCCCTAACCCTAACCCTAACCCTAATCCCAGATAGAGACAGACAGAGCCAGACAGAGACAGATAGAGCCAGACAGAGACAGATAGAGCCAGACAGAGTCAGACAGAGCCAGATGGAGCCAAGCAGAGACAGATAGAGCCAGAAAGAGACAGATAGAGCGAGACAGAAACAGATAGAGCCAGACAGAGACAGATAAAGCCACACGGAGCCAGATAGAGCCAGACAGAGCCAGACAGAGTAGAGCACTACAGATGTCATTTAGAATCACAGAGTTGGAAGAGACCACAAGATCCAACCAATCCAACCCCCTGCCATTCAGGCACACATCCTCAAAGCTCTCATGATAGATAGGCATCCTAACCCTAACCCTAACCCTAACCCTAAACCCTAACTCTAACCTCTAACCCTAAACCCTAACCCTAAGCCTAACCCCTAACCCGAAACCCTAACCCTAACTCTTTAACTATCCCTAAACCCTAACCCTAACCCTAAACCTATCCCTAAACCCTAACCCTAAACCTATCCCTAAACCCTAACCCTAACCCGAACCCCTAACCCTAAACCCTAACCTTCAACCCTAACCCTAAACCCTAACCTTCAACCCTAGCCCTAACCATAACACTTAACCCTAACCCTATCCCTAACCCCTAACCCTATCCCTAACCCCTAACCCCAATCCCAGAAAGAGCCAGACAGAGCCAGATAGAGCCAGACAGAGCCAGACAGAGCCAGTTAGAGCCAGACAGAGCCAGACAGAGTCAGATAGAGCTAGACAGAGCCAGACAGAGCCAGACGGAGCCAGATAGAGCCAGACAGAGCCAGACAGAGTAGAGCACTACAGATGTCATTTAGAATGGTAGAGTTGGAAGAGACCATAAGTTCCAACCTATCCAATCCCCTGGCATTCAGGAACACATCATCAAAGCTCTCCTGATAGATGGGCATCCTAAACCCAATCCTAACCCTAACCCCTTATCCCTAAACCCTAACCTAGCCCTAACCCTAATGCTCATTCTAACCCTAACCCTAAACCAGGGGTAGGCAACTATTTTGAGCTGGGGGCCGGGTTGCTCTCCTTCAGACATCTGGGGGGCCAAAGCCAAAAAATAAATAATTAAATATTTTTTCAAAAATTTAAATAAATAAATAAACTGGGACAAATGTAGGACAACATTTTCAAATGGTGGGCACTTTTTTAAAAAAGTGGAGGACACGCAAAAAAATTTGCTGATTTTTTTAAAAAATGTTAATATAAATGCATGTTTCTGAGGCGTCTATAGACAATTGCCCTCCTTGCCCCTGCGCGCGAGAGGCCAAAGGCCCCAGCGGCAATCGGTGGCAGGACCGGGCTGGGGCCAGTCCCAAGGCCTCGCCGGGCTGCGTCCGGCCCGCGGGCCACACGTTCCCTACCCCTGCCCTAAACCATACCCCTAAACCCTAACCCTAACACTAAGCCTAAGCCTAAGCCTAAGGCTAACCCTAACCCTAACCCCAGATAGAGCCAGACAGTGCCAGACAGAGCCCAATAGAGCCAGACAGAGCCAGATAGAGCCAGACAGAGTAGAGCACTACAGATGTCATTTAGAATCGTAGAGTTGGTAGAGACCACAAGATCCAAGCAATCCAACCCCCTGCCATTCAGGAACACATCATGAAAGCCCTCCTGATAGATGGGCATCCTATCCCTGACCCCTAAATCGTAACCCTAACTCTAACCCCTACCCCTAAACCCTAACCCTAAGCCTAACCCCTAACCCTAAACCCTAACTCTATCCCTATTCCTAAACCCTAACCCTAACCCTATCTCTAAACAGTAACCCTAACCCTAACACTAAACCCTATCGCTAACCCGAACCCTAAACCCTAACCCTAACCCTAACCCTAAGCCCAGATAGAGCCAGACAGAGCCAGATAGAGGCAGATAGACCTAGACAGAGACAGATAGAACCAAACAAAGACAGATTCAGCCAGACGGAGCCAGACAGAGCCTGCAGAGCCAGACAGAGTAGAGCACTGCAAATTTAGAATCGTAGAGTTGGAAGAGAGCACAACATCCAACCAATCCAACCCCCTGCCATTCAGGAACACATCCTCAAAGCTCTCCTGATAGATGGGCATCCTAACCCTAACCTTAACTCTAACCCTAAACCCTAACCCTAACTCTATCCCCTAACCCTAAACCCTAACCTTAAGCCTAACCCCTAACCCTAAACCCTAAACCCAACCCTTTCCTTAAACCCTAACCCTAACCCCTAACCCTAACCCCTAACCCTAACCCTATCTGTAAACCCAAACCCAAACCCCAACCCGAACCCCTAACCCTAAACCCTAACCTTAAACCCTTACCCTAACCATAACCCTAAACCCTAAACCCAAACCCTAACCCTATCCCTATCCTTAAACCCTAACCCTAACCCTAAACCCTAGCCCTAACCCTAACCCTAACCCTAAACCCTAAACCCTACCCCTAACCCTAGGCCTAACCCTATCCCTAAACCCTAACCCTAAACCTTAACGCTAACCCTAACCCTATGCCTAAACCTTAACCCTAACCCTAACCTCTAACCCTAACCTGAACCGTAAACCCTAACCCCAAACCCTAACCCTAACCCTAACGCCAGATAGAGCTAGATAGAGCCAGACAGAGACAGATAGAGACAGACAGAGCCAGACAGAGCCAGACAGAGCCAGACAGAGACAGATAGAGCCAGACAGAGACAGATAGAGCCAGACAGAGCCTGACTGAATAGAGCACTGCAGATGTCATTTAGAATCATAGAGTTGGTAGAGACCACAAGATCCAAACAATCCAACCCCCTGCCATTCAGGAACACATCCTCAAAGCTCTCATGATAGATGGCCATCCTAACCCTAACCCTAACTCTAACCTATACCCTAAACCCTAACCCTAACTCTATCCCCTAACCCTAAACCCTAACCCTAAACCTAACCCCTAAGCCTAAGCCTAACCCCTAACCCCTAACCCCTAACCCTAACCCTAAACCCTAACCCTAATGCTAATTCTAACCCTAACCCTAAACCATACTTCTAAACCCTAACCCTAACACTAACCCTAACCCTAACCCTAACCCCAGATAGAGCCACACAGAGCCAGACAGAGCCAGATAGAGCCAGACAGAGCCAGATAGAGCCAGACAGAGCCAGATAGAGCCAGACAGAGCCAGACGGAGCCAGACAGAGCTAGAGCAAGATAGAGCCAGACAAAGACAGATCCAGATCCAGATAGAGCCAGACAGAGCCAGAGCCATATAGAAACCAGACAGAGCCAGACAGACTCAGACTCAGACCCAGACAGAGCCAGACAGAGTCAAATAGAGCCAGACAGAGACAGAGCCAGACAGATAAAATAAAACAAGACAAATAAAAACATAATTAATTAATTAATCTATTCTTCCAGCTTCAATTTATAAATTTTTTTTTAAAAAATTAATTAAAACATTCTTGCAGCCTAAGTCACTAAATATATAGAATAAATTTATGAATAAATTCTTGCAGCTTTAGACAATAAATACATTTATTTTTATATATAAATATAAATATCTCTGGGGGAGATCAAACTCAGCCCCCTAAGCAGCCTACAGTGACTTTGCAGAAAGCAATGGCTTCTCAGCAAGCAGAGAAAAGCAAGCCTCAAGAGACTGTGAGTACTGGAGATTTTGCAGTTTTCAATCAAACTGATTCTGGACCAGTTGGGAAAAGTGGACAGGAGATTTTAAAAGTTCCAGGGGGAAATTCTATGCAATTGGAAACCCCAAAAGAAGGAGAAGGGGGCCAGAAAATGGCTGAAGCAGCTCTGAGAAATCTGGGTGTGGCAGCCGTTGCAGAAAAAGAAACTGCATGTAAAAGCAACATAAACTTGCTGCAAAGGGACTTAACTGTGTAATTGGGATCCCAAACCCTCCCTAAAGAGACAGAGTGTATTGAAGTACCCCAAATAGAAGCTATTTTGCTTCAAAAAGAGACAGACAGCCAAGCCATAAACAAACAAACAGAGCAGGCTGAAGTGAAACTGAAACTAAATTTGTTAGTAGCATGTACTTTTTTAAATAAAAATATTTATACCTAAAAAAAAAAGTTATACCTAACTCTAACTCTAACCCCTAACCCTTCTTTCCCATGGGTGCAATGTGGGAAAATAGCGGGAGGAGCCAGACCCCCTAAACCCTAACCCTACACCCTTACCCTAACCCTAGACCCAAACACCAACCACAACCACAACCCTAACCCTAAACTTAACCCTGCATATAAGTGCTCTGATACCAGAGTCATTCTAAAGGAGCAATCTATCCTGACCCTAACCCTAACCCTGACCCTAACCCCTAAAACCTAACCCTAAACCCTAACCCCCAACCCCACCCCCTAACCCCAACCCCCTAACCAGAACCCTAACCCCAACCCCCTAACCCCGACCCGAACCCTGAACCCGAATCCTAGACCCCGACCCCCATCCCCTAGACCCCAACCCCTGAAACCTATCCTAACCCCTAACCCTAATCCTAACCCTGAACCCTGAACTCCTAACCCTTACAGTTTCACAGGCAAGTAGAAGGTGGGAAAGGGTGGGAAAGGGTGGGAAAGGCGGTTATGGTGGTGGGGCGTTAGGGACTGTCTGGAACGTCTGTGTGAACGCTTGGCTGTTGCGATCATCCTTCGAATGACCCTCGGGAGGAATTCCCGGACCCACGATTAGGGTTGGAAGTCGGGCCTTCAAGGCCAACAGTGGATGAATGTGTGTCTAATTATCCTGACGTCTGGAACTGGTCAGACCCCTTACTGACCATTCAAAACCAAGTCCCTGGCTAGTGCCAAACCACCCTTCCTTGTGTCTCTTGTCTTGTCTTTGTAGCTGGGAGGAAAAGGGTGCTGCCACAGAACTTGGCCAGATGCCCTCAGATGAGTCACTGGAGCCAGAGAGAAGCTTGCTGATTCTTCACTTAGCGACCCTGAAGCAATGTTTCCAAGTTCCTGGCTTTAAGGGATGTTGCTCCTGGGTTGGTTCTAAGTAGTCTTCAAACCCATCTCTTCAGTTATTTGCATGACACCCCACCTGGCCTGTTAATTTGGAAAGTAGCATTCATACTGTCTCCCATCAGAAGTCGCTAACTTTTAAGAACATCAGTATAATGCAGAACTGATCATAAACTATGATGTAGATTGTGGAGCTTGCTTCCCTCGGTTGACCCCTTCCCTGCTGTCACCTACTGACAGAATGACATCATTCTCATGGGAAACAGTGTAGACAAATCCAGGGTTGCTTTGTTGTTTTTAACTGCCCTCACGTCGATCTTAACCCATGGCGACCCTGTGGATGAGACATCTCCAAGACTCCCTGTCCCTCACTGTTCTGCTCAATTCCTGTAAATTTATACCCATGACCTCCTTAATAGAGTCCATCCATCTGCCTTTCTCTCTTTCTACTTTCCTCCACCTTTCCTAGCATTATTGGTTTTCCCCCCCAATGAGTTGTGCCTTCACATGATGTGTCTGAAGTATGACTGCCTCAGTTTTGTCTTTCTGTCTTGATCTGCCTAGAACCCACTCATTAGTCTTTTTGGCTGTCCATGATATCCTCAGCACTTTTCTCCAGCACCACATCTCAAATTAATTGATTTTCTTCCTATTTTCTTTCTTAACTGTTCATCTCTCACATGCATACATGGCAATAGGGAAAACAATGGCTTGTAAAATTCTAACTTTTGTGTTCAGTTGTATATCTTTGTGTTTTAAGGTCTTTTCCAGTTCTCCTCATTCTTAATCTTCTGATTTCCTGGCTGCAGTCCCCGTTTCTATCAATGTTTGATCTCAGGTATGGAATTTTTTTTTTTTTTTTTTTACTATTTCTGTTTCTTTATTGGCTAGGTTGAATTTGTGTAGGTTCTCTGTGGCCATTATTTTTGTTTTCTTTATGTTCAACAGTAGGCCTGCCCTTGCACTTTCTTCCTTGTTCTTTCTAGGTAGTTGTTCCAAGTCTGTGAGGTTTTCTGTTGCTGCAAACCTGGGAAACCTAGGGCCCACTCAGATTTTATGGTAAGTGTAGACTTGCCCTGTGCTTCTTTTGCGCTATTTGGGGATATGTGTGTGGGGTGAGAGAAATATGACTTGAAGGAACAGACTAAAATAATCTGTGCCTGGTCAGTGGTTGGGCAAACTTACCTATGGAGCCTTGAATTTAGTGGAAAGAAGGCTAGGATACCCATGTAGCAAACTGTAAAATAAATTGAGCAAAGCTAATTTCCTGCCATTAGCCAACACTAGGAAACTCCCAGCTGGCTACTCCAGAACGTCTGGACTCCACAATTTCCTTTTGCTGGCAGCTGCAGAGGCAAACTGTGCTCTGTTTATTTATGTATTACATTCTCCCCTCTCCTTTCTTCCATTTTTCACAAGTGCCCTAACTGGTTTCTAAGCAGGTGGCATCTTGAAAGTTCTTGGGCCCTATCACTGGCCTTTTCAGAATCTTCCCATCGGCCAGTTTCTGCCTTCCCAGTTGCCCTGTCCTTCAACACGTTCACAGCTGTTTCCAAGGAGATTATCCCACTGTGTTCTGAGAACGTTCCTATCATCACGTGATGAGAACGTTCCTGGAACGGATATTACTGCATTAGTAAACTAGAACGTGATCAGAACGTGATCAGAACTGCATTTTACCGCACAGCGATTCCTGAAACCGTTCCGAGAACATATTCCACCAAGGCCGCCTCCGTCTCCTGATTGGCTGAAAGAATGACAGGCAGGGAGGCAGTGAAGCAGGCAGGCGAGCGACTGCAGTGAGGGAAGGGGTCTGTGTGAGAGAGAGAGGGGGGAAAGGAGGAGGGAGGGAAGGGAGGGAAGAAGGAGGGATCGGGAGGAAGGCAGGGAGAAAGAGAAATGGGGAGAGATGAGCCTTGCAAATTACATCCCAAACCTCTTTTGCAAGGCTGGGAAGAAGGAGGAGCTCCATGCAGGTCTCTTCAAGCCGAAGAAAAGCAAGTTGCCAGGGAGGGGACTGGGCCAAGGGCAGAGCCCCGGCAGCCATAGCAGCTCTTTAAACCGGTTAGAAAAGAACAGTCCTCTGCTGTCATCCCAATTCCCCATTTTGGCTGTTTGTCAGCCTTTTGCCTCCTGTGTGTGTGCGCATGTAATGTGTGCCTTCATAGAATCATAGAATCATAGAGTTGGAAGAGACCACAAGGGCCATCCAGTCCAACCCCATTCTGCCATGCAGGAAATCACAATCAAAGCATCCCCAACAGATGGCCATCCAGCCTCTGCTTAAAGACCTCCAAGGAAGGAGACTCCACTACACTCTGAGGAAAGAGTGTGTTCCACTGTCGAACAGCCCTTACTCTCAGGAAGTTCCTCCTAATATTGAAGTGGGATCTCTTTTCCTGGAGCTTGCATCCATTGCTCCGGGTCCTAGTCTCTGGAGCAGCAGAAAACAAGCTTGCTCCCTCATCAATGTGACATCCCTTCAAATATTTAAACAGGGCTATCATATCACCTCTTAATAATAATTAATAATAATAATTTGTTTTATTTATATACCGCTATTCCAAAGATCATAGCGGTGAACAGCAAGTAAGCTAATTAGCAAGTAAGCTAATTTGCCCCCAACAGTCTGGGTACTCATTTTAGCGACCTCGGAAGGATGCAAGCCTGAGTCGAGCTTGGGCCCTTTTGCTGGTCTTGAACTCGCAACCTTGTGGTTTTGAGTGAATGGCTGCAGTACAGGCATTTAACCACTGCGCCACCAGGGCTTCTCTTCTCCAGGCTAAACATCCCCAGCTCCCTAAGTCGTTCCTTGTAGGGCATGGTTTCCAGACCTTTCACCATTTTAGTCGCCCTCCTTTGGACACGCTCCTTTTTGAATTGTGGTGCCCAGAACTGGACACAATATTCCAGGTGGGGCCTGTGAGCTTCCCTCCCCGCTTTAATTCTTGTCTGGCTCTTTGCTATGGAATTCTGGGAGTTGTTTGCTTGCTTTTGTGTGTTGCTCCAAACAGAGGAGCTTTTGTGGGTTCCTTCCTGGAGGGAAGGAGGAGAAGGTCCTGGGCATCCCTGCCATCCTTGCCTCCTGCAGGCTGCCAGCACAGGAGCCCCGCTGGACATAACACTAGAGGCCCCCGCAGAAGCAGCCAGACCCTCTCCCTCTTGCTCTCTGCTCTGGCCTCCCTGTTTCCCTCTCTCTCTCTTTCTCTCTCTTTCCCTTCTTTCCTCTTCTCTCACTTGTCCCAACTTTCCTCCCTTCCCTCCCTCCTTCTTTCCCCCCTCACACACACACCCCTTCCCTCACTGCAGTCGCTCGCCTGCCTGCCTCCCTCCCTGCCTGTCATTCTTTCAGCCAATCAGGAGACGGAGGAATGAGAGAACGGATTTGAGAACAGATAAGAATACCGCACACACCTCTGTTGGAATGTTCTCATCACGTTTCAGCTCTCTGGGAACACATTCATATCTGTACCCTCCTGGAACACATTTGGAACACATTTAAACGTTCTGAGAACCCGATTGGAACACATACGTGCGGTATACTCAAATGCGTTCCGTTCTCATCACGTGATGAGAACAGTCTCAGAACGCAGTGCGATAATCTCCCAAGACAAAGGGAAGCCAAGACTTTCACTGAACCCCATTCCTTACCACACTTCAACAATAAGTTTGTTTCAGGAGAAAAAGGAAGCAAATAAACGAATGGTGCCTTTGGCCTGATTTATTTCCCTTGCAAACTTTTACGCCGCATTCTGACTTTAAAATTCATTGTTTTGCAAAATGTCAGAAATTATTTGAAGGCACACAACAATGCTAACATTAAAAGACTCCTCTAGTCAAAAGAGGAAATCGAACTATTACTCTTCCCCAGTTTTCCATAGGAGTGGCTAACACATGCAAAAATGTTTGCTTGGTGAGACAGCAAGGAGATATTTCTTCCCTGCCTTGTCAGGGGACATTATATTCTGGTTTTCAGCAACAAAGAGAACACTTACAAGGGCATATCAAAACAGTTACCTTGCAAATAATTGATGACAGCCCTTCTGTTCGCAGGAGGAGGAGGAGGAGGAGGAGGAGGAGGAGGAGGAGGAGGAGGAGGAGGAGCGCTCTTCTTTCAGGAAATTTTGGAAAAACTCAAGACAGGTTTCCCAAGAACCACAAGAGAAAAATAAATCAACATCCCCGAAAAGCTAGAATTCTTAAGCAACAATCCAGTCCCCAGGTTTTTTTTTAATTCATTTTTTATTTACAGTATTCATACCCCGCCCTTCAGCTATAGTTCAAGAGGGATCACTGTGTAATATTAAAGAGATTTTTGATGAGCGGATGGGCGAGGGGCATGATTTGCTGTTCCTCCACAGGCAGCAAAATGTCTTGGGCTAAATTGGAAGGAGAAAAGGGAGGGCTGGTCTGAAAAGTGTCCCTTAAAAAACTTCTTATGGAGACGATCCCTTAAATTTTGAGAATATTATCTTAAACCAAAGGAGGGAAGATAAAAAAAACTCTAACAGGAGAGCTGAGGTGGTGCTGGACTTCAGGTGAAAGCTTCTTTCCCAACATTATCTTATAATTTTTCTCTGAAAGCAAGCAAGCAAGCAGGCAGGCAGGCAGGCAGGCAGGCAGGCAGGCAGGCAAGCAAGCAAGCAAGCAATGTCCAAGGGTAAAATAGAGGTGGGAATGATACAGTCCTCTAGATGTTGTTTAACTGTTACTCCTAGCATTCCTCTCTTTTGGGTATGCTGGATAGGGTCGCAGGAATTTACAGTCCAACAACATCTAGAGGGCTGCACAATTCCTATTCCTGCCAAAAGGCACATAAGCAAATGCTGATCAGTCTTCAGATGCCTCAGTTGGACTTTCATTTCCACATTTATACAGCCTTTTGCAGACATGTTCATCTGCCTTTGATTTTTCCACATTTTTTGCTATGACAGCCCGGAAGTGAAGTGGATTTGGTTGGCCAGTGTGGCGTAGTGATTTGAGTGTTGGACTACAACTCTGCAATTATCTTTTCTTAACATTCTGTGGATCGACAAGTAGGGTGGTCCTGTGTATTACTTTACAGAGGACACTCCTCAGTTTGAAACACTGCCCAGGTATAGTCCTCTGTTTGAAGGACTGTCTAGTTTAAACCCACTTTAAAGTTCAAAAAGGATAAAAGGGGTGAGCAGGGGACTTTAATTTGACAATTGACAATTAGGATCTTAATAGCAGTCAGAGCAGGCATTTCACTCTGTTAATAGAATCCTTGGAGATTATCACATGGAGGAAGGGATAGGGATGGGATCGCTTTTCCATCCTTATCCCGTCCATGACCCAAGTGAAAGTGATTGTGCAAATCACTTTTCTACTGCAGCCCAGTTGAAAAGTGTTTTCAGCCATAATGATATTAACAGGTTAAGCTGTTAATACAAAAGACTGCAAATGATGTCTGAAAGTGCTTTTCAGATGGCTGCAGTGTGAAAGTGATTTACACAATCACTTGCACTCCCTGCTGGGTCAAATGTGGGTCAAGTGTGAAAGTCCTTCCCATGACCAGGCGGGAAGAACGGGACAATGACATTCCATCTCTCGGGTGATAATCTCCATAGAGTTGGAAGAGACCTCAAGGGCCATCCAGTTCAACCCACTGTCATGCAGGAAACAAGCTTGCTTCATCCTCAGTGTGACATCCCTTCAAATATTTAAACATGGCTATCTTTTCACACCTTTTAACTTTTTCTTCTCCAGGCTAAACATACCCAGTTCCCTAAGTCTCCCCTCACTGAACCTGGTTTCCAGACCTTTCACCATTTTGGTCACCCTCCTTTGGACATGCGCCAGCTTGTCAACATCCTTTTTGAATTATGATGCCCAGAACTGGACACAGTATTCTAGGTGAGATCTGACCAAAGCAGAATAGAGTGGCACTATTATTTCCTTCAATGTAACACTATATTTCCATTGATATGCAGATATGTGTTCAACTTTGTCCACTTTTTAAAATTATATATGCAAATAAGCATGGCAGACCAGTGCAGGATTTGTCTGCTTGTTGTCCATGGACAAAAACCTAGGCAAGACAGTGGGAAGGAACAGAAGTGGTGTATACTGTAACCAGTGGGTTTTACTAATCCCTGGGCCTTCCAAAACAACAAAAACAGTTTCTTTTTTTTTTTTAATTTGATAATTTTATTAGAAAAACACAAACAAATAATAACATATAACATATAACATATTCACAACCATTTACAACTGTTTACGATACAAATTCATACAAATCCTCAATAATTTTGTTTTCTCGTATCTCCCTCATCCTACCTATCAAGCCATCTATTTCTTGTTTCTTCATATAGCCTATCTCTCATCTTTCCCATTCTATAATATTCTCTTTCCTATCCTCTCTATCTCTACCTATTTCCTCCATCCTATTTAGCTTCCTCTCCTCTCCCTTTTCCAATGACTACTTACTCACACCTTCTACACTTACTTCTTCCTTCGACTACTTTTCTTGACTATCTTACTTTCCTTGTTCTCAATTTCTACTTAAATCCTCACTCATTCTTTCTCTATACATACTCACTTTGCACTTCAACAGACATACTTATAGTGACTTCCTCCTATCTTCTTTGATTTTATCTACTGACTAGTGACTTTCCATATTTCTAGTTTCTTAGTGGATCCTATTTCCCTTTGTTCTTTAAAATGTATCAATTACAGATAATACTAACCAAGTCTAGATAGCTTATTGAAATGATATTGTGGCGATCTTACCCCAATTCGTTTCCAGAAATTTAATCACCTTCGACCAATCATTTTCTATTTGTGTCTCAATTTTGTTATTAAGTGTCTGTGTTAGTCTGTCCATCACAATAGCGTCGTATAATTTTAAAATCCATTTGTCTATAGTTGGACATTTTGAATTTTTCCATTTTTGGGCGAAGGTTACTCTGGCAAGCGTAATTAAATAATATAGGATTTTCCCCTCATTGCCCTTTAAGCTATCATCTATGATGCCCAATAATAGTGTTTCCGGTTTCCATTGTATTTTCTTACCCATAATGAGATCAATTTGGTTTGTTATCTCTTTCCAGAATTGTTTGGCCTCCTTACATCCCCACCAACAGTGGTAGAAAGTTCCTAATTCTTTTTTGCATTTCCAGCAAAAGTTATTATTTAACTTATATATTTTCGCCAGTTTGGCTGGAGTCATATACTAAAAGTAGAACATTTTATAATAATTTTCTCTCAAATTTTGAGATGCTGTGAATTTGTAGTTGTTTTTCCAAGAGTTTTGCCATTGTTGCATGGATATTGAGTGACCTACCAGTCTTGCCCATTTAATCATATTTTCTTTCACCACTTCCTGTTCTAGCTCATAAGATAACAGAATTTTGTAAATTTTCCCAATTACTTTTGGATTCTCTCCCAAAAGGAGTTTCCCTAAATCCAAATTTCCTTGTGAGGGTACTAATTTTTGTCCTTTAGAATCTTCTTTAAACCTTGACTGAATTTGATTATAATTGAACCAATTTATATTCCAACCCTCTTCATTTAATTGTTCCTTTGATTTTAGTTTTAGTTTGCCTCCTCTCAGTTCTAAAATATCCCTATATCTAATCCATTCAAAATCTATTATCATCTCTTTCCTATAAAATGCTTCTTGGGGTGAAACCCACCCCTCAATATTTTGGAAGGTTCTGGATTTATATTTGTTCCAAATTCTCATAAGAGGATTTCTGATACAGTGCTCTTTAAAACGTTTGTTAGACCTATCTTTTTCGTAAATCAAATAAGTGTGCCAACCATAGTTGTTACCATCACCCTCGATCTCTAATAAATCTGAATTCTCTAGCAATATCCATTCTTTGAGCCACAGTAAGTCACAAGCTTCGAAATATAATTTAACATTTGGTAAACCTAATCCACCCTTCTCCTTTGAATCTTGCAAGTTATTATATTTAATTCTAGGTCTCCTACCTTTCCAAATAAACTGAGTTAGATCCTTGTCCCATTCTCTAAAGGGTTTGTCTGTTGTAATAATTGGGAGCATTTGAAACAAAAATAAAATTCGTGGCAATACCATCATTTTTATAGTAGCCACTCTTCCTGTTAACGAGAGGTTTAATTTATTCCATTTGATCAAATCTTGTTTTATTTTTGCCCAAGTTGCTTTATAATTAATCTCAAACAAATTGTTTAATTTATTTGAGATTTGCAGCCCCAAATATCTCACTTTCTTTTCGATTTTGATACCTGATCTTTCTTCTAGTTGTTTCTGTTCCCTCTCCCTCATATTCTTTGTTATAAAAGCTGATTTGGCTTTATTAATTTTACAACCTGCTATGTCTCCAAATTTTTTTAACGTTTCCATTACTAACTCTATATTTTCGTTTGGATTTTCCAGAAAGAGGATCAAATCATTGGCAAAGGCTCTAATTTTATAATTTCGGTTCTTAATTTTTATCCCTTTAGTTCGATCTTTGAATTTGATTTCTTTTAGTAGCAACTCTATAATTAGTAAAAACAAAAGGGGAGAGAGAGGGCAACCCTGTCTTGTACCCCTCCTTATATTGATAAATTTGGTTTTTTCTCCATTTATTCTAATTTGAGCTTTTTGATCTTTATAAATTTTAGTTATCCAATTAAGGAAATTTGGTCCAACTTGAATTTTGTTTAGGACTTCTACAAGGGTATGCCAGTTGACAGAGTCAAAGGCTTTCTCTAAATCAACAAATAGTAAGCCTAATTGTTTGTCACTGTGGTGTTCGTAATACTGTAAGATATTTAATAAGATTCTTGAGTTATCTCTCATAAATCTATGGGGTAGAAATCCCCTTTGATCAACATCAATTAGGTCTTTGAGACAGGCTTTTAAGCGGTTTGCTAAGATTGTGGCAAAGATTTTGTAATCGTTATTCAAAAGTGGGATTGGGTGATAATTCGTTGGATCTAGGGTATCCTTTCCCTCTTTTGGGATCATTATTATCTCCGCCTCTCTCCACGAATTTGGCTCTAAGGCTTTGTTCATAACCTCTTGTAAAATAGTTCCCAATTCAGATTTGAATGTTTTATAGAACTTTGCCGATAATCCATCATTGCCTGGTGATTTGCCCAATTTGCTCGAGTCTATTGCATCCCAAATCTCCTGAATTGTTATTGGTTGGTTTAATTGTGCTGTCTGTTTCTCTGTTAAAGCTCCTGTATTTGACAATGTCACATACTTTTTAATTTCTTCCTGGTCAATTTGGTTTTCTTTGTAAAGTTCTTGATAGAATTTCACGAAAACTTCTTTAATTTCTTCTTGCTGGGTGACTACTCTTCTATCTGAATTAATCCTGTTGATAGCTTTCTTTTCTTTCTCCTTCTTCAATTTGTAGGCTAGCCATTTTCCCATTTTATTTGCATGTACGAAGAACTTTTGTCTAGATATCATTAGTCTTCTATTTAGTTCATCTGATGCCTCCAATTCCAGTTGTTTCTTTATTGATTTGATCTCTCTTTGGATTTTCTTATCTCTCGGGAACCTTTGTAGGTCCCTCTCTTTGTTTTTAAGAAGCCTATGTAATTCTTTTACCTTTTGTTTTATATCTCTTTGAACTCTAATATTATGTTGCGTAAAAAAAACCCTAATCACTGCTTTACCTGCATCCCAGACTGTTGACAGTTGGACCTCCTTGTCCTTATTTTCTTTCAAGAATTGTTGAAACATTAATTTAAACTCCTCCACAATTTTTCCATCTTCCAATAGATCCTCGTTTAAATACCAATTATTGGTTGTTTTAGTTTCGTTTAGATTTAGAACTATAGGGTTATGATCTGAGATAGTTCTATTGAGAACTTCCATATCCTTGACTTCTTTTAGTAAATTTTGTGATACTAGGAACATGTCCAATCTCGATAAGGATTGATGCCTGTCTGAAAAGAAAGTAAAGCAGTTTTCTTTGGGGCATAAGTGTCTCCATATCTCAATCAGACTACAATTCTCTACTAAATCAAAAAAGTTTTTTGGCAGTTTCCCCTGTGTATCTTTAATAGATTTACCTGAAGACCTATCAACTTTCGGTTGGATAACTCCATTAAAATCTCCCATCAGCACCACATTCTCATAGTCCAAATCGGTTATTTGTCTTTGTATCTTTTTATAGAATTCATTCTTATTTTCTTGAGGACCATAGATACCCACCAGGAGACATTTCTTTCCTTTCCAGTTAATCTCTACTCCTAGATAACGGCCATCTTTGTCATTGAAGATTTCTTTAGATTCAATGTAATTTTTAATGTAAAAGATAACTCCTCTTTTGCTTTGCTTGATTGCCGAGATATACTCTTTACCTAATTTTTTATTTTTGATAAGTCTTGAATCTATAGTTCTAATGTGTGCTTCTTGGAGACAGATGATATCTGATTGATTTCTTTCTAAAAAAAGGAAAACTTTCTTTCTTTTCTGGGGTGAGTTTAGGCCTTTGATATTCCAAGATATGATCTTCATTGTTTAAAGTATTGGTGTAAAATCACAATTTGACAATAGTTCAGTAAAATATTGGAGTACAAGAGAAGAAAGGGTTCAAAATTTTATTTAGTAAAACATCTTATAAGTGGCGTGACTGGTAGACATGGAAATAGTAATAATAGTTGTAGAGATTTGAGTCGTGATCTAGTGTTCCAACCAAAATATTAAATTTTGTAAGTTTGCCCAGATAATTTTAGTTTAGTTGTAATATAATCAGATTTCCGTTCAAAGAAAAGGGTAATATGCATTTAAATACAGATCAATATAAGTCATTGTAAATTAATATAGAACAATACAGTTAATAAAGATTAATACAGATTGGAACAGGTTGGTGGGGAGGCAAGATTTGAATTATATATCCCATTTAGGCAACCATACATTATTGTCATTCCTTCATTGTTCCCCCTCCTCCCCCTGCTTCATCTACCCCTCCCTTCTCCAGCTCTTTTTGAATTTCCTTTAAGAAATCTCTGGCTTTCTCCACAGAATTAATTCTGATTTTTTTCCGCTTCCAAGTAACCTGCACTCCTTCAATCTCTTCCCATTTAAAAAAAATACCATATCTCTTCAGATTGTCGGTCAAAAAATTGTAATCCTTCCTTCTACGTAAAATCTTCCCGGGGATATCTTTTAAAATCAAGATTTCTCTGTCATCAACCATGAGTTTTGCTTTGTAGCTTTGTTGAAGGATGAGGTCCCTTGTTTGTTTCCGCACGAAATACACAACCACGTCTCTCGGTAACTTCTTCTGCTTAGCTACATAAGAGTTTATTCTGTAGATGCAGTCTAACTCCCAGGGAAACTGAGCTTCAGGCTCTTCAATGAATTTCGCGAGAATCGGAGCTAATTCCACATAAAGATTTTCATTAGGTTTTTCAGTCAGGCCCCTCAGTTTAAGACAGTTTTCCCTTTGTTTCATTTGTAGCCTGAGTATTTGTTCCTGATCTTCCAGAACCTCATTCTTTACTTCAGATATTTTTCTCTCCATCTTCCCAGCGTGAGTTTCTAGATTCTTCAGCCTTCCATTTGCTTTACTCATATCCTCCGACATTTTGTCCAGACATTTTCTCATCTCAGACATTTCGAGTTTGAATTCTTGTTTAATTTCTTCACTTGATTTAAAGATGTTCTCGTTTGTCTCCGCCAATAATCTCTTCATCTCCTCGAACATAGTCTCAGCTGAGTCTGTAGTTTTAAAAGAATTTTCAATCGATGGTCTACGGTGATTTTGTAACATTCCTTGTCTTGCTGCTGCGGCTTTGCGTGTTCCTGACGCCATCTTGACAATTAAAAAAAAGTAGTAAGAATAGAAATATCGACTCGAGCAAATTAGAATTCGCCACCAGATTTAATGTTGCTTTCAATAAAATATGTGTATATACATATATGCACACATACATATATATATATACATACACATACCCAGCTTACTAATTACCTTATGAATAATTTGTTGTGTAGCTCTGGTCAGTTTTAAGTAGTTTTATATAGTTAATCAAAGATGGCAAGCAATCCCTTTTTTCAAATACGACGCTGTTAGTCTGAGGTAATTTAGTTTTAATGATCCACTCGGGTAGTCTGTTTAAATAATGTAAACTAAAAGGGTAGGCAAGTTTTACCAGATAGGGTATTTTACAGGGAGAAGTAAATTGAGTCTCTTAAAGGATTAATCAAAGGGTTATTGTTATACCCTTTAAATCTTTAGGTTAGATGTTCGCTTTATGTGGAAAATATATCTAGAGATCAGAAAGTTGAAATCAATTCCCTGTAAGTTGATATAACTCCAGCCAAAAATAGGGAAGGGGAGTAAAGAGATATATGTATGCACCTAAAATCAATTAAGAGCAGGGGTCAAAATTAATAATTAAGAGTATTAAAATTAGTTTAAACAATCAGACACTTAATAATCTACTTAATACAATGAAAGCAAAAATTGAGGGGTTAATTGATTAAGCCTAAAACTTTCAATACAACACTTTCCCTTACCTCCCCACCTTTCTGTCATACTTCTCTTCATTTGTTTCCTTTCAAATTGTTTCAAATAGTTTAACTTATTAAGCTTCTAATTCAAGTTTGTACACAGACAGATATACTCTTGGTTACAATTAGTTAGTTTGTTACATTAAATATAATTTCCAGTGGAAATAGGACTCTCAAAGTTATTTGCCAAGTATTTATGCCAAACAATTCATTAAATGTCCCCAGCTGATAATAGAAATTTCATAAACAAGTTACACTATTGGTGGAAGAGAAAGATTTAGTAATTTTAACTCTATTTTTATCCCTATGAGTCACAGTCCAAACTTACAAAATCAGGCGCTGGAGATAAGTGTGGGCACCATATCTTCTTCCTTCACTCTCACTCTTTAGACCACGTTTCTCCACAACAGTTTCCCCTTCATTATTGTCCAACTAATATCAAGCTACACCTTATCAAATCAGCTTAAAAGTCAGTATTTGTTTCACCTTTAGTTTCCCTCCTTTAGATGTTAATAATAGTTCCTTTCAGACCTAAAGTTCACTTTGTTTAAGAATATGTAGTAGCTTTCTGTTTCTTCTCTTCGTCCTCGCTAGCCTCCTCTCTCTCTCCTCCCACGCCTCGCCTCCTTGCTGATTCAGCTTCTTAACATACAGCTGGGCTCGTTGACCTTCCCTCCGCACCTGTGAAATGACAAAAAGGCAAGAAGAGGAGAAAATGGAGGACAGGGGGAGAGGGGGAGGGGAGGAGAGGAGAGGAAAGGGAGAAAGAAAGGAGGGAGAAAGAGGGAAAAAGAAAAGCCAAACAGAGAGGGGGGGAAGACAGTGCTAGGCAGCTCCAATTTGGACAAAGTTGTCTTGTTCTCCTAGTCCTCGGGGAGTCTCCTCTATAAGTAGGCTTCCTTAAGACTGGTTGTCCCTCAGGTTTGCCTAGGGCCACAGGCTGCTAGGGCTGGATCCTCCTGCAGAAAGTACTTTTCAAGATAGGTTTCTTCTTCTTCTTTAGTTAGGTTTCTTCAGTTTGGTGTAAAGTGGTGGCGGCGCCTCTGCTTTCAAGCCGCGGCTTGAAGCACCTCCGCTCACAGGCGTGGTTGCTCGAGCCCCGCGCTCTTCCCGGCTCTCCTCAGTGCCTAAACGCTGAGTCAAATGGGCCGTTTTTCCCCGCCGTTTTTGGTGTTTGGGGGTTTGCCGAGCCCCTCTGCCTCCCTCTTAATAGAGGGATTCTTCTGGGTAGGGGTACCTTACCCCACCTACCCCCGTCCCCGCGAGCTGTTAGCATCCTCCGGAGCCTTTCCTGGAGGAGGCTATTCACGCCGCCATCGCCACCGGAAGTCCAAAAACAGTTTCTGATCAATAGAGATGGCTGCATCTACTTAATACACTGCAGGATGTGTTACGTGACATAAAGATTTATGTTTCAGGTTTCTAGGATTTGTGTTTTAGTCAAGACAATTGAAGATGTACAGATAGATTCAGAAACCAAGGCTTCCCTCAGAAAGGAAGGGCAACTTTGCTCTGTAACAGTGCTAGTCTGTCCCTCGAATTCTGGCTTTAATATTTCTGCTCCTGCATTGTTATTTCCCTATCGAGCCTGAATTCTCATTAGAAGCAAAGATGACAAATTGAGGCTGTCATAGTTTGGGGCATGAGATGACCCACTGCAAAGAGGATAATGTGGGGTAAGGTAGTGGGAAAAGAAGGAGACCACATTACAGGTGGATTGATTGTGGGTGCATGTGCACTGTAGAAATATGGCATTTTGACACCACTTTGAATGATGTAGATACATCCTATGGAATCCTGGGATTTGTAGTTTTACAAGGTCTTTAGCCTTCTCTACCAAAGAGAGCTGGTGCATCACAAAACTGCAATTCCCTAATTTCATAGGATGGAACCATGGCAATTTCAGAGGTGTCAAAGTGCATGATTCCTATAGTGTAAATGTACCTTCAACCAAAGAAGCCACAACCTTGAATTAGCAAGACCTTAGTTCAGTGATGGCAAACCTATGGCATGCGTGCCAGAGGTGGCACTCAGATCCCTCTCTGTGGGCACATGTGCCATTGTCCCAGCACAGAGTTTGCCAGAGTTTGTTACTAGAAAGCCAGAGGGACATGGCACTTTGCAATAAATAAGTGGGTTTGGGGTTGCAGTTTGGGTACTTGGCCTCGAAAAGGTTCACCATTACTGCCTTAGTTGATGATAAGGGCTCTTGGAGGTTTCTTACTCATAGGGTTGCCATAAGTCAAAGTTGACTTGATCATAAACAACAACTATAAATTATCTTCCTCCTTCTTCTTGACCATTCTAATTGCTGTGTTCCCAATATATTACACATAGGCAAATTTAAAATAATAAAAATTGTACTGCAGATCCAAGGATTCTATAGTAAGTTGTCATGGCAGTTATGATGGACTCATAGTGCTATAATTGTGTAGTTTGAAAGGGCCTCATAGTCACTGACTGTGTAGGTTAGTGTGCAGGAATTGTTGCGTGCCTTGATTCTGATTTATGGTGATCCTCATGGAGTTTTCTTGGCAAGATTCGTTCAGCAGAATTTTGCCATTGCCTTCCCCTGAGGCTGAGAGCATGTGACTTGCCACAGGTCACCCAGTGGGTTTCATGTGCAGGAATAGCAACACTCGAACCCTGGGCATAATTACAGTGGGCCCTTGGTATCTGCTGGGGTTTGATTCCAGGACCCTCATGGATACCAAAATCCATGGATGTTCAAGTTCCATTGTATACAGTGGTGTAGTGAAATGGTGACCCAAATATAAAATGGAAAAATCAAGGTTAGCTTTTGCAATATATGGAATATTTTCAAGCTGTGGATACAGAGGGCCAACTATAATGGCAAAGCATATTTTAAGAAAGGGTTGATAGCTTGAAATGAAGAAATGGGGCTCCAATCTGCATATCCTGTTATTACAGAATGAACCAAAAGATACTAGAAGGTGATGAATTTGCCATCTGGAAATGAATTTAACAGAAACAGAACAATTTGACCTCATTGACTGCTCAGTCCATGGTTTCCAACTGTGTGTCTAGTGGAACTACTGGAACATGTGAGGCAAGTTCTGGAAGAGACAGGAACAGAATCCTCCACTCCCTAAACATTGGCTCTTCCAGGCAAAGGACTAGATCATGCAGCATGCCAGATATTGCTGGATTTCCACTCCCAGCTGCCGTAGCCACCATAACCAGTAGGAAAGAATACTGGGAATTTTAGTCCAGTAACATCTGGGGAGCCCCACAATGCCACTGCTGTGGTAGATGCTGGAAGGCAGCCTGTGACGAATACCTCTGTTCATTCCTCTACAATGAATCCTCTACATTCCCTGGGATTATGGGCACAGGACCCCTGTGAAAGTGGGAAAATGCAAATAAAAAACACTATTTTTTTGGTATTGAGATCACACATCTCTAGGTCATCCAGGGCAACTCTATTTTTAACATCTGTTGGAAAGTGACCGCAGATTTGCACTAGACAACCTACAAATGCCTAGAGATGTATTCTCTCTAGGATTAGGATGGAAAGCATGACATTTGGCAAGACCATAGAGACACACTGAAGAACCTAGAGATTCCTAGAGAGAACCTAATTACCATTAATTAATTCCACGTTTCATATAGGTCAGCTTGCAAGAATACAAATTCAAAAATGCAATGGGGAGAAAGGATAGGATAGCCAGCACTGTAATAATACATTTCTCTTTTCAAGGAAAATTCAGTAAAAAAATGGAGGGAATTCATTTAGTTCTGAGGAAAATTCAATTATAAAATAAACATGCCAGTTTAATAGTTAATGCTGTCATGCTGGCTTAAGCTTCATAAAGAAAGGGATTTGTAAGTGAAGACTGATGCTTTAACAGACACGGCCCATGATCAGAAATGACACTGTGCAATGTCACCATGTGTGTTTGTTTATCCTCTACACAGCTACACCTTGTTTTGATTTTTGTAGCCCAAATCCAGAGAAGATGGGGAACCTATGACCAGGAAAGATGAGCCATCTTCCATGGCCATGTATTGCCTTGCAACACATCTGACCCTTTGCTGAGTTGCTTGAGGACTGCTGGGCAGCGACTGGTACTGAATAATGAAACAAAAGCTGACCAATGTTTTTCATGCAAAAATGGAGACACTGAATTCCCATTAGCTGCAAATCAAAATCAAATCAATTATGATATCACAGTACTAAAACACAGGCACATGTAATTAAGAATGATTTAATGATTAAAACACAAAACATTAATAATGCAAATATTTCAGACAAGCTAGAGGTTTTTTTATTTTTAGCACATATTTAGACAGCATACTTTGAATGGTGAAGCTGCTGTATGAAATATGTAAAGACTTTGCAAATCAGTACCTAGAAACCAAGACACATACAGACAAACTTTGAGAGCATTAAAAAAAAATTACACACATGCACACACACAAAAAGTAAACTAGTGCTGTCTCTCATTTCAAAAAGAAGCAAATTTTTTAAATCGGCAAGGCTAATAGGGAAAACTTTTTAGTTCCCTAAAATCAGCTGTGCAAAACCATGGTAAAATTGATATTTATATAAATATCAAATCATAATTAATATATAAATTTGAGCATATGAACAATAGGATGGCTTGACACCAATGAAGTACATTGGACAAACATGTTAATAGGCTAAAACTCCATCATATTACATAGCGTATCTGTTAACAGATGCCTGCTTTACAATGGACACTTCAAGGTGTGTGTGTGTGATCTTACAGTTAACAATTTCAACAAACATTTCTAAATAAATCTTTGACAAGGCAAGAAGTACAGGTGAGATAAACAGACACTAAGAAAACAGTCACTCATCACCCAAAATGTTTGCAAGGCTTCTCCATGTAATGGCATCGTCCACACACATCCTTCCTCTCAGCCTGTGGCAATTCACCACTTGGTATAGGCACATTTTAAAATGAGTTGGAGCAAAGGGCTGCTTGTGTAAGCAGAAGCTATTTCTGTTTGCACTGGGGCAGGTCCCTGAAGTCTCCCTTTGACCCTTTAGATCCACCTTCCACACACACACACACACACACACACACCATTCATTGTGAACCATTCTTTGACTTTAGGGTCAACTTTTACATGCTGAAGAAGGCTGAGGAAGAAGTCAGAAAAGCCTTGCTCTGCTAGTGGAATTCCACTCCTCATTTTTGAGATCCAGCCCAATGTTTGTTATACAAACAGCAACACAAACAAAAATGCCAACTTAAGTATGAAAAAGTCAAATGCCAGAAATTACCCTGCAATCAGTTTTTAAAGTTTGGTTAAACATCTGAGTTAGTTTGGAGAATGCAGACACAATCACAATGCTGGCTATTTCCAGCAAACTGCTTTCTACTTCAATCATAAACTGTGCCTGACATGTTTCAACCTGGGGGATCTGTCCCTTTCAAAACTAACACTGAAAACAGTGTGTGTGGATGGGTGGTGAAACCAGTGTGTCTGCTGCCCGGTTACTTTCTTGGTACAGGTGACCCAAAACAACAGGCCACAGCTTGTTCATCTCATGCTACATTGGCAGTTTTAAAAAAAGATGTTGCAAGTTTCAGGTGCTAAGTTGGGAATGCCAATTTAAAGGATGTAAGAGGTCATGACCACCTTTCCATCCCACATGCTCTCTCAGCCAGCTTTCCCCATACTGGTGATACGTTTGACTCCATGCTGGATGGGTGTGGAGATTGTAGCCCAACACACCTAGAGATCACCAATTTGGGGATGGCTGCTCCAATATTTAGAGTATTTAGAATTCCGCTTCTACTTTTTAAGTGCCAATTAATTTTATGAAAATTAAAGCACAGTCAAGATTTTGATTTTTAAAAAATAAACTGCTTCGGACTTGTGACAAAAGAACTTTAAAAAAAGAAGATACCAGGCATGTTTGGGTAGTTCTTCCATCTCAAGCCTTGGCAGAAATAAATGGTCCTGCTTGTTCAATGGCCTGTTCATTTCATAAACCAGCCATATGTGGGAGACTCAGACTTTGAGGTTACCCACCATTCCAAGTTTCATGGTATCACATGGTAGATTCCAAACACTGCATCTGATTAACTCATAAAAGGAACTAATCACGAGAGGTAGCCTCTCCATCATCCATTTCATACTTGCTGTCTCCAAAAATACAGAGTACACAGAGATTGCATCAGTGTACACAGTGTAAACAGAGTACATGAAATATCTGCAAGTGAGGGTCCTGTCTTTTCTAAGTAGCCACTGCAGGGGTTTCCTCTCTATATATCCATGACATGACTGCCACTAACAAATATTTTGAATGAGAGAAAACCTAGTATCTATATACATATGTAACTTTCATAACCAAAACTACACTTGTGTAGTTTTTTGTGGTTTTTCAGGCAATGTGGTCTTGTTCTCGAAGGGTTTATTCCTGACGCTTCAGTTTCGCCAGCATCTGTAGTTGGCATCTTCAGAGAACACTGGCATGGAAGTGAGTGGGGTATATATACAGTTTGACCCTTGGTTGACAGGAAGCGATTTACATGTGTCGGTCTGTTGTTGCATGGCCAGGCCTCAGGGTGTCTATGTAATTAGTGAGCCATTGTCTGCTGGGAAACACCCCCCCCCCCGATCCATGTTACAGATTAATATGTAAATCATTTCCTCTCAACCAAAGGTCACACAGTATATATACCCCAGTGGCATTCCTAGGGTTACTGTCACCAGGTGTGGTAACTCATGGTGTCACCTTCCCCTATTGACTTCTTCTCATTTCACACCATACAGAATCTTTAGTACTGCTTTTTTACACTAATGTTTCTTGTAAACTGTAATTCCCATATAGCACTGAATGTAATGCTAATACAGTGCCCATGTTATATGTGGGCATGCCATATGTTATACGTGGGCACGCTTATGCTGAATGCTGCGTGACAAAGAGTCAATGGTGCGTGCGCCGCATGCACAAGCCCCATTAGTTTCAATGGAGCTCAAGCATGCGTGGGACTTGCCTTAGGCGGTGGAGTCCGGAATGGATCCCTGCGTAAGGCAAGAGTGCACTGTAGTTGTGACATAAACAACTAGCAAAATTAAAATTATACCTTCAAATTACACTACTATATGCCCAACCTAAATGTATTTACATATACATAGTGAAGATTGGGTTAAAGTGTGATGTTTTTAAAGAAAGTTGGAAAAATAATTTTTAAAAAAATTAAAAATTTGAAATTTTGAAATTTAAAAAAAAAAACTACAGCCTCTCCTTTCTTCCCCCACTCCACTTCACCCCACTCCCACCACTTCTTAAATCATTTTAAAGGGAAGCAGATGTATGCCACAGCCCATTTCTGCCAAAAGGTAGGTGTTTGAGGAACAGTGGTGTCACCCTTCTTTAGGGTGACACCTTGTGTGGTCCACACACCTCGCACCCACTAGTGATGCCACTGATATATCACACTCACTTCCATGCCAGCATTCTCTGAAGATGCCAGCCACAGATGTTGGTGAAACGTCAGTAATAACCTCTTTCAGAACACAGCCACATAGCCCGAAAAACCCACAAAAAACTATGGATGCCGGTCGTGAAAGCCTCTGACTTCACACTATACTTGTGTGTTTGGTATTTGGGTATCTGTACCACAGTCTAACCCGTCTCGCATAAGTAATTGTTCCCCAAAGAGAAGTGAAACATTTCCATACACTTTCAAACCAGTATTAAGTTTTGGGCCCTGCTTTTATTTTAATTTAAGGCATGTGTGTTTTTAAACTACTGGAAAATTAAAAAACTGAACAACTTCATTGTACAAATTACAATCACATGCATTATCTACAGTTAAAAAATATGAATTTGGATTACAGTTCTGAAGTTGTGAATCATAATTCAGCACCTATCGTATTGACTAGTAAGGCAACAGCAGTGTCTCCATATATACATATACATACATAAATATATGTATATATGATATATATATACTACAATAATACTCCCTTCCACAGTTTATCCCTGGGTCTGTGACCACCCAGTATTATCAGCATCATCAGCTTTAGCCTATGGATAGTTTCTAGGATGTTTTGCACTGGTTAAAGTCCTACATAAATCAATACTATTCTAGGCAGGAATAGTTAAAGTAGCTGTCAAGAGTTATCAGTGCACAACACATATTGTGCTTACAATCAGATGATTTGTTGTTGTTGTTGCCTGGAATATCAAAATGGTTTCTTAGTTTGGTCTTCAATCCTTTCTTTGTTTTCTTTGCTTCACATTGTTCTCAACGGAAGAAAAGCTATTTGTGTACCCGTTCACAGCAGCTGCAGAGCCATTCTGATACTCTTTCCTTCTTGAGGGTGCCTTTTTGTTGTAAGTCTAAAACACATATACACAGAGGTCAGTAGTGAGCTTTTACCTCAGCAACAAAAGGAAAAGGAGCACGTTAGCTGAGTTAACAACTGTTATTTAACAGTAGTTACTTAACAAGCATTCACCCATTCCTTTATGTTGACTAAAGGCTATATTGAGCCATGAAAGATCACATCCAGGTCCATATCCTAGTTTGGCAACAAACTATGGTTTGCACAAATCACTGCTTTCCATACCTAAGTCAAACAATAAACTGTAGCTTGTGGACAACTGCAAATTAAATCCTCTCTCCAATCTCTCCCCTGCCTGCTTGTTCTTAAATCTTCCAAATGATAATTTGAAAAATTATCTGAAAAAGTGCAGAAGTTTATAAGACAGTTGAAAGTCATTCAAGAAGCATTATTTCCGATAGGCTCTCTCTCTCTCTCTCTCTCACACACACACACACTTTCTTGTGTTACTTACTGTGTTCCACCATTTGGGAGAACAGATAGGGAGTATTTTTTAAAAAAGGAAATTGCTCTTTACTGTACTCACTCCCTAAACAGACCGGCGATAAATGCCGGCGTTGGGGCAGAATGGGGGCATGGTGACTGCACACCGCATGCCCCGATTCTGCCCCATGCTGGCGTGACACCGCATACCCCACCACATGGCGGGAGGCATCACTGTGCTCCCTTGGTGCAGTGTGTACATGTGCTGTGCCACAGGAGTGCCGAAAAGCCACAGAGCCAGCAGCTATCGCGCCCCTTCTGAGACATAAAAAGAAGCTGCTTTTTGCGGCTTCTTTTTGTGCCGTGGACCTGCTGGGATTGGGGCATGGCATGCGTGTTGAGATTCAGGAGGTTCAGATGCATGTCATCACTGAGCCATGAAATGTACTAGGTGACTCCCTCCCTTCTCACCTTCTAGACTATTTCAAAAGGCTGTTTTGAGGTTAAAATGAGAAAAAAGGAGAGCCACAAACACTATAGATGAAGTGGGACATATATGTAACTAATGAGACAAAGACCTGCCCATTGGTGCTTCTGTGGCTTTTCGGGGATAAGCACCAGATTAGCAATCAGCACATAGTATGGAAGGCAATGGTGTTCTCATTGGCTCTTAGAAATATTCTATTCAGACCTTTAAGTAAGTGAATCCTGGACTGAAGCAAACAGGAACTTATTTTACACCATTATGAAAAGGGTATACCCCTGGTTTGGTGCTGAAGGGTCTGGACGTTGTCCAGACTGTTTCACATGAAACTTGGGGATTGGGCCATGTGTTGACTGGACACCTGCTGAATATGGCAGGGGGGTGGGCGGAGGCAAATTCTACAAAACCTTATGCTAGGAGTGGCTACAAGATCCCTTTGCAAAACTGAAGGAGTGTGATGATGGTGGGGGCAGTATGTCTTCTGCCAATTAGTTAAAGATTTTAGAAATTTTATATATCAACTTTCCAGTAAATTTTTATTTAAAAAAATCAGTGATAACAGCATCAGCACTGTAAAACATAATAATAATAATAATAAAACAGAATTTACCTGAATATAGAAATTTGTAAAAAGGATAATTAAGGAAATCATGTAGCCTATCTGGAAGTACAACCATCCCATAGGGAATCGACAAGGCCAAACAGCTCCACAGCTTGTCTGGAAGATTGTCAGGACAAATTGAATCTGTAAGAGAGGGAAAGGGAGGATGAAAGGTCAGTTTAAGGTGAGAGAAGAAACCCACAACAAGCAAGTACATTTGAACTGTTTCCTGTGAAGTATGAATGCAAAGATGTCCTTTTTGAATTTGCTCCCACAGTAATGTTGGCTGCGTGCCACGTTGAGGATTGTCTTTTGATCACCAGACAGCAGATCAGGTGATACAGTTTACCCTCTATCAGTTTGCTGCATTTGATGAAAATATCAGGGATGATGGGAGTTGTAGCTCTTCACCTCTGGCTCTAACTCACCACCTTGTTATGCACTGGCGCTGACCAGTTTTGGCCAGTGGTTAATGCTTTTCTCCAAAGCAGCAGAGTTTCAGAGAATAGGCTGAAGACCCTGACAAACTCTCCAAGCCTTCTCACTCTTCTTCCACAGAAGTCTTCACACTTCTCCAGGATTCTGCTGGCTCTTATGTCTTCACTCAAGACACCAGACAACTCAGTAGTCTTATATAAAAGATCTACTTTATTCTACTATATACAAATACTAATGCCCTCCAAATCACAATCTCTACAATCTCCACAACTACCCACAAAATACATTGGCAAACATAGCAATTATTATAGCCCTTGTTAAACACCACCCACTTAGTCAGTTTCCACCCAGTGGGCGTGTACACTCATTTTGATTGGTTCTCATAGTTCAACCCATACTTAAGGATTTCATCATCTCACCTTGTACACTTAATGATTCTCAGGTGTTTCCAATTGAACATTCTACATTTCTGTCCTTGGCATTTAGGACTGCTAAATTACATTAGCTTTTACACCTGTGTGGCTTCTTAATTGCTTTTGCTTAGTCACTGTGACTCTCACATACATGTTTTATTTCTTCTACTGTATATCCCATGTTGCATTTTCCTTAACAGAAAAGGCAGTCCCAACTGGCAGAGGCATTAGGGATATATATATATATATATATATATATATATATATATGGGAAAACAAGCAGGGGCATCATTCTGTGGTGCCACAACAGGAGCACTTTTTATAGAGTTTAGAGATCAGTCTCCAACTGATCACCAACATGGCAAACCTTTTAAAAAGACATTGCTCTCCCCTTGGCAGAAACGTAATTGAGGCTAACAAGATAAAGAGGCCAACAGAAAGTCGAGCCACATGAAATTTCAGTTTAAATGTACTGACCAAGATGCTCTCTTGACCTCCATGTGCTCGAAAGTGCAAAATTAAACTCTTGGATGTTCCACAAAGGTGGGGAAAGTAACAACTGTGGGCCACATGCAACTTCAAATCTAATTTCCAGCCTCCAGCCCCTGAACCTTTCCCCAAATAAAAAAAATGGGCAAAAAATGCTCCCAACTGCACCAAAATGCCAGTGGAAGCTGCTGGCTTCCGAGTTGGTTGCACAATGAATCCACTTTAGTTTTAAGTCTTGACTTCAACAAAATCATCCAAAGCACTGAATCCTCTCCCCAGAATAATTTCAGCAACTTGGATAAACACATCAGGCCACATCCCAGAGTGGATTCACCATCACCTCGACATAGGAACCACCATTGCAAAATGCCACCAAATGCTGCCTGGAGCAGTGATTGGCCCATTACACACCTTTGCTTCCACTTCTGAATTGCATTTTTTGATCAATCTATGCCTAAACATGCAGCAGCCCTAGTTGCAAAAATGGCTCCCACCTCAGCTTACAAGCTTTCCTATTTGTTTTGGCAAACGGGACATGGAATAAAGAAGGTGATCCTCACAATATCCTCACAAAAGCAGCAGAGTTAAGGAGATACATATTAGAGCCCTTGTATCTCCTAAAGACTGCTATTAAAAATGGATGGGGAACTACTGTGTTTTTTTTCTCCCTGCACCCCTCCCCCAAACTGATCCTAGAATTGGCCAAATATGATCAATTTCTGCAGGTCTTTTTCCCCCTGTTTGTTTGTTGGTGGTGGTTGGGAAATAGTGAGTAGCCATAACTGTTAAAACCACATTTTGGTGGTCTGAATGAGTTTCAGTTTTTTGACAATTTGGGATCACTTTTAAAAAATGGGGGGGGGGGGGGGAGGTGAAGGCTTCAGAGGTTTCCAGGTGGGTGCTGTGCACCACAAAACATACTGCAGCCCTGCTATTAAGTGTCAGAGAAGAGGATGTTACACTGAATATTTTTTGCTTGGAGCATGATTCAGATTATAACTGCAGGCTTATGCAATAAACTGACTTTACAGAGTTATCATAAAAGAAAATAGGTCCTCCTCCCTTGGCACTGGTGAGCCTCCATTAAAAAATGCAGGGGAGACTACAAACACCTGACTACTCACCAGCTGTCCCTGAGTGATATATTTCTTCCACCAGAGATATGGACGCATAGACGGAATAGCAGATAATCCATAGTAGGAATACATGAGGACATGAATAAAGCTGTTAAGAGTGGCACCAAAATAGGCTACAAGTGGAAAGAAAAGAAGCTGTCATTAATTTCTTTTGAAATAGCCTGCATTACAGTAGCATACTAAAAGTTAATGGTATTACAAACTTTTAAAACAAAACAAAACTCGACATACTAGCATAAAAACAAATGAATGCAAAAAGCTGCAATCAGCACAGATGTCTAAGGTCACGGCTGCTATATAAATTGGGCACCAGTGCTTTAATTATTGCATGGTTTCTGCAAATAGATGTTTCAGATGGTGTTTTTCAGAGGGTGGTACAAATTGCCATATATCCCAATACACATGGCAATGTACATACAGCTTGCAAGAATGGTGAGGGATGCTCACTTCTACAAAGGAGTACAGGCAGAAGTGAACCTTCTGTCTACAAGTTAAAGAAAGGTTGGCCAAAGCCCACCCAAGCCTCCTGACATTGTTAGATGTTAATTATCATCCTTCACCCATGGCTATGCTGGCTTGGGCTGATGGGAGTCCAAACATCTGGTGGGCCACTGCTCTCCATCCCATAATGTAGAGCTTGCCCAGAGAACTGTATCTGATGCTTTCCATCCAGATGTCCATTGCCCTGGAGCGTCTTGGATGCACAGTTCCTGATCCAGGCAGAGCACCTCAATGATGTATCTGCTTCCTTGGTTCTCCCTTGTGTTGGACTGGGGCAACCATGACATGACTTCATGCTAGTCCTGTATATTCTTAGACCACTGAAAGAGAAGCCAAACTGCATGGGCATCCATACAAGAAATAGCTTGTAAGTGTTCTGATGTGCCCACAGGGAGCCAGTGCCATGTGGAAGAGTTTCTTGGCAGCTTCCATGGGGCATTCTTTGGGGAGTCTGGTGCCTAACTAAAACCAAAACAGCAGCAACAGCACTGCAGGAGACATATAGCTGATGAGATGTAAAGCTAAGCAAAATAATGACAAGGAAGGAAGCATCATTTTTCATTGCCACCTGCATAATGAAACAAACTGAACAGTGTCCTCATGACCAGAAGCCTAATGGGCCCATGTTTATCAAATGTCAGTTTTCACGTCTACATAATCAAAGTTTTGCATGTCAGGATGGACTGGATTTTGAAGAGTTTCTGACCACAAAGTAAGATCACATACACAGTATCAACAATAAGTTTCATAATATTGGTCAAACATCAGGATTAGATTTACAGATGTATAACCTGGAGTTATGAATCCATGGCAGATCTATATTCACCATCTCTGTGTAGTCATGATAGTGACATTATTGTCATGATTGTAACTGCTTTCCTGTCCCACTTTAATGGTCATCAACCATGTGGAGAGAAGGGGGTCTATTTTTTCAGGGATTTGGTGTGGATAGATGATTTTCCATGCCTTCCCACCAGCCAGCGAGGATGCAAGATCTCTGCTGCAATTCTTTGTTACAGCCCTGCTGGCTAATGCAAGGGGTGGAAACATTATTTGCCCGTCCACAATTGCTGGCAGAATGGACACTCAGCTGGATGCCCAGTAAAGTAAATTTGGAGGAGAATAAATCAAGAGAAGCTACATAGCTATGCAACTGAGAGAGTTATGTAACTAAGTAGCGCATGTAGAATTCCAGACATCACTGCCAAAAAGCCTTCCAAACAAAGCCACTGTTCTCCTGAAAAGCCTACTTGTATACATACCTCAATACACCCTCTTAAAAATGAAATGGATCTTATAAGAAATGCACACAGGTTTACCCCCACCATCACAAGAACAGTTAGAATAAAGAACCTCAGGTCCTGGAGTCAAATCCTGGCATCCAAATCAAGCGGCGCAAGTTTCTCAAATGGTCATGTCTCTTTCTCCATGAAACTGGCCATTCCTTCTCTTGAATGCCTTTTGTTTTTTAACCATCTTTGCCATTTAAAAAGCTTGTGATGAGTTTTGAAAGCTAATGTGATTTATTTTGAACCTTTTGACTGGCCAAATTAAAGTATCTCCATTGTGGATTTTGTTTTGTGGTCAACACAGCTACCCCTGCATTTATATATTTTCCCAGTTCTTGTAGGGCCTTTTCCCCATTCCAGAAACCTCTCCTCAGGCTTAGTTATTTGCACTAAGAGCTTCGAACTGAAAAGTAAAACAAAACATGGGGGTAGTTTGGATTTGAGCTTTTGCCTTTGGTTCCTCCCAACACTGGAATGCAGCCCCCAAATGTGTCTTCTCTTGGGTTGAAAGAGTTTCCACATCTCTGAGTTAAAAGAATACTTACAGTGGCCACAAGGCACCCAGTTCATAACAAACCACCAGATATTCAACATAGTTGCATGATGGTAGACATGAAGAACTGTGATCTGATGGTTATTTTTTCGTAATATAAAGAAGATTGTATCCATGAATTCAATGAGCTTTGAGAAGTAGTACCACCAGAGGACACGTATGATCTAATGAAAAAGAGGCGGGGGGGAGGGGAGAGAAACATCAGTCATTTGTCCCACAAGGACTTACTGAGTAAGAGCTCATGTCAAATTTTGGTGGCCTGAAATCTAATACCACTTCCCCACAAAATCCTAGTGATCAATGATCAGTATGAGACAGTATCTGCCAGAGGTGGGATGGTTCCACACTTTGTAGATAGGCACAGGAGTAGAAAGGAATGATGGAATTAGAAGGAATGATGGAATTAGATATGGACTCATTGTGCTGTTCCAATATTGTTTTTTCTACCTGAAGAGGATTCTAGTCCCTCCCCCCTTCTCCTCCATAGTACAGAGAACTGTATAATTCACTCCGTGATCTAAATGGGGCCTTGAATTTTGAATGATTAAGTTTTAGTTGCTGTTACTGGTTGGTTTCGTTTGTTTTCCACAAGGATGTGCTACAGTACAGTGGTGGAGCATGTAATTTTTCATGCAGAACATCACTGGTTCAGGCCCTGGCAGCTCCAGTTATGGAGGAGAACAAGGTTCCTGTCAAATCCAGGAGAGCCTCTGTCAGTGATTTCCAACCAGTTTGCAACACTGCAAAGAAAGCAATACTGCTATTTAAAGTTAGATGCTCCACTGGGTGGGCCCAAGACCTTGGGCATTCCTACAAGAGTTGTTGGGACAGCAGCCATAAAGCTGATGGTTTGACTAAACCAAAAGCCACAATCCTTTATGTGCCTATTAAAGTGTGCCTCAGGTGCTCTGAGAGACACAAGAGAGCTATTTAATCTCTATATTCCTTCTGTGATCTTTGAATAAGCATATGAGGAAACAGAAGGTACTGCTGTTGTATTCCCTAAAAGGAATTTTCTTTCTTCAGGCTGGAGAAAATAAGGCACAGAAGACTGCCAATGTGAAAGAAGAAAAACATTTCTTCAAGAAGCCACAGGCATTCATGTAAAATGGTTCACTACAAGGAATCCACAAACATGCTAATGTATGTTATGATCATGTTCCAGGAACTATTAAACTCAAGTGTGAGAATATGGAAGGGGGGGTGGGATTTAGAAAAATGAATAGGCATACCCTTCTATACCAGAGCACTACTGCTCATTTCAGTTCTTACATCTGTACAATATCCAAGTGACCTCCTGCCTTTGGTCTTGTCTGCACTGACCAGGATACTGCAGGGGCAGCCCAGAGTATCTTGCCCTCAAGCTCAGATCTCTCCATTATCTGGCCCTCCATTCCCATGCCAGAGTGGCTGTCTACATGGATGTCCTCTTGAGCTGCCTGGCACTTCCACTGTGGGTCCCTCGCTTCTGAGCCAGAACAAGGTGTCCATCTTCAATTACATGGCTGGACACTTAGTTCTGACTTCAGAGTGAGAGACTGGTGACAACAGCAGTGGCTGAGTGGAACACCCATGCAGTCACCCTGGCATACAAATGGAAGGGCTCCAGATCTTCCCAGAAGTTAAGTTTTAAAAATTCATTTTAAGAATGTTATACCCTGGTTCTGGTGAAAATGTCTGACATCATCTGGACTGTTCGCACCAGAACCAGGGCTTAGGGCATGCATCGACTGATTTTTAGATTTATACATGAGTATATACAGCATGAGGTATAGCTGCATCTACACCCATTGATATTCCAGGGATGGTAAGTCACCAGGGATGTAGCTACCAGAGGTTGGTAGGTGGGTAGATGAGAAATTAGGCCACTGTCCCTCCAAACAATAATTATTTCCCCCATGAAATTTTATTTCCAAATTCCTAGCATTGCAGAGAATTGAGACACTGAAAATATATTCATACCTTAGAAATATTCTCAGAATATTTGCTGTGTTCATGCTCTCTTAGTAAATTTGAAGTTTGATGTCTTAAAGCTAGAAATTTGGGGACTGAAGGGACATTTCATTGGAGGCGCAGACATCTTATTGTGGAGGGCAATGCCTTCATTTTGTTCTCCTTGAAGCTTCTCCCTGTAAGTCACCAATGAGCTACCTGGGGCCCTGTGCTGGAGCCTTTGCAGGACGATGTTCTTGCTGTCTCAGCAACATAGCCTTTTGCAGTGGGCTCACTTGTTTCATCTCAGATTTAAAATACTGCTGCTGTGTGTGATCCAATTTTATCATATTATACAATGAACAATACACGGTTCATCTGTCTCACAGTATTCTCTGGAGGGATATGAGTTCCTTGTCTCTAGTTATTAATGTTTTTCCATTTAAAACTTGTCACAGGCAACTGTCAGTTAAGGGTTTCATTGGAAGGGTTTAGTGGTATGATACAAAAGAATGGAAAACAAGGGAATTAAGTGATTAGGATTCATATTCTTTCATCAGTTGTAATAGGTAGTGTGATTTTCAAGCATTATAGTCTGAGTGAAGATGAAGTAAATATAGTTTCATGTTTTAAAGTTATTTCCCCCCCTATTATAGGCTGACGTCAAAATTACTTTGTAAGAGAGATTTGTTTATTGGATACTGACAGGCAGTCTTGTGTAACATTTTGACTTTTCCACACTAGGTTTGCCAATTTTTCCCTTCTTATTTTAGTTAAGTGCAATGTGGTATATTCATTACAGTACATAAGACACAAGTGGTCCAGAACTAGAATATTCAAACATCCTAAACAGATGTCCCCCGCTCAGAGTGTTGGAAAGGTTTAAGCCAGGAATTCTAGACATATCAACTTCAAAATATATGACTCAAAAATACTGTAAATTACAGTTTTTGTGACTCCTTGACAGTTTAAACATTTGCAGTGTGCAAAACCTCTCCTTTATGTATACATGTGTCTTGATTTAGAGACCCAGTACTAACTTATCCTGACTAATTTTACTGTTTTAATTGGTTTTTTTCCCCTTCAAAGTGCTGTCATGGCATCCAAGTTGAAGCATGCCTTTCCTTGAGCTGCATTAATAACAAAGAGTACCTGTCCTTCAGTACTGTCCTTTCCTCTCAATCTAAGTAGCAAAGCAAACCAGCAGAGTCAGCTCATAATGTTACCTTCATATCAGCTTCACCTCCACTGTGTGTATCCTGACAGAAGAAATTGTATCCTCCTTCCCACACTCCCGTCACCAGCTGATGAAAAAAGAAATAGCTAGTTGTTAACACTACTGACTGCATTATTGCAACTTAAAACTTTTAAGATGTGAAGTAATGGAGGAACTATGGGCTTATTCACGAGCCCTTAGGGCTAAGGTGGAGAACTTTCACAGCCATCATTAAGGCAAAAGCAAAAAAGCAAATGACAGCACAGCGGTAAATGGCTCCCTTCCCATATACTCACCTGAGTCAGGGCGGACATGATGCAAAGCCAGCCAAGTTTACCTTGGCACCTGAGGCTGAAAAGCCCACAAACACATCTCCCTATTACTGGCAGTAAAAATACAATGAAAACAAACTATAGTGGGCCTTCCACATTCACTGAGGTTAGGGGCATAGGACTCCCATGGAAGTGAAAAGAAACACAAATAAAAAACTACTCCTTTTTTAACCTGAGAGGGCACCTCTCTATGACTCTCTAGGTCTTGCATCACAACTTTATGGCCGACATCTGGCAGAAGTTGACCACAGAATTGCATTGGAAGACCTACAGATGGCTAGATAAGTGTTTTCTTTAGGAATCTCTAGGCCCTCCAGTGTGACTTTATGGTCACCTTCTGTCAGAATTGCACTAGAGGACTTAAGAGATTCCTAAAGTGAAGATATTAATCAAATCTGCTAATCATCAAAGTCTCAAAAGTTAATGCCGCAAATGTGGAGGGCCAACTGTACACAACCATTTGTTCCCGTTCATGACACCATAAATTTACTGCCTGAGGCAGCCATCTCACACTTTCTAATAGTAGGGTTGATCCTGGGACCCTTTTGTCTGTGGAGAGTCACATTCCCTTTGAGAGAGTCAGATTCCCTACTGGAGGCTGCCAGTTAGCTAGTAGAGTTGGGGACAGGTCAGAAGTGGCCACCGCACCTCAGACCCATCATTCCCCCATCCCCATTTTGGAGTTGCCAACTCTTGTCTTACAACATTATCACACTCTTGTCTTATAACATTATCACACATTGTTTTGCGGCAAATGTGTCATGAAAGGAAACAGGAACATATTGCTTTGAAAACATTTCTTATCACACCCCTCTTCTTTTGTGTGCTTGGGAACACTGACCCGCCAGATGGGATACGTTTCTTCGCTGCGTTTCCAGCATTACAGCAGTCAGTGTTATAAGGGGGCCTATAAGGGGTCCCTACATTCTTTCCAAAAACAAATAAGTGAACTACAAGTAAACAAAGGTAGTCCCCTAATCTATTTTTTTAATTGCTAATGGAACATAACTGCAACATGCAGCATTTCTACTAAAATACTTTTCTTGGAAAATACTGAAATTTTATTATAGAAATACTGCTAGTAATATTTACTTTGCATGTTCTCCTTAGCACCAAGCTACAATGTGGAATGCTTTCCATTCCAAACTTTCATACTCCACTACAAATACTTTCACATTTGAGATAAGAAGAGAGACTCAGACACACAAGGAAAACAAGGGCTTAACTATTAATTGTCCTCTATGGACAATTAGCCACAGGCTCTATGGAAACAACGTCACTGCATGTGTTGTTCTGTTCTGAAACTTTCTCTACAGAATGCAGAACTGCGTGCACCATTTAGACACAAATTACTATGACTCAGAGGCTTGGAAAAGCTACTTTCAAATTGCAACAACCAGAATGCCTTAGTAGTATTTTGGGCTACATGTCCCAGAAACCGTGCATGCAGCGAAGGGGAGGAGTCTTTAATACTTTAATCCTTTGTGGTTCCAATCCAGTTGTGTCACCCATGCGAACTGCATGCCACCCCAAAGAATATTATTTAGAAGCTAGATTAAAAGTGTAATAGAAGAAAAGAGCTTCAATTCCTTTCAATGGATACTTTCTTCATACAGAAATTGCAGGCATCCAGTACTTCCGCCATTCCAGTCTGGATAGGAACCCTAGTGTGTGTCCTCAGATGGGGTCTTTCATTTTTGAGTAGAGGGGAGGGAAACTCTGCATTATACATATTAGAAGGAACATGCAGTTTGATCTACAGTAGTGGTGGGCAGATTCACTACGTTTCCCTGTAGCATACACACTCATGTTCTACCTTTATAATGGGACAGGTGACACAGGCTGGTGGTGTACCCTCTGCTCTGCAGTAGAAATGGGATCCCACCTTTAATTATAGCTGTTGAACTGACATTTCAAGGTGGGGATCCAGGGCAGCAGTGGCTATGAGGACATGATTTGCCAATGGTCAGCCCACCACCAGGGATTCCCCCACCCCAGTCTTCAGTGATGTTCCAACCCAAATTTTGTTAACCAAGACTATGCATGGGTGTGAGATCCAGTGTAGTGTAGTGGTCTGAACATTGGACTAGGACTCCAGGTGACCAG
Organism: Sceloporus occidentalis; assembly: GCA_023333645.1. Classification (NCBI taxonomy): domain Eukaryota; kingdom Metazoa; phylum Chordata; class Lepidosauria; order Squamata; family Phrynosomatidae; genus Sceloporus; species Sceloporus occidentalis. Next base: position 141,574,617 of record JALMGF010000006.1, read on the forward strand.
TGTTTGAATGTCTGTTCAGCCATGGAAACCCACTGGGTGACATTGGGCAAGTCACCTTCCCTTAGTCTAGGCGTAGGCAACCTACGGCCCGCAGGCCGAATCCGGCCTGGCGAGGCCTTGGGACCGGCCCCAGCCCGGTCCTGCCGCCGATTGCCGCTGGGGCCTTTGGCCTCTCATGCGAGGGGGCAACGGTGGGCAATTGTCTATAGAAGCCTCAGAAACATGCATTTATATTAACATTTTTAAAAAAATCAACAATTTTTTTTGTGTGTCCTCCAGTTTTTTAAAAGTGTCCTCCATTTGAAAATTTTGTCCTACATTTGTCCCGGTTTATTTATTTAATTATCTAAAAATTATTTAATTATTTATTTTTTGCCTCCGGCCCCCCAGTTGTCTGAGGGACAGCAACCCAGCCCCCGGCTCAAAAAGGTTGGCTACCCCTGCTTTAGTCTAAGAAAAAGGCAATGGCAAACCCTCCTCTGAATAAATCTTGCCAAGCAAATCCCAAGATAGGAGTTACCACAACCTGGAATCAGCTTGAATGTGCACAACAAGAAAAGCAGGGTACTACTACAAATTCCTCTCTATCTGCCATAAAGGGAGAGCAGGTATCAGCTTATTGTTAACTCTTAACAGCAATATACTTCAACCCCAAACTGTATAATTTTATATAAAGCAAAATGGGCTTTGAATGAAAGAAATATATCAGTTTCAGGCATTTTGTTGCCATTAAGGGTAAACTAAACATGAAAGGAAGGAAGACATTCCTGAAGAGAGAAGTAATTCGCTACAATGAACACATCTACACTAGTGCCAAAATATTTGGATCTGGAATGCATACCGCAGATGCTGTTATCTCACTTGAACACCTACTTTGACCCAGCAAATATGGACAAGTAGAAAAGTAAACACAGGCTAATCATCTCAGAACAAAGGAACTGCTCCTCTCATATCTGCTCAATTATTAGACCATTTCTCAAGTAATGTGAAGCATTAAAAGGAATTGTGCTGGAGGAACACCATGAACTTGAAAGTGAAAGTGCTCTGGTGGGAGTTGGACTTTCTGGCCAGGAAGAGTTCAGTGGCTCACCTTTCCCTGAACTGAACTCTTGCCCTGAATTCTTTCATCTGCTGGCCAATGCTCCCTCCCCATCCCACATTGGCACATAGTCCGCACATTCAAGAGAGCCTCCAGAGTTTCCACCCTGATTTGGAGAAACTAGGGACTCTTTTTACTCTAGAGAATCACCCTGGAGTGTGGATTAGATCCATGTTTCACCTGTTTTGGTTCCATGCATCATCCAAACAGGTCAGTGCAGGAATGGGTGGAAGCGTTTCTTTTCCTCAATGCAGATGTGGCTCTAGCTTCTCTCTGCCAGTGGAAGGCTACACCAGATGGATTCCACCTCAATGCCTGTTCTAAGCCATTTTGTCCACAAAGCAGTTTAACCTCCTCTGAAAAGAGCTGTCTGAGAGGACCTTACATCACATTCCTATCTAGATAGCAGCCAAAATCAAAATCAATTTCCAACATCACATGCCTTCAGACTATAGATAAAGTGAGCTTATTATGCTAGTTGTGAGTTCTGGCTAAAAAACAAAAAAGCAAACATTTCCCCACACTTTGGGCATTCACATGCTCACCAAAAGCATACCTCTTTCCCCAACATCTCAAAACACCATCATAACATAAGGGCTAGCTCACATAGTACCACTGAAAAGCCCACTCTTTCAACTGATCCTGACTGTACAAATAAGTGATGCAGCCCAGATCATATGCCACCAGACAGCAGTTATGGCTGTCTACAATAGTACAGCAGCAGTTCTGGGAGTCTGCAACAGTATGGAGGAGATGACATTTTTGGTCTGCATGCAATGTAATTTTAGGGATCATTGAATACTATACCTAAAACAGAAAGGCGGGCAGTCCACAATAATGGTTTTATTTACATTAGGAAAGATTGTATGATTAAACATCAAAACACAACAGCAGTCAGACAGGACGGTAGAAGTATCCCCTTCTATTTGGCAAGAAAAATAGCAAAACAGAGCAAATCTAAGAGTGAATGATTACAACTACTACAAGAAAAGAGATTCCGTCTAGAGGAATGTCTGGCTGTAAAAGCTGTTCCAGCATGTAATCCTAAAACCACTTAGCCTGAGGAGCTGGTGCTCTCTTTGGAGATTATCACACAGGAGGGACAGTGTCCTTCTCCCATCCTTAAACTCGGCTAAGTGCGCTATCGGGGATCACATCCCTGAACGCTTCCCCTGTCCTTCTCCCATGGGTACTAGCATGATCTGGGGGGGGCCGGGGACCAAGAATCAAACTCACTTGTTTTTCTTCTTTTATCAAGTAACAAATTAATATCAAAACATCAACATCTCTCCTGGAGCACTAGCTTTTATGTTATAGTATTTGGTTATGATTTCTAAAATGTCAATCTTAACAATGACCTAGTTCAAGGAAAGAGAGTTTCTGTTCCTCCAGACGTCATGGACTGAGTCTTATACTGGAAATGAAACCATATCAGAAATGGAGATCCTTCTATTAAAAAAAGGAGTGTGTGTGTGAAGGGTTTATAGTTTACCAATAGCAGGAAGTGGTTCTATGTTTGCCAAACCTGCCTCTGGGTATTTTTCATCCACATGACAGCTCCCTCCTTTTAATGGGAGTATTTTAATGGCTGAGGCCTTTTCATAGAGTCTATATGCATGTAATCCTAAAACAGCAATGCATTCTAAATGACAAAATTACTTGTTTGTTAACAAATCTGATTGTGCTCCAAGGCTGGACTGGAATTCAAGAGGAAGGGAAGAGTGTAAAATGTGTATCATTTTACAAGGAGTGAAGAGTATTCTGAGCACTTGCTCAGAGTAGCTTTTGGATTTCATTTACTCTGTGGCAGTTACAAAATTGTGTAGCCCTCCAGATGCTGGACTGAAAATTGAGTAGCACCTGGCCAGCATAGCAAGGAATGAGAGATGCTGGGAAACTGCAGTCCAACTACATCTGAAAGCTTGCATGATTCCCACTCCTTCTATCTACTATGACATAAGCACCAGATAAAACATTTTAAACAATGGTTTGATATATCCACTTTCACCCTAAGGAGCAGGCACTTTAAAAGCTGCATATTTTCAAGCAATACCTCCATGCTGATTCCCTCTGTCCCTTCCTTTCATTTCCGTGAATTAAATTAAATTGATTAATTTAAATTAATTTTTAAATTTAATATCCTGTCTTTCTCCCAGCATGAGATCACTTTTCACCACTTAATGTCTCCCTCTATCCTACAAAGGATTAGTTCACATATACACATGCATCATTTGATTTGCGATCAAAGAATTACAGGTGCCTATTTGAACTCCCCTGGAAAATTTTTGTGTTTGAGGTGCACAAAATCTACTGATGATGTCTGGTCCCAGATAGGTCTTTCAAACATTCAAGGTATCGTCAGATGTTGCAATTATCAAATGATGAACAGGCATGTGTGAAGAGGGCATTAGGAAGACCCCATATAAATTCCACTTATTTTTATTATTAAAATATTTATATCCTGCCTTATATCCAAAGTTATTGGACAATAAAGCAACAATGACATTCTTGCTGCTGGACTTCAAAATGATGACGTCTTTCTCCATTCCTATTGGAAGAGATTCACACAGTTTCCTGCTATCTGGGCAAGGACCAGGTCCTCTGTATATGATGAAGTATGAAGTAGGTACGTTAGATACACTGGAGGAAACTGGCTTTATTGGACAAGAGGAAACACACAAGAGTACAGTCGGCCCTCCACTTTTGCAGCTTTGACTTTTGCGGCTTTGACTATTTGCAGTTTTGATTAATATGTTCTCTCTAGGAATCTCTATGTCCTCCTCTGCCAGATGTTGACCATAGAGTTGTGCTGGAGAACCTAAAAGTTTCTAGAGAAAATACTTCTCTGGCAATTTGTAGGACCTCCAGCAAGATTCTATGATCAATGTCTGGCAGATGTTAACCATAGAGGTGAACTGAATGACTTGATTCCTAAACAGGTGTACTTTTCCACATTTCTGGGGATTCTTCACCCCAGTCCCTGCAAATATGGAGGGATCACTGTATTCATTTTATGATAATAAAATTTCTATCAATTTTCATTAATTGTATCAATGCATAAGAGGTGATATGATAGCCCTGTTTAAATATTTGAAGGGATGTCATATTGAGGAGGGAGCAAGCTTGTTTTCTGCTGCTCCAGAGACTAGGACCTGGAACAATGGATACAAGCTCCAGGAAAAGAGATTCCACCTCAACACTAGGAGGAACTTCCTGACAGTAAGGGCTGTCTGATAGTGGAACACACTCCCTCGGAATGTAGTGGAGTCTCCTTCCTTGGAAGTCTTCAAGCAGAGGCTGGATGGATACCTGTCGGGGATGCTTTGATTGAGAGTTCCTGCATGGCAGGGGGACTGGATGGCCCTTGTGATCTCTTCCAACTCTACGATTCTATGATTCTATTATTCTACTTACGGGGGGGGGGGGGGGGACAGCAAATATTGCACGGGTAAATAGAGAACAGACTGAAACAAAATATGCTGCTCTCTCCTTTCTTACCTCATAGAACATATAGAGGGACAGCAGTGTAAGTCCAATATTATAGATGACTAGAATGCCCCTGCAGGAAAATGGCTGTCTCTTCTGCATATACTTTGGTCCTAACCATACGATTAATAAGTATAAGACAGAGAAAATGAAAGTAGGTGTGTAGTTGGTCAGGAGAAGCCATCCTTTCACTCTGGGATCTGAAAAACAGCAAATATTTTATTCAATATATCTAACATAACATAATGACAACATAATGAGTCAATTTAATAGTTGCAAAGAAGAAAGATGGGGAAGTGGTTGCAAAGTGCGTAGAAATACTAAAGCAAAACTTGGAAAAGTTATTTTTGGGGAGATGTTTTGGGGGCCATACTACCCAGAGGATTCTGAGTTATACAGTTAAAAAAAGGAACTTTAAACGACTCTGCCCTGAAGTTCTTTAAGCAGTTTTAGCATCAATATGCCAGAATAAAGGGGTCAATAACTTCACCCCATGCTAGGATTCCTCACCACTGGCCCCAATCTTCAGCCAGGATTTAGCAACAAAAGCCGAAGGAATAATAGCTGGTAAATAGAAAGGATAATTGTTCTAAATTATGCAATCGCCAGACACAAGTAGAGAGGTTTAATTTAACTGTACTGTTGCTAAGGGTAGTACAACTAATTATGTTCCCTTCACAAACTGCTGTTCCCCAAAGGAGCATTTGATACACCAGTCTTCATATTTATCTTTCATATCTTGAAGCCAGGTGCTTCTGTTCCAAGTTAGTTTTTGTTCTCTCCTTTCAATCAACTTCTCTCTCCACCCACCTTGTTACTGCTTCATGTTTTTAAATATAAAAAGAGATTTTATGAGGGCCAAGCTACCCGACTCACCATTTAATAGTCAACCTTACTGTCTGACTTATTTTGACAGTCTAAAATTGCCAGGCCTGTCGCAAAATAATGAGTATTCAGAATTATTACTTTTTCTAAATAGGTTTGGACTCCCTTGTTTGCAGAGCTTTTTTGAGCTCTTCAGTTTTACTGACTTGTAGAAAGGTAGTTGTACTTTGGATATTCATATTTTAGAACTGGGACTTGAGACTCTAACAAGAGTTGAATAATTTGGCCCAAACAAGAGTTGAACATTTTTGGTTACCATTCAATGGATGGCAGAGTTAACGCTTAAGTACCAGGATGGGGAATTTACATCCTCAAGAGTCAAAATAGACCTAAAATATACAACACTGTCACTTGAACAGATGTGTTTGAAAACAAACCTTATCAAATTTATCCCATGTATCATGCACAGGGTGTTGTTGTATTTTAACAGACAAGTGGCAGCCAGGGCAACAAAAACCCTGCAAATCTATTGCTTTTTTGCACCAAGGTACTTTTTCGTTCCAGCCAATCTGGCATATTGGGACAAAAAATGTCTTATGCCATGATTTGGAAAACTATGAGACAGCAAAGAATGAGGATATCCTGCTAACAAGCAAAACATCCTACTAACAATGTAGGATATCCTCATATGAGGAAAGTCAACACGGAGTCTGTGCGCACCCTCGCCTCGCACCATCCTGTCTGGACGACGCAGACCAATACCCCCAGGCTGGGAATGGGCAGAGTAGACACTGATCCAGCAGTCCCAGTATGATTATGGCTTAAAGGGGCCTTAGCACAGGTCAAAAATACCCGCTGTTTGCTGCAGAGTTTCCAGAAAACTCCACGGCAATACTTGACAGACTAGATGGCCCCATATGCCCTTTACCTTCCTCTGCTGTCACCTCTACTGAGAAGATGCCTGCCATGACCTCTGACATGGAAAGGGGGCATCTGGCCATCTGGGTGTAGCCAGACACCCTGTTTCCACATCAAGAGGCTGCAATGAGGCTTTTCTCAGTAGAGGTGATGATGGAGGAAGTTAAGGGGTGTGTGGTGGTAGCAGGCCCATGGCACAGCAGTAGACAAATAGGAAAACACTCACTCGCCTCCGTGCCAGCCTAGGGACTTATCCAGTTCAGGACTCAGGTCCTGACCTGGGCAAGTCCCCAGACCCATCTGCTCAGGCCCATGGGGGGTGGAAGGTAGAGAGTGCTCAGGTCCATGGAGGGTGGAGGGAAAGACATTGGGACTCTCACTGGGACCAGGACATTTAAAAAGTGTACATTATATCCTGAACTCTACCCTTCTATACACATACAATGAACTTCTCATTGGGGTCAGAATATATCCCACACACTCAAATGGTTGCCAAATTTGTTTTTTAATCCTAGTGCATGAGTGTTAATTATATGAGCCTGTGCCTTAGGGACAGCACAGACCAGCCCTAAAAGCCAGCTTCCCAAAAGCATGGGGGCATGGTGTTTATATGCCACATGTTCCAAGGCATCTTGAAGCCACCCAGTCAATCAGACGGCAGCAGCTTCACGTCTTAGGAGTGTGGTGTTTAGATGACACACACCCAGAAGCCACCCTGGAGCTGCAGCGGGGCACCTTAAACTTGACCCAAATAGGAGTGGATCTTTTCCACTTCTATTTGGACTGGCTCCCCGGTGGATTGGGACCATGGAATGTGGTTGCCACAGCCCCAAGATATCTTGGGTGGGGCAGCTTCAAGCCACCCCTTCATACTCATCTGTTCCGGCCCTTAATCAGAATTTAGGCTGAACTAGCTTATTGGTATCTGTTCTCACAAACAGACGTCTTGCCAGGTTTTAAACAGAACTCTTTCCTAACTACACTGTCTCAGAACCCTTTAAGAGGTCATGCCAGGAATAAAACCTAGGAACCGTACCACACAAAGTATATGCAGTACCGCTAAACATACAATGTGTGCTCAAATCTTTTTCACTGTACTTAATTTCTTTGGATTGCATCCATAATTATTTAACATCTACTAATCGAGGAGTAATTGCAGTATTTGCTGTGAAACTGATAAGTTGTTTATGACTCTATCAACTGATTGAGTTTTTATGCATGCCAGTAATATGAACAGCTCCTCATATAAGTATTTCTATGCCGACACTGAAAACCAGTATAGCAATGGTTCACAATCCTTGATATTTCAGATTATTTGGATTTCAACTCATTATTCCTGACTGTTGGCCAAGTTAGCTGGAGCTTCTGGGAGCTGAAGTCTAAAATAAATGGAGGACCAAAGGCTGGCAACCATTGAGTAGAGCATTTTGGCCTGTAAAGTAATAAGAACATGTGGACTCACATTTTGTGTGCCAGCTATACCAAGCCAAGCATGAGCTGGCTTTGGACAAGGCTAAGATGAGTGGATTTTCCTGGAGAGTTCTGATGAAAGATAACACTAACACAGAAGGATGTCTAATAGGAAGGCATATCCATACACACACGGAGAGAGAGCTCACACAGTCCATGGAACAACACCTACTGAGACAGAACAGCAGTAGTTCTGAGATACTGTTGGGTAAATTGTGACTTTCCACTTCATGTTGGATTGCAACTCCCATCAGTCTCATCCAGCAAAGCCAAAGGATAGCAGATCTAATGCAGAAGTAAGCTATTCATTCACAATGCTAATGAGTTTTGTGCGGGGGGGGTGGGGGTGGGCTTCTGCGTTTGGTTTGGGAGAGCTCTTATTTTTAAAATTATATGCCACTTTTTCAAATTAAAAGACTAGCTAAGGTTTCAACGGAGGCTCTATGGAGCAAGAGCATTATTGAATTGTGATAAAAGTCACAGATTTTTTTTAAAAAAAACCAATTAAAAGCACTGATAATCATCCAGATGTTGTCAGACTACAACTGCTGCTTTCCTTACTTGGGGCCATGTGAATTATAGCTGTTGGGAGTTGCAGACCAACACATCTGGAGGGTTGAATCCAGCCACCCCGCTCTAAAATCTGAATAGCTCAGTCCTTCTCAAAGTACATACCTCTTGGGCCAAGCCAAACATCCAGATAGCTATTGATTGTTTTATCCAAGGATTCCATTGTTTATACTAAAAGAGAGAGAGAGAAATAGTTATTTTTACCTCTTCTATAGCAGGGCATTTAAAGTAGCCTGGTATTAGATTACTATTCTGACTCCTTTCAGTTTGTCACAACACATGTAGAATACTGACGGGGAAGGAGAGGTCTGTCATTTACAGTGGTCCCTTGGTATCTGCCAGGGTTTGATTTCAGGACACAAACACACACCCGCATACCAAAATCCATGGATGCTCATTAAATAAATAAAATGGTGTAGCAAATAACTCCCATCAAATAAAACAGTGTAGTAATATGGTGTTCTTTATATAAAGTGGCAAAATCAAGGTTTGCTTTTCAGATTTTCCAAAAATATTTTCAAGCATTTGTTAACTGGATCCAAAGGTTCAATGAAAATTCTACAAATATTAGATTACGTAAGTATTTGCTTATAAAATGTGAGTTTACTATGCAGGTTTACAATTTAGATATATTTGAGTATACTATTTGAGTTGTAAATGCTGAACATGTGATGTATACAGATAAGAATCTTCATACATTCACTAGCTTTAAACAGTGGAAAGACAATGAATGGGGGAGAAACACTGTTAGTGGATAGGACCCATCAAGAAATTCACATCCTGATTATTTTAAAATAGTTTTCAGTTCCTCTACAAGGAAAGGGACCAAATGCAAGCAGTTCCTACTTTCCTTAAATAGTGAAAATAAGTGATTTCTGCAAGTCATAGCCTATGAGAAAAACAATAGTAACTTGTTTTACAACCAGCTGCAGCTACACAGGAAATAATTGATAATTTTAAGAAGAGATTCTTTCAAATAGATCTGTTTCCTCTCAGTTACAAATAGCTGTGATTCATCTTTTTGCTTACTTTTTTAAAAAATCAGTGAATAGCAAAACCTTAAAACACTGCAGCAGTTCATTTATCTGAAGGCTACAAATTGTCAAAGAAAGTGTTCAAGCTGCCTAAATCATTCAGACCAGGAGTAAAGACAGAAGAACAGATCAAGAATAGTTCTCCAACAACCAACCAACCAACCAACCAACCAACCAACCAACCAACCAACCAACCAATTAATAGTAGTTTAGAATTTATATCTTCGAAAAAAATATACAAAAATATTTATGGGTACAAATGGCATACAAAAAGGCTTGCGAATGCTGCTTGCAAAAAAAAAAGGAGAGCATATATTAGGAGAAATGTGGGTGGCAGTTGGCACCATGCACAATCATGCACAATATGCATGATGCCAAAAGCCATGCAAAGCATCAGAAATGCAGAAGGGATGGTATTAGATTTTGAGCAAGCTCCTATAGGAAGTGTGATTACCCAGGAATCTGATGTATGATGGCTTCATGACAGAAGAAAGGAAGACTATTGATGTTAAGTAGAGGAACCATACAAATCCACAGAGTTGCTTCCTCACAATCACTTGAAGAGGGTTAGTTAGTTTTAACCTACTTACCTAACATAACAAATCACATACATTTAAAAGTTTTTTGTTTTGTTTTACCAAGGACCAATAGTAATGTCAACCTTTTCCTCCCCCTTACTATAAAAAGTATATAAAACAACAGAACACATGAGAATCCACTACCACCACCATCCTGGTTTTCCTCTGGTTTGATCAACCCAAAATGTTCCTTGTCCCTCACAGGGGTTGGATAAATATTATAAGAGATCACTGCAAACTTTGCAATGACTTTACTGTAGAATTGTACAGGATGTGCCCTAACCACATGCTGTGGTATAAATGTGCCAAATGGTCCTTTCCTGTTTGCCATTTTCTTTTTCACTGAGAAGACTCTGCATAATTTCCATCATCTCCCAGCAGCTAGAACTAGTGGCAGGGTGAACAGTTCAAGGATGCAAACCAATGTAATCTGGGGACAGACATCGGAGATAAAGTATGTAACTACTCTAGGGAAAGAATGTAGCCCTGGAACATTTGGAGACAGGGTATTTGTTCATTTATCTCCTCTCTGATTGTGTTTTATTACTCCTGTGCCTATATCCTGTTTTAATGATAGCCTGAGGGGATTATGTGTGGACCTATAAAGCTATATGGTATGAACGGAAAACAAAGGCCCATCTAAGGCCAATATCAACTGTTCTGTTTGGCAAAGTCTCCTCCGGGCAACAGTCTTCCTAGGCTAGTTGCCTGAGATCTTTTTCACTAGAGATACCAAGGACTGAACTTGAGTTCTCCGCAATGTGAAGTAAATAATCTACTCCTATACTGTGACTTTTTCCTAGTTAGAAAGTAGGTGATGCATTACAACAAGAGTTAGTGCTGTTTTGGAACTGAACCTGCTCTCACAGTTTAGATTTCACTAGGCTTCTCATTTTGTCTAAACGTGAAGCTCATTTTGTCCTGCTTCTCCTTCAGTTTGTGAGTCTGCACTGTTGGTGCATCACCTTGGCAGCTATGGTAAGTCAAAGGGTGATCAATAAGTGCAATCAATCATTCATTCAATCAATCCATCAGCAGACCTATTCCTGATTAGCTTCAGAAAAATGGTTGCATCACACAGATCTGAACACCCATAAGCCATCACTTGCCTGGAGGCTGATTCAGTCTTGGAAAATCAGACAGATTGACATTAAGGTTAGGTTCAGTCCTCTAATTTTACTGCCACTCAGGGTGTCTGGCATGGGAAATATCTAGACAATCTGACAATGAATTCAGCTAGTCCCAGGTATGACATAACTATTAAGCATTATATTTTATCTTCATGAAAGAATCAGTTTCAAAGTATCAAAGACAATGTATCCCCAAATTTCTCACTTCACCAGGAGTTGATAGTTAGGATAAATAGGCCTGGATCCTGTTGGTGAGTCCAAACTAGATAGACCCACTGAATATTATTGTATGTGAGAACCCATAGGTAAATCCTGTTAATTCAATGGGTCCATAACTAGTTGGAACTAACAATAGGATTCAAGCCATGTTGTTCTAGTTGCTTAAAATCTAGTATTCAAAACAGAAAACACCCAAATGATGAGAAAAAATATGAGAAGCTAGGAGGGAAGGGAGGTGAAGTAAGATATCTGAACATTTCTTTGATGGTGTATATATAAGAAGGTAACATAACAAAACACTTTCTGACCACAGTTCCAATCTTTGCTTGACCACAGAAACCCACAGGGTGATCTTGGACAAGTCACACTCTCTCAGCTTCAGCTAACTCCCTCTAAACAAAACTTGCCAAGGAAACACGGTGATAGGTTCACCTTAGGGTTGCCATATGAAACTTGAAGGCACACAACAACAAGAAAATAACTTTTAGTTATACAGCAATTATATATTTCCAAAACAAGCAGACATCCACCAAAGCTAGAAAGCTGACATTTGGTGCCTGTGTCCAAAACCTAAGATGGCTCAGATGTTCATTTGTTTTTTAAAATAGCCAAGGTGGAGAGGGAAGAGCCATTTCTGCATCAGTCAACAGCAGAGTTTATGAAAGTTGTTTTTCCATCAGCTTAACTGGCTGAGCAATTATATGAAAACAATAAAAATAACTTTTCCAGTTTGTAGACATGATGTTTGTTTTGAATAAGACCAGCATTCTACCAAAAAACAAGTGAGGCCACATATGGGAAGATAAGCAGTGCAACACCCGTTATCCTTTGTGTCTGTGTTTGTGTGTGAAAGGGAGGGAGGAAGAGTGCATGTGTGACTATGAAGGAAGAGGATTTCCAGGAATGTCTGACCATGGATAATGGATGCAAGAGGTTGAAAACAAGTCTTCAAGGGGAGAGCATTGACAACAATGCAAAAAAATGCTTCGTGGACTGTGGTCTGAAACAGAACAAGTCCAGAATATTTTCCACCACTTGGAGTTTTCTTCTCTGTTTTCTTCTACTTGTGACACTGTCCTGGCCTGTTTGTTGGGTTTGCTTCCTGCTTGTATAATATGAACTGAATTGACTAGTAGAAATGAATGTTGTAGGACATAGTAAGGATTGCATATATAAGCTCAGCTGAGTAGCAAGCCTTCTTTTTCCTCTTGTAATTAGTTTCCTGTGAAGCTGGATATTTTCTGCACTCACTTTCTGAGTGAGTCATCTACTTGCCACCTGACTCTCCAGGTGGCCAGCCTGCTGCCTGATACTGGATCAGAGTAACAATTGATCTAGTTTATGTAACACTGTCATGGACAAAAGCCACAATATTCGTTGGTGTAAATTTACATTAAACATTGCAATAACTGTCTAAGGTCCAGTCTGCACTCAGAGCCTCTTTGTGGCCCTACTTTTAGTAACTGGAATCTATTTTTTTTAAAAAAGAAAAGGCAAGTTATTACTTTTCTTCTTTCATAAAGCGGAAGACAAATGCTTTGCACAAGCTTCCTGCTAAAGCCTCTCTGACTGGGTTCAGTGTTCTTGTAATACAATCTTTATTGAAATGATATCATGCCGTATGACTGGAAAAGTTAGTTACAAAACAACTATCCCTAATGTCAATATGAAGAACCCACACAGATACAAGGAAATGATCCCTGTTTTTATTTTATTTTATTTATTTCATGCAATACATAGCCACACTATTAAGGTCAGTTGTGAAAGTCAGTTCCCTCTCCATTACAAAGGATACAGCAAATTATAATGTCTTAAAATGCTATATTAATTCCAAACCTGTAGCAAAAGGAAAGAGGGATGGGAGAGACAGAAAAGCGAGTTCACCACTTAATATCTGCATAGCCTGTCAGGTTTTACCTCCACACCAGAAACAGGAAACCATGAGGAAGCCAGGGGATATTTTTGGCCCTTGCATACTTTTGGTGGGTCAAACCAGCATGTCACTGGTAAACTGGAAGTGACATCACAGTCTCTGTTTGAGCATAAATAAATAAATAAATAAATAAGGTTCTGGAAGCACTGAGAGTTTCCCATGGAGCTTGTGGGTGTGTGTGCAGAAAGAGAATTGGAGGACTACGTGCACAGGGTGCCTTTCCCCCACCCTTGCCCTCCATGAAGGGCACACAGATATTTTAAAATATGCTATGCGTACTTTGTGCCCAAGACAAAACAGACATTGAAGAAGAGCCCTGGTGGCGCAGTGGTTAAATGCCTGTACTGCAGCCACTCACTCACAAACCATAAGGTTGTGAGTTAAATACCAGTCAGGGGCTCAAGCTTGATTCAGACTTGCATCCTTCTGAGGACGCTAAAATAAGTACCCAGATTGTTGGGGGCAACTAGCTTACACTTTGTAAACCACTTAGGGAGTGCTTAAGTGCACTGGTAAGTGGTATAAAAATGTACTTGGTGTTGCTACTTACTATTGCACTGAGAACTGCTACAGTAGCTGCTCTCTTTGACACTGAGGCCATGTCTTCAACCCAGAGTATTCTGCCCAGATTTCCTCTGTTACCTGGCCCTCCAGTTCCTGCATTGCAATGGTTGTCTGCATGGGTATTCCATTGACCTACCTGGCATTACCATGGGTCGCTCACTTCTGAGGTCAGAATGATGGGCCCGGTGATGGTCACATGCCTGAGTATCTAATTCTGGCTTCAGAATGAGTGACCCACATTGGGTCTAGATCTTCCCAGAAGATCCAGGGTAACAGATATGTTTTTTTTTTTTTTAAAAAACAGTTTTAAGGGTGTTATACCCCAGTTCTGGTGCTGAATGTGCCACATGTTGTCTGGACTGCTCACATCAGAACCGGGCCATGCATCATTACAGAACAGTGGTGGAGGTGATGGTGGGGGAAATGGACATTTTAGCCCATGCAGACAAGGCCTATGTGACAAAAGTTATGAACATTATGTCTACCTTGTTGACAATGAACATGCAGCCTCTTGCTTTATACCTCTTAGAAGGGATCATAAAGGAACCAGTGCCCCTCCCACAGCAACTATCTGTGCCTCCATAGGGGGTCTGCCTCTCAAGGAGAATGATTGTTACAAGGAATGTGTTGGCATAGTTAGCACATACCAGCCAAAGCACTTTGAGAATTACAAGTAAGCGACAGAAGGCAGATCAGAAATGAGAAGTGAACCCAGCCCCAAGCCTCACACTTTTCCTCAGTTAAGACAACTAATATTGCAGCTCTTCTAGCCAAGAAGCATCTCATGCCAATGTTCAAAATGTATGAGTACTGTACCAGGAAATCAAATATTTAGAAATTAGTCATAGAAAAGATGAGGCAGATGGGTCTTGCACAGGGGAATTTTGAAAATATGTCAAAAACCTAACAGTCTGGGTGCATACTTTCAGTTTTGGATGAATCAAGCTTTTGTTTGAGGACCTAAGACTAATCCAGACCAGACAAGAACGACTTTACTCTGCTCTTATTTTTTGACTTGTCATGACATTGTTCTTTTCATTCATGAAAGGATATGTTTTTAAAAATCCAAACTCCCTGTTTCCCCACCCTCCCACCTTAACCCTCCCACCCCCACACACTTATTTGATATTTATATCCTGCCATTCTCTCAGAACCAAAACTTAAGGGGGCTTATTGCATGAGGCAATTAAAATGCAACTGCATCTGCATAATAATACCCTCTGTTTCAGCTTACAGCATGATGCTGTCACTCTTCTGTTGTTGTCCCAAGGGAGACAAATCGAAAAGCGTTAAAAAAAAATAATAGAAAAAAAAATCTGGTAATAACTTTCTTTACCACTTCTGTCACACAGTGATTTGCTGTGTAAAAGTGTATTTGTGATATTGGGTGGCCAGTCGGTTATCAGGGGTGGGGAGAACATAGGGATCAGGGGAGATCTAGCCCCCTTCCAGTCCCTCTTGCTACTACGCTACAACATGGTGTGCTAATGACTTATTCTCTCTCTCTCTCTCTCTCTCTCTCTCTCTCACACACACACACACACACGGATCTAATAGATGCTAGTAGCATGAGCTTTCATAGACTTGAGCCTACAAACTGCATAGAAGGCCTGAGGGAGGACAGCAAGGAGAGTGCACCTATGGGTAGCTTGCGTTCTAGGGCAGAAGAACTAGTTCAAGGCAGCAGAAAAGTTTTCAGGCAGCTCTCTCCCTTGTCCCCCTGGAAAGCCCTTGTGGTGAAGCCCTGGAGCCATCCAGCATTGGCAGGAATCCAATGCATCTCCTCCACACCCAGGCAGTCACCTTCTTCTTCACCCAGCCCAGCTCCCCTTGGAACCACGTGACAAAAGGGAAGGAAAGACTGGAGACGTTTTTAAAGGCAGTACAGTTGGCCCTCCACATTCACAGAGGTTAGGCATGCAGGACCCCTATGAAAGTGGGGAAAATGCAAATAAAAAAACACTGGGGGTTTTGTTTGTTTACCTGAGAGGACATCTCCTTAGGAATCTCTAGGTCCTCCAGCGCAAACTGACCATAAAATTGAACTGGAGAACTTACAAAAACCTAGAGAAGTAATTTTTTGTAGGTTTTTCAAGCAATTTTTCAGGTTGTTCAGAGAAGATGCCAGCCACAGATGCCGGCAAAACATCAGGAATAAACTCTTTCTAGAACATGCCACATAGCCCGAAAACCCCACAAAAATCTATGGATGTCAGCCATGAAAACCTTTGACTTCACACCTAGAGAAATGTTTTCTCTAGGAATCTTTAGGTTTTGCAGCATGACATCTGGAGGACACTGACCACAGAGTCATGATGGAGAACCCAGAAATTCCTAGAGAGAGCATATTAATCAAATCCATGAACAATCAAATCTGCAAAAGTCAAAGCTACAAATGTTGAGGGCCAACTGCAGAACAAAGTGAGAATAAACCCAGTGGCAAGAATAGCTTCCGAGAGTAGCTTTCAGTGAGGTGAAAGGCAAAGCTATCTGCCCAGAAAGCAAAAAAAGTCATGGGGCAGCTAAAATGTCCCGAGTAAGGCTTTTTTCTTCACTCTTAGGAGTTTCTGGAAATGATCTTGGTGAAAGAAGTGCAGAAACATTCTACTCCAGAAAGCATGAGGCTGAAGCAAAAAGTCTTCATGTGTGATAAAAAGATATAGATGGAAACATGATGTGGCACGTGTCAGCTATCATGGCTGAAATTAAACTCTACACACACACACACCTCCAAATGGTCTAGGTACATCAGATACTTCTCCAGCTACCAAGGTTCTGAAGTCTGCGGTAGCCCTCAAAATGGGAGCCTAAGCAAACAGCTCCTGAGTCTTTCCCCATATGTGGAGGATTTTCTGCCACAAAGGTTGAGGAAATGTGATTTATGACCAAATTGAAGACGACCCAGAAAGCAACAAATGTTCCTAATCTTCAGTCTTAATATTTTGGAATCTTCACAAATCAGAAGTATTTGGCTCATTAATAATTCCATTCTTTAAAAGAGGTTTTGCCATCCTTTAAAAAAAAGAGAAAAAAGAAAAGGTAAGCAATATGCTAGACTGTTCTTGAACATGTGGGGCTGGTTTATAGGAAGAACTGGAAACTTCCAGTAAACCTGCTGTGAAGTCTCAGAATGGATAAAAACGGTTTTATTTGTGGAATAAAGCCTTTAAAAATACATCCTGAATTCCAGCCTCTCTTTCACATCAGGCCTAATTCTTGTTATGGCCAAAACAGATGAGTACGAATCTGATTAAAGATCCCTCGGGCCCCTTTCATATACAAAATTATAGTGTTATATTCCACATTAACTCCCATGGCAACGTCCTCTTGAAACCTGGGACTTGCAATGTAGGGTAAGATATTTAAAATTCTTAGCCAGATAAATCCTTTATTGCTTCAACAGTCCCTAGGACACCATAGAATGTGCCCATGGCTGTTTCACTGGAATCATAGTGCTATAACTGTGTAGTGTGAAAGGGCTCCTGGGTTGGTTTTTTTACACACACACACTTAAAACAGATGTATGGGGAGGAGAGGGTTCAAATACTCAAAATTACTAAACAAGATGTTCAGCCTTCATTGCTGCATGTTATCTTTCTACGGCAATGCACCTGGTCCAGATCTATTACTTCCTCCACTGGGGAAAACATACCTATTTAACAAACATGTTAAAAATAAATAGAGAGGTTTTCTCATTAAACATTTTTAAAAAAGAAAAGGACAAGCCTTTTTTATTTGCCTCATTCTTCAGATTTTTCCAGTAGAAATTAAAACAAACAAGTGCATCCTAAAGGAGGATTTACAGACTCTAGTTGCATCCACACTGTAGAAATAATCCAGTTTGACATTCCATACCTCTGAGCTGACATGTAGTGAGGTACAGAAGGACTATGCAGGAGAAGGTTTGTACATTTGCTTTCCTGACAGCCTGCCTGTCTATCCTCCTTTTACCTGACAAGCTGAGGTTGACTAAAGCTGCATCTGCACAGCAGAAATAATCCAGTTTTATACTACTTTAACTGCCATGGCTCAATGCTATAGAATTCTGGAATTGTGGCACCAGAGCACTCTGACAGAGAAGACTAAATATCTCACAAAACTACAAATACCAGAATTCCATAGCACTGAGCCATGGCAGTTAAAGTGGTGTGAAACTGGATTATTTTTGCAGTGCATGATGCAGCTTTAGTCAACCTCAGCTTGTCAGGCAAGAGGCAGGCAGTTAGAAAAGCAAACCTACAAGCCTTCTCCAGCACAGTCCTTCTCTACCTCATTATATGTCAATCCAGAGGTATGGAACGCATTCTTCTTTTTCCCCCGTCCACATGTCATATCCTGAAAGCAGCAAAACCTTTTACTGCCATTTATCTATAAAGTGAATACATGCAGAAAACTTTTAAATGTAAAGAGACCTTCCCATCCAAAATGGCTGTAAATGATGTACAGTTAAACTTCATCAAAGGCAGCAGAGACACAAGGAAAGCATTGTTAATTGTCTATGCATTGTCCAGGCGATGGAATCTAGATTGATTTTTCAAAGTGGCTTGTAAGTATGTGAAATGCAGAATAAATCCTTAATAATACCAACCACGCTAGTAGGGATGGGGGGGGGGGGGGGAGAGATTGGGAAACTGTAACACTGAAAAGCAATTTTTCCAAGTGCTGTTAAAATTGCAAGAGCTGTTCATAATAGACGATGATGAATTATTCTTCTTCTTCTAATACGGCTAATGTTTTCAAGCATGATGAAATGCTCAATGTTGTTCTCCTAGATTTTAGAGGCTCTTTTAATCTTTCCACAAGAAAACAGGAAACTTCCTAAAAATCTTCCTAGAAAAACAGTACGTTCTCCATATAAAACCCTTAGCAGAAAAGCATTATCTGAGGCAAAGGAACCTGCAAGTAAACATAGCTGAGCATGTACAATTATTTGATCAGTGGCCACATTGGTGCCAGGAGGGATTCTGCTGACTGATGGCTGAAAAGTAAAATTTCCATAGCTCTGAGTATGTTTTCCCCTAAATGCAGAACCAGTATAACTACAAAAAGGTGTTTACTTGAAAAATAGGTTCTCTGTATGCAAAACAACCTATAGGCCTATGTTTGCATGCTTCAGTTTCTTCCTGTTCACTTGCTTTTTATCAGTCTGGACAAGAGTTTACCAGATTAGTAACTTTCTCTCTCCCCCGCCTCCCCAGTAGTTCAAGTAGGAGATGTATATGTTTGCTTAATGTTTTCCCATTCCTATGGTTTGCCTGCTACAAGTCATCCCCAAACTGATTTTCTTCTGCAACCCCAGAATGTTTATTCCCAGGTGAGTCACCTACTTGCTCTTGGCTTTGCTTCGTCAAAAGAAACCATTAAATTTCATCGGGTGCATATTCTACAGTGTTCCAGGGAACCTACAGGGAAAAAACTCCAACAAACAACTAAGTATTATTGTCATCCACCCTAGTCATTATCTTACATTTTGGTCTCTTGGTAGGACAATGCTTTCTATGTGATAGATATCTAAGACCTGAAGGAGAGACGAAGAATAGTTGCCAAGTACAAAGAATGCCTATACCAATAGCAACAGAAATACATCAACCCGAGCACTGAAGCAAGGTGGCAAAGTAGAACAAAGTACTACCTTTCCTAGATACAGTTTCCAAATCCTGTTTCAAGAACAGTGTTATAAAATAGGAACAAATTACAAGGTCATTTCAAGCCAGTATTTTTTTTTTATTCTATTTTAAAATATATATATTCAGGGAGACAGGACTTTGAGTGGGAAAGCCCTGGTTGTCATTGTGTGCTTCCTTACCTTTCACTCCACTTTTACCATGGATAAGTTACAAGGGATAGGGTATCCTAGAAAGGTTGATGACTCTGATAAAATACCACCCAGTTGGTTTTTAGCATAATGCTTTTTAGAGACTCACTCTAAAGACAGTTAAAGAAAATGAAGCTGAATTATTATTATTATTATTATACACGAGCTTTCCATGATGAGGAAAACTTTTCTCACTTTTTTCCCCCCACATGGTAAAATGGTCTTCTGGTGGAGTCACCGTGTTGCTAAAAGGGACAGCAACCATATCATGAAATGTGTTTTCAGGATATGATAATGGGACATTTTATCATATGGGTTGCATTCAGATTGCACCAGGTGACACCCCAGAGGAATTGGACACTACTCCCACTGCAATGGAGGGGTAGGTGCACCACTCATGGCTTCATGGCTGGCCCATCTCTCTCCCCGGGAGGCAACAATGAGGTTGGCAGAAGGACAAGGTATCCCTTGTGGCTTCTTCACCAGCCCAGCTTTCTCCTTGGAGAGGGGGCCAAGGCGGTAGCGAGGACAGCCATGGGACAAGTGCACCCCATGTGGCTTTGTCACCAGCCTGGCTCTCTCCCCAGTCAGCGGTGAGGGTGGCAGGTGACCAAGATAGCAGGAATGGAAAGTGGGGCAGATCATCACCCCCTCGGCATTCCTCCTACTGCACTGGGTGTCACCAAAGTTGGTGTCTCCCTATACAAGTTTTGCCTGGTCCCTGAGACCTTCAGAAGAAACCCTTCTCTCATGTGTCTCCCTCAATGGGAGACAGGGCCTTCTTGGTGGTTGTCTCCTGGCTCTGGAACTCCTTTCCCAGGAATGTCAAAATGGCCCATTCCTTGAGATCCTTCTGTCAGTAGGCAAAGACAACAACAACTACTACTACTACTATTGTAATTATGGTGGCAAACTTTTGGGAATTGAATGTTTTTTGGTGAAAAGACTTTTAAGAAGATGCCATAAGTTTATTATTATTATTATTATTTTAACTGCACTGTTCCTTAAAACTGCCTTCTATCGTTTTTAACTGTTAGCTGTTCCATTGCTTTTAACACTGTTAGTAGCTTCATTCCATTCTGATGCTGCTCTTTTGTAGGTTTCCACAGTATTATATTTTAATTTGCAAGCCCCATTGAGTCCCAGTTTTTGAGGAAAGGTGGGAAATGAATAAATAAATGGCAATAGCCACTGCCAGAGCTCCCAAGCCCTGTGCCAAATAAAGTGGGGACTTGGACTCATTCCAGCCCCACTGCCCCTTCTTTCCTCCTCAGCTTTTGATATCACAAGATGGGCAACTCCCATTTTGAGACAACACTGGAAATGGAGGTGAGTTCCTGAAGCGTGGCTGACAGCCCAGCCCACAGATGGACCAGTGGAAGATAGAGAACAAGTGGATACAGTAATCTGAAGGTGCATTTGACACAAGACAACATAGTCACTCTGATATAACTGGAATGCAGTATCACCTCAAATAACTGGGAGAATATGGTGAAGTTCAAGATACTCCCTCCTTTTACCTAATGCAGTTCAAATTTTCTTATTTTGTCTTTCTAAACGATAGACCAGGTGCTGTAAAGGCTATATTTCAGAGAGGAAGGAGCTGGCAAAACCACCTCTGAGTATTTCTTGCCTAAGAAAACCACATGAAATACATGGGATTGCCATATGTCCACAGTCAACATGAAAGCATATATACACATACTTAAAAAAAAAAAAAAAAACAAGGCTAATGCCACCTTCTCAGTAGCTGCCTTTGCCTAAGGCCAGAAAATGCAGCAGTTTATCACCAGCCCGAAAAGCACTTTTCAAGAAGACACTGGCTAAAAATACGCTCCTCGGTGCAGGTTAAAGCCCACATTTCTGTGGATCTGCTTGCAAGAGAACAGAATTCAATCAATAAAAATGGAAAACCAAGGCCACTAGTCCAAGGGTATCCTTTTTCATAATTTCAGGACATTACATGGTATTTTAAGAGGACAATGAAATCATCTGGACAGAACCTTTCACAGGAAATGGACACTTGATATTAACCATCAAAAAAGGAAGACTAAGGTCCAAAACACACTGCAGAAATAATGCAGTTTGACACCAGTTTAACTGCCCTGGATCAATGCTACAGAATTCTGAGAACTGTGGTTTTATGAGATACATAGGCACAGTACAGACCGCCCCAAAGGGGTGGCCTGCCCTCACCCCTTTTCGCGCTGGATTGGGCCAGGGCAGCCTCACCGGCAGCCCTGAGGCCCTAATCCAGCATTTTCAGGGCCACGCAGAAGCGGGAAAATGCCACTTCTCCATGGCCCGGAAAAGGGGGTTCCTTGGGGCTTCATGCCTCCAGACACCCTGGCCCTACAGAGGAGAAATGGTCAGCCGTGTGGCCGTGTGGTTGCTACAGGAATGATCTGCTCTAGGAAGGAGCTGTGAAATCCAGCTCCTTCCTGCGATGTCATAAGGACTGCATTGCAGCCCTTACGACATCACTCCTTGTTGTGGACGCGTGAATGCTGCGCATCGTGCATGTCATCATGGCAGTCCACGATGATGGTGTCCGCACGTTCTAGGGTTCTGGACTGTGTGGATGCTGCACCATCCTGAACCCTAGAATCAGCAGCGGTACACCGCTTTGTGCCCATCTATATTGAGCCTTAGTCTTCTATGTCAGAGAGCTCTGGTGTCACAATAAATTACAATTCCCAGGATTCCCTAGCACTGAGCCAGGGCAATTAAAGTTGTCTCTAACTGGATTATTTCTGCAATGTGCTTTGGACCTAATTCAAAGGACTCACACCAAGAAAAAATATATGAAAAAAACCACCCCTCAGTAATCCCTCTCTAGTTTTAATATATTCACATTAGCTGGCAGCTCCTTTCCATGTGCAGTTCAAAAATTTAACTTTCAAATCCTTTTTTAAGCTAGGCTAGAGAAATGTGTGTTTGTGTGTGTGTGGGGGGGGGGGGGGCTGTTGTTGCTAGACTGCATTTCCCATCAGCCTCATCCAGTACATCCAATAGTGAGGGATCATGGGAGATGAAGTCCAGTAACACTAGGAGTACCACATATTCTCCAGCTGATTGCTTAGGTATCAGAAATATACTCTTTCCCACCTAGATAAACCTCAACCATTTTCAGAGCCTCTTCTCCAAATGGCTTAACCTGTTTTCTTTTTTTTTTCAGGCTCTTAAAATCCTACTCATAGAAATTGCTACTCAGTTGCTTTGATTTTTGCCATTTGAAAACCCTGTTTCTCATTTTGTTTTTTGCTCTATTAATATATCTATCCTTTGTAAATCACTGCACCTTTTTAAAATAAAAAAACTATATATAAGTGCCTATAAACGTATCCAAATAAATACTGGAAAAAAGGACTAACGCACACCTTATCACACATACAAATGTGAAACACACAAGTCATCTGCTTGGCTGTTCATATTAACTAAATTGGGTGTAAAGGTCAGCAAGTGTGCTCCAGTCTCGTGAACAGGACCAGACATATATGAGCATTCTAAGATTATTAACCCGGGTGGTTAGTTACTGTAATCCGATTAAAAGTAGACAAAAGGCGAAAGTGGTAGAAAGAACCATCAAAGTATTTGGCTTCAGTCCATTGGCAAGAATTCCTGTTAGTACAGTTGGCTAATCTGTCACATCTACTAAGTGAGAAGGAAGAAAGGCAAATCTAGGGCCAGGCTGCAACCAGGTTTCTTTCACTGGGCCAGATTCGCACAACTGTGAATCAAGTCAAATAGCAAGTACAAAGGGTCCAATGTGGAGCACAATGATGGGGTAGAAAGTCTGGTTCTCTGGGCCTGGCCACCTACTAGTTTTCCAGGGGGGGAAATCATCCATGCTATAGCTAAATTAAAGCACATCTACTTTGGCCTAGAGGTAACAAGGAATGTGCAAAGTGATCAGGAGGGGACACTTAGCAGTGGGAGAATATTCAGGGGTTGAACATATATATGTGACAATCTGCTAACGGTTAAGTCTGATCGCCATTATCTAGATCTGTAATTATTTGCTAATTTCTTCTCAGTGGAAGCAATGGGTCATTTCAGCAATTTCCTTCCTACTGTGACAAAGCAAGAATTAGCAATTTGGGGCTTACACTGCACAAAATTTGCACATACTGTGCACATAAAAAAGGTATTTTCTGTATTTTCAGTGCAGAGAATTAAGTTTCCAGCACTGAAAATGCTGTTTTCCATGCAAAAATCTATATGCAAATTTTGTGCAAAATAAATCCTGAGCTGCAAAAACCATAATCAATCTTGGATTCTCCCTGTGAGGTTTTCCTAACACTTGAAAAATACATTTTTCAACCATTCTTTTGAGTATTCTTTCTATCCCAATCATTACTGTATTTCCCTGAAATGTGCAAGCACAGCCATGCCATCAAGGGGAGGGGAAATGGCTCTTGTTATCCAAAATATTAACTGTCCCAGCTCTATGGGAGTCAATAGAACAAAATACTCAGTCCATTCTCAGACTGGACACAATGAGTTAAACCCAATCAGGACTGGGTGGTGTTCCAAAACAGTCATTTCAAGGCTGGTTTCAGGACATACATCTGTCAAGAAGGCTAAACTGTATGCCACCCTGCTGGATGTTACACATATAGTACCATCAAGGGCTGTTTCCACACTGTACAATGATAATAGTTTGATACTGCTTTGTTTGTCATGGGTTCATCCTATGGAAACTGGTAGTTTTGTAAAGTACTTTGAGTACTTTGTTAATTCTAATGCACAAGTGTCCTGAGCTGTGGAACTGTTAATTCTAAGCTACAAGTGTTATGAACTATGAAATCCTTAGCAGAGAGGTCTAGGTAACTTATCAAACTACAAATCCTACATCACAGGAACTGTGGAATCTAAAGTGGTATCAAAGCACTGTAACTGTGAAGTGTGGACACACTAAGGGTATTTCTTAGGGACCATTCTGGAATCCATTAAGAGATGAGTCAGTTCAGAAGGGACTCATGGTGTAGTTTGAAAACTGTTACACTAGCCCATCATAATCTTAATTTTTCTTGACCTTTCACATCTACATTTGCCCTTAAGTAAAAATATTTCCAGATCGTGTTAGTGTTTTTAGCATTTGAGGACAGGTTTGCAGATGGAGGGAAGAGGAGATGGTTTTTATTTATTCGAAGGGCGTAATGAAAATACCTTCAATGAACAAACACACTTAAACTATGCCTCAAATTTATCACTCACTTCTAATGAGAAACAATTTTTATGTGTAATCTGATGTCTACATTTCTAAGGGGCCAGGAAAAACCATTAGAAGGATTAAGAGCTCAAGAACACATTCCAAGATGGAATTTTGCAAAATGAGTCAATAGCAAGTACCCTCTTAGCAGCAAGCAGTACATTTCAGGCTCAACTGCTAGAAAAAAATCACCACCAATCTCCTTCTAAACAGTTATCGGCACTGATTTATCTTGCACGATATACTTTGCTCATGAACTCAGCCACTGGTTGAACAAAATGTGTATATACTTCAAGTTCATGCTCCATTTGTGCCAAGGTTGGAAAGTTAAGCATTCACCCTTGGGCGAAGGGGACAAGTAGAAGGTGAACCACAAAGCTTAATTATGGAGGTCTAATATTACAAAGCCACTCATCATGCACTATTAAGGAAGCAGTAGGCCTACAGTAACAGCAAGAAAGTGGAGTTAAATACAGACTGTAGACAAGATCTGGCTTCTGGGTAGAACTACTATAACTATTTGCTAATAAATTTAAAAGAGTGGTATATACAGTAGAGAGAATAGCAATGGCAAAGATGTCGGTGGGAAGATCCGTCCATCCCACACTTGGAAGGTGATGCAACGCTAGAAATTCATCTTCAGTGAAGGTTGGGCTTGCCGACAGTAAATCAAATGTACAGAATAGGACATACAGAAATGCATAGAATTTCCCATGAAGGAAATTTCACTCATGGAAAGGAGGTTATTCTTTAAAAGGAAATAAATCTTAGGAAACAAATAATCTATCTTGCCAGTTTTAAAGCAAATGTACTTAATTATTTCTGATTTCATCTAGAATGTACGGTGTGAGCTTGTTCTGAAAAAAGTTGTAACAGGCCTGCACTGATGAAATTACTTGTTTGTGAGAGCAAGATTTTGTGGTTGTGATGTTTTTAATAGAAAATGAGTGCCAACATTGCATGGGTCTGTAGGTACCACATTACACTGCCCACATGGGCAGACCACTTAAGTGAGAGGTTTAGTCAGGTTTCTGCAGGGTATACGGAGTCACACTATATTATTATGCCCGGCATCTTTCTTTCACCTGCAGAAATGTTCACATGTGCATGCACACACATATACACACAGGTGACAGCAAGCATGGTTAGTGGTCTGAGTGTTGGACTGTGACTCTCAAGACCAGAGTTCAATTCCCAGCTTGGCCATGAAACCCACTGGGTGTCCTTATGCAAGTCACATGCTCTCAGCCTCAGTGGAAGGCATGGCAAACCTCCTCTGAAGAAACCTGCCAAGAAAATCCCATGATAGAGTAGCTACAAGTCGGAAACGACTTGAAGGCACACAACAACAACAACATACTAGCCGTAAATCTTCACTGATGTCATTCTTACTGGCAAAACAGAAGAATTTCAAAGGTTTTCATCCCACTGGATATGATTATGAGAGCTTTGGGGGCTTAGTGTCTAACAATATATTTTTTTTTCATATTTGGACATTTGTTTGTG
Organism: Sceloporus occidentalis; assembly: GCA_023333645.1. Taxonomy (NCBI): domain Eukaryota; kingdom Metazoa; phylum Chordata; class Lepidosauria; order Squamata; family Phrynosomatidae; genus Sceloporus; species Sceloporus occidentalis. The sequence goes on from JALMGF010000006.1 coordinate 141,600,979, forward strand.
CAAAAAACATTTTTGTACACAACAGATGAGAAAATGGGTTTTTTAAAATACATATATCCTCCAAAACCTGCACACCTCAGATTAAAGAAGCTTTTATTAGTGGCAGAGGAGATAATTTGCAGTTGACCTGTAATAAATTACTGAACTGCTCAGATTTGTGTTTACTTTGCTTCTTCACACTTCCTCTGATAACCTTGCCATAAAGGAGAGGAAAAGGAGAGGTTATTAAGGAAAGGAGAGATGATTGATGCTGCCAAGAAGTTGGACTCTTACAAATCTTACCCACAAGGACAAGGCACTCCCACCACGCCACCCCTCAGTTTCATCCACCCAAATCTGTTCTACCCTGCATCATAGAGTAGATCCCTCCTATCAGCCATGGCAGCCCACTGGACTCCCTGGTCCAAAAACACCTTATCTCTGAACACCAGACAGACCAAGGGAGAAACAATTAGGGAACACTGTTGCCCTCCTGACAAGTCTGCACTGATCAAATACTACTGACAATGGAGGACTAAATACAATTCTTAAACCCTGCTAGAGAAGACTCACTAAATCAGAGGGACCTTGATAAGTCCACACTTATGTGAGTCCCTTGATCTATTGGATCTGCTTTAGTTGGAACTAAGAACAGGATTTAGCCCAAACGGTTTAACTAGGTGGAGATAAAAAAAAATCAGAATTGAGTTTTGCCTTTATTAGACCACTAAAATGATGCAAATGAGGTCAGCTTTCAAATTCTTCTGAACCCTTGACCAAACTGAGTGTTACGTAACTTGGACAATAAGTAACTTCTCCAGGATCACAAACTGCCAGCGTTGAGGACTGAGCACCTAAACCTCCACTAGTTTCCTCTTTTCCAAAGACTGTCACTCCTGCCTTAACAATGCATACACTGCAATGCTGTGGTATGAACAAGTTCCTCCCCACCAGACTTCCCATTTCAGCAGAGACAAAAGGAAAAGATGTTCAGGCTGAGCTAAAATATTACAGCAACAGTATCTTTATATACCCCTGAGGCAGTGGTACTCAAATCTTTTACCCTTGGGACTCCCGTTTACATCTACATGTGGGTGATGCACACACAGCCCACTTGGTGTTGCATATGCATACAAATATTTTGTTAATTTAGTGTACTTGTTTTTATTCGCATATTCATATTTTTTTACATTTTATAAGGCAATAACATCACCTAAATTAGAACAGCTTTGTTTAAGGAAATTCAGTATTTAAGTCAATGCATGTGTAAATTTTACACATGAAAAAGTTTGGGAGAAGGGGGGAGAGGAGGGAACAGAGCCTCCAAGTTTTGTAGCCCTCTTGAGCAACTCTTGCAAACACTCCTGGAATCTCACCCCACCATTTGAGAACCAATGACAAGTTCCGGTGGCTGATTTTCCACTTCCAGGATCTCATCATGGGTGACAACAGCCCTAAAAGGTGTGTGAGAAAGAAAATCAAAACTGGAAGTGGAGGGATGGTTCTTTCAATATATATATAATTATATCTTTATAAAGCAAGGGAAGGAATGGTAAGGCCTTCCAGATGTTGTTGAACTGCAGCTCAGCATTCCTCACCATCAGATATATTGGCCAGGGCTTACAGGAGACATCTGGAAAGCTGCTTTTTGGCTGCTCCTGAGATATGCAAGTAATTAACTTGTGGGTTTTTTTAAGGGTGTAAAGCAGTCTAGTGCCTTGTTTTAATTCAAAAATTACTTCTGGAGCTTTGACAAAACAATAACAACAACAACACAGTACTGGCAGAGAGTTGAAAAAGTTATAAAACTCCCATGTGCGATTTCCTGTCCCTCACAAAGCATGTTAAAGACTTGCTTAGCCTAGATAAAATTGAAGGGAGAGTGAAAAATCTGACAGATACATAATTCATCTCAACATTAGAAGGAACTTCTTGACAGTAAGGGCTGTTCGACAGTGGAACACACTCCCTCGGAGTGTAGTGGAGTCTCTTTCCTTGGAGGTCTTCAAGCAGAGGCTGGATGGCCATCTGTCGGGGATGCTTTGATTGAGAGTTCCTGCATGGCAGGGGGTTGGATTGGATGGCCCTTGTAGTCTCTTCCAACTCTATGATTCTATGATTCTATAATGGCTATGTTCATCAATAACTCCTAGTTGCAATTGTTCCACTGACCTTCCAGCACACTTCTGAAGCCCAACTAATTCTGGTAGTTTGTTCACTTCAGACTGAAGAAGCTTCTCTTAACAGCCTATTGGTAGCTTATTCATCTACTAGTAGCATATGAGAAGGCTGCCATTGTCTTTGTGCATGGCTCCTTATCTTCTCTGAGGTATCAAGTTGGCTAGCAGGGCATTTTTTGCTGTAATGGAGAGGCAGGCAACCTAGGGCCCTTTCACACCATACAGGTGCAGTGCTATGAGTTGTATCCAATGCAGTCCTGGGATATACAGTTTAAGGAATGAATTCTCAGACCAATAGTTCCTTTAGTTCCTCCCAAACTACAAACCCTAGGATTCCATAGGATGAAGCAGAATACAGTGCTAAGTTGTGCAGAGGGAAAGGACACTAGCTCTGTCTTCCAGTTGTTTGGATTACCTATAAACCCCCATCAGCATGGCCAGTTATGGGAGTTGTAGTCTCAAACACCTGCAGAGCACTACATAGCCTTCTCTGGTCTAACCCAGCAACCAATGTCTCACATTCCAACTTTGTCACCCATATGAATGGATGGTATTTTCTCCTTATTACTACTTATCAAAAGGCCCCAATAATGTCCCACCCTCAATATTCCCCTGCTAGAGAAAGACTACAGGGAAAACCCATATAGAGAGAAATAACTCAATTTTTCTCATAGCAGTTGTGCCAGGTCTTAAAAGGGAGGCACATTGGCAGTGCTGCTGGTCAAGACACAAATCCTATACACATTTCCATTATTTCCTAGTGATATGAAGGTCAAGTGGGAGGAGTGGGGGGGGGGGGGGGACTAGAATTTCACCCCCATGTTTTTCCATAACATTCCCGCCATGAAAAAAATCAAAATGCAGGAGGATACCTATGAAGTATTTTCTCTTATGGAACGAGCAAAATCCCTTTCAAAGCAAGGTTTACTCAATGAAAATGTGTGTGTGATATAAAATATCTACCTTATATACTCGACTGCAAGTCAACCTGATGCAGAAGTCGAGGATATGTTTGGGGGACAAAATTATAGATTTTGATATAACCCATGTACACATTGAGGGTAAAACTTATGGGCATGTAACGAAGGAGGTAAAGGATGGAGCAAAGGAAAACAGTGCCAAAGCATGCCACTATTTTCCCGCTCAGGCATTCAAAAAGGCTAGAAGTGGCACCACAGAGGAGAAAGTAGAGGGAGTCAGTACTTCTTTGATGTTCTCTTGGGATGAACTAAGCTCTCGCCTTTTGCCACTCTACTCAGAGAAGGTTCCTATTTTGATAAAAGTTAAAATATAGTATTTACATTGACCTGTGGCTAAGTTGACCCAGGTTTTTTGAGTTGATTTTTTGACTAAAATGTCTAGACTTATACATGAGTATACACCGTATACTGTAGTGGTTTGAGTGTTGGACTACAACTCTGGAGATCAGGGTTCAATTCCTTGCCCCGCCATGGAAACCCACTGGGTGACCTTGGACAAGTCATACACTCTCAACCCCAGAAAATGTTGTGATACTTTTGCCTTATAGTCAACATAAATCAGAAATAACTTGAAAGCACACAAGAACAACAACAACATAAAATGATTTACAGAATCAGGGAAGTATAATTTCCCCTTTGTACTGTAGATCTGTTTCCACACATAAATCCAAGATGCATTTCTGCACCTCAAGGGAACTGCCATGGTGATGAGAAGGGCATACAGGGCCTCTGTGTCTTGTCAGTTGCTGCTTGTCTTCTTCTGGTGACCTTCCATTGAATGGGGAGATTCTGGAAGCATCATGCATCTGCTGTCCTTTTGACTTGGCCTCTCCCTTGTGGTTGATCTTTTCACTTCTTCCCTGACAAACAACTGTGAGACAGCATCTGCTACAGCATGGGGAAGAAGCGGCTTAATCTCTCCTGCCATGAGCAAGGATAAATGGGTCATAAGGAGGTGGAGGAGAATTTTTTTTAAGTACTTCTTTGGGCTAAAGTATCTGAAGGTTTGAGTGAGAAAAAGAAGATTTAACTAAGACCCACAGAAAAACATGAACTACACTGAGCTGAGTTTGGAGAAAATATGCATAAAATTGGCCTGTAGATTTCATAAATAGGCCAGACGGCACACTTTACATATTGTGTCTCAAACCATGTGTTTTATGCTGCTAAAGCAGTAAGATTATATTTGAGAAGGCATTAAATGGTGTATGTATTTCAATTATATCAGCACCCTGGCCTCCCATTTCCATTTTTCCTTGGAAGAGGAAATGGAAAAAATATTATAACATGGAATAAAGCATTCCAAAAAAATCTTTCAGCTCTATGCACCACATTAGAGGTGTGCCTGCACTGCATTATTATAGCAGTCTGATCCCACTTTAACTTTTATGCTGTCTTGGAATATGTAGTTTGGGGAGGTACTTAGAAATATTAACTCATTAGAAGTCTCTGTAAGAGAATTCCAAGTACCTCCCAAAACTAGAGCACCTAGGATGCCACAGTATGGAGCAATGGCAGTTAAAGTAGCATCAAACTCCTGTTAACAGTGTAGCAGGGGGCACTATTTAAAAGATATCAATGGGCTTATGGGTCAATGACACCTCCATTTCTAAACATATTCAGATATGACTATACAAATGCCGGCGTAATACATTAGCATAGACTGTAATGCAACGCAAACCTCATTTGTACATCTTCACTGATGCAATGTCATAGGGGTTGTCTGCACTGGCAAAAAGAAAGAAACAAAGAAACAAAGAAAGTTACTCCGCTTTCATAAGCTGGACATTTACCACTGTAACTCACTAACAGGATGCCAGCCACTTGTACTGATCTCTAATAGTCTCTTCCAACTCTATGATTCTATGACCAAGTAAGACAAAGCATGTTGCAGCCTAAATAAAGGTTGTGTCCATACTGAGGGGAAAATCGCTTCAAGATGCACAACCGGCACCCACAACAGGACAACACTGGCAGCACGGTCAACACACTCCCCCAGGTCAGTGGTTTACTCAGCCTAGGGCACCTCCTCTTGATCTCTTCCATCCACCAACCAATGTACCCCCCCATCCTGCACCAGCATGCAGTCCAAACACTCAGGGGATTCTCTGGAGTTTCTGCCCTTATTCAAAGCAAATGGGGACTCTTTTTACTACGAAGAATCATCCTGGAATGTGTTTCACTGCATGCATCACCTTAACAGATCAGTGCAGGAACGGAGTGGGAACGTTTCTTTTCCTCCATGCGGATGCAGCCCCAGTGACCCAAGTCCAAGGGTGCATCTACACTGCAGAAATAATACAGTTTGACACCACTTTAAATGACATGGCTCCACCCTACAGAATTCTGGGATTTGTTGTTTTGTGAGGCACCAGCACTCTTTGGCAGAGAATGCTAAAGACCTTATATTAAGCTGCAAATCCCATGATCTTATAGGTTGGAGCTACAGCACTTAAAGTGCTATCAAATTCTATTATTTCTGCAGTGCAGATGCATCCCACGACTGTTCTCATTTTAGAGAAAGGGAACTGTATTATCCAAAAACAAACAAATTATAGAGCAACACAGATGGAGGGGGGAACCTAAATGAAGTCATGACCTAGAATCTGAAATATAACTGTTTGTCCAAAGCCAGCCAGCAGATCTGTCATGGAGCAAACTGGAAATGTAACCTAGATCTCCCAAGCCAAGTGGACCACACAACTCAGCTGTGTGGCTAACAGATAGACAAAGCACACAGCTAGTAGTCTCATGCAATGCACTACTGAAAACATAAGGTGGAAAACTTCAACATTGTAAAGCTTCCTCCTTTTAAGACACACACACCTAGAACTTATTTTGTAAACTCAAAAGTAGCACGTCGAAGACCAGAATACAGGTTAATTTTGCATATTAAGAAGACTCTTTTTACACAAGGACATGTTGTATATTAAATTCTTCCATCTGCATCCTGAAGTGGCAAAGTAGTGCAACAGATACCACAGGTGAGGTTCTTAATTTAGCAGCTGAGCTCAATGAAATAATATCCAAGGCCAAACCACACATCAAATACTGCATACAGTTTTATGATCTCTTTCTCTTTTTAACCTTCAAGTAAATACATACAATCCAATTCAGACTGGGATAAGGGGGCACGGCTGGAAGAGATTGAGACTGTCTCCCACAGGCTACCTTTCATGTCATAATTCAAGAAACACACATATGTCCTCACGCAGGGGCTGGAAAAAACAAGAGGGAAAGCCTCCATAAGCATTAATGGAAGGCTTTCCTCATATTTTTAGACTTCACTCAGGTGAAAATAAAAATTGGCAGGAGAGGAAGGTTTAACATACACTGTATACATGCTAGTTGCCATTCAGATCAGGGCCCTATCACTTCGTTGTTGTTAACTGTTATCAAGTCAATTTATGGAGACCCTATAAATAAGAGATTTCCAAGTCAACCTATTACCAAATTGCCCTTGCTCAAGTCTTGCAAACTCAAGACTTTGGCTTTCTTGGTTGAGTCTATCCACTTGTAATGTGGTCTCCCTCTTTTTCTACTGTATCAAGCATTATTGTGCTTTCCAATGAGTCATATAGTTTCATGATATGGTCAAAGTGTCAGAAGCCTCAGTTTGGTCATTTTGGCTCCTACAGAGAATTTAGACTTTATTTGCTTTCAGACTCATTTATTTATCTTTTTGGCAGTCTACGGTATCTGTAGAACTTTCTTCTAGCCCCACACTTCAAATGAGTTGATTCTTTCCTCACTGTCCAGCTTTCACAAGACAATCCTGACCACTTGAAAGTAAAAACATTAAAGGGATCTTAAACTACATACTGTATATTTAATATAGCATTCATTTTAACACAATACTGCCTAAAAGGCATTCATAAGTATACAGGTGCTGCACAGTTGAGTCTGAACAACCAATTTACTTGAGAGCATTGTGCTGAATTCCAAAGCCACTGAAGAGGTTAGGGGAACTTTAATAGTGCAAAGATGATTTTAGGTAAAGTTTGGAATTCCTAGGCAAAGTTGCTCAATGGCAGGCTCACAGAGAGAAGCTATGTGTCATTTAGAGATCAAGTTCTGGTTTAGATGAGCTATGCAAATTCCCAAACCCACAGTGCTGTGAAAAGATTGCTTGCAACGGAGAGACAGAATGCCTGTGCAACTTTTTAAAAGAGCAAAATATGGAAAACAATCACAAGGCTCACATTGCAGGGGCACAATTAAGAATCAGAAAGCTTCAGCTCATTCTTTTTAAACAAACAAAAAAAGACCCCAAAAAATGACCACCACTACTCCCCAAAATTGTGGAAGCAAGATTCTCTAAGCCATTTTTTTGTTTGTTTGTTGTTTTGTGATTAGTTGGGGGTTTACATTTTTTTTATTCATTTAGCTATTTATTTTTTTGCTAACCTGTGGTTTTCGTTTCATCACAGACAACAAACTTTGGATGAAGTCATTGGGGCATTTATCCCTGACCAACTTTCCTGTAATCAGAGCTTTAAAGCTTCCCAGAAACTGGAAGTTGTTGCACATGATTATTTGAAAGCTGAAAGCAAACTCCCACTGGTAGTACAGGTTGGCACAAAGAAGCAAAAGACTACTAATGCAGAAGGAAGTATGCAAATTGCATACTTGTAAGGCAGTGCAAGAAAAGAAAGAGGAGAGAGAGAGACCCAGTCCTAGGTAAAATTAGAAATCTTGGCAACATGGCAAGGGTAAACACAGAAGCAAGGTTTCCCAAATTTTGCCAAGAAACCACCTGTAAGGAAAGAGTTTTGCATCTCTCCAACCCTGAAGGCACCAGATCCCATTTGTTTTGTAAGCTAAGTAAGATCAGTCTTCAGTGGGAGGCTACCAAGGAATACCAGGAACTGTAGGCTATATTTCAAAGGAAGGGAATGACAAGCTATTTCTGAGTATTTCTTGCCTAAGGAAAATCTATGAAATTAATGGGGTAATGGATCAGTTGACAAGTGACTTGAAGGCACATACTCACAGAAAGGGCACAACTGGTAAAATAAAAGATATTCATCTATACCTAACAACATAGTCACACTTGTTAGTTACCTGGTTCAGGATAAGTTGGCTTTATTACCATTATAAAACATGCAACCCTGAATGCCTTACCAGCAGAATCTCATGTCTTCTTCCCCCAAGTTTAGAGCAAAGTTTCTACCAGTTCCTACCTTCAAGGAGAAAGACCCTTTCCACTTTTAAAGATAAGCCCCAATTTTTCCATCCTATCATCAGAGTAAGGCATCTGGTCTCAAATGGTAATTTTGGAATGCCATTAAAAGTGAATTGTCAATTATATTTTCACATTGTCGATTATACTTTCTTGCCATCGAGCAGAGAGCCCTATTTGAATTTTCTTTCTCAGGCCCCCAAACGCCTGAGAAAAGGCAATGAACATAACCTTTACTTCATGTGAAGTTTCATGGCAACCTAGAGCTCTTAATACCAATTAAGTCTGCCACTGCTTTTCCTCCCTTGTGTTTCCCATTTTTAGTCTCCCCTTAGGTTTTTGTATCCCAAGCATCCCTCTTACACTTCTAAATCATGAAAAATACACTGCTGCTATTAACGCTGATTTTAAAATACACTTACATCCCATTCAGTCCCTGACCTCACATACTTATTTATTGCTGAAAGTAGTAAGAAACAATATTGGCTACTTGGAGCATTGCTACTGTCTGTTTTAAGAGCTTGGGAGGATTAAGTTTGAGCTCCGTATCCTCCTGCAGCAATGCTTAGTGCCAGTTTTTACATGGCATTACAAATGTTTTTATACATGAGATTTGATGTAACTTGGATTTGTAAGACAAACTACACACACAGAGAGAGATTGAGAGAGAGAGAGAGAGAGAGAGAGGTTTTTCATGCCTAGGGCAAAAAGCTGAGAAGAAAAAGATTTGAATCTATGTGTACTTTTGAGAAAGCTACACCTATGCTTAATGCCTTCCTTGAGTGTCATCATACAAATCTGTCAGAATCAGTTCATACATACGGTCTGCTTGCATTTTGTGGAGAATCTTCTAGGCTAAATTCATGCTATATACAAGCTGAGGCCTGACACTATATACATTTCAAAAAAGCCACTTTGGAAGATGATGGTTTTGAAGGCAAAAGAAGTGAGGGAGTATTGATCCTGCAGATGGATCGAAACCTAAATGAACTGAAGGCCTTCCCTAGAGATCAAGGCATGTGGCAGAAGCCACTTGTGTGCACTTCTCACAGTGGAACACCTGATCAGCTTCTGAAGAACTTCAGGTTGACTCAGAACAGAATACTAGTAATGTGCCAAAGGAAACCACACTCTGGGCAGGGCATACTTTTGCAAAAGCTGAACTGAACAGAAACTGTTAAGTTCTTCAGCTGGACCAGTGGTTTTCAGGTTTTCTTCTACCAAGACAACATCTATACTTCATTGCCACTGAACCTTCTGCGTTCTCAGTGCACAAAAGCTGAAACTCATGCCTTAGAAAACTCAGAGCTAAACTGCTTGTTTTGCAAAACATGTACCCACAGAGTTCACTCCAATTTGTTTCATACACCAGAAAGCTACTTTTAAGAAGAATAAGCATTGTGCCATGCTGAAATTATCCATTACTAAAGCAGCTGGTAGGATGAGACCTGGAGCATTATCCTACCACTGCTCAGTTATGGATGGCTTGAACATGTCACTGTATTCATTCTTCTTCCTAAAAGTAGCCTTCCCAGCAATATGTCAGAGCTTACACAGGCTGGGCAGATTAAACTTGGGGAGGTAACTCCCAAGGGGCTGCCACAAATGCAAAATGGGATGAAAGCCCCCTGCTATGACAAAAAGGATCTTTGTACTTTACTCAGACATGTGATAAAAATGCTTGCAAGCTGCTTGCCTGAGTCAGACAGACAGACTGTAAGCATGGAAAGATTGTCATTGTTGTTGTGTGCCTCCAAGTCATTTCTGGCTTATGGTGACCCTAAGGCAAACCTAGCATAGAGTTTTCATGGCACAGTTTGTTCAGAGTGGTTTATCCTTGCCTTCCCTTGAAGCTCGGAACATGACTTGGACAAGGTCACCCTCTGGGTTTCACAAACGAGTAGGGAATCGAACCTTGGTCTCCAGAGTCGTAATCCAACACTCAAACCACTACGCCATGCTGGCAGGGTATATGGAAAGATAGGGTAGGGTAATAATTAGTGCCAGAACACATGGTCCATATCCAACAGTCTCTCACATGCAATTCAATAGCACCCAATCAAGCACAGGCACACTGTCTCACATATTTGGGTAGGTAACCTACATATAATGTTCACTGGAGAAGTTCTACTTTCCAAAAGAAGTGAAAGGAAACAGTTGTGTAGACCTACTCACCTCAGTAAGTTACATGCATGGGAGAGGTGGCCAGCAAGGGTGCAGGAGAAGATGTCTGTACCCCACCCCAGGAGGAGGTGATCAAGTGCAATCCTACTACACATGTGAAACTGGACAAGAGACAGCCCTCACACCATGGCAGCATTGCCAGCCAAGAGAATGAGCAGCAACTCATTCCAAAAGTCAAGGTCAACATTCCAGATTAGCAATGACATACCAACTACACAGAACTTTATCAAACTGGTTTTACAAGAGGAATGACTGTAATGGCACTGAAGCCACCCATAACTGAGCAGCAGTAAAAATGGTCTTTTGAGTGCTAAGCAGAAGCAAGCAGTGTCCTGCACAAGCCATATGTGCCACCCAAAGTTGGTTTTGCAGCCCTCAGAGTCCCCTGAACAATTTTAAAACTCAAAACTTGCTTCTTCCCCAGAGCTGTTCATTTATGTCAAAGCAGGGGGTGGACCCATAGCCCTCCAAACCTTCCCCTCCCTCTTTTAATCTCTCTCTAGAAATAGATGGCTTAATGTTTTTATGGCACTTCCGGACTTGGTGTGCACTACAGTGAATCCCAGAGGAGAAATGTGCCCTTCCTTGGCCCATTGGAAGTCACCCACCCTTATATTAGAGCATCACCATACCGCGGGTCAGTTACGGATGCCTCAAGCATGTAGAAAAAGGGGGGTGGGAAGGGAGAGGGAAGAATAAATGCAACAGCACCTAGAATCATAGAACCATAGAGTTAGAAACGACCAGAAGGGCCATCCAGTCCAAACTCCTGCCATGCAGGAACTCTCAATCAAAGCATCCCTGACAGATGGCCATCCAGCCTCTGTTTAAAGACCTCCAAGGAAGGAGACTCCACTACACTCTGAGAAAGTGTGTTCCACTGTCGAACAGATCTTAATGTCAGGAAGTTCCTCTTTAAGATTACGTTTTTTTTATTTAGCATGAGCTTTTGTGGATAAAAGCCCATTTCTTACAGATGCAGTACAGAGTGATATCCAGGCCTCAGGATATAAAGTATATTTACACAGTTGTGACATGGAATATAACAAGATCTAGAAAGATGCAAATCATGACCCTTGCCCTAAATGTTCATGATTTGCATTTTTTCTTGATGCTATTACATTCCATCCAACTCCCACAACTGTGTAAAGATGCTTTATATCCTGAGGCATGGACATCACTCTTTACTGCATCCAAAGAAGTGTGTTTATATACATGAATGTTCATGCTAAAATAAAAACCAGTTAGTCTTCTTTTTCCCCTTCTCCCCCTTCCTCCCTTTTATGCTGCAAGTGACTAACACTGCTACTTTTTAAAAAACTTCAACCTGTATATTCATTATTTTCTTTTTAAAAACTTCCTGAGATCTGCCAACTGGGAATGGCATCTCAGCTCACAAAGAGTTACACTAGGTCAAGTGCATTAAACAGCAAATAGATGCCCTTCTGCAGACAAATATATGACCAGAATGTTAGTGACACTGAGCTTAACCCTGACAAAAGTGTAGCAGTTGTGCCCAAAGTTTAGAACACACTTTAAGTAGCACTCCACCGTTGGTGCAATCCTATGCTCAGAAGGAAATAACAATGAGTATTATGGCCCTATAAGCATCCATGGGATAGTAGCCTAAGAGGTATATCTGCACTACAAAATTAATGGTGTTTGACCCCACTTTAACTGCCATGTCTCATTGCTATGTAATTATGGAATGTGTCATTTTGTGAGATATTTAGCCTTCTCTGTCAGAGAGCTCTGGTGCCACAACAAACTACAAATTGCAGGACTCCACAGCATTGAGCTGAAGTGGTGTCAAACTACATTATTTCTGCAGTGCAACCTAAGATATTGATATTGTACCAGATCAGATGTTTGCTTCCTGCATCTTCATGGAACAGATTAAACAGTAATTCCAGAAGGCAATCAGCACACAGGTCATTTACTCAATCCACCTTTCTATTAATTTGTTATCATTTCTATTAATTTGTTATCTTAAATCCTATTGGGTTAGTATACCAGGATAAGCAAGGGGTTAAGGGCATAAACTTCTAGAAACGTTGTGTTTTAAGCAACACTTAAGGTGCTACATTTTTTCACACAGCTTTTCAAGGAGAACAAGTCCAATCTTGTATTCCTTCACATGCACACACACACATATCCATAATCTGAAAGCTAGCAAACACAAATGAAACACAGTTCTTGAGAACTAAATGATAGGCATTGATGCATAATCGTTTCTCTATTGAAATTGTTCCCGATATTTATTTCCAAAAAGAGCAGTATTAGAAGCACAAAGCTATCTTCACCTGGTCTCTATTCCATCTTCCAACAGCAAAAAGCAGAGACTCAACAGGTATCCTATAAGAGAGTAGAACAGGCTGCCTGGTTGGGTGGAGGGCTCTTCCTTCTCAGAAAGCATTTGAGCACAGACCGAACTGTCATCTGTCAGAGATGCTGTAGCTACAAGATTCCTTGCAACACGCAGGGAGCTGCACTGCATGGCCTCCACAATCCCTTCCAACAATTCCAACTATTTGATCCTGTTAATGTAAAAAAAGAAATTCAAACAAGGATCAGGCAGGACCCTTTTCTGCAGACTTCCATGACAGCCAGAGCTTGGAAATATTACATTTTTAAGATAATAAGATAATAATAAGAATCTCCCAGCTTGGATGGCCAAGTGGCTGTATTGCCTGGGGGTGTTGGTGAGTAGGTAGTACAAAAAAGCAACTTTTCCAAGCTCTGACAACAACCCAAGCCTGTGCCCAAAGAAGCCACCACACTACATTGCAGAATTCTCTCACTATATGAGTGGCACTTAGTCATGACAAAAACCCAGTGACTAGACCTCAGGTGGAAAGCACTGGGAATAGTGGTAAGAGATTCTGATAATCAGCACATTCAACAAAACAAAGGTTTTTAGAAGATATCTGGCCAATCAAGATAGCAATCTTTCCTTTCAAAATGGTATGCCAGACTCCATCACCTGCAGGCGGGCAATGTTTGTTCTGTGCATTGACAGGAAGTGTAGAAATCATCTACCTTCAAGGATGTGTTATTATATCATGACCATTACCATGAATACTTCCTCGTAAGACAACAAGATGGAAGCTTTTGTAGCAAAAGCAAAACGGATCACTTAAGATTGATTACACATCGTTGCAAAATGTTCCGGTTCAACAAGGGGCACTCCTCAATTCCAAACCATCGCAGTATTACCAGAAGTATCCATTATCTTTTACATCCATTGTCACTCAATAGCAGATATCCATATTCTTTCAGTTCAAAATAATAATGGTTAAGTCTAAATCAGGCAAGTCAATACACCATGGATTTAGATGGGAAACAATACCACAAGGAGCCCTTCAAACACAAAAGGGGGAGGGAAGGAAATAGGGAGGTTAGTGGGAGATATCAAGAAATGTACCAGTGCTCTGATACATGCCATTACTATACAGATAAGTGGACACTTTCTTTTCAGTCCAAACAAGTCAAGATCCCTGCTAAAAACATAGCTTTGCGAGGTGGTCCTCACAGGGGAAACATGGAAAAAGGAAAAATATGTTTCATCATTTATCTATTTTTAATCCTTCACCCAGCCACATGGCATGTTCCCTATTTTAGAGGCCGACTAGAGAAAAACCACACAAGGGAAGCCTTTGTAGGAGTTCGGAAGAGGTAAAGCATCCCTCCCAAGTGCCCCTATAAGAAGTGCACCACTCCACTCCCACTATCCACAGCAAACAGGAATTTGCAAACACATGAAGGTCCTGAGGATCGCTGGTTGGATTGTGAACTAGTCCTCACATGGCTTTCTCTAACCCACATGTTTGCTGTGATAAAAAAAAAAAAGCTGTCAAGTACTTTGCAATTTGCGATCAATAATGACACATAGCCACTTCCAAAAAAGGTCAAGACAGGGCCACATGACCAAGAATCACCAATAAGTACTGTATTAACAAACCAGGAAGGAGTCTACAACTGAATTTTCTATTAGGGCTTTTTCTGAATTCAACCCCCTTGTGCTCACATCAGTCATATGCATACATGAGCAAGGTAAGTCAAGGCCATGTACTACATACATGACATAAGTAGGTGCAAAGGTTCCAGACATTTCAAATCCATGGAGGAAAAAACAGATTTTACCAAAAAAAAATTTCTGGAGCCTCCCCCCCCCCCCCAAAGAAAAAAAACCAGATAAACATCAAAATTGGCAGAAAATGGGAGCAATACTTATTTGCATATGAAACTGAAATTTATTTTACTGCTTTAGTAACATGAAATCAACAACAATGAAAACTCCATGACAGGTTTGCCATGTGCATGTGTGCCTTCAAGTTGCCTATCAACTCATGGTGACCCCATGAATTACCTAGGATTTTCTTAGGCAAGGAATACTCAGAGGTGGTTTTGCCAGTTCTTTCTTCTGAAATATAAGTGTACTAGCACCTGGTATCCATTGGTAGCCTTCCATCCAAGTATTCACCAGGGCTAACCTTAGCTTCCAAGATCATATGGGATCTGGTGCCTTTAGAGTATTTAGGGTTGCCTTAGGGTTGCCACTAGAAATTATTTGGAAGCACAGAACAACATGAAATGCTCCATTCATAACCTAGCATATACATTATTCTATTCAGTATATTTAAAAAAGTAAAATGCTTAGATCTCCTCAGGAAAAAACTGTGAATAGGGCCTCTAAGGGCAAGAAGGGAACAAACTGTTACACATCTTACCTTGGTTTTTGCTGTTTGAAAAATAGGGGAAATGAAAACAGAAACTACACATTTTGTAATAAACAAGCTGTATTAATTGGACATAAAGAGCCTCATGTATTCACAGTCTGAATGACTAAGCAAGCAGCATATTTGGATACAAAGTTTAAACTAATATTAAAACTACTGAACTATATGGTTATCTCAAGCAAGGAGAGCCTCTCTGCATGATCCTTGCCTGATGGTGACAGTACAGGTTTTTTGTCCCCTCCACTACCACCACCCCAGACTTCACACCTTCACATACTTTAAAGTCACTGAACCAAACTTCACCCTAAAAATAGCAAAACATTCACTTGGGGGGGAAAAATATTTTATTAATAATTTCTTCTCCCCACTCACCTAGTCATTCCAAGCACTATTGGTCACAGAGTACAGAAAATATAAATAGCCAAGCTTATCATTAGTGCCACTAATTATTTCTTCAAGCTTCACAAGTTCCAGAAAGGTGTAACTCAACAAAAATCCAGTTTAGCAGCCTGATGAAAGATATATCAGTATTCTCCACACCTGCTGCAAAGACTCAGATTCCAGGCAATTTGGTATGAAGACAGACAATCCAACTCCAAATACATTCCTTACAACACACATGCAAAGTGGTGGAAATGGTTATGTACTTGACATTCTGCTGTCCTTTAACAGAAGCTCCAGATCTATCAACTGAAGCAGCTGCTTCACTCTGCCTAGCAGCAAAATTGGATCTAATTAGACCAGGGGTACAAATCATGGGATCCTCCAAGTGTTGTTGGACAGCAGATCCCAGCATTCTTTACCACTTGCTGGCTAGGACCCTTGTGAAGTGCAGTCCATCAACTTACCCCTAAATCAGAGTAAGGTAGTCTCCCGCAAAGTGGTACCCTCCAAATGTGCTGGAGAAACGGAGTTGTCCTAATCCAGGCTGGAGAAAAGCTGGACCTAAGCTTAGGCTTCCTTTCCAGCAGAATCATATTGCTCGGCCAATCAAACAATACAAAAAATACTGTACAACCATATAACTATATACTATGTTTGGGTCACATTTTCAAGCACTGTTTTAAGCCACAAACATTTTGACTGGCCATGTAATCTTTGTTGGGAAGTTCCAACCATCCCATATTGCTGGTGATTACTTGGCCAGATGGACTAAAGAAGTATTCTTTCTGGCAGGAGCATGGAATTGACTAGACACCGTTTGTTGTTGTTATGTGCCTTCAAGTCATTTCTCACTTATAGTGACTCCTAAGGAAAACCTATCACAAAGTTTTCACAGTAGCCCAAAATCCTAATGGATTTTTCCTAGAGCTGTTTTGCCTCATTGACGACATCATCTACTGGCAATATGTAAAACTTCCCCATATTGACTTCAGAAAACCACAAGTAGGAAAGTAAAGAAGAGGAATAAAAGAACACAGAGCAAGCCTGCAGCTGCCAATTCAACATGCCCACCTGGTGCATCCACTGCAGATGAAAGGCCCTCCCTCCATCTCAATTGCCATTGCCTTGTACTCAGAGGGAAAGAAGCAGCACAGGCACAGTTCCACCATGAACAGGTCCAGAAATAGATGAAAGGCCCTCCCTCCAGACCAATTGCCACTGCTTTGTCCTCAGAGGGTAAGAAAGAGAGGCAGTATCTGCAGGACTTAATCCCCTCCCACACTGCCATCCCGTTTTCCTTTCGTGTCATGTCTTGAATAGATTGTAAGCCTATGGGCAGGGAACTGCTTTGTTGTTAGTTTTTGTGGGTTTTTTGGGCTATGTGGACATGTTCCAGAAGAGTTTATTCCTGATGTTTCACCAGCATCTGTGGCTGGCATTCTCTGAAGATGCCAGCCACAGATGCTGGCAAAACATCAGGAATAAACTCTTCTTGAACATGGCCACATAGCCCGAAAAACCCACAAAATACAATGGATTCCAGCCATGAAAGCATTCGACTTCTCGTTGCTTTGTTGTTCTTTTACTTGTACAGCACTACGTGCAGTGATGCTGTTGTACCATCTTACTAAACATATTCCTTTCCAGGGGCCAGCTGGCAGCCGTTGGTTCACAGCGGCAAAAGCTCCTTTGTCCCCTCCCAACCAAGCCATGCCATGTCATGCCATGCAGCACAAGAGTTAGGCCTACAACTGCAACAACCACCAGTAAGAAACCAGAACTGACCCACTTGCTTCGGCTTTTCTCTCTTGCCTGGTTTCCTGAGCCTTCCACAAATGACAGAGAGATAGAAATGCAACAGATTCCTCTGCCAAGGAAGTCATGACAGGCTTTCCCAGGCAGCAGTGGCATCATTAAGAGGGTGCGGATCGCACCGGGTGACACCCAGAAGAGGGGTGACACCCAGTTGTAATATCCTTCCACCTTGAGGCAGAAGAGGCAAACATGCACCCTTGTTGGCTGATGCAGCCCCGGGCTTCCCCTAGGGAGAAAGCCTGGGGCCAGAGGAGTATGCTCTTTTGGTCACCACCATCCCCAGACAATGAGTGACACCCAACATAAAGACACCATTGCCAGGCAGCATGCCTGAATGCTGGGGGCCGGGGAGGTGCTGGACTAGGTAGGGTAACCTCCTAACTAAATCTGTGATGCTTTTCATGCATAGCCAATCTAGGGGACATCTGTGTGCAAGATCTTGATCAAGGAGCTGCCCGGGAAGTCATAGGACTGCCTGTTGCTCTGCTGCTTTACCTTCTCTTTGCTGCAGCTTTCTCTGAACTTTCAACTTTGTTATAATTTGTACCCACTCCGGGCTCAGCTGTTACACCAGGGTCAGCCCTGAACAAAGGCTCATTTTGCAGGGGCTATGATACCAAAAAACAAAAACAAAAAACCCTTGCTGGCCTCTCCTTCGGGTGCTGCCACTTCTGAACAATCAGCATATTTCACCCTGGGAAAGAAGGATCTTATATCTTAAGAGAGCAAATCTCCTTGCTGACTAAGCAGTGGTGTTGCCTTTCCACATCACCCCAAAGGTTTTTCCCTGCAATACAGAATCGCCTGCATTCCAAAGTCTGCTGGCCACTAAGCTCCCAGAGTAGAGGTTATCGCAGCAGAGTAAAACATTGTTAATATTTTTTAAAATACAAGATGTCAGATGTTTTATAGTTAAACATTCCCAGTGCATTACTGTGAACTGAGGAAAAGAGGTTCACAAAATGGCACAAAGCAAAACCAAACATAAAATCCACGTTTACAAATAAAACTTAACACTATTCTTTCCCCCTCCTACACCAATGGAACTGTTTGGGTGATGCCTATACATCCATATACTTATGTTTCTCTCCTGCTTTTCTTCCAGAAGGTTCTAAGTTCTCCTCCACTGCCCCATCAATGACTTCAGTCTACTTTGAGCAACTACACATCCATCTTGCTAACGTTTAAAATACTCCCCAATCCAGTCAAGTAGAATGTCATCTGGCCACCTGTGATTTGCAGGACCTTAGACTTGGGAGGGGGAGCATAAAACTCCTCAAACCCCATGGAAAAAGTTTTCGCATTTTTTTTACTGGAGTAGCCATTGAAATCCAGAGAAATTTGCATTATTGCATATGTGGCCACCTGTCTGCTTAGTGTGCATTTGGATGGCTGCATATTTTTAGCAGAGGGAAGGCGAACAGTTGCAAATAGAGACAAATTTGTGCAGGAACATGAAGATAACTCAACACAAATGTGTAAAAATGCACCTCAATTCTCATAGTACACTTAGGGCCTGAACAGACAGGCCAAAATAAAGCTGCTTCGGGTCACTTTAAGGGTATGCTGTTTAAATGATGCATGTGTCCTAAGAGGCTGGAAGCCGCACCAAAGCTGTGCTCCAGTACTTAGGACTGGAGCATGGCTTTGGCATGGCTTCCAGCCTCTTAGGACACATGCATCATTTAAACCTCATACCTCCAAAGTGACCCGAAGCAGCTTTATTTTGGCCTGTCTGTTCAGGCCCTTACATGCAGACTAGGCCACAGAAAGTCCCTCCTGGATGAAGTCAGGAAAAAAGTTATCTTGCAACACTCTAATCAAAGTACATGCTTTCCAATGGCAAAGAAGCCTCTTCAAATAAAAGCAGCTGATGAGACCAAGAAAGGAAGACTGCCATCCTCTGAAGGATACAATACAGCTTGGCACAAACCATCAGGATTCCTTTGTTTTCTCTCAACACTTCCAAGTGGTACACCTGGCTGTTACATCTTTTCATTCTCTTGACCAGGCTACAATTTGGATCAGGAATAAATTCCCTTTACTTTAGCAGTGAGTTGTCCAAAAAACTTTCCGTCCTTTACAGCACCAGAAAAAACTAAATGTGACAGCCCTCCAACTTGTCATCATCCAGGCAATGCAGATGGGGAGGCCAAGAACTCCGCTTCTCCCAATTTAACTGGACACTTGCTCAAAAGGGAACCCCACTCAAGAAAACATTTCCAGCCTTAATCTCCTATTTGAACAGGAATATTTGCTGAGAGAGCCGCATGTGCTTGTTTTAATGGTGGATTGGTATAAATTTGCTCCATGAGTTTCATAACTTCTGCAGCTCCAAAGGGGTTGCATCCTTCCTATGGAAGAGGGACATCATTTCCCCACACAGAAAGACTGCTGTGGGTGGTGGAAGAATACAGTTGGCCCTCCGCATTTGCGGCTTTGGGTTTTGCGGCTTTGATTATTTGCTGTTTTGATTAATATGTTATCTCTAGGAATCTCTAAGAGGCCTCCAGCGCAATTCTGCTGGAAGTTGACCACAGAGTTGCGCTGGAGAACCTTGAAGTTCCGAGAGAAAACACTTCTCTAGACATTTGTAGGTCCATCCTACAAATCCTACAGAATCCAGGATGATTCTGTGATCAACTTCTGGCAGATGTTGACCACAGAGTTGAACTGGAGGTCCTGGAGATTCCTAGATTCCTTTTTACCCTTAGGTAAAAAGAATAGTTTTGTTTTATTTGCAGTTTTTCCACATTCATGGGGGTCCTTCACCCTTAACCCCAGGGAATGGGGAGGGACCACTATATAGCTAACCATCAGTAACCTGGTGGTCAATCAGGGCAGCTCTGGATCTTGTTGGACTTCAGCTCCCAGAGTCTGTGGCCTCTGACTATGGAGACTGGGGTTTCCGAGAGTTGAAGTCCAACAACTTTTAGCCCCATCAATAGAGACTATGAAGAACTTAGCAGTGGAAGGCTGGGCTTTAAAGATCCAAGCTCAACTCCCCATCTGGCATGAAACTCACTGAGTAAGGCCAGGAAACACTCTCTCTGCCTAGTCTACATTACAAGGTTGTTGAGCGATGGTAAAAGTATGGAGAAGAACTGTATATGCCCCCTTGAAATTACCGTATATACTCAACTATAAGTCAACCTCGTATTGACGTTGAGGGCAAGTTTTGGGGCCAAAATTATGGATTTTGATATGACCTGTGGATAAGTCGAGGGTAAAACATATAATAGAGGATTTAAAGACTGAAATAAAGGAAAATAATTCCAAAGAACTTACAAAATTCCAGCAGGCATAACTATTAGTACATATACTAAAGGCTGGATGGATGAGAGACTAGAAGGGGGTCAGTGCTTCTAGGGCAGATTAAACTTTTGCCTTTGCGTTAAAATGCAATACTTACATTGATCCGTGGATAAGTTGACTCAAGTTATTTGGGTCAATTTTTAAACCTAAATTTCTAGACTTATACATGAGTATACACAGTCATGAAAAAAAAGTGGTATTAACGTGGCGTAGTGGTTTGAGAGTTGGACTAAGAACCCTGGAGACCAGGGTTCGATTCCCAGCTCAACCATGAAACCCACTGGATGACCTTGGGCAAGTCACACGCTTTCAGCCTCAGGGGAAGGCAATGGCAAACTTCCTCTGAACAAATCTTGCCAAGAAAATCCTATAGTAGCTTCACTGTCAAGTTCCTCTAAGCCGGAAATGACATGAAAGCAGATAACAAATACATATGTAAATGTGAAGTCGAAGGCTTTCATGGCCGGCATTCATAATTTTTTGTGGGTTTTTCAGGCTATGTGGCCATGTTCTAGAAGAGTTTATTCCTGTGGCTGGCATCTTGAGAGAATGTACTGTATAATATGTAAATGTATGTAAAGAGATATGTAAATATCTTATAAATTCAGTCTGAGAAAGCAGCTGGGCCAGATCATCTTTCCAATGCACTTTGTGTGCCTTCAAGTTACTTCTGACTTATTGCAGGGTTTTCTTGGCAAGTTTCTTCGGGGGGGGGGGGGTGCCATTGCTATCCTCTGAGAGTATGTGACTTGCCCAGGGGCATCTGGTAGGTTTCCATGGCAGAGCCAGGATAGAAACCCTGGTATCCAGAGTCCTGAAGCTCAAACCACTACAGAAGACTACCCTTTCCCCAGTCCAGATCCTGGTTCAGATGGAGATGCTCTTGTCCCCCAGGAGGGGACCATCGCCTTCTGAAGAACCTGGGATACCTAACCTCAACCTGAGGGTCTATTCTTACGATGAGGAATGCCTCCATGTCTGAGCACAGTTTTGGAAGTGATGTCTGCCCCCCACTTGCTGGACCCAACATGGGAAGAGGGCTGTGTGTGTGTGCGTGTGTGCGCAGTTGTGTGCAGGGAGGCCAGGACACATCCTCTATTTCAAACTTCTGTCCAGGGCTGCATGCACACTGGAGAAATAACCCAGTTTGGCACCACTTTAACTGCCCTGGCTCAAGGCTATGGAATTCTGGGAGTTGGAGTTTGTTGTGGGGCCCAGAGCTCCCAAACCAGGTTATTTCTCCAGTGTGCATGCAGCCCTGGAGGAATGTCAAAAATGCCCTCCACCTTGAGTAGCACTAAGAAGCATGGATTTAATACTTCAAGGAGTGTGTTTTTGTTTTTTGCTCAGGGTGACTAGGCGTCCTCCTTTTCTAGGACACATCCTCCATTTCATTACCATCTGTCCTGGAGGAATCCCACAAATGTCCTCTATTTCCAGCATTATGAAGAAGTGTGGATTTAATAATTCTATGGGTGTTTTTAGCTCAGGGCGGCCAGGGGTCCACTTCCCTTTCCAGGACCCCCAAGTGTCCTCCGTCTTGAGCATCCCTAAGAAGCGTGGATTGGCACTGATCCGAGTGGGTTGAGTTTTTCTCTGGTCCTCCATGCTTTTTTGTCCTCCTTAGAGGAGATGGAGACCCCATCCTGTGCCCTGGGATTTGCAAAGGAGAGGAGGAGGGAGGCCAGTCCTGCCACTAAAGCCAAAGGGATCCTCCTCCCAAGTTCTGCCAGTCAGGCATTTTCCTGGGGCCCAGGCAGTGCCCACTGGGTGCTGCACCACCCACCACTGCCTTTCCCAGGAGCATCTGTGGAAGAGGGAGGGAGGGATCCAGTAGTCAGCCTGCAACACTTGTTGCTGCCACAGGCCCCTCAGGGTGGTGTCTGTGTGTGTGTGTGTGTGTGTGTGTGTGTGTGTGTGTGTGTGTGTGTATTCATAGAATCATAGAATTGTAGAGTTGGAAGAGACCACAAGGGAGACCTATTGTGTGTGTGTGTGGTTTGTGTGCGCTGTGTGTCTGGGGTGTGTGTGTGTGTGTCTATATCTGTGCTGTGTGTGGTGTGTGTCTGTGTTGTGTCGTGTGTGTGTGTTGTGTGCCTGTATCTATGTTGTGTGTGTGTGTGTGTCTAGTATGTACGTGTTGTGTGTCTGTGTCTGGTGTGTGTCTTTCTTTCCTTCCCTCGTGGCCCTCAGATCTCCCGGGGAAGTGAGAGCAGAGGCAGAGGAGGCACGTGGAAGGAAGGGGGTCTCAAAGGGGCCTGGGGCTGGGAAGGGAGCTCTGCTGCCCCCAAGGATCAGGCCCCCTTCCATCCCAGCCCATCCTCCTGGCCTGGCTTGGAACCAAGGGGGAGCAGAGGTCCTCGCCAAATGGAATGGAGGACGGGGCCAACGAAAGGCTCCAAACACCCCAATAGAAAATAGAGACCCAAAGGGAGAAAAGGGGGAGAATGGAGGACGGGTCCGGGAAAAGGAGGACGGATGCACCCCCTCAAAGTACCAAATCCGGAGCGATGGATGCTCCAAAGGGAGGAGGGCCTTTTGGGAACCCCCTCTTTGGAGGACGCATCCTAGGAGGACGCCTGGGCCCACAAGGATGGAGGGGGGTTCTTTGGGGATCCCTCCTGGGAGGAATGGAGGACGGGTCCGGGAAAAGGAGGAGGGCGGGCGCTTCTTTCCCTTAGAAGGCGAAGCGGAGCCTGAGCAACAGCTGGGCGCCTCCCCGGGGTCCCAAGAGCGTTTACCTTCTCTTCTCCTCCGGTGGCTCCTTCCTTCCTTCCTTCCTTCCTTCCTTCCTTCCTTCCTTCTCCTCTTCCTCTTCTTCCTCCGAGCCAAGGCTGCTGGGTCCCAGCGGAAGAAGGGAGGCCAGGGAGAGCGGGACCAGAGGGCTGGGCAGCAGAAGCAGAAAAAGGAGGAGAAGGAGAAAAAGAAGAAGAGGAGGAGGAGGGAGCTCCTCCCTCGGTCGCCCCTCCAAGCCCCGGCCGCCCAGCAGGAGAAAGAGCAAGAGCAGAGGCAGAAAGAGAACTAGAGGAAGGGAAGGGAGCGCCAGCGCCAGGAGGTCCCTGCCGGCTCAAAAAAAGGAAAGCAATTTTGTGGGCTGATTGTGACGTCACAATGGGGTGGCGGCAGAAGGCCCGGACAGGGGGGTCTGTGACGTCACAGAGGGGGAAAAGGGAAGAGGAGGATAGACTGAGACGCCCCTCGGAGCCAAAGGCATCTGGGGAAGGAAGCTGAGGTCCAGGGAGAGCTCCTGCTGCTGCTGCTGCTGCTGCTGCCCAGGTCTTTCTTTCAGTGAGCCTCAAACGAGCTACAAGATCTTTCTGCATACTGATTCCACAGACTAACACAGCTATATCTTTGAATTCTGCCACTCAGGAAGCAAAGGACTTTCTTCTCTCCCATGGAGGCTCCAACAAGCCAGGAGCAAGAGCTGTGGGAGACTGGAGCTAACTTCCTTGGGGACCTCTTTGGAGGGGAGAGGCCAGAGGCAGACACACACATACCCCAATAAGGCAGGTTGTTATTGTTGTTGTTGTTAACCACCCTGGAGTGGATCCCAACCCATGGCAAGCCTGTGGATGGGACACCTGCAAAACTCTCTGTCCTCTACTGCTCTGCTTAGGTCCTGTAAACCCATACCTGTTGCCTCCTTAAAAGAGTCCATCCATCTATCATGCTGCCTTTCTCTCTTTCCACTTCCCTCCACCTTTCCTAGCATCATTGTTTTTTCCAGTGAGTCCTCCCTTCTCATGATGTGACCAAGGTACAACAGCCTAAGTTTTGTCATCTTGGCTTCCAGGGAGAGTTCTGGTTTGATCTGATCTAGGCCCCATTTCTTTGTCTTTTTAGCTGCCCATGGCATCCTCAGCACTCTTCTGCAGCACCACATCTCAGATCTTGATTTTCTTCCCATCTTGTTTCTTAACTATCCAGCTCTCACATCCATACATTGTAATAGGGAATACAATGGTTTGATTCAGGGGTCGGCAACCTACAGCCCATGGGCCGAGTCCGGTCCAGCAAGGCCTTGGGACTGGCCCCAGCCCAGTCCTGCCGCCAATTGCCGCCCCCGCTGCAGCTTCCAAGCCGTTCCGGGCGCCATTTTGAGTTCGGCCCCCCAGTTGTCTGAGGGACAGCAACCCGGCCCCCGGCTCAAAAAGGTTGCCTATCCCTGATTGATTCTAACATTTGTGTTGCATTGTATATCTTTGCATTTTATGATCTGTTCTAGTTCTTTCATAGCCGCCCTCCCCATTCTTAATCTTCCTCAGATTTCCTGGCTGCAGTCCCTGTTTTTATCAGTCTTTGATCCCAGGTATGGGAACTCCTTTACCATTTCTATTTCTTCATTGGCTAGGCTGCGTTTGTGTAAATTCTCTGTGGTCATTATTTTTGTTTTCTTTATGTCCAACAGCAGGCCTGCCTTTGCATTTTCTTCCTTGATCTTTCTTAGTAGTTGTTCCAGGCCTGGGAGGTTTTCTGCTAGTGTTATGGTATTGTTTGCATATGAACAGATGTCCTCACTGCAAGTGTGAGCCTGGAGAGGAGTTGCCCAGTGATGACCCCAGCCTTCTGCCAACTCAACCAGGTTGACCCAAGTTGACCCTTCTGCCAACACAATTTGACCCTGTAGGCAACCTTGCTGGAACCCGGATCGGTGCTCTCCAAGGTTAGAGGGAGGCCGGGACGCCCCCTTTTAAACAAATATTTATTCATTTATTTCATTTTGATGTTTCCTTTGTTCCAGAAAGGGACCCAAGGCGACTCACAAGATAAATACCATCTTTAAAAAAAAACCATCTGTGAAAATAAAGAGAACCCTTTGTCCTGTTTCTAAAAACCTCATTTCTGGTGTGTTTGTAATGCCCCTATCAAGGTTACAAGAGAAGACTTTGGCATATGCTCGAGTTGGAGCTGAAGGAGGCCTGGCAAAGGACTTTGGCTAGAAACGGTGTCAAGGCTGAAAAAGCTCGGAGTTGGCATTAGACATTTTCACACTTGCTGCTGTCACAGCACCTCTCTCTCTTTCTCCTCTACTCTCTCTCTTTCTCCTCCACTCTCTCGCTTTAAATTATGCAAACCTTTTGAATGACACAGAGCTATTCAGGCGGAATAACAAGAGGGATCCATGAGAAGGTGTACATATGTTTAATGATAACCAGGAGCCAGCTGAAGAAACTCAACAGGGCAGCTTCAGTGGCAACGGAGCCACACAAAATGTGGTGTGCCCTTGAATGAGGTATGTGTGTGTGTGTGATGTTGCTGTTGAAAACAGAAGGAGAAAAACCTGAGATTATTTTCAGGAACACAGCAGACTGCTTGTATGCAGAAGAGCTCGCACTTCTGGTTAAAAGGACCAAGTGGCAGCAGTGAATTATGGTGAATTCACTCTGGGGTTTAATCTGAATTTTAATGGCACTTTCCAAAGTGCTGAACCTGTTTAGTAAGGGCACCTTGGATAGGTCCTTTAGAGTCTGGAACAAGACCTGGAGCAGATTCACGACTCCACTGAAAGGCGAATCCCCAAGATGCCACGGCAGTGGAGGGAAGAGTCAGGCATTGCAAGTAACCAGCTACAAATAACTAGTCACTTGCAATTATGTAGTTACTTTCCCAATAACTAAGACATTAATGTAGGACATTGCAACTTAGGGTGCAGTTTGACTGCCATGACTGTCCTACAGAATTCTGGGATTTGCAGTTTTGTGAAGCTCTAGAGCACTCTGACAGACCAGGCTGACTACTTCACCAAACTACAAATCCCAGGATTCTGTAGGACATAATCATGCCAGTGCTGGCTTGCATTGTGATTCATGCTGTATTGCAGATGCTGAAGCAAAAACATATTCAGTGAGAGAACAGTATTTTCTACTACAGGCAATAAAGAAAATGCTGAGAAACCGGAAAATAGAAAGCTTTTTTTTTTTTTTAAACAAAACTTCTAATTGATTTTAACTATCTGCTTTTGGAGGCTGGAATCAGAATTATAACTACCTACATTTTAAAGATAGTGTCCCAAGGTTTGGGAAAGACCTTTGCCTGAGTTCCCAGAATCAGTTGCCAGTCAGCTGGGTGGATGATCAGTTTGACTGGCAGCTTCTTACTGGCTGACAGTGGCCAGGGGCCAGAGCAGTGCTCTCCTGCACCATTCAGATCCATCAAAGAACAGAGTGGCTCAAAGGTCTCTCTCCCATCCTTCATCAAAGAACCCAGGGACGATTCAATATGTATCGATCCAATTCTTGGAAAAGTTGGGGTTTTGGACTGTAACTCTGTAACTGTTCTTTTTAAGGAACTGAAGTCCCAAAAGTAACTTTTCCATGCTCTGTAGAGACTCCACATTCTCTTTTGGAGACATTTGCATGGCTGCCTCCATATTACCCAGGTACGCTGATGACAGTTAGGATCTCAAAGGCAAAATTGTGACGGCAACACTTTGTGAATCTAGTTCTTCTCCCCTCTCCTCCCCACCTTTTTTTCCCCTGTCACTAAGACCTTGCTGACTCCAATAAAATCCAAAGGCCAAAGTCTCTTGCCTGCTTCACAGGTCATCCCAGGTCAGAGAAGGGGATGAATGTGGGGGTAGAGAACAATATCAGACACCGGGACTTATGTAAAGTCCCATTTCTCAACCTCACTTTGCTTGCTCACCACTTAAACCACAGATAATCCACACAAGGACCTAAGTGCTGGAGCTGGGAAGGAGGTACCTGAACAAAAGCAAGCCTGAATTCCCTAGCGATGGAGCTGCTGTGAAGAATGCTGCCTCACGTGTTGCCCATGAATTGCACTGGGATGGACAATGGCAGCATTTGGCCCTTCCTTCAAGTCATCTCCAATTTATGGTGACCCTATGGAGAACCTATCATGGTGTGGGCGGGGCAGGCGTGGCCGGCTGCATCCTGGGTCTCAAGCTTAGGAAACTGACTCCTCGTGAGTAACAAACTTGCACAGGCGAGGGTGCTTGCAACAGAAACTTTAATAATGCCCAGTCAACACAACTTGCAACTTAGTCCCAAGCTCTATTCACAAACATAAACTTTCAACCACCTCCGGTCTGGCCCCTGGGGAGTCTCCACTCACAGCCCCTCTGCCCCTTCAGCTGGATCCTTGTGGCTTGCCGCCGACCTTTGGCGTTCCCTTCGGTACTTCTCCAGCGGCTCCCTCTCGGCCATCTCTATTTCCTTGGGTTTTGGGCCTTGTTCCCAACACTCGCCCTTCGGGTCCCACCACTCGCCTTCCAGACTACCTCTTTCCTGCTGCCTCCAGTCTCCTTCTCCAGGGTAAACAAAGTCTCTTTCCAGTCTGGGGTCTCTTAGTTGGTCCTCCTCGTGCAGCCCCAGTTGCTGCACCCCGTGTCTCCCTTGAAGGGAAACAGGTATAGCCTTTTGTTGAAGGCTGTGGTTTGCCTGGGCTGTCCCTTCCCCAACCGCCACTCCACAACCCCCTCTTCCGCATCTCCCTTCCTCCGCACGCCTCTCCTCCTGACTACTTATAACCCCCTGGGGCCACACCTCTTCTTCTGGCTCCTCCCCTGACTCCTCCTCCTTCTCCTGTGCCACCTGACCCTCTTCACCCCTCCCAACTCCCTCAGCTGCCCCTGCTTTACTACACATGGTTTGTTTGTTTTTTTTCTTTTTGGCAAGATTTGTTCAGAGGTTTGCCAATGCCTTCCCCGGAGGCTGAGAGCATGTGACTTGCCCAAGGTCACCCAATGGGTTTCATGGAAGTTGAACCTTGGTCTCCAGACTCACAGTCCAACACCCAAACCACTATGCAACCCGCCTTAAGTGACCTTAAATCACTTGATGGAATGCAGGGGAAATGTAGACTCTTGTCCATCTACCTATCTACCTACCTATTTATTCACCTATTTATGCGATGGGATTTGTAGACCAACCCACCTGGCAGACAGTTGAGGAAAGTCTACTTTAAATGTTAATTTAATTTAATTGTTCACTACATTTATTTTCACATGGAGCTCAAACAAAATATGTGGCTTTCCCCTGCCTCATGCTCACCTTGTGTGGTGGATCAGGCTGAGAGAGTGACCCTCCATCTCAGTGTCCCATAGTGAGTTTCAGGGCTCAGCAGGTGGTGGATCTCCCCACTTGCAGCATTATAACCACTACACCACTCAACAACTGCGCTAAGTTGCACTGTTGTGGTGTGCCTTAAAGTTGTTTCCGACTTATAGACACCCTAAGGCAAAACTATCATGGGGTTTTCTTGCTAAGATTTGTGCCAGTGCCTCCCATTGAGGCTTAGAGAGAGTGACTTGCTCAAGGTCACTCAGTGGGTTTCATGACCGAGGTGGGAATTGAACCCTGGTCTCCAGCATCAGAGTCCAACACTCAGACCATTACGCCACACTCACTGCTTTGCATAATATCTGACAAAAGCAATTTCTTCGCTTATGCGTAGAAGACAGAAGGACAGATGGTAGAGCTTCTGCCCATATGCTTCAGCTGAAGCTTCTGAACAGCCATCAAGGTCAATTTCACATAGGACACATTGTAGCAGAGGACCAGAAGTTTGAAGGGAAGGGATTGCTGTTGCCAAGTGATTGTCAGCTGAGTTTGGAAAAGTAGCCACGCTGGCTGGGGAATTCTGGGAGTTGCAGTCCACACACCACATCTAAGCTTTGTGTTACCAAGATTGCCAAATGGGGCTGAAATTTGTAGTTGGAGACTGGATCACTCAAGCAACTTTGGCCAGCCCACATCATTCCACATGCAAATTGATGATGGATGGATTATGAATGAAGATTTACATGGATGTTGAGGTTGAGCCCAGCCGTTGCCTCTCCCCGATCACCCCCATCCGCTTGTTGTGAGTAGTCAAGAGGATTTTAAACTGTGTCACCTTCAGAACTGGTATTTCTAGTGAAGTCATTTGACTTATTTTGGAGACGCTTCAGAAATGTGAAATAAATTAGTACTGATGGAGCATTTCCATTAGCACTGCAATTATGAAGTGCCCTTCAGAGTCACTTCCGAGGCAGACTCTCTCAATCATGTCTCCCCGGCTCGGGGATGTTAAATTACACTTTGGTGGGAATCCAGGTTTTCTCTGCCAGATTCTGTATTGAATTGGCCTGTTCATTACAGAGCGCTTCGTTAAGTAACCTCACGTTTGTTGCAATGAGGATTTCCAGGATAGCCTGTGACCCTCAGACACTTGGGACCCACAAATAAGTTTTGCTGGATTTGTCTTGGTACAGGAAAATTCTAATGATTTAAGACACAGCTTATGTCCCCAGTAGTTACCTTTTTGTAGGCAGGGTGCTCACTGTTTCTATTGGAGCAGAATGAGGTAAGATACTCAGTGGTATACAAGAACCTGAGCTATGACAGAATGTGACTACCAAGAAGACACATTCCCCTGAAGCTTCCCTACTTCTGGCTGGAATCTTCACAGTAGCAAGAGAGAGGATTTCCCCCTTCCACAGCAACAATACCTTTTTGTGAGTTAGTCCTATTATTAGGCAAAATATTTTGGAGATTGGCTTGGACATGAATGGGCCATTAGGATCCCCTAGCCAGCATGGTGTAGTGGTCCGAGCACTGGACGATGACTCTGGAGACCAGGGTTCAAATTCTGGCTCAGCCATGTAAACCCACTGGGTGACCCTGGACAAGTCACACACTCTCAGCCTCAGAGGATGGCAATGGCAAACCCCCTCCAAAGAAACTTGCCAAGAAAACCCCACAATAAGTTCACCTTAGGGTAGCTATAAGCTGGAAATTACTTGAAGGCACACAACAACAACAACAACAACAACAACAACGCCTTACAAAAGACCTCCACTTAAATCCAAGTATTAGTTCCAATTGAACTTGACTGATTTTATCAATGAGAATTGATAAAATCAGCCTTTGTATATGTTGCATTGATTGAGTGGGTCTGTTCTACTTGAACCATGCAATGTAGGCCCTTTGAGGGGGGTGGAGATTAAAATTCTTAGGGCAGCATGTTGTTGTTTTATTGCATTGACATAATTTTCTCCACTTTTGCTTTCTCCTTGGGGATGTAGGGATTCTCGTGATGGATGCCTTTGGAGTTCCTGCCAGAATTCTCATTATGAGTTCTTCCAAAATTTGCTACTACACTGAAGGACAGCCTAAGGCTGGACTTTCAGTTGTGATTTTAAAAAAGGCACAGAAGTGTTTGCTAACTCTTTTAGTGTAACTGACCATTTCTTTACTTTCTTTCATGCAATGGTTCTGAGATTTAACCCTCCAGGGCTTTGGATTTCAGCTCCCAGGATTCCTGGCCATCAGCCATATTGACTAGGCCTTCTGGAAGCTGAGGTCCAAAATATTTGGAAGACCAATGTTTGAGAACTATTGCCATGCATTCTTGTACTTTAAGCCATTTCAGTATTTTTCCTCAGTAGTGACAAGGGATATGCGGTTATCCAAATGTTGTTGGATGCAAATCCCATGATGCAGTTTCTTTCTCCTATTCCCACATCCCCCCCCTTTGTCCTCCACTTACTTCAGTTGCTGCAAAGCAAGTTCAAAAATACAAAAGTAGTTTGCACTCAGCTAACTCAGGGTGCATCCATACTGCAGAAATAAAGCAGTTCGACACCACTTCAACTGTCATGACTCTATCCTACTGAAACCTGGGACTTGTAGTTTGGTGAGGCACCAATGCTCTTTGGGAGACCAGGCAGAATACCTCACCAAACTACGGACCCCAGGATACCACAGAATGGAGCCATGACAGTTAAAATGGTGTCAAACTGCTTTATTTTTACAGTGTGACAGGTCACTCAGTAGGAGGAGAGGAGAGGGCAGATACTTGTCCTTCTCAGTTAGCTCAGGCAAAAGTAAATTGCTGCTTCTACTAGTTTGTGGGCTCTGCCCCATTAATAACTTGTACACACTGATGTAGTTTGGCCAAGTGTGTCCCAGTTTTCATCTGTGAAATGTTGGAGGGTATAAAAAAGTTAAAAGGCAACTTATCCCCTGATAGGCACAAAGAAAGGGAGCAGATCAAGATTAATATTTTAGTGGTTGCATTGACTGACAATTAGTTTGTAGTCCCAGTTCAAAGTGTAGGTTACTACATAGGAAACCATCAACCAGCCTGGGCTCAATAATCTGGAGTATCTTTTTATTCATAAATACTAGTGTGTGAATCTTAGAGCTTTGGCTGGGGCTTTGCTTTATATTCTATCAGACAGGAAGGAATAATTGTGGTGCTTCCATTCTGGATTCTTTTGTTCTGAGGCAATCAAAAAGCAATCCTGCTACTATCCCCAAACAGAAGTGAATGGCAGCCATTTAGGGAAACAGAGTCTGATCCTTCCAAGAGTTGGGGCAATAAAACAACGCATGACACCCAGTTCTGTTAATTATACAAAGGCACATTCAAACGTTTGGTCCGGCATGTTATCAATAAAAATTTAATATGCGTTCTGGGTTTGCAGGTTGTTTTGGGACTCCTTTCAGGGTGTGAAAAGGCAGGTTAAAAGTTCAAGTTTTAAATAAATAAATAGCAGGAGATCCACTTTCCTGAATATATTGATCTCTTATGTCTTATATTACAGATTGTAGATTTGGCTCTGAGACTCCCAGTTTTGCACACACTAACAAAGTTCCCAATAGATCGTGATTTATTGTTGCCATAAGATTTAACACAGTAAAATACTGTTTGGAGGAGAAATTCTGACAACAGGGATTTTGGAGCAGAGGTGGGAGACCTGGGGTCCTCCAGATGCTATTATATCACCTTCTCTGTCATCCCTGTCCATTGCCTGTGCCAGCTAATGGAGTTAAGAGTTTAGAAACAAAAGGGCCGTAGGTTGCCAAGCCCTGTTAGGTCATAGGTTGCCAAGCCCTTGAAGTTGAGAATCTGCATGGAGCCTGCAAAATGGTGGTGTGCATACATGCATATCCTATTATTTTCTAATTTAGCTACCATGTCTCTAGAACATTGTGAGCCATTTTCTGGAACTATGACTGAGTCAGACAAATGTGCTACCCAGAAGTTGGATATTACTCAAAGCACTGGCCATGGTGGCTGTGGATTTGGAAAGTTGCCTCTTCTCCAAAAAGTAAATTTTCCATGATCTGGTATAACCATATGTCTCAGGAAAAGATCTTTCTCAGTTTTGCTAAATGCTACCTGTCCAGAGATGTCACAGACTCAGCATGAGACCACATCCATGCAAAGAATGTGCCCTGGAGTTGTTGTTGTTGTTGTTGTGTGCTTCCACCTCAGTTTTTACTTATGGTGATCCTAAAGCAAAGGACATTATCATACTAGAGGAATTCTGCTAAGAAACAAGATTTAAAGTAGAAAAAACCGCAAATGTGGGAGGTTTACCACACGACGTTTCTGCAAATCTGAAATAACGTGAAAATAATGCGAACGTAAAGGGGAGAAAAATGACACCTTTTTATTTTTGGAACTTTCCAAAAGTAAAATGGTGTCATTTTCTCCTCTTTGCATTCGCTTTATTTTTGCTTTATTTCAGGTTTGCAGAAATGTCATGTCATAAACCTCCCACATTTGCGGGTATTTTCTAGTTTAAATCTACTTTAAATCCTGTTTCTGAGCTAGTGTGATAAGGTCAGGGTTTTCTTGGCAAGTTTCTTCAGAGGAGGTTTGCCATTGCCATCCTCTGAGGCTGAGAGTATATAATGTGCCCAAGATCACCCAATGAGCTTTATGCTCAAGCTGGGAATCAAACCCTGATCACGCCTTCTCCAAAAAGCGTGCTCTCCCTGTTCCACTTTAGTGGATTGGCTCCATCCCAGTGTACATGGAAAGGGTCCTTTGGATTCATCTGGGGCCCTTGCACACTATACACTTAGAGCACTATGATTCCACTTTAGCTGGTATGGCTGCATCCTGTGGGATAGTGGGCTTTATAGTTTGGTGAGGAGGTCTTTGGGTGAGAATTCTAAATGTCCCCAACTACAAATCCCAAGATTGCATAGAACAGCAGTATGGGAATTAATGCAATCATAGTCCTATAACTGTGCGATATGAAGGGGCCCCTGGTCACCTGCCAGTTTACACAGTAGAGAAATGAAGGGTCATCCTGGGTACAATCAGCATAATTATTTCCTATGGAGTATATGATAGTCTTGCTGTGGGGAGGGCATGCTGGATGCACCCCATTTTTCCACTTGGGGTCTATAGGCCATCATACTGAAATGGTGGAAAGCTGTTTTGTAGACATAGCCCATTGCTTGGAAAAGTTCCTTTTTGGGACTGCAAGGTTGCTGGTCATTCCAGATTAAGTGTTCTAGGAGTTGCAGTTCTTCAAAATTAACTTTTCTGAGCTCACCTCAGAACTGATATACCAGTTCAGCTAACATTTAATAGTGTATACTCAGAGTCAGAAGTTAAATTCCAACATCTTCACTGGGTTCTACATGCAGGTAGGTAAGTAAAGGATTGCAGCTTTAATTATCAATAGATGATAAGCTTTTCACCCTATACAACTATAGTGCTATACTCAGGGTGAATAAACATCCTCCTTTTCCAGGACATGTCCGACATTTCAACCTTCTGTCCAGGAGGAATTCGTCCATTTTGAGCATGACTAAGAAGCATGAATTTATATTAGTGTTCGTAGCTTTTATTTTATAATGTCTTACATTTTCTGGTGCTTTATCCTCCTTTGCAGTTAAGACATCTGGCCACCCTGACTATGTTTCGACTTTAACTGCCTTGGCAACATCCTATGGACTCCTGGGGTTTTCATGTTAGGAAGGAATACTTAAAATTCTCAGCCAGAGAATTCTAATGCCTCACCAAACTACAAACCTCAGAATACTAGAGGATGTAGCCATGGCAGAATAGAATCATGTAGAGTTGAAAGGGCCCTATATTAATTTCAGGATTTTTTTTTTTAAAGAAGACACTAGATATATTATTTCATAATGACTGTGGTTTTGAGATTTGCTCCTCAAAAGAACTGTGGGATTTTTTGGATGAAATTTTCTTAAAGTCTTATTCAGGAACAAGATTGGGGCGGGGGGGAATAATTGTTTAGGCTAAAGATTCCTTCCAAGGATGTGAAAGATGATCTGGGGGAGGCAGGGTAAAATCTGGTCCGAACTTTTTCTGTGCACTTCCGTGAACCCCTTCAAACATTGCAGTTCATTGTGTATGTGTGTGTGTGTGTGTGTGTGTGTGTGTGCATGTGCTATGGAAAAAAAAGACTGCCCCACAACTTTTTTTTCATTTAAAAAAATGCTTGTCCTCAACCCCCTTCTCTTCCCCTTGGTGTGGAAGAGAAATTCAGAGAAAGATTTTTCTTGATTCTGTGTTCCTTACTTAGCTATTATTGTGCAGAGCAGACTGCTGAAGCCCTGGCTTCTATTATAAGATCACAGAATGAGACCAGCTGAGAACAAACTGTCCCTTTGGTTTCTAGAAACAATCTCACGGTGGCCACTTAATAGAGTTGCTCTTGCTCTGCTGCCCAAAGCACTTTTTTTTTAGCTATATGAACATTTGAAACCAAATGAAGTACAAACAGCTGAGTTCTTTCTCCTTCCCCAGTTCCCTCCTCCCCTAAAGAAAATGGAGGCGGAGAAAGGGAGACTGTATTCTGTTGAAGGTCCGGATATCGAGGAAGCTGGCCCTTGTTTATTACTGAGGACCAGAGTATAGGATACTACTTTATACCAAGTCTATACTATGGATTCGTCTAGCTCAGAAATGCCTAGTCTGACTAACAGCAGAAGCCTTCGGTCTTCCACATCACCTGAAGGCTGATCCAGAGCAATGGATGCAAACTGCAGGAAAAGAGATTCCACCTCAACATTAGGAAGAACTTGCTGACAGTAAGAGCTGTTCGACAGTGGAACAAACTCCCCCGGAGTGCAGTGGAGTCTCCTCCCTTGGAGGTCTTTAAGCAGAGGCTGGATGGCCATCTGTCAGGGATGCTTTGATTGTGAGTCCCTGCATGGCAGGGGTTGGATTGGATGGCCCTTGTGGTCTCTTCCAACTCTACAATTCTATGATTCTATGATCTAACTGGAGATGTTGGTGTTACATCTAGGATCTTGTGCATCCAAACATGTGCTCTAGTCCTGTTATCTTCCCAACATAGCTGTCTGGGGCCTCTCCTTTCTCCTCTCACTGAGCCTCACCCCACTTGCACCATCTCTTCAGTGTTTTAATAGGACGATAGATCCAATAGATCCAAGGACCAATTTCCCACCCCATGGGATCCCCCAGGGGCTGTGTGTACTGCCAAAAGTACAAAAGGTGTGGAGGGGGGGGGGAGAGAAGAGAATGGAAGAAAAGGCATAAATATCTGGAATTCAACTTCTGGTTTTGAAAACCATATATATATTCAATGCAGAAGTGCCTAGAAGTCTGGGGGCTTTGAGTAGTGGTGATTCTCCTTTTTCTCTAGTTAGAAAAGAGGTAGGATCTGGAGAGTTAAAGCCCTCAAAGACAGCCTCGGGGGCCATAATTTGCCCACTCCTGCTGTAAAGGAACAGTGATGTGTTTATATCTTTATGAACCAGATCTCTCTCTTTGGACTTTATTGCACCACCTCCGGTGCCTGACTTACCTGTTCTGAATTGGGCTCAAATTTGGAAGTTACACTGATTTTATCGCATGGACTTTCCCCTCAAAATGGCTTTCTGTTGCCTTCAGTGTTGAATTCGGGCCTCATAAGTTGCTTCAACAGCCATTTTTTTCAAAATCAGATGCTTCAAGATTAGGAAAAATGGCCACTGAAGTGATTTACAGGGCCCAAATTCAACACTAGAGGCAACAGGAAGGTGCGATAAAGTCCTTTGTCTTTCTCACACACCATGCATGTAAACTTCCCTTTCCAGAACAAAATTTTCCTCCAGATATTAACTGATTTGTTTTTCTCAACACAGGTTTCACTTATGGAGAGGTGAAGCAGTCTTGCAAAGCTCTTGTGTCCTAGGCCCCATTCAGACTGGTATAAAAGACGTGGAAGGAACTGGGCTGATCCGGATGCCCCTCCCCCAAATCGCTCCGTTAGCAAGTGCCCACTACAAATTTGAAATCGAATGCATTTTGACCTGCAAATTAGAAATCGAATGCATTCTGTGTCTGCTGGCGAGGTGGCCGCTGCCAATCAAGCTATCGTCATGGTGACGTTTGCAGGGCATCGGGGAAAGTGTCCTCCCTTTTTAAAGAGCCAGGCACAGGGGTTTCAGCGGCTGAAGCAGGGAGAGAGATGCCTCTCTCTCTCTCTCTCTTTTTATAAACCTGTGGGCTTTTGGGTCAGATCTGCCCCTGTCCCAGGCAAAGGATGGGATTGCCATGCATTTTTTTTATGCTTTTAAAAGCAACATTAGCTTTCCCTTTGCTTCCCTTGCTGTATCTGCTCAAGAAGACAAACCATGCGCATATTTGCTCAAAAAAATTGTTAAAAATGTAACATTGATTGTTTGCAACATTTGTAGCTTCCCCCTCTGCAGAAAGCAAGGAGATCCAAGGATATAAAGTGCAAGCCCGGCTCTATCTGCCTCTGGAATACAAACAATGTGCATATTTGCTCAAAAAAAATTGTTTGAATTTGAAAAGGGGGGGGGGGGTTGCCTGACGTGAGCTCCGTTCGTGACCTGAATTTTTTCCTCCTGCAAGGGAAGGAATGCCCAGTGACAGAGGGCTTTGGGCAGGGGATGCAGGGAAAAGAGGCTCCTAAAGAATGCCTTCCCTTGCTCTCTTCTTCCCAGGGCTCTTTCCTCCTCCCCCTCCCCTCCGATGAGGGGAGGAAATGCCTTGCCCTTTGCCCACCCTCTGACCTAAATCCCTCCCTCAATTTGCCTCGATCATGATCGAGGCCAAGTTCTCATTCCCAGGACCCGGGGTTTTCCAAAAGAAACGGTATTTGCGCCGATTTCAAAAACACCGCGCTAGGGGCCATTTACCACGGAACGGGTGTGCAAGCCTCGGATTCGCTTGTGTGAGATTCGGGGTGAGTATGAACTTCACGTGATTGAATCGGTTTGAGAACCAATGTTTTTGGTAGTGTGAATGGGCCCCTAGTAAACACAAATTTTCATTAGTCTACAAGTATCATCAGGCTGAGTTAGAGTAAACCTGAACAACATGGCAGTAGGTAGGGGCCAACATTAAAATAGGCTAAACTTCTTTGGGCGGCAGATAGGTTTTAATTAAATATTAATTAATTAATAATATTAATTAATACTAATTAATAATAATTCCATCCTCCTCCTTCTTTGTCCAGCCCTCTCCTCAGGAGAAAGCCAGGTGGCAGAGGAGCCTTGCCTGTCCTCCTCCATCCAGACTTCTCCTTGGGAGAAGGCCGAGTGATGGAAGAGCCTTGAAGGGCAAGCATTTTCCCCTCTTCCTCCTCCTCCTCCACCCGATTTTCTCTTCGGGAGCAAGCAAACAGTGGAGGAACCTTGCAGGATGAGCATTTGCCCTTTCTTCCCCTCCTCCACATGGCCCTCTCCTCAGGAGGAGACAGAGTGCTGGAGGAACATAGATGTCATTTCACATCCTTATGAGTCACCCAAAATCCTTTGGTGGACCACATGCGGTCCCCCTGGACCATATGTTGTGCAGGCCTGAGTTAGAGTTTGTGGAGAAAACAGCCAATGGAAGTTAAGCTAGAAAAAAGTGAGATGTATAAACAGAGATGTAGAGGCTTGTTTGAAGTTAGATAGGGAGATATTTATTGTACTCTGGGGAGTTTAGCTGCCAAGGAGACTGGGGTAGACTGTTGTGAAGTGCAGATTGAAGGGGTTAAGTACCCAAGGTCCAGAGTTAAAGTGTATGTGATAATATCCTGCGGGATAGGTGTGTGTGTGTGTGTGTGTGTGTGTGTGTGTGTGTGTGTGTCACTAGGAAGTGGTGAAGTTTAATAAAGTAATCTGAAGGACAGATGAAATAAACATTAGGAAACTGAGGAAGTTCATTTAGTGGCTGTTATTGTTTCAGATAACCAGAAGGGTTAAGAGATACAGAGGATAGATAAAGGTTCTGTGGGAACTAAGCCGTAACTACTGAAGCACTTATACACCGTATTCATCTTGAATACCATCCACTAAGAAAGATACTGTAATCAACCCAGCTTGTAAATAAAATTCTTTTGTTTGTTTCAACAAGTGGTTGTCTGAAGTGTGTTTAATGGAAACATAATTAAAACGCTACCAAAGAGAGAAAAGACTTTTTATTATTTTGGGCACTTCAGATAGCGGGTGTTTAGCTATCACTTAATGATGCCAAGCTAGGAGGATTTTAAAACCCAGAGGGCTGGCATCTTAAAAGAGTTTTAGTGTAGGAGACACTGGAGAGAGATCCACATTTGAGGATCTCGCCACATATTGGTGGCAACAGTAGCACAAAGTGAAAAGGAGTGATGGTCTTAAAGAGATTTTGGCAGCGCTATGTTTTCACCAATAAAGAGGTACTGAGATATTCTGCCGAAATAAGATACAACCAAAAGAGACTATGGGAAAGTTACTACTTTAGGATTACAGCTGCCAGAATACCCCAGCCAGCATGGCCTATGCTGGTGGATCTGCATGAATGTGAATAGTAGCTACCCACTGTAGAACTTCCCACTTTGAACAGGATAGTGAGGAACATTGGAGGAGGGTGGAATAACTTCTGGGGTATCCGACAAATATTTTGTTGCCTGAGACAAAGAACAAGATGGCGCCCCATTACCATTCCATAAAAAATGATTGGATGATTAATCAAAACCTTCTTTTAATGCAGAGGATGGAGCATTGCCATCCATGTGCTCCACCTGAAGGCAGAAACTAGCTTAGGAAAAGAACCGCTAAGTGATCTGGTGCCAAATGCACCGGGTTAAGTGGGCTTTTCAGTCATCCTCCCCACAAACTGCACCAATTGCAGTCAGGACAGGTGTACACTTCATGGAAATAAAACAGTTCCACGTCGGTTTATTTCCATAGTGTGAATGAGCCCCAGGGCTCCTTATTTAAGGAATCCTATCTAAATAATATGTCACAAACCAACCAACAAGCATTGTTGCCATTGTTTATAATGAAGGAGTATTTTGGCTTATAAATCCATCCTGCCATTTGAAGAGGTACAGCCCAATGCAGCTATAGCACATTATTGTTCTTCTGGAAATGTAAGATCAGCTCTAAAGCCGTAATGTGGAAGGAGTGGGAGTGAAGCCTCTGTTTGCAGGGGCCAGCCATATCAGAGTTGAACAGCTCTTCCTGTTTCCCTCCCTGACAGAGAAAACAAACCAGTGAAAAGAAGAGCAGAATGCACCAAAGTCCCCAACAGAATCACATGCTCTGGCTTTGTGCTTTCAGTTCAAACACTGCCTGGTTAAAGAGCTCATCAATGACAGACAACTCATTGTGAGCAGGGACCATCTGTGTCAGAAAGCATTGTACTTCATACAGATGCCTTTGCCTTAATTGTTATACTACATTCATATTTTTTTTTAAACCATTGCAACATAAACATCTCATGTTGACACTTAAGCATCCTTGGGTAAAATTCACACTAGTGGTCCTGCTGTCTATAATTTTCTGATTCAGCTCATCTTTGAGATACACTTGGGGTTTTGCAACATTTCACTAAAGCTGAAAGCTCTCAATGATCACTTGAAAGTGGCCTTCCTTATGTTGGCATCCTCCATCTATGTTAGACGCCTAAACATTTGATGGGAGAAATGGGCATTGAAGTCCACCATATCTGCAGGGCAGTGAGTTGGGGGAAGATTGCTTTAAATGCACATATCTCTCTCTCTCTCTCTCTCTCTCTCTCTGGCTTTGCTTCGCGAATGAAGATTCAGGAAGGACTCATCTCACGCTTTGTACAAGTGTGTTGATGAACTAAGGGGCGAAACAGACTGCTTCTTTGGAGCGACCTGCAACCGTCTCTTTCAGTGCTGGATTGGGGCTTTGGGAACTACATGCCATGGCCTCAATCCAGCCTTTCCCCAATGCCAAAAGGAATGGCACAATGTGGCTCCTTTTCATGCCGGGCAAAAGGCCCCTTTGCCACCACAGCAGCACTTTCCAGCACTTCTTTTGGCACGGCATCATCTGGACACAGTGCTAAAGTGTTATGATGCTGCCCACGGTGCAGTTGGGCACACAGCATGACGACAGCATTAGAGCAGCGTTGGGGCACTCTGCCCCGAGGCCAGCATATAATGCCAGTCTATTCAGCCTCTTAGACTGGAATATTCTGTAGCCAGGCAGAGCAAATGGTATAATGTGGGTGCAAATAACTTATAGCAGCAATTTCCACAGCTACTATGATGCCCTTCAGAAGTTTTAGACTATACCCCTCATCATCCCTAATACAAAACATCTGGAAGACTCCAGGATAGGAAAGGCTGTAATATCCATAGCAGGCATTTTAGGGCTGAAATTCCCATAATCACTCAGCACTGACTATTCTGGCTACATGGAAGCTCAATCTCACCCCAGATCTACAATATTAAGACAGCACTAGCTAATATAGGTCAAATGACTGGAATACTTTTCCTGCCAAAACATCTCCCCATCTCATTCTCATGTTGTTCTATCAGACTAGAAAGGAAGCGGGGGACTGTAAAACACTTCACTTTGGCATTGACATGGTTTTGCGACTGTTCCAACTTGAGAGAAATCAAATAGTCAACTGATGGCATTTGTGTCTACCTCTTCCTAGAAAAACACAGAATTATTCACCAGATTGCTCTGAACCAGAACTGGGGAATTGCTGATGAGGCTTGCATGAACAGAATGGATTTGAGTAACAGAATCAAGATATTTTAAGGGCATATCTGGAAAGCTCTAAGAGCCTCGAGCTGGGAAGTGTGAGAGATACGTAGTAGTGGGACTCTCAAGCAGAGTAATCCAATTGGCAAGGCAAAAATTGGACAACAACCAGTCCCATGTCTGCCTGCCCACCCACTGACTCTTGAAGAGAAAATAAATAAGCTTAATCTTCTCTGTAAAACATATAAAAATAGCTCTATTCACAAAAATATGTGTGTAGTCAAACTTATGGTTGAATGGTATGAGAGTGGGGAGAGGGGGAAAGGAAAGGAAGATAATAGTTGCAGGTTGATGAAGGAACAGAAAGGATGCGGTATAATAAATAAACAGTAAGTCACCATGATTATATGCTGTGCTTAAATTCCTATAAAGGAAGATGCAAACCAGCAATTAATGAGTATAACTCAGTCTTCAGGATACACTTACATTATGGGCTGCTGTTCTCCTTTTTTCTTTTTTCTTTCTTCTTCTTCTTTGGTGAAGTCTAGGCATCATTTTAAAAACTTGGGAATTGCATGAAGGTTCTTGGAGAGTGTCCCCACTTTTCTGCTCTGCAGTTTGTTGTGCCACAACAAACTACACTTCCCAGAACTCCATAGGATGCAGCCATGGCAGTTAAAGTGGTGTCAAACCAGATCATTTCTGCAGTGCAGATGCAACCAGAGAGAGAAAACAAGATATGTATTTCAAAAGTTCCCTCTCTAACCCTAATTACTAAAGCAAGAAGCATTGATGCCTGTTCACTTCCAATATTTCCATGACAAAATCATAGCCATACCCATACCCTTACAATCATGGTCTCTAGGTGCAATCAGCAATCATCACATCACTTTATTAAAAGCTCAATTTGGTCAAGGCCCCATCTTCCCAAGACCAGAGTAAGATGTGTTATGATCCGTGCAACACCCCTGCCAAAATATACATGTGTATGTTCTACAATAGAACCTCTTTTACCCCTCTGGCTCAGGAGAAAAAGGGTTAGTCTCTCCTAATGAACAACTTGTGATCAGCACCTGTTTCTGAAAGAAGGTGATCTCATTGATGCTAGGTGTGCCAAGATTACTGATTAAACTATTAGGACACAACTGAATACCCCTCCAAAAAAGATTCTGTCTCTCCTGATACGTGGCCCTGTAGGCAGTAAACAATACATTATATTCAAGAAACGCAGTTGATAAGAAATGTTTGGGACAAAGTTGATCAACTTAACACTTCAGTGATGTAATAGCCAAATGCATCTGAGGAAGTAGACTTAAGTCTACGAAAGCTCAGGCTGCCAAATTCTTTCCTTCAGTTAGTCTCAAAGGTGCTACAAGATCTCTCTACATACTTCAGTGATGTCTTTCTTAAGCAAGTTCTTGTCTGATACATTAGCTCCTTTTGCTAAACAAAGGACCAGGTAATACCTCTCTAGGGCCCCATTCCCACTGGGCTATAAAGCAAATCAAGTATGGAATTATAGGGACAATCGTTCCCACTTGAACTTGCATTCGATCTTTGTTTAAGAAAAATCATTCCCATTTGAATTCACATTCGACCCTACTTTGATCAATTTCTCCAGCAAAAACCTGAAGCAGTGGTGGATAACCTGGGTTATCCTGACTGCACTTTTCCAGCGGCTTATTTGGCAGCTGCCATGTCGGATCCGGGGCAAACTAATGGGAACGACAGGATGTCTGAAT
Source organism: Sceloporus occidentalis (assembly GCA_023333645.1). Classification (NCBI taxonomy): domain Eukaryota; kingdom Metazoa; phylum Chordata; class Lepidosauria; order Squamata; family Phrynosomatidae; genus Sceloporus; species Sceloporus occidentalis. Next base: position 141,644,169 of record JALMGF010000006.1, read on the forward strand.
CGGTATTTTAGAGGGGAGGAGCTATGTCCAAGGGGGTGTCCCGGGGGTGTCACCTGCTTTGTTCTCTTTCCTGCATTCCCGGCACCATTTCCCCCCGTCCGCGTAGCCTTTCCCCCAGTGGAGCAGGAAGGAGGGCAAGGCGATCGCGTGTGTAGACAAATTTATTTATTTTTTAAAAATTAAGCTTTCAATCGCCTAGGCGCTCTGTCAGGTGTCCAAACATTGCAAATTGCTCCATTGGCCTCCAAACATGGTAAGCGCATGACGCCCCCCTGCCAACCTCCCCTCCACATAGATTGGTGTGTGAGGATACCCACTGCACACCCTTTTTATAACTATTATTTCTTCTTTTTCCTTTTTCTGTTTTTGCTGAGCACCTCAGCGCCTCAGTGCTCCAGTGTCTGGACGGCAATCACAATGACACCTAGCCGTCCAAATGCTCAGGCGCTTCAGTGATCCATTGACCACAACACCCCCCCCCCCCCCAGAAAAACAGGTTTGAAAGACACAAATGGGAACGGGGAACAAAAATAGCCCGTGTCAAAATGAATCAAAGCAACTGACGTCATTGTGACATCTAATCACCTAAGCGCTTGATTGACAGCTTAAAAAAGGAAAAACCAGTTCCAGACAGGCAATGGGAACGGGGAACAAAAAAGTCCGCGTTAAAATACAATGGAGAAATATCAATGGGAACAAGAACATGGGTCAAGAAAAACCGAGTCTGCTTGCTCCCTTTTGTAATGGGAACGATGGACGTGATTTGAATACAATTCGGGAACTTGCTCCGAGTCTGACTCGCAGCAAGATTCGTCGCTTTATAGCCCAGTGGGAATGGGACCCTGATGTCCACAGAGACACCCTTTATTTCTAAGTGCCTTTGTTTTAGAGAATTTTCTAATCATATGGTTCTTTTCTGCTTGAGATGCTCTATAGGGATTTTGAATTCAAACGTTGATGTCCTGGATGGAGTCTACTTGAACCAAGAGCTCAAGCTGGCCACTTCCCTCTTGTGGAGGCCTCATGTTTAAATCACTGACTTGGCTTTGCTCCTCTCCTGAGGAAATCTTTGTCTAAACTAGGCCTTGCTCCATTCAAGATGAAATCACTCTTTCACACCCCAGATTCCAAGAATCAAAACAGCAATATCAAAACACACTTTGGTGCTGATGCAAATCATGAGAGTGAGGTGCACAACAAGATACATGCAGGGCCTAACCAAGATATTTTGTTGCTTCAGGTGAAGGACATGATGGTTCCTCCTCTCCACATTGCATGTACAGAAGCTGGCCAGACTTACATCTGAATCTTACTTTCACTGCTGACAGTGTCTTCCACTGCCTCTCTGAGGGCAGAAGGCTGGCTTAGAGTGTGCAGGACAGGACAGGTGACACACAGTTTCATACTCCATTAGAGAGGAATAGCCAGGGACTTGGGAAGAATGACTCAGGGAGCAGTCCTACTTGTGCCCTCCCCCTGCTGTCAGCTGCCCCTTGAGGAAACGGCTTCAATTTGATGGATGGAAACACCAATCATGCCCAGGGAAGAGGTTTGTGGTAGGGGAAGAGTGCTCCTTGTAGCGTAAAACCCAGATTCCTGCCATGTGATGTGCATACTATACAATGGTGCTACACTATGTTTCCCTCCTCAAAAACTCAGATCCAGTTTACCTGCATGCTTTGTAGTGGGAACTATGGCTCGGGTGAATCAAATACGCAATTTGGAGTGGACTCAAAGGGAGCTTTGTATTATATGCCCAGTGGGAATGACCCTTAGTTTACTGTGTTGTTAACTTTAAGTAGCTGATCTGAAATACTAGCCACCATTTCCAAGCACTGTGTAGCCTTAGGGGTCCTCTGTTTTGTTTCAGCAGCCTCAGAGTCAGAGGACTATGGTTTTGTTTTTTTAAAATCAAAGAAGTGGGGAGGGAGGAGGATTGGTGCCAACATAGTTGGCAGAGAGCACAAATCTTGGGACTAAACAGAGCAGCCAAGTTCAAGACTGTCTACATGCCTTTCCCAGCCCAAAGTTCCACCCACAGGCTCTGGATAAGAATGAGCACGGCTGAGGGAACTGAAGCCTGTAGATTTGGGGACTTTGACCTTTTAGTGCTGGTGGTGGGCATATCTGGAATTCTGAGAAAGTGTCATGGATGCCACTTGGAAATGGATGCCATAGAGTGGAGCACATTCACAAAAGGGCAGACATGGTTGTCAGTCAAAGCTGCTTCAAAACAAGGTGCTAGCTTCTAACCACCCACCATCTTTGCATCTTAAGTATGCCATTCTTGGAAATAAAGGTGACATGTTGTTGGAGATAATGCCTTGCTTTAGAGAATTCTGAGCCAGCCAGAAAAAAAGAATATGAAAATAAAACCAATCACAGGTATGAAGGCACTTTGTGGACGCAGGAGGCGATATCTGTGCATGTGGTCCCTGCAGTGACCATGTTGCCTATTTCTCAACATCTGACTGTCTGACTCACCTGTCCTAGGTAATATTTCTAATGAGCAATGTCCCCCTCCTCTGCTGTCCTGATTTGGCAGGAACAGTGCAGATTAACCCCTCTGTCTGTTGTCCTACTTTTTCAGCTGCTTTTAAAATAGTTTCTCTCTTTTCTACTTTCCCCCTTTGTCCACAGCTTACTTCAGTTGTTGCAAACTCAGTTCAAAGTGCACAATAAGTTTGTACTCAGTTCAGCAGGAGAGAGAAGCTAGAAGGGGCACTGTAGATTTAGGCAAAAGCAAATTTCTGTAGCCTCTCTTAGCTTGTGTTCTTTCTCATTAATAATTCTGCCATCTTGATCACTCCCTGATGTTGCTTCTCCCTGCTTACATCTGTGAAATGTTGGAGGGCATACGCCACTGTTTCCCCTCAATTTCAGGCAGACCTTTACCACCCATTCCCTTTGGGGTAACAAATTAATAGCAAATGTTTTGGAGTGTTTACGTTCTTAAGTATTTGTTGCCATGTCCATGATGGTCCTCCCACCCATCCATTGTATTTAAAAATACATCATTAAACAAAACCCACTGAGGTTGCATTTTTAAAGAAAATACATGGACATTTGCAAGCAGGAGCCATTGCTCTCCCTGTCCCAATGCCCTAATTGAAGGCACAGGGTATGAGGGAATGCAACACAGCATATTTTAAACTAGCAAATGAGTCATCTGTACTATTGGGGCATCTTTTTCTTACACAACAGCTCTGCCTCCCACTTTTCTGACTGCAATTTTATTTTTTATATATCATTGGGTACCTGCTCTGGTGTCATTCAGAGGCCTTTACTGATAGAGCATTGCAATTGGCTTTGATGCCATCCCAGAGACTTCTCATTGGCCCTGCACTTAGTCATAATGGCTGATGTATATTGTTGTATCCTTCCTGTTATTCCTGTGCTGTTTCTGTTTCCACAAGAAAGGTGGTGAAAAAATACGGCAAAGGTGGCAGCCTTATTTTGAAATGTGATAACTGAGACATTGCTCATAACCAGGTCCTGTTTATATATCAGCAACAGTTGCTGAAGGAGAGAGTCAGGCACAAAGTCAGAGCAAGTCCCATGAATCACTGGGCAAGCTTGAGCTGCGGCCAGCAGCAGTGCAGGCAAGCCATAGAACAAGGGTGTAAATTGGCAGTCTGTGGCTCGGTGTGTTGAGTCAGGCCAGTATACTGAAGATGGGGATCAAGAAACTGGAACAATGAAGACTGTTGACGCAGTCTGTGATCCTCAGAAATGATCTTCTGCTGAGCTAAGCTCAATGAAGATTCTGCCTGAATCAGAGAACACACCTTTGTTTGTTCTGTCAAGGGCATAATATGCCTTTGGCAGTTATAAACAATTGTCCAAACACACACAGTCAACTGGATGGCACTGGAGTTTATGTGCCACTTAATACCAATATCCTGAGGTTATGTTATATAAGCAGTTTCCCTCCCCATTTTCAATTGTATACCCAACAAAGCATGAATCTCCAGCTTTTTACAAGTGATGAAGGCATGTGCTGCCGGATTAATCCAGGGGTATGCTGCTGGTTTCGCATTCACACATGTTCAGTAGGAGCTTTCTGTTCTTGAATGGAGCTGGATAATCTTGGTTCTGCCAGACAAGCAAGGCACTGATGCATGTGGAAAGGGTCATCATATGGCACGTTTCTAGTAGGAATGGCTCCAAACATGTTGCTGTCTAAACTGCAGCAGCGACTAGTGCCACTCACCCAAGCCGAGATGCATTGTAACCAGGGATGGCCAAGTTATTTTTTCCACAAGAAGCTGAAAACCCCAGAAGTACTTATCCTCTGGACATAAAAATACAACAGCAACACATTAAATTGCAAATAAGTTGCTACACTTCCATATCATCTAAAATTTGCTGCATAAAGTATCTGTTTCACTATGTCTAATGATTGAGCCAGCCCTGGGTGGGGAAGAATTAGCCTAGTCAAGAACTTGAGCAAAGCACATCTACCTTCTGCAATGATGCATAATTGGTAGTGATGCCTGAAGGGCCAAAATCATTGGCAATAAATAGTATTTTCTCTCAGAAGGAGAAGTAGTGGTAAAGTTAGAGAAGAGGCAAAACAGAGGTTGGAAGAAAAGCTGTAACTTCTGTCCAATGCTCAAAGGTGTGTCCGATTTTAATGAGGATTTGCTTTCTTTTAAAAAAAGGGGGCATGGACCAGGTGACAGAATGTATTATACCATCTCTTTGTATGAATTTAAATCATGTGGGGTATTTTATCTTTCTGCATGTCATCTGGACAGACGTTTCAGCTTTTCTTCCAACCTCTGTCTTGCCTCTCCTCTGACATTATTACTACTTCTCTTTCTGTGTTTTTGTTTTCTTTCTGCAGATTAAAGCTCCTGTATTCTGCAAAAACATCTTAGACTGCAAAACAGAACTCTTTCCCACGGAATAACTTCCTGAGCTTTAAATAGCCTCTTATCTCTGAAAACTGATTGGAGATAAGAGCAGCTTGTCTGGGCCATATGGGGAAACCTCTCCTGGGCTGAGGTTTTCCTTCCCTGTTATATTATATTCTTTAGATATACACAGATATATTTTTCTGGTATGTTCAGAGCACTCATATTACTCTGCTCTGTTGCAACTTCATCTTTTTAGATGAAAATCCATGCCCCAAAGCCTTTTGCTTCCTTTGTAATGGCAGCTGGTAAAGAAACACTATTTGATATAATCCCATTGCTAAGAACAAAGAGTGATTTCATGCCAATCAAAACTGAACAAGTCAGGAGGAAAGTATTTTTATAAGTGGTGGCAGGATTTGTTTATTTTAAAAACAAACACAGCCTGTTCATAACTCTGTTGCGGGGAATGGCAGCCTCACAGATAAAACGCAGAAACTTAAATGCCAACATAAATGTTTTGTTTTTAAATTCCCAGTGACAATCCAGAGCAATCAAAAATGTTTCCTCCTCAGCAGATGAATAACCTTAGCATTTTTTAAAGGAGTTCCCCCTCCCCCCTTTGACTGTCATTCTGCTACAACAGTGGCCCAGTTTACACTCATGGATTTTGTAGGAGGCTTGTATTCATACAATCTTCCTTCATCCACAAATTTTGTCTTTTGGACCACTTTTTTACTTAAAGTCTCATTTGAATGCACCATCATAGATGGCTGAATGTTTATTGTATGGTGGTCAACCACTTGTAATGTTATTAGAACTGACATGCAGACAAGGAACTCCATCTTGGGCAATTGGTCAGCTTTTGCCATGCATTCAAAACTTCTAACTAAATTACGGCACTACACTCTTATTGTGCTACTATTCCACTTTAACTGCTCTGGCTGCCTCTTGTTGCATCCTGGGATTTGCAGTTTAAGGAGGGGGCATTTAGAATATTCAGCTAAAGAGTTCTTAGGCCTCACTGAACTACAAACCTCAGAATACAACAGCAGGCAACCAGAGCAGTAAAAGTGGAACAGCAGCACTATAAGAGTGTAATGACATCCAGCAGAACCTGCCCTTTCATTAGGCAGAAAGAGTTATCACCCCAGGTAGCAGATGGTGACAGCAGACAAGTTTGGATTTTGCATGTTGTAGGCAGTAGCATCACTGGAGGACAAGGAGTCCAGGCCACACCAGAAAGGGGGTGTCACCTCCTTCTGTAACTGAGGTGAGAAACTGCAGTCAGCCCAAGGTTCAATTTTCACTCCCAAGGGGGACTAAAGCACAGCATCTGCCCCCCCCCCCCCCCACTGCCAAATGCTCCCAGAAGTCTCCTTTTGGTGCATGTGTCAATGTTTGCTGGGATTATTTTTGACCAGATTGGGATTGAGGGATCCACCCACGTGATATTTTGAATAAAAGTGCACTTTCAGGCATTTTATGGTATTTGCACACACTTTTCCACACATTTCAAAAGAACAATTCACACACTCCAAAAGAACATAGGTATCAGAAGGGCAGCAAGAAAGAGATTGGGGCAAAAGATGGCCCATGAGCTACATTCTCCTCAGCCCTGAGGTAGCTGAACGTCTCAGATGACCTTTCCACACATAATTTCACATGCTCTGGGCTAGAATTAAACCGTGCCTCCAAATGAACATCTGTATTTATTGAAAGATAGGTTTGGCCACCACATCCTTCAAGAATATGGGCCAGCATATGACTCCAACCCCTGTTGCAACATTTTCTGTTGCTATGGCCAGAAAACAATAATAATTTCACTCCTGGGAGCTTCCATAAAGTAAACATCTCTTTAAAAACAAGTATCAGGCATATACCTTGTTGGAGGCCAGAGGTGGGCAAGTACAGGGGGGTACGTGCCATTTTCCCAGCTCCAGGCACCCTCTGAGGTCCACACACACCCCTCTGCATTAAATCAGAAGTGAATGGAAGGTCACTTTTAGTTTTGTTTTAAATCTGCACCCCTACCCCATTATCCAGTAAAGCTGTGAGGGGCATGCCATTTTAGAGGACGTTATTTACCTCCCAAGAAAAATGAGAATGGGGAAAAGAGCTCTGAGGGGTTCCAGGGCCTGCAAAAACAGCCTTAGGGCCACACACAGCTCATAGGTAGGGTTGCCATAAGTCTGGACCTCCAAACCGGGACGAATGTAGGACAAATGTAGGACAAAATTTTCACATGGAGGGCACATTTTTTAAAAATGGAGGACACACGGAAAAAATTGATGGTTTTAAAAAAATGTTAATATAAATACATGTTTCTTAGGCATGATCAAAATGGAGGACATTTGGGCATTATTCCTAGACAGATGGCAGAAATGTACTTTCCCTTTCTGGCCACCCCCCCTCCCCCCCTTCCAAACAGCACATTTGGGCATTGAACATGGCTTTACTTAACATGGCCTCTTGCATATTTCAGAGGCTTATTCCATAACCAAACTCTTTGGGTTTCACACTGAATATGTCAAGGTGGTTTAACAAGAAGTGGGTTTGCCCTTGGTTTCAACTGTACTTCTCAGAAGTGTGTACTTGGTCAAGGGACTTTGGTTTTTTTTCACTGCGCACGAGTTTGTAAAAATCAGAGCAACTTACATTGGTCGTGCCTCAGAAGCTGGCTCATTTCATCATCACTATCCTCTTCCTCCTCCTCCTCTTCTTCCTCCTTGTCCTTCCTCCCTCCTTCCTTCCTCCCCTTTCCTCCTTCCTTCCTTCCTCCCTCCTTCCTTCCTTCCTCCCTCCTCCTCCTCCTCCCTTCCTTCTTCCCTCCTTCCTCCATCCTCCCCTTTCCTCCTTCCTCCTTCTTTCCTCCCTCCTTCCTTCCTCCCTCCTCCTCCTCTTCCCTTCCTTCTTCCCTCCTTCCTCCCCCTTCCTCCTCCCTCCTTCTTTCCTCCCTCCTTCCTTCCTCCCTGCTCCTCCTCCCTTCCTTCTTCCCTCCTTCCTCCCCCTTCCTCCTTCCTCCTTTTTTCCTCCCTCCTCCCTCCTTCCTTCCTCCCTCCTCCTCCTCCTCCTCCCTTCCTTCCTTCCTCCTCCTCCTCTGCCTCCCAGCCCAGGTCCAAGCGGAGGAGGAGGTGGGTGGCTGCCTTGGTGCGCTCCCCCCCCCGCCCGCGCGCCAAGGCAGGAGGCAAGCAGCCACCCACCTCCGCCTCAGCCTCCTCCTCTGCCTCCGCCTCCCGGGCCCAAGGAAGTGCCCAACGCGGAGGCGCGCCAGGCGGAGGAGGCAGTGGGTGGCTGCCTGCCAGTGCGTGCTGCCTTGGCGCGCGCGCACACAGGGAGCACCAAGCCAGGCAGGCACCTCTGCCTCCTCCTCCTCCGCTTGGCGCAGCCTGCAACGGAGGAGGAGGAGGAGGTGCGCCTCCTGCGCACGTCCGCGCCACTCTCCCCACCTCCCCGCCACCCTCTCCCGCCTCCCCCTGCGCACCACCTCCTCCTTCGCTTCCTCCACACGGCTGCACGGCCTGGAACGGAGGAGGAGGAGGTGGTGGGTGGCGCGGCCACGCGGGGAGGCACGGGAAGGTGGGTTGGCGCCAGGCGGGCCCCGAACCGGGGGCTGGGGGCCAAACCGGACCGGGACTGGGAGGGGCCCCCCAAAAGCGGGTTTGTCACGGGGGCCGCCGGGTTATGGCATCCCTACTCATAGGTCACTTGATTACAGACACTATTTTAGGCAACATTTATGTTTTTATGAAATGGGAAGTGGTCTTTCAGTCATCTCTCCTGGTGAATTTCCACAGCATGTGTTGGGGTCAGGCTGGGAGTGAAGTAAAGCCCATGGCAGGCTGGAGGAAGAAGGAAGTTGGTCTCTTCCAACTCTATGATTCTCTTACTCTATGAAAGGATTCCTGATCCCACAAATGTTGTACTTGTTAGGCCTGACTCATCCAAAATGCATGGGGCCAGAAGTGTTTGGGATTTTGGATTTTTTAGGATTTTGGAATATTTGCATATTCATAATGAGATATTTTGGAGGTGGAACCCAAGTCTAAACAGGGAATTTTTATGTTATGCACCTTATAAACACAGCCTGAACGTAACTTTATATGTAATATTTTTAATAATCTTGGGCATGAAACAAGGTTTGTGTGCACTGGATCATCAGAAAACAACCCATATGGACTATTTTGGATTTTTGATGTTTTTGGATTTTGGAATTCTGAATAAGGGAGACTCAACCTCTACAACATTGCTCTGAAAACTACTTTACCACTGATGAAGTGGCTGAAGCATCCAGGACCTCTAAATCCAGAATCCTTTCTGTTAGACCCATCCTAGGGATATGTGCCTTCAAGTTGCCTGTTGACTTCATTGAATGCTTAGCTAAGGCCAGTGCCAAAATTGGCATGAGTTGGTAAAGGTGTGTGCATGCATGCAAACACTGTGTGTGTGTGTGTGTGTGTGTGTGTTATGTGCCTTCAAATCATTTCCCACTTATGATGACCCTAAGGCAAAACTATCATGGGGTTTTCTTGGCAATTTTCTTCAGTGGGGGCTTTGCCATTGCCATTGTCTGAGGCTGAGAGGGTTGACTTGCCCAAAGTCACCCACTGAGTTTCATGGCCAAACAGAGATTCAAGCCTTGATCTCCAGAGACATAGTCCAACACTCAAACCACTACACCATTGCCAGCAAACACTGGGGCATGGGAAAATATTATGGAGAGTGCATGGACTGCTTCCACACATTATTTAGATCAGCCATTAATGGAATTTTATGACAGATGGGTAGCAGAAGCTTTCCATACAACCTCATCTTCCTATTGCAACCCTTCTGTGTCTTCCCACTTTTCCAGTTTTCACTGCTGAAAAGACAGCATAGGTGCATTTTAATGGGCAGCGCTTGGTGCTCTTTTCTGGAAACTGTCCCAGTGCTGAGTAACAAAGGACACACTGGACCAGTTCAAAATGACGCAGAAACTTTGTGCAGCATCAGAGACATAATGCATCACAGCACAAGAAAGACATTCTCAGAACACCACTGGATCAAAGCCTAGACCTTTAGTCACTCCAGTGGTTAATATTATTGGTAGTGAACACAGCTGCACACTCACTCTCTTGGTGCCATTCAGTTATTTTCTATAGCACAACATTACTTTGATGTATAATTAAAGCAAGTTGAGAGTTGCACATGATCCACTTTACTGTTTTAATGAAGTATCATCTAGACCCAAGCCCTGCTGATTCAACTAGAACCTGCATCTACCTTTCTCTTCCTGGGATACTTTTGGGAGGGAAAAAAAGCTCCTGTGATTTATTGTCTAGCCAAAAATGCAATGTGGGTTGTACTGAGGATGTACTCAGTAATAAATGGAACTCAGTTTTTCAGGCCCTATACTGTATTAACAAATATCTATAAAGGTACACAAATCAGCACAAAATGGGAAAAATTACTTACATGTTGTACATGTTGGTTTATGCTCACATCTATCCAGTTTTATTATTTTCTTTAAATATACCACTTGCTGCTTAAAAATTCTAAAGCCCTTTATAATAAATTATAAATTAACAGAATATTGTGAGACACAACAGTATTAGAACTTTCAACATTCCATGAAACAAACTGAAAGGGAAAAGGCTCCTCTTAATCAATTAATAGTTGGAAAATGCCAGGTTATTTTATTGAATCATTTCCTGTATTGCTATGTATTTTATATGTATTATCCTACTAGAGAGGCAGGCTAACTCCAACAGGCCTCCCTGGAAGAAGATTAACCATCCATTAAGAAGCCAAGCCCTCCCTCCAGTCCATCTGCCTTGGTCCAGGCCTCGGAGGTAGAGAAGAACTGCTGGCCCTCATCCCCTTCCCCTCCACCACTCCCTTCTCCTTTTGTGTCGTGTCTTTTTAGATTGTAAGCCTGAGGGCAGGGAACCGTCCAATTAAAAAGAGTGTATGTACAGTGCTGTGTAAATTTACAGCGCTTTATAAATAATAGTTAATAATAATAATAATAATAATAACAACAACAACAACAGGAAAAGGGGAAGACTGTACCACAGGCAGGTAGACTCAACCAGGGAGGACACAGCCCTGGGCCTACAGGACCTGAGCAGGTTGTTGAGGACAGGGCAAGGTTGTGATGATTCAAAGTCAACTTGAAGGCAGTTAAAAGCATGTGACTGATCCTTGTTTATTTATTTATGGAATTTATATCCTGTCTTTCTGCCAAACAATAGCATTCAAGTTGGCTAACAAGAATAAAATTCAAATAACACAAAATACAATTAAAATTTGGAAAGAAACCCACTACACAATTACGCATACAATTAACAGCATTCAAAAACAGTTTAAACCCTTCAGAAACAGCCTAGCTTAATTATTTTTGTTTATTTATTTATTTTCATTTTTATGCTGCCTTTCTCCCAAAAAGGGACCCAAGGCCTGCCAGAGAAGAGCCAGCATGATGTAGTGATTTGAGGCTGTACCAGGACTCTGGGAGATCAGAGTTCAAAATTCCTGCACAGCCATGGAAACCCACTGGGTGACCTTGGGCAAGTCTCTCAACCTCAAACGAAGGCAACAGCAAACCTGATCTGAGCAAATCTGGGAGAGAAAACTCTATGATAGGTTCATCTTACGTTGCCATAAATTGGAAGTAACTTAAAAGCATACTACAATAACAACTGTCTAAATAAAATAGTATTTTGCCTGCCAGTGCAAAAACGACAGAGAGGGAATTTGACCTCTCTCGGAAGGAAGTTCCTCAGCCTGGGTCTGATGAGGCCCTTTCTCATATCTCCACTAAACTTGCCTTAGGCGGGATACATACCGCCATTTAGTACGTATAGAATACGTACTAGGGTTAGGAAGGGGCGGTGCTTCTGCACCCCCCTAACCCTAGTACGTATCCTATACGTACAAGATGGCGGCGCCCCTTCCACATGGGCACCGCCATCTTGACGTATTGGACGCTGAGCGTCTGTACGTGTCGCGGGCGTTGTGACATAGCGAGTGCGCCCCTGGTGCCTTGCTACGTCGCAAACGCGACTCAAGAAGAAGCTCCATTTTGGAGCTTCTTTTTCGCTCCGCGCGGGAGTCGCACCATATGGAGGCTCCGGCTCCCCCGCGGACTAACCGGCGGCGGCAGACCGCCGCAAAGCGGCGGTTTGTATCCCGCCTAAGAGAGTTATGGGACCTAGCAAATGGCCTTCCCTGAAGATTTTACAATCTGGAAAGCCCAGTAGGGAAGAATATTTCAAATGGTTACAAATGCACATTTTATTATTTTTACTTCTAAAATATCTTTTCAGACAATAAAATGCTGCTATTCTGCAGTAAATTTCATAGAATCTAGAACTGGAAGATATCACAAGGGCCATCCAGCCTAACCCCCAGTCCAACGTTAAATGTTTGTTTAACATTAGGGCAGCAGAAATGCCCAGTTTTATTCTTGGGTCCATGGCTGAAGTAAGTTTAAGTATGAAACTACAAGTTCACTGAGGAACCTTTCCTTTCCTTTTTTGAAATGAAGATTGGCAAATGGTTTTAGTTTTGTTTGATGATATGATATATCATCAGCACTGTTTAAATTTAAAATTCAGGCTAAAACACAGAGTGGATTCACTGCTCCATTGACACCAAAGTCCCCAGGCATCACTTACTGCGAGTCCTAGAATGCCCCAGCCACACAGTCTCTGCCCTTGCCAGTTGGGAAGTTCTGAGGGCTATATCCCCAAAAGGTAACTTTTCCAAGTTTTGCCTAGAAAGTCTGCAGGAATGGGCATCACCATTCAGTTCAAAGAAAGGAACAGCAGCAACAGCAGCATACATACAAAGGAATGCACATTCTGAGATGCAGTCTTCTTTGTTCATGTAGCAACTGACTAGCACATTGCACAGGGAGTGGGAATATGTGACTCTCCATACACTGATGGAGTATGACTCTCAGAAGTTCTCCCTAGTGAATGTGAGGGCTAGTGTTAATAGGCAATATAGTCAAACAATATCTGGAGAGCCACACACTCCAAATTCCTGACTCAGATGCTTCTGGATTAGGACAAAGACCTTGCCTGCTATGAAAATTAATACTCATGTTGAAAAGTCTGGACTGTGTCATGTCTTGAACCATCTATGAATCATTGCCAATCTTGCTTCACTTTTCTGTTACTACATATGCCCAAAATGAAGCAGATATTCATGTGGCTGTTTGAAGACTACATTTTACATGGTAATGCTGCATACAGAAGCTTTTTAAAGCCATTAATGGAGATAATGTTTTCAGCTCTACACTTGATACCTACATTTGTCACACAAATAAAACCATATGCCTTGATATGAAGATGATACTGCCGCATGACTTAATTAACAAAAATATACTGTAGTATGCCAACAGGCTGCCAGTTTACATATCATTGCCTCAAGATGTGTGGGTAAATGATGAATCGTTCTTTGATTAGTAGCTTAGTCATAGCTCAGGTTGGAAAGTTCACACACCAAATGATAATACAAGATATTGTATTGCCCTCATCAGCATCGATGTCAACTGCACATTTTATCATAACTAATGGATTTTGGTTGTACCTCAAAATCTACAAATGCGAGGGTAGGGACTCCTTGTCACAAGAAGTATTTAAGCTGCTTTAGCTGCCTTTCAGTGTAAGACTCCTCAGGAAGACTTCTGTGTTTTTGATTTTTCTTGCAGCCACAATGCACCATATTCATCTGTAGAAATGACAACACGATGAGTCGCTTCTTTCAAAGCACAAGTAAAATACGCCCTCACAGTATGAACAGTAGTACAGACAAGAAAATACCACACAAACATTCAAGTGGAAAGACGGTAATGAGCACGTGGAAATATTCATGAGTGAGCTGTTGACTTAAATTAGAAAGAAAAAGGAAGGTAAACATTGCTGTGTCCAAACCAACCTGTTGACTTACAATGTGGTGCGTCTACTCAGAGGTAAGCCCAATGGATTATCCTCGAGCTATGTTGTGACTTTTCTTTTTAAAAGTGCCTTCCACACTTACCTGGGAGTAGGCCCATGACATTTAATGGCAGTTAACTCTAACTAGACTAAATGGTAGTAGCTTCTGAACAGACTGAACAGACTGTGATCTGTCTAGATGTATTGCGCTGGTATAATTATGCTGCCAGAGATAATGGTGGCAGGAGGAGAAATGCGGTGGGCACAATAGTCAAGAAAGAATGCAGATATTATCTGCCTTTCCTTGCCAAGACTGTGCCTCTCTGGAAAGAACTGCAACATCAAACATAGTCCACCAGTAGGACTCCAACCATGGATGGGAACATTTAGTAAGAAAGGAATGCTAATCCTACTTGAGCTCTCAATATTCTGTACCATTTTTGAGTATTTTATAACATTATACCACAACCATCATCACTACTAAAAGGGCCCTGCTGTCTGGGGATGATAGATGTTGTGATCCAGCATACCTGGAAGGCACTAAGCTGGGCAATGTGGCTGCTCCATTATTATCAAGCAAAACAATACATATTATGCCATCAGGAACAAGTTTGGTTCCACTGAAGAAATATATTGTCCTAGGACTAGGACTGGGGAGATCCAGGTACAAATCTCCACTCAGACACTTAAGTTGCCTACTAAAACTTGCTTACTTACTTTTTGTGCCACAATAATAGGATTTTGCACCTTTGTGGCATTGCGTATCTTGTGTACATCAAATAGTAAAAATACTAGTTATATAAATTTCAATCCCAAATGGTTATACAACCAATTTTGGAAAAGTCAAAGGGGTGGTTGGATAATTCTACAAGGCACTGTATCTAAAAGGGCTGCTATGACGATAAAATGTGACAAGAGTAGAATTAGACAAATAACTGGGGTGACTGAAGGTCTAGTCTTCAATTTAGTGGTGTTCTGAGGATGTCTTTCTTGTGCTGGTGAAAATATGCCATCCTTTCCTGTAGGGAACTGGTAAAATGGGAACTTGGGACGTCACTGTAGTGGCAACGTCCCTGACTCTACTAGGTGGCCTGCTTGGAAAAAGTATGCAGTGTGTCTGTTTGCACAGAGCCACCTCAGTCACTGCACTTCACTTGGGCTAGTGCAAAGCTTAGAAATAACCAGTGGAAGCCTGTGTGTGCATTATGTACTGCATAGTGCCACAACTACAGCACTACCTAGTAAATTCCAGCTAGACTCTACCAGACCTCACTTACCAATAAACAACTGCTGGGATCAACAAGGCTTTGTTCCTCAGCCAGTTGAGAAGTGGCTGCCTGATGTTTCCAGCTCCTCCAGTGAGTGATCTCTAACATGACAGACAAAAAAAGACCCCTGTTGCAAATCCTCCTCACACTGGAGATTTCATGGGGGTATGGGGGGACATCAAACAGCTACTTCTCAATCAACAAAGGTATGGACTCCCACTGATCCCAGTAGTTGCTTACTGGTAAGTGGGGTTTGGAGGATTTTCACAGTCCCCACGTAGCCCCCAAACTGGGGGATACATAGGGATCACAAATATATACCAGTTATGAATATGTAGCAGTAGGTTACATACTGTATTCATAACTGCCCAACAGGATTCAAGCCAATTACTTTTCCAATTACATTTCCCAAAATATCCCAGCCATTAGTCATGCTGACTGAGGGATTCTGGGAGTTGTGGTCCAAAAAGTAACTCTTGTGAGTTCTGGGCATGTGTGTTCACATGCATGCATACACACAGAAACAGACACACTCCCTTCTGTCATAATGAAGGACACTTTAATTTCCATTAAATGTTGGAACTCATGATATTTTGGTTGACGTCAGACACTATTTAGATATAATCAATATAAGTGGGAACTCATTTTCTGGCAACCATCCTGCAGACAAAAGCTTAGCCCTTCCCTTATTTACTGAACCTTCAAAAAACCCCAAACATTTCAAACTGCAGAAGTTCAAAGCCAACAGAAGTTCAAAGCCACCGCCCCCAAGATCCTGAGAGTGGAGCCACAAATGGCAAAGCCAATAAGGAAATGCCAAGGATAGTTTCAGCACTGTGGAAGCCAATCTGAATTCTTATGTGTTCTATGGATTCATTGGTTCATGCTCTCAACAGAGGATCCATTCAGGGCCTGGCTGTGTTTTCAGCTCCCGTTGAACAGTCTGGTTATTGACTGCATGCAAATCTATCTGAAACAAAAGGAGCTCATACAGAAGATGTATTCCAGTTCTTTGGAATGCATCCATTCTTTGAAGTGCTAAATGGCCAATCCATGGAGACAAAAAACAATTAATAGGGGAAGCTGATCCAGCATAGCAGCAGATAATAATCTTAAAACAACAGGGTTAACTGGTCCTAGTAAGTCTATCTCTAAAAGATTTAGAAGTGTCTTGGTGGTGTGTGTGTGTGTGTGTGTGTGTGTGTATGGATCAAATTATGTGTCTCTCTCCCACTCCAGACTGTAACAAGAATGCGTATGTTGGAATATGTACTTTATTATCCTGAGCCAACCTGGCTCTGTTGGATAGGGATGGTGGGAGTCCAACACATTGGGATCCCATCCCAGGGGAAAAGGCAAGGTATACATATAACTACTGCTACTACTGTTACTATTTTGAGAGGGATGGTGGTGAGTAGGCTGGACCTGAATTTCCAGCTTCTGTTATTTTCATCTTGGACATTCAGGAGAAAGGGATACAAACCTCTTAGAAAATGGCAATAGTTGCCATTATGGAGGAAGGAAGCCCTCATATCAGTTCAGAAAGTTACTGAGCAGTTGTACCTAAGAGGGCTCAAGAAATTAGCACTGCATAACATCCTCTTTTCTATATAGTAATTCCAAATAGAAGAGCCCAGGTCTAGACAGTCTGATCTGAGAAAGTGTAAAACTACCAAAATCACCTCAGGCATCAAGGGAGTTGAAGTCCAACAAAGTAACTTTTCTAAGCTGTGACATACTTATGGTAGAACCTAAGGCAACCCAAGGGTTCATGTGTATCAATGTGCAGTTCAGCTGCCATGAGTATGGGCTGTAGTGTGCACAGTGAATCTTTGATAACCTCTGGGGTTTGGTTCCCACTTTGTTAAAATAACAGCAGTCTATTCCCTCAATTCAGACTATGACTTTGATTTGAGAGAAGCAAGGAAGGGGCAACTAACCAATTACTTCAGTGATACATTGATCCTGAAGCTGTCATTAGCTGTTCAGGATCTCAGTCCAAATGGTCTTCAAAGTGACTGTCATCCTTCCACTAAGGCTAGGATTCTCATGGCTAACCACAGCTTCAGAAGGGGCAAGGGGTCTAGTGCTGATGAACTGACAGAAAGGGTGAGAATTTCTGCCCTTCGGTCTTTTGAGAAAGCTTTTTGTATTAAAGGATTCTGGGTGTTGCAGTCACAGAACACACACATACACATGGATGTGAAATCTCGGTCTTGTTCTCGTAGCATTTTCAGAATCCGACCAATACTCTTGATCCATACCAGTTTCCATGTCAAAAAGCGCATATTTTATGCACTTTCCTTCCAAAATGCACATGGTTTTTAGCACTTTCCCATTCATTAAAGCATAAATGTGCACACTTTTTTTAAAAGGAAATCTGCATTTTTGGTCATGCACATTTCTGAAATATACATGGTTTGCGCACAAGATGGCCTCTGTTCCAGTTGCCAGTCATGGAAGGCATGAGGTGGGTCTTTCCATACAGAAAAATATGAATTCAAGAAATTGATTTCTTTTTTGTTCCCACACTTCCATCTTATCTGACTCTGACTTTTTGAAATTTCTTAGCTATCACGGCATTAAATTTCCAAAATATTGCTACCCTGAACAAATTATGTGCCTGATTTTGGAAAGGTTACCTTTCCTCTCAGAGGAATTCCAAGCTCTAAACTCAGAGACACATTCGCGAGAAGCTGGACATTCATGTAAACTCCACCTGGAAAGTAAGAAAACAACACTGGCATTTTCACCCTATCAGTGGTTAAACAGAAAGGCAAAAATTCCATTGGACAAGCCTTTGGGTGAATCACTGTTAATAGCTCTTTAGATCCAAGTTGTGGCTTTTGTAGGAGAGCTTGGAAAAGTTACTTTTTTGAACTACCTTCTAGGATCTCCCCCTAAGCATGGCCAGTTGCCCATCCAAAATCTTAGCTTTTCTGAGTTTTGTTTTATAATATCTGAGATGTCTGCCTGTGAATCTTTGGCGCGTTACAGACCGCCCCTTTGAGGTGGCCTGTAGGTGCTGCTTTCCCCGGTGTATCGGGGCCTCAGCTGTCAGACCGGCAGCCTCCGAGGCCCCAATCCGCTGCTTTCCAGGCTGCAGGGAAGCGGCAAAAGGCCGCTTCCCCGCAGCCTGGAAAGGGGTGTCCTTGGGGCTTCAAGCCCCAAGGACACCCCGTGGCGGCGGGGAGGAGGAGAAAGGGGCCGCTTGGCCCCTTTCCCCCTTGCGTCGCTGGGCACAGCCATCTAAAGGCTGTGCCCAGCGACACAAACCGGGAAGGAGCTCCAAAACCGAGCTCCTTCCTGCTCCGTGGAAAGGGCGCATTAAGCGCCCTTGTGCGGAGCGACAACGTCACATCCGCGCCACCCCGTATAGAGGCGGCGCGGTCGTGACGTCGTCATGGCGGCCCCCATGTGGAAGGGGCACCACCATTTTGTACAGACTCAGTCCGTACTAGGGTTAGGGGCATCCAAAAGTGATGCCCCTTTTTAACCCTAGTACGGACTGAGTCCGTACTTAAAGGCCCGTCTGTAACAGGCCCATGTGAATCTTTACATTCTTCTTTGAAGCTCTGAAAAATAATGTTTGGGGAAATAAAAATGAGACCAATGGACCTCAGCAACTAGAAATAAAGGACACCTTTATCTTTTTGCTTAAAAGCATAGTGTGTGTCATTTTGTTCCAGACGACATGGTGACAGCTTTAAAAAAAAAAAAAGAAAAGTAGGGGTAATGCAACACTGTTTTCAGAAACACAAAACGTTCCAGACCACATAATAAGAATTTTTTAAAAGCCCAAACTTCACAAGGAAAATGTATGAATACTTTTCTTGTGATATTTGTAGTAATTTGTATCTTCTGAACAACTTTATCATTTCTTTCCCTGCAGTGAACACAGAAGGAGTCATTGCCTAGCATCTGAGGGAGAGAGAGAGCAAAATGTAATTATACCCTCCTTGTCTTGTCATTTGTTTCTGTTTTGACCTTGGCCAAGATATAGTACATAAGAAAATGAATGCCTACGCTGTCAAAACTTTCTCATACACTGAATCAAATAGTTCCTTTGTTGTGAGGTCAAGGGAAAATGTGTCTTAAGTATTTACAAGGCTCAGTAAGCTCACTGGAATTTGGGTCTAGTCCAGCAACATCTACTCATGCTAAGTCTGCCCTTATGGAGTAGGGGTCTCTTTCATTATGAAGGAGCACCACTGAGCCATGTTGGACCTCTGATCATCCAATTGGTTTGACTGCAAGCCCTTCATAAAGTAATAAAATGACACTCTAACTTTGTTCGAGTTCATTGATGAGGTGTGTTGTTCTTCTTTTGTGCTTTCAAGTCCTCTCAGACTTATGGTGACCTGAAGGTAAACCTATAACAGGGTTTTCTTGGCAAAATTTGTTTAGAGGGGTTTTGCCATTGTCGTTTTCTTAGGCTGAGAGAGTATGACTTGCCCTAGGCCACCACAGAACCAGTAGGTATCCATGTCCCATGAGGATTTGAACACTGGTCTCCCAGGGTTTAGTCCAAATCTGGAACCACTACATCACACTGCATCCTATATTACTTGTGTGTGTATATGTACCTTCAAGTCACCTGTCAGCTTATGAATTTCATAAGGTTTTCTAACACAAGGAACCCTTAGAGATGATTTTTCTAGTTTCTTCCTCCAAAATATAGCCTACAACACCTGCTATTTGTTTGCAGCCTTCCATCCAACTGCAAACCAGGGCTGATCCTGCTTAGTGTTCAAAATCAGATGGGATCTGGTGCCTTTAGGGTATTTAGGCCAGTTCATATTAATTGGATGTTTATTTTTAATTTATATTCCTCTTTGTATCAAGCAATATAGCCAGCTCCTTGCAGAAGCATTCTATTACTTTTATATCACAACTTTTCTCCGTGGACCTCATGATGGCATATACGCCTCCCCTTTGCCCCAGTTTATCTTCACAATAGTCCTGTAAAATACGAAAGGGTAGCCCAAGGCCACCCAGTAAGTTTCACATGTGGAAATCTGAGAAACTGTTGCAAGTGCCACCATAAAAATGGCCAACATAAAGGCACAGCCAGTCATAAAGGACTTGCCCAAGTTGGCTAGAGAGGTTAGGATCAAGCCACAAACATCACCATCAGCCATTTTTACAGAGGCTAAACTGCAGAGACTGAAAGACAAGCAAGAAAATGCAGAGATTGAATCTTTCTACTTACCGATTTCAGCAGCTTATTCCAGCTGCTGGAATCCCACTTGTAAAAGAAGTGTCTACCACCACCATTGGACAAAAAACAATTTAAAAAAATCACATGGCGGCATGATGCTTTTCTATAAAATACTGCTTCAGGGTCTAGCCTCATAAAGCAGAAAGTAAGTCCCAAGTGATGTCCTAGGCCTGGAGCATTACTTTGAGCAAAAATGGCAGCAGGTGCAGCCTATTGAGGGTCAGGAAGACCCAGAAATGGCCATCTCACCCTTATGGTGTGCCTATTCCACTCTCCACACAATTTTTGATCTGATTCCAAAAAGCATGTCAATGACTTGAGAACTGCTTTTGCATATTTAAGGAAGAGCCAAATAGACATTGATGCCTCCTCTTCATGTTCTTATGAACACCTCACATTGTGGCATCAATATTTTTCCTTTGACAGTACTCTGAATGGACCAGTACTCTGAATGATTTTGCATTTTATATAAGGGACACCATTTTGCTCTGCCATTGTATTTAATGGGACTTGAGCATCCATGGATTTTGTTATTCACAGGGGATCCTGGAACCAAACCTGAGCGGATAACAAGGTCGCACTGTATTTTCCTTCTTTCTGTATAATGACACTTTGGGTGAAGTTTTTTTTAAAAAAAGCTGGTTCCCAACATATCTCGTAGATTGTTTGATATAGTATGTTGTGGATTATGGTTCTTTTGTTGTATAAATGTTTTATAAGATTTTATATATTTTGAAAATACTAATAAACACACATACACTCACACACTTTTTTAAAAAAGCTGTTTCTCAAGTGTAAAGTACTCTGCACAGAGGGTCAAAAATGACTGAAATCAAAAGTTGGCAACCCTAATTTGACAGATATAAGCACAATGTATTTTGGGGGCAGGAGAACTGTGCAACATCCAAAGTCTACCCCTCACCATGGGTTCTGTGAGAGTTGGAACTATGGCCATGAATACAAAGAAGAGACTTTACACAATAGATGTTTGTATCAAAACATTCAACAGTGTATTGATAAACTATCCCTTCAGAGAATTCCTTCACTCTAGTTTGCCTGCCTTTGTATCTTACAAATGGATGAGAAGCATTTAATCACCTACTGGGTGCAGACATTAAATTTGTGGTAAAATTATTTCTACCCATAAAAAGATGGACAGGCAGAGTTTGGAAGCAACTAGTTATTTGCAATTAATTCACGTATTCAATAATTGTAAGTATAGTTGTAACTCAACAAGGAATCATGTTGTTGGCTTCATAAAATGGTGGACAAAGAATGGTACCAGTCCTGTCTCCATCCAAGAGAGTGGGGAAAGAGTGTATTTTTTTACCATAGAAAAGCAACTTGTATCACTCAGATATGCTTTAAAAAACACACACACACCAAAAAAACAACTATTCCTACTTACACATAAATTGGTGTGCAATCCAAATTGATTGATTGATTCAACAGCAGAGTATGGTTCCCACTACATTTGCCCCATCACATTTTTCCCCATTACATTTGCCACGATTGCATATTTTCCCTCCAAAATAATCCACTTGTGGTTCCCATTCACAAATGAATCGATCCACACTTGCGCAGATTCGATTTATTGAAAAAGAAGCGGGAAAAAACAGTGGGGAAAAGATGCGGGACCTTGAAATTATAACAGAAAAAGTAAATTTTGCAGTTCTGTTTTCAGAGTGGATATCCATTCAAACATATATCATCACAAGGAATGGATGAGGAGGAGAATTACACATGCAATGTTATGCTGAAACTTGTCCTCAGTCATATTTCACCTCGCTTTAGGAGCAAGTAATGTGTTATTCATGCATAACCAAGTTTTGTATATATACTGTTAAAAACAGACACTCTTGAGGCAGCAGAGAAAGAAGGAACAGCATGTAATTTTTGGCTGACACCAAAGGGTGAGTTACACTACAGAGTCTACAGGGTGCGGTTCATGTTCTCTACTGCCTGTAAATGCAGAGTGTTTTCCTTTTTAAAAAAGAATCTCTTCATTGACCTGCTTCTCAGGGAGCAAACAGACACAGATTTCTGAGTATAGTTATGTTCCCTAAAGATGATCACCAAGAGGGGAGGAAATATTAAAAATGCTTTCTGTATCCTTATTCCAAAACCAAGTTGATATCTCAGAATTCCAAACTGATATATGATAAATCAAATACGTGTGTGTGTGTGTGTGTGTGTGTGTGTGTGTGTACACACGTATGCCTTCAAGACATTAGTCAACATTTTATTTATGTATTTATTTATTTGTTGTTGTTGTTGTGTGCCTTCAAGTCATTTTTGATTTATGGTGACCCTAAGGCAAACCTATCATAAGACTTTATCACGCAGGGGAAAATTGGTAGTTTAAAAGGTGATTATCCCATGAAAATTGTGCAATTGTGATTAAAATGTGATTAACATTTTCACATACAGCGTGATAAAAGAGCCATTATCCCGGGAATAACCAAACAATAAACAGCAGCAAATCATTCACAGGATTTTCCCATGAATGATTTGTTGCTGTTAATTGCCTGGTTATTCCCGGGACGATGGCTCTTTAATCGCTTTTCATCATGACGTCACATGAAAACTGTTTATCACGATTGCACGATTTTGGCACTTTGTGATGTCGTGTTAAAATCTTAATCACAAATGGGATAATCACCGTTTATATTTCCAATTGTCCCCATGTGATGAAGTCCATACAGTTTTCTTGGCAAATTTCTTCAGAGGGCTGTCCTTTGAGATGGAGAGCATGTGACTTGTTACTGTGTGGGTTTTTATGCTCAAGCAGGGAATCAGGCTTTCAGGGGTCTTGCACAACAAAATAGACTGGTTGTCCCAAAGCTTTCAACATTGTGTGAAGAAGACAAAACAAAATTGGACAGACCCTACTGTTACATGCAGGAGGCTAGGCTGACTGCCTCCTTACTATCTTTCCACCATCCAATTAAGATTTTTCTATTTCACCAGGCCTTTGGGAACTGATAATTTTATATAATGACTTTTCTGTTTTACTTCTGTACTGTATTTATTTTGATCTATGTGTTATATTATTTTATATATTTCAATTCTACTTATATTGTTTTATATAATTTCAATTCTACTGATAGTATAATATTATTTTAATCTTAATGTGTTTTTCATACCCTCCAGCTGTTGATTTGGCAGGACAGCCTCAAGTAATGCTGTCATCCTGCTTTTTCAGCAGCTGTGAAAGTGACCTGGTTTCTCTCTCCTCTTCCCATTTCCCCCTTTCAACTGCTGGTAAGTACCTTCAAGGTGCAAAAGTAGTTTGTACGCAGCAGGGGGAGAGAAGAGTCAAGGAGGAGAAGGCATCTTGTCCTTCTCTGTAGGCTCAGGCAAAAGCAAACTTTGCCAGGAGCCCTGGTGGCGCAGTGGTTAAATGCCTGTACTGCAGCCACTCACTCACAAATCGCAAGGTTGTGAGTTCTAGACCAGCAAAAGGGCTCAAAATCGACTCAGGCTTTCATCCTTCCAAGGTCACTAAAATGAATACCCAGATTGTTGGGGGAAACTAGCTTACACATTGTAAACCGCTGAGGGAGCGCTTAAGCGCACTAAGCGGTATAGAAATATTATTGCTATTGCCGCAGTTCATCTTCATTAATAATTTTTGCCCTTTTGATCACACTCTGATGTCGCTTGGTCACGTGGGTCCCAGTTTTCACCCATGAAACATGTCAGAGAAGAGCAACTGAGATGGTCAGAGGTCTGAAAGCCAAGCCTTATGCAGAATGAATTAGGGAACTGGGTAGATTTAGCTTGGAGAAGATTGAGAGGTGACATGATAGCCTTATTTAAATACCTGAACAGGTGTCATGTAGATAATGGAGCCAGCTTGTTTTCTGCTGCTGCAGAGACTAGAACACTCTGCAGAACATGAACTAATGGATTCAGATTACAAGAGATTCCATCTAAACATTAGAACAGTTTTGTTTGTTTGTTTTTGCTATTAGAGCTGACCAACAGTGGAATAGACTGTGTCGGAGGGTGATGGACTCTGGAGTTCTTCACTCAGAGACTGGATGAAAAATCTTTCAATAGTCCTTTAGCTGTGTGTTCCTACATGGACTAGCTAGCCTTGTGATCCCTTTCAACTCTATGATTCTATGATACTAATGTTGATAACATGGGGACTCAAAGGTTCCCCATTCATAGGACTGCCATACGTTGAAGTCAACTTGTTGGCAATTAAGAACAGTGCAGTTTCAAACTTACAAATAAACTGGGACTTACTTCTAAGACTGATTTATAGAGGTATTCACTGAAAATAGGTTTATTAGGGTGGACATTTTGTGGCCCTCAAGATGTTTTTGGATTCTGGGGTCCAGAATTTCCCACCATTGGCTATGCTAACAAGGCCCACTTAGAGTTGCAGTCTGGCAACTTGTGGAGCAGAACACATTGCTCATCCTTTGTGTTAATGGCCCTTATTGTGGTTCCTTGACTCTGATACTTTGTGGGGGGAGGACAATGTGGTGGTCAAGTATCAGCTGCTTTTAGTTCTGGAATGTTATAGCTTGTAGTAGATGTTTAATATAAACTAGTGTTGTGTAGTGGCTGCAGTGCTGGACTAGGGGGTTATTCACACTGTGAAAATAATCTAGGATGAATCCGAGTTAAACCTCCATTGTTCATAAAAATCCGGAATGCACCCTATTAAGTTTTGAGGTGCTGCCAAAAAATAACCAACTTAATCCAGGATAATCAATATTAGATTTTTCCCTGAATTTTTAAAAAATATTTGCATTACCAGCAATGTGAATAACCAATGTGAACAGACCCAGATTAAATTCTGCATACTTTGAATGGGTCTCAGATACATTTGCCTCGTCGACTTCTTTGGTGACAAAACTCCTCCCAGCTGGCCTTACAAGGAGACCCTCCTCTTCTTCCTGTTTCCCTCCACATCCATTGCTCCAGACTGGCTTTTGGGGACTTCCCGGGAAGAAAGCGGCATTTCCCCTGCTCAGACCCTAGGAAGATGAGCCTAGGACCAACAATGGGGAACCCCCCCACCCCATCTGCCAGCTCTGAACTCAGAGAGATGTGTATTGATGCCATTCAACAGTGTGAATAACAAACCCAGAAAGCATGAATGAGGTTATTTGCATTGTTCTGCTACAAAAGATCTGATATTGAATGAGTCCTAGGACTCCAGGAGACCAGGGTTTGAATCCCTGCTCAGATATGGAGACCTACTGGGTGAGTCACTCTCTTAGACTCAGAGGTAGGCAATGGCAAACCTCCTCTGAATAAACCTTGCCAAGAAAAAAACCTTTCAGGGTTGACTCAAAGGCACATAATAACAAGATGCTTAATACTATACTTTTATTTTGTGTTTAATTTTATGTCCACAAGCCATTTTTCAGACCTTTTTGAGGTGGTAATGTGGAAGCAGGACAAAAGTAATTAAAAAGAAATAAATGAATACCTGAAAGTGGGCAGAAATTACTCTTGACATGTTTAAAAGCCCGTCTTCTTTATTATTTCATTATCTTCCATGGCTGAAGTTTTTCAGTGAAAGCAAATTGGGCCTAAACATTGTCCTGGTCCACATCTAGCTTTGAGTGTCAGACAGCGTTGTACATGACACTTAAGAAGTCAGTTTGCACACGTTCGTGTTCTTTGGCTTGTGGCTCCAGAAGCAAGTGAAGACTTCTGCATGCAAACCCACCCTCTTATACAAGCCACCCAACAATGTCAGTGGTCATGTCACTTGTAGGATTTGCAGCATTGAACATCCAGTCATTTCCAGTTTTGGGGATAAATAACTACATTTGGGGAAGAAATGAGGTTAATGGTAGGCTCATAAAAGGGCAAAATAGGCAGAATTACTCATCATTCACTCTCTCATCAATAGGATTAAATCCATGTACAGTGGCAGACAGTCTTGTCTAGGACTGAATGTGTAAAATAAGGTATAGTGCTAACTTTGTTCTCCACAGAGAAATGCAAGGAGATATTGTGGGTCCCTTTACATATCTGATGGAGGAGCTGCTGGAATGTTAAATACTGTAAACCCTAATCTTACATTCAGCCTAAACAAACCTGTTGAATCAGAGAAACACCAAAGATCTCCCATGACCTGCTTTTTAGCAAACTGAACCCTGGACAGGCACACAGAGCTTATTTTTTGGAAGGGCCATTATCTATAGTGCAAAGCATTATAATGGAGCTTTGCCTTGGCCTGGCAAGCCAGCTCTTTCTGCCAGCCACAGCCTATTATTTCCACTAAGGCAGTCTCACAAAAGGCTGTGCCCACTCGGCTACTTTTACACATCTATTCATAAAAGAGTCATTCGATACATGTGTTAGCAAGGATGGAAGCTGAACTGGCATAGGCCACATTGTTGCACAGAATGTATCGTCTCCCCTCTTTCTCACTCTCTCTCTCTTACACACAGACACACACACGTAACTGAAAGTATTTTGAGCAGTGCTTCTCATCAAGTACTTGTTGCCCACTTTGAGAGACAACTCTTTTGAGAGCTCAGAATTGGACTTGGAAAGGAAAGACGCTGTCTCAATCTTGAGACATCTTGTTCCAAATCAAGAAGTCAGCAAAAAAGCACAGAAGGCAACACCGCTGCACACACCTTGCAGAAGGCATTCTGGGGAACAAACACCACAAGAGCAGACAGTGTGGTAACCATACAGAGCCTCAGGAGTAAATATCAATTCCATGGGACGGAATACTACAACCAAGGCTGCCCTGAGTTGCACTAATTTAAAGGACAGTTTAGGCTTGTATTATCATTAGGTAGAATAAACAGCAGCATTGGGTGGCAGATGTTTGGGGAGCAGGAAGGGGCCAGCCTCCAGCTGATCCTCTTTATTTGACAACAAAGTGGTCTTTGTGCCTGCCATATGCCTCCTAAGCTAGCCCACTGGCCTCAGGCAGGGTTGAGGATGCTGTCCATCACTGGTGGTGAAATGTTGTCATTCCAATCAGCTTATATAGGGCGAAAGGGTACCATCTTGTTTTTTTCTGCTGGCAACCAATTGACTGGAATCCTACAAGCAGCTCCCATATAAATTGGCCAGTTTTTCCTCCATGCAGAACACCCTGTGATAAGAAGCTGTAGCTCAAATGGTAGAGCACATGCTTGCCTGCAGAAGTCCCATGTTCAATCCCTGGTATTTCCAGGCAGGTCTGGAAAAAGTCTTATCAAAACCTAGGATTATCATTTTCAGTGTGTCAACAGCACTGGTTAGAGATGGGCCAAGGATCCCATTCAGTAGAGGTAGTTTGCTATATCCTGACTATCCTAGAAATACAGATTTCCGTGAAGAGGTTTTATGGACAAACTGGCCGGAAGCTACCACTGTACAGAAACTTTGCTGGCATTTCCTACAATTGCTGCAGCAGCTTTTTTTTAAAACAGTGGCTGTGATCACAGAATTCCCAGCTGAGCTCATCTAGCACTCATTCACACCATGTGTTTCTCTATACAGATACATAACTAGGGGTTTTGGATGGAAAGTCAAAGAGAAAACCTGGGCATAGGGAAATTGTACGTGCAATGTACACAGACAGACAGACAGACAATGGGCTAGGAAGAGGTCCATTTCATCCCACATTGGTTTTAAAAGGTTCTATCTGAGACACATTTTCAAAGAAGCCTTGCATCAGACAACAGTGGATGCCGGTGAAGTGGATTCCTTCATTCCGGGATCATTTTCATGTTTTCTGTGCAAGTATTATCATTTTGAGTGCTGCAATAAAGCTTCAGTTGTTGTGTGATCTCAGGTAAACCTATCACTGGGCTTTCTTGACAAGATTTGTTCAGAAGGGTTTGCTTTACCTTCTTCTGGGGTTGAGAGAGTGACTTGCCCAAGGTCACCCAGGCAGCTTCCATGGCTGAGCAGGGATTTGGATGCTGGTCTCCGGCGTTGTAATCTAACATTCAAACCACTGCACCATACTGGCTCTGAATAAAGCATCAGACTGCTGTTTAGAAGATTCTTCACGTTCCTCGTTATGCATGGGAGAAAACCCTGATCGAACCATAAAATTAAAATAATTGGAATTATTATTATTATTATTAAACTTTATTTCTAAAGCGCTGTAATTATACACATGGAATGTGTATTCCATCCCATTCCAAAAGCAGCCTCCGCACTTTTACAATGGGTGTTCTGTTTTATAAGCTTTCAACTTTTCTGCACCTCCTTTGAACATTGGTTTCACAAGTTTGCTTTTACAAAGTATCCTGTTGTATTATAATGTGCTGCTGCCATCCACTGGCAGTAGTGCATTATAATTGTTATATTGTAAGCCTCAGGAAATATATTTACTTAACACGTACTTGAAATTGTATCCTTTGGGGCTTAAAATCATGACCCATTGTGCTGGCAAAAGAGTAAAATAAAAAATGTGAAATGCATAGTGTAACACTGTACTCATGCTAGTTTAATACTGCAGAATTTGTAATATCATGGCAGTGGTATGTTGTTGTGTGCCTTTAAGTCATTTCTGACTTATGGCAACCTTAAGGCGACCCTATCATAGACTTTTCTTGACAAGGTTCACCAGAGGGGGTTTGCCCTTGTCATCCTCTGAGGCTGAGAGAGTGTGACTTGTCCAAGGTCACCCAGCAGGTTTCATGGCTGAGTGGTGAATTTCTTGAAGCAAGTTATTAGAAATGTTGCTTTCACCATCAGTGACCTGGATTAGGTCCATCCTCTGTGGTTCACATGCTCCTTTAATGTTACCTTCTATTTAAGCTGTTTCTATTTGGTAAAAAGACTGAACCACAAACCTTACTGCTTTTATCTCAAGCCATATCCTTACACTGGGTCTTGCTCCTCCCATGCTCTTGTTAGGCAGATCTTAGTTTCAATCAATCCTTTCCTCCATCCTAAGTGCTGAGGCTACCCCACCCATGAAGGAATAGCAAGCTTCAATCAGGCTTCAACCAGAAGACTTACAAAAAGAACTTGGATCTGAATAAGGTGCACTATGGTTTGAAACATAAAATGGTGCTTTATACTGCAGGGGACAGATGAAATTGGACAAAGTAATCCAGAGGTTTCTGAAGGAAGTCTATTGTGCAGTCTTCCCTCAGTGTCCTGCAAACCCAAATGTCAAAGTAGGTCTGCTCCCAGCAATGGGCACAATGGAGGCGTACTTCCACTGAGTGCTATTATTGTTGCCTACAGTTCTGCTTATTAGCATAAGGTGGAGATCCTTTATTGAATCCCGAGTAATGCTGCTACCAAGGCTATGGTATAAAATTCCAGTTGGATCTGAAAGATCTGAAATATGAACGGGACTGAGACCCAGATTTAAAGATCTTTTCCTCTTTTGTAGGCATAGAAAATAAAGGTGTCCCCCCCCCCCCATATATTTGGTCTCAACTGACACTGTCTAAAACTTCACAGAATAACTTAGAGGCTGAACAGACTGCCCCCAAGGGGCAACCTGCAGCTGCCGCTTTCTACACGTTGTGGTCCTGATCTGGCCATAGCTGGTGGCATCATCTGGATGCAGCGCCAGAGGAGCACATGTGGTTGAGTGCACGTGATGGCAGAGTTAGGGCAGCGTTGGAGTGTGCATCGTGTGGATGCCATGCCCCTACTCTGCCCTGAGGCTGTTGTTTATTGGTCTGTTGAGGATGTCAGAACCCTTAAAAGAAACAGGTTGCAAGATTGGCCTTGGATTTAGAATCCTCATTCCAACTTTTTATCTGAAACTGGCATCTGGTTGCAACAGCAGCAGCTATGGCATGGGAAGCAAACTGAAATGAATCAAGACTGGCATCTGTCATGAAGGCCAAAGCTTTGGCCAATTTGTCTAATCCAGGTCTCTTTCCATGGAATCAGGGGTAATAAATCCTTCATCTAATAGCAGTTCTAGCCATTAAGGAGGTCACTGAAGCCACTCAAATCACAACTGCAGCTGCTTCATGGGATCTGGGCAAAAAGTCTTCCAATTTTTTATTCTCAGCATTTTGGGGGGTATAATCCTTATCCCTAGGGAAAGGAGTTCCCAAAAGTAACCTCACCACCAAAGCATCGATAAGAGGGATTTTAAACTGCTCTATAAGATCAGGTAATAGAGAATAAAAATATTTAGTATAATCTGATACAGATTTGGCAAAACCTGGGTGAGACCATTCTCCCTCCATTGCATCTGC
The DNA here is from genome assembly GCA_023333645.1 of Sceloporus occidentalis. Taxonomy (NCBI): domain Eukaryota; kingdom Metazoa; phylum Chordata; class Lepidosauria; order Squamata; family Phrynosomatidae; genus Sceloporus; species Sceloporus occidentalis. The sequence continues at coordinate 141,674,604 of JALMGF010000006.1, forward strand.
AATAATCTCAGGAAACAGTGCAACAAAACCCTGTTATCTGACTTACTCTTTTGACACTCTCAAATTAAGGACCATTCTATTAATCTTACAAGGAGTCCACTCTTTTGTTAGTTCTTCTTGCCTAGAGAGGCTTGCTTGGGATTAACCACGCATGCATGCACATGAGAGATTTTGCATGTGGCATGTGCATGGAGGTTCATGGACAGTCCCAGACAAGGCACTGTTAATTCCCTGATGTTCCCTGCTTTGGCTCTGCTTTTCAACCCACTTTGGTTTCTGACAGTGCTGCAGTCCCTAAATAATCAGATAAGTGGGGGTTTCCTGTAGTCCTTTCTGGAGATAGCTTCTCCTCCTCCGGCAATAGCTCACACTTTTCTCTATCAGAGAAGATGGGGAAGATTGAAGCCACAGACCCCAAAGAGCAGAATACTACAAAAACATTTTTATCCTTCTTTCTAGACTGACTTGGGGGCGGGGGGAGGAAGAAGCCAGAGGCAACTCCCCTCCTCTAGGATCCCCTCGCCTTTCACACCCAAAGCAATGAAGATCTGGAAAGGAGTTAAGAGGAATGGTGTCGTGACTGTTTACATCCTCTAGAGGTCCCCTGTAGACCAGAATTTTGCACACTGAGCATGTGTCAGTGTTTTTCATGCCTAACACAGCATTCATGCTCAACTGGCCCTCCACAATCTTTGCCAGACACTTAAACCGGCACTGCCCCCCATCCTCCAACTTGAGCACCCACTGCCTGACAGGCAATAAGGGAGATCCAGTGGCATAAGTGTAACAGAAATGTCAGGAAACTTAAATTTCTAGGACTGACAGAGCAAGGATTGGCAAGAGGACCTAATAATTGAAAATCCATAAGTTTATTTCCAATTGTCGACAAAGGAAAACAATGAACTCAGTGGAATTCAAGTTCCAAAAGCTGAGAACCCCGAACAAGACAAAATGGCTCTTTTTATATTATTCAAGACAAAGAAGCTTCTTCAATACACCTGATTGGCTAATTACAATTTAAACATACAGAATTCTTACAATCAGAACAGAAATACATGCATACATTAAAACTGCATCATCACTCCTTACCCCCTCCTTTAGGAATTCAGTGGCTTTCCTCCTAACCTTGCTTCTGAATGTCAACTATGTGTCCTTATCTCAGTAGTTTATGTTATGTCTTTTTACTGGTGCCAGCTTCCATCCAGGTCAAGATGCACTCCTTATTCCTTTGCTCTAGTTTTCTAAACTGCAAGCCTTTATTTCAAAAACCATCTCTCTGGCTGACAAAGGTGACTCCATCTTTCTATAGCAGAACAAAACAAACCTGTCTAGCAGTTGCCAAAATATTAATATTCTTACCATCACCAGGCAATAACATCTTCCAGTCGGTCCAATTTCAGAAAGACAGTGTATAGCATTAGTTAAACACACATATTCTCATTGCTTTTAACCCTTTGACACTTTTGTTGGATCTGATTCTCTGGAGTTTACTCTTGACACCAAGCTAATCTTCTAATAGTGATGTATTGTGTATTTGTTTCATGATTCAATAGGAAAACTCCACTATAAAGAATATTGTATCTGCTGTCAGAATCACCTCTCATTGAGATACTATAATTTTTAGCCTGATGTTACAGACTCTTGCCAAGCAACTGTTACTATGCTTCTCTGGACTACTCTCATAACAGAATAGGAATGCCCAGGGTGCTGCATGTTTCAGATGTTCCTCCACTCCAGGGGCATCTTCCATCTCACGTTTCCTCAGGGAGATCACTATGGAATAGCTCTTGTTGTGTAATGCCATTTAATCAGAATAGATCTGGCCTTCACACTTTAAGACTATCTCCAGATGTATAAAAGTCTCCCTCCTTTCAAAGAGCGTCCTGAGAAAAAAACTTACCATGCTTGACTTGAATTTTATGCCAATTCCACAGTTAACAATAGGAATCCTGACGACAAACACAATTATGTCTTTGATCATGGAGCTTGATGAGCTTATTTCTTCTTTTCAATAGGGTTGCTTTATTAACTTTATTGTGAAAATCATATGTTATTGCTTATGTCAGGAACATATGTGCATGTATATGTAGGCTTATGTTTTGGGATGTGATTTGATTTGAGAATATGTATGATTGAACTTTATCACTTTTAACATTAATCACTTATAAAAACCTCAGACAACAAACAGAAACATAAATAAAGAACACAAACAAGGAATATAGACAAGAAAAAGAGGCAATGTCTCTGAAAAAAAAATATTTTGATGGAGCTTCAGCTCAAACTTGATTGAAGTCCAAGGTGGTGCCCATTTCAGCTTCCGGGGTGTGAAAATGGGACATGCACCTGTATGTGTATTCTTTTTATTATTTTTGTGTAATCACTTATAACAGACATATAGGAAATCATAAAAGAGAAAAGGGGTGATAGAGAGCATTTGAAATCTTTCTTTCAGAGGAGCTGGCGTAGAGCACCTGAAGCCCTGGAAAGGTGCAGCCTAGCTTTTCTTGATTGATGGCGAAGTAGAGCCCACTCAGCTTCCGGTTGTAAGTGGGGCTTAAACTTCGTTCCTCTTATCTGTGCCCCCCCTTTTCACAGGCAAAGGAAAAGCAAAAACTGAAAAATACTAATTGACAAGTTATTAGAATGTTATGAATACATTAAAGGTATACTTTAGCCACATTTCATTAACTTCCCTCTTATAGGCTTTGCTAAGATATTTCTCTTCTAGAATTTATGTCTCACTGCTAACTCTAACTAACAACAGATCCCCTGGATCATTCTTGGGTCTTTATGCTTTAGGTTTTTATCTATGCCTGCATCTTTGGACGTTTTGAATGCTTTTTTTAAATACATATGTAACCTTAATTTTACAGATTGCATTTACATGTACATACTGAATATGAAACTTTAACTCTGACCCAATGTACTCACAGCTTTATCTCATTTGAATCCACAACAGTTTGAAAACAGAACAGGGAACAGCAAAAAAACAAAACTATGATAGAGTGACTTCTTTGCTTTTTACTCAGGACTCAAAAAATCAGTTGATGCTCTTTTTTAGTCACTCCTCTCAGGCCAAAATGATATATTCTAGCTTGGAATTAGGATACAATTTCACACATGCTGGCTTGAATTTAACTTGATTAATTTTGATTACGTCTGGCAGTGGAAACCAGAATTTGAATTTGTAAAGTGTTTCCAAATTTTCTCTTGCTACAATATAATAGAATACCAATCTCTTTAATACTTTCATATCGTTCCTTATTCCATTCCAGAACCACATAATAATTCAACATAGGATCAACTGGCTCGCCATGTTATTTTTTTCAAAATAACAAAAATTATAAATTTCAATGAGTGTAAATCAAATTGACAATCACTAATTAACCAGAATATAACAATTATATTCTGGATCTCTGGGTTCCAAAATCATAAAAAGAAACTTCGGGTGCTTTCAAAAATACATTTAGATATTATAAAAATAAAAATAAAAATTCAAGCTAAAACAATATACAAAACCAAAAACATCATGGATGGGCCATTCTCAAAACTTTAAAAATATAAAAATAGTTCTCAGCATCTGTTATAACAAGAAATCATTTCAAAAACTTTAGGCCAGAAATTTAAAACAAAAAAATAAAAACAATTATTGCAGTCAATAAGCAAGAATCAAAACAAATCAAAATATTCAAGAGCAAAATTAAAAATTAAAACCAGGAACAAAAAATGATTTAAAACAAGCCAATTTAACATGACATTGGCAAGACTTTGCAGGCATCTTTGAGCTCAAAAGTACAAAAGCTATGGCCTCAAAAATTAGCAGTTGAAATAAGTACAAAACAAGCACACAATATTCAGAAAAAGCAAAAATTCAATAGGCCAAGGAATAGGCCAGGAAACTCATGGATCACAACTTAAAACTCAAAAAATAAAAAAATAAACCAATTCTAACCAAAACTTTGCATGACCTCAGGCATTCGAATGCTCATGATTGCAACTGCTGTTTCAGCATAGCACAGCTGTAGCCTTACAAAACCAAAACATCCTAACTTTTCCCCAGGCTTCAAAAGAATTCAGGCCTAACACACTAATCTTATCAACTTTAATTGGAAAAATAATTTAGCTGGATTGCCAATCAGAAGATTGTAGGTCAATAATTTAAAACCCAAAAAGCACAATGAAAAACAATTGCATTTAAAAAAACATATATAAATTCCCAAAGGCACAACTTAAACTTCATTTTAAAAACCCATGAGAGCATCTTGAGGCCAGAAAATAAAAACAAAATATTGAGCAAAAAGCTGCTTGCCTTTAAATTTAAAAATATCAAAAACAAACTTGCATTCTCTGGTCAGATAGAATCCAGTCTGGCTGGCTGCTATTGATGTAATATGAACTCTCTCTACAAACACACACACACTTCCCGCTCAAAGAAAAACAAACCATCTTAATGCAATCTCTTTTAACAAGCATCTTCATAGATCACCCTTAACAAGACATTTACTATTTTTTCATCTAAGTCTAAAGCACAACATCTATTCTATGAACTTAAGAAAAAAAAAATCCTTTGCCTTTAAAAATAAAACAAGCTTTGAACTTACAACACTGTGCTGCTCCATCTCCTTTAGCCACAGCCAGGAAAAACCTCTCACAAGCCTCGAAGATAATTCCCCAAACGTTTGGCCAAAACTCACCAAATACTTAACTTTCAAAATTACTATTAAAACCAATCACCAAAATCACACCAAAAGCTCTGAAAAGTACCCATGTTGGTGTGAAAGCCACCAGATTGGCAACACGAAACTCCATTCCAGGTTTTCTTTCCAACATAGCTTCTACTATTGCTTTAGCTTTAGCCAAAGGAAAAGTTTTAAAATGCAAACCGTGGGCTTTCCCTAACCCCCCTTTCTCTCTCTAACTCCAGCCAGAACTCAAACCACTTGTCCTTCTGCACCAAACTCATTTCTAAATCTTTCTCAGCCACTTAAACATACTCAAACCTTCTGCAACATTCTTGAGCCTTCAATTTCAATTCAAACCTTGTTTATACTTTCCTCTGTAAACATTTTCCAACCATTTTCCAACCCATTATCAACTCGCTCCATAAGCTTTCTCCTTTCACACACCATCATTTTCACATCCTCATACCTTCAAACACTTTCTTTTATCTTTCTCACAATTTTCTCCACTCTTAGATAACTTCCAACCACAGTCCAGTTCACAAAATCAGGCCACAGCTGAAGCTTACTGGCTAAGCTTAAAACTCACTATTTTATTATTACTATGCCATAACAACAACACCACTATAAAGCACTTCTTTCTGCCCATCTTCTTAAAACTTTCACTGACAAAAGAATTTGCAATGTCTCTGGGAAGGCACAGGCTTAATATTCAATTTAGATTTTCCTTTGGCTTTAAATGGGTATGCATTCAAATTTAGGGCAGAACTTTCCCAAAGGCACTGATCATTTAAAATCATAAAAACCTCAAGTTAAAACACCAATTTTCCAAAATTTATCTACAGTATACACAAAGGCAATTTCCAATTTTTATAATTTAAACAATTTCAATTTCCCCAAACAACAAGTTTCTACCTTGGGTTGCTCCTGGCCACTGTCTAACACACAAAGCTAATTCAAAATCCTCTTTTCTTGTCATGTGGGGGCCTTCTTCCTTGATTTGCACCTCTCTCTACAGAGTCTATCTCTATCTTTTCTATCTCTTCCACAATTTGGGCCAAATCAATCTGAATCTTAAACACAGCTTCTTTAATACTAGTTAATCTCTCATCCTTTTTAAACACCAATTCTCTGCAACTATTCAACCCAGGTGGGCTTTTTAAAACAGTCTTATACCAATAGAAAATATACAAATAATCATTGAGTAACCCTCTTTCTGGCTCCAATGTTTTAGAATACAACTGCAAGACAATGTCAATGTCTATACTACCCTCTCTCGGCCAATTTCGCAAAATCTGACTCCAAACATCTTTACACAAAAAGATTAATCGCTCCTTTTTCAAATGTTTCCCCATGCCTTTCCTAAAACATTCATCAAAATGACCAACCATGTAATCCAAAGGAGTTTTACCTCCCTCAGCCATCCTTAGACACAAAACAACAAAAGACCACAAGCACAATTTCAACAGGCGCAAACACTATAGTACACACTGGACAGATTGCAAAACCCACAAATCTCAGACACTACATACAGACAAATTCCACACGTTATATACCCACGTTTTACTCTTTACTGGAGCTCAACAGTCTTTACTGGAGCCTCCACCACAACCAGACAGAATGAAACAAAATATCACAACCATAATTTATACTCACAATAGACCAATGCTCTCCTCCAACTCTCCACCAGCACCTAACTTCTAGCTATTTAAAACAAAATACCACAGAAGGGAAAGGTTTGCCACCACACAAAAGGTAAAACAATTTATTGGCACTTGGAGATCAGTAGCCAATTCTCCACCAGCACAACTGAGCAAGTGCCTTATACTTCCACACTGATCCCACACTTTGGCAATAAATACTTACACCACAATCTACCTCCTTTCAGTTCCCAGTTCCTTGCTTATGTTCCCTAGGGGCCCGGTTCCTGAGTTTTGGCAAGAAGGCTTCTCTGGGCAGAACCTTTGCTACTGGCTCAGCTAACACAGGGAGGGGGTCCTTTCTCCCACTCGCATCCAAAGATTTGGACCGGTCAACGAGGCTCCCTTTTTAGTGCACTTTTCCCTATATTTTATACTTTACCTGTTCCTGAAGAGATGATTCTTTTTCTGTTTTTTCTTTTCCCTTTCCTTTTCCCCCCAGTGAATTTTCAAATTACTAAGTGGTCTCGCATAGGCTAAACTCTGTTCCTACCACTGAACCAATCCTTATGTTCAGCCCTTCCAATCAAGATGTTGGATGGCGCCAGGGCCTTCTCACAAGGGTCCGCTCAATGCCAAAAACACATAGAGCCTGCAGGAAGATAAGTTCTTCCACTCTTTGCCAATTCTTGCTTGCCTTTACTCCTGGCTGGCTCGCCAAATATGTAACAGAAATGTCAGGAAACTTAAATTTCTAGGACTGACAGAGCAAGGATTGGCAAGAGGACCTAATAATTGAAAATCCATAAGTTTATTTCCAATTGTCGACAAAGGAAAACAATGAACTCAGTGGAATTCAAGTTCCAAAAGCTGAGAACCCCGAACAAGACAAAATGGCTCTTTTTATATTATTCAAGACAAAGAAGCTTCTTCAATACACCTGATTGGCTAATTACAATTTAAACATACAGAATTCTTACAATCAGAACAGAAATACATGCATACATTAAAACTGCATCATCACTCCTTACCCCCTCCTTTAGGAATTCAGTGGCTTTCCTCCTAACCTTGCTTCTGAATGTCAACTATGTGTCCTTATCTCAGTAGTTTATGTTATGTCTTTTTACTGGTGCCAGCTTCCATCCAGGTCAAGATGCACTCCTTATTCCTTTGCTCTAGTTTTCTAAACTGCAAGCCTTTATTTCAAAAACCATCTCTCTGGCTGACAAAGGTGACTCCATCTTTCTATAGCTTTTTTTTATTTCAACAAGGAATATTTCCACCACAAAGAAAGGGGGAATACAATGGTGCCACCATCATTCACCTACACTTTTTTTTCTTTCTTTCACGTAAAAAAAGGGATGTAAGGAGGAACATGACAGAGGTGTAGAAAACCAAGCATATGGTGGAGAAAGTGGATAGAACCCAGGGTCACCCACTAAAGCTGAATGGTGTTAAGATTCAGAGCCTTGGTATGATTTGCTAGACAATTTGAATTGGATAGGGGTGACAATGGTCATACTTACATTATGAGTTTCCCAAATGCGTTTAATTTGCTACTGTGAGGAAAGAATCCTTAACTAAATACGTCTGATCAAGCGAGGCCTTTCTTATGATTTCTTAAGGCATATTATTCCTGTTTTTAGTATAAACACAGGCATTTTCTGGTATGGAAAATTTAGTTGACCTTTCAATGGGTGCATATCCTTTCAGCTGAGACCATCAGAAGTTTACATTTATATGATGTGGATTTAAATTAAACAGCCTTTTCTTCATCCACCAGACAGGACATTCTTCCCATCACATTTTGTTACAGAATTAACAGAACTAGTCCTACAAGTTAGATGTTTTACAATATTGTTATGGATGCAACTAATTCATCCCCAATTAAATGATTGCATCAGTAAAAAGGACATTCAGTTTAAAATGTTTGTTTCAAATATTTTAAAACTTTATTTAGCTTTCAGCTTCTGAAGAAAATATATCTGAATTACCTTTACACTCAGACATTCACAATATATTGCAATTTGTTCATTCCACATATCAGTAAGCCCGTGCCACCTGATTTGCAACCAGAAATGAGCATTTCCTAAAGCACACCTACAAACACTGCACAAGTTCTAATCTCTTTCTCCAGGCAGTTTTACTGCAATTTTCCCATTGGCTACTAGTAAGGCATTACACTTTATTATGTTTATATTTGCTTGTTATTAAGTACTTTATACTCTATCATATGATAAAATTGACTTACTGTACTCTTTATTTTAGGCAGCTAGTAACAAAAAGCCTTTCATTTTCTCTAAATCTTAGGCATACGTACAATCACATCAACTGGCTGTGCAACTTCTGTACAACTTCTTTATACTTCAGGTGCCTGATTCAGAGTATTAGTGCATATCATGATTTATCTTGAAACAATGTTATATACTAGAGGAGATACAGCTTACAGGAAACAAAGGGGACATTTAGTTATATCAAAAAAGATGCCACTTAAAGGAAAACTATTTTCTGCTAGCTGTGCATTACTTTTTTGTGATTTGTTTGGTCTCTTCTTTTTGTGCCACACACATCCAGACTTTTCACCAAATTAAGGCTCCTGAATTTTTAACATCTATTTCTCAACGGTATTTGATTTGGGCATCAGCACAAATTGGGTGGAACACCTGTATCACAGATTAATAATATAGTGAAGGTCAGAAGGATGACTGTGGCAAAAGGAACTAATACCATAAGAACATATAAACTGCTCTTGGAAGTCAGAGAGGAAAAAAAAAACCTCCATTCACTGGACTCATAACTTTGAACAAAAAAGAAAAAATAAAGGGACAAGATGACTCAGGAGTAAAAACTTCTTCAAACGCTGACAAAAGAGAATATAGGTACCAATTAAGAATGAATGCATTTCTCCAGCATTAATCTAACATGGCTATGTTGCTTCGTGTGAAACCTTTCATAGGGGCTTTAGCTATTTAGAATTAAGAACACACACTCCATGATGCCAGTGTCTAAAGGTGACAAAGACTGGTGGCAAAGGCAAAAACAAACAGTACAAGAATGTACAGATTTATACCCCAAATTAGTTTGGATTTACTACAGTCCATTGACCACCATTACATCCAAGCCTGTAAAGTGAGCTAACTGACTGCAAATCTGGCTCCAATGACATCAGAGAATCCTCCTATTCATGTTAGCAGGCCTGAGGCTGCACCAGCTTCTCAAAGTAGAATGAAGGGAAATATGTGCATCAGGCTCTGAATCTATTCTTAAAATACAGTAGATTATTCAAGTGCACTCCAAGTAACAAAAGTCAGAGTAAACATTCAACGTCTGGAATGCTCATAATATACAAGTACCAATATAGTACATTTACAAAGCCATTTGATAAATGAATTTTCCCAGAATAAGCATATAAAAAGTTTTAAGCTGGTTCACAATGACTTTCAATATTATGTTATTAAAATACATTGATGTCAAATCAAAAATATTTTACTATTTACATGTACACAATATAAACCTTAAATATAAGAATATGCCTATTATAGGAAGTTTTAAGAGGTTTAGGCAGATTGGCCCATTTTACAGTGCAGCAGAACCATTTCTGGTTTTCACACTATGAAACTGCAGGTATTCACCAGTCATATAGGTGGTACTTCAGTAGAGAATGTTTTATATTTCACATACCCAATAATGGCCTTTCATCAAAAAGTGCCCGGTTTGCTTCCACTATATTTTAATTTGTTAAATCCTACTCCAAGCAGCTCAGGGCATTCAACTTGTTCTTGTGCAATTTGGTTGCATTTCCATAGCAGGCTGTAATTCATCTCTTCAGTGATCACACTATCATGTTTGTATTCAGGATGGTTTGCAACAAACTCTCGCATCCATCGAGCAGCTGTCATTAATTCTCCTGGAAAGAGGGGAAGAAGGTGCAAATTGTACACATTCATGGATCATACTTGAATACAGTCCCTTCCATTTACTTTATACTTAAGAGCTTGCTTACTTGACAAACCCATTTTACAATTCAATATTAACACTAATTATTAGCCCCACACAGCCAACCAGTATATTCAGTGCAAAGTATGCAAATACAGAGCTCACTGGTTTAAGTATAAAAGCAAGTGTTTTCATACCTGATGCTCTCTTTTTTATTAGTTTCAGATAGTTTAAAATGCTGCACCTTGTATCCACATCCACTTCCATATTTTCAAGATAAGAATTTAAAATTGGGATTAATCCAGGAAATACTCCCTCCTGCAAGAGGTATATTATAGTTAAAACTAAAAATCTTTCAAGGTCACAACTTCCTTTTTCAAGCATTTCTCAAACTATCACAAAAACAAAGACCCCCTTTAAAGAATAGAGTAAAATGCAAGATGTAGTAGTATTCTCTCTCATCTACTATCCTGAAAATGAAGGAGATTAAACCAGAGTCAAAAGCCTACTTAGTTTAAGTCTGCCTCCTGACTCTTAATGTGTCCTCCCAATACATTAGTGAACAAAAGCTGGGGCAGGGGTGGCAATCAAGCAGCAATCCAGACAATGTTGAACTGCAGCTCCCAATGTTCCTACACAATTTCTGCCAAGGAAATGAAAAGCTTGCATCCTATCATTGTCTGCTACATCAAGGCTGGAAAAATTCCTATGGGATTGTGGGTGTAAACTATATTGACAGAAAACAGCTGGACCAAAAAACACAACACTAGAGAAACAAGTCTTGTAAACTGTTCATGGCTCTTATGAGAATACATTGTCCCCCTAACCAAAAATTATGAATCCTCACCTTGCCATTGATTATTGTATCTATACTCATTAAGGTATATTCTTCTCCATCTGTTTCTGTACCATTTTGAGCTGGGCCACATCCATCCACTACAGCATTGCCACCTTTCCAAAGGAAAACAGATATTGGGGGAGGGAGGAAGAACAGAAAATCCAGAGAAATCAATCACTTTCATATTTATTTCACACTTAAACATCTAATAAAATTAGACTGCAAACCAGCAATCTTTACATACCTTTACAAATATCTTTTCTGAAATAAAACAGGCCCTGCCGGACAGCATCCCGTTTCTGAGCTACTTTCATGTTCTCATCCACCTAATAAAGGGAAATGGGGGTAAAGTTACACTGGGTCCTCAGGGGATTGAGGAGAGAAACAAATGTGCACCCTAGGTTTGAGGGTTTGGGAACTGTTTCATAGGGGTAGCTTCCTAATCATTGTCATATACGGTGGTATACAGGTAACCAGAAAAACATTAGGATGAGCAAGCAGCCATTTCTCTGATCACAACCGGAGTTCTTCCAAAAGCAACTATCATGACAATGATCTCTGGCTCATATCATTCTCTCCACACCATTGTTTTACACATTTACACAATTTAAGCCAGTCTTTAACCTTCATACTTGCTTAAAGGGATGGAAATCAACTAAACCACCATCAAGTGTTTTCCACAGGCTAGCATTTATAAAGAATCAGTGTGCTCTTTTCAAATGATTCCTATTTCCCATATGAAAAGAAATCCCTCACACTATCCATTAAAGGGACTAGGTTGCAGGTGATGTGAAATGTCTGCTAGTCAGAGGAGACAATGTTGGGCTAGAAGGACCAACAGTCTGTCCTCATATAAGGTATCTTTCTCTGACCATAACAGTCTAGCAGTACAATATTTTATGGATACCTGGAGCCCTTTCAACATTACAGAATTATAGTGCTATGATTCCCTTTTAACTACCATGCTTTGATCTGATCGAATCCTGGAATTTGTAGTTTAAGGAGAGCTGCTTAGAATCCTCAGCCAGAGAGCTCTAGCACCTTGCCAAATTACTAGGATGCAGCCGCTGCAGTTCAAGCAGAGCCACAGTATTGCAATTGTATAGTGTGAAATGACCCTTGATTTCTTCATGAGATGAGTAATAGTAGAAAAACAAAGACTGGCTGAGAGCAGTCACACTACACAATAGTGCTATATTCCACTTTTTAACTGCCATGGCAACATTCGATGCTATCCCAGGATTGGCAATTTAGGGAGGATTCCATAGGATGTGGTCATGGCAGTTAAAAGTGGAATGTAGCACTATATTTGTGTACTGTGGATGGTCTCCAAGTCTGTCCAGGTTCAGATCATGTTTGCCAAGAAGAGATAATGCTCATCAGTGTTAACACCCCACAAGCCTATCCAGTATCATTCTTGAGCACAGAGAACTTATGAGAGAGAGAGTTTGGAAAACCACTGAATTATATTACTAGTGGAAGGCCAGCTATCAAAACTATTATTAAAGTAACTACAACTTCTGATTTTTTTTAAAGGTGCATCTATAATCCTAGGTACTGTACCTAGAGACGAGCAAGTTTGCAGAATAAGTTATAAAGATGATCTTTAGAGACTAAAGATGTTACAAGCCATATGAATTAATCCATTTACACATTAGGACTCCACCAACTGTTCCCTGTAGGAAAAAAAGCCTTTCCCTCTACTTAATTTGATAAAATGGGCAATGGTGCAGAAGAACCTATGCCGTAATAGATTTGTCAGTGTCTAAGATTGCATACATTCTTTATCGCTTTCATTCAGTGAACATTTTTCATGCTTGTTCTTAATACTGTTTCCCTGGCCTGATGTCACTATTATTCAACCAGAATTGGCTATGTAACAATTGGTGAGGATGAAACAATACTGACAAGGGAGGCAAAGGCAATGCTTTCTAGACTAGTGACACTAGTGACCACAGCTGATCAATCACCAAACAGCTATGTAGCTACTTTAGAGTGAGGGCAAAACATCCTCCGCCCCTGATACTGGGATTCCATCATTTGTTAAGTGTACCTGTCTCTTTGACTCAAGCCTAAGAGATAGGAATCATTTGGCCCTCCATATATTGTTAGAGTACAAGTCCTAACAGCCCTAGACAGGATAGCCAATGACGAGGGATACTTGGAACTGCAGTCCAAAAATATTTCCAGGGCTGCAGGGTTCCTAAGTCTGCTATAAGTGACATGGCATCTGGGATTCAGTTATGAACCCTATGGTAATGCATTTATTAGACTTTGATAACACAACACTCTGCATGTTGGCAATCCACCCCGTTTCCTGGATGCAACCAAACAAAAATATTCAAGGCTTTGCAAACAGATAACACATTGTCTTGTGAATGCACAAGGCAGACAGGCCTAATACACAGCAGGCAAAGATAATGCAAATAATTAGGAGGTTGTGGGGTGCTACATCAGGAACTACTGAAAAGGAAAAGAGAAGCATAACAATGCTATGCACTAGAAGCACTTCACAAATAACCAGAATCAAGAACAAAACATCTATTTGGAGACAGGAAAAGAAGCGCACATATTGAAGATTGGGCAGCAACCTCATGACAAAGAAAAACAACAACATGTAGCCTGGTATGGTGTCTCACATTTTTCTCAGCCACAATTCAAGTAAAAGTATAATTGCTGAGCATACAGAACACTAAGGACAAGCTTTTGATGATGAAAAGTATTTGGCATCCAACATTTAGCACTGCTGTGATCTTTGGAAAACTGGAGCTGGAACATAAGAGACAACCTCTCACTAAATGATTAGTGGGGAAATCACCCATTCTCTTGTTTGGTCCCCAAAACTGCTGGCTAGTAAGCATTGTTTTAAAATAATAATAATAATAATAAATCCTGCTTAACACAGCCCATATCACAAGACGCTCCTATAGACAAAGACAAGTTATTACTGTTCCTCTACTTTAATGTGTGAAGAAGATGCTCAGCCGATTCCAACTAATTGGGTAGAAGAAGGATGGCCCAGAAAAGAGACAGGTGTGATGCAGACCTCATTTTAAGAACATTAATTTAAAACTGTATTTTTCAATAAAGCAAACTATGTTCTGCGCAAACTTGACTAATCTAGTACAAACTCTTTGAGGACAAGTGATGGATGCAAGGAACATGATGTGAGCCATCTTGAATTCACAGGATAATGCAGCATGTGAATATGATTTTTAGTTACTCCAAATATAGTTTTACAAAAGAACAGAATAAAAATCCATTGAACACAACAAAACTTGATAGCAAGAAAGCAAGCTGCTCAACAGCCAGCACATCAATATCAGTCTCCATCCCTGCCATTACAAAGGCCTCCCTAAACGTCCTCTTTTTAAGCATTTTTCTGAAGGCTATCAGACAACCAGCCAGGACAATCTTCCCCAAACTAGGGCGCGTTACAGACCGCCCCTTTGGGGCGGCCTATAGGTGCGCCTTTCCCTGGTGTATCGGGTCCTCAGCGGCCAGAACGGCAGCCACTGAGGCCCCAATCCGCCACTTTCCGGGCCGCGGGGAAGTGGCAAAAGGCCGCTTCTCCGCAGCCTGGAAAGGGGTGTCCTTGGGGCTTCAAGCCCCAAGGACACCCCGCGGCGGCGGGGAGGAGGAGAAAGGGGCCACTTGGCCCCTTTCTCCCTTGCGTAGCTGGGCGCAGCCGTCTGAAGGCTGTGGCCAGCGACGCAAACCAGGAAGGAGCTCCGTTTCGGAGCTCCTTCCTGCTCCGTGGAAAGGGCACGTTAAGCGCCCTCGCACGGAGCTATGGCGTCACATCCGTGCCGCCTCGTTTGGAGGCGGCGCGTTCGTGACGCCATCATGGCGGCGGCCGTGTGGAACAGCCACCGCCATTTTGTGCGCACGGAGCGCGTACTAGGGTTAGGGGGGTGCGGAAGCACCGCCCCTCCCTAACCCTAGTACGCGCTCCGCGCGTACTTTAATGGCGGTCTGTAACCCGCCTAAATAACTAAAAGGGAAAGGCCACCTAAAAGAAGGTGATGCCTATCCCACCTCACATGAGAGTATCACTGGTCTTATTTTTGGTCTTTTTGGACTCTGTCCTTGGCTCCTCCCTTTAACTCAGTACCATCTCCTTGGCTGCTTAAGTACCATTGTCCAGAGATTCTGCTGCAATGGGAATTGCGCACCTCTCCCTATGTTGCTGAACTCTCAGCATTCCTCACCACAGACTATGGTGGTTGAGACTGCTGGGAACTGCAGTCCAAAAACATCTACAGCATACCCATTTTTCGCTAGTGTCTCCCCCTCTTCCTATGAGATACCTCTCTAATATTTTTCTGCCTTTTTTCCTCAGGCCACATTTTCTGCCCCTCCCGTCTGTTACATCTGTCACCCTCAGTTTTCCTTGGCAGGTGGTTCTCCTACCTCATGGAACTTTCAGTTCTCAACTCATCACATTTTGGGTTTTAATTCTAGCCAGCAAAACTAATTTTCCCTACCATCAAAGAGAATGAGCTACATTATTTTGAGTCTTTTTAACAAATGTACATCCTATGTCAGCCCAACCTTAAATGCAATCTGGCTCAGGCTTTGAATGATGCTTATAGATGACATTTTAAGGATCTCTTCATTACCTGGGCAAAACATTTTTTTAAAGGAAACTCAAGTGCTCACCTATGATAGATCCAGGACATGGAGCTTTAAGGGAAAAATATCACAATAATCCCGATAACTAATTGGCAACAGTGCACTAATGAGCAGTTTTTAAAATGTCTTGCAAAAATGTAGGAATATAAAACAAATCCTTTTTCACTGTAAGGTCACTTTTCCCATGCTTATACATTTTGAACAAACACAGAATGGTTTGGCAGAATCTTCAAAGAATGGACAAGTACCTTAGCTTATTAAAAACCACCTTTAAATCCAGATGATTTCTTCCAGAATAGGAAGGCAAGGTTTAAATCCAGCTCAATATTAACAAGTTAACTGCATCACTTTTCAAACTGATGTATTTAGGACCAGGATTTTAGATTAATTAGCCTTGACCTAAGTACATGCATGCCAGCATTTCTATCTTCTCTAAAGATAGAAATTACACATTATTTTTGACAACAGTGCTGCAGTCACAAGTGATAACTCTGAGTCAAATTCTCTCCACATTCATAATGTTAGTCACATGAGCTCACGTTATCACACTGCACAATTGTGACATCCTCTCCCCCCCCCCACTCCTATCAACAGCACCAGCTGCAAGGGGAATGTCAATCCTGAATATGGTATCTAACATGGGCACAGGGAAAAGAGGATAAAGAATTTAACAGAGGGAAGCTTAGCGCAGAAGCCTGCATTAAGTGTAACGTGCACTTCAGCATCAAGCAAACTCACTATGGAGTTTACTCCACATTATGAACAGAATGGTTCTCAATGCCACACATTCTTTCTAAGGTTCCAAGTGGGAAAGGACAATTAAGTTACATATAAATCAGCTTTTATAGGAACTGGTTGTTTAATTTTCATTCGCATGTATAAAGAAAAATCTAGTTAGAAAGAGTCACATGAAGCTATACTGTTTAATTTTAAAAGCCATTCGCAATCACAGAAACATGAGCAAAACTGTGAGAAAAGGGGACAGTATGTACTTCGTAGTTCAATTTTCCCCTTACAGACTAATAGATTTTTAAAAATGTAAAGCTTTTCTTATTCCTGAAAGCTGCAATCTAACACACTAGACAGAGGAATATGTCACTCTTACCTTTGACAAAGGAATGAGAAAATCCAGTTTGTATGAGAGAATAACACGGGTTAGCAGCACCACAAAAACAACGTATGCCGAATTCTCAAAGTCTGTTAATTGGACCTTGGAAATGAGAAACATAAAAAATATGATGGAAAGTTAATATTTGGAAGACATGCACAAACAACTGTGCAACAAGTTCACAAAATGAACTACATTGTAATGTGACATACAGCCTGTTCAGAGATACATTGCTCTGAATTACAGATTGGGAGTAGATTATGGACCCATGGCCTCTTTCAGAAAGTACTGAATAAATTGAAAAGGACCCATGTTTATTTGGTTACAGTTTCCCTGATCCTGAAAGACTGAATCCACTAAAAAAAAATGGGTCTGCCTTGCAAGTTGAGGGAATTTTTTCATTCAGGCAAAAGAGAATCTTCATCCAGTAGTGAAGGGGGCAAAGGTGAAGAACATATATTACAGAACAGACTGCTATCAATTTTGTGGTGAAATAATACCAGTACAGATTAAAAATCTGATGAGACATCAATACTGCTAAGTAAGGGACAAAACAGAACAGCACAATACGCTGGCTTGGGGGAGGCATGGGGGCATGGTGCTGCCCCAAATCTGGCATCACACCACCCGACTGCCCAGACAGCAGGCAGTGTTGCATCACTCCGGTGGCATAGCGTTTATACGCTGCACTATGCAGGAACACTGAAAAGCTGGTGCTGTGGTGGAAAAGCTGCCCAAAGCATTTAGGGCATTTTGCCACTTCTTTTTCGGATGGGAAAACACTGGATCGGGCATGTGGTTGCTGTGTCCCCAATATGGTGATCAAAGGGGTGGCGTCAAGCCGCCCCTTTAGGGCCATCTGTACTGGACCTAAGTAGGGAAAGTACCATACGCTTTATATCCGGGTGGACAGTCCTGGGTCTCAAGTCTCAAGTACCCTCCAAGGCTGTGCTGGAAGCTCTCAACTGCTCCATACTCCCTGGACTGCCCTTGTTCTGAATTCTGAAATAGGTGCCTTCAGAGTTACGATTCATCTTCTAAATAAAATGTACAGGTTCTCTGATCTGTTCCCCAAGGAAAATTTTGGACATAAAATTGGCCCTTGGACTTGTTTCATTTGCTCACCCCTGTTTTATAGATTCTAACAAAGGATATTAAATAAGATTTATCTAAGAATATCTCTTCTTCAAGCACTCATCTAAATAGTATTTCTTTGGTAAACTGGAAACTGACTTCTGTAGCAAACATAGGTATTCTTGCAGAAACATATGGTGCTATATAATCCTTCTGAGAATTCCACTACTACTATAGAGTACAGTATGGCCAAAATAAGATTTACAGAAATATGCATATTTATATTTTACATGTTAAGAAATTAGAATCTATACAAGATTATATTGTTGTAACATAATTAAGCAATTATATAAAAGTGCCAGTTCTTTGTGACTTGAAGATATCCTTGGCTAAAACTGAAACAAAATATAACCTACCAGGCTCTGAAATCAATAGAATAACTACTAATGATATGACTGAAGCTAAAATGCTTTAAAAAGATAAAGAGTGAGCATGAATGAACAAGGAGTAATGGAGACTTCTGCTGTATATAGACACTTTCATTTTCATGTTCAAATCATTTATTGAACATGCTGGTTCCTTACCTCCATTGGTCTAAACTCAACTCTCCATCCAATATCTGAATTTGGAGGAGGAGGTTTAAATCTCATTGTTTGCCAGTTTGTTGACTGAATATTCTGTAAGAAATAGAATATTTATTATGAGTATTATATCAAAATGCTCAGTTAACAATTAAGATCATCTTCCAAGACTTTGAAATAACCAGAATATTGAAGAGTTACAATAGAAGCAATCAGCTACTGAACTATCCGGTCTTACATGTGATAATAAAACACTCAAGAACCATAAAACTCATGTTAATAATACTGGAAATAGAATACATAATATCCCAAATACAAAGCATAAGATCCATTAAAATGTGGTAACAAACAAAATGAAAGGCATATCTGTTGTCTGGATTAAAAAATTAAAAACACATCAAATTTGTGAATTGTTTGTTTGTAGTTGTCACACTACAACCTTTTCCCCCACTCAGTGCCTGGGCAAAACAATAAAAAAGGTCCATATAAAGTGCAGCTACATAATACTAATACCCAGGTGCTGATATAAGATCCTCTCAATAGTAACTTTAAGCATATTACAACACAAATGCCACATAATTTTCTAAAAAAATTGCTAGGCATCATTTATAGTATTGTTAGCTTTATGTGATAAAGCAGTTTATTTATCAAACAGAGCATTAATAATTTTACACTTATATCTAATAATTTCATTTGTATTCCATTTTTCCTCCACGGTCTAGTGAACATGTAGTAAATATTCCTTGCCCCATTCCTGGCATTCAATACCTCTTTCCCCAGGTCACCTACCAATGTTCTTGGTTGAGTAGAAATCTGAATCTAGGCCTTCCAGTTCCAGTTCAACATTTAATTACAGAACCTATCTCTTATTTTACTCAAAAAAGAAGGGATCTCATACTTGGTCAATGTACACATCTTTTAAAGTTTCCCACCACCAATGGGAAAGCTAGGCACCAATGTTACACTACAATGCTCTAAGAAAAGAGCTAGGCTTTTCTGCATATTGGTTTCACATTTTCAACTTGTTACATAATTATATCAGATCTCCCCGAATCATCACTGGCTTTTAACCTGACTATAGATTTAATAAACAACTTCTTCTGCCCAGCGCACTTTTGCTAGTATGTAATACTCGAAAAAGGTGTCTGCTTTTAAAGGTCTCTCCCTTTAAAATAAACCATGATAGAACTTATAATACTGGTATTTATAATTTGAGGAACACTAATAGGCCACCACATAAATCTACAGCGCTATGTAAATAAATAAATAAATAAATAAATAAATAAATAAATAAATAATGCAACTACATAATTATCTGGTGTATCTGAACATAGTTGTATTCTTGACTTATTTTTTTATATATCCTACAGCGGTACCACAATATATTAAGCAGAAATATATAACATTTAATATAAGAAAATTAGTATAAGACACAACCTCAAAGTGGTCAGATTCATTTGCATCATCCAGATGTATTTTCTCTTCAAACAGAGTCAGTGGATCACGAATAAATAGATGAGCAATATGTTGTGCCAGAAGATGATCAATACCTAAAAAAGTAAGGCATTGGGACATTTTCCAACATTAAAAGGAAAACAAGCCTATCGAGCACAAAGATTAAGTGAACACTTATTTGTCTACAGTTATTTCATGAAGCATGATTTAAGAATGTGATCACAGCAAATACACGAAATAGAACTTTTAGAGTAAAAAGGGATATACGCTTCCTGGCTCAGATCAGAACTATTTGTTCTGTACATAAGAATATCCTATTGCTTAGCAAAGGATTCACTTTTTAGATGAGACAGTCTCTTCAGAAAATTAGTTTGCACACATAGTATTGCAGAGTCATTAATTTCAAAAGCTTAGATACTGCAAAGTTAATCATAAGAAGCCCTGTCCAATGACCATACCCTGTTAAGATGGAAATAGTCAATAGCACACATCTCCACTGTCACACTGGTACAAATACTTACCTTCTTTCACTAGGCGGTCATAGATTTCTTTATCTACTGTCAAATCTATGTCATTGTACTTTTCACCGCATTCAGAGAGATAACTGTCTATGGAATCGTATCTGGATTTATTGATTCTGTAACGGTTGTTCTTCAATGGCTATGTAATTTAAGAAGAAAAATATCTAGTGCTTATAAACATTACTTGACAGTACAGGGTACAAACTCTAAGTAATTATACCTTTTTAACAGAAACTAGAAATGTGCTTTCAGTGATTTATGTCCACATTAAGGTAGAATTATTGTATTTTAAATACAAGATAGAAGCCATGGTCTATGAATTATATTGAGCCAATACGTGTTTAATGACATTAAGCAGTCATAACAGGTACTTAATTTTATAAAATATAAGCCTGTAATTCAGCTGCATATTTTTCATATTAGAAGAACAGCATGTTTAACTAATTCGTATGAGCACATGTTGGGTACTTTTTTTTCTAACAGTAATTTTAGGAAGGCTATACAGAAATAAATCTTGCCATTAAAATTTATTATGTAATCTGTAACTATATTTGCAATTTGGCAATTTGAAGTATCCCTTCTTTTTTCTTTTCTTTCTTACTTTTTTTTAGCAACCACAGGTGGGGGGCTCCTTTAGCCTTCCTAAAATGATCAAAATCATATTGCATCCTTCATGAATTACCTGAAAAAACAATTTTTCTTCAAAGACATAGCTGTGTCAGTTTGGAAAATCAGTATGCAAGGGATCAAGTACCATCTTTGAAAGTAACAAAAAGAAAACAAGCTGGTAACATGAGCTTTTGTAGACTTGAGTCTACTTTCTCAGATGCATCTGAGCACTGCTAAACATTATGGTGGCAGTAGCATCTTGTGAGGTTCTTTTTCCTTAGAAGGACCTTGAAAACCATCCAGGATTGAGGACATGATGGAAGGAGCTAAATTCTAGACAAAAACCTTTTAGATCGCACTTGGGACCATAGTAGAGGTTAATTTGTCAGTAGAATAATGTCTCTAAACACACAGCCAACAGAACACTGGAGTAGTTTACAAATAAGAATCTGAAGCCTTAGAATGGGCAAGTCATAACTCTATTTGTGACAAGATTTGAAAGTGACTGTTAACCAATGAGCAATTCTGCCCAAGAAGAATGGGTAAAAATCATAGGATCCAGATGCACAAAGCTGGCAGACTTGCCCAAGAAGACTTGAGGTTGTAATGCCTACCAAAGGTATTTCTGCCAAGTACTAACACAGGGAAATGAACACTTATGAAACTAAAAAGTACTTGTTTCTTTTTGTTTATAGTGCCACAATAAAAATCTTTTGCAGCTTCGCAGTTTGGTATCTTGCACGCACCAAGTGGTAATACTACCAATAGAATCTATCTCAATTCTAGGTTGGAACATAGCAAAATCCAGGAAAAATCAAAAGTTGAACACTTCTACAACACGCTGTAACTTAAAGTATGAAAGTCAAGCCAATACAATTTTAAGTATTTTTAACAAATTTGATTTTAAACACTTATAACTGAGGATACACACTGTTGAAACATTTTATATAAACTACATGACTGTTCTGGCTCATACCTCTAATCCTCTCTCTTCTCTCGTTCTGTCATCAACTGATGCAGATATTACTCCCCAACGGCAATCAATGTCTGTCACATAGCCTCGATAGAATGGAGCTGCAGCACTTAATGCCATCTAAAATATTAGAAAATACATAACACATAAAGTGTAAAAATACACAACCATATAAACCTATCTTATATTCTGAAATCCAAGATGCATTTTTAACTCCAACTGCATAAAAATAATACAAAGTATTGTCTGACTATATCAGAAATACGTTTTTGCTAACTCACATCATTATGAACTCCAATCAGCATCTTCTAACCAACCCCACCTCTTTCTAATCGGCCATGTATTCTGTCCTTAAGGGTGCTCCTTCTACATCTCCACAATTCAAAAAGAAATTGTAAAGGAAATTCTAAGTAGAGCATATACTGTACTAAGAACTGTGCTCAAAGGATAAGAATGTTTTCTTTGAATAGTGTATTTCCATAGATTTTTTTTAAAAGAAAGCCTGTTCTTTAAAAGAAAGGGCTGTTTTTACTTGCTGCAAATTCATTTTTAATTGAATCCAACATTGCCTTTCCACTAGCGTGAAGCTTCTTCAGTTAGTAGAAAGAGAGCTGGTGGAAAGAGGTGTGGGGGGGGGAGCAGTCTCAACCTTGAAGTGACAATAGTGCAATACGTTACACAGACTAACTTCCAAATCATTCACTGTAGCTGCAGTACATATTCTAACCCTGTGCTGTTCTTTATCATCTTTGCAAGTCATATGACTCAAACTGGCCTTATTCAGGACTGCCAAAGCTGTACATTTTGGGAATAGAGAGGGGCTTTGAAATAAACACTTTATCCACTCTCCTGCAGAAATTCTCTCTCTTGTTCTAGCATAAGTATTCACAACAAAGTGCCACAATGCTTTTGTTCTATACAATACTGGAAGCAAGCCATTAACATTTATTTTCAAAGTCCTGTGCTTAAATTATTTATAAATAAGTTATCTTCACTTATGACGTGTACTCAAGCTCTACCTGCTTTACGCTGATGTCTTCTGTAGTCTGGTGTGTCTATAAATAATATATGTGCTGGGATAAAATTTTACCACTCACCACAATGGGACAGATTGTGGCTAACTGATCATAAAGACATCTTGCTTCAGAAATGCTGCAAGCCTGGAATGTTACCTGTAGAACAATACAAATCATAATTAAGTAAGAGCAGGTGATCACTATCAAAAATACTACAACCAACTTCAAGAGAATTCAGAGATAGTTGTGTTAATCGGGAATATCGATATGCAAAAGAATTTGTATCACCTTTAAGGCTGTGTGAAAGAAACTGTAGCATAAACTTTCATAGACTAGGAGGCTATGCAGACCGCCCCTAAGGGGCAGCCTGCAGCCGCCTCCAGCTGGGCTGGATTTGGGCTGCAGCAACTGTATGCTGCAGCCCCAATCTAGCCTTTCCATGGCACAAAAAGAAGCCATAAAATGCGGCTCCTTTTTGCGCCCTGGAAAGGGCATAATAGCCACAGCGTGACAGCTTTAAGGTGTTCCTTTGGAGCGCTGTGATGCTGTGTGGAGCAGCACACAGCATCACACCACACTAGGGCGAAGTCAGCGCGTGTGTCATATGGATGCCCATGCCCTGACTCCGCCCCCAGGCTGGCCTTAATGGCCGGTGTGCACAGCCCCTTGGTCTACTTCCTCAGATGCACAGAGTGAACATCATGCATGTGAGGAGATAGACCTAATCTAGTGAAAGTTTATGCTACAACACCTTTCGCACAGTCTCAAAAGTACTACAAGATCCCTTTGCATACCAAGTTCACTAGATTTGACAAGTTATTATAACCAACCACAAGTCACAAAATAATATCCTCAATATGGTGTAGCAGTTCTATCTTTAATTGCCACTTAAGATGCTTTAAGCATTCTTCCCTCTTGCAGAGTTATTTACCTCCCCAAATTTCTTCTGCACAATTCACTGCTCACTTCGTCCCTTATTCTTATTATCTATGCGTCAGTGGACTAGTGCTCATATTGTGTTATATACTATATTTGTATTATTATTTTTAAAGAAGTTTAACAAAAAATCACCACCACCATTTTGAGTTATGTCTGAACTGAGCCACTTCACGGATAGAAAAAAAAAGATGAAGGCTAGCTTTGAGATGGAAAATTGATACCTTTCAGTAAGCAACAACAAAAGGGCACTGAGGGAAATAATGGAATATTTGCATTAGTTTAAGCTTGCTGCTCTCAAGGTATTTCGGATGTAATAACAGGCTGCCACCAACATTTTATTTTCTGTTTCTGTAACTTCCTCTAAGTATCCCTGATTAACTTTTATCAGTTTATCATTCAAATATAAGCCCAAGTTTTAAAATTCACAATTACATGACATTAAATACAAGGTTTTATGAAATGGTTTAAAACCACATACATACTGAATACATTTCAGTAAAATAAAAACTTCAGTATGAGCTACTTTGTTTTTGAAATAAGTTTTGAAACTGCACAAAATTATACCAAGATGAAAAACTTTAATACAGGTAATCAATAAACAAGGACAAATGACCAAAAAAATTGTTTTATAGCTACATTAAAAATTAGGTAAACACTGAAATTTCTGTGAGTGTTTCTTTTCAAATTGACTTAACAGAAACTACAATAGGAAAATTGTTTCAAAATTAGAATAAGAAGTTAGAAACTAGACTACATGGGCCTGTTGTATTGGCAGGCTTCTGATGTACGATTTTCACTGCCTGTTGTTCACAAAGCGTATAGTACTCAATGGTGATGGTGACATAAACGTAAACACCCTAAAGCGTGCCACTGAATAATAAGAGGCACAACCATCTGCGTTGTTTTTTGCACCTACAGGGAGTCTCAACCAAACCCCAGCCAAAATGGAGAGCCCATTGTACAAGGATTCTTTTAAAATGATTACAGAATCAGCTATTTCACAGTTCTCTTTCTGTTTTGCAACTCTCTCGATTCCTGATTGGTTGTTTCTTCTTCCACTTTTGACATACTCTTCTCAGATTTTGAAAAAAGCATTTTCAAGGCATTCTATTTTTCTCACACAGCTCTAGTCAGTGGCTAGAGGAAAAAGCCTTCACTGATTGTCTACCATTCCCTTTGCAAGCACAACAGCTATGTGCTGTCTTGTGTATTTGGGAGTGAAGTGTTGTAGGCAGTTTTCAGTTACTTTACACTTTATTTTAAAACCTGCATGTGAGGGAAGTTAGTATTAGCAAAAATGTTCTGTACTAGTACATAGTTAGTAAATTAACCGCCATTAGGTAAATGTTTTGTGCTGCAGTAAATGGTTGCTCTTAACAAGACCCAAACTGAGCTAGATTGATTTGCAGTGCCACATCGAATCTATCTTTTTGGATCCAGACTGTTTCCAATAACCTTAATTTTACCCATTCCTTTCATCCAGCCGCAATATAAAAATACAAATTCACAGCTGAGTTTGTGCCATATTTTAGGGGTAGAGTCTTAGACCACTGATATGTCAGAAAAAGTTGGTTGTCTGTATGTTATTGTTTTTAATGTAAAATAAACTTCTCTATTTGTTCCCAAAAAGAAATGATGTTATTTTTCTGCAGAAGTAGAGAAGAAGGGTCTCTATGCTAAACTGCATATTGGGCTGAATAGCTTTGCAGTGACCTGAAGTCAATTTTTTGCCCTTGGGACTTCTTGGAGGTGAGACAGAACACCAAAAATATAAAAACACAAGGAGAAGCCCCTGGAGTGGGACAATGATTGACTCTGAAAAAGTGTTTGTTTTCAAGTGTTAAACAGTCAATGGCAGAAACTTATTTAAGTAGTGAATGGTCCCTCCTGGAGATGTCCAGGTGAAGCTATTCACTTTCCCCCTATTCCAGAAAAAGCATGGATCAAGCAAGTCAGAGGAGATTGGGGGATACAAAAACAGCCTGCACTTTGCCCGTCCCTATGAATTCAACCTATAATCCCACACATTTATCAGAGGTGAACCCCCATATTGAGGCATTTCTGAATAAATATGCATGAAATAGCATTGTTAAAAACACACAATACACCAGCAGTTACTGTTCTATAACCGCCCGGATTCCCAGTGATTGGGCGGCATATAAATAAATCCTATCATCATCATCATCATCATCATCATCATCATCATCATCTTGAAAAAGATGTTCAAGAATCTAAAAGCAGTAAGAATTTAGATGCAAAGGTTTGGAAAAGTAAAAAGGCCTTGGCACCAACGTAACATCAACAGAATGCCTAGGGAAAGTATTCCACAAATGAAGCACCAGTTCCTGATAGCATTCTAGCCCACTTCTGCCTGCAAGAAAACCCACAAAAAAGCCTCTGGGGAAGATGAATGTGTACACATGTGCATATGGAGAACATCAATCCTTCAGAAATCCTAGACCCAAGCCTAATTTTTATTTCTCTAGTTCAGAAAGATTCAATAGAGCTCAAAGTCAATTTGTTCCAAATACAGTTGTAGTTTAGCAGTTTCAAAACAGAAAACAGGTTTAGAAAGTAAGATAGAACAATGTAGAATTAAGAAAATACTGTACTAAAATATACAAGGAGCTGAAATTGCAGTTAATATTGAACAAAGGACATGATCCAGTTTTACTTCCAACTAGAGAAGAGAGACTGAAATCAATGGGAAATAAGTGGTGACTAATAAGTTCCATTCAATTCCATAAGTTTTGTTGCTATTGTTGTTGTTTGCCTTCAGGCTGCTTTCACCTTATTGCAACCCTAAGGTGACCCTATCATTGGGGTTTTCTGAGGGCTGAGAGTATGTGTGACTTGCCCAAGTTCAGCCAGTAGGTCTTCATGGGAATTCAAACCCTGGTCTCTAGACTTGCTCTGTTCAAAGACACTCAAACTACTATGCCAGCCTGGCTCACATAGGCCCCATTCACACTATGAACTAACCTGGTGTGGGACACGGTTTAGTTCATAGGTGTTCATATTCCCCTTGACTGCACTCGGTGCAGTTTGCAGAGGGAGGCACCAAAAAAACCCCACTTGACCTGGTGCTTTTGGCACTGGGTCACCTAGCGAGTCTTTTTTGCAGTGCTGCAAGGATCGAGATCTTTGGCAGAACTGTCGGTCTGGATCTCCACCACTTGCGCCCTCCCTCCCCATCCTCCTCTTCCCACCACTGCTGCGCTGCCACACCCTTCTTCCCTCCTCCTTCTTCCTCCTCTTCCCACTTTTCTTGGCAAATTTCTTTAGAGGGGGTTTGCTATGGCTTTTCTGAGGCTAAGAGTGTGGCTCCTGCCGCACCGTCCTCCCTCCTCCTCACCCCCCCTGCTGCCGCACCGCTGACTCTCCCTCCTTCCTCCTCCTCCTCTCCTCCCTCCTACCCCGAGTGTGAATGGGAATTAGTACAAAATGTCACTGAGATATGCGATCGTGGTTAACTGGGCCAAGGAGACCAGGTACAAAAACATAGTGTGAATGGGGCCATAGATTTACTGCAGCTGAAATCGGATTTAACCAATTTAACGATGAATTTGACACAAGAGTTCTACCAAAAAGCAAAAATATTCAATTTAACAACTGTGTAACTGTCACTGATCTTACCTGAAGACAACAATTGCCCATTCCAAACCCCATGGCATCCATATATACATGATCAGGCTTGGCTGCTCTTGCTGCTTCACCATCATCATTAGGGAATGTTTCTACAAATGGTGATGGAGTATTCTTGTCCTTAAAGACTACATAAGACATATGACAAGAAGTTAAGTCTTTTGCTAACTTTTTGTTCTTCTTGATTGAAAAGTTGTTGTTTTCACTCACTTGGTACGTTTATCACAACTTTCTCTCCTCTTCTGTGCCGTATGTTTCTTGTTAAAGTACTAAAATAAAAAATAATCCTTCTGAATGCTTTCTCAAATCAAATATTCACATATAATTCGTACTGTATTAGTGGTTAATAACTTTTTTAAAAAAACATCAAGACAAAGCATGTTTAAAATGATTTTTGCATTCAGGAATTTCACTGGGCACTCATCATTTTACTCAGCTACACTGCAAAGCTAAAATCATGTTTCCATTTGTTTTTGTTTTTTATTCAAAGACTTCTCTGAAGCAAAAATGTCATTCTGATACAACTACAGTCTCTAAAATGCCATAGTGCTTACTTATATTTGCCCATACTGCAGCCTAACAGTCCGCTGCTGCAACAGCCAACAAAATGAAGCAAGACTACTGTGGGGAAAAAGGCACAATGCTTCCAAAACAGGCTTGGCTTATACTTGTTGTGTGCCTTCAAGTAATACTGAGCCCAAATATAGATGGCATTATTATTATTATTATTATTATTATTATTATTAAAGCTTTATTTATATAGCGCTGTAAATTTACACAGCACTGTACATAAAATCTTTTAATTAGACGGTTCCCTGCCTTCAGACTTACACTCTAAGAAGACACAACACAAAAGGAGAATGGAATGGTGGGGGGAAAGAGGATCAGGTCCAGCATTCTTCTCTCCCTCTGAGGCCTGGACCAAGGCAGATGGACAGATGGAGGGCTCTGTATCTTAAGGATAGGCCTGATGGCATTGGCCCACCCTCTCTCAAATATAATTTACTTGTCTAGTATAGCAACCAGTTGCCTTCAAGTGCACTATAAACCTATACTTTAAAATGAGAGGTTGATACTTATCGCAAATATCTTTCTAGGAAAGCTGAAGGAACAATCCATTACACTGGGTTACTCCCTTGTGCCAGCTGTTCAAGTCAAGAGACCAATGTTCTAAAACGTTGTTACTGTTGCTCCTTTTTCTATCCCTTTCAGTTTTGTTAGCTTTGCATGGTGCGAGTTAGAATCACTCAGATGAAAATTTATATTTAGAAACTGACGGGCTCTTTTTGTTTTTTCAAACCAAATGGAGCCACAGCTGGGGATGGACTGCTCCTTCAGCCTTCCTAGAATGATCATTCACAGTAAGTATCAACCTCTCATGGTCAGGAAGGCTAAAAACACAATCCACAACCACTGGGATGTACCCAAGCTAAGTTCTTTAAGGGTGAGCTGCTTCAGTGCTGCACTACCACCTGTAGAACAGTTCACCCAAAGGCTCCTTGACCTGACTTAAATTTATCTACAGCACTTTATAATAAATCCTCATCCAAATCAGCATTCTTCCTTTTTCCTTTTAACAAAGGGGGGATACAGATGGGCGGCTCCATGCCGCCCGTCTTTGTCCCTTCTTGGTGCAGCACTGACACGCTCCCTAAAAGGAAGCTGCCTAGAGCTTTATGCTTATTTCTGATTAAGTTATTGAATAGCATTAGCGAGATAGAGAGAGAGAAATAATCCTGACCAACTGACAAGACAGGAGAAGAAAAATGGAAGGGGAGAGAAAAAGGAACAATGGCAACAGTGGTTTAGAGCATTAACATTTTTTAAATTTGTTGATGTTTAATCTCTTTTTATGGGTTGATCACTGTTTTTATGATTGGGGGAGGGTTAGGGTTTGGGGTTTTTTTAATTGTAATTTTTAATTGTTTGATATTTTATTTATATTGTTGGAATCCACTTTGACTCCTTTGTGAAAAAGCGGAATACAAATTATTATTATTATTATTATCATCAGCCTCTGACTTGAACAGCTGGCACACAGAGTAACCCAGTGGTCATGGACTGCTCCTTTGGTCTTCCTGGGAATGGGAAGAATCCCCTAAGGGTAAAAGGTGGTATATGAATCTGAACTACTGAGAATAGGAATCTGAACTACTACTCCAAGGTTAATACAGACTTGAATTGCAGATAAAATTTCAATAGTGTCAATTTTTTAAAAAAAGCAATCAAGATTTCTACATGTATTAGTAAGCAAAGCAACACTTCTACAAAATTTACAGCTGAAGGAGTATACAGCTATAAACAGGATATACATTATATCTTCCTCCAATTTCAAAGTGAAATGTTATTTGATAAGCTTTGTATTACACTAAAAGGGAAACATTAACCATGACTGCACTATATTGCAGAGACAATTCTAAAATGTACTTACCTAAATCTGGGATGTTTGTTGATAGCTTCATCTGGGAAGAACAGAGACTTGGAGGCTCCTGTTTCAACAGGTGTTGGGTCATACTCTGGTATCGTAAATCCTGGACAACCTAGTCTATACATTCCAAGAAAGCTGTCATTATTTTTAAATATCTCACCTAAGAAATCAAACTTCATTTAATTATGCTAACATTTATTAGAAATACATCAGAAAAAACCCAAAAGAAAATAAACATTTCAAAGGAATCTAAACTGCAACATTGTGTTTGGCCCAATTTTCTTTCATGTACAGCAGTGGAAATATTTGGAGATACTCTGAACTAGCCTTCAATCAGTTTAGAAATGATATCCAAAGATTTTAGCTAGCCTTGGTCGTTCCAAAATCCTGACTGAGGTGCAAAGGAGTTGCTCAACACAGGGCATTATTCTCTAAGAAAAAAAGTGTACTTTTTTGTTCACTTTTTGACTATACATGCAAAGGGTGATTAAACTATTTCCTTTAAATGTAAAGATGTTTCCTCTCAGATGCTGTACAATACATGCATTTAGCATCTTTTACTATGAAGGCTGGAAAACACGAATAAAAAACCTTATGAAGAGCATTGTTACATCAAAGAACAAGTCTCTGGTACAAGGTTCAGACAATGTCAATTAGTTACACCCAGATCAACTGCTTAAGCTGCATTCTGAAGCAGTCAGCAGGTTCCTGTGTATGTAATTCACTGCTTAGTAGAGTGATGTCCTTATTCTAGGTAAAGTTGGGTGATCCCTTCCAATCTGGTTTTAGGTATAGTGACTGGAGAAATTATGCCAACTGAGAATGGAAGTAGGGAATGCAATACTATTATGTATCCCAGACCTTTTCGTAAGTTTCACCAACACTGACTGTAGTGAATGCTTTTGGATCACCATTTTATGAACTCTTCAAGACTCTTTACCTCTAGAGAGCTTAAGAGGTACTCTGGGGTGCTTAGGAGGAGCTATGACAGTTCCAGTCCTTCCTGGAGGAACCACCTCAGATGGGAGTGCTGCAAGACTTCTGTACAATCCTGGTGGCTGACCTATGGGTTCCATTTTATCTTCACAGATGTTACAAAGTAGCAGAGGGCTACAATATTATGTCTTGCCACATCATATAATTTCACTGCTGCATTTCCTCCCGCTCTTGAAAGACGGAAGAGGAAAAATGTTGCCATGGGAGAATGCACATCAGCAGAGCTTGTTTGCTCTCCTCTCCCTCTTGTCACCAGTCAGTAGCCAAAGTATATCATGCGTACTTACCCTCCTCCTCTTTTCCAACAGTTCTTGCTGTAAAATACTGTTGTCACCACAACCTCAGTTCAGATATTCTACTGCAGAACTGGGCGTTAATGACAGCATATTACAAGGGAGGGAAATGGAAGACAGGGGACAACACTTTTCTTCTCTGTCTTGTAATGAGGGAGGGAGGGAAGTAACAATTTCAGCCTAATTAAATATAGATTTGTTTGGGAAAGACAACATGTGACTTGGCTGCTGGAGGATACTGTCAAAGAAGGAGGGCAAGGAGGTGGTGGCTAAATGGGGAAATTGGTATGCTGTGGAGGATATGGCCCACTATGGGTCAGAAAGAGATGAAACTGACCCTCTGACCTGAACTAAATGGATAAGGCACTAGCTGGGAAGTACCATAAGCTAACCTCTTCTCAGCTCAGAGCAAAAAGCCAACCATCTACCAACTCGTATTTGTTCCAGTCATAAAGCCCTCATTGAGTTTACTGAAATGACCTTGCTTTTCTTATGCAACTTGGAAACAGTCTAACCTTGGAAATGATGTGACAGTGCAAACAGCTTCATTTTGTTTCAGTACAGAAGCAGCTTCTTGACGTCGTTTCCTCATGTTGTCTTGGACAGTATTAAACTCAGACATTGTTCCTCCATAGGGCTGCCCAGGTGTTCCTTCAATCATGTAGCTTCCATATTCTGGTCTCCAGAGTGTTGGATGACTGTGAGGCGAATAAAGCTATATTTGAAATATTTTGAGCAACTGCAAAAGCAGCATACGATTGTTACTCTAAGTAACAATTCAACTTAAAATCACACAAGGCAGCTGAAAACTCATCCAGTGGCTTTTGCTCAAAATAGGTTACATTCAATTTAGAATTTATAAGGAATCCCCCAATTTATAACAAACACTATCCAACAATATCCGAAAAACAGTATTCTGACATGTAGAACAGAATCCTAGTTGAAAAATACTGGTGTCAATTAAAAATAAAACCATACATGTATTTTTTATCACAAAGACTTGGCAGAATGCATATAAACTACATATTCTCCAATCCTCACTTACAGCATTAAAAATTTCAGGAATACAATACAACCTGGTATCTGGGTGTGTGTGTCTGTTCTCCTGGTTATCATGGTAAGTGAAACTGCAGTTAACAGTGAATGCTATATTTTTGTTTTTACCAGACATGGGCAAGCAAAACTTCAGGGATCAGTCCTGCAGATACGAGGGTCATACTGTACATAACAAATGCAAATGAGTTCCTCGCTATTCCACAGACTGTTACTCCTGCAAGTTGATTACACATATGAAAGTGTCCATTGCCCTGTTCTGACACCCCTTCCATCCATGAAAATGAATCTCCTTTGAGTATAAGCACGTCAGATGAACTGCAAGAAATTAGGGTGCATTTCTAAAAGTAGCTGCTACTTACTTGGGGTTTACCCTTTCACCCTTTTCTTGCAGAGTATGAAGAACTTCCTCTCCAGTTAAGGACAGCTGTGCTCTCTTTTTTTGATGGTCAAAGTTTACCAACATATATTCCACCTAAGATGTGTAAAACAAAAATATCACATTTAGCACATTCAACTGGTAAATATCAGTTAAACAATGTTAGCCATCATTTGTAAATTCAGCTGGCTTATAGCAGCATTTTGTAACACTGCTATAGATAGTAACATTTACCATTTGTCTTTCACATTATGAACCTGCAAAATCTGCCTAAGGCCCCATACAGACAGGCCAAAATAAAGCTGCTTTGGGCCACTTTGAGGTATGCAATTTATATGATGCATGCGTCCCAAGAGTACGGAAGCCATGTCAAAGCCACGATCCAGTCCTAAGGACTGGAGCGCAGCTTTGATGCAGCTTCTGAACTCTTAGGACGCATGCATCATTTAAACAGCATACCTCCAAAGTGGCCTGAAGCAGCTTTATTTTAGCCTGTCTGTATGGGGCCTTGGTCAGCATTACTCACAGGAGTACTTAGCAGCTGTCCCTGAGGTTTACCATCACCTTGAGTGTTTTTAACAAATGATGAAAATCCACTGGCATTTCCCTTCCAACGGAATCAGTGCATCTTGTTTCAACACTATGCCATTAAAATTAGATTACCTATTCAAAATGCTCAAGCCAAGAAAACAGAAAGATTTAGATAACCTTTTCTTTCTAATACAGTCAAATGACCATAAAGCCAGAAGAAAGTTCCACTGCATTCCCCTAATTAAAAACAGAAAAATATATTACGCGAATTTTGCAAAGTGTGCTGGGTAGCCATACCAAGTAGTGCAAATCTAGCTGTCTGCATCTCTCTCTCTCTCTCTCTCTGTATTTGTTAGCCATTCTCCACTTCTAACACAACAAACGTACTCTATTCTGTGCCACATAGTTTGACATAGAGGGTATGAAACACATATCATACACTGGGAAGCAAGGTTTAGATTTATTATGGAGAACTAAACCCATAGATTACAGTCATTTGTTCCAGCTTAAAAATGTGACACATTACAGAACAAAATGTACTTTTTAAAAACAACAACATACCACAGAGAACAGTATAAAAGCAGGCGACTCTAAAAGTTAGGTTTACTATGTTTAAACCTGTCAGCATAAAAGAGGTTTCTGAAATGTACTGTTTAAAGAGAAGCATCCTGTATAGTTTAATATCATGCTTCCAAACACAAGATGCAATTTACTAACTGTGTGGTCCTAATCATGTTTATTTTGAACCAAATTCTACTGAGTTCAATAGGACATTTAATAACTATACATGTGCCAGAGAAAGCAGTCATAACTTCTTACCTGACGAACTTTTTAATACAGATAAAAGTGGTACATATTGGTAATGTTCTGACAAATGGGGATGCCAACAGTTATGTATCTAAAGCAAGTATAGGATGAAACAGACTGCCCTTTTGCATTGCAAATTTTTTAACCAGAACTAACAATATGCACATGTAAAATGAAACAACCAGATCAGATAAGACTTGCCTAAGTAAACAAAAACAGTTTGAACTTAAGTCATCTTCCAAAATGCATCCAGGCATGATTTTTTCCATCAGCCTCCATGTTTTTTATGCTTTCCATTTTGGTGGCTAAACTGACAGACTGGGACATGCTGGAGACAGCTGATAAGGCATGCTTATCTTGATTCCTGTTTCCTCTCTGTTTTGCTTTTCACACACACTCAGTAAGGGATCCTGGAGGCAGCTGTTCACCTTACCTGCTGTAGCCAGGTGTACACAGTTAAAGTAGAGTTAGCTAAAGCAGAATCCCACTTTTTCTCAGTTAAAGCTTTATGTAATGTTTACTGCAGACATGCTTCTGCAACCCAGCACTCGAAGTCTGTGTTCCTCCAGCCCTGCTTCACCTTCCTTCCAATATCAATGCTGCCAAAAAACTTCTAGCTAGGCAGAGGACAAGAAAAAAAGGGAGGGCTGGGGGACCATCAAAAGACTTTGTAAAAAAGAGCTTCACTGTCAGAGTTTTTAATTAAGTGAGGTACGCCTGCATATATATATTGTATTTTATGATTCCTAAAGCAACAAAGTGGCTTTTCAACCCATAAAGAATACTAATTTTTTAAAATTCTTCTCACATTTTTCCTGGGGGGACGGGGACATATTTTCCTTTAAAGTTTCTGTAAATTTCATATTTTTGTGCCGTTGAGAATGTAACAACCTCCAGACAATACACTCTGGAGTCTGTGAAGGAAGTGCCAATACAGTCAGCCCTCCTTATCCACTGATTTTTTATCCACAGACTCAAGCATCCACAGCTTGAAAATATTCCCATTCTCTCCAAATAGCAAATTTTGATTTTCCATTTTATATTAGAGACACAATTTTCCTTTTCCATTATGTTTAATGGGACTTGAGTATCCATGGATTTTGTTATCCACAGAGACAGGGGGGTCCTCATCCCAAATCCCAGCGGATAACAAGGGCCCACTGTACTTTAAAGCATAATAATAATAATAATAATAATAATAATGTTAAAAATCAAATTTATAATAGTATGCTCAAAATACTAAAGACATGAATGACTGCATGAAGACAGCACTCCAGGAAGGAAAGAACACTGTGGAAAAATTATTAATCAGTGCAGAAGAAAGAAAAGAGGCTCATAATTTGTATTAAAGAAATTTGTTGTTGCTGCTGTGTGCCTTCAAGTTATTTCTGACCAATGGTAATCCTATCATGGGGGTTTCTTGGCAAGTTTTTTCAGAGGGGGTTTGTCATTGCCATCATCTGAGGCTGAGAGAGTCTGATTTACCTAAGATCACCCAGTGGGTTTCCACTGAACCCAACCTGGATTCAAAACTGGTCTCCAGTCAGAGCCCAATGCTCAAATCACTATGTAATGTTAAAACTGAAGTACACTGAATTCAGACTGAAGTAAAGATACACTCAGTGGGGTGCACTGAGGTGATATTTAGGGTTTTTTTAAAAAAAATAAGTAAGATGCAAAAGTACATGTGTGTATGGAAAGAATACTAAATCTGTTTTGTAAAATTTCAAAATATTAATTAAAAACTGAAGTAAATTGAATTCAGACTGAAGTAAAAGATACAAAAAAATCATTTCTTCTAAACTGGAATTAAAATTTAATGTACACCAAAATGTTTTCTAAAATAGGTTTTTTAAAAATATAGTATTATTTAAAGTTAAAGTAACCTACCAAGAAAGTACATATAATATAGAAAAAGCAAAACAGTAAGGTTTAAGTAGCATTCTAAAAAAGGCTGTCTATATGCATTACACAGCTTTATGATATATAAAAGACTAAGAAACAACTATTGCTAGATATCGTAATAGGCATTTTAATTACATAATGATTAAAATCAATACAGGTATTAAGTAGGGTTTACATGCTTAACTCTCTCTGGCATTGACTCCTGATTCTTTTTTTGAAGGAGGCCTTTAACAATGAACCATCTAGGCTGCAAACCTGGGAACAAACACAACAAAATACAGTTGCATGTGTTTCTGAATTAACAAAACTGAGACCATAGATGACAAATCTTTGTAGCATCTTCAAATGTATCCTTGAGAACTTTTATTTACAATTAGAGTATGCTGGGTGTAGTGTGAATGCACACACACACACACACACACACACACACACACACACACCAACCAAACAGGCATGCCTAATATACAGCCGTCTCTCCTAGTTCGCAAACTTCCCATTTGCGGTCTTGAATTTCTGCGAACAGCAAGCCAGGAGGGACAAAATGGTGTGCGCGCCTGTGAGGCCGCGAGCAGGAGCATGCCGCCATTATATCCAATGGGGCTTGGATAGCTGCAGTTTTTCTGATTCGTGGGGGGGGTGTGTGTTTCAGAACAGATCCCCTGTGAATCGGGAGGGACAACTGTATACATACTTACTGTAACAGGAAAAAACAAGAGCTACAAAAGTGTCTGAATCATAGCTAATTTGTATGGTTTTAACCAAACTATGACCTGTTGACTCTTGTTGATCTTGTTCACAAAAATGAAAATTCTTCTATGTCCCAGAGCAACAATAAACTTTCATTTTAACAACAGCTAACAGTTCTTGCTCCATAATGAAACAAGTGTACATGAAGCTGATCAAGTCTACTATAATCCATGAAAGATCATCTTATTAATAAGCCTTTAAGATCCTTGGTATTTTCATGTTTTACCTACTTGAAATATCAATCATCTCTTAGGAACTTTGCTTAGCGTGATGCAAGACCAGCCTCAAGTAACAGCCAATTCAACACCTATACTACACTCTTAGGCATTCATCTTGGAGAAGGGTTATAAGACTGTCAGAGAAATGTTCTGCAGGCTGGTGGAATCCCTGACACCTACAGAAAGGGATGGGAAGGCTCCTCCTGCCTGAAATACTGGAGAGTTGCTCTCATTTAGCCATGTATGAACTACATGGATTGACTTGGTGTAATCTTCTTGAAAGCCTCCAAGTATTAAGCAAGTCAAGGGAATTCTTAGGAAAATTGCCTAAGCTTTACAAAGGGCAAAGGTACCCCCCAAAATACCAACCCTGCCTTTTGCCTGGGGAATGAAACTAGTTGTCAGCCCCTCATTTCGCTTAT
Source organism: Sceloporus occidentalis (assembly GCA_023333645.1). Classification (NCBI taxonomy): domain Eukaryota; kingdom Metazoa; phylum Chordata; class Lepidosauria; order Squamata; family Phrynosomatidae; genus Sceloporus; species Sceloporus occidentalis. The sequence goes on from JALMGF010000006.1 coordinate 141,712,032, forward strand.
GGCTGTGTGATCTCTGGTTAAATTACACAGATTTCACTCTTTTTAAAGCAATTAACAAGAAGGTTTTGGATGATATTCCACATAACAGTGTTTATAGACAATCATCTTAAATGTTTGTGAGGTACTATGGCCCTGGGCACCACAAGTCTGGAGATGCCTCATGAAAGCAGCCTTTTACAATGTGCACGCAATTATCATAAGTACGTCTGTTGCTAGGATCTAGGGCAAATTTTTCAAAGCAGTCATTCATTTAGACTATCAGGCAAACATCTGAGGCCAGCAAGCTTAAGCCTAAAACCTATCAGTAAAACCCATCAGTAGAAGAGTCCAATACCTGATGGGCTTTTTACAAATGTATTTTGCTGCTGAAAATGGAGAATCTGAAACTGCTTACCAAGTCATAAGAAAATAAGATGTGTAATCTCAGGCAGGGAGAGCCAGTATGGCATAGTGGGTTATTGAGTGTTGGTCTACGACTCTGGAGGGTCATAGGGTTTGATTGCCAGTTTAACTATGAAGCCCTCTGAGTGACTTTGCGCAGGTCATAGCCTTGGGGAAAGCAATGCCAAAGTTCCTCTGAATACATCTTGCCAAGAACCCCCCATTATAATTTTAGCGTCTTAGGGTCTCTGTAAGTTGGAAACAACTTGAAGGCACACAACAACTCCTCTCAGGTTCAGGTAGGACAGAAGACAAACAGTATGAAGTGTTTCAACTGTGAACCTTTAAGGACTTTCATAGGCCCAACTATCCAAAGTCTTTGATCACTGTTATTTTGCAACCAAGAACAAAGAAGACTCAAGTGCTTGTGTCCAAAAGCAACACTGAAGGGCTCAGATTTTAAATGCACTAGGCTCCATGCAACACCCTTTCCTGCACCTGAAAGGTCTCTTCCTCCCACATTCCCTCACAAGTGATAACCTCATAACTCTGACAGCTTAAATCGTACTACTCTATGGTCATCATTAGCATATATTATGCATTACTTGTTTTTGTCTACTGTACCTCACGTCAGGGAGCCTGGTGTATTGAGAGGTGATGTGTAAATCCTTGAAATATATAAAGGGATGCATTTCAAACATTCTTCATTCAAGTACAAGTCCATCTCCACTTTAGAACAATTTACTTTCACAAAACAATCCTACCGACATGGAACAATATAGGAAACACAAGAACCGTCATACGGTAGTTCGGTCATGTCACCATATTTTAACATAAATATGCAACACCTTCTGGCAATGTTTCCAGCTTGGTTAACAAGAACTAATTCTGCTGCATGCTCAGGGCAGCCATCTCAGAAACTGTTTAAGATTACCTGAACACTCTACCCTTGTGGTGGCAAACCTATGTCATGCGTGAAGCCATTTTTCACGGCACACGGAGGGTGGGAAAGAGGAGGAGCAGGTGTGCGTCTTTTCCTTCTCCTCCCCCTGCACCCTGCCAGGCCTTCAGTTGCCTCTCTGGAAAAAGTCCTGCCCTGGAAGTCCTGCCCCACTAGGGCAGAAGTCCCATCTTCCTCCGGAGGTCCCACCCTGGCACCAGGTAACATCTGGTAACGGAAAGCCTTTTAGTTTGGGCACTTGGTCCTTGAAAGGTTCACCTTCACTGCTCTACCCTGATCACAAATAGCTAGAAGGGAAGTCATTGGGTAATTGGGCCTGCATTTAAAAGTGCCTAAAGGTATAATTTACATAAGACACATTCAACCACACAAAGTTTGACCAAGTATGTATGTGTGCCAGGGGCTCAAGTGTAGAACTTATCTTCTATATGCAGGGGTCATCCGATACTCAGATTGTACACTAAACACAAGATTGTTGACAGCATTTTTAGCCAAACGTTTTTTTGTTTTTTGCAATTAAGCTTTGGCTATTGTGTTAACAAATTACTTTGGGGTCCAAAACTATCATTTGGCACAGGATCTGTCATCTGATTAACGTTTTGGTCAAAGAAACCAAGAAGGTACAGCGATTCCCAACCTTTGGTCCTCCAGATAATCTGGACTTCAGCTCCCATAATTCCCAACTGTTGGCTAACTTGGCTGGGGCTCCTGGGAACTGAAGTCCAAAACAAACAGACGGCCAAAGGCTGGGGAAAACTGAGCTATAATAACCCAGGCAATTGTGTGTATCCCCAGCCAAGTACCTGCAGACTTAAAGAACAAAGTAAGACGATACTTTCTGATGAGAAGAGGAAGGGCAGGAGAAAGTTTTCATAGTATATTGAAAGTCTGGGACACAGTCAGAAACCAAAAATGTTGCCCTGAAAGCGCTGGGATGCAAAACCTCTTGTTTTTGCCCTGGAGTTCTTTAAAAAAACCCAGTTGATTACATCTGCTTTAGAAATAACTAATTAGAAATGTATGAAAGTAGCAATATCAAAGCTCCCTGTTTTGTTTTGTTTTAGGATGTGGGGTTTTGTTTGTTTTTGTAATCATGAATTGGGTTAGCACCACAAGGAAAGAAACAATTCAGTATGATGACCTACAACTGTGGTTCTCAACTTTCCTAATGCTGCGATCATTTAATACAGTTCCTCATGTTGTGGTGACCCCGAACCATAAAATTATTTACATCACACATATAAAAATAATTTCAACCACTGGGTTCAGTCCTGAGTTGAGCTGTGAGGCTTTCTGGGGGGTGGGATCCCCCTCCTAAACCCAGAGCTTTCCGCCTGTCAGGCCCTGTGGGATATGGAGCCAATGCTAGCCAGGCAGCCTCCCTCACGCGGCTCTTGTGGAAACGCATCCTGGAAGTCTGCACCCAACCCAGAGCTCCCCATCAGCGCAAAGGAGAACAAGGCAGGCCTCAAAACGCAGGTCCTTCAATGCAGGACTCTGGAGGGGAATTGGAATTGGAATTTCACTTGTTCAGGAGTTGAAAAATTGTGGTGCTGAAACGTACTGAGAGTAAAGGTTGCTATTTCAGCTCCTTGGCTTTGGGCCCCAATTGGTTCCTGGTTTAATCTATGATTCAAGACAAAAGGAGATGCAATACAGGGCAGTCGGAGGCAGCGGAGGAGAAGCGTACAGATGGTATTCTGACTGAAGGATTCCCCTCCAGGGATAGAAATGAACATCAGGTGGGAGATTAAAGAGGATCAGATGGATGTAGAGGGGTGTAAACGTTTAATTCAAGGGTAAGCAATGGAACGGAATGGAATTTCAAAGTACTATGAAAGCTTGGTTCACTTTGGAATTGGGGTCCCCAAGTAATCTGTAGTTGTTGGGTTTTTTTTGTTTTGTTGAGAGTATTATAAAACGTTTGCTTTGCTTTGGACTGGGGCTCCTGGTCCTTTGGATGCAGAGTACACTCTTCCCTCCACATCTGAGGCGATGGCTTTTGTGGATGTGATTATTTACACATGTGATCTGTATGTTCTCTCTAGGAATATCTGGGTCCTCCAGTGCAACTCTATGGCCAACTTTAACTCAAGGTTGCCCTGAAGGAGCTAGAGATTGCTAGAGAGAGTACTCTTCTACTAGCACTTGTAGCTCCTCCAGGGCAGTCCTGTGGCCAGTGTCTGTCGGTCCCTAGAGAGCTCTCCTTCTCTCAGGTAAGAACAAGGGGTGTTTGTATGCTAGCGAACGCGGAGGCGCTCGGGCCGGAGGAGGGTTCCTGGGGGCGGGGGACTTCTCTCTCTCTCACCTCGTCGCCCCACTTGAGGACGTCCTTGTGGCGCTCTCCGACGGCGCGGTAGATGTAGAGGAACTGGAGGATGCCGTGCCTGCGCACGTGCTCCGCGTGCCGCTGCGTCTTCTCCCAGCTCAGCGGGGAGCCCTGCGACAGCAGACCCATGGCCCGGGAACACACCGGCAGGACCAGCACGCGGCAGCAGGAGAGGGCGAAGGCGGCCGTCCCTGGCGGCGGAGGGAGGAGGGAAAAGGGACACCGGCGCTTCTCCTTCTCCTTCTCCTTCCCTTCCAGCGGCCGCAGCCTCTCTCTGTCTCGCGCGCCGCTGACAGCGGAAGTGGCCGGCAAGCAACGGCGGCGCCTGGAGACAGCCCCCCTCTGCGCATGCGCGCCTTCTGTCCCCTCTCTCCTCTCTCTCCCTCTCTCTCTGTATTGAGTCTGTGTGGGTTTGTACTGTATATGCCGGTGACACACGGCCGCGGCGTAGCACGTGACGTGAGGACAGTGGGAGGAGCGTCCTGTGTGCGCGCGCGCGCCACACGTGCGTCACTGTATAGGTTTTGCCCGTCGGGCGCATGCGCACTCTCGCTAGCTCCTTTCCTTGCCGGGTGCGCGCGAGCCTAAACTTAGGGAGGGACGGAAGGGAAGAGAAGGATGGGACCCAAGGACTATGGGAGGAGGAGCGTCGTGCGCGTGCTTGTGTATATACAGTGTATATGCTGCTTATAGAGATAGATTGAGCTTCTGGGACGCATGCATACTCTCCCTCGTTCCTTTCCTTAGCGGGTGCGCGCACCACAGGAGGCACGGAAGAGGAGGGTGGGTTTAGTAGCCCAGGCGTCAGACTGTGACTCAGCATTTTTTCCGCTTCTTCTTCTTCTTCTTCTTCTTTTCCCTCTGTTCCCTCTCCTTCGGTCTCTTTTGAACTGAGGGGAAAGAGGGTCGCCTGCAAAGCGCATGCGCACGCACAAAAAAGGGAGGGGGCGGAGGAGGAGGAGGAGAAAGCCGTTAAAATAAACGGCTCTTTGTTCTTCTCTCAGAGTCAGAATTGTATAAGCAGCCAAGTGTGTGCGCTAGTATCAGTAGCACAATAATAATACAATATCTCAATATACACTAGAATGATAATAATAATATATTATATGTATATGATATAATAATAACATATAAATAATAATGAATTGATATACCTTATAATATATTAATATACATTATAGTTTATTATAATGTATAATATAATAACATATAAATAATAATGTATTAATATACATTATAATATATTATATATTTTAATATATAATATAATAATATATTAATATACACTATACTATATTATAATGTATAATATAATTTATATTATATATAATATCAAATATACAAATAATAAATTAATATACATTATAATATAATAATATATTAATATACTATATTTTATATAATATAATATATAAATAATAATATATTAATATATTAGCTTTTATATTGTGTATAATATATATAATATAATAATGTATAAATAATATTTATATATTATTTTTATAGTAGTATATATAATGCCAATACTATATTACTATATTAATAATATTAATATTGATATATTAATAGTAGGCGATTACTATTATCAATGTTATGTTGATACTGTATATCATCATAGTATAATCATATATCACATATTTATTTTACCTGTGTTTTGTTTATTGCATTTACAGCCATCTCTTCAAAAACAAAGCCTCTCAGGGTGGCTTACAGATGGCTAATTTAGTAATTTAACAGTTCCTTTTCCTTCAGGTTTACAATCCGAAAAGATGCTGCAGAAAAGGGAAAGGGAATGGCAGTGGAGAATAGGACACAGATATAGCATCATTTAATAATAATAATAATAATATTTTTTTTTTCATCCACCAGATTCAAACCCTTTCAGGGCTGCTCGAGGAAAAATTAAACCATGTTGTTGTTGTTGTTGTTTCAAATAGCACCAAATCTAGGAAACATATTCAGGGGGTTGCCTTGCTGGCCAAGTAGCAAAATTCAACATAGTAATAATTTTTAAAAACCAGCTATATATGTTTCTGAGGGAACTGAAAAGCAGAAAGTACATCATGGAAGCTTTAGAAGTGCCGTTGGCTTCTTCGTCAAGAAACGTGTTTTTAAAACATCACAAAAGACAGTGACAATGTTAAGAGTCAAATTGTGTTATTAAAAGTAGCACAAGCACATCAAAGCCCACTAATCACTAATAGCAATGCTTATTATGTGCCTTCAAGTCGTTTCTGATTTAAGGCAACCTAAGGTGAGCTTTTAATGTTGTTTTTTTGGCAAGTTTCTTCAAAGCAGGTTTGCCATTTCCTTCCCCTGAAGCTGAGAGAGTGTGACTTGCCCAAAGTCACCCAGTGAGTATCCATGGCCGAGCGGGGATTTGAACCCTGTTCTCCTGTAGTCCAACACTCCAACACTTTATATTTTAAGCATTATTATTTTTCACTCAGATTTCTCTACATGAATGAAATAACAATAGCGCAATGATAAAAGACGATTAAAAACAAGCAGCAATAATAAATGGATTAGTTGGGGAAATCAGGGAAAACCAGAAAGGCACAAAGTCACAGAGCAAACCATAGCCATCCTTTTACTAGGAATAAATTTGAAGTTACAGTGGAGCAGTGTTATGTTTTTCCCAGGAAATGCAGATGAATCCCTATGAGAGTTTGGCAAGCAACCATAGCAACTAGTACAGTGGTCCCCAAACGGTGCCTCTTAAGAGATTTTGGACTTCAGCTCCCAGAAGCCTCAGCCATGTTGGTCAATAGTCTGGGATTCTGGGAGCTGAAGTCCAAAATCCCTTAAAGAGTACAGTTTGGGGACCATGGCATAGCAAGACATTTTGTTTTTCTGGGTAGATGGGGAAGCAGCTTTAGGGCAGTTCGGAGTAGGTCAGCATCATAGGCCCAAAACACATTGCAGAAATAATCTAGTTTGAGACTGCTTTAACTGCCCTGGTTCAATGCTAGGGAATTCTTGGAACTGTAGTTTTCTCAGACATTTAGCCTTCTCTGTCAGAGAGTTGTGGTTCCACAATAAACTACAATTCCCATGATTCCCTAGCACTGAGCCAGGGCAGTTAAAGCGGTCTCAAACTGGATTATTTCTGCAGTCTGGTTTGGTCCATAGTAGGGGCTTGTCTTTGTCTTCTTCAAGTCCCATCTTCCTCCAGTGGCCATAGCTTTGGTTCATCAGTGGAAGAATATTCTGAGTACAGCAAGATGGATATGTGAAAAAGAACGAGAACTCAAATCAAACAACAACCACATGACAGTGTCAGAAGCAAACACACAAAATGAAAAAGTCAGGCCTGCAGGGATCTGGCCTCACCTGGTTATTTGCATGTTCCAAGAGCGCTTTGAAGGGTGGAGTAAAAAACACATCAGTGTACTTTGTACTTTTGTATGAAAAGGAAAAAAATGTTTTTCTAATCTAGGCACATCAAGGTTTCACAATTAGGGGTTGATAGCAGGCTGGCTAAGAGAGAGAGAGAGAGAGAACAAAAGAAATCCATGTACCCACCATCTGGTGGCAAAAGATGTTAATTTAACTTCACGTGTAAAACATGCACGGCCATAAAGTATATAACCATGTGGCAGGCAGAACAATCCTGAAAGGCCTTTCTGCTCTGTAGTCCTGTCAATGGCAGGGTGACCATCTGGCCACCTACTCCAAGACATGTTCTACATTTCAACCTTCTGTCCAAGAAGGATTTCAAGATGTCCTCCATTTTGGGCAGGACGAAGCAGCATGAATCTTATATTTATATTCGTGTTTTTAGCTTTAATTTTGTAATCTCCATTTTTCATGAATGTCTGACATTTTGCAGTGCCTTGTCCTCTTTTGCGGTTAGGACATTTGGTCACCCTATGATTACTATTGTATGAAGTAAAAGGCATTCATAGCTAGCATCCATAGTTTTTTGTTGGTTTTTCAGGCTATGTGGCCATGTTCTGGAAGAGTTTATTCCTAACGTTTCGCCAGCATCTTTAGCTGGCATCTTTAGAGAATGCTGGCATGGAAGTGAGTGGTGTATATATACTATGTGACCCTTGGTTGAAAAGAAGTGTTTTACATCTTAATCTGTAACACGAGTCAGGTTTTCCCCCCAGCATACAATGGATCACTAATTAAACATATACCCTGAGGCCTTGCCATTCCCCAACAGACCAACACACAGATTAACATGTAAATCACTTCCTCTCATCTAAGAGTCACACATCATATATGCCCCACTCACTTCCATGCCAGCATTCTCTGAAGATGCCAGCCACAGCTGCTGGTGAAAAGTCAGGAATAAACTCTTCCAGAGTATGGCCACATAGCCCCAAAAACCCACAAAAAACCACTGATGTGTGAGATGAGAAGATGGTTGAGGCACTCCCTGAAACAGCCACTGCAACGCCTACTGTCCTGCTGCCTCTCTCCTTTCCACTGTCCACATAATAAAGTATAAAACAAATCGGAAAATCAAAGCATGTGATTAAAACACCATTCCCCTGGACATCATAAGCACATAGAGGAGTCTTGTTGTTTCACGATAAACATACCAGGGGATGGGGCCAGGGGGGCCAGACATTCTTCTTTTCCAGGACATGTCCTACATGTCAATCTTCTGTCCAGAAGGAATTCCAAAATGGCATTCATTTTGAGCATGACTAAGAAGCATGAATTTCTATTTGCATTTTTAGCTTTTATTGTGTAATGTCCTACATTTTTCTTGAATGCCCTACAATTTACAGTGCCTTGTCCTCCTTTGTGGTTATGACATCTGGTTACCCTGAGTAGGGAGGTGTGTTTAGTATTTCTCTCCCAATATAGTCTTTTATTTTATTTATTTCATTTTTATGCCATCTTTCTCGCAAAAAAGGAACTCAAAGCGCTAACAAAATAAAGTGTGCCTGCATCATATGCGGGCGCACCTTATGCGGCTTCCAGCATATGTTGGAAGCTGTGCTGGAAGGAGCAGCACTGCACGCCAGAAAAGGCAATGGTGCACACACCAGCACGCGTATCCACTTTTTTCCCCTTACATGGGGGATCAGTTCCAGACACACACACACACACCCCAGGGAAGGGACAACTAAAACATTTTTTAAAACTTTACAGTAATTAAAAAAACAGTTAAAATCATCTAATTAACACAATATAAAATTAACATTAAAAACGTACAAAAAATTAACATATCTAAAACACACACCCCATATAAAACCATCTTGTCATGATTATTACGTTGTTATGACTGTAAAGATATGACTACAAAATGCATATACCGTGCAGGGCTGGTGTTCATTTCAGCAGCCAGGGAACAATGAGCAAAGAAAGATCCACAAGTGATGCCTCATCCAGAAATGCATGCACATATATATATTGAAATTTTATTTGGTGAATTTGGATGCTGTCTGAAGTATAAATCTTCTAGGTCTAGGATGTAATATAATTCAGAACAAAAAGACATTATTGCTTCTGGATATAGACACATTTACAGACAGGGTGGATTCTCTGTTTGATTAGACTGGCTAGAAGCACCATATCAAAATTTCTGTCTGCCAACACCCTACTGCTGGAGACAACAACCATACCTTTTCCCCTTGTGTTTGGTGCACATCTCAGTCTTTGTGAGTCCACACAGGCATGGACTGTGCTGTTTGTTAATAATAATAAATAATAATAAATAAAATATTTATTTATAGCCCGCCTTTCCGTAGATCAAGGCGGGTTACAACAATATCAGTTACAGGATAAAAACACAATAAACAGCAAATATACATTAAAATCACAGTACAATTCACAATATCACAATATAACAATATCCAGCTAGCATAGGATGTTCAACAACAAAGATAATAATGGTGGGGGGGGAGGAAGGAGGCTACAAAGGGAAGGAATTAGGGGAAAGCTTTTTGGAACAGGAAGGTTTTTAGTTCCTTCCTGAACCGGTCAAGGGAGGTGGCCGAGCGGAGCTCACTGGGAAGCGCATTCCAGAGCAGAAGAGCCGAGATGGAATAGGCTCTATGTGATGTTGTGGCGTATTTTGAATCTGGGACTCTCAGCAAATGCTTCCCAGCCAATCTGAGTGTGCGGGGCAGATTATATGGGGAGAGGCGGTTCTCCAAGTACCCTGGGCCCAAGCCATTTAGGGCTTTATAGGTAATAACCAACACCTTGTATTGCGCTCGGAAGCAAATGGGCAGCCAATGGAGATCTTTTAATACTGGTGTTATATGGGTGGCCCTGGAAGATCCAGTGACCACTCTAGCTGCCATATTTTGAACCAGCTGTAGCTTCCGGGAATGGTACAAGGGTTGCCCCTTGTAGAGCGCATTACAGAAATCCAAACGAGAGGTTACCAGAGCATGTACCACCGTTTCAAGGTCTCTCTGGCCCAGGAAGGGTATCAGCTGGCGTATCAACTGAAGTTGAAAACAGGTGCTCCTGACCGTCGCATCCACCTGAGATGTGAGGTGGAGCGATGAGTCCAGGAGCACCCCCCAGACTGCGAACAGAGTCCTTCAAGGGGAGCGTGACCCCGTTCAGGACAGGTGGACAAACCTCCAATCCCGGACCGGGGGAACCTATCACAAGCACTTCCTTTTTCTGTGGATTCAAGCTGAGTCTGTTTTCCCTCATCCAGCCCATTACCGAGTCTAGACAGGCATCAAGAGGAGAGATGCCATCCCTGGTCATTGCATCAGTCGGAGACACAGAGAAGACTATTTGGGTGTCATCAGCGTACTGATAACACCGTGCCCCGTGTCTGCGGATAATCTCTCCCAGCGGTTTCATGTAAATGTTAAATAGCATGGGGGACAGAATGGCTCCCTGAGGGACCCCAGATGTAAGCGCCCTCTTGTCGGAGCGCTCGTCCCCCAGCTGCACCATCTGGAATCTGCCCGAGAGGTAGGAGTGGAACCACTGGAGCGCAGTGCCCCCGATACCTAACTCCCTCAGGCGTTCCAGAAGGATACCATGGTCAATGGTATCGAAAGCCGCTGAGATGTCCAAGAGCACTAACAGGGACACGCTACCCCTGTCCATGCCCAGACGGAGATCATCGACCAGGGCAACCATGGCAGTCTCAACTCCATAGCCCACCCGGAACCCGGTTTGAAATGCGTCCAGATAATCAGTATCATCCAAGATCGATTGAAGCTGGATTGCAACTTAAACACCAAGACAGTGCTTTTAAATGTGTAGACACTCTATGTCTAAAATTAATCATAGTTTTGCCAAATTTTTGTTCAAAACTCTTCCATGGAGCAGAGCAAAATATAACCAACTGTCCAAAATATATGATCCTGAGCACACAGCTAAATGTCCCACAGCTTACTTGTATGAATATTCAAAAATAAGCCCCAGATTATGAAAGAGTTTATTGCCAAGAAACAGTCAGAATAGCAACTTCACAGTACAATTGTATGCATATTTATTCAAGTAACAGTTCAATGGGTTTGATTCTCTCATAGGTGGGGTAAGGGGTATGTAGTAGTAGTAGTAGTAAACTTCATAGAAGAGGCAGCTTTATGGCATACAAAAACACTACCCAGTGGTTCTCATGTTCATTTAATTGTTATCTATGCCTCCTCGGTTAAGAGCACAGTGATGAAGCAAGTCACCATTTGACCCTTTGCACACAACACACTGAGCTCATTGTGTTTAGGTTATGCAACGTCCCATGGCAGAAATGGCCATGTCATGCTGACAGAAGAAATATGATTATGCAGCTATGGAGTGCAGCAACTATGATTTGACAAGGGCCAGCTCTTAGCAGGTTGCTCATACCAACTGCAATAGTTTCTTGAAACAGGAAAAAAAAATCCACCTAAACATTAAGAACTTCCTGATGATGACGGAGCAAGATTCTTTTCTGCTTTTCCAGAGGCTAGGACATGGACCAATGGGTTCAAACTACAAGAAAAGAGATTCCACCTAAGCATTAGGAAGAATTTCTTGACAGTAAGAGCTAGTTGTCAGTGGAATAGGCTGCCTTGGAGAGTGCAGGAGTCTCCTTCTTTGGAGGTTTTTAAACAGAGGCTGAATGGCCATCTGTCACAGGGGGTGCTTTGACTGTGTCTTCGCTTGAGGTCTCTTCAGCTCTGATTCAGGCGTGGGACAGACTGCCCCAAAAGAGCAGCTTGCCGGCGGCCTTTTTTCTTCTGGAGGGATGCCACAGCCACCAGACCACAGAGCGTCCATCCGGAGTAAAAAGAACCCAGAAAAACTGGGTTCTTTTTGTGCCGCCAGGGGGACATAATGAGTGTGCGAATGGTGCACACATTATGTAAGTGACGTGCAGTGATGTGTGGAAGCTGTGCATCGCTTACGTCAAAATGACAGCACCTGTGTACATAGGATGCCGCCATTAGTATGCCGCCGCGCCATGCTAGGGTTAGGGACCGTGCGGTTGGTGCGTGGTCCCTAACCCTAAAATTGGCACAGAGCATTCGGCAAGTCTGTTCTGGGCCTCAATGACATTAACCAGTTGACTTCTGAAAAAACTCATCTCCCTCAGTTGCAACTTCCACTGGAAATCCTGTGATAAGTAAGGATTGCACTGTAGAAGGTACTGGCTTACTGTTAGGGGTCACTATTATTGTTAGAAAGAATGAAGAAATATACCTCAGTGGATTTTAGGATACTGTACTATTAAAGAACGGACAACTATTAGAGGTATGTGTTCCCTTGACCTATGGTGGCCCCGTGAATTTCATAGGTTTTCTAAGACAAGGAGTACTTAGAGGTGGTTTTACCAACTGCTTCCTCTGAAATATAGCCTCTAGAGCACCTGATGTTCATTGGCGATCTCCCATCTAAGTATTAGCCAGAGCTGACCCTGCTTGGCTTCAAAGATCAGACAGGATCTGGTGCCTTTAGGATATTTAGGTCACATCAGTTATTTATACTATACAGTGGGCCCTTATACGTTAGGTTTGGGATTTAGTTCCAGGACCCCACCATGGATTCCAAAATCTGTGGATGCTCAAGTCCCATTAAATGCAATGGTATAGTGAAATTGTGTCCTTTGTATAAAACGGCAAAAACAAGGTTTGCTTTTGAGAATGGATACTGGATAAGGAGGGCCAACTGTATGTTCATCACAAAGGGTTGTATACTTTGAACTTTCTTCTTTGGATATCAAGTGTTTTGGACCAACTTTTTTCATTTAATCAGATTTCCTTCACTGAGATTGCGTTTAAGTAGCAGGTTCTTGAAAGTACAGTTCTTTCAATGACAGCTATGAATATGTACTTGTTGGACTACAATCTTATAATCCTCAGGCCACCAAGGTTATGTTGACTGGTGGGTTATAGGAGATACGATTCAAAATATAAGGCATTTCCAACTTGTGTTGACTCTGAGGCAAACCAACCCTGGAGGTTTCTTGTCAAGATTTGTTCAGAGGAGATTTGCCATTACTTTCTCCTGAGGCTGACAGCATATGATTTGCCCAAGGTCACCGAATGGGTTTCATGGCCAAGTTTGGAATCAAACTCTGGTCTCCAAAGTGGTAGTCCAATGCTCAAACCACTACACCATACTGGCTCTCCCATGCCCACACCTGTGATGGTGGTGGGACTAAGAAAGCCCTCCCCTCAGGATCCTAAAATTCTGGCAGGTTTGTATAGGGAGATAGGGTCTTTCAAACAGGCTGAACCTAAGCCCTATATCCTGATATCCAGGTAACAGCAGGTTGTTGTTGTTGCTGTGCCTCCCAAGTCGTTTCCGACTTACAGTATCCCAAGGTGACCCTGTCATGGGGTTTTCTTGGCAAGATTTGTTCAAAGGAGGTTTGCCATTGCCTTCCTCTGAGGCTGAGAGACTGTGACTTGCCCAAGGTCACCCAGTGGACTTCATACTAGCAGTCAAAATAGTAACCAGCTTTTGCAATTTTTTTCCTCTTCATCTTATTCATCATGAAATTAGTTTTTTTTTGTGTGTGATAAATTGTCTGGAAGTCCTCATCTAATCACTAAGCACTAACATTCACAAAAGCATATTACATATACTGATGAGAAACTTGCTAATGCCTCTTGAAGCTACTTTAACAAGAAAAAATGCAAGATGTATTGGTTAAGTCTGAAATTTGTCTTTTTCATTTAGTATGAATAGAATTTTTTCCACACCACTCAATCAATCTTGTGTTGCTGTCAATAATTCTTATTTTTCTACTCAAGTAAGAACTTGTTCGACATGATGAGCCACTATGCTTAGCATCTTGTTTGAATGCATTCTTCCAATGTGGAATTTGATGAAGCCAAGATAGCTGCCAAATCAGAATGTAGCCAAAAGGTTTGAAGGACTACCAAAGAAAGAATAAAAGCAAAGGGTGAAAAAAAACTCCCAGATGAGATGAACACTACAAAATAGCTCAGTTGGCATGGGATCTTAATGTCATAATTAATTCATAGTTTTCACTCACAAATGGCAGGCTGAGACTGAAATCCTATGCCCACTGACAAGGGATTAAATTTAACTTGATGTTGAAGAAAAACTCTCAAGATCATGAATTCAGCTTTCAAGTCAAGACTTTGCACAGGATAGTTCAAGAATACAATGAAACGGTGGCCATTCCAGAAAACTGAACTGGAAGTTCTATACCAATCCTCAGCTTGATTTCCTTCCAAATTAGAAATTCAGCTGAAACAGCATTTTTAGTATAAAGTCAACCACTAGTTAAAGCATGATAGGAGATTAATTGACTAAGAATTAGTAGACTACAGCAGGAGTAAAGATGACATTTTCTTTTCATCGGTCTCCACTTTTCTTATGGTTTCCATTTTGGCAGCCAAACATAATGAACTACGGTTGTTTTTTATCAAGCTTGGGGAGCAGGAAAGGAAGGCTTATTCGGCTTCCCTTTTCTCTTATTTTACTTTTTTAAGAGTCTAGATTAAACTGAATTTTAATCTGATCTAATCAATTCTAATCAAATACTACTAATCAATTTCAAGTAAGTATTTCTTGTCATATTGTAATTATAATTTTCTACCCCCCAAAAAAAGTGGAGGAAAAAAGTGCTTATTCTTAATGTAATTTCCAATAGTTCTATGTTTTCTTCACTCCTTCACTTCTCAATGACCCCTGTATCTTTCAGTAACAACCGTCTTCCCATCCAAACACTGTCCAGACAACATTGACTTATTCAAACAAACAGGATAATGAGTTATGTTACCAAATCTTAAACAAAAATTTCTTCCACAATTCTTGTTAAAGAGGGTCAGTCAAAATAGGCGTACTGTGCCTATCATAGGCAGGTAGAAAGAGCATGATATTCTACAGCCCCTAGAAAGCTCTCCAAAAGACCCAGGTTTGCATGCTAACAATGAAGATTTCTATGGATCTTATCACACTTGATGAATCCCATGCAGAAACGGGATTTTAAAAATAGGAGAAAAACACAAATGTGGGATGTTTTTCAGACACGTTTGTGCCAAAGAGCAATAACATGAAAATAAAGCGAATGGAAAATTGGCAAAAATGACACCTTCTTACTTTCAGGAAATTCCTGAGTTGTCATTCATTTTGGTCGACTTTCTGTTCACTTTATTTTTGTATTATTGCTCTTTGGAAGAAACATTGTCTGAAAAACATCCCGCATTTGCGGATTTTTTTCTACTTTTAAGTCCTGTTTCTGCCTGGGATTTGACTAGTGTGATAAGGTCCTATGATACCTCTTCCATTGCCCATCTCTGAAGTTAACTGAAAAATGTCTTAATAATTAGAGAGAAATGCAGTAGCTTTGCCAACAAAAAAGGTGCCTAAGAATTATAAAAAGTTTGCTTTAAAAGAACAGGTTTTCTTTGGCTGCTGCAAAATGCCAAAAATGTTTCTTGATATTCATGCAGAAGAGTGTTCATTGGACTGACAGCCATGCAGTCTCGATTTTTTGTTTGTTTGTTTTCATGAGTCGCCATGTTTTATCTGTTTCTTTGTGCTTTCCTGAGCTTATAAGCAAATAAGTTGTGTAATTGCATTTAAAAAAATCTGTCAAGCAATAGCATGCAATGTACAATATGGCCAGGTGTGTCAAGAATGAATTAACAAGGTTCTTTATTATCATTTGCTAACGTTTCCGCGGGGGTGGAAGGAACCTTTCATTTTCTTTCTCCACCCATTTTTTTGTTGTAAATGAGCCCAGGGAAGACTTTCACTAAGTCCTAGATGGATCAAGTATGAATAAAACGAGTGGTATGTCACTGATGATGTCTGATGTGGACAAGCAACACTGGATTACTGGTCCAGACCTGTTCAGAAACAAGCCTCTCCCACCAAAAGGTTCCACAAGTAAACCTGCCCTTGGAGTTTACTCTGGCTACAAATACAACCTCTAATATAATATTTACTATGAGGTGAAAACCACTGCATCACACTTACAATGGGCTGTAGCCTAGTTGCCTTTGGTAACTAGAAATTGCCTCGAGGCAACCAGGCAGGGAAGTTTTACAAGAAGTCACTCAATTATAGTTTTTTGTGGGTTTTTCAGGTTATGTGGCCATATTCGAGAAGAGTTTCTTCCTGACGTTTTGCCAGCATCTGTGGCTGGCATCTTCAGAGAATGCTTGCCTGGAAAAAGTTGAGTATACATTATCATCATCATCATCATCATCATCATCATCATCATCATCATCATCATCATCATTATCATCATACCCTTAAAGGCTATCAGAGCGGCTTACAATTATTATTTTTAATTAGATGGTTCCCTGCCCTCAGGCTTACAATCTAAAAGACACAACACAAAAGGAGAAGGGAATGGTGGTGGGAAAGGGGATGAGGTCCAGTGGTTCT
Organism: Sceloporus occidentalis; assembly: GCA_023333645.1. Classification (NCBI taxonomy): domain Eukaryota; kingdom Metazoa; phylum Chordata; class Lepidosauria; order Squamata; family Phrynosomatidae; genus Sceloporus; species Sceloporus occidentalis. Next base: position 141,728,495 of record JALMGF010000006.1, read on the forward strand.
TCTCTCCCTCTGAGGCCTGGGCCAAGGCAGATGGACTGGAGGCAGGGCTCTTCTTCAGGCTAGCCCTGGTGGAGCTGGGCCTGCCTGTTTACTCCCTCATAGGCCGAAGGATGACAGTTATCATGGAGGGAGGGCTAAAATATAAACACAGCATAACATAGTAAACAAAAAACCAACAAACAATAACTGCAGCAGAAGTCAGGGTATAACAGGTTAGGCCTATTTTGGTGACAGGGAATCTAATCAGGAAAGGCCTGCCGGAAGAGATCCGTCTTAACAACTTTTTAAAAACTGTTTAAGGTGGTAATGTGATGGATCTCATCCGGCAGGCCATTCCACAATCTGGGAGCAGTTGCCAAAAAGGTCCTCTGGGTGGTAGCAGACAACCTCGTTTTTATAGGTTGCAGCAGATTCCTCCCAGAAGACCTGAGTGCATGGGGTGGGTTATATGGAAGGAGGCGGTCCCTAAGATAGGTTGGACCCAAGCCATTTGGGGATTTAAAGGTCATAAACAACACCTTGTACTGCACCCGGAAATGAATAGGCAGCCAGTGAAGCGATCTCAAAATCGGTGTTATATGGTCTCTTCTGGTTGTACCTGAGACCAGCCTGGCTGCCATGTTCTGTACTAATTGAAGTTTCCGAACCAAGCATAAGGGTAGCTTCATGTAGAGTGCATTACAGAAATTGAAATGAGAGGTTACCAGCCCGTGCATCACAATTTCAAGGTCCCTAACTTCCAGGAAAGGGCATAGCTGGCGTATCAGATTGCGTCTCAGCAATGGACAAATTTCTCAGAACCTTCCCAGGGTGTGGTCTTTCAACACTTTTACCTTGCACTGGTGTTGTACAGAGCAAGAGTACACACCCTACAAAATAATCTAAAAACAAAAGAAAAAGTGCCCAGTGTCATCTGATATATCAGAGACATAGTGAAGGCTGGGATTTGTGCTCGTTTTCCCTTTGTTTGCCTGTTCCATTCATTATATAACAGGCTTTTGTTAGATGTCCGCCCTGCTTTGCCTTACCATTTAGCAAACTTTCTGTGGTTTGTATTTTATAATAGTATCCACTGGGGACTGTTAATACTGATAAGCTCCCCTTGTATTTAGTCTGGCAATTTTGTAACTTGAGGACTCACATGATCAGAATAATGCCACAGTGCTAAATGAGACTGTATTTTGCGATGGCTGTCATCTCAGGAACAGTCCCTATGCTGCTTTCCCTAGCCCTCTGGTGCATTTAAGAGCCCAGACAATCAATCAATCAATCAATCAATCAATCAATCAATCACTTTATTTATATCTCAAAGGTGGGACTCAAGGGCCACAATCCCATTTACAAATAAATCGCTTTGTGATACAAATCGATGGATCACATTTTCTTGCTGCAAAATAAAATAGAATAACCCACTTGTGGTTCACATTGATGAATGAATCGATTCAAAATGGACCTGCTTCAGCCTGCCAAAGGGCGAATTTAAATAAATTCCAATCCGCATCTTGTTCACACTTGCATGGAATTGATTTATCAAAAAAGACACAGAATAAATCAGCGTCAAGAAGATGCGGGTTAAATGGGTCTAGCGCATGGTCCCCCTCTGTGAATTGCTTCAGCGATTCGGTTCAACTGTGAACCAGGGTCATTTAAACCGCTTCAAACCATAGTAGGAATGGCCAAGGTGGCTTATGGCAGGGAGGGGAAGAAGTACTAGCAAGATCACATGTAACTGAAACATTGCACACCTGAACATTTCACACATGAAGACTGGAACAGGAGTGGCCAAGCAACACCAGTGTGGCCAAAGTGGCAAAAGTTATTAATTTGGAAAAAAACACAAACTAAGAGAGGCTGCAGAAGTTTCTTTTTGAAAAGGACAAGATTCTGTCACCTCTCTCTTCTACTGAGTTGATGGAGTGCAGATCGCTTTTGTACTTTGAACTCAGACTGGAACAACTAAAGTATGCTGAGACTGAATGGGGAAAGATGGAGGAGGGGAGAGAAACTGTTTGGGTGTGTGCCTTCAACTAGGACATTATAAAAAGAGCTGAAAAAGTGGGATGACAGAGGATTTATTCAGGCTGTCCCTGCCAAATCAGGGCATAAAACATACAATATGTTAATATTAAAACAATACTATACCATCTGTAGCTAAAACTATATAAAACAGTAATTTAAAAGCATAATTAAAAATAATACTGAAATAAAAAGGATAAACTGTTATCTCAATCAGTTCCCAAACACCTGCTGGAATAGAAACATGTTTATAATAGAAAGACAATTGGGAGGGAGCAAGCCTGTTGTTGTTGTTATCCCACTTGTCTCCCAAGATTGGGACCCAAAGCATCTTACAGACAGTCTAAAAAACACAGTACAATTAGAAATTACAGAATGTACAATTAAAATAGTATTAGCCTAGTCTCCATAAGAAGGGAGTTCTTGAATGTAGGAGAAGCCACAGAGAAGGCCTTCTCCCTTGATCTCACCAGATGCACCTGTGAAGGTGATGGAATGGAGAGAAATGCTTCTTCCAAAGGTCTTAGAGTTCAGGCTGGCTCTTGTGGGAAGATACTATCCTTCAGATGCAATCCTTCAGATAGCCTGGACGGGAGAAGTATAGGACTTTATTGGTCATAACCAGAACCTTGTATTGTGCCCAAAAGTGGATTGGTTGTCAGTGAAACTTTACCAATACTGTACTAGCTGGACAAACAGCTTGACCAGATATAGAACAGCTTATTGTATCAGACTGATAAAACTGTGCAGTGGCACTGTATTTATGACGTTCTATGGAATGATAATTTCAACAGTATCAAGTTCAAAAAAGTTATGTATATATTTATCTGTTTGATTTATGCCTCTCCTTTTTTTCATGGCTGGGATGCAAGGTGGCTTGCAAAATAATAACGTATTTCTATTTTAAAAAGAGAAATAAATAAATTAAATAATACATTAAATTAATTATTAAAATGCAAATTTGATTAAAGTTGTTTAAATGCCATATTAGTAATAAATAAGGAGTGAAAATATTAAGAAGTCCATCATTTCATACTCCTGGCTGTAACAGGCAGTTACTTAATTCTTGAAGGCCTGGCATTACAATAAAATGGTTGCAAAAATCTTCTTCTGTACGAGCTGCAAAGCCAAACTTATCTTAATGCTACAATGGATTGTTGGATTTATGGTGATATGTCTGAGTCATAATTATAGCAATGCCAAGGTCCAAAATCAGAACCTATCTATATACAGTGTCATAAGCAAGCAATGGCATTTAAAATACACTGGGCCACATATCACACAAAACCCACAAATTTCAGGAATGCAGAAAGATTACATATAAACCCTTTTCCATAAATGGTGATAATCAGATTAATTTTGAATAATTTTCTGCCAGAGAGGCAAGAATTCTTTGGCCTTTCTCTGATCCTTAAAACTATTTGTTGTTACAAACATATGTCTCCTAGCAGTTTAACCCTTGCAGTCACTAAGGGGATTATCAGATGGGGGAAAAGCCGGGAGTAAAAGACATACTCCTGGCATAATTGCTCAGTTGTGCTGAAGATTTTCAGACACATCACACTCATCCAGGATTTATCCCATGAATGATTTGTTGTTGGAGCATTCCTGGATCTTCATGGGATAAGTCCTTTATGAGCGCAATGTCATCTGAAAATCTTCAGTGCAGTGCCTAAGTATGCCTTTCTCTCCCCCCCCCCCCCCCCCCCGGTCTGATAATCTCCTAAAGTGTCCTGTTTTTCTTTTCACTAAGGTGAAGAAAATTCATGTTGTTAACCCAACAAGTGAGGCTTTATGCCAAATTAAAGTTAATGATTGGTTGTATATATAAGGAGGAGGAGTTCTAGAAGCCAAGCAAAGTTAATCTTTGGAGAGATGAGGTTCTCCCAAGTCTTGGAACGTCACCTTGACGTGCCCTTAGCCTGTTTCAAAATAAAGAAACCTGCTTTAAATGATAGTATTAATGTTATACCTGGCAAGGTTGGAGGTAAGTTAATGGATAATCATTTATATTTAATTCAGAAGTAAATTCCATTTACCTTAATGGATTCTGCTTCCAGTTTCAGGAACAAAGGGGGATACAAATAAATATAATAGTAATAATTGGAATTATACTCTCCAATTATATTTTAGTAGCACAATCATCTTTAAGACTCTTCCTTCTTATTTCATGCACACATGCCTCAAAACACATCAAGAGAGATAAAAATGAAGATAACTCTCAGAACAATTTGATTCTTTGATTTACCACTCACTGGCAACTGAATGATCTTCTTCCCTCCTCCCTTTATACAAAAATGGATATTACATCAGTTATGAAGAACACTATTAATATTTTTCTTCTGCAGTTCCCCACGGTTTTAAATGCTTTACAAGTAACTTTTTACATTCCTGATGCATCCATTTAAAACACTGAAGAGATGGCGGGGCAAGGCTCAGTGGGAGGAGAAACAAGAGACCCTGTTGTTGTATGTGTGGTTTTTTGTTTTTTTAAAAAAAAACTGGTACTGCTGTAAAATTTAATTTTCTGTATTAAAAAAAGGTCACTTTGGCCTGGTACAAAAGGGCGCTTTGAGGTACCCTGGGGCCAAAACTAGAGGTTGGGAGTGCGGAGTATCTGCACGCTCCTGAGCCTTGCCATGCAGCGGTGGTGCCATCATGGCGGCCTCCCATCCACACAGGGGCTGCCATGATGACGCAAGTGCCATGCAGCGACCAGAATTCACTCTCAGGAAGTGGCGTCATGTTGGTGCCCTTTCCCATTTATGGCACCACAAAAAAGAAACCACTCTAGGCAGCTTCTTTTGGCAGCACATCATTGCCGTGCCATTTGGTGGCTGTGGCAATGATGTGGGGCAAAGACAGGTGGCATGGAGCCGCCCGTCTGTCGAGTCCCTTTGTATCAAAATAAAAAGGTCAAAGAAACTGGGTATTGTGTTAAATAATGGTAAATTTCTAATAACATTATTTTCCAAGGGAGATTAGTTTTGACAGATTTTAATACAATTAGGAAGATTGATTTTATTTATCTTTCATAGCTGTTGTTTGTATCAAAAAAACACTTTGGCTCTAGGCCCAGCTAAATTTCCTTTTTAGTACTCAGTATATGGAATAACTATTGTCTTCTTATCTCAGGCACCAATGGCCCTTGGTTCCAGGACTCCCCATTGATACCGAAATCTGTGGGTGCTCAAGTCCCATTATATACAGTGGCATAGTACAATGGCACCTCTAATATAAAACAGCAAAATCAAGGCTTGCTTTTTGGAACTTATATCTTTTTCGAATGTTTTCATGTCATGTACGGTTGAATCAATGGGTATGGAGTGCCCACTGTATTAACTCTTAAGGTTTTCACACCAGTGCTTGTTGTGGGTTAAGCATCGGTAAAGCGTCGGTAAAACATCCCTGACGCATGAGTAGGGTTGCCATAAGTCTGGACCTCCAAACCGGGACAAACGTAGGACAACATTTTCAAATGTAAGGCACATTTTTTAAAAATGGAGGACACACAAAAAAATTGATGATTTTTAAAAAATGTAAATATAAATGCATGTTTCTTAGGCATGATCAAAATACACTTTAAAAATGCACTTAGGAAAAATAAATATTGCAGAAAATACACTTTAAAAATACACTTAATAAAAATAAATACTGGAAAAAAATACACTTTAAAAATACATTTAATTAAAATAAATACTGGAAAAAATACACTTTAAAAATACACTTAATAAAAATAAAAATAAACACTTTAAAAACAGCACACTTAACCAAAATAAATACAGTAAATGGGCACCCATCTCCTCCTCCTCCTCCTCCTCGGTGCCAAAAAAGGGCAAAGGAAATGGCCCTTTCCTTTCCCTCTGGCTGCAGCCAGGCCCAACAGAGGAGGAGCTCCTCCTTCGGAGCCTGGCTGGCCAATGGGGGCAGACTGGGGCTGGAACAGGCCAGCCCCCTGCCAACGCTCACAGGCTCCGGCCTGGAGAAGGGGCGGGCTGTTCAGCCCCAGATTCAGAGGAGGAAGTCCTCCTCATTAGCCCTGCGCGCGGCCCTGCAAGTGCAGAGGCCTCGTCTTGAAGGGAGGGTAGGGCAAGACAAAGAGCCCTTTCCCCTCCCTCTGGCCCAGAGTCCTCCTCCGCTCTGCCTCCTCCTCCTCCTCCTTTTCTGAGGCTCTGCCTCCTTAAGGGGCCAGCTCCTATTTTAGGCCGGCGCGCGGCCAGGGCCAGGGTTGCCGAGGAGGAGGAGGAGGGTGGCCAGCCAGCCATGCGCGGCCCTGAAAGGCAAGGGGGACGCATGGGGGAGGAGGAGGTTGGAGAAGGAGGTGGAGGCGGGTGGCTGGCCAGCTGCATGGGCGGCCGCGGCCAGAGGGAGCGCACAGGGGGCGGAGGAGAAGGAGGAGGCGGACGTGGAAGTGGGTGGCCAGCAGGCTGCATGAGCAGCCACGGCCATAAAGAAGGCGCGCATGGGGGCAGAGGTGGCCGCAGGCGGGGCAGACCCGGTTTTGGCACAAAACCGGACTGTGACCGTGCCAGTACCCCAAAAGCGTGATTGCCCCGCCTGCAGCCGGGTTATGGCATCCCTATGCGTGCGGGTGTGAAAGCCAGTCGCGCTTATGAAACATCGGTGAAGCATCTTCTCGCCTCTACTGTCTTTGAATCATTTGCGAAGAAGCCATTTCCTATTAATGAGAACTTTGCATCAATAGGAAATGGCTGCTCTGCAAACGATTCAAAGACGTAGATGGTAGAGGTGAGGGGATGCTTCACTGACATTTCAGAAGCACGAGTGGCTTTCATACCCTTGCGCTTCAGGGACGTTTTACCAGCACTTAATCCATGGTAAGCACCGGTGTGAAAATCTTCATTCAGTTCTTCATTGAGCAAAACTGTTTTGAACAGCTAGGTAAACAGAGGCTATTGGATGTATTAATTTCCTCTGATAGTTTCCATAGCAGACTTGAAAGTCAGGTGGTAGATATGAACAATCACTTTCCCACTGAAATCCCATTAGAGAGAGATTTGCTGTTCCACCAAATTACAGTGCAAGTGAGGACATAGCATTTCAAGAGCCAACTTTGAATCTACAGATTTACTAAGTGGTTGACTTCCCCTGCCATGGTTAGCTCTGTTAGGTGTCCCACAGGCTGAAACAGAGGGAGATGGAAAGTGTGGTTCTATCACCTCCACTGGGCTACTCCCTTCCTTGAAGTATTTCAAGCTGAATGAATTATTAACTGGTGCCTGAGTCCCTGAATCCTTCCTTCTCCATATCTTTTAGACTGGAAGAATGTGAGCCAGGATTATTAATCATTTGAGAATCGGCTGCAGAGGAAAGTCAACATGCATGAAAGCACAATGGAGTCCCCAACTCACATCAGCCCATCCAGCACTGCCAATAGTAATGAATTTTAACCCAAAACATCTGGGGGCAAAGTTAAAGGGACCCCACATCAGTCCATTGTTTTAAAATAAAGTATGTTTTCATAATCCCTTTCCTACAAACATATGGAGAGGGACTGGCTGAGCAACCTTCCAGCAATCCCTGGCATTGTGCCCTATTTGTATGTGTGGTAATTGTGGTCCAGATTGAGCCTCCATGGGCTTACTTTAGAGCCAGGATAAGGAACCTTTGGCCCTCTCAGTGCGGGTGGATTGCAGCTCATATTTCTCACCATTGGAAATGCTAAGGCTGATACGGGTTGCAGTCTAACACTCTCCGCTGGTTCACAAATTGCCTGGCTCTGTTTTAGAATCAGAAACAAACAAACAGGGAAAAGAGCTGCAAGCTCTGTAATTAAACATGAAAGCTGTGCCCATATTTTCATTAATCAGCAGAGATTGTGATAAACATGTCAAGACAGACAGTTTGGTGATTACATATTTCCCATTGAAGAGTGTGCAGGTGTCTTCAGCATTTTGACCGGAGAAAGGTTAAAGCCTGATGCAATAAAAGAAGAGTCCAAAGAGCAAGGCCAATCGACAGTGATTTTCAAGAGCAAAGTTTATTCCAAACAAAGACCACATCAGTAAAACAGGTAATGACCGAGGATGTTAGATTTTAATTGGTGCCAGTCGATGAATCACACAGTTCATGGAACACTTGGCTTCAGTCATCCCCTCTCACTTGGGTAATGTGGAAATAGCAGAGTACTTGTCATTAGTTCTGATACCTTATAGAGGTTTTATATGCCTATTATACTTCTTTAACCACTGTGCAAACTTAAGGATAATTAAAAAAAACCAAACTATAAGGATAAGGATAAAGTGCCCTACTATTGGGATAGTTGTAAAGATGTATCACTGAGTGTATGGCTGCATACTGATCTGAACCTATAAAACATAGTATTAAAACATTATACATCAAAAGTGCAGTTATCACCCTAAGATATGTCCTAGTTTCAGCTCAGCCCTAGAATCACCCCAGCAATTAATTCCTTTTACCTTGTGCATAAACATATCAGTCACAAATACCATACAGTACAAACAATCAATGCAATACATTACAATACAACAATACAGACAAACAAATACAAACGACTGAATTAAAATCACTACAAACAAAACTGGCCTCCCACGCTCCAAATCAGATACATAAATATGTCTAGCAATTGCATGTACATCTTCATTTTTACTTGATCAATATTTTCATTTCTGCCAAATCAGTCTTCCTAGATACCATTCTGTATTCAAACCCCACAAATGTGTTGATCGTTCAAAACACTCTGCAGAAATAATGCAGTTTGAGACTAATTTAACTGCCCTGGCTCAATGCTAGGGGATCATGGGAACTGTAGTTTTGTGTGAAATTTAGCCTTCTCTGTCAGAGAAACCAAAAACCAAAAAACGTGGAACCTTAAGTCTCATTGTTGCTAATGTGATGTGCACCCCTCAGTAGTGTGGCTGCGTGCAAGCGTCGCCATTAGGGACGATGAGACTTACTACCTGCGAATGTTTAATTCCGTGGATGGTAAGCCCATGGATAGTAAAGCTCCACTGTACAAGGATTAGAGTGAACTAAGTTTCCTACAAGAAAAAAAATCACATCTTGCTCATTTATAGTTTTCAAATAGACTTTCAAAGTCCTTCCTCATAGCAACAAAGAATGCAATCTAAATCACAGTTCTCAGAGAGTAGTTCAAATTTAATGCATTAGGATTTACCTCTGAGTAACATGAACAGAATGAGGCTTTCAGAGAATATAAAAATTTCAGTATTGACCTACTTAGGAAATTTGCTTACTTTGGTCATAATGTCCCATGAGTAAGATTTTGTGGCATTTGGATAAGTTGACCCATAAATACTTTGTCTTCTGATTAATATTTGGTCTTCTACCTGATGCTAAATGAGAGGTCATTTCAGGGCAGTTTAGCTTTGTGTAGCTGCCAGAGTGCCTCCTTTAAAAGAAAGTCCAAAGGGCGATTTCTGATATGCAGGTAGAATGTAACATTAGCTAAATTTCATTTTGCTGATCAACATCTGAAAGAAATGCACAGTTTATTTAGAATCAAAATATATTAATTCCTGGATAAAGTACTTGTGTGCTTATTATAAGTATGGCATTTGTATTCAAGGCCACTCCACCAAATACTTTTATCACATACCCTCCAACATTTCATAGAAGGAAATGGATACATGTGGCCAAACAACATCAGAATGTGGTCAAGATGACAAAAATTGTTAATGAAGATGAACAGAAAATCCAGGAGAGGCTGCAGCAATTTGATTTTGCCTGAACCTATTGGGAAGAGCAAGATTCTGCCCTCTCCTCTCCCTCCATTTGAGTTAATTGAGAGAAAACTGTTTTTGAATTTTGGAGTCAGTTTGCAGCAAATAAAACATGCTGAGAACAAAGCCAAAAGTGGGAAGACGCGGGAAAAACTTGGTCATTTTTAAAACAGTTGGGGGGGAAAGGAACCAACAGAGTATTAACTAGTATTGTCCTTGCCAAATCAGGACAGTTGGAGGTTATTGTTGTGTACCTTCAAGTCTTTTCTGACTTATCACAGGGTTTTCTTGATAAAATGTGTTCAGAGCAGGTTTGCCTTAGCTTTCCTCTGAGGCTGAGAGAGTGTGACTTGACCACCACATCAGCTCTCACTCAGAGTACAGTACAACACTAAATTAAAAACATTTAAAATATATTAGTTCATGGATAACATCAATATAGAGTGGCAGTGGTGTCTTCTGTCCTTTCTTATGACTTATGTGCAGATGCAGGAATGACCAAGCAGCTGACAGTTTTTGGAAAGAACTCATCAGTCCAACAGCTGGTTATTTTGTGGAGGCCTGATAAGACTTCTTTTTTTTAAAAAAAATTCTTTAAACCCCCATATAAGACAATACTTGTTAACCTAAACATTAAACATCGCATACATTATAAACTAAATTAGTAACTATAAACATTCACACACATAAAACGACTTCCTTTCCCCTACCTTTGAATATTTTCAATTTCTTTTTTTTTTTTTCTGGCTTTATTATTATTTGTTGTAATGTTTTCTTTTAACATTTCAAATCATACAAATTTTATTTATTTGTTTATGTCCCCCTCTCTTATTAAAGTTTCATTTCATGACATTTCTTCTTCTTCTCTAATTCTCTAATTGTCTATCAATGTATCATCACAGCTACTTTTGTCAATATATATACCTTTAACAGTTCTTGTATTTGTTTCTATTTCTTCAGATGGAGACGGAGATGGATATGGATAGTTAGAAGATAGTTAGAAGACCCATAATGTTAGAAGAATGGGAAAGATTATGGAGGAAGAGATTAACATATACACTTAGTTATGATATAAAGGAAAATTACTTCAAGATACAATATAGGTGGAACCTTACACTGGAGAAAATATCAAAAATATATAAAAACTCAAAGGGTGAATGTTGGAACTTTCTAGAGAAAAAAGGCACTCTGTTCCACATGTGGTGGGAATGTAATAAAGTAAAAAAAAATGCTGGAAGCAAATAAACACTGGAATAGAAAAGATATTGGACATAAAGCTGAAGTTAGACCCTACAATATACCTAATGGGAACGATTAATGAAGAAATAGGAAGAAAATATGGAGAATATCTTCTATATGATAATATCAACAAGGATTATCTTCGCAAAAAAATTGGAAAGTAAAGAGGAAACAACCATAAAAGAATGGCTAATCAAACTAGATGACTTTATGGAAATAGATAAACTAACCTGTTTATTAAGAGATGAAACACAAAACAAATGTGAGCAAGAATGGTCAGTTTTAAACAAAACAATGGAGAGAAAACAGAGCCTGATAAGACCTATTTTTGACTTCTGAGAAGCTTGCTTTTCATGTCATTCTAAGAACTATGTATCTTTAATATTTGATCTTTGAGATATGTTTTTGTCCTTTTCCTTCACTACTTCTTTTTCTTTTCAGCTTTATCTTTCTGTTAATTGCAAGATCATTTGTTTTTGTTCATCTCTAAGCTGCCCTGGGAACCATTCTGGCTGAAGAGAAAGACGTAAATCCCTTTTTAAAAAAACACAAAAATATAAAGTTAATTCATCTGGGAAATAATAACAAATATTGGTTCTAAATAACCTGACTTAACCCTAACCTTTTGCGCTAACTTCTTTCCCAGCTGAGGCTAACTCCACCCATCATTCCATTTTGCCTTCTGGTGTCATTCATTCTTCTTTTGTTACACAGAGGAGAGGCAGCAATTTGCTCAGACAAAGAAAGGGCAAATTACACCTTATGGAACAAAGCCCAGATGGTCCCTTCTGTATAGCAAAGCACCGGTGAGAAGGAGTAACTGGCACTGGAGAAGGGAGAAGGCAAGTGCTTAACTCTTCTCTTGCCAGCTCCTTTCACCTTGAAATTCTCTCATGGTTGGATTTTGGTGGTGCATCACTTTTGGTATGTAAATATGTATATATTTTATTTCTTTTGCATGACATGTGTTGTTTCTTTTTATACGTGTATGGATGTTTAATAAAAATATTTAATTAAAAAAATCTCTCAGCTGCTTTGATCACACCAGGCAGAGTGCCAGATGAGTGCATCCTGAGCCTGAGTTTCCAGATGTTGTCAGCTTACAACTTCCATTCATCCCTGATCGTAGCACATGCTGGCTAGCAATCATGGAGGTCATGGTCTTTGATTCATTTTTGCATTGCAGGTATAGGGTTGCCATATCCCGCCTGGGGGCGGGACTTTCCCAGGTTGGGGCAGGTCCGCACGGTCCCGCCCCGGTTTGGCCTTTGTCCTGGGACCCCACCCCCCACGATGGAGGCCACAGCTGTCTGCAGCCGCGGGGAGGGAAGGAAGGGGGCGGGGGTCCTCCTGCCCCTTCTCTCCCTGGCCTGGCCCCCTCCGTCGCACACGGAGGGGGGCCAGGCCAGGGAGAAGGAGCCTGGCCTCAGCAAGGCCCCCCCCCCTTCTCCCCGGCCTGGCTGCCTCTGTGGCTGAGGGAGGGGGCCAGGCCGGGGAGAAGGAGCCTGGCCTCAGCGAGGCTCCTTTTCAAATGTAGGACACAAAAAAAGTGTCCTACATTAGAAAATTTTGTCCTACATTTGTCCCGGTTTGGAGGTCCTGGATTATGGCAACCCTATGCAGGTATGACTCTGCAGGCCTGATTCCCACTACCTTTTAAACCAGATCGCAAATAAGTTTGAAATGGTTCAAATGACCCTGGGTCCCACTTGAACTGAATTGCTGAAGTGATTCGGAGAGGGGGGCCATGCACTAGACCCATTTAACGTGCGTCTTTTTGGATAAATCAATTCTGCCCAAGTGTGAAACAGATGCGGATCGGAATTGATTTAAATTTGCTCTTCGACCGGCTGGAGTGGGTCCATTTTGAATCGATTCATTCATGAATGTGAACCATAAGTGGGTTATTTTACAGAGAAAAAATGTGATTGGGGCAAATGTAGTGTGAACCATGCACCGCTCTCAAATCGATCCATCTATTTGGATCGCAAACCAATATTTGAAAGTAGGAATGAGGCCCAAAGTTGGTTAAAAAAAACAGCTGGAGAAAGATGATTATGGGAGTGAGGGAACTAATTGACAAGTAAGAATCAACCACTCTCCTCCAGCCTGCATGGCATACTGGTTTGAATGTCATGCTACGATTCTGAAGACCAGGGTTTGATTCCCCTCTTGGCCATGAAACTCACTGGATGACCGTGGGCAAGTCACGTGATTGCATGACAAATAAGATGAAGAGACAAAATTGCAACAGCTGATTATACTAGCTTTGACTGTTAGTATGAAGCCCATTGGGTGACCTTGGGCAAGTCACAGTCTCTCAGCCTCAAGAGAAGGCAATGACAAATCTCCTCTGATCAAATCTTGCCAAGAAAACCCCATGACTGTTCACCTTAGGATTGTCATAAGTTGGAAACGACTTGAATAAACACAACAAAAAGGCAACCGTGGCATAACATATATTAAATACATATAAATATATATGTTGCATCCCCCATCATCTGATTATTATGTATATTATTGTGTCGAGATGTGTTGTAATGGTCTGTATTGTGTTGGATGTGTTGGTGGTGGTAGTATGTGGGTTTTTTAAATCATTTTTTTAAAAGAAGTGATGCTGTTTCTATCCTGACCTACTTCACTAGAACCCTGTCCCACTTTCCCATGATATAGTTTTTCTTAAACATTATAAAAATTATTCATAGTCCGCTCATACTAGTCTGGCTTCACCTTATTGTCTTTTCTGATTCTCTTATTCTCAATCACTTCTCTACTCACAGCTCTTCATTTCCTCTGTTATTGGGTGGCTTTCCTATCTTCCAGCCTTGTCTCAGCTATGTGTGCTCCCAGGACCTCTTTTCAGTTTTCAGTCTACCCCTGTGAAGTTTAATTCCAGGCACAGTGACAACGGGCCCAAACGGACAGGCCCAAATAAAGCTGCTTCAGGGCACTTTGGAGGTGTGCTGTTTAAATGATGCATGCATCCTAAGAGTCCAAAAGCCGTGTCAAAGCCACGCTCCAGTCCTTAGGTATCACAGTTTTGTGGATTTTGGATGTTACTGTACTTTGGTGCATGGGCAACAGAGCTGCTCCTTGAAATGCTTGATCACTAAATTGTTATCCTATTGCTGCCCTCTAGTGTTTATTTCAATAGGGACTTGGTAACTCTTTTTTCTGGGAAGGAATGATTTATAATCCATTCATTTGCAGTAAAGAATATCAAGGCCAGATTTCATGCTTCCACAGCAGAGGAGCTGTTGCTGCTGTTATCATCCTGAAACACATGACTCATATTGCTGATCTGTTTTCATCGTACCTTTTCCTATACATATTCTTTTCCTTGTGAAGAAAGGCAAGGGCTCCCCATAACTGTCAAAGCAGATGAACTCCTTTTTGTGTTTTCAACGTGTAGAATTCCAAAATCCAAAACATGCACTGGAAATCAAGGAAGAAGTATACACATTCATTGATAGTCAGGAATAACATCCATTAGATAGGCAATTGTTTGATAAATGAGTGATTTGTTTTACTACAGGAGCCTGAGATGTCTGTGATAGTAGCACTGGCCACTCTTGAAATGTGGAACTCAGAACTGGACACAGTATTGCAGAGGTGGTCTGACAAATACATAATTGAGTGACATGTGACGTAAGAGGGCATTTCCAGTACTTAACCTGCACAAACATTTGTCACAGTTTGATAACACTTTAACTATCATGGTTTTTAATGAACTAGACAATCGAAGGCTTTTCTCTTCTTTTGATTTTCTGTTGAAATTCTTTGGTGTGTTCCATTATTTTAACTTGCATATGCACTTTGGGAAGTAACAGAATTGTGCTGCTGGGCAGTGTGTCTGCTCGCACCACTAAAGACCCATGGTGCTACTGGCCCCGCTGATAACATCAAAAAGTGTGGTTTAAACATCAGCTACGTAAAGACAACATGATAAGGGGATGTAGTTGGCCCTCAGGATGTTTTGAGCTACAACTCCCACAATTCAAAATATTTGGAGGACCAAAGGTTTTCTACTCTTGACATAGGCTCACCATCAGTTTTGAACTCTGAAATATCACACTTTCAGAATGAGTGAAAAATCGATGTGTCACACCCAGAACTGTAGCTGTAGGGATGAAAGTTTGGCATCTCTACCAAATGTATATGAGTGCCAGCGGTGGAGTGAGAGGTTCTCCTTGTGATGCCCCTTCACATGATTCACACATAAAAGGGGAAATTGTTTTTTTTTCACCCCTAATGGTGGCACTTACTTGGGCATAAATCCTAGTAGGATCAATAGGGCTTATTTTTGAATAGATATGTCTTTTAACAAAAAACATTTCAAAATAAAATGTTTTGAGATCCATGCAGTGTTTAGCCCAGGACTAGATTGTTTCTCCTGCTCACAATTTAAAACAAAGCCTTAATTTGTCATAATTTGCATTCTAGCAGTGCAGGGGTGGGATTCATAAGGGTTTCCAGACATTGGGCCTGAACAGACAGGCCAAAATAAAGCTGCTTCGGGTCACTTTGGAGGTATGCTGTTTAAATGCTGCATGAGTCTTAAGAGGCTGGAAGTTGTGCCAAAGCCATGCTCCAGTCCTAAGGACTAGAGCTTAGCTTTGATGCAGCTTCTGGCCTCTTAGGATGCGAGTGTCATTTAAATAGTATACCTCCAAAGTGATCCAAAGCAGCTTTATTTTGGCCTGTCTGTTCGGGCCCTTCATTAGAGTGCAACTCCCAGCTTGCCTCACCAATTCAAGATTCAGGCTAGGGCTGCTGGGACTTGCAGTCCAACAACAGAGTGGCATATGATTCCCACCTCTGTGTAGTGGACAGAGTTTCAGGTGTGACAATTGCTCAGTATGAATCAATAAAAGCAATTTGCAGCCAAGCAAAGGCTATGAAGCAGTGTCCATGCAATAGCTTCTCACATTGCTACTTGTTTGCATTAATCTTATAGGGAAAGAGATAGTGTCACTAGAAGGATGTACATGGTGGCATGGGCTTTTGTGTGGCATTTTCCAACTCAGCTGCTTGTTTGAATGATGCTTTCTATCCTCACCACCATGGTCTGGTCTGACACATTTTCTAGTAAAGTCCATTGAACTCTGCAGGTCCTACGTGTTGGGTAAATATGCTTAGGTTTTTGGTGTTGCTTGGAACAAGCTTAAGAAATATGCTTAGGGTGCATTGCACAGCTCATTGAAAGCAACAGGACTTTGATTAGTCACTATTAACAAGTTCTTTTGGGATCCAATAGACAAAAAATGTTAGCTGAAGTCAGGTTTAAAGCTAATGTGTGTATGTGCCCTCAAGCTGCCTGTCGACCTATGGTGACCCCATGAATTTCATAGAGTTTTCTAAGACAAGGAATCCCTGAGAAGGCTTTGCCACTTCCTTCCTCTGAAAGTAACTGGTATTCATTGGCGGTATCCAATCCAAGTACTAACCAGGGCTGAGCCTACGTAGCTTCCAAGATCAGATAGGATCTGAGAGAATATGTGTACTTTTAATGGCTTACTCCTAATTAAATGGTACAGGATTTTTGCCTTCTGTATAACTGTCAATGTAAGCATTAATTATTAGCACTGATTACCAAAGGACTCCGAAAGCATAAAATAAAACAAAAATTAAAAATCAAATGGACAATATCACAAAAGTAATATGATAAGTAAGGATCTGAATGACAGTCCATGCTGCTTACTAAACACACACATACTTCAAATAAGGTGTGAAGCAAATATTCTAGATACCAACCATATGGAGATTTTACAAGTGGCAAAATAGTTTTTATGCCAGCTTTAAAAACACAACACAAGTCTAATTTTATGACAGTTTTCATATTATTTTCAAATAAATAAATAGGAATTGCCCTGAAGGTTTAACGAATAAGCAGTGAGAATGAGTTTGTTGTGGCACCAACCCTTTCCCTCATTATCTGTTCTTCTAGGCCATTTCCCAGTTTTAAGTAGTAAAATGATAACACACTGTGCATCTTCCTATGAGAATAGTATGTTATTACTGCAGTCCAGGCAAAAAGAGGTGTTTTTTTAAAAAAAGAAAAAAGAAAAATAGTAACTCATCTCTTTAAAGTGTATTTATATGCATCACAACATGGCAATATGCTGAGTATAGTTATTTTCCATTTGTAAGTTTATATCTACAATGAAGAAGAGGAAAAGAACAAATGTACACAAACAACATTTTTTCTCATTCACATTTTCATTTTTAGAAAACTACAGTCATTTATTCCCTGCAGTCAAATACATCTTATATCATTGAATCATCAGTAAGTTTATTAGCGAGCATAACTTTTAGTTTCCAGTGACAATAACCACTCCTCCCTTATTCAACATGTACATGAACTTATCTAGGTACATTTGACACTTCATCTGACAGATCTTTTAGATATTATTCTGCAAACAGTATCAGACTGAATAGCATCCATTTCTCCTCCATATTTATTATTGTCCTTTGATTTGTCAACAGTTGTAGACCAATTCTTTTTGGCTAAGGGTGAATACTTTCTGTATGACTCCACTATCTATTGTATGATTGTTGTCTGGCCCACAAAAATGACCAGATACAGTTGCCACCCTCCCTGCTCTCTCTACATGTCTGGAAAAACTTGACCTGGGCAATTTTCACTATCATGCTTCCATCAATGTGTACACATGAGGATCAGTATAAAAAGGGGTAAGCTTTAGCAAATACACTTATGATCGTTCTTGAATTAAGTATCTTGAGAGGAAATCCTGAGATGATTTAATTTTTGTTTAAGGATAGTTCAAGCCAGTCCTTGCTTCTGAAAAATTTGAACAAGAGGCAGCAAATGTGTAAATTATTACCTCTAATATAAATAATTTTCTATCTGTAAGATAGCAAGGAGAAGGAAGCTCTTTAAATGGATGAGACAACCATAAATGCAGAATTCAACTTAAATATTACCAGGCTTATAGTGGCTCAAAAATAAGAGCCCTGAAGCCACCGAATTATAGACCTGTGGAGGATTCTGTACTCACTTTGGGGAATGGAGTTAGGGATGGGTTAGCAGCATCAACAAAGAGACTTGTGGCTTCTTAAAGGCTAATAGCTTCTGTTTGGAATAAACCTTTGTGAACTCTAGTTGACTTCACCACATACATGAAGAGCATGAAAGGTTATGCCAAATAAAACATGTTGCTCTGTTGATTTTCACAAGTCTCTTTTGTGGTATTCAGCATGATATCTGGAGAGTTTGTCAACAAATCATTTTCCAAAATCTTTCATTAGGACACTTGGGTAGCTTGAAGTAGCCTGCCACAACTCCGTGTCTCCCTAATGTGTTGGACTACAATGTCCATCCTGCCCAGACATCAGAGTTCTATGAGATGATGGGAGCTGGAGTCAACACATCAGAAGAACACCTGCTTAGAGTTTCAAAGGGCTACTCATTATCTAGGGATAATATGAGGCTTGCCAGGCCATGCTTAAGATACATTTAATTCAATTTCCTGAAGACCACAGTGGCCCTAAGCTTCTCTTCCAGAAGCCCACAAAAAGAATTTGAAGATAGGGTCCCTAGGTCTCAAGGCCTGATCCAGGTTTCATGGGTCTATGTATTTCTATGTATTTAGTTACTTAGCTTCCTCCCTTCCTCCCCAGTCATTGTGGTGGCAGGGCTCAACCTCCACCCTGCTTTGTATCTACCCCTGGGCTGACGTTAACTGCCAGTTAAAAATGTTGGCTAGTATTCTACTACATCAGCAACATAGTTAAGTATACTTGACTATATATCCTCTCCTTGTCCGACGCCTCCCCCAAACCTGGTGGAAACATCATTTAACTGTGCACCAGCAGAATGGATCTCTTTCTCTCCATGCAGAAGATACCCAGTAAAGTATATGAGGTGATGGCAGCGGCAATGGTGTCACAGTTGTGACTAAGTGACAGTTATGAATACAGGACAGTTATGTAGATTTGGGGGAGGGGAGTAAGGACAGGAGAGGTTACTTAGGCTGCATCAGCACTGCGAAAATTTTGACACCACTTTAACTGCCATGGCTCTATGCTATCAAAATCTGGGATTTGTGCTTGATGTTGCACCACAGCTCCACTTAGTTAAGTATGCTTAACTAAGGAGCTGATACAGTATACTGCTTTACTTTCTGCTTGAAAAAGGCCTTTTCTGGGTCCATAATAATTCCCTAGAGAAAAAAAATTAGTTAAAAAACAACAACCCAGGAAGTAAAAAAACCCAACAAAACCTTTGGAGGGTGGATGTGCCCCTCCAAGGCCCTGCCAAGGGTCAATGTGGCTCCCAACCCCTGGCATTACCGCATCCCCCTTTTAGAGTGAAATCTAATCACATTTTATATGTGATGCCATTACTTTCATGCATGATAACTGCATGCCATATCCAAGAAACAAAAGCAACAACCCTAATAAACCTGCAGCTGGATGAAAAGTGCTGTGGGTTATGTAAGCTGCTATAAATACATGCTTTTTCAGGACCACACACACACACACAGAGTGCCTTGGCTCCCCAGCAAACAAACATAAGCCTTGGGCAATTACACAAAGCTCTGTCAAACACATTACCTTATTACCTGGAAAAATGTCATTCTTTCAAGACCTTACCTTTTAATTTTGTACCCAACAAAATGATTTCAGTGGACAGTTGTATTTTGTACTGTAATGAAATTGCTAATCGGAAACAGAGAAACCTGATGACTACTACTTGTTCCATAAAATTTGAGGCAAGAAATACAAACAACCACAGGCCTAACTTGGCTTGAGATCAAAATGCAAAAATTCAGCTTTTTTTCCATCTAAATTTTCTCAATACACCCTTTATACCAAGTCTGTGTGACTTTTTCGCCATCCAGTTCTTTTAGGCTTCAACTTCCATCATCCTTACCCAGCATAGCCAAAGGACAATGGGAACTGAAATCCAAAAAACTGGATGACCAAAGACTCCCTACTCTGCTTTTCATGCTAAGCACCTGCACACATCCATTCATGAAACCTGAGTATACTGAAGGTGGAGAGGAGACAAAGGAGAAATTACAATGTAATTTCATGGAGGTCCTTTCCCATTTGCATTCAGTGTGTCTGCATTACACGAAATCATTATTTCCCAAAATGGGGGCCACAGGCATATGTGTACATAGACCATATACATATACACCCTATTTAGATCATGAGCAAGATAGCTTGCATGGCCTGATTCTCCTTCTTTACTACAATCACAATAATTCACCATCCATATCAAGCAAGCACACGTATTCAGGATCTTCATACTTAAAGCATAACTAATCTAAATCATGTGATCTAAAATAGACATTCTTTCCAGGGTCCAGGTTTGATGGGCCTCCCCAGGTTGGCATGCCTCTATTTTCCATTGGGTGACCAGCCCTTCTCCTCTCCATCCTATTTCTTACCATTTGGATGCAGTGGTAGATGTGAGGGTTTTTCTATGGAAAGAGGAGATCAGTGGCTCATTGCTGATGGATGTGAGGCAAGTGCAACTGTAATTGCCCAGACTGTCTTACAGTGACAGGACTGCTGTGGGGTACAGGCTGTATTTATAGCATTGATTTATTTATTTTTGCACCAGCAAGGGAAAAATAGGGCTCTGAACAGTAGGAGTGGCGCATAACAGATGCTGACGGATGCTGCCTACTGATGATAGGTTTGCCTCTTGTTTAATTGGTTCTACTGCAATGTTCAGGAGTCCCATTACCAGACAGGTGATAAAAAACTCACTAGAAATTGGCAAATGGTGCATCAATGAACCATAGTATACCATCTGACTGTCCCTTGGTATGAAACACATCAGGACATGTATCCCTATGCTTACTGTGATATTTTAAGTTTGGTGAATGTCTGTATAGGCATAGACATAGCACTTTATGTCTCCTCTTGTCCACTCCTACACTCATACCCATAAATAAACAAATTCCCCATAGACATCATGCTATTTTGCTTGCAGATTGTGAAGAAACAGACAGGATTTCTAATTTTAACACGGTTGGTTTAAAGTGTGACTAAGCAACACTGACTGGGCCATTCAAGTATATAAACAAAAATAATCTGTTCAGATGCATCTAATTATACTTGGTTCTTCATCTTCTTCTACACTACATAATCTAAGCAATTGTTGGATCCCAAAATTTTTCTTGTCACACTACACTAAACAGAACTAACTAAACTACTTATTGGACCAAAAGATATTTCAAATTTCAGCTTACCTATTACTATGAGTCATTGGCATGAAGGCCAATAATTTTTGTTAAAAAGTAGTATAAACATTTTTGTTGTTGGGGTAATAAAGTAACATTAGGAAAATTCTGCAATCTTTTGTCAGATTTTTTAAAAAAATTACATGGTATGATCAAGATGAATTTTAAATGCAGAATTAGGCTACAATTTTTTACCCCAGAGATGGAAATTCTGCAGCCCTTTAAATGTTTTTGAACTTCAGCTCCCAGTAGCCCTAGGCAACCTAGCCTGAGATTAAGAATGACTTGCAACCTAGAGGGATATGTAATTCCTAGCCCATTTATGTGGGACTAAGCCCTACTGACTCAGCGGGGCTTATTTTTAAGTACACCTCTTTATAGGTTTGCATTACAAACACGCTTACTTAGATGTAAACCCTATTCAACTCAATAGAGCATACATTTGAATAGACATGCAAATCACTAAACTTTAGGAAGAAGAAGAGTAGAATCTTAAGAAGAGTAGAATCAAAAACTACTATTGTCAATAGGAAATTTGGGTAGTATCCCTCCCAAAAAATCCATCTTTGGATATATTTGGC
The DNA here is from genome assembly GCA_023333645.1 of Sceloporus occidentalis. Classification (NCBI taxonomy): domain Eukaryota; kingdom Metazoa; phylum Chordata; class Lepidosauria; order Squamata; family Phrynosomatidae; genus Sceloporus; species Sceloporus occidentalis. Next base: position 141,750,275 of record JALMGF010000006.1, read on the forward strand.
TGTCTGTAGAAGGTCAGGATTTCAAGAACCTTCTCTAAGTAAGCTATACAATCTGGAGAATGATCTTGTGAGAAATTAGATGAAATATGAAAAATTTGAGGTCTGATGACAAATTGCAAGTCTCTGTTTTATGCTAAGCAAATTCAAGGCATTTTAAATTTCTTAGGTCATACCATGTATTTTCAATATAATAAAAATATTGACCAATTTTACAAAACTGCAATTAAAAGCCATGTTCCCCTCCAGATGTTGTTGGACTGTCCTAGCTAGCATGGCCAATGGTGAGGAAAGCTGGAAGCCACAGTCCAATGATGTTTGGAGGACTGTGTTATTCCTTCCACTGAACTGGAGCAGGCATATTGAAATGGACGTCAGTTAATAATGATTAATAAGTCCCACTCATTTCTATGTGTCTACCATTGGATTTAGCCCATTGGTCTCCTAATCCCTTTCTATGTAGGCATGTGTGGCTCTTCAAAGGGATTCTGGCACAATTGTGTGAAGTAAACATTTTTTAATAGGATTTATATCTAGCTCTTCTAAACCTGCATTATGAAATCTTTAAATACTGACTGGTACTGAAGATACCGAACTAGCCCTGGATTCCCTGGTTTTAGTGCTGGGCATGGAAATGGTGCAGCACGACACACCTACGGTAGCTTCAGGTAACTCATCTTCTTCGGTCCATTCATTCAGATCTGGGTTGTAGCACTGAATGCATTTCTTGTATTTCTTTTCTATTTCATTCCAGCCTCCCACTAAGTAAATCTTCCCATTGAGAGTGGAAGCACCAGCAGTGCTCACGCCCGTTGGAAGAGGAGCCACGTAATTCCACTGGCCCGCATAAGGGCTGTAACACTCAACTGGCAGCACATCAATTCGTTCACCACGACCCCCCAACTGGGATCCCCCCATAATGTAGACCCTTTCCCCAAGAGAGATGGCACAGTGCCACCCTCTTGGGGTGCTCAGGCTGGGCTTGTCTTGCCAGCTGTCACCAGCAGGATCGTACATACAAACAGAACGGGAATAAGCATTATTTATGTAACCTCCGGTGACCAGGATCCTACCATCTATGACTGCGCTGGCATGGCAACACCGAGCCACCTCCAGCGGGGCTTTCATTTGCCACTGATTAACGGCAGGGACATAACATTCAACAGAAGAGAGGCACCCTTCAGAGTTGCGACCACCAACTGCAAAAAGGAGGCCATTGAACACATTCAGACTGAAATGGGTGCGCTTCTGGTTCATATTGGCCAGGTGGAGCCATGTGTTGAAACGAGGATCATACCTGGAAGAAGAAGGGACAGAAGGGGAAAAAAAAGAGATGAACGGTGGATCCAAATGCTCATTTCAATGACAACATTTATATTGTTAAAGAAATACTAAGCATAAGAGTTTGTAATGCCATGGTTTTGTGATGTAGCACCCATTTAACTCCTCAGATTTGGATGGCATTTAAAAATAAGATCTTAGTGAGTATAACCTAGATCTAGAACTCCTCTAAGGCAGGAGAAATGTATCAGGAAATTTCAATATTTATTATTGTACTTTTCAGTTCTCCACCCACCCATCCATCCAAATATCCAATGTTTAAATGTTGTATCCAAAGTTAGAGGTGACTGCATGACCTTTGCACAATAATCAGTTATAGCAGTATGAATCCACTTTAATTGTTGTGGAATCCTAGGATTTGTAGTTTATGGAGGGGTATTTAGACTTCTCAGTCAGAGAACTCCCCCAGCACCGCCTTAAGCTACTAACATGCAGCCATGGCAGTTAAAGCAGAATCATAATGCCATAATGGTATAGTACAAAATAGGTCCTGGATCTTAGGTTTCTCCACACCACCAAAGCTAATGGCTGCCCTCCTCTGCACTCAGTGCTGTCAAAAAGGGTTGTATAACTTTTCTTTCCCTGTGGTTCTTCCAAACTGAAATCACACACCCTTCCAGCTTCTCTTTGCTTCACATGACTACTGACTGTATGTTTTCCCCCCCAAAGGGCAAAGACCAGCATCAACATTGGGCAATTAATAGATTGGAGAGTGGTTTTGGGGAAAGAAGACTTGTTCTCTCTCCCACACACCTACAGGTATGGCTGCTTTAGTAGTGCTTATAGTACTGCTGCTTTACCCATTGGGAAAAGAAAACAGAACTTCAAACTTCTCACCCTCTTTTAAAGGTTTACACCTAGAAGCGAAGCAGGGTCAGCCATGGTTAGTAGTTGGATGGGAGACCACCAATGAATACCAGGTGCTGTACGCTCTATTTCAAAGGAAGGAACTGGCAAAAGCAACTCTGGGGATTCCTTGCCTAAGATGTCCCATAGGAAATTCAGAAGGTCACCATAAGTCAGCAGCATACACACACAGACACACTTTTCTCTAAATCTATGATTCATATCCTAGCTGGTCAGCATGACTTTGAACTTAGGCAGGGAATTCTGTAGACCAATAGGAGTCAATACCTGAAGAATGCTCTCAAGGAAAGCAAAGCAAAACAAAACAGGTAAAAAAATAAAGTTGTTTACTGAACTGTCAAGCAAGGGAGTTCCTGTTGACACTGATGGTTGTGGCTTTATGGGGAAAACGGTGCTGTGGGAACAACAGTGGTCAGTGATGATCTACATAAAAATAGGGCTATGTTATATATGAAATCTGTACCCTTTCTCGGCAGCTGCTCCCTATGTATAAAACCAGATGCTTACATTTAAAGAAATGCCTATTTTATACTATTAATATGTTATGTAAATCAACATTTATTTTTAAAACTGTATTTCAGCATTTCACTCAATAGTACCTAAACTTGGGGTGTTTATCTATACACACTACAATTTAAAAAAAACCTTCAATTCTGCTTCGAAACATGATAGTTCATTGAAAAAGAACATGGCTGTTTTTCTCTCAATATTTTGCACTTGCTGGGAGCCAGGGGTTTGAGTCTTGAACTACAATTCAGGTTTCAAATCCCTGCTTATCTATGATATGCAGATGACACCACCATACTACTAGCAGAAAACAACACAGACTTGGAACAATTACTAAGGCAGGCCAGAGAAGAAAGTACAGAATGACCAAGGAGGACCAAAACACATTCAACCTAGACAATGAGGACATTAAAATAGTGAAACTGGTCTTGTACATTGGATCAAACATTGATCAGAATGCTGACTGCAGTCAAGAAATAAAAAGACTAGGAATGGGAAGAGCAGCCATGAAAAACTAAAAACAGTAAAGATAGACAACTGAGCATGAAAGTTAGAATCATTCTAGTCACTGTACTCCCATCACCATGTATGGATACAAGAGCTGGACAGTGAAAAAAGCAGAAAAGAAGAAAATCAACTTATTTAAGATGTCATGCTGTAAAAGAGTGCTGAGGATACTGTGCATAGCCAAAAAGTCAAAGAAATGGATCCTTGAACAGATAAAGCTTGAACCTTCCCTGGAAGCCAAGACTGATGGCATCATACTACATCATGCGAAGGCATGAAACACTGGAAAAGACAATCATGCTGAGAAAGGTGGAAGGTAATAGAAAGAGAGGAAGACCTCATGCTGGATAGACAGGCTGAATCAGGGAGATCACAGGCCCAAATCTATAAGAACTGTGGAGGACAGGGGGTCTTGGAGATGCCTCTTCCACAGGGTCACTATCAGTTGGTGTCAACTCAAGGGCAGGTACCACCACCACCACCACTACCACCAGCAACAACAACAAACACACAACGCTCTCCCTGAAGCTACCTGACTGAGATTTAATTCCCTCTTTAATTCCCTTTTCAACTTTTATACAGGTATAGAAAATACCCACCAAATTTATGACCAATTTGATTTCCCAATGTAAGTAATTAGGAGACCGCTGATGATCAATATTTCCATTAGATTTGGATTTGTGATTCAGATCAAACCAAACCAAATCAGGCCTAGGTATGAATTGATGTGCACAGCCCTACTGTCCATTTGTTGCTGTGTACACCAGGAGATGTGTGACCAAGATAAAAAAAAGTATGGCTGAAATAGTCTATGCCCACAAACAGAAGGTTGTTGTTATTTATTGCAACAAAAGATCAGCTGATGAAGATAACTGAACTTGCTGAAGTGGATAAATTGGCAATGTTTATTAAGAAGAAATACTTCAATAATTTTAAGAATGACTGGGAATCATTTAGTACAGACTAGTTGTGGCCATATCCCAGTTTTAGGTTTTGTAAGTTACATGGGGTTTGCATGATGGTGAAGCATAAATATATTATCATCTAAAGGAAATATAGTAAATAGTGGAATATATTCTTCAGTTACAAGGTTGGAAGTCAGCAGGTACTAGTTGTCTTTGGAGATTATCAGATGGGGGGGAAGCCGTTAGTAAAAGGGATACTCCTGGCAAAGGCGTGCAATCATTCTGAAGATTTTCAGACACATTGCACTTTTCCAGGATTTAACCCATGAAGATCCAGGAATGCTCCAGCAAGCAAACCATTAATGGGGAAGTCCTGGGAATGGTTTGTTGCTGGAGCATTCCTTGATCTTCATGGATTAAGTCCTGGCTAAGCGCGACGGCATCTGAAAATCTTCTGCGCAATCACATGACTTTGCCAGGGGTATGCCTTTTTCTTCCCTAATTTTCCTCCCTCTGATAACCTTCATTGTCTTTATTTTTTTTGTTTAGTAATGTCAATATTTTGTTTTTTATGTATGTTTTAGATATATAGATAAAATATATGCAAGGTTGTTTCTTTATGTTTAATAAAAATGATTTTTTTAAAAAAAATGTGGCTAGGGTAAGAGCATGCAAAACTACTATTTTAAGCAGAAAAGCCTTAGAATTTATGCACTGACTTTAAGGTACACACACAAAAACACCAGCCCAGTCCAAACTTAACCCAGTAGGAGGCCCTTCTTCTCCATACTCAGCTGAGTCAATTGAGTATAACTATTTTTTGCTTTGAAAATTGTTTGCTGCAGCTGAACTAAACTGAAAATGAAAGAGGAAAATGGACAGAAGAGAGGAAAACCAGGACAATTGAGAAGCATCTGAGGGGGGTAGGACAGCAGAGGATTAACTGAGACTGTCCCTGCCAAATCAGCACCATTGGAGAGTATATAGAACATGTGGTTCAAAAGTGATATACTGAGGGTTTAAGTTCTGCTAATTCAGCTGAAATGGGGAACGTCAGCCTAGAAGGAGTGCCCAATGTACTTACATAATTGTGTGACATTTTGCAAGGAAACCATTTTGAAAGGAAAGTGGTGGTTGCAGCAAGTCAAGGCAACATGTTGCCCTCTCCCATGGCAGATGTGCTGGAAAGTCTACTCACAACAGGAAAGTCCTTGACAACAGGTCCTCCCCGCCATGTATAAGCAGCCTCCCTTCCATGCTCTCTCTTTCCCCCACCCCAAGTACAAGAAAAGAGGGAAATCTACTTGCAGGTGAGAGATTATTGCCAAGGAACAGTCTTGTGTTCTGTCCAAGTGTTGATGATTATCCAGAAACATATTGATAGTTCCATGCGACAACACATTTAACTATGTTTTTACTCTGGTTTTAAGTGTACAGTCAGCCCTCCGTATCCATGGATTCTGCATCCATGGCTTGAAAAATATTTTTAAAACATGTACATTAAAAAAAAAGTTGGTTTTGCCATTTTATATAAGGGATGCTATTTTACTATGCCATTGTATTTAATAGTTCTTGGGCATCCATGGATTTTGGTATCCAAGGGGATCCTGGAACCAAACCCCAGTGGATACCAAAGGCCTATTGTATTTGTTTTTGTTTGAGATTTATAATGGATAACCACATAAAATGGAAATTTTGGGCAGAAGAGGGATGTACAAGTTCAAGAAACAACATAAATGAAAAGACATCAGAAACAAGAAACCATATTATGTCTCTGCATAGTCTCCTGAAGTTTACCCCAAAAAAGGATAGACAAAAACAGAATGATGAGTCCATCTCATATTTTGCACCTTTCCCTCTTTTTTATCCCACTCTTGCTACCTCACTAGACATATTTTACAGGGATAGGAGAGAGGTTACATGTTAATAATGCAGGTGAAAGATAAACATATTACAAGGACAATTAAAAAGTGTATTCAGGATAATTTGCTATTTGCATTGGCTGGAGATATTACCTTCATTATAGTTTGCTACTACATTCCATAGCATCTATTATTTCTTTGTTATTGGTTCATATATTTGTGGAGGGGTTTTTTTTTTTCAGTTAGTGTGTCAAGACTTTCGCTTTTGTATCTGTTAATGAAATATGGAAACAGAGCAAAAATTGTGCCTGTTTAGTCCTATTTCTAAATTTTAGACTGATGCCAGCATTTGCCTTAAAGGCATCAATAGTTCTTTAATTAGGATATAATCTGGCTTTATCTCTGCCCTCTTTGGTGTAAAATTAATTTTTCCGCCTGGAATTCCTTCTTATTGAATAGCATGGATAGTGTTTATCAGTCATAGGCATTTTATCTTAAAGTCATTAATCAAGATTTTTGTCCTGTTCTGCTTTCATTATGATCTCAGTTATGTACAGCTCACCCTCTTTCTCTCCCCCTTTCCTTCTCTCTGTGAAGCTGTGCTGTCCTGAACATGCTTGCCTTTCCATCCCTATAAATAATCAGTTACCTGCAGAAATTGCTGACTGCATGCTTAGCCTGATTCCTGGCGTCATTCTGGTCTTCACCACCTGCCACATAGAGGAATCCATCCATCACAGTGACACACTGGTTGAAGCTTTTAGCTGGCATCTCTGTAAGCCTCTTCCACCCATTGTCAGGATCTCTGCATAAAATGTCTCTGCTAAGGGATTTTTCTGTCAAAGCTGGACGTCCTCCAACTGTAACGAGGACTCGTAATCCCCCACGAATCTTTGTTCTTCTAGATTGCAGTGTATTCTGGTGATATGGAAGCAAATGGTAATTCATGGCATCTACTAAGAGTCTATGGCAGTCCATATCTTGCATCATTCTTGGTACAGTTTGAACATAATTCACAAGGTCTTGGGCAGAGATGGTACCAAACCGGATGTTACTCAAAAGATCAGCAGCATATTTTGCTCTTTTTTGGTCAAATTCCAGCCATCTCATTGCAATTTGGAATGCAACAAGTTCAGAAGGCAACTGTAAGTCATCATCGGCCAGTAATTCATTGATCCGGTCAAAGGTAAGTTTTAAGAACTGATCTGACTCAGAAAATTCAATAAAGTTGTCTCGGATGAATTTCTGCGCTGCTTCCTTGGCGGTCTTGAGTCCATATGTCTCTGCAATGTTGGCAATGTACATGTAGTTCTCCACATTCATTTCTTGCATCAAAAAATCACTGCACATCTTCACAAGGGTATGGATCTGTAAATAAATGGCTGTGGAGATAATACTCCCTATAGTATACAGTGAGAGTGTGAGCTTCCCAGTGTAAGCATAGGCAATGACCGTAGCTAGGCCCAGTGGAGACACATTGTTGAGGTCCACTCTTTGAGTGGATGGATCTTTCTTCAAGATATTGTGGAAGTAATCACTACACGAAGCCATCACTACTTTATGGACATCAAAGGACTTGGTTTTGGTACCAATGACTAAATCACAGAGGAAGTTTTCCAACCTCATTCGACACAACCCTTCTAAAAGATTGGGACCATAGCGAGCATCGGAAACCTCTGTTGAAACACAACTGAAACCATTCCCTCCTTCCAAAATGCCATTCAGACCATTCAGTTTGCTGAGAGGTCCATCCTCAACTATGATAGTCAGCTCATTGATATCCACCTTGCTCTTCTTGATGTTCTTCTTCTTAGGCGCCATGACTGTAATAATAATAATATCACAGCCAAAAGCTTGCTGAAAACCAAACGAAACAGAACAATTAAAAACAACCATTATTAGAAACATACTGTAGTATTTTGTAGATTTAAGCACACTGTGGGAAATAACCACATACTGTTATTATGCCCTGTGAGCAGAAACGGAATAAGAAGAAAATATGAGTTTGCAGAAGGACAGTGAACATTATTTTATCTTAAATCTGTACCTTATGTGCTGTTACTTAACACTTGGTAAATGGCAGTTTGTTTTTAGCAAGCATGTTTGCTCATCATGATAATGTCACGGTTTGTGTTAACTATGGCTTGCTGAATTGCATGGAAGAAAACCAAACAAACTGTAGCTTGTCTTCCCCATTTTTGGATTTCTATTTCTCTCCTATTCCTTTTGTCAGCTCCTGTTTTAAGGCAGAAAACTGGTAAAACAAGCCAGGGATAAATGATGGCAGTGTTTTAAGTGTCACAATAAGACATTACTTAAACTAGCCAGAAAAGCCAAGAGCAGATTATTGATTAAAACTGCGGTTTGTGGCTGACGTAGCCAAGGGGGGGGGGGGTCTTGGGGTCCGGACCCCCCCCCTTCCATTAGAAAAATGAATGGTGTGTGCTGCTGCGCCACCGCACCCAAGCCCCATTATAATGGTGGCACTTAGTCTGGACCCCCTCCCCCCTTCCTAAAATCCTAGCTACGTCCCTAAACAAATCGTGGCTTGTTAGCAGGGGCAAGATTGTATAAGAAGCCAATTTCAAAACCTACATCATGGCTTGTCAAGATATGTGAACACTAGGAAAGTTTCATGTCAAAATCTTAGTCTCTATTCAGCTGCAAAATGTATAAAATAGATAATACGCAAGTTAATATCTCTAATATTAATCTACTTCATATGGTTGTTGCACACAAACATTGTGTTAATCCCTATGGTATGGGGAAATTACAATGTTCTTCTTTCTCCATAGATCTTACTCAAGAGGGAATTACTTTTCTCCAGAATACAGCTATTAGGGTTGCGATACTAGAGGAAATGATTCATTAGTAAGACCTACCTTTGCTTACATGTGCAGAGTTTAACTGCCCTTCCTGCTAGAGGCCATGTAGAAATTACACCTTCAAATCAGATTGGATGCTTGTCCTAGAACCTATTTAGATTCCCATTGAGTGATATGGCATAGTATAAATATGTGCACTTTCAGAGTACATATTGCTTGATTAATATTTTCCTCATGCAAATTGCATTTAGACACCTTGTTTCTATGGTCTCACACCTGGGAATATAATCTAGATTTTTCCAGTCTTTGAATTTATAAGTAAATAGGATTATATCCCAATAATTTTTTTCTGGGTAAATCCAGCATAGCACAGTGGTTTGGGTGAGATATATGTTTTGTCTGATATATGTGTGAGCACTATTTTTTTAAATGGAAAGACAGGATAAAGAAGGAAGGAAGGAAGGAAGGAAGGAAGGAAGGAAGGAAGGAAGGAAGGAAGGAAGGAAGGAAAAAAGGAAGAGAAAGAAAGAAAGAAAGAAAGAAAGAAAGAAAGAAAGAAAGAAAGAAGTGATCTAATTTAGATTATATCTGATGGAATATAATCTGGATTTTTCCAATCCTTGAATTTTCTGAGTGGGCTAGATGATATCATAATGTCTGCTATTATAGTTTTATAGTTTTGGAGCCTGTCAGAACTGCAGATTTAATAGGTTTGTGGTATATTATTATTATTTTGCATCCAATTAAACAAGATTTTGCTACATGATATTACATTAAAAATTTACTTCCCTGCTTCTGTTAAACTTTGGCTGCATTCAAACGCTGGCGGAAGATTTTGGAGTAGTTGCCCAAAACATAACTTTTCCAAGCTTCATCTCTATAAAAAGGGGTAGGACTAGGACTCATATTCAAATACTGATTTAGCAGTTGTGTTCACTAGATGATCTCTTTTCAGTCACTGTCTCTTGCCCTAACCTATCTCACATGGCAATTGTGAACATAAAATAGGAGAAGGAAGAATGTTCCTGAAGACCTTAATTTCCTATTTCCACAGTTAGTTGCTTTTAATAAAACAACATGAATTCATCTGTACCCTCAAGCATGCCAACAAGGAAACATAGCACAGCTTAAAAATAAAGATATCATTTACTGTGTATCGAGCAATAACATCAGTGCTTCTGCTTCCCTGTTGAAGCCCTTAAATCATGCACTTTTCAACATTTTAAAAATAGAAAATACTTGCTGAAAACCTCTTTAAGAAGAAGCAGGGTTCCTACCACTCCTCCTTCCTGCCAGGTGACAGCTATGTGCAAGGCAGCAAGGAGCTGGGAGGGGGGACACCATGTGTGTGAACAGTGTTAAGTGTCGCCTGCATACCAGAATGAGCTGAGATCCCAAAAGGTTGCTCTGCCAAAGTGGTGGCTCAGCTGCTCCCCCCCCCCCCCCGTTGCATTCCACAGGCGGCATCTGTTAAAACCTATCAGAGCCATTTCCAATAATAGCCATGCTCTCCAGCCTCAAAGCTGCTTGCCATTTTAAGATACAGTGCAGTTTAAAGAGCATTTTTTTCCTTTGGGATATACAGTAATTCTCGCTCTCTTTCTCTCTTTCTTTTTTCCACATCCACCCACACATTTGCAGCAATTTCTCTTTGTGATGAAAAATTCAGATTTCATGATTACACAATGAGAATATTTACTGTACTATTTGATGCTTTAAATTCTCTTCAGAGGTCTTAAGTTGATGTTCCTTTGGTAAGGAAAATGGACTTTAAAACTTAGCCAGAGAGCCTTTATTTCATACACACACACACACACACACACACACACACACACACAAACACACACACAGAATTTTGTACTATACAGTCAGCCCTTCTTATACACAGATTTTTTTATACACGGATTCAAGCATCCACGGTTTGAAAATGTTTAAAAAAAGTATAAATTTCAAATATCAAACCTGGATTTTCCATTATTTATAAGGGACACCATTTTGCTGTCATTATATTTAATGGGACTTGAGCATCCATGGATTTTGTTATCCACGGAGGATCTTGGAACTAAATCCCAGCAAGGGTCCACTGTATATAATATAGCTAGGATCTGTTCTGTTCTAATTGAGGATCTATTTTTCATTTTAGGGAACGTTGCCCTGTTTTGTTGTTTGCTTTAAACAATTGCATCAATATTTTTCCATGTCTGTTTCTTATTTCTTATGTAAGTCAATATATCCTCATGCGGGTGGTATGCAATTCTGGTAACCATCGTCCTTTATGGGTTTCTTTTAATAAGTCACACATTCATTGAAACAGGTACAGCTATACGGAGAAGTCAAGTTAAAAATGTAAAGTTAACTTGATTTACCAGGGCCTTTGAACAACCATAGCTGACTGGAGGTAATTTACAAATTCAAAGGACATAAAAGATGTGGATAGGAGATTCTTTTTTTATGATACCAACAAGACATCAAACTTAAGACAAACAGGATTTAGAATATTCTTACCCTTCTGAGGATAGAACCTTCCCAGGGCTGTCCTGCACAATGGCTATGAGAATAACACTGGAAAAGAATGAGAAAAGATGCAGGGAGGTGGAAGTTTGGGTTTCACCTGGGAAGTCCTCTTAGCACTTGTGGTTTCTGGTGTGACCCTTCTGCTGCCACTATGGATGAGACAGAGCAGAGTCTGTGGGCTGGAGCACTTTACAATGACTCTCCTCCTCCTTCCCTTCCCTCCCCTCCTTCCCTGTCACCCAGAGGGGTTTATATGTCATGTACTTGCTTAGCTTTGTATCTCAAGGAAACATAATGGGATATGTACTTGGAAATATGGAATAAAATGACAAGTAAATAACTAGCCACGACAATACTTACATCCTTTTCATTGTTGAAATCTTGACATCAAAGACTGGTGTTTGTAGAATGATTTTTTGTGGGGGGTACAGTCAGCCCTCCATACCTATGGATTTTTTTTTTATCCATGGAGTCAAGCGTCCATGGCTTGAAAATATTTTTAAAATGTATAAATTCCCCAAAGCAAACCTTGATTTTTCCCTTTTATATAAGGGACACCATTTCACTACACCACTGTATTTAATGGGACTTGAGCATCCATGGATTTTGGTATCTATGGAGGCCCCTGGAACCAAACCCCAGAATATACTACAGCTTCCCAGAGTTCCTGGCTGCAGGATACTGAGAGTAAGGGGTTGTACAGACAGCCCCTAAGGGGCAGTGAGACACCGCCCCTTTCTTAGCCGAGTCAGGGGCACAGCAACCAGATGCCCAGCTCCAATTTGGCCTTTCCACAGTGCAAACAATTTAAAACAAAAACTAATATGTTTTTAGCGCCATAGCTGCTGGTGCCACGGCTTTTCAGCGCTCCTTTTGGCATGCGTCATCTGGATGCAGCGCCAAAGGAGTGTTGTGATGCCGCCTGCCATGTGGTCGGGCATGCGTCGTGTGGATGCCATGCTCCTACTCTGCCCCAAGGCCGGCATTAAGTGCCGGTTTGTCGAGGCCCTTAGTCATCCTAATTTTGGACTTCATTGACTGAGGACTTGTCAAAATCAGTACCAATTTATAGATAAAAGAGCTATCAGCAGCAGCATCACAACACCTTTTTAAAAATGGTAATATGATTATTATTGAGTTGACAGCAAAAAATAGGGAGGAAAGCTGTTTAGGAAAGGTTTTTGTTTCAATTTCTATGGCCAGGAAAGCATGAGGCAAGTCATTCCTCCACCCACATTAGGAATGGGGAACCTGTGGCCTTCTAGATTTTGCTGTACTGTAATGCTCTGCATTTCTCACTATTATCTAAACTGGCATGAGAATGAAAACTGGCATCCTGAAACATTTATAGGTCTATAAGGTTCTCCGTTCTTGTGTGTCTCTTGTCTCTCAAATACAAGCACGTACATGCTTGTATGGGTGTGTTATTATGGCCCTTCAAGTCATTTCTGATACATGGTGACCCTAAGGCGACCCTTATGGCATTTTCTGGGTCTGATATTATGTGACTTGCCCAAGGTCACCCAGTGGGTTTCCATGGGCAAGCCAGGAATCAAACCCCAATCACTAGAGCCCAAGTCCTAGGACACTATCACACAAGGCACTTACCGCTACTCAGAGTTGCAGAAGTGCTGGAGGTGAGATCATCTGTCACACTTTTCTAACGTAACTGAGGCTTCCCGCTTTCCTTCCGTCGATGAAGTGTTCATGGGGAAGCCAGGAGAAGCCATTTTTTGAATAACGGGATATCCGGATAATGGTAAGTGCCTCATGTGATAAGGTGCCTAGGAGGCCCAAAGGCACAAGATGGGGGTACCAATGAATACCAAGTGCTGTAGTTATTTATAAATAAAGGTTGATAATAATAATAATAATAATAATAATATTTCAGATGAATTAAGTGGGAAGACCACCTCTGTGTATTTCTTGCCTATGAAAATGCTACAAAATTCATGGGGTTGCCGTAAGTTGACAGGTAAAATGAATTGCCTGATCACAGCCAGGCTTCCAGCTCAGGAAGCAGGTTGAGCGCATGTGCGCATCTCTACCCCTTGTCACCGGGGGACGCTGATTCGATGTTGCCCCCACGTTGGCAACACCGCTACTCCCTCAGCAATCCCAGGTCCCCGTTGGACTCTCAATCTAGTGCTTCGCAGCACAGGAAACCGGACCCATCAGATCCAAGACCTATGCTACCCCTCCTTGGAAAGTTGTGACAGCACATCAACAACCCTGTAAAGAGGGAGGGAGGGTGGGAAGCCGCATAAAAATGGCACTGAGCACCAGCTCCGCATGGCCTTTTGTAGGCCAAACCACCAATCAGCTGGCAGGAGGCCAGAAGGTCCCCACCCTTTCCGGTCTCCCAGCCAATCCTGGGGCTCACTGCCCCCATCGCTGGCTGATGACAAGGCACTTCCATTCCCAGTAGTCACTGGGAGTTGTAGTCCAGTCGCTGGACCAGAAGTGCCACCCCGCATTCTCCCAGAACATCCCCGCCAGCCCACTGGGGATGGCTGCGACAGGCAAGCTGTCCTCACATACCACCTCTCCCCCCCCTCCCCGCAACCGGCCTGGCCCTAGTAAGTCAGGTGATCCCCTTTAACATTGTGCTTAACAATCACAACAAAAACAGCATAATAGGACAGGATGCCATGGAGCCCACCCCACTGTTTCTGTGCTAACCCCTATATTTGTACATGGAGGACATGTGAAAAGGAGCATTAAGCCGGAGGGCTACACTATTCCCACTCCTGTTCTTCACATACACTCAGCCCTCTGTATCCACAGATTCCTTATCCACAAATTCAAGCATCCACAGCTTGAAAATATTAAAAAATTATATAAATTCTGAAAAGCAAACCTTGACTTTGCCATTTTATATAAGGGACACCCTTTTACTATTCATTGTATTTAATTGGGCTTCTACATCAACAAATTTTGATATCCATGAGGGGTCCTGGAACCAAACCCAATACATACCAAGGGCCCACTGCATACAGTTTTACATGCAGAGGCACAACACACAATCAGGACCCACAATGATGAAAGCATTTCATTTGCAAGCAGAAGATAGGAATGTAGGTGTTCCTTTTCACATGTCCTCCCCTGTGTGCAGATGTGGCACTCTCTCCTGCCACATCCATGTATGTATGTATGTATGTATGTATTTATTTATTTATTTATTTATTTATTTATTTATCCCTTCCATCTCTACCTTAACATTCTTTCATTGAGTTCAAGAAGGGACACACAAGTCTCTCCTGCTCATTGTTTATTTTCACAACTGTGTGAGATTGGTCACAGGGAGTGTGGTCACCTAAGATCAACTAAGAGCGTGTTCCCACATTGAAATACAGCGAATTGCCATTCGGTGTAAATTACACTAATTCCCATTTGAAACTGGTTCCTGTCGCAATCTGATCAAATCCTGTTGTGATGAAGCAAAGGCAAAAAAACTGGTGTTTCCAGAGAGTACTTTGAAAGAGGTTCTTTTCAGAAGAATTGATTCTGAAGCAAGTTCTGTAAGTGGGAACAACAGATCAGAATCAATTCATCCTGAAGGGAAGGAACAAATGGCAGAGGGGTGTTTACCCTCCCTCTTCAGTCTTTGACAGATCCACCCCACCCCCCTCTCAGGGCTACCATTGTACTTGGTTTTTTTTTTAAATAAATAAATAAATTGAACTCATATTCAATTGATTGCTTTTGCAACTACTTGCAAAGTCATATAGTTGCTAAAACAATCAATTGAATTTTCGATGAATTTATTTTACAAAGTGACCCCTTCCATACTTGGCTCGGATGATCCAAGCCCTGGGGGTCTCCCTCCCCTCTCCCATTCTTGGATACAGCAATCCAAGCAGGAGTCTGGAGGGGGGCTCTGGGGGTCTCCCTCCCCTTCCTACACTTGGATTGGATCCAAGACATGCCCTCCATTTCAGCCCCCCCCCCCCGGCTTGTAAGTCTGAGTTGCTCCTTATGTCACTAATGTTTGACATGAATTTTGAAACAGGGCAACTACTGGGAATGACAACCATGCCACAAAAAGACGCGATTTCATTGGGGTAAGGGAAAAAAAACACTTTCATAGTGGGAACTAAGGACCTTTTGGACTCGAATTCCAAAGTGCACTGAAGAATCAATTTAGATAAATTTAAACTGCAAGTGGGAATGACCCCCAAGGAGTTTTATGGCTCAGTGAGGGCTAAAAAATGGATCATAAAAGTTCTATCCCCCAAACTCTAACCTATGTACCACACTGATTCTCTGTTGTATGCACGCATAGGCTTCAGTGAAACAATTTTTTTTTATGGTGGTCCTTACGTATGTTCTACTATTAATTACAGTATATGCAAGTCATTTGAGATATTTGAGATTCCAGACAAACTGGATCTTAAAGGAAGCAGCTTTTTATCTTGCTAATGGAATGTAAAGTTTATTTCCTGGTCTGAATCTCCCAGTACCCATATGGCCAGAAGGAAGAGGAGCCCACCTGCATGAATATCCATCGTACCACCTGAGGACAAGAACCACAACATCTTCATCAAATGCAGGGCTATGACTAACATGGTCATTTCGTTCTTTCTTTCTTTCTTTTCTATCATTTTTAACACCTGTGCCTGATGAAGAAGCCAGTGTAGCTTTGAAAGCTTGCAACATGTATAATGTGCATTTGGGTTGGCCAATAAAGGTATCATTGTTTTGTGGATTTTGGATGATACTTTACTTTGCTATGTGGCCAACACAGCTATCCCTCGATATATGTGAGCATCATTTTCATTTAGTCATATCTTGAAAGGGCTGGTTTTAATTTTACATGACACCCCCCCACCCCCCCAAGGTTGTTCACCTTCTCCGCCACTCTGGACTGCAAGTTAGGTTTTCCTCTATTTCTTCAGTTATCTGGCTACTGAAGAAGAATTGTATCCTGAACTGCCAAAGCATTGAAGGAAATGGTTTTGATGATGCTTTGCGTGAGAACAGTCCCCCAACAGTTGGTTTGTTTACCATTATTTGTATCCCTGGAAATCTTTGGGACATGTGCCGAGGAGGCCTTGTGAGCGCTGAACAGAAACCACTGAGAAAGGACCAGGAGATCTTTTGATAGGAAGGCGGCATGAGCCAAAGCTTAAGTAGGTCTCTGGCAATGCCTCCTCTTTCCTAAGGTCACTGCAGGTCAAGTGCATTTTTACAGAGTCCATAGTCATTTCATTGCAAGGACTGAGAACTGTTTACTTGCTCAGTCGCTGGTGTAAACTGAATTTAATTTCCAGTGGACATGTGTCCTAAACATAAACAAATAAAATGCTCTTCAAGCTGAGATCAGCTGGCAGTGTTGCAAACTGAATGAACAGAGAATCCTTTCACCTCTGTAGTATGCAGCCCTAGGAGTAAGAATGATACCGCTTGGCAGAGGGATGCCAGATAGCCTGCACTATTTATCACATGCTAGGGACAGAAAATAGTCCCCATCCCTCCTTACCATAACTCAATTTGCTGCAGTCTCCTTCCTTGGAGATCTCTCGTCCTTTCAGCTGAATCATGCATTGTATACACAATTCTGGTGGCTGCATTTTAAAAGGGTTGTAAGGAGAAAATACAGAAAATGTCCAGAGAGATCCACTTCCTTTCAGGGAAAAGTTACCACATCTGAGGGTTTTAATTGAGAAAACAAGGCAAGAAGAAGGGAAGATATTATAAATATTTATAAAATGATGTATAGCGTGAAGAAGGTGGATAGGCTCAAGTTTCCCTGTCCTTCACATTCTAACAAAGTTGAATGGTGGGAGATTTAAAATGAAGAAAAGGAAGTATAGTAGTGCTGGGAGAATGAAAAGGTATTACCAAATAAACAAATATTTTACATTGCATGTCTTTCACCTATGGAATTTGCTGCCACAATAAGTGATAGGGGCCACTTGCTTAGAAGGATTAACCTGATGGAGGTGAACTCTATGTGTGTCTTATTCGTCCTTTTAAACTGTTGCATGTTTTCATTAATGTGTTTTTAATAAATGTTGTGCACTGTTGATTTGTTGTTGTTCCCGGCTTTGATCCATGAGGAGAGGCGGGTAAGAAATATTAATAATAATAATAATAATTACTATTACTACTGCTACTACTACCTCTGGCCCTCTAAATTTCCACAACCTCTTAACTTATCGTGAAGTCAAAGGCTTTCACAGATGGCATCCATAGTTTTTCGTGGGTTTTGGGGGGCTACGTGGCATGTTCTGGAAGAATTTATTCCTGATGTTTCACCTGCATCTGTGGCTGGCATCTTCTTATGCTATCCTTTGCCCCCCTCAACTCTCGTTCTCTCTCTCTCTCTTTTAACAAATCAACAAGTTACACAGGCTGCACCTGCCTGGTGATGTTGGTGGCAAAAATCCATGCGATAGTATTTGCATGCAGCCCAAATTAGAATTCAATTTAGGAGTGGTAAGTCACTTTTTAAAGCTGTGCGATAAGTCCTTATATCTACACTATATCATTATAGTATGACACTTTTAATTGCCATACCTGCATCCTACAGAATCCTGAGATTTGTCGTCTGTTTGGGTAATTGGGATTATCTGTTGGCATAAGGCCCTGTACCATTGTTTCAAAGGAACCTTTGGCCAGAGAGAAGTTGAATTTAAGGATTGAATCTTGGGAACTGTAGTTCAGGAGTGTTTAAGATTACTGTGCTAATAAAAACTATTGTTTAAAGACCTTGTATGCTTGAAATTTCAAAGGACGGGGCTTGTGAGAGAAACTACAATACAAAAGGAAGTTCAGTAAGATAGGCCTTCAAGTCATTTCTGATTTATGGTGATCCTAACCTAAGGCAACCCTATCACTGGGTTTTCTTGGCAAGTTTCTACGGGGGGTGGGGGTGCCATTTCCTTCCCCTGAGGCTGAGAGCATGTGACTTGTCCAAGGTCACCTAGCAGGTTTCATGGCTGAGCGGTGAATTGAACCCAGGGTCTCCAGTCCTAGTCCAACACTCAAACCACTATGACCATGCTGGGTCTCCTATGCCATATTCCAAATATCTCTGATCCCTGTAAGATAGGCCAATATAATTCTCAGAGTGATAGCCAATGAAGTGAATGTGTATGAGTGTCCTGTATTTATAGAGCTTTGGAAAGTTAGGGAGTCAATTCTCAGAATCCCCATTCCCCAAAAGTAACTGGTGCAAGCCTTTCTATTTAACTGATTTATTACACAGAACTATTTAAGTCCTTCCTGTTTCTTTCAACCTATTATTACAGGGAGACATGAAAAGGCAAATGTAGACCTATAGCATTAAATGCTCTACTATAAGAGGAGTCAGCTGGAGGGAAGTTTAACCTCCTGAGGTAGCCAGGCTACTTCAAGCTACACTGGTTGTATTAGTGTCTAGACACAGCCTGGAAGCATTGATATTATGGAAAAGCCTGGGGATGTGCTGCAAAGAGTTAGAAAGCTGCAAGGACTTCTCAACTCTAGTCATGATCCTCAAAAGGTATATGCTTTTGAACGAGTTCCCACTTAGGTCTCATTCCTTGCTCATTGGGGATAAAATATGCAGTTGAAGGGTTTCTCCGTTCTGTAGGAAATACCACCTCCTTAAACTAATATAAACCAGTTGTCTGGTACTTTCAAAAGGTGTTTTGTCAGTAGATAGTTTAATGTGAGAGGCAGCATGGTATAGTGGTTTGAGTGTTGGACTACAGGTCTGGAGACTAGGGTTTGATTTCCAGCTTGGCCATGAAACCCACTGGGTGACCTTGGGCAAATCACCTGCTCTCAACCTAAAAGGAAGGCAATGGCAAACCTCTGAACAAATCTTGCCAAGAAAACCCCAGGATGGGTTTGCCTTAGAGGCCCCATAAGTTGCAAATGACGTGAAGGCACACAACAACAGCAACAACAAAAAAGTTTAATGTGAGGTGGCACTTCCCTTGTTAGAAAGTATGTTCTATTTTTTATAAATTCACTACTGCATTAAATATTTCAAAGTATGAACTTGGGCAGCCATGTAAAGTAGATATAATTATGATTCTCTTCCTTCTTTTTTCTGCCCCCTGCTCCACAACTGTGCCTGTCATTATTTTAAAAGCTGCATGAACCAGATTTCCTTGACTCATCTTGGTCAGGGATGAAAATCATGCTGCTCTCCGTATGTTGTGGAAGTGCAGTTTTCATCATTCCTCACCATTGGCTCGGAAAGGTTAGGGCTCCTGGGTCTTCTAGTCCAACAACATCTGCATAGCCTCCAACTATCCTGATTTGGCAATGACAGTCCCAATTAACCCTCTGTCATCCTACTTTTCAGTTGTCTTTAAAGTGTCCCAGTACCTCTCTTCCTCCAACTTTCTCCCTTTGTTCTCAGCTGAATTTATTTGCTGTAAACTGAGTCCAAAATGCAAATCTACTTTTCATTCAGTTAACCCAACTCTAGACAAGAGTTAACTTTGAAAGTAGGGAATGCATGTCTCAGTTGCTTTCTCCTCTGGAGCCCTCGTGTGACATGCCTGCCTGATTCTCTGCTTTGACTGCCCCAGTTATAGGATACCTTCCCCTTGGAGTCTTGTTTAGTACCAACATTGCTGTTGTTACTGCATAAAGTATTAACACAATGTCAAGCGTTTGGGGGCCTAACTAGTTTAATACAAATCTGCACAGAGGAGTGGTTTTCAAGAATGTTAAGCTGTTTTAGGCCTGTTACAGACTGCCAAAATAAAGCTGCTTCAGGTCTCTTTGGAGGTATGCTATTTAAATGATGCATGGGTCCTAAGAGTCCGGACGTCGCGCCAAAGCCACACTCCATTCCTAAGCACTGGAGTGCAGCTTTGGTGCAGCTTACAGATTCTTAGGATGCATGCATCATTTAAACAGCATACCTCCAAAGAGACCCGAAGCAGCTTTATTTTGGCAGTCTGTAACAGGCCTTAATTGCTTTTGATCTATTTTCTGTTAACGTGTGGAATTATTTAATGTTTCTTAAGCCTTTAACATCACTTTTGTGTTCATGTTGTTTCAAATTGTAGCTGATTTTTGTTGTACACTGCACTGAGATCTTTGGATACTGGGCGAGTGTGAGTATTTTAATGAAGAAAATAAATACTTGGCAGGAAAATACTTCTTGTTGTTGTATGCTTTCAAGTCATTTCCAACTTGTGACCCTTATGACATTCCCTAAGATGAACCTATCACTGGGTTTTCTTGGATAGATTTCCAAGAGGAGGATTGCCTTTGCCTGTCTCTGAGGCTGAGAGTGTGTGACTTTCCCAAGGTTACCCAGTGGGTTTTACATGGCTGAGCAGGCATTTGAACCCTGTTCTCCAGAGTCATAATCATAGGAGAGTTGGAAGGAGCCCTATGGGCCATCAGGTCAATCTTTCTGTTCAATACAGGATCTCTAGCTGGATCATCCCTGGCAGGTAACTTTCTAACTGAATGCTTAAACCACTACACCACACTGGTTTATTATTATTATTATTATTATTATTATTATTATTATTATCTCTTACCCACCTCTACTCATGGGTCGAGGTGGGGAACAACAATAATTAACAGGCACACCACATCAGTTAAAATACAGATCAATTTAAAAGGACAAATAAGATACAGACTTATTAAAACTCAGTAGTGAGTTCTTGGGTGCAAATTTGTAACACCAATAGCTTGTATGTGATGTACAAATGGGATTCAACCTATGCTGGATGGGCTTACACTCCCCATGGAAACTCATGTTCTCAATATTATTTTGTTCTCATGAATTCAAATGGCTACCTATTTATCATTTATTGGAAATGCATTCTCACTGAAATCCTGAAAGTAAAAAGATGTGCAATAATGGCCTGTTACAGACAGCCAAAATAAAGCTGCTTCGAGTCACAGTGGAGCTATGCTGTTTCAATGATGCATGTGTCCTAAGAGTCCAGAAGTCGCACCAAAGCCACACTCCAGCCCTAAGGACTGGAGCGTGGCTTTGGTGTGGCTTCTGGACTCTTAGGACGCATGCATAATTGAAACAGCATAGCTCCACTGTGACTCGAAGCAGCTTTATTTTGGCTGTCTGTAACAGGCCAATGCTTCTTTGTGACCACTTTAATGGTGGGTTTTGTGTGATGCCGTGTGAAATCGTTTCATGTAATTATGCAAGTTTTCTGGGATATTCATGGGATAAACTCCTCCTTCGTGTGATAAACTCCATGACTGGCTTTAGCTGTATTCTGTTTTAAATCCTGTTGTCAGTTAGTCCGCCTCAGCCACTGGGGAAGACATTACAGTGGTACCCCGGGTTACGAAATTAATTCGTTCCGCCGCCGCTTTCGTAACCCGGAAACTTTCGCTAGCCGAATAGCCCATAGGCGCTAATAGCGAAAGCCGCGATTTCGTGTGAAATCGCGCCGAAAAGCACCAAAATTTTTTTTCGTAAGCCGAAAAAAAAAACGTAACCCGGAACAGTTTTTTTCTTTGGGATTTTTTCGTATCCCGGGAATTTCGTAAGGCGGTGCTTTCGTATCCCGGGGTACCACTGTACATAAATAAATAAATAAATAAATAAATAAATAAATAAAACACTGCAATAGGTCTGTATCCTGGCTATGGCTGTGTGGCTTTCTGGTTCTCCACTGTTTGTGTGTATGTGTGTGCGCAGGCCTTTAGGTTCTCATTGACACATGGTGACCTCATAAATTTCAAAGGCTGACAACAGATAATCCAAACAGAATGTATCAGATCGCTTCGATATTTCAGGAGAACCAGGATAATAATATCAAGGCACAAATCACAACAGAAAGGACAGTGCAATAATACACGAGGGACAGTTTCCATGATACTAATGTTTTGTGGTTGTTGCTGTTGTGTACCTTCAAGTTGTTTCTGACAACTTGAAACGGAGCTCCTTCTGGAGTTTGCATCGCTGGCGTAGCCTTCAGACGGCTCCTCCCTGCTGCCTCCTCCTCCCTGCTGCCGTGGGGTGTCCTTGGGGTTTGAAGCATCAAGGACACCCCTTTCCAGGCCGTGGGGAAGCAGCCTTTTGCCACTTCCTCGTGGCCTGGAAAGCGGTGGATCGGGGCCTCCGAGGCTGCCGGTCTGGCAGCTGAGGCCCCGATACAGCGGGGAAAGGGGCGGGTGCAGGCCGCCCCAAATGAGCGGTTTATAACCCACCCTTGTGTTCATGTGTCCCATGGCCAAAACAGTTTCAACAGAGAAGCCTAGATTCTGCAGCTTTTTGGATGAAGTCCTTCTCTCTTTAGATTCAAAGAAATCAATTGATGTCAAAACGCACTAGAAAGTACATCAATTTTAGCCAATTATTTATTTTTAACATTTCTGTGCAGGCCTCTACTGGGATTTGCCCCATCTCTTAGGCTCAAGACACGATTGGGAATACATGTTATTGTTCCCAATGAAGCTCTCCAAAAAGGTAGTTTGAGCAGACTCAAGGGAGGCAAATTTTCTGTATTCAAATAACTGACATCCATACAACATCTGTATTAGTCCCTCCACAGTAAAAGGCGTGAATAGGAACACTGGAAGGATCTATTGTGAGGATCTATTTTGTGACTGAATGATTGTTTACCTATGATCAACAATCCAGCTGGTAGTATTTGAAAACCTAGCCATCTTAGTCTGTATGAGGATAGCACCTTTGAGACTGAGGAGATTATCACATGCAGCTTTTAAACCACAATTAAAGTTGAAAAATAGTGCATTTGGCAATACATATTGTATGATGTCACCTCTGACGTGTTGCTGCTTTGCCTCTGAATTGTGGTTAGAGCACACCTTTTCATTGACAGGGAAAACCCATTCATAAACTCCAAATCCAACTGCTGTGCTATTAGCCATCAGATGCAATAGATTCCCCTTCTGACAGTTCCAACACTTGGGCAGTCACTTGCTGTAGGTCTCCTCTGCTCCCCTATTCCCCCTGCCCCTCACTTTTCCTGAGCAGGCTGGTTTTCTTTTTCTTTTCTTTTCTTTTCTTTTCTTCTTTTCTCTTCTTTCATCTTTGTTTTACTAAATTGCATTGCCAAAACTGCTAAACTGCATTACACATAAAAATAAACATAAAAATAAAAACTGAAAAGCATGGGTAGGGCATAGGGCAGGAAGGCAGGGTTAAGGAGGAGTGTAGAAGAGAACATAAGGGACCATCAATGGCAGAAACAACCCAGGTCCCACTATTGAAGGGACATGAGATAAGGAAAGCACCCAAACTAGTATGTATCCATTTCCTTTTTGCAGTTGTGGTGAGAACCTGGCTTGTGTGATAATGCCCTGTGATAAAGAAGTTTGTGGGATAAGGTTTTCTAGACTGAGGGGCAAAACAGAGGGACAGGAAAAAGTAGCTCAAAGCTGCTTTTCCCCAAACTACCGCACTGGCCGCTCCCAAGTCGGCCTCAATGTGCATGGCTCGACCACACCAGCCTGGAGCAACCGTGGCTTAGAGCCATGCCGCACCATTAATTTTTCCCACTGCCTGTTCCATGCATGCTCAAGATCGCGCAAAGGATCACCGCCCCAGATGGAACGTTGCCACCCATATCTGTATGACCCTTCATACCATCACAGAGATGCCATAGATGTCAGTACGACAGAACCAGCTAGCGAGATCATGGTTGCCACGTCACCCATGTAGCCTGCATTGGCTTTCACTCTGCAGTCTCTGCCTACAGCAGATTGGTGCTCCCACCAAGCATCAATACCCACAGGCATCCAGAAGAGTGATCACATAAAACAGCCAATGTAGAGGGTGATGCAGTCATTCTACATAGTGGTGCTGCAGCACTGGCTGGCTTGTAGATGCCTCTGCCATTATGCTTAGTGTGGACAACAAGCTCCAACAGTGCAGAAGGAAAACCATGTGTAGGTGCACTGGTAAGCGGAACAAAATGGTGCTTGAATGTGCGTGGGGGTCCAGTTTGGAAGTGAAAGGGACAATATATAACTTTCCATTACCAGAACATCTGGCAGAGAAAGGGCTGAGATTCTCCTACAAATTTCTTTCTCTCTGGCTGCACTCGCACTGCAAAAATAATCCACTTTGAAAATTGCTTTAACTGCCATGGCTCAATGACATAAGACTCTGGGATTTTCTAGATTGTTGTGGCACCAGAGCTCTCTGACAGAGAAGGCTAAATGTCTCACAAAACTGCACCCCCAGAATTCCATAGCATTGAGCCATGGCAGTTAGTGTCATCAAACTGGAATATTTCTGCAGTGTGGATGCAGGCACTGTTTGGGTTCTGGCCCCTTCAGGGCATCAAGAGTATGAGGTCAGCCCTTTTCTTTCCTTTCCTGGCCCAGTCTAGCTGCTGGCATTTACACTGCCCATTTATAGTACAGCGTAAATGGAGCTGTCCTCTGGTGGTATTCCCATACATAGCACTGATCTCATTGCCGACTCAGCTCTTCCATGCTTTCTAGAGAGAGTGAGCAAGAGGAGGCACTTCCCATAAAAGGATGGCTACAGAATCTTGTTTTATTTGGGGAGGGGGACAGATTGTCTTATTAATTCGCCTAGCAGATCAATATGAGTTCATTAATGGGGAGGGGGTGGATTTTTATGGCCCATCCCAAAGCCTCACATACATACTGTATAATAGAACAGCCTGCTGTTGCCAAAGAGATAATCCATCTTTTCCTACTTGTTTATGATTTATTTAAATACGTATGAAGATAACCAAGCATTGTGCATATTACCACAAAAACAATTTTTCCTCTTCTTCCTCTTCCTCTTCTTCTTACATGTTTTCTGGCAGTATGCACAATGGTTGGTTACCTCCTTATGTATTTAAATAAGAAGTATTAAAATTAAATATTTAATATAAGGGTTATTTCCTTCTTAAATAATATATTTTAAAATGTTATTTAAATATAGTTAAAATAATATTTTAAAATATTATTAAAATTAATTAATAAGTATTAAGAATAAATAAGAAGTATTAAAATTAAGGAGGAACATTTAATATTATTGTTATTATTATTATTTTTAAAAAGAAAGGAAACAATCCAAATCAACTCGCTTTAGAAATAAGAGTTTGAGACAAGATGGTAGCCCTTCAGATGGCCACATTTAGCCCGGGGGCCATCAGTTGCTGACCCTGTATCTGCAATCTGATTTAAGGAGTGTTTAGAAACGATGGACTCATTTCAGACTAGTCTTGTTTACTTTCTGTGGCTTCAACTAGCAGTGACCCTGCAACTGGCCTTGTGGAATACAGATGGAGAAGGGAGTATCTTTTAACTTTCAGAATTGTTCTTTCTTTTGTGATCCAAAATTAAAATGCCATCTGTACCTGGCATTTTTGGCTGCTCTAAAAAAAAATCTTACTGTTACTGTAATTAATTAGAATTTCAGCATTGTTTCAGCAGTCCCTGGAACTGTGATTCCAGCCAGGAAATTATGCTTTTTAATGGGTTCAAAGTCTTGAAATATTATGATTATTATTAGTAGTAGTAGTAGTATTTCAATTATCCTAGGTTGCTTCTTGATTCTTACACTCTATAAATGCATTTTTTATTTTGAAAAACCTCTCATTTATTATATTATTACTTTTAAAAATCTATGTAGGAAGCCTTTTTTCCATCTGTAGAAAGCTGTTTTTTACAGTACAGATGTAGTCTTTGTTGCCAGTCGATTTGTTGCTTTGTCTCGAGGCCTTTCCACACTATACAGTGATAGTGCTATGATTCCACTTTAACTGCCATGGTTTCATTCTATGGAATCCTGGGATTGGCAGTTTAGGGTGGTGGCTTTAAAAATGTTCAGCCAGAGTGCTTTAGTACCTCACCAAGCTACAAATCCCAGGATTTGTAGGATGTAGTATTCATCCAGCTGTCCTAGTTTGTCAGGGACAGTCTTGATTAATCCTCTCTTGTCCCACTTTTTCAGAAGCCTTTAAAATGTCCCAGTTTTGCTCTCCTTCTCCCATTTCACCCCTTTGTCCTCAGCTTATTTCCTTTGGTACAAACTGAGTTCAAAGTGCAAAAGTTAGTTTCCCCTCAAATAACTCAACAGGGGAAGAGCAGAGAAGGGGGCAGAACCTTGTTTTTCCCAGTAGGCTCAGGCAAAAGCAAACTGTTGCAGCCTATTCTATCTTGTATGTTCTTCCTCATTAATAACTTTTGCCATCTTGTCCACTCTGTGATGTTGCTTGGTCACACATGTCACCGTTTTGAGGAGTAAAATCTTGGAGGGCATGATGTTAAGGATGGTCATAAAATTGAGTGCTAAAGTGAGGATTGACCAAGCCATTGTATTACCCATCACCGTGTATGGATGTGAGAGATGGACAATGAAGAAGACAGATAGTAGAGAATCAACTCATTTGAGATGTGGTGCTGGAGGAAAGTGCTAAGGATACTGTGGATGGCCAAAAAGATAAACAAATAGGTCTTTGAACAGATCATGCCAGAACTGTCCCTAGAAACCAAGATAACTAAACTGAGGCTGTTGTACTTTGGCCATATCATGAGAAGGCATGATTCATTGGAAAAGACAATAACGCTAGGAAAGCTGGCAGTAGAAAGAGAGGAAGATGGTATGCCAGATGGATAGACTCAATCAGGGAGACCATGAACCTGAGTTTACAGGACCTGAGAAGAGAGGTAGAGGATGGGGGCTTGGAGGGGTCTCATTGATTGAGTTGCCATGAGTTGAGATCGACTTGGAGGTCAGTTAACAACAATAGCAATAACAGTGAGGTTGCTATAACAGTTAAAGTGGAACATATCACTATAATTGCATAACAAGGAGGAGCCCTCAGGCAGCAATTACTTGTTCCCAGTTAATTATTTGTTTGAGTAAAACTGGCCACTTCTTGATATTGTATGGAGGAGTCCTAGTTAGCCATAAGTTTTGATAGCTAGTGGTTACTACAAGCTTTTGGAATGTCTTATACCATCCACTTGCCTGGATTTCAATTTTGCTATAAGGAAAGCAGAAGCAGTTGAATGTTTGAGTGGGCTGAGGAAAGTGAGGTTTCTGGCGCCTGCAAGGATTTTGAATTGTTTCATGCTTGTTTTTATTTTGGGGCACAACATCTATATATATCCAAAATGCATGCAAACAATGTCCTCTCCCACCTGGGTGTGTGTGTGTGTGAAAGTGATATGTGGAATAGGGGATTCTCTAAACCAAGTATGGGAATGGGCAGAATAAGAAAGCAGTAGGAAAATTAAGGCCTGTTACAGACTGCCAAAATAAAGCTGCTTCAGGTCTCTTTGGAGGTATACTATTTAAATGATGCATGGGTCCTAAGAGTCTGGAGGTCGCGCTAAAGCCACACTCCATTCCTAAGCACCGGAGTGCAGCTTTGGTGCAGCTTCCGGATTCTTGGGATGCATGCATCATTTAAACAGCATACCTCCAAAGAGACCCGAAGCAGCTTTATTTTGGCAGTCTGTAACAGGCCTAAGAAACTTAATAAATTAAAGACTCATTAGTCCTCTCTTCTTCAGAGGAATCAGACTTCTTACAGATCTGAGAATCAGGAAACACTGAACAATGCACTAATAATACAAATAAATGGATTATTTCTATTTTCAGATTTTGAAAGCACTGAAGGGACTTCGGGATTTGAAAATATCCCTGGATATCTTAGTGGTAAGTGATAAAACAAATGGATGGGGTTACTTCTTCTTCTTCTTCTTCTTCTTCTTCTTATTATTATTATTATTATTGATCTGTGAAGTCCTTACTACCTATCACAGAGTATATATGTATGTAGCTGAGAGAATGCGGGCAAGGAGAAAAAAGTAAGTACCGTACTCTTTTCTCTTGTCATTTCTGAACTCCCAAATGTCTCTTTTCAAAGCATCAATTATAATATTGTGTCATATTTCGTAACAAGTTTCTAAGACAAGGAAGGCATGGAGGTATTTTAAGGACCACTTCAATGAGGGCTGTTGTATTTTGATACCAGAACAGAGTACAAAATATGTGTCATCAACCATCTTTGAATAGAACTTGTGTGTATCTTTAGCTGGTTGTCTATTTAGAAAAAGCACTTGGAAGAGGCCAGATTTCCCACTGCTGTTGCATGCAATGCACATGTACATAAGAAAGACAAGAACACATGTCTCCCATCAGCCATGGCAAAGACTTTTCTCTTCCTCTTTTCCCTTGCTCTGAAATCACTTGTTAAGGTGACACGTACATTAATAGTTTACATGGGGGGCGGAGGTAGTGTGATGATGATCAAATTATATGATGATAATCAAATTATGGATCTGACTCTTTTCTGTTTCTGGCATAAGTTTGGTTCGACATGGAAAGGCAGAGGGTGCAATGCTACACCAGGAGGGCAAGCATGCACTTGCCCTCTATTTATTCCATCTTGAAGGAATTTGGAGCAGAATATTGGATTAATAGTATTGCCCAAACTTTTTCTGGCTACTGCCCCCTTTCCTCTTGGGTGACAACCCTATTGCCCCCCAGTACATTTTCTTTGATATTAGGCCTAGTGTTTTACTGCAAATTCAGAACAAGCCATTTTGGTTGCTACTCCCTTTGCACTCAGTCATCTTGTTGGCAGCAACCAAGCAGCTGGCTGAGCAGCGACTGAGAAGTCTCTTGCTCAGGCCAGCCTTGAAGCAAAGACCAGTGCAGACATGAGGCCTCTTTGTTGTTGCTCAGGAAGCTGCTCACCCAAGGTGACCAGATGCAAGGGAGAAGCTTCTCCCCAGAGAAGAGGGACTCTCAAATCCTTCTTCGCGGCAGAGAAAGGTGCAGCTGGTGTGTATGTAAGGGGTGTACAGAGGCCACATGCTCTGGACTGGAGATTGGTGTGGACTGGGAAAGGGAGACATTTAAACTACAGGAGCTGCTCCAAGACAAAGTACTCTTTCCAAGAATCAAGCACAGATACTCCTTCCCCAGAGACATGTCTTCCCTACACAGCTCCAAGTGTCCACTCTCCCACAATAAATGTGTTTCTTCTTCTACCTCTTTTCTCAGCTTGTCTGATGAAAGAAAGCAGGAACAACAGTGCAACTCCAGCCTCCTAGCCAAGTCCCAGCAAAGCTCACAAAGCTTAACCAGGGTTCCAAATTTGAAAGCTCCTTTTTGCCACCAGTTCTCCCCCTCCACCATGTGCTCTAACTCATTGCGTCAGTCTGTCCCAAAATGGTGCCGCACTGTGCCCAAGCCTTGCACAAGTTTCCCAACTGCCACTGCTAGCAAAAGATGCCAGTAAAATAGTGAACTCACGTGGGCAGGCAAAGAGTGGGAGACACTACCATACAAAATGATCAGCGAGGCCGTTGGGTGGTTTTTTGGGGACCCTGAAAAGAAGTTGCCTGTAATCCTCACCGCCACCATGGTCCTAAAGGCCTCCGGTTCCCCTTGTCTTTCCTGAACACCAATAGTTTGACTGAAGACCCCTTGCTGCCCCCTTTCCTTCACTGCCCCCTTTCTACCTCTTTGGGAATCACTGGATTAATACAAGAACAATGGCATTCTGAAATGGTTGTGCTTTCTTTTTCTGCTTTATTGTTTTTCATTAGGAAACAGGAGTGGGGAAAACAGTGAACAGTTTTAGGAAACATGCCACTGTGGGTGATCTGGCAAAGTCCCTGATACGTCATTGGAAAAAACTTGTTCCTCAAGATAATACAAGGTGAGTGAAAGCAAAAATGAGGAACTGGGCTAAATTAATATTTCAGTTTCCTAGCATTTAAGAGTAAGTATGCATATATTCATGTATTCTACATTAACCTTAGAAGCAAAATAGTGGCATTAAAATGACAGTGAACATATCCAAGCCACTTTGTCACCATGATCACGAAACTCTGAAGTTACAGGTGTTAACCTTAGTTACCTGATCAAAACAGAAGACTAGACTGTGTTTTGCAAATACTAAATAGGTAACAAAAGCATATTTAAGAAACTTAACCAAATGGCAGTGTTGGTTACCTTATACCTTCCTCTCTCTTATTCTTAAAGCTCAGGGACAAGTTTTAAATAATTTTTTAATCTATTTTTTTAGAAAATGTATTTTTATAGACAATACGGCTACTATTACTTTTTATGTTCTGAGAAAGTTAATTTGCTGTTTGATTGCTCTCAGAAAATTAGAAATTATGGCAATGATTTATATTCACAAACATATCTGTGTACAAAATAATCAGATCTGGTACTCTGTATACTAAATCTTCAAGAAATAGAATGGGATGGGTGACTTAATTCAGTCTTCTACCTTCAAAACACATCTAGGGATAGCCTTGTTGGCCATATAGCAAATCCAATAACATCCAAACAATGATACCTTTATAGGATCAACCAAAATGCACAATTACATGTTGCAAGCTTTCAAAGTCACACTGGCTTCTTCATCAGGCAAACAGGAGAAAGAAATTGAAGACATTAGTCACAGGCCTGCATTTTCTATTTCTGGTCTTAGTTCAGATGGTAGGGAGGGCTATCTGCAGGCTGGCACCTCCGCCTTTTGCCATGTGGTCACCGGTAGATTTTCAAATTCAAGAAAATTTAATGTCCATTTGCAATTCAAAGAAGATGTTTCCTTGGAATCCATCATGTCTCCTTCCTTTGTGAAGCCACAGGCTCCTATGTAGATAGAGAACCCTGAATTTCTCAAGAAGTCTTCATGTTTTGCAAGTAGAGAGTTTAGCCCTCCCTACCATCTGAACTAAGACCAGAAACAGAAAATGCAGGCTTATGACTAACATCTTTAATTTTTCCCCCTCCTATTTGCCTGATGAAGAAGTCAGTGTCACTTTGAAAGCTTGCAACATGTAATTGTGCATTTTGATTGGTCCAATAAAGGTATCGTTGTTTGGATGTTATTGGATGCTTCCTTCAATTTGGTCTCAGAATAAGCTTGGGTTGTTCCACACTACACAGTTATAGTGCTGTGATTACACTTTAACTGCCATGGCAACATCTTATGAAATCAAAGGGTTGGCGCTGCTGGAGGAACATTTGCAGCCCTCAGCCTGAGAGCATCTTTGGGGATTCTGACCAAACTACAAATCCCAGGATTCCATAAAATAAAGCCAGGCATTTAAAGTGGGATTATAGTGCTATAATTGTCTAGTGTGAAAGGGCCCCTTGTAAATTAAGCTTTCATTGTTATCACCATGTGCCTTCAAGGCATTTCCAATTTATGGTGACCCTAAAGTGATGATATCAAATAGGTTTCTTGGGTTTCTTCAGGGAGGGAGTCGCCATTGCCATTCTCTGAGGCTGAGAGAGTGTGACTTGTGTCACCCAGTGGGTTTCCATGGCTGAGATGGAATTTGAACCTTGGTCTTGCAGTGTGCTAGACCAGTGCTCAAACCACTATACGACTCTTCTCCATTGCCTAGGCTTTCATACGGAACTAACTGTTCTTCTCCTAGAAGAACAATTAGTTCTTCTTCTATCAGAAGTTCTTCTTTTAGAAGAAAAAGAAATTAGTTCTTTTAAAAAGAAAGCTGTCTGATTGGATTGAAAGCATGTCAGAATTATTAACCTCAGGTGCCTCCTTATCAATTGGTATGTAGCACATGTGTAGCAAATACTTTTCTTTCAAGCCAATGAATAAGAACTTGGCTTCCCAAATTCTCTTACAGTACTATGTAATGAACACCAGATATATTACATTTCAGCCACTGCTGCCCCCTGCAGGAAAGAGAGTTTTTTATTCATGCTTCTCCTTAACAGCCTCTTCTTCTACAATGGGAAACCTCTTTTTATAAGATATAGTGCTCCAGAACCCACATTATCCTGTTGATACATCAGTTGGCTGTGGTATTGTGAGCGTGTGTGTCATGTTATGTGTCTTCACTTCCAACTTATGGTGACCCTAAGGTGAACCTATCATGGGGTTTTTGTCTGCATGATTTGTTCAGAGGATGTTTGCCATTGCCTTCCCCTGAGGCTGAGAGCATGTGACTTGTCCAAGGTCAGCCTGTGGGTTTCATGACTGAGCTGGGAATTGAACCCAGGGTCTCCAGAGTTATAGGCCAACACTCAAACCACGATACCATGCTGGCTCTCTGGTATTATGTGCAGTCTTCTCTTTTTGATGAAACACTGTGGAATATATATGCACTGTTCATAGAGAGAGGCACGGTCTGCTTCTACGGCACATAAGAGGCTGGATCTGCACTGCAGAATTAATACATTTTCACACCTTTTTAACTACCATGGCCCAGTGCTATGGAATTCTGGGATTTGTAGTTTTATGAGATATTTAGCCTTCTCTATCAGAGTGCTCTGGTGCAACAACAGACTACAGTTCCCAGGATTCCATAGGATGGAGTCATGACAGTTAAAGTGGTGTCAAACTATATTATTTCCGCAGTGCTGATGCAGCTTAGGCATGACCCAAAGGTATGACCCAAGCCATATGTTTAACCCCAGTTGGCAATCTACATTAGAGATGGGCAAAATATGGCCCTGGGGCATTTGTATCAGACTGTGAGCCTAAGTGTTTTCTAGCTATTTTTTGTTGTAGCTTCTTCCAACAAAGTAGAGGTAGACTATAGATTTCCTCTTGTTGTTATGTGTCTACAAGTCATTTCTGACCTTTGCTGACCTTAAGGCAAACCT
Organism: Sceloporus occidentalis; assembly: GCA_023333645.1. Lineage (NCBI taxonomy): Eukaryota > Metazoa > Chordata > Lepidosauria > Squamata > Phrynosomatidae > Sceloporus > Sceloporus occidentalis. The sequence goes on from JALMGF010000006.1 coordinate 141,783,141, forward strand.
ATTATGGAGTTTTCTTGGCAAGTGTCTTGAGATGGGTTTGTCTTTGCTTTCCTCTGAAGCTGAGAGAGTGTGGCTTGCCTAAGGTCACCCAGTGGGTTTTATGTCTGAGTGGGAATTTGAACCCTGATCTCTAGAGTCATAGCCCAACACTCAAACCACTACACCATGACTGGTAGGTTGCACCCCTGGGAGACCCCTCTTCCATGACAATATCAGGGAAGGGCATGAGAGAGGGCACAGATTCCCTTCTGTTTGAGAACTTACAAGGAGGAAGCTGAAATGGTGGGAGAGAGAGCAGAAGGGTTCAAATTAAGACAGTTCTCTAGGTGTGTGTACCTTTCTCTCCTGTTTACACAAACACATGGATAGGTGGGGTTTGTGAATCTGGCTGTACTACTACACATCCTGAGGTTTCAGGTCTGTTGGCATGGTCCCTATCTGTTTCTTATCAGTTGGGACAGTATGCTCTGGGAAGACATAGGAGGGAATCCTCTCTGTTGTGGCATCCCAGTTTGACAGTACTCTTAGCCTAAGGGATCATTCACACATTGTTCTTTTTAGTGCGACAGTGTGAATAATCTGGCTCATGCATTCCAGATTTGTTATTCACACTATGGAACTGCATCTCTGCAAGTTCCGCTGCTCACATGTGTCAGCGCTTGAATAAAGATGGAGTCGATGATGCCGATGTATTAAAAAAAAAAAACACTTTCAAGGCATGCAGAATTTTATCCCAGGTCTGTTTGCATTGGTTATTTACATAGCCGAGAATGCTAATCTTTTAGACTCCCCCCCGGCATCAATTATCCCAGGTTAAGTGTTTTTTGGTTGTTGTTTTTTTTTGCATCCCCCGAATTTAATCAGATCATAGCACCAGGGAGGATATCATTCCAGCACAATGTGAAAACATGGGTGTTTGGGGGGCTGGTTTTACCCAAATTTCAGCAGTGTGGCTTAGTGGTTTGCATGTTGGACTACAACTCTGGAGACCAGGTACAAATCCTGGTTCAGTCATGTAAACCCATTGGGAGACCTTAGACAAGTCATACTCTCTGTAAACCTTATCACATTAGAGGAATCCTGAACAGAAATGGGATTTTGAATGTAGAAAAAACCCGTAAATGCAGAAGGTTTTTCACATGCATTTCTCCAAAAATTAAATAATGTGAAAATAAAGCAAATGTAAAAAGGACAAAAATGGCAGCTTTGTACTTTCAGGAAGTTCTCAAAGTAAAAAGCTGCCATTTTTGTCCTCTTTACGTTCACTTTATTTTCGCATTATTTCTGGTCTGGTGAAACGTTGTATGATTGTGGATTTTTTTCTCCTTTAAATCCCATTTCTCAGTGAGATTCCTCTAGTGTGATAAGGTAGTCGGTGTCAGAGGAAGGCAATGGCAAACCTTCTCTGCAGAATAGTGCCAAGAAAACCCCAGGATAGCTTCGCCTTAGGGTCGTCATAAGTTGGAAATTACTTGAAGGTACACAACAACAACAACAACGGTTTTAACTTCTTCTGTTTAAGTGTTAAATCAGCTTAATATGTTTTTAGCCTTTCAATTAGTTTTGTTCTTTTAAATTGTTTTAAAATGATTAAATTGATGTTGTTGGATGCCTCCCTGTTATAGCCTGCATCCGCACTGCAAAAATAATCCAATTTTACACCACTTTAACTGCCATGGTTCAATATAATGTAATTCTGGGAACTGCAGTTTAGCCTTCTGTGTCAGAAAGCTCTGGAGCCACAACAAACTACAAATCCCAGAATTTAATAGCAATAAGCCATGGCAATTAAAAGTGGTGTCAAACTGCATTATTTCTGTAGTGTGGATGCAGCCACACTCAGATATAGGGTGGAACAGAAATATTTTAATAATAAATAATACTGCCCTTTCCATGATTCCTGGGTTGTAGTTAGCAGAGCTAAAGGTTGTAGCAAATTTATTCTGTCTCCTCACATATTTTTATGTTCTTTGCTTTTTTCCTTCCACCCTTAAACCTTGAATTTTAGCTAGGAATAACAAAGTGATAAATAATTTTAGGGATTCCTTCTGCACATAGATATCTCCCCACAGTACCTTAGAAAGCAGACTTTGCTTTCTTAACACTGCTTGGTATGACTGGATTCTAAAGAGCATGGGTTCCTGGCTGAAGCAGGAATAACAAACAGGCTCTGGCTGCAAACTACGCGAGTAGAGAATTTTTGATTAATATTAAAGATCCTGATGTGAGAGAGGTGATCTGTGCCACAAAGTTATTGAGGAAGGAAAATGTGACAGCTTGAAGTGATGTTATATCTATATGTTTCTTTGCTGAAAATAAAAATCTGTGTTTCAGCTTTTTATCTTGATTTATGTTATATTATCAATACTTTGATGACATAAACCTCAATAAGAATTTGGTTTTCTGAGAACCTTATTGCATGAGACAAGGAATCTGAAATGGAGTGGGAGAATAGCAGTTCTCTGCATGCTGTTGTAGCATATCCATTTTCTTCCCAAGGGAAACGCATATAAAAGTGTGCCTTTTGTCAAACTGATTTCTTCAGCATGACAAAAGACATGCTTTTACAACTGTCTCCCTTGGGAAGAGAATGGAAGTGCTTTGATGGCATGGAAAGAGATATGGAGAAAGCTGCTTTTCTCAACTCCTTTTTGGCTGTCTTTTCTCTTGTGATAAGGCTGTAAGCAAGAGAATTCTGAGGATAGAACAGTGTTCATGCAATTTGACTTTTCAACTATGGAACTATAGTGCATTTTGCATTTGATCCCTCCTGCCTTGAAATGAGTGCAGAATCTGAGCCTGACTTCAGAGGGAGAACAAGATTTCTTAAATGGCCATGCAGTAATTCATTTGAGTGGCTCAGTCTTCATGGCAGATATATCTCACTACAACGTATTTTATACTTTCTTGTCTTCTTTGCAACAGTTGAAGTTGATAGCTCAGTGTTCAAGGTGATGTATACCTTCCAACATTTCACAGTTGAAAACAGGGACATGTGTGGCCAAACAAATCAGAATGTGGTCAAGATGGCAAAAGTTATGAATGAGGAAGAATCCACAAGCTAGGAAAGGAAGCAGCAGTTTGCTTTTGCCTGAGTCTAACATGGAAGGGCAAAACCCTGTCCCCTCCTCTCCCTGTGCTGAATTAGTTGAGTGCAGACTACTTCTTCACTTTGAACGGAGTTTGCAGAAATTGGAGTAGGCTGAAGACAAAGAGGGAAAATGGGAGGAGGAGAGAGAAACTGGGCCTTTTTAAAAGCAGCTGGAAAAGTGGGCCAGCAGAGAATTAATCAAAATGGTCCCTGCCAAATAGAGACAGTGGGAGGGATGATTGAGTGAAGATCTTTTTGTTTTGGCAGACCTTTGACTGCTCAATGGGAAAGAGCCTTTCCTGAGCTGTGCTTATATTTGTTGTTCTTTTTAATGCTGTTAACTGCTTTTGATATTACTGATACCGGTAGTTTATTTATATTTTTAAATTTTGTATGATATACAATCTAAAGCTGTATGCTTTAACTTTTATAAGCTGCCTTGAGTTCCATTCTGGGAAAAAGGCATGGTGATGATGTTGAAAATAACAACAAAAAACACCACCACAAATGAAATGTGAAGCAAGCTAATTAAACTGTTTTCTTCAGCCAGTAAGGCTTATGATGCAGGATGCATCTGGTGAGAGATAGAGGACATAATACTCCTCTGTATAATGGAGGTTTATAGTTTTGGGTGATCCAAGATGCTGAATGTCAAGTAAGTTTATCACACAGGGGAAATCCCGTGCAAAAACGGATTTAAAAGGTAGGGAAAGAAGGTAGCAAAAGTGGGTTGATTTTCACACACGTTATTTTTAAACTTGTGTTAACCTGAACAGAAAGTAAACAAAAGCTGCACCTTTTTACTTCTGAGATTTTTTGAAAGTAAAAAGGAACAGCTTTTGTCTACTTTCCCTCCACTTTCCTTTGAGGTTAACTTTAGTTTAATAATGACTTCATGTGAAAATCAACCCGCTTTTGCCGGTTTCCCATCCAATTTAAATCCCTGTTTTTCCACAAGATTTCCCCCATGTGATAAACTCCTTAGAGTCATCTGGAGTCCTCTCTCCTTGCCCCACAACTAAATATACTAAGAAGCTGAAAATCTTTCTTTATCAAGTTCTGCATCCATAGTCTTCATGGCAGATTAATATAAGATGCTTTATGCAAAATGCTTCTCTGTGTGTGGAGGCAAGCAAGAAAAATTATGGCATACTGAAACATTTTGATTTTGTTCTGATACAGCTGATAAATGGCCTGTATTTTGGAGTCAAGTCCTGTAATGTGTGACCATGGGCCCATTCATGCTCCAAAATTACAGTGCTATGATTCTACTTTAACTGTCATGGTTCCATACTATGGAATCCTGGGATTTGTAGTTTGGTGAGGCAATAGAAGAGCACTGTGGCTGAGAAGTTTAAATGCCTGTTCATAAACTGCCAGTCTCATGATTCCATTGGAGTGAACCATGGCAGTTAAAGTGGAATTATACTGCTATAATTTTGTAGTATGAATGCACCTTTTGTGACATGTATCCTAGTAATGGTTCATTGCTTGGACAGTTTCAAACCAGACTGGAGTAAATTTCTGTCCTCCAGATAATCATTGGACTGGGACTCCCATAATTTCTTACCATTAGCTTTGTTGGGTGGGGCTGATAGAAGCAGAGACTGACAATCTCTGGAGGGCTAAGCCTCTAGCATTAGCACATATTAAAGTAGAAAGGATGGTCTTCCTGTTTATCATTGGAATTAGGTGCAATTTTTGTTCTTTGCATTCTAGCACATGCACCCTGCCAAAAAACAGTACCAATAAGGAAAAAGAAACTTCAGATGAAAAGAATAGAATGCTGCGATCAAAGGAAAGTAACCATTCCAAGAAAACTCAGACCTCTGGATCAAATTGCAACTTTGCTTTTTCACCTGAAAAGTCACATAAAGCCTTAGAACAGATCTTAGAAGAGAAACAAAATGCTGAAGAACCTGGCTCTTTTAAGGGATGCAAAAGTCAATGCAACATTAAAACCCAATATAATGGTATGTGTAAGGATTCATCTGGTAGTCAAGAAACAAGTGATTCCAAAAATATTTGCAAAGCAAGTAATGAACAAGAAAAATCTTTAGAAAAACACACATCCTCTGTGGCAAGCAACCAAAGTTTCAACAAGAACTATTTGGTTACAGCCAGCAGGAAAGATTTGTTACTCTTAGAAGTAGAGAAATTTGATAAGGATCTACCAACTAAACAAATGGATATTGGGCTAAAAAGGACATTAAAATCAAATTCCAGGTCCCAAAGCCCAGTCAATGATGAAACATTTGAGCACCACAGTATGTCTTTTGAATCATACCTGAATTATGACCAGGGTTCACAGCGAAGAAAGAGAAAATCTGGCCCCACAGACAGACGGATGGCAAAAGGACACAGCAAGTCAGCATCTTGGAAAACTGTGACAACAGTCACTGCTGAAGAAGGAAAAAACTTAAAATCAGAAGAACATGGGGAAAGTCCCGATAAAAAGGTAAACTGTTGAAATAGTTCATGGAAGCCTGGTGCAAAGTTTGAATTTGGATTGCTTTTAATCACTTTAAAAATTTGCTTCAGAATAAGATTTTGGCAAAAATAACCAAAGGATAGAAGTTATTGCTACTATTCTGATTTTATGCAAATAGCATCTTTTTAAAGGCAAGTAAATAACTGGGAACCTGCCTAGTGTCTACAACAGGGGTAGGCAAAATATGGCCATCCAGATTATAACTCCTGTCATTCTGAGTCAGTGTATATGATGGAGAGGGATGCTGAAAGTTCCAGTTCAACAACACCTGGGGATATGCATTTTGCCCACTCCTGTTTACAACTAAACCTGCCTGGGGGCTGGCCTGGACAAACCATTAATTCTGCCCTGTACATGGTGGCAAGGAACAAGTACTGCATATGTTTTCCTTCCTTGCCTATCCACATCCTTACCATCCCACCTTGGATACTATGGAGCACCTACATGTGATGGACATAACATTCTTTGACATATATATGCCTGCAATCCAATAGAAAGACCTCAATCATGCAGTTGGTTTCTGGATTTTATCCAGGATCTTGACTGTGTGAATTTGGCCTCTGTGTATTGTTCACTCACTGAGGTTTATTGCACAGGCCCTGAAATGGGCCCGTTGCGTTCCAAAACGGGCGCGCACAGAACGGGATGGGGCTAAGAACGGAGTTTACCACACACTGGAATTCTGCTGCTGGGCATTCCAATCGTGTCCTACATCCGTTCCAGAGGGCGTGATTTCTGAGAACGCTTTGGAACAGTTCTCAGAAATCGCACTCTCTGGAACGGATGTAGGACACGATTGGAATGCCTGGCGGCAATGGCAGCATTCCAGTGTGCAGTAAACTCCGTTCTTAGCCCCATCCCATTCTGTACGCGCCCCAGTTTTGGAATGCAACAGGCCCGTTTCAGGGCCCGTGCAATAAACTTCTCTGTCTTTACCACATGTCATGGAACAGATCTGGCAGATGGTATTATTGGGTTCCACCCAATTCTTCTACCATATGTAGTGATGAGCACCAGCTTTGGTTGCTTTTTTAAGGGTTAAATCAGGGTTGGGAATTATACAACCTTCCAGTTGTTGTTAGACTCCCAATCCTAATATTCTTCCCTATTGGTTAGGCTAGTTAGTTCTTCTAGCAGTTGATCATATTTATGCATTCACCACAAAATGAAAGCGTATCATGTCATAATGTTTCCTTATGACTTCCTACAAATTTCTATCCATGCAAAAACAAGATATTGTTAACATCATTTCTGTGATCAAACACAGGTGAAGACATCACTCGAACACTTACTGAATAATCCACTTCCTAAAGTTCTGCCGGAATTATCAATGCCTTCTCCTCCTTATGTAGCAGAATTTAAAGGTAACTCCAAAATGTTGATAAGGGAACCCTGGAAAATGTGCTCTTTGGATTGCACTGGAATTTACTTGTCCAGTGAAGTTTGAAAAAGTTAGTCAGAGCAACAATTTCCCAGAAAATATCAGCAAACATTGCCATGTTACTTGCTATAAGTTAAAGGGGGAAAAAACAAACTTTTCAAAGCTCTGGCACTATGATAATGATAATAATAATAACAGAGTGTAAGAAAACTTTCTTACTGATAAGATTCCTGAGAACCAATTTAGCATTTCTGTAATCCTTGCAGAAAAGGAACATCTCCTAGTTTTGACCTTGACTTAGGGAGAGCTAATTTATCAGAGAGCCAAAGCTTTTGCTGTGCTCCTTCCACAGCTTAATAGATCTACCAGCCATAATAACCTCCCCCAATCCTCAGGAATCAAAGCTTGCCTTGGCTTTAGTTTTTCACTGCCTTCCTTCTGCCTATCTCTCTGGGTTGTCCATAAAGCAACAACTGCAGTTTATTAATTCTCCGTTCCTGGCGTCCAGCCCTCGCCCATTTCCGGAACAGAGTAATCATTTTCAGGTGGTACGGTATCAGGTGGAGGCCAAGAAGTCTCCAACCTCTCGCAGTCACTCACAAGGAGTTATTTGTCCATCCATTTTTTTTTAAAAAGAAAAGCCTCCCAACAGTCTGTGAAATTAACCAGCCAGAAGTCTACTTCTTTCCCTGATATCAGACAGCCCTACTGTTAAGCTGGGCAACCTATGGCTCTCTGGATGATGTTGGACGTTCATTCTCCTCAGCTTCTACCAACATGGCCAGTGGAGAGTGGTGATGTGAGTTGTGGTTCAACAACACTTGCAGGGCCACAGGTTTTCCACCCCAGCACTAGGCAGAGTAAGGTAACCATGTCAGGCAGCCAAATACCATCCTCGTCCATTCCACCTGAGCTCCTCAGCCATTCCCCTTTGCTGGATACAACATGGGGATTGTGCTGCCCTCCAGATATCTTAGATGCAAAATCCAGCAGGCCTAGGCAGCACAGGCAATGGTGAGGCATGCTGGAAGGTGCAGTTCAACAATATCTGGAGGGCTGTGTGATTCCCCCTATGTCTTACAGGAATCTGGATGTTAAAAAAATACTGGTTTGGGTTACAATTCTTATTTTTGAACACAACATCTCTGGATCTACTTAGGAAACACACTTGGGATAATTTGGTGATTAGTAATGTAGAATCTTCCATTTTGGATTATATCAGTTAATGAATGCTTTTTCTATAGTTCAGCAAATAAATACTCTTTGTAGCACAGGTAAAAGTGTTAACCCCTTGACTACTTTCCACAACAATGTGGAGTCAAAACTGCCTTACTGTGTGGGCAGATGGGTGAAGAGTGATACCATGAAATTCTCAACTGACGTGTCTTCTGAGAACATCTCCCAATGGTCTAGTTCCAGGGAACAGCATCATACCTAGTCAGAGCTTAGAAAAACTACTGTTTGGACTACCATTTTCAGAATCCCCAGACAGAACAACAATTGGTAATGTGATCATCCAGTTGATTTTGGGAGTTTTATTCCAACAAGGTAATTCTGCTTCCTGGCATCCACCGCTCTACCTGTGTTGGTTTGCAGAAACTAGAATGACTAGTTCTGTATATCTGTATAGCAGAACTAAGCTGCCCATCATTTTCCGGGCCCAGTACAAAGTGTTGGTTATCACCTTTAAAGCCCGAAATGGCTTGGGTCCAACATATCTTCAGGACCGCCTCCTTCCATATAATCCACCCCACACACTTAGGTCCTCTGGAAGGAATTTGTTGCACCCTATAAAAACTAGGTTGTCTGCAACCTTCCAGAGGACCTTTTCAGCGACCGCTCCCAGATTGTGGAATGGCCTGCCAGAGGAGATCTGTCACATGCAAACAAGTGCTCCTACCTTCCTTCTTTCTTTGTTTTTAAAATGATGAATATTAAGTTTTCATGGGAACTGATCTGGTTATGGGTAGGTGTACCAACCTGCCTTTGCAAGCATCAGTCTAGAGCAGGGATTCCCAAACTCTGGTCTTCCAGGTTTTTGGACTTCAGCTGCCAGAAGCCTCAGACATCTTGGCCAATGTCTTGGGATTCTGGGAGCTGAAGTCTAAAACACCTGGAAGGTCAGAATTTGGGAATCACCGATCTAGAGTTTATTTGTTGTTGCTGAGTGCTTTCAAGTCATTTCTGACACTACACTGGCTCTATAATGAAAAGTTACAGTGTTAGGTTTTTAAAAAAGATTTCCCTTTAAAACATGAACAAAATATTTTTGAAATGATGTACCGATGGCCCCTATCTCCAGTGAAATATGCCAAAATATATAAAAGAGCCACTAAGAAGTGTTGGAAATGTAATAAAGTAGTAGATCATGTTTAATAATAATAATAATAATAATAATAATAATAATAATAATAATAACAAAATTGGAGTTGCATTAAATCACAAATGCAGAAGATATTGAAATTAAAATTGTCAGAGAATCTGGAATTTATTCTGTAGGGAATTTTTGATGAAAACTCAAAACTAGAAAGAGAACATGGAAAGATTGTCAGGTATAAGGTATTGGCAGCAAGATTAATTTATGCAAAATGTTTAAAGAGTCCCAAAATTAAAAAAAAAAATAATGAATGGTGGGGGGAAATGATGGAAATTGCAGAGATGGAGAAACTGACACATCTGATTAGAGGGAAATTTATAAATGGTTTCTTGAAAGCATGGATATGATTTATTGACAATGTCCAACAGAGGGAAATGTACACAAAGATAATAGGTTTCAGTACTTGATGTTAAAATAGACAGAGGTAAGAATTGCAGTTAGTTGGAAGATGAGCTCACAGTTTGTGGATTAGAAAAATTAAGGTAGATTTTTATCTAACTGCTTAGCCTTATATGATAAGAGGAAATGTGGAAGATTCAGTTAACCGTAGAACAAGAAAGTTGAAAGTCTTTTATTGTGTTTACTATTAGTACTTTCTGTGTGCATTTTGCATGTGCTTATTAATGTTTGTAGGTAGTAAGTAGTAATTGGATCTTTGCCGTCCCTGTCCCCGCTTTCTGTGTTGGTGTGTATCTATGGTTGGTTTTAACATTAAAGTTTCAATAATTCTTTTTTGAAAATTAAAAAGCTGTTGTGAATGTAGACTCTGGATACCATGTTTGAAAAGAAGCTGAGGAACAGTGTTAGGAAACACTGCCCTTTTCAAAAATCTAATTGAAACTCCTTAAAGAGTAAACAACAGTTTTAAAAATCTTTAAATTCTTTCTGTGTATTCCGCAGCTCCACCAACCAAGGAAAAACCACCCAAGAAAAGCGAAGCCACTCAGTTCACTATTTGGAGGCGAAACTCCAAAGTGCAAGTGTACTCTAGCTCTAAAATGGTCCGTCTCTCAAAAATGCTAACACTGTATGAACAATGCATCCGTGTACTTCAAAATAATATTGACTGTAAGTACTGGAAATGCTTCATGGTTATGGGCTTTAACTTGGTTGTGTACCATTTTGGTTCATAGTTTTTTGTAATAATAAATGTTCCTCATGGAGATGGGTTCCTGGAATGAGTTTACCAGGGTTTTCCTTCCTTCCTTCCCAGAGCAATGGAATGTTGTGCTGTGTCTGTTTAATATTTATTTTATTTATAACTATACCAGCAGAAAAGGCGTGGAAAACATTTGTCCATATACCACATAGGGTTGTTCTTCTTCCCTGATTTGTCAGCCATCTGACCAGTTTGCTTTTCACTAAGTTTAACCACAGTTTAAAGCAGGGATGGACAAACTGTGGCTTACAGGCCACAAGTCGTCCCCGGTGATGTGGAGGGCAATTTTACCACATTTTGGAGATGTCTGAACCATTTTAAGCCCAGAAAAAGCCTTTTTAAAAAACAGAAGTCACTTCTGGTGACTTCCTATTTCGAAAAAAAGGCATCTCTTGGGCCTAAAATGGCCTGCCCTCTCCAAGAACACGACAAACATGCTGCTATATCTCCTAGAAGGCATGGGGGAGTCAAAAACCTTTGGGATGGGGTTGCTTATGGTGGTAATGTGGCCTTCTAGCCTCCTCTAATTTCTTACCCCTGGCCTTACACCATGGTTCATCTAAAACAGGGATACGTGGCTTGTCCGCCACCCTCCCCCCGAGTGTGTGAGGGGTGTGTGTGTGAGGCTGTTGTTTGACTGCAACCACCAGCATCTCTCACCATTGGATATGCTGCGTAGGAGTTTCAGTCCAGCAACATCTGGTGGGGTGTGCTTTGCCCAAAACTTATGTAAAGCAAGAGGCAGAAGCTCCCAAACTTCTATAAGGCAGCATGTAGTCATAAAGTATGTGAACAGTGTTGCCAACAAGCCTTGAAGATATTCCCTGGAATGTTTTGCCAAAATTCCTGGAATTCCCCAATATTTATTATTCAGTCAAAATCCCCAGAAAGAAATTAATTAAATTCCCCAGATTCCAAGGCATTCCCCAGAAATTGGCAACACTGTGTGTGAAACAAATAAAATATAATATCATTTAGTGATGCCAGTTTATTTGTCATTAATATGGAGACAAGGCTGCCAAGACTGCAGCCCAATGGCAAGGTTCCCATTGATTTTTCTGTGTGAGGATCAAGGGTCGGGAATCTTTTTCATCCTGGAGGCAATTCAGTTTCACTTCTTGAGGTGGGGGCATATTCCAGAAGCAAGAGTGGCACAAAAGGATGCCATCGTCCTTTTATAACCCTCCTGTGTTTTCCACCAATTTTTTTAATTTTATTTTTTTAACCACAGAACATTAATTTATGAGGGAGTGTCTTTTGATTGGTAACACTAGGAGCCCCTCTGTCAAGAAGTACCTCATCTTCTTTCTCCATTTGCTCTTGTTTCCTTTCCTTCTTCTGTTTTTCCTGGGCTTGAATTCTAGATTGTAAACTCATGTGCTCTTATACTATCCATATAAATGGAGGTGTCTTTTTTAAAAAAACAAACCAAAAATTCTGCTGGACTTATTTTAGTATTCTGCAAATTGCCTATGGAAGGTCAGAGTTCAAAAAAGTTATTTCTTGGCGTCCAACTCCCAGAATCTTTTATCAACATGGGCAGTCCTATGATGTGGACATGCTGTATGGAAAGTGGTTCTGGGAGTTGTAGTCCAAAAAAAGTAATTTTTTCCCAAGCTCTAAAGGTTTTGGTTTACACTGGGTGGGGTAACATGGTGGGAGAATGAATTTGCTGTGTGAAGGTAAAAGTATTCTTTCTTTGTAGCACTGTATGAAGTTGGAGGAGTCCCTTTTGAAATCCTGGAGCCTGTTCTGGCTCATTGTACACCAGAACAGTTATTTCGGATAGAGAACTGCAATCCGGTAAACATTTTTCTTTTCTTTTTAAAAGCCAGGAGGCCAGGAGGCACAATGGGATCTCCCCAACCTCTCCTTGTATTTATTCTACACTGCATGTGTGTAAAACACACCAAGGGTTTTCCTTGTGAAGACCAATATTTGAGAGAGATGGTGATAATGAATCACAGACACAACAGTCAACGCCAGGAAAAAGAGTTCCTTTTATTTTATTTTATACATTTATATGCCATATTTACTCCAATAAGCGCAAGGTGACTGTAACGTGACTGACAATCCTGGATGGATTTTACAAATGCTTCACAGCTTTTGAATGAACATGGAGCAGCTTGACTTCAGCTTTGTTGTTGATTATGTCACTTCTTTCTTTAGCAGAGGAGTCCTTTTCTAGCAGTGAATTAAATTCTGCTTTAGAAACATCACTGACACATTTTATTTATAATGGAATGTATACCCCACTTTCTCCTCCCAAACAAGGAAACGGTGTCAGAATTGTAAACCAGATTCATAGTGAACTGAATATCACACAATTCTGGTGGTGCTTGTGTTCACAAAGCAATATTGATAGTTCATCTACTGTGGGCCTTCGGTATTAGCTGGAATTTTTTCAAAAGGTGTATAGTTGAATCTGTGGATAAAAAATCCATAGATATGGAGGGCTGACTTTTTAACCCATTTAAAACAAACACACACAAAAGCAACCGGTATGGCAGATATCAGAATACCTTGATGCAAAAATGGAGTCAAAACACTTATGAGGTTAGGGCTATAAAGGTGATGGGGAGGGGATTTGTGGCTGCTAGTTCTGATATCAGTGGAAGCTGTGAATCCACTCTGTGAATCCATTTTAAATGAACTATCCAAGGAGCTGAATCCTGCCCCAAAAAATATTTAAAACCTTGGTTAGCTCTTTCAAAATGTTTAGATTAAATCCCCAATTGTTTATCTGCCTCACTGACACTGGAATTACCAGCTTCCACTAGGAAGGAGCAGGAGACAGATATAGCTTGTCCTACATGATGGGAACCTACATCTGCTGATCTCCCCCCAATACACACACACTTCTTTAATGTCCTTTCATCCGTCATTGCTTTTGGAATGTCTGAATTTGCTTTTCTTCAACTAAAATAGACATTTGTAGAAGAGACCGACCACTTATGGAAGAGACATTGTCAAAAATACTTCAAAAATGAACAGCTCTTGGACTGTGAATCATGGCGTGAAATGTATTTGAGGCTCTTTGTTCAAAGAGAAGAAAAGCTGAAGTCTCTCACCAAAAGCATTATTTCATCTTGGTCTGAAAAACTTAAAGGTAAGGTAATCCATAAGTGCCGGAAACAATGGATTGGTTACCTACCTAGTAGGCTGAAGACAGTGGATTGATTGAGAGAGACAACCAAACCATAGCTTGTGCTAAGAATAATTTAGGCTACAAACCTTGACTTACATTCTAGTATAGTATATGGCTTTTTATTTCTTTTTATTTCAGTTTTCTTGAGACTCCCCAGATGTTTTCCTGGTAGGGGTCTTTTAGGACACTGCTCAATAGGTTTGTCACTTCAGATCAGTTTGCCAATACTGTTGTCAGAAAAATCACTGTCAGAATAGTGGCTTTAGTTCCCAGCTTGGTTGCCATTCCCAGTCATGGTCTGTGTTCTCTTGGCCAAGCCATTGCTGCAAGCCATGGTTTGGCATCACCCCTGCCCAACTCTCTTCTTGATTTTTCACCTCTTCTTAAATGAAAATCATAGTGCTAACTGTAGTGGCTACATTTTGTCTGGAGAAACTACAGAGCTAAAACCCCAGAACATTAGGACTCCTTCTGTATTGTTTTAAACTTTGGTTTTGAGGAAACTTTGCTTTGCTTCTTTTTGGCTAGGCTGCCAAGTTAAAATGGCTTTCATCCATGGCATGGGAAAGCCACCTAGAAGTGTCTGCTGTCAGAAAGTCAGGTATGGGACAGCAGCGCCTGTTTTTCAACTTCACCCTAAGTAAGTGATCTTTATATGTCCAGTTAAAGTAGAGCAAGCCATTATAGTAACAGCCCTATGCCTTCAGGTTTTGCATCATTGCTCTGGTGCAGTTGTGTGATGGATTAATTTTTATCTCTTTCAAAAAATAATAACTTTGGGGGAAGGTAGCTACTTAACATTTCCTGTAGCTACTGTTTTCCCAGTACACCTCCACTTCTTCCTTCTTGTTTCTTCTCACCTGTTATTTCAGAGCTTGGCTGAGAGCAGAGCTGTTGTGTCTGGGGTGTGGAGAGTATCAAGTGGTGTGTGGGAAAAGAGTGTTAAACCTTACATTCCCCTTCTGTGGGATCTAAATCCTCAGTTATACAAGGATGGTAATTTTCTCGCTGCTGTGGGAGAAAATGAATATTCCTCCGCAGTATTCTCTCCGTATTTCTGTGCCATGAAATGTTGTGGAGGACTTGTTCTGTGGAGAAGAACACACAAGGGTTATTTGTCTAGAAATCCTGTTCTCTGCACAGAAAATAGTTTCTTCCACAGGAAAGACGTTTTTGTGGAATAAAACCCCCATGTGTTTTTCTTTGCAGAATAATTCCTCTACAGCACTCTGGGATGTTGGAATACCGTATCTGGGGGGAAATCCCTATCCCTAAAATTGGATCCTCACTCTTCCAAGCATAGTAAACTGTTCATTAGGACCTGTATTTAAAGACCTGAATTTGCCACCATCATGTTTGGTTCCTCCCCATAACTGGGAGGAAGCTGCAACCCTGATATTTCAACGCTTTGAAACACCTAGGTACTTCTTCTCTTGGTATTACAGTATATTTATTATAAACCTATATGGGTTTTATAATAAACATTTCTCAGAAGAAGAAAAGCCACAGAAATCTTGGAGTTTCCTGATGGGCAAAGCAGTAATACTGTTGAACTGGTTTAAATCTATAGTGGAGAACTGTGCTTTCTCTTACCAGTGCTCTCAGCAGGGAGTCTTACCATAAGGATGCATACAGGTAGAGGATTTTTCAGGGAGCTAGATTAGCGCACAACAAATACATCAAAATAGTATTTAACACTCAGGACTGACAGGGAGGGCAGGAGCCTAGTTTTGTAAGGCTCCAGATTGAAGTATTCTGGGTACTCGTGGCTATGGAATAACAGTGGATTCTGTCAATCAGATACCTCTGTCTTGCTTAGCTCCATGTGAAGAATAAAGCTTGAAAAAGTTAGTTTTTTGGACTATATATTTGGGATGTTTTGGACTTCAGATCCTCTAATCATCAGCCAGATCGACATTGTCACTTCTAAAAAAACAAATTAATTTTGTCAATGCCATTGAGTTTGACATAAATTATCTGTGTTGCTGCTCTTTGCTAGATCAAAGAACTCAAAAAACCAGGTGGGAAATAAGACCTCTTCCATTTCCAATAAAGGTAGCAATATGGCATCTACTAGGTTTTCTGTTTACAAGAATGGACCAACTCAAGTGGTGAAGAAACCTCCTAAAAGTAAGTAAAGCTCTTATTGATATTATATCAGAGATGCAGTGGCTACCTAAGTCCATTCTTACGTATTGCCAGTATCCCAGCTGCTGGTATTAAGTTCTCCAAACTGCTTAGTTTTGCGTTGGTGGTTTTTATAAGATGCCTGGCTGTGAATTCAGTCAGGCACTGATGCAAGGGATTCCCATCCTGCATTAATCCCCCTCTGAGCCTGATTTGGGGCCAAATTAGAAAAATACAACCATTTTGTGAATGTAATACTTACACACATTTTTAAAAAAGTAAATAGTAGTCCTATCATCTCCACCACAGAAAAGCATTAGGATTTCTGGTGGTGAGGAGACAGATTTTGATATATCCCATTGCTGTGTCCTTCCCCAACTATGGCAGGTTGAAGGTGGAGCAAGCTTGTTTTCTGTTGCTCCAGAGGAGATGGTTAAAACTGATGGTTTCCAATTATAAGAAAATCTTTGGCAATATCTAAACATTAGGGGAAATGTCTTGATAATAATTGCTATTTGACAGTGGAATGGTCTGCTTTGGAAGGTGGTGAGCTCTCCTTTGCTAGAGGAGCTAGACATTTGCTAGTTTTTAAGTGATTTGGAGGCACTATTCTCTCTCACACACTCCATGGCTACTTTCCTGGGGGGCTGCAAAATCAAGTTTCAGCCACCATCTTCCATATGCTATTCATTGGCTCTCTCACACTGAGCACTATCCTAATGTTTTCAGTTAATTGTTGAGCTCATTCTAATTTTATTATTGATAACATTCCCAAATGGACTTTATTCTACATCTACCATTTTAATCACAGAAATTGCTCCAATTATGAGAAAATCACTGAGAGCCTTCAAAAACAGATTTGGACCACGGTGAACGAATACTTTAAAGCATGACTATAGTATTTACACCAGAGGTAAATGAACATTGCTTTTGTGCAGTGAAGAATGGATTTTTTAATTTGTTATTTTTATTTATTTATTTTGCATTTCACTATTTTCAAAAAGACTGAGCATGTAAAGTGTTACTGTTTTCATTAATTGTTTTTGTCAAAAATCATAAATGATTCTACTGGACTGTTTTACACTATACAATAAATGTTTGGGATTGTTTTTGGCTACTACAAATTGCAAAAATGCTCAATCTGTTCCATATAACCTGGAAATCATGAAGTACTGTAGAATGCAAAGAATAAACATAACATTTCAAGGTTTTTCATGTTGAATCTTTCAGTTTTTGAAATCAATGACACATGCTATTTTCATCTCTCAGGTGCACCTTTCATCTTGTTCTATTGCTTCGGTGTGGGTAGGTAGATAGATCCACTGCTCCAGGCTCTGGTGGCAATCTCATTCAAAACACACAGGGGGTTTCAGATATGGTGGAAACAAACTTTAAACAGTTAAGCTCACCAAAAAGATTTCAGACAGCCATTCTGTTCTGTTTACCTGTAATAGTGTGTTTCTGTGTCATGGGAAGACACAGAGGGTCTGGCCTCTAAAAGCCAAAATGCGCAGTCAGCCCTACAAAGCAGAATAAAAACTGATTCACTGTAGGCATATTCTGTGTGTTTGTCTGAGCACCAAATGCACAAAATAAACCAATTCTCTCTCTCTCTCTCTCTCTCTCACACACACACACACACACACACCACCACCACAATAAAAAGCTCAAATAAAGAGCAAGGGCTACATCCACATAACGCAGACTACCTCCCAAACAATTGGGTTTAGACTTGGGTCCCATCTCCAACATATCACACTATGTAAGTATATGCAAATACAGATATTCTCTGTCTATCTATCTATCTATCTATCTATCTATCTATCTATCTATCTATCTTATATAAAATCCAAAACACTTTTGGTTCCAAATATTTTGGATAAGGGAGACTCAGCATGTATAGTCAGCACTGAGTTGATATGGTTACAGTTGCTATGTTTTGCCACAAGATGTCACAATTTTCAAAGATCACAGAAGATGATTTAACCAAGAAGTTCTACTTACATCACATTCCATAGTAAAAGCAATAAAGGCTCTTGTAACATCTTAAAGACCGCCAATTTTTATTTCCTGGATGGCTGATGAAGTGAGCTGCAATCCAAGAAAGTATATGCCAAATAATATACCTTCCAACATTTCACAGATGAAAACTGGGACCAAGCAAAATCAGAGAATGATCCAGATGGCAAAAGCTATAAATAAAGAACAGACAAACTAGAAGAGGCTGCTGCAGTTTGCTTTTGCCTAAGCCTACAGGAAAGGGCTCCTCCACTCTTCTCCTCTTACCCACTGCGTCAACTGAGTGCAGACTACTTTTGCAGCAATAAAAGTAAGCTGAGGACAAGGGAGGAAAGTAGGCAGAGGAGAGAAAAATTGGAAAATTTTAAGTATGTTTTAAACTGTCAACTGTTTAATAGTATTTTAAGGGGTGGTGGTGGGATTGTGGGATATGGAACATATATTTTAATGTTGTAAGCCGCCCTGGTTGCGTTGCGCAGAGGGGTGGGATAAAAATAAATTTTATTATTATTATTATTATTATAACATTTTAAAAGCTGGAAAAGTTGGAGCAATGCCAATCTGTCAGTCAGTCATAGCAATGTTCAACTAAATGTATAGCAGGACTAATTCCAGATGGTCTACAACGCCCATTGGCCTTGTTAACTGGGAATGGAAATATTCCAAAACATCTTAAACATATTTAAGATACTTATTCTGTATCTTATTCCCCCATTTAGCATGACTGCAGTTGCAAGGGAAGAACAAGTAAAGGGGGATGTCTTTCAAGGATCCTAGACTTAACGTTCCCTTGGTTTTAGACTACAAATTCTATATTCTCCAATCACATGGCTACCTTCTAGCTTGCAGAAGTTCTTGAATCACTGTGTGAACTTGTTGTTTTTTTCATGCCTAGAAACCTAGAAGATGGCTTTAAACCAGACAATTTGTCTGTTTTGCACAGCATAGCCACACATTCTAGCCCACATAGACACTGGTGAGGGATAGCAACCCACTGCAGCCCAGCACCATTTGGAAGGCCACAAACGAATTTACACATAGGTCCAAAACATACTGCAGAAATAATCCAGTTTGAAACCACTTTACTGCCTTGGGTCAATGCTAGGGAATTCTGGGAACTGTAGTTTTGTGTGACATTTAGCCGCCTCTGTCAGAGAGCTCTGGTGCCACAATAAACTATAATTCTCAGGATTCCATAGGATGGAGTCATGACACTTAAAGCAGTCTCAAACTGGATTATTTCTGCAGTGTGTTTTGGACCTGAGTGACAGTAGCTCACTGAGCTTTCAGAAAGAGATTTTTCCCAGCTGTACTTACAGATCTGAGAGACTGAACTTCTGCATGAAAACATATGCTGTTCTACTTAAATCTTAGAAAAGTTACTCTTTTCAGCTATCCCATAATGGCTGATAGATTCTTGTAAATGCAGTCCAGACAAATAACAACCCTCAGCTCTGATTCCACTGAGCTACAGACTTGCTTTGGTGAGCAAACCTATCCTCACATCAAGCATCTATTTTTTAAATCTAACCCAGTTCACTTCTGAATGGATGCATCCCACATCCTGAGGCCTTTAGAATGCATTCAGTGCAGAGATTATGCTCAAAGTATTTCTGAAAACAAGGTCAAAGGAAGAATCTTCCCAGTCAGCAAAACAATTGATCAACAAAAGCATACACAAAATTCCTCTTAAAGCTGCAGTTATGTAGTAAAAATGCCATAAGCAGTCTAACCTGGAGAGTGTAACCTGGAGAGATGTCTTACTTTCATGGGGCTTCTGTAGATTCTTTTTGACTCAGAAGCTATTATAAAAGCATAGCATCTATTAGTTAATCAATTATTTCAAGTGAAATGAAGGTTTGTAGGAAACTGACTCTCATATCCTATTCCAGGGCTTGGGGGAAGAGGAGGGAGGCATTCTGTAATGAATTTTCCTTGTCCATTTTCCAATTTTATACACTTTTAGCCAAATCCCATCCCCTCTTACATTGCTCAAATGAAGGTTGTGCTCCTTTTATAGTGTCACATGAAACACATACTATTGCTCCAATACAGGGGAAGGAGGGAGGGTGGCCCTTGGACTTCATGTGATCCCAAAGGTGTTTCTGTGGGCCCTTTCTTGTTGTTGTGTGTCTTCACATTGCTTCTGACTTATAGTGATCCTAAGGTGAACTTATAACAGGGCCTTCTTGGCAAGATTTGTCCAGAGGGGATTTGCCTATGCCTTCTTCTGAGGCTGAGAGAGTGTGACTTGCCCAAGGTCACCCAATGGGTTTCCATGGCCAAGTGGGGATTTGAACCCTGGTCTCCAGAGGGGAGCTTGTGACTTCAAAAATTGGCTGGCTGAGTGACCCAGGATGCATCCAGAAGGTATGACAACATCCAGGGGCATCCCGGATCCTGAATTCAAGCTGGAAGAAATAAACTGGCTTATTTGTTCATGGGATAAGCCACACACACACACACACACACACACACACACAACATTACTCCATAATTAACATTCAAAAGCCTCCCTGAATAAAAAGTTCTTCACCTATCCAGTGAAACAGAACACATAAGGGGCTAACAGGACGTACCATGGAAAGGGGTTCACCAGATGAGCCTGTGAAGGTGCTGGGACTGAGATAAAGTCCTCCATGGCAGATCTTAAAGCTTGGGTTGGTTTATATGAGGAGAGATGATCTTTAAATCTGAACCCAAGTTAAATATCTGTGTTATCACCAATTACTATTTGTTAATGGCGGATGTGAAAGTAATTATCATAATTCATATGTCTTCAAGTTTAATTGCCTCTGGCTCCACTAATTAGGATCTCGCAACTCCAAGAGTTCATTAAAAAGTTCATTGGCTGTATCTCCTGCCTAAGTGTTGGACCTGTGATCTAGTGACCATGTACATCCCTCCCCAGACCATGAGTGCAACTCCCATCATGCCCACATCCTGAATGTCTTATACTTTTTATTTTTTACTCAAAATGTCCTGTCTAGGAGGTGTGTCTGTGTGTGGAATTTGTACAGGTTTTTGTCCCATTGCTCTGTTTTGGCCCAGGAGAAGTCTTTCTTAAAACAAAATGGAATCAGAGGCTTAC
The DNA here is from genome assembly GCA_023333645.1 of Sceloporus occidentalis. Classification (NCBI taxonomy): domain Eukaryota; kingdom Metazoa; phylum Chordata; class Lepidosauria; order Squamata; family Phrynosomatidae; genus Sceloporus; species Sceloporus occidentalis. Next base: position 141,804,025 of record JALMGF010000006.1, read on the forward strand.
AGTTTAATTGGTGGAGAGAAACATTTTGGGAGGGGAAAGAAAAAGGAAAAAAAACCACATTTGTGTGTGTGTGTGTCCTGTCCATACCTCTGTCATACACGCACAGAGCCATTTTAACCACATGACATCCGTACCACACAATCCTATCTCTTTCTCTTGTTTGATTACATCTCCCATCCATCCATCCATCCATCCATCCATCCATCCATCCATCCATCCATCCAAATATGTGTGTAATAAATGTGTGTAAATAACCAGCCAACTGCAACAACTCGTCACGAATCTGATAAAAGTGGGCTGCTTGTGTCAAATAAAACTTGTTATCCCTTATGGTACCACAAGATTCTTTATATATTTTATTTTATTTTACGTTATTTTGCTGAAGAAGACAACTATGCATAACTCCCTAGAAATTACCCAAATGTACATAGGTCTTTTGCAGGAATTCTTATTCTGTTTTAGGAAACTAGGGCCAGCTCTCTGTAGGTATTTCAAAGTGCTGCATTTTTAAAGATACAAAGTCAGTTGGGCAAAAAAGAAGGCATGATGATGGGGGGGGGGGGGTGAGGGAGAGAGCGAGCAGATGTAATGAATGCCTGCATAAAGATGAATGTCAACATGCCCATGTGGTTGTTGACACACCACTCAAGTTTTGTGAATGCCTGAAGATGTGGAAGTACACCACAGAATGTTGAGTCAATTCAATGTGATTGCTAGCATTCACTGATGCATATACTAACAGTATATTTGATTTTCAGACATTCACAAAATTCATCTGGAATTGTCAGCACTGACACCATTCTATCAGATTTGGAATATTCACTGCAACACACACACAAAACCACTGCATAAATGAAAGGTCTCTGCTGTTAAATCTCAATCTCTGATATGCTATCATGTGGAAACAGCCTTAAATATTAGTTGATCTCTGATGGGCATAACTGTGTTCACATCTAACAAGTCGTGCCGAGACTGAACGTAGTGAAATTCCAGCTTGACAGTGACAGCCAGGCAGTCATTTTTGTTTGAGAAGACCTAACAACAACAACAGCAGCAAAGCAACAACAACAAAACCCAAAGTGCCTTTGGTCCATGGTTTGTTTCCCATGATGTTGAAAGGGTGCAGTTGATTATCTGGCTTGTTTTTGTCTGAATAGGCCAGAAAAATGGCTGCTTATACATTTCATTTCTCCAGCTAGTTGAGAGGAAAGCCAGAGCCAACTGCACCTACAGTTAGAAGAAACGAACCTTGTTACTTCAGAATGTGGGAACCAGAACATGTTTCCATTTATGGTAAGCCAGGGTTCCATGATATCTGAATACATCAGGTATCTTTGATAGGCTTCATTTGATTGTCTGCCAGCACAATATAGACTATATGTCTACATGGGCCATTTACATCAGTTCCCCCCCACACACACATCTTCTGTCACCTTGTTTACATGGCCTGATTTGAAAGTAGACTGCCGTCACGTGGGAAGGCCAATTCTGCACCAAATCCAATCTGTTTTTTTTCCAAAAAACCCCACAAAAACCACAGTTTCCTCCAGAACCTCCAGGAAAATCTGGAGCGATGCTGGGCGGCTGTTTACACAGCATCCTACTGGTCCACCTGCTGCCAGCGTCACAAATTTTCCTTCTGAGATGACAACGAGTTTCCCAGCCATGTGACTGATGCTTGACATTTTGTTGTGAGGTCAGAGGGAGAGACTTGTGCCAATGGCAATAGGCAGCATGGCAGGATGTGTGTGCAGACAGCCGTCCAGCATTGCTCTGGAGTGCCCAGGTAATGGGGGGAAATTCGAGATCAGAATAATCCAGAGGTATCCTGCAGTATTCTGGCCAATGTAGACCAGCCATCTGAAGCAGAAACCTTCTTCATGCAAAGAATCAGGCAATTCCTATGAGTTTTATGGCTTCATTGTGTCTTGCAAACCAGTCATCTTTTAAAACTCTCCTTGTATATTATACCACTGGGTTTATATAACAAACAAGCTCTGCATTCTTTGCATGCCTTTTAGATGAAAAGAAAGGAATCTTCTGACATGTTTTCCACAACTAGCAGGTGATAGCTTAGAGTTGTGCTGGTTTATCTCCCATAGCTTCCAAACAGCAAACAGAAGACTAGTCTTCCTTGTTTTAATCTATAAGTAGATTTGTTTAGTCTATCAAGTTTCTGATGTATGTTTTTTTTTTAATTCTTGATGAAGTACAGAAATGTGCAAACCCTACTGGGGAAATTCTGTTTACATATTTCCTTTGATTCTGAAGCCTACCTTTCACAGAGATGCTGCGGTGGATAGAGGAATCTATATCAAAATCAGTGCAAATCTGAAGGGTCTGCAATCCAGTGCATATTTACTTAGGAGCCAGCCCTGTGGAACTCAGTGAGAATTAAAATGCTCAGTCAATCTAAAAACATAGTGCTCTGGTCTGCAGAGCAAGGTATCGAATGCATTAGAAGTAGTGCGGCTGTGCACTTCCAGAAGGGTTGCTTGTTAGTCTTCTATGGCAAAGACAACCAAGAGATTTATGGGGATCCCAAAAAATTATCATGTGTATTATAGCATAAAATTTCATGGGATCCAATAACCACAATCTTGTGTGAACAAAATGGGAAAACTTTAAAAGTTCATACAGTGCTTATTGAAAAAGGTACATTGTACAGTGAAGATTTTTGCGATAGCCAAGTTGAAGAGCAATACAACCGATTGTCCTCCTAAGTATTGTTCTTGTTATGTGCTATAAAATCAGCTTCAGCTTCAGCTAGAGACCTCCAATAGACTCCATTATTAACAGTCCTGCTCAGGTCTTACAAGTCAGGGCTGTGGTATTCTTGACTTTGGTCCAAAACACGCGGCAGAAATAATCCAGTTTGAGACTGCTTTAACTGCCCGGGCTCAGTGCTAGGGTATCTATCCTGGGAACTGTTGTTTCTTAAATAAATAAAATAATAATAAAGTTTTTATTTATATCCCGCACCTTCCTTCGATCAGGGCGGCTTACAGTATAAAATTTCAAACAACAATACATACAATAAAATCCAAAATACATCACATATAAACAATAATAAAAAATACAGGCAAAAAAGCCCCAAAGCCCTTCCTCTTGGCCACGAAAGAGGAGGGAGGCCCACAGGATTTTTAGTCGGGGAATGCCTGTTGGAACAGGAAGGTCTTCAAATCCTTCCTGAATTGGGCCAAGGTGGTAGTCGAGCGGAGCTCAGTGGGCAGCGTATTCCAAAGGGCTGGGGCAGCAGTGGAAAATGTCCTCCTTGTGGTGGAGGACAATCTAGCCCCAGGCACCTTCAGTAGCTGCTGCCCAGATGTCCTGAGGGTGCGAGGCGGAATGTACGGGGAGAGGCGGTCCTTTAGGTAACCTGGACCCAAGCCATTTAGGGCTTTATAGGTAATAACCAACGCCTTATATTGGGCCCGGAAGCGGATAGGCAACCAATGGAGATCTTTCAATACCGGTGTTATATGGCTGGTCCTGGGAGCACCAGTGACCAGCCGGGCTGCCATGTTCTGAACCATTTGCAGCTTCCGAGTTTGATATAAGGGTTGCCCCATGTAGAGTACATTGCAGAAATCCAATCTCGAGGTTACCAGAGCATGTACAACAGTTTCTAGGTCCCTCTGGGCCAGGTATGGGCGCAGCTGGCGAATAAGCCGAAGCTGATAACAGGTGCTCTTGACCGTCGCATTCACCTGAGCAGTCAGGTGAAGCGACGAGTCAAGAAGCACCCCCAGACTGCGCACGGAGTCCTTCACAGGGAGCGTGACCCCGTTCAGGACAGGTGGAACCACCGCCATTTCTGGACCAGGGGAACCTATAACTAGTACCTCCGTTTTCTCTGGATTCAATTTGAGTCGGTTTTCCCTCATCCAGCCCATTACTGACTCCAGGCACGCCACGAGAGGAGAGACCCCATCCCCAGTCACTGCATCATTTGGAGACATAGAGAAAATGATTTGGGTGTCATCAGCGTTCTCTGACAGAAGGCTAAATGTCCCGCAAAACTACAGTTCCCAGAGTTCCCTTGCATTGAGCCAGGGCAGTTAAAGCAGTCTCAAACTGGATTATTTCTGGACACAATTCACCTATAATGTGGTCTTCCTGCTTTCCTACTGCCATCAGCTTTACCAAGTATGATTGTCTTTTCCAATGAGTCATGTCTCTTGATATATTTGAAGGATGATGGGTTTAGTTATTTTGGCTTCTCGCAACCGTTAAGCCTTGATCTGCTATCCATTCATGTCTTTCTTGCTGTCCACAGTATCCACAGAACTCTCCTCTTGCACTACATTTCAAATGAACCGATTCATTTTCTTGTCAGCCTTTTTTCTTGTCCAGATTTCAGACCCATACGTAGAAATCGGAAATACTATGGATGACCCTGAGTTTGGTATTCTCTTTGTTGTTCTTTCTTCTGCAACAGACAACCCTAACCACAAAAAGGTTTATTTATCCATGTACCTCAAGGGACTTGCACCCTCTTTATCAGATGCATGAAGGATTACTGGTGCTGTTTGGTGATTATTTGCATTTCAATTAGCACCCAATGCATGGATGGATGGATGGGTGGGGAGAGAGCTGACTGAAATGTCGAAAAGTGTCATTAACACAAACATTAATTGGGTGGTAGCAGACACATCCTTGCATTAATGAGCTAATTAACACCTTGCAAGATAAAAAGCCACCAGGTCAAGCTCTGAACTTCTTGTTGAATACTTCTTGGGAGTGGCTTGGGAGGGTGAAATACTCCTTGCTATTTCCAGGACTGATGTCAGACTTGGGTCTGTTTACATTTTGCTGCACAGAGACTTTCCTGCCTGCCCTGTGCAACATGCAGTAAACTCAGGAGGAAATGGTTGGCAAATGCATTTTGATCTCAAGTTGATAAGGTGCAAAAGCTTCCCCAAGGTACTGGCATGAGGTAGACAGACTCAATCAGATAAGCTGGTGTCTTAAGTTTGCAGACTTGAACAGGGATGTTTAAAAGCAAAGTCTCTCAGGTCCAAAACACACTGCAGAAATAATCCACTTTGAGACTGCTTTAACTGCCCTCGCTCAGAGGTAGGGAATCCTGGGAATTGTCGTTTGTTGTGGCACCAGAGCTCTCACAAAACTATTGATCCCAGAATTCCCTAGCATTGAGCCAGGGCAGTTAAAGCGGTCTCAGACTGGCTTATTTCTGGAGTGTGTTTTGGACCTCAGATGCCTCTCGTTCATAGGGTCACCAGAAGTCAATTTGACACCCTTGTTGTTGTTGCTTTGTGTCTTCGAGTTGTTTCTGACTTATGGTAACCCTGGCATAGGGTTTCCTTGGTCAATGGCAGTTTCCCAGTGCCTGTTTCTGAAGCTGAGAGAGTGTGACTTGCCCATGACACCATGGAACAACAGAATAATTCTGGGTTGGATCTTACCTTCTTCCAACCCCTCTCTCGTTTATCTTTTACAATATGGCACTGGCTCATCTGTTTCTAGACTAATCTACTGGATTTTTCATGCCAGAATCCAATAGAACAGCCTATTTCTTCAGTCCCATATTCCTGTATCTTAACCCACCGCCACATTTCTATAGACACCCAGGTTTCCCGGTTTCTGCAGAGGCTATTTAGCTCTCCGTTTCTCCAAATAATAATAATAATAATAATAATTTGTTTTATTTATATACCGCTATTCCAAAGATCATAGCGGTGAACAGCAAGAAAGCTAATTTGCCCCCAACAGTCTGGGTACTCATTTTAGCGACCTCCTCGGAAGGATGCAAGCCTGAGTCGAGCTTGGGCCCTTTTGCTGGTCTTGAACTTGCAACCTTGTGGTTTCGAGTGAATGGCTGCAGTACAGGCATTTAACCACTGCGCCACCAGTGTTCTGTTTCTGTTCCCCTTCTTTTCTTCAGTCCTGCACTTCCTTCTGATCCCCTTTTCAGGTCCTCCTCGGGGCAATGTGTCCCTTAGCAGGACCCCACTGCAGTTGCCAGCCATCATCACTTCTAGATGCAAAACTAGAACTCGAGTCTCAGCAGACCTCACCAGGATAGCCAATGGTGATGAATGCTAGGAGCTGCAGTAAATTTGCAATGGAAAGGGTAATGATTCCCACAGAAGACCCTCCCTTCTGGCCTGGGAGGAAGTGAAAAGGCAGGCCCATCTCCATCAGGGCTGGCCTCAAGAAGAAGAGTGTATTTTTATTGCTGTAACCCGCCTGGACTCCTTGTGATTGGGTGGGCTATAAATAAATAATTTATTATTATTATTATTATAAACCAACAACTCTCCCTTCCCTTACAGATGTTGGCCCTCTATATCCACCGATTCTTTATCCATGGATTCAAATATCCATGGCTTGAAAATATATTTTTAAATACACAAATTGTTTTATTTACTAGTATCTTTGTTATGTCTGCATTGAATAAATCTGATATAAGGATTATACACACCCACCTTGACTTTGCTATTTGATATAAAGGATACCATTTTACTAGACCGTTGTATTTAATGGAACTTTAGCATCCATGGGGGTCCTGGAATCAAATCCCAGCAGAGACCAATGGCCTACTGTACATACACTTTCTTCTTCAGCAACTATGCGTTCTATGCTACCATACCAGTTTAGCTATTGGTATTACTAGAGACTATAGTTGCGCAAGTGTAGTAACATATAGAAATCTGCATTCCTGTAGCAGTGATTCAGGGCAGCACAATGGTGCAAACAGCCTTGCACAAGGCCTGGCATGAGTCAGATGTAAGCAGATGACAATCTGAGATGGGAGAATGAAGGAGTGCCGGATCTGCTCCTCATTGGCAAGGCGTGCAACCCCCTTGTGCAACACTTTGACAGCAAACATGGGTTTCAAGGCCCCTTGCTCCAAATGGCCACAGGCTGTGCTTGAGGACGGAGCTTCTATCCAGGCAATTGCTTCCCTTATAAGCAATCATTAGATTGGACCTGTTCAGTTTGCCCGCTGTGTGACACAATGTGTGTTGGCTAAAGAATACTATGAAGAGGCAGATGCAAATTATAGTTGCAAAGGATCGGAGTTTTCTGGGAAAGTTAGTCCTCTAGTAATTGACTTAAACAATTGTTTATTTACTATGCTTGTGTTGCTGCTGCATGCCTTGTCATTTCCGGCTTATGACGATCCTAAGGCAAACCTATTCTGGGATTAGGGCCGGAACAGGCAGGCCAAAATAAAGCTGCTTTGGGTCACTTTGGAGGTATGCATTTTAAGAGGCCAGATGCTGCGCTAAAGGTGTGCTCCAGTCCTTAAGCCTAGAGCATGGCTTTGGTGCAACTTCCAGCCTCTTTGGACACATGCATCGTTTAAACAGCAGCTTTATTCTGGCCTCTCTGTTCCAGCCCTTGCTTGGCAGCATTGTTCAGAGGAGGGTCTGCCTTTGCCTTCCTGTCAGACAGTGTTTCCTTTTCCTTTCTCCTCTTTGATGAAGAAGCCCATGGAGCTTCGAAAGCTTGCAACAAGTGCAACTGTGCATTTTGTTTGCATTGGCGAAAGAGGCGTGCCAAAGGGGTCTTGCAGTCTCGCCTGGGAGGGGAAGAGAGGGGAAGTGGGGCAGCCAGGGTTTCCCCAGCCAGACTACTTCCCCAAGAGGCGCTTCTACCTCTATTGGACCAGATTAAGGATGGAAGCAGAAAAGGGCGCACAGACAGCCTTGTTGCAGAGGGGGAAGATAGGACCCAGGAGAAGAAGGAGGAGAAGAGAAGAGGAGGTGGGCGTGGCAAAGAAAAGGTGGCCGAGCGAGGCGGCTTCGGAGGCGCTGATTGGACGGCGGGGAGCCAATAGGGGCTCACTCGAAGGGAGGGGGAGGAAGAGGAGGAGAAGAAAGAAAAAGGAGGAGGGAGGGAGGGAGCGAGGAGGAGAAGCCACGCCCCTTCTCCCTCCCTCCCTCCCTCCCTGGCGCCCAGTTGCTCCCCCTTTCGGTTGTTTTGGGAAGTGCAGACCCTGAGCGGAGAAAGGGAGAAGGGCTCTTGTCCCAGGAAAGAAGGAGAAGGAGGAGGAGGAGGAGGAGCCTTCATCAGCCCCCCTCAAACCTCCCCTCCTCCTCCTCCTCCTCCTCCTCTTAGGGAACTTGGAGGAAAGAGAGAGACACAGAGAGAGAGGAGCAAAGGCGCCCTGAAAGAAGAAGAGGAGGAGGAGGAGGAGGAGGAGGAGGAGAGGAGAGCTCTGTCGGCCAAGGGGCGGGATTGAGCAGGACACACACGAAAGAAAGAGAGGAGTGTGAGAGAGAGAGAAAGAGAGGGCAACATAGACAAAGAAAGAGAAGAGTGTGTGTGTGTGTGTGAGAGAGAGAAAGAGACAGTGAGCTGGGGTTATCCCCCAGTGTGTTTGTGTGTGAGAGATAGGGAAGTGTGTGTTCTGTGTGAGACAGACGCACACTCGCACACAACACACACGAGAGTTGTTCGTGCGTGAGACACACCATTGTGTGTGTTTTGTGTGTGTCTCTCTCTCTCTCTTGCTTCTCTCACACACAAGTGTGTTGTCTGTGCGTGAGACACACACTTGTGCGTGTGTTTCTCTGCGTGTGTATGTGTGAGAGAGAGGCGAGGTCTTTCTTACAGAGAGAGAAAAGTGTGCGTTTTGTGTGTTGTGTGAGAAAGAGAGACACGCAACGCTCCCACAAGTGTGTTGTGTGCGCGCGTGTGAGACAAAAAAGAGACAGCCTGGTCTCTCTCTCTCTCTCTCTCTCTCTCTCTCTCTCATATACACGCAAGTCTGTTGTGTGTTGTGAGAGAGGAAGAGAAGAGACAGCCTGGTCTCTCTCTCTCTCTCATATACACGCAAGTCTGTTGTGTGTTGTGAGAGAGGAAGAGAAGAGACAGCCTGGTCTCTCACACTCACACAACTGTTTTGTGTGTGAGAGAGAGACACACAATTGTGTCTGTGTGTGAGAGAGAGAGAGAGGTAGGCCAACAGACACAGAGAGAAAGAAGTGTGTGTGTCAGAGAAAGAAAGCACCACTCTCTCTCTCTCTGTCACACAGACACAGAGGGAGGGAGAAGAGTGTGAGTGTGTGTGTGTGTGTGTGTGTGTGCGCCAGGAGAGCGGGGCCAGGCTGGCCGTGTGAGGGAACGGGGGACCCCCTCTCCCTCTCCCCGTCGCCGGCGATGTTCCACTGCATCCCTCTCTGGCGGTGCAACCGTCATGTGGAGCTGATCGACAAGCGCCACTGCTCCCTGGCCGCCGTCCCCGACGACATCTACCGCTACAGCCGCAGCCTCGAGGAGCTCCTGCTCGACGCCAACCAGCTCAGAGAGCTCCCCAAGGTCAGCCTCTTGGCCGGACCCCTCTTTTAGAGATGGTTTGCCCCGCTTTGGGATAACTCCGCACCTGAGTGGGCGGGACCATTATAGGAATACGGGGGAGGAAGACCCCTCTCCCTCAGCCCCTTCCTGGGTCAACAGGACTTGGCCGGACCCCCCCCTTTTTAGAGATGGTTTGTCCCGCTTTGGGATAACTCCTCACCTGAGTGGGCGGAACCATTATAGGAATACGGGGGAGGAAGACCCCTCTCCCTCAGCCCCTTCCTGGGTCAACAGGACTTGGCCGGACCCCCCCCTTTTTAGAGATGGTTTGTCCCGCTTTGGGATAACTCCTCACCTGAGTGGGCGGAACCATTATAGGAATACGGGGGAGGAAGACCCCTCTCCCTCAGCCCCTTCCTGGGTCAACAGGACTTGGCTGGACCACCCCCCTCTTTTAGAGATGGTTTGTCCCGCTTTGGGATAACTTCACCTGAGTGGGCGGAACCATTATAGGAATAGGGGGCAGAAAGAAAGAGACCCCCCATCCTCAGCGCCTTCCTGAGTGAACTTGGTTGCCACAACATGGCTGGGTCAATAGGACTTGGCTGGACCACCCCCCTCTTTTAGAGATGGTTTGTCCCACTTTGGGATAACTCCTCACCTGAATGGGCGCAACCATTATGAGGGTGGAGGGGGGGAGAAAGAAAGAGACATTCCCATCCTCTGAGGGTGCATCACATCCCAGAAACCCCAGCCAATTTACACAACAGTCAAGGATTCTGGGAGCTGAAGTCCAAAAGAAATGGAGGACCAAAAGGTTGAGAACCATTGATCTACACCTGTGATTCCCCAAAACAGTGCTCTTCCAGGTAGTTTTGGACTCCATTTCCCAGAATCCAAGGCTATTGGCCAAGGTGGCAGAGGCTTCTGGGAGCTGTAGTCCAAAAAACCTGGATGTTGTTGTTGTTGTTGTTGTTGATATTATACTCATCCCTCCACATTTGCAGCTTTGACACTTGCAGATTTGATTAATGTGTTCTCTCTAGGAATATCTAGGTCCTCCAGTGCAACTCTATGGCCAACTTTAACTCAAGGTTGCCCTGAAGGACCTAGAGATTGCTAGAGAGGACACTCTACTAGGCCTTTGTAGCTCCTCCAGCGCAGTTATATGGTCAGTGTCTGGCAAATGTTGGCCACAGAGTTGCCCTGGAGTTGGACCTAGAGATCCCTAGAGAGGACACTCTACTAGGCCTTTGTAGCTCCTCCAGCGCAGTTATATGGTCAGTGTCTGGCAAATGTTGGCCACAGAGTTGCCCTGGAGTTGGACCTAGAGATCCCTAGAGAGGACACTCTACTAGGCCTTTGTAGCTCCTCCAGCGCAGTTATATGGTCAGTGTCTGGCAAATGTTGGCCACAGAGTTGCCCTGGAGTTGGACCTAGAGATCCCTAGAGAGGACACTCTACTAGGCCTTTGTAGCTCCTCCAGCGCAGTTATATGGTCAGTGTCTGGCAAATGTTGGCCACAGAGTTGCCCTGGAGTTGGACCTAGAGATCCCTAGAGAGGACACTCTACTAGGCCTTTGTAGCTCCTCCAGCGCAGTTATATGGTCAGTGTCTGGCAAATGTTGGCCACAGAGTTGCCCTGGAGTTGGACCTAGAGATCCCTAGAGAGGACACTCTACTAGGCCTTTGTAGCTCCTCCAGCGCAGTTATATGGTCAGTGTCTGGCAAATGTTGGCCACAGAGTTGCCCTGGAGTTGGACCTAGAGATCCCTAGAGAGGACACTCTACTAGGCCTTTGTAGCTCCTCCAGCGCAGTTATATGGTCAGTGTCTGGCAAATGTTGGCCACAGAGTTGCCCTGGAGTTGGACCTAGAGATCCCTAGAGAGGACACTCTACTAGGCCTTTGTAGCTCCTCCAGCGCAGTTATATGGTCAGTGTCTGGCAAATGTTGGCCACAGAGTTGCCCTGGAGTTGGACCTAGAGATCCCTAGAGAGGACACTCTACTAGGCCTTTGTAGCTCCTCCAGCGCAGTTATATGGTCAGTGTCTGGCAAATGTTGGCCACAGAGTTGCCCTGGAGTTGGACCTAGAGATCCCTAGAGAGGACACTCTACTAGGCCTTTGTAGCTCCTCCAGCGCAGTTATATGGTCAGTGTCTGGCAAATGTTGGCCACAGAGTTGCCCTGGAGTTGGACCTAGAGATCCCTAGAGAGGACACTCTACTAGGCCTTTGTAGCTCCTCCAGCGCAGTTATATGGTCAGTGTCTGGCAAATGTTGGCCACAGAGTTGCCCTGGAGTTGGACCTAGAGATCCCTAGAGAGGACACTCTACTAGGCCTTTGTAGCTCCTCCAGCGCAGTTATATGGTCAGTGTCTGGCAAATGTTGGCCACAGAGTTGCCCTGGAGTTGGACCTAGAGATCCCTAGAGAGGACACTCTACTAGGCCTTTGTAGCTCCTCCAGCGCAGTTATATGGTCAGTGTCTGGCAAATGTTGGCCACAGAGTTGCCCTGGAGTTGGACCTAGAGATCCCTAGAGAGGTGTCCTCTCAGGTTAAAACTTGGCGTTTTTTGTCATATGCGGTTTTCCCACATTCACTGGGGTCTTCTGCCCCTAACCCTATGGAGGGACAAATGTATTATTGGGAATCATTGCTCTACCACTTTACACTATGGCTGCATCGACACCGCAGAAATAATCCACTTCGACACCACTTTAATTGCTATGGCTTGCTGCTATGGAATCCTGGGAAGGAATTCCTGAGGGGAGGTGGGAAAGCAATAAAATTTATTATTACCATCATCATTATTATTGATATTCTTATCATTATTATTATTATTATTATTATTGTATCACCTAAGCTCTCTGACAGAGAAGGATGACTGTTCCCAGATTTCATAGGATGGAGCCATGGCAGTTAAAGTGGTGTCAAACTGGACTATTTCTGCAGTGGAGATGCAACTTAAATACATGACTATAATGTAGTTTGACACTTCCTTCGCTGGCACGGCTCCGTCCTATGGAATCCTGGGATTTGTAGTTTTGGGAGGCACTAGCACTCTTTGGCAGAGAAGGCGAAAGACCTTATAAAACTATAAATCCTAGGGTACCATAGGACGGAGGTACAGCACTTAAAGTGGTTTCAAACGGCATCATTTCTACACTGTAGACACACCCTGATTGAGGAAGGCAGTGTGGCTTTGCAAAACTTTTGAATAGGGAACGGTGGTGGGTGAATGAATGGCCAGTGAATGGAGACTTTCTGGCTCTGTCTGTTAGCCAGGCTGCTTATTCTCCAACTCTTGGCAATTCAAATCAAATCAAATCTGCATAAGAGCCATGTCCTAACCGCAAAGTAGGACAAAGCACCTCAAAACGTAGGACAGTCAAGAAAAAAAAAGTAGGGCGTTACCAAATAAAAAGCTAAAAACACTCCTATAAATATAAATTCATGCTTCTTAGCCATGCTCAAAATGGGGGACATTTTGGAACTCTTCCTGGACACAAGGCTTGAAATGTAGGACACGTCCTGGAAAAGGAGGCCCAGTCACCCTGTCAAGAGCGTGCTCAGATCTGTGCCTTGCTTGCAGCTCTCAAGATGCCCCCTTCCATGTGCAGGTTTCGGTGGCAATCCCAGTATCCCCATTCCCTCGCCCATTTGGCAACTTAGGGATGGAGGCAAGCAGTTAGGTGAGGGAGGGAGAAGGGACCGAAAAAACATCTGCCTCCACCTTGGCGCCAGCCTGCCTGCCAACAGCCCCAAGTCTCAAGTCTTGCAAGACCTGCTTTTCCATTCATGTGACAAACCAGTTGCTTGCTGTTTTGTTTTTTGGTTTTAAATAAAAGCCAGAAAAGAAAAAAAAGACAAACTAAAAGGCTCCAGGGCTGGCGACAGCCAACCACAGGTTTACACAGTGTCAACTTGAGCAACCCATATACAGGTAGAATTTAAAGACATGGCCGTATTAAATTTGGAAAATCAGTATACCAAGGGATCTCGCAGTACCTTTGAGACTAAGTGGAAGATGGAGAAGTTGGTAGCACTTCTATCTCTCAGTTAGTTTCAAAAGGGGCTGCAAGATCCCTTTGCATACTATATATTCAAAAAGAATGGTGCAAAACTAAATATGAACAGCTTTACTTTTGCACTATTCTTTTTGAACCACTCAATAGTTATAGGGGGATACTAGGAACCAGGCTTGGGGACAATTTCGTGTCTCAAAATGTCTCAGCTGGCTACACTGGCTGAGCTACTGTGGAAGTTGTAGTTACCACAATCACATTATCTTTAGGTGCAGTCAGTGGGCCCCGAAAGGAAGTTATCGTCCAAAATCAACTTTTCTAAACTTTGATCTGGTTGCATCCGCGCTGCAGAATTAATCCAGTTGGACACCACTTTCACTTCCATGACTCAATGCTGTGGAATTCCAGGATCTGTATTTTTGTGGAGCTATTTAGCCGTCTCTGTCAGAGAGAAACAACAATTCCCAGGATTCCATAGCATGGAGCCCAATGGCAGTTGAAAGCAGTGTCATCCTGGATTATTTCTGCAGTGTGGGTGCAGCCCTGAAGGACAATATTCTCCCATATGAAGCTTGCTTATACCGTATTTTGAAACTTGTCCGGTGTGGAACTGCTTTACAACTGAGACCAGGTTCCCTCACTGCTCCTTGTTTTCTTTTCCGACCAAGTTCTGGTATTGAAGCTCTGCTTCTGTTTGGCTCGAAGGAGTTTTAACTGGTTGGCAACTATTTGTTCTGTTATTATGTATTACTAATGGTGTATTTCATTTTAAAACATATTTTAATTGTGTTGGTTTTATTTGGATTTAATTACCCTTTGCTGCTGTGAGGGCCATTTGTTTGGCAGAAAAGCAAGACGTAAAAAGTGAGGTATGTAGCATTTTGCTGTTGTTCGGCAGTCTGTCTGGTTATTCAGCATGAGCGTATGGACCATCCGAAGAGTCAGTTTTGCAACTTCTCTGGAGTTTTGCAACTTATAGTAATCCTGAACAGTAGTCCTAAGACAATCATCATCAGTGTATTTGTGGATCTGGCTCATCCTGTGATGATGAGTGCTGCAGTGTCCAGTCACAAGGGTCACACAAGTTGCTTACTGTTGTCGCCAGTTGTATCTGTTGATCACACCGTCCCATGCATCCATGAATATGCATGACTTGGATTTGCATTGTGAGAGAGAACTAGTGTGTGAGTAATTCTCCCCTGATGCAAAGACTATTGTAAACACTGTTTACAAGCATTTCCACAGAGTTTAGATTTTAAAATGTGCACATGGTACAAATGGAACAAGGCACGCAAACTCATATTGACTGGGTCCCAGGTCAAATAGCCTATCCATTCCTTCCTGACATAACAGGGGAAGTCTGGTGTATTGCCTGCATATATACGAACAATATAGGCGAACATTAGACGCCACAGTTGTGTCCCTGTGTGTTGCTTCACTAATCATACCAGCGATTCTCAAGCTGGTCTTTAGATGTGAACGAACGTGTGGCCACAAAACATTCTTCATGACCTCAAGTCTGCCTCCTCCCACCACTAATGGTTTTCCTTATTGCAGTTACTTCCTTTTTCTTAAACTATGTGTCCACATATCTACGATGTATTGCTCCTGTGATGGTGAATCTGAATCCTGTGGTAGTACTGAATATTCAGCTGCTTCGGAAACAAAGCAGTTTGTAGTGCGCTTTCTGGGAGGGAAGGAAAAGTGACTGGTAGGGCTGCTGGGAAGTCCCACGCAGGCGATAATGGAGAACTGAGAGGTTGCGTCCCCAGCTCAGTGGCAAATTGCCCAAAGACAAGGAAGATGGAAAGTCCGGAAATGTCACAGCAGTAACAGGAATCTGAAGGAAAGCGTAGGTGGAATATGAAGCTTGAGGAAAAGGGCAGAGGAGGAAGGTTACTGAGGCAAGGTGTGGCTGAAGAAACCTTACGGATGAGGAAGAGCAGTGTGTGGTGGCATGGCAGGGAGAGGCGTTCCAGAGTGTTTGCTCAAGAGCAGTTGATAAGGTGGCTGTAGACTTGGAGCAAAGCAGGCTGAGACCAGGGAATCAAGAGTGTCGGGGAAATGCAGGTGGTTGCCAATACAAGAGAAAGAAACAGGATTAGAGCAAGGGCCTGGAGATCAGAGGGACTATTTGATGGGGACAGGTGAGAGGGTGGGGAGGAGCATTAGGATCTGAGTTCTAGATTGTTGAAGCCACAGCTGGTATAATTTCCACACCTACGGCTTTATGATCTAATAATCCCAGGGTAATAAAAGGACGCAATGGCTTAGTGGTTAAGACGCTGATTCAGATGATCGCAAGGTCAATGGGTTAGCAATTTTGAGACCCAAGTGCCGTGTGACGGAGTGAGCTCCCATCATTAGTCCCAGCAAGTAGTTCGAAAGCATGCAGAAGTGCAGTGGGATAAATAGGTGCCACTTCAGTGGGAAGATAACAGTGTCGTGTGCAGTCAGTCTGGCCACATGACCCACAGAGTAGTCTCTGACAATGCTGCCTCTCTGGATCAGTAACAGAGATGAGCATCACCCCAGTTGGAACCCACTAGACAAACTTGTCAAAAGGAAATCCTTACCTTTAATAAAGGCAACGACATGTGAAAAATTGAATTCCTCTCCCATTGATTTGAACTGAACAGTGGGTTCTTTGGTCACAGACTCTCTACTGATTTATATTGGAGTGGCATGCATTTCTACTTCATGCCCTGGCCCTGTGTGACAGAAGAAGGATGTGATGAAGGGGCAGGGGCACAACATCACTTGCAGGGCAATAGAATGGGTCTTGCACGGATGGATTTTCCCATCACTCCTGCTGCTTTGCCACTCTTCAAGCATTTGCTGCTTCCCCCCTCCTCACTTTATTATTATTATTATTATTATTATTATTATTATTATTAACCTTTATTTATGAAGCGCTGTAAATTTAGCAGTGCTGCCATAAGGCTGTGGATAAGACCACCTTTCATAAAATCATTGAACTGTAGAGTTGGAGGTAACCTCAAGGGTTGTACTTCTGTCATTTTGGCATGTGCATAATAATCCCCCCACAAAATTTGTCTTGTAATTTTAGTCCAAACACACTGCAGAAATAATCCAATTTGAGGCTGCTTTAACTGCCCTGGCTCAGTGCTAGGGAATTCTGGGAACTGTGTTTTGTGAGACATTTTACCTTCTCTGTCAGAGAGCTCTGGTTCCACAATAAACTACAATTCCCAGGGCTCCCTAGCCCTAAACCAGGGCAGTTAAAGCGGTCTCCAACTGGATTTATTTCTGCAGAGTGTTTTGGACCTTTGTGTTGAAATTATATGTATGGAGCAGTCCTAAGAGATTGCCCTTACTCTCAGCATTTGGGATGGGGAGAGAGGAGTTAAATGGCACATAATCATCAGTATTAAAACCTTCCATATAGCCCTCCTGACTTTGTTTCCAATCTTGTTTAGTCAAGGTATTTACAACTTCTGTTTATTATTATTATTATTTTATTATTATTATGTTTATGCAGATGATCAAAAATAGAGATTTGACAGGAAAAGAATAAAGGGCTCATCTGCAGGGGTTTCTTACACTGGAAGTTGGGAGAGTACTGTAAAGAAACCCATTTTCTTCAGTCTCAAGCACTTAACTATTTAACTGTATGAAGGAGTGTTTCTCTGCACAGTCAGTTGTTTGGAAGCTGAAAAGAGGATGAGACATACTAAACAGGAGTGAGCTTTGAAATGTCTGCTTTCCACCATCCTTTCAGCTGTGTTGATTCAACAGTGTTGTGTGTTTTGATGACTGAAGAGATGATCCATGATGACAGAATTTGTGTAGGTGTGAATTTATGGTGAGAATGTGCTTGTGTGTGAACAATATTAAAAATAATTTGTGTTCATTTTAGAATTATACTTAAGGATCTTTGTCTTCTTCTAACTGTAATCTAGAGATACAGTATAAATATAATTTGATTGTACAATGGCAGTTCTTCATATATAATTTGACAAGATTAACTAACTAAGATTAAAATACTGCTTCATTAGAAATCCTTTGCTTTTCAAGAAATGCAAGATGCAAAATCATATACTAGTCCTGAAGCATGATTCAGCAAGGACGAATTTGCTTAGGTCTCAGTTGAAAGGGGAGGTTGTCTTCATTTACCTGGGTTCCTCATTATTTAGCCCTTTGACCTTGATTTAGCACTTAGAATTGGGTGTTGCTTTTCAATGAATGAATGGGTTGCACCCATAACTTTGAGAACAACAAATTAACCTGGGCTGTTAGCACACGTTAGGCATTTCACACACAGACTTTGTTGCTGACTCACTTGTGATATCATCAGAAATAGGTTGTTTTCTGTCATAGAGGAATGATAGTCCTTTGCTCTTAAGAATGTTGTAATAAGACAGTTGTCAGATCTCTGGCTTTTGTATGTTGAGACATGACTTAGATTTTTGCTCTGTAGGAAATAGGAAGCCTGAAAAACCTGCTATGTTTGGATATCTCTGAAAACAAACTGGAAAGACTACCTGAAGAGATAAGCGGCCTGACGTCTTTAACTGACCTACTCATCTCTCAAAATCTTCTTGAGGTGCTACCGGATGGTATAGGTAAGTATGTGACAAGTTTAAAAAAGAAAAGAATGAAATATTGTGTGTGTGTGTGTGTGTTTAAAGAAGTCTTCACTCTATACCCGAAAGAAGTTGATGTATATGGAAAACTTTTTGTTTTGTAATATGTTTTAAATTCATTCTAAGGATTTCTTTTGGTGCTAGAGCTGAATGGCTCTGTTTGCATGCACTCATGGTACAACATGATGAGAATGGGTCTGTTGCAAACACCGATCTACGCCTTTATCTCTCCTTCCCTGCGGTAGATATGAGGAGATTTGTAGCTGCTTCTTACATTTCTACCAAAAGTTTAGTGTTGTGTTTTACCTAAACTATAATTTGTATTTTACTAAAACCACTCAGGTTCATGCCCCACAGTTTCAACTTGGTTTAGTTCAGATGTTTTCTTAAGTTTCATTTACAGTAATTCATAACAGAAGAAGAAAAATCCCAAACTTACCTGGATCCTTCTAGCCATGACAGAAGGGAAAATGCATGAACTCAAGACTCATATAGACTTGATCTTAGGTTACTGGTTTAGTCTTACATCCAAATGAGGTTATTATGAAAACCAGGTTAAAAGGAACTGTTCCATATTGTATTTTCTTTCTTCCTGCTATGTAATGTGTAGTACATTTTTTTTATCTACAGCTGTCATGTTGTGCATTTCTATGCCTCACCACATTGATGTGGGCCCTTGCTAGGCATAGTGATATTATGCTAGCATTACAGAGTGGGAAGGGGAGGGATTAGCATGGCAGGTTTATGTTTCTTGGGTAGCCATGGCCTTCTCAGGGGAGTGATTACTGCCTGGTGTTTGCCTAATGGGCTGGTGCATAGGTCTGGACACCTCCCAATGAAGAGGCCGAATATATAAAAAGTCAGGGAGACGATAAATGACCCCAAACCCCTTATGTTCCATCCTGAATGGTAGCACTCAGTTTTTCAGCTTATGGTGATCACATGCAGTCTGACCAGAAATTTTCACAACATTCTTCCAAACTGATGTTTTCATACAGTCTTTTTGATGATTAGATATACAAGGAAGGGCTGCACCTTTTTGTGAAATGTAAACTAGAGTGTAAGATATTCAGTAGTTTTTGTAACTGTTCCATTGTCTGTTTGGGGAGATAAAACAATACGTGAAATGACTGTATTCTTGGTTTCCTCTCCCTTAGTCCATGCTTTGGTTGGCTTCTTTCCACATTGACTGCAACCCTCTCTTTGGCTTTCGTTTTAGCAAAGTGAGGGCCCGAACAGACAGGCCAAAATAAAGCTGCTTCAGGTCACTTTGGACTGGAGCGTGGCTTTGGTGTGGCTTCCAGCCTCTTAGGATGCATGCATCATTTAAACAGCATACCTCCAAAGTGCATGCATCATTTAAACAGCATACCTCCAAAGTGACCTGAAGCAGCTTTATTTTGGCCTCTCTGTTCAGGCCCTGAGATATATATGCCAAAGTCAACCCCTCTCTCTTACTCAACAAACATAACACTACTTCTCAAATATTCTATTTCCATATCTTCTGTGTCCAGCATCAATTTTAATCCTTTCAACAACTCCACACTGACTAGGGTTGCCATCATGGAGGACCTCCAAACCGGGACAAATGTAGGACCAGGTTTGAAAATGTAGGACTTTTTTTTTTTTAATTTCCTGGCTAGGAAATTAAAAAAAAAGTCCTACATTTTCAAACCCTGTCCTCCTCCTCCCGGCTTCGGAGGACGCCTAGGCTCTCTCCCAAGTCGGGAGGAGGAACAGGGGCCGCTTGGAATCGCGCCGCGGTTCCAGTGGCCTCTTCCTCCTCCCGGCTTCGGAGGACGCCTAGGCCGCCTCCCAGGCCGGGAAGGGGCGCGGGGAAGCTTGGCACCGTGGCGATCGCCACGGTGCCAGGCTTCCTCCTCCTCCTCCCGGCCTGGGAGGGCTCCTAGGCCGGCTCCCAGGCCGAGAAGGGCGGGGGGAAGCCTGGCATCGCGGCGATCGCCACGGTGCCAGGCTTCCTCCTCCTCCTCCCGGCCTGGGAGGGCTCCTAGGCCGGCTCCCAGGCCGAGAAGGGCGGGGGGAAGCCTGGCATCGCGGCGATCGCCACGGTGCCAGGCTTCCTCCTCCTCCTCCCGGCCTGGGAGGGCTCCTAGGCCGGCTCCCAGGCCGAGAAGGGCGGGGGGAAGCCTGGCATCGCGGCGATCGCCACGGTGCCAGGCTTCCTCCTCCTCCTCCCGGCCTGGGAGGGCTCCTAGGCCGGCTCCCAGGCCGAGAAGGGCGGGGGGAAGCCTGGCATCGCGGCGATCGCCACGGTGCCAGGCTTCCTCCTCCTCCTCCCGGCCTGGGAGGGCTCCTAGGCCGGCTCCCAGGCCGAGAAGGGCGGGGGGAAGCCTGGCATCGCGGCGATCGCCACGGTGCCAGGCTTCCTCCTCCTCCTCCCGGCCTGGGAGGGCTCCTAGGCCGGCTCCCAGGCCGAGAAGGGCGGGGGGAAGCCTGGCATCGCGGCGATCGCCACGGTGCCAGGCTTCCTCCTCCTCCTCCCGGCCTGGGAGGGCTCCTAGGCCGGCTCCCAGGCCGAGAAGGGCGGGGGGAAGCCTGGCATCGCGGCGATCGCCGAGGTGCCAGGCTTCCTCCTCCTCCTCCCGGCCTGGGAGGGCTCCTAGGCCGGCTCCCAGGCCGAGAAGGGCGGGGGGAAGCCTGGCATCGCGGCGATCGCCACGGTGCCAGGCTTCCTCCTCCTCCTCCCGGCCTGGGAGGGCTCCTAGGCCGGCTCCCAGGCCGAGAAGGGCGGGGGGAAGCCTGGCATCGCGGCGATCGCCACGGTGCCAGGCTTCCTCCTCCTCCTCCCGGCCTGGGAGGGCTCCTAGGCCGGCTCCCAGGCCGAGAAGGGCGGGGGGAAGCCTGGCATCGCGGCGATCGCCACGGTGCCAGGCTTCCTCCTCCTCCTCCCGCCCTGGGAGGGCTCCTAGGCCGGCTCCCAGGCCGAGAAGGGCGGGGGGAAGCCTGGCATCAAGGCGATCGCCGAGGTGCCAGGCTTCCTCCTCCTCCTCCCGCCCTGGGAGGGAGTCTAGGCCGGCTCCCAGGCCGGGAAAGAGGCGGAGGCTGCTCCTCATCGCGGCGATCGCCGCGGTGGGAAGCGGCCTGCTCCTCCTCCCGGCCTGGGAAGAAGCCTCGGCCGGCTCCCAGGCCGGGAAGGAGGCGGGGGCCGCCCCTCATCGCGGCGATCGCCGCGGTGGGAAGCGGCCTCCTCCTCCTCCCTGGCCTCGTGGAGGCCTTGAGGACCCCGCGGCCGGAGCTCCGACCGCGGAGCCGCCTCTAAGGCCTCGCTGGGGCCCGGGAGGGAGCGTCTCCGCGGCTGGAGCTCCAACCGCGGAGAGCCTTCCCAGGCCTCAGCAAGGCCTTGGAGCCGCCGCGGGGCCTGAGGTGGCCGCGGTGGGCGGGGCCGTCCCGGTTTGGGCGCCAAACCGGGCCGGGACCGGGACAGCACCGCCCAAACCGGGATTGTCCCGCCCCCCGGCGGGATATGGCAACCCTAACACTGACCCAACCCCATCTTTCTGTCTATGGCTGCATCCGCACTGCAGAAATAATCCAGTTTGACACTATTTTAACTGCCATGGCTCAGTGCTATGGAATTCTGGGATTTGTAATTTTGTGAGACATTTAGCCTTCTATTTCAGTGAGTTCTGGTGCCACATCAAACTACAATTCTCAGAATTCCTTAGCACTGAGCTATGGCAGTTAAAGTTGTATCAAACTGGATTATTTCTGCAGTGTAGATGCAACCTACTACTGTCATATTCTGTCCAAAGCTTAGGAGAGTTAACTTTACAATTCTCAGAATTTGCTACGCAGGGAATTCTTGGATTTGCAATCCAAAACTTAAACCTTTTCAAGCTCTGATTTCCTGCTGGTGACCTTCACTCTTTTATTTTGGCCAACCTCAGTTGCTCCAAAGAGTCCTGTTTATTTACCTGCCGTATACCACCCTCTCTACTCTTGCACATACCTGACTGGTTCTATCTGCCCACTTCCTGATTTTTCAACAGATTGCTTCTGAAATCCATTTTTCTCTGAATCTTTCGCTTTAACCATAGTCTCGACACCTAAACTAAAGGAATACCTGCAAGTTCATTTGATTGCATATATCTTTTTCCCCCTTTTCCTCTATTCAGTTTTCTTCTCACTTTTAAAATCCAGATAGGAAGTTGTCTCTGTGTATGTTACATTTAATCACTGAAATGAACATACTGAAACATCAGTTTGGAAGAAAAATTGTAAACATTTCTGGTTAGGTTGCTTAGTTACGTCTAGAGATGTAAAATTTCTGGGAATTGTAAAGTCATGAGGGGAAAATGCTCCCCACCCCCCATATTTGCATCCAGTGTTTTCAGAAAAATTGAAAAATGCAGGATTAGCACTCTTATAGATACTTTAGGAGCCCTGGTGGCGCAGTGGTTAAATGCCTGTACTGCAGCCATTCACTCAAGACCACAAGGTTGCGAGTTCAAGACCAGCAAAAGGGCCCAAGCTCGACTCAGGCTTGCATCCTTCCGAGGTCGCTAAAATGAGTACCCAGACTGTTGGGGGCAAATTAGCTTACTTGCTGTTCACCGCTATGATCTTTGGAATAGCGGTATATAAATAAAACAAATTATTAATTATTATTAATTTAGGCACACAAAATGCATTATGTATAACTTCATTTGAAATACAATTGTCATGCTTAATATATTAAATATATACTTTATTGAGAATATAATTATAAATTAAACTTCCTTTACATTTTATTTTTTGTTATAAATGGAGATACAGTGTCTTAAATTGTTAGGAAAACCTGAAATATAAGGATTTTCTTTTGTTTTTGCCAGTTTCAGGAAATGCTCCCCCCACCCCCCACCCCAAAAGCCAAAACAAACTCAACCAATCAGCAACAACAAAAACATAATAAATCAACAAGACTAGTAAAACAGAGGAAATTATTTTGGTTCTTCTAGTTCTCTCTATGTCAAACAGATATAACACTCTCATTCCCATGAAAAGAACTAAGAAAAGGGCAGCTAGATCAGGAATTGTAATGATCTAATACTGTACATAGTCTTCTATAAAGTTCTTACTCTGATGTGAATTTCCCAAATGGAATGACTATATTTATGTAAGCCTTATTTTGGCTGCCCTATTTTGTCCGCTGCTCATTCCACATCTACCATCTTGTTCTTACCTTTCTCCTGCTAGTTGAACATCGGCTGCTGTCTTTTAGTTGTTCTACTCTTGGTGATATATTTCAAAGCAGCCAATCAGCAATTTTATTTTAGTGGAACCAGTGGACTAAACCTTCTAATGGGTGCACAAGTTCATTATCCGTTAGTGATAGAGCAAATGGAAACAGATGAATAAGATAACTAGCTAAGTTTCATTTGAATCTGTAACGAAGTGTCTACTGTGTTTAACTCCCCATCTCCACCCCAAAATTTGCATTCTGTGTACTGCATATATTATTTAAGTTTCTGTGTGCCTTCAAGTTGCCTGTTGGCTTGAGCAAAGAATACATGGAAGTGGTTTTGCCAGTTCCTTCCTCTGAAACAGAGCCTACAGCACCTTAGATTTGTTGATGGTCTCCCATTCAACTACTAATCAGGGCTGACCCTGCTTAGCTTCCAAGATTAGGCAGGATCTGGTGCCTTTAGGATGTTGTTGTTGTTGTTGTTGTTGTTGTTGTTGTTGTTGTGTGTTTTCAAGTTGTTTCTGACATACAAAAACCCTAAGGCGAACCTACCACCAGCACATAATAGTTTTGTGGATAGAACATTCCATTCCAGCCTGGGTTCAAATCTGTATATGGCACTATTGTAAGCAAGGATCTGTCAGGATACCAGGTCTCACAGGCTTCTTTGAGCATAATTTGAGGTAATTCACCTGATGGAAATGATGGGACAGGTAGCATCTGAATGATAGAAGATGGTATGTGCTTTCCAATGTCATATATAATGAACCTCCATGCCTCTGGTGAAAGACCCAGTGTGCAGAAGGTTCTTGGATATGTATGCACATAGAAATAGTCACTAATCTCACTGGGCAGCCTATACCTCCTGTGCGGAGGGTGTTTTTCTAGAAAACAGTTTTGACTGAACTAGCCTTGAGAGGTTTCAGTATAATGTGTAGTTTTCAATAAGGCTGTGTTGGTAAGTGGCAACTCAGTTTTAAGAACCTGACAGAATTTTGCAGGCATATTTCAGTGTTTTTAAATGCTCAGTAATGATACGTAGTGATGACGTTTTATCTGTACTGATGCCTTTGTCTGTCTGTCTGTCTCATTTAAAAAGAATACTTAGCACAAACTGCTCTCTTCTTTGTTTCTAGGAAAATTAAAAAAGCTATCCATCTTGAAAGTTGATCAGAACCGGCTTGTTCAGTTAACAGAAGCAGTAGGAGACTGTGAAAGCCTTACAGAATTAGTTCTCACAGAAAACCAGCTGTTGGTAAGTACAATTTTAGCTCTTCAAATGGATGGCAGTAATTATGTCTTTTTTCCCTTGTCCTGACTCATTTTGACTGCACCATCTTTATTTTACTACCATATGACAATTACACTGAAATACTGTAATACAAGACAGCTGAATTATTACCCTTCAGTTTACATTCCTGTACATGATATTGCATACTGTGGGGGCTGTATCCCAGGGAGAATATTGGTCACTATATTTGTGCATGTATGTGTGTGTGTGAGAGAGAGTGTATATGTATGAGCTCCAACTTGCAGGTAGGTCATTATAGAAAACCTCTGTCAGTGTACATTGTGAAAAATTGCTAATAGCAGTGTTCTACTGTTTCCCAAAGGGCTAGCTAGCTAGCTGTAAATTCTGGAACCAATCCCCCATGATACCAATGGCTGACTGTAATTTTATTATTTCCATTTTATTATCTTAGGATTCATGTGTAAGACATTCTATTCAGAGACCATGCTGTTCTCCACCTATGCGAGTTGCCATGAAGTCGTATATGCAGTTGTGTGCACTGTAAGTGATTGTGAAGGGCAAAAGTCCAAACACCTTTTAAGGCTTAATGCCACGGATCTGCAGAATTATCAGAACAAATGACCTGGGATCTGTACAAACACCAGCAACCATTAATAACAGAGAAATACCAGCCTTCCACAGTTTTGGGGACCCTTCCTCACTACACAATTATAGCTCTATGATTCCACTTTAAGTACCATGGCTGCATCCTATGGAATCCTGAGGTTTGTACTTTGGTCAAAAAACCAGAAGAGAGCTCTGGCTGAGAATTGCAAATGCCTTTCCTAAACTAAAAATCTCAGGCTGTCAGAGAATGTTGCCATGATAGTTGAAATGGAATCAGAGCATACTGTAAAAGGGCTCCAATAGTCACATTTCTCCCATCTCCTTTTGTTTTGCAAGCATCTGAACTGATCAATACTGCCTGCTGGTCTTCTCTTCCCTTATTCCTGAAGAAGGAAAAGGGAAGAAATTCACAAAGCAGAAGGAAGATTTAAAAAACAACAACACCATAGACACCGAACACCAAAAAAACACCACAGTTGTTAAGGAATGAAGCAAGTGGTAAGTGGATGCTATATAAATCTCTGCTCAAATACATTTTGGTAGAATATAAGCCATGTGAATAGTTTCAGGATAAAATCACACATAACATAGAAGAAGGGGGGAGAAATATGGAGCCCTCTGGATGGAAATATATTATAATTCCCATCATCCCTAAATTCCCATTGTCCCTGAACCAGTGATTATACTTATCTGAGATGATAAGAGCTATGATACAATGCCACTGATAGTGAGGCTCAAGTTCTTCAAGCCAAATTAAAGAAAGGCAGGGTATAAATAAAATCATTAGATAGAGTGTGAACTTTGCTTTCATGTGAGTATCCATCTGTACCATACCACTGTATCAAAATGCAGATCAAAATGTCTCACTCTTGCTCTTTCCTACTTTCTTATGTCAGGTCCCTACTGCATCTTTTCCTCTCCCATTTGGAAAACAGTCCTCAGTAATTAGGTGCCATGGAAGTGAGCCACTTCCTCCAAACTCAGGCAACTACCTGGAGTTGGCAGAAATACTGCAAGAGATGGGCAAGGGTAGCATTTGGAAAGAGATCTTAATAAACAGAAATGAGAGGACAGTGAGCTTCCTTTGTGCATATTTCTTTGTCTTCAAGAACGAGATTCTTCAGGATTATACAATGAAGATAATGTACACTTAGGGCCAACAGGTTTCAAAATACAGAACAAATGGCAGTTCAACCAGCACTACTGAAACCATTTTTTTAACCCATTGTAACTGTGCAATATCCAAAATCCCCCCCAGCCCACATTTTCCATGTTGTAGCCCCTCAAAACAGCTGTTATTGTATTGATGCAGAGACACAACCGCTACTGTCTTTTTGCTGAACCCGCTGCAGTCAGCATCCTTGGGGATCTTCCAAGAATGCCTGTCTTGGAAAGGGAGCTGCCAAACTGAAAAGTGTGAGTGGGTGTTGCACTGGGAGACATATGTGCTGGAGACGCATCTCCCAATGCAGAATTAGAGCCATGGCTATTTTTTCCCACTCTTTACTTATCCCTATACAGTAGGCCTTTGGCATCCACTGGGGTTTAGTTGCAGGATGCCCCATGGTTACCAAAATCTCAAGCTCAAGTTCCATTAAACACAGTGGCATAGTACAATAGCATCCTTTATATAAAATACCTTTTTGGAATATCTTCCCAGGAATCTAGTTCTGTAATCAATGAAGATGTGATGTTGGTACTGGGAACTGGATCTTATCCTGTGGTGTGCCTGGTTTTTCAAAGCATAGTGCACCTTGCATATCTTCTACATCTCTTACACCACTGGAGTTGCAGCTCTAGAAGGCAGGTGTGTTTTTGGGTTCTGAAATGCTGGTGTTTGTCTGCAACACAGGGGTCTGCTGGGCCCAGTGCTATTCAACATCTTTATCAATGACTTGGATAACAGAATTAGGGGCATAATTATCAAATTTGCAGATGACACCAAATTAGGAGGAATAGCTAATACCCCAGAGGACAGGATCGAGATTCAAAATGACCTGAATAGACTAGAAAGCTGGGCCAAAGGTAACAAAATGAAATTCAACACGGAGAAATGTAAGGTATTGCACTTAGGGTGGAAAAATAAAATGCAGAAATATAGGATTGGGGACACCTGGCTGAATGAAACTACATGTGAAAGGAATCTAGGAGTCCAAGTAGACCACAAGTTGAACATGAGTCAACAGTGTGATGCGGCAGCCAAAAAGGCCAATGCAATTTTAGGCTGCATCAATAGAAGTATAGTATCTAGATCAAGAGAAGTAATAGTTTATTCCATTTAATCAGGTCCTTTTTAATGTTACTCCACAATTTCTTATAATTGTTTTCGAATAATTCCATTGTTTTGTTGGATATTTGAAGCCCTAAATAATTGGGTTTTTTGACAATTCGAATACCGGATTCTTTTTCTAGTTTTATTTGATCATCTTTGTTCAAATTTTTGATCAGAATACTAGATTTACCTTTATTTACTTTACATCCGGACACTTCACCAAAGTTGTCCAATGCTTCTACAATATTTTGGATGTTGTCTCCTGGATTTCCACAGAAAAGAATGATATCATCCGCGAAAGCCCTGATTTTATAATTATTTCTTTTCAGCTTTATTCCCTCAATTTCTTTAGTTTCACTGATTTTCCTAATCAAGATTTCAATTACCATCAAGAATAAGAGTGGAGAAAGAGGACATCCTTGTCTAGTGCCTTTTTGTGTCACAATTGGTTCTGTCTTTTCTCCATTAATTCTAATTTGAGCTTTCTGATCTTTATAAATGGTCTTTATCCAACTAGTAAAGTTATCTCCCACATTAAATACCTTCAACATTTTTAGTAAAGTATCCCAATTAACCAAATCAAAGGCCTTTTCCAGATCAAGAAAAAATAAACCCAATTTTTTTATCATAATGGTTATCACGATATTCCAGAACATCTATTAGAAGTCTTTTGTTGTCTCTAATAAATCTTTGAGGTAAAAAAACCCTTTGCTCATTTCCAATTATATCTTTCAGACAATTTTTTAACCTTTTGGCTAATATATATGCAAAAATTTTGTAATCACAATTCAATAGGGAACCGGTCTATAGTTCAATGGGTCTTCCAAATCTTTATTTTCTTTGGGGATTAAAGTTATCTCCGCCTCTTTCCATGATGGGGGTAAACTACCTGAAATTGCTTCATTCATAATTATTTGAAGAATTTCAACCACATCCTCCCTAAATGTTTTATAAAATAAATTTGTCAACCCATCGTTACCTGGAGCTTTCCCTAATTTAGAGGACTGGATAGCTTCTTCAATTTCAGATTTAGAAATGGGTTGATTGAGATCTTATCTTATCTGAGAAAGGTTGAATTTTACAGTTTTGAATATACTTCTCTAATTTTTAAGGACACCAGCACTCTCTGGCAGAGAAGGCTAAAGGCCTTGCCAAATTACAAATCCTAAGATTGCACACAATGCAGCTACAGCACTTAAAGTGCGGTCAAACTGGATTATTTCTGCAGTGTAGCTATGCTCCTAGATTCAACATGCATCATGTATTCTCCCCAGCAGCTGTCACACCCTATGAGGTACTGCAACAACCCTAAGAAATTTTGGGCCCTGACATCTAATAAAAACTACACCAGATAATACATCAAATAATTGTTTTTTATTTGAAACAGTGGTAAGGAATTGATGCGTCCATCAGGGCCTTGGTATGTAAAGCTTCTATGTAAAACCTGAGAGTAACATGCATTTCAAATAATGATTTTAAAATCATTTCTTCATCGTTGTCTTGTTTTAGTGGAAATGATAGTTTTGTATGAATTCACAATTAGTGAAAGTGGGTTTTTCTATCTGTTGTACCTGTGAAATAAAAATAAAATAATGTTTGAAAAATAGGAAAGATGCTAGAATGATTAATAATAATAATAAATTTATTTATATCCCGCCTCTCTACAAAAGCAATTGGAGCAGCTTACAAAGTTAAAATATACAATCCAAACCCTCAACCCCCCCCCTCCCTTAAAATACAATTAAACAGTGTGGAATTAAAAACATAAAACATACTTTAAAAAAAATAAAATAACTGTCGTTAGCTGTCAAATTTTGCTTCCGATGGCCGGAGAACTATTCAGGAAAGGCCTGCCGGAAGAGATCCATCTTTATAGCTTTTTAAAAGCTGTTTAAAATGGTAATATAACTTATCTCGTCTGGCAGGCCATTCCACAAGCTGAGAAGGTCCTCTGGGAGGTCGCAGACAGCCTTATTTTACAAGGCTGTAACAGACTTTTCCCTGAAGATCTAAGTGTGTACGGAGGATTATATGGAAGGAGGCATCCCGAAGATAGGTTGGACCCAAGCCATTTAGGGTTTTAAAGGTAATAACCAACACCTTGTACTGGGCCTGGAAACTGATGGGCAGCCAGTGGAGTGATCTTAAGATCGGTGTTATATGGTCACTTCTTGATGCACCAGAGACCAATCCGGCTGCCATGTTCTGAACTAATTGAAGTTTCTGGACCAAGGACAAGGGTAGCCCCATGTAGAGCGCATTGCAGAAATCAAGGTTACCAGTGTATGTACTACAGTCTCAAGGTCCCTGACTTCCAGGAAAGGGCGCAGGTAGGAAATCAGCCAGAGCTGATAACAGGCACTCCTGACCGTCACATTCACCTGATTTGTCATGTGAAGGGACGAATAAAGGAGAACTCCCAGACTGCAAACACAGTCCTCTGAGGAGAGTGTGACCCCTTCTAAGGCTGGAGGTTGTTTCCCAATACCTGGGTTCGGAACCAATATTGTAAGTACACTCTTACCTCGGGTTACGAACGCGCCGGGATACGAAATTTCCGGGTTACGAAGAAAAAAAAAAATAAAAAATATTTCCGGGTTACGAAGGTTTTTCCGGGTTACGAATAACCTTTTGGTGCTTTTTGGCGCTATTTCGCACCAAATCGCGGCTTCTCTGCATTAGCGCCTATGGCTTTCTCGGGTTACGAAGACTTCCGGGTTACGAAAATGGCGCCGGAACGGATTATTTTCGTAACCCGGGGGCCGAGTGTACCTCCATTTTGTCTGGATTCAGCTTCAATTTGTTTTCCCTCATCCAATCCATTACTGCTTTGGGTCACATTGGAGGTATGCTGTTTAAATGATGCATGTGTCCTAAGAGGCCGGAAGGCGTACCAAAGCCACACTCCCTCCTCGATGTAACACCCCATCAAATATTTAAGCAGGGCTATCATATAACCCCTTAACCTTCTCTTCTCCAGGCTAAACCTTCTCCTTGATCTCGACACTATACTTCTAGTGTGATGCAGCCTAGAATCGCATTGGTCTTTTTAGCTGTTGCATCACTGTTGACTCATGTTCAACTTGTGGTCATAATAAAATCCTCATTGTAATTTTGTCTCAATCTATGGGAGAGGTGGAAGTATAACTATATTATTATTGTTGTTGTTATCATTATTATTCTAAACATTTTTATATGCAGTGTACCTGACAAGAAGATGAGCCTGCCATAAATATTTTCGGTTGCTGATCTCTGACAAAATTAGTTCCTGGCCTCTGTCGATTCATGGGCTGTTGGAAAAGGTGTTCAACACTGCGATTGCAGATCTTGTCTTCATTCTTCACAAAATCATGTGTGAGACCTGTATCCCTTTTATTCCGGGGAAACAGGCTGATATCACACGGGTCATAGGTCAATCCTTTTTCATCAAATTGCATGGCTCCAACATCTGAAGAATATTTGGAGAATCTGGTAGTTTTTGGAAGACGTATATGTTCCTTCTCTGCTTTTGATGGTTTTTTAGACGGTACTAGAGGAATTTCTGGCAGGGAGCATTCTGTTTGATAGTGTTCATCTAAATCATGAAGCTCTTTTCCTGACTTGCCCTTTTCAAGAACACCTACTACCTTTGAATTGACTTGGTCCTCAGTATTTACGAAAGAAGAGTCCAGATCACGTACTGTACATGTCGAGCTGCAAAGGAAGAATTAGAAAGATGGTGCCTGAAAAAGACCTTTCCTGCTGTGTGTGTGCCTTCAGGGTTTTTTAAGCATAGGAATGTTGTTTAAACCTCTGCCAAACTTCCTTTTGACATGGTAATTGAGTTTGAAATGCAAAGTAATTAGTGGAATTATTCGCCTTGTCTTTTATTGTCATTCAGAGAAATCTGTGAAAAATATTTCACTGGCTGCTGAAAGGGAGAGAAGAAATCACCCTTTGGAAGAGAGATTTGTGGAACGAATATTTTTTTAAAAAGTTCTCCTCAAGGTCTCAATGAACGAGGAGAAAAACATGGGTTTCTCTAATCACTAGTTGAAAGGAAAGAAGAAAGGGAGTTAGGGAGGCTTACCTGACAGAAGACTTTTTTTTCTCCTTGCTTTTACCAGTTGGTCTAGGCTCCTTGGCTGGCACAGCGTCTTCCTTCAAATCTTTATGTTCCTTGGAACACTTACACTGGAGAAATAGCTTTTGTCCCTTCTTCTAGACCAGGGAAAGAGAATTCGGGAGAAGGCAGTTACACAAGCCCCCTCCCCAATCCCTCCCTCTCTAGTCAGCCAACCTGGATGCTCCAAGGTCCCTTTTCCCCCCAAAAGGCCTGTATGTCTGGCCTCTTTCAAGCAAACCTACTGCCTTTGGGAGGACTTGATCCTCAGTATTTACGAAAGAAGAGTCCAGATCACGTACTGTCCCTGTAGAGCTGCAAAAGAAGAATTAGAAAGATGGTGGAAAGGAAAGAAAGAAGGAAAAAGGGAGGGAGGGAGAGAGGGAGGGAGGAAGGTCTTACATTTCAGGAGACAGTGGAGATGCTCTGGAGCGTCTGTGGTCCCTCTTATTAACCATCTGCCAAGGAGAGAGAAAAATGAGAATGAAGGAACTTGGAATGGCCACGCGCACACACACACACAAACACCCAAAGACACCCGCTTGCCTTGTCCTCTCTTCCTCCTCCTCCTGGGACCCACTCTTTGGGAAGATGTTTAGGAGATGTAGGCATAATGACAGCAATATGTCAGGCTGAGAAACATCTTTCCCAAGTCGCCTGACCTCTGACTGAAGCCCAGAAACCCAGGACAAAGGCTAATTAATTCTTGGCTATGAAATCATCAGGGAGGGAGGGGGGATCTCCAGGGAGATGGAACCAAGAGCAGTGAATATTCCTACCAGGCCCTGCTCCTCTGTTTTGGCCCTGTCTTGAAGAGCAGGTGTTATGCTCAAGATTGTAAGGGCTACCTGTTTATCCTGAGAGCATGTAATGAAAACCTCCCTCTCCAGGGACTTATTCACAGTAGGGCAGACACAGACATTGAGACACCAAATTTGGCTTTAAACACTATGCATGTAACATTTATTGGGCCACGCCCCAAACCAGGAAAGTGTGTATAGTTACAGCGCTTTAGAAATAAAGTTTAATAATAATAATAATAATAATAAGTGTTAAAGCGTGAGAAGAGCTGGCAAGTACAGTCCTGTCTTGCACGTTGTTTGAAACTTTCCTGAATTTATATTAAAAAATGTTAATAAAGCCTTATTAATGGAACACATTGGATGACGTGAGACTTGTGACCTAAATTTGTAATGGTCAGTATGGAGGGTATATATATGTGTCTGTGTGTATAATTATGCTCCAGATTTTTGAGGAAAGGCAGATAAACAAAACTTTATCTGTATTTTTCCAACATGAATGGTTATCTGTTTGCCCATGATTGAACAGAATACGAATTCATAGATAAATAGCTTAAGTGGACCAGTGAATGTATTTACTGATACTATTTTATGCTTATGTTTTTATTTCTGATTTTTTTTTCTTCTTTGGTTCACTTCAGCAATTATATCACAGCCTCATCACAAACTAAAAACCAAAGCTAATATCTTATTTTTCTTTTAATCCAGATGTGTTTCTTAAGTTTGTAAAGAAATCACTAGAACATGAAGATGCTATAAAAAGAGGATAATAAATTGTTTATGAGGGAATGAGTTTAACAAATGTATGAAATATTGATTGTGTTATATTGCCATCAGATTTTAGTTTAATTGCAAAATGTTTCATTATATACACAAACTGCTTTTTAGAGTGTTTTTTTTTTAAATTAAGCATCCTGTGTTGGTGCATATGTGATTATATGAAGTGTGTACAAATTGAGACTAACTCAGTTGTAACCTACCTATGCTAGATTTCCAGAAATGTTTTGGAATAGCTAAGCTATTGTGTGTGCCATAAACAGCGGTAAACATTCCAAAGTTTCCTGTTATCTCAGGACTACTACACACAGGATGTTTAGCCTACATCGAGGTTATCACTGTTGTCAACGGGAAAAGCATATGCATTGTCACTTGTGAATATTTCTGTGACTATACCAATTGGGAAATAAGTGTTGGAGAGGGGAAATGTCAATTTTGAGATTACCTTGAGTCATATGGAACTGAATGAATGCAAACTGCTGTTAATAATGTATGGTTAACGAGTAACATCCGTGTGTTCTTGCCAAAACATAAAAGTATGTGCCTTTGTCTACTGATATTTGAATTTAACATAATATTTCACAATCAAATCATTTGCTAAGTAATGATTAGATTTGGGGTTTTTTTTTGGGGGGGGGGGTATTTCCAAAGCTTTCACATTTAATGTGCACCTCTGTTGAACTGAAAAATGGAACTTGCACTGGTATGCAATTTGCACTGTAGCGTAATTGTGAGAGATGCACATTCTAATGGTATTTCACCTGCTCAAAGATTATTCTTGTCACTGTTTGGTGATATATTAGAAAACTACTTCTTAATGCTATTGGGATTACTTATTCTGTACCATGTAAGGGAATGGATTCTATTTCATAGGCCTGTTACAGACTGCCAAAATAAAGCTGCTTCGGGTCTCCTTGGAGATATGCTATTTAAATGATGCATGGGTCCTAAGAGTCCAGAGGTTGCACCAAAGCCACACTCAATTCCTAAGCACTGGAGTGCAGCTTTTGGTGCAGCTTCCGGATTCTTAGGATGCATGCATCATTTAAACTGCATACCTCCAAAGAGACCCAAAGCAGCTTTATTTTGGCAGTCTGTAACAGGCCATAGTCAATATTTTATAAAATTGAAAAATCATGAGTCCACACTATCAAAATGAGTAAAACTTAGAGGCATTTTTTAGCTTTCTGATTTTTCTTATCCATTTTCTGTTGGCTTTAACTGGACTGGAATTGTTTTAAGACCCAACATGAATTCAAATGGTTGTGTCTTAGATTTTTACAATATTAAATGTGTTTTCCTCTAACTATAATGAGTAAGCAAGACATTGTTCTTATTTGTTTCTCCAAAACTGAATAGTTCAATGGTTAATTCCAGAAACTCATCCATTTCACTGGACTTTCAGTTCTACATCCTGGTTAATAGAACTGACTCTGGTTAATGAAACAAACTATTTTCTCAGAAAGCAAAGTATTGTGTGTTAAGCTATTAGATGCTGAAAGGGGACTGCTGTATAAGCCCAAGGATGAGCTGTCATTCACTGTGATCACGAAAAAGGAATTCAAAGAAATAGCAGGCATGTGTAGGGGTAAAGTCAGAAAAGCTAAAGCGCAGAATGAACTCAGGCTTGCTAAAGAGGTTAAGAACAATAAAAAGGGCTTTTTTGGATATGTCCGCAGCAAGAGGAAGAAGAAGGAAACGGTAGGGCCACTGCGTGGAGAAGATGGCAAAATGCTAACAGGAGATAGAGAAAAGGCAGAATTACTCAACACCTTCTTTGCCTCAGTCTTCTCAGAAAAGGCAAAGGGTGCTCAACCTGAGGATAATGGAGCAGAGGACAGAATAGGGGAATTTCAGCACAGAATAAGTAAAGAGATAGTAGAGGAACACCTTGTTAATCTAAATGAATTTAAGTCTCCAGGACCAGATGAACTCCATCCAAGGGTATTAAAAGAACTGGCAAATGTAATATCGGAGCCATTGGCAATCATATTTGAAAACTCCTGGAGAACAGGAGAGATCCCAGCAGACTGGCGAAGGGCAAACGTCGTCCCCATCTTCAAAAAGGGGAAAAAAGAGGATCCCAACAATTATCGTCCAGTTAGTCTGACATCAGTTCTAGGAAAGATTCTGGAGCAGATCATTAAACAGAGAGTCTGTGAACATCTAGAAGGCAATGCCATAATCACAAAAAGTCAACATGGCCCCATGATAGGTTGACCTTAGATTCACCATAAATCAGAAACAACTTGATCTCACAGAGGTATCTTTTGGCAATCTTAAAGAATCTTGATTGAACCTCATGTCAAAAGTTTGGCCGTTTTCACACAAGCTTTATCATGGAAGGAAGATGGTTTAAAACAGGGAAGCCAGGGACCTTTTCACACAACACTGCTGCTGTTCTGCTTGCCATAATCCTTTGTCAGCCCAGGTCATGGTATTTGTCCAAGGTTTGCTTTTTTATTATTTACTGGTGAAACAAGAATAATCCTGGAGCAGGATGGTGTGTTCTGGGTGTGAATAGTAGCTGTGATTAACTCCAGGATTGCCTTGGGCCCCATAGTCTCCCTTTATTTTTGATAGAGGAAGTGGAAGCACTCGGTATATCAAGGATGGAGCCTTTCCTGGGGGTTGCCACAATTGCCCAGCATATTCAGCTTAGAAAACACAGCTGTTGCACTCTGCCCCTATAGTGGGACAGAGGTGCCCATCAGAAATCTCAATTCTTCCTTCCATTGTTTTATAAAATCCATTTCACTGCCACCATATCAAGCAAAGCAGCAAGAGAGCCCATTGTGTTGAAGGAAAGTCACACTACCACAATTACAGCATTGTGACAGGGCATGTGTGTGGGAAGGGGAAGTGACATCAGTCTCCTGGGAACCAGCCAAATAAGGATGAAAGGTGGGGAGAGGTACTAGGCACCCATCCAGAATTTCCCCCCGTTCAGCAAAACTGAAGCAGGAAAATAGCCACAAGCCTGGGACTAAAGTGTGAAAGGCAGCATTACTATTATTTATTCCAGTAAGATTTGGAAACTCGATTGCTCTTATTAAAAAAAATTGCTCTTTATAGCACTGAGCTGTGATTTTTCTTTGTTTTAAAGCAATATTTTAAATGGTATTATTATTATTATTATTATTATTATTATTATTATTTGGTTTAATACTGTTTTAATCTCAACTAGTGGTATGTTTTAATCATATGCCTTTTTATTGTAATTCTTTTTATTTTGTTTGCCACTTTGAGTCCCAATTGGGGGTATAAATAAAGGTATGGCTGGCTGGATGACAATCCCAGTAGCATCAAGATGGTACAAACTCCACTTTATTTAATGGAACAAATGGGCTAGTAGTGTAAAAGGATGCGTCTCTCATCATAACGGCCAAAGGAAATATTACTCCAACAGAACTTCAAGTGCTGGTGGCAAAATTGCTTAGTTTAAATCCCTGAGGGGTGATCTGTATTCTCATAATCTAGTTTATTGCAAAATTATGCTCTTTTGTAGTAGAAAACAAAGGGCTGGTATTAATGTGTTTCCTACTGAAAGGAAAGAGAAGAGCTATGGATTTGCATTCAATTCAGTTTAAGATTTCCCAAATTTCTTTTCAAGTCTGAAGACTCAAATGTTTATGCTTTATATAAAGAAGAATGGTAATACTTCATATTGAACCCAGTAGTTCTTGTCCTGTGTTACCATGATCTATTTACTGAGAAAATCTTAGCAAGTAAGCTTCAGTCTTCAACCCTTGAACCCTCCTGAACCAGCCAATTCCCTTGGGGATCCTCATGACTGTTTTTTTAAAAGATAGGCACTGTTTTCTCATGGGACTTTCGCTGCAGTTCATAGGCTCAGAATTGAAATCAGGAGATTTATGAGGTTATGCTGGAACTATCCTGTCTTTCTTGCTAATACCTTAAGTATGTGTAGAACAAAGCATGTCTGATGGTAGACTCAAGATAGAAGATTGTCTTTGGTTCACAGAGTTGGCTGTCACAACCAAGCAAGTTCTACAGAACTCAGTGGGAATGATTTTTGTGTGAGTTGACACTTGGAAAAGAAAAACAAATTTTAAGGAGATGGGAAAAGTTGTTTAATGTATCAAATGCTCCTTTGTTTCCAGAAACGGGGAAAATAGTTTCCCTATCCCAAATACTGTTAATTCCCATGGTTATTTCTCGGACATTCCCACTTTGCAGTTTAGTTTAAATTTGGAACAATGTTTGAATTCTGAGAGGGAGTTGGTGTTTTTCATGTCATGTACTTTGGCTGGGATTTTGCCGAAACGAAACATCGTGGCTTCAGCTAGAGCAATACAACGGAAGCGGTCTAAGGAGAAAGACTTCTTTTGGACAGGGTCCAGCTTTCCAATACAATTATATACTGAAGATTATAGAAATGAAGTAAAAGAATGCTCATCTGCTAATTTACGGAAGGCTCGTAATTTGAACTTGCATAGTCATCCTTCCTAAACATCTTAAAATTAAAACTGTTATTTGTCCTAAAATAGATGTCCCATTAAAGTATTCCATGAAGCAGGCACTTATCTCTAAAAGCCTGCCTATAATCACCAGTTTATTTGATTCCCTGCTTGGAAATGCTGTCACAAGGGACCTTATAAAGTACTGAAGCAGTGATGGTCAGATCCCATTATCCTAGAATCCTTTGGGTATGAGCAGGAAGAATGTCTAGTATAACACCCTATTTGTCAGATTTGAGGCATCTTCTGCCATAGAGGGAGAAGCAACAATGGGACCACAGAGAGACAATAAGGGTTTTATCCCTTGCTGACCCAAGTTCTTTTCTACTGAAAGTGATATTAACATCAGGAGAGAGGTTTCCCTTCAAGACAAGGTAGGATCACCTCAGCAAAATGTTGCTGTTGTGTGCCTTCAAGTTGTTTCCAACTTATGGGGACCCTAAGGTGACCCTATCATGGGGTTTTCTTGGCAAAATTTGTTCAGAGAGGGTTTGCCTTTTCCTTCCTCTGAAACTGAGTGTGACTTGTCCAAGGTCACCTGGTGAGTTTCCATGGCTGAATGAAATGGGGTCTCCAGAGTCATAGTCCAAAGCTCAAGTCACTACACCACTCTAGCTCTGCAAACCATGCTTGCTATTTGAACAAAACACTGGAAGCAGCCCCAGTGGAACAGTGGCTAAATGGCTGCACTGCAGCCACTCACTCCAAAGCATAAGGTTATGAGTTCAATACTAGCCAGGGCTCAAGCTCAACTCAGGCTTGTATCCTTCTGAGGTCACTAAAATGATTACCCAGCTTGTTGGGAGCAGTTTGCTTACAGTTGTAAACTGCTTAGAGATTGCTTAGTTCAGTATGATGCGGTATATAAATGAAGCTGCTGATGCTATTGGAAGAGCCTCATTGTAGATCTCAAGAAAAAACTACAAATAGACCCCCCCAAAAGAACAAAATGAGTGAAGCAGAGGTGACACCCATCAGCAAAACCTAAGAAGCTCTATCCCTGATCTCATGCTTCTATAGACCAACCTGGAAGAGACCTTCAACAGGCTTTAGTGATCCTCATGTAGCCAAATTGAATTCCATTTACATGGCATTTGTAAGCAGTTTGAGTTTATGACCCAATCATACAAGAGAAAATGTCTCTGTATTGTCTAGTTCCTTCTCCCTTATGGGAGAAGATCTGTTTAGAAAAGTACTCAGCATTATGAGCCCTTTGTTGGGTGATTTGCCCAGACAAACCTTAGCACAGACAGACTAAGGCAGTCCGCTGTGAGATCAGATTATGATTCAAGTTGTCCATACACATCCTGACCCCTGGAGACTTTCATAAAACAGGATCCCTATCTCAGTAGGGCAGGCTATCTGTAAAACACATTTTTAAATAAATAACTAGCTCCTGCTGATTATTTCATGATTAAAACAACAACAACAACAATGTGATTTATTGACATAGAGATATCTTCAACCACAGGCTGGGCTGGGAGCTGTTATCAGCACTCTGGGGCTTATTTCTCTCTCTGTGTGTGTGTGTGTGTGTGTGGTATTTGGTTTTCAAGCTCTCATTAGTAAAATGTTTAGGGCAGGCATGTGTGAGAAAGGGAAAGAAAAATTCTACTGACTACGGAGAGGTCAGATTTGGTGCTGTTGGCATTGGTTTCCTATCTACAGTTACTGACCTCTTCAGTTGTTCTTAAGTGTCAGGCTACAGCACAGGTCTTCCTTCATCCGATATGGGAAAGAGGGGTCTATAAAGATTACCTTTCTGTCCTTGAGCATTTGACTAATTAAATTCAACTGTTTTAACATTAAATCTTGGCTCCAGACATGTTATGGTTCTTGGCTCAAAAATACAACTTTCTGAAATGTCCTGAGGAACCATGGATTAGCCTTTGGGTGCAGAATAATAATGTGTTTTAAAACTGTATATTGTTTGAATGATTTTAACACTAGCGTCTACCTCAGAGGTAGACATTTTGGCAGGAAGAATCCCAAATAATCTTCTGTTGTCCCACTTTTTCAGCTGCTTTGAACATGTTCCAGTTTCTCTCTCCTCCCCCCCCCTTTCCCCCTTTGTCCTCAGCTCGTTTCAGTTTCAGCAAACTGAATTCAACGCATAAAAACAGTTTGTACTCAGCCAGGGGGAGAATAGAGGAGGGGAAGAGTCTTGCCTTTCCCTGTAGGCTCAGGCAAAAGCAAACTATGGTAGCCTCTCCTAGTTTTTGTGTCCTCCCGCATCAATAAACTTCTGTCACTTTGATCAAACTCTGATGTTGCTTGATCACAGGTGTTTGGGTTTTCATCTGTGATATGTTGGAGGTTATGAGCAGATTGTAGAGGGGATTGTTATGAGCAGACTAGCAATTCACCACTTTGGAAGGCCACAAGTTGCCCACCATAATGATGCTAAGCAGCCCAGTGTGCTCTTGAGAAAGCTGAAAAGCCTGTAGATTCAAGTGTGAGGTCTCCTGCAACAGCTAAGAATCATGAGACTCCTCTGGTGTTACACATGTGCTACCAGACACCCAGGATGTTATTCCCTTACAAATGACACAGTATGAGCTTCATGAGTGAGCAGACGGAGTGCGACAGGGTAGCAGTGTGCTTATGTTACCATGAAGCATCTTATTTATAGCCAAAGGATTCCCCACTCCCTGCCTCCACTGGGTATTTTCAAAGATATATTTGTGGAAACACAAGATAAAATGTCCTTCATAGCTGCCAAGAGATGTTCCCCCTCTATTATCCTTGCACTGGCAGGAAATGACTTGTTTTAAAACAAACAAATAAATAGTAATCTGGCCTTTCATGCTTAG
This sequence comes from Sceloporus occidentalis, assembly GCA_023333645.1. NCBI lineage: Eukaryota > Metazoa > Chordata > Lepidosauria > Squamata > Phrynosomatidae > Sceloporus > Sceloporus occidentalis. The sequence goes on from JALMGF010000006.1 coordinate 141,844,220, forward strand.
CCATTTTGTTGTTGAAGGGAGATGTAAGTCGTCTTTCTGATTTTAAGCTTTAATTATATTGATTTTGATTTTACTATGTTTTTAGCTGTCTCTGATCCCTGGGTTGTTGATTTTCTGGCAGAAAGCGGGGAAATGCTTCAAAAATAAAAACTACTGCTAATACACTGGGTGTGGGGTGCAGGGGGCGAGTCAGTGGCTGTACCCCTTTGCACTGGTATCCCTTACAGCAGCGCCATGCTACACAGAAAAACAGGAAACATCACTGGAGGATGGGAGTCATAATATTTGCTAATGCAAATATTCAATAGAGTGAAAACCCAATTGAAGTCGTAATGGTGATGTTATTCAGGAAACTGTCATTCAGGATGGGAAATGTCCTATTGAGTGTTTGAAATACTAAGCTGGAAAGAAAGATACTTGCAGGCAAAGCTGTCCTCATGCGACTTCTTGGCTCAGGCAGCTGATCAAATAAGGTGCTGTTGAAGTGCTGATAACCTTGACCCTGGCAAGGGACACAAAACAACAATGAAGGAAAATGTCACACCTGAGCAATTCAAAGCATTCACAAGTGTCAAAGATGTGTGTTGCCAGAAGTGGATAAACTAACACCAAAAAAAATCAACAGTTATTTTGCTGAAAGGCCTGAGAGAAAGGACTGTCTGTGTAAGGTTTTGGAGTTTTAGGATAGCAATGTGCACTGAGCTTGCCACATTACACTGTTTATAGCAGCATTCACTGTAGGGGTAAAGCCACAACTACAGGCATATGTAAGACACAGTCATACCACTATACCAACTTGTGCTGTGTAAACAGGAGCTGATGAAGAAGAGAAGCTGATTTTGAAACTTGCTCAATAAAAGTATATACACTTGGCCTTCTTCTGTATCCATGGTTTCTGCATCCATGATTCAACCATCTTAAGACTTAAAAATATCCCAAAAGATTTCCAAAAAGCAAACTTTAGTTATTCACCATTTTATATGAGGAACACCATTTTAGTACACCATTGTATATAAAGGTACTTGAGCATCCATGTATTTGGGTATCCATGGAGGGTAGAGTCATGGAACTTAACCCTAGTAGATACCAATGCCCTACTGCATGGCATTATCAACTTTATATTCTTATTTAACAATATTGTTTTATGATCTATCTACAAATAAAATTAAAAGCAGATTTTAGGAGAATGAAAACTTCTGCTTCAAGTAGAGCAGCCTAACTGATAACTAAAGACAGCTTTATAAAAGAATAGAAAAGACTTCCTATCTGGAGAAGGCAGCACTAGTATTTTAGGAGCAAGCATCTAAGCTGATGCATAAATATGGCAACTGGGAAATGATCCACAGGCACAAACTATGTTAATAATGAGTAAAAATTTATTTAATAAAACCAATATTTACAGGCATTTAAAAAGATTTTTAAATCAAAAATATCGATGCAGTCCTCTTTCTAAATGACTCTATGATGCTGCTCTGAATAGTTCATCAGAGCTTATGCTACTCCAACAAAAATGTCTCCAGACTCATGTAACAGATGAAGGTGGAAGCGTCACATTCTCTGTTCCTTTGGGCAATCCAGCCAGGGGCATAGCAAGCAATGCAGAGAGATATGGAAAATGGTTCACACCTGGAACTCTATTTCCTGCATTCACATTCGCTTGGTAACTTTGCCTGCCCTTTTTCTTTGGATGTCTAAACTATAGTTCTAAAACTTCAGCTGAAGTTTTAACTTATTGCAATGGTAGAGATTTAGGAAGTGAAGGTACATTTTAATGGGAGGGGCAGAACTCTTATTGGGGAGCAATACACCCATTTGGCCTCCTTCTCCTCCTCTGTAGCTCCACCACTGAATCCAGCTCAAGAAGTGGATTCCCTCTTGCACATGCAGAAAGGCTTTATTACTGCATGCCCATAACTCTGTACTCTACAAACCAAACCCTGTTGAGTCTTCCTGTGTACAATCGAGAATTCTCACTCTCGTTTTAATAGACAAAAGCATCTAATCAAAGGGAGAAATGGACCCATTTGGGACAAGATCCAGTCAGAGATGACCGTTCAGAGGAGAAAGTGGATTGATTCTATGTGAACTGATTTGCAGTAAGTCCAAGGTTGAGATCATGGGAAGACCTCCGTTATCTTCAACACCCACCCATATGGTATCAATCAGGGAACAAAGTACATAGCTTAGGTTATGGCTGATGTCAAGCTGTTTTACTGGAACTTGGGATGTGCGAGTGGAAGGGGGTTCACCAACTGAATCATCAGTGGAAGCCCACAGATGAACATGGCTGGGTCAGGGATGGGTGAGATGAAGTGTAATTGCCTTTCAAACTAAAACACCCCACCATCATGTGCCTTGTTTTGTTTGGATGTGGGGTGAAAATGATGTTAAACAATGAAAGAAGTCGGGTCGGTGGTGGAACAAAATCTAGTGAACAAAAGATGGGGCCTAAGACGCTCTGAAATTGTTCCTTCTGGGCTTTAGGGTTCCCCCAGACTGGACTGAGGACTGCAGATTTTGAAAGATGTAAGTAATTATTCCATCACAGTTAGGCTCCACTGACTGAAGGGGTGACATTTAGTTTCAAAACTGGAATAGGAAAGTTCAGTAGAGAGGGGCCCAGTGAACATCATGATGTAAGCTCACTTGTTTTGAAATGAATGATGAATTACTGTGAAATGGGATCTAAAAAGGAACAAATGACAGATCCCCTATGGTAGCCATCACACAGTGACTACCATCCCCAGCCAGCATGGCTAATCCAAGATAAGCCAAATACAGCACATGTAGAGGGTACCACATTGGGGAAGAACCAGTTTAAGGGATTTGATAGCTTAAGGAGCAGTTTTACGCTCTACTGCCTCATAATGCCAATTGTATTCAGAACATGACATATCTGCACACCACTAGCTTATCAGTTTGAAGTGTTTAAAAATGTCATTCAAATTTATGTCACTCCACTGCTTCTGTAAGAGGCCTAAATAAAAAAGCTCCAGATCCCATTTAATTTTGGAAGCTAAGCAGGGTAAATCCTGGTTAGTATGTACTTGGATGGGAGACTACCAATGAATACCAAGTGCTGTAGGCTGTATTTCAGAGGAAGGAACTGGAAAAACCCACCTCTGAGTATTGGTTGCCTAAGAAAACACTCTAAAATTCATGGCTGACCATAAGTACATAGGTGACTTGAAGGCACACATTTGCACACATGTCTTCTGCAAAATAGCAAAGTTGCCAGGCAGAATTTACCCACCTGTGGTACAACGTATGCCACAGCTTGAAAACATGGACTGGAATCCAGCTGGGAATTTATGTGTGTGAAAATACTATAGTTACAGTGCTACTGCCCCTGTCCCCACAGCCTTGACTTACTAGGAGGCAGCCATTGCGATCAATGGGATTTGTTCAGATGTCAATAGGGAGGCAGCTGAATGATGGTTCCACTCTCTCTTAGGACTCATGAGCTATCTCTGCTGTGACAGGCAGAAGCAAGACCTATTGCAATTCCCCCTTGTGCTGCAGATTGCTTGAATGGGAGATGAGTGGGACCATAAACCAGCTTCTTCCTGATCGACAGAAGAAGAGACACTCATCGATCACAGCAGCTGCTTCCTGGTAAGTGGGATTTGGGGGGACTTGCACGGTCTGTACATAGACCCTAAAGTCTACATAGGGATAGTGCGTAACATTCATAACTGTCATGCAGGATTCTGGCTGTTAATTTTTTGGACTAAAACTTTCAGAATTGTTAACTGACCAGAAAGTTTCCTTTCCCCTTCCTAAGCTAAAAGACCCTTCCCACAAACTATGAACATGGACTTCACTGAAATGTCAGGGAAAGATAGGCTACGGAGCCAAATGAACAAATATGAAATAAAATGACATGTCAAAGAGCCAAGATAAGGGAATAAAGATAAGCAGTATTTCTGTTTGTTGGAGGGTAAAATAAGTACACTTATTGAAGTAATCTATTTTTAGAGATGTCATCTTACTTGAGCTCTTCTTTCCAGCAAAATTTGGCTGTTAAACTAATAGAGGATTCAAGACTTTCCATAAACAAACTATGCTAGATTTAGCACCCAGCGCATGCTCTACAACAGGCTTGGATATTCACTGTTACACACTCTTCCTTCTTGTGACCGCTGGTCACTCTGTTCTGCAGCTGAGTACACATTGAGAGGGCTTGATGTGGCTCTACTAGCAGCATTTAAACATATCTGAACCACTATTATAAGAATGCAACCTAACGTTTCATCACACATTGCTGTGCAGGGAGAGTGAAACACCTTTCAGCTATAACCAAGCAAAGAAAAACTGTCACACTGGAACATAAATGTTGCGCATTCAAACCAGACAGTGTGCCCTGGATATGGGTGAGCTTCATTTCCATACCAACACTATTATTTTCCTGAGTGTTTTGAGACTCTGAGGTTGCTCCTTCCTTTTCATTCCACTGACCCTCAACACACATAAAAAATGTTGGGATCAAGACATAGTGGACTCAAAATATCTTCAACTGTCATCTCGGCCTCAGAGGGAGCCATCAGGCAGACCCAGCAACATCGGGGACTGTCTGAAGGAAGAGGCCCCTCCCTCTTCAACTGTCATCTCGGCCTCAGAGGGAGCCATCAGGCAGACCCAGCAACATCAGGGACTGTCTGAAGGAAGAGGCCCCTCCCTCTTCAACTGTCATCTCGGCCTCAGAGGGAGCCATCAGGCAGACCCAGCAACATCAGGGACTGCCTGAAGGAAGAGGCCCCTCCCTCCTCAACTGTCATCTCGGCCTCAGAGGGAGCCATCAGGCAGACCCAGCAACATCTTGGACTGCCTGAAGGAAGAGGCCCCTCCCTCCTCAACTGTCATCTCGGCCTCAGAGGGAGCCATCAGGCAGACCAGCAACATCAGGGACTGTCTGAAGGAAGAGGCCCCTCCCTCTTCAACTGTCATCTCGGCCTCAGAGGGAGCCATCAGGCAGACCAACAACATCTTGGACTGCCTGAAGGAAGAGGCCCCTCCCTCCTCAACTGTCATCTCGGCCTCAGAGGGAGCCATCAGGCAGACCAGCAACATCAGGGACTGTCTGAAGGAAGAGGCCCCTCCCTCTTCAACTGTCATCTCGGCCTCAGAGGGAGCCATCAGGCAGACCCAGCAACATCGGGGACTGTCTGAAGGAAGAGGCCCCTCCCTCTTCAACTGTCACCTCGGCCTCAGAGGGAGCCATCAGGCAGACCAGCAACATCAGGGACTGTCTGAAGGAAGAGGCCCCTCCCTCTTCAACTGTCATCTCGGCCTCAGAGGGAGCCATCAGGCAGACCAACAACATCTTGGACTGCCTGAAGGAAGAGGCCCCTCCCTCCTCAACTGTCATCTCGGCCTCAGAGGGAGCCATCAGGCAGACCAGCAACATCAGGGACTGTCTGAAGGAAGAGGCCCCTCCCTCTTCAACTGTCATCTCGGCCTCAGAGGGAGCCATCAGGCAGACCCAGCAACATCGGGGACTGTCTGAAGGAAGAGGCCCCTCCCTCCTCAATTGTCACCTCGGCCTCAGAGGGAGCCATCAGGCAGACCCAGCAACATCAGGGACTTCCTGAAGGAAGAGGCCCCTCCCTCCTCAACTGTCACCTCGGCCTGAGAGGGAGCCATCAGGCAGACCCAGCAACATCAGGGACTTCCTGAAGGAAGAGGCCCCTCCCTCCTCAACTGTCACCTCGGCCTCAGAGGGAGCCATCAGGCAGACCCAGCAACATCAGGGACTTCCTGAAGGAAGAGGCCCCTCCCTCCTCAACTGTCATCTCGGCCTCAGAGGGAGCCATCAGGCAGACCCAGCAACATCGGGGACTGCCTGAAGGAAGAGGCCCCTCCCTCCTCAACTGTCATCTCGGCCTCAGAGGGAGCCATCAGGCAGACCCAGCAACATCACGGACTGCCTGAAGGAAGAGGCCCCTCCCTCCTCAACTGTCATCTCGGCCTCAGAGGGAGCCATCAGGCAGACCCAGCAACATCGGGGACTGCCTGAAGGAAGAGGCCCCTCCCTCCTCAACTGTCATCTCGGCCTCAGAGGGAGCCATCAGGCAGACCCAGCAACATCACGGACTGCCTGAAGGAAGAGGCCCCTCCCTCCTCAACTGTCATCTCGGCCTCAGAGGGAGCCATCAGGCAGACCAGCAACATCTTGGACTGCCTGAAGGACGAGACTTCTCCCTCCTTTAACTGTATTTTGTATTGTATTACGATTTTACTGTACACCGCTATGATCATCGCGGAATAGCGGTCTATAAATAAAACATATTATTATTATTATTATTATTATTATTAAAATGCCCATCATTTTCTGCTGCTTTCACCAACAGAAATTCTGCCATACGGTGGCAGGCATTGGGGGGGGGGGGGGTTGAAGAAGACCAAATGGAGCTAATGTAGTTTTAATATGGCACTTACAATTAGTGAAATTTAGTAGACACTATACACAGATGCAGTTTCCCCACCCAGCACCAGATGGTGCTAAATGGAAGAGCTCAGTCCATGCTATCTTCACCTGGCTTTAAGGTGTCTTCCAGGAAAAGCATGGTAAAATAATGTTTAAAAACATACAGAAACATAGACTCTGCTAAATATTAGACTACAGTACTTGTCTTCGTCTCTCACATCCTTTCAGGTTTCACATCTCTCAATTGCCAAACATGGTTCCTTCCTCTGTAATCATCATATCCCAAGTATACCTTTGCGGATATTTCTTTTATTGCTGAACCATACTGACAAAAACAAACCACAACAAAAGAAAACCTTGCTGCTAAGGGACTTCTCTCCGTGGTGTTATCGCATGCACTGCAACTCAGAAAATCAGGAAATCTTTCCCCTAACAGCAACCAGTGGATGGTCAGATGCTTATAAGCTACAAGTCAAGTGGAGTCAATCACTATATCAGAGGGAGCCTTTTGAAATATGTAAAATCACCTGTTCTAAACTACTTTCAGTTTCTTTGCTCCATGCAAAATACTCTGCCCCTCACTGTCCAACAGTTGAGGTTTGTGTGTGTGTATATGGAGAGAAGGTGTGTATACATGGGGATACCATGGACAACCCAGAAGTCAAACAAATGCATACTAGAACAGATCAAATTAGAAATCTCTCTGGAAGCCAAGATGACAAGACTGAGGCACATTTATGGCTGCTCCAGTTTTTGTAGTTTGGAGAGGTATTTAGCCGGGTGTGTTGGAAAGTTCTGGTGCCTTAACAAACTACAAATCCCAGGATTCCACAGAACAGAGTCATGGCAGTTAAAAGTCAAACTGCTTTATTTCTGCAGTATGGAAACACCTTCCATTAATCTTAAGGATGCTGCCACATTCCCTTTTTTCTCCCCTTCCCTCCTTCCTTTTCATACTGCAAGAGACCAACCCAGCTGTCTCTTTGAAAACTACCAATTGACTCTATGGTTGTTCTCCAGTTGGGCTGTGAAGAAACTAAACACGATCTTAAAGTGTCAAGATGTATCACTGAACACCAATGTCAAAATTGTCCGTGCCATCGTATTTCTGATCTCTATATATGGTTCTGAAAGCTGGACAGTGAAGAATGCTGATAAGAAGAAAAGCAAGCCAGTATGGTGCAGTGGTTTGAGCACTGGACTATGACTCTGGAGACCAGGGCTTGATTCCCCACTCAGCCATAAAACCTACTGTGTGACCTTAGGCAAGTCACATGTTCTCATCCACAGGGGAAGGCAATGGCAAACCTCCTCTGAACAAATCATGCCAAGAAAACCAATGATAGGTTTGCTTTAGGGTTGCCATAAGTTGGAAATGACAACAACAAACAACAAGCTGGAGGAAAATTCTACAGATACCATGAACTGCTAATAAAGACATATAAATGGGTTGCTATATATTATTTATTCACTTAAAGTTCACTTGTTTTATTTGTCAGAAGGCTTGTTTTATAGTTATTTTATTGAAGACTGAAAAATATGGAGTGCGTTATTTTAATGGCTTCTGCTGCCTCTCTCATTATTCATGTACTATATACCAGTGATGGTGAACCTTTTAGAGACTGGGTGCCCAAACTCAATTGTGTTCCTGCACCGGATGTCACCTGGTGCCAGTGACAGGATTTCTGGGGGTGGATGGGACTTCTGTCTTCTGGGGAAGGGACTTCTGGTGACTTCCACCTTCCAGGGGGGCTTGTAGGGGAGGGACTTCCAGGGGGAAAACCCAAGTCACACTCTCTAAGCCTCAGGCTAGCAATACCAACTCCCCCTCTGGCAAAACTTGCCAAGAAAACTCCATGACAATTTCACTTTAGGTGCCATAAGTCAGAAATGACTTGAAGGCACTGCACACACAAGTTGCACTCTCTCAGCCTCAGAGGATGGCAATGGAAATCTCCCTCTGATGAAGCTTGCCCTATGATAGTTTCACTTTAGGGTCACCTGGAAATGGTGCTTGGAAGTGAGGGAGGGTGCTCTCGGACTATAAGTTGGAAATGACTTGGAGGCACTCAACAACAATAAGAAGAAACATAATAAAGCACAGAAGGCACAGCATAATGACAAGAACAAAGAGAGCCAGTGGTTTGAGCATGAAACCAGGGCCTAGCTCAGCCATGGGAGATTTTGGGCAAGTCACACACTCTCAGCCTCAGAGGAAGGCAATAGAAAAAATGCCCTTTGAAGAAATTTTGCCAAGAAGGAGAAGGAGGGTCGGCCCTGGCCCCCTCCAACCAAGAAGTCCAGGGAGTCCCACCTCAGACTTGAAGGGGAGGGGTGTCTCCCTGCTTCCTTCTTCCCTGAGATGTTGGAGTTCCATTCCCTATGGGAACCCAAACTCTCCAATGGGCCCCCCAGGTCTTCCCATTGCCCCAGCTGCAATGCCAAGGGTCTCCCAGGAGGAAGGATGAGGCTACTCTGCCACCCTCTGAGGAAGGGAGCTAGTCTCCCCCAACATACACACCCTGAATCTGGGGGTGGGCTTTGTTGGGGCGAATCCCCCCCCCCCCCCGCAGCCAGCCCCACTTCCTGGTCCTCTGCAGGAAAAGTTAGCAGCACTGCTGGGGAAGCTGGGGGAACTTTCTTCAGGGTCAGGATGTTGGAATCCCTGTCATTCACTTTCCTTGGCTGGGGCACCCTGGAGGGTAGAATGGAGGATGAGGAGGATGAGGAGGAGAAGGAAGCCGATGGTGACTAAGAAGCCTCATTACTATATCACTAAACAACAGTTCCCAGAATCCCATAGCATAGCCTTCCATCCAGAAGGAACACAGCTTCCACCCAGAAGGGCCATGTACCACCCCTCCATGTCGTGACGCAGTTCTCCTGAGGCAAACCGAGCCATGACAAGGAACTGAGCCAAGCGCGTGCACCCTGCCCCATGCCCCTATCTGCTGTGGCAGACATGTGCCCTCAGAGGTGGTTTCGCATGCCAAAGAGGGCACACATGCCACAGGTTCACTACCACAGCTATATACAGTCCACATCAAGGCTTTCCACCATATGACTGGAACAGGATACTTAGCATACCATGCAAGAAGCACACTTATTTTGTGTTGAGGTGCACGATGTGCTAAGCATGCTATTAGATGAACCATATCTATCATCACCACCTGGGTCCAAACAGCATGTGTGTAAGTCTTCATTAATTTTATTCTTGCAGGAAAGAATTTTTTTTTAAAAAGTTTATGAGCTACCTGCAACCTGCAGCTTCACTCTCAAAGATTCAGTCTTAAAGTATGTGAAAACATTAGGAGTTAAAACAAACACATCAGGGAAAGGTGTATGTTAAGGTTGGGAAACCTATGATCCTCTGGATTTTGTTGGTGTCGAACTCAGTTCCCACCAGCACTATTCAGCCTGGCTCATGGTGAGGCAGAATGGGATGTTTGCCAACATCTGAAGGCTTCCTTGCCCAGGGAGAGGATGTGTCAAATCAGCTTTGGAACCTCAGAATATTCACATTTCCCTTGAAATGATTAATGCTTTGTTTAAAAAAAATGCTTGAAACTATCAGCAATTACTATAAACTTCTAGGCAGATCTGAAAATGTTATTTATTTATATTTCTCTACCTTATCAAAACCATGAGCATTACTATTCTGAGAGGCACAAAAGCTTTAATAACTATCCACACTTTTTCTTTGTGCTTAACATAAACAGGGGAGGGCATTCCATAATTGAGATGCCATAGTGGAGAAGGCCCTCACCCACATTCTCCCACAGTGTACAGACCTCACTGATGGGACAGAGACCTCATTCTTTTGGTAGGTGTACAGAGTTGCTTTGTTTCTATGGTTTCATGTTTTTGATGTATTTAAAAGTCTTTAATAAAATATCCAAAGAAATATGGAAAATAAAAAATGGCCCACAGACTGGAAACACTCAATATACATTCAAATCTCAAGAAAGGGGACACAAGGGATTGCAGTAACCACAAGACCATTGATGCTCAATCATGAAATATTGAGACCTGACACACACATATATGGGAAAATAAAGAGTCATTTATTTGATCTATTTAAATACTAATATCCAAATACTTCAAATACTATTAGACATGACTTTTGGGGAAACTACAAGAAGTGGGAGCATCCTGGTGTAGATCCAGATGAAGAACCAGGTGTCATTACCAAAACCCCTCCAGTCTACCCTTGAGTCAAACACTAGGCCCTGAGGTTTCTGGGTCTTATCCAGGATCTTGACTGTGTGAATTTGGCCTCTGTGTTTTGTTCACTCAAGTGTCATGGAACAGGTCTGGCAGATGGTATTATTGAGTTTTGCCCAATTCTTCTACCATATGTAGTGATGAGCAGCAGCTTTGATTGCTTTCTTTTTCAAGGGTTAAATCAGGGTTGGGAATTATACAACCTTCCAGTTGTTGTTAGACTCCCAATCCTAATATTCTTCCCTATTGGTTAGGCTAATTAGTTCTTCTAGGACAGGGGTAGGCAACCTTTTTGAGCCGGGGGCCGGGTTGCTGTCCCTCGGACAACTGGGGGGCCGAAGCAGTGGGGTGGAGCTTCCACCCTCTGGGGGTGGGGCCACGTGCTGGGGGTGGAGCTTCCACCCTCCAGGGGCGGGGCCGCATGCTCCGCCCCCGGAGTGATAATAATAATAATAATAATAATAATAACGGTTACTAGCATGGAAACTACTAAAATGCAATTCAGAATAGAAGGGAGAAAGCATGCACCACTGTCTCAACCCAGAGAAGCACAAGGAGCTGAGAGTAGTTTTTGCAAAGAGACCACCAAGGGCAAGTAAATAATAATAATACTAACAAGTTACTAGCATGGAAACTACTAAAATGCAATTCAGAATAGAAGGCTAACCCCCCCCTCCCCTAAAGAAGCAACCAACCTCTCTCTGGCTTGCTCTTGCTCTTGCTCTTGCTGGCCGGCTGGCTTCTCCTCCTTCCTCCTCCTCCTTTCCCTGCTCTTCTATTCATAAGGAGGAGGAGGGCAGAGGGCAAGGTGGAGCCCGATGCAGGCCTGCTGCAGCCCCTGGAGCCCTGTTGGAGTGCTCCAGGAGCTGCACCAGGCCTCCTAATGGGCGCTGCCATTTTGTTTTTCAAAATGGCGGCCGAAGTCTCGCGTGACCTTTGCCATCCTGAGGTCACGCGAGACTTCGGCCACCACTTTGAAAAACAAAATGGCGGCCGCAGCGGCGCGAAAATGGGGGAAATTGGTGGCAATCGGCGGCAGGACTGCGCAGGGGCCGGCAGGAAGGCCTTGGCGGGCTGGATCCGGCCCGCGGGCCGCAGGTTGCTGACCCCTGTTCTAGGAGTTGATCATATTTATGCATTCACCACAAAATGAAAGCGTATCATGTCATAATGTTTCCTTATGACTTCCTACAAATTTCTATCCATGCAAAAACAAGATATTGTTAACATCATTTCTGTGATCAAACACAGGTGAAGACATCACTCGAACACTTACTGAATAATCCACTTCCTAAAGTTCTGCCGGAATTATCAATGCCTTCTCCTCCTTATGTAGCAGAATTTAAAGGTAACTCCAAAATGTTGATAAGGGAACCCTGGAAAATGTGCTCTTTGGATTGCACTGGAATTTACTTGTCCAGTGAAGTTTGAAAAAGTTAGTCAGAGCAACAATTTCCCAGAAAATATCAGCAAACATTGCCATGTTACTTGCTATAAGTTAAAGGGGGAAAAAACAAACTTTTCAAAGCTCTGGCACTATGATAATGATAATAATAATAACAGAGTGTAAGAAAACTTTCTTACTGATAAGATTCCTGAGAACCAATTTAGCATTTCTGTAATCCTTGCAGAAAAGGAACATCTCCTAGTTTTGACCTTGACTTAGGGAGAGCTAATTTATCAGAGAGCCAAAGCTTTTGCTGTGCTCCTTCCACAGCTTAATAGATCTACCAGCCATAATAACCTCCCCCAATCCTCAGGAATCAAAGCTTGCCTTGGCTTTAGTTTTTCACTGCCTTCCTTCTGCCTATCTCTCTGGGTTGTCCATAAAGCAACAACTGCAGTTTATTAATTCTCCGTTCCTGGCGTCCAGCCCTCGCCCATTTCCGGAACAGAGTAATCATTTTCAGGTGGTACGGTATCAGGTGGAGGCCAAGAAGTCTCCAACCTCTCGCAGTCACTCACAAGGAGTTATTTGTCCATCCATTTTTTTTAAAAAAGAAAAGCCTCCCAACAGTCTGTGAAATTAACCAGCCAGAAGTCTACTTCTTTCCCTGATATCAGACAGCCCTACTGTTAAGCTGGGCAACCTATGGCTCTCTGGATGATGTTGGACGTTCATTCTCCTCAGCTTCTACCAACATGGCCAGTGGAGAGTGGTGATGTGAGTTGTGGTTCAACAACACTTGCAGGGCCACAGGTTTTCCACCCCAGCACTAGGCAGAGTAAGGTAACCATGTCAGGCAGCCAAATACCATCCTCGTCCATTCCACCTGAGCTCCTCAGCCATTCCCCTTTGCTGGATACAACATGGGGATTGTGCTGCCCTCCAGATATCTTAGATGCAAAATCCAGCAGGCCTAGGCAGCACAGGCAATGGTGAGGCATGCTGGAAGGTGCAGTTCAACAATATCTGGAGGGCTGTGTGATTCCCCCTATGTCTTACAGGAATCTGGATGTTAAAAAAATACTGGTTTGGGTTACAATTCTTATTTTTGAACACAACATCTCTGGATCTACTTAGGAAACACACTTGGGATAATTTGGTGATTAGTAATGTAGAATCTTCCATTTTGGATTATATCAGTTAATGAATGCTTTTTCTATAGTTCAGCAAATAAATACTCTTTGTAGCACAGGTAAAAGTGTTAACCCCTTGACTACTTTCCACAACAATGTGGAGTCAAAACTGCCTTACTGTGTGGGCAGATGGGTGAAGAGTGATACCATGAAATTCTCAACTGACGTGTCTTCTGAGAACATCTCCCAATGGTCTAGTTCCAGGGAACAGCATCATACCTAGTCAGAGCTTAGAAAAACTACTGTTTGGACTACCATTTTCAGAATCCCCAGACAGAACAACAATTGGTAATGTGATCATCCAGTTGATTTTGGGAGTTTTATTCCAACAAGGTAATTCTGCTTCCTGGCATCCACCGCTCTACCTGTGTTGGTTTGCAGAAACTAGAATGACTAGTTCTGTATATCTGTAAAGCAGAACTAAGCTGCCCATCATTTTCTGGGCCCAGTACAAAGTGTTGGTTATCACCTTTAAAGCCCGAAATGGCTTGGGTCCAACATATCTTCAGGACCGTCTCCTTCCATATAATCCACCCCACACACTTAGGTCCTCTGGAAGGAATTTGTTGCACCCTATAAAAACTAGGTTGTCTGCAACCTTCCAGAGGACCTTTTCAGCGACCGCTCCCAGATTGTGGAATGGCCTGCCAGAGGAGATCTGTCACATGCAAACAAGTGCTCCTACCTTCCTTCTTTCTTTGTTTTTAAAATGATGAATATTAAGTTTTCATGGGAACTGATCTGGTTATGGGTAGGTGTACCAACCTGCCTTTGCAAGCATCAGTCTAGAGCAGGGATTCCCAAACTCTGGTCTTCCAGGTTTTTGGACTTCAGCTGCCAGAAGCCTCAGACATCTTGGCCAATGTCTTGGGATTCTGGGAGCTGAAGTCTAAAACACCTGGAAGGTCAGAATTTGGGAATCACCGATCTAGAGTTTATTTGTTGTTGCTGAGTGCTTTCAAGTCATTTCTGACACTACACTGGCTCTATAATGAAAAGTTACAGTGTTAGGTTTTTAAAAAAGATTTCCCTTTAAAACATGAACAAAATATTTTTGAAATGATGTACCGATGGCCCCTATCTCCAGTGAAATATGCCAAAATATATAAAAGAGCCACTAAGAAGTGTTGGAAATGTAATAAAGTAGTAGATCATGTTTAATAATAATAATAATAATAATAATAATAACAAAATTGGAGTTGCATTAAATCACAAATGCAGAAGATATTGAAATTAAAATTGTCAGAGAATCTGGAATTTATTCTGTAGGGAATTTTTGATGAAAACTCAAAACTAGAAAGAGAACATGGAAAGATTGTCAGGTATAAGGTATTGGCAGCAAGATTAATTTATGCAAAATGTTTAAAGAGTCCCAAAATTAAAAAAAAAAATAATGAATGGTGGGGGGAAATGATGGAAATTGCAGAGATGGAGAAACTGACACATCTGATTAGAGGGAAATTTATAAATGGTTTCTTGAAAGCATGGATATGATTTATTGACAATGTCCAACAGAGGGAAATGTACACAAAGATAATAGGTTTCAGTACTTGATGTTAAAATAGACAGAGGTAAGAATTGCAGTTAGTTGGAAGATGAGCTCACAGTTTGTGGATTAGAAAAATTAAGGTAGATTTTTATCTAACTGCTTAGCCTTATATGATAAGAGGAAATGTGGAAGATTCAGTTAACCGTAGAACAAGAAAGTTGAAAGTCTTTTATTGTGTTTACTATTAGTACTTTCTGTGTGCATTTTGCATGTGCTTATTAATGTTTGTAGGTAGTAAGTAGTAATTGGATCTTTGCCGTCCCTGTCCCCGCTTTCTGTGTTGGTGTGTATCTATGGTTGGTTTTAACATTAAAGTTTCAATAATTCTTTTTTGAAAATTAAAAAGCTGTTGTGAATGTAGACTCTGGATACCATGTTTGAAAAGAAGCTGAGGAACAGTGTTAGGAAACACTGCCCTTTTCAAAAATCTAATTGAAACTCCTTAAAGAGTAAACAACAGTTTTAAAAATCTTTAAATTCTTTCTGTGTATTCCGCAGCTCCACCAACCAAGGAAAAACCACCCAAGAAAAGCGAAGCCACTCAGTTCACTATTTGGAGGCGAAACTCCAAAGTGCAAGTGTACTCTAGCTCTAAAATGGTCCGTCTCTCAAAAATGCTAACACTGTATGAACAATGCATCCGTGTACTTCAAAATAATATTGACTGTAAGTACTGGAAATGCTTCATGGTTATGGGCTTTAACTTGGTTGTGTACCATTTTGGTTCATAGTTTTTTGTAATAATAAATGTTCCTCATGGAGATGGGTTCCTGGAATGAGTTTACCAGGGTTTTCCTTCCTTCCTTCCCAGAGCAATGGAATGTTGTGCTGTGTCTGTTTAATATTTATTTTATTTATAACTATACCAGCAGAAAAGGCGTGGAAAACATTTGTCCATATACCACATAGGGTTGTTCTTCTTCCCTGATTTGTCAGCCATCTGACCAGTTTGCTTTTCACTAAGTTTAACCACAGTTTAAAGCAGGGATGGACAAACTGTGGCTTACAGGCCACAAGTCGTCCCCGGTGATGTGGAGGGCAATTTTACCACATTTTGGAGATGTCTGAACCATTTTAAGCCCAGAAAAAGCCTTTTTAAAAAACAGAAGTCACTTCTGGTGACTTCCTATTTCGAAAAAAAGGCATCTCTTGGGCCTAAAATGGCCTGCCCTCTCCAAGAACACGACAAACATGCTGCTATATCTCCTAGAAGGCATGGGGGAGTCAAAAACCTTTGGGATGGGGTTGCTTATGGTGGTAATGTGGCCTTCTAGCCTCCTCTAATTTCTTACCCCTGGCCTTACACCATGGTTCATCTAAAACAGGGATACGTGGCTTGTCCGCCACCCTCCCCCCGAGTGTGTGAGGGGTGTGTGTGTGAGGCTGTTGTTTGACTGCAACCACCAGCATCTCTCACCATTGGATATGCTGCGTAGGAGTTTCAGTCCAGCAACATCTGGTGGGGTGTGCTTTGCCCAAAACTTATGTAAAGCAAGAGGCAGAAGCTCCCAAACTTCTATAAGGCAGCATGTAGTCATAAAGTATGTGAACAGTGTTGCCAACAAGCCTTGAAGATATTCCCTGGAATGTTTTGCCAAAATTCCTGGAATTCCCCAATATTTATTATTCAGTCAAAATCCCCAGAAAGAAATTAATTAAATTCCCCAGATTCCAAGGCATTCCCCAGAAATTGGCAACACTGTGTGTGAAACAAATAAAATATAATATCATTTAGTGATGCCAGTTTATTTGTCATTAATATGGAGACAAGGCTGCCAAGACTGCAGCCCAATGGCAAGGTTCCCATTGATTTTTCTGTGTGAGGATCAAGGGTCGGGAATCTTTTTCATCCTGGAGGCAATTCAGTTTCACTTCTTGAGGTGGGGGCATATTCCAGAAGCAAGAGTGGCACAAAAGGATGCCATCGTCCTTTTATAAACCTCCTGTGTTTTCCACCAATTTTTTTAATTTTATTTTTTTAACCACAGAACATTAATTTATGAGGGAGTGTCTTTTGATTGGTAACACTAGGAGCCCCTCTGTCAAGAAGTACCTCATCTTCTTTCTCCATTTGCTCTTGTTTCCTTTCCTTCTTCTGTTTTTCCTGGGCTTGAATTCTAGATTGTAAACTCATGTGCTCTTATACTATCCATATAAATGGAGGTGTCTTTTTTAAAAAAACAAACCAAAAATTCTGCTGGACTTATTTTAGTATTCTGCAAATTGCCTATGGAAGGTCAGAGTTCAAAAAAGTTATTTCTTGGCGTCCAACTCCCAGAATCTTTTATCAACATGGGCAGTCCTATGATGTGGACATGCTGTATGGAAAGTGGTTCTGGGAGTTGTAGTCCAAAAAAAGTAATTTTTTC
The DNA here is from genome assembly GCA_023333645.1 of Sceloporus occidentalis. NCBI lineage: Eukaryota > Metazoa > Chordata > Lepidosauria > Squamata > Phrynosomatidae > Sceloporus > Sceloporus occidentalis. Next base: position 141,861,369 of record JALMGF010000006.1, read on the forward strand.
CCAAGCTCTAAAGGTTTTGGTTTACACTGGGTGGGGTAACATGGTGGGAGAATGAATTTGCTGTGTGAAGGTAAAAGTATTCTTTCTTTGTAGCACTGTATGAAGTTGGAGGAGTCCCTTTTGAAATCCTGGAGCCTGTTCTGGCTCATTGTACACCAGAACAGTTATTTCGGATAGAGAACTGCAATCCGGTAAACATTTTTCTTTTCTTTTTAAAAGCCAGGAGGCCAGGAGGCACAATGGGATCTCCCCAACCTCTCCTTGTATTTATTCTACACTGCATGTGTGTAAAACACACCAAGGGTTTTCCTTGTGAAGACCAATATTTGAGAGAGATGGTGATAATGAATCACAGACACAACAGTCAACGCCAGGAAAAAGAGTTCCTTTTATTTTATTTTATACATTTATATGCCATATTTACTCCAATAAGCGCAAGGTGACTGTAACGTGACTGACAATCCTGGATGGATTTTACAAATGCTTCACAGCTTTTGAATGAACATGGAGCAGCTTGACTTCAGCTTTGTTGTTGATTATGTCACTTCTTTCTTTAGCAGAGGAGTCCTTTTCTAGCAGTGAATTAAATTCTGCTTTAGAAACATCACTGACACATTTTATTTATAATGGAATGTATACCCCACTTTCTCCTCCCAAACAAGGAAACGGTGTCAGAATTGTAAACCAGATTCATAGTGAACTGAATATCACACAATTCTGGTGGTGCTTGTGTTCACAAAGCAATATTGATAGTTCATCTACTGTGGGCCTTCGGTATTAGCTGGAATTTTTTCAAAAGGTGTATAGTTGAATCTGTGGATAAAAAATCCATAGATATGGAGGGCTGACTTTTTAACCCATTTAAAACAAACACACACAAAAGCAACCGGTATGGCAGATATCAGAATACCTTGATGCAAAAATGGAGTCAAAACACTTAGGAGGTTAGGGCTATAAAGGTGATGGGGAGGGGATTTGTGGCTGCTAGTTCTGATATCAGTGGAAGCTGTGAATCCACTCTGTGAATCCATTTTAAATGAACTATCCAAGGAGCTGAATCCTGCCCCAAAATATATTTAAAACCTTGGTTAGCTCTTTCAAAATGTTTAGATTAAATCCCCAATTGTTTATCTGCCTCACTGACACTGGAATTACCAGCTTCCACTAGGAAGGAGCAGGAGACAGATATAGCTTGTCCTACATGATGGGAACCTACATCTGCTGATCTCCCCCCAATACACACACACTTCTTTAATGTCCTTTCATCCGTCATTGCTTTTGGAATGTCTGAATTTGCTTTTCTTCAACTAAAATAGACATTTGTAGAAGAGACCGACCACTTATGGAAGAGACATTGTCAAAAATACTTCAAAAATGAACAGCTCTTGGACTGTGAATCATGGCGTGAAATGTATTTGAGGCTCTTTGTTCAAAGAGAAGAAAAGCTGAAGTCTCTCACCAAAAGCATTATTTCATCTTGGTCTGAAAAACTTAAAGGTAAGGTAATCCATAAGTGCCGGAAACAATGGATTGGTTACCTACCTAGTAGGCTGAAGACAGTGGATTGATTGAGAGAGACAACCAAACCATAGCTTGTGCTAAGAATAATTTAGGCTACAAACCTTGACTTACATTCTAGTATAGTATATGGCTTTTTATTTCTTTTTATTTCAGTTTTCTTGAGACTCCCCAGATGTTTTCCTGGTAGGGGTCTTTTAGGACACTGCTCAATAGGTTTGTCACTTCAGATCAGTTTGCCAATACTGTTGTCAGAAAAATCACTGTCAGAATAGTGGCTTTAGTTCCCAGCTTGGTTGCCATTCCCAGTCATGGTCTGTGTTCTCTTGGCCAAGCCATTGCTGCAAGCCATGGTTTGGCATCACCCCTGCCCAACTCTCTTCTTGATTTTTCACCTCTTCTTAAATGAAAATCATAGTGCTAACTGTAGTGGCTACATTTTGTCTGGAGAAACTACAGAGCTAAAACCCCAGAACATTAGGACTCCTTCTGTATTGTTTTAAACTTTGGTTTTGAGGAAACTTTGCTTTGCTTCTTTTTGGCTAGGCTGCCAAGTTAAAATGGCTTTCATCCATGGCATGGGAAAGCCACCTAGAAGTGTCTGCTGTCAGAAAGTCAGGTATGGGACAGCAGCGCCTGTTTTTCAACTTCACCCTAAGTAAGTGATCTTTATATGTCCAGTTAAAGTAGAGCAAGCCATGATAGTAACAGCCCTATGCCTTCAGGTTTTGCATCATTGCTCTGGTGCAGTTGTGTGATGGATTAATTTTTATCTCTTTCAAAAAATAATAACTTTGGGGGAAGGTAGCTACTTAACATTTCCTGTAGCTACTGTTTTCCCAGTACACCTCCACTTCTTCCTTCTTGTTTCTTCTCACCTGTTATTTCAGAGCTTGGCTGAGAGCAGAGCTGTTGTGTCTGGGGTGTGGAGAGTATCAAGTGGTGTGTGGGAAAAGAGTGTTAAACCTTACATTCCCCTTCTGTGGGATCTAAATCCTCAGTTATACAAGGATGGTAATTTTCTCGCTGCTGTGGGAGAAAATGAATATTCCTCCGCAGTATTCTCTCCGTATTTCTGTGCCATGAAATGTTGTGGAGGACTTGTTCTGTGGAGAAGAACACACAAGGGTTATTTGTCTAGAAATCCTGTTCTCTGCACAGAAAATAGTTTCTTCCACAGGAAAGACGTTTTTGTGGAATAAAACCCCCATGTGTTTTTCTTTGCAGAATAATTCCTCTACAGCACTCTGGGATGTTGGAATACCGTATCTGGGGGGAAATCCCTATCCCTAAAATTGGATCCTCACTCTTCCAAGCATAGTAAACTGTTCATTAGGACCTGTATTTAAAGACCTGAATTTGCCACCATCATGTTTGGTTCCTCCCCATAACTGGGAGGAAGCTGCAACCCTGATATTTCAACGCTTTGAAACACCTAGGTACTTCTTCTCTTGGTATTACAGTATATTTATTATAAACCTATATGGGTTTTATAATAAACATTTCTCAGAAGAAGAAAAGCCACAGAAATCTTGGAGTTTCCTGATGGGCAAAGCAGTAATACTGTTGAACTGGTTTAAATCTATAGTGGAGAACTGTGCTTTCTCTTACCAGTGCTCTCAGCAGGGAGTCTTACCATAAGGATGCATACAGGTAGAGGATTTTTCAGGGAGCTAGATTAGCGCACAACAAATACATCAAAATAGTATTTAACACTCAGGACTGACAGGGAGGGCAGGAGCCTAGTTTTGTAAGGCTCCAGATTGAAGTATTCTGGGTACTCATGGCTATGGAATAACAGTGGATTCTGTCAATCAGATACCTCTGTCTTGCTTAGCTCCATGTGAAGAATAAAGCTTGAAAAAGTTAGTTTTTTGGACTATATATTTGGGATGTTTTGGACTTCAGATCCTCTAATCATCAGCCAGATCGACATTGTCACTTCTAAAAAAACAAATCAATTTTGTCAATGCCATTGAGTTTGACATAAATTATCTGTGTTGCTGCTCTTTGCTAGATCAAAGAACTCAAAAAACCAGGTGGGAAATAAGACCTCTTCCATTTCCAATAAAGGTAGCAATATGGCATCTACTAGGTTTTCTGTTTACAAGAATGGACCAACTCAAGTGGTGAAGAAACCTCCTAAAAGTAAGTAAAGCTCTTATTGATATTATATCAGAGATGCAGTGGCTACCTAAGTCCATTCTTACGTATTGCCAGTATCCCAGCTGCTGGTATTAAGTTCTCCAAACTGCTTAGTTTTGCGTTGGTGGTTTTTATAAGATGCCTGGCTGTGAATTCAGTCAGGCACTGATGCAAGGGATTCCCATCCTGCATTAATCCCCCTCTGAGCCTGATTTGGGGCCAAATTAGAAAAATACAACCATTTTGTGAATGTAATACTTACACACATTTTTAAAAAAGTAAATAGTAGTCCTATCATCTCCACCACAGAAAAGCATTAGGATTTCTGGTGGTGAGGAGACAGATTTTGATATATCCCATTGCTGTGTCCTTCCCCAACTATGGCAGGTTGAAGGTGGAGCAAACTTGTTTTCTGTTGCTCCAGAGGAGATGGTTAAAACTGATGGTTTCCAATTATAAGAAAATCTTTGGCAATATCTAAACATTAGGGGAAATGTCTTGATAATAATTGCTATTTGACAGTGGAATGGTCTGCTTTGGAAGGTGGTGAGCTCTCCTTTGCTAGAGGAGCTAGACATTTGCTAGTTTTTAAGTGATTTGGAGGCACTATTCTCTCTCACACACTCCATGGCTACTTTCCTGGGGGGCTGCAAAATCAAGTTTCAGCCACCATCTTCCATATGCTATTCATTGGCTCTCTCACACTGAGCACTATCCTAATGTTTTCAGTTAATTGTTGAGCTCATTCTAATTTTATTACTGATACCATTCCCAAATGGACTTTATTCTACATCTACCATTTTAATCACAGAAATTGCTCCAATTATGAGAAAATCACTGAGAGCCTTCAAAAACAGATTTGGACCACGGTGAACGAATACTTTAAAGCATGACTATAGTATTTACACCAGAGGTAAATGAACATTGCTTTTGTGCAGTGAAGAATGGATTTTTTAATTTGTTATTTTTATTTATTTATTTTGCATTTCACTATTTTCAAAAAGACTGAGCATGTAAAGTGTTACTGTTTTCATTAATTGTTTTTGTAAAAAATCATAAATGATTCTACTGGACTGTTTTACACTATACAATAAATGTTTGGGATTGTTTTTGGCTACTACAAATTGCGAAAATGCTCAATCTGTTCCATATAACCTGGAAATCATGAAGTACTGTAGAATGCAAAGAATAAACATAACATTTCAAGGTTTTTCATGTTGAATCTTTCAGTTTTTGAAATCAATGACACATGCTATTTTCATCTCTCAGGTGCACCTTTCATCTTGTTCTATTGCTTCGGTGTGGGTAGGTAGATAGATCAACTGCTCCAGGCTCTGGTGGCAATCTCATTCAAAACACACAGGGGGTTTCAGATATGGTGGAAACAAACTTTAAACAGTTAAGCTCACCAAAAAGATTTCAGACAGCCATTCTGTTCTGTTTACCTGTAATAGTGTGTTTCTGTGTCATGGGAAGACACAGAGGGTCTGGCCTCTAAAAGCCAAAATGCGCAGTCAGCCCTACAAAGCAGAATAAAAACTGATTCACTGTAGGCATATTCTGTGTGTTTGTCTGAGCACCAAATGCACAAAATAAACCAATTCTCTCTCTCTCTCTCTCTCTCTCACACACACACACACACACACACCACCACCACCACAATAAAAAGCTCAAATAAAGAGCAAGGGCTACATCCACATAACGCAGACTACCTCCCAAACAATTGGGTTTAGACTTGGGTCCCATCTCCAACATATCGCACTATGTAAGTATATGCAAATACAGATATTCTCTGTCTATCTATCTATCTATCTATCTATCTATCTATCTATCTATCTTATATAAAATCCAAAACACTTTTGGTTCCAAATATTTTGGATAAGGGAGACTCAGCATGTATAGTCAGCACTGAGTTGATATGGTTACAGTTGCTATGTTTTGCCACAAGATGTCACAATTTTCAAAGATCACAGAAGATGATTTAACCAAGAAGTTCTACTTACATCACATTCCATAGTAAAAGCAATAAAGGCTCTTGTAACATCTTAAAGACCGCCAATTTTTATTTCCTGGATGGCTGATGAAGTGAGCTGCAATCCAAGAAAGTATATGCCAAATAATATACCTTCCAACATTTCACAGATGAAAACTGGGACCAAGCAAAATCAGAGAATGATCCAGATGGCAAAAGCTATAAATAAAGAACAGACAAACTAGAAGAGGCTGCTGCAGTTTGCTTTTGCCTAAGCCTACAGGAAAGGGCTCCTCCACTCTTCTCCTCTTACCCACTGCGTCAACTGAGTGCAGACTACTTTTGCAGCAATAAAAGTAAGCTGAGGACAAGGGAGGAAAGTAGGCAGAGGAGAGAAAAATTGGAAAATTTTAAGTATGTTTTAAACTGTCAACTGTTTAATAGTATTTTAAGGGGTGGTGGTGGGATTGTGGGATATGGAACATATATTTTAATGTTGTAAGCCGCCCTGGTTGCGTTGCGCAGAGGGGTGGGATAAAAATAAATTTTATTATTATTATTATTATTACATTTTAAAAGCTGGAAAAGTTGGAGCAATGCCAATCTGTCAGTCAGTCATAGCAATGTTCAACTAAATGTATAGCAGGACTAATTCCAGATGGTCTACAACGCCCATTGGCCTTGTTAACTGGGAATGGAAATATTCCAAAACATCTTAAACATATTTAAGATACTTATTCTGTATCTTATTCCCCCATTTAGCATGACTGCAGTTGCAAGGGAAGAACAAGTAAAGGGGGATGTCTTTCAAGGATCCTAGACTTAACGTTCCCTTGGTTTTAGACTACAAATTCTATATTCTCCAATCACATGGCTACCTTCTAGCTTGCAGAAGTTCTTGAATCACTGTGTGAACTTGTTGTTTTTTTCATGCCTAGAAACCTAGAAGATGGCTTTAAACCAGACAATTTGTCTGTTTTGCACAGCATAGCCACACATTCTAGCCCACATAGACACTGGTGAGGGATAGCAACCCACTGCAGCCCAGCACCATTTGGAAGGCCACAAACGAATTTACACATAGGTCCAAAACATACTGCAGAAATAATCCAGTTTGAAACCACTTTACTGCCTTGGGTCAATGCTAGGGAATTCTGGGAACTGTAGTTTTGTGTGACATTTAGCCGCCTCTGTCAGAGAGCTCTGGTGCCACAATAAACTATAATTCTCAGGATTCCATAGGATGGAGTCATGACACTTAAAGCAGTCTCAAACTGGATTATTTCTGCAGTGTGTTTTGGACCTGAGTGACAGTGGCTCACTGAGCTTTCAGAAAGAGATTTTTCCCAGCTGTACTTACAGATCTGAGAGACTGAACTTCTGCATGAAAACATATGCTGTTCTACTTAAATCTTAGAAAAGTTACTCTTTTCAGCTATCCCATAATGGCTGATAGATTCTTGTAAATGCAGTCCAGACAAATAACAACCCTCAGCTCTGATTCCACTGAGCTACAGACTTGCTTTGGTGAGCAAACCTATCCTCACATCAAGCATCTATTTTTTAAATCTAACCCAGTTCACTTCTGAATGGATGCATCCCACATCCTGAGGCCTTTAGAATGCATTCAGTGCAGAGATTATGCTCAAAGTATTTCTGAAAACAAGGTCAAAGGAAGAATCTTCCCAGTCAGCAAAACAATTGATCAACAAAAGCATACACAAAATTCCTCTTAAAGCTGCAGTTATGTAGTAAAAATGCCATAAGCAGTCTAACCTGGAGAGTGTAACCTGGAGAGATGTCTTACTTTCATGGGGCTTCTGTAGATTCTTTTTGACTCAGAAGCTATTATAAAAGCATAGCATCTATTAGTTAATCAATTATTTCAAGTGAAATGAAGGTTTGTAGGAAACTGACTCTCATATCCTATTCCAGGGCTTGGGGGAAGAGGAGGGAGGCATTCTGTAATGAATTTTCCTTGTCCATTTTCCAATTTTATACACTTTTAGCCAAATCCCATCCCCTCTTACATTGCTCAAATGAAGGTTGTGCTCCTTTTATAGTGTCACATGAAACACATACTATTGCTCCAATACAGGGGAAGGAGGGAGGGTGGCCCTTGGACTTCATGTGATCCCAAAGGTGTTTCTGTGGGCCCTTTCTTGTTGTTGTGTGTCTTCACATTGCTTCTGACTTATAGTGATCCTAAGGTGAACTTATAACAGGGCCTTCTTGGCAAGATTTGTCCAGAGGGGATTTGCCTATGCCTTCTTCTGAGGCTGAGAGAGTGTGACTTGCCCAAGGTCACCCAATGGGTTTCCATGGCTGAGCAGAGATTTGAACCCTGGTCTTCGGGATTGCAGTGCAACACTCAAACCACTACACTTTGTTCCCTCAATTTTTTAAAAAAATTGTTTGATTGGGGTTTTTTTTTTGCTCAAAATGTCCCTCCACATCCAACCCAGAAGCAAGTAAGGGACAAAAGACCCTGCAATTGACTTTCCAGTCATTTCCTGTTGAAAAGAAAAGCCTCTCCTGAGCCTAAATGCTCTAGCTGTCTTACCAGAGATAGTAAAAGTTTCCCCCAAGTTCCCTAGCGGGCAGTGGGAGACATTTCAGTGCAATGTTGAAAATGAACCTTTTGCTGGGTGCTGGAGCATCAAAGAGCAGAATCCCCTCTAGGCCCCTTGGGAACTGATGTGGCCTGACACTTTTCCACCTCTGCTGCAATTTTGTTTTAAAGTGTGACAGGCTTTGATCACTGTCACCCTCATCTGTTAGTTCTCTGTCAGTTATGGGTGGTGGTGGGGAAATATAGAACAATTAGAGTACGGATGTTCTATACACAGATTCAAGCACCCACGGCTTGCAAATATTCCAAAAATATATGAATTCCTCAAAAAGCAAACCTTGATTTTGGCATTTTCTGTAAGGGACACCATTTTAACTACACCATTGCATTGAATAGGACTTGAGCATCCACAGATTTTGCTATCTACAGGGGATCCAGGAATCCAACCCCAACGGATACCAAGGAGCCACTGTATAATTTTAAACACCAGCAGAAATTTCTAGCCTGGCCTACAAACCAACACAGAAACAAAATTGCCCAAGTGCCAGCCACTATAACGAATGTGAGCTCTTAATGCCAGCCACATTCCAGAAAAGCCCAAGCATGGTCTTCTTTCATCATAGCTCCATACTTACAGATCTATCTTGTGATGACTCTGCTCAATCACATAATTTTTTTGCTCCCTGCAGTTTGTAAATGAAGTTTCCCCTTGGCACCTGGAGTTTTGCTGTTTGCCAAGATGGACATGTACAGGGAGGGCACGCCTCTGTTTGAAGAGCTGTCAGCGGAGAGTTATCTGCTGGAAGATGCACTTTTGTTTGCAGGGTTGTCTTTCAGTTCCAGTCCAGCTTAAGGCTAAAGAACAGTAAAAGACGGGACAGCAGAAGCTTTGAAGCTGCCCAGGGATGCTTAGTATGTAGACAAAAAGCAGTAAGCAGTCATTCAGGTTGCAGCTTAGGGTTGCTAATTGAATCCTGGAGAGGGCTTCAGTGCTTTAAATGACTGTGTAGAAGTGGGAATTTCGTCAGGTATCGTCTATCACACAACCAGGTAACACCTGCTAAAATTCCTTCTACACAACCATTAAAGGTACAGGAGCACTCTCTAGTTTCCACTCTGGCAACCCAATCTATGATGAGATGGGTTCTATTTAAATTACAGTAATACTTTTCAATCTGTACTATTTATATACATTATTTATATCTGCCTCCTTTTGTCCAAAGTTTTGCAATGTATTTCTTTTTGGAGATGGGGCCAGCAGCCACCCCACATTTTGTGTTGAAATCCACAGATAAAGTAGGAGGTGAAGCAGTTGTGACTCACTTTTTTTCCCTTTCCAAGTCTGTCTCCTGTTGCTTAGCTTTACAGAAAAGCAGGCAGGAAATGGAATAGAAGAGTGCACAGAGGAAAATAGCCAGGAGAAGCTGAGAAACATCCTAACACAGGGGGAAAGTAGCCCTTCCCTAAGGTTGGATGCTTCATAAATTCCTAAAATGGGGAGGTTTAATTCCATCTCTATCCTTCAGAAAAGGTCCCCTCACACACACACACACCTTGGGAAAGAATACTACCTTTTGAATAACAATAGCAGACAGTGTGAACAGAAGGCGCTGTTGCATTTCAGAGTAGCCAGCTGCAAAAGAGGATGGTTTCTGTACCTTTAAAAAGTTACACAGAAGATGGAATCTCAACAAGTAAAACTTGCTTGGCAATCTGTCTCTAGTTTAGACATGACACACAAAGATGCAGGAGTCCTGTCCTCTTCTGCATCAGGCCTCCTCAGTGGCGTTCCTCATGTCAACATCTTGTGGGCAAATGGTTGGATGCTACAGGAACAGAATGGAGGACTAAATAGGCCCATCCTCCAAGGGAGAGATCTTCCATGTATTTGTCACTTTTGTTTTTTCCTTTTAATTTTTTGATATTTATTTTGGGTTTTTACAGAGAGGATACGAAGGCTAACCCTTTGGTGGTCTATCTTGCACTACCCATTGACTAAGCCTTGGCTATCATCTGCTTCCAATCCAGTCAGATATTGTATTTACCGCCCCTAAATTCCCCCTCCTGCCTTTTCTTTTTGTACATCATGTAGTGTAACATAAGACATGTCACTGTTCAGCTGGGGGAAAGGAATATATAATATTACAACATTTTTACCTGCGCCTTTGCATTTAACAGCAATGTTGACTCATGAAGAAACTGACAGCATGACAATTCGAGGCATGTCTACTCAGAACAAAGACCAACCGAGTCCAATGGGACTTACTTCCAGTAATTGGGTATAGGATTGCATCTGTTGGCCTTGATTTACAGATTCATGTAAGCGTCCTGTGATCATTCTGAAAACCCAGGCTGGGGGTATCAACTTTGATGATGTACAAAAGTACTTAAATGTTAATTTCTTTGATACAGGCGGCTGTGGCTGTGCTTCTTTTAGATTCTACATGGGGAGCTACATCCCACTCACCCTTTTAAAAGAGGGTTCCCAGCACCAAAGCTGAAATGTTAAGGACATGGCTATATCTTTTTGTTTGCTGGTTTTTAGTCTAAAGCAATGCTACTGAAAGCGGTGGTCCATGGACTGACACTGGTCACTGAGCCATTGCCTCACATTCCAGGCAGGCTTCCAGGACAGAAAGGAACAGTTGTAGCAAATATGATACTGGTCCCTGACATACTGGAGGGGGGGCGGGGGGGGAATTGCCAGTCCTGCACCTCAGTTAGCCTGAGAAGCACTGTTTGCTCATTTGTCTCATATTTGGTTGGTGGTTTACGAAATGTAATTTACCGGCATTTTATGCTTTCTATTTTTAGCTGTCTTGAACTTCACAAAGAAAGGCTGGATGTGACTATTTTATAGCACAATCCTCTACATGCCTGTTCAAAAGAATGTCCCACTGAGTTTGGTGGGGCTTGCTCCCAGGGAAATGGATATAGGATTTCAGCCTTGAACAAAGAAATGATGTGAGAAATGAACTGCATTAGAAGAGGCTAATGTATATTACAGCCAGTTAAAACTAGTACTCCCCTGTCCCGGAACCTAAAGCCAGCCAAGAAAAATTTAAACTCGCCCCCATTTCTCTCTTTTCCGACTCCCTCTGAACCTTTCATGGTGAAATATGACTTAAGTGACAGTTATTAACTTTATGTAGGTTGCTCTTTTGTTCCAGTGTTAACATATTCCTCACTAATTTGAATACTTCTGTTGCTGGTGGTTTCTGCAAGAGAACAAAACAGCAATACTTTTCATGAAGCTGAGTGATACATTTTTCTCCCCACAGGAAAGAGTAGGAGCTGTTGAACAGAAAGTGTAAGTATAGCTGTAAGTAGTGTCATGTTGGCTTCTGGTATGAATATGAAAGTTGTAATAGTATTGGATACCATTGGATTATGGCACAGTAACAAGCTTATTTTAATAAACAAAGATGTAAATGAGCCTTTTACCTCCACATGGAAACCCTTTGCATGAATATGAGCAAACAAACCAGAAAGTCTTCTATGCTTTATCCAACCAGGATAAAACATAACTACTAATAATAGGTTTTAAAAACACCACTTCACACACACTACTCTTTCATAAATTTAAATCTCAAAGGCTTGCCTGGATAAAAAGATTTTCACCTGCTTCTCCCAAAAGACAGCAAGGAGGAAGCTAACCAACCTCCCCATGGAAGGGAGTAGTACAGCCTTTAAGCAGCCACAGGGAAAGCTTTCTCCTGACTCTTCACCAATTGTGCCTGTAAAGGTAGAGGGATTGAGAGAAAGTCCTACCCTGCATATCTAAAGCCTGAGCTTTAGGTGGCCAGAAGATCACTCCTGGCATAATGAAAAAGATAGCGGTGGTGTTGCTGTTGTTAGGGTTGTTAAGATCAGAATTGCCCACCTCGGAGTCTTCTGGAGCTGCTACTCACCTGTTTGGGGGGAACATTGGGACAATGAGGGCAATCTCTGGACCCTTCTGAAATACCTCTTGGGGTTACACAAGACCCACAGGCCACATTATTCCCCCCCCCCTGCTATACAAGCAAGAGATTGGTGAGGAAGCTAGATAGAGTCATAGAATCATAGAGTTGGAAGAGACCGCAAGGGCCATCCAGTCCAACCCCATTATGCCATGCAGGAAATCACAATCAAAGCATCCCCGACAGATGGACATCCAGCCTCTGTTTGAAGACCTCTAAGGAAGGAGACTCCACTACACTCCGAGGAAGGAGTGTGTTCCACTGTCAAACAGCCCTTACTGTCAGGAAGTTCCTCCTAATGTTGAGGTGGAATCTCTTTTCCTGGAGCTTGCATCCATTGCTCCGGGTCCTAGTCTCTGTAGCAGCAGAAAACAAGCTTGCTCCCTCCTCAATGTGACATCCCTTCAAGTATTTAAACAGGGCTATCATATCACCTCTTAACCTTCTCTTCTCTAGGCTAAACATCCCCAGCTCCCCTAGGCGTTCCTCATAGGGCATGGTTTCCATACCCTTCACCATTTTAGTCACCCTCCTTTGGACACGCTCCAGTTTCACAACATCCTTTTTAAATTGTGGTGCCCAGAACTGGACACAGTATTCCAGAGATCTTGGAAGAGGGTGAGATTCTAAATCTAAAAGTGTGTCCCATTGAAAACTAACTTCCAAGTGGATATGCATACAACGTGTTGATCCCAAAGCAAGAAGAATGGTTCTAATTCAAAGGGCACACATATTATTATTATTATTATTATTATTATTATTATTATTATTAGTATCCCATTCTTTTCCCAGAACTGGGACTCAGAACGGCATATATATATATATATATATATATAAATTAACTTGACTATTATACCTTTGATGAAGTGGTTGTTTGTTTGTTTTTTTGTTTGGGCTACATATTACACAAGAAACCAAAACCCCAGATTTAAGTGGGAATTTTGAGTAGGGTTAGTAAATGATCCCATACATGTCTTACACTGCATTCCTGCCCATGTTGCCTTTGAGCAGGACAGGGAAGCATGTGTCCCTCCAGAGGCTGTTAAGCTTCATCTCACAGCATTCCTCTGCACTGATTTTGCTTACTAGGGCTGCTGGGACTTGCAATCATGCAGCATCTGGAGGCTTGACAGATTCCTACCCCCGCCTTAGAAGTAAGTAAGCACTATCCAGTTCAATGTAACATACTGCCAGGTAAGCTGAGCATAGGAATGTACTCTTGTCTTGGCAACTAATCACGTGTCTACCTCCCTCCTCATTAGACTGGATACAGGAATTGTGGAGGTGGTACCCCAGGCTTCCTGAAAATAAATCACCACCCATGTGTACTGAAATTGTGACCTTTCCCAGATTCTTTTTTCATTAACAGCCATCTCAACTGGAAAAAAATGGCACTTTTTCAATAGCAAGTAATTTAATGAAGCCCAGAAAGCTGTGCACGAGGCATGTGTACCTCTTTCCTTATTTTCTCAATAAATTACATTTAAATTAGAATAAATCCAAATCCAGCTACCTGATGTGATTCACAAATCATTTCCCCTTCCAACACAAAGGCTAGGGCTGCCCACGAACAATCATCTCCTGCCTGGAGAGGACAAGAAAAGAGATGCCTTACAGTGGTTCAATACAAGGGCCTATTTATAGCCTTAAATGCAATGGTTAACAGCACTGGCCACTCTGCTTTTGCTAGAGGGCTTATTATGTCACCAGGATTCTTGGAGGGATTTTTTAAAAACATAGTGTACACAACCGTTATATTTCACACAACCCATTTAATTAAGTGCTGCCTGGTTTGTGCATATGTGACCTTTTATGTGATACCAAGCTTGCCAGAGACTAATTGAATTTGCACATAGCTGGGATGTCATTTCAGAATCATTAACTTGTACCAACCACTTCTGCTTCTAGAGGCACAATATTCCAGGACATTCACATCTCTGCTGTTTCAATGTCTCAGGTTGTATGCAGAGAATTAATGTTTATGCAGGATGAATGCCAAGCCTCTTAATTCGGGTTGCCTTTTTTAAAAAACAACAACTATTGTTCCTATGCTTTTAACAGTGATATTATCTATGGACATGAGATGGAGATACAGGTTGAGTCTCCCTTATCTGAAATGCTCAGGACCAGGACTACTGTATATATTCATGTATAAGTCAAAAACTTTTGACCAAAAAAATTGAACCAAAAAACCTGGGTCAATTTATACAACTAACCAGTATGGTAATTTCCCCAGTCCGGCTAGCTCCCGTAGGAGGCAGGGCGGGCACCCGCAGTTTAAGCGCCTATCAGCTATCAGTCATTTTTTGCAGTATTAAATGGAGGCAGAGCTTCTAATGAGAACGGGTATGTCTTTTGCATTTTAAACATTTTAACTGAATGGTGAAACATAGATCTTAGAAAAGTAACCTTTTTTTGGATGACAACTCTCAGAGTTCTCTGGCTTTGCTAGCTCCCCTCTGGGTTTGCTCTCCAGCATGCTTCTCTCTGCACACATATGAAGAAAGTACACATTCACAAAGAAAACACAGATGTATCTTGTTGTTTTCTACACTTGTTTAATATTTTTATTACTACAGTATTTAGCAAGTGCAACTATGGAGGAAACTGTGCTGTTTGAATTCTTCCCTGTCGTACAGCCATGATTGAGAACATCCAGATAAAAGCATAGGAGTCCCATCACCAAAAAAGTGAGAACTTCCTTGAAGCATCTCTACCTGAAGATGGAGGTCTTTCCTCAGGCAAGCCTTGGGGCAACAACCTCCACTACTGTGGAGGAAGGGTTATTTAACCAAGTGGGTGCTATATTCTTGTTTTTATTGTCACCTTTTAAATTATGGGTTTAATCTTTTTTGTTTGAACCTTGCCTTGTATTTTAATTGTGCGTACTTTATACTATGTTGGATGATTTGACTCTCAGTTTTGGGAGAAAGATAGGATACAAAAATAGGCACAAAAGTAAGTAAATCCAATAAAGACATAATTGGATGCCTGCCTGGGGTCAGTAATGGGCTGGATGAGGGAAAACAAACTCAGGTTGAAGTCAGAGAAAACAGAGGTACTCATAATAGGTTCCCCAAGTCCGGGCAGGGAGATTTGCCATCCAGTCCTGGACGGGGTCACACTTCCCCTAAAGGACAAAGTTCACAGTTTGGGAGTACTCCTGGATTCATCACTGCAGTTATCATCTCAAGTAGATGCAATGGCCAGGAGTGCTTGGTACCAGCTTCGGCTGATACGTCAACTGCGCCCCTGTCTGGACCGAAAGGACCTTGAAACTGTAGTACACGCACTGGTAATCTCTCGCTTGGATTTCTGTAACGCAATCTACATGGGGCTACCTTTGTACCAAGTTCGGAAGCTTCAGCTAGTCCAAAATGCCGCAGCCAGATTGATCACTGGTACCTCAAGGTCAGACCATATAACGCCTGTACTAAAATCTCTACACTGGCTGCCAATTAGCTTCTGGGCCCAATACAAAGTGTTGGTTAATACCTTTAAAGCCCTACATGGCTTGGGCCCGAGTTACTTGAGGGAACGCCTCTCCCGACATAACCCGCCCCGCACTCTCCGAACATCTGGGAAGAATCTACTTGAACACCCCAAGGTGAGATTACCATCTACTCACCAAAGAGCATTCTCGGCTATGGCCCCAACGATTTGGAACAACCTTCTGGAAGAGCTTCGACTCATTCCCACCTTTGACGCCTTCAAAAAGGCACTGAAAACATACCTCTTCCGGCAAGCATACCCTCCTGATCTTTTATAGACTCAACAAGTTCGCTGCCTCCCGATCAGGAGTCTACCTCAGGCTGTGATAAATTTTTGTATTGTACTAATTGTTTTTAGATGGGATATGGTTTTATATTGTGATTTTAAATAATTGTTATTAGTATTATTGTGTTTGCATAATTTTATTGTAATCTCGATCGGCCGGGAGAGGCAAGACAATATAAATAAAACCTATTATTATTATTATTATAAATATGTTGTTTTCCTCTGATCATATTCTAGGTAGCTGATCACAATGTCCCTTCATCATGGTTGGCTTTGCAACATTGTCTTCCCATTAATTCATTCCATGTCCAACTGGGAAATTTCAGACTTTGAATAGCTTACCCATGCATTCCTCTTCTATTCCTTCACCTGTTCACCAGTTCTCTGACTGGCCAAAAGCTCTTCCAAATTGGTCTAAAGAACTATGAACTCTCGCAACGTTGCTCCTTGGTTTTTCCCGGGTTTTGCTGGTTGTTATTGCCTCCACATCCACTCATCCCATTCCTTTTTAGCGGGAAGGGCTCTTTGTAGCAATTTCTTGGATCTGCACTGCTCTTCCAAAAGCCTTTTAGACTAGGATATAGTTTGCTGGGATGAACCCAAAGGGCAAATTTTCTCCAGTCTGATTTAATTTTTTAAAAAATATATAGAGTTCCAGTACATATGTATCATTTCACTCTTGCACTGCTCCATTACAGCTCGGGTCTTCCTTATCTGGAATTCCAAAATCTGAAATACTCCAAAATTGCCCACATCTTTGCTTTCTGACGCTTCAATGTACACAAACCTTGTTTCATGCCCAGAATTATTAAAAATACTATGTATGAAATTCCCTTCAAGCTGTGTGTATACAAAATATAAATGATTTAGTTTTTAGACTTCGGTCCCATCTCCAAGTTCTCCCATTATGTTTATACAAGTATCCCAAAATCCAGGGAAAAATCCAAAATCCAGAATGCTCTTGGTCCCAAGCATTTTGGATAAGGAAGACCCAGCCTGCAGAACTCTAAAAAATTTAAATAAAAGGAGGAAAGGGAACACATTTTTCAGATATGTCTTGGAATTGAAAAGGAATCTGCTTGAGTGTGTGAATAAAATGTTACAGCTGGTGCTTGGAATTGCCAGAAGATAATCAGGGATAACAGAAACTTTATGTTCATTTAAAAACAAAAGCAAGAACAACAGCATCCTCCAAACGTTTTTGTCTCATCTGGAGGAGCTCTGTGCTGCTGTACAAAGGCTGAGGTCCTGTTTAAGTGGGACTCTTTTAGTTTAGAGTAAGTCTAATAGGACCCAATGGGGCTGACAACTAAGTAGACACGGATAGCATTGTTATTTGGGATTAGGTCTCATTCTCTTCCCAGTCTGCTATTTCTAAGTAAATAAATACATAGGACCTCTGTAGTTTATCACACCTATGTGCTCTTACCAGGGGGTGTCTCACTTATCAAGTGTCATGGCATTTCCTTCTGAGTAAACATCCTTGGGATCGTGCGGCACAAGGCTCTTTTGCTCTTGAGGAATCAGGGATACACAGATCAGAACTTGAAATTAAAAAGTACTTTGAAATACAAGCTTGAGAATCTCCCAGCCAACATGAACACTAAGGATTCTGAGAGCTATTGTCCAAAAAATTAGCTTTCCTAGGCTCTGGCTCATATAAAACACCATGAAGTTTTGCTATCGCTATCTATGCACAGATAGGTCGAAGAGGGAATTTTGGGGAGCAAGGCTTGTGCCATAGTGTTACAGAGCTAAGAAAAGCTTTTGCTGCTGCTATTTTCATTTCAAATTGCTTAGGCCACAGGAGTCCTGCTGCTGTTGCGTTCTGATCATAGTCCTAAAATTGCAGTCATATAAGCAGATGAAGCAAACTGAAAGCTTGAGGGTGGAAAACCATACTGTACATTTCCCCCCCCCCCCCCCTGTACTGAAGGATAAGCATGCTTTAAAATTACATGTGCTGTTTTTAGAACACAAAGCTAAAGAAAAAGTTGAATGCAAACAGGATTTTGAGTGAAGTTGTTGAGAGCGGCTGGCTAGAAAAGTAAAGAGGTTATTGTGTTTGTTAATTAACTCTGGCCTCCAGCTACCTCCAAGGCTTTATCACTGTTTGTTTGGGAAATACTTTGGTTTAATCTGTTTGGAGGAAGTTGCTTTCTCCACAGTGGGATTCTTTTGACTTGGATTATTTAAAATAACTTGGTTATTTAGCTTCTTCTACTAATTCCTTTTTCCCTACTTTGTCAGAAAGTTTTGCTTTCCTTTGGTTTTTCTTAAGAATGTCATTCTGTCTATTTCTGTTTGGGTTCATTAGATTTCTAGATCATCTTTCTTCCCACAAATGGGACTCAAGTCTTGGTTACAGAAACTTTTTGTATGGTTTAGTACTTTTGTAATTTTTGGAAAGTTTATCAAGGATGTTTTCCCTTTTTCTCTATAGGAATGTGGCTTCCTGCCTTAGGAATCATTGAATCAGAATCTGGGGTAGTAAAGAAAATAAATTCAATTAGCAATTTGTAGTAGGTATGAGATTAGAAAGTAAATTTTCAAGCTATGATTGGAGGTGGGTCCTGTGTAGCAGGTGATCCATAGCTCAGGGGCATGTGTAGTTTGTCCTGAAACAAATGCCATCTGCATGATTTTAAAAATGCAATAAATCTGCATCGATATGAATACACATAGTCCTGAATTAGGATGGGACAAAAATCTGTGAAGGGGTATGAAACTCACACTGGCATTTGTACTTATCTACTCTGTATTTTTAGATTTTGGGAAGCACTGCCAATATTCATTTCTATGTAGTCCTGGGCCCTAGGCCACACCATGTGGCCCTTGGCGGGGATCCAGTTTGATTAGAGAAATCTGACTTATTCTCCAGGCCCACAGCTACTCCCAAGACATTTTGGCCAACAGCCTAAACACAAAACACTAAAAGCTGAGTGTCAAGGAAAAAGAGGAGGAAGAATCAGGTTCTCTGCTCTCTTTTTACTGGCAGGCAGAGATGTGATACCTGTTCCCCTTTTTCCTTGACATGACACTCAACTTAGATTAAAAAAAAACAAAGTTTGAGAAGTCGAGGGTTAAGATAAAACTTGATGTTCCATACAGTGATGCAGTGGTAAAATTTGGTGTCGAATCCCTCATTATGATAGCCCCTTTAGCAACAGCTCCAAAGAAAGTCTAAAAATTCACTTGGCTATGTCGATCTCTCTCTCTCTCTATCTCTTTATTGTTTGCTGATAGTAAGAGCTGTTTGACATTGGAATAGATTGCCTTGGAGGGTAGTAACTCTCCTTCTTTGGAGTTTTTAAAACAGGTTGGATGGGCATCTGTCAGGAGTGCTTTAGTTGTATATTCCTGCATGGTACTAGATGGCCCTTGCAGGCAAAGTTCAGGACAGTGTTTTGCCCCATGTTCCAGTATGAAACCTGTGCTCCACTCATATGTCTTTTTCTTCTCTTCTTTTTTAAAAATATGTTTGCTTTCTCTCTTAACTTTCATTTCTCCTCATAAGGAAACCTGGACAGTAACAGTCAGATTTTTTCGTGGTGATGCTACATATGTGACTTGTCAGATATCAAGTGCTACTGAGCTGTGGGCCATAACCTGTGGATTGACGGCATGCAAAACACATTTCAATTTTATGCTTGCCTAGTCATGGATAAAACCCAATGCAATGGTTCCCAGATTGCAACCCACAGCTGGGCTCTGCTCAGTTTCATGCAACACCTGGGCTGTCTCCTGTTATGCCCCATCACTGATCACAGATATCAGGAAATTAAGTTTATCATACATTCCCCAAATCTACTTCTGTTTTCATCACAGATTTTCTAATACTTCATCTATTTTCACAATATTGTTCCATCTCTTATTCATATATTGTAGAATCTTTTCCCATTCATATCCTGAATTTTGTTTCATCTCCCCACCAGGAAAATATGAAATAATTTAGGTGTTTTCATAACACTGGCACAGATGTGTTGGATAGGAGATTTAGTGGGTTCAAGTCATATCAGCATAGGTGAATGCGAACTTTTCAGTTTAGGAGAAACCTTTGCTGGGTAGGATGCAAGATAGATCTTAAGGAAGAAAATATAGGTTCAGGAAGGTGGGCAGAGATTTCTGTGTAATGCTTAGTTAATTAATGCATTTTTATGTCACCCAAAGCCAAATCTCTGGTTGGGAAAGTGGGGTGGGGGTAAAAACTAGTGTCAGACCTTGGATGGGGATGGTGACTGGAGTTCAAGCAAGTAACATTTCCAATTTCTGCATAAAATACATAAATGCAATAGACCACTTTCAAATCTAGAACAAATGCAAGCAGCCATAGGAGAAAACCAGAGGAAACCAAAATATAGTTTGGTTAGCCAAGTGAAGTGTAACAGTATAAGTTACTTCTCTATCCCCTAAAGCATCTTCTTCAATCCAGTAGCATGCATTTCCATACACCACTCAGAGTTAACCCTCCACCTCCTTATCATTGTTCTTTATTTCCAGCAAATGTGTTAATTTTGCTGCTACTACGACTGGGAAGGCTGTAATGCGCCTGAGTTGATAGAACGTGCGAGCTATATATAGCCCCTTGTTCTCAGAGTGTTCCAGTGTCATGGGAATGGAACCTTATACTCCTATCTACAGTCCTGTTTCAGCTTATCAGCATTTGCTCATTATGTTGTTGCAAGGTAAGGTGCCAGGGGTGATGCAAGACTGTGGCATTGTTTTCCCTGAACACGGTATGTTAAGAGAACATTGTGCAGAACAGTATGGCAGTATGCACTCTTTTAAGGCTGGCAGAAACAAGAACAGGGAGGTTCCTGTATTATATGGCATTTTATTCTTCAGAGAGATCATGAAACTCCACCGGTGGGGTGCACAAGGTTATTTTTTTAGGATTTGTATAAGCTCTTTATGAAGGGGTAAGGTTACTGGATAGAAGAGGGAAACTAAGCTAATGGGAATTAATACAGATAAAAGACAATGAATTAGTGGAGAGAACAAAAAACAAAGACAAAGCAGATATAAGTAGTTATGAAAAAAACCAGAGGGAAATTGGAAATTGGATGGTCGCTGGAAGTAATGTATGAGATATGAACGGGAATGGAAACATAAGAAAATGAAAGGACGATTGTAAAATAATTTTATAAAATACGTTTTGTTTGTTATTGTAATTGTATGTATTTGTTTGTGTATTTGTTTTATTAAAAAGGAAATAAACAATTAAAAATAAAATTAAAGTTTATGACTAGTATAAAATAATTAAAAAACATTCAAAACTTAAAAATAAAGCACAGGTCGTGTCACATAAGAAGGCTCCCTGTGAGCAATTATGCATTAAGAGCCTCCTTGAACAAAAATGTTTTTGCTTGCCAGCAAAAGGAGAGCAGGGAGATGGCCAGCCTAGCTTCCCATGGAAGACAATTCCAGAGGATAGGAGCAGCCACTGAAAAGGCTTTCTCTCATATGCTCACCAAACGAGCCTATGATGATGGCAAGACATAACAGCCTAATCCTAAAACACTTCATGCAGATTTAAAGTGAGTTACATCCTGGGAAACAGTTTTGCTCTGCAGTGCTTGGGTGCAGTACTAGCCCTGCTTCCATAGCCTCCCATGAACACACATATTTAGCATCCCACAACGGGATCCATTTGGTGCACAATTGTTAGAATATAGCTGGTGCGCGAATCAGACAGCTTCTAAGGCTTTTTATGAATCTCCTAAACATTGGACAATTGTATCCCTCAGAATTCCCCAGAGGGTGTGTGACCCTCCCTTTTAACAATGGGGTTGTTTTTTTTGGAGGGGGGCAAAATTTTAAGGGGTTCCAAGTATGATTTTCGAGAAAAATGAAGTGATTTCTGATTTTGTAAAAAGGGTTGTGGGTGGACATGGAAGTCTAGGCTCAGGATAGGAAACAGGGTAGGTATTCTATCCTTCCTATATGGTCTCACAAAGAATAATTGAGGCAAACAGCTTCTAATTATGTCTCCCACTATTATACTGAGCACAAAGAATGCATCCTGAAAAGTCATGGGAATTATTTCCTCTTTAAAGTTACCATAATGCCAGTGTGAACCTCCTCTGAACAAATCTTGCCAAGAAAACCCCACGATAAGTTCACCTTAGGGTCACTGTAAGTCGGAAATGGCTTGAAAGCACACACCATGACACACAATTCATGCTTGATCTCACACTAGGTAACTGTTTGTTTGTTAGCTGAGCAACTACAAAAGCCAGGGCTGGGGAATACTGAGCCTTCCAGATGTTTTGACAATGCTCACAGTCCCTTACCATTGGCTATGCTGGCTAGGGCTTCTGGGAATTCAAGTCCAAAACCTTTGAAAAGCCAAACATTCTCATCTTGATAAAGTCAGCAAAGCGAGAACCATCTAATCACAACTAGTCACTTCTAGTTTCACTGGATTGCAAGTAGCTGTCAATTTCCATCATAAGAGCTGGGAATAGGAAAGGGAAGAGCATGTTCTTCAATATTTTTGAGGTGTGGTGGAGAAGGAGTTATATATGGAAAAATTATTTAAATTAAAATAGTTTCAAAACTGTTTATGCAGGTAATTTAAGTATGGCAAAACTGTCAACTGGTAGAATTTTAAGATTGATTCAACCCTGCATCCTTGTAATTTTTGTGTGGCTGAATTTTTGTATCACTGGATTAAAACCTTTTTTTGATGGCTGAATATAAAAGGTTGTTTGAAACCGATATATATATATATATATATGTATACATATACGTATACGTACACACACACACACACACACACACACATATATAATTTTTTGCATAACATTTGGTCAAAGCAATAAAGAAACTTTAAATTTGCTGGAATGGAAACTTCTTTCCCAGAGAACACCATTTTGTCCTCCTTTTCATGCACCCTCTTCACTCACCTTCCTCCTGTCGTTCCTTTAGCATGACCATTTAGTGGCCCAAGGTAGGCCATAGGACAGCCAACAGAAATCTGGCTATGTTCCTGAAGCTGGATGCAAGGATGGCAAAGACCTCTCAGTGAATAGCATTGTTAATGTGCCTCTGGCTCTAGGAATGTGGCTAGATGGTCATTGGATACCTACCCCTCACCATTCTGGAGACTAATGAACTTCTTAATGAACTGTTGGAGTTGCGAGATCCTAATTAGTGGAGCCAGAGGCAATTAAACTTGAAGATGTATGAATTATGATAATTACTTTCACATCCGCCATTAACAAATAGTAATCAGTGATAACACAGATATTTAACTTGGGTTCAGATTTAAAGATCATCTCTCCTCATATAAACCAACCCAAGCTTTAAGATCTGCCATGGAGGACTTTATCTCAGTCCCAGCACCTTCACAGGCTCATCTGGTGAACCCCTTTCCATGGTACGTCCTGTTAGCCCCTTATGTGTTCTGTTTCACTGGATAGGTGAAGAACTTTTTATTCAGGGAGGCTTTTGAATGTTAATTATGGAGTAATGTTGTGTGTGTGTGTGTGTGTGTGTGTGTGTGTGTGTGTGTGGCTTATCCCATGAACAAATAAGCCAGTTTATTTCTTCCAGCTTGAATTCAGGATCCGGGATGCCCCTGGATGTTGTCATACCTAAATCGCCGTCCCTTCTGGATGCATCCTGGGTCACTCAGCCAGCCAATTTTTGAAGTCACAAGCTCCCCTCTGGAGACCAGGGCGCAAATCCCCACTTGGCCATGGAAACCCATTGGGTGACCTTGGGCAAGTCACACTCTCTCAGCCTCGGAGGATGGCAATGGCAAACCTCCTCTGAACAAATCTTTCCAAGAAATCCCCATAATAGGTTCGCCTAGGATCACCATATGTCAAAAACAACTTGAAGGCATAGAACAAAAAGAAGACATCACCTTGAATCCCAACTTGGGAGAAAATTAGGATATAAATTCAATATATAAATAAATAATATATAATCCTTTGAGTAATGAATTAATTAAGTCTCTGTCCGGTCACACCAAAACAAAGCATAACCTATAGAATGTTTCAACTGTATTTCAACATCCAGGGGCATCCCGGATCCTGAATTCAAGCTGGAAGAAGTAAACTGGCTTATTTGTTCACAGGATAAGCCACACACACACACACACACACACACACACACACACACACACACTCTATTACTCCACAATTAACATTCAAAGGCCTCCCTGAATAAAAAGTTCTTCACCTATCCAGTGAAACAGAACACATAAGGGGCTAACAGGACGTACCATGGAAAGGGGTTCACCAGATGAGCCTGTGAAGGTGCTGGGACTGAGATAAAGTCCTCCATGGCAGATCTTAAAGCTTGGGTTGGTTTATATGAGGAGAGATGATCTTTAAATCTGAACCCAAGTTAAATATCTGTGTTATCACCGATTACTATTTGTTAATGGCGGATGTGAAAGTAATTATCATAATTCATATGTCTTCAAGTTTAATTGCCTCTGGCTCCACTAATTAGGATCTCGCAACTCAAAGAGTTCATTAAAAAGTTCATTGGCTGTATCTCCTGCCTAAGTGTTGGACCTGTGATCTAGTGACCATGTACATCCCTCCCCAGACCATGAGTGCAACTCCCATCATGCCCCCATCCTGAATGTCTTATACTTTTTATGTTTTACTCAAAATGTCCTGTCTAGGAGGTGTGTCTGTGTGTGGAATTTGTACAGGTTTTTGTCCCATTGCTCTGTCTTGGCCCAGGAGAAGTCTTTCTTAAAACAAAATGGAATCAGAGGTTTACAGTTTAATTGGTGGAGAGAACATTTTGGGAGGGGAAAGAAAAAGGAAAAAAACCCACATTTGTGTGTGTGTGTGTCCTGTCCATACCTCTGTCATACACGCACAGAGCCATTTTAACCACATGACATCCGTACCACACAATCCTATCTCTTTCTCTTGTTTGATTACATCTCCCATCTATCCATCCAGCCATCCATCCATCCATCCATCCATCCATCCAAATATGTGTCTAATAAATGTGTGTAAATAACCAGCCAACTGCAACAACTCGTCACGAATCTGATAAAAGTGGGCTGCTTGTGTCAAATAAAACTTGTTATCCCTTATGGTACCACAAGATTCTTTATATATTTTATTTTATTTTACGTTATTTTGCTGAAGAAGACAACTATGCATAACTCCCTAGAAATTACCCAAATGTACATAGGTCTTTTGCAGGAGTTCTTATTCTGCTTTAGGAAACTAGGGCCAGCTCTCTGTAGGTATTTCAAAGTGCTGCATTTTTAAAGATACAAAGTCAGTTGGGCAAAAAAGAAGGCATGATGATGGGGGGGGGGGGGGTGAGGGAGAGAGCGAGCAGATGTAATGAATGCCTGCATAAAGATGAATGTCAACATGCCCATGTGGTTGTTGACACACCACTCAAGTTTTGTGAATGCCTGAAGATGTGGAAGTACACCACAGAATGTTGAGTCAATTCAATGTGATTGCTAGCATTCACTGATGCATATACTAACAGTATATTTGATTTTCAGACATTCACAAAATTCATCTGGAATTGTCAGCACTGACACCATTCTATCAGATTTGGAATATTCACTGCAACACACACACAAAACCACTGCATAAATGAAAGGTCTCTGCTGTTAAATCTCAATCTCTGATATGCTATCATGTGGAAACAGCCTTAAATATTAGTTGATCTCTGATGGGCATAACTGTGTTCACATCTAACAAGTCGTGCCGAGACTGAACGTAGTGAAATTCCAGCTTGACAGTGACAGCCAGGCAGTCACTTTTGTTTGAGAAGACCTAACAACAACAACAGCAGCAAAGCAACAACAACAAAACCCAAAGTGCCTTTGGTCCATGGTTTGTTTCCCATGATGTTGAAAGGGTGCAGTTGATTATCTGGCTTGTTTTTGTCTGAATAAGCCAGAAAAATGGCTGCTTATACATACATTTCATTTCTCCAGCTAGTTGAGAGGAAAGCCAGAGCCAACTGCACCTACAGTTAGAAGAAACGAACCTTGTTACTTCAGAATGTGGGAACCAGAACATGTTTCCATTTATGGTAAGCCAGGGTTCCATGATATCTGAATACATCAGGTATCTTTGATAGGCTTCATTTGATTGTCTGCCAGCACAATATAGACTATATGTCTACATGGGCCATTTACATCAGTTCCCCCCCACACACACATCTTCTGTCACCTTGTTTACATGGCCTGATTTGAAAGTAGACTGCCGTCACGTGGGAAGGCCAATTCTGCACCAAATCCAATCTGTTTTTTTTCCAAAAAACCCCACAAAAACCACAGTTTCCTCCAGAACCTCCAGGAAAATCTGGAGCGATGCTGGGCGGCTGTTTACACAGCATCCTACTGGTCCACCTGCTGCCAGCGTCACAAATTTTCCTTCTGAGATGACAACGAGTTTCCCAGCCATGTGACTGATGCTTGACATTTTGTTGTGAGGTCAGAGGGAGAGACTTGTGCCAATGGCAATAGGCAGCATGGCAGGATGTGTGTGCAGACAGCCGTCCAGCATTGCTCTGGAGTGCCCAGGTAATGGGGGGAAATTCGAGATCAGAATAATCCAGAGGTATCCTGCAGTATTCTGGCCAATGTAGACCAGCCATCTGAAGCAGAAACCTTCTTCATGCAAAGAATCAGGCAATTCCTATGAGTTTTATGGCTTCATTGTGTCTTGCAAACCAGTCACCTTTTAAAACTCTCCTTGTATATTATACCCCTGGGTTTATATAACAAACAAGCTCTACATTCTTTGCATGCCTTTTAGATGAAAAGAAAGGAATCTTCTGACATGTTTTCCACAACTAGCAGGTGATAGCTTAGAGTTGTGCTGGTTTATCTCCCATAGCTTCCAAACAGCAAACAGAAGACTAGTCTTCCTTGTTTTAATCTATAAGTAGATTTGTTTAGTCTATCAAGTTTCTGATGTATGTTTTTTTTTTAATTCTTGATGAAGTACAGAAATGTGCAAACCCTACTGGGGAAATTCTGTTTACATATTTCCTTTGATTCTGAAGCCTACCTTTCACAGAGATGCTGCGGTGGATAGAGGAATCTATATCAAAATCAGTGCAAATCTGAAGGGTCTGCAATCCAGTGCATATTTACTTAGGAGCCAGCCCTGTGGAACTCAGTGAGAATTAAAATGCTCAGTCAATCTAAAAACATAGTGCTCTGGTCTGCAGAGCAAGGTATCGAATGCATTAGAAGTAGTGCGGCTGTGCACTTCCAGAAGGGTTGCTTGTTAGTCTTCTATGGCAAAGACAACCAAGAGATTTATGGGGATCCCAAAAAATTATCATGTGTATTATAGCATAAAATTTCATGGGATCCAATAACCACAATCTTGTGTGAACAAAATGGGAAAACTTTAAAAGTTCATACAGTGTTTATTGAAAAAGGTACATTGTACAGTGAAGATTTTTGCGATAGCCAAGTTGAAGAGCAATACAACCGATTGTCCTCCTAAGTATTGTTCTTGTTATGTGCCATAAAATCAGCTTCAGCTTCAGCTTCAGGAGACCTCCAATAGACTCCATTATTAACAGTCCTGCTCAGGTCTTACAAGTCAGGGCTGTGGTATTCTTGACTTTGGTCCAAAACACGCGGCAGAAATAATCCAGTTTGAGACTGCTTTAACTGCCCGGGCTCAGTGCTAGGGTATCCTGGGAACTGTTGTTTCTTGTGACACCAGAGTTCTCTGACAGAAGGCTAAATGTCCCGCAAAACTACAGTTCCCAGAGTTCCCTTGCATTGAGCCAGGGCAGTTAAAGCAGTCTCAAACTGGATTATTTCTGGACACAATTCACCTATAATGTGGTCTTCCTGCTTTCCTACTGCCATCAGCTTTACCAAGTATGATTGTCTTTTCCAATGAGTCATGTCTCTTGATATATTTGAAGGATGATGGGTTTAGTTATTTTGGCTTCTCGCAACCGTTAAGCCTTGATCTGCTATCCATTCATGTCTTTCTTGCTGTCCACAGTATCCACAGAACTCTCCTCTTGCACTACATTTCAAGTGAACCGATTCATTTTCTTGTCAGCCTTTTTTCTTGTCCAGATTTCAGACCCATACGTAGAAATCGGAAATACTATGGATGACCCTGAGTTTGGTATTCTCTTTGTTGTTCTTTCTTCTGCAACAGACAACCCTAACCACAAAAAGGTTTATTTATCCATGTACCTCAATGGACTTGCACCCTCTTTATCAGATGCATGAAGGATTACTGGTGCTGTTTGGTGATTATTTGCATTTCAATTAGCACCCAATGCATGGATGGATGGATGGGTGGGGAGAGAGCTGACTGAAATGTCGAAAAGTGTCATTAACACAAACATTAATTGGGTGGTAGCAGACACATCCTTGCATTAATGAGCTAATTAACACCTTGCAAGATAAAAAGCCACCAGGTCAAGCTCTGAACTTCTTGTTGAATACTTCTTGGGAGTGGCTTGGGAGGGTGAAATACTCCTTGCTATTTCCAGGACTGATGTCAGACTTGGGTCTGTTTACATTTTGCTGCACAGAGACTTTCCTGCCTGCCCTGTGCAACATGCAGTAAACTCAGGAGGAAATGGTTGGCAAATGCATTTTGATCTAAAGTTGATAAGGTGCAAAAGCTTCCCCAAGGTACTGGCATGAGGTAGACAGACTCAATCAGATAAGCTGGTGTCTTAAGTTTGCAGACTTGAACAGGGATGTTTAAAAGCAAAGTCTCTCAGGTCCAAAACACACTGCAGAAATAATCCACTTTGAGACTGCTTTAACTGCCCTCGCTCAGAGGTAGGGAATCCTGGGAATTGTCGTTTGTTGTGGCACCAGAGCTCTCACAAAACTATTGATCCCAGAATTCCCTAGCATTGAGCCAGGGCAGTTAAAGCGGTCTCAGACTGGCTTATTTCTGGAGTGTGTTTTGGACCTCAGATGCCTCTCGTTCATAGGGTCACCAGAAGTCAATTTGACACCCTTGTTGTTGTTGT
The DNA here is from genome assembly GCA_023333645.1 of Sceloporus occidentalis. Classification (NCBI taxonomy): domain Eukaryota; kingdom Metazoa; phylum Chordata; class Lepidosauria; order Squamata; family Phrynosomatidae; genus Sceloporus; species Sceloporus occidentalis. Next base: position 141,890,296 of record JALMGF010000006.1, read on the forward strand.
TGTTGTTGCTTTGTGTCTTCGAGTTGTTTCTGACTTATGGTAACCCTGGCATAGGCTTTCCTTGGCAAGACGTTGGTCAATGGCAGTTTACCAGTGCCTGTTTCTGAAGCTGAGAGAGTGTGACTTGCCCATGACACCATGGAACAACAGAATAATTCTGGCTTGGATCTTACCTTCTTCCAAGCCCTCTCTCGTTTATCTTTTACAATATGGCACTGGCTCATCTGTTTCTAGACTAATCTACTGGATTTTTCATGCCAGAATCCAATAGAACAGCCTATTTCTTCAGTCCCATATTCCTGTATCTTAACCCACCGCCACATTTCTATAGACACCCAGGTTTCCCGGTTTCTGCAGAGGCTATTTAGCTCTCCGTTTCTCCAAATTTTCTGTTCCCCTTCTTTTCTTCAGTCCTGCACTTCCTTCTGATCCCCTTTTCAGGTCCTCCTCGGGGCAATGTGTCCCTTAGCAGGACCCCACTGCAGTTGCCAGCCATCATCACTTCTAGATGCAAAACTAGAACTCGAGTCTCAGCAGACCTCACCAGGATAGCCAATGGTGATGAATGCTAGGAGCTGCAGTAAATTTGCAATGGAAAGGGTAATGATTCCCACAGAAGACCCTCCCTTCTGGCCTGGGAGGAAGTGAAAAGGCAGGCCCATCTCCATCAGGGCTGGCCTCAAGAAGAAGAGTGTATTTTTATTGCTGTAACCCGCCTGGACTCCTTGTGATTGGGTGGGCTATAAATAAATAATTTATTATTATTATTATTATAAACCAACAACTCTCCCTTCCCTTACAGATGTTGGCCCTCTATATCCACCGATTCTTTATCCATGGATTCAAATATCCATGGCTTGAAAATATATTTTTAAATACACAAATTGTTTTATTTACTAGTATCTTTGTTATGTCTGCATTGAATAAATCTGATATAAGGATTATACACACCCACCTTGACTTTGCTATTTGATATAAAGGATACCATTTTACTAGACCGTTGTATTTAATGGAACTTTAGCATCCATGGGGGTCCTGGAATCAAATCCCAGCAGAGACCAATGGCCTACTGTACATACACTTTCTTCTTCAGCAACTATGCGTTCTATGCTACCATACCAGTTTAGCTATTGGTATTACTAGAGACTATAGTTGCGCAAGTGTAGTAACATATAGAAATCTGCATTCCTGTAGCAGTGATTCAGGGCAGCACAATGGTGCAAACAGCCTTGCACAAGGCCTGGCATGAGTCAGATGTAAGGAGATGACAATCTGAGATGGGAGAATGAAGGAGTGCCGGATCTGCTCCTCATTGGCAAGGCGTGCAACCCCCTTGTGCAACACTTTGACAGCAAACATGGGTTTCAAGGCCCATTGCCCCAAATGGCCACAGGCTGCGCTTGAGGACGGAGCTTCTATCCAGGCAATTGCTTCCCTTATAAGCAATCATTCGATTGGACCTGTTCAGTTTGCCCGCTGTGTGACACAATGTGTGTTGGCTAAAGAATATGATGAAGAGGCAGATGCAAATTATAGTTGCAAAGGATCAGAGTTTTCTGGGAAACTTAGTCCTCTAGTAATTGACTTAAACAATGGTTTATTTACTATGCTTGTGTTGCTGCTGCATGCCTTGTCATTTCCGGCTTATGACGATCCTAAGGCAAACCTATTCTGGGATTAGGGCCGGAACATGCAGGCCAAAATAAAGCTGCTTTGGGTCACTTTGGAGGTATGCATTTTAAGAGGCCAGATGCTGCGCTAAAGGTGTGCTCCAGTCCTTAAGCCTAGAGCATGGCTTTGGTGCAACTTCCAGCCTCTTTGGAGACATGCATCGTTTAAGCAGCATACCTCCAAAGTGGCCTGAAGCAGCTTTATTCTGGCCTCTCTGTTCCAGCCCTTGCTTGGCAGCATTGTTCAGAGGAGGGTCTGCCTTTGCCTTCCTGTCAGACAGTGTTTCCTTTTCCTTTCTCCTCTTTGCCTGATGAAGAAGCCCATGGAGCTTCGAAAGCTTGCAACAAGTGCAACTGTGCATTTTGTTTGCATTGGCGAAAGAGGCGTGCCAAAGGGGTCTTGCAGTCTCGCCTGGGAGGGGAAGAGAGGGGAAGTGGGGCAGCCAGGGTTTCCCCAGCCAGACTACTTCCCCAAGAGGCGCTTCTACCTCTATTGGACCAGATTAAGGATGGAAGCAGAAAAGGGCGCACAGACAGCCTTGTTGCAGAGGGGGAAGATAGGACCCAGGAGAAGAAGGAGGAGAAGAGAAGAGGAGGTGGGCGTGGCAAAGAAAAGGTGGCCGAGCGAGGCGGCTTCGGAGGCGCTGATTGGACGGCGGGGAGCCAATAGGGGCTCACTCGAAGGGAGGGGGAGGAAGAGGAGGAGAAGAAAGAAAAAGGAGGAGGGAGGGAGGGAGCGAGGAGGAGAAGCCACGCCCCTTCTCCCTCCCTCCCTCCCTCCCTGGCGCCCAGTTGCTCCCCCTTTCGGTTGTTTTGGGAAGTGCAGACCCTGAGCGGAGAAAGGGAGAAGGGCTCTTGTCCCAGGAAAGAAGGAGAAGGAGGAGGAGGAGGAGGAGCCTTCATCAGCCCCCCTCAAACCTCCCCTCCTCCTCCTCCTCCTCCTCCTCTTAGGGAACTTGGAGGAAAGAGAGAGACACAGAGAGAGAGGAGCAAAGGCGCCCTGAAAGAAGAAGAGGAGGAGGAGGAGGAGGAGGAGGAGGAGAGGAGAGCTCTGTCGGCCAAGGGGCGGGATTGAGCAGGACACACACGAAAGAAAGAGAGGAGTGTGAGAGAGAGAGAAAGAGAGGGCAACATAGACAAAGAAAGAGAAGAGTGTGTGTGTGTGTGTGAGAGAGAGAAAGAGACAGTGAGCTGGGGTTATCCCCCAGTGTGTTTGTGTGTGAGAGATAGGGAAGTGTGTGTTGTGTGTGAGAGAGACAGACGGGTTTCTCTCGCTCACACACTCGCACACACGCATACAACACACACGAGAGTGTTGTTCGTGCGCGAGACACACCATTGTGTGTGTTTTGTGTGTGTCTCTCTCTCTCTCTTGCTTCTCTCACACACAAGTGTGTTGTCTGTGCGTGAGACACACACTTGTGCGTGTGTTTCTCTGCGTGTGTATGTGTGAGAGAGAGGCGAGGTCTTTCTTACAGAGAGAGAAAAGTGTGCGTTTTGTGTGTTGTGTGAGAAAGAGAGACACGCAACGCTCCCACAAGTGTGTTGTGTGCGCGCGTGTGAGACAAAAAAGAGACAGCCTGGTCTCTCTCTCTCTCTCTCTCTCTCTCTCTCTCTCTCATATACACGCAAGTCTGTTGTGTGTTGTGAGAGAGGAAGAGAAGAGACAGCCTGGTCTCTCTCTCTCTCTCATATACACGCAAGTCTGTTGTGTGTTGTGAGAGAGGAAGAGAAGAGACAGCCTGGTCTCTCACACTCACACAACTGTTTTGTGTGTGAGAGAGAGACACACAATTGTGTCTGTGTGTGAGAGAGAGAGAGAGGTAGGCCAACAGACACAGAGAGAAAGAAGTGTGTGTGTCAGAGAAAGAAAGCACCACTCTCTCTCTCTCTGTCACACAGACACAGAGGGAGGGAGAAGAGTGTGAGTGTGTGTGTGTGTGTGTGTGTGTGCGCCAGGAGAGCGGGGCCAGGCTGGCCGTGTGAGGGAACGGGGGACCCCCTCTCCCTCTCCCCGTCGCCGGCGATGTTCCACTGCATCCCTCTCTGGCGGTGCAACCGTCATGTGGAGCTGATCGACAAGCGCCACTGCTCCCTGGCCGCCGTCCCCGACGACATCTACCGCTACAGCCGCAGCCTCGAGGAGCTCCTGCTCGACGCCAACCAGCTCAGAGAGCTCCCCAAGGTCAGCCTCTTGGCCGGACCCCTCTTTTAGAGATGGTTTGCCCCGCTTTGGGATAACTCCGCACCTGAGTGGGCGGAACCATTATAGGAATACGGGGGAGGAAGACCCCCATCCTCAGCGCCTTCCTGGGCCAACAGGACTTGGCCGGACACCCCTCCTTTAGAGATGGTTTGTCCCGCTTTGGGATAACTTCACCTGAGTGGGCGGAACCATTATAGGAATAGGGGGCAGAAAGAAAGAGAACCCCCCCCCCCCCATCCTCAGCGCCTTCCTGAGTGAACTCGGTTGCCACAACATGGCTGGGTCAATAGGACTTGGCTGGACCACCCCCCTCTTTTAGAGATGGTTTGTCCCACTTTGGGATAACTCCGCACCTGAGTGGGCGGAACCATTATAGGAATAGGGGGCAGAAAGAAAGAGAACCCCCCCCCCCCCCATCCTCAGCGCCTTCCTGAGTGAACTCGGTTGCCACAACATGGCTGGGTCAATAGGACTTGGCTGGACCACCCCCCTCTTTTAGAGATGGTTTGCCCCGCTTTGGGATAACTCCGCACCTGAGTGGGCGGAACCATTATAGGAATACGGGGGAGGAAGACCCCTCTCCCTCAGCCCCTTCCTGGGTCAACAGGACTTGGCTGGACCACCCCCCTCTTTTAGAGATGGTTTGTCCCGCTTTGGGATAACTTCACCTGAGTGGGCGGAACCATTATAGGAATAGGGGGCAGAAAGAAAGAGAACCCCCCCCCCCCATCCTCAGCGCCTTCCTGAGTGAACTCGGTTGCCACAACATGGCTGGGTCAATAGGACTTGGCTGGACCACCCCCCTCTTTTAGAGATGGTTTGTCCCGCTTTGGGATAACTCCTCACCTGAATGGGCGCAACCATTATGAGGGTGGAGGGGGGGAGAAAGAAAGAGACATTCCCATCCTCTGAGGGTGCATCACATCCCAGAAACCCCAGCCAATTTACACAACAGTCAAGGATTCTGGGAGCTGAAGTCCAAAAGAAATGGAGGACCAAAAGGTTGAGAACCATTGATCTACACCTGTGATTCCCCAAAACAGTGCTCTTCCAGGTAGTTTTGGACTCCATTTCCCAGAATCCAAGGCTATTGGCCAAGGTGGCAGAGGCTTCTGGGAGCTGTAGTCCAAAAAACCTGGATGTTGTTGTTGTTGTTGTTGTTGTTGATATTATACTCATCCCTCCACATTTGCAGCTTTGACACTTGCAGATTTGATTAATGTGTTCTCTCTAGGAATATCTAGGTCCTCCAGTGCAACTCTATGGCCAACTTTAACTCAAGGTTGCCCTGAAGGACCTAGAGATTGCTAGAGAGGACACTCTACTAGGCCTTTGTAGCTCCTCCAGCGCAGTTATATGGTCAGTGTCTGGCAAATGTTGGCCACAGAGTTGCCCTGGAGTTGGACCTAGAGATCCCTAGAGAGGACACTCTACTAGGCCTTTGTAGCTCCTCCAGCGCAGTTATATGGTCAGTGTCTGGCAAATGTTGGCCACAGAGTTGCCCTGGAGTTGGACCTAGAGATCCCTAGAGAGGACACTCTACTAGGCCTTTGTAGCTCCTCCAGCGCAGTTATATGGTCAGTGTCTGGCAAATGTTGGCCACAGAGTTGCCCTGGAGTTGGACCTAGAGATCCCTAGAGAGGACACTCTACTAGGCCTTTGTAGCTCCTCCAGCGCAGTTATATGGTCAGTGTCTGGCAAATGTTGGCCACAGAGTTGCCCTGGAGTTGGACCTAGAGATCCCTAGAGAGGACACTCTACTAGGCCTTTGTAGCTCCTCCAGCGCAGTTATATGGTCAGTGTCTGGCAAATGTTGGCCACAGAGTTGCCCTGGAGTTGGACCTAGAGATCCCTAGAGAGGACACTCTACTAGGCCTTTGTAGCTCCTCCAGCGCAGTTATATGGTCAGTGTCTGGCAAATGTTGGCCACAGAGTTGCCCTGGAGTTGGACCTAGAGATCCCTAGAGAGGACACTCTACTAGGCCTTTGTAGCTCCTCCAGCGCAGTTATATGGTCAGTGTCTGGCAAATGTTGGCCACAGAGTTGCCCTGGAGTTGGACCTAGAGATCCCTAGAGAGGACACTCTACTAGGCCTTTGTAGCTCCTCCAGCGCAGTTATATGGTCAGTGTCTGGCAAATGTTGGCCACAGAGTTGCCCTGGAGTTGGACCTAGAGATCCCTAGAGAGGACACTCTACTAGGCCTTTGTAGCTCCTCCAGCGCAGTTATATGGTCAGTGTCTGGCAAATGTTGGCCACAGAGTTGCCCTGGAGTTGGACCTAGAGATCCCTAGAGAGGACACTCTACTAGGCCTTTGTAGCTCCTCCAGCGCAGTTATATGGTCAGTGTCTGGCAAATGTTGGCCACAGAGTTGCCCTGGAGTTGGACCTAGAGATTGCTAGAGAGGACACTCTACTAGGCCTTTGTAGCTCCTCCAGCGCAGTTATATGGTCAGTGTCTGGCAAATGTTGGCCACAGAGTTGCCCTGGAGTTGGACCTAGAGATCCCTAGAGAGGACACTCTACTAGGCCTTTGTAGCTCCTCCAGCCCAGTTATATGGTCAGTGTCTGGCAAATGTTGGCCACAGAGTTGCCCTGGAGTTGGACCTAGAGATCCCTAGAGAGGACACTCTACTAGGCCTTTGTAGCTCCTCCAGCGCAGTTATATGGTCAGTGTCTGGCAAATGTTGGCCACAGAGTTGCCCTGGAGTTGGACCTAGAGATTGCTAGAGAGGACACTCTACTAGGCCTTTGTAGCTCCTCCAGCGCAGTTATATGGTCAGTGTCTGGCAAATGTTGGCCACAGAGTTGCCCTGGAGTTGGACCTAGAGATCCCTAGAGAGGACACTCTACTAGGCCTTTGTAGCTCCTCCAGCGCAGTTATATGGTCAGTGTCTGGCAAATGTTGGCCACAGAGTTGCCCTGGAGTTGGACCTAGAGATCCCTAGAGAGGTGTCCTCTCAGGTTAAAACTTGGCGTTTTTTGTCATATTGCGGTTTTTCCACATTCACTGGGGTCTTCTGCCCCTAACCCTATGGAGGGACAAATGTATTATTATTATTATTATTATTATTATTATTATTATTATTATATTTATTTATATTCCGCCTTCTTCCCAGTATAGGGTCTCAAGGCAGCTAACAAAATTTTAAAAAGTCTTAAGATAAAACAGTATGAAAAATTAAAAATACAGAATTAAAAAAAACAATTTCAAAGGATTAAAAACGTTACATTTAAAAAAATTTAAAACTTCTTTTTTTAAAAAAAAAGCTTGGGAATCATTGCTCTACCACTTTACTCTATGGCTGCATCGACACCGCAGAAATAATCCACTTCGACACCACATTAATTGCTATGGCTTGCTGCTATGGAATCCTGGGAAGGAATTCCTGAGGGGAGGTGGGAAAGCAATAAAATTTATTATTACCATCATCATTATTATTGATATTGTTATCATTATTATTATTATTATTATTGTATCACCTAAGCTCTCTGACAGAGAAGGATGACTGTTCCCAGATTTCATAGGATGGAGCCATGGCAGTTAAAGTGGTGTCAAACTGGACTATTTCTGCAGTGGAGATGCAACTTAAATACATGACTATAATGTAGTTTGACACTTCCTTCGCTGGCACGGCTCCGTCCTATGGAATCCTGGGATTTGTAGTTTTGGGAGGCACTAGCACTCTTTGGCAGAGAAGGCGAAAGACCTTATAAAACTATAAATCCTAGGGTACCATAGGATGGAGGTACAGCACTTAAAGTGGTTTCAAACGGCATCATTTCTACACTGTAGACACACCCTGATTGAGGAAGGCAGTGTGGCTTTGCAAAACTTTTGAATAGGGAACGGTGGTGGGTGAATGAATGGCCAGTGAATGGAGACTTTCTGGCTCTGTCTGTTAGCCAGGCTGCTTATTCTCCAACTCTTGGCAATTCAAATCAAATCAAATCTGCATAAGAGCCATGTCCTAACCGCAAAGTAGGACAAAGCACCTCAAAACGTAGGACAGTCAAGAAAAAAAAAGTAGGGCGTTACCAAATAAAAAGCTAAAAACACTCCTATAAATATAAATTCATGCTTCTTAGCCATGCTCAAAATGGGGGACATTTTGGAACTCTTCCTGGAGACAAGGCTTGAAATGTAGGACACGTCCTGGAAAAGGACGCCCAGTCACCCTGTCAAGAGCGTGCTCAGATCTGTGCCTTGCTTGCAGCTCTCAAGATGCCCCCTTCCCTGTGCAGGTTTCGGTGGCAATCCCAGTATCCCCATTCCCTCGCCCATTTGGCAACTTAGAGATGGAGGCAAGCAGTTAGGTGAGGGAGGGAGAAGGGACCGAAAAAACATCTGCCTCCACCTTGGCGCCAGCCTGCCTGCCAACAGCCCCAAGTCTCAAGTCTTGCAAGACCTGCTTTTCCATTCATGTGACAAACCAGTTGCTTGCTGTTTTGTTTTTTGGTTTTAAATAAAAGCCAGAAAAGGAAAAAAAAAGACAAACTAAAAGGCTCCAGGGCTGGCGACAGCCAACCACAGGTTTACACAGCGTCAACTTGAGCAACCCATATACAGGTAGAATTTAAAGACATGGCCGTATTAAATTTGGAAAATCAGTATATCAAGGGATCTCGCAGTACCTTTGAGACTAAGTGGAAGATGGAGAAGTTGGTAGCACTTCTATCTCTCAGTTAGTTTCAAAAGGGGCTGCAAGATCCCTTTGCATACTATATATTCAAAAAGAATGGTGCAAAACTAAATATGAACAGCTTTACTTTTGCACTATTCTTTTTGAACCACTCAATAGTTATAGGGGGATACTAGGAACCAGGCTTGGGGACAATTTCGTGTCTCAAAATGTCTCAGCTGGCTACACTGGCTGAGCTACTGTGGAAGTTGTAGTTACCACAATCACATTATCTTTAGGTGCAGTCAGTGGGCCCCGAAAGGAAGTTATCGTCCAAAATCAACTTTTCTAAACTTTGATCTGGTTGCATCCGCGCTGCAGAATTAATCCAGTTGGACACCACTTTCACTTCCATGACTCAATGCTGTGGAATTCCAGGATCTGTATTTTTGTGGAGCTATTTAGCCGTCTCTGTCAGAGAGAAACAACAATTCCCAGGATTCCATAGCATGGAGCCCAATGGCAGTTGAAAGCAGTGTCATCCTGGATTATTTCTGCAGTGTGGGTGCAGCCCTGAAGGACAATATTCTCCCATATGAAGCTTGCTTATACCGTATTTTGAAACTTGTCCGGTGTGGAACTGCTTTACAACTGAGACCAGGTTCCCTCACTGCTCCTTGTTTTCTTTTCCGACCAAGTTCTGGTATTGAAGCTCTGCTTCTGTTTGGCTCGAAGGAGTTTTAACTGGTTGGCAACTATTTGTTCTGTTATTATGTATTACTAATGGTGTATTTCATTTTAAAACATATTTTAATTGTGTTGGTTTTATTTGGATTTAATTACCCTTTGCTGCTGTGAGGGCCATTTGTTTGGCAGAAAAGCAAGACGTAAAAAGTGAGGTATGTAGCATTTTGCTGTTGTTCGGCAGTCTGTCTGGTTATTCAGCATGAGCGTATGGACCATCCGAAGAGTCAGTTTTGCAACTTCTCTGGAGTTTTGCAACTTATAGTAATCCTGAACAGTAGTCCTAAGACAATCATCATCAGTGTATTTGTGGATCTGGCTCATCCTGTGATGATGAGTGCTGCAGTGTCCAGTCACAAGGGTCACACAAGTTGCTTACTGTTGTCGCCAGTTGTATCTGTTGATCACACCGTCCCATGCATCCATGAATATGCATGACTTGGATTTGCATTGTGAGAGAGAACTAGTGTGTGAGTAATTCTCCCCTGATGCAAAGACTATTGTAAACACTGTTTACAAGCATTTCCACAGAGTTTAGATTTTAAAATGTGCACATGGTACAAATGGAACAAGGCACGCAAACTCATATTGACTGGGTCCCAGGTCAAATAGCCTATCCATTCCTTCCTGACATAACAGGGGAAGTCTGGTGTATTGCCTGCATATATACGAACAATATAGGCGAACATTAGACGCCACAGTTGTGTCCCTGTGTGTTGCTTCACTAATCATACCAGCGATTCTCAAGCTGGTCTTTAGATGTGAACGAACGTGTAGCCACAAAACATTCTTCATGACCTCAAGTCTGCCTCCTCCCACCACTAATGGTTTTCCTTATTGCAGTTCCTTCCTTTTTCTTAAACTATGTGTCCACATATCTACGATGTATTGCTCCTGGGATGGTGAATCTGAATCCTGTGGTAGTACTGAATATTCAGCTGCTTCGGAAACAAAGCAGTTTGTAGTGCGCTTTCTGGGAGGGAAGGAAAAGTGACTGGTAGGGCTGCTGGGAAGTCCCACGCAGGCGATAATGGAGAACTGAGAGGTTGCGTCCCCAGCTCAGTGGCAAATTGCCCAAAGACAAGGAAGATGGAAAGTCCGGAAATGTCACAGCAGTAACAGGAATCTGAAGGAAAGCGTAGGTGGAATATGAAGCTTGAGGAAAAGGGCAGAGGAGGAAGGTTACTGAGGCAAGGTGTGGCTGAAGAAACCTTACGGATGAGGAAGAGCAGTGTGTGGTGGCATGGCAGGGAGAGGCGTTCCAGAGTGTTTGCTCAAGAGCAGTTGATAAGGTGGCTGTAGACTTGGAGCAAAGCAGGCTGAGACCAGGGAATCAAGAGTGTCGGGGAAATGCAGGTGGTTGCCAATACAAGAGAAAGAAACAGGATTAGAGCAAGGGCCTGGAGATCAGAGGGACTATTTGATGGGGACAGGTGAGAGGGTGGGGAGGAGCATTAGGATCCGAGTTCTAGATTGTTGAAGCCACAGCTGGTATAATTTCCACACCTACGGCTTTATGATCTAATAATCCCAGGGTAATAAAAGGACGCAATGGCTTAGTGGTTAAGACGCTGATTCAGATGATCGCAAGGTCAATGGGTTAGCAATTTTGAGACCCAAGTGCCGTGTGACGGAGTGAGCTCCCATCATTAGTCCCAGCTTCTGTTGATCTTAGTAGTTCGAAAGCATGCAGAAGTGCAATGGGATAAATAGGTGCCACTTCAGTGGGAAGATAACAGTGTCGTGTGCAGTCAATCTGGCCACATGACCCACAGAGTAGTCTCTGACAATGCTGCTTCTCTGGATCAGTAACAGAGATGAGCATCACCCCAGTTGGAACCCACTAGACAAACTTGTCAAAAGGAAATCCTTACCTTTAATAAAGGCAACGACATGTGAAAAATTGAATTCCTCTCCCATTGATTTGAACTGAACAGTGGGTTCTTTGGTCACAGACTCTCTACTGATTTATATTGGAGTGGCATGCATTTCTACTTCATGCCCTGGCCCTGTGTGACAGAAGAAGGATGTGATGAAGGGGCAGGGGCACAACATCACTTGCAGGGCAATAGAATGGGTCTTGCACGGATGGATTTTTCCATCACTCCTGCTGCTTTGCCACTCTTCAAGCATTTGCTGCTTCCCCCCTCCTCACTTTATTATTATTATTATTATTATTATTATTATTATTATTAACCTTTATTTATGAAGCGCTGTAAATTTAGCAGTGCTGCCATAAGGCTGTGGATAAGACCACCTTTCATAAAATCATTGAACTGTAGAGTTGGAGGTAACCTCAAGGGTTGTACTTCTGTCATTTTGGCATGTGCATAATAATCCCCCTACAAAATTTGTCTTGTAATTTTAGTCCAAACACACTGCAGAAATAATCCAATTTGAGGCTGCTTTAACTGCCCTGGCTCAGTGCTAGGGAATTCTGGGAACTGTGTTTTGTGAGACATTTTACCTTCTCTGTCAGAGAGCTCTGGTTCCACAATAAACTACAATTCCCAGGGCTCCCTAGCCCTAAACCAGGGCAGTTAAAGCGGTCTCAAACTGGATTTATTTCTGCAGAGTGTTTTGGACCTTTGTGTTGAAATTATATGTATGGAGCAGTCCTAAGAGATTGCCCTTACTCTCAGCATTTGGGATGGGGAGAGAGGAGTTAAATGGCACATAATCATCAACTTGTGTTTTGATAATTTCATTACTGCTTTTGGACATGGAAAAATCTTGTCTACCTCAACACCTAAACGTTTGAAAATGTTAAATTTAATAAATGTCTTTAAAAAGTGTCCCTGTATATTGGGAATTGAGGTGGATTGGTTTTAGGTGAGCTTTGTGGCTCATTCTGGTAAGATTCTAAACATTTTGTAGACTGTCAAGCTATCTAAGCTCTCACGAGTCTTGTCCCTTTTGTGTTAACTGTATTTATTTTGTACCTAGGGCTTTGAATGCTTATACTTCAAATATAGTATTGCTTTCTTTGTTCAATTAAGACTGGTGAGACTCAGGTTCAAATCTCCATCTAGTTAAAAAGCTCGCGACGCGACTGGTGGGCCCATCATCGTTTCCCATCCTAACTCACCTTACATGGTTCTTGTGAAGATAAATTGGGAGTGGAGAACCATATACGCTGCCTTTTGCTCTTAGGAGGAAAGGCGTAATAAGAGATGAGTAATCCAGTTGTTTTGGTTGTGTTAACCTTGGTGTCCAGGATTGGTCTGTTGACTTTGATTAGGGGAGTGTGCCTTGGATTAGAAAGAGGCTTTTAATGAGCTGCTTCCACTTTATCATCAGCACTGCAGAAAACTGAACCAGATTAATGTGTTTTAGCATTCTGAACTGTTTTAATGTATACTATTTGTAAGCACTTTTCTCTTTTAAATTACATTTTATTCTTTTAATGAGTGATGTGTTTTAATACAATACTAGTTTAATTCCATTTTAATGCCCACTTTTCTGTGTTTTAGTTGTATTGTTTTTCAGTTCGTAATCGTAATTTCTTTTAAGGGGGAAAGCAGGATATAAATAAATATAACAACAATAACTACCACTACTGCTCTGTTCTGTCTGGCAAGCAAGCTGAGCCAGTGCTCTTTAATTACTGTCAAAAATAGGCTCCATGCACAAAAGCACCAGAAAGTGTAAAATGGCCAATAAAAACTTGTTAGTAGCAGGCCAGTAGACTCCTCTGAAATCTTCTCTTTAAATTGATTTAATCTAAAACACTGAAATCCACATTCATCTTCCTTTTTAGGAAGAAATGGAATGCCAGAGCAATCCATATGTAAGTCTCCTTCTGTCATAATTTAAATCTCTTGGATTGGATTGAATGTTTTATTTATGCGGATAGGAGGCTTGAGGCCAGAGGAATTAAAATAAAATGAAAAAGATAAAACTTAACCAGGGGTCTATCTAGTTCAGGGATGGACGAGTTTTTTACCTGCCCCTGGAACCCACCAAGGGCCTCAGCAAACCGCACTGGAAAAGGAAGAAGGCTATTTTTGACTTTTGAAAGGTGCAAGAGAGATCCTTACCTTGTTTAATATATCACAAGTGTGTGTGTCTGTGTGGGTATGTTTGTTTGTGTTGGGGTGGGGGAGAAGGATTATCTGGGAATCCAGGAGTGGCCAAGGATACACAGATGGCATGAACTTCATAGGTCTCATGATTCCCATCCCTGATCTAGCCAGTGACATCTACTCTGACTGTTTCTAGTTCTGCAAAGTCACTGATAATGGGCCCGTACCAACAGGCCAAAATAAAGCTGCTTCAGGTCACTTTGGAGGTATGCTGTTTAAACGACACATGCATCTTAAGAGGCCAGAAGCTGCGCCAGAGCTGCACTTCAGTCCTTAGGACTGCAACGTGGCTTTGGCATGGCTTCTGGCCTCTTTGGACACATGCATCATTTAAACAGCATGCCCCCAAAGTGATCCGAAGCAGCTTTATTTTGGTCTGTCTGTATGGGCTTAATGACTCCCACTTTACTAGAGAGAGAGGGGAGAGTTTATCACATGGGAGGGATTCTGTGCAAAAATGGGATTTAAAGTGAAAAAAAACCATGCAAAAGTGGATTTATTATCAGATAACATCCGGGTTAACCCAGCTTTAACCTGGAGAGAAAGTAGGAAAGACATGCAAAAGCACAATTGATTTTCAGATGATGTCACTGTTAAGGTGCATTAACGTGTCAAGCCCAGAAGTAAAGAGAAATGGTTTTGTCGACTTTCTAGCCGGTTTAATGTTGTGTTAAACCCAATGTGTCTGAAAATCAATCATGCTTTTGTGTGTCTTCTTAGGGTTTTTTTTTTGGGGGGGGGGTTAAATCCTGTTTTAAATCTCATTTCTGGACGGGATGCCTCCTGTGTGATAAATTCCAGAGCCAGAGAGGAACAATTGACATGAGCCATTATGATTAAAGCATTGCTATCCCATTGAGCTGTGACTGAGCCCTGAGGGTAGTGTTTGTTTTTCCATAACAAAATAAAAAGGGATGAAGCCCTTCTCCAGTTACACCAGTATTCTGACCTAAAATCCTCTGGGCACAGATCTTGCCAAAGTGGTTCGTCAGGTCATCAAGCCACCCTTTTTTGAGGGGTGCAGCTGTTTCTTTGGTTGCATCTGCACTGCAGAAAGAATACAGTTCGGCTCCGCTTTAAGTGCCATGGCTCAATGCTATGGATTCCAGGGAATTGTACAGTAGTTTGTTGTGGCACCAGAGCTCTCTGACAGAGAACGCTGAATGTCTTACGACCTATGACGACCCTATGGATGAGACATCTCCCTGTCATCCACTGTTCTGCTTAGGTCCTGCAAACTCATATCCGTGACCCCTTTAATAGAGTCCATCCATTTAGCATGCAGCCTTTCTCTCTTTCTACTTCCCCCCACCTTCCCTAGCATTATTGTTTTTTCCAGTGAGTCCTCCCTTGTCATGATGTGCCTGAAGTATGACACCCTCAGTTTTGTCATCTTGGCTTCCAGGGTGAGTTCTAGTTTGATCTGATCTAGGCCCCATTTCTTTGTCTTTTTAGCTGTCCATGGCATCCTCAGCACTCTTCTGCAGCACCACATCTCAGATCTTGATTTTCTTCCCATCTTATTTCTTAACTATCCAGCTCTCACATCCATACATTGTAATAGGGAATACAATGGTTTGATTGATTCTAACATTTGTGTTGTATTGCATATCTTTGCATTTTAGGATCTGTTCTAGTTCTTCCATAGCTGTCCTCTCCATTCTTAATCTTCTGATTTCCTGGCTGCAGTCCCCATTTCTATCAGTGTTTGATCTCAAGTATGAGAATTCTTTTACTATATGTATTTCTTCATTGTCTAGGTTGTCTAGCCTGCTTTTGCACTTTCTTCCTTGATCTTCCTTACTAATCGTACTGTAGGTATATAATAATCTGTTTACAGGGGCACTTCAGACATGACAGTGAAATACGGCACAAGGTTGTGATGTGATGTCTAAATTGACAATCATGGTTTGTAACTGGCTAGCATCCCAAAATAAATGACTGTGGCCCAAAGTGGATGTCTAGACCATACTTTGTGATAATGTAGCCAAAGCAGTCCATGCACTTGTAACTTCCCAGTTTGTACTCTACATAGAGCTGTCCTTGATGACAGCTTGGAAACTGCAGCTGGTGAAAATTGCAGCTGCTAGATTGTTGACTTGAACATTATATACAAATGCCATATAACACATTTTAAAGGAATAGCACTGGCTTCGTAAGAGACCTTGAAGGGCGGCCCCCCTTGCCACACTCTTTGCAAAAAGGGTGCACCTCCAGTCTGAATTCATGGTGTTGTTAATGATATCTAAAGACTTTAAAAATGCTTAGGACATTACTCTTCTCCATAGCCACCCACCCACCCACCCCTGCCCAAGAAATGAGATCAGTTGTAGCTGTGAGAAGAGGCAGAAGAGGGCCTTCTCTCTGTGACACTCCAGTTATGGAATACCTTCTCTTTGAAGGCCTGATTGACGAATGATTGATGCCAGCACTGAAAATGTGGCTGTTCATTAAAACGTTTGAGGCCTAATTGATTTTACACTAACCCTCATATGTGCATGGTTTTAAATAATACAATACTATTTTACCAGTTTTAATCTGCCTTTTTTTGAACTTGTTAAATTGTTTGTTATAATTTTTTAGCCTTTTAAAATAATGTTTATTGTTTATGCTGTTTTAAATTAGACAGGTTGATTTTGGTGCATGTCACCCTGAGATCTTTAGCTAGTGGGTGGGGTATAAATAATACATTAATAAATTTAATGCATTAATTAATAAATCTGACATCTCTCTCATGCATAAAAGGGGCAGTAGAGTATGTGCCTTTCATAGCCTGTACAAGGCACACCTTCACATATTGGTTTCTGGATCCCACAGGATTCCAGAACACGTGGAAGCTATTATTTGTAGAAGCCTTATATATATTTGGATTGGGGTTATCATCTGTGGCCCTTCTGCCTTGGTGCATGTGTGGAGATTCCTTCACACGAATAACATAAAAGAGCTTTGTTGTGAAGCTCAAACTAAGAAAAGAATCAAAATTATCTCTCTTCCGCTTCAGAAGCTGTTTGATCGTGGAGGTAGAACCAAATGCTGAGCAGGTAGAAGAAAACAGTTTTAAACCATAGTTTGCCTGTCGCATATGGAAAAGCGGCACTGCTTTGGGTTCTTGACTCTAGCTAACTACGAAAGATAACTTGGTAGATTGTCTGAATCCAACTAACACAATTGATACTTTCTTACACTTTTATCTGACCTTTCAAGAGTTCCTTTGGGTATATATCATTTCCGTTTTACAGAGCTTAATGGTAAATAATTTGTCAAAGCAAATTACTTTACAGGAAGTGTTTCCAGGAGCGGAAGACCTCTTTGAATCCAGATCACTTTTCAGCACTATGCCTAAGTTAATTGGTTCTTACTTCTCAGCTGCCCAAGTAAATAGTGCAGTTCTGTTTGAAGAATATTTACCCAAATTCAGCCAAACTTTCAGTTTATAGGCATTGGGATGAAATGCCACAGCACGATTACTTTTTTTATTTGGCTGCATTCTGCCTTTTTGAAATTTACTTTTCATCTCCTCTATGAACACTCTTTTCTGTTGTGATGGGAGATAATGCAGTTCATTGAGTATTTAGCATTACCTGTATCTAATATCTGGTTATATCTCAGTTACTTGTTTTTAAAGTTCAGAAGAGAAACCTGTTTTTTCTCATTCCTGATTTTTTCTTAGAGCAAACCGATTCAACCCAGGGCTTGGTAAATTACCTTTGGACTATAACTGATTAT
This sequence comes from Sceloporus occidentalis, assembly GCA_023333645.1. NCBI lineage: Eukaryota > Metazoa > Chordata > Lepidosauria > Squamata > Phrynosomatidae > Sceloporus > Sceloporus occidentalis. Next base: position 141,907,347 of record JALMGF010000006.1, read on the forward strand.
AGTGGCTGAAGAATTCTGGGAGTTGTAGTAAGTAACTTGGCCAAGCATTTGGTATTGATATAAGGGCGTTTGTATGGATCTGAAACCTGAAATTCTCAGTATGTTGAGTGAACTACAAGATTCGTTGGAAGTCTTGAAACTGGTAGGAAGACACATATGTAAGCGTAGTGTGTATATAGGCTCAGTTGACCTATGATCAATTATTTTATCACCAGCTCTTCAATTCATCCCCTAGCTACTCTTTCATCATCTACTGCAATAATCTGATCTGAAGTATCTAACAAATTGATAAAGAACTGTGTGGGAGGTGTGAACATGTTTTAAAGATTATCTAAATAATCAGCCTCCTGGGAGTATGTTGGCTTGTATAAATGCAGAAGAAATGGCAGTGCATTGCGATAGGAGGAAAATTAAATGGTTAATTGGAAGAAGAAAAAGAAGGGGGCAACATAAACCAGAGGTGGACACCTGTCAGGAAATGGGAGCTGTATTGGCTTCCCAGGATCCCTTGGAGGGCAACTCCCTTGCCATAACCTCTGCAAAAAAATTCAAACAATGTTTTGTTTGATGACATCTGAGGGGAGGTCAGGTTTTGCCATTTTTAAAATTTCCCTGTGCATAGGGGTGACTAGGCCTAGAAGAGAATTTTTTAGAAAACAGGAGGTGACTCAGAAGGCAGTCCTACTCCTTGTTTTTTTAGAAAGGCCCTTTCTGGGCCTAAAGTCTCCCAGGGGAGCAAAACAACAACAACAACGACAAACCCCAACCAGATTGCCACCCCATACTCCCTGGAGGGCATTGGAGCATGTGGGGAATGTTTTGAGGATTTTTTTTTTCACCTGGTGACCACAAAAAACCCTGGGGGCTGCATATAGCTGTGGGCCAGAATTTGCTCACATCTGATGTAAACTCTCTAGGGATGTTATCACACAGGGAGCTATGTGCGTCCATCACCAAAATGGTTAAAGTAGTGGCATCCCAGAAAAGCAAGTCCATTTGCTAATGGTTATCACACACAAGAGCACAACAAGGGGTTAAAGGCAAATTAGTTAATGTCAGATTCGAATTTGGGTATCAAAAGGAGACAAATCCCCATTGCTCACTTAGAAATACCTTTTCTGCGCATATTCAAAACTGTCAATTCCACAAGTGCACACACACACACACACACACACACACACACATGCTGTGGGAAGGGGAGATCCTCTTTGTCCCCAAAGCCCCAGAAACTGTGTGAGAGGGAGGCAGAATGATGCTGCTCTTTGCAAACTCTGTAAAATCACAAAGACAGACAGACACACACAGAGAAAAGAGAGGGCCTGTATGATTCCACAGAGGGCTGATCTTCCCCGATGTCCTCCTTTTCCAGGGCATGTCCTCCATTTCTTCCTCCTGTCCTGGAAGAATGCCAACAGTCCTCTCCCTCTGCCTTCTCCCAGCAGCTGTGCCCTTTATTAGAGGAGGAAAAGTAGCCAGGGAGCTTAAAGAGGGGAGTGTGTGCGTATATCCCTTTAAGGGATGAGAGCATTCTCCCTCTTTGGCACAGCAAGGCACCGTGGGAAACAAAGTCATCTGAGGCTTGCTTTCCACACGGCTGGCTTTAAGTGAAGGGAGTCAATTCGTATGCAAAATGGAAATGTAAATCCAGTAGTTTTGTGAATTTATTTATTTCTTGATTGATCTCATATTCTCCCTGCAATCTCTTCTGATTGCATGCAGTGTCATGTGAAAAGCAGCTGCGAATTTGTCCCTAAACCGTGGATGACCCTGCATTGGCCCCACTTTAAACTTCCAATTTTGCCCCATGTGATAACGTCCTAGAACATGTTGGGAGTACTAATGTCATGTATAGTGTAATACATTGTTTTTATGCAGGAAAAGACTGATTATACATCTGTACTACTGTATATCTATCAGTGTATGGAGTGATGCACATGGCTATGAGTACCTGTTCTACAAGAAAGTTTGATCTGTTTAGGAAATACATAGCAGAAGTGGCTCCCATCTTTCCCAACCAGGTGCTCTGAAAATGTCTACAACTTTCATGATCCCCCAGTGGGCAAGGTCAGTTTGGAGCACATCAAATTGGGGGAAGGCTGCATCAGATGTTTTGTACATTTAAACCAGATACTTAATTTATGTGTGAGGTGTGAGGCTTTGAACCAGGTAGGCACAGGTCTTCATGAGGCCCTACAAGGCTTTTGGAGCATGGCCCTTGGATATTCTGAAACTTGAAAAATGGGTTTGCCTCAAAGAGTAGCACTTTTGCATTTAAATAGGGCACAGAAGCTTGTAAACATCCCAATGTACTTGAAAATGGGGAAGAAAATGAAACTGCAAGTGGGTTTCTCCTTCCTCCCTTTCAGTGTAGCCACGGAGCATTAGAAAGTGCCCATCTTTAAATAACATCAAGTCATGTCCTGAAAGAAGGTGCCATTGTGTGCTTGTGTGAACTATATTTTGGTGAGTGTTTGGACATAATGAAAGCCTAGTTTTTATGCTTGTGGTTTTCTTTAAAAGAGAAATAAAACAATTTTGCCTAACAAGCGTTATTGCTGGAGTGGATGGCTTGTTGTTTGAGCCTTGGCTTTTGAAATATCTAGATTCTCTGGAACATCAGGTTTAAGACCTGGTGAGGCTGCAAGTTGCTGCGGTATGTAACTGATACTGTACTGTGAGTAAGACTTTATGCAAGTGAAACTAAATAATTGTAGTCAGTATGCTTGTGTGCTATCTTTATCTTTAAGAAGTTCAGCACCTTTTGTACATGTTTTTCTAGTGGTCTTTCAACTGAACAGCTTATTTGAACAGACCGGTTTAGCTTCCAGAATAGAGCTGTGTTGTGTGTCTTCAGAGCATTCTCAGCCTTCCTTCCTAACTTTGGGTTCCCAGAGGTTGTTTGAATGCCCTGAAGCTCCAGAAAGCATGGCTAATAGTGAGGGCTTGGAACCACTGCTGAAGGCCATTGCTGGGTTTGGATGCCACTTTTTTTTTGAATTTATAATTTCTATGAGATACTGACTTTGTCAGCTGTCCCTGAGATACAGAGGAAAATACCTTGCAATGGAAAGAGTGCCGGCCTTGTTGTCATCCTAATGTTGTTTTCACAGGTGATTAGTCACCTTTTGGCTCCTGTTCTTCTTGCAGGATGTTGTTGAGTTCTGCTGCGTTCCCACAGTAAGCATGGGATAATTTGCAGTGGATCCTGAGTTGGTCATGTGACAATTCCTCTATTGAAAGTATGCTTGGAAAAATGGAAGAACAAGCATTTTCCGTGTGGTGGGATATAAGAGGAGATGAAATATGCTTGTAGAGTGCATTCTTTCCAGGCATCCCAAACAAGTCAGTGGCAGCTATGTATTTCAAGTTACATTTGAGATGTTATGGTGAGGACTGTAACAATTGATGGGGATGTGTTGGTTTTTCTACTTGAATTTTCTGTAAAAATAAGAATGGTAGATCTCTAATCTCCTTATGTTTTTATTTTAATGTTCATGTTATAAGGCATTTTTCTAACTTTCAGCAATCCAAAACACATATCCTCAAATAAAAGGTAATAGGTACAGTCTAACGACACCTCATCTGAGCTTGGAAGCTAAACAGGGTCAGTACTTGTTAATACTTGGATGGGAGATTGCCAACAAATACAGTCCACCCTTCTCTTATGCGGGGGATCCATTCCAGACCCCCCCCCCCTCGTAAGAGAAAATATGCGGTTGCTCAATCCCCATTCAAACAAATGGAGATCGTGTCTATGGCGGCGCAGTGGTGGCGCGCCACGCGAGCGTGCCCCATTCATGTGAATGGGACGCTGCGCCCTGCGTGCTCCTACGCAGCTTTGAGCGTATGCTTGAGGACACACAGACAGACACACACAACTTGAACAATTACTTCTTTAAAAACAGATTTATGCTAGAGATGCTAACCAGCTAATTAAAGGATGCATTTATACTGGTTTACAAGATTTTTTTTCTGTGAGTTTTTAAATTTTTATACTGAGTATTAACATGGAAATAAGTAATTATTGTGTAGACCACTGGTTAACTGTTGTTCCACTCACTTGTCATTAAGTAATAGATCCTAGCATTATTCAAGGCAATATGAATCCATTTGATATAACTTTGATTGTAACCTAGATAGACAGAAATGCAGGTCTTCAGAAATATGACGAAACTCTGAATTTAGTTGTCAGGTCCTGTCATTCTTCTCTATTATTAAAATACAATGTCTTGACAGCCTTCTCTCTGTAAATCTGACATGGCAAACTGGATCTCAGACTTCTAAAATCAACATGGCCCAGGTCTGCACCCAGTTACACCCAATTGTTTTCAGTAATATATTATGACAAAGATTATTTATTGCTATAGAAAATGCATTTCTTCTGGTAGGACATTTCTTCTTAAGCTATCTGATGTTGTGGACTGCACTACTCCCGTAGTGAAAATAAGATGATACTTATTGCTTTATAACATTTTTTACATATTGTGTAATTTAAAAAAAACATATTTTACACGTTGTGTACATTTCTAAACATACTTTTTAAACATATTGTGTACATACTGTGCTATGGAGTGGTGCATATGACCTGTTCTGCAAGAAAAGTTGATCTGTTTAGGAAACACGTATTATAGAGGACAGTATGAAACCAGAAGGTATGACTTGAACACATGGATGGGGAATCTTTGGTATTCAAGATATTGTGATTTGGGCTCTCAGAAATCTCAAATGGCAAATGGGACATGTAGGCCAAAACTCTGAAGGGGCAAAGGTTCCCTACCACTGGCTTAATGGGTGGAACAGTGCAGAAAGAGTTTATAGGCTATGTAAACAGGATTACTATTGAAAGGCTTGTGAATCTAAAGAGTAATAATTAGCTGTGAGTGGTACAACTAAATATGTGCATAGCGATGACCCAGTAGAGCCAGTTTGCATGGGAGTTAATGGGAAATCCACTGTCATTATTTTTTCTGTGGTCCTTGTGCTGAGGTCTTCCTCTCCCACTTAGGTTTGCCTTTTTGTACAGAGGTAGTTAGCACCATAGTATGGGATATAAGTTCAGATTATATCCTCTGCTACTGCAGTAACAAAATAAAGCTTTGTAAGAGTCACACCTGCAGCTTGGGACACTGTTCTTTATAGGCTGTCCACATTCATATATGTGTGGCAAAACCATGGAGCTTAGCGTGTGTAAGTAAGAGTACCAAGCCCATCCCTCTTAACCTGTTTTTGCAATCTATGCATGTTTGGTTTCACCCAGAAGAGTAAGTTGTGTGTGAAAACCTTTGGGAAGAAAGATGCACTAACCAGGGTTGGCAGTGCAAACCAGGTTGGATTGAATCATGCTTTAAACCAAATGACTTCAAAAATATATTCCTGGTTTTTAAAATTGATTAGTGCAGTAAGGTACTGCACTTAGGGCAGATAAATAAAATGCACAGATATAGGATGGGGGACATCTGGCTGAATGAGACTACATGTGAAAGGGATCTGGGAGTCCAAGTAGACCACAAGTTGAACATGAGTCAACAGTGCAATGTGGCAGCTAACAAGGCCAACGCAATTTTAGGATCCATCAATAGTAGTATAGTGTCTAGATCAAGAGAAGTAATAGTGCCACTGTATTCTGCTTTGGTCAGGCCCCACCTGGAATATTGTGTTTAGTTCTGGGCACCACAATTTAAAAGGGACATTGAGAAACTGGAGCGTGTCCAAAGGAGGGCGACTAAAATGGTGAAAGGTCTGGAAACCTTGTCCTATGAGGAACGACTCAGGGAGCTGGGGATGTTTAGCCTGGAGAAGAGAAGGTTAAGAGATGATATGATAGCCCTGTTTAAATACTTGAAGGGATGTCATATTGAGGAGGGAGCAAGCTTGTTTTCTGTTGCTCCAGAGAACAGGACCCGGAACAATGGATGCAAGCTCCAGGAAAAGAGATTCCACCTCAACATTAGGAAGAACTTCCTGACAGTAAGGGCTGTTTGACAGTGGAACACACTCCTTCCTCGGAGTGTAGTGGAGTCTCCTTCCTTGGAGGTCTTTAAGCAGAGGCTAGATGGCCATCCGCTGGGGATGCTTTGATTTGGATTTCCTGCATGGCATAATGGGGTTGGACTGGATGGCCCTTGCGGTCTCTTCCAACTCTATGATTCTATGATTCTCTGATATATTTTTAAAAATCTGGATAGTATTAGTATTTTCTAACCCTCTTACTGGAACAGCAATTACTGTTTCAATTTAAACATTTTAACTTTAACAGTTTATTGGCAGTTGTTCATGGTTAGTTTTCAGTTGCTTCATTTTAATCAATTCATTTTATAGTGCAAGAAATGTAATTCAGAAAGAAGTCCTTCAGTTGACATAGCTGCAACTGTTTAATGTAGATCTATAATCTAGTTATTGCCTATTTTTGGGAATGCTTGCTATTTCTGGATAGACACATCTGTTTAAATGTATGTATACAGAGTTAGAAATGCACATTTTGGTGGCAGATAGCTAAAGGTACAATTTTGAAACATGTCTTCTTAAAAAATATATCCAGTGGTTAGTGACCTGGATCCAGAATAAAAATGTCAGAATGATTTTTTAAAAAAAGGCCAAACGCAATTTAAAATTGAACATTATAGTAGCGATGAAGTACATGTAACCTGCAATTTGTTTTATTTTGCCTTTGATCTTGGTGCACGTTCATAGTAGTCATCTCATTTCCAGGTGATGAAAGGACAGGCTGTTCCATGCTATCCTTCTTTGTCTTAACAGTTCTCCTGTTGGTTTTTAGTGGCTTCACAGTTTGCACCAACGAAATGCAGAACGCTGGCCCCTAATTTATGATAAATTAGCTGCCATAGCTATGTCTCTTCCTCCTTCACTGCTGAGCTTGAGTATCTATCTTGTCCCTGGTTATTGTGAACTGTGTCCCTGTTCCCAGTTCAACTGGCCACAGATTCAGTAGCATCCTGTAATGATGTATGATTATAGGTTATCTCTGCAGCAGCTGGAGGTGAAAGCTTTCCCCCTTGTCCGCTGTGATCTCATGAGTCTCGCAGCAGATGCTCTTTAATCTTTACTGCTATTGCTGCTCATTCTATATAAATGGACAGGGGAAGGGGGAGAGTAAATCCCTGCCCACAGGGAAATAAAACAAAGCAACCATCTCAGTGCAGTGCATTACTGAAGTGAGCCCATGCAGTGTTAGGCTCTATCAGTGGAGACTGTCTATCAGTAACTTTGAAGCAGAGGTTGGAAAGGTTATTTTTGGGGCTACAGTTCCAGAATTCTCCAGTATTATGGTGGCTGGGAATGTTGTTTTTTGTAGTCCAAAAAAGTCATGCTTCCAACTTCTGCTTTATGGCAACGATCTCCTTTGTGTCAGAAAGTCCTTATTTCACTGAATGGTTTCACTAGTGTGTACCAATGTGTATTGACAGATGAGGACGGATGAGACTTTTCTGGACAGAGTTGCCAAAGCTGTATTAGCCAACCTATACTAGATTGTCAGGCAAGTGCCCATATTCGCTGATGCTTCACTCTGTTCCCAGTTGACCTTTTGTTTATCCTTTCAATGTTTCTGTTATGCTAACATACAGTACATGAGCCACACCTACATTTTGTAGATGAGTGCTCTTGATACTTAATGGCTTATGTCATTTTAATGCTCTTAATTTGCTCTTCTTTATGACTTACCAACAATCCCTACTTCTGTTGTCTAAACTGAGTTACTGATTCACCACCAATTGATGTATGACTGACTTGAACTAGGGTAGCACCACTCTTTTATGCCTGTTATTAATAACAGCTGAATAAACAACAGATGTGGAACAGGCACCCTTTCTTTTCATGGGGGTACATTATTTAGTGGGGAAAGCTTCATCTGCTCAATTTCTCTGTCAAGCTGCAGTTAACTAGCATTTCACTTGTACTGTATTCAAAATGGTGGCTAATTTAGAAATTCATCATTGTAATATAACAGTAGGTATGCACCCTTAATGGTTGGCAAGATTACACTCTGTTTTTTTTGGGGGGAGGGGGGCTTGTGAGGGAAGGGACTGGTTTAAATGAATTGGTGGACTAAGTTTAGAATTATTACTCAGATGTGAGTTCATTAAAGACCAGTCTATATGCAGTGCAATTGAAAAGAAACTATTCCATATGGCATTGATGATGGAATGTGTAAGTTCCTAATGGGAGGAACTTACTATGTTGTTGGTGTGATTTAACTGTATTGTTTCAGAGCAGCCTTCTTTAAAAGCAGTAGTGATGAATTACAAGTAACCTGCAGTTTGTTATTATGAAGTATGTATGGAAGTGGCAAAGGTATAACATAGTGGGAACAATGAAAAAATAGATGGTGGTAGGAGTGAGGAATGGTTTCTAGTTACTTTTAAATATTACTTTTAAAGCACATTTTTATGGTTGAAATATTTCATGCTTTATGTCAAGTGCATCAGTTTAAGATTCATCACCACTACCAAAAGGCAATGGTTACCATATATACTTGACTATAAGTTGACCTCATGTAAAGGTCGAGGGCAGGTTTTGGGGGCACAATTATGGATTTTGATATGACTCATGGATAAATAGAGAGTAAAACCTAGGGGCACATAACAAAGGATTTAAAGGATGAAGGAAAGGAAAACAATGCCAAAGAACTTACAAAATACCAGCAGGCATACTGTTTGTGCTCACACTAAAGGCTGGATGGATGAGAGAGTTGAGGGGAAGTCAGTGCTTCCAAAACAGATCATTTTTCTGCCTTTTTCCTGGGAATGGTTCCTTTTATAATGAGAGTTAAAGTACAGTACTTTGACCCGTGGACAAGTTGACTCAGTTTTTTTGAAAGGCTATGGGAAATGAACATCTCCAGTACATATTTTTTTCCATGGGGGGGATCCCCAACACATCACTCATAAAATTGAGTTAACAGTGAATGGATGTTAACATAGTGTTAGGCAAACATGGTAGTTTCAAAGTTGTCATTAATGTTTTTCAAATCATTATGCTTAGACATCTGTCTACCATGCTGTTTTAAATGTTTTTATTTGTTGTGCACTGCCCTTAGGGGCAGGTAGGTAATGTAGAAATACTTCAAATAAATAGTAAATATGGATATATATTATTGATTTGTAAAAGGAGTGACTATAAAATCACAAATAGACTTAATAATATGAATCAATATCTAGTTATAAAGTCACCTGTACATTCACCAGAACTAAAACTGTTATTATAATTTTTTAACTTTTAAAAATATACAGAACAGTGTCACATTTGTTTTATTTAGTTTAGAAGGTCAGAAATGTGGCTTTACATGATCTGTTAAGCATTTTTGGTTAGTCTGAAATAGTTTGAAGTAGTTGCAATAATGTCTAATCAGAAAAGAACTGCTGTAGTGTGTGGTAACATAGCTAACAACATCTTGTGTTATTAATCATACCTAATACCTTGTGACAGTAACAAATTATTGGGGGGGGGGGCGGTTTTGTAATGAGTTACCTAATGGAATACATTCAAAAGGTAACTTTTAAAAGTCTGCTAATGTTTTTGATGTCATTTTTTTTGCATGTCCCTACCACTCTAGAAAGCAAGAAGCAACGACCAGGGATGACAGGATTTGTAGTATAAGACATTTGAAGGAAGGGTGGATTAGGGAGTATTGCTTATGCACATGAACAACTACTCTATACTATTTATTTATTTATTTGTTGTTGTCTTTGTCATCATCACCATCTTTATTTATATCCCATCTTTTCCCAAAACCCAGGACTTTCTGGCTTACATGTTAAAAAGATTGCTATTCAAAGTGGAGCCAAATTAAACCATATTAAAAACATACACTCTAATTTTTATTTCTACTTTTTTAAACATAATACAATTCCAAACAATACTGTGGTCAGAGGAACAGCTGCTATTTGGAGCATTGTGAAAGCTGTGGCCATTTGTGGTGGTAAATGTGTGTAGACCTGGGTAGTTCTTAGTCAGCATTAGCTAACTGTTTCCATCAGCATGATCTGAAAAGGTGATAAGAACATGGATTCCTTCCTAAATAGGCCCAGGGATTGTTCTCACAATCTTCGGTCAATCCAAACCTTTAAAAAAAAAGAGGACGGGAGCTCTGCAAAGATTAACCTGGAATGTTGTCATGTCGTGGATCAGGATCTCTACTCCATTCTTAATGCTCTTTGAATGAGTGGAAAATGTTGAGACTTTTGTCACCCTGATTAACAGTCCTTTTGTTACTGCGTGTGTATTAAAGGCGAGTGCTGTGACCCTGTGAACTCTTTACGGTGTGCACAGCAGCAGGATTGTATTGCATACTAGCACATGGATGGAAAAATTCTAGGCGCCTAGAAAATTGCTGCTGGTGTCTTAGGAATTTGGAGCATTTTCTGTCCTGTACAGGCTAGCTCCTAAGAAGCAGAAACTTCCTTTCCTCAGCCTTGTGCTTGGATGTATCATGAAGGTTTTTGTTCCACTTGTGTTAAGCAAGCAGAACAAAGGGCAGTTCCTGTTCCTATATGACTAGTCTTTCAGGTTGATTGATGTCCAAAACAAACTGGTGGGTTGGAGGTGTCAGAGCTGCTTTTGTGTGTGTGCTGTATTCAATTGTTGAGTTAGTGATCACGCTCTCATTAAAACTGAGGTGACTTAAAAAGTAGATGACATATCCAGTTTTCTGTCATAAAGAAAACTCGTTGATTTTATTGCCTAGGTGTGACAGAAAGGTATTTTTCCTTATTATTGGTGTGGCTTGGCTCCTGCTGCACCATAACTCTTAAGCTACTATCCTAGCTTCTTTAAAAGGAGAGGAAATAGTCCTGTTTTTGTTTTTGTTTTGTTTTGTTTTTACTTGCCACTACACCAGCTTTCCCCAATTGTAGATCAGCCCTGTGAAAGTTCAGTTGAACCAGTGGTCTACTCTGGTTGGGATTAAAAAGTAGAAACAGGCCATTGTTATTATTTTAAATGATGAATTTTGAGTGATGAATTTTAATATGTGTATATGTTGTTAGTCATTTGAAATAGATGTGTACTTTAACTGATATCTTTTAAATGATTATGTTTTCTGTTCCTTGTTGTTGTTCCCTACCTTGGTCCTTGGGAAGAGGCAGGTAGGAAATGATAATGATGATAATAATAATAATAATAATAATGATTTTTGAGGCTGAGGTTTGTGTGATAAAGTGTTTGGGTTGAATTAGCAATAGAAATTCAATGAGTCTGCTGTATCTGGGGCTACCAATTGGGTTTAGGCCGTGGGCGGGCAACTGTGGCAGTCTGGGGGCCACTTTTTCCCCTGGGACCTTCTGGGGACTGCATGGATTACCAAAATATAAAATAACCTCCCTCCCTTAAGTGGCTGGAAGTCCACTTCTGACTCTCAAAAATTAGTACTCTTTATGTTAAACAGTTGGGGGAGGTCTTTTAACTAGTTCAAAAACTAAATACAGTAGTTGCACACAGAGGCTTCCAAGAGCAGCGGTTCATACCCACTTTCCCCCAGAAGATGTAAGTCTGAGCACTCTGGAGATGTTGAGGGTCACAAACCATCCTTTGGATGGGTGCAGATGGTCTCTTGGCTAAATTTGCCCACTCCTGGTTTAGACCAATATATCTACAGATATTAACTGTGCCTTCTAACATGTAATTAGTTGATACATAGGAGAAATATCTGTTCTCTTTATTTGGTATTCACTGTGTCCTTAGAGAAAGTTTAAATACCTTAATGGCACCAGATCCTATCTGACCTTGAAAGCTAAGATGAATGAAGTTCATGGGGGCACCACAGGTTGACAGGCGACTTGGAAGACACATACACACACAAGGAAAGATTCTAGTAGTGCAACAACACTTATGTGATGCATCCGTTGCCTACAGACCTTTGGGTGTAAGGACATTTAAAAAGTCCTAAGTGACAATTACTAAATAAATAAATAGCTCCATCCACACACAGGTGTATGTTCTCATTCAATGATGGGTCATACACTGAGTGCCAAAGCTCAGCAAAAATCTGGGTTGGCACTAGGAAACATTTTAAGGGTATGCTGCTTGAGGCTGCCATGTCTATTGTCTTATGGATGATGGGGATCAGGAGGGGATTCTGGAGGCAAGTGCACATGATCCTAGATCTAGGAGTCCTGTGAAGCAGTGTGTGTACACACACACATACACATACACACACACACACACACACACACACACACACACACACACTGTATGTGTTGGGAGTGATGGTGAGAATGAAACACCATTGGTAAATAGTTTTTAAAACTTGATAGGGCTGGAGTTAGGCTCACTGGGTGGAAAAAATATGCATGCCTGTTTTGTAGATAGTTGCTGGAAGCCTGGGTGCTGATCATCTGAGGTTTCTTGGGGTGATGCATGTACAGCAAGAACCTAGAAAGCATTAGGATGACAGACTATCCCATGATCACTTGGGCAGGAAAATGATGGTGCTGTGAAAAGCTGTTCCTCCGTAGATATTTGTGCTAAAATGTGGTGATCCGTAAGAGATGTCTCTCAAATCCTGCCCCATTGCCTGGAAGGCTGGCTTTTGCTACTGCTGCTATTTCTTTTCATAAGGTGGGAAACCGCTGTCAATGTCTTACCTGCCAAAAAAGGCAGGCAGTTATTAATGTGTTGGGGGAGACTTCTTCTCCATTTGAATTGGATTTGGAACCTGCCTTAGCCCCAGATAATCAGCCTTATCCTCATGCTCTCTATTATATTATGTAATAACACAGTAAGGAGCCAGCGTAGGGTAGTGGTTTGAACATAGGACTACAACTCTGGAGACTAGGGTTCAATTCTCACTCAGCTATGAAACCCACTGGGTGACCTTGGATGCTGTCAGCCTCAGGGGAAGGCAATGGCAAACCTCCTTTGAACAAATCTTGCCAAGAAAATCCCTTACAGTTGCCATAAGTCAGAAACAACTTGAAGGCACACAGCCCCTTGCAACATACATTTTATGCACTGGAGTCTATACTCCATGTATATTTCCCTCTCATGTTGAAATTTTTATGTGTGAAACAGCCTGCAGTGTTTATTGTTTAACTTTAGCTGCATTGACAGCTGCGCTTTGTGTGCCAAATGCTGTTTTAGCTTTGCTAGAAAATACAGAAACTATATAATAATAGCTGGAAATGCAGATTAGGTGTGGAATGTTTTCAACACCTTTTTAGGCTCAAAAGCTAGCAGATTATAATTTTACAGTTTTTCAAATTTAGAGCAGTACTTTCCCATTTTTTTTAAACCCATGCCCATGTCTCAGGTTTCAAACTGGGCTATCTCTGCAAATCCAATTTTAATTTTTGTTTAAAGGAGTAATCTCTTTTCTGGGCTTCATGGGTTGGTAATTTTCTCTTGGGCATTCTCTCCATGGTTTTTCTTTTCTTGGGAGATAAGGTAGGCAAAAGTCACAGCTAAATCATGGTAAGAAATCGTAGTGGTTAAACGTTTATACTACACCAAAGTTCTTCTTCATGTCATAATCCTAAAAAATCTTCCATGCTAACTTTATTGTGAAGGGCATTGTCTACCTGACCTGTGGGTTTTTTTTCATTCTGACACTGAGGCGCCTTACAGACGGGCCTAAGCAGCACCGTCGTTGCGCCAGGAATACGCGTGAGGGGCGGCGCTTCCGGACGCGCCTTGCCCCTCGCGCGTATTCCGTACGGCAAGATGGCGGCACCCTATACAGACAGGCGCGGCCATCTTGACGTAACGGACGCACAGCGTCCGGACATCTAAACCCGGAAGAGCCGTCGTGAGTGCGCGCTTTGGCACTTGCGGTGGCTCTTCCGGGTTGCCGGAAGGAGTGCAATTTCTGCACTCCTTTTTTGCAGCGCGGAGGAGTCGCGCGGTTTGCCTGCTGCTCCTCCTCTGCGCTGCAACCGGCAGCGTCCCAAGACCACCCCTTTTGGGCGGTCTGTAACGGGCCCTAGTCATGGTATCTCAGTGTCAGAATGCTTAAAATGGTTCAAGTAGACTAGTTAGTTCACAGTATAGTTAATGGAAAAGAGTTTTTGTGGTTTATTACAAAAAGAAAACAGGACACTTGAAATTGTACAATGAAAACAGTTAATGTTTTAATTGTAATTCACTTTAATTATCATGATCAAAATAGTTTATGTTCCTGTAGGGCAGGGATGGGAATAGGGCAGAAGTGATATTGGAGTGCCACTCCCAGCAGCCCTGGGAAGGGCTGGTAGTTGCAGTCCACAGGATTCTCACTGCTTTTGCAGGTGTGGTGAAATAATAAAAACAGAATGGTTTGATATCATTTTGACCTCTGTGCAAACATAAGGATAGTCCAACATAATGACACCCCAAAGTATGGACTGCCTTGAACATTGAGCTTAGCGTGCATGTAAGATTCATCCTCAAATTCTTGTTTGAACCAGATCCTAGTTTGTCATTCTGTTGAGCCAAGATTAGTTTGCACTGACTTGCTCTGCAATCATGATAGGAAATCAGGGTTTAGACAGGCAAGGGTTTGCAACATGTTATGAAAACAGGAAGCATATGGTTGCTTATTCACATAACAAGCCAAAGTTTGTTGCTGCATCTCTTATATGAGAGTAGATATAAAAATGGTGTGATCTGCAACATGGCTTCCTGGACCTACTTGATATAATGTCAAAGGCTTGCTCTTTTTACTCGTCTTTAAGTGGTGTTTTGTTTCTACTTTGTAGGAGTGCTTAATAAGTGGTTTGTGTGTTTGCAGCCTTCTCTTGTGGTCTGACAACTGATGCAACTGTAAAAAAACTTGTTCTTGTTGCTGATGAAAATGTTAAACAGATATTCACTTGTAACTACTCAAGTTCCTTAGCTTTACATGTACATTCTCTTTCTCCCTTGAAATACCTACTCTTCAGAAATAAAACTTGTGATGTTACTTAATACAGCATTGCTACATTAATAAGGGGTTGGAGATCGTGTAAGCACCTTTTAAGGGTTCTTTTGAGTATCTTAAAATGTCAGCTTATAGATAAAGAGAAGAAATAAGTCTTATGATAGGAGAACGACATTGGCCAGTGTATAATAATGCTGTTAGAATTGAGGAGATATATAGTTTCATATAGTGAGTACCCAGTTTGTTGGATGCAGTTTGCTTACGAATTGTAAACCATTTAGAGAGTGCTAGTTCACTGATAAGTGGTATAGAAGTGTTCTTGCTATTGCTATTAGTTTGGTTCGTCTTTATGAACTCTGTGACTTTTGTGTCTGCACAGAGGTCCCAATGGAAGGTTCTTGTGGCTTACTGGATCTTTTCTATATGACTGCAGTACTCACCATATATGTAACAGTTCATAAGATCTGGTTTTATTTTCCCCTAAAAATTAGTTTCAGTTTTCCATTCGGCCATTTCCCATAAGAAAATATTTCTGTAATCTGAGAGGCAGTGCGCCCCTTTATGTGATATTCCACAGATCACACATATAGTGGGAGACTGAAATCACATCTGCATTATCTCAGAGACCATGAGATGCCTGATATGTACAGTGTAGTTTAGGATCCATACACATCCTATTATTCATCTGGATTTGAACTGCACAATTGACTCCTCACAGATAAAGTCCAAAGACCAACTATAAGAACTGAGCCTGCATACATTTTATCCTTTACAGATACCCTTTATATGCTCCTTACTGAAATGTAACACCTATATATAGGTATCCTATGGACTCAAGGCACCCAGGACCAGGGACGTAGCTGGGGGGGAGTGTTCTTGGGGTCCGGACCCCCCCTTCCATTAGAAAAATGAATGGTGTGTGCTGCTGCACCGCCGCACCCAAGCCCCATTATAATGGTGGCACTTAGTCTGGACCTCCCCCCCTCCCAACATCCTAGATATGTCCCTGCCAGGACAGATAAATTGGGCTGGCTTAGGGAAAAACATTTAAAAAAACACGTGACATTTATAACTCTCTGTGTTGAAGAAGAGTAAATATATCATGAATCATAGAATCATAGAGTTGGAAGAGACCACAAGGGCCATCCAGTCCAACCCCATTCTGCCATGCAGGAACTCTCAGTCAAAGCATACCTGACAGATGGCCATCCAGCCTCTGTTTAAAGAGCTCCAGGGAAGGAGACTCCACTACACTCCGAGGGAAAGTGTTCCACTGTTGAGCATCTCTTACTGTCAAGAAATTCCTCCTATTGTTGAGGTGGAATATCTTTTCCATCTGTTATTATATAATTTTAAAGAATTTCAATCAAAATAACCCCAGCAAATCTACACCAATTTAAGATGGTATATTTTCAACACTGTCATTGGTGGCTGATCTTCTTAGCTCGTTCTTTGTTCCGGTTGTTTACAAAACCTGCTTTTGGCTTCTGCAAATATTAATTATTTTGCCAAACACTACAGGCACCTTGGGGTCAGCACACAGTATTAATCACTAGAGAATTATAAGCAAACATTTCATTGCATGCCAGATCTGAATCTTAAAATGGGCAGTGTCTGGCACCAGCAGGTCCTAGTTCTTGTTTTCTTTTTTTCTTCCATTACTTTTCATAGGAAAATTATCTCTTTCCCTTCCTGTTCCTGGAATTCTTCTGGAGGGTGTCACGTGTACATATTCACTAAGAATGAGTTTCACATTCATTTCAATGGAGGGAATAAATTTGTGATTGCAAATCTAAATGTATAACGAACCATCCAGTTTTTTTTAAAAAAGTAACTAAAATAATTACTTTAACAAAAAGCACCTCGGAATGCAGAACATACTTTCTTATCAGCCACTTTGCCACAGCCTCAGTCCCCATAACACACTACCAGTCAGCATTTCAAACACTCGGTATTCCTCCTTTTTCATTTAACTATAAAAGTAACTGAAAGTTGCAGTTACATTGCAAAACACGTGAAGTTATCCTTTATTATTTCAATAATAATCTGTTAGTCATAATCTGCTATAGTTATGCCTTGATTGTTGGGGAAAGAAATTCTTTACGAATAATTGGTTTTCTGTAACTACTTCCAACCTCTGAAAAAACTGAATACTAGGCAGCTATCCAGTATGCCCTATAGTAGAAACACACTGTTGTGACAAAAGAATGACCTTGTTACAAAATTCAGACCCAAGTAATTTGAGCATGCTAAGGTTTATGTGAGCAAGGTATGCTACTGCTGCACAAAGTTTAATATTCAGTTAAGGGGCAAACTGTGCAATTTATTTAAATATGTAGATTATGAAGACGAAGCACTGCTTTATAGTGTTAAGAACAACTAAGTTTACAGAAATACTCATTCTGACCAAAAGAGTCATCCTGGAGCACATCAGCATAATGAGGGCTGCTGTTGTGCTTCAGAAAATGAAGTTCTCTCTTTTCTTCTGAGATGTATTGATAGAATACATAAAGGCAGTGGGAAGAGGGTGATGACACTGTGCCCACTGGCCCCATCTCCACTTGTGTACCATATATATAAACAGGGCTCTGTGTACATAAGCTTTCTATCTGTGTTTGGGGCTCTAGATCATTTGGGATCCCCTTCACATGGGATATTCTGTGTGTAGCATTGCCATGGCACAGATAACCTTTCGAAGGGTGGTTTTAGAGGCAGGGTCTGTTAATATCATCCAAAACATTTGGATTGTTTGATTCCAAAGTGTGTTTTTGAGAAATCCAGCAGTATTTAGTGTAGGAATGATAAAAAATATCAAGGGGGAGGGGAAGCAAAAAAAAAGGATTATCAGCTCTTTGCACTGAGTCAACATGGTTTAGAAGATGAGAATAAATATCTCAGGTTTTTCTGGCAGAGAACACTCAAAAGGATCTGGTAGATCTTCATGGTAAGTTACTAGAAAAACTTTGAGTGTAGAGTCATAAGAACGTCCTCAGCCTAGACCACATACATGCCTGTCAAGTCTATCATTCTTATCCCACAATGGCAGACGAGTTGCCTGGGGGAAGCCTACAGTAGAACTACTAGCAGAACATGAGACAACAACACCCATGTTTCCTAACAACAGATATATTGTTTCTGGATTAAATTAGTTATTTATGTCAATTTCAGTCTGCTTTCAGGCCTGGCTATGGAACAGAAACAGCCTTAGTTGTCTTGGTGGATGACCTATGTGGGAAACTGGGCAGGGAGAATGTGTCCCTGTTAGTTCTGCTGGACCTCTCAGTGGCTTTCAATGCTATCGACCATGGTATCCTTCTGGGCCACCTCTCTGGGATGGAGCTTGGAGGTACTGTTGTATAGTGACTCTGTTTTTTTCCTTGGGGGCACAAATCCTAAGGGGATTTCTGCTCAACCTCCTGGCCATTGGCCTATGGGGTCCCTAAGGGTTCTGCTTTGTCTGCTCTGCTATTCAACATATACATGAAACTGCTGGGAGATTTTTTTGTTTTGTTTTTTGGGGGGAGTTTTAAGGTGTGATGCCATTAATATGTGGATGATATCTAACTCTGCTACTCATCTCCACCTCAGTCTTGGTTCTAAGGGGATGTGGTGGTTCAGTGGTTAAGCTGGCTCTGATGATTGCAAGATCAGCAACTTGGCAGTTTGAGGTCCAAGTGACACATGACGGAGTGAGCTCCTGCCAATAGTCTCAGCTTCTGCCAACCTAGCAGTTCAAAAGCATGTAAAAGTGCAAGTAGATAAATAGGTACTACTTTGTTTGGAAGGTAACAGTGTTCTATGTAGTCCTGCTGGCCACATGATCACAGAGTCGTCTTTGACAATGCTGGCTTTTTGGTTTAGTAATGGAGATGAGCACTGCCCCCTACAGTCAGACATAAGTTGACTGCCTTGTCAAAGTGGAAACCTTTACCTTTACCTTCATCCTAAATCAGTGTGGGTTATCAGTATGGATAAGGGCAAAAAACTGAAATTTAGTCCAGGCAAGACAGAGGTGTCCCTGGTCAGTTGGAAGGCAGATCAAGGAATAGGAATTCAGCCTGTGTTAGATCAGGTTGCACTCCCCCAAAAGACACAGGCTTACAGTTTGGGTGTACTCCTGGACTCAGCTTTGAACCTGGAGGCCCAGGTTTCTGCAATAACCAGGAATACTTTTACACATCTAAAGCTTGTACACCAACTGTGCCCGTTCCTTGAGATGCTGGATCTGGCCAGTTACATTCTGTTTGGACTACTGTAACATGCTCTATTTGAGGCTGCCTTTGAAGAGTATTTGGAAACTTCAGCTAGTCCAAAGAGCTGCAGCCAGCCGTTTAACAGGAGTGGGTTACAGAGACCACACAACACCCCTGTTGAAACAGCTCCAATGGCTGGTTTCTGGACACAATTCAAAGTGCTGGTTATGACCTATAAAGCCCTATATAGCTCAGGTAAAGGCTATTTGGCAGACCATATAGCTCCATGTATGAATAGGTCCAGGTTCTGAGATCTTCAGGAGAGGCCCATCTTATCACTCCTACCACCATGACAATCACAGTTGGTGGGACATGAGAGAGGGCTTTATTGGTGGCTGCCTCTAAACCTGGAAGTCCCTTCCCAGGGAGGCCAGTCCTTGTTGTCATTCCATTGGGAGGCTAAGACATTTTTATTCAGACAGACTTTTAAAGCAGGAGGTCTTTAAAGAATGGACTGGGGGTGCTGCACTACTTTAAGTGTACTGCTTTTAAGTGCTTTTATCTTTTTTAATTGCATTTTGCCCTTTTGATGAGTGATGCATTTTAATATTGTAACAGTTTAATTCAATTCTAATGCTCACTTTTGTATGTTTTTAACTGTATTCTTTTAAATTGTAAGTCACTTTAAATCCCATTTTTTGGGAAAAAGAGGGATATAAAATTGTTGTTGTTGTTGAGGATTGCTGCCTACAAATCTGGAGTAGGAGTAGGGGAGATATTGCTAAATTTACCTAGTGGCCCTGTCCAAGCTAAATGTTCAGCACTGTTATGCCTCACACATGTTTAATATACATATATTTGTGAGCATTCCTAGGGCATGCAAGTGTAGAAATGATGATGATGTTCATCCATATGCCTGTGGGAATCATGGCCTAATCAGCTTGACCTGATGAGTGTAAGCCTGTGAAAGATCATGGGAGCAATGGTACAAAAATAGCATCTATTGCTTTATCCCTGTATTGATTATATTGTTGATTTGCCTTCTACTGGTCAAATGGAAACATGGGCTGACTGTGACAGCCTCACTTAACAGAGTAATGCTTAATGTTTACTAGCTTATGACACTTCAGTTTTACTATGGCTTTAGGCTCTTTTTTTCTACTATAGCTTTAGTGGTTTTTTTAAAGGACCTATCTGTAATTGGTTTTATGTACTAACAGACACTTGTTTTCTCTTTCAGCCTTTCTTTCAGCTTGTAAAGTTACGAAAACTTGGGCTTAGTGATAATGAAATTCAGCGACTTCCTCCAGAGATAGCAAACTTCATGCAGCTGGTAGAGCTTGATTTGTCCCGAAATGGTAAGCTTGCATGTGCAGATCTTTCTTAATGGACTTTTACATTGTGGTTCAAGACGTGGAAAGCATAACTGTTTCAATACAGATCTCTTCTGCCAATCATAATTCAGTGCACTTTCTCACTCCTAGGGTGTCACCCCCAGCCTTGAAATGTAGAGGATTACATGTCTGTATTCCCAACTTAAAAATGCAGATATAGACCAGTGGTTCCCATTTGTTTGGGACTTCAGTTCCCAGAGGCATCAGCCAACTTGGCCAACTGTCAAGAATTATGGGAGCTGAAGACCAAAACATCTGTAGGACCAAAGGCTGGGAACAACTGGTCTAGACTATCACAATAGGCTTCCCTCTATAGTACATGTTAGTTTCACATGTGGCTATTGCTGGCGGTATCATCTCCTTCTGGAGTATTTGAATAGGCTCTTATGGCTAGTCTAGTCATTATGTGGATTGCATTGGAGGCACATTGAAACTGACACTTCTGTATTAGCTGACTGCCACTGTGGTATGTGGGGTCTGCCTCATATACATGTCATATGGAATAGAAGCTACTGAGTTTGAGATCCTATCATGGAGAAGTTTCATGAGATGTCTTCCTAGGGTGGCACAATTGTGGGCAGATCTGTGTAACAGAAATCTGGTCTTTTAGTTGCTGTTGTGAAGCATATAGTTGAAGGAGTCCATAATTGTTTGGGTCTTTTGTAATACCAGGATGCTGTGTAGTATCAGTGGATGGCAAAGTGTGCTGGTGAAGCATTCTCTGACTGAAGGAGCTAGGTATCCATGGAGGTGAATATTAACTAATGTTATGTGCCCATCTGTTGTATTTTAAACTGTTGTTCCTCACCTTGATCCATAGGAAGAGGTGGGTAAGAAATTGATGATGCTGATGCAGCATAGCAAAGTACTGTCCCTATCACATTTGTTGTGCATAAACCTTTTAGTGTATGTTCAGTTTCTCTGTGGAGGAAGACCTTGAGAAGAGGAGTTTGCGTAGGGCCTCAACGTTGTATTGAAGCCTATTACTTAGCCAGAAAAGTGTTCAAGGCTTAAAGATAGATTGAAAGGAGTATCTTATACTGTATGCCCCCTCAATATGGTAAACCTGGGAGGAAATGTATATATACTGATGGGGTGTGGGAATGAAGAAAAAGGCTAGGAAATAGTACTTTAGAGGTTTCAGATTTTCTCTGTTTCACATGTTTTCTTTGCCATGAAATTATCAGGTGGCCTTACACCAGGGGTGGCGAACTGTGGGTCTTCAGATGATATTGGACTAGAACTTTCTCCGCACATACAGGCAGTGGTGAAAAATGCTGTAGTTTGCAGTCTCACAGTATCTGGAGCAGGGGTTGGCAACCTGCGGCCCGCGGGCCGGATCCGGCCCGCCAAGGCCTTCCTACCGGCCCCTGCGCAGTCCTGCCACCGATTGCCGCCGATTTCCCCCGTTTTCGCGCCGCTCCGGCTGCCATTTTGTTTTCAAAATGGCGGCCGAAGTCTTGCGTGACCTCAGGATGGCAAAGGTCACGCGAGACTTCGGCCGCCATTTTGAAAAACAAAATGGTGGCGCCCATCTAGTAGGCCCAGTGCAGCCCCTGGAGCACCTCAACAGGGCTCCAGGGGCTGCAGCAGGCCTGCAGCAGGCTCCACCTCGCCCTCCGCCCTCCTCCTCCTCCTTCCTAAGAGCAGGGAAAGGAGGAGGAGGCAGAAGGAAGGAGTACAGAGCGAGGGAGAAAGGGAGCCAGAGCAGCAGCTGCAGCCACAGCAAGGCGAGAGGTTGGTTCATTGGGGGAGGGGGTTAGCTGGGTGTTCTTTCTGCAAAATGCTCTCTCACCAACTTGTGGCTTTTCTGGGTTGAAACTGTGTGCATGCTTGCTGCAGTTTATTTTCAATTGCATTTTAGTAATTTCCTTGCTTGTAACTTTATTAGTATTATTATTATTATTATTACTACTTGCCCTGGGTGTTCTTTCTGCAAAATGCCCTCTCAATGAGAAAGAGGAGGAGGAGGAGAAAGAGGGGGAGGAGGTGGAAAGGTGAGTCATTTCAGGTCTGCCTTGGGTTTTTTCCATTAATTTTTAAAAATATATAACACTTATTTTTGTTTTTTTATTTCATTATTTTTATTATTGCTTTTTATTTCATTGCATTATTTTTATTATTTATGAAGGTGAGACAGTGTGACTTTCCAAAGTGCTGTAACAAAGGTCTGCTGTAACAATGATAGTGGTGGTGATGATGATGATGATGATGATGCTTCGGTGGAAGCTCCACCCCCGGCATGTGGCTCTGCCCCTGGAGGGTGGAAGCTCCACTCCTGGCTTCGCCCCCCCAGTTGTCTGAGGGACAGCAACCTGGCCCCCGACTCAAAAAGGTTGCCTACCCCTGATCTGGAGGGTCACACTTGCTCACTCCTGCCTTACAAAATATGAAGGGTAATAATTCTGACTTGCTTTACAGGGTAGTTAAAAACTAGATAATGTATGTGATGTACTTTGAACATTTGAAAATACTAGTTTTAATATATGTTGTTGTCCTTATTAGCTTATACAGGATTTAAGTTGTCATGCTGGAGGAGATACAGTCAGCCCTCCACATTTCCGGTTTTGACTTTTGCAGATTTGATTAATACAATGCGCCCGCGTCATACGCGGGAGCATTATACGCTGTTATCAGCATATGCTGAAAGCAGTACTGCTTCTTCCGGCGCTGTGCCATGGGCTCTGCACACCGCTGTGAGCACAAGCCTCATTACTTGTAATGGGGCTCAAGCATACACATTTTTTGTTTTATGCAGGTGTGTGTGTGTGTCCAGAACGGATCCCCCACATAAAACAAGGGAGCACTGTATGTTATCTCCAGGAATCTCTAGGTCCTCTAGCACAGCTCTGCCAGAAGTTGACCATAGAGTTGCAATGGAGGACCTAGGGAAAACACTTCTCTAGGCATTTGTAGGTCCTCCAGCACTATTCTGTGATCTACTTCCAGTGCCCTGGAGGATTTAGAGTTTCCTAGAGGTATTCCCTCAGGTTAAAAAAATAGTGCTTTTTTAATTTGCAGTTTCCCTACTTTCACAGGGGTCTTGAGTCCCTAATCCTAGCAAATGTGGGGATCCACTGTATATGTTCATATCCATGATGGAATTAGCCTAAAGGTTAATTTGAAGATGTGACTAGCACTACTGTCTTTTACTTACTCAAAAGTAACTGCAGGGAACCCTGTTTTGGATCAGAACCCTAATGTGGGGTGTGTAGGGTTGGAGGATATTCACTTTTTGCCCTCTGCTTTATGCCTGATCCAGATTGGGCCTCCTATGACTTCAGTGTACATTGTCAAAAGAAAAAGGTGATTGTTGAAATTAATGGCAGATATAGAGCCTTCAGACTAGTTCTAGATCATTTGGTTCATAAGTGGGCATCCTTACTAGAGAGAAAGTTTGGATTGATTTCCCTAAGATTAATTTTGAGTAAAGAAAACAAAACACAACTATACTATTAGCTGCTCCTCTAAATGTATATCCTAAGTCTGCACATTCAGTGGGTCATACTGAGATCAGATTTCAGTTTCAAGCACAGCCAGGCTGGCTGGGGACGTTTGCCACACCTCCTCTTGGAATAAGTCTGGTTTCTTTCTTGATCTTGGCAGCTAGCTGCTGCTACTTACAGCAGCAATGGCCATAGCAGGAATTGTACATGCAAGTGCAAAAAGGCTCTTGGTAATCCCTAATTAAGGGGAAATAGAAGCTGCTCTTTAGAGTCTTGGCTGCGCCTCAGCATCTCTGATGCAACCTTGTCCTTCACCGTGCTAAATCCCTCCATGATTAAAGATGCATACTTTTGCTTCATGTCATAGTTTTCCTTTATGCTTTGAGCTCAAAAGTGCTTGTCTAGCCTAAAGGTCTCCTGAGCACCCACATTTGGTAAACCTAGTAGTCTCGGTCAGAATTTACAACTGACCCATCCCTTCTCTTCACGCGTATTTATGTATGGGAGATAACCCAGCCAGAATCACTCTGTTTGGGCTTCTGAAAATCTTGAAAGTGTATTTACTTGCTATTATGAAATATTGTGTATCTCCTGCTTATGGTGAAATTGTCAAACTGCCAACCTGTTGCTCTGTGTGAGTATTCTGGTTATTTTGCTGCAGAGGAGAAAATAATGTGTTTATATGAGGCTTTGTGAAGTTAGTGTTCAAGGTCCCTGCCATTTGCTGTACTGCTTATTTGTCTCCATTGTTTCAAGCAAGGAGTGGGGGGACACATATTCCTCCAGATACTCCTAGGCTGTTTTTTTAAATAATGTATTTATATTCCGCCTTTTCCTGGAGGAATCAAGGTGGATTACAACAGAAACAATAATAAAACAATTAACAGTATTTCAACATGAAATAAAAATACAAAATATAAGTAATAACTGTGGCTCTCATGATCCTCACTGCTGGCTATCCTGGCTTGGACTGTTGAGGGTTGCAGCCCAACAAAATCTGGAGGCCACATGTGTTCCCTCCCTGCTATATGTCTTTCCCATCTAAATAATTAAATAGTTAATTCATATCCCACCTTTCTCCTTGTATAGGACTTAAGGCAGCTTTCCGTCTTAAGTAGACCTTTGATGTAGAAACACAAAATATTGTAATAGCCAAGCTCATTCATTTGTCTTTCTTTTTCAGTGAGACTGGTCTCACATATTGAGGATTGCGGTATTACATTTCTGAAGACAGCTGTGTTAATCTGTTGCATTAGAAACAACAACAAAGAGTTCTGAGGCATCATGAGGACTAACAAATTTCTTTTGGCATAAGCTTTTGTGGATGCCAGCCCATTTCATCTGATGCAAGTAATAGGTTTCTTATCAGGTCAGCTCTGTTAGTGAAATGTGGTAGTCTAAAGGTTGCTTCATAACTTTATTATTTAGTGTAAGTATAAAGTAAAGGAAAGTAGCTAACATGTATTAATAATAGCTCTCTTGGCCTTCTAGTTATTCATTTCATAAACTGAAAATGATTCTGTCTTTATAGGCTTCTCAGGTAGCATTATGATACATTAGAACTATTAGGGTGTGGTAACAAAGATCTCATATTTCATAATAGCTACCACCTTAAAAAATGATATGCAAATATTTACACCCTGCAAACAACTCAAGCAGAAACTGGCAGCTCATAAGTCCTAAGATGAACAGCGGTTAGGACAACATTTCTGGAAGTGCTATTGCTCTCTACACTAATTCTGCTTGGTATGGCTTAAATAATTGGAATACCCATTTGACTAGTCTTAGCCTCTCATTCTTCCATATCCCCAAAATGTAACATAGCTGTGCTTTTGTCTATTTTGAAATTTTCTAAATGGGTTTTGCTTGTTTCCTGGATCTGGCTGAAATATTTGTGTTGGGAAGGATTGTCCTTTCAAGTCAGAATGCCTTG
Source organism: Sceloporus occidentalis (assembly GCA_023333645.1). Classification (NCBI taxonomy): domain Eukaryota; kingdom Metazoa; phylum Chordata; class Lepidosauria; order Squamata; family Phrynosomatidae; genus Sceloporus; species Sceloporus occidentalis. Next base: position 141,933,161 of record JALMGF010000006.1, read on the forward strand.
TGACTTCCAAAGATTTAGTTGAATCATCAGTTCAGTATTACTTTAACAAACATCTACTGAGTTAGGTAGAGCTGTTTGCTCTTTAAGCACCTTGGTTTGTGTTTAGCATGATATGTGTCTGATTTTCTTTGTGTGTATATTTTTGTGTGTATGCCCGCATGCATGTGTCTCTATATATTTGTGTACATGCCTGAATTCTTCATGCAGGTGGCAGTTGGACTTGACCCTTTAATCCATGTTCATTCAACTAAAGCAGGGATGGGTAAAGTGTGTGTGGCCCACCAGGCCCAAAAATGCAGCCTCCCAAGTCTCTAGAGGCTTCTTGTTGTTGTTGTTGTTATTATTATTATTATTATTATTATTAACCTTTATTTTTAAAGCGCTGTAAATTTACGCAGCGCTGTACATACAATCTTTTTAATTGGACGGTTCCCTGCCCTCAGGCTTACAATCTAACAAGACACGACACAAAAGGAGAAGGGAGTGGTGGTGGGGAAGGGACCTCTCTAGTAGCATAATACATATAAAGTACATAGCAATACAGGAAATGATTCAATAAAACAGGCAACAAAAGAACATCAAACAGCAAGTGACAGTTATGCAATGCCTGGGAACGCTTCCCTGAATAGGATGGTCTTCAACTCCGTTTTGAAGCTGGTTAAAGAAGTGATGGCTCTTGCTCGCAGGGAAAGAAGGTTCCAGGAGTGAGGGGCAGCGAGTGAAAAGGGACGAATCCGAGATGGGGCAGAGGAAATCCTGGGCTGAGACAGTAGACCTTGACTACCAGAGCGGAGGGCCCGAGTGGGAAGGTGAGGAGAAAGAAGGTCTGATAAGTAAGGAGGGGCCAGCCCATGGAGGGCTTTAAACGTGGGCATCAGGAGCTTATACTGAATGTGGAAAGGGAGGGGGAGTCAGTGAAGGGATGGCAACACAGGAGAGATGTGGTCAGAGCGGTGGGCGGATGTGATAATGCGTGCAGCTGAATGCTGGACAGAAATTAAAGGACGGAGGTGAGAAAGAGGAAGCCCAGCCAGGAGGACGTTACAGTAATCAAGTCGTGAGACCACTAGGGCATGGACCAGGATCTTGGCAGTGGAGGCGGAGAGATATGGTCGGATTTTGGCAATATTGTATAGAAAGAATCTACAAGTCTTGGCTGTGGTCTGGATCTGATGGATACATGACAGAGAAGAGTCAAAGATAAAACCAAGACTGCTGGACTGGTTGAATAGAAATGTTGTCCACAGAGACAGAAAAGGAATGTTGAAGGGTGGGCTTAGGAGGAAAGACAAGAAGCTCCGTCTTGGACATGTTGAGCTTCAAACGCTGATGGCGCATCCACTGCAAGACAGCTGTGAGACAAGATGAAACTTGCTGTTCAAGCCTTGGAGAAAGGTCAGGGGTGGAAAGATACAACTAGGTGTCATCGGCATACAGATGGTAGGAAAAACCAAAAGAGCTGATGAGTTTACCTAAGGACAGTGTGTAGAGAGAAAACAGAAGGGGACCCAGAACAGAGCCCTGTGGAACTCCAACAGATAAGGGAACAGGAGATGAAGTCTGACCACCTGCAACCACTGCAAAAGATCTGTCTGGCAAATAAGATCTAAACCAGTCGAGAAAGGAGTCTGAGAACCCAAGGTCAGAAAGTATATCAACTAGAAGACAGTGATCAACGGTGTCAAAGGCTGCAGACAAATCAAGAAGGATGAGAACAGAATAAAGGCCATTAGCCTTGGCCCATAAAAGGTCATTGGAGATCTTAGTGAGAGCTGTCTCTGTAGAATGCCTTGGGCGGAAACCAGACTGAAAGGGATCGAGGATGGAGTTGGCTTCAAGAAACTCAAGACAGCGAGAATAAACAACCCGTTCCAAAACTTTAGAAAGAAAGGGAAGAAGAGAAATCGGACGATTTCTATGGTATTTCTATGGATTTCTAGTCTATGGTATCCTAAAGCTTGGATGAAGATATACTGGCATAGTAACCCTTTTTCTTTTGATCTAACTCAGTGTACTGATTAAAATACTTGTTACTTTATAGGCTGCTGCTTCCAGATTTGCTGTAAAGAGCAAGCTGAGCTCTGGTTGCTAACCAGAATAGATCCATTACATCAGTCCATTGCATCAATGCCAACTAGGAGCTGTGAGGGGATTTTCTTTCTGTTTTTGGGTCCCCAGGCCCAGAGGAAGCCTTTCCCCCCCAAAATAGGAGGTGGCCTGAGGGCTACAAAAATGGCCCTTGGGGATTGCAAATGTCCTGAAGGCTGCACTTAATCCAGCCCTGATTAAGGTGGAGTCCATTAATTCAGTGGGTCTAGTTAGGGCTATCAGTTGGGCTTAGACTTTAACCTTTGAAGTACCACAGGAGACTCTATTGTTGGTGCTGCAGCCTTCCCCCATGCTCCTTTCTACTAGGTTAGTTTTTTTTAAAAAATAGTCCATTCGATTCTTTCTGTTTAGATGTACCTTGTCTGGCTGTCTGTGTATCTAAATCAGGCATGGGCAACCTACAACCTTCGAGGTTCTAATGAACTACCATTTCCATCATGTCTCACCATCAGCCGAGCTGAAGAAAATTTTAGCCAGGCTCATGAGGCCTTGGTTGTAGCGTTCCTTATGGTGACGCTACATATAGTAGAAGACTAAAAGCATCTTAAACCATCAGTTTTTAAAAAATAAAACTAGTTAAATAGTTTAAAATAGAGCAAACCATAGCACATGAACAAATAGGACCTCGCTGTTCTGACTGGAATAGTACTAACATTGGCACAAATCAGACCTCTGAGGGGAGGGTATTGCATAATAAGGGCTATGAAATGTCAACAGATTACAATTATTATCTTCCTATTTTAAAAGCTTGTTCTTATTTATTACTGATGAAAAATGTAAAGAATCCGATATGTTTTAGTGACCCATCATAATGTAATTTTGCTGAAGTGTTAAATATATTTCCAGTGCATAGGGGTTGTGTAACAGAAATAAGATTCCTACCTTTTCAGTACATTTCATAATCTGCTTATCACAGGGGTGAGAATTTTGTGACCCTCCAGATATTGTTGAGTTCTGAGTACCACAGCTCTATGTCAGAATAGCTAAGATGAGGCATGCTGAAAGTTGTAGTCCAACAACATCTGGTGGGTTACATGAATCCAACCCTTGACTTAAGAAGAACATCACAGATGGAGTGTGTTGATGTGCACAAGAAGAGAATCAAACACAAAGGGTATTTGTATGGAGAATGCAGATGCATTGGTTGCCTATCTCTGTTGTTTAACTCATTCATTTTACTGTAGTAAATAAAACAATGCTATATAAAATTTGATAGCATTTTAGGCAATGCAAAGAATTACTGTCAACTCTTCATAATTAAATAGATACCCTATTCTGTGTGCAGAATGTTGGAACATAAAAAAAGCAGACATATTGGATCATACCAAAGACCTGTCTGGTCTAGCATTGTATTTGTAGGCATCTAAATACCTGTGGGAAGCCCAAGAGAAAGATATGGGTGGAAAAGCGCCATCTTGCACACATTCTGTAGCAACTGGTGCACAGAAACAAACTGCCACAGGTAAAGGACTATAGGAAGCTGCCTTACACCAAGTCAGAGTGTTGGTTCATCAGAGTGATGGGCATCAGATGTACAGTATTTCAGACAAAAATCAGAGGTAGTTAACATTTTTTATTAGGACCACTAAAGTGTGTAGCAAAAGTGGTGCATAAGTGCCACAAACCTCTGAAATTCCTTACCAGGCATGATGGTGTGAAAATTAGGGAATGGAGAAGAAAGAAAGGGGGGGGGGGAATAAAAAATCTGTTGGATTGGCCAATGTGTGTATCCATGAAGGTGCAAGGAGGACATTGCCGGCATGGTGACAAGAAGAGGTGCTGTATCAGCTTTTAGCAAGCTGGAAAGCACACTAAATGATTTCTCTCCAATTCTCCACCAGCTAGAGAGCTGGCTGATACACTGCAAACAATTTACCAGTATAGCTTTTGTTAAAGTTTACAGATTTCTGAAATGGTTTGAAACAGTATTTCAAACAGAAATCTCTCCCATCCTTATATGGGGAGATTGAACCTGGGGCCACTTATATGCAAACCATGTACTCTGCCATGTAACTCTAAGCTTTTCTCAGCCCTAGGTATTTTTCATATTTAATCAGTGGCAGTAAATAAGAGAACACTCAGGCCTGGGAGAAGAAAGCATATGCTTTAACGTATTAACAACATTGCTAGCTTGACTTTCTCTCTTCAATAGGCCTGACTTTCACTTGTTTGCACTGTTGTATGCCATAGAGCGTATGCTTAAAACCTTATTGTTTTGCAGTCCTTGTGTACAGTCTGTCTGCCAGAGCATCTGGGTATCATGTGTGTATGTCTATAGAGCATTTATTAGTGTTCAAGGTCAGAAAGATCTTGCATATTCAAGAGGATTGTACTGGATAGCAGCATCAGATATTTGCTTACCTGGTTTGCTGTTGTTACAGGTACAGATGTCCATACTAATCAAAAACGAGGTTTGTGGTGTTCGAGGACTACTCCAGTGGTCCAGTATACACCTATCTAATTTGAGCACGACAAATTGAAAACTCTGTCTTTTGCTTTTTAATTAGCACCCCCCCAGCTACTAAAAGTTAGAATAAATTTGCCAAAATCTCATTGTTCCTGTTCAGTCTGTTAACGCCATTTGTTAAATGAAAACAGGGATGAAAGTGCTTGCTAGTAGAAGTCAATGAAGCTGATTTTCAAGATTCACCTTTTGCTGACTCTTCTGCTGAAACCAGCTGTTAATAGATGGCTAGAATTAAATTTTCTTCCTCTTCCATTGTGTTAAACAGATCTGAACATTTCCTTATTTGTGTTAATGTGTCCAAACTTTGTCAGAATTTCCATAATTTTGGCAATGTCAGGAACTGTCATTCTTGAAGGGTTCTTGTGCACTTGTTTAGGTAAGATGACAAAAGATACTCAAAAAGCTTCTCACAGTTAGATAATTTTAAATTCTGTTCTGTTTTTCTTATTGAATTGGCTAAATAAGTTTGGATGCTTTCCCTACAGCCACAGAAAGTGTCAAACATAACTTTAAATAACATGTATAGTGTTGACTTTGACCAGTGTGGGTCAGCAAAGGAAATTCCTGCATCCCTCTGTGACTGATGCACAGTTCTATCTACAGATGTCTTTAATCTGCACATGATATAATAGAGAAACCTGGAAGAGAACCCCAAGAGAGACCTATATTGTATTTATAGATGCCTGCTATCATATCACACTTGGCAGCCCACTGTGCTTCCTGGATCCCAGTTCTGAAAGGTTTCAGCTCTCTAGATTTACTTTCTTTAGAGGGGATGTGTGGGAACTGTTGGGGGATTCTCTTGGTTTTACACACAGCAGCAGTTCCATTGGTGGAAGTGACTTCGTGAATCCTGGCCATAATCCACCTTCCTTTATTTAAATATAAGACTTTGTTCTCAATTCCCTTTCCCCATTTATATACCCCTTTCCTCCAAAGAGTAAATTGTGTCCAGATCAGAGGGATACTTTCACTACATAATTTCTACCATGACAGGATTAAATGATGATGCACTGATCTTGTTAGCATTTCTTTTAGTATGCAATTTCTGCTGGAGAGCATGAGAGAATGTTGCATTTTCTAGCATTAGAAGAGGGCGGGAAGACCACACCTGGGGAGGAGAGGAGGTGAGCGTTTCCCTTTTAAGGAGATCCGGGGAAGGATGGGGGGAGGCGTGGCCAAGGAAGAGGGAGACGAGGTGCCATGGAAGACTTAACGTCCTGGAGCAGTAACCTGAAGCCCTGTTCAAGCGGGGCGTTCGATAACCCTACAAGCCTCTCATGGTCGTCCGAGAGTAGGACCCCATCTTACAGTAGCACTCCCTGACCCTAGGTGGGAAGGCGACTGGGGACTGGTGCTGTGTTAAGAGGGGCTGAGTTGGCTACAGCTGCCCCAAGGGAACCTAGAGGGCACCTGGTGGAATCCTTGTGCACAGAAGTGGGAGTATGGTCCACAACCAGAGGAGCAGGAGACATTCGAGGTAGAGCACCAAGAGAAGCTCAGCCGGCAGGAGCCTCCTCCTTCATGGGACGAATAGCAGCAGGGAGACGGACAAGGTTGCATTGGCCAGGGAGAACCCCATCCCCGGGGCTCTTTGGGAAGACAGGCGGGGTTCAAGAGACCAAAGGGACGCACAGCTGAAGGAAGCGGAGCGTCCGAAGATCGTTAGGCTGAGAGACGCCTGGCCCGGACAGTTAGTTATTGACTGGGCACTTTTATTTTGAGGTACTTACGTTTCTGGTTCAATAAACGTTGTTGCAGCATTAAGAGGTGCACATGTACTTGTTGTGAAGAGTATGGAGCCTAGAGTACCCCTACCCCCAGCGCCACCCCTGGCCCAGCCCACAGCCCATAACAAAGGATCTAAAGAATGAAGCAAAAGAAAACAATGCCAAAGAACCTACAAAATCCCAGCAGGAATAACTATCTGTGCTCACACTAAAGGATGAGTGAATAAGAGAATTGGGGCAGGGGGTGGGGGAATCAATGTTTCCAGGGCAGATTACACTCTTGCTTTTCACCAGGGGATAGTTCTCTTTTTAAATAAAGAGTTAAAATACAGCACAGTGGACCCTTGTTATGCGCTGGGGTTTGGTTTCAAGATCCTCCGTGGATAACAAAATCCGTGGACGCTCAACTCCCATTAAATTTAATGACATAGCAAAATGGTATCCCTTATAAAAAATGGAAAATCAAGGTTTGATATTTGAAATTTATACTTTTTTTGAACATTTTCAAACCGTGGATGCTTGAATCTCTGTATAAGAAATCTGTGTATAAGAAGGGCGGACTGTATTTACATCAACCCATGAATTAGTTGACTTGGGGGTTTTTGGGTCAATTTTTTGACTAAAATTTCTAGACTTAAACATGAGTATATACAGTTCTTAAAGAGTAGTGCTATGGGGCAGAACATTTCCAGTGCATATTTTTTTTCCATAAGGGAAAAATCCCCAACACATCACTCATAAAATTGAGTTAACAGTGAATGTATGTTAACACAGTGTTAGGCAAGCGTGGTAGTTTCAAAGTTGTAATTAATGTTTTTCAAGTCATTATGCTTAGACATCTATCTACCATGCTGTTTTAAATGCTTTTATTTGTTGTGCACTGCCCTTAGGGACAGGTAGGTAACGTAGAAATACTTCAAATAAATAGTAAATACAGATATATATTTATTGCTTTGTAAATAGAGTTATTATAAAATCACAAATAGATCTAATAATATGAACCAATAGTTATAAAGTCACCTGTACATTCACCAGAACTATGATATTATTATTATTATTATTATTATTATTATTATTATTAATATCATCATCATCATCTTACTTTTAAAAATATGCAGAACAGGGTCACATTTGTTTTATTTAGAAAGTCAGCAGTGTGGTTGTATATGATCTGTTAAGCATTTTTGGTTATTTAGAAACAGTTTGACGTAGTTGCAATAATGTCTAATCAGAAACGAACTGCTGTAGTGTGTGGCATCATTATAGTGAGGCCACAGAAGAAAGGAAAGAATTTGGCAGACACCCCAGTGACTTCAGTGGAAGAAAAAGTTAGACAACTACAGCGTATCATCCATAGGTCTTTGGATATACTAAAATTAATATGTCAACAGTTTTCATGGTGCCTTTCCCCCTTAGATTTGAACTAATGATGTGTGGGAAATTACATGTTGTTGTAAAAATTAAAAGAGAAGCATTTGAATAAAAATAATTTCCAAGCTTTAAATTTGCTATAACATAACATAATATAGTATAATACAATATATGATAATAAATACTTTTCTCTGGTGAAATGTTTCAGTTCAGATGCTTATGTCTTTTTTTTGAAAAGATTTGTTTAGTAAACATATTTTGGGAAAAGTTCAGAGGTTGAGTGGCATTTCTGTTTCTCTTTAGAGGCATAAGCAGTGGACTGGCTTTGTGTGTATTCATATTTTTCATGAATAAGTAGTGAATTGGCCAGAAATAACCATTGTTCCTCATCAGTGGTCATTATTGACTAAAAACTGAGGAAGAAGGAGATAGGGGAAGGTGTGTTTCCTAAACTGCATGTCAGTGCATGTATGCATATATATTTTACGAACACCCCAGTATCCAGAGAGATCATTCATTCCATACAATGGATACCCAGACCATGTTTAAGATGCTTCAGTATCATGACAACAGGCTCAGCTTTCCTTCACCTTCCTGCCAATGGTCAATTATTACAATGGTCAACTATGACCATTGACGAGGAGCAATGGTTGTTTCTTGCCAATTCACTGCTTCTTCAAAGTTAGTAATTTGGTGTTATAAACAATGATTTATGTCTTTTTGCTAGCTTTGCATGTCAGATGCAGAATGACTCCTATGAGGGAGCAAAATAGGGACTGCTCGCCAATAGTTGTTATCTTCTATTTTAATGTTTGTTGTTTCAGTTCAGGATTTTTAAGGGCAGTCTTGAAACTGTCCCCAAACTGGATTTTTAATCTTGCTTAGATCCATGTGGTCCCTTTCCCTCCCCCCTCTGGAATCTGCTGTGGTGTCCCTCTGTACTGTATATGTTGACTCTACTTCTGAGGTCTGTTTCAAAAATGACATGCTGTTTTGTGGTGTCGTTATGTTGCATTCCTCATGCAAAGCTCCTCAATTAGGGAATAGTTCTCTACAGCTTATACTCTATTTACATATTTCCTGGTAAAAACTGGCTTGAAGAAAGAAGAAAAAAGAACAGCAACTGGAAGGGTAAGGGGTGAGATAGAATGGGGAGATGTGATCAGCACTGCTGGTAAAATAATGCTGGATTATTCTTTTGGATTCTATATAAATATCTAAATGAATTTTGTATAATTGATATAATTGAAATGCAAACTAGTATCTTGCATCACTTCTGTTAAGTGATGCTTGTTGGTGCTCACTAACAGTAAATTACAGTACACTTTTGTTTTTGTGAGGATTGTAAAATGCATTGATTTCATAGATAGATAGATAGATTAGATAGATAGATTAGATAGATAGCTAGATAGCTAGATAGATAGTGTGGTATGTTTTGGACTGCAACTCAGAAGACCAGAATTTGAATCCTTGCTCAGCCATGGAAACCCATTGGGTAATCCTAGGCAAGTCACACACTCTCAGCCTCAGAGGAAGGCAAAGGCAAAATCCCTCTGCAAATAAAACCCGTGATATGTTTGCCTTAGGGTCACCATTAAGTCGGAATTGACTTGAAGGCACTCAAAAACTTAGTTGCTATTTCTGAATATATGTTTTCTCTTCTGCAGATATTCCTGAAATTCCTGAAAGTATCTCCTTTTGCAAATCACTACAAGTAGCAGACTTCAGTGGAAATCCCCTCACCAGGTAACTTTTCATAAAATGGAATGAATTCTTGTAAAACTACTGAGACCTTTGCTTTCTAATGGTTCAGTTTACACAAACTTTGTTTCATGGAAAAAGTATTTAAAATATTATGTATAAAATTACCTTCAGGCTATGTGTATGAGATGTATATGAAACATAGGCCCAAAGCAGATGAGTGGCAAGGAGTGGCCTGAGGCTGCTCCGGTTGTAAGCCGGCCGGAACTGCAGTGACTGCATGACCTGCTGCAGCCAGACCCGAGCCACACTATCAGCAACTGGATTATTCTGGCTCCCTTTTGCTCCAGTCCAAAAGACTGGAGTATAGCTTTGCAGCGGCTTCAGGCTGTTTTGGGTTGTGCATCATGTAAACACCACACCCCCAAAGTGGCTGGAAGCTGCTGCTTTTGACCCATCTGTTCTGAGCCATAAATGAATTTTGTGTTTAGACTTGGGTCACATCTCCAAGATATCTCATTATATATATATGCAAATATTTTTTAAAGTCCAAATCACTTTTGGTCCCAAGCATTTCAGATAAGAGATATTCAGCCTGTAGCATACTGAAATTAGGTTTGCTTATATAGGAAAAAAGCTTGGGGATCATCTCAAGAGCTATTAATGTGTGGCTTTTCAGATGTGTGCAAACACATTGTTTCAAAACAGAGGCCATTATTTCTTATGTCTGAAGCAGCTAGCGAAAGCTGGTGGTTATGTGTAATCCAGAAAAAATGGCTAGGGAGTCTCAAAAATGCTGAGGGAGAAATTGATGGATTTTTCAGAGGCTTTTGAGCTGGTTTCTGTTTGACAGAGTTGTTAATCACAGATACTGTAGTACAAAATACATGAACTTTGTGACATTTCTGAATGAAATATGGATGCAGCTCTCTTCAGCATAAGACAATAAAGTGTGAGTAGGGATATTTCATCATTTGCTGCCCCCAGGTACTTTATCAAGAAACATCTTGATTTAAATTTGCTAGGGCTGCTGACAATGTATGTGAGGGATAAATGTTGGCTACTTGCCTGGAGTGCAAAATCTCAAGTGAGATATGCCAGGCAGATGATATATTTTTTTCCTCTGGTAGTTCATTATTTTGCCTTACTGTCTTCCTGATCAAATATATGCCGTATCTTTCCACCTGGGAGCACCTGAGAAGCAGAGAAGACTTTAACAAAAGGTTTATTTTCCTCCCACATTGCTTCAGACTAGTACAAAGCTGTTTTCTGGAATTTTGCCTTTTTACTGTGTTATAGTACTTGGACACCAAAAATACCTAGATAGATTTGTGAGCCTTAAATGCCTCTTGGTTCTCAGTTGCCTTTGTATGATTCCCTAGATCTTGGTTTAAATTTCCTTTACTCACGATTCCACTTCTATCTGGCAATCTACTGCTACGAAAACCCAAAATATTTCTTCCTTGGTTTCTCTGTCAACATCCTGATAGCTTGGCCAAATAACTAGCCATGTTTTTTAAAAAATTATTTATTTATGAAACGATTTGGCATTTCCCCCCACCCTAACAAGTTAATTTAAAATGTAGATTAATAAAAGCTTGTTAATATATTTTATTATTCCGTACACTTTAAATTGCAACATATTTCTTCAGATATAAATTTGGGCCAGAATATTCTATGGCAGTTATGAATATGTAACCTAGAGTTGCCCTCTCGTGACTGTAGAATGTTCACAATCCCTTTCTAAGCCCCTAGTTTAGTTTAGGGGCTACATAGGGACTGTGAAAGTCTAACAGACCCTACTTACTAGGAACCAGATCAACCGGGGTCAGTTCTCATGTTGATTGGGAAGCAGCTGGTTGGTGTTCCTACCCCATCCCCATGCAGTGATCTCCAGCATGAGGGGGGATTGTGACAGGAACTTGTGATTCTGCCTGTAGCACTGAAGATTGCTCATGAGAGGAGGTGGAAATGACAATCAACTGCTTCCTGTGCAAGAAGGGAGCAGACTCCCATCAATCACAGCTGCTTCGCAATAAGTAGGAATTGGGGAGATCAGGCCAGGATGCACTTTGTAGCACCATAACTACGGTGCTTACGCATATGTAAATCTCATACAGAAACTTTGGCCATAATTCCTACCACCTGTACCCACACAAAAGAACTACCTTCCATTTTCAATCCAGACCATCACTCTCCCAATGTTCAGCTTCACCCCTCACTGCTGTCACACCATTCCTGATTCCTTTCTGTACAAGCCATTCACACACCTTAACCATATTTACTCTAAAACATAAATCTGTGCAGATAGTGTCAAATAGCCAAGCGTGACAGTAAATCTCTAGGATTGGGACAGGCTTTGTATTTTTAGCACAGTGTTAATATTTCCCATTCATGTATCGGTCCTGTGACTACTTCCTGTTTAACGCAGAACATACATCTAAATGAGAACAGAGGCTGTTTAATTAGCTCCTTTGGGGCAGTATTTCCATCTAGACAGTCAGCTGTTAATCTTTGCTTTCACTTCCCTTAAGCCCTGGATAGTTTTAGAAGAGCCTAGAAGATCATACCTAATCTGTGACAGATTCTTGTCTTGATAGCTGATAGCCATTTTACCTAGTTGCAGGACTTGAGAGAGTGGCAGCCCTTGCAGTCAAGTGATGACAGTTGGCTTTTTATCAATTAGGATAGCTTCAGTGTTGTGTCTTTGCTTCACTTTAATGAACTGTTGATTTCCCTTTTCAGACAGCATGGGCTGTGTGTTGTATTACAGGCCAAGCTGCCAAATTGTAAGAGAGAGGAGGTCCTTTTACGTATCTTGGGAAACAGTAGTTCACAATGGCTGGGGGGTACGGGGAGAAAAGGACTTGCAATAAAAAAATGCCACATTTGAGAAGAAAGAGTGTTTTTAAGACATGGATGGACAGATTATGCCCTTGTCAGAAGTTTTTAGACTACAACTCCAATCAATTCTCTCCATCTGAGCGATGAGAAATGTCCAGTATCACTGAGGAGGGCCACAAGTTGCCCATCTCTGTTTTAAAACATGCAGTTAACAATACTGAGCTATGTATCCACAACTCCCTGTGTTAAGAAATATGTATTACTTCAGTATCATGGACTAATTCTAAGTGGAATCCTAGCATTAAGAATTACATTTAAAAGAATAAGTATTGAGGCTGGTCTGTAGTTTATAAACTGTACTTTTAATGGTTAATATGCATTAAAATGAAACATCTGTCCTGCTTTAGTTGTATTTATTCTGTTTTAGGATTTATGATTTTAAAATCACCTTGAAAATCGATATGAATGTATTTTAAATCAGGGGTAGGCAACCTTTTTGAGCCGGGGGCCGGGTTGCTGTCCCTAAGACAACTGGGGGGCCGAAAGGGGGGGGGAGCTTCCACCCTCCGGGGGCGGGGCCATGTGCCGGGGGTGGAGCTCCCACCCTCCGGGGGCGGGGCTGCATGCCGGGGGCAGAGCTTCCACCCTCCAGGGGCGGGACTGTGTGCCGGGGTGGAGCTTCCACCCTCTGGGGGTGGGGCTGCGTGCCAGGGGCGGAGCTTCCACCCTCTGGGGGCAGGGCTTTCTCTGCTCCCTTTCCTAACCTCCCGCTGTCTGAGAGACAGCTAGAAGGGGATTGGGAGCGGGGGTGACAGGCGCGCGCCTGCTCTTCCTGCCCTTCCGTGGCCCCCAGCTGCCTCTCAGAGAAGCAGTAAGGGCCCATGAGGGGCAGGAGCAACAGGTGCGCGGCCCCAGCTCCTGTCCTTGGGGCTTTGCCAGGCCTGAGGTGTCCTCCGAAAGACACCTCAGGGCTGACAAAGCCCCGCGGGGAGGAGGAGGCGTGTGCCTGCCCTCTCCTGCTTCGCCCCTTCTTTCAGCCGAAAGGGCTCCAAGGGGCCCTTTCAGCCGAAGGGGAAGGCCGAAACCACTCTCACTGTTAAAGCAGACCTTTGCACTTTGGAAAGTCACACTGCCTCACCTTCAGAAAGAGTGCATGTCCCACAAACTGACATATCACCATCACTACCACTCTCCTTGTAAAAGCACACCTTTCAGCATTGAAAGCACTGAAAATACATAGAAATGCACTTTGGAAAGTCACACTGTCTCACCTTCAGAAAGACTGCATGTCCCACAAACTGACATATCACCATCACTACCACTCTCCTTGTAAAAGCACACCTTTCAGCATTGAAAGCACTGAAAATATATAGAAATGCACTTTGGAAAGTCACACTGTCTCACCTTCAGAAAGACTGCATGTCCCACAAACTGACATATCACCATCACTACCACTCTCCTTGTAAAAGCACACCTTTCAGCATTGAAAGCACTGAAAATACACAGAAATGCACTTTGGAAAGTCACACTGTCTCACCTTCAGAAAGACTGCATGTCTTCATCTTCCTCCTCCTCTTCCTCCTCCCTCCCTCCCTCCTCCTCCTGCTCCTTCCTTCCTTCCTCCTTCTTCCTCCTCTTCTTCATCCTCCCTCCCTCCCTCCTCCTCTTGCTCCTTCCTTCCTTCCTTCCTTCCTTCCTTCCTTCCTTCCTTCCTTCCTTCCTTCCTCCTTCTTCCTCCTCTTCTTCATCCTCCCTCCCTCCCTCCTACTCCTGCTCCTTCCTTCCTTCCTCCTTCTTCCTCCTCTTCTTCATCCTCCCTCCCTCCTCCTCTTGCTCCTTCCTTCCTTCCTTCCTTCCTTCCTTCCTTCCTCCTTCTTCCTCCTCTTCTTCATCCTCTCTCCCTCCCTCCTCCTCCTGCTCCTTCCTCCTTCTTCCTCCTCTTCTTCATCCTTCCTCTTCCCTTCCTCCCTCCTCCTCCTCCATTCCTCCTTCTTCCCCAGTGCTTGCCCCCGCCCCCTGGGAGGCCAGAGGCCATCCCAGGGGGCGGGGGGAAGGAGCGCTCCAGCGGCCCCAGCGCTTGCCCCCGCCCCCTGGGAGCCCAGAGGCTATCCCAGGGGGCAGGGAAACGGAGCGCTCCGGCGGCCCCAGCGCTTGCCCCCGCCCCCTGGGAGCCCAGTGGCGCGGGGAAAAGGAGCGCTTCGGCGGCAGGGTCGGCCAGGGGCCGGTCCTACAGTGCTCATGGGCCGCATCCGGCCCGCGGGCCGTAGGTTGCCGACCCCTGTTTTAAATGAATAGTAATTTTAAAAAACAGAATGTAGTTCAGTTTTTTTTTCTGGTTACCGTGTTCATTTTTTTATAGTTTTGTGGGGAGGTGACTATGGAGAACAGAATCTATCTTTTTTTGTTTTGTCCCTAACTGATTTGAATTCTTCTCTTTAGGTTGCCTGAAAGCTTTCCTGAGCTGCAGAATCTTACCTGTCTCTCTGTAAATGATATCTCTCTACAGGCATTGCCAGAAAATATTGGAAAGTAAGTTCTTTTACTAGTTTTAGAAAAGAGAGACCTGGCCTACTTGGAATAATAATAATAATAATAATAATAATAATAATTTGTTTTATTTATATACCGCTATTCCAAAGATCATAGCAGTGAACAGCAAGTAAGCAAATTAGCAAGTAAGCTAATTTGCCCCCAACAGTCTGGGTACTCATTTTAGCAACCTCGGAAGGATGCAAGCCTGAGTCGAGCTTGGGCCCTTTTGCTGGTCTTGAACTCGCAACCTTGTGGTTTTGAGTGAATGGCTGCAGTACATTTAACCACTGCGCCACCACATATTTTGAACTGGTTATTGCTGTGCTGAATTCCTTTAATTGGTAATAACACAAAGTTGGACTTTTATGTGAAATTTAATTACTTGATATTTGAGATGCAGTTGGCCCTCTGTATATATATCCACAGATTTTATTCAAAAAAGTATAACTTCCAAAAAGCAAACCTTGATTTTGCCATTTTATGTAAGGGACACCACTTTACCTACCACATTGTACTTACTGTATATATTCAACTGTAAGTCTATCTCATGTGTAAGTCGAGGGCAGTTTTGGGGCCAACATAATGGATTTTGCTATGACCTGTGGATAAGTCGAGGGTAAAACTTGGAGGCTTGTATGTGCATGCTGCAAGAGGAACTCTAATTGTGGCTTTTTGCTTAAGCATTTCAGCCTTCATTTCAGCCTTCACTCCCCAGTGAGAAGTGTGGGCGCGAGAGGGACTCTTAAACAAACAGCAATGTCAGTGAATCACCCAGACGCTTTCTCCTTGGCTCAAGACTGCATGGGGAAATCTGAAAGAGCTGTTATCATATTATCATACTGACCCGTAAATAAGTTGACCTGGGATTTTGGGGTCAATTTTGGGGCATAATTTTTTCAACTTATAGATGAGTATATATCATAATGAGACTTGAGCATCCATGGATTTTGGTATCCATGGGGGAGGGGCAGAGTCCTGGAACCAAACCCCAGCGGACAGCAAGGGCTTTATTTTGGATGATTTTTAAAATACATTCCTTTATCTTACAGGAGATTAAATTGTTCACAAAAAGAATAGCACTTCCTGAACATTTTAGTACAATATAAGACATCTCTTTGTCACAGTGTGACTTAGATAAGACTGTATATTGCATATAGATACAAATTAAGAGTGTTTAAATTAAAGTATTCTTTCCAGAAAGGAGGAAAAATAATTTAATTATTTTCTCCCCAGTGCCACATACCTTCAAAAACTATGCAGGGTTTTTTTTTTTTTTTGGGGGGGGGGAGTTTTTATATTGGGATAAAGTCTCTGGCATGTGGGGAAGGGTAGATCCCTGCCCCAGCCCCACATGATACCAGGAAGCATGGAGACCACTGGTTGATCTGGGAGGCTCTAGTCTTCCAGATCCTTGGCTGTATTTCCTTATCTCCTGTCCTGTGTGATGTAAGGAGGGTGGAGGGAGAAGGTAGCCATGGATCTGGAATCTGGTTCTCAGTTGCTTTTTTTGCTCACTAGTCTTGCATGGCACTAGGAGGGTGGAGGGGGAAGGTAGCTGTGGATCTGAAAAGCCTTCATCTGCCTTTCCCCCTTGCCTACTCCATGCAACAAGGGGAGAAGGAAGGCAGCTGTGAATATGGAGGCTTTAGCTTCCCGGGATTCTTTTCTGGTTCTCCTGTACTGGATTGCTTTGTGACTTTGAGAGGCAAGTCTATTTGAGGACAAGAAAAGGGCTTGCAGAAGATTCTTCTTATTGGGATTTTCAAACAGTTAAAAGCCCCTTTCTCAGTTTTTCTCCTTGAGCTTCCAGATATTCTTTCCATCACTATTAAAAATAACAACCATCCAACTTCTTCAAGAGACTTTTTATAAAAGAGCCTGCTTTAGTTGATGAATTTAGGGATTCTTGAACAAAATGCACTGCAGTAAATTTAGACTTTCATCATAGGTGGCGAAAAGAAACAGGAAACATTTTTTAAAAAGAAAAACTCTTTTGAGTGTATTTGTTTTACCTTTTTGTTCCTATTTTCTTTGGTATAATATTCATGCTGTTTGTGCCCACATAAAGCTGAGGAGGCTGAATTTAAATATCTTTAAAAATATAATACAACCCCCTGAGCTTCAGGAAGTAGTTAGGGGCTGCTTGATAGCTTTGGTATCAGTTGCTGCTGTCTGTATAATGTGTATGAGTCAGTAGTTCAGAGAAGTGTGAGTGTTTGTGTCACAACTTCTGGTGGGCTAGAATTCAAACATGAATAATTATGCATATTGTGTGCTAAACATAAGTTGCACCTGCAGATAAACATATGTTATTGAATGGTGCAGAGTGGAAACAGGACAAAATATAAAAAAGCACTATATTTTCCGGAAAGAGTGTGTTTGTGGGTTGTACACTAAAAACGCATTACACACATTATATGTAGTTATATTTTTGTATGCAAGCAGTAGTTGCCCATCTATTTTCAGAAGAAATTAGACACAGTTTGAAATAAAGTGAGATGGATTTTTGACCTCACAGTATTTGGTATGCTAATGTAGGGTGAATTTTGTAGATGGTATACCTGAAAGATAATTGTTCCAATTGGATTTGGTTATGGATATGCACATTGAAATCTACTAAATCCTATACATGAGAGCAGTACAGTTAGCAGCAGCCATTATTCATTTTTTCAGATCGCTGTAATTTGGAATTACAGGTTGAGTATCCCTTATCTGAAATGCTTGGGGTCAGAAGTGTTTTTGATTTTGATTTTTAAAAAAAATTAGGAATATTTTTATATACACAATGAGATCTCTTGGAGATGGGGCCCAAATCTAAACATAACCTGAAGGTACGTTTGTGTACACTGAACTATTGGAAATCAGTAGTGTCACTATCTCAGTCATCCATGTGGATGGCCATTTTTTTATTTTGTAGTATTTTGGATTTCAGAATTCTGGATAAGGGATACTCAACAAGTATCTGATTTTAAAAATGAGCATTAGCTTCTCTGCAAGTCCTGAATTAATGCAGTCACAAATGCACAAGATGGCTTTACTGAGCTGTAGCAATTGAAGTTCTTGCTTATATCTTTGGTTACTCTAGGTCAATGGTCTCCAAACGTTTTAGGGCTACTGCTCTCTTTCCTCTTGGATGACACCACTAGCACCCCCTCCCCACATATTTCTTGATATTAGGTCTACTATTCTACTGCACATTCAAAACAACCAAGTTCAGTCACTGCTTCCTTTGCCACCTGGTCATCCTGGAGCAGCAACCAAGTAGCTGGCTGAGCAATATTTGAGAAGCCTCTCATCTATGCTGGTTTTGCCACTAGGGCACGTCACTGGGGGCATGCGGGGTATGGGGCGCACCAGGTGACACTGTAAGTGGGGTGACACCACAGCCACTACCCTAACAACACCACTGTTGCTTTCTAAACATCTGCCTTTTGGAAGAAATGGAGCATAGCATTAATGTACCTTGTAAGACACAAGGAGCTCAGTGGAAGAAAAGGTGCAGCCAGAAACTGGGGCAAACAAGGCTTCTCCTTTATCTGATCACTGAGCTTCCAACACCCTCTGGGAGAGGAGGAGTAGACAGGGCAGGACTTTCTGGGTTCCTCCATCCTCCTGGTATAACATGGCCCCATCCATGAGAGAGGGAGAAGCAAGTAGGAAAATCAAGAAGATAGTGAGTATGAGGAAATGTGCTGTCTGCCATTGACACAAGAGTCTCCAGCTTTGGGAATGGAGTGCAGGAAGAATCAAGTCATTCTCTTGACTCCCAAAGCAGAAAGTAGTTGTTAGAATGGGAGACAGCAGCCTCCAGTTTCAGGAGTATATAAACATTATTAAGAATTCTGTGTGGTTTGGTAGGGGAAGAAGTTAATTGGATGCGGGGGTGGGGTGGGTTGACAATTATTAAACAAATTAGGATACTAAACAATTTATTGTCTTAGGGCCGTTTTTATTCAGGGAACCTTTCTACTTTCAAAATAATATTTTAATTGGGTTAGTCCCTGTATAGGCCTGTGTACCTGCATTCACACATAATATTGCTATCTCACCTTCTTGTTACTGTTTAATTACATTCATACATTGCTTACATTACTTCAGAAACATTCACATTTGAATGAGAATCTGCCATATTCAAATATGGGTCTGATTTGAAACTGAACCAACAAGTTGGTCCTGCTGAAAAGGGCATGTTTTGGAATGTAATCCCCTCAGGCATCTAATTGGTCTGGGCATCTTCTTGCATAAAAATTATAAACTCATCTAAAACACAGCTTTTGAAGCTTGGTTGGGAGGGAAAAATCTGTTTTCCGTCACTGTTGTTCAAAATGTGTATATGCATTGGCATTACTTTTGTATTTGAGAAAAAGAAAAAGAAACATTAACATTACTTTTAGGGTAACTCTGCATTGTAAAAAATGAATTTCACTCTCACTGTTACAAGGGCAAAAGCCACTGCTCTAAATTCATAACTTATTGGTAGCCTCTCCCAGCTTTCTCAATGCTGGCTGGCTATGATGAGAGCTGTGGTCCAACAGTTCCAAAAGACACCAGTTCAGAGAAAGTTGTTCTGTGATTAAGAAGAATCTTATGCTCATTTCTCTGAACTATTGCATTAGTAACTACTATGTAAGAGTTAGTAGTGCTACAGATTGTGCTTGTGTTGCTGCTTGGTCCAGGGAGGTGACCCAGCACAACAACCCAAGTTTCCTACTGTAGAAGGCAGACGAGAATGTTGGCTACTTGGCTGTTAAGTGGTACTGAAATGGACTGGCAGAAGGAGGTAGGATTATAGTAAAACTGTGTCATCCTGAGGTTTAAGAGGTAATCTTGGAGACAGTTAAGAGTAATAAGAGTAATGCAACCATGTGCCTGACAGTTACTATGGTTGCATCTGCACTGCAGAATTAATGCAGTTTGGCTCTGTTTTAACTGCCGTGGCTCAATACCGTGGGATTCTGGGATTTGTAATTTTATGAGATATTTAGCCTTCTCCACCAGAGAGCTCTGGTGCCACAACAGTCTAACAACCCCAGGTTTTCACAAGATGGAACCATGGCAGTTAAAGTGGTGTCAAACTGCATTCATTCTGCAGAGTGGCAGCAGCCTTAGTTGTGGTATATTACAAGATATAGTTCGATAACATATTTTAAGCTGTTTGACACTCTAAAACAGTGGTCCCTAAACTGTGCTAAGAGAATTTGGACTTCAGCTCCCAGAATCCCAGACTATTGGCCAACATGGCTGAGGCTTCTGGGAGCTGAAGTCCAAAATCTCTTAAAATGCACAGTTTGGGGACAACTGCTCTAAAATATAGTCACAAAAGTCTTGAAAGGCAGATGCTGCTGTGAAACATTTGTACTAACATTTATTAGCAAATTCGTTTCTATTAAATAAAGACTCTGGTTGGATTGACCTTTCCTGCTTTGGGGCATCACTATTTTTTATTATTTAGAAATTAGTCTAGCATAGAACAAAAAGTAGTATTTTTCTGGATAGTTACTTGTTGCCTTGTATGCATTTGGGCTTTAAATGGCATTGTGGTAGACTGTTTCATTTCATAGCTGTCTGACTGAACTATTGTGCCTGATCCCTGTTAAACTAATACATTCACCGTCTGAAAAACTTGTCTCTAGTTCATTAAAACTTCCAGCACAGTAGAAATATTTGGTCCTTAAGATTCCCCAGAGCTCTTTGTATCTCTCCACAAATGATGAGGATGGCTGCCCCTCGGTGATTTATTACTGTGTTAGGTAGAGTATGCCTTTCATAAGAAAATCACATGAAATTCATAAGCCTACAGGTGGCTTGAAGACATACAAAAATACACACACACAAAAATACACACAGAGGCAGCTGTGATATAAATGTGGGCATATTTCTGTTTTTATTTTGCTCTGCGAGGTTGGAGGATTAAAAGAGATTATAGCTTTGGGATAATGTCCCTTTTCTTGTGTTCCATTTAGTCCAAAATAAAAGCGGGGTGGGGGTGGGTGGGAATTGAATGTTACTATGATGATGATAGGCTTTTTGTATGATGGGGCTTTTACTATGATAGGGCGTAAGTGAAAAGCTTAGCTGTGTAATGTCACTTATGATGATGAGCACGCCATCAGAGGAAATTATGACTAAGTGAACTTTGCTTAACTCTGCCTTCTGTGACTTTGATAACCTCTTCTGTCATAATTATGCACAACACTGGAAGGACTTACTTGTTCCATGACAAGAAAAAAGGCTTATAAATCTCAATTGATTTGCAGAGATGGATAAATTAACTATTTTATAAGAAAGGAAACGATAGGAACTATTAAAGATAAACGGAGGTCTCTGATTGACAATTGGTAGAAGAAATAGGGAGTGATGTATACTTTTGGATTTGCAGACTACCAGTAGTTTAGAAAGTATTGTAAAGTAGTGTGCCATTTCTTAATAATAACTACAAATTTAGTTAAATTTCTTTTTAAATATTTTTGTGTAAAAGATATTGGGGAAATAGAATTAACGGCTCGTTTGCTACCATAAAAAGGCAAGATGGAAGTCACTTATTAATCCCTACTATTGTGAAAAAGACTAGAGTAGTAGTGTTGGCGGGGTTGTAATGTTTGCAATATTTGTTGTGTTGTAACACTCTATATGTGTTATAACCCAAAGGATTTTGAATTTGAATTGACATTCTCACATACCAATGGCATATATATCTCTGTCCCTGGCTTCCACTCCACCAAAAACATCTGAGGAAGTAGACTGAAGTCTATGAAAGCTCATGCTGCCAACCTATTTCTTTCAGTTAGTCTCAAAGATGCTACAAGATCTCTCTACATACTGAATCTCGAGATTAACACGGCTATATCTTTGAACTCTGTATGTGTGTTATATCATTGGAATATTTATGTCCTCTCTCTCTCTCTCTCTCTCTCTCTCTCTCTCTCTCACACACACACACTCACACTCACACTCTCACACACAGAGAGCCCTCCATATCCATGGATTCTGTATAATCCACAGATTGAATTTTAAAAAAAGCCATAAAGCCAACCTTGATTTTTTCCCTTCATTTTATGTAGGGAACACAATTTTACTGTCTCATTCTATATACTGAGATTTGAGCATCAACAGATTTTGGCATCCGGGGGCGGGGGGGTATCGTGGAACCAAATCCCAGTGGAGACCAGTGGCTTAATATACAGTATTTATGTATGTATATCTCCCCCTCCCCCCACCCCCCGTGTGTATAGGAGAGATAAACTTAAAAATTAATTTCAAAACCGATCAGTACATTTATATTTATACTACAGAAAAGTTATGCTTTTCTTTTTAATGTAGTCCAAGGTCTTTTTAAATTATTATGGAAATATTACTTTGTTGGACTGTCACTCTGAGAATCCCTGTCAACATGGCCAGTAGTTATACTTGTGGGATTCTTGTTCAAAAAAGTAACTTTTCTAAACTCAGTGTATAACTATTACAGGCTCAAGCAACTTACCCTTGCCTCTTTTCCCCATTTCATTCCTCATTCTAAAGAACGAATATATGTAACCTGTGAATATATGTTTGTGTGTTTGTTGTCCTAGTACTCACTTAACTGCTGCTAGTCCTGTTAACCTCTCCCATTTATCAAGGTGTCCCAGATTTTATATTATATTCTAATTTAGAGATTTGTTTAGTCTTTTTTCAGTTCTATGCTGCTTACTGCTTACTACTACTGTAGTTGGGAAATAATTTTTGCATGTACACATAGCTTAGGAGCTTGGTAAAGTGGATAAAAGTCCAGAAATTGCAATATGCGTGATCACAGTCCCAAAGTTCCAACTATGTGTGTCAGTACAAAAAAACAAAACAAACAAACAAAAAACCCACCCACTTTTGAAACCTGGTGTTCCTATGTTATTTTTATTTATATTAATAAAATTATGCTCCCCCACATTTGAATATATCTCTCTCTCTGTGTGTGTGTGTGTGTTAAGGAAATGTTTACCTGTCTTTTATGGCACTTTTATTTTTGATGGTCTTTTTTTAAATCCTAAAGCATTAATAGAATTTCTTTTATCTTTTTAGCCTTTATAACCTGGTATCACTGGAACTGAGAGAGAATCTATTGACATATTTACCCGAGTAAGTGATAGTTGCAGTTTGTTTTTACATTCTCAGCATGGATTTCTTTCTTTTGCTTCTTCCACTTGGTTTGCTTCCATAATTTTCAGTTAAGTGATTTGATTCTAGATCACACCACTGTTTTCACTAGAGGCTTTGAAACATCATTTTTAATAGGCTGCTTTTATTGTCATATGCCCCCCCCCCCAAAAAAAAAAAAAAAAACCCTCAGCTCTGTTAACTGTTTTTCCAGGTCAGTTGCCCAACTGCAGAGACTAGAAGAGCTGGATTTAGGGAACAACGAACTCTATAATTTGGTAAGCCTCTTTTCCAATTTTTATAATAAAACATCAGATGTGTTACCTTTTCAATACACAAACTTCCAAACTCTCGGTAGTGATATTTGGGGGAAAAAATAGGTCTTCTTCTGAATGATCTGTGCATTGATTGCACTTAGATTATTTTTTTGGCAGGCTAAAGAACTGTCTGCTTATTGCATGCCTGGAGGTTACATTATTCAAAAATTCTTCATAATTCAAAAATAAACTCAGGAATCTGATCCTAGTTCAGACTGTTGTACATAGGGAATGGATATTTGATCCTTCCCTCTCCAGCTTCATTGTCACATCTGTGTTAGAAGCTGGGTGTGTGTTTTAAGAGTTTGTTTTTTAAACTGAACCCAAACCTCTTTTTCTTAAAAAACTATTTCTACCGGAAGGGACTATCTGTCTGATAACAGAGGTTGTCATGAAACCTGTGTGAGGACTGTAGAAACCTCTTTGGAATGTTTCCCCATCTTGCTTGTAGGTACACAGCTCCTGTTGATTAATGCTTAATCTGGATGAATGAACCAACTCAATTCTGGGGCGTGGGCTGCTCTATTGATGTATATAAAGCTGCCATTTATTTTTTATTTCCATTTTGTCTTGTAATATTAAAACCTGACTTATGACATTTGGCCCTCCACATTTGTAGCTTTGACTTTTGCAGATTTGATTATTTTGCAGTTTTGATTCATATGTTCTCTCAAGGAATCTCTAGGTCCTTCAGCGTAAGTCTGCTAGAGGTTGATCATAGACTTGTGCTTGAGAACCTAGAATTTCTAGAAAAAACATTTCTCGTCTAGGCATTTGTAGGTTTTCCAGCATGGTTCTATGGTCTACTTCTGGCAGATGTTGGCCATAGAGTTGTACTTGAGGACCTGGACATTTCTAAAGAGGTGTTCTCTTAGGTAAAAAGAATGATGTTCTTTTATTTGTGGTTTTTCCACATTCACATTGTGGTTTTTCCACATTCACAGGGGTCTTTCACCCCTTACCCCATCAAATGTGGAGGGACCACTGTATTCCAGTTTGCATCTACTGTGATTATATGATTGTAACAACCAAAGGTGCCCCCCAGACTCTACTTTTGAAGCCTTGTAGCTGCAACAGGATACTGACAGAATCCTGCAAGGGTCTCAGCAGTTGTCTGTCTTCATGTGGTCCATGACCAGGAGAGGGCTAGGTGTGTTATTACTGAACATCCTTTGCTCTCTACTACCTTGGAAATGGGGGGGGGGGGGTGGCAGGGAGAGGCTGCAAATCTTCAAAGGTAGGATTTTGGAATGGGGCATTTGAAGACAACTATTTCTCTGTAGCTAGGTTTCCTCATGCAGGATGTCAGCCATGATTTGTAAAGCACCTAAAACAACTATGATAACTCCATCTTTCCACCAAGATTTGATCTCAAGGTAGTTCATGAATGACAGTAAATAATCTCCTCCCCCCCCCCACCGCAATTAAAACATTGACAAATTTATCAGGCCAAGGGGTGTTTTTCTATCCCTTTGACCAATATGACCTGCTTCCCCAAGCCAGAAATTGAAAGAATGAAAAAAAGATGTAGCACATGCCAGAAGTCTACTGAGTTTTGGAATATACATGGGAAAGTCTACTGAGTTTTGGGAAATAAGTGTGAGATTTGTGTGGTCAATTTAGAAGGTGAGTTGCTGCTCCTGGAAGCATCCAGAGGCCCTTTTACGCTACACAATTATAGTACTATGACTCTGTTTTAACAACCTTGCTCCTGTGAAATCCTGGGATTGGCAGTTCAGGGAGGTACATTTCACAGCCTGGGAGCATCTCTGAAGCCTCTGACCAAACTACAAAAAACAAGATTCTATAGGATACAGCTAAGGTTGTTAATATATAATCATAGTGATATAGTTGTGTAGTGGAAATCAACCCAGGAGAGATAATTACACCCTCCCCCCCCTTTTTTTTTGCTGGGTAGACAACAGGATTGGGGGCATAAGAATAGCCTTCAGGGGTCACACTTAACCCACCTGTTTATTAATATAAGCATGAAACTATAAAAAATAAAATAAAATAATGTACAGGACAAATGAATAAATGAAAATGCTAAACATCAAAAGAAAATAAATCAAGCTGCTCTTTCCTTTTTTCACTTGGCTGTTGGAAGTCTGTACATAAAAGAAAGAAAACCAGCATAGGCTCTCATTTGAAAACCACAAAATGTGCATAGAAAGCAGGCTGTGGGAACTAAAAATATTCTGAGGTTTAATTCCTAATAACAGCGGTTCATGTTATAATTTGGTTTTGAAAGTTTGTTCAGTATAAAAACAAAGAAGAGAGTGAGTATAGAGTCACTGTATGTTACTGCTAGGTTTTTGTGTATAGCCACTGAGTTGATCTGTATGCCTTGTCTTTTTGCTCCTTTATAATAAATTATTGAATCTGAACAGAAGATTAGCCTCAGAGCAACTCTGAAGCGTCCCTCCTCCAACAAATATGTGCTGTAAATTTTGGAGTAGCTGGGTTATGGACAGTGGCTAGGTTAACAGATGATCTTTTTTTTTCCAGAACAAGAAATGCCTTTTCATTCATTTAGCAGGTTTGGAGTATTAAAGCCACAATTTCCAACAGATCCCAGCAAAAGCACTGAAAGTCCCCATTATGTTATGTTTTTCACTAATTTTGTTACTCTGTCCATAGCTCTTTTGGTTTTAGGGCATGACCACAAGCAGTAGGTGTAATTGGCTTTGATTTTACTTGAAGCTTAAAAATATACTGAGGGAATTACAAATTTTCCACTTTAAGTGTGTATGGTTTTTCTCTCTTTCTGTCACTCTCTCTTACACACACACTCTCTCTCTCTCTCTCTCTCTCACACACACACACACACACAGAGTCACTATAATGAAGACATTTTTATAAAACAGAAAAGGTCTTTCTCTCATAAACACACACACAGTATCCCTGTAATGAAGGCATTTTAAAAAGAAAAAAATGTATGGTCTCTTACACACACACACACACAGTGTCTCTGTAATAAAGACATTTTAAAAAGAAAAATATGATCTCTTGCGCACACATGCACACATACGCATATATATATATATATATATACACATACAGTCTTTGTAATGAAGACATTTTTTAACAAGAAACAGCAGACAGAAGCAAAAAGGACAATATACACTGGGGGAATAATGAATTACAGTTGCTGTGAAATTTGCAATTGGTTTTTAAGGCAAGCAAACAAGTATACCAGGAATGTTCAAACATGTAATTATTGTTATTTGTACAAATAATTTGACAGAAGAGATACTATTCAGTTGAATGACTTGAAGCTATCAGCATAGGAGATGCAAGCGCAGTTGCCCTTAAAGGCAGTCAGAGATGCATGTGTTTTTGCTTTCAGAAGTTGAGGAATTGAAGAAAAAAACAACATATCTCTTTAGGTGGTTTAGACTAAAAAAAGTCAACAAAAATTTAGAGTTATCCATCAGAATTTGAAGTCAGTTTCTCTCATTGTCTGACCTAGGAATGCCCCAGAAGGCAGCCTTGTCCCTCCCTTTCCCTTCACCGACATCCTAAGGGGACGTTTCTGCTTCTTAGCTCAGGCCAGGCCCTATGGAGCAGGGCCCTCTATGGCTGGATGGCACCGGATGGACTGGAGGGAGGGCTCTGCTTTTTAAATATACAACTCAAAACACTGGGAGTTCAAATTGCCTGCCTGATGGCATACTGAGCAGTCAGCATTCTGAAAGATACACAGGTTTTCTGTTTATTTTTATACAGACGGTACTGTATTTGATATAGCAAGTATATTTCTACACTGCTTACAAATGTTCTAAGCGGTTTACAAAATGTAAGCTAATTGTTCCCAACAAGCTGGATACTCATTTTAGAGACCTACAGAAGGATGTCAGGCTGAGACAACCTGGAGCCTCTGGCTGGTATTGAACTCACAACCTTGCAGTTAGTGAGTGAGTGTCTGCAATGCAGGCATTTAACCACTGTGCCACCAGATAAATACCTTAATGCAAACCTAATGCCTAATTCTGAATCACCAATCCAGAATGTGAAACTGCAACAAAGTTGCTTGTTATTATCTTGCATACTATACTTTGAGCTGTATTTTGCAATGCTAACTGAAAGATTTTTTTTGTATTCTATAGCCAGAAACTATAGGTGCACTTTATAATCTTAAAGACCTTTGGCTGGATGGAAACCAGCTGGCAGAATTACCTCAGGTAAAAGATAATTTTCAGTATTTTTACTTAATCTAATCTATTTTTAAATGAAAAATTATCTCAACGTGCTCTTTATAAAGTAAATGTTTTTTATAAGGTAGCATAATTTCTTTTCAATCTCTCAATGCCATTTCATATCCATGTACTTTGAATGTGCATTTGGAAGCTGAAGAATAAGAGGGAATGTGATGCGAGTTTAACTTGTTAAATGTTCATGCTCTATTTTTGCCAAAAAAGGCACTTAACATATCTAAGAATAATTATATTATATTAACAATAATAATAATTTTCATGGGAAAACAAACACAACAAGCAAACAAATGCAAATCAGAACAAAAACACCAGGGAATTGCTTCCTCCAGAAGCATATTTCAGCACCAGTATATATCTGTTGAACCCCCCCCCCCCCACTGTAGAAAGGCCAGTTCATGTGGCAAAAGAGTTCACAAAAAAGCAGAAAAAGCTGTGAAAATCAAATGGGTCAAGGAGGTAGATAAAGGTAGGTGTGTACTGAAAGATATTGAGTCCCTAAGCATGGCCAAGATGTGCAGTGTATGGCAGCTAGAGGTGATCATAGGGAACACATTTCACATGAAACAACTGCACTGTCTCCCAATTAATTCCCAGACTCAAGTCAAGATAATCCTTTGAGCAGATGTTTTTGGATTACAATTTACAGACATTTCTAGTTAGCATGGCCATGCAGGTCAGCAATTTTTCTCTTTTTAATTTGCAGAAATTATCTACAAGGATCTGCATATGCTTTAAACAAGGAATAAAACCTTATTTTTCACATTAGCGGAGAATTTGCCTTTGAGAGTTTAATGAACAATCCAGGATGGTCTATTGGTTTGATTGTTGCAATAGGACTCCAGAAGACTGGATTTTGAATCCCTGCTGGACCATGAAAACCCACTGGGTGACTCTGGGCAAATCACACATACTCAGGATCAGAGGGAGACAGTGGCAAACTTCTTAACAATTAAATGAAGGCAGGAAAACTTTGAGGAGTGTTGCGTCATTGAGTGACATAGACAGATCTAATTAGCTCAGAACATTTTAGTAATTCTGCTCAGGCTGAATTTGGAAGATAGATACAGGCACAAATTTCACGTAAAACAACAGTATTAAAACCTTCCATATAGCCCTCCTGACTTTGTTTCCAATCTTGTTTAGTCAAGGTATTTACAACTTCTGTTTATTATTATTATTTTATTATTATTATGTTTATGCAGATGATCAAAAATAGAGATTTGACAGGAAAAGAATAAAGGGCTCATCTGCAGGGGTTTCTTACACTGGAAGTTGGGAGAGTACTGTAAAGAAACCCATTTTCTTCAGTCTCAAGCACTTAACTATTTAACTGTATGAAGGAGTGTTTCTCTGCACAGTCAGTTGTTTGGAAGCTGAAAAGAGGATGAGACATACTAAACAGGAGTGAGCTTTGAAATGTCTGCTTTCCACCATCCTTTCAGCTGTGTTGATTCAACAGTGTTGTGTGTTTTGATGACTGAAGAGATGATCCATGATGACAGAATTTGTGTAGGTGTGAATTTATGGTGAGAATGTGCTTGTGTGTGAACAATATTAAAAATAATTTGTGTTCATTTTAGAATTATACTTAAGGATCTTTGTCTTCTTCTAACTGTAATCTAGAGATACAGTATAAATATAATTTGATTGTACAATGGCAGTTCTTCATATATAATTTGACAAGATTAACTAACTAAGATTAAAATACTGCTTCATTAGAAATCCTTTGCTTTTCAAGAAATGCAAGATGCAAAATCATATACTAGTCCTGAAGCATGATTCAGCAAGGACGAATTTGCTTAGGTCTCAGTTGAAAGGGGAGGTTGTCTTCATTTACCTGGGTTCCTCATTATTTAGCCCTTTGACCTTGATTTAGCACTTAGAATTGGGTGTTGCTTTTCAATGAATGAATGGGTTGCACCCATAACTTTGAGAACAACAAATTAACCTGGGCTGTTAGCACACGTTAGGCATTTCACACACAGACTTTGTTGCTGACTCACTTGTGATATCATCAGAAATAGGTTGTTTTCTGTCATAGAGGAATGATAGTCCTTTGCTCTTAAGAATGTTGTAATAAGACAGTTGTCAGATCTCTGGCTGTTGTATGTTGAGACATGACTTAGATTTTTGCTCTGTAGGAAATAGGAAGCCTGAAAAACCTGCTATGTTTGGATATCTCTGAAAACAAACTGGAAAGACTACCTGAAGAGATAAGCGGCCTGACGTCTTTAACTGACCTACTCATCTCTCAAAATCTTCTTGAGGTGCTACCGGATGGTATAGGTAAGTATGTGACAAGTTTAAAAAAGAAAAGAATGAAATATTGTGTGTGTGTGTGTGTGTTTAAAGAAGTCTTCACTCTATACCCGAAAGAAGTTGATGTATATGGAAAACTTTTTGTTTTGTAATATGTTTTAAATTCATTCTAAGGATTTCTTTTGGTGCTAGAGCTGAATGGCTCTGTTTGCATGCACTCATGGTACAACATGATGAGAATGGGTCTGTTGCAAACACCGATCTACGCCTTTATCTCTCCTTCCCTGCGGTAGATATGAGGAGATTTGTAGCTGCTTCTT
Source organism: Sceloporus occidentalis (assembly GCA_023333645.1). Lineage (NCBI taxonomy): Eukaryota > Metazoa > Chordata > Lepidosauria > Squamata > Phrynosomatidae > Sceloporus > Sceloporus occidentalis. The sequence continues at coordinate 141,963,155 of JALMGF010000006.1, forward strand.
ACATTTCTACCAAAAGTTTAGTGTTGTGTTTTACCTAAACTATAATTTGTATTTTACTAAAACCACTCAGGTTCATGCCCCACAGTTTCAACTTGGTTTAGTTCAGATGTTTTCTTAAGTTTCATTTACAGTAATTCATAACAGAAGAAGAAAAATCCCAAACTTACCTGGATCCTTCTAGCCATGACAGAAGGGAAAATGCATGAACTCAAGACTCATATAGACTTGATCTTAGGTTACTGGTTTAGTCTTACATCCAAATGAGGTTATTATGAAAACCAGGTTAAAAGGAACTGTTCCATATTGTATTTTCTTTCTTCCTGCTATGTAATGTGTAGTACATTTTTTTTATCTACAGCTGTCATGTTGTGCATTTCTATGCCTCACCACATTGATGTGGGCCCTTGCTAGGCATAGTGATATTATGCTAGCATTACAGAGTGGGAAGGGGAGGGATTAGCATGGCAGGTTTATGTTTCTTGGGTAGCCATGGCCTTCTCAGGGGAGTGATTACTGCCTGGTGTTTGCCTAATGGGCTGGTGCATAGGTCTGGACACCTCCCAATGAAGAGGCCGAATATATAAAAAGTCAGGGAGACGATAAATGACCCCAAACCCCTTATGTTCCATCCTGAATGGTAGCACTCAGTTTTTCAGCTTATGGTGATCACATGCAGTCTGACCAGAAATTTTCACAACATTCTTCCAAACTGATGTTTTCATACAGTCTTTTTGATGATTAGATATACAAGGAAGGGCTGCACCTTTTTGTGAAATGTAAACTAGAGTGTAAGATATTCAGTAGTTTTGGTAACTGTTCCATTGTCTGTTTGGGGAGATAAAACAATACGTGAAATGACTGTATTCTTGGTTTCCTCTCCCTTAGTCCATGCTTTGGTTGGCTTCTTTCCACATTGACTGCAACCCTCTCTTTGGCTTTCGTTTTAGCAAAGTGAGGGCCTGAACAGACAGGCCAAAATAAAGCTGCTTCAGGTCACTTTGGACTGGAGCGTGGCTTTGGTGTGGCTTCCAGCCTCTTAGGATGCATGCATCATTTAAACAGCATACCTCCAAAGTGCATGCATCATTTAAACAGCATACCTCCAAAGTGACCTGAAGCAGCTTTATTTTGGCCTCTCTGTTCAGGCCCTGAGATATATATGCCAAAGTCAACCCCTCTCTCTTACTCAACAAACATAACACTACTTCTCAAATATTCTATTTCCAAATCTTCTGTGTCCAGCATCAATTTTAATCCTTTCAACAACTCCACACTGACCCAACCCCATCTTTCTGTCTATGGCTGCATCCGCACTGCAGAAATAATCCAGTTTGACACTATTTTAACTGCCATGGCTCAGTGCTATGGAATTCTGGGATTTGTAATTTTGTGAGACATTTAGCCTTCTATTTCAGTGAGTTCTGGTGCCACATCAAACTACAATTCTCAGAATTCCTTAGCACTGAGCTATGGCAGTTAAAGCTGTATCAAACTGGATTATTTCTGCAGTGTAGATGCAACCTACTACTGTCATATTCTGTCCAAAGCTTAGGAGAGTTAACTTTACAATTCTCAGAATTTGCTACGCAGGGAATTCTTGGATTTGCAATCCAAAACTTAAACCTTTTCAAGCTCTGATTTCCTGCTGGTGACCTTCACTCTTTTATTTTGGCCAACCTCAGTTGCTCCAAAGAGTCCTGTTTATTTACCTGCCATATACCACCCTCTCTACTCTTGCACATACCTGACTGGTTCTATCTGCCCACTTCCTGATTTTTCAACAGATTGCTTCTGAAATCCATTTTTCTCTTAATCTTTTGCTTTAACCATAGTCTCGACACCTAAACTAAATGAATACCTGCAAGTTCATTTGATTGCTTATATCTTTTTTCCCCTTTTCCTCTATTCAGTTTTCTTCTCACTTTTAAAATCCAGATAGGAAGTTGTCTCTGTGTATGTTACATTTAATCACTGAAATGAACATACTGAAACATCAGTTTGGAAGAAAAATTGTAAACATTTCTGGTTAGGTTGCTTAGTTACGTCTAGAGATGTAAAATTTCTGGGAATTGTAAAGTCATGAGGGGAAAATGCTCCCCACCCCCCATATTTGCATCCAGTGTTTTCAGAAAAATTGAAAAATGCAGGATTAGCACTCTTATAGATACTTTAGGCACACAAAATGCATTATGTATAACTTCATTTGAAATACAATTGTCATGCTTAATATATTAAATATATACTTTATTGAGAATATAATTATAAATTAAACTTCCTTTACATTTTATTTTTTGTTATAAATGGAGATACAGTGTCTTAAATTGTTAGGAAAACCTGAAATATAAGGATTTTCTTTTGTTTTTGCCAGTTTCAGGAAATGCTCCCCCCACCCCCCACCCCAAAAGCCAAAACAAACTCAACCAATCAGCAACAACAAAAACATAATAAATCAACAAGACTAGTAAAACAGAGGAAATTATTTTGGCTCTTCTAGTTCTCTCTATGTCAAACAGATATAACACTCTCATTCCCATGAAAAGAACTAAGAAAAGGGCAGCTAGATCAGGAATTGTAATGATCTAATACTGTACATAGTCTTCTATAAAGTTCTTACTCTGATGTGAATTTCCCAAATGGAATTACTATATTTATGTAAGCCTTATTTTGGCTGCCCTATTTTGTCCGCTGCTCATTCCACATCTACCATCTTGTTCTTACCTTTCTCCTGCTAGTTGAACATCGGCTGCTGTCTTTTAGTTGTTCTACTCTTGGTGATATATTTCAAAGCAGCCAATCAGAAATTTTATTTTAGCGGAACCAGTGGACTAAACCTTCTAATGGGTGCACAAGTTCATTATCAGTTAGTGATAGAGCAAATGGAAACAGATGAATAAGATAACTAGCTAAGTTTCATTTGAATCTGTAACGAAGTGTCTACTGTGTTTAACTCCCCATCTCCACCCCAAAATTTGCATTCTGTGTACTGCATATATTATTTAAGTTTCTGTGTGCCTTCAAGTTGCCTGTTGGCTTGAGCAAAGAATACATGGAGATGGTTTTGCCAGTTCCTTCCTCTGAAACAGAGCCTACAGCACCTTAGATTTGTTGATGGTCTCCCATTCAAGTACTAATCAGGGCTGACCCTGCTTAGCTTCCAAGATTAGGCAGGATCTGGTGCCTTTAGGATGTTGTTGTTGTTGTTGTTGTGTGTTTTCAAGTTGTTTCTGACATACAAAAACCCTAAGGCGAACCTACCACCAGCACATAATAGTTTTGTGGATAGAACATTCCATTCCAGCCTGGGTTCAAATCTGTATATGGCACTATTGTAAGCAAGGATCTGTCAAGATTCCAGGTCTCACAGGCTTCTTTGAGCATAATTTGAGATAATTCACCTGATGGAAATGATGGGACAGGTAGCATCTGAATGATAGAAGATGGTATGTGCTTTCCAATGTCATATATAATGAACCTCCATGCCTCTGGTGAAAGACCCAGTGTGCAGAAGGTTCTTGGATATGTATGCACATAGAAATAGTCACTAATCTCACTGGGCAGCCTATACCTCCTGTGCGGAGGGTGTTTTTCTAGAAAACAGTTTTGACTGAACTAGCCTTGAGAGGTTTCAGTATAATGTGTAGTTTTCAATAAGGCTGTGTTGGTAAGTGGCAACTCAGTTTTAAGAACCTGACAGAATTTTGCAGGCATATTTCAGTGTTTTTAAATGCTCAGTAATGATACGTAGTGATGACGTTTTATCTGTACTGATGCCTTTGTCTGTCTGTCTGTCTCATTTAAAAAGAATACTTAGCACAAACTGCTCTCTTCTTTGTTTCTAGGAAAATTAAAAAAGCTATCCATCTTGAAAGTTGACCAGAACCGGCTTGTTCAGTTAACAGAAGCAGTAGGAGACTGTGAAAGCCTTACAGAATTAGTTCTCACAGAAAACCAGCTGTTGGTAAGTACAATTTTAGCTCTTCAAATGGATGGCAGTAATTATGTCTTTTTTCCCTTGTCCTGACTCATTTTGACTGCACCATCTTTATTTTACTACCATATGACAATTACACTGAAATACTGTAATACAAGACAGCTGAATTATTACCCTTCAGTTTACATTCCTGTACATGATATTGCATACTGTGGGGGCTGTATCCCAGGGAGAATATTGGTCACTATATTTGTGCATGTATGTGTGTGTGTGAGAGAGAGTGTATATGTATGAGCTCCAACTTGCAGGTAGGTCATTATAGAAAAACTCTTGTCAGTGTACATTGTGAAAAATTGCTAATAGCAGTGTTCTACTGTTTCCCAAAGGGCTAGCTAGCTAGCTGTAAATTCTGTGTAGGAGAGAACAGCCATAGCTGCAATTAGGTAAAAGTAGTCAGAACCTGGAAAGTGACCTGTTGCAAATAAGCAAGGTACTTTTAACATATTAATTTGGGAGGAAGGAGGGTATGCTAATATTCCTCCTCCCCTACTTCACTATTTTCTTCTATGTAACAAGTAGCAATTAATAATTAACATGTTGAACGGAGGTGATCGCTCTGTCGTGTGTTAGGGCCCAAACAGACAGGCTAAAATAAAGCTGCTTTGAGTCACTTTTGAGGTATGATGTTTAAATGACACACACACATCTTAAGAGGCCAAAAGCTGCACCAAAGCTATGCTCAGTCTAGTCCTTAGAACTGGAGCGTGGCTTAGCATGGCTTCTGGCCTCTTAAGACACATGCAGCATTTAAGCAGCATACCTCCAAAGTGACCTGAAGTAGCTTTATTTTGGCCTGTCTGTTTGGGCCCTTAGTTACTTCCTGAATTTTTAAGAAGTAATCTTCCAGAATCTGTTCCTACCTGATCTAAGAGGGAAGGAGGTTTTAACTGTACACTCCCCAAATGTGTTATTTCACATGAAAGGTTGTCTAATAATCTGGTGGGCCTTTTAAATTCAGTTGCTACTTTTGAAGGCATATGAAGCAAAATAAAAATATCAAAATGCTAGAATCAACCAAAAGATCCCCAAGACACTGGTGTCTGTGATGTCAGGTACAATCAGCCCTTCATATCCGCGGATTCTTTATCTACGGATTTAATGATCCATATCTTGAAAATATTCCAAAAAGGTATTTTATATAAAGGATGCTATTGTACTATGCCACTGTGTTTAATGGAACTTGAGCTTGAGATTTTGGTAACCATGGGGCGTCCTGCAACTAAACCCCAGTGGATGCCAAAGGCCTACTGTATAGGGATAAGTAAAGAGTGGGAAAAAATAACCATGGCTCTAATTCTGCATTGGGAGATGCGTCTCCAGCACATATGTCTCCCAGTGCAACACCCACTCACACTTTTCAGTTTGGCAGCTCCCTTTCCAAGACAGGCATTCTTGGAAGATCCCCAAGGATGCTGACTTCAGCGAGTTCAGCAAAAAGACAGTAGCGGTTGTGTCTCTGCATCAATACGATAACAGCTGTTTTGAGGGGCTACAACATGAAAAATGTGGGCTGGGGGGGATTTTGGATATTGCACAGTTACAATGGGTTAAAAAATGGTTTCAGTAGTGCTGGTTGAACTGCCATTTGTTCTGTATTTTGAAACCTGTTGGCCCTAAGTGTACATTATCTTCATTGTATAATCCTGAAGAATCTCGTTCTTGAAGACAAAGAAATATGCACAAAGGAAGCTCACTGTCCTCTCATTTCTGTTTATTAAGATCTCTTTCCAAATGCTACCCTTGCCCATCTCTTGCAGTATTTCTGCCAACTCCAGGTAGTTGCCTGAGTTTGGAGGAAGTGGCTCACTTCCATGGCACCTAATTATTGAGGACTGTTTTCCAAATGGGAGAGGAAAAGATGCAGTAGGGACCTGACATAAGAAAGTAGGAAAGAGCAAGAGTGAGACATTTTGATCTGCATTTTGATACAGTGGTATGGTACAGATGGATACTCACATGAAAGCAAAGTTCACACTCTATCTAATGATTTTATTTATACCCTGCCTTTCTTTAATTTGGCTTGAAGAACTTGAGCCTCACTATCAGTGGCATTGTATCATAGCTCTTATCATCTCAGATAAGTATAATCACTGGTTCAGGGACAATGGGAATTTAGGGATGATGGGAATTATAATATATTTCCATCCAGAGGGCTCCATATTTCTCCCCCCTTCTTCTATGTTATGTGTGATTTTATCCTGAAACTATTCACATGGCTTATATTCTACCAAAATGTATTTGAGCAGAGATTTATATAGCATCCACTTACCACTTGCTTCATTCCTTAACAACTGTGGTGTTTTTTTGGTGTTCGGTGTCTATGGTGTTGTTGTTTTTTAAATCTTCCTTCTGCTTTGTGAATTTCTTCCCTTTTCCTTCTTCAGGAATAAGAGAAGAGAAGACCAGCAGGCAGTATTGATCAGTTCAGATGCTTGCAAAACAAAAGGAGATGGGAGAAATGTGACTATTGGAGCCCTTTTACAGTATGCTCTGATTCCATTTCAACTATCATGGCAACATTCTCTGAGAGCCTGAGATTTTTAGTTTAGGGAGTGTATTTGCAATTCTCAGCCAGAGCTCTCTTCTGGTTTTTTGACCAAAGTACAAACCTCAGGATTCCATAGGATGCAGCCATGGTACTTAAAGTGGAATCATAGAGCTATAATTGTGTAGTGAGGAAGGGTCCCCAAAACTGTAGAAGGCTGGTATTTCTCTGTTATTAATGGTTGCTGGTGTTTGTACAGATCCCAGGTCATTTGTTCTGATAATTCTGCAGATCCGTGGCATTAAGCCTTAAAAGGTGTTTGGACTTTTGCCCTTCACAATCACTTACAGTGCACACAACTGCATATACGACTTCATGGCAACTCGCATAGGTGGAGAACAGCATGGTCTCTGAATAGAATGTCTTACACATGAATCCTAAGATAATAAAATGGAAATAATAAAATTACAGTCAGCCATTGGTATCATGGGGGATTGGTTCCAGTATCCCTCACAGTCCCTTATTTAAAATGGCATAGTATTTGCAAACAAATGACATGTGAGGAGAATAATGCTCAAAGAATGAGTGCTGGAGAGAGACTGAGGATCTATGAAATGGCAGGAGGTTACAACAGGTTGTACCTACACATCACTTCATTTGGGTGGATTCAGCATAGTGCATGATGTATGGCAAAGTCAATTTTGCTTTTTGGAACTTCCAGAACTTTTGCAACTCCCCCCCCCCCCCCCCTCCAATACACACACATATTTTCAGCCCATAATTGGTCGAATCTGTGGATACAGAGGTCTGATTGTATTCTATCTCCTTGCAACTTCAGAAAAGGCATCTGTGGGAAATTATGAGTCACTCATATTACCACATGTGGCGGTCATGCAAAGAAGTAAAAAAATATTGGCTGGGAATTTATAAAACACTTATAATAGACTTGAACATACAAATATCATTTTGTCTAGAAACTTTTCTGTTGAGAATGGTACAACACAAAGTGGAAATAAAATATGGGAAACTATTATTTTATCTGTTTACATATGCTAGGATTGTATATGCTAAATTCTGGAAAGCAGATAAAGCCCCAACTATAGACCAGTGGCTGATCAAAGTGTATGAAATGGCAGAGATGGACATAATGACAAGTTGGATGAAGGGAAAAAACTGAAGATATTGCAAAGACAGAATGTGACTTATTTTATGACTTCTTAGAAAACGTTGGAAAAAAGTAACAATTAAAAGATAAAGAATTATGGGTTAAAATTTTTGGGTATGGTTTAAGAAAATGAGGTCACTCGTAGATGATGACACAGTTAGGTAAAAGGGAAGTATGAAAAAGAGAATATACAAGGTTAAGAATGTAAATTTGAGAAAAAGATGAGTTTACTCAAAGGAAATAGGGTAAAGAAAGGCAAGTGAATGGAAATGGATATGTTAACTTAAGATGTCGATAAAGATTAGAAAAGGTAAAGTTAGCAGTTATAAAAGCAGATAGATAAAACAGTTATTAATAATGTGAAACAAATAAAAGAAAGATCAAGTGGTAGGAAATTTGTGTTTTATGTAATATGTTTTTAGTATATTGAGCGATTTTATGTATGTTATGTTTAGTAGATATGTTAATTGTTATTGTTTTATGTGAGAAAGTTGTGTTACATTGTGATATTTTGTGTAGAAAAGCAACAATAAAAAAAATTAAAAAAATAAAATAAAATTATGAGCCTCAGTATGGGTAGGGGCTGGCTAGGAGAGAGAAAATTACCCCAAACTGAGTAGAAATGTATTTTAAGCAATTCTGCTACTCTCTTTGCTAGCCCAAGTCCCAGAAGGCATTGCGGGAGGGGCTGCCAAGCATTTAGACAATTTGAAGGATGCAGATGGATGCACAGCAGAGGAAGAGATTAAAAAAAAAAACATTTTCCTATCCTGAACCTCATTCCAAGTGTCAGTGTGCAAAAAGAGATTAGTAGTATTATTGGTAATCTTTTAAAAGCAGAATTGTGGACCTTCTATCAAGTCTGGATGTAGTTCCAGTATCTAGACTATGGATCTCCAGCTGACAAGAAAACTGGCTCTATTGGCTCTGGATTCTGGGAGTGATAGTCCAAAAAAGTAACATTCCTACATTTTGTGGCATTGTCTATAATGCTGCCTTTGCTGGAAGATAATCCCCTTAGATATCTGAAGCATATCTAAAGCTAGCCGCAATCCTGTGGCACCTAGAACTTCCACTTCATTTGCTTTAGAGGCCATTTTTTTTATTTCTGGTAGCAACCAGGATGATGACTGACCCTACTTTGTTTGGATCCAAAACAGACTTTACCGAAGAGCATTGGAAGGCTAAAGAAACTGAATATATTGAATGTTGACAGAAACAAACTGGTGTCTTTACCTAAAGAGGTAAGAATTATCAATTTTTCTTATTTATGGTAGGGAACTGGAAAAGGATGGTGAAACAGATTAGAACATTATGGTTAGTAAAATATGAAATACTTGGAGTAGGATTGAAGTAAAGAAGTAGGCTTAAGGAAATTAGCCACAATATGTTATGACAACATAGGACTAAAATTGGAGCTTTGGATATGCTGCTGAATGTGCAGCAGCCAATTTCTACATGGATGCTTGGCTCAAATAATTACCACCTTCACTGGCCAAGCCTTCCTATCCCAGATATGAAAAGTCAGCTCTTACTTCTATGAATATCATCTCACTATACAAAAAATATTTTTGAAGCTGAAGGCTAGTTCTTTTACCAGGGTGGTCTTCTGGAACACTAACTGCAGATATATGTGTGGAAGTCTTAGCAGAATCATTTTGAAAGTCCCAGGCAATTACAAGTATTGTTAATTAGCTATTTTTAGTTAGTGTTTTTATTGCCAACATTACTATGCAAAAGTTCAATCCAAGATCATAACTTCAGATGTTGCATTGGATGGGATTGTAAAAAATGATCTGAACATTGCTGTCTTCTTGGTTATGTAAAACAGCACCTACATGTGTGTTTCTAACGCCAGTGAGAACTTATACCCTGAAAGAGTATATCATCATAAATGTAAACCTTGTATGTTGTGTATCCCATGACAAGTTCTGCACAACTGCATAGTATCCAAGTGGAAACTGAGCCCCAGAATCTTCCCAGGAATCTAGTTCAGTAATCAATGAAGATGTGATGTTGGTACTGGGAACTGGATCTTATCCTGTGGTGTGCCTGATTTTTCAAAGCATAGTGCACCTTGCATATCTTCTACATCTCTTACACCACTGGAGTTGCAGCTCTAGAAGGCAGGTGTGTTTTTGGGTTCTGAAATGCTGGTGTTTGTCTGCAACACAGGGGTCTGCTGGGCCCAGTGCTATTCAACATCTTTATCAATGACTTGGATAACAGAATTAGGGGCATAATTATCAAATTTGCAGATGACACCAAATTAGGAGGAATAGCTAATACCCCAGAGGACAGGATCAAAATTCAAAATGACCTGAATAGACTAGAAAGCTGGACCAAATCGAACAAAATAAAATTCAGCACAGAGAAATGTAAGGTACTGCACTTAGGGCGGAAAAATGAGGTGCACAGATATAGGATGGGGGACACCTGGCTGAATGAGACTACATGTGAAAGGAATCTAGGAGTCCAAGTAGACCGCAAGTTGAACATGACTCAACAGTGCTATGCAGCAGCTAAAAAGGCTAATGCAATTTTATGTTGCATCAATAGAAGCATAGTGTCTAGATCAAGGGAAGCAATAGTGCCACTCTATTTTGCTTTGGTCAGGCCCCACCTAGAATATTGTGTCCAGTTCCGGGCACCACAATTCAGAAAAGACATTGAAAAATTGGAGCGTGTCCAAAAGAGGGCTACTAAAATGGTGAAGGGTCTGGAAACCATGCCCTATGAGAAACGACTTAGGGAGCTGAGGGTGTTTAGTCTGGAGCAGAGAAGGTTAAGAGGTGATAGTAAGGACTGTTAGACAGTGGAACACACTCCCTCGAAGTATAGTGGAGTCTCCTTCCTTGGAGGTCTTTAAACGGAGGCTGTCATGGAAGGTTTGATTGTGATTTCCTGCATGGCAGGGGGTTGGACTGGATGGCCCTTGTGATCTCTTCCAACTCTATGATTCTATGATTCTATGAACACTAACCATCAAGGTGAAGGTCTCTTGTGTTATGGTGTAGGTTGTGTAGGCCACAGTTCCAGAGAGGAAGCCACTGTAATCTGTTCCAGCAAATGGAGGCCATGTAGGTTACATTGTCTCAAGAGGTAGTGTGATTGTTCCAGCAGACTCAGAAAGGATATAGATGTCCTCTTCCATGGTGGAAGGGCTGTTTCCTAAAGGAATTCCTATCCTGTGTGGGCACTTGCTTGTAGAAAGGGGAAGAGGTGATTTTGGTACATTCCACGTTTCTGCTGAGTGCCTGGAGAGCTGTTCAGGTAGAACAAAGGATCCTCTGCAACAGCATAGATGATGGTGTGCTGGTTGTTGAAGTGAGGAGAATCACCTCTGGATTGCATCCTGAAATAAGTCTATTGTTCTTCAGTCTGTGGAGGAGCTCCAGTTTGTCTCCCCTTGAAGCGTTGTAGGGGGGATGTTAGCAGACAGGCTTCTGGTGGTGTTCATTTAGTTCCCAGTGTAGCAGCTGTTTCATTGCTAACATTTGCTTTAAGGAAATTATGAACATATACTATAAATAAGAAAAGCCATACATGATGTGAAAGTCAAAATGACAAGAAGTGTTTTAATTTACTTCATTCAGAGGCTGAAAGAGTGCTCAGAGATGGAAGGAGAATGGTGGGGAGTCAGCTGGTTGAGACACCTAGGAATTCTGCAGATTGAGAGAACTGCCATAGCAGGACCATTGGCCCTGAAAGTCAGTATGGTGTGCCCCCAACATCCCGAAGACTCCATCTCAGTTATAAGTGCTAATACTTATGAATGCCACAATCTTGATTGTTGTTCATATTGGTTCCTGCTTGTTCCTCAGGGTAAAAGGAGTTTGCTGCTGCAGTTGGTAATAGACTCCTACACTTTAAAGGGTTGTTTGTGCATGTGTATGGAAGAGAAAACTTTGGTTCTCCAATTGGTTTAGACTTCAGCCCCCAAAATCCCCAGCCAGCATTGTTAGTGGTGAGGGATTATGGGAGTTCAAGTCTGAGACCAAAGGTGAGTCAGGGGCTATGCACACTGGCCATTGAGGCTGGCCTGGTGTGGAGTCCACATGACGTACGCCCCGACTCCGCTCCTATGGTGGCATGAGGCCGTGTGCTGCTCCACATGGTGTGTGGCGTCACAGTGCTTCTCTAGTGCTGCGTCCACACTTAGACCAAAGGTGCCTACACTTAGACCACACTTTAAGGTACTTCTCTAGCGCCCTTTCCAGGGTGCAAAAAGGAGCTACTTTTTGTGGCTCCTTTTTGTGTCCTGAAAAAGCCAGATGTGGCACAGCTGGAGGCAGCTGCAGTGCCCCTTATGGGCAGTCTGCACAGCCTCTTAGTTACCCTTGCTTTAAAGCCTCCAAGCTAGAGAAGCCCCAATGATACATTTTTTTCCTACTTGGAGGGTGACTTTATGTATCTTCTCCCTGACATCCAGTGCCAAGAACAGGAAGGAGTGAGGCCGTGAGTGATCTGACTAGGGCTGCCTCCAAATTAGGCTCAGATTCTTGTGCCGGGTTCAAAAGAGTAACCTTTGGTCTAAGTACTGATATTTTTACATAGGTCTGTATTTCATATACATATACTCTAGCTTTTAGAGTTGTCAGCATTGAATAGCTGTCCCAAGATTTCAAGCAGGCTATACACCTCAACAGCCCACTCTGTCTGGAAAGCCTAGGGATTGAACCTGAGTTTATCTGCATGCAAAGCGGGTGTTTTTCCATTCAACATTTTGCTCTTAATAACGTATGATCATTTTGATGATGATTTGGACATACAGGTATAGGCAGTAGAATGCAATCTTTCTTTCCTTATCAGTTTCTTGGAAATGATTGTGATGCAAGAGATTTACTACTGAAAGTAAAACCAATATCCTTCTTAATAAATTTAACAAAAAATAATTTATTCCAGATTTTTGCTGCTCTGGCTATTATATCTTTTGGGAACGCTTGTAGGATTGAGTGTGTATAAGATGGTGTGAACAATTGTGCAACACGTCAGCTGCATCCATTCCTGCAACAACAACAACAACAACAACAACAATAGTAATTTGCCACCATGTTTCTGGGTCTTCCTGGACATTTGGGATCATTTTGAGGCAGTGTTTTTCAAGGGGGTGGGTGGGTTCCAAACGTGGTGGAAAAATGCCCTCCACATCCTGTAGGAAGAAAAGAGTGCTGGGGGGGGGGGGGATATTTTTGTAGGGTGGTTTAAAAAAAACACCTGTGGGCCACACTTTACCTGTCCCTAGTGTGAGAGAAGAAGTGAAATGCTAACATAGTTAAGTGCTGGGATGCATTGATTCAGTAGCAATTACGTTGTTTGATAAACTCTCTACAGTCATATTTTTTGAGAAATTTGGGATTATACAATGCAAACTGAACATCCCTCATCTGGAAGTTAAAAAAATAAAATAAAACATGTCCAGCTGTCCACTTCCACTTTTAAGGTAGTGGCTGTGGCAGTCCTACTCATTCTTTCTTAGATCCTGTCTCTCTCCAGCTTCCCATCTCATACACAACATGAGTAGGGAACAAAGGGATACAGGACAGGAGAGAGATGAATGATCTGAAGCAATGCTGCCACTGCCACATCAGAGGCGGAAGTAGACAGCTGGCAGCAATAAGAGGCTGGACAGAGACTGAGGATCTGTGAAATGGCAGGAATCCAAGCATAGTGCCCGGTGTGAATCTACACTTCCCAGCATCTTCAGAACAAACTCCTACAGCAGGTTCATAGTGGTGTTTCAGACATAGCTGCTTTCCAAATCAACTCATGGCTATGTTGGGGTGGGGGTGGGGGGATACAGGGAAAACAGTGGAGTTGCAAGTTGCATGGCAGGAGGTTGGACTGTACAACCCTTGTGGTCTTTTCCAACTCTGTGAAATAACACCAGCATGCACAATGCAAATCTTTACATGAGGTAGCATATGAATTACACCTTTAGCTAGCTGTTTGGCATAACAGAAAGCTTGAACATAACAATATCTTTTCCCACTTGTCAAGTGATTCTACAGTTAAGTGTTTGCCTGTAGTCTAAATTACAGGTGGCCAAAGTTTTTATTATAATTTAGTATAACCATAATTCAAGCGTGAATGTGACAGCAGTGTGCTTTATAGTACATTTCCTCCCACTGATAACAGAGGTTGGTTTTCCATGTATCAAAGAACAAGGAAACAATGTAGAAGGAGACAATTCTGATGCAGTGTTTAAGCGAGGTTGTTTCTTTCCAGGAGTGCCACAGACACCCACTTTCATGTGAAACTTTGTCTGGACATTGCTCACTGAGGCCTGTTACAGACTGCCAAAATAAAGCTGCTTCAGGTCTCTTTGGAGGTATGCTATTTAAATGATGCATGGGTCCTAAGAGTCCGGAGGTCGTGCCAAACCCACACTCCATTCCTAAGCACTGGAATGCAGCTTTGGTGCAGCTTCTGGATTCTTAGGATGCATGCATCATTTAAACAGCATACCTCCAAAGAGACCCGAAGCAGCTTTATTTTGGCAGTCTGTAACAGGCCTGAGGGTTTGTAATGTATCAGTGGAAGACCAATTAATTTGTGCACTATTTGGATGTTAAATAAGTCTGTGCATGCATATGTGCACTCACACATGTGCACACATGCATGCACACGTACATTCTTTCCCTGCAGGCTCTTTAAGTATTTTTCATTAAGTCACAAGTGGCTGTTACAGAGCTTGAAATCTCATCTGCTAGAGTTGAACTGTGTGTCTGGTGTTACATAAACCAGCTATTCAGGCTGCTTTGCAGCTAATCATAGGCATCAGTGCCACCTACAGAAATATGACAAAACAAACTGCCAAGTGTAATAATGAAAACCTGTGCTGTGCAGTTTTGGGATGGAACCCTGATAAAGTTCTGACAGGTGAGATCAAAGGAGGTGGGTTTAGGATGCTTTAGTAGCGAACAGTTTGATACAGGGGGAATTAGGGGGTGGATTTCGGCAGGCAGCCTCATGCAGGCAGTGGGTTTGATGACATGATGGTCAGATTCTTTGATTCCTACCTGTTTGAAATCTCAGTAGGAACTAAGAGCTTATTTATATAGACACATATGTACAGTCATGAGGTATTTCACCACTCTGTTCAGTATTTGATGTGGGGGCAACTTTTTCTGGAAGGTTTTGTCTGAAGGGATGCACTGATAGAAAAGTTCTGGCACTTGATCCAAGCTGACTGTTATACATTTGCCTATGTAATAGCCTAATGTTGCAGTTGTTGAGTTAGGAATACATCTACAGTGGCCCTGCCGCATTGGCAGGCTAGCAAATGGTGGATTTGATTGCCCAGAGAGATTGCCAGCGCCATATTATTCAGTGACGGTGTGTGCACATGGACACATTGCTGTCCATTGAATAATATGGAGTGCAACTGTCTACATTGTTCCTCCTCTTGGGAGGGACGTCTGGAACTGGAAGGGTCAACCATACATACACTATTATGCACTATATATACACATTTTAAATACATGACCTATATACCAAGCTTTTTGACAGACCCAGGCCGCAAAAAGCAAGACACACCTTTCCCAAGAAATACAGATTTGGGACCTAAACATCTCACAGTAATTGGAATTCTACTGAGAATGAACAAACCCTAACACTTCCTCAGTTATAACAGGAATTAGAGAATGTAAGTGAGAAAGGGGACACTTCTAAATTTTACAACTATAACATCACCACCCATATTCAAATGTCTGCCGCTCTGAAGTTCTCTTGCCTGACTCTTGCATTATTTTTCTTATTGAATTTTTGTATCCATACTCTGAGATCTTTGCAATTCTCTCTTTCAGTTTAAATAATTATCTATTTCTATGTTGGCAAATATATTAAGTACATATTTGACACATAGTATCTCATACCCACTTTATATAGAGAGAGGTCATTTTCTATATAGAGAGGCTTTAGGTTTTAGGTTATGGCATGGATGCTTGAGGCTTTCAAAACATGCATATTATCACAACCACTTAGTCTTTTGAACCTGATTTTATGGCTTTCTACAAGAATACAAGAGAATCCTCCAAACTAAAAGAATTTTCACCCACATCACACTCTGTTAATTGTTATATGTAGATAAATATGTTTGTGTACTATCTTCACCACTGTTATTTGTGGTTGTCTTCCCGTTTTCAAATTTAAAAGATGCTGGACAGTGTTAAAACAACATTTTAACTTACTGTTGTATAATTCAACATATAGTTGATTTTTTCCCTTCCTCCTGAACATTGAGTGGTTTGTGTTATTAAATTAACCCATTCCTATTCTTAGACATGCACGAAGCATTTATCAGTAAAGCTCTTGAATATTAGAATCACAGTGAAGTTGCGTTTGTGATTCATTCATCCCTGAGGAACACAGAAAATAGCTTTCAAGTTGGAAGTGCTTTTTTTAAAAGAACAAAATGTGTATAATAAGATTTTCAGTTCACAGTTGATAATTTGTTTATTTTGTTTGGACTATGCATCCTCATCTGGTACCTTAGGCCCCATAATCCTCCAGTCCATAGCCTTTCTGGCTAGAAGTTTCTAGTAACATTTGTCCAAAAAAGTAACTTTCCCAAACTGCCACAGATGCCTTTCAGTGTGTTATTCAGCTTGTACCATTATTTTTCAACTGCATATCACGACATTTTAATCATCTACATATGACTGATATTAAAATAGTACTGCATGTATCAAGCCAACTATTATATAAAAAACCCACAGAACAATTAAGACATAGCTGTGTATCATACCCCCACCCTGTGCATATAGAATGGGTGGCATATGTTTGCTTAGCACATACTTTTGCTTAATACATTTACTGCCTGATGCATACAGCCCATGTGAGGAGCTGACCATTTTATCTATTGTCTAAGGCAAGGGAACACTTTTACCACTGTCCCATTGTCCCCCATTTTGGATTTTATGTAGAAAGGGGCCAGATCTACATAGCCTGCCCCTACAGATGGCTGGCCTTCCATATTCTTTCATGTGATGAGTTGACAGGAAGCTATCATGAGGAAAACCTTGCAGTATGGTAGGCAAATGTTATCGTTATGTTCCCAAGTAGTTCCTGACTTTTGGAGACCCCAAGGCAAACCTGTTATGGGGTTTTCTAGGCAAAAATTTGTTAAGAGGGAGTTTGGCATTGCTTTCCTCTCAGACGGAGAGACTGTGACTTGCCCAAGGCTGATTGGTGATTTGAACCCTGGTCTCCAGTGTAGTGGTTCAACTCTCAAACCACTGTAACCATACTAGCTCTCTGTTAGGCAAATATCTACTATCAAATAGATTGCAATTATTTGGTGAGGCCAACTTCAGGGGGGGAAATTCCCACTAAAAGTGTTTTCTAAAGGAGACTTTAGAAATGTGGAGTTCTGTGGTGGTGAGGAAACTGTCTTACAGTGTGTGTGTGTGTGTGTGTGTGTGAGCGAGAGAGAGAGAGGAAAATGTGAATTATACTGTCGAGTCCACGGAAATAATAAGTTTGTGTTGAAATCAAACAACTGTCTCTTGTGTTTTTCTTAACTGTTAGCTGCTTGGAAATTGAGTCAGGTAAATTCTTGTAACATTGTAAGTATTGTTCAGTCTCACAGTTAACACCAGTTCCTTCCATCTGACTGCTTTCAATGCATGATGATTCAAACCGGCTGGCTCCACCACTGCACTTTCATTGCCCCCAAAGTCTGGGAATTTCCAGTATTTGGGAGGGGGGATGCTCAGAAGGCTGCATGGCCAGCACTCATTCTGCTTTATGTTCCTGATATAGAATTAGTGAAAGCAAACACTTCTTGTTTACAACAAGGGCATCATTGCCAGCTCATCTAGCATTCACTAACCAGAATAATTGTTCTCAGTTTTTCATTTTAGAATTACATCAATTAGGCAGACAGTATCTCCTTTTGTTTCAGCACTTCACATCCTGTGAAATTATAAGAGCACTTACAGAAATTTTAGTGCATGGTTTCTCATTCTTTGGAAGGGTCTGTAACTTAAAAATGAAGTATATAATCATCATGCTCATGCATTCACTACTGATTTCCTTGCATGAACATAGGAAAAGCTTGCCTGTTTCTTATGGAGGAGAATATAATGAAAATATTTATGTTGGCAGAATTCTAACAGAAAGATTAAAGTGTAATGAGAAGGAGGATATTTGGGGTGGTTAGTGCAAATGACTTCAGTTATGAAGGGGGAAAATATGAACATTAGTTTCAACCAAAATTGAATTGACTCCAGTTGATTGGCTAGCATTTAATGAATACTTTTGAAACAGTATTTTTAGATTTATAATCAGTGCTTAGAGGAGGCTTTCAAGTGGCTTGCTGATACAAGTATTGTGTTCTTCCAAACAGTACCATTCCTTTTTAAGTTTCTGGGTAACATTTGTGGTAACTTCAAGAGAATTTTTATTATGGACTTGCATCCATAACACGAAGGGATAAGATATGCAGTATTGAACTCCATCCATCATAGAATTCTAGCTATCTTGAATTGACGTTTTGAAGGCCATCGAAGATGGTGTTAGGTGACCTTTGAGTTCTACATTGAATTCTAGATAGAGATAAGAGAAAGTGGGAAACCTGATATAATAAATATAAAAGACTTGCTCTTGAAATCTAGGCATGTTCATTTGGAATAAAGTCTTATTCATTTCAGTGGAACTTAGTCTCATTACACATTAAATCTGTTTAAGATTTATAACTTAGAAATAGTGATTTTGATTCTGTGCAGCTTAGAAAGCATGTAGTAAGTGTTTTTCCTTTTTTTCTGTAGAAAGAAGGAATCTGTTGCTCGTGATTCACAGGTTGAATTAAAGTTTAATGTTATTTGTGTAAGAGATGACTGACAGTGCATGCTTGTATGCCAGAACTAAAAAAACTCAACAGGTTCTTGTACCATATTTGAGACTGAGAGAAAGAAGTTGGTAGCATAAACTTTCGTAGACTTTAATCTACAAAATCTTATGCTACCCACTTCTTTATCTCAGTCTCATAGGTGCTACAGACTATCTTTGCATACTGATCTAAACTAACATGGCTACGTCTTTGAATTCCATAATAACTCAGTTTGTGAAGTCGAAGGCTTTCACAGCCGGCATGCATACTTTTTTGTGGGTTTTTTGGGCCTTGAGACCAGTTTCATAGAAGAATTTTTTTCCTTACATTTCACCAGCAGCTGTGGCTGGCATCTTCAGAGAATCCTGGCATGGAAGTGAGGGGGGTATATATACTGTTGGTTGAGGGGGAGTAATTTGCATGTTAATCTGTGTTAATCGAGGTGGAGACACTGCAGACTGGGTCATCCAGAAAAATCAGCAGTAGCAGATCATGTTCTAAACCATCCTGGGCATAAAATGCTGTTTCAAAATATTGAAATTCTGAACCATGCCAACAGCTATCGGGTCAGAATGTACAGGGAAGCCACTAAAATCCATAAACACCTGGACAACTTCACCAGGAAAGATGAAACCCTTAAAGTAAACAAAGTTTGGCTACCAGTCCTGAAAAACAGCAAAATAAAGACCTATCCCATGCAAATGAAAACCACCCAGGTTTTTTTTTTTTTGGGGGGGGGGTCCCAGCAGACAGTGGATCATTAATTAAATAGACACCCTGAGACCTTGCCATTCAACAACATAACAATACACAGATTAACATGTAAATCATTCCTCTCAACTAACAGTATATATACCCCACTCTCTTCCATGTCAGCATTCTCTGAAGATGCCAGCCACAGTTAGCAAAACATCAGGAAAAAACTCTTCATAGCCCAAAAAACCCACAAAAAACTCAGTTTGTGTTATCTCTATGAGCAGAAATCTCGATAATTGCTAGATAGGAAAGTTGCATGTGTTTGATTAATATAAGCCTTTGCTTCTTAAAACACTTGCACTTCAAGTACAGTGAACTGAATAGGCAAGTGCCTTTGACAGTGAATATTGCTTTTGGTGAGTAGGTTTTGAAGTTTTGAAGTTGCACCAGCATAAATACAAATATGTTGCTTAGAGCCTGATTCACAGCAGCATGTGGGAAGAAGAAGAAATGTGATTGGGAGAACTAATTAAAAGCACTGGCAGACAGGCAGTTAAGATGCGTAGAGTTAAGCCCTGTGCACCAGTTGATTACTTCCAACTATCTTTAGCAATTAAATAAGAGAACTTCAGAGATGCTGTCTGAAACATTATGCATCTTTGTATTTCTTGTTACAGCTCTGACATAAGTACATGGACCCATTTTTGAACTGGGATACTGGTAGGAGGAAAAACGGAGTTTTAACCCTTTGTCTTTGAATACAGTTCAGATCATTCTTGCCTGTGCCTGCAATTCCATAGGAGAAAATAATATTAGATATAAGAATACCAAAACTGGCAGTTTATGAAATTATTGATCAAACTGATGACTAAGGCAGACTTGATTTTTCTTTCTGGCTTTTGGAATTTAATCATTTCTGCCCACATTTCATCTTTTACACACATACTTATTTAAATCACATCTGCAAAAATAATGCAGTTTTTCTTTATTTCATTAAAACAGATCGGTGGGTGTTGCAGTCTAAATGTTTTTTCAGTACGGGATAACCGGTTATCTCGGATTCCTCCTGAGATATCACAAGCTACAGAACTTCATGTCCTTGATGTAGCAGGAAACAGGTAAGTTGTCATTTTTATCATAGTCAAACTATTTTGTATGATCTCTCTGAAAGGAATGTGTGGAATTCAGCAACCTTACTCTTGTGGAGGAAATGGGAATGTAAATACTTGACATCTGCACCCGCACATGTAAGGACAAAATAATTGTCACACTTGTCACTTCACTATGAAAGAAAATTGATATTTTTGTGCAATTTTGACCTATTCATACATCTTAAAATGTTTCAGAAAGTTATTCTGTGCAGAAACACATGAGTTTTATTGTGCATAGATGTTTTGTGCAAAACATACCAGTTTTGCAGAGAAAATCCACATGTGTTTCTGGAAGTGTATTTTTGCACAATAATATATTTCCTGTGTTAAAAAAAATAGATTTTCATGTCCAAGTCCATGTGTATTTCTGAACAGACTAATTTCCTGAAACACTTTGAGATGTGGGCAGAAACTCTGCAAAATTTGCACCCTTACGTTATTCTTCCCAACTGGGCTTCCTGGGTGTCAGGAAACCTATTTTTGGACAGGAAATGAATACTGTTGAATATTCTTTAAGTTCCTTGGAGTGACACACTTTAATCTGATGTCCAAGCCCAATGGTAGTAAAATTAAATTTAATAAACCAAAGCAGAACAGTGAAGTCAAAGGCTTTCATGGCCGGCATCTATAGTTTTTTGTGGGTTTTTCGAGTTATGTGGCCATGTTCTATAAGAGTTTATTCCTGATGTTTCCCAGCATCTGTGGCTGGAATCTTCAGAGAAGATGCTGGTGCAACGAAAGGAATAAACTCTTATAGAACATGGCCACATAACTTGAAAAACCCACAAAAACTAAAGCAGAACAGTACCTCTAATTTATTTTAAAAGCTTAATAAGGTGGTGGACTGTTCAAAACAGCATGCATATCTTGATAATGAGATTGTGTTTGTAAAAGACTAGTGCTGGAGAATGTGTGACCCTCTGGATGTTGTTGGACTATTAGCAGAATGGTGAGAGAAGATGAAGATTGCTGTATAGCGGGTTATAGTGTGCCTCACATTCCACAACACTGACATAGACCTTAGAGTACCAAAGCTGAAATCATACTGTCCATGGGAGGGTACCCTGCAGATTGTGTTTCCTTCTACTCTATTAGAGAAGGCAGAGGAGGAGATTCTCTCACATCAGATTTCCTCTTTAGAATCTTTTGCTGCTCTTGGTATTCCACTGGAAGCAGATCAGGATATCTATGGATCTTTTGAATATAAAGTTCTCCTTTTTCTTCCAGCATGCCTCCAAAATCCAAAATAGTTCCTTGGAGTTGCTGTGCTTCTTTTCCTACCCTCTTGGAAGGAAAAGCTTAAAAGAATAAAATTAGCTGGAACCAAAGGAAGTAAATGGAAAGATAGCCATTCAGCCTTTTGCCTTGACAGAATGTCTAACTAGAATGTTAGTTCTCTTTGTTCTCTGTGAAGCTTTATCCTATTGGATGGGGGGAGGGGATAATGTAGAGCACCAGTCCCTTGGTCTATAAAAGGGGGCTTGCAACCCCTGGCCTTCCAGCTCCCATTGGTCTCAGCCAACTCCCATTGGTCTCAGGAAAGCCACGGAACTGTAGTCCAGCAGATTCCACAACCATATCATGTTTCATTTCTTCTCTTCTGCTTTACAAAGGGCTAACATCCTTTATGTCTCTCCACCCTGCATTAATACCTGCTTGGATTCCAATTCCCGCAATCCCTTACCATTGGTCACAGAGGCTGGAGGTGTTTGAAGGCACAGAATTTCTCCTTGTCGACTAAGGAAGAGGGGAGGGGGATAGCTTGTGTTTAGAGAAATACAGTTTTCAGTACTAAATATTGTACCAATATTGGCTAGAGCTCTGTTCAGGTGTTTCCAGTGCAGGAAAATCAGCATCCTCACCTTTATGGAGGCCTGGAAATGCCTTATTCTGGGCCAAATCCAATCACTAGCCCAAATGAAAGTAGATCTGTTAAATCAATTGGATTTATTTAATTACTGACTTGATAGCCAATAATTGATTTGAGTGGTGTGGACTCAGAGCGGATTCACAACATTAAAAAACAGTACAATTAAAAACATAGAAAAAAGGACATTAAAAAGGCATTAAATTAGTACAGTATTAAAACAGATAGTTATTAAAAGAATAAAATTCATTTTAAAAAGATAAAACTCTCTCTATACACACACACACACACACACACACACACACACACACACACACATATATATCAGAATGTTTTGAAGTGCTACAATATCCCAGCCTGTCCTTATAACAATTTCTTAAAAGCCTGTGTGAACAGATAGGCCTTAACCTGCCGGTGGAAGGTTAAATGTTTTTTTTTTAAGAATGCCTAGAATTTCTCCTTTTTTCCCCCTCTTCCAGGTTACTGCATCTCCCCATGTCACTGACTAGCTTGAAGCTGAAAGCATTGTGGTTGTCTGATAATCAGTCCCAGCCTTTGCTTACGTTCCAGACAGACACAGACCCTGAAATAGGAGAAAAAATTTTAACATGTGTTTTACTTCCTCAAATGCCTTCTGAGCCTGATTGCCAAGGTAAATGCAGTAGAGATCATTTCCCTCTATAAGAAAATAGTTTCAGTCAGGATAATGAGAAAATCTCATATACAGTGGACCCTCCACTTTTCCTGGGGTTAGGGGCACAGGACTCCCATGAAAGTGGAAAAACCGCAAATTAAAAAAAAACCTTTTTTTTTAATCTGAGAGAACACCTTTCCAGGGATCTCTAGGTCCTCCAGGGCAATTCTGTGGTCAAGATCTGCCAGACATTGACCATGAAATTGTGCTGGAGGGCCTACAAATGCCCAGAGAAGTGTTCTCTCTAGGTATCTCAAGGTCCCCCAGCATGACCCCTGGTAGAGGTTGACAACAGAATCATACTGGATGACCTAGAGATATCTAGAGAGAACATATTAATCAAATTTGTGAATAATGAGATCCACAAAAGTCAGACCACAAATGTGAATGTCTGACTGTAATAACATGCAAACATACAAAATATTTTCAATGTATAAATGCCTAGGTTTTCAAGAAATTGTAGCTTTGAGGTTAAGTATTATATGGTTTCCAGCAGATGACGAATAAGACAGTTTAATGACTGTCCTACCCCTATAATTTCTGTTCTGAAATGTTACTGAATAAATGTAAATGTTCACCTTTATTTTGGAACAGCTTTTCTGAATGATAGTTTGCTATGCTAAAAGTGTATATAATGCTTACTGCAAGCAATAACATGAGGGTATTGAGTTCTACTTGTAATTGATAACTGTGCTTTGGATGTTTTGGACATATATAAATTGCAGCAAAAACAGTCTAAAAGCAGAGGCTATACAAATTAGGTTCCTCAGCCCCTGGATTGACATATAAAGCCACAGTCAAAATTATCCAGTGAAACTATGTCACTGGGTTCGTGGCAATATGATGTGAATACTCAAGTAAAGATAATAAGCCAACATTCTCAAAGATGACCTCTTCAGTGAATATTGCATGTTGTGAAACAGTTTTCTGTTACTAGTTTTCCTCAAGGTAGAACTTCGACATCTGAATTGTTGAGTATGCAGCAGTACTAACCTCTGAAGTACATATTTCCTGTCTCTCTGCTTCTTATCCAATGTCATAATAGATAACCTGCCCCGATGTGGTGCCCTGGAGAGTTTGGTAAATGAAATGTCAGATGAAACATGGAATGAACGAGCAGTAAACAGAGTCAGTGCAATCCGCTTTTTAGAAGATGAAAAAGATGAAGAGGATAATGAAATGGTATGTTTTTCTTTCCCCTATAAGGCAAATGCAAAAACAGGGTTGTATGTACAGTTTCTTGGACCACTGATCCTTGTAATATTAATATGTATAGTGCTAGCTAATTGTACTGTGCTCCAGTTTTTTAAATACAGGTTGGGTCTCCCTTATCTGAAATGCTTGGGGCCAGAAGTGTTTTGGTTTTTTGATTCCCCCGCCCCCCAGATTTTGGTGTATTTGCATCTATATAATGAGATACCTTGCAGATGGAACCCAATTCTGAGCAGGACATTCATTTATTTATCATATACACCTCATACACCTAGCCTGAAGGTAATTTTATATACAATTTAAAAAATAATTTTGTGCATGAAACAAAGTTTATGCATATTGAACCATTAGAAGGCAAAGGTGCCACAGTCTCAGCCACCCATATGGACAATTTCAGATTTTGGAATTCAAGATAAGGGATATTCAACCTGTAGATCACTTCTGAATAGATCACTTTTTTTCCAGAGTCTCTCCCCACTTTTTAAAGAAACAGCAACACACTGCTGTTTAAACCTATGTGTTACTTCTGTGGCTAGTGTCCTGCCCATTTTGTTTCCTTGAGGTGGTCCCTTCAGTTTTTGGGGGAATTCAGGGGCCATGGTGTTTTCTCTTGTCATCTCCTACCCCACTTGATTTTTGTCTCTTCCCCATAATCACTTCCATTGTCCCCCCCCCCCCCCTTTCATTTCACAGTCATTTGCATTAGTACCTGAACATAAGACCCATAAGCCAGCAGGACATGCTCAATTGTCTGTTTAAATGAAGGAAGGAAGGCCTAGTGGGAGCATCTGTCACTGTACTTATGAGACCTCCACTAAAGTATATAACCACTAAAATGAAGTCTCTCTGAAGTGAGCCCTGCCTACGCAATTACTTTTAATCTGTTAGGGGAAAAAAACCAGGCTTCAGCCACTCAGTCTCCCAAATCACTATAAGTGTGGTACATGTGTTAATTGCATTCACACTCAAGAATGCAAGAGGACACCCAAAGATGATGTGTGTGAAGCAAAGCCTAAACTACACACTAAAGTAGGAATGGGCAAAATGCATTCCACCAGACGTTGTTGGCCTACAAATCCCAACAGTCCACCCTATTGGCTGTGTTAGGTAAGACTAATGGGAACTGTAGCCCAACAATACTAGGAGAGATACACACATTGTCCATTCCTACAAAAAAGAAAGGGATCTAAATACTCTAAAGGTATCAGATCCCATCTGATCTTGAAAGTTAAGCAGGGCCAGCCCTGGTTAGTATTTGGATGGGAGACTGCCAACAAATACCAGGTGCTGTAGGTTTGTTTCAGAAGGAATTGGCAAAACTACCTCTGAATATTCCTTGCCTACGAAACCCCTATGAAATTCATCACAAGTCAGCAAGTGACTTGAAGGTGTATAGACATACACATAAATGCACACACTAAAACAGTAGTCTTGCTTTGAAAAGTGACTACCATAAAGGCAAAATGTATCCTGTCCGCCCTACAAACCTGTAAACCTGTGCTACATTAGTTCTCATACAATTTGACCAATCATTCCCTAACCAGTAAGTCTGCAGAAAACATTGTATTAAAAATGCTTCTGTGAAGCCCTTATAATTGCTGTGACTTGCTTAATATTATAGTTCCATGGTGGCAAACTTGTGGCACGCGTGCCCTCTGGCACGCAAAGCCATCTCTGAGGGCATGCAACCTGGGACGAAACCCCAGCGCAGTAGAGAGGGAGGCCCAAGAACGCAGCTCCATTTTTTGTGTCTGTGGAAATGGTGTGCTCTGGGTAATGTAGTCAGTGGTAGCAATCCTCACTCCCATTTTGCAATACATTCTCCACTGACTACATTACTCAGAACACATTCCAAAACGGGAGTGAGGATCACTACTACTGATGACATTAATCATAGCACACCACTTACAGACACACACACACACACAGGAGCTGTAAGGTGAAACTATCATGGGGTTTTCTTGGCAAGTTTCATCAAAGGGGGTTTTGCTGTTGCTAGTCTGAGGCTGAGAGAGTGTGCCTTAGGTGTGTGTATGTGTGTTTGGGTGTGTGCCTTCAGGTCATTCCTAGTAACCCTAAGGTCAAACTATCATGGGTTTTTTTTGGTAAGTCTCTTCAGAGGGGAGGTTTGCTATTGCTAGCCTGAGGATGAGAGAGTGTGTCTTGGGTTCCCCCCCAGACGTCTCACCCCCTGGAAGTCCCATGCCCTTGGAGGTCCTCCCCTGGCACCAGGTGACACCCAGTGTGGGAACGCCATTGAGCTTGGGCACTCAGTCTCTAAAAGATTCGCCATCACAATCATAGTTTAACTTCAGCAAGCTGGTAGCCACCAAGTAAACACAGAAGTTCAGTTTACTTTTATTAGGACTAATTGTACACCTGGAGAACAGGGTGCGATTCTCAGCTTCGACCATAAAACCCAGTAGATGACCTTGGGCAAGTCACACTATCTCAGCCTCAGAGGATGGCAATGGCAACCCTCTCTGCAGAAACTTGCCAAGAATACCCCATGATAGGTTTGCCTTTGGAAACAATTTGAAGGCATTCAACAACAATTGTACAACCTGCAGTATAGCTCACATAGTCACAGCCCAAGTCAAGCTTTCATATGAAAATTTCTTTAAAAAGAAACATCTCTTACAGCATCATGTGTCAGAGGACAAATTAAAACACAAGAAAAGGCATGTTAAAGAATAAATTTACGTGTTTTTAATTCCATTTAGAAAATACACTGGCCTGATACAGACAGGCCAAAATAAAGCTGCTTCGAGTCACTTTGGAGGTATGGTGTTTCAATGATGTATGCATCCTAAGATTCCAGAAGCTGCACCAAAGCTACTTTGGTGCAGCTTCCAGACTCTTAGGACACATTCATAATTAAAACACCATCCCTCCAAAGTGACCTGAAGCAGCTTTATTTTGGCCTGTCTGTATAGGGCCTTTGTTTCAGGTAGTTTGCCACCACCATCACATGCACCAGTGTATTTTTACTTAGTCTTTAAATCTCTGCTAATGCTGGGGATGGCCCCTGAGTTTAAAGAAGATGCTGGCCACATGAGACTTAGGCCTGTTACAGACAGCCAAAATAAAGCTGCTTCGAGTCACAGTGGAGGTATGGTGTTTCAATGATGCATGCGTCCTAAGAGTCCAGAAGCCACACCAAAACCATGCTCCAGTCTTTAGGGCTGGAGCGTGGCTTTGGTGTGACTTCTGGACTCGTAGGATGCATGCATCATTGAAACACCTTACCTCCACTGTGACTCGAAGCAGCTTTATTTTGGCTGTCTGTAACAGGCCATAATGTACCTAAGTTTGAGTTGCTGGTGTGTGTATATCGTACATGCATCGCATACAGGATGGACCAGACCCTTCATAACTCACTCATTTGAGAGCATAGAAAACAGAAAACTTGCCACTGCCTTACTTCACATAGTTTTATTCTTCACAACCAACAAAAATTTAAAATCCAATATGAGTATATAACTAATGGCAGCTGCCATGTGTCAGAATGGTGGTATTTACTTTTCCACTTTTTAAAGCATTGATATATTTCATATATACAATATCTAATGTTTATGCATCCAAGTCTCTTGAATTTTCACAAAAAGCTCTGGTTATGTTTGGGCACATACCTACTACCATCCTTCCCCAGATTACACACTTTAAAGTTTTGAAGAGTAGATGTATGCATGCACCCCATGTTTAAATGTACATCTTTAGACATTAATATTGACCACATCACTATAAAAAGCATGAAGTGACTTGAACTATTACATATGATTCGTAGAGCTAAACACAGAGCCTAACCATTTTAAAAAGCACATGAACTTCATTGTATCAAATGATGCCGCACTTTCATGATGGGTACTGAATCATCATGAAGGTTGAAGATGTGGAGCAATATTATTTAACTCCAGCCAACATCCCTCCTTCTTCCTATAAGAGCAGACACCATATTAATACACAGACCTCTTTCTGAAAGGTTTCTATTTCAGGAGCAATGTGTCATTGTGATGGATCTGCTATACAGTGAAGTAAGGGTGACTTTATTATTTCTTGGGACCACTCCTTTGATATTTTTTGGTGAAACAGGAATAATAAACTCCAGAAGATGGAAGAATAGATAACCATATAAAACTAGTTAATTAAAATAGCCAGTTAGTGGGAAATATAGAGGGAGAGACCTCTACAAAAATTTATACTGGGAATCTTTTTTGTGGATTACTAGTACAGTATGGTGGGTCCTAAATTGAACTTGATTCATATGGAAATCATTGGGACAAGTTAGTAATGACTTAAAACCCAATGGGTTCCACTAAGTGTGGCTTAACATAATGTGGATCTAAGCTCATGCTGAGCCAGTGTGATTTGGTGGTCTGCTTGTTGGACTAGGCCTGCTGCCACACTGCAGAAATAAAACAATTAGACACCACTTTAACTGCCATGGCTCAATGCTATGAAGTTCTGGGATTTATAGTTTTGTGAGATATTTAATTTTCCCTGTTAGAGAGCTCTGGTGCTCCACCAAACAATAAATCCCAGCTTCCATAGGATTGAACCGTGGAAGGTAAAGAAATGTTAAACTTCAGTGTGGCAGCAGCCTAGGACTCTGAGAGACCAGGATCTGACTCTCTTCTCAATCATGGAAACTCAGCCTAAGAGGAAGGCTATTGCATACCTACTCTAAATAAATCTGGCCAAGAAACCCCTATGATAGGGGCTCCATAAGTCAGCGTCAACTTGGAAACATATAATGACAAGAAGCTGATGTTAACTTCCATATAAGTGATCTGTAGGAGAATAATGAGCTTTGCTTTATTCCAGCTGTGCTTACAGCCTTCCATTTGGTATATTTTGCTCTTTGTATCATGGCTAGCACCTTTCAGGGGGTTATGTCTTGGACAATTCTTGGGACAAAGAAACCAAATTGGCTGCCCAGGAGACCATTGCATAAACTTCCTGCCATGTTTCTTGATGGAGAAAGCTACTGTGAAAAAGATGACACCATCTCTTTATATTTCATGAGAACCCTAATAATTGGTGTTCAAGCTAATCCTGGAAAAGCATTCAAACACAGGAAGGTACAAAACAAAATTATTTACTCCACTGTTTGTTTTTAGCGGACACTTCTAAGGCGAGCCACTCCACACCCTGGGGAATTAAAGAACATGAAAAAGACAGTGGAGAATTTACGGAATGATATGAATGCTGCTAAAGGACTGGATTCAAACAAAAATGAGGTCAATAATGCCAATGACAGAGTGACCACTTCTGTGTAGAGGTTCACGTCCTCCAAGTTTTTGCCTCCTGTGTCTTTCCCCTGCTGTCGAATCGTTACTGTTGCATCCTGGGAATATCATTCAATCAACTCATGTTTTTTACCAGAAATTCGACTCATCTCGTCCTTGTGTCATTTCTTTGGAAGGTGCTTCTCATTGGAAGAAAAGTGCCTTATTTCAGCCCGAGCATTTGAACACATGTGTGCACTGAGAAATACCTCCTACAGTTTTGTTCTTTGCTTGCGCAACTGTTGTTTGTTTGCTGGTGAATTGTTCCCATAATTTCCTGCATTACCATTTTAGTAGATTTTAAAGGTCTTTGTTTGTTTGTTTTTTTAACCTAGGGGAATATACTACAATCATGCATCTCTTTTACACAGGGGAGTTGTCTGCTATTTTGTTGCGGGGGCGGGTTGCCCATAAGGCTTTGGGGTATTTATATATGGCCCTATTTGACCTATGATGAAAAAAGTAGTAGTTATACAGAGAACTGATACTTTTTTTTTACCTCTCTGGCAGCTCAGATGGTGTAAATTTTATAAGTTTGTATAGAAGTTTCATAACAAAAAATGATGTATTTCATTTTTAAAAAAAGAAATTTTAAACGGTACATTTTACTATTTGTGCAGGATGAATTTACAAGGAGATTCACGTTTGTCATATCTGTATGTGCCTTAATGCCACCTAAATCAGGTTATACAGTGATTTAGGAATGGTGAGATTAGTTGAAAGAAGGGTGACTTTCCTTAGATGTACTACCTTGAAAACAATTAACTTTTAACTTCCCTTTGCAAAAATTCACGTTTATTTTAGAAGAAGTATCTTCATTCTACTGTGGTGATGACACTAAGAAGCGTAGATTGCCACTGCCTTATTGTACAATGCACTCACACACTTTTTCAGAAGAAGACTGTCCTTGGAGACATTGTTCTAGCTGCAGCAGCGTTTGCAGTAACTAGACTTTCAGGTGCCTACTTTTGTATGTGCCATGTGTAAACAAAATTGAACAAAATGCACAACAGCAAGTGTGTAAAGTTATGAAAAATGAATGTTATGTACTATATGGGCATGATATTCTGAAACAGACTTGGAAGGTTTTATATCCATAAAACCTAATAAAACACTAAAAAAAATCCTTTAGTGGCTCAATAACATTTTATTCTAGTACTAAAATTGCTACTAAGCTTTATCTATTATTTAATTAGAGTTCTGTTTTCATGTTAACTGCTACTTGATGTTAATTCCAAATATTGCTTATAAATGTGACACATTTGTTTGTTCTGAAATGTAAGCAGCAGAGGATGATACCAAATATTAATTTACCAGATGCCCGTTCTTTGAGTCTCCAATAGAACAGTGCTGTTTTGCAAGCTGTTAGTTGCAGCAACCTCACCAAAGAATGGATGAAAGTACAGCCCACCTCCAAAACGAGACTTAAATTATTGTCTGTGAGGCATGCATGTTCTGTGATTTTGGTTGTGATATATGAAGAATTGACCCACAGCTGTTCAACAGACAGTTGGAAGACCTTGACAATATAAAGTGTAGAAACCTGGAAGCAGCCAAACTACCCCTGCATTTCCTAACATACTTGTGAAAGATAACCCAGCTGAAAAAAAGTATTTCTGGAACATTTATTTAAATCTTTTGGTGGGGGGGGGGGGGGGTCAGTAAAAGATGCATATGTGCATGTCCTATAATTGCAGTTCAGGGAAAAATACAGAACACTCCTCATATCTAATATGGATCTCTCCCCCAATCAGGTGTAATAGGAATGAGGGTATATAGGGGAAATGAAAGTACAATTATTTTTTCTGTAGATTTTGGGCCATATAATATTTATTTTGCTATTTGTGGAAAAACCTGTATGTTCTATTAAAAGATCTGTTTGCTTTCATGTGCCATATGTTCTACAGGAGAAGCAGCTTTCAGACATCAGAACTGTCTTAATTAAGAAGAGAGATTTCCACAAAGGGCCTGTTTTCTCACTGCTAGCTTTTTTTTCTTAAATAAAAAGATAAAATCCATTTAAGAGAGATTTAATAGGTTCTTTGCCATTTTTTTTACTATGACAGCACCACAGTTAGGTCTGCATCTTTGAAGTGTATGTATGGCAAGGCTTTTAATTTCAATTGGATTCACAGGGGCGGCTCACCCTCATGCATACACGATACATAGATATATGTCCTGACTGTATTCAGACATACTGGCTTGGATCCCAAAATGAGTAAAGGACAATGATGAGGAATATTTCCTGGCCTTTCTTTTCCCCCAACAGTTTTGCATAATCTGCTTCTTATTGTTCAAGGAGAGGCTCCTGAATCTCCTAGACAGATTGGTGGCTGAACAGGAGGGGATAAAGAGGTGGGAACCTTTGCTTCTGTGAACTTTCTTCAGCTAGGATCTAAGCCATTTTGTTTGACAAAGTATGGAAGTTTAGTCTTTGAAGTCTCATTATCTCATGATTAAGTAGTGATCCATGTATATGTCTGTGAACCATCATAGTAAGGGAACACTTTCTGAGATCAGTGAGTTTCGTTGCTCAGTGGCTAAATTTGTTTGTGTTAGCACTTGTTCACAGATCATATCTCCATGGTGCTCCTATGTGACACACACAACTCAAAAATGCTATTTGCTTTTTAAAATAAAATGATTGGTTCCTCATAGTGATAGTGTTCAATCTTACCTTCAAATGTGGGTACCATTGAATGGCTGCTTCCCAGTTCAACACCGTGTTGTGTTCTGAGCAGTACGTTTCTGCCAGACGAGTGCAAGCTGGGCTTCCTCCTCTTGTAAATGGGAGTTACTATGTTGAATTTAAGAGTTATCCTTCCCCATATTGAACTACAGTTGCTTCAAAGTTGGACACACACACAATGGAGAATGATGAGTAAGTTGCATTTCTTCTTTCCTTGCTTTTATAATACCATGTGGGCTACTAGCAGAGTTTGAAACAGCAGAAGGTATCAGTCTGACATTGGATGATACAGTAGCATCAAAAAAAGAGAAAACCTGTTGCTTGTGGTCTGTGTCTTCCCAGTGTGTATTTCTGTCCTAATCTATTTCATCCACCAGTGCCTTTCCCTTCCTGTTTCAGTGGCAGTCAAAAAGGTAGGGTGGGCCAATGCAATGAGATACCACACCATGGGTAAGTATTTCCAAGTAGCTTAAGGGAGAAAGGGGATATACAACACAGTGATGCAATGTCTTTCTATGGAATCTTATTAGTCTTGTAATGTGTTGTTCTGCCCTTAGGGAACCTAGATTTCTGTATTTGATTCAAAAGGGACATTCTGATCTCTCATTTATTTTTGGCAGAGCTGTAGCCAGCTTTCACTCTAATGACCTATGAGGTATTGTGTGTGGTGGATTCAAAAATGAAGGCAATCCAGAACAGAAAAGACATTAGAATATCGCATCATATCAGTGTCTATTATCTGAATCTCAAGATGTGCAGATTTCATGCTCTTTTCTTCAAGCAAATGAATGACGGGAACAGTGATTATATAGCCCCTTAGTACCTTTTGCTTTCCAAGCCACTTGCATAAATTTTGCTAATTATTGAGTAAATTTGAAACCCAAACTGACAGAAGCTACACTCTTTCAGGGTCTGTGCTTCAGCTGCTATGCTTCAGTTTATCTTGCACATTTTCTTCTTACACAGGGGTATCAAATGAAGCACTACTTTGTAAACACATGCACCTCATTTCATTCCATCTAAACACTACCCAAGTGCTAGAACCATTTAAGCAGCCTTGGTTGAACAAATTCTCCATACACAAACTTTTTTTTAATATCATGGGCCTTTGTTATCTGCTGGGGTTTGGTTCCAGGACCCCTCATGGATAACAAAATCAATGGCTGCTCAAGATTCATTGAATACAGTGACATAGTAAAATGGTGTCCCTTGTTAAAATGTCTTTTAACACTTTGTCCACTCCCTGTTTTGGCGAAATAAGCATGAAAGGCATGCCATGATCAACATATGTTAAAAGTTGGGAGCCAAGGCTGTCTCTTTCCTATGCTATTTTGGTACTTCTGTTTTGTTAGGTTATTTCACACCATGCCTACGGCTCATGAGCCTGAAAACAAAGATTTTAAAGACATCCTTAATGCGTAACAGAAGTGAATGTGTTACATAACTAGATGCTGAGTCTATGGAATAGCCAACATCTTTTAACATCCATTTTCTACAGCTAGTGCCATGCTTTTTTCCTCTTGAAGTCCATCTTAACATGATTTTCAAAGTGAATGTAACTTACATAATTTTTGTTTCTACAATATGTCTCAATACTGTGCTGACAATGTTTGGGTTTGTGGGGTGATAAGAATATTTTCTGTCACTAAGTAGAAGCAGTGTGTTGTGAGTGAGGCCAAGCCTGAATATCAGGAATTGGTCGGCTGTGAGTATGTTTCCCTGTTGATGCAGGCAAGGCTCCAGATAACCATGTTCAAGGCAAATGCCCTGGGATGTTCTTCCTATTAGGTAGAGAAACAGCAACTTTATAGCTGATTTTGGGTGTCATAAAATGAGACCACATTGTGTGTGTTGTGTTTCTTTTAAACAACTTCCAAAATCTCCCAACTAGCATGGCTTTGCTCTTGGCAGCTGAGAGGTTCTACAAGTTATCATCCAAAATAACAGCAACAAAACAACAACAACCATTTCTCCAAACGGTAGCATGGGTGCCAATATAGGTAAAACACAACTTTAGGCAACAGAATGTCTTCAAAATTACCATAGCAGTGTCAAGATTTGCTGTGCAGTGGATGCCCATACTTTTAGATGTTGACAAGTGCCCCAATATGTTAAATCAAGGATTGGCAAAATGCATTCCAGCAGATGTTGGATTAACTCCCCTGAGGCCTAGTCAGCATAGTCAATAGTGAGGAATGCTGGGGATTGTAGTCTAGCAGGGCTATGTGCTGTTAAAGATTATTTTTTAAGTACAAGGATATCGTGTGAGCCACACATCTATTAAGTCACACATTGCTGACATTTCACAGCACAGGTCTGAACAACCACTCTAGATATTGGCAACAACAGAAAGTCCCATGAGTGGACATGGACAAATTTATTGCAGCACAAAGACTGCAGTAGTTTCATGGTTACTGTAGTCCACTTTCTCAGATGCATCTGAGGTGTTTTTAAAAACTTGGGTTCTGCTCTTTAGGGAAGAGTAGAATATATAAATAAAATAGATCATTTTCTCCATCCCCCAATTTGAACATATTCAAATGCATCATCAGAGGTGGCAGTACTGATCCTTGTCATTCAAACTTGTCCTTCTAGCTCTGCTAGTTATACAGTGTAAACTACTAGACTTTTCTTCCTTCCTGACACAAGATGAAGCATTACTAGTGAGGCACTACTAGCCTTCTTTCATCTGCTAGGCACTGTTCCTCTGATTGAAGATTGTATTGTCTCCATCAGGTTATGAATACTGAGGTCCATATTTTATTCACACTCTTACATTGATTGGAAGAGCTACAGCTGAATGGGATTGCACAGGTTTTGCATACAAAAAGTCCTGAGTTCAGCTCCATCATCTCTAGGTAAAGCTGAAATCTCAGAGAGCCACTGCTACTCAATGTAGACAAATTCCAGAAAGCAACAGAATCCCTCGCCATGGTTGCTAGGGATGTTGAGAGTTTCAGCCCACCAATATCTGGAGGGCCACATATTACTCACTACTGGTATAGGCTGCATCTGCACTGCAGAAATAATGCAGTTTGGCACCACTTTAACTGCCATGACTCAGTGTTATAGAACTCCGGGGTTTGTAGTTTTGTGAAATTTTAGCCACCTCTGTTACAGAGCTCTGGTGCAACAACAAACTAAAATCCCAGAATTCCAGAGCGCTGAGCCATAGAAGTTTAAAGTGTTGTCAAACTGCATTATTTTTGTAGTGCAGATGCAGCTGTAGACAATAATGACCTGGTTCGATGAAGAACCTTAGGAAAAGACAGCCTCCTTTGTCCACACAGTGTGGAGACACATAATTTTATCTTGCCTTCTCCACTCAATACAGGGGAATACAGACTAGTATCTTCTGACTTTCTATACTGTGTAGTTAAGCACTTTGTAAATGGGTTGGCCTTTATTTACTGTGAGGCCAAAAGTCTGTGTTTTGTTAAGGATGCTGAAGAGCGGAAGTCTTTATGCTGGAAAGGAGCATCATTGCTCTGTTGTGCTACTCTATCTTTCTACAGGGCCACTAGATTGCAGTGTTCAACAAGTGTGGTGATGACAGTCGGGATTTGGAGAGAGGACAAGGAAAACTAGTACATTTGATTTTGAAACCTATTCTGGAAAACCAAAGATATTATGTGCTAGAAACCACTAGATGGTGCCATTGCAGACAGAAATGGCAGAAGCTCATTTAATAATGTAGAATACTTCACTCAAGGAAGTTAGTTGTAAATCTGAGCCAATCTTTGTTAAAGACAATGTTACACCTATTGGCTTGTCATATCTAGTCATGAGTTCGATGATTGCCTGTTATCTGTCTAGTTTTTTCTATGCTGATAAAAACCTTATATGTATTGGCTGTTGCTATAAGTTTATTATGTAGCCAACCTCTTTCCAAGAGCTATGGGAAGATGGATAAAAAGAAAGAAATTCAGGACAATATTAAGGAAGAAGACAAATTCAGGATAATATTAAGAGCTCCCTCCATCTTATTATTCTCTCTTAGTAAGTTAGACATTTCAGGACATATTAATTTTTTAGGCTATATTTTATATCAAATTTCAGTTAAATGCCACATATCCAAGATAAAATATAGTCTAAAAATAATATGTCCTGAAATGTCTAACTTACTAAGAGAGAATAATAAGCTGGAAGGAGATCATAGTACTGTCCTGAATTTGTCTGTGCATTTCCAAACGTTCTTGTGATGAAACCATCATTGGCACCTCTCAAACAAGGGGTATCACTAGAGATATGTGGTTTCTGTGGGCAGTAGTGAGTGACACCCTAAGGGGGGGAGGGGGTTAATACCACTGCTTATCAAATGTTTGCCTTTTTGGCAGAAATGGCAATGGCATCCTTTTAAAGCCCTGGAGCTCAGTGGAGGAGAAGGCGTAATTGGGGCGAGGCTCGATAGGTGGAGAAAGGAGAGAGCTCAGGTTTTTAATTTTTTAAAAACTAAAATTTTCTTTAAAAGCATCACATCTTATCAAATGTTAACTTTAATAACATGAAATTATATACATGTGAACACATTTAGGCTGTATGCATAATATTGTAATTTAAAGGTATAATTTTAATTTTACTAGTTGTTTTTGTCACAGCTGTTGCCACTACATTCAGTGTTATAGTGGAATTATGGTTTACGGGTACAAAAAATTATGATTAAGGATTCTGTATGGTGCGATATGGGAAGAGGTCAATGCGGGAGTGACACCATGAGTTACCACTTTGAGTAACACCAACCCTAGTGACGCCACGGCTCTCAAGATCAAAATATTGTTTAAAAGGTGTTCATACATTACCTTAGAACAGTGTTTCCTAAACTTTAGTCCTCCAGAATTTTTGGACTTCAGCGCCCAGAATTCCTGTTTGTTGGCCAAACTGGCTAGGCCTTCTGGGAGTTGGAAGTGCAAAGCATCTGGAGAACCAGAATTTGGGAAACACTGCCTTGGAAGGACAAAATGGAAGGACATGCATGTTTGGGGCTCAAGTTGTACAGGGCTTTCTAAACGTGAAAACAACAACAACTCTCCACCAAGTTAAATTATTCCTGAAATGCCTTCTCTTTGCCACATGTTTTTGATGGCTTGCATGTCCCAGACAGCCATTAAGGGTGTCTGAAGCTACAGTCTGATGTCCTACAGTAGTTCATAGGTCTTCAGGTTGTAGAGATGTTCGGGGCAAATTTGTTTTCATTTCAAATAACTAAGCAGTTCTTTTTCTCTGATAGCTCCAACTCCATAAGCCTAATAAAAGTCAAAGAAATCTGTAAAGGAGCTGAACTATATTGCAACAAGCTTTGCCTTGAACTAACAATCTTAGCCTCCTATACAGTTTTGTTGTTGTTGTTGTTATTATTATTATTATTATTATTATTATTATTATTTATATCCCGCTTCTCCAGAAGATTGAATCGGCTAAAACTAAAAACATCCATAATATACAATTACCATTATATCCCAAGCCCTCCCTAACCCTCCCTTCAATTGCCAGTAACAGCCAAAATTGAAGCCCAAACTGGCTAAGAACAATCCTCTGTTTGAAAGTGTCCACTGTTGGAAGGACTCTCTTAACCAACCCCAACAAGACTGGAGAGGAAGGGGCAGGGAATCCCCTCAGGATTTTATTCCCAACTTCAAAGCATCCCTCCAAGGTGCAGAAGACACTTTAGAGATAAATTCTGCCATGTCACTGACCAAATGGCATGGAAGCCATGGGAGAGCAGAGGTCACAAAGTGGTCATCAATGGTCAGCACATGGGTAGCAGACTGCGGAGGATCTAGAAATCAGAATAGGTAAATGCATTGGAGTGGAGCTGTCCCTCCCCCCACCTCCGCTGCTTCTCCATAAGGCTGCAAGGATCTTCCAGGAGGCAATTTCAGTTTAAGCAGAAAGCACTCTGCTTTTATGTGCCTGCAGAGCTCGGGAATTATAGGGGTAGTGCAAATCTTTCCAAGCCAGTGTTATTTTGTGGTATTGTTTCACTGTTTGATGGCAAATTTTGAGATGAATTTTTAAAGTTTTGTGGGTCTTCTGGCAAGACACTCCCTGTCCATATTTAATTGCAGTAATTCTTTCTAGATTTGCAGCTCTACCTAGTCATTTGTATTTCCACATCTGATGAAAATCTATGTGTTCTTTTTTTGTGTCCCCCTCCCCTTGATGTATATGTGGCCCACCTGACAGTTTTGCCAATGGAGGAATTCTACAGCAGATAAACTGGAGCAGGAGGATGGAAACCAGCCACGAAGATCACTTCCTCAAGGGCATATGGGTGCCAAGTCTTCAGTCCACAAAATGGTAGTTCCCAGCAACTACCAATGACTGGTCTTTCCTGGTTTTGTAATTTTTTCATTCCTGTAGGATACAACAGTTTCTTTTTCCTTTTTCTTCTTCTTTCTCTGCACTTCACCAAGCATTTCTTCATTAGGCAGAGGCCCATTCAGTTGCCACAACTGGAGATGGTTGATTCCTCAACAACATGACAACTTGAGCCTTCCGGGGCCAACGGCAAGCCTGAATTGAAAGTCTTCTACTCTTGTATATGTCCACTTAGCAGGTCTTGGTTTTTATGTAGTTTCATGTGCCCAAATCTTTTGCTTTTTGTTTACCTTGCAGGAATCTATTAAGTGGCTTCCCAAGTCTCCTAAGCTGCATGGGAGCCACAACTGGAATTCCCAGGGCTCCCGTTGGGGTTCTTTGAAAGGAAAGGAGAGCACGCAAGGGGGCAGCCTGTACAAGTTCGGCTCAGTCAAGGAAAAGTGGAAGGAAGGGCGAATCAGTCCTGAACAAGAAGCCGAGGAACTAGAGGATCCTGAGGAGGATGTAAGTCCCATAAATTCTGGATTTGAGAAATCAGTAGGCCTTTTCACACTCCACAGTAAGACCACTGTGATTCCACTTTAACTGCCTTGGTTACATCCTATGCAATCTCAGCCTTTGCAGTTTGGCGTGTCACTGCAGGCATTGTCTGGATGAGAATTGCAAATCCCAGGATCCCATAGTGTGTTGCCATGGCAGTTAAAGTAGGATCATACCAGTTGAGGGGGAAAGGGCTTAATATTGTTGTATGGTATTTATACGCTGCTCTTTCACCTCTCACTAACACACATTTCATGTGATCTCTATAGTCAGTAAGCGCTATCATGGTGGGTGGTAGGTTTGGCTGCTAGACTAGGGTACTGTGTTCAAATCCTCACTTGGACACAGAAACCCACTGGGTGACCATGGACAAGTCACACTCTCTCATCTGCAGAGAAAGGGTGACCTCCCTCTGAAAAGATTTTGCCCTGTGATAGGTTCGCTTTAGGGTCACCATAAGTCAGAAATGACTTGGAGAGACACAAGAACAGTCAATATAAAAGAGAATGTAAAAATACAGTTTGCAAATAACTCAATAAAGTTACATAGAAATCATAATAAAACACCTGCTATTAACTAAAATTTCCATGCATTAATCTTCTTTCAACCTAAAGAAAACAAACACATGAAAAAGATGGTCCCACTTGATGATCCTTTGGTATTTTTATGACATCCTCATCACAGCCACTGACTTCTTTTCTCTTTTTATTTAAAATTCCTGGCTTCCAAGGCAGGGTGTTAGGATGCCTACTGTCTTTTCACTATCATTCTTCCTGCTGTTTATTTCTTTGCTTGTTTCCTAAACAAAACAGGAGCCTATATCCAAATTCTCTGGGAGTCTCTTTGATTCCAGCGATAACATCCGGGACCAAAGAAGTGCTAAAGTTGGTCTTCAACAGGAGAGACCAAAAGCAGCATCGAAGGGGAAAAGCTTTCCTGCAGCCAACAAGAAGCAGCAGGTTCCAGCTGCAGCAACTACAAACAGCCTCCCAACAGAAGGCAACAGGTTTTCCAAGGAAAACAAAGACCAAGAGGCAGCCCAGGCACCCTTGAAGGTAACTCATTAACATGAAGAAATTCTGGCTTCTTCATTGTACTCTGTTGAACTAAGTTCTACTAAAAGCAGGAATACCTAATGTCCACTCCTGCTTATCAAGCTTGTAAGGCAGGCCCTGGTTATTCAATGATTTGCCAGGCAGCCATAACTAAAGGCAAAGAACTGAGGGACTGGAATACCTGATGGTATTCTGTCCTGACCGAGGTTGCATCTGCACTGCAGAATTAATGCAGTTGACACTGCTTTATCTGCCATGGTTCAAGGCGACGGGATTTGTAGTTCTGTGAGCTATTTAGCCTTCTCTGTTGGAGAGCTCTGGTGTCACAACAAACTACAAATCCCAGGATTCTATAGAAAGGAGCCATGCCAGTTAAAAAGATGTCAGACTTCATTAATTCTGCAGAGTGACAGTAGTCAAGGAAGTCTGGGGGAAAACTTCACTTCCTGTTTTTAGGGGAGTGTTTCCCATCCTGGCACCTTCCAGATATGTTGGACTAAAACTCCCATCATACCCAGAAAGCACTGAGGGTCCCAAGAAGGTTATCTAGGGCTCTTGGCGTTTGTGGACAGTTCAATGCAACTCCCAGTTTTGGATTGAAGAAGGCATCACAAGGAGATAAAGTTTATATCTAAAAAGGCAGAGAGTGAAGCCAGGCCTTCCCGCTTCCCTTAACTTTCTCCCCTTCCCTTCCACATACTTTCACCTGTCTTCTTGAAATCACCTGCATCCACACTGTAGAGATAATGCAGTTTGATACCACTTTAACTGCCATGGCTCATTGCTATGGAATTTGGGGATTTGTCATTTTGGGAGGTATTTAGCCTTCTCTTTCAGAGAGTTCTGGTACCACAACAAAGTACCAATCCCAGAATTCCATAACACTGCCTCTGTGACTTCAATACCATAGGAATCATAGCCAGATCCATATTTAAAATTCATTTAATTGGCTGGCCATTTGCATCATATTCTAGGTGGCCAAGATTTTTTGTTTCTTAAAAAAAAAAGTCACTGCAGCACAGGCACTGTATGTCCTTCATTCATTTGGAAGTAAATCATGTAGCACATGTGCATCCCTCCTTCTGCATGCATTTCATGAGCCTGTCAAATGGAAATGGAATCTGTTGTGTGTTTGCTTTTAACTGGCCATACAATCCTAATTATAATTCTCTTCCAGATAACCATTACTGTGTGCAGTCAAATGGGGAGTCTTGGTATTAGCATTGCTGGTGGAAAGGGCTCATCTTCATGTAAAGAAAATGATGAGGTGCATTTCATTACTCCCACATCTCCCAACTCATCCTTTTTTGTGAGAGACCAAAATGGTCATTCATGGAAACTAGTCCTCTCCTGCTATAATCTCTTACCTCTTTGGAAGTCAATAGTGGTGTTCTATGGCAGCCTTAATAAGAAGATCTGTGGTGAACCCCAGAATAGTAGAACTGGTGACAAATTTTGTTAGTAGCATTTATTTTGTTATTCGTTTGTTCGTTCATTCATTCATTTATTCATTCATTCTTCTAGAAAGGAGTATGCACATTATTATTTCCCCAAAACAATGTCTTAGAAATTGCCATTGCTGGTGTCATTCTTCCATCTACATTGAAGGTGACTCCATTTAAGGCTTGCTAATGTAACTACATTCTGTGTCTCCTGTCTCTGTATAATTGCTCCTTTCTCTATAGAATCCATGTGTGTGGTGCGATCATGCCATAGATAATTTCTGTCTATATTCTCTTGTTCTCTCTTCCAAAACATGTGGCATTTTGTTCTCTCCTGTTGAATGTATTGCTTGCATTCTTGCTATTTTATGGAGGCTGAGTTCAGTGGGTTTTTTTGGTTGGGTTTTTTTTTTTTTTGGTGGTTTATACTCCAAAATAAACAAAAAACAGTCTTCCATGTCATTAAAGACACTCTCTTCCTTTACACTCTGTAACTTCTAACACAGAGACTCATGCCTGGGGCCTGAAGTGTTGCTTTCTTTCTTTGCAGGGAATTTTAATAGCCCATGTTTCCAAAGATGGCCCCGTTGAATTGGATGGGGTACAATCTGAAGAGGAAGTTTTAGAGGTATAAGAAACTTTTATTTCATCTTTTGCTTGTGATGTTTGATTGTTAAAAGCCATTCCGAACTGAATATTGAACTGAAACTATACCAAAAGAGGCAGGTATCATCATGATAGTCTGTATACACAAGGCAATATTTGCTGTGTAGCCAAGTCCTAATATCTTTCAGCACTGTATTCTAGCAATTCCTCTACACTGAAAAAAAAAGGCTTACTGCCTTTCTGTACCCAAGCGAAGGCCTATTTGTGGCCAGGCCTTTGAGAAATGATTGCATCGGGAAAATGGGCATTGCATAATGTGCTGCATTTTTTATTTGTTCTTTTAATAGCTTTTGTTTTTGTTTGAAATTTTAATTACTTTTAAAATTTTTGTATGCTTTTAATTTTAACTATCTTTGTTTTCATTGTGGTATGGGAGAAAAGGAAGGAAAAACACAGTAAAATGCTTGGAGAGGTTTATTCAGATATTATTGCAATAACTTTTTTGCATTTTTAAAAAAATGTTTAAGTTTTTCTTTATAACAAAACTTTTTTTTACTCATTTGATGCGTTTTGGTTTGAACTTTTCTTCATGAACTGTTGCTTCTTTGTACCATTTTCTTGTGTTAGAACTAAGCTTCCAAGCATGCTGTAATCAATTGTCGCAATTTTATTACAGTAATAACACTGAAGTGTTATTATTGAACTGAAGTATACCTCTCATCGCCTTTCATGGTTGTGAGCCACCTTGAGTCCCACAAAATGCAGTATATTATTATTAACAGTAAAGGCCTTCTACTACTACTACTACTTATTATTATTATTATTATTATTATTAATAAACAACTAAAATGGAACAGATAAACAGATCCTTCTTCCCTGTCACCTTTCCCCAAGACATCCTCTCGTTCTTGCCCATGAAATCAGCCAAGCTCACTTACCTGAGCTGCCAGTTGAGTGACTGATATGGATGAGAGGATTTCTTGGGGAAAGGAGAAGGGGAAGAAAAATATGTTTATCTGCTCTGTTTTTAACACCTAACACTTACTTCTTGAGCTGGACTTCCCAAAATAAAAGGGAAAGGGACAAGAGAGAGGGAAGGGGAAGAAAGAGGGAGCAAGGATGTGGTGGTGGCAGTTTTCTGTCACTTACCAAGAGGCAAGTGGAACAGAGAGGATGCCGTGGTGGCAA
The DNA here is from genome assembly GCA_023333645.1 of Sceloporus occidentalis. Lineage (NCBI taxonomy): Eukaryota > Metazoa > Chordata > Lepidosauria > Squamata > Phrynosomatidae > Sceloporus > Sceloporus occidentalis. The sequence continues at coordinate 142,006,376 of JALMGF010000006.1, forward strand.
GAACACCCTTAACTTATCCATGGATCATAGAAAAAAACATAATTTTGATCCCCAAGTCTGCCTTCATCTTTATACATGAGGTCAACTTACACATGCGAACATACAGTAAACCAAAATAAGGACCTTTTTTATATGCCGAATGTGGGCAACAATGGGTGCCATACTATGGCACCTCCTGCGAGTGAATGCTACTGAGTGCAGTGGGTGATAGGTCTGAATAAACATTCATTGGTTTGTATTACACATGTTTGATAACAGGAATCCACTTGTATGTTTAAGAATAGCTTGTTTGTAGCCACGAATTTTTATTTAAGCATGTTGTATCATCTTTTGATGGTGCAATTACCAGTATGAAAAGTAAAGCTGAAAATTTCTGTGGAGTGTGAAGAAGTATTTTGAGTCCATATGGCCTATGTAAAAGTAACTAGGGAAAAAGGAAGCCAAAAAAAAAAAAAAAAAAGAGTTGTAATGGAGATACTGCATCTGGGACTATCCAGAAAAAAGTAGTCTTCCCTCCTAAAATTAGTAGGACAAGGTACTTGCAACTAGCTTAAGTTTCATTGATTTAAACCAGACTAAAGCATTCCCTGTAAATGAAGCGATAAACACATAGATCTTTCTTCATGCCACGAGATGGCACTATTAGCAGATATAATAATATTTTTTAAACAGCAGAAGAACAATAACATAAGGAAGGTAAATATGTATTTGCATGTGTTAAGATGTTGACAGAGGGCAAGAACATCATTTGTTTTGAGATAATCCAGAGAGAGTCACAGCCTAGGGCCTATACTGAGCATAGGTAAATCCCTAGACTCCATTCCTGCCATGTCCAATCAAATCTTCTTGGGAGCAGGCTAAGAGAAAATCTAATGGTGAAATAAACAGTGGGGTTAGTCAGATGTTGTTTGTAGCATGACTATGCGAATAAACTCAAGCATTCTGGTTTTGTTGTTCACACTGTTTTTTAATCGGAACTGCATATATGCAAGTTCTTTTCACACACATGCCAGCACTGCAAATAAATATGGAGTTGATGATGTGGATGTATTCAAAAGACTTGAACACATACAAAGTCTTGTCCTGGGTCTATTTGCATCCATTATTCACACAGCCAACAATATAAATCTTTTTGGAAAACTCAGAAATAAGTGTGTGTGTTTTTAGGCAGCCCTCCCAAAAATTTACTCAGGTGCATTCGAAATCCATTTGAACAACAAAGATTTAACCCACATTTTCTACAGGGATTATTTTCACCATCTAAATAACTCCCAAGAGTCAGACTCAGTAGACGCATACCCTCCAACATTTCATAGATGAAAAACAGGTCACATGTGCCCAGGCAACATCTGACTGTGGTCAAGATGGTAAAAGTTACTAATGAGGAAGAACATGAAGGGTAGCTGCAGCACTTTGCTAAGCCTACTGGGAAAAGTGAGACCTCCTCCTCCTCCTCCTCCCAGCAGAGGTGATTGAATGCAAACTACTTTGCACTTTGAACTCAGTTTGCAGCAATTGAAATAAACAGAGAATGAAGGGGGAAATGGAGAAAAGGAGAGAGAAGCCGGTGCATTTTAAAAGTAATTGAAAAAGTGTATCAACAGAGGATTAATCAAGACTGTTTCTGTTGAATCAGAACATTTCGAGGGTATCAATAGAAGACATCTCTTACAAACCACTTGTCTTTAAGAGGTGATGTGTGTGTATATATGAGTTTTCAGTTCTAGCAATCATGCATGGGCTTCAGGGTCTAACAGCCTCTATCTCTAATCTTTTTGGACCCCAACCAGATGGAACTAGCATTTATGCCACTGCCAGGGATGCTCTGTGGTCTGATATAGAGAGGGACACATCTTTCTGCTGCCAAAGTATAAGACACTCTCTCTCCTTAGACAATAGACCATTTCCCTCATTGTTGCTTTTTAAAAGCTAGCAATATGGTATATGAAAGAGGCTCCGTAATATTCTCCCTTCTGACATTGTTAGGCAGCAGGTGAGGCTCAAGGTCAAACTAGATTAGTACAGATTTAGAAGAGGTTCTCCTTTCCCTCAACAGGTGAAGGACAGCTGTTTGTCATAACATATGATTGTCTTAATCTTTATTGAAATTTACAAATAAAAAAAACCCCATGTGATTGTCCTCACTATCTTATCTAATATTTAGTATGCTTCGTGACAGGATTAGTCACTGAAGGCAAAGATGGACTTAATTTGCAAGTCTGATTGCCAAGGCATGAACTTGATTCCCTCGGGGAAAAAGTGGAATATAATTAAATTGTATTATTATTAACTTCTGAGAAATCCCATTGTGTGTGAGGGATGGGGCACAGGCTAATAGTAAGGAGCACCTTTTCTGTCTTAAATTTTAATTGAACTTAAAGTCTCTTGTACCTTTTTTGTGATGGTTTGTGGATTGTGCAAATCTGAACACCTCCCCTATTAGAGAGCCACATGCCACCTCCACTCAGATATAAAAGCTGTGATTAGGCAGCCAGTTGAATGTTACTTGAGTCTTAATTTGCAGAACTAATAAGCCTAGTTCATGAGGCCAAGGAAGTTGATGTGGCTTGCAAGAGAGGGCAACAGTTGGAGAGTTCATGAGGATTTCAGCTTTTGCTTCCTTCCCTAGTTATGGCTGCCAATTGCCCCACTCTGCCTAATGGTAGGGTTGGCACTGCACTCACTTGACCACATTTGTTCTAACTCTGAAACATGTGACACAGGTAGTTACACTTTTTTGAATATTGCCTGCATTTTCAAATTACCTACTCTTTTTGTTTTCCCTCTTTTAAAAAGGATGCTGCTATTTCTGAGCCCAGCACACCTGATTCTGGTCCTGCAGAGATACCATCTAAAAGTGGCCCATTTCAGACCATAAACCATGTTATAACAGTAAGTGATGGAGGATGAAATGAACAACAGGGCTAAGGAATGGCTACTATCTGAGGTTTTGTAAAATAAAGATCAACACTTATATAGATAAATTGATAATCCTTAATATTTTTATTTTTTTTTCTGAATCTGAATTTTACTTTTCCTGTCTGGCTTGCGTACTAATTTAAATACAACAACCCACCAGTTGTCAGTGTACAATGACCAATATATGTATTTTTAAATATTAAAAATCATAGTTATATTTAATCATGTCTCCTTCTCCCTCATTCAGGAGAGACCTGGGCTGTACTCCTAGGCTCCCCTCTCCCTTCTGTGTATTGGCAGTGGGACTGTGTTTTTGCAATGGGAAAGACAAGGAAGCCAGAAAAGAGACAGAGCAGGCACAGGCAACAGGCTTCTTCCTGGCTCTCTTTCTCATTGCATGAGAATTGAATATAGCTTGGAACATTTATTTGTAGAAGTAACATGCTATGTGTGCTTCAGCTTGTTTTCAGTGTACCTTGCTAAATATTATTAATTGCTTAAATAATATTATCTCACTATTGTACACCTATACCTACTTTGCCAAAATACAGCTGAAAAGTGGCAGAAAATATGCCTGTTATGACTCACCAACAATATTTTAGAAGTAAATAAGTAAATGCTGTTTGTCACACCAAAAAGCTGCCAAAAAAGGAATTATGTTACCAGTTGTTACTAGGAGTCCTGAATTCAGTTTTGACCCTGATAAGACAGTTTTGGATCTGGTCCGATTTCAAAATCCAAATCACCATCCCCCCATTGGAAAACCACAATGTTTTCCCACATATCCAATAGAATTTAGAGACATAGAAGTTCCAGGGGTGTCAGTGCATCACTAATTTCTGTACAAGCTTCGTTTGGAAAAAAGTTCCCATTTGCAGCCTTTCCTGTCCAGGAAGCATCCTTTTCTGGACAGGAAATAATATTTTGGTGTAGAAATGTTATTTTTTCTATGCAGAAACTGCTGTTTCCTACATAGAAAATGCTATTTCCTGCACAGAACCATCATGTGTGACTTATGCACAGAATAAGTCCTGAATTCTGAAGATTCTTGTCAGCCCAGGAGTCTTCTCATGTTTTTTAACAATTTTTCCAATACTTTTAAATATTCTTTCCAGCCCTATTCCCTAATATCAGGGCGCCTTCCAGTTGAAGGATTGTGCTCCCCCCCCCCCCCCCACAAAGTGGAAAGGCAGCCAAAGGACAGGCAATCAGAGAAGTAGGCAGAGAGGCAGAGTATCAATATTTAGATGAAATTTGACTAATGATCAGATATGATGAGGATGATGAAATGACAGGTGAGTTGAGGAGAGGGTGCTTCTCCTTTATTCTGCCACTAGTCGAACTGATGCTTGGGGGGTGGGGGTGAGTGGGTGTCAAACATTACTGTATGTCAAACCGCCACACACCACTGCAGGTCAACTGTGAAATTATGAAAATGTGTTAACTATTAGAGATTGTGTCTTAAAAACAAAGAGTAGTTTGTCCAATCCATGTTTCTAATACTTGGAGAATATTTGAGCATTCAGAAAATATATGGCTTCTGACTTTGGAAAGAAGAAGAAAGAGAGGTATTTTTGAAGTGAACGTTCATGTTGCCTCCTAGAGTCTCCTGTCCATTTCACTTTGTTTCCTGCCCTCTTTCCTCTCTTCTTGTACCCAAGATACCTCGCATCATCCTTACACGCCCTTCGACTTCAGATGAAGATACGGACCAGTTACCACAAGATCCTGATGATTTTGAGCCAGAGGAAACAGAGAATACTGAAGGCCTCCTCTATTCAGACTGTTTAAACAATGCTTTTTACCCTCCTTAATAAAAAAAAATCTTTTTAGAAAAACTCCCACAGAATATCATGGTATTTATTCCTCTCTCTTTTTTTTTGTAGTGTGGAAAGGTGAAGGAGAAAGGGGAGTTTTGTGGGGTGGGGGAAAGAGGGAAGCCATTTTGGGTAGGTGAGGGCCTGTCAAGATGGAAATCTATGTGGCGTGGTGCCAAGGAAGGCAGCTTGCATTTCAGGGCAACCAAGGGAAACCCAAGGTAGCTAAGAGGAAAGAGAGAAGGCTCTTGGAAGTATTTACTGTATCGGCATACATTTCCAAGAAAAAGAAGAGAAAATTTCACAGCTATAACTCTGTTCCTCGGACTGAAAACCCTTGAGGAACTGATGAATAGGTACCTAAGAGTTTTGAAACTACAAATAGACAATAGATTGTGTCTCCCTTACCTGAAATGCTTGAGACCAGAAGTGTTTTGGGTTGTTTTGGATTTCGGAATATCTGTATTTGCTTTTATGTACATAATGAGATATCTTGGAGATGGGACCCAAGTATAAATGCAAAATTAATTATGTTTCATATAGACATAGCGTGAAGGTAAGTTTATACAATGTTTTAAAATAATTTTGTGCTTGAAGCAAAGTTTGTGTACACTGAACTATCAGAAAACAGAGGTGTCACTATCTCAGCCACTCAGGAAAAAAGTTTTGCTTTTTGGAATTTTGGCTTTTGGAATTCTGGATAAGGAAGACACAACCTATATATCCCATGAAAATCATGCCTGGTGTGAAATTCTTTCATGTCCCTAATTGACAGGAGACAAGTGGCTTGTGTTGAACAAGGATATTGTGGTACTATGAATCCCTTTGCTTCTGTTCCTTGAGGCAGGCATAAATGAAGTGCTCCTCAGATTGAGGTGCAGGATTCGTGTGTTTTTTCCTAATGTGTCATGGACTGCTACCAAATTTATTCCCACTAGCTACTGCAACATTTTCCTTCTTTCTTGGAAACTCTCAGTGGACCAGCAAGAAAAGGCTCCCAAACTGACATTGGTCTACGTTCAGTGGTCCTGCTTTAGATGTTTTGCAATTCAATCTCACATCTCCAAAATCCTTACCAACAACGGTTTATGGGACATCTACTCCAAAACACCTGGAGCACCAGGTGCAAGGCATGTAACACTGTATTCTGTTTACCCATGTCTCACCTCACACTCGTCTATAGAACAGCAAGCAGTATTGTCCAGAGACTGACAGTAGCAGTTGCTGCCATAGGAATGTGGACTGTGATCCTTGTCAAGATTAACTTCCCCCTCATTCCCACATTCCATGTCAGCTGAAAGGTAAGAACTCTGAGGATAACAGCAGGCAAAGTTTGAATGTGTTTCATTTTGAAATGCAACATGGACCTTAATTTCGGCAAAGGGATCATCACTACACGCTCTGTTTGGGAACATATTTTTAATTCCAGAACACTCTGACATTATGATGAAGGGAAAAAGACCATGATCACGGTACATTTCCCTTATCAGGGATTTCAGCAGTGAGCAAAGAGCAATCTTCATTAAATCAGATGAAAATCAAGATGGGAGTGGGAAGGATTTGGTGGCAGGAGCAGAGGTGGACTGTGGGATAACATGAAATCTTCAGGAAATATAGGTTATTGTGGACCCTGCTGTGGGGCAGTGCCAGTAAAATGACTGGCTTGCAGAAGCAGCATTTGTCAGGTAGAAAGATGTTACTGTGGTATCTAGTTTATGTTCTGCTCTTTTTTTCCAGTGAGCAGATGTTTTAAGTTACTGGGGTTTTGATATGCTAGCTATTTTTTAACAACAACAACAGTATAATCATTTTTTACCATTAGATTTTTAGCTGTGTCACCTTGTCAGGTGCCATGCCAGGAAAAGTGGTATGGTATATACAACAAAACAAAACATCCAATCATAACTGGGTAAAGGTGGATTTATAAGCTTCTGCCTTTTGGGATTCATGTTTATGGTCACTAATGACTGAATATGACCCCAGAAATCCACCTCTTAAACCAGCCAGTGCAGCAGTTGAATGGTTTCTGATGCACTGCAAATCAAGGCATTGGGAAATGACAATTGCAGTGCTGTCCTGGTCACAAGGCATGTTGAGAGAAGCAGTCATGGCTGGACCCCAAGGGGTGTCTCTAGGTTCCTGTGTCAATGTGCCCGGCAACCAGGAAAGAGCTGCAGTTGTCGTTCTCAGCTCTGGGGCAATTCTGGAACCCTTTATTTGGCCTGGTGGCGCAGTGGTTAAATGCCTGTACTGCAGCCATTCACTCAAAACCACAAGGTTGCGAGTTCAAGACCAGCAAAAGGGCCCAAGCTCGACTCAGGCTTGCATCCTTCCGAGGTCACTAAAATGAGTACCCAGACTGTTGGGGACAAATTAGCTTACTTGCTAATTAGCTTACTTGCTGTTCACCACTATGATCTTTGGAATAGCGGTATATAAATAAAACAAATTATTAATTATTATTATTAAGAGATAGGTATTTGGACAGCTTAATTGGCAGAAGTACCTATAGTGATGGAGCTCTTTTGTCATAGCTATTTCTGCAAATGTAGGCTCTTGGCCTACGTCTTCATATTGCTTATAAAATTTTCAGAAAACTATAGCAATATTTGGGATCTAAACTTATTTATTTTGGAGGAAAGAGCACAATCTAGGCATATTTACTCAGTATTCAATGGGACTTACACTCAGGACTTTATATTGTTAGTAAAAATGTACTACCTTCCTGCCAGTATTATCTGTCTTATATGTCTAGTATGCATCTTTGAAACTGATGAAGCAACTAAAACTGACAATTAACAATAGTAAAAGATAATGACCAGAATGCTGTTGGGGCATGACTTTTACGTAGGTGGACTTACATTTGGGGGAATTAGAACTGCACAGTATTTGTATCCAGTAGAGCAGTGGTTCCCAACCTTTGGTCTTCCAGATGATTTAGGCTTCAGCTCCTGTAATTCCTAACTGTTGGCCAAGTGGGCTGGGGCTTCTGGGAGCTGAAGTCCAAACCAAATTGAGGACCAAAGGTTGTGAACCACTGCAGTAGAGGGCCATTGTTATGTTACTATGTAGCAGACCCACCAATGTGACTAGGTTTCTCAGTGCCTCTGCTATTTAGCTAAGTCTATGCAAAGTTACATCACGTAAAGGGTCACATAGCATTTCATGAATGTTAATGCCAGACATCTTAAAAGTCACCATGTCAGTTTGAAAGTGGCAGAGAAAAATAAGTTTACTCCTGTCTAAATTATATTAGTGAGGAGGCTTGGTGGGGTGGAAAATTATTGCAAAGCTGCTATGCAACTTTACTAAGAATGTTCTATTTTGCACACCTCTAGAAGTTCATACTAGCCCAAAGACTAACAAAAAATCTTGGCCTTCTCTTATTTTTGTATTTCAAAAAGCTTTGGGCTTTTTTAAAAAAATAAAGCATTTATATCTAGCAGAGGCTAAAATATATGTTTGTTTTAAACAGGCCTCAATTCACTTTCATCATCATGTTCATGATATTTATAAATGTGCAAAAATAGTGCAGGAGAAATGCAAAGGTCTTTTAGTACAATGTGTGAAAGATCCATAGACACGATGTTCCTGCTCCTGGGTCCATGGGTCTCCTTCCTGCTGCTGAGAGTCGCTGCACAAAGAACTGTGAGCCATTTCCAAGGCAACATTACTCTAGTTGGTGTAGCAACCAATGGGTGTGTTGTTGTTGTAAACCTTGGAATCTCTCTGAGAGCCAGGAAATGGGTCTCTGCCCAGCTGAGTTGCTAATATTGGACCTCTGAGTTTATCAGCAGCCATGACCTCTTGCCAGGTTATTCTGCTAGAACCAACAAGACAACACTATCTGCATCTTATGCTATGCAAAAGTGTTTGTGTATGTGTGTCCATGTGTGCATGTATGTTTATGTGTGTATAGCATGTGTCTGCCTATCATCCACCCGTCTATCTATCTATCTATCTATCTATCTATCTATCTATCATCTATCTGTCTGTCTATGTAATTTCTCTCCCTCCCCCCCTCTCTCTTCTATCTGTTTATTGCAGTGGTTCTCAGGTTTTGGTCCTCTGGTGTTTTTTTTTATTATCAGCTCCCAGAATCTGTCATCATTGCTATTGTGGAGGCTTCTGACAGTTGAAATGCAAAATATCAACAGCAGTGGTTCTTAATCTTTCCTTTGCCATCTTGCAAGCCGGCTGGGAATGCTTTGCTTTTTTAAAGTTCTCATCTAAGGGAGGTTTGGAGGACAGGTGGTCAGCTTGACGTTGGGTATCGGGGAGTGTGTGTCTGTGAGTGTGGGATCAGCTGCATGCATGTAGGTGCAACATTTTTTAAAAAAATTGTAAATTTGAGTCTACACACACAAGAGAGAGTGACTTTGGTTCCAAAGGTTTCAGTCTTGGTTCCCGTCCATCTTTCATTCCTTACAGGGCTCTCCCTTCAAATGGCTAACAGTTCCAAAAGCTGTGGCAAGGACATTGCACTGGTGTCTGGATCCCAACAATGCATGTGTGGGCATGCCTTTTCTATTTCCACAGCCACAGCTCACTCTAACTACCTATGCTTCCATGGATGGTTGTGGAGCTCATGTAGAAAGCCTCATGGTGAAGGAAAAGTGGTCCTCTGAGGAGAGACTGCTTCACATCAATGCTCTCAAGATGTTAGCAGTAGAAAAAGCCTTCAGGTCCTTCAAAATCTTGCTTTGAAACTGAATGGTACTGCTCCTCATGGACAACAATACCGCCATGTACTAGAATAACAAACAAGGTGGCATGAGGTCCCAAACCCTTCTTGATCTCACTCTTCGTGTCTGGGATTGGTGCATTGCTTGGCACATCATTCTGTAAGTAATCCATCTACCGGCCAAAGAAAACAAACTGGCAGACCAACTCAGTGAGTCCTCAGATTCGTGCCATAAATGGAGGCTCCATCCCAACATAATGAGGAAACTATTCCATCATTGAGGCTTAGCCAATTTTGATCTCTTCACCACACATCTGAACTGTGAGTGCCCACAATTTTGCTCGAGACAAAAGATTTGAGGTTCTCGAGGACATGCTTTTCTGTTTGAGTGGACAGGACATCTACTGTATGCCTTTCCTCCATTTCCACTCATCACCAGAGTCAAGGTGAAGATGAAACGGGACAGGTGAGATGCCATCCTGATCCCCTCGTGGTGGCCGAGGCAGCTGTGGTTCATGCTTCTACTTCATTCAGCCCCCAGGAATTATCTCTGACTGCCCTTGTGCCCCAGTTTTTTCACCATGCACGAGGGATGGGTTTAACACTCGGACCTAGAGACTCTTCACTTTATCACTTGGTGGATTTAACCATAAACACCTTACCCGAATCCGTGCAAACTGTGATACGAGCAGCTCACAAGCTATCAACACAGAAATCTTACCACCTGACATTTTTGACGGACATGGGTCTGCCCCAATCATGGATTCGAGTTCCTCAAGTTTTGAACTTTCTTATGTCTTTAACAGAAACTGGACTTTCCATTTCTTCTTTGAAATATTATTTGACAGCCACCTGTGCTCAATACCAGTTTGAGGAGCGTCCATCTTTCTTTCAAGATCCCATAATTAAAAAATCCCTCAAAGGGTTCAACAACCTCCATCCTCCTGCTTAAGTACCGATGCCGGCTAGGAATCCTGAGTTGGTCCTTATACAGCTTTCCAAGTAGCCCTTTGAGCCCATGGCTACGACTGATCTCAGACTTCTTACCTGGAAAACTGTCTTCCTTGTGGCCATCATCTCAGCTCGCCATGCTGGTGACCACTGCGTGCTTCCAGTGGACCAACTTTACCTTTGCTTCCATAGGGACAAAATTGTATTATGTCTGGACATCACCTTCCTTCCCAAGGTGGTGTCTTTGTGTGGATTTATAGGGAGTCTTAACCCAAACCCTAACCCTAACGAAGCCTAATTAAACATTAAACCAAAACCTAACCCGAACCCTAACTAAATCGTAACCCTAAACCTAATTCTAACTAAACCCAAACCCTAACCCTAACCCTAACACTAATCCCTAACTAACCCTAACCCTGACTAAACCCTAACCCTAACCGTAATCCTAACGAAACCCTATCCTTAACTAAATGTTAACCCTAACCCTTACAAAACCCTAACCCGAAACCTAATCCTAATCCTAACTCTAACCCTAACCCTAAATAACACCTAATTAAACCCTAACCCTAACTAAACCCTTACCCTAACCCAAACCCTAACCATAACCCTAATCCTAACCCTAACTAAACCCTAACTGAACTGTAACCCTAAATATAACCTTAATGAAAACCTATCACTAAGACTAACTAAATCCTAACCCAAACCCTAACCCTAACCATTAACCCTAACCCTAATCGTAACTAAACCCTAACCCTAACCCAAACCCTAACCCTGTCTAAACCCTAATAAAACCCTAAACCTAATCCTAACTCTAACCCTAACTAAACCTTAACCCTAACCCTAACCCTGACCATAACCCCATCCAAATCCCTAATTAACCCTAACCCTAACTAAACCCTAAACCTAACCCTAACCCAAACCTAATGCTAACAGTATCTAAACCCTAACTAAACGCTAAGCCTAACGGTAACCCTAACTAAACCCTAACCCTTATAAAACCATAACTCTAACCCTAATCCCTTACTAAATGCTAACTCTAACCCTAATCCTAACCCTAACTAAACCCCAACCCTAGCAAACCCTAACCTTAACCCTGACCATGCCCTAACTCTAAACCAAACCCTAACTCTTACCCTAACTCTAAGCCTAACCCTAACGCTAACTAAATCCTAATTAATCCCTAACCCTAAAGTCAATTTGTCATGCCCTTTGGCTAGTACAATAAACGTTAACTTGACCTAACCTTAACCTTAACCCCAACCCCTTAATCCTAACTCAAAGCCTAACCATAAACATAACCCTGTCCCTAGCTAAACTCTAACCCTAAGCCTAACCATAACCCTTAATAAACCCTAACCCTAACCCTCACCCAAACTAAACCCTGACCCTAACCCTAAACCTAACATTAACTAAACCTTAACTAAACCCTAATCCTAACCGTAACCCTAACTAAACCCTAATTCTCACCTAACCATAACTAAACACTAACCCTAACCATAACCCTAAAGCTAAACGAAACCCTAATCCTAAAATGAACCCAAACAATAACTAAACCCTACCCTAAACCTAACCGTAACTGAACCCTATCCCTAACCCTAACCAGAATAAAACCCTAATCCTAACCCTAACCCTAACTAAACCCTGACCCTAACCGTAATCATAACTAAACTCTAAACCTAACCAAACCCTAACACTAACTAAACCCTAACCCTAACCCTAACCAAACCATAACCCTAACTCTAACCCTAACTAAACCCTAACCCTAACCATAACCCTAACTAAACCTTTACCCTTTCCATAACCTTTACCCTAACCCTAAGTAAACCCTAACCCTAACCCATCCCTAACCAAACCCTAAACCTAACCCTAAATCCTAACCCTAACCCTGACCATAACCTTAACAATAATCCTAACCCAAATCCCTAATTAACTCTAACACTAACTAAACCGTAACCCTAACCGTAACCTTAACTAAATTCTAACCCTAACCCCAACCCTAACCCTGACCCTGACCCTAAACCTAACCCGAATCTTAATCCTTACACTAAATATAACCATAACCCTAAACCCAAGCCTGACCCAAACTAAACCCTAACACTCATGTTAAACTGAATAATACTAGCTCTGAGGCAACATTCTTCTTCACATATATATTATAGTGTTGTGTTTTATTGTCTTTGTCTCTATGTTTGATGTTCCACCTTTTGGCAGAAAGAGCATTATAAATAAATGTTGTTGCTAGATAACTGTAGAAGCTGAGATAAGGAGATAAACATATGTATAGTGGATAAAAGTATTTGTCTAGTGTACTGATATGGGCATAGAAGCAATAAAATATTGTTACAAAGCAGGCTTTGTCTATACAGGCCTAGTGTTTAACTCTTGAAAGTCTGGGTTTGAATAACAATAGTTTTGAATTAGAGTTGCTACTTTTTTCCCCCTGAGAAACTGCTCATCATCAAAAACTATTTGGCAGGCGGACTTCAACACGATCTTTACCATTTGGGAATTTAATGGATGTATTGAATCAGCCCGGTCAGATATGAGGTGAATCATGTTTGACAAATTTGTTTGAAAGGTTTGTTAAAATCCTCCATTTCTTCATAAACATTACAGAAAGAACTTGACATTAAAAAGAAAATTGCACATGGGTGGAAGAGAAACTGTTAGATTTCTCTTTCCCTAGTCTCGGATAACCAACATGGTATGATGAGAAAGCCCAGCTTATTTGATGCCAACATGGCATTTATTGTTATCTGAAGCCAGTTGCTTGCCTTCCCGCCAGGGTTCTATTTGTGCATTTTCTAAGTCTATAAATGGAAACCCTAGCTAACAAGAAATTATCGCCTGGGGAGCCTGATACAGTTCTGTCTCACAACCTGAGTATGTGCAGTCAGGGTGCCTAACATGTAGCCAGTGAAGAAGTCACATCTTGATGGGATCTGAATCTTTCTCTGCTTTGGAAATGGAGTTGGAAAAATGTAAGTGGGAAGCTTCAAAAAGAGACACTTTGCGGAAGGAAAAAATGAAGGTAAGATGTGGTTTTGCCTTGGGATAATTGGGTTAAATCTCAGAAGTACTGAGAGCAAGGAAGAAAAGTAGCTGTTGCATAGCCAAGACGTTCCATCCAGTTACTATTTTGATACTTCCTCAAGTCAATGACCTTGAAATCTAATGAGTTCAGTAGCAGTGCTTTGAAATTAAATTATGGTATAGTATTTCAGTGCAAACTGTATAATGTTGCTATGGGCAGTTCTGAACTAACGTCATTTATTTAAAATTATATATATATATATATATATATATATATATATATATATATATCTGCGCATACCTTTTGTTCACTGGAAATTATTTTTAAAGAACAAGTTATATAATTCAGTATGTCTTACAATTTGTTCTGTGGGGTGTTTATCAGAAGTCTAATACTGAAGGGTGAACAGAGTGGTTTCAGGGAAAGCTAGGGAGCAAAAAGACAGTTTTGCTTTTGTTTACTATATTGAATACAACTCCTGGGCAATAATTGACATTTGCTTGTGCCAAAAGTAGTTCGCCTAGTGGCATGAAGGCGCCATGTTATTCTTGACCCTGAAAACTGATCACCTATTTTTTTTTTTCTAAGTTGGCAGTGGCTTGCCCTGAATGACGAATTAGAAATGTATCACATTCTTGAGAAAGAAAGCAATACTAGCTCTGAGGCAACATTCCTCTTCACAGGAGAATTTATTTTCTTGAACTTTCTGCTGTAGTCCCCACTCCACTGAGGTATGCAAAAATAATTTATAGTCAACACTGCAGAAATTTTACTAAAGAAGTCTACTGACCTTTTGTTCAAGGCCTTCTCATTTGTTACTATCCTTGATTTGGGAACTACCTTCCCCGTTAGCATTTTGTGACACATTACTTAAGTAGATTCCATCTTAACATTTGGAAGAAAATCCTGAAGGTAAGAGTTGTTTGACAAAGGAATATGCTACCCTCGAGTGTAGTAGAGTCTCCTTCTTTGGTGATTTTAAAGCAGAGGCTGGATGGCCATCTCTTGGGAGTGCTTTGGTGGTGTCTTTCTGCATGGCAGGGGCTTGGACTGGGTGGCCCTTGGGGTCTCTTCCAGCTCTAGGATTCTATGATTCTAAATCCCCATACAAAGACTCATTAAGCTAGTCACCCAGGAACAAAGCCCCAACTGCTCACAAGATGAACTAAGGACAATACCACACTATACTGTTATAGTGCTATTATTCCACTTTAACTGCTCTGGTTGCCTCCTATGACATTCTGGGATTTGTAGTTAGTGAGGCCTAAGGTCCCTCTAGCTGAGAAATCTAAATGCCCCTCCCCAAGCTGCAAATCCCATGACAGCACTATAACAGTGTAGGATGATATTATCCTTAGAATTACTCTTTAGAATTAGCACTTGCTCAGTGCTAATATTAGCCCTCATCAGACGTGTGTAGAACTGGGGGTTTTGCGGACTGGGTGGTTCGAATTCGCGTTATTTCGCACAATACCATCATACCAGCATTCGAATGGCCCAATCCGCACTCACGTGAATGCGCGAGCTGCCGAACTGAATGCGTACTGGCTCCTCTTTTTGGAGCGTGTTGGCCAGTGCGCCGATAAGGGGATTGGCGATATCCTGGATTGGGGCTCTGTTCGATCTCAGTGCGAATGGGTCTGGTGTGACTACCCAGTCCTGAATTCCATCGCAAGACCCCCAGATTCAAATTTTTACTTCAGGTGGGTCTTTCCTCTTGCCGGTTCCAGGGAAGCGGGGGGGGGGGGGGGGCGCGGTTCCAGCCATCCCAGGCAGGGAAGAGGCGCGGGGACCGCTGGAATCGCGGTTCCAGCAGCCTCCTCCTCCTCCTCCCGGCTTGAGAGGCATCCCTGGCTGCATCCCAGGCAGGGAAGAAGCGCGGGGGCCGCTGGAATCGCGGTTCCAGCAGCCTCCTCCTCCTCCTCCCGGCTTGAGAGGCATCCCTGGCTGCATCCCAGGCAGGGAAGAGGCGCGGGGGCCGCTGGAATCGCGGTTCCAGCAGCCTCCTCCTCCTCCTCCCGGCTTGAGAGGCATCCCTGGCTGCATCCCAGGCAGGGAAGAGGCGCGGGGGCCGCTGGAATCATGATTCCAGCAGCCTCCTCCTCCTCCTCCTGGCTTGGGAGCCAGCCTAGGCTGCCTCTCAAGCCGGGAGGAGGAGGAGGAGGCCGTTGGAACGGCGGCGATCGCCGTGATTCTAGCGGCCCCGCGCCTGTTCCCTGCCTGGGATGCAGCCCAGGCTGGATCCCAAGCCGGGAGGAGGAGGAGGAACTCTTAATCAAAGCATCCCCATTTACTTAGATGGCCATCCAGCCTCTTTGACAGCCGCTGGAACTGCTCCTCCCCCCCCCCCCCAGAATACATACTCACACACTCACACACACACACGTAGAACCGGGCATTGCTAATTTGTTGCAAGGGAAGGTCATGGTAACGTTAAAACCAAGCAGGAATGTAGAGAGGAAACAGTAACGGGCACGTTGTATCGCGATTGTTAATGTGCATGAGCTGGCTCTCCAGCTGTTTACCGGGCTGTCATGACGTGACCTCCCCTTTCACCCCGGAAGCGTTTAAGGTCGCAACCCATGCAGGGCACCACTGAGCATGTGTGAGGGGGCCGATACGAATCGGCCAATCCTCATGTTGAGCACCGGTGTGACAAAACATTCTGCACTGAATGCACTTCGCGCGAATGCGGATTGGCCAATTTGAATCATGCCAATGCGGAAGGACTCCCAGGTATGACAGTACTTCGCGAAATAACGCGAATTCGAATCACCCAGTCCGCAAAACCCCCAGTTCTACACACGTCTGATGAGGGCTATTGCATCAGCATCAGCGTCAAGCAGTGGCCATGACTAACTCAAGGATTCTGGGAGGTGAAGTCCAAAACAAGGAACATTTCCAAGTACTGGCCAGTATTTGAATCTTTTGGTAGGCTGCAATATTTCCGACTGGCTGCAATCTCTTTCATTTCTTTCTTTCCTTCTGTTGGCATTAAGAAAGGATTGGTTTGGCTGTAGTTGAAGCAGTTTGATTTCAGTTCCAGTTCATAGGTGAACATGTAAATATTCATCTTATTATGTTGAACCTTGTCCATCACATGGTGATAGTATATCATAGTTTTGACTACGTCAAGCTGTATCATTACAAATATTAGGCACCCCCCCCCCCTAAAAATTGTACAGGAAGCTTGGATATGACAACAATGGCAACTCAAGTCTATTAGAAACAAAGAGAAAAACTTAGCAGAGGGCAAAACTCTTTATTCAGTAAGTTTAGGGATTTCTGCATTAGTGCTGTCAGATTCCCTAGTATCTCTGTGTATCTCTATCCCCACACTCTTTTAAAATGTATGTCTAGCTGTGGTTTCCTGATAGTTCTTGGGGATTTTCCTGTCACTCCAGCTAGTAATCCTGATGCAGACCTGGGTGACCTCTGGAATGGGGAAATGGCTATTAACAGGCCCTGACTTTTATGGAACGTGTTGCCTCATCATTGGAACAACTGCACTGGCTTTTAGTTTGCTTCCAGACTCAATTCAAAGTGCTGGTAATGACTTTTAAAGCCTTTTTATGGCTAGAGATTAAGGTATTTGAAGGACCACTTTCACTTATATAATCCTGTATATATCTATTAAGATAATCGGAGGCCTCCAGTCCATGTGTCCCAATAGGATCCAGAAACTGGCCTGGCTGGAAAAAGGGAGAGGTGCTCCATATGCCTTATGTTCTGGAATTCTTTCCCTTCTATACTGGCCTTATGCTATTGCTTTCATTTATGTCTTTGGCAATATAGGATAAATAGATAAGACCCTAAAGCCTATGTTACATGGCAGCATGAAAGCAATCTCTTCCTCTCCCCTCCCTTACCACTACCAAGAAGCTGGTTCCAGAGGGTTTCCCAACCCTCCATAAATTTGGTGGAGGCACAACTATCTCCAGATATTTAGAAGGAGGGTCACCTTCACAGTTCTGCAGAATGAAGCTTTTCCATCAGTGGGGATACTCTGTTGGAGAGAGGCCAAGGGCTCCTCCTTCTCAAGCAAGGGCTGGTGATCCAGCAGAAACAAGGAATTCTCTCCAGTTTTTCTATCTTCAGGTTCTCAAGCTGCCTCTCACACTGGTTTGAAGAGTATTCCAACCCTGTGCATCAGAATTATGACAATGTAAAGAGCTACAAGGAGAAAAGAAGAATAAATTAAAATTCACTGATTAGTGGGAAATTTTGTCAGTGGTGTTCCACTCGTGGTTTCTCTGGATCCAGTCCAAAATGTTGACATTGGTTACTGTTTGATGCAAATAAAGAAGAACATTGTACAGCAAAGTGTGCTGTAGTGGTTTGTGTTTTGAACTAGAGCTCCCAGGGTTTGAATCCCTGCTCACCTTCAGAGGAAAGCAATGGCAATCTCTCTCTGAAGATATCTTTCCAAGAAGACCCTGTGATAGAGTCACTATATGTCAGAGACAACTTGAAGGTACTCAACAACAGCAACAATTGTACAACAAAGGCTGAATATAAGAACTTAAGTATATAAATGATGGAGAAACTTAGAAGCGTTCAACAACAACAGAAACAAATAATATCCTTCTCTACTTGGCCACACCTGCAACTTAATCTGGAATACTGTGTACAGTTTTGGCACTCTTTCACACTTGATAATTATAGTATTTTTATTCCAGTTTAACTGCTGAGGAATCCTGGGATTTACAGTCTAAGGAGGGACACTTTAAATTCTCAGCCAGGGAGTTGCTTTGATGCCTCTGAGAAAACTACAAACCCCAGGAGTTCATGAGGATGCAGCCATGGCAGTTAAAGTGGAATCATAGCACTATAACTGTAGAATAAGAAACCTGCTTACAGCACCCTCTGAAAAAGATATTGTACAGCAATAGAAAGAACAGAAAATGGCAAACAAAAATAGTAAAAA
The DNA here is from genome assembly GCA_023333645.1 of Sceloporus occidentalis. Taxonomy (NCBI): domain Eukaryota; kingdom Metazoa; phylum Chordata; class Lepidosauria; order Squamata; family Phrynosomatidae; genus Sceloporus; species Sceloporus occidentalis. The sequence continues at coordinate 142,024,708 of JALMGF010000006.1, forward strand.
GAAGATATGTAAAGTTATGCACAGTGTGGAGGAAGTAGATGGGGGGAGTTTGGAGCTTGGGATCATCCACTGAAGCTGAATAGTGGGAGATTCAGGACAGAGGAAAAGAAGTACTTCTTCACTCAGCATATTGTTGAACTGAGGAATTCCTGTCACTGTGATGGTTGCTAATTTGCATCACTTTACAGGAGGATTAGATGAATTTTGTGGCCGTTAGGAACCTCAACGTCCACTGCCTAGGATGGCTATGTTCGCCTCCCATAACAAAGGGTATGTGCCTCCCTAGGTTGCTGGGGAATGTGAGATGAATGTGCAGTTCCACTCATATCCTGCTCAGTGCCAGTCCTGCTCACTGAGGCAATTGCCTCAGACTACAGGGTGCAAGGGGAGGCAAATTTACCACTCCTTGCTACTCAGGCTGGTGTGAATTCTGCAGCTCCCAAAAACCTGACATTGTTTTCTCAGTAGTGACAGTGGCATCTCACCCTGCCCAGTCCCACCTCAACAGCTTCATTCATTGTGGGCAAGTGAGCAGGACAGGTAGCTGGCTGCAACTCATTTGATAGGTCCTGAGGTCTGATCCAACCAGGTTCTTCATCTATTTTTTCTCCCAGACCACCACTTCCCTTTCCCCATGCTGCATGTGCGTGGTGTACCCCTGTGGCCAGATGCGGATGAGGGGGGCTGAAAAAATGAACAAAATGTAGCACTCCTTTTCTGTTTCCAATGACAGTCAACTGGAAGCATGAACTTTCAGATTTTGGACTGTAAGGACCCAGAATGAAGGAGATTGATTTTGAATTAATCCAACGCGTCAAATAAGGGATCTTACTTGATGGTTGAAGTCATCAAGTGGCAATGTTTTATCCACTGCACCAGAGCTGCCAGCATTTTACAGATGAAAATGTGGCCTCAGGGTATGGTCAAGATGCTAAAAGTTATCAAAGCGGAAGGGCATACAAACTAGGAGAGAATCCTGCAATTTCCTGAGCATACTGGAAAGGTTAAGATTCTGTCCTTTCTCCCCCACCCTTACGTTAACTGAGTACATACTATTTTTGAACTTTGAAATCAGGTTGCAGCAATAGAAGTAAGCTGTGGATAAAGGGGGAAAGTGTGAAATGAGAGACATTTCTGGGACATTTAAAAGCAGCTGAAAAGTGGAACAATCAAGGATTAACTGGAACTGTCCCAGCCAAATTGAAGGATGTGCTGCATTTCCTTAGGAACTTACCCAGTTTCCTGCAAGTGGTTTTCAGGTGATTCCAACATAGCTGTAAGTTGTACAGCTGTGTTGTACATAGTTGTGCTGAATTAATGCAGTTTGACACCATTTTAACTATCATCACTCCATCCAATGGAATCCTAGGATTTGAGGTAGGCTAAATATCTCACAAAACTACAAATCCTAGAATTGCATAGCACTGAGCCATGGCTGTTAAAGTAGCATCAAACTGCATTAATTCTGTATTGTAAATATAGCCTCTCCCTCCCTCCCTCCCTCTTTCATTCTCTCTCTCTCTCTCTCTCTCTCTCTCTCTCTCAAGGGTGAGGGACAGCCATGACTGACAGTAGCCACAATGCATATTCTGTTGTACCTCTTCCGCTTCTCAATTGCCGTATGATTCCCAAAGTACTCCATGTTGGCCCCTGAAGCTGCTGGGCAAAACACCTGAATGTTGTGCAATTGCTTCCTTCCCCCTGCCCCCCCCCCCAGCCAAATGGGAGGAAGAGTGTTGACGGATAGGAAGGCTGACATAAAGGGGGGATAGACTTGAAAGTACTTCAGTCTGACATTTGTTACATACAGTACATGCAGTAAAAATATTTTCCATCTTCTCTTTGAATTTCACGTACCTAAATATGACAGGGTGCTCTTGCCAGTATAATATCCGTAGGGAGAAATGGAAATAGATGCCTGCTAGAGATAGGGTTACTGTCTGGCACCTCAGTCCAAAACGTTCACAGTGGCACTACTACTGGGTGTGACCGCTAAATGAGGGCAGTGCTGTGTTTTGTGAGGCTGAGTTGTAGCCACTTGATACATGGACATCATCTTTAAAACATGTTTCTGGGTGCCATAAACCCCTGGACTAGAACAAAAGTAGGGCCAGCCCTATCATTAGGCCTAGTGAGGTGATTGTCTCAGGCAGAAGATTTGGTGAAGCTGGGAATACTCAGTGATAACCTGTGCTCCCTGGCATTGGTGGGAAGAAGGTGGGTACCCAGAAGTGGAGCTAAGCAGTCAAAAGAATTGGAGAAGTTTTTTAAAAAAAATCTTCTGTAGTTCATACTACAGAAAGAAGAAGCCAAGGCATGTGAAGTTTATGAACTCAAAGCAGGAGGGCAAATCCAGGTAGCTACAGAAATCTCTGTTATTATTGCTACAAAACAATAAAAACAGCAACAGTAGTAAACACCTGCTGCTCTGGATGTCTGCCACAAAACTTTTCCCCTAAAGCACCCCTGTGTATGTTTCTTCAGAAATAACAGTGAGAAGCAGCACAGAACAAATATCTAATTTATGTATTAATACTTGGAGGTAAAAAAGACTGGCATAGCATTCATTGCTCATGATGGATGGGTTGGAAGGGCAATGGTGTCTCCTATGACTTGGGAGCCTAAGGATACAGCCGATGGTATCCTTGCATACAGGGCAGGCAGAATAATAATTTCATTTTGTTCTTCTCATTTCCTACTTCCACAGCGGATGGTTGCAACTGTTCCTTTTGCACCCTAAAGGCATTCTTACACAGATGAATACATTTCATTCCACTCAAAAGCCAGTAAGAGGCATTTGCTTTTGTGGGATCTACAGTAGTAATGGGGGGAAAAAAACAATGTTTTTACTTCTTAGGGCCCAACATTAAAAAACAAACAAACTAACCACTTCCTTTAGAGCCTTAACATACTGATATACTATAGCCCTGAGAGCCAGCATGATGTAGTTGTTTGAGTGTTGGGCTATGATTCTGGAGACCAAAGACTGAAACCTTGCTCAGCCATGGAAACCCACTGGGTGAACCTGGTCAAGCCGCACTCTCTCAGCCTCAGAGGAAGGGAAAGGCAACTTTCCCAGAACAAATTTTGTCAAAAAGACCCTGATAGGGTCACCTTAGGGTTGCCATAAATCCGAAACTATTTGAAGATACACAACAACATACAATAACCCAGTACTTCTAATCTTAGTGGTAAGGGTTATCATTTAGCATCATCATAAACTTGGCAAGCCTTCTGCTCTCTTTTCCTTACCCAGGGTCTGCAATCCTTTCTTTGGCCTCATATATCTATTTGCACTTGTGCACACGCATTTCCAGTCTTATATCTCAGTGCTTCATCCTATGGGGTGAGATGTGAGAGGCAAAGCCTGTGCTTCAAGGCCTACTTCTTTCTTGAACTCACTATGGCCCAGTACAGATGAAAAGAAAGGGATGGCCAGAAGCTGTCTCTTTCTTCTCCAGATCATTGCCGCAGCAACCACATGGCTGTGGCAATGATCTGCTGCCACACGAAGCTCCGAAATGGAGCTCCTTCCCATGACTCCACCAAGGTGCCATTTGTTTAGACGCATTGCACAAGACACATCATTGGTATGCGTGCTGTCTAAACGTGTGCGCACAAAAATGACAGCACACATAGTTACTAGGGCTCGGGAGCATGCTTTTGGCCCATCTGTACCAGGCCTATGTGAGGTCTAGCAATCCCAGATTCTAACTATTGACATGAAGAGTTGAGGAATCCCACATACATGCTTGTCTTGCTTGAATTAATCAATCTCTTACTCTCTCCTGGCAGCTGAGCAAACTTCAGTGAGGTGATACATGTACTGGAACTTGATTCATTAACAGCAGCAACAACCTTATCTTGTTTCTAGTAGCTGGGAAGGATTAGGTGCTTTGATCTAATGTAGCATTACAATCTTTTGCTAAAAGAGCCCACTGCCTCTCAGTTTAGACTGCAGAGGTTTGTGCCTCCCATGGTACTGAGGTAGTAAATCTGCTCTTTTTACAATGTTTACGATGTTACTGGAGTTGTCCAAGCACCAAACCTGATTCACCAAACAGGGAGAAGAATATTATTTGATTCTGCAGAGATATAAGGATATGATTGTTGTTGTCTGTTCAAATAGTTTCTGACTTATAGTGACCCTAAGGCAACCCTATCATGGCAATCCACTCTCCCCCATTATAAGAAGCCCCAAATGAACCACAAAAGAAAATGGAATAGATTTTCCTTTTGTTCTCACAAGACACTTGAAACATGATTGTGAATACCTTCAAGTGGAGTGGATGATTGCTCTAGCTAACCTATTGCTGTTATCTTCTAAATTATAAAGAATATATCAAGTTATGTTTGTCTTTTAAATAACAAGACAATTCAATGTAATCAGCATTAATTGATCATTCACAGGAACAGTTTGGCTCATTTCCCCATTGCTCATGGCTAATCAAAGTGCTTCTTTATAAAGATGAAGAGTGTAGTTGGTGCCTATATTTCAAAAAAAGCACAAATATCTGACCTCAGTGTGATATTTTGCTACACCTGGGAATATTTGATCCTATGCAGCAGAGGCTGAACATGTTCCAGGCTGCAGAGAGTTACTCCAGCCAATCTGGCTGCCATTTTGGTATCCAGAAATGAAATTATGGAGCCCTGGGGCCCTTTCATAAGACACAACTATAGCTCCCTGATTCCATTTTAAATGCCACTCTTCCATCATATGGAATTCTGGGATTTTCAGTTCAGGGAAGGGCATTTAGAATCCTCTGCTGGAGTGTTCTAGTGCCTTACCAAACTACAAACTCAAGGATTCTATAGGATGGAAGCATGGCAGTTCAAGTGGAATCACAGCACTGTATTTGTGCAGAGTGAAAGTGTCCCTAGTTGTGTTTGGGGCTACCGTATGTACTCAACTATAAGTCGACTTCATGTGTATCTTGGTTAGGTTTTTGGGCCAAAATTATGGATTTTGCCATGACCCAAGGATGGGTAAAGGGTAAAACTTGGAAGCTCATTCAGTGTGTGTATGTATGGATACGGCAAGAGAGACTCTCATTGAGGCTTTTTGCTTCATACTTTCAGCTTTTGTTTCAGCCAGATGCGTGGGCAGGAGAGAGACTCTTAAACAAACAGCAATATCAACAAATCATCCAGAACTCTTTCTGCTTGGCTCCAGAGAGAAATAAACTTCTCTCCGCACCACATGGGGAAATCTGAAAGAGCTGCTATCACATTACCATAGTGACCCATAAATAGGTTGACCTGGGATTTTGGGCTCAATTTTTGGGCATACATTTTTAGACTTATAGACAAGTATATACAGCATTTGCCTTTGGGGTGGGGAACACCCTGGAACAGCATATTTTATTTGCCTTTATTTGTCTATAAGCCTTTTAAAGTGTTTCTTCAGACACAATATTTTGGTGTGTGTGTGTGTGTGTTGGGGTTTGGGGAGGAAGGGTGGATTCCAGACCCCTTGTGGCTGCATCATGTCCACCCTATTTTATAGACAACTAATGGCTGTGGCTGAAATCCTATAGACAGTTTTCTAACGTGCAATGAGGCTTTATTTACTTTGTTTTTATTTATTTAGATTTATTTCCCAACCTTCAAGTGCAGCACACTATTCAACTGTTTAATTTACTGCCAGAACACATAGTGGCTTTATATGGCTTTCAAAGGAGACTGGTTAAATTAATGGAGGTTCAGGCTATCTGTGGCTACTAGAAGCAACTCTTTCATATAATAACATTTGACTAGATGTTGCCTAGCCAGTTATACGTTATTGGAAATGTAGGGAAGAGCAAGTGTGGTGTAGCAACTAGGGTGTTAAGTTTGGAGTATGCGAGATGAGACTCCCTGGACCTAAGGGGAAGGTGATGGCAAACTCACTCCATTCTGAATAAAATATGTGAAGAAAACCCTGTGAAAGTTTCTCCCTAGGGTCACCATAATTAGAAAATGACATGAAGGTACAAAAGAATATAAACAAAGGTATGCGTTCTACATTTTCTGTCTCCTCACAAAATGTCACATAATTATTTGCTTGAACTAATGTACAATTCCTTTGTTCCCCTCAAAGAGAACAATTATGGATCTTAAACATTTAACATTTGCCATTTTGATTGGGTTGGATTTTTTTTCCTTGTTCAGAGAATTGAAATGGCATCAAATCAGAAATTTAGTACACTGTCAATTATTTTGCATAAAACAAGAATGGGAATTGCTCAGATATTAATGCATTTCTTTGAAAATTGCAATCTAGTAATCATCTGCAATTTGACTTCTTGGGATTCAACAGAACCATCAAATTATCATTAAAGTGATGAGAGACTACATTTTGTACTAATGGTATACAAATAGATCCAGTCTTTAGCATGAAAGATAAACCCTTGGAAAGTACTAGTGTCCTGCATGTTGGCGGGATGGTAAATCTGGTCTGGATTTGAGTATAAACTGTAGAGAGCTTTCTTCTCTCACACATATTCAGCTCCTTGAGTAGCTCCTTTAGAGTTGGGCTAAAACCTGGAGCAGATTGACATGGTTGCTATTCATACATGGGAGCTGCCACTGGAAATTTGTTGCTGTTGATGTGTTTCTTCACATCATTTCCAACTTATGGTGACTTTAAGGCAACCCTATCATGGGGTTTCCTTGGCAGGATTTGTTCAGAGGGGGTTTGTCTTTGCCTGCCTCAGAGGCTGAGAAAGTGTAATTTGCCATTCTTTATGTTTTCTCCTCAGCAGTGTTGATCTCCTAGGTCTCAAAGACTGTCCTGAGAAGCATGTGTATCCAGTTTTCAGTTATCAGAATAAATATGCATAGACTAATGCCCTAAAATAAGCTAAAAGAACAACTCTGTCAAAGCAGCCTCCAAATAAAACAGGTTGACAAAAGATAGAAGACTGGGCAAATAACATGGTCCCTGCCTGCTGCCAGAAAGATGCATGAGAGCTTTGCCTACACTTGCCAGAATGCATTGGGCTGCCCCCAGAGTATTCAAGCCCCTGCATTCCCCCCAAATTCACCCCCTTAGCTATTGAAGACAATGGGTGGCTGTGGCAAGGATGCTGAGGGACTGGCTGCCTCCTTTGACATCTGTCACTGCCATGTATTGCTCTGGGTTTTCTGGAAAACCCAGAATAAAGGGTTAGTTTTTAAAATTCAAGACAAGGGGTGGAAATTCCAGACTGGGTCTGGGTGTTGTGCAAACAGTCTGGATCTGATTCAGGGGTTTTGGGCTGGATGGTGTAAACTCCATGTGGTCAGCCTGGGGGAAATTTGGAATATATTGCTAATGTAGACAAGCCTTGGATGGGCCCCAGGTGAGTTCTTCCATGAAAGATCATAGGACTGACTTATATGTTGGATGGGAAATTATCCAAGGCCAACACTCACCCTGCTTATCAAGGAATAAATGTGCCCTATAGATAACTCAGTTTGCAGCACAGGAGCAATCCTGTCCAAATTAAGCACTTTAAAAATCTCATTAATATTAATAGGGAGACTGAAAAATGTATTTAATCATGTTTAGACATTTAACTGGATCATGTCCTCTCTTTTTGCATTTAATGAATGCTGGTTTTGTCAGCACTGTGTCAGTACTTGCACTCTTGGATTGGCTCCCAGCTCAGATATTTGAACTGTGGTTGCATCAAATTAGCAGAATTTACCAAATGCTGTCCTCTCTAATTGCCCTTCTTGTTTAAACCTAATTAGCTATTAAGGTAATCGTTATGGGAGAAAGGCTGGCATCTGATCTGCATAATCATTCGGATGTTTTGTCCCTTTTTTTTTTTTGCCATTCCCGGACAAGGAATGGAGCAAGAGTTGTTTATTTGCTGAAACCTCACATTGTCCTGCTGTTACTAACTCTGTCATCAGTATGACTCATCATCAACAGTATAGTATGTTCACCTTCCATCACAGGGTGTGGAAGTCTAAGAATAGTAGGGGAACCTGATCCCAGCAACAACAACTATGACATGACTCTCTCTAGTGGACTGAACCATGGCTATAGTACTGAGGAAGCCAGTCTTCAGAGGAGAATTCAACAAATAATCTAAATTAGGAATTAACCACCATCAAGCTCAGTTTTAGTACCCACAAAACAAGGAAATAAAAGCAGACTGATTCCTGCCTTGTGTGGAGAGGGTGGTAACTCTGTGGCATACCCATAAAGATTTAAAAAGTTATTTCTTCTTCCCAGGTAATCCTGGTAAATTTTAGTTAGTTTTACAAAGAACGCTATGCTAGGAATCTCTAAAAATGTTCTTAGCACCCTTACCAAACTAAAGTTCTCAGGGCCAGATTCAGCATTAGGAAAAATGAGGGAAGTGGTGCAGGTAGCGGGTGCTAGGAGGCAGTGGGGTCAGCCTGGCTACTATACCCTTTTGTTCAACCCCTAGCCAGTCCCCCTAGTGGAGGAGAAGTTTGTGTCCACCACACAGCCCTGTTGTGAACCTCCTAATCTAGCCTCACAAGATCAGGTGCAATGGAGGAACCTGTCCCATCATCAATGCTGAAGCAAAGTTCAACTATAAATAGATCAGTACACTCCACCAATATCATTCTATTATATCTCCTTTGTTTTTCCAGCACCTTCACTAGAATATTCAGTATGCCATGCCTGCTGGGCATTTACCCAAGAGATGCCAAATAGCCTGGCCAGTGTAATTCAAAATGTTTTGAACTGTTTATAATGTGAAATATAAAGGGGATATTTCCTCTTTTTTATTTTCCCTTTGAAGCAAAAGGGAATGGTAGCTAACAGTTGCTAGCCATCCTCTGAAGGTAATGTGCCTCTGAATTTGAGACTTGCTGGGAAAAGCAAGACTACTGTAAAAACAGAATGCCAACTAGATAGGCCTCCAGTCTGATCCAATAGGTCTCTTCTTATGTCCTTAATAATCAACCAAGTGAGTAATACCTTGTTGTTGTGAGCCTTCAAGTCATTTTTGACTTATGGTGACCCTAAGACAAACATAAGGTTTTCTTGGCAAGTTTCTTCTAGGGAGGTTTGCCATTGCCTTCTTCCGAGGCTGAGATAATGTGACTTTCCCACGGTCACCCAGTAGTTTTTATGCTCAAGTGGGGATTTGAATCCTGGTCTCCAGAGTCGCACTCCAATATTCAATACCTGTCCAAAGTTTATTCAGTCAAAAGTCCCACTCCCAGTAGGGCTTGATCTATAATCTATTTAGCTTTTGGCCCTCATGTTATGGTGGGGAGTGAGAAATTAAGGCAGGAGCAAGCCAAAAAAGTACAGACCACTGAAAAGTGGCGCTCTGCCGCTGCCGCCGGTTGCTGCGTCTGGGAACTGCAGCAGCCAAACCGTGCGGTTCCCGGCGCTTCTTCTTGCACCCCAGATGGGACGCTGCGAGGTGCTACTCACGCACTCACAGCGTCACATCTGGGGTGTGATGTACGGACGCTATGCGTCCAATCCATCAAAATGGTGGCGCCCGTGTTTATAGGGCGCCGCCATTATTATGCCCCTGTCACGTGCTAGAGGTGAGGCCAGTATGGACGCTAGGTCCTTGGCCAACCCCTAGCATGTGACGGGGGTGCCACAAAGGCCTGTTTGAAACGGGCCAAAGAGACTGAAGTAAGAGAACATTCTTCCAGTTAATACACAGGTTGAATATCTCTTCTCTGGAATTCTGAAAACCAAAATCTTCCAAAAATGTTCACATGGATGACTGAAATAATAACACCTTTGCTTTCTAATGGTTCGATGTACACAAACCTTATTTCAGGCACAAAATTATTAAAAATATTGTGTATAAAATTACCATCAGGCCAAGTGTATAAGGTATATACAAAACATAAGTGAATTTCATGTTTAGACTCAAATCCCATCTCCAAGATATCTGCAAATATTCCAAAATCTGAAAAACTCCAAAATCCAAAACACTTCTAGTCCTAGGCATTTTGGTTAAGGGAGACTCAAACTACATAATCAAACTGAAATTTAAAAAAAATGCATATTCTGAGACAAATATTCTTTTGTAATTTGGTATGATTTCTGCTCCACTCTACTCCCTAAAACTAATCATCTTCCTAAAGTAGACATACAGCCTGGAGATAAACACCATGCTTTAGTGCTCAGTTCTGTGACAGTTATAGCTGAAGATTTTGGTGTATGAAAGGGAAGGCTTCCTACTGATGCAAGCTGCCAATTGTTTATGATACGCTTGATATATTCCCAAAGGGGCTAATTATGTTGACTTTTCTGCAGTGATTAATGGTAAACATAGCTTACTGTTTCTCTGAAGATGCCAGCCGCAGATGCTGGCAAAACATCAGTAATAAACTCTTCCAGAACATGGCCACATAGCCCAACCGCCCCCCCTCCCAAAAAAAAAAAAACAAACTATAGGTTACTGTGTTCCTTGTTAGAAGTGTCAAATATTGGCTCAAAAGTTTGGAAACTTTTATTAGACGGGGTGATTGCCATGGACTAAGGCAGCTTCATGCCTGAGGTGGAACAAAAATAAATAACTAAAAAACCCCACAGATGCCTGTCTCCCCAAAGTGATAGTACCCAGTTCCTAAGGCCAACCAAATTATTTTGACACCAGGGGCAATACACAGACACATCCTTCAACCACGTCTCTCCATCTTTCCTGTAGTAAAAATACAATAATGGATTAATAGTTAACAATTTTCTGTCTTTTTCAAATCTGCTGCTGGGGGCAGATGACTCCTTCTGTTTAATGGTAGGGCTGGCCCTGCAGGAGAAAAAAGTGACAACTCTTCATTGATTTTTCTTTGCTCCAAAAGTTCATTATGGTTTGAAGCAACAACCTAGTTCTCAACAATGTCACTCAAGATAATTGTCCTCTTAATCCTCTGGCAGCTAGGAATGTGAGAGATGTGATGTATCTCAGAAAGAGAGTAATTAGTATTCACAAGCAGAAGATGGGCAACAACTAGTCCCACATCATTCCATCCCATACAGGGTCTAGCAGAGAAATAAAGCAGGGTCAATTAGAACTAGTTAGATTGTAACTAGTTCAGGGAGTATGTTGGTAAAAAATTAGTTTGGTTTGGCATGATTTATTCTTGCTGGCTCCTACTGATTGTGATCAAGATACTTGCAGACAGACTTCTATATAATCTGTTCTAAAATTTTTGCTAATACTGAGGTTAGCCTGACTGGTCTGTGATTTCCTGGATCTTCTCTCCCCCCACCTTTTTTTTTTTAAAAAGAGAGGGACAATATTTCCCCTTCTCCCATTCTTTGGAACATCACGTATTTACCAAGATTCCTCAAAAATGATGGTAACTAGTTCAGGGGGTACATCAGTAATTTCCTTCAGTTGTTTAGGATGCAGTTCGTCTGGCCCTGCAGATTTGAACTCATTTCACAGTGGTTCCCAAACTTGTTCCTACAGATGTTTTGGACCTCAGCTCCCAGAATTCCTGGCTGCTGGCCAAGCTGGCTAGGGCTCCAGGGAGCTGAAGTCCAAAACACTTGGAGAACCAAAGTTTGGGAATGACTGAGCTGGATAATTCCTGACTAACTCCCTGTCAATCTTTATTTGCCAAGGTCTCTGTTGATGCATTTAAGCACACAGAAACAAAACAGGTATTGAATAGTTCTGCCTTTTTATTGTGATCCATTAGCATTTTGTCATCCTTACTGAACAGTGGCCCTACTGTGTCCTTCATCATTCTCTTGCCTTGAATGTTATCCAAAAAAACCCTTTTTGTTGCTCCTTGCTTGCCCAGCCAGTCACAATTTATTATGACATTTAGCTTTCCTTATACTATTTCTGCAAGCTTGGACTGCACATCTGCATTCTTCCTTGGTGATTTGTCCTTCCTTTCATTCTTTTCACTTTCTCCTTGAGTTTGCTGTGCAGCCACACTGGCCTGTAGTGCCTTCCATTTTGCCAAGTAATGTTGTCTTATCCAATTGTCATCTCATGATATGGACAAAGTATGATAGCCTCAGTTAAAAAACTTGGCTTCCAATGAGAGTTCAGGCTTGATTTGCTTTCAGACTACATATAGGCATAGTTGTCTCTTCTGAAGGTAAAAAGGTCACCAAGAGGCTGTACATACTGGCCATTAAGGCTGGCCTGGGGGTGTAGTTGCAGCATGGCATTCACATGACGTATGCTCCAACTCTGCCCCCAGGTCGACGTGATGCCACACGCCACATCACATGGCAGGCAGTGTCACAGCACTCCACTGGTGCTGCATCTAGATGACACAACACCAAAGGAGCACTGAAAAGCCATGGCACTGGTGGCTATGGCACCCTTTCAGTGGCACAGAAAGGAGCCGCTTTTTGTGGCTCCTTTTTGTGCCACGGAAAGTCAAGATTGGGGCCATGGTGTGTGGTTTAGGGGCGGTCTGTACAGCCCCACACCTTCTGAGAAACAGGTCTTGGGAGGGTCTGCATGAATAGGCATTTGGAGAGAAGGAAGGAAGGAAGGAAGGAAGGAAGGAAGGAAGGAAGGAAGGAAATAATGTGTTCACCCTCCTCAGTTCCTTGCTCTGAAAATGACCAGCATTGGTATGGTTTCAAGTATCAAACCTGAAGAATTTCAGAGACATAGGTGCAGTTTCCAGAGTTTCTGTGTGGAAGCTGACACACATCTCTAGCCAGGATTTACATTAAGAAGGTGAAATATTGTAGTGAAAACTTTTCCAAGATTTTTTTAATTCTTAAAGTGCAAAGCTGTCAATACTCTGTTCTGAACAGGACTGTCTGAAGTTACATCAAAATGCCTTCCAAGGATCAGTAGGTTCTTTTTACTCTAATGCATAGAGTATGTTTAATATTAAAAAAATAAAGGCTTTACAAGTATAACACTTTAGTTTGATCTCTTTTGCCTAATGGATATCATTTATGAACATCTCTCAACAATGGGAGGCAGCTGGTCTGCTTTTATAGCATTGTGTTTCCAGTTGAACAAATCGAGTCTTTATGCCTGAAATTCTTCATCTGCCCACACAAGCTGCCTACTCCATAGAAGCCCATTAAAATAATGTCTAGAGTGCTTTACTTTAGGTTGATAGCAATATACTCCAAATCTGCTTCAGATATTTAATGCCTGGAGATTTGCCCCTTTCCAACCAGCATATCATGGAGAACAGAGTGGGGTAAAAGAATATTCTGCAGGTATGAATCTGAGTGGAGTTTTTCCCCCAGCAGGTTTTTACATATTGTCTTTTTCAATATGGTAATAGGCAAATAGGTGAATTTGCTATGCAGCATGATTTTCAATTTCTAGCCATTGTATTGTTGTTTCTAGTATAAATATTTATTTTTATGATGGAAATCCTTAATCTTAGTACTGTATGGCAAAGGACTGGACTCAGAAGGCTACCTTTCAAGTGGACGTGACATGCTTAAGTTCGGGCTTGAAGTGTTGCATTGATTTTATGAAGGAAGAAGAGGTTGTTTTAAATGGTGGTGATGTTATCTGGGTCACATTATGTACATTACTTCAACAAAAATATAGAAACACATGGTGAAGTCATCTATAATTGAGCACTAGTGATGAGATGATGTTCTGGGATCCAGAGTATTGTTCCAACACCCCTCAGCTATGGGTGGTTTCACGACATCATTATATGCATTTTTTCTTAAAAATTAAGTTTCTGAGTTTTCATTTGAGGCACCTCTTCTCATGTTTGCAGATGTAAGTATGCTTCCCACACACATAAAGAGTTTGCCTGGATTGTGACTACCTTTGTTTCTTGCTTAGCATTACAGCTTGTAATGAACAATTGAAATATTACAGGAAAAGGAGGCAACTATTTTTTCTTACACTCAAATACCCACATTATAACCTCATTATGTGGAACATACTTGGTCATCCCCTTATCTGTACGATACAGAGAGAGAAGGAAAGAAAGGCCAGTACACCATTTCAGATCTGGACTGGGAGAACTGAGAATGCCATTTTAATAATTCTGATAACCCAGAATGGAAGCTGTTTGTATGAGCTTCTTAGACGGAAATTGTAACATGTAATCCTGACTTTTTGATAGATCTCTGAAATGGTAAGCTGTCTGAGAAACTCTGGTTATTACATATAAGGATGGATCTGATGCTTTTTAATAGCTATTTTCCAAATTTGCAAATTTCTTCATCAATTTTAGAGAAGGAATTTGACATAAAAAAAAAGAACTGAATGTGGGAGAAAATGAAATTGACAGATTCACACATCAAGGTGGTTTTGATTTGTGTGCTTAGGTTTTTCCAAGTTTTACTTTCAATCCCTATGAGGTTATGGTTCTGAAATGGAACTGAGGGCTACTGCCTCTTTTTGAGATGATCTTTTCTTCTTGAACGGGAAGCAGATGGGATGTGCTCCCCTCACTACTGAGAATATTTGTACCTGTTGAATTTGGTCAATGCATGTGCTTGAAAAATTTGCTTAAGTAATTTTTATATGAAGTTAGCAAAATGAGCTAATTTCTTTATAAATGTGTCGGATCTTGATTTAAAAAAAAAGAAAAGCACAGTATGAGAATGAGCAAAACTTTTAATGACAGATCCGCTGGCAAATAGTATTTTAAGATGAAGAACATTTTCAAAAGCATTATTACTACAATTCTTTTATGAAAGTAGAACACAAGTGTTTTCCAGATATATTGGAATGCATGAATCACCCTGATAAAAATCCATCTTCTGCATGGACAGCTAGCATCTAATAAATCAGGCTTCTGATCTAATGTCTGAGTGGCCCCACATCTTTAAACCTTAAACTTAAGGTCAACTTATGATCCCACACTGATTGGTGTCCTCCAAGTGAGTGACAGATGCTTAGGGTAGTGATGTTCCCCAGAGTAATGTGCTACCTTAATCTCTTTTATTACTAGGGCTTCTGGCCTCATTTTGCAATAACAACCCCTCTGCTGTTTACACCACATATAATTTACCAACAGCAAGGATGCAGCTGACAAAATGATCTCATGTCTCAGTAAATGAGTCTGCAGTATCACAAAGCTCTATTGTTTCACTGCTGTGAAATTCCCTGGGAAAAGGGCAGAAATATTTACAGGACAAATATAAATGGTTGCTACTGTGTCCTGGCCCATTTTTTCCTTATTTTGTTTTATATTGTTGAGGCAAGCCATTTTCTACTGCTATCGATGCAGAAAGAAAGAAAGAAAGAAAGAATATAGCACTAACTTGGAAGGTGTGCCCTCCAAATGTTATTGGAGAGTAGCTCCTTTTGGCTCTAGCCAGCATAGCCAAGAGATGACGGGACTTTGTGCTGGCCTATACCATAATAATGATGAACTGATGGGATTTGAAGTCCAACAAGATCTGGCACTCTACTTGTTAAACATAATTGTTGCTGTTGTTGTTGTTGTTGTTGTTGTTGTATGCCTTCAGGTAATTTCTGACTTATGGCAATACTAAGGGAACCCTATCACAGGGTGTTCTGGGGATGAAAGTGTGTAACTCACCAAAGGTCACCCAGCAGGTTTCCATAGCCAAGCAGGGAATTGAACTTTGCTCTCCAGAGTCACAGTCCCACACTGAAACCACTACCTTACACTGGCTCTCACTTTTGCTTCACACAATTAAGAGCTAAAAAGTTTTAGAATGTTACATCTATGAAGGTCTCAGCTGGGAGATCTTGAACCAGCACTTGTTTTCATGAATGTTTTCCTGGTCACTTTGAACAAAAAAATTAAATTCTAGTGTTTGTTAATTGAATTTTCTTCTGGTAAACTGTAAGGCAATATTACACTGGCTCAGATTATGTAGCCTCAGTTGTGAAATTGCCATAGTCTTCATTTTGCTCACTCATTTTAAGGAGTAATAAAGGTGTCTAACTGAAGCCTTTATTTGAATGGGAAAATGTCTCTGCTTCACATTTTCCAATGTGTCAGGAGCTAAGCTGATTAAACATATATATATATTTAAAAATGAGTTATATGCCTCTTGTAAAATGGTGCTGCAAACTTCAAAAGGATAAAATGCATCCTGTATAATAGCTATATTTTAGGGCACTCATAAAAGAGTATATTTCCATCGTTTAGCAGAGTGACATGAAATTGAATTTGAACTATGCATCATCCTTTTAACTGAAACGTTATACTGAATAGTAAGAATGTAATGGTGTATTGCTGGAAAGGTACAAGGAGGAAAGAAAAACCAGATTTCCAAATAAATGGCTTCTAGAACTACCAGTCAAAATACTTTGTGTAGGTATTCCAGGTTTCTCCTTCTTAATGGTTTTCTTTTTCTTAAAAAAAACACCCCAGAAGTAGTGATGGGAAAATACGATGAGGTGTGTGTCTTTAGAAATAGATGATGTTATTTCTATTCCCTGGACAATTCTGTGAATGTTGCAGGATGGTATCAAAATAAAAACCTCCCCTGGAAGAACATTTTTGTGATGGATTGAAGCATTCATTCCATTTGGGTTTATTTGCTTTCCATGCAGGCTTCTATATCTGGAGGGCCTGATCCACTCAGATCCTGCTCAGTTTAGGTGCAAAGGATACACTGAAGTAAAACTCAGTCAATGAAATTTAGAGATGTTAGTCCAGAATACCACTATGCAAATCAGATAACCACACATTTTGCATTTCTATGGCTATTCATACAGACTGATTATAAAGGTCCATCCTGGGTTGTTCATTCCATGCATCTGAGGAACTAGACCAAGGGCCTGAACAGACAGGTCAAATGAAGTGGCTTTAGGCCATTTTGGAGGTGTGCTGTTTAAATGATGCACATGTCCTAAGAAGTAGGAAGCTGCACCAAAGCTACGCTGCGGTCCTTAGGACTGGAGCACAGTTTTGGCATGGCGTCTGGCCTCTTAGGTTGCGTGTGTCATTTAAATAGCACACTTCCAAAATGGCCCAAAGCCGCTTCATTTGGCCTGTCTGTTCGGGCCCAAAATCTACAAACGTTTATGCTACTTCTTTTGCCTAGTTAGTTTCAAGGTGTTACAAAATCTCTTTTCAGTCAATGAAAGTACAGGTTATAGTTTTATTGATAACAAACAGATTTGGGGGGAGAAGCAGTGACAGACCCTATAAGTAATGAAACTGTTCTCACCTCCTTTCAGCCTTGCATATGGTCCCTAGGTCTGTACTGTTAGACATCACAATGTTCTCTCAGCTCCACCTGGTCCTTCAGGTTCTTGTGCAATGTGCTCTTTTTCTCTTTCCCAAGACTTAGACAAACTCTGAGTGATGTAGGCTACATAATCAGCAGGATTGTCTTTGTAGAAGCTTTGAGATGACATTCTGAGGCTTGGGAAGACAAAAAGAAGAGAAACATTCTTGCCTTCTCAGAGAGAGAACAACCACGCTTCTTATTTATCTCATACGACTAGTTGCATTTTATATTACAGTATTTACAGCCTTCTTACAGGGTACACTAAACTCAAGCAAAGTACAGTGATGCTATGAAACAGTTACATGCTGGTCTTGGCCTTTTTGCCTTCTTCTTTTCCAAGGAGAAGGGACTACTTTTTCTAGCTCACAGTGAGACGGTACAGGTTTTGTAGAACTGCAGGGCCTAGACTCAGCCTCTTTTTATGGAGGTACATATCACAATCGTCAATGTTTCACAGATGAAAACTAGGACACATGTGGCCAGCCAACATCAGAATATCGTCAAGATGGCAAAAGGTAATAATGAGGAAGAACAGACAAACCAGGAGAAGCTACAACAGTTTGCTGTTGCCTGAGTCCACTTGGAAGGGCAAGATTCTGCCCCTCCTTTCCTATCATCCCTTCCAAGTTAATGTTTGTAGCAATAGAAGTAAGCTGAATAAAAGGGGGGGGGGGAGTAGAAAAAGGAGAGAAAAACTGGGACATTTTAAAAACAGCTGAAAACAAAGCCTTAACCTGGACTGACCCTGCCAAATCAGGACAGTTGGAGGACACAACATAGAATACAATAGACTTCTTAATTTAGGCTTAAATGGCATTTCTATTAAGAACTTTTTAGTGTGTGTGTGTGTATGAATTTATTGTATTCAAAATGATTTTGGGACTAATGTGTTTTTTCTGACCTAGTGACTTTTGTGGCCTTCTATGCAAAGCTTGTTCTATGCCTGAGTGAACTGTTTACAGCTTTGAGATGGTATGTGCCAGTCAAGCCTCAGTTGATGGAATAGGTCAATATAAACTGGGTAATAGGAACAGAATAAAATGTGAACAGAAAAATGAAATTGCCTACATCCATATACTGTTCTTCTACTATCAGCTCCAGTGAAATGGCTGCAGGGTGGGTTTGGTATGGTTCATGTCCTCTCCTAAGTATGCCTGTGCTATGTATTGTAGGTACCTTCTGAATCTGGATTCCTGAGGTTCACATTTGTTCCAACATTTGGAAGCCTACCAACTCAGCACCATATTGCCGATACCCCATGCTCTCTTGTTGGGATTGGAGGGAGACCTGTGGATAAGAACTACCTGGAAAATACTAGAAACAGAGTAAGGCACCTTTTTAAAAATTGTATCGTTCTGTAAGATATGGGAGTAGGAAGTGTGAAGAATATTTCAAGTAGTCTCAAAATATGTCTCTTTCCAACTACTACATTATAATTAAATTTAAGTATAGTTTGAGGATTATAAGATTGGATATAATGTGTATAAATGGAGTGTCACACTTCCCTACTGGATTACAGTCTCCAAACAGATATGTGTCTTTACAGAAGACAGAGAAGAAGCATAAGATAAGGAAGGCCATTGTGCTGCCATGCGGCATGTGCATTGCTCGTTCAGGTTAGAATATCTACAAGATCATCCATAGGATATGTTAGAACTGTCATTCAAGTAGACACTACCATATATATTTGTGTATAAGTCGACCTCATGTATAGGTCAAGGGCAGTTTTGGGGGGGCAAAATCATGGATTTTGATATGACCTGTGGATAAGTTGAGGGTCAGACACTGGGGCATGTTACAAAAGATCTAAAGGGGGAAACAAAACACCATTTCCCTCCCTACATCCCCCTCTCTGGGCCTCTGCCAAGAGTCACTGTATTGGCATAGAAAATGGGAAACAAACCTCAGCATGCACTCTCTCTCTCTGCCCTTCATCCTCAGGATTTCCAAGGCTCATAGCTTACAAAATGGGGTAAACCCCCCCCCTCTCTCTCCCTACCCTTCATAACCAGGATTTCCAGGCTCATGGCTTGCAAAATTGGGTATGAATCAGGGCATTCTCTCTCTCTCTCTCTCTCTCTCTGTCCCTTGTCTCAGAAGCTGTTTGTTAGCTCTGGTTGCAAGGGAAGGCTGAGGGATAACACATACATGCACACACACAGAGAGAGGAGAGAATAGAATAGAAATGTTATTGTTACCCTGCCTCTCCGGTAGGATCGAGGCGGCTTACAACACTGTAAAATATAACAATAAAACAGTAAAATACAGCAATGAAGTAAAATACCGTAAAATGTAGCAATATGGGGAAAAACCCCATTATCCCTCCCTCCAACCAACAAGTAAGAAAGGATGGGAGAGCCATATAGTAGCTAGCTACATTGTAAAAGTAAAAAATAGCTTGACCCAAGGTCATTTAAGTGGAAGGAAAGGCTCTTGTAGGCAATATATTGTTGTACACCCAAAGGCTGTCAGCAAAACTAGAAAGTTAAAGGTCAGATGTGATCTGTAGCCAATCATATCTGAAGCATGCTTGTAGTGTGCTAGAGACATGTGACAGATGTAGCATATAAAGTAACCTTATATATGAAATACCCTAGAAGTGTGCTTTGCTGGATTGAGCAGGACATTTTCCTGGCAATATCTACTGTTATGTTGTTTAAATCCCAGCAAATGTAACCTTCATAAGCCTTGGTCTGGTTTTCCCAAATTTGTAGATCAACCATCCATGTAATAAGGTATAGGTGTATGGAATGTAACATATGAATACCCAAATTGTGTTCTCACAAGAAATTAAGAATGGAAATCCCAGAATCTGGAAAAGTTACCTTTTTCAACTACAGCTTCCAGAATCCCAGTATGGCCATTGACCATGCTAGCAAATGTTGGTTGGGGAATTCTAGCGCTGGAGTCCTCAAAATAGCTTTTCCAAGGGAAATCCTGATATGAGCACATTTTGTAGAATTAGGTCTGTTGGGCTGTTTCCTTCAAGAGTTTATTGTATGGAGGGAATAATTTTGTTTGAAGTCGAAGGCAAACTTGCAGATGTACTCCACATATCTTCTGCATCTGGACCCACAGCATGTTAGCTTCTGGCATTTGAGGAGTCAAGGACAAGGATCTGAAGGACCAGAAAATGAGTCCCTATCACAAAACAATTAGGCTTTGTACCAACCCCCCAACCCCCCCCCCCCACTTCAAGTACAGTCAGGCTCCCCAACTGCAATTCCTTTGTGAGGCCTGCTCAGGGAATGTTCTGGTTTTTGCAGCCCTTTTGTTCCCTTGATAGATACAAGGGTTGCCCCAGATTTGTCTCTGATTATCGTGGGATTCATTGTTTTGTTGTTGTCTATCTCACAGCCAGAATCCTCTCTCCCTCATCCCTGATAGGAAAAAGCCTGATCTTCCATTCTGCTTGACTGCACCTGCCTCCACTTAGTTTTCTTTCTTGCTCTTGATATCGTGTGAATTAATTTGTCTGCTTTTCTTCTGGTCTCCATGTAGCCAGAAAGGGGCAAGTGAATTCTCTTGTGTGAGGCTCATCAGACAGACATTTGTGTTGGTGTTAGTGAAAGACAGTAGGTGCTAACAGTGGAAAACAGTTATTCCAACAAATCACTTCTCTTCTCCCAGTGTGTGATGGTTTTCCTTTTCTCTGACACTCCCCATCTTCACAGGGTTCTGAGTTGTTGGGCTTATTTTCCAAACTGCTGCAGGATTATTTTGGAGGATAAATGCCTAGTTCTTCTATCTGTTAAGCAAAGTAAGCATGGACCATTTTATTTTGTAGCACAGAACAGGTGCTGAAGACCAGACCACAGGGAGCGGAAAGAAAGGAAACAGTAGCCGAAACGGTGGCCAGAATCAATTCCAACCCAAAGATCATAACACAAGCAGAGGGGAGATGGAGAAGGAAGACCTTTTCAAAGCTGAGTTTGTCATCTTTGCGGACTCAGATGAAGACACAAAAGCTGTTATGCGCAATGGCTATGGAGTGGAAAGAACTGAGCTTTTAGCTACATCTGGAGCGTCTCCCAATGGACAGGTGAATGTTACACACTTGTGTCTCCCCACTGAGCCTTCCTGCAGTCTTGTCAGTCAACCCAAACATTCTCGGGTACCATGTTCTTGAAAATGCATTCTAATCATGCAAATGGGTGTTAGAGAAAATAATGTCATTGTTAGGGAAACCTGTCCATCTGTGTTGTTCTTGGATGCAGTTTTGTTTAGTCATCCCTCTCCCCATTATGGTGACTTGATACTATACATACCTTATTGTCTTCAATCTATCTAGCCAGGAGGTCAATGTATTTGTGGGGGGGGGGGGGGGACCTCACCACTGAAGTGGTGAGAATCTTATAACTGCTTTGCATTTTCAATGGGATTTTGCTCCTATCAACTTTATCACATGTGGGGGAAATAGGGGGTTTAAACTGGCATTATCCAGCAATATTTGCGTGATCGTGGTGAAGATTTTCACATGCATTGCGATTAAACATGACTTCTCCCAGGAATAACCAGAATAACCAGCAACAAATCATTCATGGGGAAATCCCTGGCATCCCTGGGTTTGGTTTTACCCAATGCAGGGAGGTGGCTGCTGGGGGATGGCCTCCCTCACTTGCTCACTTGGCTGCCCACCCACCCAGGGATGCAGGAGGTATCCAGACAAGTGGGAAAGGGGAGAGGAAGGACTTGCCTCTGTGTGTTTTCCTCATGAGGAAGTAGCTGGGCAGAGGTGAAGCTAAAAGGGCTGGGCATCAACGGCAGCACCACACACTCCCTGCAGCAAGAGGAGGGCCTGACCGTGTGTCACCCCTCTTCTGAGGTGTCACCCAGTGTGGTTCATACACCCTGCACACCCCTTGTGATATCACTGCCTGCAGAGGAGATTAAAGATGGAGCAGAGTTCCATTTACATTATCTTTTTTTAAAAATAAGAATTTCCAAAAACCCTTCACTTTCTTTGTCAATTAAATGGAAGGTGCGTGAGAGTAAAACAGAATGTGGAAGAATGGCAGAGGATTCTGAGCACTCAGCACTTGAAAATAAGAATCTGAATCCCTCAGAACTCAGTGACATTTGTGGTGCTGAATCAGGGTGGTCACCTATTCTGACAGATTCCTCATTTTTAACAGCTACGTGGCAGGGAGGTACAACGTGTTTTTCTTTGTACTGTATAGGGAATAGTTAATTTGGCCAGTATAGATGACTGAGAATTTTGTTTGTGAAATGAAACCAAATGCCAAACCCTTTTGCATTTGATAAAAGTGGATGTGTGGTTGATGAGAGTGTCGTTATAGAGAATACAGTAAGTGCTTGCATCACACTCTTTATGTATAGGCACATTCAAATTTCATTTGGCTCATATTTTTATAAAAATTTAAACTTCTGTAAATTCTTCATAAAACTAACAGGGAGAATTAGAAGTGTTTTCAAGAAGTAGACTCCAAATTAGGGTTTAGAAATAAAGCATTGGAAATAAGGATCTTAAACACAAAATATTGGGACTAACTAATGTCTTTAAATTTTAAAAGTAATACAACAATTGGTAGTTTTGTTACCTTTTTGCACCTAAAGTAACATTTATTCATTACTTTTGATATTTTGTGGGGTATGTGTGGTCAGGTGAGAACATTTGGGGAGATATTTGACCATTTGGAACCATGTGAGTACAGTGGGACCTCGATATCCACGGGGGATCCGTTGGGAACCCCCCCTCCCCACGGATACCAAAATCTGCAGGACCTCAAGTCCCGTTGTCCTTAATGCTGGCACACAATGTGTACACACCACCACTGGGGACAGTGGAGGCTGTTGCTAATGGTGGTGTGGCCATGTGCACACACACACACACCCATTAGGGACAGTGGGGGAGGGGGGCTTGACGTCCATGGATACTGAGGTCCCACTGTATTTTGAAAAGTATTTTAAAGAAAAAAATAACAAAGCAATTAAGACTTTGGCTTGGTGGTAATGAGTAATGCAGTGAACATTTAACAGAGTGGGGGGGGGGGGGGACTGCAGCACTGGCCAGTTTTTATCCTCATGTCCCCATAGTGGGATGATCTGAATAGTTGCCACAACGTGGTAATATTTTTGGTGAGAAATTCAATCCATAAGGTCACTAGAAGTGACTTCCAGTTTGTACTTGGGGTTTTTTTTTTTTTTTTTTTTTTTGGCCAATTTTCACTTGTGTTTAAAGCTTTTTGGTTCAGCAGTTGTTATGAAGCCACTCCAGGTGCTATTTGGGACCACTTTGAGTAATTTTTTGTGATGAAAAGATTGGTGGGCCTACCAGCTGTGGCACCACAAAAAGGATGTTGGGGTTGCTTGTGGCTCACAGGCTGTACTCCCCCCCCAGCTCCATTTTGATAACAAGTCAATGTGGTGTAGTGGTTTCAGTGTAGGGCTATGACTCTGGAGACCAAAGTTCAATTCCTAGTTTGTCCATGAAACCCACTGGGTGACCTTGGGCATTTCACATGTTCTCAACCTCAGGGTAAAGCAATGGCAAACCTCATTTGAATAAATCTTGCCATAAAAACCTCATAATAGGTTCGTCTTAGGGTTGTCATAAGTCAGGAATGACTTGAAGGCACACAACACAACACACAAAACCTAAATACCCTAAAGGCACCAGATCCCATCCGGAAGCTAAACAGAGTCAGCACTGGCTAGTACTTGAACGGGAGGCCACCAATGAATATCAGGTACTGTAGGTTATATTTCAGAAGAAGGAATGGGCAAAACCACTGATGAATATTCCTTGCCTAAGAAAACCCATGGAATTCATGGGTTGCCATAAGTGACAGATGACTTGAAGACGCTTACACACAACACCAAGAAGCTGCCTTTTTAAGAAAAGGAAAGCAGCAAACAACAAGTGAAGAATTTACTTTTAAACAGTAATGTTTCAAGTTCTGTTTAAATGCCATCCTAATCCAATTCATCTGCCTGTTTTTTATTTTTATTTTGGTAATGAATTGGAGGGGTTCCTGACCATGAATCTCCTGTCTCAGTGTTAGGTGCAACCACATCTGTGCTGTAAATGAGTGCCAGGTTCCTTTGTCACTCAGCTGATTAGCAATTTACTTAAAGCCTAGGATATTTATTGTCTAATTAGCAAGGTGTTTCTTACTCTATTATCACGATCAGCAGAAGCTCTTAATTGAGGGTTTACATCAATTAACGTTATATACAGATAAGTTAATTTCTTCTTACGCTTCCCTTCTTAATGAAATACTAAACTCTTAGCACAAACAATCCCCATGCATGCAGGTATGGAAGAATATAAAAAATGCCAGCATATATTGAATTCCATATAGATATAACAGGCACTGGCTGGCATCCAACCATATTTTTAAAATTATATTCTGATTTTTATGTTGTTTGAAAATCCCTTAAGCAGCATTTCTTTTCAGAGGAAAAAAGTAGGAAAATTTTGTTACATGGGACTAAGGCATGAGTTGTTGTCAGCAGAGTGCTTTGAGTTGGAAGGTGGTCTCTAGTAAAGTGCTGTGGGGTTCTGTTCTGGGTCCAATGTTCTTCGATATTTTTTATCAGTGATTTCGATGATGGGGTGGAAAGGATCTTTATCAGATTTGCAAATGATACACAATTGAGAGGCATAGCTAACACACTGGAAGATAGGAATGGAATTTAAAAGGACCTAGATGAATTAGAAAACTGGGCTGAAATTAATAAAATGGAATTCACCAGAGACAAATGCAAAACCCTGTATTTAGGCCACAAAACTAAATGCACAGATACTTGGCTTAACAGTACTACATGTGAAAAAGACTTTGGGATTATTGTTGATCATTAGTTGAACGTGAACCAGCAGCAGCCTGTGTTAAAAGAAGTATAGTTTCCAAGTTAAGGGAAATAATAGTACCACTGTATTCTGCACTGGTCAGGCTTCATTTGGAGTACTGTGTTCAGTTTTGTGCACTTCATTTTGAGAAGGATCTTGACAAGTTGGTTCAGAGAAGGGCGATGAGGATGATAAGAGGTATGGAGAACAAAACATATGAGGAAAAGCTAAAGGAGCTGAGCATGTTCAGCTTGGTGAAGAGAAGACTGAGGGGTGACATGATTGCCCTTTTTAAATACCTCAAGGGCTGCCACAAAGAGGAGGGTGCTGTCTTGTTCTCTGCTGCCTCAAAGGGTAGAACTACATCTAATGGTTTTAAATTACAGGAAGGTTGATTTCAACTGAACATTGGAAGAAATGTCTAAGAGCAATTTGGTAATGGAACCAATTGCCTAGACAAATGGTGGGATCACCTTCTCTGGACATTTTCAAAAAGAGTCTGGATAGCTACCTGATTGGGATGCTCCAGTTAGAGATCCTGCATGGAGCAGGGGGTTGGATCTGATGTCCCATGAAGCCCCTTCCAACTCTATGGTTCTATGAATGTAATGCTTATTACTGTATATGTGCATGCCAAGCTCTGTGGTATTTACACCTGAAAAACTGGGCACAATTGCAGCCATAGAGTCAATTCCATCCAGTTATATAAAGTGTCTGTTAGTGGAACTGTTCCTGAGGTTGCATTTTAAGAATTTGAAACATTTGGTATCTTTTAAAGACATATCCCTGACTCCTAATCATATCAGTGATTAGTGTGTGAAATTAGTGAAACACTGCTTTATGATTTTTGCAGAGATATGAACCAAATGTACATGGTTATGCTGACCTTGGATAACTAATTATCTTTTTTTACAAAAATAAAACTGGACACCGAGCAATTATTTGCACAGATAGTTTAATATTAACCACTTAGCAACCCACCATGCTGTATAGCACTAATTTAAATGTTGTCTTGGTATTAAGGCACAAAACAAATGTAATGAATGTGGACACAGAATGCGTAATTGTAGTGATATCACAAATTCTACTCTGTTTTAACATTCCTTATTTTCTTTTCTTCCTCTCCAGCCAAGTTCTCCTCTGTCTGCCTCTGATCATCCTTCCCATAAATCACCCACTGCCCATTTCCTATCTCCAATTAACATGAAAGTAAACCATGAACTGGCTTCTTCTGGCCTTAAAGCCTCTTCTGTGCAAGAATCCCATAGTCAATGGCAGTCTGCAAATGGATCCTCCATACATCAGTCATCTTCCTATTGCCATTCTTCCACATCTTCCAGTTTACCTTCTTCCATACTGAAAAGACCTTCCTTCCCATATAACAGCCTTTCAGCCAGTACTCAGTTAACCAGTTGTTTCCAGGCTAATGTTCCTCACCAGTTAACTGAAATCACTTCCTCACCACTTTTAGCAAGCAAGGACTCTCCGTATCCTTCTTCACAGGTTCATAGTTCAGTAGATGTGGTTTGCAGTTCATCTCCTAAGGTTGCTTCTCCTCTTCCTTCCAAGAGACTTACTGCATGGTCTGTGGTTCCAATCTCTATCACAACACATTTATTATCTCCTAGTCCAAAGCCTCTGTCTTCTCCTCTGCATGGTTCTTCCTCAGCCTTATATAATGTAAACAATCCTTCTAGCCAAATGTCATCTAGTGGGAATCTTCTGACCTCTGACACTAGATCCCCTCTACCAACAAGGCTTTCTGTTTTGACTGCTATTCTGAAGTCAGGCTCTTCTCCAAAAAGGCCATTTTCTCCTGTGTCTTGTTCTGCCACACTTTCTCCTAGTTCCTTGGGCTCCTCAACACTGACAATAGATCAGAAGTTGAAAACAACTCCTCCAACTCCGAAGAAATCTTCCTCAAGTTTTTCTGTTAGGTCTGGCTCCCCAAACCAAGATGGACTGCATCTTTCAGTATTTTCTAATATGCCAGATCACACAAGCTTGTCCTCAAAATCCAGTCCTAATCTTGGAACAAGATCGCAGTCCCCTAAAAGGTACCTTGACACAAGGGCACTTTCTCCCGACAAATTACACCCTTTGTCTCCCAGAATTTCTTCCTACAGGAAAACAACGGTATCTCCTCTCTTTCAACCCAAATCACCCAATTTTTCTTTACCTCCCCATGGGCCAAGAAAAGGGGCCCTCTCCCCTGCCAATGGAGCACGAGGGCCTGAAAAGTCTAAGAAGATACGCACCTACTCTCCCACTTTCACTGCCAAGTCCATTCCCGTGTCGATGCCTGTTCTCAATCAAAAGGACAGAGTTTCTCCCACTTCAGAAAAAGGTTGCCTCTCTCCTAATCTGATGCGTTCTAGCAATTCTAGATCTAAAGGACGTTTACGACGAGTCTCACCTAAAGATGCAGATGCCTATTTCTCAGTTCCTTCACCTTGCCTACCCTTTTCTCAAACAGGCCCAGCCTCACCTACTCCTCCAGTCTGTAGTATAAAACCTTCTTCACCTCAGCCAAATTCCTCCTCAATTTACTCAAACTTCAGAGCTTGCCCACCATCTTCAAGACCCAGGACCCCAACTGTGACACAGCCTAGATCTCCAGCCATGGTGCACTCACCCTACTCCTTATCATCAAGATCCAGGGAATCAATTTCACCACTGTCCTTCTCTTTGCCTTCTGACTCTACGATTCCCAAGGTACTCTGCTTGCTTGATGGCTCTCTGGCTTGCTTCTGTTCTTTTATTCTTTTCCCCATTCCTTCCTGATCCAGGCAAATGGTGTACAAAGAGAAAAATATATGGATAATTCTGCTCAAATAATGGCTTAGATCCGGTAAGAGGAGGCCCACCAAAATCAATCAGATGTTAGATTATTGATTTCAAAGAGACTTCGGGTTGAGTATCCCTTATCT
The DNA here is from genome assembly GCA_023333645.1 of Sceloporus occidentalis. Classification (NCBI taxonomy): domain Eukaryota; kingdom Metazoa; phylum Chordata; class Lepidosauria; order Squamata; family Phrynosomatidae; genus Sceloporus; species Sceloporus occidentalis. The sequence goes on from JALMGF010000006.1 coordinate 142,052,561, forward strand.
GGAATTCTGAAATCTGAAATATTCCAAAATCCAAAATTGCTGACATTGGTGGCTGAGATAGTGACACCTCTGCTTTCGGATGGTTCAGTGTACACAAACTTTGTTTCATGCACAAAATTATTAACAGATATTGTGCATAAAATTATCTTCAGACTATGTGTATAAAGTGTATATGAAACAGAAATGAATTTTGTGTTTAGGCTTGGGTCCCATCTTCAAGATTTCTCATTATGCCTATGCAAATATTCCACAATTTTAAATAAAACTCCAAAATCTAAAACACTGCTAGTCCCAAGCATTTTGGATAAGGGAGACTTGACCTGTATAATCAAATTGCAGTAAAACAACAAAAATAACAACAACCCATATTCTGAGATAATCAGTATTAGAAATGTGGTTAATATTGCATCCAGTCCAATACATATGCCATTTAGGATATTCATGACACCTATCCAGCAAAACCTTTGAGTAAATTCATCCAATGGCAATAGGGTGTTCTTTTTATCTAGGATGGCTTTTCTCTTTGTTTGAATGGGTGGAATGGAACTAATGTGTGTTCTCTTGCTTAAATAGATTGCACCTGTGCATTGAAGTAAATGGGGATTCACATGTGTTCAGGAGAACTGCATGGGCATCTAAATAAGCATGGGCCTCTGTCATGGGAAAAGTGTATTTGTAATTTGTAACATCACGTTAAGCTAATTTGTAACACCACCTAGGATTACTGAAATATCTGCTTCTAAGGGTGTATCCACATTATAGAAATACAGCACTTTGATACCACGTTAACTGCCATGAGTCAGCCCCTGGAATCCTGGGATTTGTAGTTTAGCAAAAGACTTACCCTTTTCTGTCACATGGCTCTAGAACTGTAGCTATAGAAAGTGCAATAACAAATTCTACATATCTAGCCAAACTACAAATTCTAGGATTCCAGAGGATGAAGCAAGCAGTTAAATGGCTATAAATCTGCAGCATGGTTACACTTTAAAGCTCATTTCATTTCAAATCCATGAAATGGACATGTAAAAAGTTCCAGCAACATGAAATCCAGAGGACCAGCTTTTTCAAAAGATTACCCCCCACCCCCTACTAAATTGTTTGTAATGAGCTAACAGTTTTATTCTACAACCAATTAGTTAGAAGAGATGGGAGATTAATTCATTCTGGAGTAAAGTGTTTTGACTGTGATATGCAGTTTTTTTAAACATAAAACATGTTGGCCGTGATCCCATAGTTGAATTCCCATTGATGACAGCAATAATTTAAGCTGACATTCACGATGAGATGGTTTGTAGATACTGTTGTCAATGTTTAACAGTCATTGCTGCTGAAAGCTCACTTCATATTATTGGTTCCATGGAAATTGTTTTAATTAACTTCCAGTTAAAAATGCAATGGTCATGTCAGTGCTTATAAATAACTACATTTAACCAGTGCCACTTGTAAATCACAAGCCAGCTTCATGTTAACATCAGCTCCATCTTCTTAAAGACTGCTCCTTTGAGCTGCTAGCTCTTTCATTGACCCCACTGTAAGTAGTGCCTGGTAGCTCCCATTTTATTGAGGGGTGCATCTTCTCAGGCTTTAATCTGAATCTTAATGTTTATTAATGGAGCTGTCCAAGCTGTTGTAACTATTTTGGTACAACTCCTCAGATAACTCTTTTAAAGTTTAAACTAAGCACCAGAGTTGGTTCCCTGCTCCATGTACATAAGAGCCATGTTCAGGGGAAGGAGGGGATAAGATGGTATGCAGTTTGCATATTACTTTAAAGAGAAGCACACAAACTCTGCCAAAAAAGCACACATACAGAGAGCTATGTATCATGCCACTTTCTCACACATCAGGTGTAAGTATTCCAGAATCCTATCAGGGGATTGGTCCTAGCCATTGACAAGAATTATTCCACATTCATAGATGCAATCTTTATACAGTATTGACAACAGTTTCATTGTCCCTGTGGAGAGTGGCTTCAGATGAAACTTGGCTTCACACTAGCACTTGCATGGCATGTTTGCACTTAGTCTGATTTTATTTCTTAATCGATTTTTTTTAATCAAGTAAGAAAAAGACAAATGAAGCACTGGAAAAGCAAGGGATGGCTGCAAGTAGAATGCAAAATAATGTGTAGCTCTTGTAAATTCAGGGAAGGAGACAGGGTGATACTATGATAAATGCCTTGTTTAAAACCACCCCTGGATTGCCTGTGTGCTGTAGACCTGCAGAGTACACTGTATAGTATGCAGATGCTGAAATTGTTTGGAAAAACTAGAACTGTTTTATGGATTAAGTTTCAGCTTTAGTTTAAATACCAGCTCCTATAATCCAAAGATATATTCTGAAGACCCTTAGTGTTGGGGCTAGGTTACAATCTGGTTAGTGCCTGGGTGGGAGGGAGACCTTCTGGAAGCTGAATAGATGTTCCTGTATATGCCAACATGGAAGTTAGGTAGCCAAGCAGACACATAGGCTAGAGTCAGTGTGGTATAGTAGCTTGTGTACTAGAGACCAGGAGCATTAAGGGAGAGATGGGTTTGAATCCTTTTTTCAGCCAAGGAAACCCACAGGATGACTTTGGGCAATATCACACTGCCTGGGCCTAAGATGTAGGCAATGGCAAACTTCCTCTGAATAACCCTTGGGTGCATCTACACTGTATAAATAATGCAGTTTGACACTAATTTAAATGTTGTAGCTCCATCCTATGGAATCCTGGGATTTGTAATTTGATGTCTTTTGCCTTCTCTGCCAAAGAGCACTAGTGCCTGACAAAACTACAGGATTTTGTAGGATGGAGCCATTGCAGTTCAGTATTTCTAGTGTAGATGGATCCCTTGACAAGAAAATCCCAGGATAAGAAGTCAGAGTTGACTGGAAGGCACATAAGAACAACAACAGGTGGGTGGTCTTCTGTTATAAAACTAAATAAGAAAATGAGAGTATCAAAATAAAGGGAGGTGGGTACCAATTTCCAAAGCAGAGCTGCCCTTACCAGATGGAGAATGCTGCCTTGGCAGCAGATTTTGGCTCTCCTGAAAGGGCAGGAAATTGTTGGTTGTTTAATTTGTTGTAATTTTACTGCCAGGAAGAAAGTTGTGGTATTTGTTTGTTGGCTTCTGGTGCCAAAACCAATTTGTCTGGCTTTGCACTTTGCGCACCTTGACTTGTAAAGGGTTACATTTGCAGCTGTGCCCCAAGGGCACTAAAAAGCTCATCTTTGGGAATATGCTACTTATTACTCATCCAGCTACCCTGCATCTGTCAATTAGCAAAGCAAGGCGAAAAATGAAGTTACCTCCTCCCCACATATATACAAAATGACTCACAGGTGTTGACGCTTAAGAAATGGCCTATTTGGGGAGGAAGAGCTGATCATCTGAAATATTTAACACTCCCACTACTTAATTGGCTTTTGTTTACAGACTGCACAAACCATGCTGCTGTGGCAGTGATGGGAAGGTCTTATTTCTGCTTTGTGTTCTTTGTAGCTGTTTATGTCACTGCAAAGATTCTAGCTCTGAGCTGAATGGCCCAATGGAGATATTTGGGCAAGGGGGGGGGGGAGATTTCACATCCACGTTCTTTCGACATTTTGACTTCCTCCCCCTTTCTCTAACTCTTTGCATGGGGGCTTGGGGAAAGGCTTCCTCATCAGTGAACGTCATTCAAATTTCCAACCAGCAATTGTGTATGGGCCACATTCCTTTGCAAAGGAATTTCTTAGTGCTGGAATGTTGTTAATAGATTGCATGCAAAGGCTCTCCATCCCTGCAATTTCCTCCCACAACCTGTAATGAGAAGAAGTCACATACACTTCCTTAAATGTACGTGCCACTGAAAAAACAAAAAACCAATGTCCTTTATTAATTGCAAAAATTCAAATTGCTTTCATAGACCCACAAGTAAGACATTTAAAGGTATAAGAACATATTAATGCAGCTAACAAACCAACAGGCAGATGGTTTGAAAGCGGGACAACAAAGGAGCTGTGTGTGTGTGCTTTTGTGTGTGCGTGCAAGTTTAATCCTTTCACAGACTACTCTTTTCTCATTGCATCCTTGCATTCCTGACAGTCTCCCCTGCTCCGATTCAGATGAACGTCTGCCAAAACAGTCACCAGCAGCAATGAGTGTACAAATCCAATGTGATCTGAAAGAGAATTCATGCACAAAAGTATACTCTGTCATTTGTTACTTGTAGCTCAGGGACTAGGCTAGAGCTGTTTAGCACAGAATTCTATGTAACTCACCATACTACATATCCCAGGAATACTAAGGATGGAGCAGTGGCAGCTAAAGTGGATTCAGTGTGCTGTAACTGTCTACTGCAGATACATGTTGGGTCTCCTCTCCTTCTCAGTTCCAGTATATGTGATTTGTTATCAGGCTACCTGTGTTGGCTCATGTGTGATGTCCAGATAATCCCAAAACAAAGTTGGATCTGGTGTGATGTCCAGGTAACCCCAAAAGCAAAGTTTATCACCATTGTAAAAAAAAAAAGCCATCTTTACCTATTCAAAGTGCTCTTCATTGATCTTACAGCTAACTGTTTCTTCTCTAGGCAGAAGGAAAAAACTCTCAATGCATGCAATTGGCATGGCTGGCTGAAAATGTGAAGATGTGCATCATGTTGCTAATTTAAATATTGTAAACCCTATTATATTTTAACAAAATGGATGGTATACTGTCATCTAGAAGTGTGTGTGTTTGTATGTGTATTAATGTGTCATGTCATTTCCATAAATTTTGAAATAACATTTATAGTCAAGACTTAAAAGAATTATCATTAATGGGACATTGTGTTTTCTTTTGCCCTTCTCCCTCTCCTCTGGCTGCTTTGTGTCCATTTTTTTTAAAATTACTATTTACAACCATACAAGATCAAGACAAGCTACAAGGCATTTGCAGCAATCCCTACCAACACACTACTCCTGGAGCAGAAGGTCAGTCCTTTCCTCAAAAGCACATCCTAGCATTTATTTTAAAATGTAAGAAATAAGCATTCTTTAACATTTATTTTGGAATGCTTTCCAGAATATCAGATTGTATATGGATTGCTCCTGGCTTAAGTGGTAGCAAAGGAGGTGCCAGATGCAGCGGCTACCTGACTCCATATAAGACAGACTCCTGGAGAAGAATGAGAAAATGTGTTTGAATGCCATAATAGACATGTCTTAACTGTTGAGCTTAATACAAAAATATTTCAGATAGGCTTTTGACTGATTTCCTGCCTTCTCCAAAAATTAGTATTGAACGTGTGGTGTATTGATTAGAGTAGGGATGGGAACATATGACCTTCCATATATACATGATGTTGGACTGCAGCTCCCAATATCCCTTACCCCAGTTATGCTGAGTAGGACTGATGGGAGGAAAAATCCCCATTAGAGCATCTCATGTTTTTTATCCATGGGTTAGAGAACTGCTTTTCAGAATGAATTTACAATAGAAACCAATTCAAATAATTCAGTGCTATGGCAGAAAGTAATGCAGCAATGTGCAGGCTCCCTCTAAAGGGTATGAGGGCACACTGCATCAGAAATCTAGCATGACAAACGGACACACATCCCATGGGTGTTCTTTGACACTTGGGGTCCATTCACATTATGGAAATAACCCGGTGTGAAACTGTCCCCAAATGCACCCAGTGTAGTGTGCTAGGGAGGGCATGGAAAAACCTGCTTAATCCGGTGTATTTGACACCAGGTCCTTAAGCGCGTCTTTTTTAAAGTGCCACAATGATCCAGATCTTTGGTAGTGTAACACTATGGAATCAATCTGGTGGTGTGAATACGCTACGGAATGCCGTATCATTCCTGGAAATAGAGGAGCCTCCATTTTAAATCAGTATGAATGGAAATAGGGTTAAGTGTGAATGGCAACAGGGTTAAAATGGCACGGAGAGATTTGGGAATGGGAAATGCAGTGGGAACATCAATATGGTGCTGCATCACCGTAGAGATCTGGATCTCCTCACAACAAAAAAATATGTGTGAATGCCCCCTTGACAATACCTAAAAGAGCTCTCTTGATTGTAGACCTTGGTTGGATACATTAGCCTAAAACAACAAGAGAATCTAAGGAGCTCAACAATGAAGAGAAAATTCAGGAGCAATGTGCACACTCTTAATTTTTTTACTGTTTTAAGAAAATCACTCTTTTGTGGATTTTGTTTTATCTTGCTGTATGGTCAACACAATACCCTTGAATAGGTTTTATATAAAGAATTGTTGGTGATGTTCATAAAACCTTATTTAATCAGCAAAATTTGGTTGTTATGATGACGGCTGGTTTTATTATATGCCTTCCTCTTATGCATTATCCATATACACATGCTTTAACCTTATTTTGACAGTTTGATTGGGCATAAATGATAGAAATGAAATAATAATAATAAATGAATAAAATTCCAACTTGTATTTCTATTCCTGTTACTCTGTTATTATCATTGTTTCATGCCTTGCCTTAATTACAAAAACAATGTGTATTAATCTACAGGCACTTGATGAACCAACCACAGGAGAAGGCATGGCTGAGGACAGAGATTTAGATACACATCCAGAGGTGGTTACATTCATTTTTATGTAATGAAAATATCACTATTAAAATAACTTAATTTCTGGTCACATTTCCATGTTCACTAGCTTTCCTCTGCTTGAAAATGTCCACTGTGAACAAATGTTTGAGATTGCCGTGTCCCCCATAAAATGTAGGCTGTGCCAAATTGTTGTGGAAATATATCTATGTGCCTACTTCCTTGAGCCTTTTAGTCCTGATTCAGAAAGGGATGCAAACATCTGGGGAGCTTTCTGTCCCAGGGTCCATTTGCAAATCATTGTGTTGTGGTCATCTGCAAAGTTTCCCAATGTTTATAGCCTTGAATGTTTGGGGATATGGAGTGCAATTGGAAGAAATATTTCTTGAAAAAACTGGGGTTGCTCCCGCAGGCCTCATAATGACTTTTGGGGCCATATTTGGCCCATACCCTTCATTTTCCCCACCTCTGGTTTAGGGGCACATACCCAGCAGCCCAATTTGGCTGTGCTTTGCCTGGAGACTAATGGTGGTGAAGAGAAAGAGAAGATTTTTTTAAAAAAAGATAGCTGGTGTAAATAAGGTGAAGGTACTGTGAATGAAGGACTGGGGAGGGGGGCATTCTAAGGCAGTGCCATTGATAACACATTACAGTTTGCATTTGGCAAGACAACACAATGTTACCTCCTGTGCTTGTCTGTAGCAGAGATACAGACTGTAAAAGGGGCATCAAGACAAGGACATACCATGCAGCATGTAAAAGCAACACAGCACATGCGTTCAAATGTATTCCCTGACATGAATTTCAGAAACATAGAGGTAATCATTATATCTTTAAATATTGTTGTAGATGTGTTCTCCTGCGCAGCTTAGGCAACAGACAGAAGAGCTGTGTGCTGCTATTGATCAAGTCCTACAGGACCCCCTGGCTATGGTATGCAGGCATCAGAAGTAGCTTCTTTGGATGCTTTCTTATCCCTCTTCATTGTTTGTCCTTGAACACCTGTACTTTTCCACTCACTCCCTTTAGCGCCGATGTGATTCTTCCCCAAGCTGCCTGCAGAACATGCTGGATTCAGACATAAGCAGAGTAAGTGAATGATATTGTCCATGGATATTTAGAGGACTTGTTGCTGCTCCAGACATAGGGTTCAATACCTGTCTTTTATTACAAGGAGGACAGAATGAAGCAAACCAATCAGGAATGTTCCAATATGAAATTGAATATTAACCAAATTTAATTTAGCATTATTTAATTTCATATTTGGTTAATTATTCCCCGTTTTAAATAATGAACAAGTTCATCTGTATGCAAAATCTTGTTGGAAGAACTACATTCCAGCTAGGAGATACAGATATATAGGCTTCATCTTCTGTGGCATATTTGCTTATTCTTCTCACAGCGGCTTCATCTCTGGGTTTCACCTCTGAGGATAGCTAAACCTGAAATCAGAAAAGAAATAAAACCAAACAAAACCAAACCAGCAAACACACATACGAACACACATACGTGCCACCACAGTTTAACCGTACCTAGGGAAATTCACCCAGTGTTACTATGTTGATGCTGATGCTTTCACTTATGGTTTGAATGAAACAAAAGTTTGATTGGTGCCATCTATGAGCCTGAATATATTTTTACACAAACTTCAGAGCAAAATAGGCCCCAAACCAGCAATATTTTAAAAAGTGAAAGCTTGCCAGTTGGTCCTAGACTTGTATGCAAATGTTTGGGATATCAGCTGAAGAGTAAATATCAAGTTTGGTCAACATTGGTTGGTGAATGTGTATTCTAGAACAGAATGTAGAGAAAAGGGGACTATTTGCTGTGAAAGGACCCACAGTAATTGAGGATTGGGTCCAAACCCATTGGCTCCACACCTATTGTCTTTGTGTTGGACACGGTTTGATAACTGTGATCGCACATGGATTTGTATGGCATAATACATACTTTCAGTTAATTGTATACATATTTATGTGTGTATTTATTCATTTATTCCAGTTTAGGGTTCAGGAATCCTTCTAATTGTTCAGATGGATAATTTGTTATAGTAATAAGCTACTCCATTACCATTCTAATGATGCCTTTAAAAGACCCATTTTTCCTTCCATGTTCACAACCTGTTTGGTTAAATTTGCATGTGCATTTGCCTTTATTGCTGTGTGGTAAAAGTGAAAAAAACAAACCACCCTGAAAAGGGCCTAAATATAATAAAAAAACCTCTGTGCGATGCACATAGAACTGCCTCAACCGTGGTGTTGTTAACAGTAATCTGTTGATTAATCTTTCTCTACAGTCATCTACACCTTTGCAAAGACCAGCTGGGCGGGAAACTAAATTTGTAAGTATCATCAAAACTAGATCTTCATTTGTATTTTTAAATTATATTTCTTTTAGTTCTTAAAGATTTTATTTGTGGAATGACAATAATACAGTATCTCTATTAAAACAGTTTTCCTCTTTGTCCCAAACAAGCTCACCTCACCCCTAACCCAATTTATAATGCACAATAAAAATACTGCTCTGTTAAACCTCTAGCAACTGCAACTTTTGTTCTCTTCCTTTGTATTTTATTATAATACTATTTATCTAGTTATCAATCCAAAACTTCACTTGATTATTCAGTAGTTTAAATTCACCCTTACCTTGACACATAAAACTAATAAATGGTTTCCATGCAATATCAAATAAATCTTCTTTTATTTCTCCTTTTGCTACTCTTAACTAACAGGGTAACTTCTCTGTAGCTGAGATTCTATTTAACCAATTCCTAATTAATAAATTCTCTATTTTCTTCCCCAGGCTTTGACTATTGTGAGCCTTGCTGCACATAACATAAGTGTGCACATAAGTGATATAAAGCCTTATTCTCATTTTCAAATAGAGAAATAATTAGTAGTGCCTGTCTAAAATAACCCACCCACACATTATTTGACTTGTCCAAGATAGAACTTCATCCTCCTTAGCATTTGCTATCAGTAGAACAAATCCACCTTGAAACACAAGGTCTCTCAGCATGTACATAATGTCATAATGGAGGGTCATGTAAAACTAAGACATTGTTTTCCTTCAGATTCTTTCTCAAAATGGTGACTGGAAGTGATGTTGTGTCATTGTCTGCCATCATTTTGAGAATGAATCTGATGAAAACAAAGTTATATGGGAGGTGGGGGTTCTGAGGTGGTGGTGTTATCACACATTTTGCATGATTTGGGGAGCAAAATATCACCCAAAATTGCATCAGTTTTTTTACATTTTTGGAGGGGCTGTGTGTGTGGGGGACTGGTGAAAGTCTTCAGAAATTGCAAAAGAAAGGGTGTATGCAGTTCACAAGCCCAACTTTCCCTACTCACAATTTACAGTATCAGCAAAGATATAAAAGAACCAGCATAGAAGCACATCTTGAGCAGCCAACCTCTGGTCACAGCCTTTTCAATGGATCACTTGATCAAATATATCCTTAGCAGTTGGGAAATGGGTGCTATGAAAAATTTACATTTTTGCAATTCATTGGGTTGCCATACCTGAGGACCTCCAAACCGGGAAAAATGTAGGACAAGGTTTAAAAATGTAGGACCTTTTTTTAATTTCCTGGCCAGGAAATTAAAAAAAAGGTCCTACATTTTTAAACCTTGTCCTCCTTCCTGGCTTGGGAGGAAGCCTCGGCCTCTTCTCAGGCTGGGAAAGGGCGTGGGGGCCACCCGTCATCGTGGCCATCGCTGTGGTGGCAAGCGGCCTCCTCCTCCTCCCAGGCCCCGGTGAGGCCTTGGAGGACTCCGCAATAGTGGAGCCACCTCCAAGGTCTTGCTGGGGCCTGGGAGGGAGCGTCTCTGCGGCTGGAGCTCCGACTGCGGAGAGCGCTCCTAGGCCTCAGCAAGGTCTTGGAGGCCCCCGCGGCGCGCGCGGGGGCAGAGGTGGCCGCGGGTGGTGCCGTCCTGGTTTTGGTGCCAAACCGGACTGGGACCAGGTCGGCACCGCCCAAAGAGGGATTGTCCCGCCTACAGGTGGGATATGGCATCCCTACTTATGGGAATAGTTTTTATTTGCACCCCCCTTCCCCTTTGCATCCTTCTTACTTCTATAACACTGTGGCAAATTGTTTATGTCTTCTTTTAAAACTTGATCCTTCATATTGTTTTTGGTTGTGAATCCCAACCCATTCATATTTTTTTCAAGACAAAAGCAAGAGATTACCAAGCACTTGTCACCATAGTATGGTGTGAAATTAGATCTGCAGAACTGCACAGTCATGCTGTGTGTGTGGATTGTGTGACAAGGCCAAGACATCAGGTTTTACTTTTGGCAATACTGTTCCTCATAATATGACTAAACGTAATGGAATCTTTAAGATGCTCTAATATTGTATATATTTTATTTCAGGCTAACCTCTTCTTGTCGGGGCCTGCAGTGACTGAGAGTCAAAAAGTATGTTTCATTACTAAATTGCCACTTTCTCTTTTGAATGGTTACAATGATAGGGAATGCATTAATTTAAAAAATTTAGATGCCCATTTTCCTGACCTCAAATATACACTGGAGTCGATTTTTCACAACACAAAAGGAGTCAATGGAAAATAGTGTCTTGAAGCCAGAGTTTGGAAAAATGTTTATGACAAAGCTACACACCCACCCAAAGATACCCACAGCCAGGTTGCAGAAAAAGCTGGCAGGCATGATGGTTGATTAATCAGCACCATCTACAAGGCTACCTATTATTTGGTTTACTTATGGAAAGAAGAATTAAATATATTGGGGAAAGCAATAAAGAATCATGGAAAGATAAATGGAAAGAAAGTGGAAGGTAAAATGTGGTATGAAGAAGTAAAAAATATTATTAATGGTATTTTCTACATCTCCGATAATGATTGTTAACTTGATTGGAAGGTATTTCCTTCAATGTTGTTTTTGGGAGGGGGAGAGGGAAGAAAAGTATATAATGAAATGTGGATTGTATAATTTGCATTATGTATTGTGTAATAAAAATTAATTTGTGGGGGGAAAAAGATTAATCAGCACCATCTCCAAAATTATATAGATTTAATTGTGAGATGGAAAAGTGGTTAGCATTAAAGGTTTTGTTTTGATTTTTGGTCAGGGGGTGTATCCAATTCTATGAGAAGAATATTGAAAATGGTTATGCATCTTTCAGTGTCTGGTCAACAGGAGAAAACTGTGGCTCCTGCCACATTGCAGAAGTAATGCAGTTTGACACTGCTTTAAATGCCATGGCTCCATCCTATTTGCAAATTGTTGTGGCACCAGAAGTCTCTGACAGAGAAGGCTAAATACATGACAAATCTCAGAATTCCACAGGATGAAGCCATGGCAGTTAAAACAGTGTCAAACTGCATTAGTTCTGTGAAGATGCAACCTAGGCCCTGCCTACACAGGTCAAATGCACAGGTCAAATGCAATGGACTCCTCATGTCCTCTTGATGGGGAGATCAGATGACACACTGGGTAGAATTAGTTGTTAAGGGTCCCAATTCTACCATTGACTCTGAGGGGCTGCAACAGCAAAATAGTAAGCAATCACAAGTATACTGTTTATCAGTGAACTATGTTGATATTTGGGTGATGAACCTTGCCTGTGATTCCTGTGATTCCGGTCCAGTGGTTGATGGATGAAGACGTTGGCTATTTCTCCAACACAGGAACAGAGCGAAGCTCCAAACACAAGCTTTCGGCTTGCTTGGAAGAATGCCTGGAGAAACAGCTGCTAGATCAAAGAATCACTCTCCAGCAGTTCACTCCTAAGAGGGCTTTATCACTTTGTTTCAAATAACACGAGCTAATCACCACTATACAAAAACTCTTGCCAACTGACACACCACACTATCTCAAACTCCCACAATCCCACAGCACAGCCATGAGGTGACCACTAAACCCAGCCTCTTCCTATACAAGTTGCTATGCACCATAGACACCAATCCCTCTTCAGACTAAAGACATAGCATATTTACATTTAGTCCAGCTCAGTTGACCTTGAGCATCCGGCTGCTGCTCTGGACTCCAGCTGTAGCCAATTTAGGCTTCTGCAACTATTGCCACATCTGAACATTTTCACCTTCAATACATTCACAAACTAGCACTCCCTAAGCAGTTTACAATCTGTAAATCAATTGCCCCCAACAAACTGGATATTGATTTTATTGACCTATGAAAGGATGGAAGGCTGAGTGGACCTTGGAGCCCTCCTCTAGGATCAAACATACAACATTGTGGCTGCAATACCAGTATTTAACCACTGCACCACTGGGGCTCCATAAAAAGGGCGGAAACACCATCTCTTCTGTATAGTACCATCTGCTGAATCACGTCACAACCAATAAATCTGACAACAATAATGAGTGTCATTGTTCAGCATCAACAGAAGTCTTGGAGAGGTCTGGAATGACACCAGTTCTAACTTGGAACAAGAAGTGAGCAGGCATATTGCTTTCCCCTCTTCATGTGTTGATTCAACACACTTTGCAGGTAAAGACAGCGCTGAAATTCAAAACAAAGAATGTTGCAGGGACAGCTCTTCAGTATTTAGCTCCACACAGTCTTAGCCTGGCCCTGTGTCAGATGGTTCCCTATTGGCTGGAGTGCCACTGAGCGACACAAACAAATATTTTGGAGAGCTGCATGGGCTCAGCATCCAGCACTCAGAGTGTCTAGCTGGTGTTGAAGCCGAGTTGCATTTTTTCTAGCAAAAGAGCGACTGTTAAATGATTGAACAGAGGTTTGGTGAACTGTTTCATCAGGAATAATAGAAATAGAGCAGATCATGAGTACCCTCTTACTCAGACTACTTTGTGATTAAATCCAATTAAATCAATCAAACCATGGCATGCCTTGTTTTTAGATTTGCAGCAGTGACTTGGGATTGTATCATTTTATTAACTGCAAACAAAATCCAGCCTTACTATATTTTCAAAGATTTCACAGATCAAAACCAGAACCCATGTGGCTAAGCAACATCAGAGTGTGGTCAAGAGGGAATTTTTTTTAAACTGAGGAACAGACAAACTAGAAGAGGCTGCAGCAATTTGCTTTGAATGAGCCTACTGGAAGGGCACAGTTCCACCCCCTCCTTTCCTCTTCCTCCTGCTGAGTTTAGTGCAAACTAATTTTGCATTTTGAAGTCTGTTTGCATTAATTAAGTAAGCTGAGGACAAAGTGGGAAGAGGAAAGAGTAAAACTGGGATATTTTAAAAGCACTGAAAATGTGAGATGACCTAAACATGACCCATATGTTGGAAAAGAAGGAAGAAAAAAATATATATATAGAAGGATATCATATGATATCAGTTGCTAGAATCTTGTATGCACAGTACTGGAAAAATAAAGAAATACCTACTAATGAAGAATAGTTGATAAAGCTAAAAGAGATGATGAACATGAATAGTTTAGTTTTAATACAGGATAAACCAACAGGTATGATAGAAAGCAAATGGCTTCCGATAAGACTATTGGATTAAAAACTGGCCAAGCCTGGAAAACATACAGAGGTCTGTTGGGAAGACAGGAAAATGATGAAAGTTGTTGAAAAATATGGACAATCTGAATAGGGAATTTTAAGATGACAATAAGCACAAGGATATACCTGAGAATAAAGATCACTGATAAATTGTAATATGGATAGAAGCTTCAGTGATCATTCATGGAAAGGGAAAGGTCAAATCTCAGTCAGTAAACAAGGAAAGTACAACTCTGTAGGAGGTACTTGCTAAAAATCTATATAATAGCACTTGTTTCCTTATGTCGAAGGTGCAACTAGGTATGGTTTAATATTCAAGGAAAAAGAAAACAGAAATATAAACATACATATATTTTTGAAAAGTGAATATTTTATCAACTTTACTTCAGCCAAGTGCAAATGGTCGATGGGTTCCACTGATTGTTATTAATTTGTTGTCTTGTTTGTTAATCTGTTTTTGTTGTTTGTTTATTGTCTAAATTTTAATGTTTGCTTTTTCTTTTAAGTTTTGGATAAATTAATAAAAATATTTTAAAAAGAAAAAGAAAATGTGGGATGACAGAGGATTAATCAGGACTTGTCCCTGACAAATCCGGACAGTCGGAGAGGATGTTGTATGTTTATTTCAGAAAAGAAAGGAAATGTTGGCTCTGGGTTTCTAATGCTGCCATTGCCCACAAATTATTTTTGTTTAAAGTTGAAAACTTATTGATATAATTCATATCATAACAGTATGGGACAAGCAATGATACTGCAAGGTGTAGTCCGTGAGTTCAGTCCACAGTTCATTAATAGGACCGTGCATCAGCTTACATCAGAGGTGGACAATTGTGGAAAATTAGTGGCAATCTTGGAGGGATGCACCCCCTTATCAAGAGAACACTTATCCACCAGCCATTTTAAACTCAGGAAAGGCCTTTTTCTTTACTTCTTGGTCATGTTTCAAAAAGAAGGCCTATCCTGGGCTTAAATTGGCCTGGGGTGGGGAACATGACAAAATGGAGGGCACTTTCTGACCCCTGGGAGCCGCAAAAATGGTCCTGGGGGCCACACAAAGCAGGCCACATTTTGTCTGCCCCTGGTTTAGATGTTACAAAAGCCATAAATGTATCTTCAAAGTAAATTTAAGACCGGATAAAAATGTTCAAACAAAGGAGTTTGTTTTAGTATATTAGCATATTATTTTAGCATTTTAGCACTTTATATTGTTGTATTTTATCATCCATTCTTGATTATATATGTTTGATGTTCTTCCCTTTAGTGGAAAGGGCATTATGAATAAATGTTGTTGTTATTATTTTGATGATGATAAAATCTATTATCCCATAGCTTATGATAAGATTTTTTAAAAAACAAAAATGTACAAACCCTCTCTCCTTAAAATTAGACAAAACCTGGTGTCATCCGCCCAACAATGGTGAAAGCAAAAATAATAGTAAAAGAAGAGGAACCTATCCAGCCAAATCCATTCAAAAAGTACTTGGAAGAAACCATTGATCTCCAAACTGAACAGGTAAAGTTTCTTTTTCCTTTCGTTCCAAATTCACTATCTACTTACAAGAATCCATTTGTTTGTTTTAACAAATGTAATAAATGAATTTGACTAATTAGGTTTCTCTTAGAGAAAGTTTTCATTTTCATTTTATAGGCTCACAAATAATAAACCTACATGTTGTGGGAGGGCAAAGAACTACAGTATATACTCGACTATAAGTTGAGAAATTTATGACCCCAAATTGATCCTAAAATCCTGGATCAACTTATATACTGGTCAATAAAATAATACAGCTTAGAAAAAAGCACCACGCTATGTGCCTTAGCAGTGATTTTTGAAAGCCAGGTAGGAGTGTGCGTATGCGTGTGTGTGAAGAGGTTATTCCTTTCCCAATCCGATGTTAAAGGTGTCTTTCCGCACCAAACCCCTCATTTAAATCTACTTCTTTTCTATTCAGTCTGATGTTAAAACCTTCTCCTCCAGCACCAGGGAAGTGGCATTAGGTGGTCAGAGAAGGAAAAGGAGGGAAGGAAGTGGTGTTTTCCCCTTTACAGTCTTTCTTATAGTACCCCTAAGTGTTACCCTTGACTTATCCATGGGTCGTATCAAAATTCATGATTTTGACCCTAAAACCGGCCCTCGACTTATACACGAGGTCGACTTGTACCCAAGTATATACAGTATTTTGAAAAAGGCAGCCCATGATCAACCTACCTCCCCACTGCACAAATCTCTCTCAGCCTTATCTGTGGCATAATACTGAATGCAACTTACTCCTGAGGTTTCCTGATGTCATTATGGTATGGAATTCCTTATTTGGGGATTGCAATGGCATCCTGAAGAATACTAGTTTAATATTTTGCTCACAGTTTTGTCAGTTGATTGACATGGTCTGGAAGGCTGATAGAGAGTAAATACTCAAGTATAAATAGAGTGAAAAACCTTCTTCTACACTCTGACAGCGGTCTATCCCAGAATTTGATGTGCTTCCTCTCAATCAATCAGCAGCTTGCAACCTGTTGTTGCACTATGCTAATGGGAGCTGCACTATTCAGTGGGAATTGTAGTGGTTGTTAGGACACTGCAAAAGCCTGTTGTGCTGGCTGAATTGACTTTCTCTCAGCATAAGCACCTTTTGTTGGCTTATTACTCAGATTGCTTGATTGATTGCCTAGCTGAATATCCCATTTTTCTCCTTCTACAAGATCCTCTCCTTGTATGTTATCAACTGCTCTTCTCCCTAACATTAAACATCAAAAGAGAACAGGCAGCAGAAGTCTCTCTCTCTCTCTCTCTCTCTCTCTCTCACACACACACACACAAGGAGGGAGAAAAGGTGGTGTAAAGGAGGAGGCAGGTTACAACAGATGCTAATCCTTTGCAGCCTAGTAAAACTATTACTATTCTAGTCAGTGCTAGGTTGGGGCCAGGGTAATCCTAAGTAATTTCCAAAACCGAGAGGGGTATGGATTCAACAAAGTGTCAGCTTAGATTACTTCCAGCCATTTTGGACTACCACCACACAACAGAATTAATGCAGACTGAGACCGCTTTAACTGCCCTGGCTCAATGCTATGGAATTTTGGGGTTTCTAGTTTTGTGAGATATGTCACCTTCTCTGTCAGTGAAACCACCACAAACTACAAATCCCAAGACCCCATAGCATTGAACCATGGCAGTTAAAATTGTGTCATACTGCATTAATTCTGCAGTTCAGATTTAGCCTTGGTGAATTGGAATTGCACTGTTACTTTTTGACCATGAGTATTCAGTGCATGAATACGGGAACGGCCAGGTCTGAACTGGAAGCAAACACGGCTACCTGTGCTTCTTGACAGCTATTAGGATGTCATGAAAGGCCAGCAAATTGTTAGTTATTTACCTTGATAATCCTTTTTTTATGCCAAGGATGAGGAAAGTTGCCTCAGATGATAAAATAATTTGGCTAACTTTGGGTGTTTTGTGCCTCGGTTTTGCTGAGTGGAGATTACCATTTGCTGTTCTGTTTCAGGCAGAAAACTATCATAGGCCTTCCCTGGCAATCTCCACAACCAGCCCAACTAAACAAATGACACATCCATGAGCTACTCCTAGTCCTGTTGATACTAATCCTTTCTTACTGATTCAAATAACTGTGGAAAACTGAGTCTGAATCATAATTGATTCCTTCCTGGAATCTCTCATTTTGTGCAATTCAAGCAAACTGGGTTTCTGTCATGACGTCTTTTGTCGTTTGTTAACCAAGCTCTTTGTTTGCTTCTCTTTCTTCCAGGATTCATCTCTTTCCCATCCTTTTCTCCATACTAAACTGAACCCACCTACTAAGTCCCTATTACATCTTCAGGCTGTCTCTCATGCTGACTCACTAACTCCTGGACCATTCAACCATTTGGGTTCCATCTTTGGTGATGTGCATAACAATTCTTATAGTCCTTATCATCACAATACTTTGTATAATAAGGTGAGAAAGGGGGGGGGGAAAGAACAGGTAAATGTTTTGATTTAGTCAGTCTGAAGAGAAATTTTTAAAAACCCTATAGTTTTGCTTACTTACTTAATGTATTTAATTTATGTAAGATAGCTGTATATTCTCCTTTTGACAAATGGTTCCCTTTTATGGTTTCATAATAAACCAGGATGGTTCCCAACAAATACCACTGTTAGGCAGAAATCAGTGGGATAGCCTTCTTTGACATGAGCTTGGTCAGATCTCAGAAACATTACTTTTTGGGATGAACTCTCCCAGAGTCCAGCAGATATTTCCCAGAATCCTTTCTGGGGAATTCTGGGAAATGTAGTCCAAATGTATATATTCCACACACACTTTTATTTTAAATCAGATCTTGGAGATTATCGCACTGCGTTCTGAGACCGTTCTCATCACGTGATGAGAACGGAACACATTTGAGTATACTGCACGTATGTGTTCCAATCGGGTTCTCAGAACGTTTAAATGTGTTCCAGGAGGGTACAGATTGAATGTGTTCCCAGAGAGCTGAAACGTGATGAGAACGTTCCAACAGAGGTGTGTGCGGTATTCTTATCCGTTCTCAAATCCGTTCTCTCATTCCTCCGTCTCCTGATTGGCTGAAAGAATGACAGGCAGGGAGGCAGGGAGGCGAGCGACTGCAGTCAGGGAAGGTGTGTGGGGGGGGGGAAGAAGGAGGGAGGGAAGGGAGGAAAGTTGGGACAAGTGAGAGAAGAGGAAAGGAGGGAAAGAGAGAGAAAGAGAGAGGGAAACAGGGGGGCCAGAGCAGAGAGCAAGAGGGAGAGAGTCTGGCTGCTTCTGCGGGGGGGGGGGGTTCTCGTGTCATGTCCAGCGGGGCTCCTGTGCTGGCAGCCTGCAGGAAACAGGGATGGCAGGGATGCCCAGGACCTTCTCCTCCTTCCCTCCAGGAAGGAACCCACAAAAGCTCCTCTGTTTGGAGCAACACACAAAAGCAAGCAAACAACTCCCAGAATTCCATAGCAAAGAGCCAGACAAGAATTAAAGCGGGGAGGGAAGCTCACAGGCCCCACCTGGAATATTGTGTCCAGTTCTGGGCACCACAATTCAAAAAGGAGCGTGTCCAAAGGAGGGCGACTAAAATGGTGAAAGGTCTGGAAACCATGCCCTACAAGGAACGACTTAAGGAGCTGGGGATGTTTAGCCTGGAGAAGAGAAGATTAAGAGGTGATATGATAGCCCTGTTTAAATATTTGAAGGGATGTCACATTGATGAGGGAGCAAGCTTGTTTTCTGCTGCTCCAGAGACTAGGACCCGGAGCAATGGATGCAAGCTCCAGGAAAAGAGATCCCACTTCAATATTAGGAGGAACTTCCTGAGAGTAAGGGCTGTTCGACAGTGGAACACACTCTTTCCTCAGAGTGTAGTGGAGTCTCCTTCCTTGGAGGTCTTTAAGCAGAGGCTGGATGGCCATCTGTTGGGGATGCTTTGATTGTGATTTCCTGCATGGCAGAATGGGGTTGGACTGGATGGCCCTTGTGGTCTCTTCCAACTCTATGATTCTATGAAGGCACACATTACATGCGCACACACACAGGAGGCAAAAGGCTGACAAGCAGCCAAAATGGGGAATTGGGATGACAGCAGAGGACTCTTCTTTTCTAACCGGTTTAAAGAGCTGCTATGGCTGCCGGGGCTCTGCCATTGGCCCAGTCCCTCCCTGGCAACTTGCTTTCCTTCGGCTTGAAGAGACCTGCATGGAGCTCCTCCTTCTTCCCAGCCTTGCAAAGGAGGTTTGGGATGTAACTTGCAAGGCTCATCTCTCCCCATTTCTCTTTCTCCCTGCCTTCCTCCCGATCCCTCCTTCTTCCCTCCCTTCCCTCCCTCCTCCTTTCCCCCCTCTCTCTCACACACACACCCCTTCCCTCACTGCAGTCGCTCGCCTGCCTGCTTCCCTGCCTCCCTGCCTGTCATTCTTTCAGCCAATCAGGAGACGGAGGCGGCCTTGGTGGAATATGTTCTCAGAACGGTTTCAGGAATCGCTGTGCGGTAAAATGCAATTCTGATCACGTTCTAGTTTACTAATGCAGTAATATCCGTTCCAGGAACGTTCTCATCACGTGATGATATGGAACATTCTCAGAACGCAGTGCAATAATCTTCTTAGACTTTTCCTTAAAGGTTCTTTCTTCTCTGTGTTATTTAACAGGCATTAGCATGACTGCTAGGTGTTCTAATGGAAACATTTTAAATGAACCCATTTGCCATTGATAAGACTTTGCACTGCACTGTGTTCATTTTACCACTAGAGAGCAAAAGTGCAGAGCAAACTGACTTTCAGCATTTGTTGAACTTAGCATATTTAACCTAGCTGAACACACAGAAAAATTCAGTTTTAATAAAAGCTTTTTTTTAAAATAAATATCATTCATAAATTAGTTTTGTGAAATGTAAGAATGATCTTAATGCTATACAGCCAGTTTCACTTCATCACCAAATCATAGAATCGTAGAGTTGGAAGAGACCACAAGGGCCTTCCAGTCCAACTCCCTGCCATGCAGGAAACCTCAATCAAAGCACTTTGTTTAAAAAACTCCAAAGAAGATATTTGGGATAAGGGTTTAAAATTTACATGCTCAAATAATCTTAAAGAGAACTTTCATAAAATGATGTAAAATTGGTATGTAACTCCAAACAAAGTTGTATAAAGTTATATAAGATGATTGCTGGAAGTCTAAAGATTAAGTGGAACTTTTTTTCACCTATGGTGGAAATGTAGAAGAGTAAGGAAATATTGGTTTAAAATTAATGAGAATAGGGAAAAATGGTATTTCCAATTGGTATTTATATGTATGAGATCAAAATTCTAATTATTGAATATGATAAATTGGAGAGAGAGTAAAGAAGTAAAATATAGAATATATAGAAATTGCTTTGGTTTGTTATAATTTTATCTTTAACTGTAGCAATATCTAACGGCTTTCATGGAAAAAACGATAGGACATGAGCCATATAAAATAAATATGATACAACTCCTTATATCTATTTCCCCCCCAAAAAACCTATCTTGATAATAAGTAATCCTCTCTCCTCTGCTTCTGTTCAGCATTATTTTACCTTTAACCTTGACTGTATTTAGAGCAGTTATAAAAACAATTGCACAGCTTCAATTGCCTTTTAAAATACACTGTTTCTGTGAACTTTACTTCCTCATAGGAATCAGGGCAAAATAGTTCTTCCTTTCTTAAAGGCATAGAACAAATTAATGTTTGAAAGAGGTAAACATGAAACTGATTCACTAAGGCAGAAATGACATGGATAAGAAAGGAATTATAAAGTGTTGTTGCTATGGTTTTTGCCAGTTGCCAGATGGTACACTTTGATGTCAAGGCTGTGAAACTCCTGTTGCAAATGAAAAGAACACCTATTGCAAAAGCAGTCTTTATAAACCCCAGATTACTGCTGAGAATGACTGCAGGTGATCTACTGTACCATGAAAAATACCAAAAGCAAACAACAACTCATTCCCTCCCCAGTAAAAGAACAAAACTCCAATTAATTTGTTGCACAGTTTTCCTCAGTGGCAGCTACTGTGCCAGTCTGTTTGATAACTACACATCTCTGTCTGGGAAATAATGATGCCAGGAGCTTATTTCAGATATGAAACAAGAGGAAAGTTAATGCAGACAAGCGTGAGGTGTAGTGGTGATGGTGTGGGAGGGAAAGATTTTTGTTAAATAAATAAATAAATAAATAAACTTTATTTGTATACCGCCCTTCGAAACATCAGGGCGGTTCACAGCAGACATCCATACAATTATTAAAACAACATATTAAAACCATCAATACAGTAAAAATAGTCTGTGCCAAATCACAGATGACTCACCAATGGCTAACAGGGGAACTAACAAAGGGACTTAACAGAGGGGGGAAGGACTCACAAGGCAGAGGCTTAGGGATAAGCCTGCCTAAAGAGAAGCGTCTTTAGCTCCTTCTTGAATTGGGCCAGGGAGGTTGCTGAACGGAGCTCGGTAGGCAGCGCGTTCCAGAGGATGGGGGCCGAGGTCGAAAAGGCCCTTCTGGTGGTGTTGTTCAATCTAGCCTCTGGAACTTTTAGTAGCTGCTGCCTGCTGGATCTGAGCGTGCGGGGCGGATTGTACGGAGAGAGGCGGTCCTTCAAGTACTCTGGGCCCAAGCCATTTAGGGCTTTATAGGTTATAACCAACACCTTGTATTGCGCCCGGAAGCGAATAGGCAGCCAATGTAGGTCCTTTAAGACCAGTGTTATATGAATGGTCCTAGGTGTATTAGTGACCAGTCTCGCTGCCATATTCTGCACTAATTGCAGCTTCCGGGTATGGTACAAGGGTTGCCCCATGTAGAGCGCATTGCAGAAATCCAACCGAGAGGTTACCAGAGCGTGTACTACTGTTTCTAGGTCCCCCCGGCTCAGGTAGGGACACAGCTGGCGTATCAGCCGAAGCTGATAACAGGTGCTCCTGACCGTCGCATCCACCTGAGATGTAAGGTGGAGCGATGAGTCAAGGAGCACCCCCAGACTGCGTACAGAGTCCTTCACGGGGAGCGTGATCCTGTTCAGGACAGGTGGAAACACCGCCATCCCTGGGCCAGGAGAACCTATCGCGAGTACTTCCATTTTCTCTGGATTCAAGCTGAGCCTGTTTTCCCTCATCCAGCCCATTACCGACTCCAGAATTGGTTCTATACATGTTCACTAGATTTTGTGTGTATATGTGTGTGCGCGCACGTATCTTCAAGTTGACCTTTGATGTATAGCGACCTCATGAATTTCATAGGGTTTTCTTAGGCAAGGAATACTCAGGAATGGTTTTGCCAGCCCCATCTTCTGAAATATAGCCCACAGCACCTGGTATGCATTGGTGGTCTCCCATCCAAGGACTAACCAGGGCTGAATCTGCTTATCTTCCAAGATCAGATGGGATTTGGTCCCTTTAGGGTATTTACACAGTTACTAGACTTGTAGTTCTCAACTTTGGCTGTGAATCAAAGACTGCTACTGGCAGCAGAGCTGAGAACAGTTGGGTGTCCTACAGAGAACTAGCTTTTCTGTATCCATCTGGGAAGCCCTGTTCCCAGCTGCACCAAACTGATCTCCAATAGGGCAGGCCAGACAGTCTCCCATAAAGTATCAGCTGTGCTGCCAAGAAGAGATGGTATTTTCTCCATGTTCCACTCCACTTCAAGGTGCCTGTGAAAGGACATCGAGAGATGTCCTTTACAGATGTGCAAAGAGAGAATAGTTTCTGGGTGACCTTAAGCAACTCACATGCTCTCCAGATGTTTCTTCTTTTTTGGCCCACAATTCCCACCATCCCTAACCATGACAATCAAGCATGAAGAATTATGGTGGCTGTAGTCCAAATACATCTGGAGAACCACCTTTTCCTGTCCCTGGAGTGATTGGTTGATTATTTATTTATGTATTTATTTAATCCATTTCTCTCCCACCCTCTTCCCCAACAATGGGACTCAAGGCACTTTACTACAGATTAAAAACCTGCAAAAACATCAGTGAAAAGCCTAAATATAGAAGTGCATTAAAACAAATAATTTGTAAAGTTAAAATTAGTTAAAAGTAATTAAAATTAATTAAAAGCCTATATATATAAACCAGCAAGAGTATAGAATGCCATTAAAACCTCTTCAAAGTAAATTTATAGAAGCCTAATGAATAAGAATGAATTTATTTGCCAGAGGAAGGACAGCAAAAAGGAAATCATTCTAGCCTACCTAGGTAGGGAGTTCCAAAGTCTGGGAGCAGCCATCTAGAAGGCCCTCTCCCTTTTTCCTACCAAATGAGCCTGAGAATATAGCGGGACAGAAAGAAGAGTCTCTCCTTTAGCACTCTTATGGGCTCATATAGGAAGATACAGTTCTTCAAATAGCTGGGATTCAACAGATGAATCTGTCGAATTCCTCTTTAAAGCAATTTCAGATAGTGACTAAATTAGACATCTAGGTCTCTGTAGAACCATACAGGTAGCAGACAGGTAGGCTTCAATTTTCCATGGCTGGGAGCAGAAGAGACTGGAAGCAGATTTTGTCCTGATGTCCCTTGAGAGTATGCCTTCCTGATTCATGCTCTTGTGGAAAGTACTGCTCTTGGAGATACTGTTGAAAAGAGTGGAAAACTAGCCTTCCTCCTGAATTCAAGTTTGGGATCCCTGATAAGAATTCTGTGACGGTGAGGCTACTCATCTCTAGTCCAAATGGAGTTTCTGGGCTGGGAGAGAGAATTATTCTCTAACTCTGATCCCCCAACATTGCAGGCATTGCTTGTTTGTGTACACAGCAAAGCACTACATACAGTGTCAGCATCTTTGGACTATGGAAACCTATCCTACACATAGCACACACGCACATCATAAAGAGGGCATTTTAATGTAGTCAAGAGTAGTTTCTCAAACATGAAGATATTTCATAGGGATCATGAGCATATCTGCTTGTGGGTACCATCCATTTGTCCTCATTGCCAAGACCTTTTGTTTCCTATATGCCAAGTGCCTGTCAGGCTATGCTATTAAATGCCATCCCTGCCCTGTAATGTTCCTGACATTTTTCTGCTTTTCAGCCTACTCATCCAATAGTACCTATTCCAGAAGATGAAGCACTCAGCTCTAAAGAGGTAATAGAACAGAACATCCTTTTACATTATAAATCAGGTTTGTTTCTGTCAATGCAGTGGAAAAAAAAAACAAAACCAGAAGCGTGAATGTGAATAACAATGACTACTTGATTTCACAAGTGAACAAGCTGACACCTGCAAATATAGTCTTTAGTATGGGTATCACTACTTCCTTGACTATATGTGAGGGTGGATAACTTTAGTTGTATCAGTTTTCATCTCCCAAACACATTGCTGGCCACATCTCTGTTAAAAATGTTCCTCCCCCAAAACTTCTAGTAAAAACACACACAGAGAAGAAAAAAGCCCCACAATTTGTTTTCAAAACAAAGCCATTGCTCTTGGAAACCTCCAGGAGTATGAGTCTTGTTCTTAGCAACTGTAACACATTTTGGCTTGCATCCAGTTAGTGGCATATTTAGGTGTAAGATAAACTAAATGTATGCATATGTCTATTTTATGTTCCTGTGGAGGCAACAGCAACCAATTCCCCCCCATGTGCTATTATCATACAAGCCTTTGTTGTGCCTTGCTCTTACTCCAACCATCTGGATTGATCGAGGGTAAGACATGTTATTTGGCCCGTGCGGACATGGCCAGACAGATGTTCAAATGTCACAGATCTGCCTAGAAGTCAAAATACCACTCCCATCTTTCAGATATGAGTGGTCAAGCTATGGTTCATCATAAGCAGTAGGAAAAAATGACTACATCACGGACACGATCTGTTAATGACTGTGTCACTACTCTTTTCAGGATTAAATGATTGTGTGTGTGTATATTTGTGGATGTGTTGGTGAGTGTGTGTGTGCTTAGAGCAGGGATAGGCATGTGTGGAAGGAAAAGGGGCCACATTAGTCCTGCAAAAGATCTTGGAGGACTGCAGCTCCCCACAGCACCCCCTACAAAAGAAACTGATAGTTGCTAGGGGGTGTGGTGGTAGTTTTGCCATGATTTTAGCACGCACACACACTGGGCAATTTTAGGACCAGGAGAAGTCTTTATTTAACATCAGGAAAAGAGCAGAAGTCACTTCCCATTTATTTCCCATTTTTAAAAAAATTTCCTGGGCCTCAGTTGGTCTGTTGTTGTGGTTTGTTGAATTAGATTTATAGCCATGAAAGCTGATGCAAAAATAAAAGCTAATTCATCTTAAAAGTAGAGTGGGCCCTTGTTTTCTGCTGGGGTTTGGTTCCAGAACCCCCCATGGATAACAAAATCCATGGATGTTCAAGTCCCATTAAATATATATTAAAATGGTGTCCCTTATCTAAAATGGCAAAATCAGTTCAAAAATATAACCATGTTAGTCTGTAGAATCAATATGCAGAGAGATTCTGTAGCACCTTTGAGACTAACTGAAAGAAAGAAGGTGGCAGCATGAGCTTTCATAGACAAAAACCTACTTCCTCAGGTGCATTTGGCAAAATCAGTGTTTGCTTTGAATATTGTCAAGCCAAGAATGCTTGAATCCCTGGATCCGTGGATATAGAGGCCCGGCTGTACTGCCACATTCCTTCCATCCCTTTTCCTTCATCTTTTTTTATGCTGCAAGAGAGTAACATGGCTACTTCTTTGAAAATTAACTAAGACATTTACATTGCAAAGGGAGTGAAATTATCCCTTATTGTGTTATACATGTAATGTTACTTATGCCTTGGCTAGTGCAGTGTATGTGTGTCAGTGTGTGTGGGTATAAATGACAAAGAACTAGTTGTTTGTAATATGTTATTTGTGGCACCCTTGCTATGGAATTCCCTCCGTTAAGAAATTTAGTTGTCCTGCACACTCATGTCTTTTAGATGACAGTTAAAACTTACTCAAAGAGATACATGTTTTACTGTTTGTTGGTCTTTTTCCTCTTCTGGTTTGTACTACTTTTTTGGTATTCGAGCAGACATTTGTAAACTGTAGTTTTAGTTACTTTTAATTCATTTTTAAAATCCTTGTAATTTGTGATTTTTTTTTTTTTACTTCATGTTGTGGAGTGGATTGTGAGTCTCTGTGATTCCTTAGGAAGAAAAATGGTGTATAAATCAATAAAATAAAAATAATAAAATAAAATGTTTATTTATATACCGCCCTTCCATTGATCAGGGCGGTGAACAACATGATAAAAACAATACATACATTATACATATTAAAAACAACTTAAAAATCCCGGTCAGCCATCCATCTTGCCGACAACATAGGGAGGAAGGCATCTAGGACTTCACTCGGGGAATGCAGTTCGAAATAGAAGGGTTTTTAAGTCCCTTCTAAACTGAGCCAAGGAGGTGGCCGAGCGGAGCTCTGTGGGCAGCGTGTTCCAAAGGGTCGGGGCAACGATGGAATACGTCCTCCTCGTTGTAGAGGAGAGTTTGGCCCCTGGAACCCTAAGTAATTGCTGCCCAGAAGTTCTGAGGGTGCAGGGCGGAATGTATGGGGAGAGGCGGTCCTTCAGGTATCCTGGGCCCAAGCCATGTAGGGCTTTATAGGTAATCACCAACACCTTGTACTGTGCCCGGAAGCGAATAGGCAGCCAGTGCAGATCTTTAAGCACAGGTGTAATATGGCTGGTCCTGGAAGTACCAGTGACCAGCCTGGCTGCCATATTCTGTACCAGCTGTAGCTTCCGGGTATGATATAAGGGTTGCCCCATGTAGAGCGCATTGCAGAAGTCCAATCTAGAGGTTACCAGAGCGTGTACCACCGTTTCAAGGTCCCTCTGGGCCAGTGAAAAATGCCATACAAATGATAACAAAAATAATGTGTTACTTTCTGGTCTGTAGTGCCCAAGTCCTTAAGAAGCTGTAAATATTTCAGTAGTCAAGGTGTCAAGTCCACTTATATGGAGGAAATGATTTCTCCACAACAACTACTTATGACAAATATCTGTTGTAGCTCTCTCCATTGAGAAATGACACTTTAAGTACACCTCTCCACAGTCTTATTATGAGCAGTAATAATTGTTTCTACAAGGGATAACAATCATGAGTTGGAGGAAAATGTCAAGGCTCTAATTGTTTACCAGTTTCTTACCACATATGCTGAAATGTGTCTTCATATCCTACACCCAAATATATGCTGTGTTTTTAGCATGGCTGTATAAAAAGCAAAATGAAAAGCTTGCTTCTAGTTAGCAAAATAGATGAATGCCTTCTAAATAGCCTCTATTTTCCTGCCAAAACTGCCAGCCATGTCACCCACCAGCTTGGGGGAAAAGATCCTTGCTCTATAGAAAACCTTTCATTTCATCCCCAATGCACATTTGCTGAAAGTTTCCCCCCTCCCTTGTTTTTCAAACACAAGCGCTCAAAAAACCTTTGTGTTTTCTTCTGAGTAACAGTGTTCTTCCTAAATGCAAATTTTACAGCTCTGTTCTGCTATCATAAAAGACAACATGTATTTACCACTCTACCAAGAAAAGAAAGATGGAAGAAAAGAAAACTTTCCAGGCAATGAAAAAAATCCTCACAGCAGAGCTCAATGTCTACTCAGAGGAGACCTTGGGAATGGTCTGGAAAAACCCTGCTAAGGTATAGCAAAAGACTTTCTTGATTATCTGACCTATTATTATTATTATTATTATTATTATTATTATTAAACTTTATTTCTAGAGCGCTGTAATTATACACAGCGCTGTACAAAGTCGGTAAAATTAAGGAGTATATAAAAGCCTGCCCAAGGCATACACTCTAAGATAATAACAATTAAATAGAGGAATAGATAAAATTACCATGTAGAAAAGACAAATTAAAAACATCAAATATAAAAGCAGATACATCACATCAAACATTATCAGACAGCCAGATGACAATGACAAATTCCCTGAGAACGCTTCCCTAAACAATATGGTTTTCAGCTCAGCCTTAAAGCTGGTTAGGGAAGTGATGAGCCGTGCATGCAGAGGAAGAAGGTTCCAGGAATGAGGGGCAGCAAGAGAGAAGGGGCGGATCCGGGACGGGGCAGAGAAGATCCTGGGTTGAGAGAGGAGACTTTGGCTACCAGAGTGGAGAGTGCGAGTAGGGATGTAGGGAGAGAGAAGATCAGTTAAATAAAGAGGGGCCAGCCCATGCAGGGCTTTAAAGGTGAGTAGCAAAAGTTTGTACCTGATGCGGAAAGGAAGAGGGAGATAACAACTATTTTATGGCTACATAAAATAACAACTCTCCAGATGTTATTTTATGTAGCCATATAAGGCAGAGGTGCCCAACTTGACACTCTCCAGATGTTATTGACCTGCTACTCCTGCTTGCCTGAGTCAGTATCATCTGGAGGGTCACCAGTTGCCCACCCTGGTGTAAGACATCAGGAGTTTCAACCCAAATGATTGCTCAGTGCTTTTCTGTCACAGCCCCAGCATAGCTCTAAGGGCTTGTCTATACCAGTGAAAAATGCCATACCTACCCTGAGGATCTGTGGTTTTCAATTGTAACCCAACTGTGTGCTGAAGTCAGCAAAGTCGGGGAAACCCCAGGGTACCAGGAAACCCTGGAATGCCTCCTGTCCACAAGAAAGCAGCAGTGATAGCTTTGGAAATAGGAGATGGGCCAGCAAAGCAGATGAAGCATCAGCCAGCTGGTCCATGTGGACAACAATGTGCCGGTGTATCTGGCTGCCATTGTGGTTGATCCTGGGCCAGTGTGGAGCATAATGCTATGGAATTCTAGGTTTTATAATTTTGTGACCTATTTAGCCTTCTCTGTCAGATAGCTTTGGTGCTCCACCAAACTACAAATCATAAGATTCCATAGCATGGAGTCATGGCAGTTAAAGTGGTGGCACACTGCATTATTTCTGTAATGCAGATGCAGACATAGAGACAGAGCCTTCTTTAGTTCCTTGTTTGCCTCTCTAGTTCCTTGTCTGCTTAATGCAGACTGAATGGACCACACCATTTGCCCCTCACCCTGCTTGGTCCTGACAAAGAGAGTTCTTAATGCATTACATTCACAATATGAAGAGATGGTTGCAACTAATAACAAGGTTTCTGACTGCAGAGCTGCTGGCAAGCATAAATAATGAAAACATAAAAGCTTTAGTTGAGAGAGGTTCAGCAACCCCTTGTAATGTACACGTCAGATAACGGATCTGTCAGTATCTCCAAATACAAATATACGGAGTGTCTTTCAGATGGAGTTGTGTTTATAAGTTGCACCTGATAAGCTGGACTTCTTGTTATTGCTCCTTAATAAAGTACTGCATCCATTTCTGATCTCCAGGATCTCAAAAATAATTATGGGCTGCCCAGCGTTCAGTATAAAATAATAGGCTTTATCCCCTCACCACCAAAAGCATCATAGTAGTTGAATGTTCCCTGTGATGTTGCAGTGCATTCTCTACAGGCAATCTCTTTTGAAAATGATGATCACATATTTACAGAAGTATTACTTGTGTTATAACATTTATTGTGCAGCTAACCATGGGAGAAAAAACAGGGCTCCCCACAAAATAGTTGGATTCTCCCTCTGAAAAGGTGTCTAGTTAAACTTTTTGTGTGTCCTCCTGACACTATTAGATTGTATGTTTGCCCCCCTACCAGTGGAGGCCAATGCAATAGAAGTGGGTTAGCAGAAGGAAAAATTGATGGATATCATAGTATTGCAAACTATGGTACACTCCTAGGAGGACATGTGTGAAAAACTGATCTGAATAAAAAACAAACAATTGTGAAGACTATTGGGAGCCTCAGGCAACTCACACTTTCTTTACCTCTGGACTAGTGTATAATCCTCATTTAAAAAAAACCCAGCAGCCATCACAGTAGCATATAGAAATGAACTCCACAACAAGGCATTGTGTACTTATTTATTGTTTTCTCTCTCTTTCATTCTTCTTTGATATAGGCTGCCACTGGGAAGGGTTTGATATCTAGAAGCTAACGTAGGTATTATTTCCTTCTTGATATAATCACTATTATTGCTTTAGTGATATTCAAAACATTTCATAACTGGCTTTGAACTGTAGTAAATATTATGTGCATCTGTTCAGTAATACTATGTTGCCTTTTATTCTTATTTGACACAGAACATTCAATTCTCTGAAAGCCTTTGCAAACCACAATCCAGTTTTTTTTTAAAGCAATGGGTGTCACACAGACACATACTGCTGTCCTGTTTACAGCACCCCTACCACCCCCCCCCCCCCCGGTATTTGTTTCAATGCGTCCCTTTAGGGCTGTACACTTGCTTTTGTGTTTGAAGCACAGTGGAAATCAGAAGATGCATATCAGGGCTCTGGACAGCAATACAAATGTGCACCCATGAAATATTTTGGAATTTTAGGCATTTAACAAATTAAAGGGCTGGTACAAGTCTTTCACTTAGGAGCTTATTGCATGGACAAAACAGGTGACTGTATGCCAATGGGATGCAGCCGGGTTGCGAGATGCAGGCAGGAATTATCGCATGTAATTCGTTGCCGATTCCACTAGGTGAGTGCAGCCTGGCTGCATACTGGGTTGCAGGCATGTTTAGAGTCCGCTTTTCAAACTTGCAAAGCTCCAAGCTTTGAAAAGCAGCCTCTGAAGCGTGCCTGGGACCCGGGATGCTGCTGGGCTGCACTCGCCTGGTGGAATTGGCAGAAAATTACATCTGATAATTCCCTCCTGCATCCTGCAACCCAGCTGCATCTCATTGGGGTACAGTTGGGTTTTTTGTCCATGCAATAAGCTCCTTAGAATGTAATGGTATTTTTAAAATGTTGAAAAGACTTTATCACATAAAGGAGCTTACTAATCTCTATAACAACCTTATTATGTAGGCCAGCTGAAGCCAAGATAATTAGTGGCTTGTCCTGAGGAAACGAGTGAGCAACTTGAGGCTCTCCAGATGTTGGTGGACTGCAGCTTACATCATCCATCACCATTGGCTATACCCCCCCCCCCCCCCCCAAATATGCAAGGACACATCAGGACTGAAGCTAGATTTGAATAAAAGCTTCATTGCTCACAGATGTTCATACTACGCCACACTACTTTTGAACACAGTGTTTTCTTCTTGTGTGCATATAATTTAGAAAGTGTTGGCAGTGAATGGGCATCTTACAATGGGTCAGTTGTTTCGCCCTGCTCTACAAAGTAAGAGACTAAGAATTAAAGATTGATCCATGCATTTGGTCCATGCATTGATTTGTTCCTTCCTTGCCCAATACATTTAGTTTATTCACTCAGGTGAATAAACCTAGGTGCAACACCAAGTACTTTCTTGTGGACCCACACGACCTTTTTTTTTACACAGTATTACACATCTCGGGACAAAACTACACATTACTAGAGATGTATGGCTGACAACAAAACATGTAAAAACAGGACAGATCCTACTATTAGGCAGAGTGAGGCCTCATACAGCAGATCCTGGAAGAACAGCAGCAACAGTTTGTTCCCCATTCTCCTGAGCATTTCCTACAAAGATGTTTTTCCCCACTCTTAAAGGAGGGCAAGTCTCACAACTTGTCCTCCATTCTCTAAACTAGTCCGATGTTGACAGGTATAGTGGAAGATGCTTTGCAGGTATCTCCACTATGTGGTTATAGCAGTGATAGCCTTTTAAGTGTCATGGCTTCATCCTACAGTATCCTGCTAGAGAAAGCTCTGGAGCTCTAGTTCAGGGGAGAAAACTGTTGCTTTCCAGTACAGAATTTTGCATACCATGCCAAAGTGCAAATCTTACACTTCTGTAGGATGCAGTCATCAGTATCAAACTGATATAACTGTGCAGTGTGGACACATTCTATTTCATTGCCAGTGTTTACCAGGCTGTTCAGTTGGGTTTCATGGAAAGTGGTAGCGGGTGGGGTGGGATGTACCATGTTGTCTTTTGCATCAGCTAGAAAAATGTGTGATGTGATGTGAGTAGTCAGAATTTCTCTGACCTCCACAAACAACAATCAGTGAAGCTGAGGGAAGGGCATAGGATTAGGTTGCAGCTGCTTGAATCACAGGTGACATTGGAACACACATTCACTGAGTTCTGAGCTTTACTTTATCAGGGTAGTGAGTAGATGTTCAAGTCGTGTTCCACCTCACTTTAAAAATGTTAGATTTGACTTCAGCTTGAGTTTAGTGTTGTGAACTTAACTTCTGTGTTGCAAACATTCTACAGATAATTTATACAAGCATTTGTATGTTCTTGGCATGCTAAAATACTGGATGTTTATCATTCCATCACCAATGGTTGTAAATTTGGATAGTGATATACTGTGTTGACTATAAGAAGCTCACTGTATGACATCCATATTAATGTGTCTCTGTTTCCTTTGTTTTTTTCTAGACACTGATTAGAATTAGATGTTAACTGTAGAGAATACTTAACAGTCTGGTGCAAGGCTGACATGAAATCCATGCTGAAGAAAACTGACGTGCTGCCAGTTAATATTGTTCCCCACCTGCATCTCCTGTAAGAACTGTAAAATATTGGTAGCACATCACATAGGATGATGGTAACATTGAAATGACTGCAGAAATCTCCATGCAATCTCTCGAATTGCCAAGTGGATTTTTAATGAATGATGTAAAGAAAAGAGCACCGTTTCTAAAGAAAGCTACTTCAGTTCTGAAATGAAATAAAGCTGAATGTTTTGTTGCATAAAGCATTCCCTGCCAATTGTGATGTCTAGTGTTCAATACCAGTCAGAACCTTTTGTCTGCAATCCTATCCTGTTGAATATCTTCTGCACAGTTATATGAGGGTTGTATCAAGTTGCATAGACAACAGTATCAAGTTGCATAGACAATGATTGCTGCAGCTTACTCAGTACAAAGCATATTCTTCATGCCACAAAGGACCACTTGTACCCGAGACTCTCAGAAAAGTGGAAGAGATGGAATGGAAGAACTGCCGTCTCTAAATGTAATGCTATTTTTTTTACTCTATTGCTCTGTTTGGGCACTTCCCCTCATCTAATTCCTAATCAGATTAGGCAGAGAGCAGGTCTACTGACTTCTCATGGTGGACCTTATAACACAAATAATAATAATAATAATATGACTTATTTATAGCCTGACTCTTCACAGGGAATCAAGGCGAGTTACAACATATAAAAACAATGTGTTACATATCAAATCCAATTAAAATTTATCACCCTCCCAACCTCCCATCCCAAATTATAAAACAAAATTAAATAAATGACAATATAAAACGTTATAATGATAAAATCAACAGAGTTGGGGAAAAGAGGAAAGGACTCTATAGTAGGAGAGAGAAGATGCTATTGTGCTTAAGGAGGGGAGGCTAATTTGGAAAGGCCTGCCAGAAGAGATCTGTTTTAGACCTCTAGGTTGGTGGGGGAAAGCCTGCTGTAGTTATGTTCACTGTCAATGTGATTAGAAGACTGCAAGTAGTAGGAAATTGTCACACAAGAAATCCAAAACAGGATTTTCCTCTTCTTGAAAAGTTGCAGGAGAAGCCCTGGTTGGATACAGGCTCCCTATTGCCTGGGCTCCCAGCTGTGCAGTAAGATCTGTTCCAGATGGTTACAGTCTGTGTCTATTCTGGCACAGGTTACCTGTGCGATAATCTCCATAAAGCCTGGTAGTTGTGTGCCTTCAAGTCATTTCCAATTTAGGATGAACCTAAGACAAACATATCACAAGGTTTTCATGGCAAGAGTCGTTCAAAGGGGGTTTACCTTTGCCTTCCTCTGAGGTGGAGAAAGTATTTTTTTTCTTTTAATAATCTTTATTGAAAGTTTTATAAAAATTACATCAAACAAACAAACATACATCACAACATAGACAAATTAAAACATATTACCATCAACGCCAACAGCAAAACGAAAAACAGTTTGACTTCCTAGGAAGAGGGGGGACATGTTTCTGTCATACTATTAATCCTAATACATTTAAGCAATATATGTATAGACGTTTCATACAAGCTTAATGTAATAATAAACTAACTTAAACATCTGTTTTTTTCTATAAGGTTGCATCTGGGCTTTGATTACATATATATCTATATTTTATTCAACATAAATGTAACTATCTTATTTACCAAACATAGTTAGAGATTAAATTTTCTTTTTTCATATATACCATAAGAGGATTCCAAACTTTTTGTTTTGTTCCAGTCCAGGTTTTTCATTAAACATGTGAGTTTGTCCATTTCCATGTAGTCCAGAAGCTTCATGAACCAGTCCTCCCATGCTAAGTTTTGTCTATCTTTCCAATGTAAAGCATAAAGTAATCTTGCCGCTGAAATCATATAAAATAACAATTTCCCATGTGTTTTTTCCAAATTCACATTCATTATCATGTTTAATAAGTACATTTTGGGATCTAAAAGGAATTTTGCTTTCAAAATCAGTTGGATTTTCTGATGTATCATATTCCAGAATTTTTTTTGCATAGCTGCAAAACCACCACATGTGAATAAAGGACCCTGGGGTATTATTACATTTCCAGCATGTCGGATTTAAATTTTTGTATATTTTGGCAAGTATCGAGGGGGTTAGATGCCATCTGTATTGCATCTTATAATAATTTTCCCTAATGGTAATAGATGATGTATATTTCAATCTTATATTCCAATTTTTTCCCCACTGTTCTAAAGGGATTGTTTCTCCCAAATCTTGAGCCCATTTTACCATCATTGGTTTAATCGTCTCTTCATGCATGTCAAGCTTTGACAAAAATTTATACAGTCTAGAAATCCTTCCCACCGGCTTACCAAAGATAATCTTATCAAATTCCGAAGCTTCAGGGTTAAATCCAATCGTTTTTTTATCTAGGGTAAATCTCTCTTTCAGCTGTCTAAATAAAAACCAATTAACTAAAAATCCCTCCTTCACCAAATCATACCACCCTGAACACGCCTGATCTCGTCTGAGGTGGAGAAAGTATGACTTGCCCAAGGTTACCCAATGGGTGGGTTTCCATGGCAGAGTGGAGATTTGAACCCTGGTCAATCAAATGATTACACAATGCTAGCTCAAGAGCTGTGTAGTTCCTGTCAAAATAGCCCACTGTTTTGAGGCGGTGGGAGAGATCCTTAAGCTCTTAAGCCCTGCTCCAACCGGAGGTCACTCCTGCTAGGCCATGACATCACCAGCAGGTTGCATGACCCTAATGAGGCCAACCTAGGCATCAATTGGAAATTGACCAATTGGCCAGTTTTGCCTTTGTGGGTCGTAGGGATCTAAAACCTCTTCCCGTTGGCCTGTGGTGATGAAGTGAGTTCATAGAGTGGTCACATGACCGACTCAGGTGTTGGGGAGATGTGAAAAATAGTAAAATTGTAATTAGTATTTGCAAGTAGAAGGTGAGCAACAACAACTCCCACACCACCACCACCTACACACAGGATCTAGGAGAGAGGGTAAGAAAGGCCTACTGTAATACTCATGTA
This sequence comes from Sceloporus occidentalis, assembly GCA_023333645.1. Lineage (NCBI taxonomy): Eukaryota > Metazoa > Chordata > Lepidosauria > Squamata > Phrynosomatidae > Sceloporus > Sceloporus occidentalis. The sequence goes on from JALMGF010000006.1 coordinate 142,088,496, forward strand.
TAAATCTAGAAATTTTTGTCAAAAAATCAGCCCAAAAAACCTGGGTCAACTTATCCATGGGTCAAAGTAAGTATCCATAATTTTGGCAGCCAAATCTATCCTCGACTTATAGCTCAGTTTGATTTATAGTTGAGTACATACTGTAGTCTTCTTTGCTAAAAACATAAGAAATAGAATTACTTACATGTTCTGAAGGTTTCATAACATCTCATGATGATAGGTTCTGTAACATGGTCTCTTCAATCACAGAGGAGAAAGAACAGCAGACTACCAAATGGAGCGTGAACAAACTCAAACTAACTGCAGATTACTGATGCAGGCTAAACTCCCAGAGAGAGTAGTATGCAAACTCTCAATTGCTGGGTTTACACTTAAAGGCTTGCTAGGGTTGGTAACATCCAAATGTCTTGCCCTGCTACTTTTACACAATTAGGGTTCCATCCAGGATGGGAAATCTGTGAGATTTGCTGTCTCCTGCAAAAAAAAAATTTTTTAAAAAAATTCACTTGCTCTTTTTGTTCTAGTTATTAAGAAGTTTTCAAATGTTGATAAGAAACAAGCTGGGGGGGGGGGGGAGGCTTCCCCTATTTGTAACCAGCCAAAATGAATAGGGACAGCATGAGGAAGACCATATTATAACTGCCAGCTGTAGAGAATCTATTAGTTACATTTTGTTTTGCATTTGACTTTTTAAAAAATGTTTCCATTCCAAATCTGAAGAAATATGAAAATTTTGATAAATTCTGATCCAAAGCAAGTATATGCTTAGAGTTGAGACCATCAGAGAGGATGCGGTGAATTTAGCATTCTGTGGAGATTTGACACTGTAAATCCTGATCACTTTGGTTATGAATTGGAGATAGACCATGAATGTATCCACACTGCAGAAACACTTTGTCATTACTTTAATTGCCATGACAATATCACAGAGAATCCTGGGATTTGTAGTTCGGTGAGGCACCAGACCTCTCAGACAGACTTCTCCTTCTCCAGACTAAAAATCGCAGGATAGAGCCATGGCAGTTACAGTTAGGGTTGCCATAACCCGGCAGCCCCCGTGCCAATCACGGTTTCGGGGGGCCCCTCCCGGTCCCGGTCCGGTTTGGGCCCCCCACCCGTGCCTTGTTCCCGGTTTGGCCATTGCCGCTGCTGCTAATGCGGCTGTTGCGGCGCCAACCCACCTCCTCCTCTGGCTCCGCCTTCCTCCTCTTCCTCGGTGGCAGAAGCTCCACCACCACCACGCCCCCACTGTGAGGGCTCGCGCGCTGCCCAGGCCTCAGCAGGGGGCAGTGGCAGCGCGCGCGCCTGCCCCGCTTTCCTCCGCGCGCACGAGCCTGCCCCCGCTTTCCTCCGCGCGCGCGCCTGCCCCATTTCCCTTCCTCCCGCGCCAACCATCATAAGGAGGAGGAGGGGGGAGAGGAGGAGGAGGAGGAAGCAGGAAGGAGCCGGAGGAAGGGTGCCTGAAGGCCAGGGCAGAATTGGGCCAGAGGAGGAGGAGGAGGAGGAGGAAAGCTGAGTCAGTGGCCATTAGGTTTGCCTTGGTATTTTGGGGTTTTTAAATTATATTTAAAAATATAAAATACTTATTTTATTTTATTTTATTAATTTTTATTATTGCTTTTTATTTTTTATTTTATTAATTTTTATTATTGCTTGTTTTTGTTTTATTTTATTAATTTTTATTATTGCTTGTTTTTTATTTTATTACATTAATTTTTATTATCAAATATATACACCCCTGCCTTGTTTTTTATTTATTTTTTATTATTAAATGTATGCAAGTGCATTTTTTGTGTATTTATGGTGCTTTGAATGCTAACAAGTCTGCCTTTCTTGGCCAATTATAGTGGTGGTGATGATGATGATGATGGTGGTGATATTGATATCAACAAGCCTCTGAGGAACGGCCATTGTAACTTGCTGTGATTTTTACAAACTCATGCGCAGTGAAGAAAAACCACCGTCCCTTGCCCAAGTACACACTTCTGAGAAGTACAGTTGAACCCAGAGGGCAAGTCCATTTCTGCCATCTGTCTAGGAATAATGCCAAAATGTCCTCCATTTTGATCATGCCTAAAAACATGCATTTATATTAACATTTTTAAAACAAAAACTCAATTTTTTTGCGTGTCCTCCATTTTTATAAAATGTGTCCTACATTTGTCCTACATTTGTCCCTGTTTGGAGGTCCTGACTTATGGCAACCCTGGTTACAGTGGTACCAAATTGTTTCAGTTCTGTAGTGTGGACACACTCCAACTCCTCTGCAGCAATACAAGTTAACTATTATTGTACATGAGCCAGTCACAGAAACAGTGATTTGCTTGTAGGAGGCCTGATTTTCTGAATCTAAAGCCTCAATCAATATTAATGTAATAGACTCCTAAAACCCATGTAAAGTAATCTGATTTTGTTTAAAAGTGAATATGATTTTAATGGTCATTTAGCATGGTCGGTATCTTGTAGGACAAGGTTAGGAATAAGTCAGATATACTCAGGGGCATCCCTAAGCAGTGTCAGGTGTGCAGACTGCAACAGGTGACACCCTAAGGTATTTTTTAACACTACTGTTTCCCAAACATTGGCTTTTGGGTAGAAATGAGCTCTGACATTCACCTGCATCCCTTTAAAATGCTGGAGATGGTGTGAGTGAGGTAAAGCTCAGTTGGGAGGATAAAATAGAGGGCTCAGGGTTTTTTTTTAAAGTTAAAATTTACATTCCAGTGATAAGGATGATAATATGGCCAAACTACATGCTACATATAAATGTGTACAGTATGTGCATAACTCCCTCACTGACCTGTTGAAGAGAAAATTCATTTCTAGATAGCTTGATCAAAAGATGTTAGTTTGTTGTTTCTCCTCTTAATATGGCCATGTATAAACACATGGGAATCAGAGACCTATGTCCAAGTTACAGTTTACAGGTATGTTATAGCACTAAGCAGAGGAGCAGAGTAATTCTTCCCTAACTCATTATAAGATGGGAGATGTGGCATGTTTGACCCTCCAGATATAGTGGGATGCCCTTCAGCCTCCATCTTGAGGGGGAGAGAGGCAGGCTGGCTCCGCCAGGCCCGCCTGGAAGAAGACAAGCCTTGCCTTCAGCCTCCATCTTGAGGGGGAGAGAGGCAGGCTGGCTCCGCCAGGCCCGCCTGGAAGAAGACAAGCCTTGCCTTCAGCCTCCATCTTGAGGGGGAGAGAGGCAGGCTGGCTCCGCCAGGCCCGCCTGGAAGAAGACAAGCCTTGCCTTCAGCCTCCATCTTGAGGGGGAGAGAGGCAGGCTGGCTCCGCCAGGCCCGCCTGGAAGAAGACAAGACCTCCCTTCAGCCTCCATCTTGAGGGGGAGAGAGGCAGGCTGGCTCCGCCAGGCCCGCCTGGAAGAAGACAAGACCTCCCTTCAGCCTCCATCTTGAGGGGGAGAGAGGCAGGCTGGCTCCGCCAGGCCCGCCTGGAAGAAGACAAGACCTCCCTTCAGCCTCCATCTTGAGGGGGAGAGAGGCAGGCTGGCTCCGCCAGGCCCGCCTGGAAGAAGACAAGACCTCCCTTCAGCCTCCATCTTGAGGGGGAGAGAGGCAGGCTGGCTCCGCCAGGCCCGCCTGGAAGAAGACAAGACCTCCCTTCAGCCTCCATCTTGAGGGGGAGAGAGGCAGGCTGGCTCCGCCAGGCCCGCCTGGAAGAAGACAAGACCTCCCTTCAGCCTCCATCTTGAGGGGGAGAGAGGCAGGCTGGCTCCGCCAGGCCCGCCTGGAAGAAGACAAGACCTCCCTTCAGCCTCCATCTTGAGGGGGAGAGAGGCAGGCTGGCTCCGCCAGGCCCGCCTGGAAGAAGACAAGCCTTGCCTTCAGCCTCCATCTTGAGGGGGAGAGAGGCAGGCTGGCTCCGCCAGGCCCGCCTGGAAGAAGACAAGCCTTGCCTTCAGCCTCCATCTTGAGGGGGAGAGAGGCAGGCTGGCTCCGCCAGGCCCGCCTGGAAGAAGACAAGCCTTGCCTTCAGCCTCCATCTTGAGGGGGAGAGAGGCAGGCTGGCTCCGCCAGGCCCGCCTGGAAGAAGACAAGCCTTGCCTTCAGCCTCCATCTTGAGGGGGAGAGAGGCAGGCTAGCTCCGCCAGGCCCGCCTGGAAGAAGACAAGCCTTGCCTTCAGCCTCCATCTTGAGGGGGAGAGAGGCAGGCTAGCTCCGCCAGGCCCGCCTGGAAGAAGACAAGCCTTGCCTTCAGCCTCCATCTTGAGGGGGAGAGAGGCAGGCTAGCTCCGCCAGGCCCGCCTGGAAGAAGACAAGCCTTGCCTTCAGCCTCCATCTTGAGGGAGAGAGAGGCAGGCTAGCTCCGCCAGGCCCGCCTGGAAGAAGACAAGCCTTGCCTTCAGCCTCCATCTTGAGGGAGAGAGAGGCAGGCTAGCTCCACCAGGCCCGCCTGGAAGAAGAAAAGACCTCCCTTCAGCCACCTTCTTGAGGGAGAGAGATTGTATTGTATTGCATTTTTGTTCTGTACACCGCTATGATCATTGCGGAATAGCGGTCTATAAATAAAATGTATTATTATTATTATTATTATTATTATTATTATTATTATTATTATGCTAAGCTCCATCAGCTTAGCAAGACAGTATGGCAAAAGTCACATTTGACATTGTAGCCCAACAACATTCAGGTTTATCACTTCTGTGCAAAAACATATGTGAGAGGATGTTGGTTGGGAAGATTATGGGGCTGGTTTTCTTCATTTTCTCCTTCCTTCCTTCCTGGCTTGTATGACCCCATTTCCTATTTTTAGCCCCCACATGATTGGGAGAAAATGTGAAAAACGCTCCTGCTCATGAAACAGAGGTCTTGGATTTGTACTGACTCCACTTCACAAGATAACCTCCACACCCCAAAAGCTTTTTCTTCCTTCCTTCCTTCCCTTTGTCCCCAACCACAGATTTATTTATTTATTTATTTTTTGCTCTGGAAAGGAGAGCTCTTCCTATCATGTATAATGGGCCCTTGGTATCAATTGAGGTTTGGTTCCAGGACCTCTCTGTGGATACCAAAATCCATGGATGCCCAAGTCCCATTTAATACAATGACATTGTAAAATGATGTCCTTTATATCAAATGCAGACAGCAAGGTTTGCTTTTTGGAATTTATATTTTATTTTGAATATTTTCAATCTGTGGATGCTTGACTCCATAGATAAAAAAAATCCTGTGGATATGGACAGCCAACTTTAATCTTCACCCTTCCTCCCACTTTTAGCAGCAGAGATTCCAGAGAAAGTGACCAGCTGGCCTCTCTGCTTACCTTTCTACCAGTGCTACTGTGGAAGTGGAAAGGAATGAAAATTTGGGAGTTGAGTGTGTTTTTCAAGAGAGCTCATGAGAGCAGGAACGGGGGGGGGGGGGGGGACTCCAGAAGCTAGCTTCACATGCATGGCTGCAGAGATGCCTGCAGAATTCCCTGCCTTGTTTGTCAGCTAATGTGTCTAATGAAAAGGAAGATGGATGGAGCTGTAGCTTATTTTTGGGCTTTCTTCAACTCTATCTCCTACAAGACTTGTGAACAAATGTTGAGTCTCTGATATGAAGGTTTACTGTCTAATAGCATGGTGTCACAAATCTCCATCCCTCTCAATTCCCTCCCCTGAGAAGTGTCCCAAATGGCCTTTATTTGCTGACCCCCCTCAATGACCTATGTTTGAGTTTAATAATTCTTGTGGCCCTAAGCAAGTGTGTGAATAACACAGGCAGAAGATTAAGCCAGCGTCTAATAACAGCAGGTGCTCTCAGCTCAAGTCTATCCCCTGTATGAGAATAGGAACTGCATTATCGATGATGACTTTGATTAAAGTGGGATTATTGTTGCTCACCTTAGGGGTGCAATAAATGTCAAGGAAGACTGAATAGGCTGCATAAAAGTCAATAAGAAGGTTCTCTCCCTTTGTCAGATAATCCAAATTATTTTGTTAATATCAAAATTGAAGTTATTAAAATGCCACTTATTAAACTAGCAATCAGTGTCCAGGATGACTGATTGATCTTCTTTTCATCATTCTTAGTTAGAATTATGAAAAGATCACAGTTTAGAAATGAATTAATAACAAATGACCCAGTAGACCAGAAGAATATCATTGCAGGGGATGAAATAACATCTGTGCTTTATTACTAACAGTTTGCAGCAACTATTTCAGTTATTCTGGAATTAATTTCCTTCCTTCCTTCCTTCCTTCCTTCCTTCCTTCCTTCCTTCCTTCCTTCCTCTGTTGCCCAGGCAGATTTCCAGCTTATGGTTTCTCTAGAGGGGATTTGCCATTGCCATCCTCTGAAGCTGAGAGAGTGTGATTTGCTCAAGGTCACCCTTCTTACTTATGTATTTATAGAATGATTCAATTTGCATTGGGAACTTAGGGGCTATACATACTAGCGGGAAAGGCTGGCCTGGGAGCAGAGTAGAAGCATGGCATCCACATGATGCATGCCCTGACTCTGTCCCCAGGCCAGCATGATGCCGCGCACCGCACTACACAGCACACAGCATCATAGCGCTCCTTTGGCACTGTGCCTACATGACACAGTGCCAAAAGAACACAGAAAAGCCACGCCAGCGGCTTCAGTGCCCTTTCCGGGACGCAAAAAGGAGCAGCTCCTTTTTGTGCCACAGAAATAGGGGCCACGGCATATAGTTGCCACAGCCCCGATCTGATGCTAAAAGGGGCGGTCTGTTGAGCCCCTTAGTGTGCTTGCATTCCTCCCTTGAACTTTGCAATATGACAGACTTTTGTTTTTCATACAAATTTTATATAATAAAAGAACACACAGAGAGAACTATTGTTAGAATACAATCATTTTTTTTTAAATTTTAATTTACAAACCATTCGTGAAATCCTCACATCATTCTACATCGTCTACCACAAATAAATAAATAATTAAATAAACATTTGACAATATTGAAAAGGGAATATATATAACTAGAAAAGAGATGAAATAGAGAGAAATATAAAAGGAGAAAAGAGAAGGAAGAAAAAGAAAAAAAATTTGCAGGAAGAAAAAAAGACAAAAAACCCCCAAGAAACCCTTCACCTCTTACAATTAAAACATTTTAAACATACATACACTCACAGATTCTTGTATGTTTTTTCCAATATATAAATCACTTCCAGGATAATTGTTTACTTTCGTTTCCCATAGTCTTATTCTACTCCCTATTCCCTTTATTAACTTTCTAGTCATGCTCTAATATTTTTTTTTTTTTTAAATATATTTTTATGTGGTACATCATATCAACAAACATCAGAACCACGAAACGGAACAAAGAAAGACAAACAAACATAATATCAACATCAACAAATTACCAGTTAACAATTTCCTATTCTAAAACACATATAACATAAAACAGACCTTCCTATTGCCTGAATTCTTCTTGTTCTTGTTCAAAAATATAGCTGTTTCATCTATTTTCCTAACTTTCTGTTAACTTTACACTTCTATTGTCTTTATTCAAATAAATAACACATAATGTAGTTGCTATACATATCTCAAATATTTTCTATGTCCGTTTTGATAAGTCACTTATAGCTTTGTTTTAACACATTATCTATACCTTCTTTTAGCTAAGTCTGTGTGTGTAAGGTTTTCGCTCTTCCCCTCTTATTTCGTTTAGTATTACTTCTCTTGCTATAGTTCTTTTAAGCCTTTGTATTTACAGCATTCTATTTGCCACCTTTTATTGTTCATTTAAGACCTTGTTGTATCTCTTTTTCCAACTCCAGGTCTAGTTTCTCTTCTTTTCTTATATCACTGGAAGTCCTTGCCATCTTATCTTTAGAAAGGAGTATATTGGTTCCCATTCCTTTCTTACACTGTCTTCTGATTTCCACTTTCCCCCCTTTGACATCACATCATATTCTGCTGTTACATATACTTTACATAGCCATTCATCAATATTTGGGACTGTATTGGATTTCCAGTGTTTAGCAAAGACAATTCTAGCACATGTTAATAGATGAAATAGTAATTTGCCATGATTCCTTCTTAACTGACTATCAATCATCCCTAACAATATTGTTTCTGGTTGGAAGTTTAATGGTAGTCCTAGTTCTTTTGTTATTATATTATATATTTCGATCCAAATTTTTTTGGTTACTTTGCATTCCCACCATATATGATAGTATGTCCCTGGGTTGTGGGCGCATTTCCAACAGTTAGGTTGGGACTTTTTATACATCAAGGATAGTTTCTGAGGTGAGAGATGCCATCTGTAGATCATTTTATATGAGTTCTCTTTTAAATCTTGATTTATTGTATATTTCATATTTCTTCCCCACAACTCCTCCCACTTTTCGTATTCTATACTATGTCCAACATGTTGGGCCCATCTCACCATACTATCTTTTATAACCTCTTCTTCCGTGTCCCATTTCAGTAATAATTTGTAACATTTCGAAATCAGTTTCTCTTTTCCTTTTTTCATTATCTCGTCCCATTCTGTCTTTTCCTTCTGTATGCCCTCTAGTTTTTTGTCTATTTGGAATCTTTCCCTTATTTGTCTATATAGGTAAGCAACTAATATTTTATAGTTGCTTCTTCTATTTTGCTGCCTTTCATTACCTTCTACATTCTAGTGTGTCTGTATATACCGTACATTCAATATATTATACATTTTTACTCAGTTAACTCAGAAAAGATAATAGTGATACAAAGTAAATATCCTTCTTTTATCACACTCAATATTTTTTCTATTTTATTCTCTAATATCCCATTTTCATATATGTTTACTCTTGACTATTTATATAAATACTGTTATCTATCATTGCCCTGTCGAGTGTAAACTTGCATTATCCTATTAATCTTCTTATTTTTGAGCAATCACGAATATATCGGTTATTACTAGAATACAATCATTTTTTGAGGCAGATTGTGAAATAACATCTTCACAGGTCTTCAATAACCCAGGGGCACCAACCATACATTTATGAGCAGAAGCCCTCTTCAGACCTGGATGTTTCATGTGGCAAGGCTGAGAATCTATGGAGCACCATGGGCATGGAGACTACAGGTTGAGCTAGCCTGTGTGACTTCACTTCCTAATTTTAATCCCCATATGATTGGAGAGCCAGTGTGGTATAGTGGTACGAGTGTTGGACTAAGATTCTGGTGATCAGGGCTCGATTCCCTGCTTGAACATATTATTATTATTATTATTATTATTATTATTATTATTATTATTATTATTTAAAAATAATAAATTATTATTATTTTAAAAATAATAAATTATTATTATTATGGGAGTTGGAGTTTATTGTGGGGTCCTTGGCTTGAGGCTATGGAATTCTGGGATTTGGAGTTTGTTGCTTCCCCCAACCACCGATGGCCCCCTCCGTTGCTCCCATCTCTCCCCCCAGCCTCCTGTTTCATTCCCTTCATCCCTGTCAGCTACATCCAAACATGCCCTTCGTTCTTGAAGGAGCACCGGAAGCAAATGGAGCAAAATTACAGCGCAGCATAATGGGAAATGTGGGACCTTGGAGATTTGGGGGAGTGTACCAGGACAGAAGCAGAGTTGCATTCCACACCAGACCAATTCGTAGTGAAACTGAAGTGAGCTTAGAAGTAATTTTTGTGAATTCGCTTGTTACCAAATTCACCAAAATGAGGAGTCACTTTGGATTGACTGTGGAAGCATCTCGGAACAACCCCCCCCCCCCCCATAGAAAGCAATCACGTAAGACAATACATCATGTTTTAGCATGAATTTGCATGTTTGGACCCGCAGTCATGTTGGAACAGAGCTGCAAACCCTCCACATGATAAGGCCCGCTGATATAAAATCAGTGTTACGTGCTCTAATCACTTTGTCTTCACAAGCAGCCAGGCAGCTGTATCCCACATTTACCAAAACGTCTGAATTTTATCATAATGGGTTGAATAGTGCATCCTGCAATGAAGGATGCATCAGCACTGCAGAAATAATCCAGTTCGACACCACTATCATGGTTTAATACTATGGAATTCTGGGATTTGTAGTTTCATGAAACATTTACCCTTCTCCTTCAGAGAGTTCTGGTGCCCCAACAAACAACAAAACCCAGAGTTCCATAGCATTGAGCCATGGCAGTTAAAGTGGTGTCAAACTGAATTATTTCTACTGTGCAAATGCAGCCTAGGAAGTATGGGCATTTTTTCAGTATTCTCATGTGCGTCAGGATATAATGGCACAAGTTGAAACCAAGCCCAGTACTGATCTTGTCAAAGATAGACCCATGAAATGTCAAAAGACATTTTATGCATAATGGTCATGGGCCGAAACTGGTTTGTTTTCAGAAAGATGTTTTATATATGAGCAGAGGCTCATGGGTCATTTTTTCAGCTCCAACTATCTTAAAGCATTTGCGTTCATTTTTCAGTGTTCATATCCCTGCCTCACGTGAGACTCAAGGTTCTCCCACCCCAGTCTTGTGTAAACAAGACATTTTATAGCATCTCTGACTGCTGGTTAAAGTACAAATGTTTTCCACTTTGCACAGAATATTAGGTTTCCAGTTTCTGTCTAGACCTCTTGCTGAATCACGAGGAGTTTTGACCCACATTTTTGACAGACAAAGAGATCTCCTGCGAATCAGTGAAGTCTAGTCAGAAAATTAATTTTAAAAAATCTACTAGGATTCCTGAGAATGGGGATGAACAGCCATATATTGATCCGATGTTGCTTTGCAATCATGCTTTGCATGGAGGAATTAGTTTCCTCTAGAAATGTTTTTCTGCAAAAAGACTATTCTGTAGATGGGGACTATTCTAGAAGAGACAGACTCAAAAGAATCATCCCCAGAAGTTACTGTAGACTGCGAGGTTGCTGTTCCGGAAGAGACGATGGCTGCACACTTCACTACTATTCCAGAAATGCCACATGCTATTGTGACAGTTTCTGTACTTCAGGTCCTGCTGACTCTGTTGACTGCTGCCCTGATTTCTGGACTGTTTGCCACCAGCGTCCTACACGGCACCCTGCGTCCAAGCACATAGGACCGTCTTCATTACAGCAAGCGGGTGAGTGTTAAACAGATGAACTGGGTGCATTGATACAAAATGTGAGTCTTCGTCTGGCTGTGATTGGCTCAGTGTTATAACTTATTTCAAAAACTTGATCGGTCAAAGAAACCTGGGAAAAACTGGCTTTTGGAGATGTCACAAATAGCTCAAACTATGAATGTGCATAAAAGAAAGGAAAATAAAATAAAAGAAAAAAAGGAGAGTTCACATGTGAGCAGTCTTCAAATGGTGCTTCAGGACTTTTTGTTCCTCTTTTCCCTTTTGCACTATGCAGCAGTGCACCCCCTTAAATCTTTTCCACCAGGAATATTTATTTGGATGGTGGGTACAGACAACAGCAAGGAAGATGAGGAATTTGTTGTGTGCACCAATTTGAAATGGCTTCCCGTTTTCTAACAAGGCCCATCGTGAAGTTTCTGGCACAATGAAACCAAGTTTTAGCTCCATATTTCATTTTCTGTTGCCCTTATCTTCAACCAGAAACAAAAAGTTATTTCAAACCTTGAAAAGCTTTGCATAGCAATAACTTCTCATTCGCAGCACAGGAAGGCTTTGCATGTGTGTTTAGCCAATCAGTAGAGTCCCTCATTTATGACTGATATTTGACATTTGATAGCTGTCCTCTCCAGTCTTCTTTCTATTCCCTGAGTCAATATTACTCCACAGAAAAATCTAGCTTTTGCAAGGGGAAAGCCTAGTCAAAGTCTGTTTTGCAGAGTTCCTTCCAAAGACTGCACACCAAGCAACAGAACCATTGAAGTGAAGGAGGACGGGTACAAAAAAGTAGGGCAAAAGCTGTATTGAATAAATCAGTGATTAAGCTCCATAGAGTCTGTTGCTCTTCATTTCTTTTTTGATGTAACAATACAATGCTAGATGACCAGAAAAAAAATCAAGTTCCATTTCATAAGGGGATATTAGAATGCTGTGAGCCAGAGCAGTGTAGTGGTTTGAAGGCTGGACTATGACTCAGGAGACCAGGGTTCAAATTCTGGCTCTGCTCTATAAACCCACTGGGTGACTTTAGGTAGGACACTCTCTCTCAGCCTCAAAGGATGACAATGCCAAACTCCTGAAGAAGCTTGCCAAGAAAACCCCATGAAAGGTTCACCTTAAGGTTGGAAGTTGGAAACGACTTCAAGGCACATCACCATCATCACCACCACAGAAAGCTGCAGCTGTCCAATGTGGCAAGAAATGAGCCATCCTCATCACTGTCACCTTTTCTTCACCCTACCTTGCATCTCTCCCTACAGCACGGCCCCTGCTAACACCTTCTCTCTTGTTTCATCCTCCCTTGCCTTGTAGCAACAGTGGCACCACTGCCTTCATCTGCCTGCTTACTGGCCCTCTGTATTTGCAGCTTCATGCAGTTGCTTTTTCTCTTAGGATGTTATCAGACAAGGGAAATTGGAAGTATAATCCAATGGCAATCCGAATGCAATCATGGGCTTTCACGTTATTGTGTGATAGACTACCACACGCAATTTCGGGCAATGGCAAGCTATTTTCGGGCAATGGGAAGTGAGTTCTAACGCAATCCGAATTCACATAAATTTGCTGAACTATTGAATTCATGTGAATAAGTTCTGGCCCCACTTTCTTTTCATTTGAAATTAAGAGGAATTCCTCCCGTGTGATAAACTCCTTAGAAACAGGCGGACAGGAATATGAAGTGAGGTGTGGGAAGAGGAGGTGGGAGGTGCTGTCAGAGCTTCAAGGGAGGAAAACATGCCACAGCAAGAAGGTGAGGAAAGATGTAGAGAAGGGAGGAGGATAGGAGATGCAACTGGCAGGTGCAAGTGAAAGAGCAAGGAGATGCAGCAAAGAGGGAAAGGAAAGGGAGATGCCCAAGTAGCAGAGTACAAAAGACAAAGGGAAGGAGATGTGGCAAAAGTGTGAGATAAGGTCAGAGGTGCTTTTGCAGAGCAAGGGAGGGAAGAATTGTAAGAAAGCATAAGGTGAGGTGAGAGAAAGGAAAACAGGGAAGAGAGGCTGAGAGGTCCAGTAGGAGAGTGAAAGGAGTAAGATGAGGCCAAGGGCAAGCAAATGAAGCACAGTATGTAAGTTTGTCCTTATTTTCCTCTGCCCCTCCCGCTGTGAATCAGAGTAATTCTCAGGGAATTCCTCTGGTATTTTCATAGGTCTCTACCTGTTTGCTATCAGTGAGGCAAAATAAATAAATAGATAAATAACAAAGTGATCTGATCAGAATAGCATTAGAAGTCATTCTGCACTACTTCTATGCAAACCATGCAAAATAACAACAACCCCACTCTCACACCTGGGAAGTACATGACCACTTAATCTGTTGTTGTTAACTGCTCTCGAGTCAACCATGACACATGGCAACTCTGTGATTGAATAATTTCCAGGACTCCCCATCATCCACTGCTCTGCATAGGTCCTATAAATTCATCCCTGTGAGCAACCTGATTGAGTCTATACATCTTCTCTTCCTGCTGCCTTCTACCTTCCAACAACCCCATGAAGTAGGTTTGCTGAGAAGTAGTGATAACTCAGAGAGTCAGCATCTTGTTGTGCTTTGAGCATTGGACTCCTAGCAGCCTTGAGTCCCAGCCTGAAGAATAAAATGATTGATCAATTGACTCTGGAGATCAGGATTCAATTCCCTGCTTGGCCATGTAAACCTTTAGAGGAGTAACTTTCTTCTTATCAGTTTGTTTTTGTGTAAAAAAATTTTTTATTCTGAAAAAAATATTAGTCTTCAACCATTGATTGTGAACTGTGATATTCAAAACAAATGCAACAATGTAAAAGTGGAAGCAGTAATTCTTATTTTGCTAACAGAAGGGCATTAAAAGACATGTAAAAGCAAAAGTCTGTTCACACTTCAAGCATCATTGGCACACTTTCCTCCAGCTGGCAACCTGACAAGAAGCTTTGCCTGCCAAGAGAAGCCCACAGAGAGTATTAAAGTATCCTTTCCTCTCTGTCCAGGTCGTCCTTTGTAGAATAATTTGTATGGAGCAAGGGATGAATTGCTGGCTCCTCTCCTCTTTATGGCAGTAAGCTGAGGACACAAGCCAATAAAACCATGTATAGATTGCAGTGAAACTTTTTGTGTGAAATACCTTCTACAGTACTTGAAAAAGACAATAATTATGCCAAAACAGGACTGTGAAAATCTCTCCATCTTCCTTCCCTCTGAAACATGCCTGCATTTGCTTCCCTTTCTTCTTTCATAATTGCATTGCAAGAAACCTGGCCCTTTCACACTACACAGATATAGTGCTGCGATTCCACTTGAAGTGCTTTGACCACATTTTACGGTATCCCGGGGTTTGCAATTTGGGGAGGGGCATTCAGATTTCTCTGCCAGATAACTTTAATGTTTCTTCAAACTTCAAATCCCAAGATTCCATAAAGTGTTGCCATGGCAGCTAAAGTGGAATCACAGAACTATAACTGTGTAGTGCGAAAGAGACCTGCATGGAAATTCATTCAGATTTTGTTGTGCATTTTTCTCAGTGTATGCACTTTTTAAGGCATTTGTTTTGAAGTGCATTGGACTACGACTCTGGAGACCATGGTTCAAATCCCCACTCAGCCATGGAAACCTTGGTGACCTTGGGCAAGTCACACTCTCTCATCCTCAAAGACAAAGGCAACCTGTCCGTGAACATATCTTGCCATGAAATCCCGTATGTTGGAATGACTTGAACACACTTCACAACAACAATAACAAACTTGTTTTTGTGATCATATTCCTCGTTGATTAAAGCATACTTCTGTATATTTTTCAAAGGTATCAGCTTTATGAACTGCACCTTTTTTGCAGATAGTTCAAAGGGATAGTTCATAATATTTTATGTTTTAATTTAATTTAATTTATAGTCCACCTTTCTCTCAACATGTTGGGTCACATCATAGATTAAAAGAAAAGGCAGCTAAAATGATGACAATTAAAAAATGATAGCCAAAAATGCAAATGGTTTTGAATTAGTGCTGCTTTAATAGGATATTTATTTATTGTTTATAAAACTTTTTATTATAATCATAATTTTAGACTTAAATGTTTTATAAACAATAAATAAATAAATAAAATATCCTATTAAAGCAGCACTAATTCAAAACAGTTTAAATAATTTAAAACATAATATAAGAGTAAGAATAAAAAACTTATCTTTATTAAAAGACTTTTCTGGAACACCTTAATGGTGAAAAGAAAGCAAGGAGGACTGTGGAAAGTGAGGTGCTTCGAATTTCTTTCCAAAGACAGGAGTTTATTTCCAATGACAAAAGATATGTGCATGCGTTCATTAATAACCTTGCAGACGATGAATGGGATAAATTCATTGATAAAACAGAAAACATGCAGGGATAGTTGTGTTGGCCATTGAACAGATGCAAACAAAAATCCATCAGTGATACCTTTATTGGCCAATTGAAATGCATAATATACTTATTGCAAGCTTTCAAAGCTCCATGGGCTTCCTCATCAGGCAAGATGTTACAAACCAAACAGGAATAAAAACAATTTGAGATATTAGTCAGATGCCTGTATGTTGTTTCAGTCCTTAGTAAAGATGGTATACTGGGGAGGATATATTTTGTGTAGGCAGGCTCCTCCACAGTGAGGTATAGATTTCTAAGTAGCAAAGTAGTAGAATCATAGAATCAAATTAGGAGAAAACAAATGAAGCAGTAATTTCCAATTTATTAATTACAATTTTGCAAGAAGGGGTGTCTTAGGCAAGTAGGCACACCTGTCCCAAGTTTTACACAATATTTATGAGACATTTTTTGCTGCAGTTTTCTTTCTCTCAGTTTTCATTGGCTGATGCACAAACCTCTAGAAACTCCCATTACATGTGTACTTTCCACCTCTACTTCATACAATGCATGTTCATTTAAATTAGTCATTATAGATTCATGGGCATATTATTAATATTCATAACCCTCATTAGGCATGCTCAGAAGAGAAAATCCCTTGAATTTTAGTTTACCTTTTAGAAAAAATGAAATCTATTGCAATTAACTATAGCTTGAGCTTGTGATTTCCCCCCACAAAGTCTCCCTCCTCTTTATTTATCTCATTGGCCTTGTCTGTCAGCTGAAAAGAATGTCTGTTGCTTTGAAGTTTGTACACCCAAAACTGTTACAGTTTTAGTGCTAGCTGTTCTTTTATCCTAAACTAAAAATATATTGGATCTGTATTCTTGGCATGCTATTAAAATATGTTTTGCAAGGGTTGTGAAGATTATAAAAGGTACCCATCTTATTATCTGGGGCCTGAAGCCCAAACACTCTTTACAGGGGATGTGTGTGTGGTGTGCATTTTAAAAACCATTCCTGTCTTTTATATTATGGGGCCTATCTAAAGTCTAAACTCTTAATTTTATTTTTATTAGCTTCACATATACACACACATATAAATCAATATATGAACATAGGCCCTTATCACACGAGCAAAATCTGAAGTTATCCCAGAGTCAGTGTGAAGGCAACGCAGGGGCAATCATGGGGTTTCAGTCAGGGGCCATCTTAAACACAATTGGGGGTCATTCCAGGGTTAGGTAAATCCTCTTTCCCTCCGAATTTACCTAACCCGGGCCATATGGCAATAGGGAGATTTTCAACGTCTAGGAAATTTAATATCCATTTGCATCTCAGCAGGGACCCCTCTTTTGCAATCCAGTATATCTGCATATCAGTGAGGTCACAAGCTTCTTTGTAGGCATCAGTCTCCATGGTTTTTGTTTGTTTTGTTTTTGCATCTGTCTCCATGTTTTTGCAACAGGGAAACATGAAGTGTGGCCTGTGCACTGGGACCTCCAACCAAGATAAAACAATTTTATCATCACACTAGATCCCCATTTTGCTAGACCAGGGGTAGGCAACCTGCGGCCCGTGGGCCGGATGCGGCCCGGCGAGGCCTTGGGACCGGCCCCAGCCCGGTCCTGCCGCCGATTGCCGCCGGGGCCTTTGGCGTATCGCACGAGGGGCATGGTGGGGCAATTGTCTATAGACACCTCAGAAACATGCATTTATATTAACATTTTTTAAAAAATCAGCAAATTTTTTCGCGTGTCCTCCATTTTTTTATTTAAAAGTGCCCTCCATTTGAAAATTTTGTCCTACATTTATCCCGGTTTATTTATTTATTTATTTAATGTTTTAAAAATTATTTAATTATTTATTTTTTGGCTTCGGCCCCCCAGTTGTCTGAGGGACAGCAACCCGGCCCCCGGCTCAAAAGGGTTGCCTACCCCTGTGCTAGACAATCACACTAGATCTCCATTTCATGCGTCGTTGTTGCTATTGTTGTTGTGTGTCTTCAAGTAATTTCCAGCTTATGGCAATCAATGGTTACCTTACATACTCCATTATAAGTTGACCTCAGGTATAAGTCGAGGATAGGTTTGGGGGCCAAAATGATGGATTTTGATATGAACTTTTCATAAGTACAGGATAAAACCCAGGGGCATGTAGCAAAGGAAAACAATGCCAATGAACTTAAAAAGTTTGAGCAGGCATAACTGTTTGTGTTCACCCTAAAAGCACAAGAGTAGACAGGGCTCAGTGCTTCCAGGACAGATGACACTCTTGCCTTTGACTAGGGGATGGTTCCTTTTTTTTTTTTTAAAGAAAAAGGAAGTAAGAGTTAAAGTACAGTACTTATATTGACCTGTAGATAAGTTCACTTGGGTTTTGGGGGTCTAGACTTAAAAATGAGTATATACAGTAAACCATTACAGCATGCTGGCATGTTTACAGATATCTAAAAATGCATACATGCTTTACTTAAAAGAAGTGCACAATATAAAATCTTAAGAGAAGTGAAAATATGTAATGACCAAATCTTCGTAAAAATGTGCATAATCATACTGGACGTACACTGACTTCTCAACAGTTTATACAAGGACCATTGTGAGAATACATTCTGGAAGTCTTTCTGGACCTATATGGAAATGACTCATTTATGGATTATATTTACCAATGAAGAAAATTAAATATTCTATTTGGCATGAAACAGAGGAGAAATGTCTTTCTCTGCCTTCAGTGTATTATGAACCATCAATGACATCCCTAATAGCAAGCAAATTACTGTCTTCTTTTAAAATTTTGTTGGCAGGTTGCTTCAAAGATGGGCAGCATCATGGAGAAGGAGCCATATTTAAAGACAACTGCAACTCCTGGTAATGACCCGGAATGAAAAACAAGCAGGACATCTATTAAGATGGGTGATATAATCAGATAACCTTCCTTCTGAATTGATAAGAATCTGAGTTGACCCTTGAGAAGGTTTGCCAGTCTGAATTACTACAAAATGGTAGTACATATTGGAACAATAAAGGGTGCCAACATCTTTGTTTGTTGGCTGGTTTGTGACTGTGCCATTGTGCTGGCACAGTCTCTAAATGATTTCATCTTTGGTGTTTTGTTTGTCTGTTTAATATCCCACTTTTATCCTATGTTGGACCGAAGATGGCTTACACATTAAAACATTAACAAATGTTAAAGCAATATAACTAAAGCTATCAGTAATATAATTTTTTAAAAAAGCACTAAACAAACCACTTAAAAACATTAATTTAGAACAGTTAAAATATGTTAAAACTTTTTTCACATTAAAAATAAGCTAACCTGATGCAGTACTCCATCCAATTAAGAGCTGAAGCCATGTTTAAATAGCAAAGAGGGGCCAAGTGAAGCTCTCTTGGGAGTGAATTCCATGAGAGACTTGACTGGCCTCTTCCCTGATCCCATATAAAACCCACTGGGTTTTATGTGAAGATATCTGGGGAGTGTAAGGGGCTGTGCTTCTTGCATCACTAAATACAGGATGAATTCATGCAGTCATATAGGACTTATCACATGAGCACTTACTGCTGCCAAAACATTGCCCAAATGTTGCAGAAGCATGAAAGTGGGATCATCCGTCACACTTCTAAAATGTAATTGAGGCTTCCCTCTTTCCTTCCATTGCTGAAGCGTTCACGGGGAAGCCTCTGAGAAGTCATTTTTGAATAACGGAAAAATCCATTATTCAAAAATGGCTTCTCCAAGGCTTCCTCACGAACGCTTCAGTGACGGAAGGAAAGTGGGAAGCCTCAATTACATTAGAGAAGCACGACGGATGATCCCACCTCCGGTGCTTCTGCAATGTTTGGGCAACATTTTGGCAGCGGTAAGTGCCTTGTGTGATAAGGTCCACAGACTTCTCATACTCTCAAATGCTCCCCTACAGATTTTTCTTTTGTACCATATAAGCTTGTATTAAGTCATCTTGATTATTCACACTTGTGTTTTGTAAGTTTCACAGAGCATCACTTTTCAGAGGTTTTTATTTTTTATTTTAACATGATTGTGACTTTCAGTTCACTTTGTACCTAACCCAATTTGATGTCTATTCATTGGAAAGACATCCAAAATGGTTACATGCATATGTGTTCCCAGGGGGGTGGGTGGGTTGGTGTGGGGTTGAGCCCTAAAATTGTTGTTCTCATAGATAGTTAGAAGGCAGCTCAAGTTACTTTCAACAAGACAACTGATGTCTTTTAAATAAAGGCAGAGGTGGAGAGGAGGGAGAAGAGAGGAGAAAGGAATTTGTAAATGAGGTGACACTCACAGCAGAGCTCCAGGAAGGTCATGCCCACCGTGAGATCATGTTGGCATGGAAACAAAAAAAACATGAATTCTGGGACTGTGAAACACATAGAAACTAGGAGAAAATGGGAACAATTTAAGTTATTGCTTTTCTTAGAATTAGAAAAAAGTATGACTCATGTCAGGAATGATTACTGTTTTGCACTGATTTGTTCAGATGGGTATGCACTTCATGTGAATGGAGCATAACAAAACAGAAATAATTGTATGCAACCAGGCATGCTTAGTGTTACTTTCACCCAGTTTGAATTTGCCCATCCATACTGGTATAACAGTCCAAGACACTGGAACAGGGGGTGTTTGCATTATACTGCAATTCTAGAACCATAGAGTTGGAAGGAGCCTCATGGCCATTGGGTCCAATCCAGTGCTCAATGCTAGATTGCTAGCTAAAGCTGTTTCTTGTTATATAAAGTAGAATAAAAGGGTTAGGAGAGAAAACTACCATGGGCCAAATATTTCCTGAACAAAGCAATTGTGCCTTGTTATTCGAGGTGGCTACCACAAGCATAAGATACTGGAAGGCAAGAAGAGCTGCGTAGATAAATCCAAAGCCATTAGGGAGCTACAGGTCCAGGTAGGTGACAGTGGAGGGGTCTTGGAACAGCTCCCTTTGGAAGAGGAAAATCCCAACTTTCAGTTGAAGTATGAAGAAGTTAAAAAAAAACAACAGAAGAAATGGAACTGCTAAACAACTTGAAAATGAGTTGGCGAACAAAGAAGAAAAGTCTTCAGAAAACAGAATTCCAGTTCAATCAAAATACTGCAGACTGTGAGGCTTTAACCAGACAGCTGGAAGCTGCTTTGGAAGATGGAAGGAAAATGTTAGCAGAAGAGATGGAAAGGATCACTTCTAAAGAGCAGGCATTTTAACTGAAAATACTGGATCTAGAAAATGAATTAAGAAAAAAAAAAGAGAACAGAAACAGCTATCTAAAAAATTAGATGCTAGAGAGAAACATCATGAAGTGTCTTTGAAAGAACTAGAACACACCCTTTAAAGATCAGAAACCCAGACCCAGAGTATCCAGAATTATGTAAAGTTTTTGAAAACCTCTTATGTAACAATGTTCAGCTGAACTTTCTTTTGTTTCTTTTCGAAATGAAGAAGGACATCTCAGGACAAATTTTTGATCTTTTCATCCCATTGGAGCCTGCTGTGTTTAAGATTTCCTCCACTGTGGTATCTGAAAGGCATGTTTTATGTTAATTGCTAAACACATATCTCCAGATTTGAAAAACATCTGTATGTATATTGGCGGAACATCAGTTTAGTGGGGGGAAAACCCCACACAACAAGCAAGCAAAAAGATGGGTGCTGGCATGCTAAATTTACTTGAAGTTCAGTGCTGAATGAGTTTGAAATCCAAAAGGCTATTTTATGTTCTGTGATGTTAGGATGTTTCCCCACAACTCCTCCCAGGATATTTTTCTACTTGGATTTAGAAGAATCAGACCTCTGCTGATGAATTTCAGTGCTGGTGAAAATGTAAAAGTGTAGCATAGCATTTACATTTTCTGGTCCTGTGGGTCCATGAGGAAATTTCTTTTGTGGCAATAGGAAAATCAGTAAATAGCTCCTCCACTGAAGTGATTGTAGAAGCTTGCTCTTGGCAGAACATCAGGAGCTGACAGTCAGATGCCCACAAGATGTCTTGGACTACAGTTCCCATCATACCTCACCATTAGCTCTGTTGGCTGTGTTTGATGGATGTTGAGGTAGTGAACATCAGGTTGTAGGAGGCTGTTCTAAGTTCTTATTTTAAGGGCAGCATACAGCGCCAAGAATGAAGCTGGAAGGCTGCAGAGGTTCAAGGAACATTTATTCTGATTCTGTAACTTGCTGAAAATAGTTCTTCTGGCCTAAGTACGTGTTCATGTTATTCTGTCTAGTTTACCCTGCTGAATTAGACAACAGTCATATCAATTGGCTCCAGATTCATACAGATCCAACTGATGACACGTTAAGGAAGTATCACTAAGCTCTCAATTTATGTAGGTAGACTCGCTAAAATCAGACATTGTGTTCCAACTTCTGCCCAGTATAAAGAGTCATAATGAAAAGAAATGTCAGTTATTCCTCTCCCAGAGCTGTTATTTGTGCAGTTGCCTAAGCAGCAGTTATTGAGGAGGTTAGACCAGAGAAATGTCAGTCTGAGAGAAGGGAGTTAAGCCTTATGTTCTCCAGAACGTCCTTAATCAGCACCTCACCCTCTGTGCTTGGTTTGAACTTGAAAAAAATATGCCTGTATATCTGAAAGATTAATTGCCCCTGTTCAAGTGTCTCTTATTTATTTTCCCCAATGACAGCCTGTTCCCCCATCCAAGCAAAATCAAATGGGTTATTGTTATCTTCTGCAGAAAAGTGTCATTGGCATGGTCCAGATCTGTGCTTTGGCCAACCTGGCCACTTACTACGGTTGTGTGGGGTGGAGCGACCGCACGCCCCACAACCCTAGTGTGTGGTGGCGGCCCTGTGTACATGGGCGCCGCCATTGTTACGTAAGTGCCGTACAGCATCCATACATTGCTGTGTGGTGCTTACATAATGAGTGCACCAGTGGCACACTTGTTACGCCTTCCCTGCAGCTTTAAAAGAACCCACTTTTTTGGGTTCTTTTTCTGCTGGAGGGAAGCTGTGTGGATTGGCGGCTGCGGCTTCCCTCCGGAGCAAAAACAGGTACCGGCAGGCTGCTGTTTTTCGGCAGTCTGTATTGCGCCAATATTTCCAAAATAAAGCTTTTTTAAAATAAAAGATATGGGAGGGCCAACTTCAACTTATGGTGACCTCCAAGTCTAACGGCAGCAGCCCTCACATACTCAGGTCTGTGCCTTTCTTGGTTGAAACCACCTCGATAGCCACCTGTAATATGGTCTTTCTCTTTTCCTACGATCGTCTATCTTGCTAAGCATCATTGTCTTTTCTAATGAGTCATGATGTGTCGAAAGTACAACTGTCTCAGATTAATCATCTTGGCTTCTATGGAGATTTCAGGCTTGATTTTTTCTAATACCCATTCATTTGTCTTTTTGATGCTCTGTGATATCTGCAGAACTCTCCGCCAGCACCACATTTCAAATGAATTGATTCTTTTCCTGTCCACTTTATTTCACAACCTTACACAGAAATTGGAAATACAATGACATGAACAATCCTGACTTTGATATTCAATTATATATTTTTATACTTGAAGATCTGGCCTAATTCCTTCATAGCTGACCTTCCAAATTCGAATCTTCTTCTCACATCTTGCATTGGCCCTTTCAGGACATAACAAAGACCTGGTATATACCTTCTTGAAGGTCCGAGCTGGCAGTGGTGGTTTTTCCGCCAAACTGTGTGGCTTCCTGCTGGCGGAAAAAGAACCCACCAAAAGTGGGTTCTTTTTACGCCATGGTGGTGGCGTAACAATTGCACCACTGGCACACTGGTTACGTAAGTGCCGCAGCGCTTACATAACAATGGCGCCCATGTATACAGGCACTGTCATTGTTACGTTGCCATGACATATTAGGGTGAGGGAGCATGTACACGGTGCACATTCCCTAACCCTAATGTCGGCGCCAGTACACTGCTTATTGGCAGTTTGTACCGCGCCCAAATTTCCTTCTCCCAAAATGTCTCCCCTCCCTCCCCAGAGGGAATACAATTATAAAGACTTCATTAATAAAAGAAAATGAAACAAAAACCCAAAGTACTTTGCCGGGCCAAACTGCCAGCTCTTCTCTCCATTAACACACCAATATTCATGAGAAAGTTACTGTACTACAAATTCAAGCTATAGTATTTCCTAAAGCTCAAACCAACACTGGTATTTAGTTTCCTGTTAAGCATTGTGAGCTATTTAGAAAACATAATGCTCAGCCTGATGTCAATTCCATTTCTGGATATAGGAGACATGTCTCCTTGTCTGTGTTACTTAGGCCTGTTACAGACAGGCCAAAATAAAGCTGCTTCGAGTCACTTTGGAGGTATGGTATTTCAATGATGCATGAGTCCTAAGAGTCCAAAAGCCACACCAAAGCTGCACTCCAGTCCTTAGGACCGGAGTGTGGCTTTGGTGCGGCTTTTGGACTCTTAGGACGCATGCATCATTGAAATACCATACCTCCAAAGTGACTCGAAGCAGCTTTATTTTGGCCTGTCTGTAACAGGCCTTAGCAATGATAGCTTCTGACTCTTCACTTTTAGAACAATGCAACAGATTTAATCTAAAGAAAGCGATTTACAGGGCTTTGATGTTTTATATGGAAATTTGTGTTTTAAAATTGGACCTTAACTTTTCATGAGTGGAATCATATACTGAGAGCTAGCATGGTGTAATGGTTTGAGTGTAGGACTACGACTCTGGAGACTAGAGTTCGGTTGCCCATCAGCCATGAAAACCCACTGGGGCTGTGTCTGCATTGCACACCACTTTAACCACCATGACTCAATGCTATGGAATTCTGGGAACTGTAGTTTTGTGAGACATTTAGACATCTCTGTCAGAGACAAACATTTGTTCTCCCTCCTCTCTTGCCAAAAGGAGCTTTCACCAAATCGGGGTCCCTTCCATATGTGAAAAGGGAACTTTGCATCCAACTGATAGTGCTGTGAAATAAGACCAGCAGCTGTCCTATTGAGCAGCCATATTCTGGCAGAAAAGACATCAGAAACAATGAAAATTGTCACATGGGGTAAAGAGGGATTGCTCCCATCTTTACCTTGTCCTTATCGTGTGTGCACTTATCCAACCCATGTCCTGTCAGTGGCCCTGTCATTTTATTAACGCAAGTTTCTGTTAATACAAACTGATGTCACTTCAGGGGAAGGAGAAGGATGGGATAAGTGCAACGTCTTCTGAAAATCTTATCACGATTGTGCGATAAGAATGTGCCATGGATGGGATGATAGTGATGTCATATGATAATCTTCACACAATCATGTGGGTAGGATGGGACAGGGATGGGACAAGAAAGTCCCATTCCCCCGTGTGATAATCTCCTTTGTCTAGAGTTGGACAACTGCATAGACTGTGGAGTCCAACATTTGCTGTACCCAGTCGGCATCAATAGAATATGTGAGTTTACAGGAAGTGATGTTGCATCATTTCTGACCACACTGGGAGGGCTGTGGTCAATGGACATTCTAAATTAAATGTTTGGGCCATTTTGGCTGTTCTAGGTGTGAAAAAGTCACCCAAAATCATTGTGAAAAACTGGGGGAAATGAGAGGACTTTAGGTGTCACCGGGGAGGCTTGGGGAACCATAAAAGTTGTCTTTGAGGACATCTTTAATTTAGAGGTTGCACTTTACTCTTCCCTAATCTAGAGGAATTAGAGAAGTTCAGTGAATTCACTTCAGCAAAGCAGCCTTCTCTCTCTCTCTCTCTCTCTCTCTCTCTCTCTCTCCCTCTCTCTTTTCTTTTTTCTTTTCCTGATTTCATTTCATCCACATTTTCTATACAGCCCACAGGCTTGACTTAGGTTGCATCCCAGACTGACAACATTCACTGACAGATAGGTGCAGGTCACCCCTTCCACTAGGATTCCACATATTTGTAATTTGCCCAGAGAGTAATGCACACATTTCAAACATGCACAATATGCTGCTTCACTGTGCAGTGTCAATGTTGCATTCCAGCTACCCCTACAGTTTCAGAAATGTGCCCCACAATGTGTACCTTTGAAAGGTAAATATACAAAAAAGAGATGGACATCTCTCCCCAAAATGGAAAAAGAGATAGGCAAGCATGACAGACAGAGTGAGAGATCCCTGACAAAGCCAAGCAGAGATGTGATGAGGATGTGGGAAAAGGAGGGTATACATGGATGGGGAAATGATAAATGAACAAATGCCTGTTTGTTAATTGTGGATGAGGTGAGGGTCTCAAAATGGTTTGAATCTTGGATACCATGGTGCTTGAGTTGTCACAAAACAACTGATAAATAAATTATGAAGGAATGGAAGTCCGTATGCTCTGAAGCACTATAGGGAGTCAGATTAATAAGCACATCTTTTGAGGTCCATATGTGACACCTCAACAAACATTTGTTTGTAATTATAATCACTATCACTTTCCTATGTAAAACTCTCTGTTCTGCTCCCATTTCAGCAGATGTGTAAACAGCAGTTGGAAATGTTCAGCTGAAACATGCCTCGTGCGGCCCAGCTTAATTAAGCAAATCAATGATGGGAATTATGGGTAAGAATCCTTTGATTTTGCAGTACTAATGAGCAAAGCACTCCTGTTTTATTGGCAAAGAGAATACACATAGCTTTGTTTTGGTGCTTTATCGCATGGGGCTCTCCTCCCGCTAAAACAGTGTTACTTCTAAAAACACTATGCAATTGCTCTGCTCTCTTTCTTATTGCATTTTAAAGAACCTTTCTGGGATTGCAACTTTTGTTTGTGCGAAAAGCTAATCACAGACAGCACTTGGGAATGCCCACCCAGTGCCACCCTGTACCTCCTCCAAGACATTATCACCAATCCCTTTTCCTAATTTGCCCCCCTCCCAAATATAAATGAAAACAATCTTACTTTCAAAAGGGCCTCCCCTTTTTTGGGGTGGGGGGAGCTTCCTGATTGGTATAGAACAGACTTCTGTCTTCATATTTAACTAATCACTGGCAGATGAAAGCCTAAAGCTAGTCTTATCTATATGTCTAATCTATCCTGACACTGGCTTTCATCTGCCAGCAATTAGGTAAGTCTAGGAAGTTTCTTGAAGCTGACTCCATTCTAGATCTCTTTCAGTCTGGTTTCCACCCATGGCATTCTACAGAGACAGCTCCCACTAAGATCTCGAATGACCCTTTGCGGGCCAAGGCGAATGGCCTTTACTCTGTTCTTGTTCTTCTTGATTTGTCTGCGTCCTTCGACACCATGAATCACTGTCTCCTAGTTGATATACTTTCTGGTTCTCAGACTCTGTTCTTTATTGGTTTAAATCTTATTTGTCAGATAGATCTTTTGCAGCAGTCACAGGTGGTCAGACCTTGTCCTCTGTTCCCTTATTTGTTGGAGTTCCCTAGGGCTCTGTTTTGGGTCCCCTACTGTTCTCTCTTTACACATTGTCCCTAGGAAAACGGATCAGTTCTTTTGGTTTTTCCTATCATCTGTACGCCGATGACACTCAGCTGTATCTTTCCACCCCTGACCTTTCTCTGGAGCTCGAACAGCAAAAGTTTAATCTTGTCTCACAGCTGTCTCGCAGTGGATGCACCACCGCCGTTTGAAACTCAACATGTCCAAGACAGAGCTTCTTGTCTTTCCACCTAAGTCCACCCTTCAATACTCCTTTTCTGTTTCTGTTGATGACATCTCTATTTGACTGGTCCAGGGAGTCTGCAGTCTTGGCTTCATTTTTCTGCTGTGTATCCCCCAGATCCAGGCCACAGCCAAGGCCTGTAGATACTTTCTCTACAATATTGCTAAAATCCATCCATTTCTCTCAGCCTCTACTGCCAAGACTCTGGTCCACGCTCTGGTTGTCTCACGACTAGATTATTGTAACCTCCTTCTGGAAGGGTTTCTTCTCTCTCACCTCCGTCCTTTAATTTCAGTCCAGCATTCAGCGGCACTCATTATTACATCTGCTCGCCGCTGTGACCATGTTTCTTCTCTATTATCATCCCTTCACTGGCTCCCCTTCCCTTTCCGTATTCAGTACAGTGGTACCCCGGGTTACGAAATTAATTCGTTCCGCCGCCGCTTTCGTAACCCGGAAACTTTCGCTAGCCGAATAGCCCATAGGCGCTAATAGCGAAAGCCGCGATTTCGTGTGAAATCGCGCCGAAAAGCACCAAAATTTTTTTTCGTAAGCCGAAAAAAAAAACGTAACCCAGAACAGTTTTTTTCTTTGGGATTTTTTCGTATCCCGGGAATTTCGTAAGGCGGTGCTTTCGTATCCCGGGGTACCACTGTATAAGCTTCTGTTGTTAACTTTTAAAGCTCTGCATGGACTGCCCCCCCCATTTATCTGAACTTCTTTCACCTCACATTCCCACTCATACCCTCTGTTCTGGTAGTCAAGGTCTGCTGTCCCAGCCCAGGCTCTCCACTGCCCCGTCCTGGATTCGTCCCTTTTCACTTGTTGCCCCTCACTCCCGGAACCTCCTTCCCCCACGAGCTGCAAGGGTCATGATTTCTTTAACCAGTTTCAAAACTGAGTTGAAGACTATATTGTTCAGGAAGCATTCCCAGGCACTGTGTGACTGTTTATCCGATTGTTATCTGATATTTTATTTGATCTCTGATGTTCTCAATCTGTTGCCTCCTTATGTTATCTAATTCTATCTTGTATTACTACCTATTGTTTTATATGTATTTTGTAGAATGTACGCCATTGGCAGGTTTCATTTTTATTGTTTTATTGTCAGCATGTACAGTGCTGTGTAAATCTACAGCGCTATATAAATAAAGTATAATAATAATTATAATTATAATTATAAGGTAAAACAAACAGCAACATAGAGGCTGAGGGTTAATGAAAATAAATGGGGTTTTTTACACATTAAGACTTCTTCCCACTTATATTTCCAGGGGTGTGTGTGTGTGTGAGTGAGAGAGAGAGAGAGAGAGAGAAACTCTGGAATGGAGTTACATGGTGGTTGGTGCATGTGAACAAAGTTTGGCTTGTCTGACAAGCTCCAATTGGGATGGGACAGGTCATTTGCCAATGGATTTCCCCCCCATAAAGTTTCTCAGCTACTTTGCCAATGGAAAGGAAATCAAATTGAAATTTCTGCCTCTTCTTCTCACCTGATCACAGGGCACCTAAGCCATATCCAAACATGCCCACTGATCATTGAAAAATCAGCATTAAAGTGGAAGTGAACCTTCACATTGGAAATTGTGGTGGAACAATAGTGAGAAATGAGGTCATTAATGGTATGTTTGTGTTAATAAAAAGAAATGCTTTCAAAATAGGAGAAAAACAAAAGACAAATGGCATTGTGTGATAAGCCCCAACCGAAGACACTATTCTACTGGTATAATTCTCTTGGTTCCTCATGTGATAAAGCCTCTTGTTTCCTTTCATGAGAGTCTTAAGAATTTTTGCTAAATCATCATTCCTGTAGATGGGGACATGCTTAAAAAACAACAGCTCTATCACACCATCTTTGAGTGAGCAATACAAACTGCGTGCATGTTTTCTAGCACCTTTTCATACTTAGAAATAAACTTGTGCAGTATTTCACCTTCAAATTAGAAAAAAGAAACCCAACTACTCTTAAATGATGAGAAACAAATATCGGAGTTACTTTTTTTCAAGATGGAAAGTGCCAGGGTTTATGACTTTGAAAATGAATGCTTTTATGATTTCTTATCTAGCTCATATAGGACATTTATTCCATCAAGTAGTAATCTATGCATCACATCCATAATGTTATAAAGTACTGTACCTTAGGCATTTTACTAAGCCTTACCTTTTTCCTCCTATTAATTATACTCATGTGAGAAAAAATAATATTAAATCAATTTCCATCTTTTACTCTGATAACACGGCATTTCTCTAATAGGTTTATGTGTCTCTATCAACAGCAGATATCAGCACAGTTTAAAGGATGACTGATGTCTCTGCCTCAGTTTGAAATTAGGCACATGCACAAACACACATACACATCCATTCATTGCAATCTGTATCCATTGATATAAATATTCATTTTGATACTAACTCACTGATATTACCATGTAAAGCAACTGACAGACAGGCTGGGCAAAGTTGAACATGATAAACCATGGAAGAGTGCTATCATGAAAACGAACATTTCTTAGGTGAAGCCTTCCACATACCAGTTCCAATTCTTCAAGAAACAGCAATTTGCTTCCTCATAGCTCTATTCAGATAACTTGTAAGTCTCTATTTAAACATACTAGGAGAGGGGTGCATTTAGCTGCTTTAGATTCCATCGCAGGACAAAAGTGAACTATAAATTTAATAACTAAATAAACAAACCCAATAAATAAATACATCAATAATTGGATTTGTTTTGTTGTTGTGTGCCTTCAAGTAGTTCCTGATTTATGGTGAACCTAATGGGAACCTATCATTTTCTTGCCAAGATTTGTTCACAGGGGATTTGACTTGCTTTCCTCTGAGGCTGAGAGCATGTGACTTGCCCAAGGTCCCCCAGTGGGTTTCCATGGCTGAGTGGGAATTTGAACTTTGGCCTCCAGAGTCATAGTCCAACATACCCCATGATGTCTCTTGCAGGGACGTAGCCAAGGGGGGGTTCTTGGGGTCTGGACCCCCCCTTCCATTAGAAAAATGAATGGTGTGTGCTGCTACGCCGCCGCACCCAAGCCCCATTATAATGGTGGCACTTAGTCTGGACCCCCCCCCCCCCCTTTCCTAAAATCCTAGCTACATCCCTGTCTCTTGGATTTGTCTTACTCCTCAGCAAAAACATATATTGCAAAAAGGTGGTCGAGAAAATAGTTGCAGGGAAAATTTAAAACCCCCAAAGTAGCAGAACTTGGGGTGGTTTTTTTTTCTTTCTTAAAAAAATTTTTTTGGGGGACTACAGTTCTCAAAACGCCTCAGCAAGTGTGGCAATTGGCAAATTGTCATTTATACTCATTTCATATATGTTAATGAAAAAACAATAAAAAGTCTTGATGGGTATACATCTACTCCCAGAATTCCACAGTAATTCCCTCTGTGAAGTGAAATAAGTAAAGTAATTGTCTCTATAAAATCAAGGTTAAAGCCTTAAAACTTAGTTGGATTAGAGTTGAAGACAGCACAGCATGATCTGTATAACTGATACACACTTTTTGTTATGTTTGTGAGGCAGATGGAAAGCTCATAACTACAGCCAGTTTTGGGGGATGAGCTTGAAAGAAGGTTACAATCATCGTCTTGGAACATTTCCCCCATCTGCTGCTCTGCTGGACATGAAACCAGTCATGGTAGGTTTCCTTTCACAAGGTTCTGTTCAACAAGCAAACATCAACAGAGCTCTTCTCAGTTGTATCCCCTAGTTATACAGATAATAGATTCTTTTGGCATGCTGTGCACAGCACTCAAGGAACGTGTCAATCATTCGATATATTTCACTGAGCACACGACACCACAAATATTTCTGATTCAGCGATGAGGTTTGCTCAGCTCGACATTGTGGAAAGCTGACTGTTTTCTAATTTTTTGTAATGGGGGAAAAAGTAATTTTTGTTTTTTCAAAAGCTATTTATGTGTGCATCACATTGTAGCAGCAGAATATTGCCCATAACTATTACAAAGAAGTCTGTGGGACACACCTGCTCTAGCATGTTCCCTAAGGTCCGTATTGCATTGGTATCCAAAGATATCCATGAAGAAACTTGATAGGTTTCCTTTGTATGTACCATGTTAACTTGAATGGATGTCCATTTGGATGTAATCCTAGGCCAGGATGCAGTGTTTTCATGCCAAAGATGTCCAAGGACCCTTTCACACTACACAGTAATAGCACTACAATTTAACTCTAACTGCCATAATTCTATTCTGTGGAATGGAATTCTATTCAATAAGTGGATTTGTCTTATTGTTCACCATTCAAATGCAGGGCTATGCACCTGAGGGAATAGTGTTTAGAATTCTTAGCCAGGATGCTCCTGCAGCACAACTGACCAAACTACAAATCGCAGATTGTTGCCACTGTAGTTAAAGTGATGTAACTGCATAATGTGCAGGGCACATTGAGAGACAGAGCTGCTTCTCTTCATCTTGTTCCTTGGTGCATGCTTTTCAAGAGCTGGACCAAGACTTTCGGCAGCCTGAGGGAAAGAACAAGATGGTGTCTCCTTCCTATTCCATGTAGAGAAGCAGACAGAATTATCAGCTTGCCTACTTCAGCTGTGGAATGGGACAGCACCTTTCACTGCACCTGAATGCAGCAGGCTAGCTTAGGAGGCACATGCAGTGGGCAGCTTTCTCTTCCAACCCCTTGCTGCCTGAGGAAGCTCCCTAGTGGTATGGCTGGCCATGCTCATTCAGGGTATATAAGCTGTGTCTGTATGGGCGATGCATTTGCCATCTTCTCTTTCATGGCTTCTTATATTAAAGACCCCATGGAAGTGCTCCTTGAGCAGAGGGTCCAGAGGAACAGGTCTCATTTCTGTCTTCTATCAGAAGCTCAAATAGCAGAGGAAGAGAATCTAGCCCCTGTACACAAATTAACTGTAATTTTTTGTTTTGTTTTAGGGAAACATAACTGGAGAGGCTGACTTCCCTGAATTTTTTGTGGCCTGGCATGAATGGCCAGGTTGGATTCATGACCCTTTGGATCAAAGAAACTGTGCAGCATCCTGGGCCTTTTCAACTGCAAGTAAAATATTGCTTCTCTTTTTTCTTTCTTCCACCTTAGAAATGTGACAGACTCCATCTGTTGCTTAAATGTGTTCAGTTAGCAGTTGACTTCTTCATACCCTCCAATTATTCCTGTTTGACAGAGGCAGTCCTAATTAATCCTCTGGCATCCCACTTTTCAGCTGCTTTTAAAAAGGCCCATCCCCCCTTTATCCACAGCTTACTTCAATTGGTGCAAATTGAGTTCAAAGTGCAGAAGAAGTTTGCACTCAACTTTGTGGGGGGATGGAGTCCTGTCCTTCCCTGTACCCTAAAGCAAATGCAAAGAGCTGAGGCCTCTCCTAACTTGTCTGTTATTTCTCATTAATAATT
Organism: Sceloporus occidentalis; assembly: GCA_023333645.1. Lineage (NCBI taxonomy): Eukaryota > Metazoa > Chordata > Lepidosauria > Squamata > Phrynosomatidae > Sceloporus > Sceloporus occidentalis. The sequence goes on from JALMGF010000006.1 coordinate 142,120,808, forward strand.
TCTGCCATCTTGCTCACACTGATATGTCCCATATTTTCATTTTTGAAAGGCTGAAGGATGTGCTTCTTACTTTGAGATAATGACTGTATATGTTACTTAATTCCCAAACATGGAAAATGTCTTTTTTTGAACCACAGCTTCCACCATTTTCCAGACAGCATTGGGACTGGTTGGGGGATTCTGGAAGATATGCTTTAGGCAAGGAATATTTATAAATTCTGCTTTAGAATCCGGCATAGGAACAAGAAATGCACACACACACACTTGGGAGCTTCTTTTTTTCAAAAAGCATTTTCATTTCCACTTCCTAAAGTTGCTAAAGCAGAGAAGAGAAGAAGAAGAAAGTAGTAATGTGAAGGAAAAGCCAGGTCTGTGTACCCAGTGAAATGTGAAAACGGAATTCTTTCACACACTAATCTTCCCCGTGAATTAAATAGAGAGACAGTACACACACCACTTTCATATTGAAGGAGTGCAGTCACCTTTACATAGTAAGGATATCCTTGCGGGTATCACTACACAGAAAAGGAGACAGTATCATTTATTTATGTATCAGTTCTCTTTCCCTGATGGAGGTCCACCAGTTTCCTTCTTTCGTGTTGAATACTCCATTTATCTTCCCCCATTACTTCTTTTCCTCTCACAGGCCAACTAAGGTCAGCTTTTCCCCCCATCTCCAAATTTTCCACTCCTTACTCTTTCCCAGCAGGTTACACTCTGCCTTATTCTTGCCCTTCATGCTATTACCACACAGCCATAGAGATCCTAACACCAAGCAGGTACTATGTATTTGAGTTGCAACTAGTCAGCAGTCTCATTTTTCACAGTCTCCAAAACTTAAAAATCATGATCAGTCATTTTCCGTCTCTCATTTTAAATCTGTGAGTCAGCCTTTTACCATTTTCCCTGCAGAGGTTTGAAAACATTGAGGCTCTTTCACACTGCACAATTATAGTCCTATGAGTCCACTTTAATTGCCATGGCATCTTGGGGGAATCAAACAAATGAAGTATCAACAAATAAGGTGACTCTTAATTGCTATTAAGCTATTAAGGTGGAATCAAACAGAGATTTTTTTGGAGCAAGCTTTCTGCAACCTGGGCATCAAGATAGAGAAATGCTTCTCTCACATCAACACCAACAGAACCTCTGATGGTGGCAAGTCAAAGAGATGGTCCTGTCCTGTTTAAGTGGGTGAGGAGATTCACGTATCCAAGTACTAGATCATTATAGATCTTTGTCAGATATGCTTTAGATAGTGCATCTGCTCTAGGTAAAAACATAGGAGCATCTTAAGTTATTTCAGCATCCCTCTAATTGGCCAAACATGCAGATTGTATTTGTGCAAATTCATAAACAGTGCATCCTTAATTTTAAGGAACCCTACTGTATTAAAGAGTGATAACTTCCTAGCCATAAAGAACACTACATGTATTTCACGATGCTGGTTTAATACTCCCAGTGCAGTAAAAATGATGAAAGTCCAACACAGATCACTTAGGAATCTGACTGTTTCCCATAAACAGGTGTTGCTGCAGATAGAATAGCAATTCATTCTCAAGGCCGTTTCACAGACAATCTTTCCCCTCAACATTTGATCTCTTGTTACATCCCGAACCAACATGGATGCAAAGGAGGAAGCATAACGGGTGCTTGGTCATACCTCAAGAAACATGGGTAAGTGTATTCCCCTGTGATTTTTTTTTAAAGTTTAGAAGAATCAGAATCAATAATGTTCTAAGAAAATCTATTTTACCATCTGAAATTTGTTACAACATTATAATATATATAAAATTCTGAAACAAAAACATTCCATATTTAAACATCCAAAAGTACAAAAGTAGTCACAGTATATATGTAGCTAGTACAGCTGAGATAGTAGGCGGCAGCAGAAAATAGGCAAATCTTAAGCATGGAAATTGGTATCTCTTTAACTGTTGTAACTTGCCTTCAAATCAACTCTGACCTATGACACTCTCTCACGTTTTTTTTTTTTTTGGGGGGGGGTTTCTCATTGTTATCCTCTAAGGCTGAGAGACTGTGACTTGCCCAAGGTCACCCAGTGGGTTTCCACTGGCAAGGAGGAATTCAAACTCTGGTCTCTTGGAGTCTTTAACACCTAAACGACTATTGCATGCTGGCACTTTGAAGCTGCTGTTCCTCCTAAGAATTCACTGCTGCTGCTGGGATCCCTGTAAAACCAGAAAATGTAATGAAAACAATAGCATACCTAGCCCACTTTTTAGGGTAGCAACCCCTGCAGACTACCTCTTGTCCAATACTCAGACCACTGCACCACACTGTCTTATAGACAGTATAAATGGATTTTATTGTAAACTGGCCAGAAAGGCTATGATAAAGAGCAGGGAAATTAAACCCAAACAAGACTGAATCACTTCTTTAATATGCTAATGCATTGTTGGGTATAAATATGAAGTCACTTCATCCATCAACTCCTTAATAGCCTTATGCATGTATCTCTTTTGGGTTCACTTGTCCATATTTATTTATTTATTTATTTATTTTATTTCCCATCTTCCTCCCTGAATGAGACTCCAGGTGGATCATAATATAGGTTAAAACCCAGATATAATTGATTTTTTTTTGGGGGGGGGGGGTATTAAAACAATTGAAAATGCAAAAAATAGTTAAATAGGCATGTTAAAAACATTAATTTATTTTTAAAGGCAGTGAAAACATGATGATGATGATGATGATGATGATGATGATGATGATGATGATACAACAAACACCCTCAGTGTTAATATCCTTGGAATATTGTACAATTAATGATACAAAAATATCTTGAGTTTTAAGATTAGGGTTGAGTGCAAAAATCAGGCAGGTAAACCCTGGACTCTCTAATAACTGGCATAAACAGGTTTCAAATTAGCTTGGAATGAAATTTGGTATTTGGCTAGCATATACTTGGCCATTAGATCCCATTCATAGGAACATGTTTTGTAACTTAATCCAGCAGGGATGCTGTGTGAATTTGCTGTGGCAGATGAATCTGATGAGGAATCTCCAGATTATTCCTACAGAACATTTATGCCACTATAAATCTTCAGTCTTTAAGATACCACTGGCACCTTTTTGCTTCAGTAACTAAACTCTGCAGTCCTCTTTTCCCATGTGTGTAAGTCACAATAGCTCCACTGAGATCTACCTCTGAGTAGACAAGTATACGAATGTGCTTTAAATAAAAAAATTACTGCTTTACCCACAGGGGATTTTTACATCTAATGCTTTCATTTTGAATTAAATGTTTTCCTCTGAACCTCCTATAAATCTGTAAATTTGGCACCACTTTACAAGAGCCAGTGTGGTACCAGTGAATTTGAGCATTGGGCTGCAACTGCTTAGACCAGGGTTCGAATCCCTACTTGGCCATGGAACCTACTGAGTGATGCTAGACAAGTCATGCTGTCTCAGCCTCAAAGAAAGCCAAAGGCAAACCCCTTCTGAATTTTGAACATATCTTACCAAGAAAACCTTGTGATATATTCACCTAAGAGGTCATTCAGACTACCTTTTGCACCGAATTGCAACCCGGTTTAAAAGTGGGAAGTTCCCACTGGTGTCGGGTTTTGCACACCCAATCCAGGACAAATCCCCCTCAGTGTGGGTTTTCTAAAAGCGGGGTATTCCCCATTTCTTTTCGGAAAAGCCGGTGCAAGCAAATGTGAACAATTTTAGGGAGAGGGTTAAAGGTCAGAGGGTGGGCAGTGGGTGGAACATGCCTCCCCTCTCACATGCTTTTTTGGGGTAATTTGACAGATTATGCAAATGCTACATACTCCAGGGAGGAAACCCCTCAGCTTCCTCTCTAGGCCCTCAGCTTCTACCCGCCTCTGGAAGCCTCACTGGCAGGGAGTGGGCAGAACAGTCCTGGGCCCTCCTCCATCTCCTTCTCCCTCTGACTGAGAGAGTGTGACTTGGCCAGAGAATGTGCCTTGAACTGGCACTGTGCGGTGCGGCAGTGCTCCATTTCCCTCTCCTCCTCCTCCTCTTTCTGCTTCCTCTGCCAGCTGTCTTCCCTTACCCAGGTCTCACTCGACCCAACTATGGCAGGAGTCTTTTGGGGACCCTCGGGGATCCTCCTCCCCTCTGCCATGGCTGGATTGAGTGATCCAGCCATGGCATGGGTCTTTTGGGGACCCTCGTGGAGGGAGGAGGAGAGGGAAACAGAGTGCTGCTGCGCCATAGAGTGCCGGTTCAAGGCACATTCTCTGTCCAAGTCACACCTTCTCAGCCAGAGGGAGGAGGAGGAGAAGGAGGCAGAGGAGGGCTCAGGTCTGCTCTGTACAGGCTCCCTGCCAGTGAGGCTGCCAAGGGCGGCTAGGAGCCAGGGGCCTAAAGAGGGAGCTGAGGGGTTCCTTCCCTGGAGCATGTAGCATTTGCATAATCTATCAAAATGACAAACATTCCTGCTCGTTTTTTTTAAAGGAGGGGGGTAGCATCCATGCCTTTGGCGAATGGTTGCACGACATGTTACCACTGACAACAGCAGAAGTGAGTTTGATTAACAATATGGAGGCTCCATCTTGAAGCACCCCTTCTGGAAATGAGATCGTCAAGCAGGGTAAATTGCACTGGGGACCTTTGATCGGGGTAAAGGTAGTATGAACGTCTTGCCGGAGAGATTCGGTGCCGGCATAGTGAAGCCGACCCGGATCTACCCAGGGCAAATGCCCCAGTGAGAATGGGACCTTTGTGTCACCGTATGTCAGATATGACTTGAAGGCATAGAGCAACATCAGCAGCAGCAGCAACAACAATCATTACTCTGCTCCACCCTCACACTGCTTTCATGCTTCTTGCAACACAATGGTCATCTCTGCATCTCTGGAAATAAACTTTCATGGTCCTAAAATAGTCCTATGCGATGCTCGTCCCATTGCACAGCTGATGCAGAATAACTGAGAGTGTGAGTTTCTGTGGAACAAATACAGAACATGCACATGGCAGAACTAGACTGATTTTTCCCCATTCTGGTGTCTCCTGATTATATTCATCCAAATAAATAATTTGTACAGAAGGGATTAACAGGTTACAGTTTGCAGGAATCACTTCCCTCACTAATCCCACCCCCACTTCAACAGAGTTGTTTAGGGTTTGAAAGTGTGTAAATAGATATATAATTCTGAATCTTTGTTCTTTTGAATATTGTTTTATGAACACTCCTTTGAATAGGCTGCAGGAACTTTGTGGAGCTGAAATTTGTTGGAAAGAATATTGAAAAGTATTCAAAAATATTTTTTTAAAAGTGTTGCTTGAGTGTTGAGAAACCATGACAAGCAGAAATCTGGACTGTAACCTTTAAAATTAAGGACTTATTCTGCACAAAATTTGGTTTGGGGGGATTTTTGGTATTTTGAAAGAAAATAACATTTCTGTCCAAAATATTTTCTGTGCAGGAAATGTTGTTTCCTATGCAGTAAATACTGTTTTATATGCAAAACAAACAAACAAACAAACAATGATAATAAGTCCCTAGTTACAGCATTTCCATGTAGGATACTAGAGATACCTTTTGAGTATACTCCAGATGTATATATTTTAAATATGATTCAAGGAATACAACCAAAAGATAGACTTAGATACTGGAAAGTGATCCTGTACATCATTTCAGTAGCTTGGATCTTGTTTGCACAAAAATGGAAAACAGCGGATATTCCATCTCTCGATGACTGGAAGTTTAAAATGATAGAAATTTATGAAATGGATAAAGTATCGATTGCAATAGGAGGAGAATCTTCTGAGAAACATATACAAAGTTGGCAAGCTCTAATAGATTACTGTGAGAAATCTTGGAATTATATAAATTAAGGGGGAAAAGAGATAAGAATTAAGAAAAAGAAAAGGAGAGAAGGAGAGGAAGATTTTCGGTAGCAAAACAGAAATTTAGAAGAAATCTATTCCTTAAGGAACAGCAATAAACTTTTTTTGGAGAAACATTTAATTTATATAATAGAAAGAAATAGATTTAAGGAAGAAGAACTGTACAATATTTAGACAAATCAACTGGAAGACTGTTATAATTTGATAATTTAATAGTTAGACAGCCTAGCACTATTTGGATGGGGGCAGGGGGGTTTCTTATTTTATTTTTTTCTGAAAGAAATGTATAATTTCATATTGTAAACTTTGTTGTTATACACACACACACACACACACTGTAGAAATGTGTCTTCATGCTTCCAAGAATAATGAGAAGGAAAATGCATTTGAAAAAATAAATAAATTACTGGACTGCTTCTTCCCTCCAAAAATATAGAAATTGGATTTAAAAATTGGATTTAAATAGAAAATTATTCTGTATGAGTGTGATAGGGCCTAATTAATGCTTGTAATTACCCATAATGTGATAATGTGTGAGATCATGGGTGAAGAAAATTAGAATTCCCTTTCATGGGAGACATCTAAATTCTATGTGCTTGTTCTCTGTCATTTAATTACTCTGCTTATTTTATGTGCAACACAACAATTTATCATTGTCATTGTGGTGTTGGACATCAAAACAACTTATACATCAGTGGGATATCAATTTCCTAAATTAGTTTGATGAAGCATTTAAGGAAACATTGTGGGTTTCACAAAAAAATAAACATTTAAAACCAATTGCCTGTGTTTATAGTAAGTATCCTATACCCATAATAGGGGTTTGTGTGTGGGATAACGTTTCTCTACCTAAAACACACACAGACTCATTAAGCTATTCCTTAAGACAAACAGAAATGAAAGATACAGCAAGAGCAACAACCACACACTAATCACCACAACTCTTTTACAAACTGTTGCTAACAGAGAATAAAGACAAAATGCCAGAGGAAATAAATTATACAAATCAGTTGAAATCAGCCCAATGGATTCATTATTTGAAATTCAGCTGATTTAGTTGCACAACCTTGACACACATCCACACCCACACACATAACCCTAATATACACACACACACACACACACACACACACACACACACACCAGATGGTCTCAAATAATGTGGAAGGCTTCGTCAGTTGATCTTTCTCTCAAGCATCTGGATAAATAGTTGAAACATATCTTTCTTCTCTCAGTGAAGCCAGTTGGTTTTCATTACTCCTGGATGAACTGGAGACTTCTCATCCATTTAGAAATCCTTATGCTCCCTTACATACCATAGAATCCGAGTGTTGAAAGAGATTCTATAGGCCATAGAGTCCAACCCATTGCTCAATGCAGGACCTCTACTAGAGTCTCCCCAACAGGTAGCTGTCTGTACTCTTTCTGAAGGCATCCAGAGAAGGATACCCTACCACCATTGCCAAACCACTCTCACTATCAAGAAGTTCCTTCTAATGTTCAGTTGAAATCTGCCCTCCTCAAAGCCATTAGACATATTTCCACCCCCTGGGGCAGCAAACGACAAGCTTTCACCCTCCTCTTTTTGGCAGCCCTTGAGGTATTTAAAGAGTGTGATCTTGACTTCTCAATGTACTGTACACCAAGCTGAACATGCCCAGCTCCTTCAACATTTTATCATATGTCTTGTTGTCCATACATCTTATCCTCCTTGTTGCACTTCTCTGAACTCGCTCCAACTTGTCTATACCCTTGTTAAAATGAGGCACCCAGAAATGACAGCAGTGCTACAGAGAAGGCCTGACCAGTGCAGAATATAGGAGGATTGTTACATCCATTGATTTGAAAACTATGCTTCTATTAATACATTGGTTTCTTGGCTGAAAAATGCAACCAGTGGTTTCCTCATCATCAGCTATCCTGGCCAGGGCCAATGTAGTTTGATATTTGAAGAACCACATATTCCCCCCTCCCATTTTACCCTCACTGGGACCCAGTGGCATCATTAGAGGGGTGCAGCAGATGTGGACTGTATTGGGTGACACTCCAGATATACATCTGTGGAGCTGTACACCCAATGGGACTGACGTGGTTACTGGGCAAGTGAGAAAGGACTTTTCATGCCTTCATTTTGATTTCACAGATTAGGCAGATCTTAAGAAACAGTACATTTTAGAAAGTAAAATGCAGATGAACTAAAATCAGGTACTGCACAGCTTCTAAGCATCCTTTGACACTTCTATTTGTTCTTGCTTTTGCTCCCCACCCACTCCCCCTTACGTCTATTTAGTATCCATGTTATGCAAAGGGCAATTTAAAAAATTGCCCTTTTTAGCATAAATGGTTTTTACATGAATGCATATGTTTAGCACAGCAATCTAGTTCTTTGTGTTCTATGCATTTTTCCAATGAAGACATTTCTTGAGCTGCAGCACAGAATTGGGGTAATAAATCTTATCCTATTCACTCCACGAGAAAAAAGTGTACAGCAAAACGAATAAAGGGCATTATCCATTGCCCCTCTTTACAAAGCTCAAAGAGCTGAACATCCACGCATTAACCTGTTCCCTCTGTCTCTCCATTTTCCTCCACTGTCCATGTACACACCACAGTCTAACTACCATTAACTGCTGCAACAGGAACCTAGTGTGTGGTGCAGGGCTCTTCCCAGACATTTCCATGTCTGAGATGGAGAATAAAAATAGTTTTCCTTGTTATGCACAATGAAGCTGATCAAACCAGCAGCTGAATCTTTATCCAGTACAAAAAATGGGTCACTATCTTCCAGTGTACCACAGGGATGTTGGAAGTGAAGAAACATGCACCTACACTTGCAAATAGGGATAATAGGTGAAGTCAGGAGGTTGGGGTTTCCTGGTGTATCTCCTTTTTGTCTTGTCTGTTGCTTCTTCCAAACCTATAGACTGATACACCTCAAGCTTGACTTCAGTTCATCTCACAAAACTGTTCCTCCCCTCTCCCCCCACCTCATTGAGGCTGTATCTACACTGAAGAATTAATGCAGTTTGACACCAATTTAACTGCCAAGGCTCAATGCTATGGGATTTGAGATCTGTAATTTTGTGAGATACAGTGTTCCCTTGCCTTACATAGGGATCCATTCTGGACCCCACCGTATAAGGCAAGTTCTGCCTATGCTCGAGTCCCATTAAGGATAATAGGGCTCATGCACGTGGTGGCATGGTGGTGTGAGTGCCGTGGGCGCGCACGCCATTTATTGAATGGTGCAGGGCTTTCAGCATAAACTGGAAGCCACATAAAAGGTGCCTGTGTATGATGCAGGCACACTGTAATTAGCTTCTCTGTCAGAGCACTCTACAAATCCCAGGATCACATAGGATGGAGCCATGGCATTAAAGCAATGTCAGACTGAATTATTCCTGCAGCATGGCAACCTGTGAGAGCAGACCCTACCTTTCCTCTCTCTCAGATATGTATTTCACTCTAGTAGAACTGTCTTTCCAGTGAAGAGAGTCTTTTATTGATGATGCCAGAGACCGATTTACACAGGCTAGTCTAGGAGGTTCAAGATTGATATATGTCAGTACATAGTTCTTTCTTCCAATACTTTGCTGGAAGCTGCTGCCTGATGGGGCTGCCTCACTTTGCCTTGTTTCCTAACACCCATTCGTCCTGCTCTTTGCAAGAAGATTATCCATGTTGCAAATAGCCTAGGTGCAAGGATTGTTGCATACTACTGTGGAAAGTGTCCAGAGGCTCCCCATTCTAGATAATGGGTGATATGTTCTAGAATGTAGGCTTAGGGCAAGGTCTGAGTTAGAGGGAATTGGTAGGCAATGGAAGAGGCCCATAAAATGATCCAAGAGACAGGGTTTTCAGATGCAGCCTGATTTAACACTTAGACTCCTAGACGTTTTCCTGATGTTCTGCTTTTTGAACAGTAAAAGTACAAGAAGTTAAAGAGGAGGTTTTTTTTTAATGCATACAACCTGAATGTCTTTGCTGCCATTTCAGTAACCTTTATCAGCAGTTAGTTTGATATAAAGGATATCTGAAGTTTAGGAATTTACAAAGCTGAAATTCAATCCGCAGGGACTGGTAATATCTCCACAAAGAATTTCTGAATGGCTTGGCTTTCAGATTTCCTAGATATACAGACAGTGTAATGGCAGGTACAGGCTATTAACTGAGAATGAGTTCAATCAGTCTTGTTGAAGAATCTGAAAACCTTACCAGAATAATTGCTGCATAATAATAGCTCCATCTTCTTTTTACTGCTTGAATAGTGTTGAATTTTGTAGATTGGGGGGGGGGGGGGAGAAGAATCCTGTTAGCAATGTTGCTATTACTAAATGCAATCAGACGCTCTTAACTTAGTGATCATCCATTTTTCTGGTACTGTGTTAGAATCTGAGAAACTAAACAAGATAGAGACTGAACAAGACAGAGTGTGACAAATCTTTACATCCTTTGCTCCAGCCTCTATAACCTATGGATGATGGAAGCTGCAGTACAAAATATTTGTTGGGATTCAAATCAAGGGCAGCTGCACTGAAGCAAAGATTCCCTAACCAACTTGTGGCACTATAGAAAATGACTAGCTTGGAGGACAGGGAATCAGAAAAGGCTGTCCAGTGCAAATTATTTATTTATGAAATTTTCAAACCACTTCATTCATATCCAGGTTTTCAAAGCAAGTGTCCTATATACTTAGAAACCAAAGATGCAAATATTAGAATAAACAGAAATATATTAATACAATTCTGGATGGGATTTATAATTCGCAATATCACCTTACCTTGGCACCTGTGGAGTGGCCAAAAGTACCTAGTGAGTGCAGCAACTGGGATGAAGAGTGTAACTTTTTCTGAATTGGCTGCTGAGGTGACTGAGTTTGATGTGTCTACAGTATACAATCAATATTTATTGATTAGCCCATAGGCCATCTCAAACTACCACAATACAAAATACAAAATAGATAAAATTCTATATAATTCTATATTAAACTCTATGTAAAACTCTAAATAAGAGTTATATAAGATAACATAAGAGGGAAATATGAGGAAATAAGAATAAAAATATAATAAAACTATAGATACAAAACTATATATATATATATATATACACAAAACTAATAAATCACTCTATAAGGTTCTGTGTAAAAGGTTAAAAAAAGATATATGGGTAGACAATAATAATAATAATAATAATACAAAAGTCAGTAATACGATAAATAGTCGGAATAAAGTTACAATCATACATCAAACTTCTTCATCACCCTTGCAATTTACCCTAATCATCCCCACATATCTAGATCTCAGGTGTATTGCTTTGCTTATATATCGAGCTGTAATGAAAGATATTTTTGAGTCTTGACCGCTCATGAAGTATGTTGTTCTAATGTGGGTATACCAGTACATTGTTCATTTGATATATGGACCGAGATACAGGTCTCTTTCCTGCTGGTACAGTTGGCAATTAAATAATATGTGAGCTATATCCTCAATTTCATGATCGCCACAAATACAGGTTTGCTCATTATAAGGAATGCCATTAAATCTCCCAAACCTTACCATGGTATCAAGCTGTTCATATCTGACACAGGTCAATATCTCCCTCAGGTGTTTTGGCATTTGAATTTTTAGGTAGTTTGCTAATTGAAAGGTCAATTTGTATTGGCTCAAGCATTTTAAATTATCTACCTTACTAAGAGTGGCTATATCCTTTTGGTCCTCAATATCCAGTATTCTTTGTCTCGCATTCTTTTTTGCTTGGTCACTGAATGTACAACATACAGAAAGACCACAACTTCTTATATAGTTTGTTAATTGGGCAGACCAAACTGCTTGTAGATGGGATTGTAACGGTTCAAAGAGACACAATTTTGGAAGTCTATCTGGCTCCATTTCGTTGATTTTACACCAATAATTAAACACAGTATACATTTGTGACCCAAACAGTATCCATCTGGATTCCCTCTCTTCCTTGCTCTTTGCTCACTAGTTGCTAATTTATGCATTTTATTGCAAATCCATGGTGAGATATTAAAGCTGATCTTTACTTTGGGGCCACAAGTGTAGCCCTAAAGAAGTGATGTATTGCAGATTACATTTTAAAAATTAGGAGATGATGATGGTAACATGATGCAATGCTATTTCAATAGGTTGGTGTCTCACACTTGCTATCCATTGTTTTGGAACCAGCCTTTCCAAACCCCTTGTGCAATTTCAACTGTCTTTGATGCAGAAGGGAAAAGGCAGGCCATGCAGCCCTGTCCAAATAACTTTGAACCATCCAACCGCATTTATCAGTGCAGCTCTCCCTACAGAATCTCTTCACAGGTAAGTGGCAGATAAAAATCCAAATTCGCAGCTTTAGCTATTTACTTTTTCCATTCATCAGTGCAGCTCTTCCTACAAAATCTTTTCACAGGTAAATGGCAAATAGAAATCCAAATTCTCAGCTCTAGCTGTTACTTTTTCCATTTGTGATGTCATCAGAAAACCGCTAGCTTTTCAAAAGACTGATAAAGTAGTTTTTAGCTCTATAAGCCATATGTAACTATCATGAAGAGTTTCTAAGAGGCTTTCCACACTGCCAAAACAATCCAGTTTAACACCACTTTAACTGGCCTTGCTCAATGCTATGGAATTCTGGGAACTGTAGTTTGTTGTGGCACCAGACCTCTTTGACAGACAAGGCTAAATATCTCACAAAACTATAATCCCCAGAATTCCATAGCATTGAGCCAGTTAAACTGGTATCAAGCTGGATTATTTCAGCAGTGTAGATGCAGCCTAACTACTGAATTCATTTCCAATATCATCAGTGTTTTTGGTTGCAGGCTGTCATTTTCTTCACTTTGTAAAAATGATCTGCTCTCTGTGTATTCTGAGAACTATGAAATACCTTCTATGGGCTTTATCACACTAGCGAGATCCCATGGGAAAACAAGATTTAAAGGAGAGTTAAATTAAATTAGAATGTAAACAGAACCTGCAAATTCGGGAGGTTTATCACACCGAATTGCTGCTAAAGTGAAATGATGCGAAGTTAAACCAATGTTAAACCGGAGAAAAACACCACCTTTTTACTTTCGGAATTTCCTGAAAGTAAAAGCTGCCATTTTTTCTCCAGTTTAACTTCACATTGTTTCATCTTAACAGTGACATTGTGTGATAAACTTCGGGCATTTCTGGGTTTACTCCAATTCAATTCTCCTTTAAAACCCGTTTTCCCACTGGAACTCACTAGTGTGATAAATTAGTTTAGGTTTTAGCTTCCTGTTCCAGTTTTAGCCTGGCAAGCTTGACATAAAGACATTCATACTGTTCAGGCTATTGACTGAATTCATGAACAGTTAACCTGGGTAATATGATAAATGAGACTTTAAGTTTGTATTTCCTTGCATGTGTTGACCTCTGTCTCCTTGTCCTGCTGGATCACAAGTGGAATTCTCTCTATGGTTCAGAACTCTGCTATATCGGGATCCAGATTAAACTCTTAAATGTGAATTACAGCTGGCCTTTTGGTATCCACTGGGGCTTAGTTTGAGGACCCCTGATGGATAGTAAAATCCATGTATTCTCCAAGTCCCATTATAATAAAATGGTGCCCCTTATATAAAATGGTGAAATCAAGGTTTGCCTTTTGGAGGTTTGGGGTTTTCATATATATATATATATATATATATATATATATATATATTCAAGCTGGAAATGATTGAATCTGTGGATGTAGAATCCATGGATACAAAGGGATGATTGTATCTGGATGATATAACTGAAGTGTTTTCAAACCTTATAGTGCTCTATAAATACTCTATTACAGAGACACAATGGAGTTAATTTTTATGTTGCATCTCCAAAGGGGCATGTTTTCAAAAACCAAAACCTAAACAAAGCAAGGGGGGGGGGGGGAGTCCTATGTGATTTTATAACAGAACTAAGGCACTTTGAAATTCATTGGGGAAAAAAACATCAGAAGAGATGGAAATTTTAAGGCATTAAGTAGAAACTTATATAGCTTTTGCTTCTTTGTGCTTTGGGCAACCCAAAAGACTGAACCATTTATCATAATTGTTAAATGTACCATACCTTTTTTCATCTATTTCTCATATCTGTTCTAGAATGTTAAATGTGGATATATATATATATATATATATATATATGTGGTGTCTTTTCCTCTCCATCTTTAGGAGGCTGACATAATGAAAGAAATTAAAGAAAACGGGCCAGTGCAAGGTAAAGAAAAGGGGAGCAAATGTTGGCCTCTAGATAGATAGATAGATAGATAGATGATAGATAGATAGACAGATAGATGGATATACAGATAGAGGCACCAGATCCTGTTTGCTCTTGGTGGCTAAGCAGGATCAGCCCTGTTTAGTAGTTGGATGGGAGACTGCCAATGAATACCAGGTGCTGTAGGCTAGATTTTAGGAGGAACTGGCAAAACCACCTTGCTTAAGAAAACTCTGTGAAATTAATAGTGTCGCCATAAGTTGTTCCTGCATCTTCTGCCCAGCTCTCCCCTGTCAAACCTAAGAGTATTGATAGTGTTTTTCATCTCTGTTCTATATTTGTTTTTTTCAGAGAAAAGGAAGGAGCTGTGCCTATTTACTCCCTTGGCTAATCTGTACTGCATAGAGTCAAACCTCCTCTGAACAAATCTTGCCAAGAAAACCACATGATAGGTTTGCCTTAGGGTCACCATAAGTCAGAAATGACTTTGAGATACACAACAACCAACTCTAGTCAGGATTAATCAATAGGATTCTAATCAAGCAGTTGTGCATTCATGGATGGTAGAAACTATTCCTTAGTATTGTCAAGTGTACCACTTTATTCAATGGAACTGCAGGAATAGCCACTGTATATTCCCACTGTATGATGGGAAAACAAGGAGCCACACTGGCAGATATGCAAGTGGCTTTACAATGTTGGTGTTCAGCAGAATTGTGGTAAAGCACAACCACCATATAACTGCATGTGTGTAGATTTACATCTCACAAGTATGTTGTAGGATTTCAGAAAGCGAGAGGGGAAACTAATGCATGATAAAGACAAATTTACCATTTTAAAAACTACCAAGAAAAATAAAGTGGAAGACAAGCTACGAACAGTGGAAGCCAGTAGCTCCCATGTCAGCAAGAAAGGGAATTGCCTCTGGGTTTAGACATGCACTTTAAAAGAGCTATCCAAGATGCTTAACCCTTCCTTCAAAATAGGGTGACCACCATCACTGTCTCCAGATTAAAATTTGGAAGGATTCATCCCACACCCATCCAATATGAAAGCCACCAGCTATCTACTGATTGTGGGGAAAGTACAGAGTAAAGATACATTCAAAAAGAGCAAATAATTTGACTGGAAATGCAGAGAAATTAGAGGCAAGCAAACCATAGTATCAGTATTTTGAAGATCCAGTCTATCAAGTTTAAGCCAACTTGAAGTGGTGTCTGTACTTCTTTCCAAATGCCCATGTGTGTCAAGATGAATCAAGATGGTCTCAGTTGTTTCTGGCTTTTAGTTAAAACCTTAACAAAAGAAAGAAAGCATGGCAATGGGGAAATGTAGACATAATGAAGCAAGAAGCCAAGAAATGAAAATATAAATAAAAAGGACATTAACTGGAAGAAATGTTAAGAATGGGAGGACAAACATAAAAAGAAAGGAACCATCACAATGTCTTTTGCTTCTATTTAAACAAGGAAATGTCTTACACTTACATTTTATTTTCATTAAACAATACATCCAACGGTGTCAGATTGTCATGTTAACATTACATGTAAACATTCTTCCAAATACAGAAATACACCAGACCGCACCCTATATTAAATTCCAAATCTGACTAATGTATCATATATTTTCAAATATTATTTGTTTATGCTTAGAATGTCAGACAAAATTTTCCAAATGACTAAGTGATATGACAGCAATGAGCAATAGATAAAATTAGAAAAAAATAAAAGAAAATAAGCATTATCTTTCTTTCTTTTAAAAACATTTTTTTAGCTGTCATGCAAGTATATGAAGACTTCTTTCTTTACAAGAGTGGGATTTATAAACACATTTGGAGTAGAGACGGGAAAACACAGAATGGTTATGAGAAGAGGCCACATTCTGTTAAAATTGTTGGGTAAGTGAAGCAATGGGTGTTACCTATGTAATATACAATGGTTAGATATTGAACGATAACATCTAAGGTTTTCTTCCGATGGCAGACTTTCCTTGGTTTCCAGGCCAGGCCTACAATTACGTAAAGTGAGGTGGTTGCCTTGGGTGGCAGATGCTGTGAGAGAGGGAGTGAGGGCAGTTGATGGAGGATAAAACTGTTTGTGACACAACTGGCATTGGGCCACAGAAGGTGCTCTGAGGTGCATGCATGGAGATAGTACTTTTCTAATGTTATTGTTGACTGCCAGACTAGTCAGTTTCTGTACATAAAATGCTAGTGATCACCATCTTAGACTTTGCCTTGGTCTCAGGTGGCAAAACAGGACTTGTCCTCTTTGTTTTGCTTCCTTCACTTCACTGTGCCAAGATCAGGTCTTGTTTGGCTCCCTCTCATTTTTTCAAAGCCCATAAGTAAGTAACTGGTGGGGTGTAGGCATATTATCGCCTATTAGTTTTCCCCTTTTATTTCTATTTCCTATAGCCCAATAAAAGTGAAATAATTGTGTTTTGAAATAAATCAATACCCTTCTATGCTTGAGGGAAAAATCAAATTATTTTTCTTAATTCGAAACTTCACCCAGTATACTAGAGGTACAATATTTATATTTCTATCTCTAGCAAGAATGATTTTGGTAATGGCTTAAGGATTTATTATCAGAGCAGAGGATATGAGACATCTTGTAACTTGAGCTTTAAAACAGGAGACACTTAAATATTCAGGGAGCTAATACAGTAATTTCCTAATAAAGGAGCTTGGAGTTCTAGAAGTTGAAAACAGTTCCAGGAAATCGGTTTGTGTTTGCCCTAAAGACTTGCTTGAACACTCTCTGTGTGTGTGTGTGTGTGTGTGTGTGTGTGCGTGCGTGCGCGTGCGCGTGTGTGTATGCATACAGATATATGAGAGATAAGGAGGGAGAAAGAGAGAGAGAATAAAAACCTTTACATATACTTTTAAATGTGACAATAGTAAAATCAGTTCTGTGTCATGGATTCGCAGGAAGTTATCTTTGCTTGACTTCAAGATATTATTTCTATAGTCATGTAAAGCAGCTTTCCCAACCTGGCACTCCCTAGATATGATAGATTATAAATAATGGTAGTTGCATTCCAATCCATCTGGAAGATATGAGATCAAGGAAGACTGATCTAAAAAACTGACACTGAATGAAATGCTTGTCTTGAATAACTGACAGTCACTGTTTCAAAGCAAAACATAGGAAATGCTATCAAAATTACTCCCATCCTGCTTTCATCCTATGTGTTCAGGTTATTTGGACTTGCTTGCAGGTTCCCAAACTTGCTGCACACTGCTGAGCTCATGAGACTATATTTTCTTTTCTTTGAAAATTATCAGTATGCACACCTGTGTATATGTCTTCTGATGACAACTTTTCAGAAAGGAAGCCTGAGCATGCAACCTAATGAGTTTCTTTTTTGCATGTGTTTTATTTATTTATTCCTCCTAGAAAGAGACCCAATGTGACTCACAAGCTAATTTTTTTAAAAAAACCTTTACAATAAGAATTTAAAAAACAATTACAATCATCTAGTTAAAACAGTATAAAATTAACATTAAAAACATACAAAGTTAAAAACATATCTAAAAAACACAAAGCATATAAAAACCACCATGTCATTATTATATCAGTTTTAAGTCAATATACCTACATGGTCATGTGCATTTATAATCTCCATTCACACTGCAGAAATAATCCAGTTTGCCACCACTTTAATAGCCATGGCTCAATGCTATGGAATTCTGGGAACTGTAGTTTGTTATGGGACCAGAGCTCTGACAGAGAAGACTAAATGTCTCACACAATTACAGATCCCAGAATTCCATAGCATTGTGTCATCATGGCAGTGAAAGTGGTGTCAAAGCACATTATTTCTGCAATGCAGACAACCCCCCAGAAGGAGACACTCAACATAAACTAAAACCTGTGCTTAAATTCTCTGACTACCTGACTCAAATTCTCCCAGAAATAGAAAGTAGAAGGAGTGGAAGACGCAGGTTGAATGGGGGGAAAGGGGGAACGCTCCCATCCTGAACCTGATAGAAATTGAGCTGTTATAAAATATGCAGCCATTTATTTTGCCCATTTGTTTTGTAGGCAACTATCCTGCTGTCTTAGTAATGCCAGAAATATTTAGCCCATAAAGTTTTTGTTAGGTTAGAAACATTGGAGCCTCTTATATTGTTCTTTAGTATGATTAAATTACAGATTCTGTGAATTTCCCCTTACCCACCATTTTGAAGGGGACTAAACATGATGCAGAGAAAAGACATATACCCACAAAGAAAATGCAAGGGTATATTGAAGTGGTGAACAAATTAAGCTCTAACAGAACTGACTGCAAGGGCTTTAAATTGTATATAGTGGGCCCTTGGTATCCACTGGGGTTTGGTTCCAGGACCCCCCATGGAGATCAAAATCCACGGATACTCACATCCCATTACAGACAATGACACAGGAAAAAGGTGTCTGTTATATAATATGGCAAAATGAAGCTTTGCTTTTTGACATTTATGTTTTTTGGAATATTTCGAATCTGTGGATAGTTGAATCCTGGGATGGAAAATCTGTAGATTTGGAAGGCTGAGTGTACAGGTTCATCAACTTTTCTATTTTGTTACTTCAACAGAATTAAGGTTTTACTTTTATAGTTTAATTGCATTTTAATAATTACTTTTTGAAGGTTTTCACTCATGTCTCTCTAGGTGCTTTATCTGAACAGCTTTTAATCATACAGTCCTAGTTTAGGGGAAGAGGAAGATTATAAATGAATGGATGAATGACTATAAATAATAAATGGCTGGTATTCAATATTGGAGTAAAGAATCCATAACCTAGATCTGTAACTTCTCTGTATCCACTAATTCTACATACACAATCCACCTTAAAAGCTAGCAGCTGCAGCAGGTGAAGGAGGTTTGTTCAGCTGGTGGTCAGGACACTGGGATGGTGACATTTCCAACCCCCTTCCCCTTATGCTGGGAGTATGCCTTTTACTCCTGGCTTTTCCCCCGTTTGATAATCTCTTTTGACTCATGGTGACCTTGTGGATAAGACATCTCCAAGACCCTCTGTCATCAACTTCACTTCTCAGGTCCTGCAGGTCCAGGCCTGTTTCTTCCCTGATCAAGTCTAACCCTCGGGCATGTGGTCTTTCTCTCTTTCTACTGCCTTCCACCTTTCCTAGCATCATTGTCTTTTCTAATTATTCATTTTCCTCATGATGAGGCCAAAATACAACAGCCTCAATTTAGTCATCTTGGCTTCCAGGGAGAGTTCAGGCATACTCTCTTCTAGGATCCATTTGTTTGTCTTTTTGACTATCCTCTGCCCTCTTCTCCAGCACCTTATTTCCACATAACTGTGCTGTGCATGGCATTTAAATCTTAACAATGTGTGGAACATCTTTTTTGCTGTTTCACAGAGATTGGGGATGACAGCTCCCTGAATCCCTCAGCCATCATGCCCATCAGACTTGCAGTCCAAAAGTAACTTTCCTAGATTTTGCGACCATGTCATGTGTTAAGTAATGTTGCCAAGGTCTGCTAATGTGTTGTGAAAACTGCACACCCTTGAATATCATAGGAGCAAGCTGAACACTATCTCTGCCAGAAGATTTCAGTTGCGTTATTCTCAGAAAGTTGAGAATAAAACTATTATGCCTGGCAATGCATACTACTGACGTATAACCACAGGGCTAGAACATTCACTTGCACTGTTTAAAGATAAAGAAGAATATAAGTTCAAAGAACAGCATCTGAACATTATTCCTCTATGATTAACTCTAATTCACAAACCTTTAATGTTCTAAAGAATGAATCATCACAACAGTCAGTTCTCCTGCTGAGCAATCCTAGGACATTCTACCCATTTAAACGAACCCCCCAAAATACAAAGAAGCTTTTTGCTTTTGTGTGCTTTTCAGCCTTACTAATTTTTTCTTTTTTATCCATTGTGATCTCTGTGTTGTTTGTTTCTTACTTACTTATTTAAATATTTTAAACACTACCTTTTTCTCTGATGAAAAACAAGATACTGCACAACTATAGTTAACTGGGGGGAAAAGCCACCAAAAACATATTATTGTCATTTTAAAAAGAATGGCAACCAATGGAATGCAGCAAAACAGAATCAGGCGAATTGCTTGGACAAAAAAAAAAAAGAATTTGAGATGGCTGGCACTGAAATATGTGCCCTGTTGGTACCAGCTGCACTTCCACAGGGAGAGTTGGAGCATCAGAACCGAGGAAGCTCTTTCATTTGTGGACAAGGAATGTACTTGTCAGAATGAGAAAAAAACCTTTGCCTGTCAATGGGACAGCCAGGGGAGCAGTCTAGTCTCCCTAGGAAGGGAGTCCCAGAATCTCAGAGCAGCCACCCAGAAGACCCTCTCTTGCATTCTCACCAGACATATCTCACTAGTCACAATACTGGTGCTCCCCTCCCTCCTCTGCTGAAAATCCCCCAAAAATCCCTCACTGCAGGTTATGTGCTACCCTAATTTAACACAATAACATCTTTCTTAGTGGAAGCTATGCTTGCTGGTGAAATACTTCTCATGTGAAAACTTGGATTGTTCCCAATATCCGTCTTATGTCAGTTATGAATATGATGTCAGCTGTGCTACAAACCCTTGTGGAAGGAACTGAGATTATATCTTGTACATGGGAAGCTTTACACTCTTTTTCCTGCACATCCTAAGAAGGAAATGTGTGTCACTCACTTGTCTGGCTCCTTCTTTTTCTCAGTACAGGAAACTTTGAAGTATCTTCATCTGGCCTTTCCCCTCTCTACCCCCTCATAGACAGCCCCTCCCCAGTCACATTTATTCTTGCCCAACTGTGGCCACCACTGTAATCATAAGCAAATCCACATTTTCAAATGGACCCTCATTAACAAATAGTCACAATACTGGTGACTATTAACAAATAGTCACTCCAGGCTAAGGCCTGGAGGTGGCCATTCAGGTGAAGGTGCCTATAGAATCCTGTTTTATTTCCTCACGGTCAAATGCCAAGCCTCCATAAGCAACCAGAGTCTCTACAGTTCACTTGCTCAGCTACTGCTACTCCATCCTTTGTTCTTCGCTTTGGCCAGATATCTCATTCCAGGCATGGATTCTCTGTGTATCCACAGCTTGCTAGTGATTTAGTTTCTGCTGTTGGTTAGCCCTCACTTTCATTGTCCTTACTGCTCTCTTGCAATTAATCTCATTCTCTCCCTTCACACTTTACTCTCTGGTTCTGCAGGAGGTACCTAATGATACATATAAGAGACACCAGTACATGATGTTAACTTACTTGCTGGTGTAGCTGTCTTTTACATGTTGGAACAATAAGAAAGTTCTCTTTTCCATGTCCGGAGCTTCATTAAACTGAATTAAAATGCATAAAAATGTTTTGTTATGCTAGCCCCTGTGCTTGAAGTTGTTTGAGAGAGTGTGAAGCTGTTTGAAGGCATATATATCTGCTATCCAAGAAAGAGACTCATAGGCTTTCTGATAGTGCTACACTCAATGAAGTTATATTGCTAGAAATTTATTGGCTGTGTTGAAAGCCATTCTTTCTTAGGATGGAAAAGAATAAAGTAACTGTCAGCTTAACAGGAAAGTTAGTTTCTTAAAAATTGTGACGATGGATAGACTTTCAAAGTTTGGTGCTACAGCTTTGTTCAAAAGCTCATAATTAAAGTTAAAACATATATCACTGGTTTCTGGAAAACTTTCCCTTTGCACCCTTGCTATTTAATATGGATCCTATTTTATTTACTTTGCATTTACTTTTCACTAGGAGGGGTCATTATGACACACTAACAAAAGCAATTATACCTCCATGCTGTTGGTTAACTTTATTGTGGCTCCCGTTTACATTCCCCCTTGATGGTACTCATGTAAAAATCCTGGCTCTGGCTTGAAATGAATGAATAAGGGTCAAATACTGTGGAAGAGTTAAAATCAGTATCCTGTTTTCCTTCTCTCCCATTGTCTTCACTAGAGAGGAGCAGCCGGAAGATGTTTGTGGAGCTCCTGTTTTGTTTAGAATCATGCAAGATGGGTGTCCTTATAGCCAGCCTTATCAAGATCCAGTTTCACCACATGGATGGGCTAGTTGTGTCAGGGGCGCCAAAGAACAGGCCTTTCTCTTCTCTGTGTTTTACATTCTTCTTTCACTGAACTATCAGATGCTGACCTATTCAGGTTTACTTCATGTCTGTAATAGCACACATGACCAGTCACTGGCAACTTTAGTTAGAAGGATCTGGTTAGCAATGGAAGACATCTGCTTGGGAACTCAGGAAACTATTGCCTGTCAGAGTAAGCAGTACAAGATGGGAGGGGGGGGGGGGGGGAGGAATCTGACCAGGCATAGGTTTGCCTCCTAGGGTCTGTCCCTTTAAAATACTCCCCATTCCAGGGAAATAGAATGTGATCTGGCCAAATGCTTTTCACAGGTGTTCAGCCTTTTTGTGGTCCCCACGGTCATACCCAGCCTGGCTGAGGACTCAGAAGAAGATTCTGAGCCTTAGCCTGGCCCTAGCTCTGTCCTGAGAGCCCCCAGCAGAGTCTGTGGCCTCAGAAGAGACTCAGCAGCCAAACCTCCAAGCAGCAGAGCCTTCAGAAGTTGTAGACATGGGGGAGGATGCCGACATACCTATCTTCAGCCAGAGAAGATCTGAAAGAGTGTGCCTCTGGTGCTTGAGGAGGCTTTATGCAAAATGCCAACTCATCAAAGAGCACCTGCACTAATGACAGCTGATGATAAAAGCCTGGGAAGGATGCCAGAGCTTTTGTCAGAAGCTGCTATCTGAGTTTGCTGGTGAAAGCATGCTCTTCCCTGATCTTCAGCTTGTCTTCTTGGCTTGGACATTTGATTCTCACACTGCCTGATCATTCTGCTTCTCTGGAACCCATGACCTTCTTGGATTACTCAACTATGCTCTTGGTTTGGTCCCTTGGCTTGATCCCATGGACCTTTGTTACTCTACTCTGCCTTTATTTGTATGCTTGTTCGTTGAGGCTTGCTTTAACTCCTCAAGCTCTGTGAGGAGTTCCTTTATTTATTTTTGGATTGGCTATTAGAATTTGGCTGCTTTCCTGGACACCCCCCCCTCCAAAAAAAAACCCCTCCTTAAACTCTGTAGAAAAAGGCTTCACCAGAGTGCACCAATTCCGACAGTACTCTTATGTGTAGACTAGCCCCTACATTTGTGTTGTCTGTCAAGGGCCAATGTCCTCCAATAACCACACTAGCAACATGGTTGGAGAAAAAAATGGCCATCATTTTATTGGTTATAGCTGAAATAGGGTCGGTCAAATACACGGGTCTGGATCCAGGCATCTACCAACCTGCCTGTTGATTGATGAGCCCAACTCTGGCTGGCACCAGACCAAGGGGACAACAGGGCAAGATCTACGTGGGCTGCCATCCATCATGATTCTCTATCATTGGGGAATTCTAGAAAGATGTCATAGCACTTTGATTATTGTTCATCCATCCACTTACCCATCCACTTTATTGGCAAGTTTAAATATTTTCATTATAAATATGCAGACAGGTATTGATTGTGTAATCTATTGAGTGCAGCATTCCTTCTTCCTAAGGCAAGTGCTTGTGAAAGAGGCTGCCTTGCATTGATGTCATTATGTGCCTTACCCGACACTCTGATTAATAGCAAACCTATGCTCAGGTTTTCTTGGCAAGATCTGTTCAGAAGAGGTTTGCCATTGTCCTCCTACAACAGTGAAAGAGTGATACTACTTTTCCTTCCGTTACGCTGGAGAATGGTTGTGGGTTTCCATGGCTGAGCTGGATTGGCCTCCCAGAACCTTAGGTGGGTTATAAACCACCATTAAAGTGAGCGCGTACTAGGGTTAGGAAGGGGCGCTGCTTCCATACCCCCTAATCCTAGTACGCGCTCCGCGTGCACAAAGTGGCGGCGGCCGTTCCACATGGCTGCCACCCTTTTGACGTCTTGGACGCATAGCGTCCAGATGTGTCACGGAAGCGACGCTGCGAAAGCGCGCCTTGCGCTTTGCGGCACCACTTCCAGGGCCTAGGAAGGAGCTCCGAAACGGAGTTCCTTCCTGGTTTGCGTCGCTGGGCGCAGCTTTCAGACGGCTGCGCCCAGCGACGCAAGGGAGAAAGGGGCCAAGCGGCCCCTTTCTCCTCCTCCCCGCCACTGTGGGGTGTCCTTGGGGCTTGAAGCCCCAAGGACACCCCTTTCCAGGTTGCGGGGAAGTGGCCTTTTGCCGCTTCCCCACGGCCCGGAAAGCGACGGATCGGGGCCTCAGCGGCTGCCGTTCTGGCTGCTGAGACCCCAATACACCAGGGAAAGGCGCGCCTACAGGCCGCCCCAAAGGGGCGGTCTGTAACGTGCCTTAGCCCAACTTTTAAAAAATGATTATTTAGTCTAGAAATAGGAAACACAATGGCTGTCCCAGTAAAACAAGTGACAAATCTCATATCAGTTTCAGTCTTATTATCTGCCTTTCTCTTTGAATTCACCTAAGTTGCTGTTACTGTTTCACAACTCAGAATATCACTTCTGAAAGTAATATATTGTGTTACTCCATTCAGATGTGCAAACCATGATGTGTTGCATTACTGCTTCCTAGCAGCACTCCTATCCCACTGCCTGTGGTCAATGCTATTTCACGGCTTCCTTAATGATAACAGGTGTATATCTGTGGGAGCTGAAGGCATAATTGGTTCTTCTTACACCTTCAAGCAAAGGCTCTTGCTCCATAGAATCCTGCTTCTTCTCACTTCCAGTCCCTCCATTATACTGGAGAGAGTGACAGGATGCAACTGACCATACTTCCTACTGGCTCTTGCCACTCTCCCAGAATAATGGATGTAAGGGAAGCAAAGAGTAGCAGGGTTCCCCGCCCATAAACCCAAATAAGAAGGAATGCCTAAAAAAAAGCATTGCTTCTCCCCCCTTCATAACAGCTGGGCAGCATTTGGATAATTTGAGGAAAATAATAGCAATAATATCATGAGTACCCAAAGTACTTTATGAAAGGTAACATTTGCTTTAAAACTCTGTATGGTTTATGAAGCACTTAGAGGCTTTCATCCAATTGTATCTTTCCACTGTTTTATAGAAAAGCTTGTGTTGCTCTTGCTTATGCTTGCTCTTAGAACCTGAGACACTTCCAATGAATAAATGAAAGTTTAAAGCTCTACTGTGGAAGTAATTGCTTGCCACCTTTAATTATCTGAATATAGACAATGGTTTACAGATTATACAATAGATCGTTAATGTTTTGAAATGCCTTTAAAATACATTTTCAATGCACTTAGATTTCTATGCAGTTCCACTTTAATACTTTTTAAGCAGGTTTTAAATTGTGGAGGGGGGGATTGAGTTTGCAGCCTAATCCTCTCTGTGGAGCTACGAGAGGTTTGTGCTGGGCTGCTGTAACTAAAAACCAGACAAGACATTTTGCTACCCAACAGAGAGAACCAAAGAGCACCCTCTCTGCAACTCAACTCAAGCTTAAACCCAGGCTTGAGAAACTGTTTTGATATCTGACACAAGTCTCAAGCCCATCTCCCTGTTAGAAAAAAAAAAAACCTAAAACCCCCACATAATAATAATAAATTAAATAAAAGCAGTTTGTTGCCCTTTTCCGACATTCAGAATTGGCCACCTATAAAAGGTACTTCAGCTCTGGCTAACAATAGGACCAGCACACTCTTTCGTACAAAGACAAGCAGGGTAAGGCCTTACCTCATCTTCCTCTTTGCTTTAGGAATTACAACCTGTATTGCAAATGTATTTTTCTGATGGGAAACGTGTTCCAGTACTATAAAGAGTGAAGCCAATACAATGCTTGGGATAAGGCTGGTGGAGAGCAGAGTTTGGAAAAAAATGCTTTTCTTGTTGGGGATTCTGGGAGCTGCAGTCCAAAAACATTAGTTTTGCAATGTTTGCCCCTCTTGAAAACTTCAGGGAGTTTATTTGGTGCTGTGGCTGTTGCATTAGCAGAGAGCATGCACCCAAGCAGCAGTCTCAAGTGAAAATCCCATATGTTCTTCTGAACTGATTTGAAGATCACATGGAGGTCCTTCCACTAGACCTTATACTTTGAATCCTGCACTTGGTAGGGATGTGAGAAGCTGCCTTACATGGAGTCAATCTCTTGGTCTGACTAGTTTAATATGGTTGGTACTGACTAGCAGTGAAGCTCACCAGGTTTGTAGATAAGGATCTTTCTTTCTTAGTACTACCTGGAGAGGCTGGGACTTTCTTAGTACAAAATGTGCTCTGCAACTGAGCTAGGCCCCTAATTCATTCACTAGAACAGAGATTATCTGTTCACAAAAATGTCAAAATGAAGTTCCAAGCAAAATGTTTTATTATGCATTGATTTATGCCTTTTATTTAACAGCAAAGGGAACGATTACCATTTTGAGAGTATGGTTTCAGCATTAACCTGAGTCATTCAGGATTTATTTTCCCATATCACAGTGCTGTGCCATGTTGGTGAAAACTACTGAGCTAGAGGTACAGAGGAGACTTGAATACAAATACAGAGAATACAAATGAAGCCCAGGTCATAAACTCTGCTTTCAACTCATATAACTCTGTGAGAGAGGCCATTGAAAACCACAACTACTAAGCTCACATTGAGATGAGGTCTTTGTAATCTGTTTGTTCCAGACATGTCTAATGAAGTTATATTTGTTTTGGAAAGGAGATCTAAAGAACTGTAGAAATGCTGTTTAGCTAAAGCTTCAACTCATCCTCTTGTGGAGTAGCATACTGTAATTAGAAAGTACCATTTTGGCATACACTACTGTGCATGCTTTAAAATGTTTATTGTTAGACAAATGATGATGATAGCATTTATTATACATTTGAAAATGAAGAACTAGTAAGTTGGCTCCTGGGCTTTTACTCATGAGGGGAAAAGCCTGGGAGAGAGGAGGAGGAGGAAGAGGAGGAGGAGGAGGAGAAATGCCCATATTAGTGGCCTTGACCTCACAAATAGTCGAAACCACAAATCTCTATGTGGAGGGAGGACTGTGTTTCACTTTAACTGCTCTGACTGCCTCCTGTGGCATTTTGGGTTTTGTACTCCAGTGAGGACTAAGAGCTCTCTGGCTGAATATTTTAAATGTCCCTTCCTAAACTGCAAGTCTCAGAACGAAACAGCAGGCAGCCAGAGCAGTTAAAGTGGAATAGCAACATTTTAAGAGTGTAGTGTGATAATCTCCTAGGTTAAAAGACAATGGCTTTACTTTTCTCCTCTTCCTCCTCCCCCGTCAATGAACAGTGACCATTAATCAAATCCCACAGATAATCAATAAGTGATTTGCCCAAAGTCTCTTATCAAACAAGAGGAAATAGAAGAGCCAAACCTGGAAACTTTCCCCATAAACTCAGTGATCTGCCTGAAGACACACATACTGTTAATATACAACTTAAGTTGTATCATTACTTGCAGCTCCATCACACTTTATGCTGTGGTAGTATCCAGGGTGTAGAAAAGATTCTCTAAATAAGAATAGAAACCTATATTCCATGTTCATCTTGCATTTCCATAATCATTTCACTGTTAAATACAAAAGTGTCTCTGAGCGTTATTGCCTTACAAAAGTGAGACAAGAGGCAGCAAGATAGAAGGGGCTTTCTGTTTATCTCTCCACATGCCCTCAAAGCCCTTTTGTTCTGTTCCTGATTGTAAATGCATACCTTTTGCCCTGCTGGAAAAATCCGTTTCGCAAAATGGATGCTTTTACAACCATATTGCCCTGGAGAGAGAATGATATGATGTGGGAAAGTAAGCAGAAAGCTGTTTCTATCTTGTTGCCTTTTGTCTTTAATTTTGTAATGTTATAAGGCTCTCAATCTTACCTCTAGAATTACTTATTTAGTTAGATGACTGTTGGATTTTATATTTTCAAAAGGGGGCAATCAACTGTTGTATGTGTTTTATCTCAAGAGTCCTAGTTATACTCTGAAATTTGCATGGCATCTAATGCAGTTTAATTTATTAAAGGTTGTGATTCTTTATCCATTCCATCTTAAGACTCTGGTCACACAGACCTCATGGCTTCAACATGGAATCAGCTCTGCCTTTCCCACATTTTTTTAAAATAATCTTTATTGAAAGTTTTATAAAAATTACATCAAACAAACAAACATACATCACAACATAGACAAATTAAAACATATTACCATCAACGCCAACAGCAAAACGAAAAACAGTTTGACTTCCTAGGAAGAGGGGGGACATGTTTCTGTCATACTATTAATCCTAATACATTTAAGCAATATATGTATAGACATTTCATACAAGCTTAATGTAATAATAAACTAACTTAAACATCTGTTTTTTTCTATAAGGTTGCATCTGGGCTTTGATTACATATATATCTATATTTTATTCAACATAAATGTAACTATCTTATTTACCAAACATAGTTAGAGATTAAATTTTCTTTTTTCATATATACCATAAGAGGATTCCAAACTTTTTGTTTTGTTCCAGTCCAGGTTTTTCATTAAACATGTGAGTTTGTCCATTTCCATGTAGTCCAGAAGCTTCATGAACCAGTCCTCCCATGCTAAGTTTTGTCTATCTTTCCAATGTAAAGCATAAAGTAATCTTGCCGCTGAAATCATATAAAATAACAATTTCCCATGTGTTTTTTCCAAATTCACATTCATTATCATGTTTAATAAGTACATTTTGGGATCTAAAAGGAATTTTGCTTTCAAAATCAGTTGGATTTTCTGATGTATCATATTCCAGAATTTTTTTTGCATAGCTGCAAAACCACCACATGTGAATAAAGGACCCTGGGGTATTATTACATTTCCAGCATGTCGGATTTAAATTTTTGTATATTTTGGCAAGTATCGAGGGGGTTAGATGCCATCTGTATTGCATCTTATAATAATTTTCCCTAATGGTAATAGATGATGTATATTTCAATCTTATATTCCAATTTTTTCCCCACTGTTCTAAAGGGATTGTTTCTCCCAAATCTTGAGCCCATTTTACCATCATTGGTTTAATCGTCTCTTCATGCATGTCAAGCTTTGACAAAAATTTATACAGTCTAGAAATCCTTCCCACCGGCTTACCAAAGATAATCTTATCAAATTCCGAAGCTTCAGGGTTAAATCCAATCGTTTTTTTATCTAGGGTAAATCTCTCTTTCAGCTGTCTAAATAAAAACCAATTAACTAAAAATCCCTCCTTCACCAAATCATTCATGGGTTTCATATCAAGTTGCATATTAGATGTATCTTTAACTAAAATATCTTTATATATAACCCATCTATTAGTAAGGATTGCATCATTTCTATGAAAAGCTTCATTAGGGGAAACCCAGAGTGGAAGATTTGGATAGATTATATTTTTAAATTTTGTCCAAGCCTTATAAAGAGTTTTCCTTACATAATGATCCAAGAAGATACGATTTACAGAGATCTTTTCGTAGAATAAATATGCGTGTATACCATAAACGTTATCGGCCATCTCTAAACTTAACAACTGTTTACCATCTAATTTAAACCAGGGCATCATCCACTCAAAGCAACAAGCGTAAAAGTATAGTTTTAAGTTTGGAAGGCCGAGACCACCATGTCCTATCTCATCTTGCATACTACGAAATCTGACCCTCGGCTTTTTACCTCCCCATAGAAATTTACTTATACAACTATTCCATATTTTAAAAGGTGCCTCATTGATCAGTATTGGGATAGTTTGAAATAAAAAAATCATCCTCGGCAAGACCATCATTTTTATAGTTGCCACCTTACCAAGCCATGATAGACCAATCTTGTCCCAGAGTTGTAAATCCATCTTAATATTTTGCCAAGTCTTACAATAATTATTTTTGTAAAGTTCAGAATTCTTAGTAGAAATCCATACCCCTAGATATTTAACTTTATCCATTGTTTTGTATCTAGATTTATGTTGCAACTGTTCAATATCATTTTTAGAGAGATTCATTGTCATCACTGCGGTCTTATCCTTGTTTATAACCAACCCCGAAGCATTACCAAATAGAGTTAAACATCGGTTGAGTTCCTCAACATCATCAATGGGGTTGGAAAGGGAGACGACCAGGTCGTCCGCGTAATCTTTTAGTTTTATTTCATCACCTTTAACCTTGATTTCTCTAATGAGTTTGTTTCGTCTTATTTCATCATTTAGTATTTCCAAACTTAAAATGAATAAGAGAGGGGAAAGAGGGCAACCCTGTCTAGTTCCTTTATATATACCAATAGGTCTAGTACGTTGTCCATTTATAATCAATGCTGCTGTCTGCTTGGAATATATTTGATCTAGCCAAGAGATGAACCTATTCCCCATACCTGTCCTTCGACAGACCTCCTTCAGAAATTTCCAATTTAGGCGGTCAAAGGCCTTTTCAAAGTCAATAAACATCAAGGCTAATTGCTTGTCACATCTTTTTTCATGATATTCAATCAGATTTAACATACACCTTACATTATTCTTTAGATGCCTCTCTGGCAAAAATCCTGACTGATCACAGTTAATGTAATCTTTTAACACTGTCTTTAACCGTGATGCAATAATAGCCGTGAATAATTTGTAGTCTGCATTAAGCAGAGCTATAGGACGGAAGTTTTTAGGCTCAGGGATATCATCCTCAGTTTTGGGAATTAATACTGTATTAGAATTTCTCCATGTGTCAGGCAATTGTCCTTTCCCAATCCAGTTTAAAAGCTTCACCAGGGGATCTGATAACTCATCTGCGAAAACTTTGTAATATTCGGCTGGGAGTCCGTCCGGACCTGCGGACTTCCCAGGTTTTGAGTCTTTTATCACCTTAAGCACCTCATAAATGGAAAAGTCTTGATTTATTAAGGTCATTTGTGCACTGGTAATAGAGCGGATGTTTGTTTGGTCTAAATATTTATTTATTACTTCATTTGGAGTTGCATCCTCTTTAAATAAATTCACATGAAATTTGATAAAGGCATTCTCAAACTCTTTCTGTTTATAGTAAATTATGTCATTGTATTTTAACTTTACAATAGATCTTTTTCTTTTCTCCTGTCTTAATTTATAAGCCAAGAATTTACCTGGTTTGTTTGCGGAATAAAAAAACTTTTGTTTGACAGATTTAAGGTTCCTATTTACCTGATCAGTTAACAACAGAGAAATTTGCTTTTGAATCAGTTTTAGTTCTTGTAAGATTTTCGGGTTACCACTATCTCCCAATAATTCTCTATCTTTTGTTTTCAATTGGTTTTGTAAATCATTTAAGTTCTTATTCTTGTTCTTCTTTAATTGCGCCCCCTTTTTAATAAAAAAGCCACGAATAACCGCCTTCGAGGCATCCCAAATATTATTCAAAGAAGCTTCACAATTTAAATTTTCATTAAAGTAATTTTTCAATACCTCTTTCGCTTCCAATCTTATGCTCTCGTCATTTAACAAAGTATCATTAAGCCGCCAATTATATTTATTAGTACCTATTTTCAAAGACATCATCACAGGTTTATGATCTGAAGTGAAATTTGGCAACATATCTATATCAGCAACATTTGCACATAAATTTGATGATAGCAAAATCGTATCAAGCCTAGCCCATGACTTTTGGGCAGGTGAGTAAAAAGAAAAATCTTTTGCAGTGGGATTCTTCAATCTCCATATATCATTTAAAGAACAAAATTCTGTTAAATCAAAAAAGCTTCTAGGTAATCTCCCTTGTTTAGGGTTGATTTTTTTTACAGACTGTCTGTCAATCAATGGTGTCCATACCCCATTCCAATCACCCATGAATAACGCTGTATCAAAGGAGATGTCTTTAAGTTTATGTAGAAATTTTTGGAAAAAACTGTCCTTGTTATCAATGGGTGCATACACGCCCAAAATTAATATTTTTTGGTCCAGAATATTAGCTAGGATGCCAATATAGTGACCATTATTATCATTCAAAACTTCCACTGCATCAAATTTATTACTAAGGTACAAAACAACCCCTTTTTTTCTTTTATCATGTGCAGAAACATAATGCTGCCCAAACTTAAAATTTTTAAGATATTGAACATCGTTCTTACGAACGTGGGTCTCTTGTAAGCATAAGATATCACATCTTAAATTAGCTAGATAATGGAAAATTCTATTTCTCTTAACATTGCGATTTATACCTTTTACATTCCAAGTTAATACCTTAATTTTCCGGTTCATGGGATGGATCAAGTACGGGAGAAACGTCCATTATTAAAGAATCCAAATTTATATTCACTTGAGGAGAGTCCAAAGAAGATGAGATGTTCGCTTTGTCCAAATTGGTGACATCAATATTTCTATTCTGCCTTGATGGCTCTTTGTCGCCGATTGCTTCATCGAAGTTTGTTTCGTCTATTTCATCTGTGATTTTCCGGAATGAAGTTATAGCGTTAAGATTCGACATGATATTATCCTTGCCATTCATTTCGGGACCCGGTTTGCGTCTAGGGAATCTAAGATTATATTCGGCTGTAGGATTCGGATCTTTGGATACGGTCAAAGTATTCACCTTTTCCTGGTTATTATTCTTTTTCTGGTTTTTAAAAAGAGATTGCATTATAGTTCTAGCATCATCAATAGATCTTATTTCATGTCTTTTTTTCTTAAACCAAAAGATCAGCCCCTCCAGGAGCAGCCAACGATACACAATACTCATTTTCCTAAGATGTGTAGTCAAAAAGAAATAATTTTTTCGCAATCTCAAAATTTTCGAGGGTATTTCTTTAAATACATGTAGGGTTTGGCCATCAATGATTAGAGATGACTCATTGCATTTTTTCAAGAGTAGATCTCTGGAATATTTTCTTAGGAAAATCATAATTACATCTCTGGGAACCTTCTTTTGTTTAGCTATCGCGAAGTTCAATCTAAATATGCGATCAATCCCAAAAGAAAACAGGTGCGCATCACATTGTAAAAAGTTAGCCAATTTGGGTATAAAAGATTCCATTAAGTCTTCGTCATCTGTTTCTTTTAATCCTCTAATTTTTACAGATTTTTCCCTAGCTTTGCATTCCCATTTTAGGCTCTCATCAATTTGGTATCTTTGAGTAGAACTTATTTCAGATATTTTTTCCTCTTGTAATTTATAATTTTGTTCAACTAAGTCCAACTTAGATTTAATTTTGGCGAGTTCTGCAACAGATTTGTCCATTGAATTCCTCATATTTTTAAAATCAGATCTTAACTCAGCACGGATTTCAGATTTAAATGTGGTCATTTCAGTTGATAAAGATGTAACTTTTTCACCTAAGTCCAGTATCATTTTCTTAAGTTCATCCATCATTGTTAAATTATTAGAGTTTTCTTCTCCTGGATATTGAGAGTGTTCTAATGATGGTCTCCTTACGTGTAGAGGGGCTGGTGGTTTTGCAGTTTGGCTTTTCTTTTTAGCATCCATCAAAAATTCCTTTAAGCAGAGATCTATTATTGTTCAAGGTAAATGTTACAAGGTACTAAAAAAGCAGAAACAGAGTATCCTTCTCGAATTAAAGTATTACAGTATATCATCAAATAATTTAAATAGTCTTAGAAGTGATAAGCTGCAACAAGAAAGACCGAGGTGAAAGGCACACAGCTGCTAGAATTCAGTTTAACTGCTGCTCACCCTCAGCTGAGTGTTATGTACACAGGAGAGCTTGTCTCTGTCTTTACCAATCTTTTTAAGTCTCTTATCCAAGGCTACAGGAAAGGAATAAATATTTCCCCAGTTTGTGTGGAATATGAAGAGGAAATAAGGAACCTCTTGATAAGATGAGCCATTAGAAGGTATTTTCAAAGTTACAGAGCAATCATTTAAGTTCTAGAAATTAATTCATCCTATTATTTTTTTTCTAGTTCTTGAAAGGCTGAGATGGTAATTACCAACAAAATGCCCCTGAAGCCTCTTCCATCTTCACTTATCTTCATATAATAAGCCTTTTTAACCACAAGCTTTAGTTTAAATTGCAGGCGAGTCTTTGCGTTTAAAACGCAGCTGGGACGCAGCCGCGGTAACTTCTCTTGGGGACCCCCGGCAATAGGAGGGGAGCTCTGCTGGTCTGGGCTCTCAGTCCTTCTGCGCCTGGGGGTATCTTGGTAGGGTTCCGTCTGACTTTCCCTTCCCCGGGAAAGATTTGGCTGACCGGCTGTCAACCCCGTCACCGCGTCCCGCAGAATGTTGCCTTGAGCACAGCCTCAAAGCACGTCCATTTGCTCCGCCTCACAACCAGGAAGTCTGCCTTTCCCACATTTTTGGTCGCATATCACATTTTAAAGAGATCTTGGGGTGAAAGCTTACCCAAATTTATGTGTAGAATTTTGATCCTAATAATTATATTGACTTATGATGGATGTTGGATTTTTTCATAGGAACCAGCAACACTTACTCTTTTGGCTGTGCTGTTATGTTTTCTGTAGGGGGACAGCACAATTTGGCTACTATGGCCATTGGCAAGCAAGGGGAGCTTGCCCAGTAGTTTGATAATGAGGAAATTGTATCTTATTCATTCTTTCAACCAGTTGGGGGCCCACACTGCAAGCTAACCTTTTAATATTTTTTAAAATGTCATTTAATATTGTTTTTAATTGGTTTTACATTTTTATTGTAAAATCTTTCAAACAATTTTATCTGTGAGAAAAATGGCATAGAAATGAAATAAATAATTAATTAATTTGAAAAGTAGTGAGGACATGTAGGCATGCAGATCCTCTTTTTCCCAGTTAAGCCCTGCAACCTGTTTTCTTCTCTTATTTATCTTATTTCCTGCTTATAAAATATCAGTCCAGTGGAAACTGATGGTTACAATATTAGCAGGGATTTAAAGCCAGAACAGACCAACAGCTTCAGGATGGCTGAGGGGCATGGTGTTTACATGCACCACATCCTCAAGTCGCCCAGAAGTCATGCTGGCGATTTCACGCTGGGGGTTTAGAGGCCACTCGTCCCAGAGCCAGCAAAAAACTGGCTCTAGAGGCAAAGGGATGGCTTTTTTTCTACCCCAAATAGAAGTATATTTTTCCACTCCTATTCGTACCGGAAGCTGGCTCGATTGGGGCTGTATGTCTGTTTGCTGTGGCCCCAATCCAGCCTTAAATGGTGCATCTCCAAGCTGGGGCCGTCTGTTTCAGATCCATCATTTAGCTCACTGAATTCAGCACATTGAATAAAATCTCCTTTAAAGTCAGGACTAATATCTGGAGTGGATTCACCACCTCACTAACCTCAGTGCCCCTACCTCCTCTGTGCAGATCACAATGGTATCTGCTATGGCCAGTTATCACCAGGCAGGTTCCAGAAAACCTTTCTCCATCTTGCAGTATCTTGGGTCTCTACTTCCCCCGAAGAAGGGCTTCAGAAAGGATAATCATCAATGCAATGGAGTCATAACATTTGGGGTCTTTTCCAGTTTTGATTCCTCCAACTGAATCCTGAACCGAGAACAGGAAATGTCTTTGCATGGAACTCACTTTTTATTATGCTTGATTTGGTTCAGCGGCCTGGCTGCCTGCCCACAAAGGAAAGCCTGTTAAGAAAAATATCAAGCACTTTCAGTAATAGATAGACTATGATTTCATAAATAAGTAAAACACTGTATGTAATAATTCATGTTCAGAATAGTAGAGAAATCATTCAAACAGGTAATTTTGTCATGGTGATGTGTATTGATTGCTCACTATAAACATTTTAATAGACGGAAACTTTTCCCTTGATGTTCCTTTTATACGCATGCTGACTATCGGGTACTAAGAGGGAGCAGGAGAATTAACACTGTATGTTTCTCTACTCTCATCTCTTTGGCTAGGTGGGGTGCCTTACATAATGGTGAAGGACAAAGACAAAAATTTTGGGTAAGTGACTTCAGTCTTGAAAGTCCAGAGAATGTTAACCAACATTAAGAGGGGTACCTTGGCTTGTTAATTCCAGTGGAATATAAAGCTGGTTGATTCCAAAAGGTCAAACTGTGGATGTTGCTGATTCGTTCTCTCAGGATTTTATCAGACTGGCAAAAAAGACAGGAGCATAGTAGTATGTTGCTATCAATATTGCACAATAATGCAAAGAATATCACACGACATCGCGATTATCCCTTGATTAGCCCATGAATAAAGAGGCATTCTGACACCACTTTTTATTTACGGGAAAATCCCATGAATAAAAAGCATCACTAGAATGCCTCTTTATTCACAGGGTAATTGTACAATAATCACGACGTCGCATTATTACATGCTATTGACAGGAGCATACCACTATGCTCCTGACTTTTTTGCTAGTCTGATAGTCTTCAGCCTCTTATTACCCTGCCCCCCACAAAATGTTTTACAAATAATGTTGTTAACTGTAATACATTACTTCGCAGAGCATTCATAGCCCAGTACCTTTAACTGCTCCGTAACATTGCATGGAATCCCATAATCCATCATGGTTTGATTTTGTCTTAAACTGTTTTAATTTAGTTTAAACTAATTTGTTTTAACCAGTCAGATTGTTCCATAAGTTTTTTAGTTTACTTTAAATGCCTCTTTCTGTTTTAAACTGTTAGAAATTGTTTTATTGTGAATTTCCTGAGCTCCTTGGATGTCAAGTGTGATATAAATAGTATGAATTAGTTAACTGATGAATACAGATATCTCAGATATGCACTGCTAGTCAAAACCAAAGCAGGTATTTGCCCATGATACAGAGCTCTTATCTGAACAAAACATATTCTTTTTATTATTTAATTGTGAAAATGTCTTGTATAAACAGTGTGTGGTTTGACTAGATGGGAGTGAGAAAATGGGGAGAGCAATGATGTAGCATTTCACAACATCCAATATGTAATAAACAACATGGATCTGATGCATTATGAGATTTTACTTCATTTCTACCTGCTGCTTCTCACCCCCAGCCATGGACCTAGGACACAATATAAGCTTAGTCTCATTACATCTGGATTCTATTACACGGCGGGGGTGGGCGAGCGTGCTGATTTCAACTTCTTGTGTCTGGCATTGCTTATTAATATTGTAACAACCATCACCATCCCTAGTGTTTAATTAAAAACAAACAAACAATGTAGTTGCTGATCAAGTTGGTAGCATCATGTAGGACCTCAGATAGGTCATTAGAAGAAGAAAAGGCAAGTGACAATCCATTTGTCAGACAACAATACTAATCTCACTCCACCCCATCGCCTCTTCCTTCTCCTTTAAATTGCACTTGTTATTACAGTTTGGGCATTCACAGTAATACATTTTTATGCGTTCCCTCACCTTTAGATTGCTGCAAATTCCTGGGGGAATTCCTGGGGAGAAAATGGCTACTTCAGGATTTTACGTGGACAAAATGAATGTGACATTGAAAAAGTGGTCATAGCTACCAAGTGTCACCTTTAGAAGGTTTTCTTTTTCTTTAACCAGTATTATTTGTAAAACCCTTTTGTAAAAATAGAATATAAAAATGGTAACATTATGCATACTTGCTCTCTCTTTCCCTCGCTCTCTCTCTCTGGTTAGTTGCTTCAGCATCGCTGATGAGTTTATATGTTAATTAAATGGGATGTAAATCCAGCCACTCAAACTCTTTGTTCATTTTCTTTTCTTCCTGTTACTTAGATATGGGTATTTTACATATCCTTAGTCATGATTGGTACAGTCCAAAGGCAGGAGGAAAATGCAAGTTCTCATTACCCTTGTGCTTGTGTAGTTGAGATTACTCATAAAGGATGCCGGACTGGCAAAAACTTTGCTCTGGTCCAACAACTTTGCTCATGTGTTCTTGCTTGATCAGGGTAACATCGAAATTTCATTGTCATCAAAATATTCAACTTGGGTCATGCAGCCCAACATAAAGCCTGGGATTTTGTTGGAATTATTCCTACACTGATTGGATTTTTTTTGGTTTATTTTTAAAAGTCCAATTGAACACCCCGTGTCCTGGTTCATTGGAAGTGAATTCCTAGGACCAGCCATGTCTTTTTGAATCCAGGTAGGAGGAGGGTTTTTTTCTTTCTTTTTTTTAATAATACAAGGTAAAGTCCTATGTCTGGCTCCATTGCCTCCCATTCCCCTGGTACATCTGGATGGTTGCTCTGATGTTGTCTTGAATGGAGACATGGCAGAGATGTTCTCCTCCAACCTTTCTTCTCTCAAGACATGTCCAGGAAGGATAGGAACCCCCATCCACACCACACATCAAAGAGGAAAATTAAAAGATGGTTGTAAGGACCAGAAAATCCATTTGTAAGTGCAGAGACTTAAGACGAACCCACATCCCATATAGAAATTTGGTACCACTTTAACTGCCATGACTGCATCCTGGAATCTATAGTTAGATGACATGCTTCAAATTCTCTAATCCACTTTTTGGAACCACAGGATTGCATGAATTTAGCAGAATTTTTTAAGTATCTCATGAAACAATAAATTCTAAGATTCCATAGGATGATGCTATGGCAGTTAAAGTGGTATCAAGGTCCTATAATTGTATAATGTGAGTACACCATTAGTTAAACTAGTTATTATTGTGCAAAGGGATCTTTTAGCACCGTTGAGACTAACTGAAAGAGATGTGGATAGTATGAGCTTTCATAGACTTGAATTTACTTCCTCAGATGCAAGTTGTTATTATGTGCATCCAAGGGAGGTTTAACATGAGGAGAAAATGAAAAATTATACATGAAAAAATGTCTTGATAAAGAACAAAGTTTTGGCGCTACCAATAATAAAAATTATAGAGTTCTTTTGCTTAAAATATTCACATTTTAAAATCCCAGTGAATAGTACTTTATACTTATTCACAATAGCATCTCACTGTGTCAGGAAGGTGCTGGTGAAAGACCCAAACACACTGGTTTGCAAAGGTCTGCTCTTAAATTCATGGCCTTTCTAATTTTTATCAAAAGTTTCCACTCCCAACTCACCTTCCCCTCCTAGTGTGGTTGCAGGGCTCATCTAGAAGGGGGGAAAGTCTCTGGAAGAGTTGACAGCTACCATTTCTTTTTGTTTTGATTGTACTTCTATATTCAAAGGTTTGCAAACTGTTTCTTGAAATATCCCAGGGTTTTCTCATTCCATGCCTTGTGTTCTTCCTCTCCCCTTGCCCTACTGATCATGTCACATTGCAAAAACAGATTTTCACCAGTTTCCACTGGGTCTTCTGTATTATTAATTGAGGAGTTATAGAGAGGTGATAAACTGCTTCACAATACACTTGTTAAACATTAGCATCATTGTGTTTTGGTCTAAACATTTCCCTTTCACTTGCTTGTTCTAAAATAATAAAAACCAAAAGCCACATAGAGTTAGGTTTCCTCCTGGAAAATACTAGGCTAAATAATAATAATAATAATAATAATAATAATAATAATAATAATTTATTTATATCCCACCCCTTTGAGGTCAATCAGGGCAGCTAACAGCAATAAAATACAATTTAAACTGACCTGGGAAGTATTATTATCATTATTATTAAGCTTTATTTATATAGCACTGTAAAGTAGGAATAAGAAGTCCTTGGTAATGCTAGGGGTCCCCAAGAAATATGTTAGATGAAGAAAACAACATGTGGATCTTTAAAATAAAATTGATTTGTACAAGAATATAACTTCAGGTTCTTTTTTTTAATCATCTGGAGGGGCTGTGAGACATGGGTTTAAGCATGCAATTACTCTGCCTGATTCATTGAATTTTAAAGGGGGCATAGAGGATATCTTAGCATTTCATGATTCTTTCAGGCTGCCTTTTCCATCTTCTTTTTTACTACCACAACATTAAAATAAAAATAAAAATCCCACAGTCCATTAAGGAGAAAAAAATGGGATAGCTGCACAATTATTTTTTTGCTTTGTTAGTACTAGAAAAAGTCTGTCTGCCAGAGTTCTTTCTTGGTCTTACTTGTCACTTCTAATAACAGACAGATGAGAAATAACAATAAATCTCTTCCTTCTCAAACGCATATACTGTATTGCTTTGAGTCAATTCTGCAGACGTTTTTAGAATTTCCTTTAGGCATCATAGCTTAATCTTTCTCAAATAGCATTTCTGCACCATGAAGTGAAGCCAGGCATTTGCCAGTTTGAATCAGGCTTCGGAATAACTGCACGGCAGTTCAAAGTTTACTACTTTGAGCTTTTAAACTGCTTTAAGTCAAATAGATTGAAACTTTCCTCAGATG
Source organism: Sceloporus occidentalis (assembly GCA_023333645.1). Taxonomy (NCBI): domain Eukaryota; kingdom Metazoa; phylum Chordata; class Lepidosauria; order Squamata; family Phrynosomatidae; genus Sceloporus; species Sceloporus occidentalis. Next base: position 142,160,972 of record JALMGF010000006.1, read on the forward strand.
TCTTCCAATCCAAATGGCATTATGAAACTTTCTCTAATATTCATCCCAAGTGGAAACAGCAGCTTATAAAACTCATACCAAATCTTTTATTGATATATTTGAAGGCTGAATAACAAAAGGCATGAGTACAACACAAAAACTTCCACAGAAAAATCTTAGTAATTTGGAAGGCCATATCTGAAAACCCAGAAATTATTCATCATTGTTTCAATAAATGGAAAGCATATCATTAGGGCCTAGCAGTTACACACATTGTTGAGCTATTAAAAATTCATGCAAGAAAGTTTATTGTTGAAGTCTACTATTTTAAAATATATATATCAAGACATTGTTTTTCCTCCTCCTCCACCACCACCACCACCTTCTGAGTAGTTAATCCAGAGCCAGCATGATATAGTAGTGGCTTGGGTGCTGGACAAGGATTCTGGGAGACCAGGGTTCAAATCCCAACTTGGTCATGAAGACCCATTGGATGGCTTTGGATAAATTACAATCTCTCACCCTTAGAGGAACACAGTGACAAACTTCTTCTAAATAAACCTTGCTGAGAAAATCCTATGAAAACTCATTTGGATTACTGCAATGCATTCTGTGTGGGGCTGCCTTTGAAAAATGCTCAGAAATTTCAGTTGGTTCAAGCAGCTGCGGTGATTTTTAGTTGGGCTGACTAAAGGCATTACACAAAACTGTTGTTGCAACAGCTCCACTAGCTGCCAATCCATTTTCCAGCCAGAAGTCAAAGTGCTGGTGATGATCCATAAGTCTTGCATGGCTTGGGTCCAGGCTATTTTGAAGGACAGTATCTCCCCTTATGAGCCCATTAGAGTGCTAAGATCCTCTGGAAAGGCCCATCTCTCTGTCTCAAAACCTTCTCCAGCTTGTTTGGTGAGAACAAGGGAGAGAGCCTTCTCAGTGACTGCTCCCAGACTTCAGAGCCCTCTCCCTAAGGAGGCCATGATGGAACACCAACAAATAACACAGCACATAATATTAATTAAAAGAGTATATAAAACTGATGCATAGTAAAATCAATCAATGAATACCTTAAAACCCATAAATTAAAAATAATCTGGATAGACCTGCCAGAAGAGACCGGTCTTTACAGCAGCTATCCTCAAACACAACCATCTGGAACCTACCTGAATGAAAGGACCAAAACCACTGAAGGCCACTGTCTCCAATTCCCAAACTCTACAGGAATTCTAGAAAGATGCCATGGTCGATGGTACTAGCGTTGCTGAGAGGTCCAAAAGCATCAACAAGGACACACTCCCCCATCAGTGCTCAAGCAAAGGTCATCCACTAAAGCAATCATTGTGGTATCAACTCTGTGTGCTCTGAAGCCAATATGAAATGGGTCTAGAAAATCTGTAACATCTAAGGAGTTTATCGCATTAAAAAAAGCGACTTACCCCTTCCATTTTACATTCGCTTACAGGATGCATCTGGGAATTATTGCATGGAAAATGCTGCTGATGCTGCCACCCGACTGCATCCTGCCTAAATCCTGGCTCCCAGCCACTCTTAGCCCACCGTTTTTCAAAAACAGGAAGCTCTTTACTTTGCAAATTGGCTGGGAGATGGGATTGGGCAGTTGGGCAGTGGTGCTGCAGCATTTTCCATGTGATAATCCCGTAAGCGACTGTAAAAGGGAAGGGGTAAGTCACTTTTATTTTAATACAATAAACTCCTAAGATCGCCTGGAGTTGGAAGGCAACTGCCCTCTTGATCACCTTTTCCAAAATGAGATGATTTGATATTGGTGTATCATTGTTTAAGAGGTCCAGGGAGGGCATTGAAAGAAGTGGTTGCACCATTGCTTCTTTCAAATGAGATGTAAAAATTCCCTCCCTGTGAGATGTCTTGGGACAGCTCTTCTTATGAATTCACACAACACTTGCATAGTTTGTGACCTGGCCAGACACATGAACAAAAAACATAATTTCTTTTGCCAGGTCTAGTTAGACTTAGAATCTTAATGGCTTGATTAAGAATGAATGAGCTGAAGAGCACTGCCACTGAACTAACCAGATATGAGCATACTGATTCAAAGTTCAAATACAAATGAATGAATATATATATATATATATATATATAGTATTATGTACATTTTCTTTTTGGATAGATGGCACTATTTACTGGTGAACTCTGATCTCCAATATAAAATTGTAAATGAAACAAAGCAAAAATATATAGTCAATCATCTTCCTGATGTCACCGCTGAGGTGCCTTTGATGACTGTATAGAGACAAGTGTGTCTCAGTGTGTGGAAACTTATGAAATATGCATAGCAATTAATCCATATGTGGAGAGAGTAGGAAAAAGGTACTGCTGGAAACAGTAATTACAGGGATGAAATGAATAGTTGCTCTGAGAAATTTACATACAACATCTGGCATCACGGTTTTCTTTCTGAATATTCAGGTAGGCTTCTCTCATGGGAGCAGGAACACAGAAAATAACTCTGCACAGTTTTATTAAGGAAAGGGAGGAGATAGCATCTAGAAGAAAGAAGGTGAGTTAATTATCATGTTTGTATCCTTTGTTGTACCTTAAACACTTATGGTAAAGTCATTGCTAAATGTCTTCATTTAGCAATACCTTTACCATAAGGATTACACAAAAATTGCCTTAGTCAGGGCCAATTAAAGGATTTGGACTGGGCTTTAGTTTGGTTCAAACTAATGTGGATTTGATTCAACCCAATTCAAACTCCAATCTGAATCAAGATTTTGCACCTTCTATTGACTTGCACAGAGAAACCATAATTTTATAGTTTTTATTTTCCACAGAAGTACATGAATTTGAGATCTGGTAGCCAACTGGGTAGTGAGTACTGGGCCAAACTGCAGACAGGATGCCTCAGGAATTTTTGTCCTGGCCATCTTTAAAGCTTGCCTGAATGTGTTCAAAGGGTGCTAACATGCATGTTAGTTTTCTGGACTATCATCGTGTGTGAGACATATGTGTGCGCTGTTTGTTCACTAACTGTACATGTGTAACTGATACCCAGAATACTCACATATGAGAAAAAGTAAAGACAAAAAAAATATACACTCGGCCCCCGGGTTACGAAATTAATTCGTTCCGCCGCCATTTTCGTAACCCGGAAGGCTTCGTAAGGCGAAAAAGCCATAGGCGCTAATGGGGAAAAGCCGTGATTTGGTGCAAAATAGCGCCGAAAAGCACCAAAATTTTATTCGCAACCCGGAATAACCTTCGTAACCCGGAAATATTTTTTATTATTTTTTTTTTCGTAACCCGGAAATTTTGTATCGCGGCGCATTCGTATCCCGGGGTAAGAGTGTACTAAACCAATAATATAGATAGAAATCAAACTCAATCCTAACTAACCCACCCCCCCCAAACCTAGGCCCCAAATATGGGGGGAGTGCCATTGCTACTCAGAGTATTACAGTGGCCCCTTGATATGCTTTGGGGTTTGATTCCAGGCCCCCCTGTGGCTATGAGATGTTCAAGTCTCATTATATACAATGGTGTGGTTAGTAAAATGGTGTCCCTTATATAAGATGGTGAAATCAAGGTTTGATTTTTGGAAAAAAAAATTTAGCGGGATTTTCAAACCACAGATAGTTGAATCCATGGATACAGATGGCTGACTGTACTAAAACAACAAGGAGACCAACACAAAGACTTAACAAAAGAATTAACAAAAAGCTGCCTGAAGGAAGAGGCCCCTCCCTCCTCAACTGTCATCTTGGCCTCAGAGGGAGCAATCAGGCAGACCCAGCAACATCAGGGACTGCCTGAAGGAAGAGGCCCCTCCCTCCTCAACTGTCATCTTGGCCTCAGAGGGAGCCATCAGGCAGACCCAGCAACATCAGGGACTGCCTGAAGGAAGAGGCTCCTCCCTCCTAAACTGTCATCTTGGCCTCAGAGGGAGAGATCAGGCAGACCCAGCAACATCAGGGACTGCCTGAAGGAAGAGGCTCCTCCCTCCTTAACTATCATCTTGGCCTCAGAGGGAGCGATCAGGAAGACCCAGCAACATCAGGGACTGCCTGAAGGAAGAGGCCCCTCCCTCCTCAAATGTCATCTTGGCCTCAGAGGGAGCGATCAGGAAGACCCAGCAACTTCAGGGACTGCCTGAAGGAAGAGGCCCCTCCCTCCTCAATTGTCATCTTGGCCTCAGAGGGAGCGATCAGGCAGACCCAGCAACATCAGGGACTGCCTGAAGGAAGAGGCTCCTCCCTCCTCAACTGTCATCTTGGCCTCAGAGGGAGCAATCAGGAAGACCCAGCAACATCAGGGACTGCCTGAAGGAAGAGGCCCCTCCCTCCTCAATTGTCATCTTGGCCTCAGAGGGAGCGATCAGGAAGACCCAGCAACATCAGGGACTGCCTGAAGGAAGAGGCTCCTCCCTCCTTAACTGTCATCTTGGCCTCAGAGGGAGCGATCAGGAAGACCCAGCAACATCAGGGACTGCCTGAAGGAAGAGGCCCCTCCCTCCTCAATTGTCATCTTGGCCTCAGAGGGAGCCATCAGGAAGACCCAGCAACATCAGGGACTTCCTGAAGGACGAGACTTCTCCCTCCTTTAATTGTCATCTTGTATTTTGTATTATATTACAATTTTTACTGTACACCGCTATGATCATTGCGGAATAGCGGTCTATAAATAAAACATATTATTATTATTATTATTATAATGAGCATAAAAGGATGAGAATGGAGGATTGGAAAAGGATAATTGAAAGCTGGGAACTGTTGGATAAAAGAAGGAGAAACACATTCTACAATAAATACAAAACTGCCACCAAACTCCAACAAATCTCTTTCAAAAGCATTCCTGCTGCTAAAGCTAACAGATCTTACCCTCTTGGAATAGCAATCCCTATATCTGTTTGTGCTTGAAGATTAGTTAGAGTAAACTAATAACTAAATTTTAATATTGCCTGAGGACGTAAAAATCGTGGATCAGAATACCTAAGCACAGTTCAAGTGAGATCAATAGCTATGAGATCAATGGCTATTCAGGGACCGAAATGTCTTTCTTCTAGGAAAGAAGGGACAGCAAGGGAGGGAAACAACCAAATTTCATCCATCAACCAGTGAAGGAACTGCTTGCTCTTGCAGCACTCTTCCCTCCCCTTTCCTTTGATTTCAACATCTTTTGCCTAGCGCCAGTAGCCAGATAGCATACATATGTATATGGCCTTGTTCATTACATGCACTCAGAAAGACAGAAAATAATTGGATTAATATAAATTTGCTAGTATGACTAATAAAAGATCTTCTTATTTAACCATTGCTGTTGAAGGAGAGATGTGCCTTCCATTTGTAAAATAAATAACATAGAGGGGACAATTTGTTTATTGCCTGCAAAAATAATAAACATTGTTTCCACATCTGGTCATAGGTTCCAGTTTTTCTGGAGAGACTGACATCTTCAAGAACTATTTCAAGTGCCCTTGATTGTTAGAATACTTACCTGCAAACAGGTTCCCCAGGTTATATACATCATTGTGAATGTTAATTTTCAGTGTTAAAAGGAATAGCTTTGCAGCATATATCCTGAAATGTTATAAACAGACGGTGGTATGATTAGCTGAAAGGGAGACAAATATGTAAGGCCCAAACAACAGCTTAACTTCATTCCATTTCACACATTTATTTCTATTTGTGGCTTTATATATTTGTTCAGACTATCATGAAAAGAATAATGAAGCTTTTATTTAAAAAAAAAAAAAGCTTTTAAAACATTTTTAACATTTGAAAACTGAAGTATCCATCCATCCATCCATCTTGCTACATGATCCACTTGGCTAACAAGGCAACAGCTATGAAATGTTTACTGAGAATATTTTAGGACATCACCCCAAATCTCTACTCACTTTATGGCCAGACCAGGCCTACTATGAACTGTCTTACACTTTGATTTCTTGTCTGTCTTGGTGGTGATTTTTTAAAAATGAAAGCTGGGTTAGGAGCCTGTAAGAATGCCTTTCAAAATGCTTTATCAAACTGAGCATGCTGGTATCAGCCAATGTCAGCTATCTTGGGTCAATTTAAAATACAACCATGCTCTAATTTTCCACCAACTATTTACATGAATAGGCAAAGGTATGTCAGATTTCTACTGGGTTCTTACATCCACAGGAATTAGAACTGAGCATATCTATATCCATACCCAGCTGTTACATTGCCATATAGCAGAGCCAGCAAAGTGCCTGGTGCGCATTGGTGTGCAACACAACACACACCAATGCACAATAAACATCAGTGCGTGTTGTGCACTGATATACATCGTGCACTGATGTGCATCAAGCTCTCTTGCTGTTGTTCTTTTAGACACCTTTGCTATTTAGTAAAGCCATTTTAGCACTTCTGCTACATAGCTAGGTATATGTAAAGTTACGAAACACAGCAAGCCATACAGTATTCCAAAGATGGTGATTTATAAAAGGGGTGCTTCACACAGTTGCTACAGTCATCTGCTACTCAGGGCAGTTGATACGGGACAGTTCCTGTACAGCAGTGTTGGACAATTGTGGCCTCCAGAGCTGCATCTACATTGCAGAATTAATGCAGTTTGACATCACTTTAATTGCTATGGTTTCATGCTATGAAATTCTGGGATTTGTAATTTGGTGAGACATTTAGCCTTCTCTGTCAGTGAGCCACAACAAACATCAAATCCCAGATCCAACAGGATGAAGTCATAGCATTTAAATCAGTGTCAAACTGCATTAGTTCTGTAGTGTGGCAGCAACCCAAATGTTTGGGCATACAACTCTCATCAGCCCTAGCAAGCATATGCATAGCTGAAATAATGAAGATGTAACCCCAAAGCATCTGGAAATGTACTGTTGTCCACCTGTTCAATATGAGTTAATAAGGAATGCAGAGCAAGAGGGGGAAATGATTCAGACTTGAAATTTAAAACAATATAATGCCCTGGAGTAGCTTAAAAGTCCCCCCTTCCATTAAGCTTCTCCTTCATATGTAAACAGTTATAAAATATAAGTCCAAAAAGGCATGTGGAGAGAAGGGTGAAAGAGTAGTGACTTTCCTGCAAAGTATCTGAAGAATCGAGTGATATTTCACATAGAATAATAATAATAATAATAATAATAATAATAATAATAATAATTTGTATCCCGCCCCTCTGAGAACAATTGGGGCGGCTAACAAAGTAAAAAATACAAAACATATAAAATCACTGGTACCCTCCCCTCCTTAAAAAAGTATTAAATTCAATGCAATATTTAAAAAATAGAACAAACAACAACAAACAAACATACAAGTTAAAAACTGACCAAAAGGTCAACAACATCATACCAACAAGCAACCAGTGGGAGCAGCAGTATCTTTCCCAGATGTTTTTCTAAGGCCGGGTTCTCTATTCTGGGAAGGCCTGCCGGAAGAGATCCGTCTTAACAGCCTTTTTAAAGCTGTCTAAGGATGTAAGTAGACGGATCTCATCCGGCAGGCCGTTCCACAGTCTGGGGGCGATGATGGAAAATGCCCTCTGGGAGGTAGTCAAAAGCCTAGATTTTTGTGGCTGAAGTAGGCCTCTCCCAGAGGAGCGGAGTGCGCGGGGAGGATTGTAGGGGAGAAGGCGGTCCCGAAGATAGGTTGGACCCAAGCCATTTAGGGCTTTAAAGGTGATAACCAACACCTTGTACTGGGTCCGGAAGCTAATGGGCAGCCAGTGGAGGGACTTTAGAACCGGGGTAATATGGTCCCTCCTGGATGTTCCAGAAATTACTCTGGCTGCCATATTCTGTACTAGTTGCAGTTTCCGGACCAAGCACGAGGGTAGCCCCATGTAGAGTGCATTACAGAAGTCTAGACGTGAGGTTACCAGTGCGTGCACAACAGTCTCAAGATCCCTTACTTCCAGAAAAGGGCGCAGCTGGCGTATCAGCCGAAGCTGATAACAGGCGCTCCTGACTGTTGCATTTACCTGGTTCACCATCAGGAGTGACGAGTCAAGGAGCACCCCCAGACTGCGAACACAGTCCTTGACGGAGAGTGTGACCCCGTCCAGGACCGGAGGTTGCAACCCAATTCTTGGTTTCGGGGCCGCTACCGTGAGCACTTCCGTTTTGTCTGGATTCAGCCTCAATCTGTTTTTCCTCATCCAGCCCATTACTGCCCAAAGACATTCATTGAGAGAGGAGACGCCATCAGAATTCAAGGCCAACGAACGAGACATGGAGAAATAGATTTGGGTGTCATCGGCGTACTGATAACACCCAGCTCCATAACTCCGAATGATCTCACCCAGCGGCTTCATATAGATGTTAAATAACATCGGGGACATAATAGCACCCTGCGGGACTCCACAGGTGAGCTCCCTTTTACTGGAGCAACTGTCCCCGAGCATCACCCTCTGGGATCTGCCTGAGAGAAAGGAACGGAACCACTGCAATGCAGTGCCTCCAATTCCCAGCCCCCTCAGGTGATCCAAGAGGATGCCATGATCTATCATATCAAAAGCCGCTGAGAGGTCTAAAAGCACCAACAGGGTCACACTGCCCCTGTCGATGCTCAGACGCAGATCGTCAGTCAAGGCAACCATGGCAGTCTCAACCCCAAAGCCTGTCCTGAAGCCAGTTTGAAATGGGTCTAGATAATCGGTTTCATCCAAGACAGCTTGGAGTTGAAGAGCAACTGCCCTCTCGATTACCTTGCTCAAGAATGGTAGCAAAGAGACTGGCCTATGTCCAGACTTCCAGTACAGAAGTCCCATACAGATATCTGTTCCAACCAACAGGTCCAACCTCAGTCACAACATTCCCTGGGGTATACTTGGACTTGTCATTTATTTTCAGCCTGACACAACTCACAAGGATAAAGTGAAGAAGATTCAAGCCTTAAGTGCACTAGAAGAACAGCATGATATAAAAGTCACAATAAAAAAAAATAACTGCCTCAGAACAGGAGAGGAAAAAACCCTAGGTACCTATTGGTGTAGTGGTTTGAATGTGGACTACAACTCTGGAGACCAGGGTGCAATTCCTTGCATGGCCATGGAAAACCAATGGTGACCTTGGCTGAGTCACACAATCTCTGCCTCGGAAAACCCCAGGATAGGGTTGCTTTAGTGTTACCATAAGCTGGAAATGACTTGAAGGCACATGACAACAACAAACCTATTAAATGGCATCTTAAAATAAATAACCAGAGGAATTGTGTCTCAGTGGTGGTTTACATACTTTATATGCTTGAAACCACAGATTCCGTCTCTGACATTTGGAAAAGCTCTTGCCTGAAATCGTGGGAAACTGCAGTCACAACAATAAGAATGGGACAGTTAGCTTTGCATGGGACAGAAGACAGCGTGCGAGACCAACAACCGCCCATTCATGCTAATAAAGGGGACATGCAGTATATATCCAACATGCATGCACTTCCCTTTCTTAATGGAATTGCATCAAGAATGGATGTGTGTGTCATGTGATAAAGTCTAAAAGGCAGGCCTATGACTCTAACATTGACACTTTTTTCTCCTGTATAGTTTTACCATCTTTCCCTGATGAAAAGTGGAGCTTCGAAACCTTGCATGATTTATTTGGTGCATTTTAGTTAGTACAATAAAGGTATCACTGTTTTGTGGATTTTGTAGTATTTTGCTACATGGCCAACATGGCTACCTTAAATAAGTTTCCTGAACAATACTGGACCAGGTGGAGCAAGTTTCTAGTCAATATAAGGCAAATTACAATATGTTATTTTCAAATCTTTTCTTTCACTATGATGGGCTGAAATGTATCATTTCTTTATCAATAAAAACAAAGCAGGCTTTCATTTCTAGTAGCTGCATGCTAGCTGCACAAAATATGTTGGAGGCCACACAGGGCATTTCTGCTGCATGCTTCCACCAAAATACCCCACTCCTACAATTAAAAGGAAAACAAAGCTGAAACATCTGTTCAATGAGTGCATATCTGCACAATTTACAACCTTACTAGAACATATCCCACTAGGGCCTTCCATAAAACGTCTGCTGTTTATTTTCTGCCTGGCACTTCAGAATTAAGGGCTCTTTGTGTGTATCACATCAAGTACCTGTTACACTGCAATAAAAAAGTGGGGAGATACAATCAAGCTACTAGGTTTACAAACAGCTACCATAGCAGCAACAGTGTTTATTTGTTTGTTTAAAGTACAGTTGTCTGAAAATGGTAACATTGGTTTAATTGTCTTTTGCTAAGAATGTCTAGGTGAAAGCAGACTTTGCGCATTAGGCTTGTGCACTGTATTTGCTTTGCAGCTATCATCTGTGTCAAATGGAATCAAATGATACACTAGGGGATGGTAGTATTTACTAAACTGCTCTGTTCAGTGCAGTCTTTACAAATACCTTTTGATCATATGTCTTATTTAAGCACTAAAATTAGCACCTGGGATAATACTGACAGTAGAATTGAGCTGTCTTTGATCTTCCTCATTCACAGCTCTAAGCAAAAGAGTGACACTCTGGCTTCAATATTAACATAATCTGTTTTGCTAAGAAGCCTTTCATTATTTTTCATTGTACTAGCCGGATTTATGATTCTGTACTGCATGCCTCCAGGGCAATTTTAAAGGGGTAGCATCATACTGGCCAATTTCCAATACCCTCGGGTTATTTTTGAATTGCTTGAGCATGTAACATTGCAATGAAATACATGGGCTACACTCGTAGCTACCCAACCCTTGATCGTATTTTGTGAGGGACTGGTGAATATGTATCCTGCTATGTGGATGGTGAAAACATTTTTCCCCCTGAGAATTCTTGCTACATTGCTGTATATTTAGTATAAGAAGCCATGATTGGGCTTTTCTTAAATATAAACATTATCTTCATAACATGATGACACAAGCTTCATTTAGATTATTCCGTCCTGCCTACTGGAATTTATTCATTTCTGTTATCTTTCTACTATTTCCATTATTTTTGTTAAAAAAAAACGCAATGCTGAAATATTTGCTGTAATTATGGTTTTCAGAAATTCTGGAGTATGCATGCAATTTTTTAAACATCAGATACATGCTGGTATAAATAAGGAAAAGTTCCATATGCTGGTTCTTAACTAGGCAATACTTTTATTAAACAAACAAACCACAAAAATGCTTTTTTAGAATTCTTTCAGAATTCTTCTTTGGGCTAGATAGTACTGAAAAAGAAAAGGAGAAAGAAAGTGGGGGGATGTAAGAACAGCACAGAATAGGAGAGAGGGGATTGGGGGAGAAGGGAATAAACTGAAAATCTATAAATCAGGTTGGATATTGTGGCTGCCAGCTAAACATAGTCTCAAGATGGAGACTGCAGACTGGATGATCAGTTTGAGATGTGCATGTTTTTATAAAATTATGATTCAGTATATATACAGGGAGCCCTTGGTATCCGCTGGGGTTTGGTTCCAGGACCTCCGATGGATAACAGAATCTGTGAATGCTCAAGTCCCATTAAATACAATGACATAGCAAAATGGTGTCCCTTATAGAAAATGGAAAATCAAGGTTTGCTATTTGGAATTTATAATTTTTTGGAATATTTTCAAGCCATATATGATTGAATCCATGGATAAAAAAATCCGTGGTTAAAGAGGGCCAATTGTAATATGGATGTACAAGCTTGGAGCCCACAAGGAATCAAGAGATAAACAGCTATGAGATTTCCCTCCCCTTATAGTGTACTATGAGAGACTGTTGACTTTCCTTCTCATTGGACTTGAACATTAGTATAAAGCACAATATGTACCAGGAACCCTGGTGGCTCCGTGGTTAAATGCTGGTACTGCGGCCATTCACAGCCACAAGGTTGTGAGTTCAATCCCAGGTCCACTCAGACTTCAATCCTTTCATAGGTCAGTAACATGAACACCCAACTTGTAGGGGGTAATTGGCTTGTATATTTATTGTAAACTGCTTAGGGAGTCCTAGTATAGAAATGTACTTGCTATTGCTATATGCTACATCAGTACCATGCAACCATTGTGTAGAGTAGCAACATTGTGCAACACATGTCAAGGATTGGTTGCCATTGTGAAATGCACAGTATGAAATTGCAATGCACAGCCACACTGTGCATTCTATGTTTATTTATGATGTTTAATACCAGCCTATTGAGACAATTGTGTGTGTGTGTGTGTGTTGGTTTGAGTGGTTTTGCTTAGACAACTGATTTGCTATAAATAGTAATTTGAGCTCTCTTCAATTTCATGACTTTAAAAACTGCACTTGAGATTAAAGCTGCATTTGGCGATGCTGGGATTGAGTTGAGAAGCCAAACATTTTCGGAACTTTAACATTTCAGAAAGCTTGGCAAACGTTTATCCCATAAAATATTTATTAGACGAGTGATCAATTTCATTTGTAGTATCCGTTGGGCTTGATCAAATTGATATAATGTGTTCTGAAATTCCTTACAAACTGCTACATATCATGGTGGCTTTAATATAGTGACAGAAAATATGTTCAGAGAACAATTACAGTCACTGTCATTCTTCACTTGAGTCAAGGAAATGTGTATTGATTAGCCCTTAGGCCATTTCAAAATAAGACAAAATAACACTAAAACAAGTAAAACACACTATAAAATCCTATAGAAATTCTATAGCAATTAGAAAAGAGCTAAAATGTAATAACACAGAATCTGAAAATGCTTCACTAGAGATATGGTTGGCACTCTATATCCACAAATTCCTTATCCATGGATTCAAGCATTTATGGTATGAAAATATATATTTTAAAAAAATATAAATTCCAAAAAGCATTCCTTGATTTTGCCATTTGATATAAGGGACACCATTTTACTATGCCATTATATATAATGGGACATTAGCTTCCACAGATTTTGGTATCTATGGGGGGGCGGGAAGGCTGGAACCAAACTCCATCAGATACCACAGGCCCACTGTACTTGAATTAGCTGCTAAATGATGGATGAAAAGATATTTATAAAATTCACCCATCCCAAGTTCTCTATGGTCCAGAAGGTAATAACCTGGTCTTGTTTACAGAAGTGATACCAATGGATTAAAAATATGCTATTCTTCTATTTTGGAGTCTACTGCACACACACATTTTTATTTTATTTTATTTTTTGCAGTTTTCACTCTATTCCTTTGCCCCTGCCACTTATGCAATCTATATACATTATGTGTGAGAGAGTGTATATGCATATTGACTCAAGCAAGAATCTTGACAAGATTCACATTAAAATGAGTGAGTGAGGGAGGAATGCATACATTTCCCTCACTTACGTTCTGCTGACCTGAATGGACCTAATTTCTGGGTCATTGTTATACATGTAAATGTCAGCATTCACCGGCACCAAATTTGAAACTAGGAATCCTGAGATTTGTGGCATACCTCTGAGATTGTGAGCATTTGGATTTGTGGATATTAAAATCAGCCACATTTTGGACATTCAGTCGGCTTGTCCAGATTGGTCTGAAGGCAACAGACTTCTTGCAACGTAGGTCTTTGGAGACGGTTAGTAGCAATTTCTTGGATCTGCACTAGTTGGTGTTTGTAATAATTTCTCAGATCTGCACCAGGGCTCTTCCAAAGTTTTTTTTTTCTTTTTTTAAACCGAAACAAAAGTGCAGTTTGATGAAGTGGTTTATGATTTGAAGGACAAATATTCTACTGATTTTTTTTTATAATTGAGTTACAGTGCTAGTGCAAATGTGCCATTTCACTGATTCACTGATGCACTTTTATACTATGCTCTATAACTCTTTTAAAAAGATTTTTTAAAAAGAAGTGAAAGTGAAAGATACTGTTTTTGTTCTGATATGTCTCTGAATTAAAAAGAAAGATACTTGAGAGTGGGAATAAGATGTTGCAGCTAGTGCTGACAATTGCCAGAGAGAAAATTGTCTGGATATTAAAAAAAAGTTCAGGGAACTAAAGCAGCAAATGCCACATCCTTTAAAGGCATTTACCCTGTCTGGAGGAATCTATAGTACAGTAACCAAGAGTCAGTCTTCTTGTGGTCACTAGAGGGCAGAGCTAAGCTTGTTCTACTGGTGTAATTGGAGGAGCCTCATGCTAAAAACTTCCAAATCCCACTGCTTCTGCCAATGTTGGAGCATAATAAGTACACAGTATAATATACTGAATATATTGTTCCATCTATATCAGCTGGAAATTTCACACGAGTTTGCTAAGAAAAGATTAGAGGCAACCTATCCATCTTTCCCAGGATCCTGTTCATTCACAGCAGCTAAAGAGATGTCCCAAAGGAATACAACAAGTAAAGCATTAAGGCAACATCCATCTCCTATAGCTCTGCTCCTCCTGCCCCTAATATTCTGTGACATACTCTGTTATTCTCAGGACATGGAAGCTTGATTTAGCTATTATGGCTAAAGTGCTGACAGACCCCGTATCTCTCCAAGAAACAGTTGAATCCACTTTTAAAGCCAGTGGCAATGACTACATTTTGTAGAAGGAAATCCTCTGAGTTTGCATTGTGAGAAGAAACAACATTATTTCCCCTTCACATCAGTCCTAAATTTGTATTCAGTCCATGACTGGGGGCCACACTTGACATGGCAGTATTATGGATTCACAATAAGCACACACAGGAGTGGAAACCATGTGGTCCTCCAGATCAGATTCCTTGCCAGCATAGCCAAATTGTGAGGAATGCTGGGTGCTGCAGTCCAACATCATCTGGAGGGTTACATGTAGACACAGATGGAAGGTAGGTCTGTACTGCTATCCTTACATTGGCAGAAGAGTTAGCATTTCTTCTAATATGAGAGCGACATCTAATTTTGGCTCAGGGACTTTTCTGTTTATAGCCTTAACCACTACAGCAGCTGTGTATACTGCTGCATCACAGAGAGAACTAGGTGCATTGAACACACTTACGAGAATAAAAGACAATCCCAATATTTATTACGATCAACTGATCAAATATCAACAAGCAGAAATCACATACAATAGTTAATAATTAAATTTCACTTATAAAATTATTTTAAAAATTTGTATATAATTACAGTGCTTTAGAAATAAAGTTTAATAACAATAATAATAATAATAATAAAATTTCACTTATAAAATAAAAAGACAAAGAGGGAAAAGTAAAATAAAATAAAATAAGATAATAATAAATGCATGAAATCATTATAAAATTTTAAGAGACTATCTTACGTCTGCAAACCATTGCCGCTGCATAAAAGCTGGCCACCCTTATTGTTATTGTTGGGCATTGGTCTGCGAGCAAATAAGATACATAAAATTTGGCAGTTCTTCCGGGATACTGACTAAGAATTGGATAAATAAAAGTATGACAATAGTCATTATAAAAAGGACAATACAGCAATACATGACCAATAGTCTCCACTGAACCAGTTCCACATGGGCATAGACATACTTCATAGGGAACTTTTTTGTATCTCCCTTCCAATGAAAGACAATGTGTGAAATGGGTGTAACAAGTTGGAAGCATGCCACCTGAGCAAGGGACTCCCTAGAAAAAGAAAGCTTTTATTTTCCAGCACAGAGAAACTAGCCCAAGTGGTGCTATCCACCGCACACTGAAAAGACTTCTCTCTTGACCTACAGGGAGTGCCTTGGGTGTGACCCATAGATCTGTTTCTTTAAAATTGCTCAGCCAGACAGAAAAGACTGATGAAGAGAGGTCTTACCAGTTTTGAAAAAAAAAAAAAAAGATTCCTCAGAACTTCTGAAGAGGTGTGTACAAAAATCATATTTACAAATATAGTTACAAGCAAGGCTATAGTACACACTATAACAAAGTGAATAAAGACCGGGGCAAAAATACAGCATGCAACAAACAAACAAACAAACATAATAAAACCACAGAACCATCATTAAAACGAGGCATCAAAACCTAACTGATTCAAACCCTGGAGCATGCAGGTAAGGCTGGAAAAGACTTACATCTGCAATCCTGAAGATCCACAATTAAACAGGGGAGACATCAGTCTCCACATCTTGATGTACAACAACCCTATCATTCCTGAACACTAGCATTATTGGCTATGGGCAATAGGACAACAGTTGGAGGGCCCCACCTTGATATAGATAGGCAATACTGAACTAGAGGGTCTGACATGGGATAAAGCAGCAGAACCAAAACTGGCCAAATTTAGGTTCCCCCAAAATTCAGCACTTCCTTCTACATTACACTTCCTATTTCTGGAGAGACACTCTACAGACTCTGCTCCATGTCTTGCCCCTGCCAGAAGTGCAGTGGACTGACACAGGGGAGATACACATATCTAATATGTCTTTGGGCCTATGAAACTCCTTAGACTACATTTATTCAGCACCCTTCCAAATTATGGTAAGATCTCAGTCTGAAACGGTTGTGTTTTGACATGCCCGTATTGTTATTGTCTCTCTTGGCTCCATGGGCATTGACTAGTTGTTCTACTGATTACTTATCCTGGTTGTTCATGCTTTTAGAATGAATGTATACAGGTTGTGTCTCCTTTATCTGAAATGCTTGGCACCAGAAGTGTTTTGGAGTTCAGTTTTTTTTTGCATATATATAATGAGACATCTTGGCGATGGGACCAAAGTCTAAACATGACATTCATTTAAGTTTTGTATGCATCTTATAAAATAGTCTGAAGGTAATTTTATACATAATATTTTTAATAACAGTGTGCATGAAACAAAGTTCGTGTACACTGAACCATCAGAAAGCAGAGGTGTTTCAGCCATCCATGTAGACAATTTTTGGATTTTAGAGTATTTTGAATTTCTAGATTTCAGATAAGGGATACGCAACCTGTAGTTGTTGCTTTTAAGTGCAGGGGTGTTCTCTGTCCTGACAATCTGAATATAGGATGATGGTACATAGGGTGCAGTTATTTGAAAGAACTAGTGGCAGCTCTGTTCAAATGAATACCTAGTATCCATTTTAATTTCAAAAATCTGCATTGTAACTATATTAGAAAAAGGGTGTGTGTTTTGGGTTTGGGTTTTTTTTTTTTTTTTTTTGCCTTAAATAACACAGACAAGTTTTGTTTTATATTATTTGAATTAGACTGAGATTGCTGGAGGGCTCTCTATTACAGTTAGCAGGAATGGGGAGGTTCTTATTTCCAGAACAGAATGCCAGTCTTTTGAAATTGTAATGAAATCAAAGCAAGACAAGCCCAGTGTTACCCAGCCTTATCTCAAGGGTATTGAAGCAGCAGCCAAACCTGTTGTACCTGTCTGCTTTCCCATGCTGTGGGGTTTCATCTGCCAGGAACAGCTTGAATTCCCTGGTACCTTGCCTGTTACATTATGAGCATGTGCTAGGAGCAGAGCTGACTGCAAATCTTGGTTCTGTGTGGTATTCATGTTACTCATATCCTGTTTATTTCATAATAAGCCTATTGGGTGACCTTGGGAAAGTTACACTCTCTCAGCCTCAGAGGAAGGCAAAGGCATACCCCTCTGAACAAATCTTGCCAAGAAAACCCAGTGATAAGTTCACCTTAGGGTCCCCATAAGTCAGAAACAAGTTGAAGGCACAGAACAACAAAAGTAGTGTTAATTTCTATATAGCATAACTTTACTAACAGAAATAAAAATGGGGAATAGTTTTGAAACTTCATTGAGAGTTAGTCTGTTGTCTTGTTATGCCTTTCTAAGAAATGCACAAACACAGCTACGTAGGCCCATGCCAAAAGCAGTTAGGGAAGAATCATATACTTTGTCTTCTGCATCCTCATTCTCTTGCTACGTTTGTTCCTTTGCACCAACCTATTCACACAAAGCCTGAATCCACTATTGGAAACAGGCTGTGTCCACACAGTATACTGTATATACTAGACTATAAGTCGCCCTCATCTATAAGTCGAGGGCAATTTTTGGGGACAAAATTCTGGATTTTGATATGACCCAAGGACAAGTTGAGGGTAAAACCTAGGGGCATGTAACAAAAGATCTAAAAGAGGAACCAAAGGAAAACAAGGATGATTTTCAGACCAGTGCTTAATGTGGGGTAAACGCTAGTAAAACACTGGTAAAATGTTTAGGAAGTGTGTGTGTGTGAAAGTCTGATGTGCTTCCTAAATGTCAAGGAATCATCCCCTCTCCTCTAGTGTCCCTGAATCGTTCAGGGAGCAGTAATTTCCTATGAATGGAAACTTTGTGTTCCTAGGAAATTGCTGCTCCCCGAACGATTCAGGGACACTAGAAGCGAGGGGATGATTCCCTGACATTTAGGAAGTATGTCAGGCTTTCACACACACATTCTTCCTAAACATTTTACCGGTGTTATGCCAGCAGTAAAGGACTGGTATGAAAAGCTGCAATGCCAAAGAACTTTTAAAAATCCCAGCAGGCATAACTGTTTGTGCTCAAGGCTGGATGGATGAGAGAATAGAGTGGGGTCATTGCTTCCAGGAGAGATTATGCTCTTGCTTTCACCAGGGGATGGTTCCTTTTTAAAATAAGAGTTAAAGTACAGTATTTAAATTGACCAGTGGATTAGTCGACCCAGGTTTTTGGGGTCAATCTTTTGACTAAAATTTCTGTACTTATACATGTGTATATACAGTAAGTAACACATCTTCCCCTTGTCCTCATGGCGATAGGTCGGGATGGTAATCCCCAATTCTGGTGTGAACTGTATGGCCAGTTCAGCACAAAATCTGTGTTATACCATCCTTACCACAGATTTAAAAAAACTCACCTTTTGTTCTGGATCTTCCAACAAAATCCAGAGCCCTCTGGAGCCAATGGCAACAGTGTGTCTCCCTGTGCCACCTGCTGTCGCTGGTACAAGTTGCTCCTGTAGACCCAGACATAATTTATTACTGATAACTCAAATAGCACTAATGTTGCCCTTCTTTTTGACTGGATACCTCATAATATTATATTTCTGCCAACTTCTGGGAGGGGAGGAGTCTTTGTTATCTTCTTCATATACTCCCACAGCAGGAATCCCATTCGTTCCATTTGAAGTTGGGGAGAACTACATTTCTGAGACTCCTAAAGTCTTTTGCAGGATTATATGTTCTACAGGAAAAGAGATTTCCCCTAAACATTAGGAAGAACTCCCTAACTGTAAGAGTGGTTCAACAGTGGAATAGGCTGCCTCAGGGAGTGGTGAAGGAGCTATACAGATGGGCAGCATACAGCTGCCCTCCCCGGATCGGTGTCGCAGCAACCGCATGCAGCAGCACTGACCTGGTCCCTGAAAGGAGCAAAAAGAAGCGGCAAAAAGTGGCTTCTTTTTAGCTCCCTGGAAGGGGTGTCATAGGCACATTGGTGTGCCTTGATGCTACACCCTTTGGTGCTACACCATTTGGGCACTGTGCCAGAGGTGCATCCTAATGGTGTGTGCTGTCAAGAAGGGCACGCACAAAAATGGTGCCTGGACATCATCGTTGTGGCTTGGAGCGTGCAGATGTTCAGCCCTCATCCTGCCCACAGGCTGGCACAAAGTGCTGGTCTATACAGCCCTGAAGTTTCCTTCTTTGGAGATTTTTTTAAACAGAAGCTGGATGGCCATCTGTCGGGGGTGCTTTGATTGTGCCTTCCTGCATGGCAGGGGGTTGAACTGGATGGTCCTTGAGGCTCTTCTCACTCTATGATTCTGTGATTCTAACATTAAGAACAAATAAGCCAAAAGCTAAGGATAAAACAGGGACTGAATTTTTCAAAAGTGCCTACACTGTCAGCTTTTAAATTTGTACTGTACTCATTAAGACTAAATAGCCACAGGTAGCATTTTCCTCCTTATGCATCTGCTCTTTAAATTTCTGAGACTTTTCTCAACTAAACAAGTGTGTGTGTGCGCGCGTGCGTGCATGCCCATGTGTACGTGTGCAATTCCATACATGTTTTTTCAGCAATTTAGGTCTTACTAAGTCCAGTACCCCTCCAGACATTGTGATCCAAAACTCCTAGCATCCTTTACCATCTATTATGCTAAATAGGACAGAGTTGTAGCACAGAGTGGCAAAATGAAGGCTTCCTCCTCCCGATGAAATTTTACTTTGATCCCCCAATTTCCAGAATTTAAAAGAGTTAGATACTGAAAATTGTTTACAGGTCGTGCTCTTATATTTACTGGGTTCATGTTCTGTTGGTATACTTGTCTGCTTCTTTTGTTTGAATATTCAACTGAAGTTTTAAGATACTAAAATGCTAGGCATTTTGGAACTGAAAGAAAATTTTATGGGGGGGGGTGAAGTCCAACTTAGGGAGGCAATGGCTTAATTTTGCCTCATCATAGCTACATTCCTTGCTAGGAACAATTGGCGCTGCAGTCCAGCAACATCTGGAACTCCACAAGTTGCCCACTTCTACTCTGTTCAGTCAGTTACTAATTTGTATCAAACCCCAATTCCTTGTAACTAATATATTTTTGTCTCACATCTGAGGACTAGGTGTGAATTCACTTGAACTAATTTTCTATGTTGCAACAGATGAGCCACAGGGGATGTGATCCAATCCAAATTAGGCACTTTAATTGATATTAACTACAGAAATTTAGCACATGCTTAATAATCCTTTAAACTTAAAATTTCCCCACTTTTACTAG
Organism: Sceloporus occidentalis; assembly: GCA_023333645.1. Taxonomy (NCBI): domain Eukaryota; kingdom Metazoa; phylum Chordata; class Lepidosauria; order Squamata; family Phrynosomatidae; genus Sceloporus; species Sceloporus occidentalis. Next base: position 142,181,459 of record JALMGF010000006.1, read on the forward strand.
GCCAAATCTGTATTCTAAGGCATTGTCCTAACTTAGCACCTTCAGTCTTTGGTTACTTTTGCTTTCAGAAACATCTGATTCAAAGCAACAATAAACTAGTGGCATTGTTTCACAGCTAAGGAAACTGACACACATGGACAAAATGCAGTATCTCAGCACAATAGTTGGCAGTTTTTCTTTCGTAGAGATGCAACTGCATGGCTAATCACAGAGATGTCTAGACTGGCACTCTGCTAGTGTCCTCCATTAAATGTGGCCCTAATCTTGACATGGAGGGAAAGATCACACTATCTTTCAAGTATTATTTAGCACAAGGAAAGGGGTTGCACAATAGCTCCTGACTTGGAGAGTGGCATCTGCATAGATCTGTCTAATCCATTCGGATCAACAATAGTATCAGAACAGTTCTTGTAGGTCTTGGTGAATCACTGTCCCTTAAACCACAGAAACATCCCTTCACTGACACACGTTGTCCTTCATCTGCAAATCCCTTTACAGCGCATGTACCTCTCATTGTCCATTGTGTTTGTTCTCTATTTAATTTCCCCTCCTTTCAAATTTTAAGATGCTCCATTTTATTGTCTTTATCTAATAACAAATGGGTGTAAAGGAGCTTTCTGAGAATAAAGATAATAGAGAATGATGGATGGGAACCTTGGAAAACCAACACGAAGAATCAGAACAGTAATTTTCTTCCGCAAAATTGAAGAAAACTTTTGGAAACTCTCATCTTATGAGGGAACACCAGTAAAACAAAAATAGCAATGAAAGTACACAGTCTTACCAAAGTGGAAGAAAACAGTAAATTTATCCCCTATTACCTTCACCGTATATGTTGTTTATTGGAAACCCACTGGGTGACATTGAGGAAGTCATACACTCTCAGCCTCAGGGAAGGCAATAGCAAACATCCTCTGAACAAATCTTGCCAAGAAAATCCCATGATAGGTTCACCTTAGGGTCGCTTTGAGTCCTAATGACATGAAGTCACACAACAACAACAACAACAAGATGATTTATAGCTCACACTTTCTTTGGAATGCTTACAGTGGATCCTAACTCTCTCCCATCTAAGTGTAGATCAGGTTCCATACCTCCTTTTCTTCAAAAAGGGCTGGAGGGATTAAGCAGAGGTATTTATGAAGACCTTCCTATCTGGAATAACTCCAGTGATAGGAACAAGCAGGAACTGACACCTAAGGAGTATTGTATAATACTGAGAAAATTCTAGCAAAATAAGCAATCCATTTCCATCACAGAATATAATCACAACATAAAATATTACTAGTGACAGGGAATGAAGTATACTTTTCAATATGAAGCAATTTAGAGTTCAGTCAATTCAACACAGTATATCAAAAGAAGTGAATAGGAAATCAGATGCATTGTTAGGAAATGCTTTGTAATTCTTTAATGATGGCATAAAGTAAAAGAACAAAAATCCATCTTTTCCCCTCCTGTGTCTTAATCTATTTTCAGCCACATGCCAAACTTTAGTCTGTAGGAAAAACAACATGTCCAAATGAGTAGGTGTGAAATTTGACGGTTACCTTGGGAATAAATTAACATTATATCAGCACTCATATTTTAAAAATTGATTTAGAAATGATGAAGAGTATCTTTCATGTTTCATTCTATTTATCACAGCTGATGATATAAATTTTACTGTGAATGAAAATGTTATAAAACAAAATCCATTTTACTTACTTCAAAAGATCTGATTTCTTTGGAATGACAGTGACTTCTAAATGGCAATAGAACAGTGAATGCTGGTTGAGTCTGGCACTATCTTAGCATTGTACCTGCTGTTTAAGTACTGCTCTGGTACTGGAAATAATGGTTGGACTGATGAGTGCATGATACGATTAATTCCTACATCATCAGTCTCTTCCCATTACATCTGCTGATACAGAGATATGGAAAACATGTGAGTGATAACATGAATGAATAAGCCCAAAGAAAGAAGTGGAAAGGTAAAATTAACACACATAGTTGGTAGCTTGAGAAAGACAATATCAATAGTGAATAACAGTTTATAATCAGATCCAAACAAGTTCCTTTGAGCAATACAGTTTTTATTATTCAAATGTTAACATATGACCTATGAATAAGAGAATGTCTTCCAGACTGAATATCTTGTGCTGTGAATATACAGTCAGCTCTTGCCATTTAATGACTTGCCATCCGTGCATTTGAGCATCCGTGGATGGACCTGCCCCATTCATCCCAGTGGCAGCACGTGCACACATCTGTGCCAGTGCTGTCGCGCACATAGCACATCACCATTGGGAACAATGGAACTTGAGGTCCTGTGTTTTTCGTTATTTGTGAGGAAAGGGGGTCCAGAATGGAGCCTGCATGGATAGAAAGAGCCAACTGTACATCTGGGTTAGGGTGAGAATTATCTAGTGCTGGGAGTTCAAAGTCAACATCTAGAGAGCCACACAAGCTCTATCCCTAATCTACATGGTAACTGATGGAGAAATAACACTTTAATTCATGAGGGCTTTTAACCACTGAATACTGCATAATTGTTCTGTAATTTTCCTATCCTCTTGTCACATTTTGATGTCCTCCTCAGCCTTCCTTTGAGAAATACACCTGAGCCCTGAAAACAATCCAATAACAGGGTTGCTCCCTGGCTGTCCATCTAGTGGAAGGCAGATTCTAGGTACTCCTCCCAAGTCACAGGATTTATAAGTGAGAGCAAAAACCCCAGGTCTGCCTCAAGTGTTGACTCTTTCTTGACCTCCAACGTCATAGGATCTAAAGAGGCAGTTCCAGAGCCCTATCCTTCACCAAAAGGGTGCCAAGGTGTACACTCAAATTTTTACAGTGGACCCTTGTCTTACTCGGGGGATCTGTTCTGGACCCCCCCCCCCCCACGTAAGGTGAATAGCACATATGCTTGAGCCCCATTGAATTTAATGGGGCTCAGGCATGGCGGTGCGGCAGCACACACACACCATTCATTGTATTGCAGCATATGGTGTAGGTGCACTGTATTTTCTCCCCACACTAACTGCCAGGTGACAGCCTATTTAACAACAACACCCAAAGCCCAACAGTCAAAGTTCTTATATATAGTGTGGTGTTGGCAGAGTACCCCAGAGGAAAAGGGAGGGGGAAAGGGAAGTGACTAGCTATGCTCATACTGCACTAGAAGTGGGGGGGGGGGGGTAGGCCAAGATTATCAACTGAAGAGTCTGTGGAATTGGGAGCAGTAAAGTCCTAAATAACTTCTGCTCTGCCCTGCAATGCATCCTGGAGCCTTGTCCGAGACACCATTACCCTTGGCTTCTCTGCCCTGGAGGCCATCAAAGCTGACCCATTCCCACAGTGCCATTTGCTCTGGGGGTCCAGGGATGGATTCCATGGCTGAGATGGGATTCAGACCCTGGTTCTCCAGAGTCCTAATCCAACACTCAAACTTCTACAGCACAACAGCTCTGTTAATATTTGCCCATAGGTTCTTTGATTACTAAATTATTTACATCTGCTCTCTTCGGTTTCTTATTCAGAATGTTACTCAAAATATTCTGTATCAAGGAGCAACAGGCTAGCAACTTAGGGGCTTAACAGACCGGCCATTAAGGCTGGCATGGGGTCAGAGTCAGGGCGTGGCGTGCACATGTTGCATGCCTTGACTATGCCCCCAGACTGTTGTGACACCGCATGCTGCCCACTCGGCGCATGGCATTACAACAGTTCTCTGGTGCTGTGTCTACATGCTGCAGCACGAAAGGAGCATGGAAAAGTCATGTGCCAGTGGCCAACACACCCTTTCTGAGGTGCAAAAAGGAACCTCTTTTTGCGGCTCCTTTTTGTGTCATGGAAATGAAAAATTGGGGCTATGGCGTGCAGTTGCTGCATCCCCGATCCGGTGCAGATAGAGGCGACTGCAGGGTGGCCTCTACAACCCCTTATTTCCTACAGCAACCTATTCTCAGATCGTTAAAAAGTGTAAAGCTTTGGCCTTGTACAGGCAGAATATCTTGGCAGAACTACAGCAGGAGAACCTACAGAAATATTTACATATTTTATCAACTTATTAATATTTGCCTAAGGAGGAAGGTTTTGTGGAGAAGAGATAAGATAAACTGAGCCTATATTGAAACAGAATGAAAACAAACTGATGTGTTCTGTTGTGTCGAGATTCCAATTACTGTGAGAAGCCTTGAATCCAAAAAGAAGAATTTTAAAACTTATCCTGAATGCAGGTATTTATTTTTCCATGGTGGCAGGGAAGGGGAGATGTTGGACAGGGGGATTTCCTAATATGTTCCTGCTCTGTTCTGCTAGAGCAGCAGTGCGACATCAGTGTGACATGTCCAGCAGAGAATCTGGTATTGAAAACACAGATTGGATAAGATCTGTGTAACAATCCAAAATCTTCCTCCCAATGACTAGGGCCAAAAAAATTTAAAACATAAAAGATGGATCCCAGGTAAACATTTAAAAAAACCCTGGATGGCTCCTTGACACATTTACTTTTGTGAAAATTGTAGGGTAATTCAAGTTTCCCAAGGCTTCAGCCCTTGTTAAGGAAACAAAAATATTTAAATATCAAAAATGTCAAAGCCAAGCCTGTTAGGGTCTAACGTTAAAATAGCAGAGTAGCAGAAATGTGTTCTTTTCTAACTGTGGGGCAAAACAGACTGGCACAATATGCCAGCTTGGGGGGCGGCATGGAGGTGTGGCATTTAGATGATGCATGCCCTGACACCCCCTCCATATCTGTGTCATGCCACCCACCCGACCAGATGGCAGGCAGCATTGCAGCGCTCCGGTGGCACAGCGTTTATATGTTGCATGCTGCAGGAGTACCAAAAGCTGCCACTGTGGCAGAAAAAGCTGCCCTTTTACCACTGCAAAAAGGAGTGGCGTTTTTCTGTTTCTTTTTGTACCAGAAAAAAGACTGAATAGGACCATGACGTGCAGTTGCCATAGCCCCGTTACGGTGCCCAAAGAGGCGGTGTCAAACTGTCCCTACACAGCTGTCTGTTTCAGTCCTATGCTTCCCTAAGAACTGAGACTGACTCAAAAACAACAAACACGTAGCTTGTAGTTTAAAACAAAAGTTTACTAATGGCTTTAATCTATATACAGTCGTCCCTTCCAATTCACGGGGGATCCTTTCCAGACCCTCCCCCTCGCGAATTGGGAAAATTGCCAGTATTGGAAACGCACTGATTACAATGGGGCTGCACTCTTATGCACGGCGCTGTGTGCATGTCTTGGGCATGCACGCCATTATGTCCCCCCACCTTGCTGTCCATGAAAGACCAAGGGACGTGAATGGCAAGACCACGAATCGAGAGGGATGGTTGTATACATAAAGGCTATATCCTAATCTAGCCAGTGAATAGTTCAGGTAAAGAGAAATGTTTATCTCACCATCTTTCCAAAGAAAGTTTATAAAGGAGGAAGATGGAGGACCAATAGCTCAGAGTTGAAAATCTTTTAGAGAAAATCTGTTAATCCCACGGTTAGTTTGAATGAGAGAGAGAGAGAGAGGAGAGTTTTCATGTAGGAATTACCAAACTATCCAAGGAGGGAAAAAGAGAATGATAAAATCTTCCAACAAAAATAAAGTCAGACCATTCTTTCTATTCATAATTAGTAGGAATATCTATTGGAGCCAATGTAGTGTAGTGGTTTGAGTGTTGGACTGTAACTCTGGGGAGCAGGGTTCAATTCCTTGCTCAACTATGGAAACCCACTGGGTGACCTCGGGTGGGTCACACATTCTCACCCCCAGAAAACCCCATGATAGTTCACTTTAGGGTTGCCATAAAATGAGAACAACTTGAAGGCACATAACATAATATGCATAACTTTATTTCAAACGGATTCTAAAAAAATCTGTACTTCACCAAGATATCTGTTCAGCTAATTACATATCTTATAATGTTGAATATGCTTTTCCAGGTACATTAGATATTTCCAGATAATCTGGGAAGATACCACTAAAAATTATTTCTATATTTCATAGTGACTTCCAGTTTTGGCTCCTGTGTCCTAGATTTAATGACCTATCTATCATTGGTGACTCTCTGCAGATGGCACTGCTTCTTTATACAGTGAATACATCTATTATTTTGTTCACATACCTCATAAAATATGACAACAACTGGACATGATTATAATATTGTTGAGTTCCTATGTGGGCCTCTTGTTAACCTTTTAATAGATAATAATTGGACCTGCATATGGCAAACAATATGCTAAATTAAATTAAATTAAATTAAATTGCTAAGGATCAGAGGTAGGAAACCTTTGGTGCTCCAGATATTTTAGATTACACTTCTCAGAATTTGTTACTGTTGGCAACTGATGGGAGATGTAGGCAAAAACACTTGCAGAACCCAAAATTCCCCACTCCTATCCAAACAGAAAATTATGAATCTCAACCTAGAGAGAGATATAAACTTTGGTTGAAATGCTGTTGGTTAATCCCAACTAGAGTAGACCCATTCAATGAACTGTTGAATGGTAAGTCAGCACACAGGTAAACCCCACAGATTCAGTAGGCCTTCTTTAGGTAGGACTAGCAATAGAATTCAGGCCACTGTCTTTTTAAAGGCCTAATTTAAACATCAAGAAACCAACATAAAGTTTGGATAGAGAGCAGCATGAAGCATTTAACATGGGGAAGATGTTCATTATATCCAGCAGTAGAGTAACATATAGCACCTCTATGTTTGCACCACATATCACTAATCTCAGATGGGATGGTGTTGAGATAGTGTATTGAATAGTGGTGGCACACACAAAATAAGCAGCTTTCAAACATTATACCTGCACTATGGAAGTATTTCATAAAACAGAAAGGAAAGTGAAGATATTTACATCAGCTCTAAGTGAAATATTTGTACATGACTTCTGAGTAAGGCCCTCTTCAGACCGGCCTGAAAGGCTGGTCTGGGGGCGGAGTCAGGGCATGGCATCCAGATGATGCATGCCCCGACTCTGCCCCCAGGGCGCCATGATGCAGCGCTGCTCCACATGCACACGATATTATGGCATTCCTCCGGCACTGTGTGCATATGATGTAGCAACGAAGGAGTGCTGTATAGCCATGCCACCACATCCACCTAAGCCTGGATCAGAGCTGCGATGTGTGGTTGCTGTGGCCCTGATCTGGCTAGGAAAGGAGGGGCGTCCTGCCGCCCCTTGGGGTAGTCTGTCAAGCCCCTTAGATTTCATGTATCCAGCCCCTACTTTGACAGGATATTCTTTTTAACAGTTTTATTCATATATTACAGTCTTATCAATCCCTGGAATGTTATAAAAATTACGTTCAGGGTTCTCCATACTATTAGGCCCAGGGAAGCAACTGCTTGAGGCAGGGGATGCTGCAGAAGCAGTAGTTCATACCCTTATCTGTTCCTCATGAGTTCCCTGCCCATTCTGCTCTGCCGATGGACAGAGTTATGTGTGCTGCTCCACAGCCTGCCCTATTCCTTTAAATTGGTCTGTTCGTCCTAGGTGAGATGGACTGTGCATTTCTATTCCCAGTATTGCATTGGCATTATAATCCTGTATGTGAAATGGGAGATGGTGACATCTTGTTGATTGCTTCAGGCAGGTAGTCTTGGGACAGCCTTGACAGTGTTGCATATATGCAGCATATGTATCTCCTCTATAGTATATTGCATCCAGTTCCCAAACACCATCCCCCAAAGCTATCTATTTTTTATGGTTCCTGGTCCTTTTACTTTCTCTGTTGTTTTTGTGTGTCTTCAAGTCATTTCTGACTTATGGCAATCCAAAGGTGAACCTATAAAGGAGTTTTCTTAGCAGGTTTTGTTCCGAGGGGGTTTGCCATTGCTTTCTTCTGAGACCGAGAGAGTATGATTTGCCCAGTCAGTGGGTTTCCATGGCTGAGTGGAGGATTCAAACCTTGATGTCCAGAGTCCTAGTCCAATGCTCAAACCACTACACCACACTGATTCTCTTTCTTTCCCTCACCCCTCACATATCTACACCATAATACATTGACCTGTACTAAAAATAACTAGTTGTTTCTTATTTAGGGCATTTGTTTTAGTGTGAAAAACTAACCATAATGAATGAATCCCATGGATTTCAGTAACACTTACTTCTGAGTAAACAGATAAAGGGTGGCACTAATAGACATCCTAAAAGCATTTGGCATCAGCAGGACCTCTTCTGTGGTGGTGACTTATTTATTGATCTCCCTCCATTTACCTACTCATCCAGCGCACACATAACCGGTAGCTTGCTTCTTTCAAGTGGGAGTTCTTCTATTTTGTGTCACATATGTATGTATTTATTATCCTGTCTTTCTCTCATCATGGAATCCAGTAATGGAAATTTTTTGCTGTTGTTAATGAGTTATACTTATTGATTTTTATATGATATTTATGCTGTGTGTTGCTGAGTTTTAAGACTGTTTTATTTTATTATGTTATTTTAAGCAGCTACTGTTTTGAACAATCAAGACTGAAAATGCATTACTACATCACACGTGGATGTGATTTCTTATAGTTCTGATGATTGCCATCCACTTAATACATCTACTTGATTAAAATGAACTAATATGAATGAGAAAACCAAATTCAAAGTGTGGGAGGAGTAATTAGTTTCTGTGATGCACACTAGCAATTCATATCTCAGCTTCAGGCAAAGGTAGGAGAGAACAGTAAAATGTTTGGAATTTAGGAGAAACATGTTGGGGCCAGATAATGAATAGTGAAGAAAGAGGCAGATGACAGTTAAGGAAGCCATCCAAAACAGATTATGCTGCCTATATGAGAAGGGAGGAAAATGAAAATGCAACATTAAAGCTCAAAAACTTTCTATTACAGCTCTAAAAAGATAATTTTCTCATCAAATGTTGAACCCAAATATTATGAAATTGTATGCAGTCTCCAAGCAGATTCAGTTAGAAAGGAGATTTCAAAAGAAGTAAGTTTAAAAAAGTATTTTTAAAAAATTACACGTGTAAAGTGCAATTGTTTGAATGTCTACTGAGAAATAAGTTCCATTAAATTTATTACTCTTAAGTAGGCAGGTGTAGGATTGCAGACGTAGATATACTACTGTGCAAATAAACATGACTGTAAAAGGGCTTTGCCACACCTTGCTAATACAGAATACTAATAAGACCATTACATTTCAAATCTGATCTCATTCAGAGGCAAATTGCCATCTCATGTACATGGCAATTCTTTTGGCTGGGGCTAGCATACAACAATCACATCAATGAAAATTGAGGCTCTTACATAGTTACAACATTTCTATGCCACCCCGTAACCTAAAATTCTCTGGGCAGCTTATAACAAACATACATAAAAGCAATTTAAATACACAATAAAACAAAACCATACAATCAAAAGTATTACAAACATAACAAAACAAAACTCAACAGCACCCCAAATTAAACACCCATGTTATGTGAGGCCAATGAACTTGTTGGTTATGAGTACTAAAATGGTTGTTACTGTTGTTATGCTCTTTCAAGTCAACTCTGGTTTATGGCAACTCAATCATAGGATTTTCTTGGCAAGATTAATTCAGAGGAGGCTTGCCTTTGGCCTCCTCTGAGGCTGAAAGAGTGAGATTTGCCCAGGGTCACCCAGTGGGTTTCCATGGCTGAACAGGGATTCAAACATTGCTCTCCTAGTTCAACTTTTAAAGCACTACACAGCAGTAGTTTACTTTATCAATATTGCAGTTTTATTGATAAGGTAAACATCACAGTACTTCAGTGAAATGGAGACTAAGGGGCTGTACAGACAGGGTTGTGGGACATCGCCCCTTTTCGCCCCAGATTGGGACCGCAGCAACTTCATGTCACGGCCTCTGGAAGGAGCAAAAAGAAGCTGCCCCAAGCAGCTCCTTATTTGTGTCCTAGAAGGGGTGTCAAGAGCACCATGCTGCGGCGTTACGATGCCCCTTCTGCACTGCACCATTTGGGCATTGCACCAGAGGTGCGTCATGCGTCATCATGGTGTGCACCATCTAGAAGGGCACATGCCAAAATGGCACCCGGGCAGCGGCGTAAAGGCTTGGAGCGTCACTCAGCCCTTATCCCGCCCACAGACCGGCACAAAGTGCCAGTCTGTAGAGCCCCTAAGACCAGCATTAGTCCTACTTAGAGTAAATCCACTGAAGTAAATGTGATTGAATTAAATGTGACTAAGAAGCCTCATTCATTTCAACAGGTCTACTATATGGAGAACAGTTTAGCGCACAATCTTAATTGACTAGAACTGAAAAATAACAACAACCCTGAAACAGCTTCGCTGCACTGAACCTTCCCAAAATAATGTCTTGACTTCTTGGTCTGCATGCGGAACATAGACAGAACTTCCTTGATTTCAGCCTCATTCCAAGGCCCACGGATATAGCCTTTGGAGAATTTCAATATGAAACCCATTCACACTCCACAGTGATAGCGCTATTATTTAACTTTAACTAACACAGTTCCATCCTATGGAATCCTGGATTTGCACTTTTATTGTTGTTGTTGTTAACTGTTGTCAAGTTGAATTTGACCTACATCAACCCTATGAATGAGACACCCCCAACTCACCCTATCATCTGTGAGACAAGGGTTCAAATCCACACTGTCATGGAAACCCACTGGGTGACCTTGGGCAAGTCACACTCCTTCAGTCTTAGAGGAAGGCACATATTCTGAATAAATCCTGCCAAGAAAACCCAATAATAGGTTCACCTTAAGGTCTCCATAAGTTAGAAATGGCTTGAAAGCACATAACTACACAACAAACACCATCTGATATACATGACATCCCTGTTAACTCTTGAACTGTACCCTCTATGCCTGTTTTCATTTTTAAAAGTGGTAGCAGTAACAGCTGCTGTTTTATACCTTATTAAAGGATACTCCACAGTTTAACTAGGAAAACCTTCCGACTAAACTATACATGCAAACTATTTTAAGAAAACATCAGCAACACTTCAGTCCTTTGGCTTGTTGCAACAGAAATTTACTTCTGAGAGGATTTGCAAAGCGTAAAGTCTTAATTGCAGCTATTAAGTTACCTCCCACTTTTATTAAAGTCACACTAGGTTTTTATGCAGGAAGGTATAACCAAGCAACTGTTTCCTTAATGGCACCATTCATAAATGACACCCCTGGAAATTTAATCAAAGCTATTTGGGACTGGTCCTTGGACTTCATTTGGCATTGAGCACTGTTCAAGTCAGTCACATCTCTTCACAGATATATTTATACTGCTATTGTGCTATTATTTGATAAGCTTTTTAAACCCTAAAATGTGTCATCTTACGTAGAATGCTAGCATGATATATATATATATATACACACACACACACACACACACACACACACACCCTAGGCATGTGTACACAGGAGTAAATAGTACTGAGTTCAGATTCCCAGGTTATTGCAGCTCTAACATATTACAATGCAATTCTATACACACATCTGTTCAAAACAAATCCCACTAAATTTATACCAATAGCAAGTACATTTCTGTACCACTTATCAGTGAACTAGCACTCCCTAAGCGGTTTACAGTGTGTAAGCCAATTGCCCCCAACAAGCTGGGTACTCATTTTACCAACCTGCAAAAGGATGGAAGGCTGAGTGGACTTTGAAGCCCTCCTCGAATTTACACCATTGTGGCTGTAGTATTGGCATTTAACCGCTGCACCACCAGGACTCCTGGTGCATAGGATTGTAGCCTTGGTGTCTGTCTTTAAAAGCCTGCACATATTTTCTTTAACAGGTGCTGTTGATTATCTAAAAGAAAATTTTGCATAATATGTTGGCAAAACTTTGGAAATTAGTCATGTCTTGAACCATCCCTTAAACCTGAAACCAATATCTTATAGTTTTAGCAGTGGCTGCTGTTCATCTGTGTTTTTTATACCATACAAGAGTAGAATGCATAGAATTGTTTGTTTGACTGATTCCCCCACCTTTCCTCCAGAATAGGATCCAAAGTGGCTTCCAGAAGTTTAAAATAAGATTAAATTAACATTTTACTTTACAAATGTTAAAAAAGAATTAAATAACAATATATTAAAAACCATGGTTAAAACAGTTACTCTTTTAAAACATGATGTGTGTGTGTGTGTCTCACGCCACTTCACACACAATTGCTATATAATTTAAAACTCAAAGACCTACCAGAATAGAAAGGTCTTCATCTACCGGTGGGAACCAAATGTACTTCCTGGACTTTCCACGGCAGGATGTTTCACAGTGTGGCAGCAGCCACAAAGAAGGCTGTCTCCCATGTCATTATCAAATGTGCCTACAAAGGTAGTGTGACTGAAAGAAAATCTTCCCCTGTGGATCTTAAAGCTTGCATTGGTTTGTATAGAGAGATACAATCTTTCAGATAGTCTGGTCCCAAGCAGCGTGGGGCTTTAAAGGTCAAGACCAGCACCTTGAATTGTACTAAGAATTGAATGGGCAGCCAATAATTTTTTTCCAGCATTTGGATATCACATTATCCCTGAAACTAGTCAAATCAATTGACTGGCAGCAGGATTTTGAACGTACTGAAGTTTCTGAACTGTTTCCAAAGGCAGCATCACGTAGAGCATATTACATTAATCCTCATGTGATGTAATCAAGGCATGTATCATTGTAGCCAAATTTGATTTCTCAAGAAATAGGCACAGCTGGCTACCACAAAAATCTGTGCATCCTTGCTCAGTTCTGAGTGCAGGAGTACACTCAGGTTGTGAACCTGAGATTTCAGGGGGAGTGTATCTTCATCCAACACAGGCTGAATCCCTATTTCCTGATTTGCCTAATTTGCAGGGTGATCAAAGCTGTTTCTGTTCCATAGCTGAGACTGAAACCACATTGAAAAGGATCGAGATAATCTGCTTCATCCAGTCCCCCTCAGGCTACCTTTAGGTGTCAGGAGGGCATGGGTCCAGCATGCCAGTGGTGGCACTTGCTTCTCAGTGCTTCCTGTCCACATCCTAAGACAGCATAAATTTAATATTTGTAGTAATAAACAACACTACAAATCATCTAAGCCAAGCTGAACCTGTTACTAGACTTCTTATGAATGGGGGATTCCGTGTTTAATAAGTGTTTACACATTGTTCCAAAAACATTGCTTGAGATATATCAATTTTACCTGTTTTAAAAATAAGCCAATTTAAAGTATGAGTTATAGTTTGAAAATGAATCAACAGAAATGTTATGTCTTATGGACAGTTTATAGGACCTCCACCTTATGGAGATGTTGTTCCTTTCACTATTCATATTATGATGCAGAATTAAGATTAATTTGCAGTCTATTGATGGGCACTACAGTCGTCCCCCCCCCCCCCCCCAATTTGTGGTTTTGACATTTGCAGCTTTGATTATTCACTAATTTAGGAATCTCTAGGTCCTCTAGCCTACTCTGTCAGAAGTTGAACATAGGACCTAGAGCAGTGATGGCGAGTCTTTTACAGATCGAGTGCCCAAACTGCAACCCAAAACCCACTTATTTATCACAAAGTGCCATGTTCCTCTGGCTTTCTAGTAACAAACTCTGGCAAACTCTGTGGTGGGGTGACAGAGCGTGTGCCCACAGAGAGGGCTCTGAGTGCCACCTCTGGCACGCATGCCATAGGTTCACCACCACTGACCTAGAGATTCCCAGAGAAATCTTTTTTCTAGGCATTTGTAGGTCCTCCAGTGCAATTCTGTGGTTACCTTCTGCAAGATGGTAGAGTTTAACTGACATACTTAGAGATTCCTAGAAAGGTGTTCTTGCAGGTAAAAACAAAGTTTTTTTTTAATTTGTTAGTGGTTTTTTTCCACTTTCATGAGGCTCCTGTGCCACTAACCCCAGTGAATGTGGTGGTTTTTATTTATTTTTATCAGGTTTATATTGATGGTATGGATGTAAGGATGCAGTGGCTCAAGTGGTTAAGATGCTGGCTCTGTTGATTGTAAGATCGGCAGGCTGGCAGTTCTAGGTCCAGATGCCACATGATGGGATGAGCTCCCATCACTAGTCCCAGCTTCAGCCACCCTAGCAGTTCAAAAACATGCAAATAGGTACCACTTTGGTGGGAAGGTAAACAAGCGTTCTGTGCAGTCATGCTGGCCACATGACCACAGAGTAGTCTCTGACAATGCTGGCTCTTTGGCTTAGTAACGGAGATGTGCACTGCCCCCTATGGTCGGACATGATTGACAACCTTGTCAAAAGGGGGAAATCTTTACCTTTATGGATGTATGGATATGAAGAAATGGTTCTGGATGTTAAATGTACACTGGGCAAATAAAGTGGCTTCTAATTGCTTTGCAGGCGAGGTGTTTGGACAATGCACAAGGTGAAACCAAGTAGAAAGTGAAACTAAGCCACACTCCAGGGTTAAAAGTCAGAGCAAAAAGAAGCTGAGAAACTCCTACTAAAGGTGGAAAATGCACATAATTGCACCAGCATATAAAGAGCCCAGCACCAGCATGGGGCAGTGGCAAAGCAAAAAGATCTCCAATGATGGAATGGATGTAATTACAACATACACAAACCAGACAGTCTGACAAAGGGGCATGGGATGAAGGGGGGGGGTGATAGGGGCATGCATGGGAGGGCCCCTCCATGATTGTGCTTTGCCAGTGTATCACTGGGAAACCAATGCACCAATGCACTGTACAAGCAGTGCCTCACACCTGCAACTGTGTGGCTGATCATATGGGCGAGTGTCCAATGGAATGACATGTGGGTGGGAAGAGGGAGGCAACTGGAGGTCGCAGGCAGTGTACTTGTGCAATGGTGCCCATGCATGGTGGGGAGGCAACAAAAAAATAACTGTGCAGCATGGCTTGATGCCACATGGTGTGGACAGGCTGTGGGTGTTTGGCCCGCCATGGGAGTGGGCCACGCAGAAAACAAAGTTTCAACCCTCTTTCAGAAAACCCAAGATCGAGCCGCTTTTTCCTTCCCATTTGCTCTGGCCCCTTGTTATCCCAGCACAGGGAGTATCTCACAGCTGACAACAACAACAACAACAACAATTTATTTATATCCCGCCCCTTTGAGGTCAATCGGGGCGGCTAACAGTAATAAAATACAATACATCATACATCAAAATCTACTTCCCTCCCCCCCTTAAAAAGTTATTAAATCAATTATAATTAAAGCTAACAAATTAAAACAACATCAACACATACACATTATTACGAAACAAAACAAACCATTATTATGAAATAGCTATCAAATGTACATTTTGAAACTGGCTTGCACACAGTTTTTCTCTCTGACAATGTCACACTGTGCAAAAGCTGCAAATGTCTGGTAACTGAATGAGTAGGTTAGGGCCAGGCTTAGGATACTAGGTTAGAAGTGCCTTTAGCATCAGTTTATGGCTTTCTTTTGAAAAATTACTGAGAAAGTGTAAAATGTGTATAGAATATATCATGTGTGGAGTAGTTGACAACATTATCTCAAAGTAATGCCATATTCTAGTGGGGTTTCTTTCTAGACTGTATCACAGCAAATTGGAAATGGAAAAAGAAACATGGGCCTGTTACAGACAGCCAAAATAAAGCTGCTTCAAGTCACAGTGGAGGTATGGTGTTTCAATGATGCGTGCGTCCTAAGAGTCCAGAAGCCGCACCAAAGCCACGCACCAGCCTGGAGCATGGCTTTGGTGCGGCTTCTGGACTCTTAGGACGCATGCATCATTGAAACACCATACCTCCACTGTGACTCGAAGCAGCTTTATTTTGGCTGTCTGTAACAGGCCATAATTCAAATCTAACTGATAGACATTCATTCCTATCATTCATATTCTCAATTTATGGTGACCTTATCATATAGTTTTCTGGATAAGATTTGTTCAGAAGGGGTTTGCCCTTGCCTTCTCTGAGGCTGGGTGAGTGTGACTTGCCTAATGACACCAAGCTGTCATTGATTGTTGTTGCGTGCCTTCAAGTCGTTAACAACTTATGATGACCATAAGGCAGACCTGTCATGAGGTTTTCTTGGCAAGATTTATTCAGAGGAGGTTTGCTATTGTCTTCCCTTAAGGCTGAGAGCACGTTACTTGCCCAAGATCACCCAGTGGGTTTCATGGCTGAGCTGGGAATCGAACCCTACACTCCACAGTCATAGACCAGCACTCAAACCACTATTCCATGCTGGCTTTCATGTTATTGGTAGCAAACCACAAGTAAAACTTTGGAAGGGGGAGGGGAAGGTTAAATACATTTATTTCTTTTTTGTTTGCTGGCTCACTACAGATAGTACACTCTATTAACAGAGAATCATTGAGCTCAGCTCAGTAGCCCCTGGATCTTAATACTTGGGGTGGCATACCCTTAAGACTGACCCCGGACTGGGTAGCGAATGAGTGGCTGCCCTGAGTACACAGCAACATTGAAAACGGAAGTGTTTTGAGGGCTAGCTTTATTAACATGCAATTAAACAAGGTTGACACAGCATGGATCATATTAAGAAAGGGTTTGGTCACCCAGACAAGGTGTTTTGGCTGTAGCCTGATCCTTTTGAACCATGCTTGGGAGGAGCATAGGGTTGCCATAGTGCCGGACCTCGAAACCGGGAAAAATGTAGGACAAAATTTTCAAATGTAGGACACACAAAAAGTGTGTCCTACATTTGAAAATTCTGTCCTACATTTTACTGCGATCGCAGCGGAGGCCAAGCGGCAAGGGAAAGCCTCCACTTAAGGAGGCTTTCCCTCCCCGCCTGGGCCCCGCCACGATCGGAGGCCAGGATCGGGGCCTCGCCTCGTTCCTGGGACCCTCAGGGACCAGGAAGGAGGCGAGGAGGCCGGCGGCGATCGCCCCGATCCTCGCCTCCTTCTTGGCCCCCGCAGGGACCAGGAAGGAGGCGAGGAGGCCGGCGGCGATCGCCCCGGCCTCGCCTCCTTCTTGGCCCCCGCGGAGGCCAGGAAGGAGGCGAGGAGGCCGGCGGCGATCGCCCCGATCCTCGCCTCCTTCTTGGCCCCCGCGGAGGCCAGGAAGGAGGCGAGGAGGCCGGCGGCGATCGCCCCGGCCTCGCCTCCTTCTTGGCCCCCGCGGAGGCCAGGAAGGAGGCGAGGAGGCCGGCGGCGATCGCCCCGATCCTCGCCTCCTTCTTGGCCCCCGCAGGGACCAGGAAGGAGGCGAGGAGGCCGGCGGCGATCGCCCCGGCCTCGCCTCCTTCTTGGCCCCCGCGGAGGCCAGGAAGGAGGCGAGGAGGCCGGCGGCGATCGCCCCGGCCTCGCCTCCTTCTTGGCCCCCGCGGAGGCCAGGAAGGAGGCGAGGAGGCCGGCGGCGATCGCCCCGATCCTCGCCTCCTTCTTGGCCCCCGCAGGGACCAGGAAGGAGGCGAGGAGGCCGGCGGCGATCGCCCCGGCCTCGCCTCCTTCTTGGCCCCCGCGGAGGCCAGGAAGGAGGCGAGGAGGCCGGCGGCGATCGCCCAGATCCTCGCCTCCTTCTTGGCCCCCGCAGGGACCAGGAAGGAGGGAGGAGGCTGCAGGGAGGCGGGGAGGTTGGCGCGGCTGCGCCCAAGAGGCGCCGCCTCCCTGCAGCCTCCTCCGCCTCAGGCCTTGCTGCCCTCCTTTTCCGTCCCGACTCCCAGGCCTCAGAAAGGCCTTGGAGCCGCGGCGGCGGCGGAGGTGGCCGCGGTGGGCGGGGCCGTCCCGGTTTGGGCGCCAAACCGGACCGGGACCGGGATGGTACCGCCCAAACCGGGATTGTCCCGCCGGGGGGCGGGATATGGCAACCCTAGAGGAGCATGATATATACTTTATAGCCATGGTGACAAACCGATGGCATGCATGCCAGAGATGGCACTCAAAGCCATTTTTCAGGGCATGCAGAGGGTGGGGAAGAGGAGGAACAGGCGTGTGCTTGTTTCTCCTCTTCCTGGCCATCCCAGGCCTTCAGCTCCCCCCGGAGAGGCAGCTGAAGGTCCAGGAGGGCTGGGGAAAGAAGGCAGAAGTCCCACTCCAGATGTCCCTTCCCCCCAGAAGTCCTTCCCCTGGCACCAGGTAACACCCAGTGCTGGAAAGCCTTTTAGTCTGGGCATACGGTTCCTAAAAGTTTCACCATCACTGCTCTATAGCTTGCATGGCAATACAAGGAAGTTATCTCAGCACCCTATCTCTGGTACAGGAGGCAAGACGTTTGACTCTGTATTACTTGTACTGGAATAGCCATACAACAATTAATCTCATTGCACTTATTAACAGCATTAATACAATCTATTTGACAGATGGTTCACCAAAATTTAAAAGAACTATCCAATAGAAATAATTGGTTTGATTTTTTAGAAAAAACATAGAAGTACTTGTTAAAAATCCACTGGTCCAAAACTATCAGGTAAAATAATTACAGTAAGTCTTCTATAATCTAGGAAAAGAAAGTAGGAAGAAACATATGTGGACTCTGTGATCCTATAGTCATTTCATTTTTGCTCATAAAGTGCAGATTTGTTTAATTTATTAACTATGGTTAATTAATTAATTTTATACCCACTTAGTTTTCAAGAACGTTTGTTCTTAATGTAGCCTATAAAAGTTTAAAATATACAGAACAAAAACTTAAAAAGACCAAAGCTGTAAATTAAACTCAAGAAGTCACATCAGCAAGAATAAAACAGGATCTCATAACCATTAAGGCTGAAATGTCACATATCTGTGTAATATGTAGTAGTATATTGCTCAATCAAAAATAACTTAAACATTTTTTCAAAGCCCAGCGTAACAGAATCCAGCTGCTCCCACAACAAAAGCCTGAGCAGAATAAGGTAGAACAGAGCAAACCTTTTTCTGATACCTTATCTAATGCTTTTCGAGGAGACATGCCAAGTCTGTTTTTCACAATGAGAAGGAAAATGTTGGGGGAGGGATCTAGCAGCATTTTTGAAACTAACTGATATAACTTATCCTTAAGCTTATGTAGACTCCAGTCGATTGTTTCTGAGTCATGGAGTGAAGCCTCTGTAGAAAGAAATATATACAAATGGGGTGGTGGTGAGGGAATGGGAAATTTAAACTGTAAAACACGCAAAACATTCCAGTTCACACTCTCCTCTTGCCTCTTCTGTTTGTATATATGTTTGTCTAGAGAAGCTTCAAACCATACATTGGATACAAAGCAGACTGGAATCCACAAAAGTTTGTGTTGAAATGTATCAGTAGTTTCAATGGTTTTGCTAGATCTCTCCACCCTCCCCCTGAATTATATCAAACAAGGGAACAGAAAAGCTCCAGAACGATTTTCGTACTCTACTCCAATCTAAATTCCGCATTCTTGTCCTTCAGACATATCAAACAGTGAAAACTGATTTAAGTTAAATCTTCCTACAAACTCAGTAACACATCAGGAAAAATGAGAATAAGAAGTCAACTCCTGCTTTCTGTTTCTTGACTAGCCTTCATCCAAATAGATTTTAAAAGATCCACTTTGCGCAGTCTGACCTCTAGTTTGTTTGTTTTCTTAAATGCCACAGGTAATTCCAGAGAATAAAAAAAATCTATAGGTGTGATTGCAAGTATAGACAAAAGGACATTCTGCAATAACCATCCAGAGAAAGAAAAGACATGCTCACCTGAGAGAGAATATTTGTTTAAAGTAGTTGGTAGATCTCCTTTTTTGCATTATACACACACCCACCCACACACACACCTATATATACTAAAAATCAGCCAACATAATTTGTGTTCTAAAAATACTAGTACTGTTAAAGCCAACTGAAAACAAAACAATTTCCCTTGCTATTACTTCCCAAATTATAAAACAGACATGAATACTGAAGGTGGAATGTTCTCCCTGTTCTTTGTGTCAGCCACTACAGTCAACTTGAACACATTACTTTGATGCTTCATATGAACATTTCTCACGTGGTTCACTATTAGTTTTCTTCTCCACTACTCGTTATGAGAGTAACGAATGGCTTATACTGTCAAGTTGTAACAATGTGCATTAGACCTTTGCTTACCAGACTTTCTGTCAGTTCTAAGCTAGTGAAAAAGTTGTCTTCCACCACATTTTATTCAGTACAGAAACATGGTTCACCTAGTGGTGTCAACACATAGTCACCAGACTGGTCTTCTTATGGTATCTGTTGTCGTTCTTTGTTTGTTGTTATTGTGTGCCTTCAAATCATTTCTGACTTTTGGTGATCCTATCATGGGGTTTTCTTGGCAAGATTTGTTCAGAGGAGGTTTGCCATTGCCTTTCCCTGAGGCTGAGCGCATGTGACTTGCTTAAGCTTAGCCAGTGAGTTTTATGGCTGAGCTGGGAATCAAACCCTGGTCTCCAGAATCATAGTCCAGTGCTCAAGCTCCTATGCCATAATGGTGTACCAGGCTATAACTGTATCCCTTCAGATTATATGATATTTTAGCACTGTATGCCATATTTTCCTGGTTTGTTTCATAATACTGCCAGAACGGACAGTTGCTTCTGGTCTAATTGCTCATTAGTGGCTAGCCCCATTACTGGCATGTTTGACATTCAAAGCTGCTGAAGAAGCATAGTCCACATGATCTGAAAGGCAGATAGTTTTTCAGTGTCTTTATGCATCACTTATTCCCCTGTTGTCAAACCTCAAATACTTTGTGAGTGTAAAACATCTCCTCAGGCTCATTGCTGCAACCTGAGACTGGATGTCATAGCTCCTCTAAAGCTTCATGTTGTCTGTGATACATCCTTATCACACTTGGAGGGACTTCCACACTATACTTGGTAGTTTTCTTTCATTCCATGGCCTGAATAGGCACTATGCCTTTTGATTTTTTTCATCAATTATATGATAAATACCCTAAAGGCACCAGGAACTGTCTGATCCTGGAGGTAATAAGTAGGCTCGGCTCTGGTTAATACTCGGACAGAAGACCTCCAACAAATACTGTAGGGTATATTTGAGAGGGAGGAACTGGCAAAACAACCTGTGAGTATTCCTTATCTAAAAAAACCCATGAGATTCATGGGGCTGCCATAAGTCAACAGTTGATTTGAAGGCACATCCACAGTGAGAGATGGTAAAGGATGCTTTCTTTAAGGAGCAGTTCAAAGGTTTCTTTGTCTGCCTCTTTGCCTGGTCCTGGGCATTCCCAAATTATACCTCCAGCTGCTCTATGGTAAACTATCTGTGGATGTCTGCACCCTGTCCTTCCATTCCCCTCTATCACAATATCAGTATCTCTGCTTGGTTCTTCCTGGACAGAATTAACTGACTCTCTATTTGTTTCCCTCCCACCTCAGCCTTTTATAATCGTCTTTGCAGATAGGACATTGTTTAAAACTCCCACATGCCCATGTTTTAAAATGCCTTTCTTCTAGGTCTAATTCCGAGTGACCTTTTCAGTAAAACATTTTAGTCTGGTGAACTAAAATCTCCGATCTGGTAGATGAGCACCAATTAAGCACCAGTTCCTGACATTGCTATTGAAACTTTTACATATATATTTAATTAATCTATGCTGCTGTTTTAATTTGCTTGCTATGGATTAAGTGCTCCTATATAGATATGAATCAGTCTTTTAGTAGAACATTGTTTTTCATTTCAATATCCTTAAGAAAAGTAAACTAGACTTTGTTTTTGTTTTTTTTAAAGATTACATCTTTATACTTCCCTTCCTTCTTCTTATCTTCTAACCTATCCATTTAGTTTACTTGATAGCTGGAACTGATAGTTTGGTGTTTGTATACATTTAAAAGGGAAAAAAACCCTCATCAAATATGGTTGTGGAACGCTACTGCTGTAGAATAAGGAAGAAGACTGAGAGGAAGGAGGCCCAACTGGTATGTGAGAGTCACTAAAAGCAAAGTTGAACATACAGTTGTGCCTCCCTTTCTTTCTTTTGTTAGTTCTTTATAACTGTATCTCTTTTGGGTTCTACTGGACCAAATTTAACTGATATTCCAAACATATTCATATCAACTCATCACACACACACAATTTATATATTTTGTGTGTGTATACTTTGTGTGTATACACATCCAATTTGTTTGCCTTAGGTTTGCCATCTGTCAGAAACAATGTGAAAGAACACAACAACCAATGTGTGTATGCATGCGTGTGTGTAAACAATAAATTTGACATTAAATTTGACATATATGCACTTTCCCAAAAGTCCCATGCATCTGATGAAGTGCCAGTGCAGAACTTGATTTCAGGAGAATTTTGCCTATGCTGCTTAGTATTCCAGTGTCTGGATGCAATCTTAAAGTTCCCTCTTAAAGACATAATAGAAAATTTGTGTTGTTGTTGTGTCTTCAAGTTGTTTCTAACTTATGGTAACCCTATCCTGGGGTTTTCTTGGCAAGATTTGTTCAGAGGAGGTTTGCCATGGCCTTCCCCTGAGGCTGAGAGTGTGACAGGTCCAAGCCATTAAATTCCCTGTAAAAGCAGTGATAATAGCAGCAGCAACTGGGAGTCTAAGCAAAGGCAGGTCATCTGGGTCCTCACTTCAAACAGGTTTCTGTGCCGCTTTATTTATTTAATTTGAATTTGCCATTGCCTTCCCCTGAGGCTGAGAGCATGTGACTTGCCCAAGGTCACCCAGTGGGTTTCATGGCTGAGTGGGGAACTGAAACCTGGTCCCCAGAGTCACAGTCCAACACTCAAGCCATTAGGCCACATTGGCTCTCATAACAGAAAATACCACTTCCTTATTCAAAGTGAAAATGGCATATTCCTTAACCCAACCAACTGCAACATCTCTGGCTACCTTTCTTTCTGAACTCAGCTAGCAAACACAGTCCCCCTTCCTTAGGGTTTCTCTACCCAATGGGCCAAACCAATAATCAGTTGAATAAGGACCTGATCCAGACCAGGTTTAAACCTCTCTTCCTCCCTTCTTCTATCATGCTGGAGCTAAAAAAAAAGTAGGGGAGGCAAAATCAATGTGCAACATCTTTCTCTCCTTTGGAGGTATTGAGGACCATGTTAGTTAAGGACAGATGCCTACTGGCATGCACACCCAGATGGATGAGTAAGAGATAAGGGTCAGAGTCAACTCTTCATAAATCTGCTGGTTTCCATGTCAGTGGGGCAGTGAATCCACTCTGGGTTACAGTCCAAACTTTAATGGAGCTATCTAAGGTGTTGAAGACTATTCCCAAAATAGGGTCAGCACTGAAGTCGGTGTGGTGTAGTGGTTTGAATGTTGAACTATAACTCTGGAGGCCAGAGTTTGAATATCAGCTTAGCCAGGAAAACAAACTGGCCAAGTCACACTCTCTCAGTCTCAGAGGATGGCAATGGCATACTCTCTCTGAAAAAATCCTGCCAAGAAAACCCTGTGATAGGTTCACCTTATGGTCGCCATAAGTCAGAAATGACTTGAAAGCACACAACAACAACAAACCTTTTACAGTGCCTTTAAAATTTGGATTAAAACCCAGTGCAGATAAACCATCCCACTAGCTACTCCTTGCATACTTCTTCAAGGTAGCACTGTAAGCAGTACAGGAACAGCTTCTGCATGCTTCCCTAGTCACTCCCAAAAGCAGCAAAAGAGGTCTGGAGAAAGAAACTTGAGGGATTTCTTGGCTAGAAGGGCCCCTCCCTGGTTTTGCATTTCCAGGATCTTCTGCAGGGCAAGGTTTAGGAGGAGAGGTTGTAACATTTATTGTTCAATTGCTTCTCCTCACCGATCCCATGTTTATGATCCCTCCAAGGAGAAGTGGCTGTGTTTACACACTTTTTCTTCTTCTTTTCTTTAATGGCATGTGCAGTTAGGTATTAGCCTAAGTGAAACTACACATTATGGCAGGGGTGGGGGATCTTTGCCTCACTTAAGGAGACCCTATCCTGGGACTTTCTTGGCATGACTTGCTCCGTCGAGCTTGGTCATGGCCTTCCCCTGAGGCTGAGAGTGTGTGACTGGCTCAAGTGTAGCATTGGTGACTCCTGCCATGGCCTTCCCTTGGGCTGAGAGAGTGTGACTGCCCCAAGTGTAGCATTTCTTGTGGCTGTCATGACCTTCCCTTGAAGCTGAGAGAGTGTGACTTGCCCAAGTGTAGCATTGGTGGCTCCTGCCATGGCCTTCCCTTGAGGCTGAGAGTGTGTGACTGGCTCAAGTGTAGCATTGGTGACTCCTGTCATGGCCTTCCCTTGAGGCTGAGAGTGTGTGACTGGCCCAAGAGTAGCATTGGTGACTCCTGCCATGGCCTTCCCTTGAGGCTGAGAGTGTGTGACTGGCCCATGCCAGGCCATTCCCTGTAAAAGCAGTCCTAATAGTCATAAGCGGAGCAGCAGCTGGGAGAGAGGCTGAGCCAGGGCAGCAGGAGGCAGGTCGCACTTTGCCCGGGGAAGGGCTGGGTCTTCTGGGCTGAGACTTGAAACAGGTTCCTGCCTTGCTTTCTTTATTGAATTCTGACTTTCTTCTGCTGCTCCTGGGTTGGGCTCTCAAGAGACTTCTTCCCCAACGTGTTGGAACTGGCCTCCCCGCCCTCAGCGCTCCTGAGACTAGGGAAAGAGAAAGAGGAGCTGTGTTTCAACTTGAAGCCCAGCAGCCCTTGCCTCCGCAACAGATTCCCATGCAGCAGGGAGAGGCTGCTGCTGCTGCTGCTGCTGCTGCTCTTGCTTGCTGCTGGCCAAGGGTCCCTGCCCTGCTCGCCTTTCCCGCCTTTTCTGCCAGGTAGGGGCCTCCTTGGGGCTTGGGCTGGGGAGGGGGAGACTTTGTTGGGGGCTGGAGAAGGCTGGGAGCCTCCAAACTCTACACTTTGGGTGGCTCTGGCTCTTCCTTCCTTCACAGGTTGACCCTCTGTTGTTGTTGTTGTTGTGGTTGACTCATGTCCTCTCCTTCCCACCTTCCTCTCCAGCAGGAATGCCCCAGTGTCCTCCCATTTGGAGCAGGGCTAAAGCTTGGAAGTGTTTTGGGAATGAATGCCTTGCATTTACAGCCAGCCCTCCTTATCCACTGATTGTTTATCCACAGATCCAAGCATCCACATATTAAAAATATTCCAACAACAAAGTAGACATTCCAAAGAGCAAACCATGATTTTGCCATTTTATTTAAGAGATGCTGTTTTGCAATGCCATTGTGTTAAATGGGACTCGACCATCCACGGATTTTGGTATCCACAGAGGGTCTGGAACCAAACCCCACTGTATTTTCTTACATTTTGTGGTGTCTTGGCCTCCTTTGGTTACCCTGACATCTCCAAGACCTCCCCTGCTTGTAAAATGCATGTTTGCGACCTCCTTAGTTGAGTCCATCCGTCTAACTGGCAGTTTCCCTTTCTTTCTACTACTACCGGATCCTTTCCTTAACATGATTGTCTTTTCCAGCGATGCATGTCTTCTCACGATGTGTCCAAATTATGACAGCCTCAGTTTTGCCATCTTGGCTTCCAGGGAGAGTTCAGGCTTAATCTGTTCAGGAACCCATTTGTTTGTCTTTCTGGCCGTCCTCAGCACTCTTCTCCAGCAACACATCTCAAAAGAGTTGGTTTTCTTTTTATCTGCTTTCTTCGCTGTCTGGCTCTTACATCCATACATGGTGATGGGAATAAAATGGCTTGGATGATTCTGACTTTAGTGGAGTTTATCGCATGGAGGAGATTGGCCGTTTCTCCTGTGAATATCCCAGAAAAATTGCATAATTGTGCAAAACGGTTTCACACGCTGTCACACAAAACCCGCTATTAAGCGACAATGCATTTTTGATATCACTAATTTGTGCAATTGTGTACATTAATCATTCGCACAGTTACTTTCCATTTTTCGCTTTATTTGTGAGATGCTTTAAATGCACTTTAATCTCTCTGTAATGTTGAAGTTAGCCCCAGTGTGATAAACTCCAGTGATCAGTTGTATATCTTTACAATTTAGGATCTTGTCTAGTTCTTTCATAGCTGCCCTTCCCATTCCCAGTCTTCTTTTTATTTCTAGACTGCAGCCTCCATTATGATCCATGTTTGACCCAATGTACAAGAAATCTTTTAACTATTTCAATGTTAAATTTCATTGTCTAGGTTGAAATTGTGTAGGTTTCTTTATGGGAAATATGTAGGCAGACAGCAGCAACAGTGCCCTGGCCCTGGTTTGAACAGCATGAAAAGGGAAGGGCCCAAGGGTTTGTTGCCCTGAAGTGAGCATCCCATTGAGGTCCATCAAACTGGGTTCATCCCACCCCTGGTGCATCTGTTGTTGTTGTTGTTGTTGTTGTTGTTGTTGTGTCTTCAAGTTATTTCCGACATATGATTACCCTAAGGCAAATCTATCATGAGGGTTTTTTGGCAAGTTTCTTCAGAGTGGGGTTTGCCACCACCATCCTCTGAGGCTGACAGAGTGTGCCTTGCCCCAGGGTCACATCGTGGGTTTTCTTTGCCAAGCTGGGATTTGAACCTTGCCCTCCAGAGTCATAGTCCAACGCTCAAACGACTAAGCCACAACACTGCATCTATACTGTAGAAATAATGCAGCTTGGCACCATTTTAACTGCCATGGTTCCATCCTGCAGAATCCTGGGATTTGTAGTTTTGTGAGGCTGCAGAATGCTAAAGACCTTGTAAAACTACAATTCCCAGGATTCCATCAGATGCAGTAGCAGCACTTAAAGTGGTATTAAAGTGCATTATTTTTACAGTATAGATGCACTGCCATCCCATCTTATCCCATCCAGGGTGTTGTAAAGAAAAGAAAAGAAAAAAAGTGGTCTTGCAAAACAAGGAATGGTTATTTGTTTTGTTTTTTAAAATAAAGATATTGTATCTTATGGTAGTATTGTATCTGATGAAGGAGGGGAGAGAAGTGACATCCAGAGTTTGTTTCCATGCAACAAAGTGAGAAGGGGAGGCATTTTCAGGGCCCAAACTAGGACAGAAAACGAGTTCCCATGTGATGTGTGGCAGAGATATTTGATCAACTCTGGTAGTTTCTCTCCTGGCCACCTAGGTTGAAAGTAAACAAGATAAGGTCCACAGTCCTTGAAATACCACCACAGGACTCCTTGTTGTTTTTTTCTGTGGAGGAGAATGAAGTTGCTGATAGGAAGTGTCTCCGGCTCTTTTCACACAGAACAGAAATTGGTTTCCGTTAAAATTAGTATGGAAAGCAAATGAAAATCCTTCATCAGTTACCTTGTACATCTGGGCTGGAAGCCTACGTATGATTACAATTTGACATTTTGTTTGGTTTTGTTCTAACCAGTGCAGTTAATCTTTTGGAATTTTGCTTTAGAATGAATTATAACACCCTGCAAGTATGCTTACCTTGGGAGTAAGTCCATTTCAACACAGTGCTTCAGCAATAGGGGTGAAGGGGTTTACTTTTCTTATCTCCTTGTAGTCATCTGAAACTGACTAAGGAGAAAAACAGCAGGGAAGTAAACTGGTTGGATGGCTTACCCTCACATCCCTTTTGTTCTTAAAATCACATCTACCCATCAATTCAAGTTTAAACACACAGATCTACTGCCATTCTGAAAGGCATGTTCATTGAGGTTTGGTAATTAAAGACAACATAATTAATTTTTTAAAAAACAACAACTTTTGCTTGATTGTTAGTTGCAGGTATTTGATTTGTTATGCTGATGATTGATTTTGCTATATAGTCTTTGCTCAACTTGAAGGCCATCATTTAATCAACAGCTTAGGGATGGAAAATTGTAGGATAAAACAGTGCCATTCTTAAAGACAAGTCAAGGAGATTAAGATTTGTGAGGCAGTAAATTATTGTCACTAATGAAAAATAGGAGGCTGATGAGAAGTGTAAGGCCTTGAGATGTGCACTAAAATTCACAGCAGTTGCTCTGTTTTGTTATTTCCCCCCCTCACAGTGTGAGGAATGTTTTGCATGGGCTTTTTACTTACGTCTAAACCAGAAGTTTATGTGTAGAAGACTTAGTAGGCATACTAGTCAGCAACCTGGGCAAATATGATTATCTCTCTGATATGAGTGCTGCACAACCAGATAGTAGTAAAGACTCCACCCAGATACAACAAAGTTCAGTGCCATCCAGGTTTAGCTTACATTACTTTATCCTCACAATATTATGATTTGAAAATCTATGTGTCTGATTTATTGAAGGGAATAGAGGAAGAGGTATGAGAGGTCTCAAAAAGTACTCTGTAGCACACAGAACACAGCATATGGGCACCACCTGGAACAGTGTCTAACTCCTGAGTTAATTAAGATTAATTCATCCCATATACAACACTGGGTTGTAATATTGAATTTGCACTTTTAAGGATTTCATATGTCTCAATACGTACGGAGTAGATAATCGACAGAAGAATATTTCTGTACTAAACTATGACAGGAGACTGTGGTTTTAAAATACATGTTGGTAGGATTTTACTGCAAATTAGTATGTTTAAGTCTGTGGCCTTAGCCAGTTCTTCATTAAATTCAGGTGACCTGGAAGGACTTTTCCATTGGCGGTTTGTTCATTTAGACTGAAGTCTTGTTATCCCTGGAAGGATGCCCCCAAGGATACTGGACAGAGCATTTTTCTCTATTTGCAGAAGCCTCCTTGTAAAGCAGCAACACTCTTTTCTTGGTCTGGATGGTGTTGATACTTTGATAACAGTAATGGTGAAAAGGAAGAATTTCAGATGTTGAATTGCAACATGCAGCATTCCTCAGCTTTAGCTATGTTGGCAAGGACTGGTATGAGTTGTAATTCAAAAATATCTGGAGGACTATGCAATTCTAAACCTGGATTCGGAAAAGCTTTGGCCTTCCCATTACTCTGACATGTCCCCAGATGGGGTAGGGAAACTTGCCATCCCTGGGGCTGGTCTACCTATATTTCTGCAGATTGGAACTAATGTAAAAAAGGGAATTTGTAAAGTATATGAAAAAGAGGAACTATAGAAGAATGAAAACCACTGTTTCTCATCTGCCAGCATGAGCCTAGCAGGGCAAAGGGATCAGTGGTTCATCTACCATAGATTCCTTCTTCATTGCTCTAGTTGGACTCCTCTGTTCAACAGAATAGACTTAAGCTTCAAGTGAGACAGTAGGCTAGTGTGTTGAATCGGAAGTTTATACTGTAACACAATCCTCTTCGTGTTTAGACAGTAGTATGCCTGCTGTTTGCAGTAGGTTTTGGCTACAACAGAATCCAAAACCAAACTAAAGAGCAATAGCACTTTATTGACCAATCAAAATGCAGGAAATACATAATGCAAGCTTTTGAAGCTCCGTTGGATTCTACATCAGGCAAAAGATGTTAAACAATCTTACAGGAGAAGAAAAGTGCCTACATTTTGTATCAGACATTATTTCTGTTGTCAGTGAAGATGGTCTATCAATGCAGGCAGAGACCACTCCCTTTCTTTGCCATGTAGGGACCAGGGACAAAGAGCAATAAAAGACAGATAATAAAATTTCATTGCCATTAGTAACCGAAAAGTAACTTCCCTTGAGGTCCAGGGTGCTTTTTCGAATAAATTGGTAAGATAGTAGGAGATGAAACCTTTTAGCAGAGGTTCACAGTTGGCCCTCAACATTTGTGGCTTTGACTTTTGCAGATTTGATTATTTACAGATTTGATTGATAGGTTCTCTCTAGGAATCTCTAGGTTTTCCAGTGGGACTTTATGGTTAATGTCCCCAAAGGTCACATTGGAGGTCCTAGAGGTTCCTAGTGAGAACACTTCTGTGGGCATTTTTGTAGGTCCTCCAGTGCAATTCTGTGGTCACTTCAGACAGATTTTGACCATAGACATGTGCAGAAGCACCTAGGGATTCGTAGTGAGGGGTTTTCCCAGGTTAAAAAATAGTTTTTATTTTTAAATTTGGGGTTTTCTCACTTTCATGGGGTCCTGTGCCTCTAATCCCAGTGAATGTGAGGGCATACTGTTTTTAGAATTGATACATTGGTGTAACTGTAAATCAATGCTAGATAGTACCACTATTTATTTATGCTGTTCTTAATGTCATTCTTGTGCAACACAGGCTGGATCTAAAAAGTTATTGTTGCTTAAAGAGGCCTTGTTCTAGGAAGACTTGTACAATCCTCATGGGATATACAGAGGTGTGGAAGAAGCTTAGAAACGCTTGCTAGAGATACAAGTACTTTCTTCCTATCAAAACAAAGACTTTAGTCTGTAATCCTGAACAGAAAATCAAATGTTTTTTCTGTTATTGTTGACCAAGCTAAAAGTATTGTATCTGAAAATATCAAGTTAGGTGAGTTTTGGTTTCCCTATCTTGCTATATTGTATATCAATGGTCTTTGTGTTCTTTATTGTATTCTTGAGTATATCATGGGCTTATGTCAATATTGTTGTAATTGTGTGCCTTCATGTCATGTCTGACTCATGGGGACACTGCTGCAGGGTTGTCTAGGGCTGAGAATGTGTGACTCACCCAGGGTTACTCACTGGGTTTTCATGTTCAAGCAGGGAATCGAACCCTGATCTTTGGAGCTGTAGTCCAAAGTACACATGCAGGCATATCTCAGTTAACAAAGCCTCTGGTAATGAGGCCTCTTTTTTAGAAAACTTTTTATGACAACGCCACCCCCCTTTCCTCCTCATCCTCTGTCTCATCTTCTGAAGATGGTGAAGGAGGAAGGGAGAAATACAGACTTTCAGTACAATACAGACAACTACTATTGGTTGTAGTAAACAATGCAATAATGCTTGAGCTGGGTAATATTTGCATTCTACTCTACATGATCCTAATGTAGCTTTGTGTACTTATTGAAAGGCAGGGGAAAGAGCACCTGCCTCCAGGAGCCCTTACTGAGCAGGAAAGAACAGGAAAACAAAAGGGGGAAAGGAGAGCAAATAATTCTCCCTCATCACTACCTCCAGCATGTTAAAAACATAGATCTATAACTTTGGTCACAGAAGAGGAAATCATAAGAAAATTAGAAGTTGGTGAAGGAAAAGGTTATCCCAGGATATACTTAGAAAGATGCCTTCAGGTGATGTCCAGAAGGTTCAAAACATTTTTGTCTGCTTCACCTTGTTTCATTCCACAGGTGCATATTGCTAGTTTTGAATTTTAAAAAATG
Source organism: Sceloporus occidentalis (assembly GCA_023333645.1). Taxonomy (NCBI): domain Eukaryota; kingdom Metazoa; phylum Chordata; class Lepidosauria; order Squamata; family Phrynosomatidae; genus Sceloporus; species Sceloporus occidentalis. The sequence continues at coordinate 142,212,379 of JALMGF010000006.1, forward strand.
CTGAAGCATGTTGAACTGCTCTTTTTTTGTAGAGTAGGGACCTATCCCTATTCTTTTCATGTTATTTTTGTCTCTGGTACAACATTGTCTGTTAAAGAAACAATGCTAGGAGCACACCTACTTAATTAACTGAGGTATGCCTCAGTTATACCTGTAACTGAGGTATACCTGTGCACTTAAATACCCTAAAGGCACCAAATCCAGTCTGATCTTGGAAGATAAGCAGGGACATCCATGGTTAGGACTTTGATGGGAGACCGTCAGTGAATACTATGCTGTAGGCTACATTTCAGAAAAAGGAAATAGCAAAACCACACCTTGAGTATTCCTTGCCTATGAAAACCCTATGAAATCCATGGAGTCACCATAAGTCAACAGATGATTGGAAGACACATTCCCACCTCCCATATTTCTAAATAGTAATCTCTTTCAGAATTGGATGATAAATCTATTTGTTTTCTGTTAATTTTCATCCCAGTAATAGAATATTCCTATGTCAGGGTTAGACTGTTTGAGGTTTTGCTTTGTTAGCACTTGGAATAAAATGTGAGTGTGACTTTGTTGTTGTATGCCTTCAAGTCATTTTTGATTTATGATGACCCTATCACTCGGTTTTCTGGGACTGAGATCGTGTGACTCAGCCAAGTTCACTCATTGGGTTTCTAGTGCTGAATAAGGAATTGAATCCTATTCTCTGAAATCATAGTCCAGCATTCAAACCACTGCACCACTCTGGCTCATGAATGTGCCTATACACATGTTCATTTCTGAAGTAGTATTTGGTTCACCACTAACAAAGAATTCAGTTGCTATGGAAGAACTTTCCCACATAAAGATGGGGCATCAATTCTGGCATTGTTTGTTAGAGTAGTGCTAGTTTTATAATGGGATGGATCCAACCTTAGTCATGCTTGAAGGGGATCAGAGGAATTAAATGGGGATTTGGTTAATTGTGACTAACATGTCCTGTTGAGTTTAGAGGGTCTACTCAGGCATGACTAAATCTGGATCCATTTCCATCTGAGTTCTGAGATCACCCTTTCTTTAAACACCTTTAAATATCATTCCAGGTTATTTCATACAGATTTCTGCTTTGTCTAAATGTACAGCTTGATCTCCTCCATGTGAATTCCAAAATTACATCTTTTCTATATGTCATAGTCTTACTCAATGGCCTTGAGATGTGGGACAAAATAAAATAAAATTATGTGCTCCAGTGCTAGAGTTGCCAGAGTGGAAGCTGGAGGGGGTTCCTGTACTTATAACAGTTGTGTGGAAGAGATGATTTCAGGAAGTGATGCTTGTAACCAGATAACAAGCAATACCTGCGGAAATTCCCTCTTTTACACAAGGCAACCTCTGCAGTTTATCCTCTGGCAACCCTGTGGTCTACTGACATGTTCAGATTATCTCATTCTGCCGTAAGGCACTAATTTCTTAAACTTTCGGTAGGAAGTTGCTGGAAACGTGCTTATTTCTGCAACACCATCCATTTCAGACATTTGCCCTCACTGTCTAACGTTAATGTGATTACATTTGTGTCACTAATAAATGTGGTAAAGGTACAGTGAGGTGAATGGCTTGAATTAGAAAGAAAAACCCAAAAAGTGAAATAGAAGAAAACAAATTCATAAACCTTATGTGCGCGTATTAGGAACTGGTATTCCTCCTCCCCCATAGCTTCATTATTTTAAATAGGAAAAGAACCTTATTTCCTGGCAAAGAAACACTCAAATGAGAAGATAAACTTAAGTTTCTTTTAAACACCATGTGTCTTGTGTGAACAAGCAGGCGGAATAAATGACTGGATTTTATGGAGCTCCTTTGCCAAAATCTCTCCAGTTTCACACCCACTATTTGAACCACAATATATTCATGAAGGGTGGAGAAGCATGAAGAGTAAATTGAACAGCATTGGTGACTGCACAGTACAAAGCAAGGCAGGGTGATATAACAAAGAACAGTACTAGAATAAATGTAAATGTAAATCTTAAAGTGCAATAAATAAAAAGGTGAAACAATTAAAAAAACACTTTCAAAGTGACCAAGTACCAAAATGAAGTCGAAGGTTTTCATGGCCAACATCCATAGTTTTTTGAGGGTTTTTCGGGCCAAGTACCAAGTATCAGTTGGCTGGAGCTCATTTATGTGTGGATGTGTATATATTTGTGCGTGCATTTAGATTAATTGTCACAGAAAAATAATAATACATGTATATAGCATATATATGAAACACTTTAAAATGTTCAAAATGTTTTACATACATTATCTTAATAACTCTTATAACCATCCTTGAGGATAAGTCAGTATTACTGTCCCCAATAAGGAGATGGGGCACACAGCTAAAACACAGTAAGCTCCCTAAAACAATGTGGTTGGCACATTTTAAAGTACTCTGTTTGGAGCAGATCAGAATGGGTACCATCTCAGACAGGAGATTGCTTGGAGTGTGTATGATTTTGAGGATCTACCATTTAAATCTGAGTTTGCTGTTAATTGTTGTCAAGTCAGTTTTGACCTATGATGACCTTATCCTGAAAATTAAGGTATGTGGTTCTCTTGATTGAGGTTAGCCACTTGTAATGTGGTTTTCCTCTTTTCTTTCTGCCTTCCACTTTATCAAGCATTATCATCTTTTCTAATAAGTAATGCCGTCTCATGATATGACCAAAGTATGATAGCATCAGTTTGGTCAATTTAGCTCCTAAGGCTTCATTTGCTCTATTGTTTATTTTTGTAATCCATGGTATCCACAGAACTCTCATCCGCACCACATTTCAAATGAGTTGGTTCTTTTGGAGTTTTTTATTCCAGCTTGCATAACCGTACATAGAAATTGGAAATACTATGATATGGACTACCCTGACTATGGCATTCAGTGATATGTCTTTACACAAGAGGATCTTATTTTGATCCATCACAGCTAACCTTCCAAGTTCTACTCTTCTGATTTTTTAACTGTACTCTCCACTTTGATTAGCGATGAGTCAAGGAATAGAAAGTCTTTGGCTTTGACATCATCCACTTTAAAGTTATGCAGATCATCCATTGTTATTATTTTTGTTTTGTTTTTTACTATTCACCTCTTTCTTGCTTAATTGTTGTTCCAAGTCTTTGCTATTGTCTGCTTAGCTTATTTGATCTTATTTCTTAAAATTTTATTTTTTTATTCTTATTTTATTCTTATTTTCTGCTTCAGAGCCATGGTGACAGAGTGGTTAAATGCCAGTACTGCAGTCAAAACATTGTGAGTTTGATTCTGCAGGGCTCCAGGTTGACTCAACCTTCCATCCTTTGTAGGTTGGTAAAATGAGTACTCAGCTTGTTGCGAGCAAACTGGCTAACACATTGTAAGCTGCTTAGAGAGTGCTTAGCACTATAAAATGATATAGTGCTATTGCTATTAATCGATTACACATCAAGACAGTCAAATATTGTGACACACCCATTTCTTTATGAGTGACCCATAGTTTTTCATCAACTAAATAATCAAATGCTTTGTTATAACCTATAAAACAAATGGTGATTTTTCCCCCTAAAATTCTTTTGTGCACTCTCTTCTCCAACGCATGTTTGCAATATGATCCATAGTGCTTCTTCCTTTTTCTTGAACACAGCTTGAAGATCTGGTATTTTTCACTCTATGTATGACAAATGTCTTTGTGTTTCCAGCTTGTGGGTTATTGATTTGTTTTCAATATCTGTTGGCAGATTTTAGTTAGAGTCTTAATGGAGTCTTTCTCTGTAGTATGAAATAGCTCTATTGTTATTTTTGACTACAGGATCTCAAAGGCGAGGTTCTTGCTTACTCCAGTATATGACATGGGGTATTTGAAAGCTGGAGTTTGGATTCACTGGCATTTGAACGCCATGTCTTTAATTTTCTATGAGATTTAATTGATTTAATTTTCTATGGCTGCATTTCATGGAAATAAGGAACTGTGGACTAGAAAGAAAGAACCAATTCAGGCTGGCCTAAAATGTCTAGTGGATTTAATCAGATATTAAGTAAGGTCTACTTAGTAGCCACTTTGCAACTGAAATCTAGATGAGGGATGTCTTTGCTGTTTTTCACCCCATATTTTGTGAAGATATGGGAAATTTACTTTAAAATATATTAAGGTGAACTCCCTGTAGCTGGGGGGTTGAAAATCAAATAAAGCAGTGCTATAATTTTCCTTTCATATGGGCATTTTAAATACAATATTAATGAACACCTTGGAAATATTTATGACAGACTTGTTCTGAAATATTATTTTGGAATAATTCAAACTTGTTAGACATTGTTCTGAATACATATCATAGTTCATTGCCCACATATAAATAATCACCATCTTCAATGAAACTATTGAATTTAATTTCCCTGGAAAACATTTTCATATTTGAAATGTAATTATTGCTTTCTGGATATCCTTTTTCACCCTCTTGTGTATTACTGCTTTGCTCATGCATAAATACATATAAAGTAACATATATCAGAGTTAATATTCTGTCAACTTTTTATTATGTCTTAATATTTAGAATGGTGTAGTGGTTTGAGCAGTGGACTAATATTCTAGAGACCATGGTTCAAATCCACTCAGCCATGCACACCTACTGGATGATCTTTGGGAAGTCACACCAAAGGAGCACCGTAAAGCCCGTGGCGTGGCAGCTATGGTGCTCTTTGTAGGGCGCAAAAAGAAGCCACTTTTTGTGGATTCTTTCTGTGCTGTGGAAAGGCCAGATCAGGGCTGTGACATACGGTTGCTGTGGCCCCAATCTGGTTCTAAAAGAGGCGATCTGCACAGCCCCTAAGACACACTGAACTAAATGGTATATACTTTTGAACAGATATGAACAGTATTATGCTGTATGGCAGAAGGAGCTGTTCTAATGTGAGCTGATGTTGCACTTTTGCCAGGGTGTTGTACTTTTACATCTGAGCAATTTTAAGTGTGATGGTGTTTTGTATAGGTACACCTCAATTAACAAAGTAGATGTGATCCCAGGCATTACTTGTTTAACAGACAATAGGTTTGTATATCACAAAAAAGAGGAGCAGCTCAACATGGTCCAGTATTTTTTTTAAAAAAGTAAATTAATAGTATGCATACATGAAATGAAACAACCAAGTCAGGGAATGAAAACGGATTATCCAGACCCATGTCAGTCTGGTTTCAGGCCTGGTTATGGGACAGAAACTGCTTTGCTCACCTTGGTGATGACCTACACAAGGAACTGGACAAGAGGAGTGTGTCCCTGTTGGCTCCACTGGACCTCTCAGTGGCTTTCAATACCATCAACTATAATATCATTCTAAATCGCCTCTCTGGGATGGGGCTTGGAGGTACTGTTTTACAGTGGCTGTGTTCATTCTTGAAGGGTTGCTCTAAGAAGGTGGTGCTGAAGATTCCTGTTCGACTCCCTGTCTGTTGGCCTTCCACTTTTCTTATGTTTTCCATTTTGGTGTCCAGATTTACAGAACCTTTAAAAAAAAAAACCTGCTGGGGATAACAATAGCCAGGACTATAGTTTTTTGTGGGTTTTTCGGGCTATGTGGCCATGTTCTAGTAGAGTTTCTTTCTAACGTTTCGCCAGCATCTGTGGCTGGCATCTTCAGAGAATGCTTTGCCAGGACATTTCTGTACCACATATCAGTGCATTTAAGCACTCCCTAAGTGCTTTACAAAGTGTAAGCTAATTACCCCAAACAAGCTGGGTTCTCATTTTAGCAACCTCAGCAGGATGTAAGCCTGAGTTGAGCCTGAGCCGCAGCTGGTATTGAACCCACAACAATCTTATGTTTTGTCAGTGAGTGGCTCACAATACAGGCATTTCATCACTGCGCCACCAGGGCTCTAGCTGGTGAGGCAGCATTATTTAGTTTTCCTTTTTCTCTCTGTGCTACTGCTAAGGCATTCTTAGAAGAAATTCTGGAGACAGCGTATTATTATTAAAACAGAATCCTGTTGTTTCCCAGCTCAAACGTTTATTGAATTCTTCACTTCAGAAATACTCTTGCAACTCAATACTGAAATTCTGTGTTTCTCCAGCCCATCTTCACCACCTCTCAAGGTTGATGCTAAATAATAATAATAATAATAATAATAATAATAATAATAATAATATCCATTTAGCAAGATAACAGGGAAGCATAAAAAGACTTTGTAAAAAGGAGCTTCTTTGCCAGAGGCTTTGTTAACTGAGGTATGGCTGTGTCTGTTTGGCTAATTGCTTAGTAAATTCATTCTTATGTTGGCTCATGGAATGGTGGGACTTGGCTTAGGTGTGAAAACAGTGAATTCCAACTAATCACTACAGAGGCATTGAGGATTACAGGTCACAGCTACATAAATTGGGATGTTATTTGTTGACAGTGTGTGAAGATATGGGATGACATGCTGTCTAGTTCTGTGGATTCATTATTATTTTAAAGCATTCCCTGGCTATATTTAGAGATTTAATTTGGCTGAGCAAATAGAACCTGAATCCAGATAAAATTGTGGTCATGATGGCTGACACCACAGTGTGATAGATTTTAATAATGGGTAAAAATGTGGCTGGTGTTCCCTAAACCTCCTGGTGATAAGGCTGCCTTTTCTCTCCTAGCTTAAAGAATCATGGTTTGATTACCATAACATGTTTTTGGTTGTGCCTTCATGTCACACACTGTATGTTTAATTGCCCTGAGAGATCATCACAGCTGCAGTTGGTACAGAATGCAAACATTTGCTGTGCTTAGATGTAGCTCTCAACCAGAGTGAGGAACTGTGGCCCTCCAGATTCTCTTAAATATCCAGCTCCCACCATCCTGGTCATGTATCTCAGCCACTGGCCGTGTTGGCTGGGGCAGATTGGTGGGCCTTCAGCTGTTGGTCTGTGACCTAGAATTAAGCCAGAGTCACTGCTATTTACCAGCTGAGAATCAATGAATGAAAGGAACTAAGCCAGTGAATAAACATCTGTACTAGAGGAACTATAATTTAAACCCCCTTTTTTCCTGTGGATTTACCAAAGAATCTGTGCTTGTGAAGGTTTATTGGTGTGATTGCTTTGCTCACTAACTGACTTCACTACATATTCAAGAAACCCTTGCAGGGCATGCAACCATCCATGCCCAGCAGCCCAGTGTGTTCATGTACAAATGCCACTAAGCTCCATATTACTGACACTGCTATCTTTTTTAAATCAGGAGAAGGTATAGCACAATTCTGATTGGCAGGGGGAGGGTAGTGACTATGGTGTTCCATGGAAGAGGATTTAGTCCTATCCAGATAGGACAACTTGACCAAATTTCTTACCAGCTTCTTTCCTCATCTACAGCAATTTCTAAAAATGTAAAAATCAGAACTGTAATTAACTTCACGAATGAAATATTGCATAAAATCTAGCATCTAATGTCAGTAATACACTTAACTCTAATAAACAACCAACCAATTATCTTTTTTCAATTTAGTTTCTTGTTGAAATATTAATTGAAATGCTGGCATGTTTTAAATAGTCCTTTGAACCTCTGCCTTCCGCTGACACACTAAAACGTAATAATAATAATAATCCTAGGCCCATGCCTGATACTTCACTACTTTGAAGGTCTGGCTAGGACTTTTTTATAACAGCAAAAACTTTACTTGTTCAAAAAGCCAGCTCACTACAGATAAAATTTGCTGGTTTCAAGAACAGGGTGGATACCTATCATCACTTTGCTGATTCAGTATTTGAATGAAGGTGTGGGAGAAAAACAATTCTTCAGAGTTGGTGTATTAATTATTCATGGAAGTTGTGTGGGTTGATTGTGGATGCAAGCAGAAAGTGGATTAGATCAGCATGGGAAAACCTGGTAGATAAAGAGCGGAGCCTAGTAAACTCACAGGCAGGTTCTGTGTAACTGGAAATGAGGTGTGTATCTTTTCTATAACCAGTGTATACAAAATCATGAGAGTGAAGGAAGAAGATGATGAGCAAGGACTGAATTTTGTAGCCCAGTTCTGTGCATATTTACTGGGAGACAAATCTCATCAAATTCAGAGAGGCTTAACTTTCAGATAAGTGTGTTTAGAGCCTTTTACTACTTAGGTGGAATTTTCAAAGTAACAACAGAGATCAGTGTGTTTTAAAGAAAGAAAGAAAAACAGACTAGACTATACAAGCTAAATAGGGTATATTGTGGACCCGGACTCACTCATTATGAGGCACTATGAGGGTTGCCATAAATGAGGACCTCCAAACCGGGGGAAATGTAGGACAAAATTCTGAAATGTAGGACACTTTAAAAGTGTCCTACATTTCAGAATTAAATCGCTGGCGGCCCAGCGCCCTCCTTCCCGGCCTCTGCGGAGGCCTCAGTCTCCTCGGAGGCCGGGAAGGAAGGCGTGGGGCCGCCAGCGATCGCTGGGGCCTGTCCTCCTTGGCCTCCGCAGAGGCCAGGAAGGAAGGTGCGGGGCCGCCGGCGATCGCCGGGGCCTCTCCTCCTTCTTGGCCTCCGCAGAGGCCAGGGCCTCCCTTCCTTCTTGGCCTCCGGAGGCCAGGAAGGAGGGAGGAGGCTGCAGGGAGGTGGGGAGGTTGGTGCAGCTGCGTGCAGGAGGTGCCGCCTCCTCCGCCCCAGGCCTCGCTGCCCTCCTCTTCCTCTGCGCGGCGATGCGCAGTGGAGGAGGAGGAGGCCAGCGAGGCCCCGCGGGTTGCAGAGCAACCCCGCTGCAACCGGGTTTTTCCCGGTTTTTGGCGGCACCCGTGACATGAGCGGGCAGGTGCCGCCAAAACCGGGAAAAACCCGGTTGCAGCCAGGTTATGGCAACCCTAACTATGGGGGAGGACCTGCCTTTGTTTATGTATTTATTTCAAGGATTTATATCCTGCCTTTCTCCCACAATGAGATTCAAGGTGAGTTAAAATAATTTTAAAAAGAAAATATTTTTAAAAGCCAGAACCCACTGCAGTTTCTGAACAGTTTCCAAGGGCAGTCCCACATAGAGTGCATTACAATAGTCCAGATGGGATATAATCAAGGCATGTGTCACCATAGCCAGATCCAACTTCTCAAGGAAAGAGTGGTGCTGTCACACTAGTTTTAATTATGCAAATGTACTCTTGGCCACAGCTGAAACCTGGGCATCTAGGCTCAGATCTGAATCCAGGAGCACACCCAAGCTGCAAACTTGAGATTTCAAGGGGAGTGTAACCCCATCCATCACAGCTTTAATCTCTATTATGTTATAGCATTATTGCTTTCACATTTGTAAGGTCTGAATAAAGATCTAGTTGAATCTGGAAGATGAGGCTACCACCTTGGCTGAATCCACACTGCATAAATAATGCAGCTTGACACTGCTTTAATTGCCATGTCTCATTGCTGTGGAATTCTGGATTTGTAGTTTTGTGAGGCACCAGAGCTCTCTGACAGAGAATGCTATATATATCACAAAACTACAAATCCCGGAATTCCATTGCATTAAGCTGTGGCAGTTAAAATGGTGCCAAACTGCATTATTTCTGCAGTGCAGCTGCACTCCTCACCAAAGAAGTTGGTAAAAGAAGAATTTGGCACTGTATCCAGTTGGGCATTCAAGTCCTGCAATGAATCCAAGAACACTTCATGAATAAAAGCTTGACTCACTAAATCCTCTCAGTAAAAGAATCCAATCAATTTAGGAATTATGGCCTCAGAGAAAGGCTGGACTGGATGTGTCCTGTTTTCCTGTGGAGGAACACTGCACTATGCGGCATCCTTCCACCCCAAAAAGATTTGTGACATAAGCGATACAAGATAACGTTTATATGCAGTGTGTTGCTTACATCAAGATGGTGGCTCCCTGGGGGCCGCCATTAGGGTTCTGGAGCGTGTGGATGCTGCGTGCTCCAGAACCCTAGTATCGGCGGCAGCACAGAGCTTTTGGCCCATCTGTCTCAGGCCAATGTAACTAAATAGATAAACCTGTGGGACTTCACAGTATCATATTAAGGAATGTGATAACGTAGCTTCCTTGTGTTCATTCTCAGGTACCTCTCCACTGGCAATGAGCACAAAATACCCAAGAGCATTTCAGGCCTGTGAGGGCATTTCAGAACCAGCAGTATTAAACATGGATTAGGAGATTACAATTAGCTTCCCTTAGCACTTTTGAATTTAAAAAATGACAAAAGCACAAATGGAATTTTAGAACACTGTATGTACCAAACCAGACTGTTTGGGATGTTGAAGATCCCCAGGTGTGTGAAGAACTGATTAGCGATTGATCATTCCATATATCTTTCTGTTCCTAAGCTGCCTGCCTTTTCCTTCCAGTAAAATATATCAGTGTTAGCCTTTCAAAAATGCCTTGTATATTTTCTGTCCTGTCCTCCAGCAGGGCAGTGCCAAAAAATTCCCAAACTGACCTTATCTGTCAGCAGTATTTCAAGTCAGGCATGAAAAAAGAGAACAATTCACATATTTTTATTCACGTCGTGCTGTTTGTAGGATCAGTGAAGACGCACAATGGTCAAGCAGTGGTAACAACTTGTACTGACACAAGTCAAAAGACAGCATCTGTTTCAAGGAACCCGCATGAAGCATCCTCTGTTCTGAAGGAGAACAACCTGCAGAACTCCCTGAAGAAGAAGAAGAAGAAGAAGAAGAAGAAGAAGAAGAAGAAGAAGAAGAAGAGGAGTTGAATTTTACCCTTGAGACTAGTGGCCAAGCTAGGCTACCTTTTCTTTTGTGACCACACATCAATTAGTGTGTGATCACCCTCTCATAAATGTTTGTCTGGAATCATTGAAGGCATGATTCAAGGCCACTCAGAAGTATCCAAGAACCATCTAGGGGACTGTCACCTTAAGATTCCTCTTACTATTACCTAAGCAACTGGATCTGGACAGTTACTGGCCTCCATGTTTAGTTAAGCTTGGCCTGCCCTTATTGTCAGTGGCCTTAATCACTCTTAGGTGATAGTTTTCTAAGCAATTGGGACTTCGGGTGATGGGTGGCACTGATCAACAGGATGATGTGGAGGTTAAAGTGAATTGGCATAGGTTTGTGAGTCAGTTTTGATAAAATTATATTGAGATTGCCTATGAGTTTTTCAGCAATATTTCACTCATTGCTAATTACTGTATTCACATTTTGAAAAAGCCATGAGCGAGGATCGAAATGACTAGGCTGTCATATAATAAAACTTGCTTATCTGTTAAAACGTTAGTGATAAAATACCAGATTATCTTCTCTGTTTTATGTTTTTTAAACAGATCTGAAAACAGCTTACATGTTGTTATACATATTTTAACCACTGTCCATCTGTTTTTATTTTAGGTACACTCCACAGTTCATGAATGGAAGTCTGAGAACTCTTGCCATTAAGTAGCTGTGAAAATGGAAACCTCATCTCTGTTGTCATCTTTGCATGATGAATGTAGATCAGACAACTATCTTGAACCACACTACAAGGAATGTTACAGACTTGCCATTGATGCACTTATTGAAGGTGGTTCAGAGGCTTACCAAGACTTTCTTGCCAAGGAAAGATGTTCCGAGTTTCTGGCAGATGATGAGATTAATTACATATTAAACACTGTTCAGAAACTCCCCCAAAACACAGTTTATGCTACTGACAATACAATTGATGATACCTCTTCATCAGGAACGTATTGGCCTATGGAATCAGATGTGGAAGCTCCTAACCTTGATTTGGGTTGGCCTTATGTGATGCCTGGGATTTCTGGTGGTACAAATATCGAGTTGCTCTTCCATCCTCCACGGATACAACCATTTACAATAAAAGAAACCATTCGAAAGATGATAAAAGAAGCAAGAAAGGTAAGTAGTTTCAACGATTAAAAAGAATGCCCCCTTTTGGAAGTTCAGATCTAACATAATTTTTATGGGAACTTTTTATCTACCAGTTTGCTTGAAACTTTTACACACAAATGGTGAGTTTCTGTGAAAGACCTATGAGGTCCATAATTCTTTCAAGGGAACATTAAAAAATATTGACAAGAAAAAAAATGTAAATGATCAGTTCATATAACTGGAAGGGGGGAGTTACCAATTTAATTTTCATTTTTTAAAATTTGCCCTGGAGAGAGGAGTGATTTAGATAAAAGGAGAAGAAAGAGCCCACAATAGTAACTCCCTGAGTTGTGAATAGATGCTTTTGGGCTGATCCATAATATAGAGGGGAAGTGGAAACTTTCAACAAACAGCAGTGCCAGGAGCGGAAGTATGCTGCTTTTATACAAAGGAAATTATATTGGGAGCTCCAAATTGGCCCCACACTTCTTTATTTTCTTGAACTATGGAAAGTACCTGTACATCTTGTTAATTTCCATGGGGGAAGCATGTGTTTCTCAAGCAGTGCAATCAATGAGATGTAAATTTGATTACTGTTGGTGGAAGATAAAAGCAGTCAGCTGAAATGTAGCAAGAGCTGAGAAGGCTGTACTCTTCATATGTTCTGGTATTCATTCTGTTTTGCTGGTCCCTGATAAGGTATATGAATGGTAACTTCGGAAGGAACAAATGTCACTGTATTCAGATTGGTATTAATAACAGTTAACTCTACAAGCTGCACAATTGCGCTGGCAGTGGCTGTTCAGTTTTGGCTTTGCAACTGTATTTATTTAATTTATATCCCTGGCACAGGGTGCCTGCTTCAAGTGTCTGTACTTCTGGTATTTGAACTATTATAAACAACTATATGTTTGTTTTGGTAAAATGCAATAAATTATTGGTATAACTAGCTAGTACAACAAAGACTTAGAGGTTTATTGCACACCTACCCCCACTCCGTTATGGGAACTGGAATGGGACTCTTGGGGCTGCGCGCGACCTGGAAAAAACAGATTTTATCACACAGCGAATTGTCCTCAAAATGGCCCCATTCTGTCCCCCCGCACCAAGCCATCCCCATTCATTGCTGAGGGGTGCCATTTTCCTGAATCGGAAGACTTCCGACCAGAACATTAAACAGCATTTTGGGGCCATTTTGAGGACAATTCGCTGTGCGATAAAATCCATTTTTTCCAGGTCACATGTGGTCCCAAGAGTCCCCTTCCAGTTCCCATAACGCAGGAAAAAAGGTGTGCAATAAACTTCTTACTCAAGGAATAATGAAGTGTGTAATTTTTTTTCTTTCTTCCACTGTATTGTTTTTCTTATGTTTAATCCTCCCTTAGTCCACTTGATGTAATATTTTAAAAGACAATGCCACATCCCTTTCTTATGTGTTGTTACAATACGAGCATAACTTTCTCCCTTCCTTTCCTTCCTCCCACATGATTTTAGTTTGTTTCATGGGGGGGGGGGTGATAGTGAACAAATATGCCTTCATTGTCATGATGCAATTAGATCTTTCTGGTGAAATACATGAAAACTCGGTGAGAACAGAGTGGATTGAGTCATTATTTATTTAGATCATTGCCATTAATTTAAGAGAACAGTGAGTGGTAAAATCGTCTTATGCTATGACATTAAGATTGTTGATCATTTTGACTGTAATTTGAGTTAATGCTCCATCTTAAAAACAGAGAAGGAGATTTTTTTAGTCTTGTACCTCACTATCCATTTATCAGTGGTTTAGATTTGTAGGTCCCTTGAGTTTCATAGCAGCACACTAGTAAACTATGTAAATAACACATCTGTTTTTTTGGAAAGTTCTTCAAATGATTCAAAAGCCCTTTAAACCAGCAAAATTTCTTTCTTAGTAGAGCACATGTAATGCAATGTAAGGTAAACTAAAGCATATTTGCAAGCCAATATCTATTTTATTCTGTGTACTATGTTGACCTCTCCATCCCAATAATTTAATGTAATCTATAAATTGGCGCATTTGAGGAAGCTTAAGAAGGCCTAGGGTTGTCAAGGATGAAGACTGGAAGTTCAGTTCATTTTCTCCACCTGTGAGGGCCTTCTCCTCTGAAGCTGTAATCAGTGTAATTAGTGGAGGAAAATTAGTTGAAACATTTATTCCTTGATTGTAAATTGCATATATGAACACTCTTCTCTGTCCTAAAATTTAAACAAATTATGCTTTTATAGAAGTCAGATAAAAGAGATGGCATCCATTGTGGAAAGTTAAAGAAAAATAATATGAAGGAGACTCCTGAAGGATTTTTTTTTTTTTGAAAAACAAGAACCGTGGTAGTAGAGTAAATAAATAAATTTCTACTTATTCTATATATTCAACAAAAAATATTTTTACATGTTACTTTTGGACAAGGCCCTTCAATAACTAGAACTACAGTACTTTGAAACAAAATGACTGCCAATAGCAATTATATAATTAATTGATATAAAAACAAACAGATAATTCAGTTGGAAATAGCCATATTTGTTTTGATCAGTATGCATACGGGTATTGAATCATCTTTGAGACTGGGAGAAAGAAAGAAGTTGGGAGCATACGCTTTCAATAAGGCAATATAAAAAGTTATTACTGCTGACCTGGACGCTCCTGAATATTATCCATTATTTTCTTTTTCATGGCTGAAAAGCAAGCACAAACTTGAGCTTCAATATATGGAAATAATAGGCATTTTACAAAGACTGAATGAATAGGACTCTGAGTGCTGCACCTAGTGCAGTTTCACAAATGCTGCTGCCTGTGCAACTATAGGTCATGTAGATCATATCTTCAAAACCTGATCCAGCTTGCAGAAACACATCCCTCCTTTCTGAAAACCATTTGAAAATGGATTTCAGGTCACCCAGGGATTAGATAGATACGAGCGTGAGCTGTCTTCACATCATCTATATAGAACATTTTATGCAAAGTTTGAAAACAGTGGCTGGACTGCCATGTTCATGATGGGTGCTGTTATTTCCATCCTTTTTCAGAAACTAATATTCCAATGGAGAGTTATTTCACAAAAATAATGGATGAGACAAGGGAACGGGTTAACCTTGAAGATTTACCTCTTTTTAAAGGCAACTCTCAGTTGAACAACAAAGATATTAGAACTTCTGCTGCGGCTGTTATCATTATCATTTCATTTTAGTTACACGTTGTATTTTCCTGAAAGCTTGGGCTCAACTTGTAAAAAAAAAAAATAATTACAGTTATTACTGGTATATCAAAGGAAGTCAAGAACAAGAATCTATGTGTTATGATTGAGAAATCTTTTTAAAAATCCATTTAAGAGAAAACATAAAGCTCTACAAATGACAAATAAACATAAATTGATATATCCATACTTACTCTATCCATTCTTTACTTTGGTAGAACTATTGCCTATATAGGTAGAATCTCAGACTCTGCTTGTTCCAATAAGAGTATTACTTAATGAGCCCCTAAAATGCCAAGTTCCAAACAAACTGAAATTCCTAGCCTCTGTTGCTTTGAAATGTACAATTGCATATTGCCATTAAGATGGAAAGTACAGTAATAATCTTTCAAATAAAAACTGTCTTTTGCATAGACATCTGCACTGTACTGTTGTGTTGTGTTGTGCTGTATGACAACATTCTATAATTCAACCAGTAATCCTTTCTTTTCCTGATAGGATTAAATAGAATTTGATTGGCTATTTTATATGAGTGCAAGGGTTGTAATTTGATGCATAAACATAACCTCATTTAGTTTTACTAATTAACTGCTGGGATATCCACATGTGGCAGTCAACATGTAGCATATCATTGTTCTATAAGTAATGGAAAAACATCCATAATTTGTTTGAAACATTCCTTAATAATAGAGGGAGTGGATTCAGCTCTACTTCCAGGCTTGCAATTTTCTTGATAGTAATTATAATCATGGTCCAACATTGTTTTATAGAGAACACTACCACAAAATAGGCTATGGACAAAATGTCCTACTTTGATTTCTGTGTATAGCTTAGAGACCATTGGAATTTTAAAAAAGATAAGAGGGTGATTCAGCTGTACAAATCTTGTAGAAGTTCTCCTGTGAATTCACATCTAATATATAGTACATTCAAATATATCTGCACATATCTGTTTCTGGTAATCTAAGGAAAAGGAAATATCTTTCGGAAATATTTTCCTTGTAACAGCTGCAACCCTCCCCAAACAAGAAATGAGTGGCTCGCTCCATTTCCCCCCATTTCTTTTGTTATTTTCCTTAGGATCTGAATATGGTTATCATCAATAGATGTGAGGAAAGCATTCCTAAATATCTGATACCTATTAGTTTGCTTTTACATCCCATTTCTCCCCATGTCCTCTTCTGCATTAATGGAAATCATTTCTGTTATTGCAGGGTTAATCTTATATCCTGAAGCTTTACCAAACAATCCTAACATTTAGCCATTGGAATTTCTTAATACAAATATGATGTTGTCTGTACACAACATAAATTTGATTTTACCCTTGTTTACCTTACAGTATGTTTTATCTTGCTTAATCTGTTGTGTCATGGTGTATTCAACATGCATATGCTGAGTAGTAATGATGAAAAAGAACAACCTTATCTACCTCTATGTTGTAATGTTATTAAAGGGAGCAAAATGTCACCAGTCAGTATTTTAGCAATTGGGGCTGAATAAATAAGCTGAAGAAAACAAGGAAAAAGATGGCCAGATCCAAATATTTTCAGAATAGAAGCGACAAACTTGCATTCAGTGAAGTAAAAAGCTTTTTGCACATCAGTGTAAGAAAGCAGACTAATATAATAATAAGATTTGTATAAATTTAGTTACATTCTTAACATCTTAATTGTGTATAGGCCATTTTTCTGTCTTACAGTCTGCATATTTACGTTGCCAATGATTATTCTATTTATTGACTATACCATGAGACTTTCTTTGAAGTTTAATATGACATTTCATATTGAACCTTTGACAGTGTAATATTGCCAAGAAAGCAAACCCAAGAATGGGTTTATCATACCTGCTTATTAAGAGGTGTACAGTTCTGATCTTATTGAGCGTCACATCAGTTTTATTTTCTTCTTTTAGAAATGTTGCTGTATTTGTATGGAATAAACACACACTAAGTGTATAGCATCTAGAATATGCTGATGCATATGTAGATTAGACGCAGTCTATAATTTTGCAAAGGCAGGATTACAGAGGTACAGTACAAATCTGCATATGGCAGAGCCCCTTCTGAAATGATGTTCTATGGTTGTTATCTGTTCCTTAGACTAAAGAAAGCATATCTATAGGTCAGCTAGGACTGGAAAACAGGTTATACTAGTTCAAATCCGATTAACTCTTATAATCTGGACTGTTCCAGCAACTGTGTCAGGGGTATCACTAAGGATGTTTGGAGAGTGTAGACTGCACCAGGTGATACCCTAAGTGGGGGTGACACCACCATTCCCTAAACATCTGCCATTTGGCAGAAATGGGCTGTGGCATTCACTTGTATTCCTTTAAAATGCTGGAGCTCAACAGAAGAGATTATGTGAGTTGGAGGAGGATCGTGGAAGGAGAGATGAGAGATCTCAATGTTTTTTTTTAATTCAAACTGTAATAATAAGTCAAAAGGACACTTTTTCTTTCTCTTTTAGAGAGCTCTAGTGCCAGAAGAAACTACAAATCCCAGAATTCCATAGGATGAAGCCATGACAGTTAAATCAGTGTCAAATTACATTAATTCTGCAGCATGGTAGCAGCCAGTTTCTGTGCATAAGCAGATTTTAAAAGCAGGTCCCCCCTATCCCTAACGAGATGGCAATCTTATTTACTATCAGTCGATTTGTACTCTGCAGACAGTCTGCGTCCTGGAAAATGCCTTTACCTTGTTTGCAATTTTTTTAAAAAAAATGTTTTGTTTTAATCATCACAAAACTTCTGAGACACAAAAGAAATGCTATCTCTGACGTGACATGACAGAGATACAAGTCTATGCAAGAACAAAGTTGCCTGTGCTTTTGTTAAGCTCCATAGATTTTATTAAGCAGATTTTAGTGTTAGCATAACAATCCATTCAGTAAAAAAATAAAACAAATGTTAAATAGGTGAAAGGAACTGCTTTACTTTTGCATTTGAAACTTAATAACATGCAGCTTTATGAAGTCTAGTTATATAGTATTCTATTATGGGGTGTAAAATTCTGCATTTGTGTTAAAAGGAAATATTTTGTACCCAGAAGGAAACCTGTTGCTGGAAACAGATATGAAAGAGTGGATGAGGAACAGTTTTTCAGCTTTTGAACAGTTATCTTTCTCAGCTATCTTGAATACCGTTTAAGGATAGACCAGAACTGTCAGAACAAATAGCATTCATGCTAATATTTATTTAAGTACAGATAGGTTAATATATGTGAGGGGGGAAATGTAGAAATTATGTCTATTGGAGGATTCTGTCTGTTAGCCTGAAGGATGCCACACATACACACACAGAGACAAAAACACACACATCAACTTATCTTGTTACAGTGGTGAGCATGTTGCTTGTGTATGATTCCCTGGGCTGCATTCAGAAATAATAGCAAGCTGTAATTCAGGAGAATTACAGCTTTTGGGGCATGAGCCAGTTTGGACATAAAAGTTTACTTCATGTTTTGTTTTCAATTTTATTTTTATTTTTTTAGTTTTTGACAGTGGTGTGGGAACTGCTGCATCTTTGGCTTCTCTTTCCCTAATAAGCTAGAGGAATATTCCATTGTTTGCTCTAGGGCTATTTCTCTGGCTTGTTGTAGAAAGATAAACCAGAGTACTGGCTTCTGTGGGGTTTTATGTCACAGACCAAAGCTCTGTGATTTGTTTAGCTGCTCTTGCTGCAAAGAGGTGCATTAGTGAACTATATGGACACAATAAGCCAGAATTTGGGCAAAATATGATGCACTGAGATGTACAAACACAACTACTGCATACTGGCATGTGTTTGTATTATTAGCCTAGGCAGCCATTTTCTTTTATCCTACACAGGCAAGTATTTGTATTTTCAAAATTTTATTTTAAATCATATTTTTCTGAATCCAGATAATGATGCTTTTTGCTTTGGTAGGATGCAAATTATACGATGCAAAGGTAAGTTCAAACCAAGGGCTGGGATGCTCTATGACAAGAAAAAGAAGATATTACAAAATCAGGAAGAAATAAAAAGATGTAGGATGCAATTCACAGAAGAGTAATATAAAAGAGATGAAAAAAATGAATGAAACATGAAATGAAGAACCATACAAAGATGAACTCCAAATTCTAAAAAATGAGGTGGAAGCTGCAATAAAGAGAATTGGGAGAAATAACTCACCAGGAAGAGATGATATTCCAATTGAACTGCAGAATCAACTCTACCATTAACTAATGTATGTTAAGAAATATAGAGAACAAAATGGTGGCCAATGGACTGGAAACTATCAATATACAACCGCATTCTAAAAAAAAAAAGACACAAAAAGGAGTTGAGATAATCCATCTCCTGGTGGCACAAGTTGGGTCCTGTAGCTGCTGTCCACTTTAGGAGTGGACTGTATGGTCAGTGCAATCCTAACCTGCTTGCAGCCAGAGTGGACTTGGGCTACTCTTTTGCGCCAGTCTTCTTCAGCCCATAGACTCTAATTTATATGAAGAAAGAAATTCCAGAAGTTTAAGCAGGGTTCAGGAAAAAGGCACTAGGGATAACATTGCAAACATATAATGGCTAATATAGTGTACCAGGGAATTCCAGGAAAATAACCAGCACGTTATTTATAGACTACAGTAAACCATTTTTGACTGCCTAAATTATGAAAAGCCATGGATAGTTTTTAAAGGGAAGTGCCACTACATCTACACAACACTACATTAAAGCCCTGGTGGGGCAGTGGTTAAATGTCTGTACTGCAGTCACTCACTCGGAAACCATAAGGTTGCAAGTTCAGTACCAGTCAGGGGCTCAAGCTCAACTCAGGCTTGCATTCTTCCGAGGTCGCTAAAATGAATACCCAGATTGTTGGGGGCAATTAGCTTACACTTTGTAAACCGTTTAGGGAGTGCTTAAGTGCACTGATAAGTGGTATAGAAATGTACTTGCTGTTGCTATTGCTACATCTGATAGTTCTGATGAGAAAACTGTACTTAGGACAAGAGGCTACTGTTAGAACAAAATATGGAGAAGCAAAATGGTTCCCAATTGACAAAGGGGTCAGGCAAGGATGCATTCTATCGTCCTTTTTGCTCACTTGTATTGGAAAATTTATGAGGATCAGGTCTAGATTCAAGAGGGAGGAGTGAAATTAGGAAGAAGGGACACCAGCTACCTAAGACATACAGATGACACCATTATACTAGCACAAAACATCACAGACTTGGAACAATTACTAAGAGAAGTCAAAAATACAAAGGCAGGCTTACTGCTGAATTTAAAGAAAACAACAATGGAAGAAGGAAGAGCCCTCCCTCCAATCCATCTGCCTTGGTCCAGGCCTCAGAGGGAGAGAAGAACCACTGGACCTCATCCCCTTTCCCTCCACCATTCCTTTCTCCCTTTGTTTCGTGTCTTTTAGATTGTAAGCCTGAGGGCAGGGAACTGTCTGATTAAAAACAATAATTGTAAGTCGCCCTGAGAGCCATTAGGGCTGAAGGGCGGGATATAAATACCTAAATAAATAAATAAAAATCTGTGAAGGAACTACCTAATTCAACCTAGACAACATCTTGGGACTTCTAGAATTCACTTCCATACTGCCCATACGTTAAGAGTTAAAAGTTCCCATATGTTGGATCAAACATTGATCAGAATGGAGACTGTAGTCAAGAAATCAGAAGACAAGAAGCCATGAAAGCTATGAAAGAGCAAGGCAAGATGTTGAAGTGTAAAGATCTACAACTGAGCATTCAAGTCAGAATTGTCCAAGCCATTGTATTCCCCATCACCATGCATGGATGTGAGAGCTAGACAATGAAGAAAGTGAATTAGAAGAAAACTCATTTGAAAGGTGGTGCTGGAGAAGAGGGTTGAGGATATTGTGGACTGCCAAGAACAAAACAAAACAAAACCAAATGGATCCCTAACAGATCAAGCTTAACTCTTCCCTGGAAGCCAAGATGATCAAACTGATGCTATTGTATTTTGGCCACTTCATGAGAAGGCATGACTCATTGGAAAAGACAATAATGCTAGGAAAAGTAGAAGGTAGCAGAAAGAGAGGAAGACTGCACACCAGATGGATAGACTCAATCAGGGAGGTCACAAGTACAGTGAGCCCACGCCATACACGGGCTCATTATAAGTGGCTTTCAGCATACACTGAAGCTGCCCGGAAGATGGCGTGCGTGCATTGCTGCGTGATGAGCACAAGCCCCATTATATCCAATGGGGCTTGCAAATGGTGTGCGTGGCTGCACAGTGCGCACACACCTGCACAGCAAGCATGAGCCTGATTGGATATAATGGGGCTCAAGCATATGCGTTTTTTGCTTTACACGGGGGGGGGGGGGGCAGAACGGATCCCCCGCGTAAAGCAAGGGCCCAATGTATGAATTTGAGGAACCTAAGCAGAACAGTAGAAGATAGTGGGGTTTGGAGATGTCTCATCCACTAGATTGTCATAAATTGACTTGAGGGCAACTAACAACAACAAACAACATGATGCAAATAGTTTTTGTCTTCACCAAAGGGTCTTCTTTGTATTCCCATTCTTCCACTGCTTATTGTATGATAGGTGGCCACATCAAACAGAGCCTTTGCGACTTCTAGGATTCACTTCCATGGGAGTCCCATTTGGGTCAGTCACTGGTTTTAGGTGTTTACTTTAAACACGGCTACTTTAGATGATTTTATTTCCTTATTTTTCCCCCTGTACCACCTCTGTTCTAATATGGCACTCAGGGTGGCTCATAATGCAATCAGAGCCAGTAATATTAGCTTAGGTTCTTGATTTTACGGTTCAGTTTTCTTCTATGTTTTGGTATGTCTTCTCCCTTTGTACTTCTTAAATTTTAATTTGATTTTAAAGAGTGTTTAGTTTCTACATTGTTATCTGAATCTAGATGCCTTAACAAAAGAACAAACAAAAAGAAATCAACCACACTAGTTCAGTCTTTCATCTCTCTTCAAAACCTCCTTTTGAGATTATTTCGAAGAGATAGCTGTGTTAATCTGTTTCATTTTTAACAGGAAATGGTTTCAGGAGGCATCTATAACACCTTTATGATTAACTTATTTGTTTCAGTATTTCAATCCACATCCACAGATACACTGACAGATTTAGTACTGAAGTCACAGATATATTGTCAGTTACGTGGATTGCAAGTTGGATAAGAGTGAAATAAAATACAGAAGGATGCAATTTGTAGCCTGGTCCATAAACCCTCAAAGAATTGTATAAGCTGTGACAGGTCTGTTAAGCAGCTGGTCTGTTATTCTTGATGTGTGAAATGATAATATTATTATTATCATCATCAAAATACATATCATGAATATATATATATATATATATATATATATATATATATATATAAAAATACAACAATAATTGTTTCACAAAAAAATGTGAAATGCTCTTCTAAGTTACTGCCTAAGATTTACTCACAGACTCTCAAAAGCACTAGTCTCTTTCCCACCCAAAACCTAAAGTAAAATAGAGTGCGTATCAATATCTGTTCTCCCAGCACTTTCATAGGGAAAAAGAAATAAAATTGGCTAGAGATAAAACATCTAAGGGTGTGTCTATACAAGGGGAAAGTCTCATGCTCACCTTGAGTCTGGTTTGATCAGTTCAGATGATGTATGGCCAGTTCTGCAGTTCTTTTAACCTTTCATCCAACTTAAGAAAACTTGCAGGTTACTCTAGAGCTTTGAGGAAGCTCTAGTGTGATCTTGGTGTTTTTGAAGTGTGGACAGCTGGCTCAGGTTGGATTGGGGCGATCCAGATGTCCACACATCACAAACACTGTCTAGGACAGATTGGTGCTGGACACTGCCTCCTTCACTGATCAGCACTGGAAAGCCTCCTCAGGGGCCGCTGCTGCCTCGCTTGCCAGGCAGTTCCCTGGCAGAGCCTTGCTGGCGATACTGCTTCTGCTGAGGTCAGAATGGGGCATCTAGTCATGAGATTAGCCATTTACCAGGAGTGGGTAAAGCATCCGACTGACTAGACAGCAAGGGAGCTTCACCTCACTTTCATGCCAGTATGTATGGTGATCACCTAGAGAATCCAGGGCAGCTCCAGAGCATAATACTCAAGACTGCACCCATATTATTTCGACCTCATTTGCCTTTAGAATTACGTTTTCTAGCATTATAAGGAAGGATAGAGAATCATTGGTTGTCTTCCAAGTATTCCTTTGTAAATTTCTCTGTTCTCATAATGCAGTTGTAACTCAGTCTGCAGCAAAAATAATACTCCCGTGGAGGTTTGCACAGATATTAGGAAAATATAGAACACTTAAAAAATTACCTGCACACAGATATGATGAATTGCATCTGAGTATTATCTGTCCTATTTTGAATATTTTCAATAAATAATTTGGACGTTAAACATGGAGGGTTTTTACTGCCCATGTAGGGACCAGTGTACAGTAGCTCCTATTTAATTACAATAGGATGCATTCAAACCACCTCCTCGGACTGATTTTTTTTGGGAGACCTTTCATTGGGATTAACACACAGCTGTCGCCTTACAATTTTGTACTGAATACTTTTGCATTGTTTCTAAAACAATAATCTTTGATAAAGTCTCCTTGAAACATGTAGAGAACCATATGTATTATATAGCTGTCCTCTTTTCATTGTTTTTACCAAAAATTGCTTTATCTTCAGACAGCTAAATTAATTATATTTTACTGAATTTAAATGCAGGCACATATACAATTGTATCCTGTGTATTTGGGGTTCTGTTGTATATTTTGGTAAAAATAGACAGCAACTAGCAAATGTGAATGTGGAGTTCCATTCTCAGTTCAGGAATAGTTTTTGTCCAAGTAGGAATGATTAACTAGGCTGCGTCCACACTGCAGAAATAATCCAGGCTAACACCACATTAACTGCCGTGGCCCAATACTTTGGAATTCTGAGATCTGTGGTTTGTTGTGTCACTAGAACACAGGCCAAATGTCTCCTCAAAATAGTAGCCCTAGTGAGTTTGTCAGGAAAGTTCATTTTTGTTGTTAGGATGATGAAGCCGGAAACCCTGACCTTGTACTCTTATGACATCAAACTTGAAGGAAATCAGAAAGAATCTGTGTTATGAATTCATGGTTTCTTGCCTTCAAGCATACTTTGTGCCTCTGCAGTGATCCTCTGTTCAGCTGGAGCAAAGCAGAGCCTTTTTAGACACAGTGGAAATGTGAGGAGGGTGTAGGTGACTGGGAGGGTCATAAACTTCCTACATTCCTAATTAAAACCTGAGAAGAACAGATGTACTGTGTAGATTCCTTTCCACATCACTGAAGAGCGAGGATTGCAAAGACAATCCATATCTGCATATAGTTGTATCCATGGGTGTGTAGAAAAAGCATGATGTCATGTTACCTATTGTAGCTAAGATCTAGGGGTCAAGCAGATGGGCAAGAAAGAGCAGCCCAAAGCTGCTTCCTCTGAGAGTGGGCCGAGACCCTAATGACCGCACTACCCACTCCCAAGGCGGTCCGCCTGGTCATGCCACAATCACATGGCACAGCCTCAAGCCATGCTGCTGTTTTGTTTTGTCTTTAACTTTTGCCCCCACCATCCATGCACACCATCACAGGAACACACTGCCAGTGACTGCCTGCTGCCTAGATCCCATTGGATGGCCGCCCCTTTTGATCGTGCACAAAGTTGGACCTCCACTGGGCATCGGAGCAGAGGTGTGCCCAGCAAAACACTGGCAATGCACAATCATGCCCCCCCCCACATGCCGCCTTCACCCCCCTTCATCCTGTGCTCCATCTTTGACTATCCGGTTTCTGTATGTTGTGATTATTGCCATTGGAAGTGTCACACTTTCCCTTTTTTGGATTGTTGCCTGGACGGCCCAGAACATTTTCTGTTCAGGTAACTTGCTTAGACCCACACTTTCTGTTTATAATTACAACTAAGCAGATTCAAAGGTTTGAAATGCTCTTTAGTATTTACCTGTCAGTCTTTTACTGTTATATCAATTTATTTTCTGTTTGGACAAAAGAGTATGATACTGGCTGCTTTGCAGTCTATGAGCATTTCTTTTTGGTTTCAATTCATTGAAAACTAATTGTAGCCCTAGCCATTCCATAGAGCAGCCTCTGTGGCATGTGAGGAACAAATGGTGGTTATCTGCTTCAGAAATTTTTATTCTGACATGGTTTTATGTTCACCAGGGGTCAGAAAGCTATTTGTTATTGAATTTCAAGAGATCAGATAGTAGCCGCAGCACCCTATAATTACAGGCACCACTTGAGCGAGTTATTTTTCAGATAGCATGCTACATTGCTAGAAAATACAACTTATCATCTCTGTGTATTCCCAGCCCAGTTTCTATTAATTTTGTAAGTTATGTTCAGAAATGCTTTTCACTTTATGCATGAAAATCTCTCTCTGTTGGCAACATTGGCGCGGTACAGACCACGCAAAAGTGCTGTGCTGGTGGCAATTTTAGGGTTAGGGACTGCGCGGCAACTGCACAGTCTCTAACCCTAAAACGTGTTGGCGGCAGAATAACGGTGGTGTCCTGTGTATATGGGCACCACCATTATGAAATAATGGATGCATAGCATCCACACATCGCACCACGCAAGTTATGTCACAAGTGCACCACTGGCGCATTCGCAATGTCACTCCGGCAGCACAAAAAGAACCCAGTTTTCTTTTTACTCTGGAGTGACGGTGCACAGTTTGAGGGCTGCACCATCCCTCTGGAATAAAAACAGGTGCCAGCAGGCTGCCGTTTCTCAGCGGTCTGTACTGCGCCATAGACACTTTGCAGATATATATGTATATGTATATTTGCCTTATATTGCCAACGATAAGTCGATCTCATATATAAGTCGAGGACATATGACCCCATGGATAAATCGAGGCTAAAACTAGGGGCATGTAACAAAGGAGTTAGAGGATGACGAGAATAGAGGGGGAGTCATTGCTTCCAGGACAGATTATTGTATGTATTCATATATAAATCTAGAAATTTTAGTCAAAAAATTGACCCAAAAAACCTGAGTCAGTTTATCCATGGGTCAATGTAAGTACTGTACTTTAACTCATATTGACCTGAGGATAAGGCAACTTAGGTTTTTGGAATCAATTTTTGACTAAAATTTCTAGACTTATGAGTATATGCAGTATATGAAAGAGAGACAGAATGGTTCAGTGGTGTGAATGTTGTACTTTGACCAGGGTTCGAATCCCTACAGAGCTGTGAAACCCACTGGGTGATCTTGGGCAAGCCACACTCTCTCATGCTCAGAGAACAAATAGTAATGGCAAACCCCATCTGAAGAAACTTGCTCAGAAAACTCCATGATAGGTTCGCCATAAGTTGGAAATGGTTTGAAGGCAGACACCAACAACAGATGGGGAAAAAAAATCTATTTTGCAACATTCTTAGGTATTGTAACAGGTCTTTGCTGGAAAGGCATTTAAAAACTGTATTGTGCTTTTTGTTAAAACCAGCCAGGTCACAGGTGTTAAGTGAGGATATGTGGGACACATTATATGCTGATTCATTAACCAATTGTGCATATTTTCAGCATGCTTCAAATAAATTCTGAGTTTCGCTCCCATTTCAGTGGGAATTGTTTGTGCATGGTTACAGGCAGGCACTAGACAGTAACTTTTTCCTCAGGTTTAAAACAATGTTGTTGCTGTATAGGTGCATTTCTCGTACACCTAGAAGGAAGAACCTGACAATGAAGAAAGTCACCCTCCACCCCATAGTATAGAGTTGCATTATCTGCCATTATGTGGTCATGACCAACAGCTAGAAATTCAGCTCTGTAGCTATGAGGGCTAAGGCATTTCTCACTGGGCATGAAACACTGTGACAAAAGATTATAAGAGCAAATCAGGAGTCATTCTCATTCCAGTAATACCTGCTTTCTCCCATTACGTAGCTACGTCCAGGTTTACATCAACTGTTACAGCTCAGGGAGAGTGTGCTGTTTAATATGTCTGCATTGAACCTACTCATTTTAAAACATAGTGCAGATGCAAGCCACTCAGAGATGGGCTTATAAAGACTTCAGCAGATGGAGAGAGGATTTAATACTTTCTTCCGCCTGCTGTGGTGTTTACACACAAAAAAATGCTCCTTTTAATCTGCTGTTTACATTGTGGGAGGAAATGATGCCAGGAGAGGGAAAGGTTGCACTTCTTGCATGCTAACTAGGATCCTGATAATTGCAAGTTACTTCACTGGTTAAAGTAACTTCTAGACATGTATATCCCACCAGACTGGCCCTGTGTCTAGGTTTCCATGAAACATTGCTACAACTTCCACAGTTGTCCAGGTTGGCAGAGCCTGAAAAGAGATGGATCCCAACATCTGAAGGGCCACATAATTCTGTCATTACCTGGATGCTTCTAGATTTACATCCAGTGGTGCTGCTCAGGGATAGTAAAAATCTGAATATTCTCATATTACCCCCCACCCCCTCAAATCAGGGGGATGTAGGAGATTGTCCCCATTTCAGGCTCTGTGATGCTTGCATGGTGATCAAGGTGTTTTGTACCTTCATCATCATGCAGAGAGAAGAGAGCTTATGCTAAATTTTTAATTGATATCTACCTCTAGTATGGCAGTTGTTTGAGTGTTGGACCATTACTCTGGAGGCCAGGATTTTATTTTCAGTGACCTTGAGGAAGTCACATGCTCTCAGCCTCAGGGGGACCCAATGGCAAACCTCCTCTGAACAAACCTTGCCAAGAAAACCCTATGTTAGGTTCACCATAGGATTTCCACAAGTGGGAACATAACACAACAACAGCAACATCTTCAGTAGTGTGGGAGGTCACTCTGAGAGCATCTTTTTGTGTTAGATTTGCATGATAGCATGGAAACTGCCGCCACATAGTTTGTTCACAGAGCACTGTGAAGGTGATATGAAAAAATCCAATCCACGGAGGATAAAACTGAGTAGTACTGCTCTCCATCCAAGTTAAGTTGGCGTGATGCTGACACAGAGAAATGATGTCTCATGTACCCTTTCTGTATGTACAAAGACTTCATTATACATTTCATTCACTGAGCAGCAAAGAAAAGAGCTTTCCAGCCCTACCAGAAAAGGGAAAAGGACTCTCAGGCCCGTTACAGACCGCCCAAAAGGTGCGGTCTCGGGCCGCTGCCGGTTGCAGCACGGAGGAGTCGCAGCAGCCAAACCGCGTGACTCCTCCGCACTGCAAAGAAGAAGCGCAAAAATCGTGCTCCTTCCGGCAACCCGGAAGAGATGCCGCAAGTGCCAAAGCGCACACTTGCGGCGTCACTTCTGGGCTGTGACGTGCGGACGCAGAGCGTCTGCTACGTCAAAATGGTGGTGGCCGTGTGGAATGGCCGCCGCCATTTGTTACGGACTCTGGAAGAGACGCCCCTTTTTCAAAATGGGACGTCCTAAGGATGTCCCTTATGGCGGTGTGTAACGCGCCTCAGGCTGTATCCCTGTATCAACTTAGTGAGAGTCATATCTGGGTAAATATGCACTGTATTTTGGTGCTAGCTTGTCTTCATATGTCAAACTGAGCAACTGGCAGGCAAACAATAATGAAATAGTTCTGCTAATAACTCACTTTGCTCATTGTGTGGATACAATCAAATTTATAGCATTAGAAAAATGATATGGCTAGTGTTAAATGGAACATAAAAGTCATTGCCCTTTAAACCAGTTTTGACTCTCTCTCTCTCCTTGTGATGTACACAGTTTTGTAAAATTGCCCCTTGCTATGAAAACCCATAGTCAAAAGGCTGAATTCCAAGTTAACATGGGGAAAAGGACTTGTATATTTCAAAATGTCATTTTAGTCATTGGACACATGGAGATTTCAAAACAAGTCAGAATTGAAATTGCCCAATAGCTTTTGCTGTACTTAGAGCTGCTAAACCAGGGGTAGGCCATCTTTTTGAGCCAGGGGCCGGGTTGCTGTCCTTCAGACAACTGGGGGGCCGAAGCCAAAAAAACAAATAATTAAATAATTTTTTAAAAAAATTAAATATATAAATAAACCAGGACAAATGTAGGACAAAATTTTCAAATGGAAGACACTTTTTTTTAAAAAATGGAGGACACGTGAAAAAATTTGCTGATTTTTTAAAAAAATGTTAATATAAATGCATGTTTCTGAGGCTTCTATAGACAATTGCCCCCCAAAGGCCCCGGCGGCAATCGGCAGCAGGACCGGGCTGGGGCCGGTCCCAAGGCCTCGCCGGGCCACATCCGGCCCGTGGGCCGCAGGTTGCCTACCCCTGCGCTAAACAAACCGTGGACCTTCTGTTCATGGTTTGTTTAGTGCGCTGCCCAACATGGTACTCAAGCCAGAATGAAAACCAAAAAATGGTCCAGGAGAGAGGCACATCAGAGTGCTGGGCTGTAACAATAAACCAACTGTTTATGAAATGTATGTTTCATTTGCTGAAAGAGAGATTACACAGCATGTCGAAGCATGTTGCTCATAAGTAAGAAGACATCATGTTCTTCTAAACTTTTTCAGAAAGTGAGAGGATTAGCTGCCAGAATCAGTAGATTTATAAACTTGGGTAAAATGGCTGGAATTCACTCAGACACTTATAAATGCATAGAGTTTCACAACTGTGTCTGGTTCGTATTCATTATTCCTACTTATTCCCTAATTTAGGGTATACATAGGAAGTTTCCCAGCCCCCACTTACTGAGTGGCAGCTGCTGTTATCAATGGGGCCAGGGGGAGGTATATCCCCCTGTGAATTTGGAAGGAACTGACTGACATTCTCATGCCCTCCATTGCGTGAGCAATCTCTAGTGTGAGGGGGAATTGTATCAGGGATTTTGCTTCTGCCTGTGACAATGGAGGTTGCTCACAGGAGGGAGTGAAAACACCAGTCAGTGGCTTCTGATCCACAAGGGAATAGACCTCCCTCTTGATTGCAGTGTGTACTGCCTGGTAAGTGGGATTTAGGGGGGTCCAGCCAGGAGGCAATAGGTAGCTACACAACTATTAAGGTTATATAGCTACGTAATTATACAAGATTCTAATCATTGTTTTTAATTTGTCTTTGGAATAAAAAGCTCTAATTGTGGAGGATTTTGGAAATCAAATCAATAGCTATTTAAAATGATATCAAAAATCCAGTAATCCATGAATCTCATTATTCCCCTTACTTATAAAAGGCTTTGTGTTTTATTTCCAAAATGTCACACTATTTGGAGTTCACTGTTGTCTCTAAATGTCATGAAACATTCTATATGGGATTTAAGGCTTTTCTTTAAGATCTCTTCAAGGATTGTGGAAAGTAAATGTTTAGAAAAATCAAAAGGGGTTTAGTTGAACCCAGATCAGTACCTTATTGGTAAGGCTTAAACCAGTTTGAGCGATAATGGGCTGCTCTTTGAACCTGTGTTGAATTTTCTTCTTTCTGTTATAAATATAATTTTAATATGTAGTATGTTTTCTGTAGTATCTTTCAATGAGCCTGCTTCCCCCACCACCTGGTTATTTGTACTTTAAATATATGTGCCAACTAATTGTTCTAAGAGCTTTATACAGAATATAGGGGACCAGAGTCAACTGCTGCTGTTTACATTGTTTTGCACATTGCTTAGCTGTTTTTTAAAGGCTCCAGATGGTGGGACACAACTTGATTAAAGCTCAGAAAAGTCCAGGGATAGCACCTAGATGTCATTAAGACATTCCCTATATTTTGAACATTTTTCACACCTTGGTTGTTGTAACAACCTGCTCTTGAAAAGTGTTTGGAAACTACAGCTCATACAAACAAGGCAGGTAGACTGTTGTCTAGGCATGATTTTTAGATTGCATAAGATATGTCTTGAAACAACTTCAGTGTAAATGAAATGCTTCTTAAAGTGTTGGATACAGTCTTGCCTAGTCCCACTATGCTCCCAGTCCCTACTCCTACTGCCTGTCTTGTAAAACTGATTAGGAATTAATCCAGTTTGGCACAGCTTAAACTGTCATGGCACCTTCCTGTGAAATTCTGGGATTTATAGTTTGTTGGGGCACCAGAGCTCTCTGACAGAGAAGGCTAAATATCTCACAAAAGAACAAATCCTGTAGATGCAGCCCAGGAGTGTAATATTAAAATCTTTGGCTTTGGTTTGAAGTGAAAAGGGAGGAACTCAGAGCCCCCTTCAAACTTGTATCCTGCAACTCTTACTGTAGGTTGATTTTCCCAATATGCTTCTCCTTCCTCCATCTCTTTACCAAGGCCCCCTACAGCCTTGTCTCCTGCATCTGGAAAGTACCTGGATACATGAAAGAACAGCCAAAGTAATTAAGATAGGTTGTTCAGCTTTATTCACCATTCATGCAAGAAACAATTACATTATTTGCATTCTAAACTCCACAAGACAGCAGTTCCTTTATTGGACCAACTAAAATGCACAGAAATATATTGTAAACCCTAGTGGTGCAGTGGTTAAATGTCTGTACTGAAGTCGCTTACTCACAAACCACAAGGTTGTGAGTTCAGTACCAGCCAGGGGCTCCGGGTGGACACAGCCTGGCATCCTTCCGTAGGTTGCTAAAATGAGTACCCAGCTTGTTGGGGGCAATTTACACTTTGTAAACAGCTTAGTACATTGGTAAGCGGTATAGAAATGTAGTTGCTATTGCTAAACTTTAGAAGCTCCACCTGCTTCTTCACCAGACAAACGTGTTCAAAATCATGAAATTATTGCTAATGGAATTTAAAATGTACTTCCTGGACTTTATGGTCCTTGTTCTCCCAGAATCCACATGGCAAGGAGTAGGAATGGATATCCTTCCATGCCATCTTACCTGAAAATAACAACAACATCTTGATAAAATGCAGGCCTGTGACTTTAGCACTGACATAACTTTCCTTGTCCTGTATGATATTTAAGTCTTTGCCTGATGATGAAGCCAGTGAAGCTTGAAAAACTTGCAACATGTATTTTGCACATGTTGGTTAGCTCAATAAAGGGATTGCTGTCTTGTGGACTTTGCATGTTACTGTAATTTGCTGTATGGCCAATATGACCTCTCCTTGGATATATCTACATTCTAGGAATCCTTTTTGCACATACTGTATGGTTTCAGGATTACAGTGGACCCTTGTTATACGCTGGGGTTTGGTTCCAAGATCCCCCGTGGATAACAAAATCCGTGTATGCTCAAGTCCCATTAAATATAATGACATAGCAAAATGGTGTCCCTTATAAAAATTGGAAAATCAAGGTTTGATATTTGAAATTTATACTTTTTTTGAACATTTTCAAACCACGGATGCTTGAATCCGTGTATAAAAAAATCAGTGTATAAGAAGGGCTGACTGTACTAGCATTGACCTGCAATAGGGAATATTATGTACAGGTTGAGATTCCCTTATCCAAAATGTTTGGAAGCAGAAGTGTTTTGGATTTTGGGTTTTCCCCCCCTAGATTTTGGAATATTTGCAAATACATAATGAAATATCTTGGAGATGGGACCCAAATCTAAACATGAAATCCATTTGTTTCTTATACACCTTGTAAACATACCCTGAAAATAATTTTATACATAATATTTTCAATAATTTTGTGCATGAAAGAAAAGTTTATGTATACTGGACCATCAGATGGGAAACGTGTCACTATTTCAGCTGCCCATGTGAACAATTTTGGAATATTTCAGATTTCAGAATTTCAGATAAGGGATACTCAACCTTTACCAGCATATTTAAAATGTTATCAGTGTCAGAGAGAGATTGAAATAATAAAATTTATAAGTGTTATTAATATTTACTAAATACTGCCATTCATTGCCTCCTGAATACAGTCAGGAGAGGCAGTTGCTCATTCTTCACCTTTTCATGCCCTGAAGAAAGAGCAGTAAAAATCAGTCAACATAGCAAATGTCAAGATCCCGCAGTGCTTCTAACTAGCTAATTCCCTTTTGATTAGTGGCCTAATAAACCTAACTATCCATCTCATAACCCCCTTTTAAGCCACCTTTCCTGCAAAAAACATACTCAATTAAAATAGGGAAGCTACAACTGCAAGACAGGAAAGACATTTTTAAAATGGACTTGGTGGGAATCATTATGCTCTTCTTTCTGTTTATGTATCAGATAATTTTATCCCCAGTTCATTATTTTAATATGTACGGTAAAATCCACACTGCAGATTTTTTCCCTCTATTTATAGGCCTGGACACATTGGACCTTTTGACATTTGGCATAAGATAAAAGTTTCTTGCTCAAAGTTAAGGCCTTTCTCAATAAGGCTTCATCCATTATCAGCCAAATGGCAAGTTCTGTATGTATACAGAAATGTATTTTTTTAATGGCAAAGCAATCTATTGTACTAACTGTGTTTTTTTTATGAAATACAGGGAGTAGTTGCTGGAAAAATGAGTTAAAATTGTCAGTGTTTTTACAAGCCCATTCTCACGTTTCTACCCAATTTCAGGATTTACCAGAGCTTCTAACTGAAATGTAACACCGTTAGTGTAGCTGAAATACAAGATTAGCAGCTTTGCTTAATCAGGGGATATGACTAATTTCATAGAATTTTGACCACAGTGCATTTTGTTCCAAGGATGTTTTTATGCTGTGACTCATGGTGAATGACACATTTTCAGGGAACACTAATTTCTAACACTAACTTACCTGGGTTTTATTTCTAATTACCTCTACTGTTCACCTTTAAATAGGAAGCAAATTAATCTGCTTTTTACATTTAGTACCTGCAGTTAGTGACTAGGAACCACAAACAAAGGTTGGTGCCAGACCAGCAAGTCAAAGGAGACTGCTTTTAAAGCACAGTCACAGCAATAATAAATGTAAATATGTGTAATATTATTACACAGAGACAAAAAAAAATGCAAGCAGAGGATTCCAGCCTCTTATCAATATCATGGTGATGCACTTTTTAAGTAAACCACATAGGCTGTTAAAAATTACATTCTGTTGCATCTCACACATTTCCCAGAAAATGCAGAAGTTGCAACTTCCAATCCATAGTTTTTAATAATAATAATAATAAAACTTAGGTAACACATTTGAAAGCTCTTGAATTTATTTGGTTGCCAGAGGAGGATGAACAAAATGGTAAAAGGTCTGGAAACCATGCCTAATGAGCAGTGGCTTAGGGAGCTGGGTATGTTTAGCTTGGAGAAAAGAAGGTTAAGAGGTGATATGATAGCCCAGTTTAAATATTTGAAGGGATGTCAAATTGAGGATGGAGCAAGCTTGTTTTCTGTTGTGCCAGAGACTAGGACACAGCGAAGTGTTACAATGTTGAACATTCTTACTGTCAGGAAGTTCTTCCTGATGTTTAGATGAAATTTCTTTTCCTCTAGTTTTAATCCATTGCTTTGGATAATGTGAAGTCTCCATCTTTGGAGGTTGTTAAACATAGGCTGGATGGTCATCTGCCAGGAGTGCTTTGATTGTATATTCTTGCATGGCACAGGGTCAGACTGGATGGCCTTTGTGATCTCTACCAACTCTATGATTCTATGAACTGCTGTTTGCCAGTTAGAGTAAACAGTAATGGTCTATCTAGGAAGTTTACTAACTGAAGATAAGGTACTTTCATGTGGGAAAATTAACATGGCATGAGTTTTTTCTCCTTTTGACAGGTTCTGCCTATATGATGAAAATAGGATTGTGCCACATGGTGAAAGCTTCAGTTCATGATCCTATTACAGTCTGCCCTCCACATTCACGGGGGTTAGGGGTGCAAGATCTCTGTGAAAGTGGGGGAAAAAACAGAAATACGAGAAAAGCTGGGGACAGAGGAGGGGCACATGCATGACCTTCCAGGATACTCCGTGCTGGGCATTTTTTTCTGCTGGAGGAAAAAGCCCAGGACACAGCAGGAAGAGGAGTGTATGCATACCCTTCCTGCCCATGGGGGGAGCACAGTTGCCCTTCAGAGAAACTCAAGAATAATCAAATCCACAAATGTTAAATCTGTGAATGTGGAGGGAAGACTGTATGTGATTTTTGCAATAACTGGGGTTGTCTGTACGGGCCAAAAGGTTCTCTCCAGCTTCATGTTGTCTCGTTCTGATGACATGGGCCAAATCCCCAAGGGCAAGATCAGGCTTGATCCTTCCAGACCAGACGTTGATCTGGAGGTTCTAGCCTGATCCTGGGGTAAACAGCTGATATTCCAGGGTAATTTACCCAATTGGTTTGCTTAAAACTGCTGCAAACCCCAGCTGTTCACACACCCTCCTGTGCTCCTTACCTTGTTGTGCATTGCT
Source organism: Sceloporus occidentalis (assembly GCA_023333645.1). Lineage (NCBI taxonomy): Eukaryota > Metazoa > Chordata > Lepidosauria > Squamata > Phrynosomatidae > Sceloporus > Sceloporus occidentalis. Next base: position 142,247,536 of record JALMGF010000006.1, read on the forward strand.
CTAGCTGAGAAGCAGCCTCTCACCATGCCGGATGTAGACATGGGACACCTGGCCACACAAGTGCAGCAAGATGCTTTGTTTCTGTGTCAGATGCAGTGATGAGAGGCTTTCTTGGAGTGGCAGCGTGGCAAGGTAAGGAGTGTGCACCTGTCACGGTCCTGGGTCAGTACAGGGCTGGGTGTGTAAACACCCATCCCCGCACTGACCCTGGGGATCACTTGGGTGAACCAAGATATCCTGGCATGTCTGCTTGGCACCTAATGTGCAGAAAGTCAATTCCTCTTTCCTGTGCACACTCTTGCACATACTCCTCTGTCTACCTACACTACTCATGCAATCCCAGGGCTGTTTTTGAAGCCCTTACCACCCCACCCCACCATTCTCCAGGTTTTGCCTTTGAGAGCAATGTCTCCCAACAGCTGCTTTTGGCTTTCCTTAAAAACAGGAACCAAACGTTGGCTTTATGTCACTCCCTGTGTAAAAATATAATAATCCTTAACTCTCTCTGGCTTAAAGTGACTTACTTGTGTGGGTGGAGGATTGACCCCCCCCCCCCAAACACCCTAGATAGCTTTTGGGACCAAAAAAGAAAAGGTCTTCAAAAAATAATTGGAGAGTGGAGGGAAGTGACCCCCCCCCAGGTTCTCTGGGGATCATTCTAGTATAAGTACATAGCAAAATGTTCTGTTATTGGTGTTGACAACATTGTAAGACAGACTTTCTATAACTACTTGAACTCTGAGAAAATTACAGTGCCATACTCCCAAATCAACTTAATGTTTTCTTTTCCAAATATGACTGATGCTACCAATAAATTCTCTCCTTTTCTTTCTGGTAAGACTATTCCTTTACTTCAGTGTTTCTTTGCTTTGTAATAGAAAGTGACTGTTTGAGGAGGTTTCACAAGTTATATTGTCCTTCGTGGAGCTTCTTAGAGAAACACAGCTATTTTGTTGAGTCAAATTTAAACCTGTGACTTCTGAAACAGTTTCATTGGCCTGATACAGACAGCCAAAATAAAGCTGCTTCGAGTCACTTTGGAGGTATGGTGTTTCAATGCTGCATGCGTCCTAAGAGTCCGGAAGCCGCACCAAAGCCACGCGCCAGTCCTAAGGACTGGAGTGCAGCTTTGGTGCAGCTTCCAGACTCTTAGGACGCATGCATCATTGTAACACCATACCTCCAAAGTGACTCGAAGCAGCTTTATTTTGGCTGTCTGTATCAGGCCATAGTATAATAAAAAGAGTTTCTATTTTTTTGTCTACTCTGAAACTTTTCCTCGTGTGCCTATTAAAGTACAGTACTGTATTTGTGTGCAGCAGACAATTTAAAACTCTTTAAATTGGTGTCAAACTTTTTAAAGTGGTGTCAAACTGAATTAGTGTAGGCGCTAATAAGTTATGTTTTCTTGCCTGGAAAACTATTGTATGCTGTTGCAGTCTTTCAGTTATCCCTAATCTCTCAGTTATTTCTTACCTCTTATAAATGCCAATATTTGCTTTCTGGTTTGTCAGGATGGGCGTTCTGAGACACAGAGGAAACACTTTATTATATGAAAATTCTGTTCCCAAGTCTGCCTACCAAACTGCAATGTGCTTGAAAGGGGTTGTTTGAATTATGCCTAGTGAGACCGCAGTTAGAGGTTGATAATTTCAGGCTGTTTCCTCGGGGGACAGATATATTAAAGAGACCAGTGGCAGAAAGATGTAACTGAGCATCTTGATTATGTCTTGGCATGGGATCAGACCGAAGGTGCATAAACACTGTAGAAACAATGCAGTGCTGTAGCTCCATCCTATGGAATCCTGGGGTTTGTAGTTTTACAAGGGCTTTAGCCTCCTCTGTCTCACTATGTTGTTGCCTCATAAAACTACAAATCTCAGGATTCTGTAGGATAGATTATGGCAGTTAGAGTGGTGTCAAACTGATATATTTCTACAATGTAGATGCACTCTGAGATAGAGGTAGTTCATATTGCAGGAGTATATCCTTGGGGCAGTATCTCATGCTGGACCTCTGTTGGCAAAACAGTTCAAACCACTAGAAATTAAAGGGGAGCCATCTGCCTTTAGCACCTGCCCATCCCCAAACCTATTCTGGTGAAACCCACACAAAACTGATGGGGAATGTTGGATTTGAGCATCTGAGTATATGTATGCAAAGGGATCTTGTAGCACCTTTGAGACTAACTGAAAGAAAGAAGCTGGTAGCATGAGCTTTAGACGTGAGTTTACTTCCTCAGCATATGATATTGTACAGGAAAACTCAGTTGTTTCATATGCTTGCTTCCCCCAGATACAAAAGCTGTTGTATATCATTTACTGATGGTTCCTCAAATTGGAACTATCACAGAGTATGATGTCAAAGGGAAGGTACTTTTGTTAAAGTTCAAAGTAAGAGAATCAATTTTCATTTCAGATGCAATCACTGAATTGTGTGAGTAAGCTTGGGAGTGCATTTGGTCACTTGAGAAAGGAATAACATTTCTCCAATTAAAAGGCATTTGGTTTTTATTATTTCCTCTTGCATATGTTTTTATTGTTTGCTCTTGAACAACAACTCAGAAATATTAATTTCCAAGTGCTGCACATTCTTTTGCATAGTTACTTAGTTTCCATGGAGTAACCTGAACAGCCCTTGTTTTGGTGTCTAATATCAAGCAACCAGTCCTAAATAGTAAGTCGTGAAGAAGTCTCATTGGTTTGAATATGAGTTGTATTCAGGTGCTTAAAACTGTGGCAGATACATAGTGTAGAAAGACAGTGTGGTGTATAGCTGTGCTGGAAATTGAAAAATTGACATCCAGATTCTTGTTTAGCCATGAAGATCCTGCATAGCTGTGTGATTTGTTCCATATCCCTTGACAAGTAGTTTTTTTTTTCTCCTTTGCTTACCGACATCTCAGGGTTGTCATGAATAGAAAAGCCTGCTCTCATAGCTTTAGAAGAATGTCATTTACAGATAACTGAATGGAAAACTGCTGTTTTTGATACTTCGATATGATCACTTCTGAATGTACTCTCACATTCCTCCATGCAATATGGGTTCAGGTGGCTTACATCACAGTTATAAAAGCTGTAAAAGAGCTGTTCAGATATACCCCCTGCAACAAACCAGCGTAGCACACAAACAGTCTGTGTTATTCAGTCAGAAGACAAACTATTAACTATGCTGTGTTAGCTGGTTGTGATTCCATAATGATTCAGCAATACCAAGTTCTATTAGTTTCAGATGAGATGTTCAGTAGTTCACTAGATATGTTTTATAGTTGCTTTTTAAAAAAAAAATATACAATTCATTTTGGGATGGGCATTTGAGATGCTAAAGTACTGAGACATATCAAGAACCATTTGCTTCATCGAGTTACATCTTTCAGGAATAACAATTTAAACAATTGTGAATTTGGAAGTGGTTTCATGAATTAAATGTTTTCATTTTCCAGATTTAAAACAAATCTCTGGAAGGATTGACATTTATATTCATCGTATTCCTTTTATGTCCTATTGTGACTCCTTTCCATTGTATTTTATTCTTCATTTTTACATGGGCTTCCTTGTATGCATTGCATCTTCCAAAGAGGCCTATAAATGCATGCAAACCTTCCATCTTTCTCTTGGGGACTGAATTAAACTACATACAAAATTTGGCCAGGCAAACACCTGGCCAGATTTTCAGACTGCTATGTTACTTCTCCTATTCCTTCCCCGCTTTTTTTTGGTCCCTTGGGCCTGTTACAGACTGCCAAAATAAAGCTGCTTCGGGTCTCTTTGGAGGTATGCTATTTAAATGATGCATGGGTCCTAAGAGTCCGGAGGTCGTGCCAAAGCCACACTCCATTCCTAAGCACTGGAATGCAGCTTTGGTGCAGCTTCTGGATTCTTAGGATGCATGCATCATTTAAACAGCATAGCTTCAAAGACACTCGCAGCAGCTTTATTTTGGCAGTCTGTAATAGGCCTTGGGCAGCATTTTAGGGAGCTTGTGGTTGGTTGATAATAACGTCATTATCTGACTATATGTTTTTACTATTTCATTGACCAGTGTGACAACCTTTATGTACTGCTTGTGAATTTCAAATTTTGTAATATTTTAGAATCAATGTATAAAAAAGTATAAAGCTCTCTCTCTCCCCCCCCCCCCCTTTTTTTTTTCCTTCTCTTACACAGGTCATTGCCATAGTCATGGATATATTTACAGATGTGGATATTTTCAAAGAAATTGTGGAGGCATCTACAAAGGGAATTTCAGTCTATCTTCTACTTGATGAATCTAACTTCAATCACTTTCTTAAGATGACAGAGAAACAGGGCTGTCAAGTCCAAAGGCTCAGGGTAAGTCACTTGTTCAGTGGGAGAGATACATCATTCTATTTCCAATTAATCCATTTATATTTTATTTTACCTTTAGTTTCTTATTATGGTGTGTGTACACACACACACACACACACACACACCTACCTGAACCCAAACATCATAAGACATATGGTTTTAAGTTTAACAAAATGTAATAATAACCTAATAGACAAAATGTATACAAATGAGTATCATTACAAATAAATCAATAAATCAGCAGCTATATAAGCCATACATTTCTATATTCCACAAATTAGATTTATTCATTCCAAATTCAGTGAATCCATATATGAAGAAAAATATAACTAATAAATGAGCATTTTTTTTAACAAGAACAATAATTTAAAAACTCAGAAGTAAAACAACAGTAAAATAAAGCTATCTAAATGAAGGCTAGAAAAACTTTCCACAGAGTTGTCAAATTTCCACTTGTGTCTAGCATGTAAAATTTTCTTTCACAGGGTGACACTGAAGGCATGGATGTTTTACTAATACTACAGTCGCCTGCATGTTTTTTGGGAATAAGTCATACTGTGTCCAGCAGAGCTTTGCTGTCCACTTAAAGTGTTTAGGACTATTGCCTAAGGCTGCAATCTTTTGCTCCCTGGGAAGAGAGTAAATCCCTTTAAAATAAATTGATTTCATGTTGAGTGAGGTTGGATAGGGTCAAGATTACAATCTGATACAATTTCAGTGGTTTTATTTGGACTTTCTGATTACACTTCATTAAATTTTACAATTTTGATTCATTTTGATCTATTTGAAGGCACAAGTGCATTTGGATCAAATTCAGGAAAGAGTAGAAAAATGCCATGGAATATAGTAAGACAAGCTTTTGGCTATTAAATAGTTGCTGTGAAAGGGTTTTTATGGTGCTGTGGTGGGGAGGTTGCTGTAATTTTCATCTCATTTGTTTTGTTCTAAATGCTATAAACTGTTTTTAATTTCAGTGCTTTTTAGTGTGGTAGTTTACATAATTGCTCTTCAGTGTTATAATTTTTAATGGAATTCTGTTTTAATCTACATTGCAAACTGCCTTGGACCGTACACTAGGAGAAAGGCAGGAAATAGAAATGGATTTATGCCATTTTGCAGGATTTTGCTGTTGTACCTTCCATGGACCATGGTGGGCTAGGATATGAATATAAATAAATAGAATATTTGTGGCATATCATCTGCCAGTTAGTTTTATTGGAAAACACCTCCCTTTCAGCAGAATATTGGCTCCAACAAAATAACAGGAATGTTAACTTATTATTTTTTCCAGAAATCTGGCAGAAATGTATAGATTGTGTTCAGTGGGGCTTTGCCTTAGCAGAAAGTATCCCCACTTTCACAAGGGAGAGTATCTGATTTTTGTTGATTCCTCTGCTGCACACATATAAGTAACCCCCCCCCTACATTTAAGCACCCCACCCTGCCAGCTTCAGAAGGATTAGGAAGTAGATGTGGCTGTAGTTAAGAAGGTAGGATCACCCAAAACCAGATTGCCCAACTTGCAGTAGCAGACATACTTTGGTATACTTGGGGTTAGGTAGTTTCTGAAATTGTTCAAATATAAAAAAGAGACATTCCTTGTAGGCTGATGGCATGATAGCTAATACATGCCAGGCATCCTATTGGGAATTTAAGACATCTTGATATATATTTGTGTAGTTGGGAATTGTAGAATTGCATAACAGTCGTATTTCCAGAAGGGGAACATTGTTGTAGCTTTGCCAGGGGGACCCTTGAACAGCCAGGGCAAGTACTGTGACCATTGTTCAGCTGTTGCAATATGTAAAAATACAAACACTGCAGGACAGGCTACCCTTGTGCAAAGACAGTGAAGGAGGGGGGCAATGGCCTCAAACAGAATCACTTGCACTGGTAAATCAAAATGGAGGGCAGTGGAAAGTCATGGGTGCACTGTTACTGGTCAGAAGAATGTCCCCACTTTTCATGACCCTTGTGCTTTGGGAGCCGCTGTTGGGCAATGGGGCATCTTGTGTGATACTCCATTGTGAATCATCTTCGTTCTTAAGCATGGTAGTATCAGCAGTGTAGCTCTGACATCAGAAAGTTACACACTGCATCCCATACTGCATTGGTTATAAGAAATTAAAGCATTTTCTCCCAAGAATACCCCAACATATATAATGCATGGTCTCTAGAACTGCTTTTTCACCTTATCATTATCACATTCAATCCACCATGAGTCAAAATCAAGTCTGTTTTGCCCCTGACCAGCTGTAGCAAAATTATATTTCAACAATATCAAGATACTATTAATTCTTCCATGACATCTCAGAGGAAATTGCTCCATATTTGTTGCTGTATGTATCTATGAATAAGACCGGTTTCTCTTGAATGGCTTTCCACTAAAGGATGGTAAAAGCTTCAGTATTGCTCCATTAACCCCACAGGATATTAGCTATTGTGCTAAACAGGAATAGGAGTGCACCTACTCATTTCAGTTACTATCTAGGCCTTGCAGCCCAGTTCTTTGTACGTTTATTCAAAATTGAATCCTACTATATTCTATAGGCATATTCCCAAATATGTGAAAAGGAAGACAGGTGAGATTAAAATGTAATAAATAACACCTGGATTAAAATTGCAGCTCCACTCTAATTTCCACATAGAAGCTGAGGTAAAGTTCTAAGAGATGGTTTATATGGCTCATTTAATCTGTAATTCCAAATCCTGATTTGTCCTGGATGAGCAGATCTTGAGTTTACATGTTTTCTATTGCATCCAAACTAGGCAAGCTGTTGTCCTCAAGCATTGTAAAACATCTGTTCACAAAGTTGTATGTAACAACAAACTGTAATTTGCTGCTCATCAGGAGATAATGGGCAGAACTCGACAAGAGAAGAAGGAAAGAGGAAAAGGGAGAAAACAGGCAAAGGCATCATAACATTGTGCCACATTTCAGTTTGAATTACTCTGTCACTGCTTTTCTGTGATTTTTTTAATGTAAATTTTGAAAACAGTTAATTACAGAATGTTTTCCAGCTCAGCTGCAGAGCACTATCAGTCCAAACCTTTTGGTAAATAATTTGCTGGCTTCGTAGGTGTGTGTTAAGTTACAGTTGCTTAATTGTGGTTGCTTCATACAGAGATAATGAGCTTCTAAGCACATGATATTTATATGGATGAAACAAAGAGACTGCCAGTAAAAATGTCATGTTTTCTGAGCTCATTTATTTCCAATTAATTCACAGCATTTTCATTTAGCTAAAAGACTGATTCCTACGTACTCTTTCTCTAAGTGACTTTGGCTTCATTGTGACATACACTTAAAAATTGTGTGCTTATCTGAATGTATACTCCACATAATTCATAGATACTGAACATTGTATTCCATCCTAAATATACTTACCACAAAGCAAGTCATACTGCCGTATCTGAAAAAAGAAAATATCTATAAAGCATTGCTGAAAAAAACATTCTAGCATGAGCAACATATCAAGAGGTTTTATAGGTAAAAGCTTTTCAACTTTACAAAGTGTTTCCTAAATCATGTTCAGAAGATCATCAGGCCAGCAATCCACAAAAAATAATTTGTACTTTCATGAGTTTGCAGATATCCCTGCATGCCATGAGCACAGATTCTGGTGCTTTCAAAGTCCAAGGACATATGGTATATACAGTACCTGTTAGACCATCTTATTACAAATTTTGTTTGTCCTTGCTGATCTGGCCCTGTCTTGTCTCTTTGCTGTGTGAAATTAGAACAGAGTGTGTTTAGTGAAATGATTCCAGTCCTATGGAATAAGGAGGAAGGCCAGACCTCTTTTTACCCCAGTGTTGGTTGGAAGAGGTGTAAAACCCATCTATTGCAGAATAGATGGCTAATCTGGCTAATCTGATTCTTGCCATTCAGCTTCAATCGGTCTTGGATGATACTGATTTTCTAGACCCATTTCAAACTGGCTTCCGGGCAGGCTATGGAGTTGAGACTGCCATGGTTGCCTTGGTCGATGATCTCCGTCTAGGCATGGACAGGGGTAGTGTGTCCCTGTTAGTGCTCTTAGACATCTCAGCGGCTTTTGATACCATTGACCATGGTATCCTTCTGGAACGCCTGAGAGAGCTGGGAATCGGGGGCACTGCGCTCCAGTGGTTCCGTTCCTACCTTTCGGGTAGATTCCAGATGGTGCATCTGGGGGACGTGTGCTCCGATAAGAGGGCGCTTACATCTGGTGTCCCTCAAGGAGCCATTCCGTCCCCCATGCTATTTAACATTTACATGAAACCGCTGGGAGAGATCATCCGGAGACACGGGGCACGGTGTTATCAGTACGCTGATGACACCCAAATACGTTTCTCTGTATCTCTGACTGATGCAGTGACTAGGGATGCCATCTCTCCTCTTGATGCCTGTCTGGAATCAGTAATGGGCTGGATGAGGGAAAACAGACTCAGTTTGAATCCAGAGAAAACGGAAGTACTTGTGATAGGTTCCCTGGGCCCAGGGATGGAAATTTGTCCACCTGACCTGAATGGGGTCATGCTTCCCCTGAAGGACTCTGTTCGCAGTCTGGGGGTGCTCCTGGTCTCGTCGCTCCACCTTACATCACAGGTGGATGCGACAGTCAGGAGCACTTGTTATCAGCTTCGGCTGATACACCAGCTGCGACCCTACCTGGGCCGGGGGGACCTTGAAACGGTGGTACATGCACTGGTAACCTCTCGGTTGGATTTCTGTAACGCGCTCTACATGGGGCAACCCTTGTACCAAACCCGGAAGCTTCAATTAGTGCAGAACATGGCAGCCAGGCTGGTCACTGGATGCCCCAGGACCAGCCATATAACACCTGTTTTACAAGATCTACACTGGCTGCCCATTTGCTTCCGGGTGCAATACAAGGTGTTGGTTATTACCTATAAAGCCCTAAATGGCTTGGGCCCAGGGTACTTGGAGGACCGCCTCTCCCCATATAATCCGCCCTGCACCCTCAGGTCGGCCGGGAAGCAATTGCTGAGAGTTCCAGATACGAAATACTCTGTGACTGCACAAAGGGCCTTTTCCAGCTCGACCCCACAGCTCTGGAACTCCCTTCCTGGTGAGCTCCGCTCGGTTACCTCCCTTGACTTATTTAGGAAGAGGTTAAAAACCTTCCTCTTCCATCAGGCTTTCCCCCAGACAATGTAGCATCTGCTCTCTCCCTGATGTATTGTTGCACATGCACTTTACGCTAGCTATTGTTGTGTTTTAACTCTGTAGTTTTTACCTTGTTTTTAATCTGTTTTATTGCATTGCTTGTGTTTTTATGTATATATACTGTTTGTGAGATTTGTACATTGTTGTACTTTGCTGTTACCCGCTTTGATCTGCAAAGGAAAAGCGGGATACAAATAAACAGTTTATTATTATTGTTGGTTTTTTTCTTTTGTTGCTTTTTCTCCAGCTCTTTCTTTTATGGCCAGTTTTAATTTGGAATTTTACTATCTTGTTGTTAACTGCCTTCAAGTCGACTTCGATATTTGGCAGCTCTGTGAATGAAGCATCTCCAAGGGACCCTATCCTCAGTGACCCTGCTCAGGTCCTGCAAACTTAGGGCCATGTCTTCTTTGGTTGAGCCTGTGCATTTGGTGTATGGTGTTCCTCTCTTCCCAATGCCTTATACATTTCCGAGCATTGTTGTAGTTTCTGATGTATCATGTCTTCTCATGACATGGCCAAAATACGACAGCCTCAATTTAGTCATCCTGGTCTCACCAAGAAAACCTTATGATGAGGGATTTTATCATGCCTATTTTAATCGTAAATAAATGCCTGGATGGATGTGCACGGAAGGACCAATTCTCCATCTCCAACCCTCACCAAATAGCACTGGCTAAAGTATCTGTATTATCTTCATGAACTCCAGTGGCCAAAGCTTGAAGGTTGCCTTAGGAAGCTTGTGTATGTTAGGCTGGTGGTGGAAACAAGTGAGATTTTTAACATGCCTGCTTTGAATACTCTGCCTACCTCCACTCTGAGAAGAGAATTGCTTCTGGGGTTTTTGTTGTGGGATTTTTTAATTTTGGCTCTCGGGCTGGGCTGGACATAAAAGATTGCATGTGCTGATAGTACACCCTGAGACCTCCAGAGAAGGAGCTTCCATGTGTCTTCATGGGAAGAAATACTTGCTAGCACAAAGCTGCTAAACACCCAGACTCCAGGATTTGTAGCAGAGGTAGCAGAGACTGCTGGGTGCTTGGATCAGAACATAGGCAAACTGGGAATCACACTGCATCGGGGAACTGACTGTGAACCCGCTATTCTTGCTGATTGTTGTCACTGGCTGTTCACCTACCCTCATCTTCCCTGCCTTCTCAGCTGCTCTCTGCTTCTGGGTAGTGAGGCAGATGAAGCTCAGAGATTCAGGGCAAGTGAAGAAGCAGAAAAAAAAACAGAAGACAAGGAGATGCAATTATTCAGAAGGGGCTTCTTCTTTAGGTATCTTGGGACAGTAAGAAGCTCCTATATGATGAGTTGGACTATTGGTCCATTTTAGCCCTGGATTAGCAATTTTGGCTTTATCAACTACTCTGACTTGCCTTTAGCAGTTTCTGTTTCCAGCAAGATTCCCTGCCTGGAGATACCAAGTATTTCATGGTGGCTTCCCATCTAAGTGTTAACTGGTCCTGACTCTGCTAACTTCTGAAATCAGGTGAAAATTGCTGTTTTCAGGATGGTATGATGATAAAAGAATTTCCCCTCCCCCCCAAAAAACAAAACAAAAAAACACTGGAATCGACACTTGGGGGGATAATAGGAAGAGAAAAGTTAGTTGGCTGCATCCTCAGTATCCCCCCTTCTATCCATGTGTATTATTGCAGGTTAATTTAATTTAATAGATGGCATCTGCATATTCTAACAGCATTTTTATTCAAAGCTGCCTTTAGTGCCAGTTTTTAGGGAAAGAGTGGGGCATAAATAAAGGCCCTTTACAAACGGGCCTTTTAGTACGTACCCTATACATACTAGGGTTGCCTGGGGGCATCTCTTTCAGAGACCCCCAACCCTAGTATGTACAGGGTACGTACAAAATGGCAGCGCCCATTCTACATGGGTGTTGCCATTAGGATGTCATGGCTACGCCGCCTCCAAACGGAGTGACGTGGATGTGACGTCCTGGTGTCGCGGAAGGGCGCCTGTGGCGCCCTTTTCTCGGCGCTGGAAGGAGCTCCGTTTTGGAGTTCCTTCCTTCATTCGTGTTGCTGGCATAGCATTTACACGGCTGCGCCAGCGACCCAAAAGAGAAAGGGGCCGAGCTGCCCCTTTCTCTTTTGCCACTTCCTGCAGCCTGGAAAAACGTCGGATTGGGGCCTCAAGGCTGCCGCTGTGGCAGCTGAGGCCCCGATCTGTCGGGGAAAGGGGCAGGTGCAGGCCACCACAAAGGGGCGGTCTGTAAACCGCCAAAGTTACATGCACATACATATAGTGTTCAAATGGAGAAAGCCCTAGACTCCATTTTCAGAGTGCTGAAGGTACATTTTATAAACACAGGTTCAATGCTGGCATAAGAAGACTAGAGACAACTGTGCTTCATCTCTGCGTGTACAAATTTAATTGGGCACTGTGATATTATTGCATTGGTGTGACACAATTATTCCTTACACAGGATGTTCCTATTCCTTTAATAGGTTATAAACATGTTGTTCTGCTGATTTTACTCTTATAAATCACTTATACATCTTGTAGCAAATTGTACACAATTAAAATGGATCATAGAGTATTAGGTAGGTTGCTAGCTCACCAAATATTTGGGTGTAACCAAGGAAGCAACATTACTCACCGTGTGAAGTAATTAATAGTTATGTGAGCCATATATTTATTTTATTTAATGCTTCATATACAAAACTACTGCAATGCTTCTGTAATAGCCTTCAAAGAAAAAAGCAAATAAAAATCAAGAAATGCTAGTACTGAATATATAAAAAAACACACCAAGAATAAGAATAATTAAACATTTAGGACTGAATCCAATTGCTCCTAACCAGAGTAAATCCATTGAATCTGTGAGGACTTGATAAGTCAGAGGCGGGATACAAACCGCCGCTTTGCGGCGCTTCCCCGCCGCCGCCGTTTGCTCCGTGCGGGAGCTGTAGCAGCCAAACCGCGCGGCTCCCGCGCGGAGCAAAAAAGAAGCTCCATTTCCGAGCTTCTTCTTGCGGCGCACTGATGACGTCACGAAGCGCCGCTGGCGCATTCGCGATGTCATAGGCGCCGCGACACGTCTGGACGCTATGCGTCCAGTACGTAAAGATGGCAGCGCCCATGTGGAAGGGGCGCCGCCATCTTGTACGTATAGGATACGTACTAGGGTTAGGGGAGTGCAGAAGCACCGCCCCTTCCTAACCCTAGTACGTATCCTATACGTACTATATGGCGGTTTGTATCCCGCCAGAGTTTACAAAAATTCCATTGATTTGATGGGCCTAGGAATTAATTCATTTAAAAATGGGGCTGAGTGCGCAATTCTTTGTTTATTGCTAAATTAACTGCAATTTTGGTGTCAGGCAAATTTCCCTGGGCGAAATTTCCATAAATGGGTTACCTCCATTGAGAATACTTTTTTCTGTCTCTCTAGACACGAGCCACTTTATTGCAGATGCAGAGGGCAGGTAGAGAAGAGCTTCACCAGGATAGTATGACAGCAAGTATTCTCTCAGATGCATGGTTCCCAAACCATACAGAGCTGTTAGCACAATGAATCCCAGCATTTTGAGTGTGATTGGGAATAGGAAAAGATTGTTAGCTGGCCAGAGTCTTTAATCATCAATGAGATGTGTCTTTAACAATCAAACTCAATAAGAAGCATTGCAGCCATGGTCCCTGGGCAAAATTACACATTATGGCAGGATACAGATGGGCAAAAAGGGGTGTATTCATGACGTCATGAAGGTAGAGCCTTCAGACGGGCCTTACCTGAATGCCGCCATGAACACGCCCCCCGCACGCCCCAAGCGGGAAGAAGCGGCATTAAAAAGGTGCTGCTTTTCTCCGCTTCTTTTCCGTTTGATGCGCAGCTGCGCAGCTCCGTCTGTAAGCTGCTGCACCGGTATGCCAGAATTGCTACGCCGCTAATTTAAGTTGCCCATTTAAAAGCTCCGTGTCTCCTGCGTCGCATAATGAGTCGGGGTCCTGGAACATGCGCAGTTTGCAGTCAGGCTTTAATTGCAGCGTCAGCTGCCATGCAGGTGTGGAAGCTGCAGCACAGCTGCAGCGCATTTTAAGACTCGTAACCCTAACCCTAACCCTAACCCTAGAGCAACATGTACGCATGCGCTGCTTGGAAAGTTTGGACTTTAAAGTGAACCCCTACACACATTCCTGTGCCATTTTACCTAACAATAAAAAACGCTAAAACTGTAAATATTTACATATATAGAAGGGAGGTGATGGGGGATGGCAGGGGGACAGCGGTGGCAGCGGAGACAGCTGTAGCTGTGCATTGCAGATTCAGCAGGAGCGCGGGGACCAAAGGAGAGGAGGCATCTATGATGCTGGTGACACTGGCAAAATGCAAGCGGACAAGGATGCCAACACCAGCTGATCACCAGCTGGCAGGAGACCACCATTGTTCTTGGGCAGAGCGGGGGGAAAAGTTTTAAAGGGGCTTGGGCACTTTAAATGTGCCCATAGGCTTTCTGCCGCCGCTGCTTAGCGCTGCAGCTGCGCAGCTGCGCACCCGCCAGCCGGCAAAGGAAAAAAAAAGCCCCGTTTTTGGCCGCCCGTGAGGAAGCTGCCTCTCTCTTTGCAGCGTCCTCCGAGGCGGCGGTTTGGAAACTCCGGTCTGAAACGGCCCCAGGTGAGGCGTCTTCACTGCCCCCCATGTGGAAGCCCCATCTCCTGAGCCATGCCCCCGGGGCGGGCGGTCTGGAGGCTCCGTATTCTGCAGAAAACACCTCCAAGACGTCTTCTCCTGCCCGTCTGTATCCCGCCTATGTTACATATATCGCATGCAGCTGACTTACTTTTTCTTTTCTTACAAATAATGAATGGGGGATTTATATAGGGAGAAGAGTGGGTGGTGAAGGCAGTTTAAATCTCTCCTCACTGTGCATAACACTCTTGATCTTGATGATGACACTGTAACTCTTACCTGTGAGTAAAGAAAAGTAGACAATAACTTCTATGTGGTCATGTTTCTCCCCCTTATCCCACCCTCCTATGGGTTCCATTGGCACAACAACTGTCTGCTGCAAGTGGCATTGTGTAGCTTCCATTTTTCTTTTTTGGCTTGTTGTGATAATAGCTCAAAGATTTTGGAAGAGGGAAGAAGGAAAACCACTGCATTTGCAAGTGGTTTAGGTGTGTTTGAGGCATTTTGTGGTCATAAAATTACCTGGAAAACATTCCAAAATTTCACAGATTTTGGGGAGGAAGCTTTGGGGATGGCAAAAATGTACTTCAGGGGTGCATGTGAGCCACACCTGCCCCGCAGCTGCTCTACAATCTAGAAATCCTATTATATATCAATAGAACGGATTACCTAGAACCATTTCAATCTGATTTTAGGCCTAGCTATGGAACAAGGACTGCTTTGGGCACTTTGATGGATGATCTATGCAGGGAACTGGAGTTCTGTTGGTTATGCTAGACTTCTCAGTGGCTTCTAATAGCGTCAACCACAGTATCCTTCTGGACCATCTCACTGGGATGGGACTTGGAGACCTTGTTTTACAGTGGCTCAGTTCCTTCCTGGAGGGGTGAACCCAAAAAGTGGTACTTGGGACTCCTTTTCAATCCCCCGCCATTGGCCTGGGGAGTTCCTCAGGATTCTGTTTTGTCTCCTATGCTATTTAATATACAGTGCACCCGCGCCATACGCGGACTTGAGCGTATGCGCTCAAGCCGCGGCGCGCGCGTGGGGCGGAAGGGGCGGCGCGTCCCATTCAATTGAATGGGCGCTTGCGCGCCTGCGCCGCCGCGCACGAGCCCCATTGTTTCCAATGGGGCTCGAGCATAGGCGGAATTCGCCTTACGCGGAGGGATCTGGAACGGATCTCCCGCATAAGGCGCGGACGGACTGTATACATGAAACCAATGGCAGAAGTTGTCTGGAGTTTTAGGGTGCAGTGCCATCAATATGTGGATGACCCATATGTGGATGACTACTGCTCTTTTCCACCCCAATCCCTGATCCTAAATCAGTGTCTATCTTCAGTAATGGATTGGATGGGGGCAAACAAATTGAAAGTTAGTCCTGACAAAACAGAGGTGCTCCAGATCAGTTGGAATATTGATTAGGGAATAGGAATTCAGCCTTAGATGGGATTAGATTCCACCAGAAGACACAGGTTCACAGTTTGGGATTACTTCTGGATTCATCTTTGTACCTGGAGGCCCAGGTTTCTGTGCTGGCCAGCAGTGCTTTTGCATATTTAAAGCTTGTGTGCCACCTGCACCCATTCCTTGACAGGCTGGATCTGGCCATGGTGGCACATGCCTTAGCTACATCCCATTTGACTATTGTAATGTGCACTGCTTGGGGCTGTCTTTGAAGAGGGTTTGAAAACTTCAACTGGTTCAAAGAACGGCAGCTAGACTGGTAACTGGAGCAGGTTACAGAGATAAACCAGAGATCTGGTTACAGGTTACAAGCCCTTGCTGAAACAACTCACCTGGCTGCCAGTTTGTTTCTGAGCACAATTCAAAAGGCTGTTTATGATCTATAAAGCTTTATATGGTTCAGGCTCAGGCTATTTGACAGACCATATTTCCGTGTATTAGCTGACTTGGGCTGTGAGATCAACAGAAGAGGTCCTTCTTTCAGTCCCACCACCATCACAAGCACAGTTGGTGGGGATGTGAGCAAGGGCCTTCTCGGTGGCTGCCCCTAAACCTGGAATACCCTTCCCGGGAAGGCCCTCTCCTGGTTGTTCTTCCATCTGCAGACGAAAACCTTTTTATTCAGACAGGCTTTTAAAACAGAATTTTTTTAAAGAATTGGTAGGGGATGCTGTGTTGTTTTAACTGAACTGTTTTAAAGACCTTTTTATCTTTTAAAATATATTTTATTCTTTTATTGAAGTTGACTAAATACTGCAAATAGTTTAATTGTATTTTAATGCTCTCTTTTTGTATGTTTTTAATTGTATTCTTTTGGATTTTGAGCCACTTTGAGTCCCATTTTGGGGAGGAAGCGGGATATAAACATCATCATACACAGCATACCCTTCATGTGGATTTGTACACTTAGTAGGCTGCTCCTTATTTCCCCTACCACCACCCTTTCACGTCATTCTCCCAGCAAGGTCAGTTATCCGACTTTGGAAAACTGACACCTTATAACTTTATGATTAGGAAGACCCCCCCCCCCCCGCTGTCCCATAAAAGCAACAATCTTTAACATCGGGGCTCTATGCCACCCCTCATAGCGCTGGATTGGGGATGCAGCAACTGCACACCACGCCCCCAGCCCAGTACAAAAAAGAGCCGCAAAATGTGGTTCCTATCTGCACCACTACAGGGGTGCCATAAGCACCGTGGCATGGCCTTATGACACCCTTGTGCACAGTGCTGTTTAGATGCTGTGCATGAGCGACGTCATCATGGCAACCACCATCTGGTCGGGCACATGCCAAGATGGTGCCCAGGTGCTGGCACAAGGCCTTTAAACTCAGCCCTTGCTGGACCCTATTTCAGGTCCAGGCTGACACAAAGTGCTGGTCTGTGCACCCACATGCTTGTCAATGAAATTACACCCCGTTAGACAAAATTAAATTTAATTCTGAATAAATATGCATAGAATAATGCTACTCCTAGGATTAAAATAATGTAAGTAAACTATCTTGAGACATACACACATCATATATTGATCTTATCGTTGGATTCTTTTCTTTCTGCTAGACTTATTAGAGTGCTGGCATATCATCCTCTTTATTCCCTTTATCTGGCCAATATAGTACTACTTTCACAGAAGCAGGGAGCTGTTATTCGATCTGGGAGACCCTTAAGACAAAGTAGAAAATACTATAGTAAAATAAATCTCCAGCAAGGAATTAAAATAGCCCAACAGAGTCTGAGTGGACTGAATAGTTATAGAATGCTTGGCAGAGAATGAAATGCATAGCCAGGAGGGATAGGGAATGGAATAATAGACAGTTATGGAGGGAAGAATGAGTGACTAAATGGGATGGTCAAAAGAAGCATTGCAAAATTTTATTACAGATCCTACTTGTTGCTATTGTAATTCTAATAGATACTGGAAAAATTATATTTCATGTTTTGCTTACAACTATCCTACCATCACCTTTAACTCTCGTTGTTGTTGTTCTGTATCTTCAACTTGTTTCTGATACAGCACTCCTATGATAAACCTATCATGGGGTTTTCTTGGTAAGATTTGTTCAGAGTGGGTTTAGCATCGCCTTCCTCTGAGGCTGGGGCTGCATCTACAGTCGGCCCTTCTTATACACGGATTTTTTATACACGGATTCAAGCATACACGGTTTGAAAATGTTCCCAAAAAGTATAAATTTACCTTGATTTTCCATTTTTTATATGGAACACCATTTTGCTATGTCATTATATCTAATGGGACTTGAGCATACACTGATTTTGTTATACACGTGGGATCTTGGAACCAAACCCCAGCGTATAACAAGGGTCCACTGTATACTGCTGAATTAATGCAGTTTGACACTGCTTTAACTGTCATAGCTCAGTGCTATGTAATTCTGGAATCTGTAGTTTTGTGAGATATTTAGCCTTTTCTCTCAGAATGCTCAGGTGCCACAACAAACTACAATTCCCAAAATACCATAAGATGGAGCCATGACAGTTAAAGTAGTGTCAAACTGCATTAATTCTGCAGAGTGACAACAGCCTGAGAGAGTGTGAATTGTTGAAGGTCACCCAGTGGGTTTCCATGGCCAAGTGGGGATTCAAACCTGGCCTCCAGACTTCTTGTCCAACATTTAAACCATTACACCATGCTGACTTGTTAAATGTTTATACATGTACTGTATAAACATAGTTCATGCCCTGAACACCCTCAAACGTAGCTGTTTTAATTTTGTTCTTTTTCTACATTCAGTGTCTCCAGATTTTTGGCTTGAAAGATGTAATTCCTTTTTGTAATCAATATCTTGCACAGAAAGCAACATGGGAAAGTAGAAAAGGGTTGAAGATGACAAATGTATTGTCTGTATTCACTAATATAGGAGTTGGATAAAGAAACATACTTTTTACTGTGATAAAATGAATGAATATTTGGTTTGTGGCTCTTATAATTAAAAGAGCAAATACTGTTTTGAAACATTTGATAACTCTCTAGAGTTGTATGCCAGTTGAGAAGAAATACAGGCTTTTATATGACCCTTTCTGCCTTTTCTTTTCTTTTTTTTTTTTTTCTTCCTTGAATAATGATGGTGAACAGGGAGGAGGGTTGGGCAGAATACACACACACACACACTTCAGCCTTTCATGGTGTCAGATATTTCTGTTTGCAAATGTGTATTTGTACATGTATTAGTCATCATAGAGATACTGAAGCCTAAATTTTGTTGTTCATCTTTACTGGAGTAGACTCATTAAATCAGTGGGATCTTCCGACATAGATCCCACTATCTAGTGGTAGTTCAACAATTGATTCAATAATTGATTAAGTGGTTCTACTTCATCTGGACCTAACCAAGAAGATGCCACCCTAAGTGCACCTTGTATACTATGAGGTTAAATACCATTTTACACAAGGGGGCTTTTTGGAGAAAAGATGGCCAGCCCTTGTGCAGTACATGTTGTAACTAAAGCTGCACTTGCATGCACATTTATTTTGGATTAACTCTGCTGTATGTTTTTGTCTGAGGTACATAGATATAAGATTATGTTATAGGTTGTTCAGTATTTGTTTTATTAAATTATTATTATTTCTCTGTTGTACTGTTTCTCATCTTTTTCAGAACATGAGAGTACGGACAGTAAAGGGACAAGATTATTTCTCTAAATCGGGGGCAAAATTCCATGGGAAAATGGAACAGAGGTTTCTTCTTGTTGATTGTAAGAAAGTTGTATATGGTACCTATAGGTAAGAACGAACATATATAGGATAATTTTTATAGACATGTTCAGTAAATTTTCAGTGTGCTCTTAAAGCCCATGCCATCCCAATTGCTTTATCTGGTACATCTATATTATTTATCAGTGAAGGAGACTTCTAAGAATTCTAATAGTCATGCCGTCTTCAGATATTTTCTTCCATGCATCAATTAGTTCAGCAGCTGGCCATACTACAAATATCAGTGTCTTTAGCTGAATGAGTGAAGGTGGCTCTTCTAAGCAAATGAACAAACACAAATCATATTACTTAATACAAATAGGCTAAAAACTACTGTACAAAAACCAGAAACAAAAAATGATAATCTGAACATACCACAAAAACTAACAAAAATTAACAAATGCTCTGACCTCATCCCCTACAAAGAGATGGTTATGTTCCCTTATTACTAAACTTCCTTTAATTCATACTCCACAAGGCTTCTATAATATAAACAAATTCAGTTCATTTTACAAAACCTAGAATTGATAACTGACCTCAAAAAGAATTCATGTAAGAAATAACCATTTCCCTGTCTTTAAAAAAAATTTGGTAAGGATTTCTCCTTAATCAGAGCTGCCAGTTTGTCAGTTTTAGCAAAATCAGCCAATCTTCTTGAGTTGGAGTAGTAGCTCTCTTCCACCTCTGAGCATAGACAGTTCTTCCTGCTGTATACTGTAAAGTCAATGCATAATTCTTCTATAGAACAACATCCAACAGTTCCAACAAGAAAGTCGCTGGCTTCCACTGATTTTTTAATCTTAAAAATATCTTCTAGCATTTTATGTATCAGAGTCCAATATTTCTGTGCTTCACTATAAATCCATCAAGTGGTCTTTTTTTTCATACATGAAACTGAACATGTGAAGGTTCAAGACATTTCTAGTGGGCACATGTGTTCAGCGATTTCAAGATAGGCACTGTTGAACAGGTCTAAAGAATAGAAGAAAATACAGAAGCAAAATCTTGAAACTCCTCAATGTCAGATTTAAATTACTAGCACTGCAGTAAATTAAAAATTCATTTATACATTTAGAAATTGTTCAGGCATCCAGTGAAAAGGGGCAGGCAAAATTATCGAGGGAATGCAAACACATCAGATATAAGAATTTTAGTGCAAATGCTTTTTAGTGTCTGACTCTGCCATGCTAGAAGGGATTAAAGGGAAAAAAATCATTCGGGGAATGAGAATTCTTATTTGGTAGTGAGATGGAATCCCTAATTACCCTCTCCCCATAGCTACACCTCTGGCTGACTTTAAATTGGGGATATTTGAATTTAAAATATTCATGTAGCTCACATGAGTTGGTTGTTTTTAGCCTAACTTCATTGCCCAGGTTATTGTGCAAATAAATCCATGTTATTGTTATAATCTGTAGCAGCAGCATCTACTTCCGAAGAAGCTCACACCTGGAGTATGACACCTGGAGCTCTTTGGAGAAAGAAGAATATTAAATATTAAAAATAAATATTTTATTTATCTACCGAAAGCACTTGTTCCCAAAATTTAGCTGTACCTTCCAGAATCCATGGTCTGTCTGAGGTTTCTGGGAGCATAGGGCCAACAGTTTGGGAAGCACTGATTTAAAACCTTTATCTCTTCAACATGAAAGTCTCCTATTCATTTTTCTTTGTTTCATTTTATTCTGCTTTACTCCCACATGGGACCAAAGTAGCTTACAGGTTAACAAAAGCAGACTTCTAGAATGACTGACACATTAATAAAAATGAGATAGTCGCTGCCTTCAGTTTTACAATTTAAATTGCTGTAACACAGAAAGAAAGAATGATGCAGAAATTCTTAGTGTGACACGGGTTCTTTGAATAGCAAGTAGTGATGGAATAGGTAGCTTGCAAGTAAAAAAATTAGGTCTCAGCCGGCCTCCAATCTCAGTGACGCGACCTTCCTTGAAATTGCCGTAATGTAAGAGGAAATGAAGAGCCCAGCCCAGCTGATAAAGGCAGAAGCAAATATACATGTTATTTATTTAATTTATACTCCCCTTTCTCCTGTTATGTGAACAACACAGGTAAAAAGAAAATTCAGCTAAAACCAATCTTTTTATAAAGTTAGGAAACAGTGACAAAAATGACATCACACCTCGCTATTTGTGGTTTTTCCACCTCACAGGACAGTTTGAATTAAGGCAGGGAATTGGAGAAGAGGCAAATATAGTTATAGCTAATCAGTATATTCAAGGTTATCCCCATCATTTATTTGAACACTACATTCCAGTTGCTTTGTCTTATTGTAGGAATGATGGTTACAGGTTTTTGTTTCTTTTTTAAAAAGAGAGTGATACATAAATTTTCAAAAAAAGTCTTTGGATCTCTGATTCTTAATTTGTTTCTTTTTTTGTTACATTCAGATGAGACGATGAAGGTAAGGTAAACTGTGTTCCAGCTTTCCCACACAAAGTGTCCCTTGGCATCAAAGATGGGTTGCAAAAATATGATAATTTGGGAGTGCAGTGCTGATTGAAATGGATAAAATTTATTAGAGATTTCTGCCATAGTAATGAACCTAAGATTTTTTTATACCACCTGAGTTGTTATTAATATTTGGCTATTCTACCCTTGCAAGTGAGGATGCATAATTTCCACTGTTTTCTCCCTGCTTCAGTTTTGTGCTGTTCTCACCCAGTATTCACACATCCCTGAAGTGTTTTGAAAAATCATGCTACAGATATGTACATGATTTTTGTTTATGTTTGTATTTTGAATGATACCCCCTCCCCATTTCCAGGCAGCTACATGTGTTTTTGTACAAGATTTCAATTTTCTATACAAAACCAACAGTATTGCACAACAACAACAATGCCTACTTGGGGGCAAGTTTTCTGATTTTTTGTGTAAGTTTTTGTTGTGAGAGATTTCTGGTTTTGTACAAAACTTTTTGTGTGCAATTTTTGTTGTGTAAGATTGCTGCCGGGGAGGGGGGGGTTGCATAGAAAACAGCAGTCTTGTACAAAAACTTCACATGGTTATCTGGAACCAGTGTTTTTTGCACAAATCCCCACAATTCTCATGCAAAAACCATGTACACAGAATAACTTCCTGACACTTAAGAATGTATGATATTGGACAAGAACTGCAGTATATTTTCCCCATTTACCCTTCTCATTTTGGCCAAGAAATGGGTAATGACAAATATTTTTTTCATCCCTAGTTGAGAACTGTGGAGGAAGTGTATTCCTACATTAAATTACAGGTTTGCAAAAAATTGAAGAAGAGAATGCTCATAATGTTTCAATAAAATACCAGTATTTTAAATATAGTAGTCCATAATATAATATAGAATCATGGAATCATAGAATTGTAGAGTTGGAAGAGACCACAAGGGCCATCCAGTCTAACCCCCTGCTATGCAGGAACTCTCAATCAAAGCATACCCAAGAGATGGCCATCCAGCCTCTGCTTAAAGACTTCCAAGGAGGGAGACGCCACTACAATCTCCATTTTGGAAGTGTCTTCCACTGTCGAACAGCCCTTACTCTCAGGACGTTCCTCCTAATGTTGAGGTGGAATCTCTTTTCCTGTAGCTTGCATCCATTGTTCTGGGTCCTGTTCTCTGGGGCAGCAGAAAACAAGCTTGCTCCCTCCTAGATAGGACATCCCTTCAAATAGGGCTATCATATCACCTCTTAACCTTCTCTTTTCCAGGCTAAACATAAATATAGTAGTCTATAATATAGAATGGATTTAAATTTTTCTATATTTATTTCAACAATGTTACTATTGTTGTTGCTGCTGTGGTGTCCAAGTTGTTTCCAACTTAGGACAAGTTTATGGTGAAACTATCATGGGCTTTTCTTAGCAACATTTTTACAGAGGCGGTTTGCCATTGCCTTCCTCTAAGGATGAGAGAGTGTGAGTTGTTCAAAATCATCCAGTGGGTTTCCATAGCTGAGCAGGGATTTAGAATCCTGATCTCCCAAAGTCCTAGTCCAACACTCAAACCACTATGCCACATTGGCTCTCTGCCATTACTGTTCAGAGACATGACCCTGTTAATCTGGAATATCACTATGCAAAGGGATCTTGTAGCACCTTTGAGATTAACAGTACTAAATAAGCAGCTGAGAATACCAGGTCTATGAAAGCTTATGCTACAACCTCTTTCTCACAGTTAGTCTCAAAGATGTTACAAGATGCTTTTGCTTACTGACATAACTGTTTTTACTGGAAACAATATTTCAATGAGGTTTCAACACCATTATTGTGGCCCTTGTCCATTATTTAATAGGAAGTTATAATAAATATTTAAACTGAATTAATCATTAAAATCAGCAAACATGGATGCTAGAAGATATTATTGAGGACTTTTTTATGGGTTCAGTCTGCTTTCAGGAATTTTCTTCCCCTCTTATCCTTTCTGTAGGGGCGTTGAGCCCTCACAGATAGTTATTTTTTTGGGGGGGGGGGTGAATTGCTCGCTTTGTTTTCTATTGGATGGTGCAGTTCTTGCCAATGAAACTCTACCACATGATTTTGCCTAATATCTGTAATTACCAACTTCATAGCTCATAAAGAGATATAAAGTAATCTTGTAGTACCTTTGAGACTGAGAAAGAGAGATTTCACAATTTCAAATTTTCATGTGCAGTACCAATACAGCACACTAGTGAAAAGTGACCCCATGTTAGATAACATTACAGATAGATTAGATGCATAAATTGTTCGAATTAAAATAGGTGTGATGTCATATGTATAGATGTGCTTAGTAAAGTTAACTTATATTTTATTTATTTATTTATTATTTTTTAAAAATGAATGGATTTGTATTCCCAGTGTATGTTTTCAAAGCAAAAGGGATTCTCTTCCAATATGGGCATGTTATCATATGCAACACATCATTAGTTTCAAAAATAAATCAAAATTTAATACATGAAAGTGTTTGCGTGCTCATGAATTGAATTGCTAATTGTCATTTTTCCCTCTTTCAGCTTTATGTGGTCATTTGAAAAAGCCAACCTCAGCATGGTCCAGATTATCACAGGACAACTTGTTGAATCTTTTGATGAAGAGTTTAGGACATTATATGCCCGTTCTTCTGTTCCCAGTTCATTTGCTCCAGAATTAGTTAGAATTAATAGCCACCGAATACTCTGGGGAAATGATGCATACCAACATTCACATTCCTCATTAGCTTCACTTTCCAGCCAGCGTAATCTTTTTGGAAAGCAAGACAGGATGCATAACTTAGATCCTAACTTTCTGAAAAACCGAAGCACTGATAGATATGGATTAAATGACAATGATAAATTTGGGACAAGAAATCAGCTGTTTCAAAAAACACAGTTTGCTCCAGGGTTTCACATGCAGAATAGAATCCAACAGTATCAGCCCAATGAAGTAAATGAACACTGGAAAAGGCACAGTTATGCAGGAGAGAAACCAGAAAGAACTCCATATTTAATGCTCAATAGAACACTTAATCAGGCCAATAAACCACCAAATACTTGGAAAGTACCATCTGACAGTCTCAGCATTAAATCTTCATTGCATGGAAGCTATACGGATCACAATGGGCCTCAAAAGGGTTTAGCTGATCGTCTTTCACAGCCAAAGCTTAACATTGCAGATAGGAACTCAGTTGTACGAAGATCTTTCAATGGAACAGACAATCACATCCGCTTTCTACAGCAGAGAATGCCAACCCTTGAGCGCACCACAAAATCTTTTCTACGAAATTGGCGTATTGAATCATACTTAAATGATCAATCGGATTTTCCGACAGACTCAAATGGTTCAGGGGTAGGTGAGAAGTGTGAAGGCTATGATGCAGCAGATAATATCAAAGCCCATGCCCTTTATGCCCATTCTCGCTTACGTTCCTCATTTGTTTTTAAGCCAACTCTGCCTGAACAGAAAGAAGTAAACAGTTGTGCAGGTTCCTCAAACTCAACTATCATTGGTTCAGATGGTAGTGTAACACCTAAAGCAACACCCAATCATGTTCCCAAACTAGAAACTGAGGCTGATGAAACAAAGGCAGAACCAAGCACTAATGTCCCACTGGAACCTGATGTGGTAAAAAGTCAGAATTTGCACATTTCAGAAGATAAAAAACTAAGTATGACTCCACCTGTTACTGGGGAGACATCTCCCTTTCTCTATTCCACTCTGAGTACAAGCAGACCAGTTGAATTTTTAAAAAATCAACAGAATGAAAATATACTGAAAAGAAGAAGCTTTCCAATATTTGAGAATTCAAGATCTGTTTTGGATCATGGTGATAACAAAGAGGCATCCAGTTATGTCTATAGTACACTAAATAGGAATCGATTAAAGCAACCAGCAGTTATAAAACCACCCCCAGAAGACAATGTTAAAAACTCTAAAAGTTTGCATAGTGTAACCAATCATCTGGCACAGGACAGTAAAGTCCCCAAATGTGAACTAAAAAGCCCCACCAGGCCCAAGTCCATTTCTGTGGCTGAACTAGTTGAGCCTAGCCAAGAAGAACCTGTCAAAGATGTCATGACAAAGAAAGAGAACAAAAATTCTCCAAGTTTCCTGAAAAAGGGATCACAGAAACTAAGGTCGTTACTGAATCTCTCACCAGACAAGAAAGAGAGTTTGTCAAAAAACAAAGCTCCTGCTTTCTACAGGATGTGTAGCAGTTCTGACACTCTGGTATCAGAAGGTGAAGAGAATCAAAAGCCCAAAGTGTCTGAAATAAAGATTGATTGTTCTCCAAGAAAAAAAAGAACCTCATCATCTAATTCACAGGGGAGTCTACACAGAAGTAAAGAGGATATTGCTGTGAGCCCAAAGTCCCCCAAATCCCCCAAGCCTCCCAAATCCCCCAAGCCTCCAAAGTCACCAAAATCTCCAAAATCTCTAAAACCTCCCTCTGATGAGAATGTTAAAAGAAGTCCGACTATGAAACCCATGGAAAATCGGTTGTTAGTAGTGCCTCCAGGTGACCCATCTGCACCCAGATTTAACACTGAACAAATTCAGTACCAAGACGTGAGAGAGCTGCGTGCAAATGCAGGCCGTGAACAGGTTCCTCTACCAATTCCTGCTGCGGTTCCTCCACAAAGAGTCCCCACGGCACCCCATCGGCCTTCTGGCACAAAGCCTACCAATGAGCTGATCAGACCTCGCCTGACTGAAAGGCGGGTTTACAGTCGCTTTGAGCAATTCTGCAACTTGGATAGCTCTTCCTCACCAGTAGGATCTCAGCTAGTGAACAACACCCCAAAAAGCAGTGCTCAGTTTTCAGAGACAAATAGCAAGACCTCAAGAAATAGTTATGCAAGGAATAACCAGGTAGCTAATTACAACCCTGGTATATACCATCCATTACATCCAAATGAGAACAAATTTCGAGGAATTATGCAAAAATTTGGCAATTTTATATACAAAAACAAATGAGACTTACGGCATGTTACCTGTCAGTGCTATGGATACTTAAACAAGTGTAAACTGATGGGCAGCTTTTGTAAAGCTTAACTGAAGATATTGCAGGCTTTAGAATACTGTTCTACTTGTATATAATATTGCTTGCTCCAGAACTTTGTTTCAGCATAAGTTTTGGAATCAGACATGTTTATATGTATTTATGGTGTCTGAGGTACAGTCAGAATTGCCTCAATGCTGCATATTTTATGACTTCCAATAATGTGGCACAACAAGCCAAAGGAAGCATTTAAAACCTCAGCTACTTGTACTGTTTCAGGACATGTGCATATTATCGTTTTCTTGCACAATAAAATGTTCTTTTGTTACTCATTTTATACTTGCATTCTAAATGTCTTGTTCTTAAGATTGTGCATCAGTTGAAGGTATTGTCTGAGCACTGGCATTTTGTACTATACTGTAAATAAGCAATACAATCCATCCCCTGTATCTGTGGATGTGCCATCCACAGATTTAACCACATGTGGACAGGATGCCCACAGTGAAGCAGTGGAGGAGGAGGAGGCAGAAGAGGAGGAGGGGGAGGAGATGGAAGAAGTAGGAGTAGGAGCATGAACGTGGCCACACCACCATTGGGGAAAATGCAGACTTGATTTTAAATGCAGACAGATTTTTAAATTTTTAAAATATTGTTTTAACCCAAAACATCACCTCATCCTTGTGGTATGGTTATTCGCACTCAGTGGAATGCACACATGTTCATTCTGGATTTATGTTGCTGTTCAAGTATTTAATCATCTTGATTAACAAGCAGTAGAAATAAGGGATTTTGAGATCTTGTATACATTGGGCTTTTATTTAAAAAATTAAGTGGTTATTCATAAAAATACTGTTGCTTGGCACAGAAATAAGTTATAGCGAAATCATGGAGAGTTTTTATAGGATTGTGCTCTCTGGAAAAGTTAGTAGTTCTGCCTAAAAAATTAGTTATGTAATTGTTTAGGATGCACCCCCCCATTTTGAAATGGACTAAAATGCTAATGAAAGTCAAAAGTATTTTGTGACAAGCATTTATTTAATAATGGGAGAACGGGGGAAGAAGGAAAAAATCAGAGAACAATTCAATGTAAGTTTAACACTAAAACAAAACAAAAATTAGACAGACTGGAATAATAATAAAAAAAGATAGCTGGTTAGGGTCTGGGGCCTGTCTGCTGCTATACATTTCTGGATTGGAATACAACTGTAGGCCTCATCCTGCCACTGTCTGGCCTCAAAGCTGCAACCAGACAAAGTTTGTGTTGAAGTTACAACAGCAATTTTCTCCCCCACTGTCCTCTAGTTAGTGCTTTTTATTCTTGCAGAAGAAAAACTGAAACAAAGAAAAAGGAGCATACAAGGCCATCCTATGTTCCAAAGTCTGCACACTGTGGTTTGGAGAATCCATTCATAATATGACTTTATGTTTTCTAAAAGGTTTTTCTTTTATATCTTTGATATTGTCAATGGTAATTTTAGCGTCTCCAACAAAAAAAGCCTATTTAAACATTTTGGAGTCCCATGGATGTAAACACAAGTTGCTTTTTACACTGTTGTGACTTCAATGTGTTAATGTTTGGATACAGAGCATTCTACATAATTGAAAATTCGTAAACATTAAAGGTACTTCAGTCACACCTGTAACCTTATACTACTTTTGAAAACCACTTAGCTTGGTATAGTTTAATACTGATTCTTTCCAAAAAGCCATTGAGCTCCTAAACCAAAGCAATACTTCATCTTTTTACTGTCGTTTTTAGTTGCACTTTTAAAATATCATAGTTGTACTTTGATATGTCAGATTCATCATTTGACAGGTTAGAAGCATACTTACTGTTTCCATAAAATAAAAACTCTATACAGCATCTATCTAGTCCAGTATAATGTTTAACATGCTTCTAGTAAGCTTACAAGTGGAACTCACAAAAAAGTATCTTATTTTATCATTAGGCACAGAAGAGCAAATCTGGTGATAGAGCCGGCATGGTGTAGTGGTTTGAGAAGGGTTCAAATCCCTGCCTGGCAGTGGAAACCAACTGGGTGGTCATAGTCTCAGCCTCAGTAGCAAAGGCAACCCTCTCTCTGAACAAACATTGCCAAGAAATCCCTGTCATAGGGTTGCTTTAGGATTGCCATAAGTCGGAAACAGCTTGAAGGCACACAACAATAGGCACAGAAGAAACCATATTCACCTATTTTCTGTAAAATGGGTTGTGTACAGACAGGCAAAGGTCTTCTGTACATTCAGTTTAGAGTCAAGGAAGTCAAAGTGTTTTGGAAACTTTAGCAATAGTCCTCCTGAGACTACTTCAACCTTGTAGGAGATAACCATGACATCTACCTGTAGGATGAAGTAGTACACATTTTATTTTCTAGGCCATATTTCTCTTAGGTAACATATAAAGAGTAACTAATCTAGCACCTACTCTCTTGCTGTAACTTTCTGTCGATCTGCAAAGGCCTTACCATTCAATTTACAACCATTTCTAACCATTACTAGCCAGCACTTTCCACCCTAAAGAAGTGTCCTCAAAGTCACATCTACCTCAGTCAAGGCTCTTACAAGGTATCTGTGCCATGATTTCCTATATTCCTAAATGTCA
Organism: Sceloporus occidentalis; assembly: GCA_023333645.1. Classification (NCBI taxonomy): domain Eukaryota; kingdom Metazoa; phylum Chordata; class Lepidosauria; order Squamata; family Phrynosomatidae; genus Sceloporus; species Sceloporus occidentalis. Next base: position 142,276,921 of record JALMGF010000006.1, read on the forward strand.
TGAAATACCTCTAAAGCTGGGCTTCTCAACCAAGATTCCCTGGAATTATGGGATTCTATGAGAGGTCACTAGGGGGTTATGTAAGAGGTTGTGATTGGGCGGGGGGAGAGATATATTTTTATGCAGGGGTTCCCTGATACCTGAAAATTATTACAAGGGTTCCTCTAGGATAAGAAGATTGAGAAAGGGTGCTGTAATGTCTCCAGGCATAATCAAAAGCTTTGGAGTTTTAGGATCTGCAGAGAAACATTTAGTACGAAAAAGCAGACATTTTCTATTTTCTGCAGAGCCTGCCCCATCTTCCTTCCCAACTGCTTTTTCCAGCATGTTCTAGTTTCAATTTCCCTTCTCTCTTTTCATGTTAGGAAAAATCTTTATATGATATAGGACATCTATGATCAAATATGCTAACTACAGAGAGGTCTTTTTCAGGTGTGTTCCCTTCTTTGTGTAATTTCTTCTCCAGAGAGGCTCACTTTTGGTGCCTCTTGGCATAAGGATGAGATTGCATTTTCCCATGGAAATCCTATAGATATCTGTGCAGAATTAAGTCTCATAGAGTTCAGTGACATTTCTACCCAGGCATGTAAGTATAAGATTGTGGCACTGTTTAGAATTTCAGCAAAATAGTTTCAGCAAAAACCCTGTTCACTTCAAGATACATGTACTGTATGTTTGTATTGTATTGTACTAGAAGACTACAAACATAGGAAATGAGACTGGATTCTCTTAGTTTAGGAGGTGAGCACAAGAGTCCTAGAAATATAATACCACAATTAATGAATAATGAAGAGAATTATCAATGAAGAGAAAGAACTAGTGATTCATGAGGAGCAGTTTAAAAAACAAACAAACCAGCAAACTCACTTTTTAAACAAATCATTTTGTAACAGCTATTTAATGTAAGGACAGGTGAAATCTCCACCAAGAAAATGTACAACCTATAAATAAAGGCCTCGGTTAGTAGGATTTCATATAGTTTGAGAATCGTTCTTGTTTATCCTTGCAAACATTGGTGATACCATAACGTCTTACACAAAACAGTCAGGCCTCCATATCAGCAGGCTATCCAGTGTTTGGAGTGTCTGAAGCTAGCTCCACCCCATATAAATCAATGGCAAAACACGCACGCAGCCACACCAATATGGACGCTTGCATGTCACCATCCATAGACTTATATGGACTTGAGATCCCACAAGGGGAGGGAACCCTCACAGATACAGAGGGCTAACCTCCCCCCGCCCCACATTCAGTTCATCTTTGTTGTACATGACTGTTGTTGTTCTTGTTGTTGTTGTTGTTGTTGTTGTGTGCCTTTGACTTATGGTGACCCTAAGGCAAACCTATCATAGGGGTTTCTTTGCCAATTTCCTTCAGAGGAGGTTTGCAATTGCCATTCTCTGAGGCTGAGAGTATGACTTGCTCAAAGTCACCCAGAAATTGAACCCTGGTATCCAGAGTCATAGTCCAATGCTCAAACCACCCCACCCCTCTGGCTACACATATGACCATAGGTTGTCATAAAAATATATGTATGATATGAACATAGTGAATACTTAATATGGAATTCCTGAGATCCACACCAGCCTTGTTTCAGTTTCTGTATACAAAAATATAAATAACTTTAAATCCTTAACAACAAGAGTGGTGACAGTGGACAGTTGTACTAGTTGCTTTATATTGTGCTGGCTGTAGGATTAATATGAATAACTGAAACTTTCAAACTAAAGACTAATTTTCTTTTTAAAAGAGGTTAAAGTGCATCAATCCTCTAGTTTTGCAAAAATGACAGGGTAGCTAATGTTAAATATTCCTATCAAGTTCAGAAAAGTGATAACTTAGTAGCTAGTACCTGCTGGGAAGGGAGGTGGGTGGATGGGATGGAGGGCCAGGTGAATGTGCTTTGTTCTCAATCAGATCATGAATCCATTTAGCTCACTCTTGCCAACACTGCAAAACGCCAACAATCTAGGATGAGAAACCAGCAACTGAACCTGGGGACTGTCTGCATGCAGGTCGGGTGTTCTATCAAACCCATGCCCCTAACCTGGTACTGACCTCTGATACTAGAGGACCTGTTGCCTTCCAGGTGTTATTAGATTGCAACTCCAATCAGACCTAGCCAGCATTGTCAAGAGTAAAGGATGGTGGAAGATGCAGTTTAAGAACAGCTGGGCCCACATGATTCCCATTTCTGACCAGTTTGACACAGAGTGTCCTTCATATGCAAACATTTTGGGATCTGAGCCAGAGTGTCATCTTTCTGCTTATTATAGCAAAGGATGACAGCATGATGGCAAAGACATTTTTTAAAAATGGAGATTTTGGATTTTTTTTAAAAAAAGTGAAAACCATTTGTGAATAAAGAACTTTGGATGATTCATTATGAGAATTTCTTACTCTTTCTTAATAAATACTCACTGAAGAAATTACATTTTAAAGTGTTTTCACCCCATAAAATCTGCTATTGCTTTAGTGATTCATTAAAAAAAGAAATGTATAACCTAAGTTCAGCTGCAATCTTGTATATACGTATCTGGGAGACAGCCCATTAAAAGCTTTTGGGTTTTCTATTGAGTAACTGTTCAGAATTGCACTTTAAGTTGTTGCTTTTTCCATCTTTGCTGTGCTTTAAAAGGAAACTAAACAATTGTAGTTGCCTATGCCTGGACTCATTTGTTTTGTTCTTATGTAAAACAAGCCATAAAGCTGTTACTATCTGTTCTGTACATTGTGAATTTACAGCCTTATTGGGCTTTGAAATTACCAGCTTCCTTTCACATAAAAAGTATTCTGTGAACTTTTAACAACCATTTCAAACCAAATCCTCATTTAACAAAAGTGAGATCAGCAAAAAATGCTACCAATAATATCCTGCAAAACTATGCCAGAATATAATTTGAAATAGTACCACTAAAATCTCATTCTGTTGTTAGTTTGGTGATAAAAAAGATTTAATGGGCACTCATTTGGATTACATGCTTCATTCATGTGATTTTTCTGCTTATGAATAGCACAGCAAGAAGGAAGAAAGAAGAGAACTGCACGGTGGAGTAGCAATCTGTAAAACATTTATGCAAACATGATTCTGACAGAAATTGGCATGAGCCTCATTTCCAATCCTGGGAATTCAGAGTGCTTTATTGGATAATGGTAAATCATCATAGACACCACACATTAGGAAATGGGATGATAGCCCATCCAGACATGCTTGCAGTTAAATTGGCTGCTGACTTTCATGTTGCTTGCCACATGTGGTTTGTGGAAATATTTTTGTTTGAATAAATAACCTTTAAAAATTATCACAAGGTTTCTAATTGATTAAGCTGACAAATGGCTACTTGGCTCTGTAAAACTATGGTGGGGGGAATGTCTTAACCTTCTATGTGGGTAGAATACATAACCATGGATTGCAGATTAGATGCCTTAAGCGCAGCTTGGAAATGCTACTTTTGTGGGCTATGCCTTCCTTCCTTCCTTCCAATATTTTTATCTGGTCAAAAGTTTTCAGGGCAGCATACAAGTAAAATCCATGCAAACAAGTTAAAGCAAAATAATATAAATAGACTAAATATATTTGAAGCTACAAGTTATGACAAGTTTAAAAGAATAAAACCATTTCAAAAACACATGCATGAGCATTTTGAAGTAAAACAGGCCCAAAAGTATTGATAAGCAGCCATGTTGTTACTTGACACCTAAATACAACTAGTTTTAGTGCCAGTTTAGTGGGAGGACATTCCACAGCTGAGAAGGCCCACTCCCTCATTCTCACAGAGTGTAGTAAACACACTTGTGAGACACAGAGGAAGAAATGTCCCCACCTTAGGGCTTTAAAGGTCATCACAAGCATCTTGACCTCAAATTGGAAGTGTATAGGCAGCCAGTGCAATTTTTTTATATGCATTCTATTTGGTATTCCAGGTGCATCTGTGCTGCAGAAACAATCCAGTTTGGCACTGCTTTAAGTGCCATGGCACAATTCTATGGAATTCTGGGAATTGTGGTGCCACAACAAACTACATATTCCAGAATTCCATGGCATTGAGTCATGGCAGTTAAACTGGATTATTTCTACAATGCAGATGCAGCCCCTGTCAGCAGTTGAGTGTTTCCTGAGTTGTCTTCAAAGGCACCTCATGTGCAACACATTACAGTTATCTCATTGGGGTTGGCCAGTGCTTGAGCTACTGGGGCTAGGAAAGGCCATAGCTGATGTTGGTGCCAGGCACTTTGAACCACAGATTCTGCTGAGCCTTCATTAACAAAGATAGCATCTGATCCTTCAGGTTGAGTGACACTTCATCCAGGACAGGCAGTTAACCTAATTCCTAGACCCAAACCACTAATTCATAGAACTTCCATCTTATTGAGATCTGGCTTTGGTTTATTCATATTATTATTATTATTATTATTATTATTATTATTATCATCATCATCATCATCATCTTTATCACCCAGCCTATTACAACATGCAAATACTAGCCCTGCACCTGCACAGCCTTAGCCAACTCCAGTGACAAAGAGAAATAGCACTGAGTGTCATCAGCATACTGATGGTTCCCAGCTCTCAAACTCCTAATGACTGTAACCGGTAGCTTCATGTGTATATTAGTGCACCAAAGTTTAATAGCCAGAACAGAAATCTCCAAATGTTGTCTGGACCTGACCCTGTAGATAGGAATGGAACAAGTGTAAGTGCTACCCATTCTCATCCCACAGAGCTGGTCTTGTAAGTTTATTCCACTGGTCATACTAGCTGTAGTATTCTGGAACTTGTAGTTCAAAAAGTAAAGTTTTCCAAACTCTGGTCTTGAATAATGCTATTTGAAACAGGTTCCTTGAAAGTTGAGAATTAAAAGGATGAAACAACATTACTGACTGGATGAACCGTCTTGCTTTCAGTGAAATATTCCCAATGTAAACTGTAATGAAAATAGATGGGAGAAATTATTACAGGCAACTTTAAAGAAGGTGGTTATTGCCTTCTCCCAGAACTGCCAATTGATCAATGTTGCTGCATATAAGTAGGCCCTTTGGCTCCGGGAACCCCTGTAGATACCCAAATCTGTGGATGCTCAAGTCCCATTAAATACAATGGCATCGTAAAATGGTATCCATTATATAAAATGGTAAAATCAAGGTTTGCTTTGGGGGATATATATATTCCATAGGATGTTGTCATTGCAGTTAAAGTGGAATAGAGCATTATTATAATCTAGTGTAATAGGGCCCTAAGAGTAGATTCATTTGTATCTGTGAGACTTCAGCATAACTGTATGACCATCATGAAGCTAACATGTGGGCTTGTGCTATACAGCACTATCTCTTGAGGTTGTTATTATGAAAATACCAAGCATGTATATAACCTTTCTTGTGCCTTTGGGATAGGGTGGGAAATTAATGAATCAAATGACTGTGACCAATTTGATTTAACTTTTTATTTTAATCTAGTGCTTTAGGGAAAGCTATTGCAACTGAATAATAAAATGGACTCCTGCCAGTGTCAGCTTGCAAATACACGCACCTTTATGAAAGTCAATGGATTCTTTATCCACAGATTCAACCATCCACAGCTGGAAAATATTCAACAACCAGCTAGAACAGTGTAGTGTGATTGTGCTCTTAGTATGTCTGTATACACTTATAAATAGATATGTACAAGAAAATTAATCTGACCTGTAGTCATGCTTAGCTTAGGTTGCTCCACAGAATTATGGAGATGGAAGGGGCCCCATGGGCCATCAGGTCGACCAAACCCCTGCTCATTGCAGGATCGCCAGATAGAGTGTCCCCACTCCCCAGCAGGTAGCTGTCCAGACTCTTTTTAAAGACATCCAGAGAAGGAGACCCCAACACCTGTCTAGGCAATTTGTTCAACAGTCAAACCACTTTCATTGTCAAAAAAGTTCCTTCTAATGTTCAAACGAAATCTGCCCTGTTGTAACTTAAAACCATTAGACCTAGTTCTTCCATCTGGGAGAGAACAGGCCTGCCCTTTCCTCTGTGACAGCCCTTGAGATATTTAAAGAGTGCAATCCCCTCATCTCTTGGTCTTCACCAAATTGAATATACCCAACTCTTTCAACCTCCTCTCATATATTTTGTTCTCCATACCTCTTATCATCCCCACTACCCTTTTTTTGATTTTGCTCCAACTTTATATTCTTAAAATGAGGCACCCAGAATTGAGCACAGTAGTCCAGATGATGCCTGACTAATGCAGAATATAGTGGGACTATAACTTCCCTTGAGATAGAAATTATGCTTCTATTAATGCAGGCTAATATGATACTTGCTTTATTTGTTTCAGGATCACACTGCTGGCCCAGGTTCAGTTTACAGTCCACAACAATCCCAAAGCTTTTTTTACATGCAGTACTGCTCAGCCAAGTATCCTTCATCCTACACCTGTGCATTTGGTTTTTGTGGCCTAAATGTAGAATTTTGCATATGTTATATTTAATTTTATTAATTTCACCCAGACGCAAAACAGACAGGTAGTAAAATGAAGCTTCCCGCTGCTCTGGGGGCAAGGCATTTAGATGACTCCCCCCAGAGCGTCCAGAAGCCATGCAAATGGCTGTGGAGATGGGCACGCACCCAGCTGGGAAAAACTGCAAAAGGAGCGGACAAAGTCTGGGACCATGATGATGGCCCAGATCAGGGCCAGGCATGTGTGGTTGCTGTGGTCCCATGCCAATTGGGTCTGGAACAGCCTCTGGCTACTCCTTTTGCCCCATCTATTTGCGGCCCCAGTTTCCTTGTTTATCAAGGTCCTTTTGAATTCTGTTCCTATCTTCCAATATATCAGCTACCACTCTCAGTTTTGTATCATCTACATATTTGATTATCTTCTGAGTTGTTAAGAAAAATATTGAAGAGCATTGACCCAGGACAGAATCCTGTGGCACTCCACATGAGCCCTTCTTCCAGTATGAAGCACAGTCACTGATGATTACTCTTTCATCACAGTTTTCCTACCAGTTATGGATCCATCTGATCCATTTCTGTCTTTTCTGTATTTAATTAGTCTGCTAATCAAAATATAATGGGGAGGTGAATTACCAAATGCTTTGTTCAAATCCAATTAAATGATATCTATAATATTTCCACCATCTACCAAACTAGTGAATTACTGCATTTTCTCAGACGGACTCCTTAAAATTTATTCTAGCATTCTTCCTGGTATTGAGATCAGACTGTCAACCATGTGTTTCATTTTTCATTTTCCTTCTGTATGACTGTTAGTTTTGATTTCCATTTTTTCGTTTATTTATTTTCTCTTTTCTTACAATTTCATTTAGCTTTGACTGCATCTGCACTGCAGAAAAAATGCAGCTTGACACTGTTTTTACTGCCATGGCTTAATTCTGGGATTTGTACTTTTGTGAGATATTGAGCCTCATCTGTCAGAGAACTCTGGTGCCATAAAAACCCACGATGCCATAGCATTGAGCCATGGCAGTTAAAGCAGTGATAAACTGCCTTATTTTGCAATGCAGATACAGCCTCTTTCATTGTTGCACTGCTTCCAGTGGAGATTCAGCCTATCTCCTGATGGCTATAATTAAATTATTTTCCAGCCTCACAGCATGACATTTTCACACAGTTTGCAGTAATTATTCTTTTGAACTACAATGCCTAGAATCATCTAGCCAGCATTGCTTGAGGACAACTATGAGACCCCTCTAGCCATTTTAGCAACAGGCGTTGTGATCCCAAAAAGTAGCTTCTCCATACAGTGCATTTTCAGGTACTTTACTGAAACTCATTTCCCTTTGGCATTAGGCCTTTCAAGAGTCAGACAGTTTGTTATAAAGCAATGGAATTCAAGCTATCTGATGTGGCGAATAGTGAAAATTTTCCCAGAAAGTTGTGCAGGTCAGAACTTATCCAAAATGCTTGGGACCAAGAGTGTTTTGGGTTTCAGAACTGTAATATATCTATTTGTGTACACATTCATAATGAGATATCTCAGAGATGGGATCCAAGTCTAGACATAAAATTCACTCATGTTCCATATACACCTTATACGTATGTCCTGAAGATAATTTTATACACAATATTTTTATATAATTTTGTTCATGGAATAAAGTTTGTGTACATTGAACCGTCAGAAAACAAAGGCATCACTACCTCAGTCACCCACAAGGACAATTTTGGATTTTGGAATATTTTGAATTTCAGAATTCTGGATAAGGGAGACTCAACCTGTATCTTGTGTCCATTCACTACAATTGTTTCGTTGTTTCCTGGAAGCTCACCAGGGAAAAGAAGCTGATGGCACATGGACCAATCCACTATTCCATGGACAGAACTTTGGTTACACTGGTATAAAGGATCACTAAATGCAATTTTTCAAAAGGCATGGTGGTGACCACCTGAATGTCACACTGAGCAGTTATCATGCCTGGTCAATTTGAAAATGTCAGTAAGAGTATCCCTCTATCCTGGCTTTTTTACCATTCCAGATAATTTTTTTTTATTTCTTTGGCCCGTTACAGATGGGCCATATAGTACGTGCAGATCGCGTACTACGGTTAGGAAGGGGCAGTGCTTCCCACCCCCTAACCCTAGTGCGTGCTCTGCGTGCACAAAATGGCGGCGGCCGTTCCACACAGCCGCTGCCATGGCGATGTCACAACCGCACCGCCTCTATACGGGGTGGCGCGGACGTGATGTTGCTCCGCGCCAGGGTGCTTAGTGCGCCCTTAGCGTGGAGCAGGAAGGAGCTCCATTTCGGAGCTCCTTCCTGGTTTGTGCCGCTGGGCGCAGCCTTCACACGGCTGCGCCCAGCGGCGCAAAGGAGAAAGGGGCCAAGCGGCCCCTTTCTCCTCTTCCCCGCAGCCCGGAAAGCGGCGGATCGGGGCCTCAGCGGCTGCCGTTCTAGCCGCTGAGGCCCCGATACACCGGGGAAAGGGGCAGGTGCAGACCGCCCCAAACGGGCGGTCTGTAACCTGCCTTTGTTTACTTTGCTGAAAACTTTGTCTTTGATGTCAGTTGGGAGATTGATAAATAAAAACATTAATTTGGGTATCACACACATTTTAATCACAGCTATCCTACCCCAAAGTGAAAGATTAAGTTTATTCCACTGAATTAAATTGTGCTTAATTTCTTTCCATATTTTCTGATAATTATTAACAAATAACTTGATATTCTTATTAGATAACGAAAGATCTAAATATTTTACTTTCTCATGTTACAACCTGTTTTGAGTTCTAAATTGTCTTCTTCCATTTTTGTAAAGTTTTGGTAAGAAATCAAGTTTTGTCTTTATTTAGTTTGAATTCTGACATGACCTGCTGAGTTTTTCATTGCTATTATCAAAATAGCCACAAAAATACAGAAGTCATTTTGCACTCAGGCCAGCATTCACAAATTTAAAACTACTTGGATTCAATCACTGTTCTGCCTGACTGCTAACTAACTAAATGCTGTTGAAACATACTTTTGGGAAGACTGAATATAAAACCTGTGCTTCAGTAGTGGAAGAAAAACTTGCTAGACATGCTACCGAGTTTCTACCTCTTGGAAAAGGAGCAATACAAAATTGCTTTCACTGCACCCTCACAATCCCCAACCTGTTAAATATATAAAAAAAGGCTTTTGTAATGCCTCACCCATACTGGCTAAGACACCAATGAACCAAGGCTCCTGTTTATGGGCATGACTAAATGAAGCTGAGGAAACGCCCTACTGAGTCATCTGAAAATGCAGATTGCAAAACTTCAAGAGCTCCCATGGCCACACCAGAATGTTAACCAGCTTAGAAATGTTCTACTATACTTGCTACACTTCATTGTGAATGTTTCACCTTAAAAAGAAAATTTGCACAGGTTTGTCTGCGCAACAGATATCGATAATGCATCCAAGAACAGACTTTCAATCTAGCTTTTGTACTGCATGCCCATCGGTGCAAAACCCAGCACATGTCAGCATGGCATTCTTTCCTTGTAAGAGAGCAAGATTGGTATCTGGACTCCTCACTAGCTTAGTAATAAGAAATGCAAATAGTTTCATTAGTTCTTTGTATGATACAAACAAAGAGATATTGCTTTATTAATTCTCTCTTTGTTTCATTTCATAATAAATTCATCTGTAACAAAAATTTAATTTAAATCCTTGCGACATGCAATCATATGAGAGGGTGTTTGCTGAATATATTTGAGTTTTGAATTCTTGCAGCACCTTGGAGACTGTGTGAAAGAAGTTGTAGCATGAGCTTAACCAAGTCCACAAAAGCTTATGCTACAACTTTGCCTGCACAGTTAGTCTCAAAGGTATGGCAAAATCCCTTTGCACACTGACATTCCAGACTAACATGGCTATGTCTCTGAATAGTTTTGAATCGTTCACCATTACATTTTTCTACAACTTCCTTTAGCCCTGGCTTTTATTTATTTTAATTCTTATTTTATTTAGTTATTGATACCAAAATTCTACATCAGTCTAGCATATACACTGCACCCTTCCCTTTCCCTATGTGTGCAACCCACTGCAACGATGCCAGGGCATTCCTCCCAGCTATTTAGTGGCTGAGGGAGAGCAGGGCTGATCAGCAACCTCCAGCTGTATTTCTGCAGCCCAGCATGTGAAGATGAAATCATCCTTCTAGACCTCCAGAAGACCCTTGAAAGGTCTAGAATGATGCCTTCTTTCATGTGTCTAGATGTAGAAACACAGCCAGATGCTGCCTTGCCACCCTTGTTTTGGTTATTAAATGGTCATGTGGGGGAACCCCAATGACAGAAGGTTAGTCTGGGCAGGCATGAGATTACTGCAGATTACTCCATAAAACAACATGTGCAGATGCAATGTAATGCATCCAGATGTCACTAACAGGATCCTGGGCCACAAAACAGTGATACTTTTATTGGGCCAACCAAAATGCACAAAATACACGATGGAAGCTTTCGAAGAGCCACTGGCTACTTCATGGGGCAAAGATGTTAAAAATCATACAGGAGAAAGAAACATATGATGATGTTAGAGTCACAGGCCTACATTTTGTCAAGATGTTGTTATTATTAGTTAAGATGTTATAGAAAGACAGCCTTGCAGACATAGACCATTCTTTCTGGCTATGTGGGCTCTGGAAGATTAAGAATCTTAAATTCAAGAATCCATTATCCATTACCAACACAAAAAACTACGACTTCAAGTTGTTGCCAACTTGTGGCAACATTAAGGCAAACCTATCACAAGGTTTTCTTGACTATATTTGTTCACAGGGAGGTTGCCATTACCTTTTTCTGAGGCTGCCAGGATGTGACTTGCCTAAGTTCACCCAGTGGGTTTTCATGGCCAAGGGGGATTCAAACCCTCACATTGCAAAGTCCTAATCCTACATTCAAAACACTACACTGTGCTGACTCTCAGTATTTTATATTTAGAGGCCATACTGGCTGGGAAATTCTAGAAGTTAAAATCCAAAAAGTACTTTTCCAAGTTATGTTTTTCTCCTATAAATCAACTCCAAGTTCATATAGTTATTTATACCACATTAAAAGACACTTCTAAGTGTTAGTAAAGTGTCATTGCTCAGAATATGAGACACTGAGTATTACAAGTGTTTAAAATTTGATCTCAAGAGTTTGCTTGAAAGACTTGAAAGGAAAATACTCTCACGCAGCCTTATCCATCAGTTGTCTCTGTCTTGTAAGATGTGCTTGATGGTAATAATGCTACTGACGTGTCTAAAAGACTGGCTGATTTTATAAGGATTACAGAAGTTATGCTTGCACATAAAAACATGTTTTTCCTATACTGGATAAATACAGCATTGGGACAATGGCTGGATTTCCTAACATTCACAGCTTTGCCTTACCACCAATAGAGACTGGTTACTAGTGTCTCAAACAACTGCAGTGTGGCTTCCAAGAATAGTGTTCTCCGTGAGAGAGGAGACAATTTCTTCACACTCACTTCACTGTTAGCCAAGAGTGAGTGTGAGCTGTGCCTCCTGTGTTCTGTCTGGCCTTTCTTTCCATCTTTTTTCCCCAGCTATAGTGATGCCTGATAACAGCTCTGTAATATAACTGCAAATTGTGTGGGTTTGATTTATGACTGGGTGGCCATAAACATCTTGTTTGTCTGCTGTGTGTCTGCATGCCTTGTTGATGGCTATTATAGACAATTAGTATTGCAGAGTAATCACCCTGCAATTATCTTTTGCACTCAGGCCACATATCAAATGCTGAACTGTATTTATTAACATATATTTCAGTTTTTCTGAATCAGTGCCAATGGTTGAAAGTGCAGGACCAAATTTCCTGGCAGTGAGGGTGGGCGTAATTTGCTACATTAAGCCTGACAGACTGTGTATAAAGTATGCTTTATAATTCACAAAATTGTTATTTATTTTGAAGTCAAATTGGGGTGACATTTTCAGTGTTAAATCAGTTTTTTGCATGGCCTGGGAGAATCTAAAGTAAAACTAATATAAAGTAAAACTAATAGTATAATTGGTTTAACTGGCAAACTGATCACTTACAATACTCTATTGATCAATCAGTAGAAATCAGTTTTGGTGTTTTTTTCAATATTAAATCTTCAACATTCACTGATGCAGTTCAAGGCAGAAAATCAAATACATGTGTTACAAGAAGAGTGGAAAATACAGGCTGATGTTTAAGGTGACACACCAGAGGTCTCAGCACACCAAAAACATCACTTCAGAAGTGGGGTTGATGGGTAGGTGGATGCAAGGGACCCACATTACTATTGGAAAAATCTATAAGGGGAAAGCAAAATGCAATAAAAACATCACTGCTAACAAATTATTTAATCACTTTCATGTTACATGATAATTTTTGCATAAGAAGGGAGTCCCAAACTTTTTTCACCAGTCTTCCATGGGGATAAACGTGTGTACCCCATGTTTTGCAATGTTCATTCAAGTAGCAAAAAGAAGAAAAGTAATAATGTTCTTGTACATTAGTTTCTTGTTGTCTTTAATAAAGAGTCATAATAATACCAGTGGTGAATTTCTTGTTTAGTTATTATAGATAGCTGATTTGTAGTTTGAGTCCCAAAATCCAGCACAATGGGGAAATCAATCCACATATGGACATAAAGTTACTCTTTCCTTCTGACAATATAAGTGGTAGCTTTTATTAATTTGAAAGTATACCATGTTTCCTTCAATAGTTAAAATACATATATGATGGAAATTTAAACTTTTCTGTTAAATTATTAAAAGGCATGTGGTTAAAGAAGTAACGCGCACCCCGTATTTTGTTCATACCTGTTTACTCAAAACTCCATTGAGCTAAATCGGGCTTGATGTTGTGTGACTTCAAGTCTTTTCTGACTTATGACAACCCTAAGGTGACCCTATCATGGGGGTTTCTTGGCATGATTTGTTCAGAGGGGGTTTACCATTGCCTTCCTCTAAGGCTGAGAGAATATGATTTGTCAACTTTCACCCAATGGGTTTCCTTAGCTGAATGAGGATTTGAACTCTGGTCTAGAGTCCTAGTCTAACATTCAAACGACTACATTTTGCTGGCTTTCTTGAATGGGGCTTACTTCCAGGTAAAGCCATGTAAATATCCAATGCATGCAATGTGAAATTATTTAGGTTTCCTTTATGGCCATTTTTAAAACAACAAATAGTGTAATTAGCCCCTTTTCATCTTTGATCTTGTTGTTCATTAGTAATGGCAGTTCGAGTTGATACAGACACTTCTATTCTAATTATCAGGCAAATGTTCAGGGCTTTACTGTTCCTCAGGCTTTGTCCAGAATTGCAACTGAACTTTGTGTCAAGAATGTTTGCTCAAGGATTTAATGAATCTATGCATTGCATTGCAATGACTTTCCACAGAAGAGATTTAGTGATTCTTCAGGGAAAATGATTTATTTCATGTGTGCAACAAGAGATGATGACAAAGAAAAAGGGATGGCCTTGCAGTCTAGCAAGCCAATTATACCTAGTGAAACTAAACAGAGGGCATTAATTCATCCCTATTTGATCAGCTAATTCGCAGTGCCAAAAGGAACACAACTGTTTTCCCAAATGTTTTCCTATGTCCCCCCCCCCCATAGCATATTTTTGTTAGTGTTTTTGAATACTGAGAACATACAGAGACAAACATGCCCTTTTGGATTATTCTATAGGAACATATATTATGAACTAAGGGCCCATACAGACAGGCCAAAATGAAGCTGCTTCGGGTAACTTTGGAGGTATGGTGTTTAAATGACACGTGCATCTTAAGAGGCCAGAAGCTGTACCAAAGCTGCACTTCAGTTCTTAGGACTGGTGCGTGGCTTTAGCACAGCTTCTGGCCTCTTAGGACACAGGGATCATTTAAACAGCATCCCTCCAAAGTGACCCAAAGCAGCTTCATTTTGGCCTGTCCCCCTCCCCCACAAGTTGGATGAGTATGAAGGATATTGAACACCAGAAGAAAGACGATATCTGAGACAGAATTTGGAAAAGTTATTTTTTAGGACTTCTTCTTGTTAACCACTTTCAAGTTGATCCCAGCTCATGGTGAGACTGTGAATAAGACACCTCCAAGATTTCCTCTAAACCACTACACTGTTTAGGTCTTGTAAATTCATACCTGTGGCCTCATTAATAGAGTCTATTCATCTAGCATGTGGTCTTCCTCTTGTGCAATTCTAATTTTCATGCTCAGTTGTATATGTTTACTTGTATATTTTAGGACTACAATTCCATCAATCTCCCAGCCAGCATGGCCATGGGGCCAATTGAGATACTGAGCATTTAGTCATAAAAAGTAACATTCCAAGGTGGTTGTTTTGGGGACAAATTAGACATGATACAAGAAAACCATCCTGTCAGTTTTGCTTCTTATGCATATTCCACATTTCTCCAGAGAAAGTCTAACACCACTAATCTGTGACTTCCTCACTAGATCCTCATATCTCTCACTTCTTTCATGTCATTTGAGACAGCTCCTCTGGCTGTGGTAGCTGTGTTAACTACTACTGTAATCTACAGAGGAAAGAAGTGTGTGTGGTTTTTTTAAAGTTTGTTCTGCTTATAAATGGCATTTTATTCAGCGGTTGTTGCAATATAGTCTGAACTTACATATATTTTTGGTTATATATGGTTTTTAATCTTGTTGTTAGCTGCCTTGGGTCCCAATATTGGAAGAAGGCCAGTGCACAACATTAATGTCAGTAAATAAAATAAAAGTGCAAACAGTTTGTGTGCATGTGTAACTCAGTACATAAACCATGTGAATATGATAAAGCAGCATCACTTGAAGAAGACATCACAACAGAAATAGATTACTTTGCAGAACTTCTAATGGTTAACAGATGGGCAGGGAATGGAGAAAAATATAGTTATGACCTGTCATTAATTGTAGCATAAGCCACACTTTGGCAATAGTCCTTTGTGCCACAGTTGGGAAGGCTGCTCCAAAAATTATTACAAGCCACCGACAAAAAGGGAAAATAGGATTAGGAGTTTTGTAGTTTGAGGAGAGAAACATCATTTGATTCTTAAAATAGTGACAACACCATAGGAAAAAGCTTCTGTTGAAAGTATTTGTCTCTTTCTGGAGTTGTAGAAATGAATGTTTCTTGCAGACTAGAACAAGATTTGAAGACCATGAAGCAGAATGGTAGAGAAATTTATCTGAAGATAAATTATTAAAGCTGACCTTAATATATTTTTCCTCAGGAAGATGATGATACTGGAGTCCAGGCTGATGAAAAAACATGCAATATGCAGATGTTGATATTTACATCAACATCTATCCAATTCAGTGGAACATTTTAGTTGTATTTTATAATGATGGATTACAGTGCAGAACACATTGAATTTCATGGGGGGAGGGAAGTTTCTGGATAAATTGTCAGCCACAATGCCACTGATGATAAACCAAGAACTTTCACATATGGAAATAACACAGAATAGAGGAAGCAGCTTTATATTGAGTCAGACTGGATTATGAGCCAGACTGGGTGCCTTTAATCTACTATGGTCAACAGTGATTAGCAAGAGATTTCCATGTTTTTAGGTAGCAATATGGCCTTCTGTGTGTAGTGTATTTTCCATATTGAACTATGGTCTTACATAGAGACCTAGGCTAAGATTCTACTGGGAACTACGTGGTGCATGTGGTGGCATATTCATGCAGGAAAACTTGTACAACAGGGGTAGGCAACCTGCGGCCCGCGGGCCGGATGCGGCCCGGCAAGGCCTTGGGAACGGCCCCAGCATGGTCCTGCCGCCGATTGCCGCCGGAGCCTTTGGCCTCTCGCGTGAGGGTGATGGGCCTTTGGCCTATCAAAAGGAGGCGGGCAAGGGGGGCAAGCAGCGGGCAAGGGGGGCAATTGTCTATAGAAGCCTCAGAAACATGCATTTATATTTTAAAACAATTAAAAAATCAACTATTTTTTTCACGTGTCCTCCATTTTTTTTTTAAAAAAAGTGTGCTCCCTTTGAAAATTTTGTCCTACATTTGTCCTGGTTTATTTATTTATTTAATTTTTTTTTTAAAAAAAATATTTAATTGTTTATTTTTTGGCTTCGGCCCCCCAGTTGTCTGAGGGACAGCAACCCGGCCCCCGGCTCAAAAAAGATTGCCTACCCCTGCTTGTACAATAAGAGTGTACAACACTCTCCCGTTCCCTGGGAGGGCGGCAGATAATTGACTGCTACATTGCAAGTGAGCACAAGGCCATGGTGCCCAGAGCACAACTGGCTCTGTAATGACCAGATCCTGTGTAATACCACTACTGTATATTTATGGTTATGTTAAAAGTGTGTCAATCTATAAAATGCAGTTCATTTCTTGATTCATTTCTAGCACAGACAATAAATGTTCAACCAAGACTTGCTTTTTGCTTTATTCTGCAAAAATTTCAGCCCTGAGTCTCTTTATCACTTTGTCCAATAGGAAGAAGGAGAAGTATTGCTGAATTGTAATCATGATGATATATACTGCTCATTTATATCTTTTGCTGGCTGAGATGCTCAATTTTTAAAAGCCAATGTAGAACCAGAAATAAGTAGCATGAAATGCAATTCACTATTCGCTCTACTATTCTGTAGGAAACAGTCCTTACTTTTTCATTGGTTTCACCCATGAGTCAAGTCAATGCTTGGTCATGGGTCTTTTACAATAGGTCCAACAGAGGAAACTCAAGACTATTCAACACCACACAGCAAACAACATGCCCAGAGCTTTGCAAATAAAATCGTTCAAACCTGCTCTGGTTGAAGGTTAATATTAATTCAGATCTATTGGATGTATCTTTGTTGTTCTTGTTGCTGTTGTGTGCCTTTAAGTTGTTTCCAACTTATGGCAACCCTAAGGTGAATTTGTCATGGGGTTTTCTTGGCAAGATTTGTTCAGAGGAGGGTTGCCATTCTGTTCCCCAGAAGCAGAGAGACTGTGACTTGCCCAAGGTCTCCCAGTGAGTTTCATGGCCAAGTGGGAAATTGAACCTTGGTCTCCAGAAGCTCAGTGAGTGGAGAAAGGAGAGGTCTTGGGGTTGTTTTCAAAATTTTACTCTTTTTAAATTTTGTTGTAAAACATCACTATCTTGCCATCATTACTTTTTTTTTAACTTTAATCACATGAAACAATGTAAATGCATTTAGGCTGTGTTAATGATATTGTAATTGTAAAAGTATAATTTTAATTTTGTTAGTTGTTTATTTTACAACTATTGCCATTACATTCAGTGATATACGGAAATATACAATGTTTACAAGTAACATTAGTACAAAAAACATTGCTAAGTATCCTGTATGGTGTGATATCGGAGAAGGTCAACGGGGGAGTTACCCACCAGGTGACACCAAACCGAGTGATGCCACTGATCATTACGCCTGACATATTAAGCAGGAATCGTAGCAACACAGGGCATGTAATTCAAATAAAATACACCATACATCATACATGAGAAAATATATTCATGTACACACACTTTTCAAAAATTTACTCTTGGCCTGAGATTCCTCACCCTGAGGATTGGAGAAGAAAGTTTAGGTCAAGACACTCAAGTCCAGATCATGAGGTCAAGCATTCTTAGCCAAGGTTTCAGACTTATTTTCCAGTAGTGCAGTTGTTGAGCATGAAGGAAAAGACCTTAAATAGCCTTACCAGCTAAACCCAGTAGGAAACCAGTGCAAAGATCCCTTGGACAGGTCATTTACTGGGACTTCTAGCATTGTACCAAGGTAAACATTTAATGTTTGCATTAAACGTAACTAGTTACAATTATAATGCCATGGCCCAACAGTTGTTATTGTGATAGTTTTAAAAATGTCTCCTCAGCCTTTTGGCTAAGATCATGTGTAAAAATAGTTAGCTATTCCTATATCAGAGGTAGATTTCAAGATAGAATAACATAGATGGACATGCTTTTCAATTGCTCTAGTATGCTATTTTCTTCTGTTTTAGTTGAACACCATTTTAGATTTTTATTTTAGATTTTCTTTTGCATCTTGCTTTCCCTCTTGCATGCTTGAATTGGTTTACTTTATCTATGTGGTAGACTGTTTATTAAACTACCAATTAAAACTATCAAGAGGACCTGGATCACTGCCCTGCTTGTTTAAACACAAAGGAGCCAGACAACACTTGCTCCTGAGGACAATTAATGTCATTTAAAGATGGCTTAGCAAACTAACTTATTCAGAATTAATTAAAGCAAGAGGGGGATTACAAGTTCATTGTTTTATTAGACTAATTGGGGAGTTAAAAACCTAGGGCTTGCACAGTAGAGAGAGGAGGAAGATAAAGTAAGAAAAGGAAGGAAGGCCTCATCGTTGTAATTCATACTGCTGCCTTATAAGAGTAGTGGAATTAAGTCTTTCCTGGGATACTGAGGAAGGAACACTTGGGCCTGTTACAGACTGCCAAAATAAAGCTGCTTCGGGTCTCTTTGGAGGTATGCTATTTAAATGATGCATGCATCCTAAGAATCTGGAAGCTGCACCAAAGCTGCACTCCAGTGCTTAGGAATGGAGTGTGGCTTTGGCGCAACCTCCGGACTCTTAGGACCCATGCATCATTTAAATAGCATACCTCCAAAGAGACCCGAAGCAGCTTTATTTTGGCAGTCTGTAACAGGCCTTGGTTATTTTATCTGCATGACAACCTGTAAAATATCTGAGAAAGTGGTAGAGACTTGTCACCTAGTGGGCTCACAGTTGAGTGACAGTCTGAGCCATAGTCTTCATGGTCCTAGTGCAGCACTACTGTAACACGCAATTATTTGAAGATCATGTGTATATGTGAGTGAATCAGAATGTTGATATCTTTATCTGCTTCGGGATCATTCTCCTTAAGAAATTCTTCAGGAAAAAAAGATAGTAGCTTTCTAAAACTTGTAATCATATTGTACAGTGTATGTGTTTATCTTTTAGTTCTGAGGCCTCATTTTCTTGTGCCAAAATTTATTAGACTTATATAGAATATGAATTATTTTTCTTGTTTAAAGACAATGTCTCCTAATTAGACTGCCACATTCCTATGCGGAAATGATTAAAACTGATGTTTCTTTTTACAGCGATTTTGAGTGAATAATTCTATTTCACATCATGAATTTCACTGGCAAATTAGTTCATTAAGGTGGCAGTTATCGCATCCAATGAAAATAAGGCAACTAAGAGTGCCTGGAGTTCAGTGTAGTAAGTATTTTCATCACTTTTATTGTAATTCATGATGGCTTTACAACAGTCTGAGAAAGTGCCTATGGCATAGGTGGGTTGAGACATGCATTGCACATTGCATACTGTGCAATTCTGTGGATATATACTTGGAAGTAAGTCTTGTTGCATTTAATGCGCACTCTTTCCATTCCAAATAGGTGGGTTCCAGCCATACATAGTTAACAATGTGGGTTATTTCTGACCTAACCAAATTAGGTAATGCAACAGATGTTTATGGCTTATAACTCTCATAAGCCATAGCCAGCAAACAGAATGCTAAAGGATGGTGGGAGGTGAGATCCTGACGGCCACAATTACCCATGCTGGGAGTAGATGGACAGTCATGATTGCTAGCTTGCAGGTTACTGGGACAGTTCATCTGCTCTACATTTTGTTCTGAACTTTAACAGAGTTATCCATGGTGCTAAATCTATTTTGCAGGTGTGGTTCAGTACTCTGGATAGGTCTTGTAAAGTATAGACTAATGTGATGGCATTGCTGAAGTTGGTGTCACTCAATGTAGGGCAGCCCTGCACTGTATTACCTTCCCCTCTGTCCGCCTGGCTACTGAGCTTCTCAGAGTCCAGTGTGTCTGCTCTGAGAAAGGCCTTCTGGTGGCTGCTCACAGCTGAAAGCACTTTCTAGCCAGCAGCTGCCACTACTGAGGGGGACAGCTCTGTAGCCTCCAGAGGGCCCATTTAGGGTCTAGTGTGCCTGCTGGGCAAATGGGAAACGGTGGCAATGCCCTTCCTCACTTGCCCAGTAGCAGTGCCAGTCCCTCTCAGTGTCAACTGGTGCATTCTGCACCACTGTGCCCCTTAATGACACCTCTGGGATTAAGGCTGCATCTGCACTGCAGAAATAATCCAGTCTGACACCACTTTAACTGCCATGGCTCCATTCTGTGGAATTCTGGGAGTAGTAGTTTGTTGTGGCACCAGAGCTCTTTGACAGAGAAGGCTCAATGTCTCACAGAATTCCAAAGAATTGAGCCAAGTGGTGTCAAGCTGGATTATTTCTACAGTGCAGATGCAGCCCAAGACCCAGAGTAAGTTCATATCCCCACTGATATGGAAGTTACCAGCCAACAGTGCAATCAGCAGATCTAAGACTGCGGTGTTAGTTATGGTATGGGAGATGAATGGAGTATGCACTTGTTATAAGGCACCATATGCTTGGTGAAGTTTTTTCTATATGAATCTCCATTTAAGGTGCCCTTCATCCTCTTTGTCAATGCTAAAGGGAGTACCATTCACTCCCCTCTTGCCAAAAGGCTTAATCTTGCACCCAGAAAAAGATCATACAGTTGGCCCTCCACATCCATGGATTGTTTATTCACAGATTCAAGCATCCATGAATTGAAAATATTCCAAAAATTATAAATGCCAACAAGCAAACCTTGACTTTGCCATTTTATATAAGGGACACCATTTTACTATGCCATCGTATTTAATGAGACTTGAACATCCATGGATTTTGGTATCCACGGTGGGTCCTGGAACCAAACCCCAACGGATAACAAGGTCCCACTGTGCAAGTAAAGAATTCCTCCTGCAGTGTGTTTGAGGTTTAAACAAAAGAACATATACAACTAAATGGTTATGTTGTTTCTGCAAGGCAATAAAAGCTCTAAGATGGAAGCAACCCCTCCATTTTCTGCTTTTTGTTCAAATTTTCCCTCCCTATTTCTTCTTTCTCTCATTAAAAAGAAACAACAGAGACTGAGTAAGCATTTTCACATAATCTTGCCAATTGTTCATTATGAACTGTGAATCAGAATGAAGCAGTAGGGGTTACTCTTGACTGTATGACTACTACTGGTGATCACAGAAGCACTCTACAAGCTGAGCACTTTGAAGAATGTATTCCAAAGACAGGAACAAAACATTTTTATTCTGTGCAATTTATTCCCATTCTTTCCATTCTCTATTTATAATGGCGCATTCCCTTACTTTCATTCCATCAGTAAATTGCTTAATAAGTCTTCCAGGAAATCATCTAAAAGCAGCAAAAATTACCAGAGCCGAATCCAATTCTGGAGTAACAAGCTTGAATTATTTATACAGACATTTAAAACATCAGAACGTCTGTCATCAGTCCAAAAAAAAAAAAGACAAGGTTTTTGCAGCCCATGGACCAGATTTGGCTCCACAGCCATTTTTTTTTTTTTTTTTTTTTTTGGTTTCCATTTTTTGTGTCCATTTTTTTTAATTTTTAAAATTAAAATAGAATACAAAAAAACCCCAGCCTTCAGAAGTTACAATATAAATATACAATAGATCTATATACTCAATATAACCAGTAGACCAATCGATGTAATATAAAGTTATCAGACTGATGCTGTTATGGAAGTCATTAATCCATTGAGGAAAGTTAGCAAATTCATGATGACAATATATGTCTTGGAGCAGATGGGGCAGGTCAGGAAACAACATCATTCCATAAATTTAGATGGCGGCGGAGGGGGATGTACTAAAGAATCAACAAAAGTCAAAAAGGGAAATCATTTCTCTTCAAAAGGAGTATGACACAACATAGAACTGTTAATTCTGTCCAAGAGCTTTTCCATTATTAAATGTTCCAGATCCTTTGCCATCAGTTTTCCATGATCCCATTCCCTCCATTTGCTGCTGTGGTAACCACAGTAATTCACACACAAAAGTTGCTAAAGTTGGCAGTGGTGCTTATTTGAGGCTTTATCTTTCAGAAAGGAACGTCACTGGCAGTTGTCAAACTGATGACAATAGATCCAACTACAGTGTGACTTCCAGTGGGTTACGGGGAGCTCAGTGCAGTTGGGCCTGACCCTAGGAAGTTGCCCACCCTGATCTGACTTTTCAAATAAATTACATGTACTCAGGAAGATGTCTCACTGAACATAGGCGGGTTACAGACCACCCTCAAGCGGCCGTTCTCCCGCCGCCGCCATTCGCTGCAGAGGGAAGCCCCAGCGGCCAGACCGCGAGGTTTCCCGACGCAGCGAAAAAGGAGCACCGAAATGGCACTCTTTTCAAAACGCAGAAATGTCACTTCTGCCGCGACACATCTGGACGCTATGTGTCCAAGACGTCAAAATGGCGGTGCCCATGTGGATGGGCGCCGCCATTTACGACGCGTGTTGGGACCGGTTAGGAAAGGGCAACTCTTGCTAACCTTACCACATCCCTTCCTAACCCTAGCATGCACGGAGCGTGTTGTAAGTGGCGGTTTGTAACCTGCCTTAATAAGCAAGTCTGAAGTCTCAGGGCAGGGAACTGTCTAAGTACCAATTTGTAATCTGCTCTGAGAACATTTCTGAAGAGCAATGTATAAATACAATAAATAAATAAAATAAACAAGTACAGCACTGGACTCTAGGACCAGCACTGAATTTGCATCTACCTTTGAGATTTGCTAAAAAAAACACATAAGGTTGCCATTGATCAATGTACACTCAAACAGCATTGCCCATCAGAGGTTTCTTTTTTTCTATACAACTTTGATAGCATATGGCTATCTTTGTTTTGTTTTGTTTTTTAACCTTCATTTTGTTGAGCAGCATTTAGTCTAAAGGACCACTTGGAAGCTTATATGCAGGCATTTCACAAATATATGAGAAGAGAGCCAGTGAATCAAATCTAGTCCAACATCTCATTTATTTTTCATAATAATCAAGTCTCCAACAAGTCAACAAGCAGAATATGAAAGCAATAGTCTTCTGCCTTTGTTACCCAAAAGCAGCTGGTTTTTAGTAGCATATTATTGCAGATTATTGCATAGAGAATCATAAGGAGTAGCTACAGATAAACACCTTCTGTATGGATTTGTTTAATCCGCTATTAAATCCTTGAAAGTTATTGACTATCCCCAGCTATCTAGACCAGTAAAGTTACTTTTAAAGCAACACATAAATTGATTTTGAGAATTTTGAATAAAGTAGGTAGTGGAACAATAGGAATGATACTGTATATATTTTTTAAAATATGATGAAAGAATGAGAGAATCTAATTTCTACTCAGAAATAAGTACATTTTATTAATTTTTGGTAGTTGCAGTGCCTTGTGCATCACACTCTATATAAGCACTCCAATTTTGTTTCAAAATGTAGTTTTCAGTAGTAAATGTTGTACAATCAGATGATACATAGGCCTAAAGACAATTCTTACTCCAAACTTGTGTAGAGTAGATTGAGTGAATCAGTGATTTTACCTAAGTAAATCCTACAGATCTCTAGAATGTATTCACAGGTGGGATTATATTATTCCTTCTTGGCTAAGAGAACAGAACTAATAAAGATTGTGTTCTTTTGTTGGGAATAACAATTAGGTATAGACCATAGTCAAAATGTTTTGAAAAAGATCCTCCTCCTCCTCCTCCTCCCTTGCAGTGATACTGAAATGACCCTATCCTATTTGTTGAGATTCCTCTTTGAAATGTAATTATGATACTCACTGTGAGCTTTACTTATGTGAGGAAATGTGATATTTGGATTTAACAATGGTGAAATGTTGCTTATGAGTGGAAGTTTGATGCAGTTATCAATTACCAGGTCAAAGTGCTTTGCTCCCTGGTGTAAATAAAAAGGTGTCAGGCTTTTTCTCCATTCTATATACAAAGCCAAACTGGACTGGCCACTGAATTTTTCTTCACCCTTGGTGATGAGACCATGGGGCTGTAGGCATGGGCCAAAGACCCATGTTCCACCTGCCGTGCACCATTCTGTTTGAACAATGCAGGCCAAGACCCCTGGGCCACAATCATGCAGACCAGATGTTGATCTGATGGTCCCTATCTAACCCTTGCTTAAAGGGGCCTTAGCATTGGCCAAAGAGACCTGCTATTTGCTGTGGAGTTTCTGGGAAACTTCATGGGAAGCACCTTGCAAACTGGGCGGCCCCATACACTCCTTACCTTCCTCCACGATCTTCTCTATTGAGAAGACCCCTGTCACAACAGTGGAAAAGGGGTGCCTAGCCATGTGGGTATACCCAGGAACCCTGTTTCCACATCAGACGCTGCAACTGGGTCTTCTCAGTAGAGGAAATGGTGGAGGAAGGTAAGAGGTGCACCATAGTAGTTGGTCCATGGTGTGGTGGCTAACAGGCGTGTGAACACCTGCCTGTACCCACACTGTCCTGGGGACTGTCCTGGGACAGGGCCCAGGTCAGGATAGCACAGCCTTAGCCTGCGCTGTTGTTCCCATCTGTTCAATCCCCATGAGGGCAAGAAGCTGCTTTAAAGAGTGCAAGAAAGCCTGGGCAGCACACACATTTATCTTCCAACAGAGTGTCAGCAGAGTTCAGAAGGATTGAACAGCAAAAATGATGTTTCTACTTTAAGTAGTTGCTTCATTCTGCCTAATGCTGAAAGCGACTGGCCTTGTGAACTGCATATTTTATCATTCAATGATTGCATGTAAAGAAATGCATTTTTCTCTCGGACCTGGCAGTCTCTCAAACCTAGCTTATTGCTTTATAACTGTGTTGTGCCAGTGTGGGCATGTAGGAAATGGGCTTATCGTTTCTTTCTGCCAGCTGCTTCCATCTGCAATATAGAATTACAGTAAATTGCCTGACCAGCCCTGTAATGGAATGCTCTCAAGGTTTCCCACTGGGGCTGTTCTGCCCTATCCACTGGGATTGCCTTTAGTATCTTCAAGAGGAGAATTATGTCTTGCAATCATCTCATGTGAATATCAGTTTTGTTTCAGATATATCTATTAGATGTTCAGTTTGTTTTGATAGCACTACTCAGCCTTGATACTTTTTTTAAAAAAATAGTATTCCTTTTGAAAACAGGTTACTGAGTTCAACCATGTCATATCCAATTGATTTGTTCAGTGACCTTAGAAGCTCTCTGGCTCTCAGAACTAGATGAAATGTCAGCAGAAAATACTGTGGAAATAGACCCCTCTCCGTTATGTTCAGCATCCTTATCTTACATTGCATTACAGTTTGTGTTGTTATTGTTCCAGTAAGTAAATGTTAATAAGTTTTTAAAAATATAGGTTGAAATTCCACTTTGGGAGATATATGTCTGGCAGCCATGTCCCCTGGTGCTATCCCACTCCACCTTTTAGCCACATAGCTTCCCTCCTCCCAAAATGGCCATTTATGTCTTTTTGGAGAGTGGAGGAATCCATGGAGATGCATCCAGCTATTTTCCTCTAGAGAGATGCCCTGTGAGAGGCACCTGCAGGGACCTCTGAGGGTCCTTGGGAAGTTGCAATAGATGATGTCCTCAGCTAGGGGTAAAATAGCTGGGGAGAGCTGATTCGCTTAAAAGGTGAGTTCGAAGGAGTATTGTCGTGACTGCATGGTCAGTAAACTAATCTGACTTTTGCAATTAGCAAAAAATGGGTTATGATAGCATAGACTTGGATTATTATTACTACTCATTAATAGAATGCCAGTCCTAATGTTAACGTAACTATCTGTTATTGTGTTAGGTGAATGACTGCATGTATTCTTACTTGTTATACTGAATTTGCAATGGAATAGTAGATTACTGTTTGTGTAACAGATTTTGGGCAGCTTGGGCAGATTTTGGACCTTTAAAGCCATCATTTGGGCAGCTTGGAAGTGCGACGTTTATACATTGCATGTTCTCACACTGCCCTGAAGCCACCTGGAAGTCAGGTGGTTACCCAGACATGGTGGCTTCAAGGTGCTCTGGTGGTGTATAAGCCGCTGGAGTGGTTTGAAGCTGCCATGGGGCTGTGGCAGGGTGGGAAAAGCCGCCTTTTCCCTGGTCAAAAAAGGAGTGGATCTTTGCCACTCTTTTTTTGGCTGGCTTCAAGGTGGATTGGGGCCATGGCATGTGTTCATCATGACCCCAATCCATCTTTGGAAGGGACAGCTTCAAGCTGCCTCTTCCGCCCGTCTGTTTCGCCCTTCTCTTTTCTATTCCAAACTTAAAACCACAGGCATATATTGAAGATGCATCTGTTGCAGACAAGTCAGGGGGAATCTATTGCACCCTGCTGTGGGGCCAGATCCAAGATGAAGCTATCTGCAAGGTAAGTGGAGCATTCTGGTGCTACTCTGGGGTCCCTGAAAGTTCTGTAAGAACAGATATGTAAAAATTCTTCCCTCCTGGAAAAAAAATGCTTAGGGGCAGAGCTCGGAAACATTGCCTTTTTGGACTACTACACCACAAATACTTCAGCATGTTTCCAAGCACTGGCAAGGGTCCATCTTCAATAACTTCCATGTAGGCTGAGAGGTCTCCTTGCCATTATAATGTAGTACTGCCTCTTCTCAGAACTGTAGGTAGTTATGGGGAAGAATAATTGGAATTAGTGGATGAAACAAAGTTAAAACCATTAAGAGTCATGAAAGGCAACAGTACTGCCTCTAGACAATATTCCTCCTCCCTTTCCTCCTCGTCTAGTGTCTCTTCCCCAGCTCAGAGTCCAGAAGGTTTGTTGTACTACAACACATGGAATTACCAGCCTACACACTGGCCACTGATGATGGAATTTGTAGTTCAGGAAACCCAGAGGACACCAGATTCAAGAAGACTGTGCTAGGGGAATAATTACTTCATTGGCTGTGTCACCTGAGATAAAGCCTGCTTTCATTGTTCTGTCTGATACAGATAGGCTACCAGAGTGAAAACTGGAGAGGTCTTCTGTATCTTTAATGGTGATGAGAAAATTTCAGCAGCTTTTGCTTGTCATGCAGCCAGGTAACAAGCAACACCTGTTGAAATTCCCTTTTCTACACCATCATTAAAGGTACAGGAGCCAACTCTGGTTTTCACTCTGGCTACTGTCAATACAGATCAACTGAGCTCTTGGACCAAGACATTTACTGACCTGCATATCTGAGGAGCTTTCTTCTGTTTGTGTCAGGTCTGTAATTCATAAGCATTTGGAACAGAAAATTACTTGCAAAAACTGGAAGCAATGGCACATACCCTAAATGCCTCAGGTCAGCATAAGCCAGTTATTATTTCATTAAATCAACGGCCATTTCAATTTTGGTAGAACATGTAACAAAAATAATCCATAATACCATGCAGTGAAACACAGCCTACTTTTGAACTACTTTGGACCTGTAACAAACTGGCCAAACAGCAGATATATTGACAACTATTTCAGATTAAAGATTGAACCATCTCAAATCATTAATAAATAGTGTATGAATATGTAATTCCTTGGTCGTTTCAACAAATAAGGCTACCTTAGAAATAATGTAAGACTGATAATCTTCCCCTACAACACACTAGATCTATTGTGGAACTTTTGGAAAGCAATCTCAAAATTAAATTACCTTTAATGGCAAACCACCTGTGAATATTTGTTGCCAAAACAAACAAACAAACAACCTATGAAATTTCATGGTCTCATCATAAGTTGACAAGCAGTTTGAAGACACACATAGACACTTACTTGCTGGTGACTGTATTTGTGTATACCCCATCCATGCACAAACATAATCCTTTCAGTTTCCTGTTGTGCCACTGGTAAATTGTGTTTCCTTTCAATGATTTGTGAAGAATGATGGAACAGACAATATTTGCTTTGAAACTGAGCACCTGTCAGTAAATCTCTCATCATTGGACTTGATGACCTCCAATCCAGGAAATCTTGCTGCTTGCATTAGATTGCTTGTTGCTCATACAATTTATATTGACTCATTGCTTTGTTCCTTTGCCAGCCACAGATTGGATAGGACCCTAGTTGTCAGATTTGATCATGTTACTCTCCTCTGTCAGAAGAATTTGACATAGAAGAATCTTTCCATTTTGAATTCTCTGTGTATGAACCACTGACTGAAAGACTGTGATCTGATCTGGGGTTGTCATTATGCAGTGATCGTCATGATGAATGTAAATGTTCTCAGCGTTTTGCTAACACATGAAGACATGGAATGTTTAATTTCTCGGGGAACTGCTTCTTTTCTACATACACTGAGCAACTATGGCCATTTAATCTATTGTGTAAATCTCATGGATCTAATAGGTCTACTCTTTTTTGGGACTAATAATTGAATTTAGGTCAGATGGGGAAAGCAAGCAGCACACTGGGTGTTGGACTGCAAGTCCCATCTGCCCTAGCCAGCATAACCAACAGTGAAGAATGCTGAGAACAGCTCATTTCACCAACATCTGCAGGGCTGAATGATTCCCAACACTGGTATCCGTGAATGACTGCAATTCATTGCTATCCATTAGTAGAGACAGATCAGTCTATCAATTTAATTTCATGTAGGTCAAAATCCTATTAGTATATTAAACATGAATATGTTCCTCTATGGAAACAGCTGGACATTTTTGTCCAATACCGAACATTTATATTCCGTTCACGGTTGCAGAAGCAGAGTTGTGCATGTGATATCAAAGTGTATGGTGGGCAGTGAGCATGGATGTATACTTTACATTGCGCATGGTGTTGCCTGCAGATTTGGCTGTGCATCTGGTTACACAACTGACACCTTTGTTCAGTTGCACCACTTGCCACCAAAACTGCACAGAACAATTAATGCATAACTCCTCATGCAGAGGTTTATGCTAAGGAAGCCTGGTGTACAGTTTGTGCCACTGCTCCTCCTTTCCTCCTAATATTAAATATACTATGTCCCATTTCATCAGAGGTCAGTATTGTTATTCTCTCCTAACACGCTGCCTTTCGTCCCACCACTACCACAGGGCAGTTATCTCAAATTGTCCTGTAAGAAAATTCCCAGAAGAAAAAGACCAGACTATGCTCCTTCCTCTTTTAGAGTGCTTAACATTTTATACTGAACAAGCAAGTGAAGATTTTCAATTTAGAATATACTACCAATCTAGATTTCAAGGCAATTTTCCTACAAAAATAATAAAATAAAATAAAAATCCACATGCTCAGAGATCTTGGCTGGAATCATGTATGGGATTTACTTACGCATAGGCACTGTAGTTATGGCACTATACAGTGAATCCAGGCCCAATTCCCATTTACTGGGCAGCAGCCTCTGTAATCTATAGGGGTCTGTTTCCCTGTTGATTGAGAAGCTACTGATAGATGTTGTCACCCATCTTATATGCAACCTCTGGTCTGACTGACAGAATCAGGGTGTCTGTTGCAATTCCCTCTCACACTGGAGATCACTCATCATAGACAGTTTGGGAACATCAGCCAGCTGCTCTTAATCAATAGGCTACAACCTGCTGTTAATCTCAGTAGCGACTGCCTTATAAGAGGGGATTGAACTAGGAGCTACCTATAGATCATGAATATGTAACAGCCATGAGTGTGTAAGTCTAGGTTACATATTCACAATGGCCATAGAGGATTCCAGCCCTTATCTTTTTATTAAGAAAGCAAAGAGGGGAAGAGCACTACTTTATTCAGCACTAACTTAATTTGAAATTTTGTGGCAATACCTTTCTCTTTGAATTGTGCTTTCTTCTTTAATGGACTCAATTAAATTTTAAGTGCAGCTTCCCCTGGCAATAACTGATTTTTCATCTGCTCTGGGCAGCAATACGAAGCTGTCAGAAATGGGTGATATTAACAGTTGTGGGGGTGTTGTTTTTTTAAGCATCTATAAAAGATTTGGCTTGTTTTTGTGTGTGAGAGGGAACTACTGGAAGGAGGGAATCTTGGGGAATTGATTTCAGAATGCTGGTGTGGCTATTTTGATAGTGTTTCTCTTTCTATATAGTGATGTCCCACACTTGTATTACAGCAGGCTTAAGGTTCCAAGTCCACAACAAGCTTGGTTGTTTTCCTTATCTCAAGGCAAAGTAACAGGTGTAAACAGAACAAATGTTGTCAAATGCAGCATAGAGAAATAAAATAAGTTATTCTCTTGAGGTAGCAGTAAAGCAATTGGCAAGTGAAATACTGAAGGTTGAAAACCGAGTCAGTCAGTATCATTCCCCTTTTGTTAATTGAATTTAAAGTGTCTTTATTTAAAATGTTTAAATGTTGCAAATTCTCCACTAGATCATATGAGGCTCTACAGACCAGCCACAAATCTATCCCTACAGAGGGCTTTTATGGTACAGTAACCAATCTATTGTACAAATCTACATTTTGGAAACCTCTCCCCATCCCAATTTAAGTATCTTGTTTGTATTGTCCATGGCATGCATATATTTAGGACACTACTTTGACAAATGTATACTGAAACAAATACTTGGGTAGGATTGGATTCAGGCCTCCATGCATGTTGGAAGGGAAAGTAATAATTTAAATGGGGTTTACCAAACTGCTGTGAGGCAAATGTATTTTGAACTGAATGGCCTAAATGCACATTTGTGTAGCCAGCCTACTAGGACATAAGAAAGTTTGAGTCTGGCCAGGACCAGATACCTTGAGAGTCTAATATATTCTACAATCATTTCCATGATTGAAGAAAGGAAAGTTATAAATCAGGAATAGAAAATGTATGGGCCTCCAGATGTTGGACTGCAATTCCCGTCATTCTTCATTACTGGCCATGCTGGCTAGGACTGGTGGGATGTATAATACAACAACAACTGGAGAATGACCCATTCACCTCTCCTTGATATAAATATAGTTAATGGATGAATATTATATTTAGCATCTGCTCATAATTACCGATAAGCCTTAATCCAATTGTTATTCCCAGCTAGAGTAAACCCATTGAAAATTTGCAACATTTTATGTAAATTCCATTGATTCATTGGTTCTACTCTAAGCATGGAACTAAGCATTGCATTTAGTACAAAGAAAGAAGTGACCCTTTAAAAGTAGAACTCACAGGGATCTATATGACCTGGCTTGTTTTCTAATGAACTCATATTGAGGATTTATTATTTGTGTGAAATGAAGCGAACCTATATGCTTTGCCAGTCGAACATTACAACCAACCTTTCAGCCCAAGAGGTCAAACCCAATCTTGAGTGTGGGTTTGTTTCTAGCACAGTATCATAGTTTCATAATACTAAACTCAGCAGAGTTAACAAAAGGCACAGAATGTGATTGTTCAAAGCTGTCATGAAGCCCTGAACTGAGCACAGGTTGGATGTTATTGCTTTATAATAATACTGATCACCCACAATTAATATCAGGATTGGCTTTGTAACAGGACTGGGAACAATTTGAAAGGCAGCATCCTTAATATATTTTGATAATTGTAATACCCTTTCTTCTTTCTCCTGCCATGAGCCTTACCCCACTCACACCATCTCTTTCACCGAACTATAAGTTTTAAAGGGATGCAGGCAAATGCCACAGCAGGACCTTGGATGGCTCCTTTAAAGTTTGGACTCTAACCCTGCATAGATCAGCTTCTATATCTGCATAGCAGAAAATTCCTGCCATTGACCTTGACCAGTAATATAAAAAAAGAACCCGGAAGTGTCAGTGAATAAGTGTGCCACACAGGGGCCTGAAAGCAAGAGTAGAGAGACAGCTGGACAAATAGCTTCTACCAGGGAAATGTCACAAACAGAGAATAGGAATTAACCTATGGCTGAGTCCCACAGAACATGGGCAGTTACTTTCAAGGAGAAAGAATATAATCACAAACTGAAGCCATCCAAAAGTAAATAGGAGTAACATGATGTTCTTGGTTATGTCATTGTGCACGTTGTTTTTTTTTTTAAAAGGTTGGTTCTAATGGAAGCAGTAGGAGATCCTGGTTAGATGATGAATTGTTGTTCCCTATATACACCTCTCCGGTTTGAAGAAACTTCTATCACACATTCAGGTTCATGTTGTGGATTGAAAGAAACAATTTTGATCAAGAAGAAATTGTTTCTGAAACATACTGTGTGGGTAGTCTTCAATTTTTCCCTCCTGTTTTTTTTCTTGTTATAATTTTGATTAAGAATAGTAAAATAAGCAAGAAAAAATAACACATGACATAAAAAAATATGAGACATAAAACTTATCTATATATACAATTATAGCTTCTAACAATCACTGCAAACTACCATGACTAAAGTAAACCCTAAACAAAACTGTCCTAAAACTTACAAAGAAAAATAATTAAAATTTGACTTCCCACTTTCTTACCAACTGCATAAATAGCCATAGCATATGCATTGTTATACCTCTTGTCAGTGAACTCAGCACTCTCTAAGTGGTTTACAAATGACCTACAAAAGGATGGAAAGCTGAAGCAACCTTGGAACCCCTGGGATCGAACTCACAACCTTGTGGCTGCAGTACTGGCATTTACCCACTCTGCCACCTCATATATACATATTTAAGATTTATTTCCTCTAAAGGAGAATAACATACACTTCTACTTTTTGTCTAAATAACTCCCCACATCACTAATTTTCAGAGCTCTCAAATGTTCTCACTTTTCTCTCACAAAAAATTGCAAAAATGCTCTTATTCTTTTATAAAACTGCTGACTTTTCTGTTATCAAAACAGATAATGTATCCATCTCTGTGAGCGCAAACAACTTCAGCATCCAAACTTCAACTGATGGAATCTCCATCTTCTTCCAGTTCTGAGCATATAACATTCTTGCTGCCATGGTCATATATTGTAGTATCTTTTCATTTTGTTTTGCTTTTTTATCTGATCTTCCCAAGAGAAATAGTTATGGCTTAAAACAAATCTTTGTCTTGAGAATTTTCTTGATCACATCATAAATCTGCCTCCATTTTTTATATTTAAAAAACCTTTTTTACAGGTGCACCATATGAAGTAGCAAGTAGCAATAGTAAGTACATTATATACTACTTATCAGTGAACTTAAGCACTCCCTAAGCAGTTTACAATCTGTAAGCTAATTGACCCCAACAAGCTGGGTACTCATTTTAGCAACCTTAGAAGGATGCAAGGCTGAGTGCACCCTGGAGCCCCGCTTGGGATCAAACTCATAATATTGTGGCTGTGAGTGGCTGCAGTATTGCCATTTAACCACTGCGCCACCAGGGCTGTCTTCTTAAAATTGACATTTCGAACACAACTTTTTAAAACACGCTTATACATTTTTGATAATCTTACAAGAGTCAGATATCATTGGAACCTCATTTTATAAAAAAAAAATCTTTTAAATTTTAACATAAACTAAATTTCAGTCTTTTCTGCCACATTCCTCCCATTGTTCCAGTTCAATATTATAATGATATAATCATGAGCCCAGTTGTTTCCCCTTTCCCTCTCTGCTTGTGTTTCAGTGTTGCTACTGCTCCTTCTTCCTCTTGCTTGATTTATTGATGAGTCACAGTTGCTAGTTTGGGATCACAGTGTGAGCAGCTAATCTCATAATGTAACAAAGTCAATCAGGTTTAGCTGTCCTGATAACCTCAGGAAGCTAAGAGGGAAATGGAGAATGAAGGTAAAAGATAGTGTGAATCAGTAAGATTTTATCCCCTCCAAAATGTTGAAAATAAATCCTTAATGTGAAAGTTTTCTCAGCACTGCCCAAAGTTTTGATGAAACTTTGTAAAGTAGATTCAGCTCCATTCTGGCTTTGAATACCTTAGTCTTTCTCAACTGAAAGATTATAGTTACATTAAATAATGCATTTGAAAGATCAGTGCATATTTTTGCATCCATTTTCTATGAGGAAAAACATGGAAAAACTTATTTTGCTATAATTACAGTTGGCCAAAGCCATTAAAGATGTGGATGCTTAACTTTTCTCCTGAGCCTTTCTTCACATTTTTATTGACTTTGTAAGGTACATACCTCAGGGTGCCAATATGCCGCTGTGAAAATTGTTCTGAGAAGCCTATGCTTTAAAGGAAAATGGGGCTACATTGCAATAGAAATGCCTCATCCACGTTTAGTGGAAGCATTTTATGACTTTGAATTTAGGAACAAAGTATGTAAAATTAAAGGTGGGAGGTGGAATGCATGGAGTCTTGCAAATGTCTTATATTAGTAACTTGGATGATTTTTCTAAGTGGTGCTCAGTTGAGCAGGGAATGACATTTTGCTGTCAGAATGATGCCCACCCCCAACCAAAGTACAAGAAAACAACTTGACTGGCAGTTGAGCCTCACTGGCAATGAACTATTTGCTGCCCGTACCTGACAGTAGTAGGCTAGCTTAAGGTGCACCAGGCAGAGTCCATGGTACACATGTCTTGGTCCTTTGGCATCCTATTGCCACTCGCTCAAATATGCTGACTGAAGCAGCTGCCTCCCTCTGCCTAATAATAGGGCCAGCTATGTTGGAAATAAAGCTGCAGAAGAGGCAGGCAGCCCAGTGTAGTATCAACAATCGATCAATATGAAAGCAGCTGTTCTCATTAATCCTACCACCTGAAAATACAAATAAGCAAGCATCAGATAACATGAAATAGAAATTTAATAAAGTGCTGTACAGTTTTTTAAAAAAACTGCTTTTAATTTATAAAGAAGTGTAGTGCTTTGCAGCTGCCAATGTTACCGATGGTTCCTTTACATCTTAATGAAACCCTTCTGTGTGTTTCTGTCTATATTGTATTTGGTTCTATCGGCCAGTCAGCTTGTGTCCTGATCATGGATGCAATTTGGCAGCCGCCTTCCTAATTATTTGTCATGAATTGAAACATTAATCCAGCGAAACACAAGGAATTTTAAAGAGTTCTCACTTTTGAGCGGCAGCCTGTAATGTACATGACAAACTTCAGCTGGAGTCGGTGAAAACTGCCAGGAGCATTTTGTGACCTGGCATCTGGTTTGGTTGTTAAAAGAAAAGTACAAACCATGGGCGAGTTACACACTCTCGGTCTCAGAGGAAGGTGAGGACAAATCCTCTCTGAACAAACCTTGCCAAGAAAACCCTGTGAGAGGGTTGCCAGAAGTCAGAAACTACTGGAAGGCACACAACAACAACAACAACAACAACAACAGATAAATGCCCCTTGCATTGTTACCAGTGTGGTTATCAGGGTAAAAGACCATGACAGTTAGTCCAGGTAAATGCATTGCTCTTTGCTAGACTAAAAAACATTGCTCTCTGCTAGGCCAAAATAATCCACTATGTCTAAATAGTTTTCTTTATCATAAATGCAGCAGGTGGGTCTCCCCATCACTATCTGGGGGAACAAATGGGCAGTTCTGGAGGATTCTTGACTCAAATGGTGGCTTTTGCTGCCTTTTATGTGGTGTGGGGTTGTGGTGGGGGTGATACTCTTTTAGAAGAATGGTTATTCCTTGAGCAGAAATTTTTCTTCTATCTAGAAGGGTGTAGCCCAGGAAACAACAAGTGAGAGTTGAAGTAGGCAATCTCCCAGAGCTGATAAAGGAATTATCAGTGATATATATGAGTTGGTAAATAGATTGAACAACAGCAAATCCAAGACTGTGGAACCTGTCTGAGAAAATGCTATAGTTGTATTTTAAAGCTTCAAATCCTGAGCTGACAGAATTAGATGAGTGTGGGACCACACGGGAACTCACTGTCCCGAGCCCCATCCTCTTTTGCCTCTTACTTCTAAGTGATTTTTATGTTTTACTTTTTGCACTCAGATGTGATGGTAGACAAAAAACTTGCAGGCACCTCATTTCTGCCCCCCCCCCCCCTCCATGTCCAGGCAGATGATCATACAGCAAACCTACAATTTGTTCCATATCTGTGTCTTCAAAAGATTTTACATGATTATTCTGGTTTAATCTCCCACCTTTATTAAGGAGCTCAGCCCTTGGGCTATGTTTCTTCCCAACACAGCAGCAAGAATTAAACAATCATATCTGCAAAAAGTGATACTTTTCTAGATTTGCAAATGGGAAGCTTCTGGAAGTAATTCCCCTTTTGTTGTTGTTGCTGCTGTCACAACTTTCTCATTTGATTGCAGCCAGTCTATTTGTGACAGTGGAACAGACAGCATCTTGTTAGACAGCATCTCAACATTTCTAGCAATTAGTTGCAACACCTGGTAAAAGCCATCCCTAATTCTGAGGAAGAAAATGATTTCTTTCATGATGTGTCTCCCTTCAAAAAGAAGAAGAAGGATGAAGTTAAATCAACTACCAATTGATTCTATGGCTGTTCTCTAGTTGGCCTGTGAAGAAACTAGACAGGATCTTGAACTGTCAAGATGTATCACTGAACACCAATGTCAAGACTGTTCATGCCATCGTATTTCGGATCTCTATATATGGTTCTGAAAGCTGGATAGTGAAGAAAGGTGGCAGGAAGAAAATCAAACCAATGTGGTGTAGTGGTTTGAGCACTGGACTATGACTCTGGAGACCAAAATTGGATTCTCTGTTTGGCCATGAAACCCACTGACTGACTTTGGGCAAGCCACATGTTCATAGCCTAAGGGAAGGCAATGGCAAACCTCCTCTGCACAAATCTTGTCAAGAAAAGCCCATGATATGTTCACCTTAGGGTCGTCATAAATCAGGAATGACCTGAAGGCACACAACAACAACAAGACTAATTACATCTTCTTTGTGAGCAGTGGGAACATCAGTTGGTCTTTAGGTTATAGCCAGAATATGCAAAGTGCCAGTACAGGAACTGGGCACTTTAATTTTTGCTGAGATTCTACATCACAGTCTTTGTTTTGTAGCTGTGTTACAGAAATGCAATGAAATACTGTTAGTGAATTGCAAAGATGTGCATCTGAGGACCAGCAAGAATATTCCAATGCTTCTGATGCACATTGTGTACATCTGAGATTTATCAGACACTTCTGATGCAATTGGGGATTCCTGTCACACTCCACAACTTCCTTGTCAGTGTCACTGATGCACATCAGTGACCATATAATATTGCAGGACATTAGTCAGTCAACTGACTACCATTGTGCAATGCATGTCCATATGCTGTAGGAAGGCCCTAGGTGAATATGGACATAACAAAACTATCAAATGTATTTCCCATACATGCAAGACCACTTATGAAGATGTACACCTCATGTTGTTTATAAAACCCTCTGTTTTTAATTCCATGGTTGTTGTGTTAGGGATGGATGTGCATGTAATTTAGGGTTGTGTCCATCCTCCTGCAATATCCAGCCCTCTAAAGCCTTGGGAGACAGGGGGACTGCCCTAGCCATTTAGGGGGAAATTACTATCCCTAAGGGAATAGTTTCTGTAATGCAGAAATGAGGAATGTTGCAGCTTTGATGCTTGCCTGTGACGATAATGCAATTTAGCTTGAAATTAACACAGCTTCCTTCCTTCCTTCCTTCCTTCCTTCCTTCCTTCCTTCCTTCCTTCCTCCTAAACCATTACCTAAATATTCACATTAATATCTTATTTGTAATCTCTGATTGACTGGAATTGCCCGTGGGAATTGGGGTCCTTTCACATTACATGAGGTCACTTTGATTCCACTTTAACTTTCATTGCTGCTGCATCCTGTGGAATTCTATGATTTGT
This sequence comes from Sceloporus occidentalis, assembly GCA_023333645.1. Taxonomy (NCBI): domain Eukaryota; kingdom Metazoa; phylum Chordata; class Lepidosauria; order Squamata; family Phrynosomatidae; genus Sceloporus; species Sceloporus occidentalis. The sequence continues at coordinate 142,314,801 of JALMGF010000006.1, forward strand.
AGGTTAAGGTAAGGTAACCCTGAGCAAATCAGTCTCTCTCAGCCTCAGAGGATGACAATAGGAAACCCCCCTCTGAAAAAACTTGTCAACCCCCCCCCCCCGCGATAGGTTCACCTTACAGTCACCATAAGTCATAAACTACTTGAAGGCACCCAACATTATTCAACAATATTCCTCCTAAACTGAAAGCCCTAGGATTCCATAGGATGCAATGTTGATACTTAAAATAGACTCAGAGAGCCATAACTGTGAAATAGGGAAGACCCTATAGGAAACATTGTCTCCATGTCTAAATGAGTTCTGTTTGCCTTCAATGATATCAAGAAACTTCCAAATCGCGAAGTCATATGATCTCCGCCGGCTTGTATCCCTTGAGAAAAAAGAAAGAAAGAAAATTGACAGCACAATAGGTGGGGAAAATGGGCCATTATCCTGCAAATGGTAGCACATAACAACAAGAAAATGGAGCTTAAAAGATATAAGGAGGGCACACTTGAAAAATGTCCAGTTTGGCCAAGTTTACCAGCCTGTGATGTATGGTTTTCAGTATTGGCCTCCCTACACTTGGTCAGTTTGAAAGAGAGAGAAACTTTTTTATTACTCTGTAATATCTCATAAGTACCTTGCAGTCATAGTGAATCAGTCAGAACACCGTGCACTGACAGTGCCATCATTTTCATGCTATATCTCCTTCACTAACCCCTTGGGTTATTTACTGCTCCCTTTGCTATTTCAGTCGTGGTTCTCTGTTCTTTCAAAGGAAGAAAAGAAAATTACCTCGAGCCAGCTAGATGAAGTTAAGCACCTTCTGTGTCATCACTATCTTCAGAAACTTAAGAGCACTAACAAGTAATAACCTCTACATAAAACCATTTACATTTTCAAACACAGATTAGTATTGGCACAAACATAACAGTAGGTGGGCAAATCCAAATTAATGCTCGCTGAATAGATTGTTTCTATGCCTTTCTGACCTAAAGGCAGTTCTCCTATCCTTGGCATAACAATACAAACTGATGTTAGTTCAATTGTTCAATATAGAATATAGAATTCTACACAACCAAAGTTTCTATTAACCATGAAATGCTAGTAATAAAAACAACCAAGCATTTTCAAAATTAAAGTTAAAAAGCAGAATAAAGTGAGGGCTCATCTACAGTTGGCAGAACACTCTGGGCTGCCCCAGAGTTCTTGCTCTGAATATCCCAGGATTTACCCCTTACCTTGCGGGTTTTCAGCTCTTTCCCCCAGCAATGAAATCAAACAAATATAGGAGAAAAAAACTCAGAGGCCCACAGATTGAAAACCCTCAATAAATATTCCAGTCATCAAGAAAGGAGACACCAAGGATTGCAGTAACTATGGACCATTGCACTAATTTTCCATGCAAGCAAAGTTATGCTCAAAATTCTGCAACACTGACTTCTGCCATCTATGGAGAGAGAAATGCCAGATGTCCAAGATGAGTCCAGAAAAGGAAGAGGGACTTGGGATCATATTGCAAACATACATTGGATAATGGAGCACACCAAATAAGTACAGATGAAAATCAGCCTGTGATTTATAGATTATAGCAAAGCCTTTGATTGTGTAGATCATGAAACATTATGGATTACTCTTAAAGAAATGGATGTGCCACAACATTTGATTGTCCTGATGTCTATTCTGTACCCAGGACAAGAGGCTACTGTTAGGACAGAATATGGAGAAACAGAATAATTTCCAACTGGCAAAGGGGTCAGGCAAAGTTGAATTTTATCACCCTATCTGTTTAACTTGTACTCTGAACATATCATATGTAAAGCAGGACTAGATTTAGAGGAGGGAGGCATGAAAACTGGAGGAACGAACATCAATAAGATAGGATATACATATGACACTATACTGTCAAATTGCCTTTTGACTTTTGGCAAACCTATTAATTTCATAGGGTTTTCTAGATAAGGAATACTCAGGAGTGTTTTTCCTCCCCAGTTTCTTCTTTTAAAATATGGCCATATATAGTTTGCCAGTCTCTCATCCAAGTACTAATTTGGGTTGCCCTGGCTTACCTACAAAAACCAGACAGGATCTGGTTTAGTTAGGGTATTTAGGTCCTCTGACACCATACTACTAGCAGAAAATAGGAAAGAGTTGGAATGATTACTGGTAAAGTTAAGGAAGAAAATGCAAATGCAAGTTTACTGTTGATCATTAAGAAAACAAAAACAATGGCCACAGACTATTTAAATAACTTTAAAATAGATAATGAAGACATTGAAATAGTTGAAGATTTTCCATACCACGGCTCAGTCATTAATCAAAAAATTCGATGCTTAATACTATAAGAAATTCTTGTTCTATATTTAGGATATATTATTAGTGAATACTAAATAATAATATGGACAAGCTCAAACCAAACTCTGCACAAAACTTTAAACCATTTTGATGGTAAACAATTTTCTGTATTACATTTTTTTCATTTGATCTAAGTGGTAATCTGTTGTTTCAGTATCTGGCAATCACATTTTGTTTAAAAACCTTATATCTCTTTCAGCTATATCTAGACTTGTCTATAACTGAAGTTGTAAAATGTCTCTCTCTTTGGAAACACGTAATGACCTTGATCTTCTCCCTCTGTATATGAGGAATATTTTCCTCTAGTTAGTTCAATGGTTATTTCATAGATTATAACAATACTGTAAAAAAAAAAAAAGCTTTGTGAAAATGTTTTGTTCCACAATACTGGAGTACATTCCTCATTTTCCAGCAATTCGTAGTGTTTTCTTCCCCTCAACTCTTGCTGTTTTACTTTGGCCATATAATCAGAAGACATGACTCACTATAAAAGACAATAATGCTTGGTAAGGTAGCAGTAGGAAAAGAGGAAGATTGTAGTATAAGTGGATAGACTCACTCAAGGAAGCCACAGCTTTGAGACTGTAGGACCCAAACAGGGCTGTTGATTAGTGACACAGAGGTCTCCCATTCATAGTGTCACCATAGTTCAAAGTTGACTTGATGGCAGTTAACAACAATAAGCACATTACATGTCACCATGGCATTTTAAAAGACATCAAAATATTTTATCAGCGACAATCCTGCCTCCTCCTTTGCTATCTTGGTAGAAATGAAGTTCTCTATCTTTACGATATGCCCAGATGCTAAACTCTTTTATTATCTGCCTTGGATGTTCTGGAACTTGCAGAACCCAGCCAATCAGACCAGACTCTGCAGGTCTGGCTTGGCCTTATTAGACCAGGCTGAGTACAAAGCATTTCCCATCCTGAACCCTTCTTTCAATCTTTATTGATGCAATCAATATTGCCCGAGTTACTTGAGGGAACGCCTCTCCCTACACAATCTGCCCCGCACCCTCAGGACAACAGGGAAGAATCTATTAGACTATCCAAGGGTTAGACTAACAGCTACTTCTAAAAGAGCATTCACAGCTATGGCGCCCAGGTTATGGAACAATCTGCCGGAGGAGATCCATCTTATCATGACCCTAGATGCCTTTAAAAAGGCATTAAAGACAGATCTCTTCTGGTGGGCATACTCACCTGACCTTCTATAAAGAACTTTAGGAAACTCCCATTTCCGGTCACAACAGTATAACTGCCCGCTGCCCTGTGATTATTATAATTGAAATTTTTATACTCTTTGATGTTTTTATTAAATGTATTTTAGACATGATTGCCACTGTATGGACGTTTTTGATTGTAATCAAACATACAAATAAAATAATAATAATAATAATAATAATAATAACAACAACTAGAAAATTTGACTCATCCACAAATACCTGTAACTGGGCTACCATGGCTCCCTTGATTATAGTGATCAAAAAGGCAGTAGTTTGAGTGCATTAGGCCCAGGGACGGGCTTTTGAAAATGGAATTAATTACAGCTATCTGTAAAAAGTGGGGAAAACAAATAGATTCCATGAAATCTGACTGTTATCGTCAAAGTTCTGGAACAAAAAAGGTCAAGAGCACTCTTGACCATAACATTGGCCTGTTACAGACTGCCAAAATAAAGCTGCTTCGGGTCTCTTTGGAGTTATGCTGTTTAAATGATGCATGCATCCTAAGAATCCGGAAGCTGCACCAAAAGCTGCACTCCGGTGCTTAGGAATGGAGTGTGGCTTTGGCGCGACCTCCGGACTCTTAGGACCCATGCATCATTTAAATAGCATACCTCCAAAGAGACCCGAAGCAGCTTTATTTTGGCAGTCTGTAACAGGCCCTTATTTTGTTTGTAGCTTGCTCAGCCTACCTTGAACCTTTTTCCTAGCAGCCACAATAAATATGGAGAATATTTTTAAACGAAATAGAATCATAGAATGGAGGCTGCCTTGCATTTTATTTGAGCTAAAGGGGTGGGGAAGGAAGGAAGGTTGGTTCTCCCAGGGACATGTTTAACACAGCTGTTTTGAAGACAATTAAGGCATCCAACTGCTGGCTATCCTGCACTTCTCCCTGCCCACCCTGGATACTATCTTTTCTGAGAGAGGGAAGGGGTTGTTGATGGTGCCTTCCTAGAGTAGCCTTCCTGACCTGGTGCCATTAGCTATAGCCAATTTGATGAGGGCCCTAGTCCAATGCTGTAGCATTTTATATATGGTTAGAAATAGTATACTAGACTGAACATGTTAATATGCCCTCAAGTTGACCCTGAATTGAATACATTCAATGAAATATGGCTGTTATCTTCAAAGTTCTGGAAGAAAAACATTGCTTAAGTCAACTCTGTCCCATGGTGACCCTGTAGATGAGACATCTTCAAGACCCCCTTCCCTCTACTGCTTTGCTCACGCCCTGCAAATTCATGCCCGTGACCTCTCTGATTGAGTGCGCCCATGTAGCATGTCCTCTCTTCCTTCTGCCCTCTACTTTTCTTGTTCCCACCTTTTATTTTTGCTTTCTCCATGCTGAGAAAGTAATTGGATTCCATGCCCTTCTCGCTGCATCAAGAAAGTCCCTTTGTGCACCCCCTCACTGTCTTGATTACTGGTGGAGATAGACATAGCAGGGCATTTCTCCAAAGCAGGGGAGGAATCATGTAGCCCTCCAAATGTTGGATTGCATCTCTCAGCATTCCTTATCACTGGCTATGCTGATTAAGGCCCAGTACATACCTCTTGGTATGTCTGGGCTGGCGGCAGCATAATTTCCTCCAGAGGGAAGCCACAGCCACCAAACTGCATGGCATCACTCCGGAAGATTGTGAATGGTGCACTCATGACATAACTGGTGCGGCGCAATGTGCAGATGCTATGCGTCTGTTATGTCATAATGGTGGCGCCCTTGTACATGGGGCGCTGCCATTGTAGCACCGCCAGTACGTGCTATGGTTAGAGACTGTGCAGTTGCCACGCGGCCCCTAATCCTAGTTGCTCCGCTGCTATGCCACAGACTTAGGTCTGTCCTGGGCTTAAGGCTTCTCAGAGTTATCATGAAGCACCACATTTTCTTATCCCTGGTCTCAGGGTATAGAATTTTCCCTGTCAGAATCTCCATTGCCTTCATACACTGAAGAATGATGACAATCCACTTAGGGTAGGGATGGACAACATGCAGGCCATTTTAGGCAGGCCCATATCCCCTCTCCAAACCTGTGCTACTGAAAACCAGTGGCAAATAGCCAAAAAATCCTTTAAAGTGTTTTCATTTTGGCCACCAAAATTCAGCATCACATTTCAGAGGTGGATGGGATTAGAATAGATAGTTGACATACATACAGCAGGGCTAGTGCCAGCTCATATAATTCTCTGTGGGGAATAGATTAACATGAAAGAATGTGTATTGATCTGGCTCATTCAGAATTTAACAGATCTGGCCATATAAGAACACCAGGCATTACCAGAAAAGGAAACTTGTATTATATGCCCTTCCATATGCTACATAACCAAATTTTTGCTAATGGTTCTGCAAATGTTCAACCTATTCACCATCACCAACCCCAAATGGCCCAATATCTGGAGCTCCCTGTGAGGATTCAGAGTCTTTTCATACTGTGTGACTAAATGTTGTATTGCCATCATTTCTATGGACTGCCAACGTTTTGCTTTCCAAGGCATGTACTGTATGTAGCCAGAGACTGGTATGCAAGATAGTTCTTAAATGAACAATAGGATTTTCTAAAATGGTCAGAACCAACAAGATCTTTAGAGATGATCCGGTGCTCAGAATAAAGCAACAGTTTATCCAGTATCTTTGTTTAGGGTCATGGGATGGTGTCTATCGGCTTTTACCTCAAATTATTCACTTCAGAAAACACTCAAACCAAAATAAAAAATAATATAAATTTCATAGGATTTTTTAAAGGTAAGGGATACCCAGAGGTGATTTTGCCAGTTCCCTTCCTCTGAAATTTAGCCAACAGTACCTGGTATCCATTGGCCATATCCCATCAAAGTACTAACCAGGTTTGACCCTGCATAGCTTCCAAGATCAGACAGGATCTGGTGCCTTTAGGATATTCAGGCCCTGACAAGCATATGGTTGCTAAGTCATTAGTCACAATTATTTTGTGACAATTTCTGTTATTAACCCATTTCTTAACTCTCTGAAATAGCAGAGTTATGTTTGTGTTTGTTGTATTATATGTGAGCCAGTGTGATTTAATGGTCTTTGATTGATTGAGACTTGGGAGATGCAGGCTGAAGTCCCTCCTCAGCTGTGAAACTCACTGCAGCTACTGCCAGACTACAGAATTAATACAGTTTGACACTGATTTAACAGCCATGGCTCCTTCCTATGGAATCCTGGTATTTGTAGTTTGTTCTGACAGAGAAGGGAAAATATCCAAATACTGCAGATCCCAGAAGTCGATAGCATGGAGCCATAGCAGTTAAAGCATTGTCAAACTGCATTAATTCTACAGTGTAGATGCAGCCTGGGTCACCTTGCGTCAGTCACCTTCTCTATCAGCCTGATCTACCTCACATGGTTGTTGTGAGAACAAAATGGATGAGAAGAGGTTAATCTATACCACCTAGAGCTTACTGGAAGGAACAGGATATACTGTAAATGTAACAACTGTAACAAATGAGTATGTGTCTTCCTATGGATAGTTATCTTTTAAATGCTTGTTGAATGTGTATGTGGAGGCAAAATTTCCTTGACAGTTTCTTTCTTTTGTCTAGGGGAGGGAATTGTTTGTGGGTATGAAAACACTTCCCCAGCCACAGGAGGCTCATACTCCATTGGTTTTTTTAAAGACCAGCTGGTTACTCCAATGAATCTCTGTCTTAAGAAAATCCAGGCATAGTTCTCTGTATGTAAAGCTAAGAGTGCGTAAAAGATGCAAGCAACTCCCCTACCCATTTAGAAATCTTCAAAAGTTCTGCTGGGTATTCAAAGAACTCTGTGTGTGTGTGTGTGCGCGCGCATATGTGCATGTGATATTTTACTTTCAGTTGATTTTCACTAAGAACAAGTACTTAGTGTGAAGGATACAAACTGTAAACAGGGATTGAGTCTAGCAACTTCCTCGGGGAAATATTGTAAGAAGCTTTTTGGGCAAAGGAAGGGGGCATCATGAAGAGAAGGATTTATTTGGGATTAGAAGAGTAATTCAAGAGCAATTTTCCAGTCAATTGCAAAGAGTTCAAACATACGTTTGAAATACAATTACGCTGTACAACACACACAGAGAGAACGGGAGGTATACTCTCCCCTCCCTTCTCTCTCACACATAATTCCTCCTCCTTCCATATGAATCCTCCGTTCATGATACATTTGGACTTTCCTCACATGCTGCATGGTGCATATTCCTTCTGCTTGTCACTGTAAGGAGGTGATCTGCACACACACCCCAGCTGAATTCAGCAGCTGCAGTCACAAATGCCTCTGGGCAACTGCACTCTCTTTCTTCTCCATCCTGAAACTGCTGCACGTTTCTTGGCAGTGGGAAATCCTTGATGCAAAACCAGTTGGTGAAGTTTGGATTGGCATTGGGCTACCAGCTCCCTCAGTCTCCCTGTCTTCTATTTTGTGCATGCTTGCTTGCTTGCTTGCTTGCTTGCTTGCTTATTTATTTATTTATTTATTTATTTATTTATTTATTTATTTATTTTTGGTGTTACAGAGTGACTACCATTAACTATGAATGGAGAGGCTTGAGGAAAGGCTGAATTCAAACCCAGAGCTCAACCAAGTATGCCTCTCACTCAAGTGGAGGATGGTGTCCTCCCTTGCAGGAACTGCTCATTGAATATGGAGCTGAATGGAACTCAGGAGCTTTTTGGAAACCCCACATCTGATTATGATGAAGAAGAATTCCTGCGGTACCTGTGGAGGGAATATTTATACCCCAAAGAATATGAATGGGTTCTGATCACTGGATATATTATTGTGTTTCTTGTGGCACTCGTAGGGAACATCCTTGGTGAGTAGTCGCTTCAAAATAGGTGGTTTAAAGCCATTTATGTTGATGAGGTGATCTCCTGAGAAAACAGTGTGCTGCCATAGGGCAACAATCGGCTTTAGAATCATGATTTTCTTTAATGGCTATAGAAAATGCTTTGTGTTTAATAAGGCATTAAGATCAATACAATTGTACTTTATTCTGTTTATCTGGAGGGTCTGGCTTAGTGAAATATTTGCTTGTCCTTACCTGCGGGACTAGCAGCTCATTATAACTTGGGCGCCTGAGACAGCAAGGAAAAAGCATTTCCAATATACCAATTTTACATATTGTTCTAACCCTATTTATTCCAAAGGTTTCAATACAGCTGTCAAATGAAGGCTGAAACTGTACACTTTTTTTACCTGAGAGTAAGCTCCATTTTCTTCAGTGTGTCTAATATCTGAATACACATGCATAGGATAGTGATGTATGTGTGTTTTGTCATGAAGTGTTTAAAATTCATGTATAGACATCTGACTCTTGTAGTAACTCAGTCAAGGATGAGATATTAAACAAGCTACATGAGGATAATTTATGAAGGATTAGAATGCTGTTTCATCTGCCAAAAACTAATTGGTTTCTCGTGGCTGTCCTCTAAGTTTGAGTGCTGAAATCTTTGAGCTTCATCCATATCATTAGAAGATGCCTGGCTGGCATTTGAGCCTTGTAGGTCCATTCAGGTCAGCAGACTTTTGGCCAGGTTTTCACTGCTATGTGCCACTTCATTCATGTTGCCAGAATTCTGAATGAAATCATGAATGGCACACTTCATTCATGTGCAGCTCAACAGCTGTTTTTCATGGGTCTCATTACTGGTAACTCTCATATCCCCAGTCTTGATATTCTCTACCAAGGTAGTGTAGTTTAACTGTAAACTTTAAATGGAATAGACATACCAGCTGCAGCTCTCTGAAGTTACTGACAGCAATGTGAATGAAATTATACGGCATTGTGCTCAAATTTGCCGTTTGCGGTATAGATATTGCTGATGGTTTATGATGATCAGAAAAAAATTAAATGAATGCCACCCTTTGCACATTATCAATGCAAGTGACAAAGTATACTATAATTTAGTCATTTAAATTAGACAAGCATGCACACATACAGAGAGAGCAAGTGGAATCCCTTTAGGCTGAACTGACTTAAAATTCACATGAGTTACTTTAGGATATTTTGAGTAGAATCCCAAGACCCAGCAGCTTTAGCTTGGTGCAAAAACAATCTATTCTGAATGTCCCGATTTACTTTGTTCTGAACTGAACAGAGCTTGCAATCCTTACATGCAAGAAATACCACTCATATTTATCCCAAACCTTCTGCATTTAAGTAGTATAATTTAAGGCAGAGAGGAGTCTTTCTCTTGATACTGTTCTTATACATCTGGGAATTTTAAATCGATACCAAGTGACTGCAAATGACCCAGGGATTACTAGTCAATACAAATCTGCCTTCTGGGCAGTGCTGAAACAGAGGCTATCTCAGGGAAAAGTAAAGCACAATTCAGGGTGATCCCCCCCCCCTTCCTTCTCAAAAGAGAGCAATGGAAAATGGTGAATTTAAAGGAGTTGATGTGGTTAGGTTCAGAAAAGGTAAAGAAAACAGGATCTGAAAATATATAGTGATATAGTGAAGGTGAACAAAAGAAGAAGAAGAAGAAGAAGAAGAAAAGGGGGGGGGGGAGATGCACCAAAGATTGCAACTTTGTGGAAATAAGGGAGAGTTATCAGAGAAATGGGATTGCTTAAAAAAATAAAAATATAAACCCTGATAAAACAATCCTAGATTTACAGTTGTGGGAAGGGTCATTTCAGAGGATTTCAGAGAACAATTTACCCAATATTTCTATCTGGTAAATTGTACAAGATGAGTTTAGAGAATAATTGATCCACACACGAAGAATTGGCAGCAGAGGATATCTGAAGAGTGATATCAAATAGGGGTGACTAAAAAGATATTTTACTATTAACAGATGAATTGGGGTGTTGGGAGTGTTTGTGTTTGAATGTCCCTGTGCTTTTGTAATGAAGGCAATACTCATTTTGAAGCTTGCTGACACTCTAAGGGGTTATTCAGATGGTGAAAATAATCCAGGATGAATCCAGGTTGAATCTTCATTGTTCACATGCATCCTGAATGCACCCAATTAAGTTTTCTATGCCAAAAAAACCACTTAACCTGGAATAATGGATAGTGAGCTTTGTTCTGAGCTTTTTTTAAAAAAAAAATTTGTGTCGTCAGCAGTGTGAATAACCATTGCAAATAGATACGAATAGACCCAGGATTAAATTCTGCATGCCTTGAATGGGCTTTAAATATATTCATATAGGCCTCATACAGACAGGCCAAAATAAAGCTGCTTCGAGTCATTTTGCAAGTATGGTGTTTAAATGATACATGCGTCCTAATAGTCCAGAAGCTGCACCAAAGCCATGCTCCTGTCCTAAGGTCTGGAGTGCAGCTTTGGTGCAGCTTCCAGACTCTTAGGACGCATGCATCATTGAAACACCATACCTCCAAAGTGACCTGAGCTTTATTTTGGCCTGTCTGTATAGGGCCATAATCAACTCCATCTTTATTTAAGTACTAGCACATGTGAGCAACTGAACTCTCAGAGATGTGCAGACATGCAGTTCCATAGTGTGAATAACAAATCCAGAATGCATAAGTAAGGATATTCACATCTTTGTGCTAAAAAAAAAAGTATGAATGACCCCTAAGTCCCTGTATTTCTGGTGTTAAAAGGGGTGGATTTGTTTACATGTTTATTAGATTTATATTCCGTCTTTCCTCCAATAAGCCCAGACTGGAGGACATGGAAGTCTTCCTACCCATATCAGCACTGTGAAGAGGGTCAGGTGGCTGGGGTGAAAGTTACCTAGTGTGTTTCTTGGTTCAGTGGAGAACTGAACCTGGATCTTCCAAGTCCCAGTCTAATACTCCAAGCATTCTTTGCATTAGTTTCTACTGACATGACAGGAGGCCAATGACTCCAATACTAGAACTTGTAAATCCTGTAGCATCACATCTAGGATCCTTCTGGCCTATCACACCCATCTTCAAAAACTAGAAAGATCCTTCTAAGAGCTGTGTAAGGTAGTGGCAGCCACTACATTTGCAACAGTGACTTCTGTGTTTAATTCAGTGCATGGATGCTGAACTAAAAATAAATAAATAAATAAAGGGGCAACTACTTCTGAAGCACAAACACTTAAGACCAGGTTCATAGCTATTACTGTGTAGGTCAAAACTCAGCACCATTAATTCCCTTATCTTCTCCGAGTCCTTTGGTTATTATACCCTCTTTTCAACTGGGCAATCTTTTTTAAAAATGCTATATAAAACCAGTGGTAGAAGGGGATAGTGAGGTGTGGCAAGCCCTATTGCAGAACAATTCAGGTTGATGTCTGTGCCTGTTGGATCAAGGGTCAAGAGGAAAGTCATTGGTCAGGAGGGACAGAACTTCCCATATATCTGTGTTTGTCTGAAGTATGTGCCTTTTGCATGTGCACACAGCCAGGAGATCCAAGGAATCACCAGACTAACACTGATTAATACAGTCTTCCAGGGAATCCTTGTGCCATACATGGAAAGCAGGAGACAAACTGCATGCAAAATAGGTAACTCGGATAAGTAAACTTGTAACTGTTGTTGTTGTTGTGTGCCTTCAAGTCAAGTCTGACTTATGGCAACCCTAAGGCAACCCTATCATAGGGTATACTGAGACTGAGTGTGTAACTTGCCTAAGGGTACTCAGTAGGTTTCCATGGCCTGAGCAGGGACTCAACCCCTGGTCTCCAGAGTCAAAGTCCAGTGTTCAAACTACTACACCATACTGGCTCTACATCCAAGTGATTAAACACATCTTTATAGAAAAGGCAGAAAGAATGAGACTGTAATGCTTATGAAGTCCAGAAAGACGCGAATGCAATTACTGTAAGGCAGGCAGAATTCATGCAGCACTGGGTGGGGCCCAGTGCAACCCTTGAAGCCCTGGCACTGTTAACCACCTCTCCACTATTTTGGTGAAAGGGGGAAGGCTGGAAAGCATTCCTGAATGCTTTAAAGGGCTTTAAAATACTTATATAGGAGGGATGTACTTCTGGAAACATCCAGAACCTCACAAAAGGCCCAATAGGTGACTGGCAGTGATGAGACATCACCTCTGGTCACCCAAAATGGTGGTTATAGCACCTCACTGCTGTAGCTCTAGAGGAGGCCAAAATGGCACAGTGCATACCCTTCAACACTTCACTGATGAAAAGAAACACATCTTGATGGCAAATGTTGTTAATGAGGAAAAACACAGAAGCTGGGAAAAGCTCCAACATTCTGCTGTTGCTATAGCCTACTGGAAAAGGCAGGATCCCAACCCCTCCTCTCATCTCCTGCTGAGTTAAGTGAGTGAAAATTGAACCGAGTTTGCCGCAATGGAAGTAAGCTGAGGATATAGGGAGATAATGGGAGGAGGAAAGAGAAATTGAAACATTTTTAAAGCATCTGGAGAAGTGAAATGGCAGAAAATTAATCAGCATTGACCCTGCCAAATTGGAACAGTGGGAAGGGGCCCAGTTTAGAAAGGGGCTGAAGACCTTTCTATTTAAGCAAGCGTTCCCTGATACAAGCTCTGATTAACCCTCCCCCCCCCCCCCCCCCATATCAGCAGTGGCAGCTGGCTGAAATGCTTTAGTGGACTGTGTTTTTAGTTATATGGTATATGTGTTTTGTAAGATGTATATGATATGCCATGTATTTTATGTATGTTGTACACCACCTTGGTTTATAGAAGGGCGGTATAAAAATAAAATTTTTATTATATTATTAAGGTATGATAGGCTCGGGAGTGTGCCACCCAACTCCGAAGGCACTGCTTGTATGCCTGCTAGAAGCATTTAGTGGAGAGTTTCTACGAAAAGTATATTAGAGGATGAAGGAGAGAAGCAAGATTGTACCCAAGTCATAAACACAACAAAGGCATCACTACGGGAGTGTGGCGGTTGTGGACAGCCCCCGTCTAGAGGGGCATTTTCCCACTTGCCCTGCAGCCACACCAGACTGTAAACATGCCTCAGTGCCTCCTGGTAGCTGCTGGGGGGTTGGTACCTTCATGGTAGGAGCAGCTGAGCTGGATCCTGAAAGCCTTTCCAAGGGGGCTATTTTCAGGGTCTGTGTGGCTGCTCTTGGAGAAGCTGCACCAGACCCTGAAGGCATTTCAGCATTTCAGAGAGCAGTCACCCCAGACCCTGAATGGGATGTGGGGTTGCTGGCAAGGCAGTTTGTCCCCTTCACTTGGTGCCACCAACTTCAGCAACACCACTGAAAGACAGTGGAGGGCAGAGTTGAGGTCCTGTCTTTTGACAGCCTAGTCGCAGCCACAACACAACAGCTATTTATTTATTTCCCCACATTTCTCTCAGCATGGTGGCTTACAACCAGGCTAAAATAAGATAAAGGTAACTAATTTTTATTACTATTAATATCCTGAATGGATCCCAAACTTTTCTTCCATTCATACACCCACACAGTTCCCATCAGGATGTTTCCTACCTAATATATCTTCCACATACAACAAAGTCAGAAACCACACTTTTTTGTGTTGTGAATAGCATCCTTGCAGGCCAGACTGCTCTTTCCGGTCCCCACCTACATTAAGAGAGCCAGTGGAAGAGGGTCGAGAGAAGTGGAGATTTTTAGTGGTAGATTCTATAGTTTCATGAGGGGAAGCTGATCAATCAGCTATCAGGGAGGCATCCCAAGAGTATCACTGAATGCTACAGATATTTGGTCTGTGATCCAAAATATACCCTCTTCCCTTCTTCTACACCCATATCAGGGACAAGGCAGCAGTGTGGAGCAGGAGTACCAGAACTTCAGGGGTGGGCAAAGTATGTGCCATGGCCCACAAAGTCCTTCCAGTCCCAGTTCCCACTCCCATTAATTTCTTCTTTCTTTTAAAAACCTATTTTCTAATCACTAAGATGCGTGAATTAGCACCCACAAGTGATGTGACAGATGGGTGAGGGAAACCACAATGTTTTACAGTCATCCCCCCACCTTCTGACCAGAAAATGGTAGTATCAAGTTTGCTGCATTATCCAAATGGCCCTATACAGACTTCCCTCTACCTTTCCATCTGTCTCACCTCGGTTTATGAAGTCTAAATTTGAATGAAGGAATTCATCTGAGATTAGTATTAGTCAAATCAAAGTTGTTGGTTTCCCACTTCAGAATATCATTCAGAGAGCTGTGCTCCTAAATGGGTTCTGGGGTGTGATTTAATGCTATGAACCATTAATCCTGGCTTGAAAGCAGATGTCTTTAAAATTAGAAAGCAATATTGCCTTGCATCACAAACCAAATGTGCTCCCACTTGCCAAACGACTTGCTCCTGCACTGAATAATGTGGCAATATTTGCATACTTTGTAATAAGCTTCTATTTCAGGAATGAGGCTTATTTATTCAATGTTATCTGCTATGCTGTCGAGTACACCACCTAAGCTAAACATAATCATTGCTTGTTATGATGGAAATAACTACCTTTATAGAAATGCCAGGAGCCCTTCACATCTTCCCTATTTTTCTAATTAGGCAGAAGAAATCAGAGCAGGGGGGATTTGTGTCTGAATGCCTCAGAGATGAGAAAAATTAGGCCTGGCACCCTGCTGGGAATTTATGGTGTCATAAAGTAACTTTTGATTGTGTAGTTTAGAACTGCAGCATTGCACAATGGTCTGTTCTCCGGAGAGGATGTTGTAGCTGCACCACTGCGACCAGCTACAAGCTGAGCAACCAGTTTGGTTGTTGTGCAAGGGCCGCAATGCGTTAACAATACTGCACTTTGCATTGACAGTCAAGGAGAGAGGGGCAACAGTATCCTTCTGCATGAGCAGAAATAACTGTGACACCAGAGCCCTACTCTTGTAGCTACACCTGACGATGCATGATCTTGGCTGTGTGTCATCTGCATAAAAATATGTCAGAGGACTTGTAAGAAAGCAGAAAGTTCCTGGTTTAAGATCTATTTGTTAACCTGTTAAAGGAGGGAATTAAAAATAGATTTTGCAATGTTATCATATTTTTGTTAGGTATTGTGAGTAAAGAATGGGAGAGAAAATGTGGATTGCTTCTTTGATAGACAACAACAGCAGCAAGGATATTGCTTGCTCAAACTTGGAAATTTACTGAAGCACCGATGTGGGAAGAATGGCTTACGAAGGTTGCTGCATCAGAAGAATGGGTTACTAAGATTTTTCACTTGGCCAGATTTGGCTATTTCTAAAAAATAAGCTTAGTGAAGATTAAAAACGGAATATAAGAATAATAATTGTTCTCTCTCTCTCTCTCTCTCTCTCTTTATTTATTTACAGTCAGAATTTGGAGGTGTCAGAGCCTCAGAGCCTTACTGTATATTAATTGTATGACTTTTTTTCTTTCCTTTTTTCCTCCTTTCTTGTCTTTTTCTTCTTTGTGTTTCCTTATCCTTGATTGTATATTATTTTGGTTGTAAATCAGAGGCGGGTTACAGACGGGCAAAAAGGGGTGTGCTCATGACGTCATGAAGGTACTGTATAGCCTTTAGACGGCCCTTACCTGAATGCCGCCATGAACACGCCGCCTGCACGCCCCAAGCGGGAAGAAGCGGCATTAAAAAGGTGCCGCTTTTTTCCGCTTCTTTTCTATATACTGCGCAGCTGCGCATCTCCGTCTGTAAGCTGCTGCACCGGTACGCCAGAATTGTTACTCATTTAAGTTGCCCATTTAAAGGCTCCGAGTCAGCTGCATCGCATAATGAGTCGAGGTCCTGGAACATGCGCAGTTTGCACCGAGGCTCTAATTAGAGCGTCAGATGCCATGCAGATGTGGAAGCTGCAGCAGAGCTGCACTCTATTTTAATGCTCGTAACCCTAACCCTAGAGCAACATGTACGCATGCGCTGCTAGAATTGTGGAAAGTTTGGAATTTAAAGTGAACCCCTACACACATTCCTGCACCATTTTCACCTAACAATAAAAAAACGCTAAAACTTTAAATATTTACATATGTACAAGGGAGGTGATGGGGGATGGCAGGGGGACAGCGGTGGCAGCGGTGGCAGCAGCGACAGCTGTGGCTGTGCATTGCAGATTCAGCAAGAGCACGGGGACCAAAGGAGAGGAGGCATCCATGATGCTGGTGACACTGGCAACATGCAAGTGGACAAGGATGCCAACACCAGCTGATCACCAGCTGGCAGGAGGCCACCTTTGTTCTTGGGTAGGGCAGGGGAAAAAGTTTAAAGGGGTTTGGGCGCTTTAAATGTGTACATACGCTTTCTGCCGCTGGTGCTGACCGCCGCAGCTGCGCAGCTGCGCATCCGCCAGCCGGCAAAAGAAAAAAAAGCCGCGTTTTTGGCCGCCCGTGCGGAAGCTGCCTCTCTCTTTGCAGCGTCCTGCAAGGCGGCGGTATGGAAGCTGCGGGTAAGAAACGGCCCCAGGTGAGGCGTCTTCACTACCCCCAGTGTGGAAGCCCCATACACCTTAGCCACGCCTCCGGGGCGGGTGGTCTGGAGGCTCCGTATTCAGGGGAAGACACCTTCAAGACGTCTTCCCCTGCCCGTCTGTAACCCGCCTCACTGTTCATTCTAAAAATTAATATCAATTAATCCTAAAAAAGACAACAATATTTTGTTTTAATTAGTGTGTTCTGCACACTAATTATTAGGAATCAGTGTGCTCTGCACAACATGCATGCTAATGTGTTATCTGTGCAGGAAAACCATGTATATATTTTTGCACATATTAATTTTCCCCACCAAAGTCCCAAAATAATCTGCATCGCTTGTAAATAATCTGCATCACTTATAGCTCAGTTCTTGGCCTGGCATCCATTATGTATCCCAATCAAAGAGGTGCAGATCTGAGCATGGTCAGTTGTAATCTCTAATAAAACATGTTTGCTTTTGACTACCAGACAGTGGAACATAGGACTTGTCTGCACTGACCAGTAAGACAGAGCACTATGGTGCTTAACTGGCCCTGGTGGCAACTGTACATACCAAGCCAAACCAAAGTCATTGCGGGGTGCAGGGATGAGGCTCACACCAGGTGACACCTCAGAGGAGGGGCAATACCCAATCAAGCTGCCCTCCCACGGGGGGGGGGGGGGGCAAGTGCCCTTGGCCCTGCTTCTCTGCAAAGGTGGCAGTTCCATACAAGGATCCACCACCACTGTGGGGAATGACAAGGCCAAGGGCACCTGGCCCTGCTTTCCTGCTGTGGTGGTGGTAGCTCCCAAGGAGCCACTGTCACCAGGGAGAAAAAGAAGAACATGTGCCCCCTGCCCAGTTTCCCCAGGACAGTGGTGGTTCCTCATGAGGAGGCAACGCCACCATGGGGAAGGAGATGGCAAATTTCTCCCAGCCCTGTGTCACCATGGTAGTGGTGGTCTCCTCATGAGGAGGCTGTCAACACCATGGTGAAGGAGAAAGATTGAGCATGGCTTGGAAGCCACACTCCCTGCACAGTTTGACACCAGAGGTAGTAATGTGAATGCCAGTGCAGTGACACAGCATTGTCTACATGGGCCAGCTGGGCTGACACCTCATCAGCATGGCTAGCCCATCCCTCTTCCCCATAGCCACCGCTATCCTATCTCTTACTTGCAGGAGCTCCATGGATAGGCTTCATGGCACATTCCCACTTCTCAGGTTAGTGGGGTTCCCAATTACATGGTGAGGGTCTCCAGAGGCTATTTGGATGTTTCTCTGCCCTATCTCCTCATTGGCTGCATGGGTGAGCTCACCCTCAGAAGAAATGGCAGCATGTTGGGAGGCCTGTCTATGCAGGTTAGGGATGTAACAACAACAGCTCTGGGGACAGACCATCCCCTTTCACTGCAGTGTTCAGTGTGGGGAAAAGGGATCGCACAGTGCCTGGTGTGTGAATTGGCCTGATCCATCTGTTCATATGTCACAAAACCCCCTGCTAACCTTGGGGTTTGCAGAAAACATTGGAGCTACGTTCCTGTGACTTTGACAACTCCAGGGCAAAGTTAGGTTAACCAATGAAATTCCTGGTATTTCACCAGAGGTTGCTATACATCGTGGAAGCAGACAGCACTGGCATCGAAATGAGCATGGGGTTTTTCACACATGCAAACAAGGCCTTCAGATTTCAGACTGAGCTGTATTCCCTGTAAGATTGTCTGGGCTGTGGTTGGGAAACTCTGCTCTCATAAAAAGATGATGCAGAAACAGATGTTAAGTGAGCTGCTTTGGGGTTTTAGCTCTGGATCCATGGTGTCTTGGACCATAATAGTTTCATGCCAGGGAATTGGCTGGAGGTTTCTGGTGTATTTTCATATTCCTTAGGCTGTTCAAGGATCCCATTTCAGTCTCCAATAGCTACAGGTAAATAAGTAAACAGGGGCATTACTGGGGAGGTCAGTGGTGCAGCCCATACCTGGTGACATCTCAAAAGAGGAGTGCCACCTGATCAGACCATCCTCCCACTGGGGCTGGGAGGGAAGAGTACTCCTGGCTGTGCTTCCCTGTGGTGGCAATGGTTCCTTTCTTCTTCATGTTCTTTGAAACTACACCCGCTATTGAATATGTGATGACATAAGGTAATCTCAGGACTGAGAAGACTTCGTCAGTTACATGCAGTGGCCCGTGAAAGGATTGAGCAGCAATATATTTATTGTTTTTGTGCCTTCAATTCATTTCCAATTTATGGTGACACTAAAGTGAAGCTATCATGAGATTTTCTTGACAAGTTTTTCTTCAGAGGGGATTTGCCGTTGCCAGCCTTTGAGGCTGAAAGAACACGACTTGCCCAAGGTCACCCAGTGGGTTTCTATGGCTGAGTGGAGATTTGAATCTTGGTCTTCAGAGTCATAGTCTAATGCTCAAACCACTACACTGCATGGCCTCCTATTAAAATATTGTAAATATTATAAATATTGTAAATGTCTTATAATGACATTATAATAACATGAACCGATGGTCACTTGAGCCACCTCAATGGTCTGTGCCACTCTTTTTAAAAATGTCCAAAGGCCTTAATTCATAACAGATTTGGCCTTTCTGATACTGTTAACCAGGACAAATTCATTTTATGTTCAGCAAGACTGGCAAGTGGTCTAGAGGAGTCACAAAAGGGCAGCAAATTCTCAGTTATTATTATTGCAGTTTTTATTTTTTACTGTCTGGTAAGCAGTGATTGTGGGATTTTTCTCCTTATGCCAAAAAAAGTATCTGGCTGTGAACTTTATCTTCTAAAATAGAGATGGATGGTGAATAGGCTTCTGCAAACCAGACAGCAAAATGTCTTGGCCCTTGAGAGAAAGGCTTCAGATAATGAAATGAATGGATAACTTTTCAGATTTCACAGTAACATTCTGAGTTAAAATATCTCAGTATTTTTTACAGCAATCTTGGTCCCTCCAGGCCTGTTTTACTATAGCTCCCATCATCCCCAACTGGAGCCAATGGTAGTGGTAGACAAATACATCTGGACATCTCTGTAGGGGAAGGCTGATTTAGACAATTGTGTGTTGTCAGTGTTTTGCATGGGTACCACGGCTTTTCAGAATACATTTTGGAATAAAATGGTTTCACAAAGCATTTGAGTCTTAGAAGAAGACAGAGTTAGTTGCCTACTTGAACAGTTTTTTTATCAGTTCTCCTTTCTTAGTGGGGTTCCACCACTTCCCTTCCTTCATGTCAATTTCTGGTACTCCATTTATCTTTCTTCTTCCTCAAGTCAACTGTCAATGTTTTTTCCATCTCCATATTTTCTACTCTTTGCTCCTTCCCAGCAGGTTACACCCTGCCCTATTCTTGCCTCACATACTATTACCATACAGTGATAGGCATTCCAGCTCCAGGCAGATACTATTTATTTGAATTACAACTGGCCAGAAGTCACACTTTTCACAGCTTCCAAAAGTTAAAAATAATGATCAGCCATTTTCCATCTCTCATTTTAAAATGGCGAGTCTGCCTTTTTTGCATTTCCCCTGCAGGCATTTGAAGACATGCAGCCCTTTCATGCTACACCAGTAGAACATAATGATACCACTGGGTCGGTCACAGCAAAATCTTAGTGAATGCTGGCATTTTCAGTTTAGGAAGGGATATGGCAGATAGGAAGAAAATTAATTCCTTTGAGATGTGGTGCTGGAGGAGAGTGCTGAGGATACCACGAATGACCAAAATAGCAAACGATTGGGTCCTAGAACAAATCAAGTCTGAACTCTCTCTGGAATCCAAGATGACTAAATCGAGGTTGTTGTACTTTGGACACATCATGAGAAGGCACAACTAATCGGAAAAGACAATGATGCTGGGGAAGGTAGAGGGCAGTAAAAAAAGAGGTAGACCACATGCCAGATGGATAGACTCAATCACGGAGACCATGGGCCTGAGCCTACAGGACTTGAACAGAGAGTTAGTGGATGGGTTGTTTTTTTTTTTTTTGGGAGATGTCTCATTCACAGGGTTGCCATGAATCAAGGTCAGCTCAAAGGCAGCTAACAATAAACAAACAACAATGCTGCCTCTGACCAAACTACAAACTACAAGGTATTTCCTAGAATGGAACCTTGCCAGTTAAAGTGCAATCATAGTACTAATATTTGGGTACAGTAAAGGGTGCTGGAGGTTAGCCATGTAGTTGTAGGATTCTGGAAGTATTAGCCCCCAAAATTAACTTTCCAAGCTCTGCTCATAAAGCAAGAGAATGCATGATCAATAAGATCCTTGGCAGATCACAGTTTTGGGAGAAAGGCAGCTGTTCTTTTTTTTTAATTA
The DNA here is from genome assembly GCA_023333645.1 of Sceloporus occidentalis. Lineage (NCBI taxonomy): Eukaryota > Metazoa > Chordata > Lepidosauria > Squamata > Phrynosomatidae > Sceloporus > Sceloporus occidentalis. The sequence goes on from JALMGF010000006.1 coordinate 142,335,983, forward strand.
TAATGTTAGTTCCATATTAAATTACATGCCTCTAGATTTGATAATGTTTTAAATAACAGGGCCATTATACCTATATTAAAAACATGAGCTTTGGCTGTCATTTTTTAGAAAGTAATGCTACCATTTCCATAATGGAAATGCAAAGCACTACCACTGTAATACATTTAAAATGTTGTAATGATCTAGCAGGAACACTGTGCCTTTAATAACTGCACAGGAGATGGAGGTGTGGCTGTATGGTTTCCACCGATACAGTTTCCCCAGAATGATGAAGTGAGAAAGTAGTGGGGAAGAGAGAAATGCTCTCCTGCTGGACTTCTGATACAGAGAGAAGGTTTTTCTTGAGTCAGACCACTGGTTCAACTAGTTCAGCATTGTTCCCTCGGACTAGAAGGAGTTCTCTGAGATTTTAGGCAGAGGTTTTTATGGCACTTATTAAACATGTCAGGGATTGAACTTGGAAACTTTTGCATGCATAAACTATTCTATACCACTGAGTTACAGTCTTTCACTATGTCTGATTTTTTTTTTTTTTTTGTCAAAGTAAAGGTGGTAACAAGAGCCAGCATGGTGTAATTATTTGACTAGGAGCCTGGGACACCAGGTTTCAAATCCTGATTTGATCATGAAAACCCACTGGGTGGCCTTGGACAAGTCACATTGTCTCAGCCTCAAAGGAGGGCAAAGGCAAATTCCCTCTGAAGAAATCTTGCCAAGAAAACCCTTTGATAGGGTCGCCTTAAGGTTGCCATAAGTCAGAGATGACTTGAAAGCACATAACAACAAAGTTGGTAACACAACATATTAAGCAAGATTGTATGTAGGGGTGGGGGGTTAGAATAAGTTTATTCTACATACTGATCACAAACACATTGTTTGAGTGCTGATGACAGTATAATCACAATCAAAGGTTGGAAGATTTGCTTTGTGGACTTAACTTCAACTGTTTCAGGTTCAGAAGCTTCCGATTTGGAAAAAAAAATGGCTGCCAAAGCAACTTACGGGGCCCAAATTCAGCCCTGGAGGCAACTGGAAGCCATTTTGACAGAAAAGGTCAAGCAATAAAATCAGCCTAACTTCCAAATGTGAGCCAAATTGGGAAGAGGTAAGTCGGGCACTGGAGGCGGTGTGATAATCTCCATAGTCAGCATAGAAGATTCTGAATGCTCTAGCTGGATGAGGATTGTAAAATTCGTAGCCCAAAGCATTACATTTTCCCAGCTCCAGCCAGAATAGCACTATCCGCACACAGTAGCAGTGCATGAGCAGCCTTAAGAAAAAAACAAAGGTTTGCAAAAGTACAAAAAAACTGGGGGAAAGAGAAATATACTAAAAGAGAAGGAAGAGCTGAAGTCGCCCAATAAGAGCTGAGCATGCTCAGTGGTCACAGTTCTGTTTATCTGTTGCTGTCAGAGGAAAGAGAAAATGGAAGCTTAGAAGTGGTGGTGGAGTGGAGCATCTTAGAAGAAACAGTAGCTTTTTACATGGGCACTATAAAATTTTGTGGCAGCTTCCATTTTGTCTTTTATATCTTCACCCCCCCCCCCCCCCCAAATTATTATCATGTTTTAAGACACTGACGGTTTGTTTGGAATTAACATTGAGACAACTAGTCATGATGGCAATAGCACTACCACCTGTTTCAGAGATATTTAAAATTGTTGTCAATTACTTTGGAAGCCATATTTCCAGCCAGTGCTTCTAAACAATGCAAAATCAGTTCTCCCATACATGATATTCTTTGTTCTTTGTTATATAGACTCTCAAATAGACAAAGGAGCTTGCTTTCTTAGGCCCAAAGAAAGACAGGGCCCCAAACAGTGCAGCTAGTATGTTCTCTTTGACAGTGCACCAAGCATTCAAGATACACACCCAGGTATAAGAAAGGATGGGGCAGAAATGCAGCTAACAGAAGTGAAAGCAAAGGCCTATGGGTTTCCATCACATCCCATCTTCTGTGAGGATAAAGCACACCAAATGCAAGGCCAGAAGCCAGCTCCTGGATGAAAAAGCAATCAAAGCTATTGAAGATGCATATTTTCCCTCACCTCTGGTGACCAATGGAATTTTCCTCTTTTGTTCTCCCCTCTTATTAGCCCATTTTAACATCATCTGCCAATTTAACTGATAGTTTTTATACTCCCCCCCCCCCCCAATCTAATGGCTCACTGTGCTAAAATTCTCATTGTGCCCAACCATTGGCCATGTTGGTTGAGGGCTGGAGTGTAATAGGAGGTCCACACATTTCCCACCCCTCCTCTAAGGAATTAGCATGGCAGATTTAGGAAAGATAGGCCACAGTCTTGTTGGTGACATATGCTCACATAAAATGGGATTATCTATGAGAGCCAGCATGGCATAGTGGTTTGAGCGTTGGATTTCGACTCTGGAGAGCAGGGTTTAGTTCCCAGCTCTGCCATGAGACCTACTAGTGACCTTGGGCAAGTCACATGCTCTCAGCCTTGGGGGAAGGCAACATCCTTCTTGAATTGAGGTACCCAATTCAAGAACTAGACACAATATTCCAAGTGAAGCTTGACCAAAGCAGAATGCAGTGGTACTATCATTTCCCTTGATTGAGACACAATACTCCTATTGATGCAATCAAGAATCACATTGGCTTTCTTGGCTGTGTGGTTCTATAAACACGAGAAAAGAGCAGGTTCTGCCCTCCTAGGTCTCCAGTGCTAAATGTTTATGGGGACTTCTGCTGGCACTGTGACGTTACCTTGGATGGGGATGGGGCATTGCTCAAGGAAGTAATAAATAACCCCCTTGTTCAATGAATTTAAAAAGCACATATGTTTGTGCAACCACAGCTTACTTGAGCATAAGGATTGCAGCCCATGTTTCATATTCTGTTCTGTTTTGACATAGGGGTCAGCTGTGAATATCAAGATATGACTCATGGTTTTCCTTATAGCTCAATCTAATGAACCAGTGTCTGACAGAGGATACCTCTGTACTGGCTGCATAAGCTCCCATCACAGATGCAGCCTGCAACTGAGCTACATTTCAAGGGAGCATTTTCAAGGATTTCCCAGCTTTTAGCCCTCCAGATATTTTGTATTTGAACTCAAAGAATCCCTCACCACTGGCCATGCTAGCTGAATCGCCTGGGACATGAAATCCAAAAAAGGTCTGGAAGACCAAAGGCTGACTGCCACTAAGCTAGAGACCCACTAGGTTAGCTACTTTGAGTCCCAGTTTTTTGAGGAAAGTGGGGTACAAATAAATACAATAATAAATATAATAATAGAGTGCTCATTATTTGTTTGGTCATTCATTCATTCATTCAAATATATTTATTTTTTATTTTTTTATTTCGGTATTTATATCCCGCCCTTCAGCCCTAATGGCTCTCAGGGCGGCTTACAATTATTTTTAATCAGACAGTTCCCTGCCCTCAGGCTTACAATCTAAAAGACACGAAACAAAAGGAGAAGGGAATGGTGGAGGAAAAGGGGATGAGGTCCAGTGGTTCTTCTCTCCCTCTGAGGCCTGGACCAAGGCAGATGGATTGGAGGGAGGGCTCTTCCTTCTTCCAGGCTAGCCCTGATGGAGCTGGACCTGCCTGGTGAACTCCCTCTCAGGCCGGCAGATGGCAGTTATGGAGAGTGGAGTCTCCTTCCTCTCAGGCCGGTGGATGGCAGTTATGGAGGGCGGAGTCTCCTTCCTCTCAGGCCACATTCTCTACCAAAATTGTCTTAAAGAAGTTTGATCAGCAGAAGGAATAGATATATTTTCTATGTATGTGTCCTTGACAAATCATTTAGGAACTATGATGGCCGATTTCCAATGCAAAGGGACACCTGGGAGACTGTAAACAAACAAACAAACAAACAAACAAACACTACTTGTTCTTCTAGTCTGGTGGTATAGAAAAGGGAGCTGGTAAGGCAGGGAAAATAGTCTAGTGACATTCAAAATTTCCCAGCTACTTCCCTCTTGCCCTGAAGATGTCCTCAAAATTCTAATTATCTACTTTAAATAAAAAAAAAAACATATTGTTTTTTTTTTAAATCTAATGCTATGGATGCTTCCTCTTCCTTTAACTTTTGTGAATATATTTAAGCTTTCTCCCTTCTTCATGTTGTATTTCTCACTTTTTTTCTCCAAGCAGCTCTGATCTTTTGGGAGCAAGCCTTTTCCATATTGTTCAGAGAACATTTTCCCAGGTTAGGTTGAAACTGTACAATGAATATCTTAGTAAGCAGGGATTTGGAGTTTGCTCAAACTAATACTGAATAAGAAGGAGTGTATGTGTAAACTCTATCTCTCCGCCTCTCTGTAAACTGTATATGAATATGTGTGTGCATAATTTGTTGCTGTTAGCTGCCCTCAAGTCGGTTCTGACTCATGGAGACCCTGTGGATGAGACTCTAAGAATCCCTATCCTCTAGTGTATTGCACAGATCCTGCAAGCCCCTGACCATAACCCCCCTGATTGAGTCTATCCATCTGGTTTGTGGTCTTCCTCTCTTTCTTCTATTCTATACTTTTCCTAGCATTGTTGTTTTTTCTGGTGATCCATGCCTTCTCATTATGTGACCAAAGTATGATAATCTTAACTTGATCATCTTTGCTTCCAAGGAGAGCCCTGGTCTGATCTGTTCAAGAACCCATTTGTTTGTCTTCGTGGCTGTTCATGGTATCCTAAATACTCTTCTCCAGCACCACATTTCAAATGAATTAATTTTCTTTCTGCTTCCTTCACTGTCCAGCTCTCACATCCGTACATGGTAATTGGGAATACAATGGCTTGAACGATTCTGACTATAGTGCTCAGTTGTATTTCTTTGCTTTTCAGTATCTTTTCCAGTTCTTTCATAGCTGTCCTTCCCATTCCTAGTCTTCTTATTTCTTGGCTGCAGTCTCCATTCTGGTCACTGTTTGATCCTAGATATGGGGATTCTTTAACTATTTCAATTTCCTTGTTGTCTAGATTGAATTTGTGTATTTCTTCTGTGGTCATTATTTTTGTTTTCTTTATATTCAGCCTCAGATCTGCCTTTGCATTTTCATCTTTGACCTTCCTTATTAACTGTTTCAATTCCTGAATGTCTTCTGCTAATATTATGGTGTTGTCTGCATATCTTACGTTGTTAATGTTGCTTCCTCTATCTTCACGCCTCCTTTTTTGGATTCTAATTCTGCTTTTCTTTTGATGTTTTTAGTATATAAATTAAACAATAGTGATAGGATGCAACCTTGCCTGACCCCTTTGCCTATTGGGAACCACTCTGTTTCCCCAAATTCTTTTCTGACTGTGGCCTCTTGTCCTTAGTACAGATTCCTTATCGGGACTAACAGATGTAGTGGCATTCCCATGTCTTTGAGTGCATTCCATAGCTTTTTGTGATCTATACAATCAAATGCTTTGATGTAGTCTATGGCTCCATACAGACAGGCCAAAATAAAGCTGCTTCGGGTCACTTTGGAGGTATGCTATTTCAATGATGCATGAGTCCTAAGAGTCCGGAAGCTACGCCAAAGCTGAGCTCTATTCCTTAGGATTGGAACATGGCTTTGGCGCGGCTTCTGGACTCGTAGGACACATGCATCATTTAAACAGCATATCTCCAAAGTGACCCGAAGCAGCTTTATTTTGGCCTGTCTGTAAGGGGCCTATGAAACACATACTGATTCTTTTTTGGAATTCTTTGGTGCACTCTATTAGCCATTATGTGTTTGCAATGTGGTCCCTAGTGCCCCTCCCTTTTCTGAATCCTGCTTGCGCCTCTGGAATTTATCTCTCTGTGTAAGTTTGGAGACTATGCTTCAGAATTTAGAGCATTATTTTGCTTGCACGTGAGAGTAGTGCTATTGTCGTATAGTTGCTGCAGTCTTTTGTATCTCCTTGTTTGTAGATTGGTATGTATATTGAGCATTTCCAGTCTGTTGGCCACCACTTTGTTTTCCATATTTGTTGGCATATTTCAGTTAGCACTAAAGTTGCATCTGTCTGTAGGTACTGTAGCAGTTCAATTGGGGTATCATCTGTTTCCGGTGATTTATGTTTCCCCATTTCCTTTATTGCAGTTACACTTCACTTCTTAGAATTTGGGGTTGGTCTTCATATGGCTCCTCATTATAAATATCATTTATTCCCTCATCTCTTTTGTATCACTCTTCTGTGTGTTGCCTCCAACATCTTTTTATTTCTTCTTGTTCTTGTATTATGTTCTTTTTTTCTCCACAGGGCATCCCTGCCCTCAGTTTGAACTTTAATTTCTAGGATTTCTTTTAATAGAGATCTCTCATTCTTCCCTTTTTGTTGTTTTCTTCTATTTCTGTGCCTTGATCATTGAAGTATTTCTCCTTATCCCTGCATGTCAGATGTTGGACAGTTGTGTTCATACTTCGGGCTTTGTTCCTATCTTCCTTTGCTTTTGCTTTTCTTCTTTCTTTTACTGCATGAAGTTTTCCATCTGTCATCCATTGTTTCTTATCTTTCTTTTTTGCCACTGTTAGTGTTTTCTTGCATTCATCCTTGATTATGTCTTTGACTTCTGTCCACAGTTCTTCAGGCTCCTGGTCAATTATACTCAATAGTTCAAATCTGTTTCTTACATTGTCCTTGAATTCATCTGAAATGTTATTCAGGTCATATTTTGGTATAATGATGGTTTTTGCTTTCTTCTTCATCTTAACCCTGATTTTTGTTATGAGCAGTTTGTGGTCTGTGCCACAGTCAGCTCCTGGTCTGGTTTTGGCCACAAAGATAGAGCTTCTTCATCTTTTTGTAAATGTGGATATTTTAATATGTTGTGAGCCACTTTGATTGTCTCATTACAGAAAAATGGGATACAAATAAGTTTTATTATTATTATTTATTATCTTCTACTTCCAATGATGTAGTCTATCTGGTTTTTGTGTTTACTATCTGGTGATGTCCAGGTGTATAGTCTCTTATTTGGTTTTATGAAGCAGGTATTTGAAATGAATAGACTGTGTACAATACATTTCCATATTTAGACTTCCTGATATTTACTGTTTGAAAACCTGTGACCCATATTAAGTGGAAGGGCAGAGTAATTTACCAGTGGCACTTTGGTCTAACATGAAACCAGTAATGAACAATGTAAAAACAGACTTTTGGTACCATTTACTAGTGGGACATGCCAGCTCTTTTACCCAAAGGAATCCATTTCATCTGCCTCGGCTGCATGCTAAATAAGGCACTTTGTAGCAATTCATGACAAAACATTTGAAAGACAGACTAGTACCCCCCTCCCTCCCCCCAAAAAGGTTGTTGATAGAGGGCTGAATCACATGTTAACTTGACTGAATCTAGGGAATGGATATTTTATAAACTGGGGATGAGACTTGAGCTTGTGAAAAGGACAACATAGCTTAGAACTCAGATTCTTGTGAACTACACTGGATTATTCCAGCCAGATGTGTGGCTATTTGGGGGAGGGATGCTAAAATTAAGACATTGTCCATCAAATCTACTCCTTTAATTCCCCCCAATTTCTAGCATTGTAGCAACTTAAAATTTCAGTTGAAAATTTAGAAATACTAATTTAAAAATGCATCTGACGAAGTTGGCTCAAGTCCATGAAACTCATGGTACCAACTTCTTTCTTTCAGCTGCTTTCAAAGGTGCTACAAGATCCCTTTGTGTACTGATTTAGAAATAAAGTTTAGTCATCCAAACAAAAGGCAGGAAAAGTTACTAAGGGAATGAAAAGACATCTGATATAAGAGTTCTAGGTGTGAATTATATTCTATGTCTTACTCTCTGCGATGCAGGAAATTCAGTGTCTGATAACAGAAGGTATGGTATCCCATACGCTGCAACTTGCACTGAAATCAGCTTTTGTCCTAATTTTTGTGCGTGACTAAATTCATTCATCCTCAGTTGTCTAAGTTACAGTGCTTACTGACTGTGAATGGTTTTTAGTGTATGTGGCTTAGAATACTGAACAAGACTAAGATGCCACCTGGCTTGGTTGACAGTTGATATAAAATTATTCCATAACAGACAGTGTGCTGCTAGGATCTGATTTTGTTAGACAGGCATCTGCAACAGCCAGCATTTGGAAAAACATGTTGTTACCACTCCTGCAGAACAACACCTATTTATATTTGGGCTTCCAGTTGATTTCTAATTCAGCTGTGTTTGGAATTTAGCATGATTTCAGTCACCTCCTGCCTCACTCAGAAATATTCTCAATATAGCAATAGAGTCAGGCCTTTTACTTAAATGCAGAAGCCTTTATAACTCAGCATGCTCTTGGCAGGGTATTTGCTTTGAATATTGACTCAGTAGTTTAATTTTCTAAGCTTTGAGATATGCTACATTCAATGGAGAGAGGCACTGCAATTTTATCTGTGCTTGTGATTTTAACTACGTAAGGAAATTCATGTTGCCCACAGCCAGATTTGACTGTGAATGATTATATAGCAATGTTGCTAATGGGCATTAGTGTAACTAATTTGCATCATCCAGCCACCCACCTGCTCCCACCAAAAGGAAGACAAGGAGCATGGAATCGCATAAAATATGTACTGATGCAGATTTAGAAATATTTACTATTGTTTCAATAGAAATGCAGGTGGCTTTTGTATTCACAGATTCTGCATCCACAGATTCAATAATGCATGTCTTGAAAATGTTTTTTTTTTTTTAATCCAAAAAGCAAACCTTGATTTTGCCATTTTATATAAGGGCCACCATTTTACTATGTCATTGTGTATAATGGGACTTGAGCATCCACAGATTTTGGTATCCACAGGACGGGAGTAACCCCCAATGGATCCCAAGGACCCACTGTACAGTAATCTTACCACTGAGAGGAAAACTGTGACTGATCTGCTGTCCAGGGTGAAACGGATTGTAGATAACTTCTTGGGATTCAGTGGTAGATGCTGATGCTGATATCAGCATCCTTATGCTGGCAGTTCAGGAGCACAAAAGCTGTTCCTTTATCCTCACCGGCACAGTGGTAGCCAGACAATGCCCAAGTATATCTTCACAGCCAGTTAGTGGCCATGTGAGTCAGGGAGCAGAGTTGTGCCTGGGCATTTTCCAATTGCTCCTTCATTGTAAGGGGGAAAGCATTCTACAAGAAACTACATTCTACAACTGAACACAGAGGTACTTCAATGTCCGAAAGAGTACTTGTGCTGCTGTTACATCGGTGGATGTCTATAGGAGAATTTGTTCTTTTATTTCTGAACCACACTTCACATTAGACATTTCATTAGACAGGGCTGCTCTCTGTATAGTAGAGCACATGGCCTGAAATGGAAACTGTCATAGTTTCTGCTGCCCAGATAGGAACTTTCACCTTCTTTCCAGGGCATGGTTGAAGGCGCATAAGGCCACAATCTTGCTGACACTAAGCAGGGACAGGCCAAAATAGTGCATGAAGGAAAGATCCCCTGAGTGGAGGGGTCTCAGTGGTCTTTGTTGTAAACAGAAGCACCCAAGAGATGAATGGAGTGAGCTGTATTCTAATGGTAATGTGGACAATTTTTTAAAAATTGTGCAAACTTTTCCTTAAATACCCATTTAGTCTCCTGTTTTCTCCTTATATTAATACCTTTCTTTTTGAGGACTGAGTTTTATTGATTGTTTTGTTAGACTAAAATAATTCTGTGTGCAAATGAGTCCAAGGCAGTTTGGTTCACAGGCACAGAGATCAGCAAACCAATACAGGTTGGGTGGAATTAAAAAGCCCATTCATTGCCGCCAACAAGGCAATTTGAGTTCTCATGTTGCTCCTTTAATTCATATAAACAAATGTTGGAAATGATGACTATGGATGGTAAAAGATGAAAAACGTGCTGTTTTGATGCCACCTGGCATACTGTAAATGCCAAACTGATCCAGAAGGTATGTATGTTGCCAAGTGAAATATAATGGAAGCCTTCTGCAGTGCTGCAGGAATGGTCAAGGATTATGAAGCCAGGCAACAAGATGGCAATAAAAGCTGGCTAGGACAAAGGGAAGCAGAGGCACTGTCTCAGAGGCATACTTTCTTTGGTCTGGCAAATCCTTAAACAAAAACAGCAGTCATGTTTTGCATTGGCTGAAATCTTTTCATTCTCCCCACAGACAGCTTTCCATTTACAGATAGAAAAGAAAATACTAGAATCCACCATTAATTTGTTTGCATCTATCTGTCTTTCAGATGTGACTGTAGTTAATATGAAGATTTAAACAATTATATCAGTGCAGAAATAATGCCATCTGGAATTCTGGGATATGTAGTTTTAAAAGCCTTCTCTGCCAAAATGTGCTGGTGCTTCACAAGACTACAAATCCCAGGACTCTGTAGTATGGCGCCAGGGCAGTCAAAGTGGTGTCAAATTGTATTAGAGAGGCCATAAGCATGAACCTTGAAAGGTCAGATGACCTTTAAGTGAAAGAATAAAGGGCATGTTTATCAACTTTGCAGATGACACCAAATTAGGAGTAGTAGTTAATACCCTAGAGGAGAAGATCAAAATTCAAAATGACCTAAATAGATTAGAAAGTTGGGCCAAAACTAACAAAAGGAATTTCAACATGGAGAAATGTAAGGTACTACCTTAAGGCAAAAAACCTGAAACGCACAGATATAAGATGGGGCAAACCTGGCTTGAGAATAGTACATGCGAAAGGGATCTAGGAGTCCTAGTAGACCACAAGTTGAATATGAATCAACAGTGTGATGCAGCAGCTAAAAAGGCCAATGCGATTTTAGGCTGCATCAATAAAAGTCTAGATCAAGGGAAGCAATAGTGCCACTCTATTCCACTTTGATCAGGCCTCACCTGGAATACTATGTCGAATTTTGGGCACCACAATTTAAAATGGGTGTTGACAAGCTGGAGTGTGTCGGGGGGAGGGGGTAGCCAAAATGGTGAAGGGTCTAGAAATCATGCCTTATGAGGAGAGATTTAGGGACTGGGTGTGTTCAGCCTGGAGAAAAAGAAGGTTAAGAGATAATATGATAGCCCTGTTTAGCATTTGAACAAATATTGAGGATGGAGCAAGCTTATTTTCCTTTGCTGCAGAAAAGCAGACCCAGAGAAATGGATTCAAATTAGAGGAAAAGAGATTCCAGCTCAACATTAGGAAGAACCTCCTGATAGTAAGAGCTGTTTGACAGTAGAACACACTTCCTCAGAGTGTGGTGGAATCTCCTTTTTTGGTGTTTTTTAAGCAGAGTCTGGATGTCCATCTTTCAGGGGTGTTTTGATTGTGACTTCCTGCATGGCAGGGAGGTTGGACTGGATGGTCTCTTCCAACACAATGATTCTATGAACTTCTGACAGTCAAAGACCTGAGGGCATGTGGAAAGAACCTCTATAATTGAATATTGCTACTTCCCTGCTATGTACATTTCCTCTTGAAAGTCACAGAGAAAGGTTTGTCAAGCCTAAAGCATTAGGTCAATCTTTCTGCTAGCCCCCATTGCATTTTCCCACACCTGATCCTATTCCAAACTCCCTGGGGTTGTCCTGAAGGTATTATGCTTGATTAAATCAGTGTCACTGCCATTAAGCAAAAACATTCCTTTTGTAACTCTGAAGTTAAAACCATCAACTAGGTGGGAATCCCATTGCTTCTGGTATTCCTGAAAAATCAACTCAAACTGCCTCAAGTAAAGTTTGGCCCATAAATATCCCTGGTTGGGCACTCCGGTTTCAGTCTCAGTTGGGGTCAAGCAGACATGCTGTTGGATTCCATCTGAAAAGTCACAGATTGCCAGCCAAATTCAGTCCCAGGTAGCAATCTGAGTCCAATCCACTCTGCATCCACTCCTCAGATTGGCATTTGGCTTCTGGGCTGGTAAGCATTGCCCATTGCACTCCCCTACCACATTTTTCTGTACCTTAGTTCTTGTGTGTGTGTGTGTATGTGTATAAGTGCTTCACATGAATGTTGACATCCCTCTTGTTGTTCAAATAATAAAATTGAGTTGTACTTAGTACTCTGGAGTTCTTGTTTTTCAGAACCAGTAAACATAGGCTGAAAATCCCTGCTAGTGTTACCCTGGCCCTCTTGTTGCTCCCAATTGAGCTAAATCAATGTCCTCATTGAGTACAATTTAGGCAACCCCCTGCAATTTAGGTAACAATAGCCTCAACTTCATATTAGACTTTCCTGATTCAGGATCTCAGCCAACATTTTCTCTTCACCACATTCCATAATGTTTCGAGTCACTTGCAGTATTCCCTCTTGGTATTCAAAACTTTCAATGTATTCAGTAGTCATGTGAATCTCTGCTTCAAGAGGGACAGCACATTCCCCAGCAAACTCCACATCTTCACTGCCCCATGAGCAGTGAGAATAGAGACCCAGAGTAGTTAAGCATAGAATATCAGAAAATATATAAAGAGAGAAAAGACAGAGATAAAATCCATTCTCTCCATGCTGGAAGCAGAAATAATTAGGGCTAGAGAAAAGTTCAGAAGAAAGCGGATTATGGTTATCATTGCTAAACACAACTGTTTGTTTGGTGGCAAAGGAGATAACACCTGGACAGCCACAAAAATCAAAATGGGACATCACACACTTTGCTAGACAGTGCCCCCTTTATCCTACAGTGCAACACAGCAAATCACAGCAAATTACCCCAAAAGGAAGAGAATCAGAATTTTCATGAAGACAAATCTTGTCTGAGTCTGATTAATTCTGGAGGAAAATTGTCTGACGAAGAATAGATAATATACAAAAACATCACAGGACACCACAGGCATTGCCTGAATCATCTCAAAGCAAACTACCCCCCTTGTCCAACAGACACAGAAAGTGACATATAATAATAACCCAACCGGATTTTGTCTAGACTATGTATTTATTTGTTATTTCTATTTCTCCTGGCATTTAACTCATGAATTGGCTAAGAACAAATGGTCACTGATAAGTATTTTGGGGGAAAGGTATGAAAACTGCCTCTCTTTTTTACCACATAAATTAATACGAGCTGTTACTATACATGGGGATGCCCATAGGGCATAGAATCATAGAATCATAGAGTTGGAAGAGACTGCAAGGGCCATCCAGTCCAACCCCATTATGCCATGCAGGAACTCTCAATCAAAGCATCCCCAACAGATGGCCATCCAGTCTCTGTTTGAAGATCTCCAAGGAAGGAGACTCCACTACACTCCGAGGAAGGAGTGTGTTCCATTGTCAAACAGCCCTTACTGTCAGGAAGTTCCTCCTAATGTTGAGGTGGAATCTCTTTTCCTGGAGCTTACATCCATTGCTCCAGGTCCTATTCTCTGGAGCAGCAGAAAACAAGCTTGCTCCCTCCTCAATATGACATCCCTTCAAATATTTAAACAGGGCTATCATATCACCTCTTAACCTTCTCTTCTCCAGGCTAAACATCCCCAGCTCCTTAAGTCATTCCTCAGACCTTTCACCATTTTTCCAGACCTTTCACCATTTTAGTCGCCCTCCTTTGGACACGCTCCAGTTTCTCAATGTCCTTTTTGAATTGTGGTGCCCAGAACTGGACACAGTATTCCAGGTGGTGCCTGACCAGAGCAGAATATAGTGGCACTATGACTTCCCTTGATCTAGACACTATACTTCTATTGATGCAGCCTAAAATCGCATTGGCCTTGTTAGCTGCCGCATCGCATTGTTGACTCATGTTCAACTTGTGGTCTACTTGGACTCCTAGATCCCTTTCACATGTTGTCTCCTTAAGCCAGGTGTCCCCCATCCTATATCTGTGCATTTTATTTTTCTGCCCTAAGTGCAATACCTTACATTTCTCTCTGTTGAAGTTCATTTTGTTAGCTGTGGCCCAGCTTTCTAGTCTATTCATGTCATTTTGAATTTTGATCCTGTCCTCTGGAGTATTAGCTACTACTCCTAATTCTCTATTGTGTACATACACATCTCTGCATTCAGTTCCATCCTGGGATTTGACTTAATGCCCCCATGTTTGCAGGATGTTATAAACAGGAAAAGTGTCTATGCTTGGGAGGGTTATGGGAGCTGTATTTCAGAAACAAGATTTCCAAATTCTAGCTCGGAATGATGGAATAAAAGGATCTGGAAAAAGCTTCTTGACCATCATACAGCCACTGTTGTAGGACTAGAATTCCACTCACACAATGACTCTTTCCTAGTTTTTCCTTCTCAACCCCACAAACATGCTCTGAAGGATTCTCCACCATTGCAAAATAGATTTGGAAAGCTGGAAGAGGGACCTCAAGGAAAAGGGAAGATCCAGCCTGCTAGCAGAAGCTGTTCCATCATCAGGGGATAAAACCATGCAACAACCTGTAACAGGATCTGGTCCTGGAAGCTAAATTCATACCGACTTTTTGTTTTTTGGGCTTTTTTAAACATGCTGGGATGAATCCATGCTGAATGTGATTTATCTTAGTTTCCAAACATTCACTGACACACTGTGGCAAAATGAATGAACTGCAGCCTCTCAGTCTGTAGGCCAAAAGAGTTGTTGTTTTTGTTGTTGTTGTTGTTGTTGTTGTTATGTGGCTTCAAGTAGTTTTTGACTTATGGTGACCCTAAGGCAAGCCTATCATAGGGTTTTCTTGGGAAATTTCTTCAGAAGGAGTTGCCATTGCAGAAAGGGGCTGACCTGGAAATGCTGTATAACATTTCTTTTTCTTTAACTTTCTAGCACAGAAGTGAAGTTTTAGCAGGAATCTGTGAGAAATTTCATTTCTTTTGGCTTTGTTAGCTACTCACATCTTTGAAAACTTAATGCATTGGGACTCTTCAAGGAAGGGCTAGCTAAGGGCAGAGTCAGATACTCACTGAAGATATTAGTCAGTAGCAAGTTTCCCTATTGGGTTGAACATATGACATCAAGTGGCCATCTCAGAAATGGGGAAGAAATAGCTTAATTGATGTTCCTGTACTGCAGCTACCAATATCCCTCACCATTACTGTGAAAAGGCCTCTAAAACCATTTTACATAATAATTTTGGCAAGCAACTAGAAACCATTGCTCTTTACATCAGCAAAATAACTGCACTCTTGCTCATTACATATGGCTTCATTCCACTTTTTCAGTATCCCCCCCCCCCCCCTTCAAGTACTGTAATTACTTGCTGGTAACCACATTGCTTACAGCTGATTATTTCCAAGGTCTGGGAAGACATATAAGGTTACCAACCAAAGATTATGCCACCTGAACAGATGAAAATCGGGACGCATGTGGCTAAGCAACACTGTAGTGTGATCAAGAGGGCAAAAGTGTTGCATGAGAACTAGAAGAGGCTCCGCTGTTTGCTTTTGCCTCAGCCTACTGAGAAAGTCAAGAATCCACCCCTCTTCCCCTCTCCCTGCTCCTGAGTGGATAAGCAAGAGTGCAGTTATTTTACTAATGTAAAGAGTAAACGGTAGTGGAGTGCAGACTATTTTTACATTTTGGACTCAGGTTGCAGCAAATGAAATAAGCCAAGGATAGAGGGAGAGAATGGGAGAAGCAGAGAGAAACTGGGGCATTATGAAAGCAGCTGAAAAAGTGGAATGACATAGTAGGCACAGCTTAAAGCTATGGTATGCACCAACCCTGCCCATGAACCCTCAGGTGTACAAGCACCTCTAAAGATCTCTATCCATTTAGTATTAATGCCAGCAAGAAAGCTTGGGCTACATTTCACTGAATGCACTTAAAGTCTTTTACATTTATATTTATAATTGTTTATTTAATTTATCTCTTGCCTTCATCCCATTATGGGATCCATATTGGCTTCCCCAGGATGAAGAATCTCATCTTATTAGGGTTTCCAGTCATGGGAAAATTTGTAAGTGTATTGAGCTGAAGGCACTTTCAAACACTGTCCTCCAAAGTAGAGCTTTGTGCTCAGTGTGCAAAGATCTACAGAAGAGCTGAGTATGTGGAGATGTTGCATGGTGCCATCTCACTTTTTACACTTGTAAAAACAAAATATGGACACCTGCACATAGCTACAGAGCTTGTGGGTACTTGTTTGACCTCTGTAGGAAGCAGGGAGCTGGGCTGGATAAGAGGTTGATAACAGACCTAGAGTGCATCTACAAAGGCCAAATAAAATTATCTTACGTAGTTTTCACAGCATGCTGTCCAAATGATGTATGAGGTGACTGGAGCTGAATCTGGGGCTTTTCATCACCTCAGGACTTTAGTCTGAAGGGGGGGGGGAGTGGGCATCAATGTCAGGTGTGAGTGGAACATGCAGATATTTATATGCATGTGTGGACTGTGCTCCATAGCAATGTTGGTATGAGGCTGAGGGGGAATTCAGAAATATGCATTTTCACATGTATTGGGGCAGAGCATACTGTGATTTCTCACACCAATGTGTATTCAAACAGGAGAACTGTTTGAACAGTTTGTACCAAACTTGCCTTGCTGTGTGTAGACAAACCCATGGTCATTGTGGATCAAGGTAACCTGGACATTCCTATCAGTGTAGATGCACCCTTAGATTCAATGAGCAAATACAACCCAAGGTAGCACATTCTCAGTTCCATTTTCTGTCCCCTTATGGCTGTAATATTGGTCAGGCATCCTATGGAAACAAGGAACCTCACTCAGGTCCTCTGCAATTGGTGGGAATTCCATAGATCTGACAAGCTGCAAATCTGCCTCCTCCCAAAATACAGACCAGCCTTCAATAACTGGGCCTAGATTTCTATTATGTTAACCTTTCCATTATATTCAGCTGCAACTCAAATGATCCTACCTCCAACTATATTGCCTGTGGGATTATGAGAATTGTACTCCAACACATCTGGAGAGTGCCAAGTTGAGGAAGACCTATGTAGGCATTTGCTGTCTACTGCTGAAATAGCCTATAGACTTGGCACCCTAAGTAGTTAATCCACCCTGCACCCATGTTTTGTCACAGCCCCGAGCACAGAAACTGGCCTAGTGAACCCAGTGAAAGAAAGGCAAGAAAAATCTGAGTCACCTCATTTTCATAAGGGCACTCATCTCCACACCACACAGTTTTAACACTAGGCCCTGTCATATAAGATCCTGAGGTTTGTAATTTAGTTGGGGATTTTGGGTTATTTGCTAGAGAGTTCCACATCACTTCTTTGAATTACAGAGCTAAAGCTCTTTAGTGCTACAAATACTAGGATTTCATAGGACAGGAGTAGAAGGCCAAAGTGTGGCCTTCTACATGTTATTACAGCATCCTGCAGCATTTTCTGTGCTGGCCAGGGATGTACAGATGGATAGATTGACTGATTTAACTCCCCACTTTTCTTCTAATATGGGACCCAAAACAGTGCACAGGTAAGATGAAAACTGAAAATTGCAGCTCAAAAGTATATGGAAAGACACACTTTGCTCATTCTTCTGTATGATGACATCTCAGCAGTTACAGTGGTGTTAAAGTGTCATAATTGTGCAGCACCGAAACCTTCTAACAGACATGTATTAGCGGGAACACTTTAGTTATGAGTCTTATTCAAAATGGCATGTGTTTGCTAGCCACACCTCCTGCTCCAAGATCCTTGCTTTTCTCTGGCTGGCTGTTTCTCAATGTTTCTTTCACTATACTGACTCTTCTCTGCCAATACAGTTTGTGTTGCAGTATGGAAAAACCATCACATGAGAACAGTTACCAATTACTTCATAGTAAACCTCTCCCTGGCTGATGTCCTTGTCGCCATCACTTGTCTTCCAGCAACTTTACTGGTGGATATCACAGAGACCTGGTTCCTTGGTGATGGCCTTTGCAAGGGGATTCCTTATCTACAGGTATTGACTGCTAGGTTTGGATTATACATTTTTTAAAAAGAGAGTGTGTTATGGAAGCTATGATTAGGTTACTGCATTATTTATTCAATTATTGTATTATTAATTTATATTCTACCTTTTTCCCATTGAGCTCAAGGCAGCATAGAGTACATGGCTTTTCTTATCCCTGCTTTATGCAAACAACAACCCTGTAAAGTAGGACAGACTGAAAAAAACCTGAATGACCCAAGTGAATTTCATGGCTTGATGAGGCTTTGAACCTGAACCTCCTAACTTCTGGTCCAGTATTTTGACTGCTGTCTCACATTGGATCATGCAAAGACTGTTTTAAAAATTGCAATAGTACAGTATTGTTCTTTTAAAAGCTTATTGTTTCATTTGTGAATTCAAATGAAATCATATTGTAAGATAGTACTGTAAATACCACAACTGCCTCTGTTAGGCACTTACAGAGAATGAGCTAATATGAATATGTATGTATTCTTAACATGAGATATCTTGTGTGTGGAGTAGACTGATGCACATGTGAATTTGAGGCAGGAGAGTTTCCAATTGTGAGAGGAGGAAGAGAAGGACATAGGATTGTCCCTCTCGGTCTGATCCCTTTTTCACACAAATCAGTGATGAATTCAGGAAATACCAAGTTTAGCTGGCCTTGCTAAACAACAGTGGCAGTGACTTTAGCTCAATGGTTCCCAAACTTTGGACCTCCAAGTGTTTTGAACTTCAACTCCCAGAAGCCCAGCCAGCTAGGCCAACAGTAAGGAATTTTAGGAACTGAAATCCAAAACATTTGGAGGACCAAATGTTTGGGAAGCGCTGATTTAGCTGAATGTGCCAATTGGGGTTCCTCTATGTGCAGTGTTCAATGTGTATCAAGGTCTTCATGCAATCGGGAACTCTGTTCGTACAGCTGTATTCATAATGTGCATTGCAAACAGGAGCATCCCTACCAGGCGAGAAACTGAAGTGGCAAATGCAGCAAGGGGCTGAAAGAGAGAGATGGACTGTAGAGTTACCACATCTCTGGATGACAGTCGAAATCTGAAGGAAGTGCTATGCTTTCTCAGTTCTTTAGCACACCTATAACTGCTGGGCACCTATTGCTGTCTGCTCAACCATAAAACACTCCCCCTACAGCTCTGCTATATACCTTATTTGCTAGATTTACCAAATAGTGGTCATATTAATTCAGATACCTGTCACACCTATTTCCACAATCGTCTGGAACGGAAGTAGTAGGCCCTCTTCACCTTTTCTTACTTGGGCTGTGCAACCCATCCTCTGGCTTCAGGATTTACACCTGAAATCTCAGGAAACAGGAAAACACTGACTTCACAACCCCAGACAGGTCTGCCCTTTGCCCCTAAGCTACCCCACTGCCAACACTTTCTCACTGATATTTATAATGCTTTTATATTTTCATTTGATTGCTATTGTATTTATATTGTTTATTGATTTTGTTTTGTTTAGGTATTGGTCAGAGGATTGGGAAGGGATTATTTGTATCATATTGTATTTTCTATATTGTATTTTCTTACTGCTGTTAGCCGTCTGGATTCCCCGTGATTGGGCAGCATACAAATAAATCTGTATTATTATTATTATTATTATTATTATTATTATTATTATTGTATTGATTTTATTTCTGTCCTGCATTTCTGCTTGCACAGGATCCAAGGAGATTGAAAGGTTTGCAGTCAAGTGGATACCTGTTAATGGGGTTAATGAATTCTGTTAATGGAGTGGCAAGAAACAGTAGTGTCCCTTGCCTTGGGCAACAGAGTATCTTGGCTAAACCCTGACTGCAAACAAATGTCATAATTCAATCTCTTCTCGTTGCATTACTGTTAAAAAGTAGCAAAAGAATAAAAGCTCAACTGCAGGAATTTTGTTGGTACCAAAAAAGCATTTTTTGATTTTTAGTCAGTCAGTCAGTCTGTCCATCTATCTGTTCCCCCCCCCCCCATATATGTGTGTGTGAGAGAGAGAGAGAAAGAGAAAGAGACAGAGACAGAGACAGAGACAGATCTGATAAGTTTTGAAATGCAAACCAAGTGGAGGAGGTGTTTTAAACCTCCTGTGTTGTTGCATGATGGCTCTAATCCAGATCAAGGCAACACTCACTTATTCAAAGGTAAAAAGGAAAGAAAGAAAGATAACTTGATCTGCACGGCACATATTTAAAATAGCATGCTGTTTAGCTTTTAATCACATCTAACACCTCAAGACAAGTGAAGGATAAGCCTATTTTCTGGGCTATGCTTCTTTAGACCACACACAGACGCTCATGTGGTATGCTGCTTGTCTTTACCTTCTCCTTCCCCTCCTCCTCCACCCCTTCGAAAACAAACAAACAAACAAACAAACAAACAAACAAACAAAAAATCCCTGCACATGGAAAGCTGACATGGGAAGGAGAAAGGATTTGTGTCCAGCACTTTCCTTAGAACGTCCCTTTCTCTTGTTGTATTCTCTTAGTTTCCTGTTTACAGCCCAAAGCCATACAGGTACAGATGTATCTAGAGCTTGGAAAAAAATACTTTCTCAGATGGCACCTCTCACTATCCCCCAAGGCAGAATGTCCAGTGGCTGCACTGGCTGAAGGTGGGGTGGGGGGTCTAGGGTTTGCAAAAAAAAAAATTACTTTTCCAAGTTCTACGTCTATCATCTGTTCTTTCTAAGATTTAGGCATTATGTCTGCTTTCCTTAGTTTCACTGACTTAACTGCAATTAATATATTCTGGATGGTGATGTAAAAGCCAAAATCTTTTTGCATGAGTTACGTATATATGATGCTTTGATGTTTCTTTTCCCTTTTTAGACTGTGTCAGTCTCTGTTTCTGTGCTGACTCTCAGTTGCATTGCATTGGATCGATGGTATGCAATTTGTCATCCTTTGATGTTCAAAAGTACAGCCAAACGGGCTCGGAACAGCATCATCATTATCTGGATTGTGTCCTGCATAATAATGATTCCCCAGGCCATTGTCATGGAGTGCAGCAGTGCGTTTCCGGCATTAGCCAACAAAACCATCTTATTTACTGTCTGCGATGAGCACTGGGGAGGTGAGTAGGGTTCGTCCTAAGCCTGGAATTTACCACTGCTATTATGGAAGAAAAGCCTTGGCTAGAATGCTATTGGGCCACTACTTGTTGGAGTTTGCCAGGAAGAGGGAAAAGAGCATGGGTATAAGACTGTGGAAGAAGTAAGGTGTGGGAGAAATAGGCCACTGGGGGATGCAAGTTTTTCTTTGCAACCCTATAGCATTCCTCTGTGACCTTGAAAAAAGTGCAACCACTAGTGTCAGTGTACTAGTAATATTTCAGTGTGTATATTTTACAAACCTACTGTCTCCAATACTGTTATTGGGTGTTGATAAAACTGCTCATTTGCATAAGCTTGTGTGATACTTAATTGCCTTTCACTGTCTCTGATCCCTAATGTGCAAAGCAGTTTTCATAGGTGACACATAGGAGCATATTTCTTCTTACTGTTCATTCAAGGGCTCTCTGTCTCAGAGTTTTTTTCATATGGCCTAAAATTTGGGAATCTCAAGAGCTGTCCAGGAAAGCAGCCAAGAATGTGGATAGCTGCTCACACAGGCTGGTGAAGTTTTAAGGCTGTCTTCTTTCATGCGAGCTTGCCAGTAGTCCATTTATTAAGATCAACCTTAGAATCCCACCTTTGGGACCTATGACTGTCAGGAGTGAGAGCTGAAGATAGGGCCTTTTGGATGGTTGCAACACAACTTTGGAATGCCCTTGCCAGCGAAGTTCACTGATGGCTAATCTTCCCTGTTTCAGTATTTAACTTTTGTTTTGCTGTGGTGGTCAAACAAGTTTCAGTCTGTAACAATTCTTCAGTCAAGTTCAGATGTTTGGCATCCCATTCCCACTTGTCTGTGGGAAGTTGTCAGCTGTGGGATTACAACTTCATGGGGTTGCAAAATACACTGATGGGAAGAGGCTGCCATGATTTGTCACAGAATCTTGGAAAACAGAGACTCCTATAGCCATGCAAATATCTACAGCTGTAAGCATAGTGGGGTAGGGAACCCATTTGGAGTAGTAAGTTAGTTCTCCCTCAGCTCCAAGTATTTTGGGGAAGGCAAGAGGGAGCAAAACTGGGTGCACTCTGCTGGTGCTTCAAGAGGCAGCTGGGTGCTGAAATCAGCAAAGTGTCCCTCACTCTCCTCTTCCATCTTAGCACTGGAATGGAAAGAAAGAAAGCAAATCTGAATGCTCTTAGCCAATACTTCTTGATGAATCATCTCACTCCCAAACTCACTATTCAGATGGTTCTTGCAAAGTCAGATAACTATGCTTTGGTCCCCTTTGAAGCTCCCATCTCGTGCTCCTTCTGAGAGTGCAGAGGGGGAGCAGTGACTTCAGGCTGGGGATTTAATTGGGCCAAATGAGTCCACAGTTACACACTCAGCACCGCCTTGTGAACCCATAGCATCTTCATCAGCAGCTCCACCAGAGCTTGGAAAGATACTTTCAGTTACATTCACAGCCTAACACCCCTAAAAGTAGTTACTGACTTTTATGTTTGCAAAACTAGAACCAAATATCACACTACCACAAAACTGCTCACCTGTGGTACAAGGAAATACCTAAATAGTAAGCCACACATCCTTATACTGTAACTCCAAAGGGAACCAAACTAGTGAAGTTATCGATTAATACTGTAACAATTAATTACAAATTGATATTTATTTGTCACTAGTTATTTCTTACACACCACTCCTCGGCAAGTCCAAGATCTGGTCAGAATTAGAGGATTAATCGTGTCACATAAAAGCCACCCATTGTTTTAAAAAGTCAAAAGTGGGCTATTGGGGCATGCACAGGACCCACATATTTATTGTGTTGGGTTGTATGTGCTACAAAAAAAAAAACCTAAAATAATTGAAAATGTACTTTTGGTTCTCAAAGATGGGCATTTTTATGTTAAAAATGCAACTTACTGAAAGGTAAATTACTGCACCTGGAGGAATAAAATTTCACCCTCTTTTTTTTTGTGAGATAGAGGTCAGACTGGGGATTGTAAAAGTATCAAATGCCACAAACACAACCCTGGGAGGGGAGCACATGTGGGCCCAGGGCTTCGCCTTGTCCACTCTTGTTTGTCCTCAGCAGCCAATACAGAAGGATTTGCTGCCCTTGGCATGGAGGCGGTCAAGTCTCCCTCCTGCTTTCTCCTCCTGTCAGTCAGGTGTAATTGTGGACATAGGTGGAATCTTTCATTTTACTTCAAGAGCAAAGATCCTTAAGTGGCTGTCATGAGAAATATGTGCCTGGGGTTTTCTCTTTGATGTCCTGATTCCAAATGCTTTCCTTACCTCCACTTCAAAGGAAGAGACTAGTTCTATATCCATCCTGATCCATCATCAGCTGGGTCAAAGCTTGGGCTGCTTCTATGATTTTTTCCTTCTTTTTTTCAAGTTAAGTTGTTAAATTAGAAACTATAAACCTCCCAAAAGGCTGTTGTAATAAATGTTGCAATCATGCTTGCCCTAGGCTGCCTGAAGGTCACCACATAGGCAGGTGGCAGCGGCGGCGCTTTATGAGATTCCCCCTCCCCCTCCCCTCCAATCCTGCCACACTGAGAGCTCAAATACTTCAGATAATTGTAATTTCTCCTGCAGTAAAATTTCAATTACAGCTGTGATTCCCTGAGATGTAAATCTCATTAAGGAAGGTCTCATCCTTTTCAGGCCTAGGCATTTACGGAATGTCCCTTTGTATGAGCAGTAGATGTATGCACATTGGGCCCAGGCACTAGGAACAAAACCAGTTCTTCTGACCCAGTACATGGGAAGAAAACAGATGAAATGAGAAAATTTTTACAACAGCAGATAATGACAGCTGGTAATTCATGAATACTGATGAAGTCTGAAAAGCCAATTTCTCTGCAAATGGTCCTCTGATGTTTTGGTTCTGATCCTTCTACTCCAGACTCCACTGTAGAAGCTTTCCAACCTTCCAGGACCCTCCTGGTTTCATCTCCAACCCATTAGCTTCTAACCAGAATTCATTCATCATGCCCTGGTGCTTTATTTCTTTTAAACCATTTAATAGTAGGCATTACTTCTTCATATATAATGGGTGACTTCAGAAGATTCCCGTGTCTTCTTCCACCATGCAAGTGGAAGGAAGACCTGGATGGAAGGAAGTTCCGGGGGCAGCACTCCGGAGAGCATGGTGAGACCTGGAGGGCAGGAAGTGGAACAGGGGAGCCTCAGCAGGTCTGGAACTGAAACAGGCCACGAAGTCATCCAGATGAGCCCCAGAGCACCCCCAGGAATGCACTCTGGAGCGCTGCCCTCGGAGCTTCCTTCCATCCAGGTTTCCTTTCCAGCCAAGGGAGGCCCAAGCTTTACGGTTCCTGCTGCTTCCATCAGGCCTGGACGAGCCCCTCTGACAGCCTCAGTGGTCACATGCTTGTCCAGGCCTGACAGAGGCAGCAGGAACCGTAAGGCTTGGGTATCCCTTGGCTGGAAAGAAGACTTGTAAGCTTATCTCACAGGGCCTGGAACGGGTCTGTCGCGTTACAAAAGGGGGTGTGAAGGAAATGAGAGGCAGCAAAGAACACTGTTTACTGCACAGGAGAACGCCGCTGCCACCGCCAGAAGTTCCCATCACATTTCGGATGCAACCCAGAGGGGATGATTTTCAAGAATGCTTCTAAACCGTTCCAGGGGCCTGTGTGATAAAGCCTTTTGATGGAAGGAAGGCCAAGGGTGGTGCTCCAGAGTGCATACCTGGGGGTGCTCTGGGATCCATCTGGATGACCTCGCAGCCCGTTTCAGCTCCAGGCAGAATTGGGAGGTTACTGGCTTTTCAGACTTCAGTGCCCATTCCTGGGGGTGCTCTGGAGCCCATCTGGGTTACCTCTTGGCCCATTTTGGCTCCAGACCCACTGAGGCTCCGCCATTCTGCTTCCTGCCCTCCAGGCCCCACCAACAGAAGGAGAAAGAGTTGGAGGAGGAGGAAAGGAAGGCAAGGTAGGCTTTGGGTTGCTGGGGAGGCAAAGTCCCATTATCCCCAATGGTCATGCAGCCATGTGGCCGTGCCACCATTGAGGTCGATGGGACTTCAGCATATATGGATTTTGGCATATGCGGGGGGATCCAAAATGGATCCGCATATGACGAGGACCCACTGTATTAACGGACAGTTTTGGATATCTTCAAGCTATAATTTATCTACTTACTTTAAAAAATTGTTTTGCAACATCTGGCCTTCGTAACTTGATCTTTCATTTTATACCATTGCCTTCATAAAACATGCCTACAGGGTCAGTTTGGAAGTAGCTAGCAGCAGAAGTTTTTTGGGGGTAGCATAGGTAGAATTGCAACATTTCAAGATATTCTTTTATGAAGCAGAGTTTCTGTTCTGCTGGTAATAGAATTAATAGCCTGTAATCACTTTTCAGAATTATGCTCTGAGTAATTCCAGTGAAAAACCTATTTCACCCCATACTTGTTTGGGATCATATTTGTTAAGGATTCTACTGTTGTTGGCTGTTGTAGGCCAGCCTTGTGTTTAATTTTGCTCCTGTATTTTTGTATGGAATTACAGCAACTACAGAATTCTTATGCTTGCCTTAATGAGCCAGATAATTCTATTCAGGTTTGCTATTCACTCACTAATTGGGCAGTAAAACATGCTGTGATGATTTGTTCTATTCTACTATTGGGCAGCTAGGGATAACGTGCCAGCATCTGAATTACTGGAGCATAGCTGCTAGAACACCTCTCATTTGCACGACATTCTTTAATAATTTAAACTAAATATTATGCACACTAGAATGTTAGAAATGAATCCTGAATATACCAAAGCTGCAGTACTAGATACCTGAAGCTAATTATAAAGCTGGAAGAAGTCCACAGCCATACATACTTGGATATTGCTGGAGAGGCAAGTCTTTTACAAATGAAGAGATACCCCGTCCAGTCTTCAAACCAATCAGTTAAGGGAAGAACTGGAGATCAATAGCAAAACATATTTCTTAGGCAATCTCAGGTGCAATCTCCTGGGATCTCTAAGGAGGAGGAGGAAAGACTCCATTCTGAAACCTTGGAGAGTTGCTCTCAGTAGCCAAGATTCTAGACTGGAGTTGTGTAGTAAGAAGCACAAAATATGGTTGTTTTATTGGTTTAGAAGAAAAGTCCAATGCATTTTGGCCTATGTATACTCTTAAAGGTATACTCTTTGGGTGCTTTTTAGAATCAAAGTTCAGAAATAACCCTAACACTAGTCCTAACCCTAACATTGAAAAAGCTTATACACAATGTATAATATGTTGGGCTTTTAAAAAAATTAACAAATCAAGCATCTTTCAAGCATCTTGAGATGTCTCCAGTTTCTTCTATAGATTTCATTGGATGCTTCCCAGTTCCTGCTTCTTTTGATTGTGATATACAACCCTTGTGTTGAATGATAGTGTTGCACACCCAAATGTGCAATCAAATGCACAAGCAAAGGAGTACTACCACAAATTTCAGCTGGGGCAGATGGATATGCATTGGCTGAGAAAGTGCATTCATATGTACAACTCTGCTTTCTCAGCCTTGAACTGAGTGCAGACCTGCATCAGACAAAAATGTGCAATTACTTTCATTAGGGAGCCTACGGAAGTGTATGACACCAATGGTATTACAGCCAATGCATGCATGCAATTCTTGCAGTAGATGGGTCAGTGATGTGACTCATAGGCCAGGAACAGGCGAGCCAAATGCACCATGCTGGTGCCAATTTTAGGGATAGGGACCGCGCACCAACCACACTTTTCCTAACCTTAGCACAGTCTGGCGGCGTCACTCCGGTGCCATAAAAAGTACTTGGAAATACTGGGTTCTTTTTACTCTGGAGGGAAGCCGTGCAGTTTGGCGGCTGCGTCTTCCCTCTGGAGGAAAATAGGCCACCAGCAGGCTGCCCCTTTGGGTTGGTCTGTATCGCACCATAGTCAGAATCTGGAAAAAATACTTTATTGAACTGCAGTATAGGCAGCAGTCATAGTGACTAGAAAATTCTGGGAGTAACTATGCAAGCTCTGTTCTTAATAAGGCATATTCTTATGTACCCAATGAGAACATCTCAAACATCCCACCTTCCTGGCTCCCAGCTTGTTCTGATGCACTTCACTGAAAGACATAATCACTCATTATAGGTGTCACCACTAGCAAGTGTGGCTATTAAACCACCATCTGAAGCTGACTTTCTCAGATTAGACAGCGGTCAGTTGGAGACTTTCTGTCTTGATCACTCCATGAAGAGAAAAATGGGATGATGTGCTCAGCCCAATGGCTTACTGGCATGATAGTCTGAACTAACTGAATAAATTTGGACGGTGCATTAACACTGCATTAATAATAAAACTGATTTTATTTTAAACTGCTTAGAAGTCTTTGGATATGGGGCAAGATATAAAGATTTTGATTAATAAATGAAATAAAAAGTAAGTATGAACAAGCAAGCATAGAGGGCATCAAGAAACATTATTTATGAATGTTTTGAATTTCTTTTCAGCGGAAATCTATCCCAAACTGTATCACACCTGTTTTTTCTTGGTAACATACATGGCTCCCCTGTGTCTTATGGGACTGGCCTATTTACAGATATTTCAAAAGCTGTGGTGCCGACAGGTAAGTTCTTTTGCTCTGATGTCTCTTTATGTGACCCATGTTGTCTCCTGAATGCCAAAATATTTATGTATTTCAGTGACAGGTACAATTGCATGAATGGCACAGACTAGAATAATAATATTTACATCTCAGAGAAAACGTATTTTGTTGCAGAAAGATATCCTTCTGTCCACACCCATCAAAGCACATGAATCAAGATTGCAAAGCTGAGTAAACACGCACATCTTATCTACACGCCCTTAGTCTAGGTATCTAATGATTAGTCTGAAGATTGGAAAAATGGTACTCCCTGCCAAGATGAGCTTGTTTTCTTCACGTTTGCAACAGTTATATACAAGTGAAGCAGTGATAAGAGAAACTGAAAAATCTCCAAGGATATAGACAAAGAAGTGATATTGACATCTCTGAACCATATGCATTACACTTCTGTATTGAGACTTTTGCTTGTTTCCTCTTGATACTAAATTAAATGCATTAGCTGGAGTCCTTACTATAACCACTCATGGAAAATAACACATCTGTGTTTTTCAAGTGTAGTTGCCAAGGTGAACAAGGCCGCACATTAAAGAGAATTGACCCAGCAAATCCTCTTAGCACCCTTTTATCTTCTGTGATTTGATGCTTTGATCATGGCATTGTTGGTTGTCAGCATCAGTGCAAGCCACAGGGCATATTTTTGTGCTCAGTCACATTCAGATGTTTATCAGTTAGCCCTCACCTTTGCAAACTTTATTTTTGTATGCATAAAATGTATCAGCTGGAATCCTGTCAATTAACACCAAGAGATTCAAAGTGCTGATTATGACCTTTGAAGCTCTACAAAGGTTGGGTCCAGACTGTATCTCCCCCAAGAGCCTGGCCAAGTTTTAAAACCGTCATTCTTTCTCTTGGTCTTACACCATCACAGGCATATTTGGTGAGGATGTGGGAGAAAACCATTTTGGTGGCTTTATCTACAGTGGCACTCCCATGAGGAACAGGCTGTTGGGCCTCTCTCTGCTCTCTTTCCACCAGCAGGTCTTTGGTTCTTAACTCATGTGTTGGAAGGATGTTTGAATGTGATATCCTTTGCTTTTCTCTTTTTAAATTACGTTTTAAATGTGCCTTCAATATAGTTTGTATAATAGGATTTTAACTATAATTTGTTGTGAGCCACCTTGGGTCCCATGCGGAGAAAAGGCAGGGTATAAATTAATGACATAAATGATCAAACAAACACCAACAGAGTCGGCTTGCTGAATGAATTGTTCTACAGTGACGCAACACACTAGCAAATCCAATTGATTCAGTAGCTCTACTCTGATCAGAGCTAGTAATATGTTTTAGGCCACTAATAGCTTCCACATTTCAGTCCGATCACCTTTGAGAACAGATCTGTAAAACTTTGGTTATTTTAAAGCTAACTTCTTCGGGAGATGGCATGGATTCCAATATGACATTCTTTAATTTTTCTTACAGTTCCCTCATATGGCAAGGCAGATATCTTGAAAGTGTGTTGCAATACAGTTGAGCAAATGAAACACCATTGCGACTGGCACTCATCTAATGTGGCTATTCAGCCTAAGAACTGTAGCCACCACAATAATCAGACCTGGTGGCTGCTGGCCTCCTGATGGTGCCATACACTGGCATAAATATGTCTAATTAGCTGGTGTCAGCTAGAGGGAAAAGACCTTGTACATTACTGCCAGGAAACAAGTTGGATGACTTCTATTTGTATTGAATTTTAAAATATTTGTACACTCGTCCCCCGGGTTACGAAATTAATTCGTTCCGGCGCCATTTTCGTAACCCGGGGGACTTTCGTTAGCCGAATCCCCATAGGCGCTAATGGGGAAAAGCCGCGGCTCCGCCGCGGCTCCATTTAAAACAGCGCCGGCTTTTTTTCGCAAGCCGGGGAAACCTTCGTAACCCGGAAATAATTAATTAATTTTTTTTTTTTCGTATCCCGGGATTTTCGTATCGCGGCGCGTTCGTATCCCGGGGTACCAGTGTATTAGTCTCCTCCTTTCTCTATATCAGGGGTAGGCAACCCTTTTGAGCCGGGGGCCGGGTTGCTGTCCCTCAGACAACTGGGGGGGCCGAAGCCAAAAAATAAATAATTAAATAATTTTTTAAAAATTAAATAAATAAATAAACGGGACAAATGAAGGACAAAATTTTCAAATGGAGAGCACTTTTAAAATAAAAAATGGAGGACACGCGAAAAAATTTTCTGATTTTTAAAAAAATGTTAAGATAAATGCATGTTTCTGAGGCTTCTATAAACAATTGCCCCACCATGCCCCTTGTGCAAGACGCCAAAGGCCCCGGTGGCAATTGGCGGCAGGACCGGGCTGGGGCCGGTCCCAAGGCCTCGCCGGGCCGCATCCGGCCCGTGGGCCGCAGGTTGCCTACCCCTGCTCTATATGTATTGCTTAAAGGGGGTTGTAGACTTTTAGGAGAGCTGTCTGTGTTATTGTTTTCTTTTTGTTCAGCACATATGGTGCCATATAAAACAATTACATAATTGTATTTATGAAGAAATAATGAATAAATAGGCTGTTTGGAGCTAGGAGATTTTGTCTGCTTTCCCTTATCACCATTGTGCTTTCAGCCATTCCCTCACAAAACATCCATGTGGCCATGCGTGATCTCTCAATGTCTTTGTTGCCATCTCCTCTCAGATTGTTCTTAATTGTAATGCAAAGGGTTTCAAAATCAAAATGGAAATGCATGAATGGAACGAAAATGACTTTGCAAGGACTGCTTTCATTTTATCCATCATTAAGTGGCTGTATATAAAGTCAAATCAGTGTGTGTGTGTGTGTGTGTGTGTGTATGTATTATTATTTTTACAGAATCTAATAAATAATAATAAATAAAAAATTATTTCTATCCCGCTTTTTGCCAAGCAATCAAAGTGGCATACAACAAGTTAAAATAGAACCATATATTCATAGTACCCCCCATTAAAACAAGATTAAACAGTATAAGATTAAAAACTTTGTAACTGCAGGTGCTCAGATAGGGTACGACATTTTCCCTTGGTGCTAAATGGCAATAATTAAGATTCCAATTACTGTGCTCTGCCAGATTCCAGGAACTTCATCAGTGGTTCAGAGAAAGTCGAAGTTGCTGCAGTCTGGATCACAGACCCGAGGGCTAAGGACGTCAGCAAATTTGAGGATTAGTGCTGTGACAGCTGAAATCAAACAGATTCGAACCAGAAGAAAAACAGCACGTATGCTCATGGTTGTTCTCCTGGTTTTTGCTCTCTGTTATCTCCCAATTAGCATTCTCAACATACTGAAAAGGTAATCTTTATATACAAAGAGGGAAAAACTAATGTACAGGATGTTCTGGTCTACAAGCAACTGGTTGTGTTTGGGAAGCAGTCTTGGAACAGATGCCATTGTATTAAAGAACCAAGAAATTATGGTTGGATTTGCAGCTGTAAATCAGTTAGATAATCTAACAGCCATGGTAGTAGTATAATAAAAGTGAAAGCACCAAAAGTGCATGGAAGATATGGACATCTGAAGATAGCTCTCTCGTAACAAAACAGACTATTTGTCCATCAAGTGCAGTGCTGCCTCCTTTGAGTGGCGGGCAGTATTTATTTTTTGTTTTATTTATTTATCGATTTTGTTTCACACCTTTCTTCCCAAGGCAGGCCCCCAAGGCCTAAAAAGCAACCACATCTTAGATCCCTTCATCCAGAGCTGTGCGCCAAGCCACCCCCATTCAGTGCTGAGGAGTGTTAAATGTTCAGGTCGAAGTTTTCTGACCGAGCAAAATGGCGCCGCTCAGCACTGAATGGGGAAGGCTTGGTGCCGCAGAATGGAATGGGGCCATTTTGAGGATGATTTGCTGTGCGATAAAATCTGTTTTTTCCTGGTTGTGCATGGCCTTGAGAGTCCCCTTCCCATTCCCATAATGGGGAAAATGTGTGCAATAAGGTCCTTGGTCAGACCTCATCCAGAATACTATGTCCAGTTCTGAGCATCACAATTCAAGAGGAACACTGACAAGCTGAAGTGTGTTCAGAGGAGGGCAACCAAAATGGTGAAAGGTTTTTAAACCGTGCCCTATGAGGAACAACTTAGGGAACTGGGTATGTTTAGCTTGGAGAAGGGAAGAATTAATAACAGAGGTATGTGGGAAGTAATTTTTGTTCAGACCACAGTAGTATGTGCGCATTCCCCTCTGCCTGGCAGTGCTGTTGTGTGCCTTCAAGTAATTTCCGATGTATAGTGACCCTATCATGGGATTTTCTTGACAAGATTAGTTCAAAGGAGGTTTGCCATGTGTTAGGAAAAACACTCCCATTGATTCTGTAGAGACCTTCCCCACAACAGTAACAGCAGTGTAAGTATGTGAGGGAAGACTACCTGTTACAATCCCATTGAAAAGCCAACACCCCATTTATGGAATTATTTAAAATCCCTGACATGTTTTCAGGTGATACATTTAGCATGGTGACTCATCTCTAAGCAAGACAATTTGGGTGGTAAGGAAGTGCCAGGTGAAAGGAAGGAACCACCAAAAGACTGCTGGCGTGCCTTTTAAAAACACCAGGGGGCACTCCAGTTTAACAGGCAGAGGGAGCTCAGTGAGTTGAATGTGCCACTTTAAATAAGAAATTGCAACCATGTGCAAGGATTAATGTTGTTTCAACAATGGCCTGGGTTCATATAAGAGAACTACAAGTGAATCTCTGGATGGCCAGAATCCTGCTTGTGAACTATGCAAGCGACTGCACTTTTTCCAGAGTCATGGTGTGGTGAGGCTGGAAGGTGTTCAGTATCAGCCAGCTCAGTAGCCTATTCCATTGAAGTTTCTCTTCCTGGAATACACGCTGGAGCTACAGCTTTTGCAAAAAGCTGAATATTCTGATGTATATGCTAATACCCATCACTTTCTGGGGTGCTTTCTGCATGGGCCAAATAAAACACACACACCGTCTTTCCCGTGATTAGTCTGGATGGCATAGAGCCCAATCCCTGGTTCTGGTGCAAACTGTCTAGATGACGTACAGTCAGTTCAGCACCAAACCTGAGGTCAAAACAAGGTACCCAGCAATGTGAGTGACACAGACCTCAGAACAATGCCAACAATGCCAGGGCTGATCAGCACCTCAGGACGCATTGCAAACAGTTGCCTAGCATTGCGATGGAGGGCCCACAGTTATGGGGGAATGAAGGGTATGGGAGGCCAGGCAGCTTTGGAGTCAAAATACTCCGGGTTGCTCACAGAGTATTCCGGTCCATGCAAACCCAACCTAATTGTAGACAGGGTTCTAATTCTAATTGTAGCCAGGCTTCTAGACAATTTCTCAGATTATAGCCATAGGATCATTTATCGAAGATGTTTTCATACTCCTTTTGTCTGTATGTGCATAAGTTCCTGTTGTCATCTGCATTTTAAAAAATATGTAAAAATCTTTACACATTATAAAAAGCAAAGCTAATTTGAGATGTTTTCTGTTTTTTCTCTCCCCTTTTTGTAAGGGTATTTGGGATGTTCAACAATGCCAGTGACAGAGAAAGCGTATATGCCTGGTTTACCTTCTCCCACTGGCTTGTCTATGCAAACAGTGCAGCAAATCCAATAATTTATAATTTTCTCAGTGGTAAGTCAGTCAGCTACCTTTTGTGTATCCCATGCAGAAAGCCTTAGAATTAACTAATTCATTAAACTCATTTATAGAACTTTTTATGTTCATTCATATATGACACTGGAATAATACAGATGTTCAACTCTTAGTCCTCTAGTGGCTTTTATAACTTGAGGGAACTTTAAAATGTCACTTTCTGGACTACAACTTGCAGAATCTTTTACCCAGCAAGGCCGCTGGTTCTCAGGGGGTCCAGTCAAAGAAGTAAATTCCCCCAGTTCTGGGATGTGAACAGAGGACAATATCAAATGAAACTTTCACTGCTAGCATCAAGGATCCTAAATATGAGACATTCCTTCCACCCAGGAGAGGGGGAACAATAATATATAAGCACCCTGAAATAGTCTGTTTAGCATTTCACATCCTTTTGCCTCGTGTGGCTTTCTTCAAATTATATCAGTGGCCTGTAAAACGAAAAGAAATTTAGGATATACGTTTTGCACATGCTTTGTTTGTTGAAGCATATTGTTTGTCGAAGCATATTGTATTTCTCAAGTTGCCTGTGGTGTTTGACTTGACAGGGAAGTTCCGGGAAGAATTCAAAGCAGCTTTTTCTTGCTGCTGCTTTGGTGTTAGCCGCCACCACCACCACCCCTGCGACCATGGTCAGCGAGTCAGAAGACGGATAAACACTGAAAGCCGAAAATCCTTGACCACTCAAATCAGCCATTTTGACCATGGAACAAAGATCTCAGAGCATGTTGCACTGACCAATGTAAGCACGCTGCCAGTGAATGGCTCTGCACCGATTCACGCCTGCTAGCCTACTTCCTTCTGGGTTGATCAGCAGCTTTGTCAGCAGAATCTGAACCAGGTCACTACAGACTGAATTGGAACATCAGACTGTGAACTGACTGAAAGCCACACGAAAATACGGGATTTGTTTTCTTAAAGAAACTCCAGCTTTGTTTAGAAGTGTATGTGATTTTCATGGCATTCGCTTTTCAACTGTAAAAAAAAAAAAAAAGCCATCATTTGGAAAAGTTGTTAAATTATTTTTTTAAAATATCTTCCTTGGTCTTGTTTTCTGTTTTCTGTTTGGTTCATCTCAATAAAGTGTAGGTTCAGCACCTAGCATTGCACTACAAGTCTCAAAACACAGCAAATAACCAAAGTAGATATGTAACAGTAGAAGAATACATTGGTCTATATCTGGTTGTTAGTCTGGACTGGAGTAGAGTCATTGGATTAATCAGATTTGCCTCTGTGATGACTCACCAACAATTGCTTCAGTGGGTCTATTCTAGTAAGGACTAACTAACAGGATTCCAAAAAAACATCTAAGGGTAGCCATGTTGGCCATATAGCAAATCCAATAACATCCAAACAATGATGTCTTTATTGGGCCAACCAAAATGCACAATTACATGTTGCAAGCTTTCGAAGTCACACTGGCTTCTTCATCAGGCAAACAGGAGAAAGAAATTGAAGATGTTAGTCATAGGCCTGCATTTTCTGTTTCTGGTCTTAGTTCAGATGGTAGGGAGCCTATCTTCAGGCTGGCACCTCCCCCTTTTTGGCCATGTGGTCACTGGTAGATTTTCAAAAACCAAAGAAATGTAATGTCCACATGGCCAAAGGGGGAGGTGCCAGCTTGCAGATAGCCCTCCCTAGCATCTGAACTAAGACCAGAAACAGAAAATGCAGGCTTATGACTAACGTCTTCAATTTCTTTCTCCCGTTTGCCTGATGAGGAAGCCAGTGTGACTTTGAAAGCTTGCAACATGTAATTGTGCATTTTGGTTGGTCCAATAAAGTTATTATTGTTTGGATGTTATTGGATTAACAGGATTCCAGTCAATGCAACCAATATGGGACTTTGGGCCACTTGTCCTTGTTTGTCCCTTTCACTCTCCTGTATAACATGCAGGGCAGCAAGAGCCAGGTACAGTGGGTTGAGCACTGAATGCCTGCTCAGCCCTGGAAGCACTCTGGATGATCTTGTGCAAGTAACGTTCTCTCAGCCTTAGAGGAAAGAAAAAGTGAACCCCCACTGAACAAATTTTGCAATAAAACCCTGTGATAGGTTTGCCTTAGGGTCACCATAAGTCAGAAACAACTGGAAAGCACACAACAACAAGGGCAGGGAAGACCAAATAGATATGGTTGAGGAGCCCTTTAGGCCTGCCATTGGACCTTGGAGGATGCATCTCTCTCTGTGTATGTGCCCTATTTTTAAATGTTTCCCCCCACTAAAGACACCCCACAGTCCTATGCAATTTTCCATTTTTCTAGACTCTGTTTTATGGACAGGAAATTGCTTTTTTTCTTCAACCTAGCAGATGCACTCCCACTCTGCAAAGGAGTCTTAGAAAGTTGGAAAAACCCAGAGGTAGAGAGAGGCCACTGCAGTGCTAAAAAATGGCCTTGGAAAGCATGTGCTGAATATGGACAACCTGTTTCCCACCTTCAGCATAAGGAAACGTAGTTGTTTTGCAGATATCCATGTTCTAAAGGTGTAAAATTCAGTCTTCAATTGTGGTTCTTCAGGTGGCAAAACAACACCGTGGGCAAACATAAGAGAAAGGCTAACAGGCTTGGAGAAACTCCAGCATTTGCAGAAGCACACATATGCAGGTACACAAACTGTTTACCCCCCCCCCCCCCAAAAAAAAAAGTCTAAATGAAAGAGCATGCTTATTGCCATGTAATGTTGACTGGCTTCAGTGATACTGGAGGAAATAAGTGGCTGTTCCAGCAAAGGCAATGGAACAATTTGTTGCAGTCTGAATGTATGGGATAATATAACTTCCCTCAGCCTGGAGTTTACTAGATGTAGTGGGACTACTGGCTAAGGATAATGGGAACTATAGTCCACCACTAATGTCATCATCCTCTTTCCACATACCTAGCTACCACTGGTAAGAGAGAAGAGAATAAGAGATGTAACTTTACACTATGGCTCAGTTTTATTTATATGACATGACAAGAGAGCAGAGCATTCCTTCTCAAATTGAGAGAGGATATGAAATCCTAGTGGAAGCAAGCTACCAGCAATTGTGCTTATTTCAGTGGATGAGTTCAGGTTTTGCTAAGTGTGTTATGACCACATTGGGAGAAGGGAATTTGTTTGTCTTTCTCTGAGAACTTAAGGCCAAGTTACTTAGGAATTCAGCTTCTCAAGTTTATTCAAGTGCCTTGTAGCACTTCAGGCACAGCGGATGTATTATGACATACAGTAATTGATAGCCTTTCAAGCACCAGTATCTTTGTTGCTTTTGGTGGAACAGATGGTTATGCTCCTGAACCTTCTTCACTGTGCCAGTTCATCACTGAGTGTCTTCAAAGGCTGAGTGTGTAGTGCAATTCTGTACACAAAAAGAGAGGCAACCATATAGCTATATCACAATACCCAACATGAGAAATCAACATAGATACAGTGCAGTTGTATTTTTTATCTTTTGTGTTTGTAAAACTAATATTTTATTAGTATTAGTCAGTGGTTGAATGAGCAAGTGTGCCAGATTCATAGAATCATAGGGGATTATCACATGGGAGGCTTACCATGGGTTAAACGCCGGCAAAACACTCCAGAGGCATGAAGGTTTGATAGCCAGTCATGTTTCTGAAGCATCCCCGAAGTATCACCACACCTCTCAAAGCAGCCATTTCTTCATAATGAAAGTTCCTTTGCTTTGAGAATGTAATGCTTTGAGGATGGGAGAGGTGAGAAGACACTTCAGTGACGCTTCAGAAGGGTGACTGGCTATCATACACTGGGGCTTCTGGAGTGTTTTGATAGCATTTTAACCATGGTAAGCGTGGGTGTGATAATCTGTATAGAGTTGGAAGAGACCACAAGGGCCATCTAGTCCAACCTCCTGCCATGCAGGAAATCACAATCTAGCACTCCCAACCGATGTCCATCCAGCCTGTTTGAAGACCTCCAAAGAAGGATATTCTACCACACTCCGAAGGAGCATCTTCCACAGTCGAACAGCTTTCACTGTCAGGAAGCTCTTCCTAATGTTGAAATGAAATCTCTTTTCCTGTAGCTTGCATCCATTGTTCCAGGTCCTGTTCTCTGGAGCAGCAGAAAACAAGTGTGTTCCATTCTCCATATGACAGCCCTTCAAATATTTAAACAAGGCTATTGTATCACATCTTAACCTTCTCTTCTCCATAATGACCTGCTTGCCAGTCTTGAGTCCTCTTGCCTTAAAAACAGTTCTATACTCCTGCCCAATCGCCCTTTAAAGCTTTCCATGCTTATGGGCATCACTGCAGTTGCAAATTCCACAATTTAATTATTAAATGTATGAAAACATACCTCTTTTTATCTGTGCTGTACCTCCACTTTTCAACTTCAGCAGTTGACCCTGGGTTCTAGTGTTTAGAGAGAGGTTGCCAGTACTTTCCAACCCCCATCTCTTCAAATAAGGAACACTGGAGAGCCAACCCAGCCTAGTGGTTGGAGTGTTGTGCTATGATTCTGAGGGCCAGGGTTTGATTCCCAGCTCAGCCATGAAACCTGCAGGAGTGACCTTGGGTAAGTCACATACTCTCAGCCTCAGGGGAAGGCAATGGCAAGAAGGCCCCAGGATAGCTGTGTCTTAGGGCTGCCATAAACTGGAAAATGACTTGAAGGCACAGATCATCAACAACCATCCAGCCCTACCAGGGGCAAGCTTTCTGGCCCTCCAATAGGGGGCATCTCTTAGAAGAAGGGCAGACAGCAGGGTCTGGCACCAGCCCTGGCCCCCAAGAGCTGCCCTCAGGAGGCCCAGGGAAGCAGGGCTGGGAGGGGGCGGGGGGCGGAGGCAGCCAAGAGAGGCAGAGCCCGCGCCGCTGGGCAAAGAGAGCATTGGCGGCTGCCTCCAGAGCGCTGTCCCCCAGCCTTGGTGCTGAAACCTCGCTCCCTCCGGGACGCCTCTGGCTCTTGGCCTCCCAGCCTCAGCACCTGGGACTGCGCCAGCCATGGCTCCTCTCCTCTGGCTCACCACAGGCAAGTAGTAGTAGTAGTAGTTCTTCTACTACTTCTTCCTCTCCTCCCCCTCCTTCCCTTCTTCTACTTCTTCTTCTTCTTCTTCTTCTTCTTCTTCTTCTTCTTCTTCTTCTTCTTCATCTTCCTCCTCTTCTTCCTCTCCACTTCTTCTTCATCTTCCTGTTCTTCCTCTCCTCTTCCTCTTCTTCTTCCTCCTCCTCCTGTTCTTCCTCCTCTTCTTCTTCTCCTTCCTCTCCTTCTCCTCCTCCTCTTCTACTTCTATGCCAATCATTCCCAAACTCTCGCCTTCCAGGTGTTTTGTACTTCACTTCTCAGAATCCCAGATCATTCACCGAGATGGCTGAGGCTCCTGGAGGACCAGAGTTTGGGAATCACTGTCCTATACCTTCAAGTCCTTTCCAACCAGCAAGTTTTTTCCCCCAGATAGGGGTTTGCCATTGCCATCCTCTGAGGCTGAGAGAGGGTGACTTCCCCAAGGTCACCGAGTGAGTTTCATAGCAGCAGGAGATTGGAACCCTATACACCATAGTCCAGTGCTCAAACCACTACACAATGTTGGCTTATTTGATTTGATTTGCTTTACTTTGTTATTCCACAGCTGAGTGGGGATTCAAACCGTGATCTCCCAGAGTCCTAGTCCAATACTCAAACCACCACACCAAAGAAGAAAGTCTCACTGTGTCTGCTGGGACTGGAGACCAGTTGAGTGGGAGCTAGACTCCAGCCTCAGCAGTAGGGGATTATGGCAAATTTGGCAGCCCCACACTGCACCAGGCATTAGCCCTTAACCTTTTCCTGTTTGAAGACACTGTAAAGGGCAGGCTTCACCATAAAGTTAATTTTTTTTTCTCCACTTCTTGTTGTATCTCACCCCAGCATGATAAAATTATTGGAATGGCTGATTTAAAAAAGATATATATATATATAGAGAAGAAAACCCTTTTTAGCCCTTGCAATTGTTGGGGGGGGGGGGATATTTAAAATGTAAACATTCTGGTACTTTTAAAGACAAAGTGGCTGGAGTTGTATGATAAGGTATGTGATAGTCCAGAGACTGGAAATGTTACTTTTCTGGGCTAGAATTTCCAGGATCCTCAGGCATAATGGCCATGTTAGCTAGGGGATTTTGTTGTTGCACACTTTCATGTAGTTTTCCATTTATGGCAACCCTGAGGAATTTAAGCCGATATAAATTTAAAGTGGCTTTGAGTCCCAATTTTTTGGAGGGGAGGGGAAGCAAGATATAAATTAATCAATCAATAAATAATAAGAAGAACCTATCACATGGTTTTACTGGCAAGAGTTCTTTAGAGTGGGGTTGCCTTTGCCTTCCTCTAAGGCTGAGAAAGCATGAGTTGCCCAAGGTCACCCATAGGGTTTTCATGGCTGAGCAGGTTTTTGAACCTTGTTCTCCAGCATCCTAGTTAGACAATAGTTACTAAAAGTGTGTCAAATAAACTGATTTGATAACAAGTAAGACAATCAGGAAAGCTCTTCTCTTTCTTTCTGTTCATGTGAAAAGTTTTATTGGCTAGATTAGATCTCTAGACTACAGTTTAGCCAGTTAGTTTTCCGACCTGCAGCTCCCCAAATCCCCCAGTCCATCAGCAATCATTTTGGACTTGTTCATTTTAAAGGGGTTACACTATTAAAGGTACTTGGTGCAAGCTTTATGCATACAGTTGATTTTGGGATTCATGCTTGCATTCATTGGCTGATGTTATTATAACTTGTCATCTTGATAGTCTTTTGTCCTGTTTGTTTTTGGAAAATAACAAAGGTCAAAACCTGAAAAAGAAAACCCTCCCAGAATCCTCCAACCATCATGGGTAGTAGCTGAGGTCTGTAGTCTAGTGGAAGTGAGTGTGGATATGGTGACTGAAGGAGCCCATAGCCAACACATGTTTGTTACATTTCCATGACCTATTGAAGGTGGGATTCCCATTAGGACAACTACACCTGTTTCACCTGGAATCATTATAATGTGCTGGGGAGTAAAACTAAATGTCTGGCTCAACTCAGTCTGTTTCATCCAACCGTAGCTTTCTTGTGCTCTGCAGAGCATGGCTAATCCCTTAAAGGCTCATGAATCATATGGCTTTCATGTTCCTAGATACAACGTGTGATTGGAACATTCTCTATGTATTCCTAGCATGGCTGGAAATAACAAGATGTTGATGGCCCTGTTCTGGCTTTGCACTCCAGTGCTATCTCTAGGATGTTTCCATTTGATCCCAACTTCCCCCTTTATTTATTTTCAGCTCTGCTCCTTCCTTTCCTCTCTTTTTTAGAGATAAGATCTACATGTAGCTGATGTATTTAAAATGTAAGCAAGTGTACTGACCCACTCCAGTCTGTAAATAGTACCATGCCAGTTCAGCCTTGCATCAATGTGATGTGGACAATAGCTACCATGTAGACATGAAAGTCTTGTTTAAACAAATAGGTCCTTGTTTGCTGAGTAAAAAGCCTAAGTGCATGTAAGGCCAGAAAGAGAGTTATTGTTACTATTATTGACATTTCCCTTTGCCCTGGAACAGAAAAAAGGAAGAACAGTTAAGCAGGCATACAGGAAGCCATGGGAAAAGAATAAGATGGCATTCTGATCCTGTACAATCCATTAAAAAGCATATTATGGTAATTCCTAGTCATTTCACTTAATAGTTAACAGCCTAAGCAAATCTAATTGATAAATTTCACATGGCTAATCTGCAGATTGCCCGGGTGCTACATGTTAAATCGGACAGAAGACTATTTCTCTACATTTTAGGGACATTTCTATATAGATGATTGTATGAAAGTTTTAATAAAGAAATATTAGCAAGATCAGATTGAGAAAATGAACACTGCAATATTTTATATGTTTACTCAAGGGTATGTTCCACCAAGTTCAACAGGGCTTATTTCTAGCAAGTAATATGAGTGTAGTTTATTTATGGGACAAGAACTATGGTCGAGATTCAAATCAAAATTTATATTCCTCATAGTAGCAGGAGGTGCAAAATATCTGTATGTTGCCCATTAAGGTCAAAGAAACGTCACAAGGTGGAGGGCCAGCCTCATGAGATGGCTCATCGATCAAGCTTGTATCCCTTTCTCTATCTAGCCAAGTTCACTGTTCCTGTTACCATCATTCCTTGTTCTATTATTCTGCAGAGGTTAATGGCACTTGTGTCCTCTTCTTTTCAGTAAGACTTAATGTATCTATCTGTATAGTGGAGTACATCTTCAGACATATTAACATCAGTCAGTACATACTTATACTTTGGGGGGGGGGGTATATAAATTTACGGGCAGGTCTGAGCCTGCCTGAATGCTTCTACTTTTAGAGAAAACTGTGCTCTGAACATGTTAGTTTGGGTTTGCAGAATAATTTAAAAAACAAGAATGAATTGGTATACTCAAATTTAAAATGCCATATATTAATGTATCATTCAAAAGGTCATCATATTAAGTCTGCTGCCCTGGGGGGGGATACAGACAGGTGGCTCCATGCCGCCCATTTTTACCCTCATCGGTGCCACACAAGCCACACAGTGCCGCACCGATGCACTCCCTAAAAAGGATCTGCTCTAAGCAGTTTATTTTTAGGGCGTCATAATGACACTCATATGCCATGATGATGACATTTCTGGCGAGTGCTGTTTGGGCACTCGGAAACCCGTGTGTCATTATCACATGCCCTGTGTGGACAGGGGCATGGCAAGATGGCCCATGGTTGCTGAAAGTAGGGCTGGGCGCATATGGATGCCCAGCTCTATGGAGCCCTAAAATTGGTCCCAGGCAGGCGCAAAGCACCAGTGTGTACCTGGCCTTAGTTATCTGTCATCTCTGCCTGCTGTATATATATTATCTATGAAAGAGATGGAAAGAGAAAGTGCAGCTCCCTAGGTGCTGGACTGAAAGTCTGAGCAACTCAAGCCAACATAGTCAGTGATGAGGAATGCTGGAAGCTGCATACTTATATTTCAACATCCACACTTTGCCTGCCCTTTTGCAAAGAGAATGTCCAATTGAACTTTTCTGCATAGCCACGCATAGGACTGTACCAGAAATGAAATATTTGCTTTAGGACAGCCTTCTCTAGCATGTTTGAGCCTTCCAAATCTGTTGCACAACTCCCACCATCCCCAGCAAGTAAGGCCAATGAATAGGGCTTACTGCAGTTAGTCTGAAACACCTATAAACCACTAGGCTGAAAGAAGTCCCTCCAGAACTCCTTTTCAAAACAGATAATTCAAACTAAAGTGATAATGAACAGAGGCTAATGACCTGTTTAGGAAAACAGTGAACGCTTGTTCTATAATCAGTTGAAATCGGGGTAACTGGAATTAACAGGCATAACCTTATTTAATATATAAAAAGTGACCCCTTTCATTCTATGTTATATCCCTTACCAATCTGATCTATCCAGATATGATGGACCATAATCCCCAGCTAGTATCTTCAATGAAATGTCTGGCTGGGAATAGGAAGGATTCGAGTCCAATATATCGGGAGGGAACAAATTAGGGAACATTTTTATACAGAATACATTACACACTATTCTGCAAGAGAAAGGCAAGCAAGCCAATACTTCTTGTAAAAATAATGGATAAAATCTAGGATTTGTCTTCCACTGATAGTAGGTTTCCACACAAGGACGTTGCCCCATCTGATTTTCAGGAATTCCACCACCTGCCTCCTGCACTATAATTCACCCCATTCAAAGATGTCCATAGCATTTGCAAAGGACTAGGGGGGCTGCCATCAGGAGGAAAGGACAGGAATATCTTCTTCTGCTAGCCAGTTTGGCCTAAATTTGGATTTAACTCTATTCTCTCTCTCTGGCAGTGCTGGCACTACATTCCATGAGTGCATCTACTTTGCACACCCAAATCTCCAGATGTCAACAGCTGAAAGAGAAATGCATTACAGCAGGGGATGAATGTGAAAGTGTCTGGCATTTACTGGAAGAAGTTTGCTATGTTTCAGGTAACTATGGCAAAGCCGTATGATGCACTCTGGTAACAAAATTACTGTCTCCTATGCCTAATCTGCTTCTCACAAACATTATCTTTGAACTGAATTTCACCAGCCAGGGTTTTTCTTCTTCTTTCATTTACTAACTTTCTTTCAGTTCAATGGAGAGGAAAGGCAGATCTCTCCTTCCATGTGTTGCAACTGAAATGTATGGGGGGAAGTGCTTAAGGATGGTGTGTGTTTCTATCCTTCTTTTGCATATCAACTTGCTGGTGTGGCTACCAACTCTTCTTTGTGCTGGATGCATATTCATGAATATTTAGGGCTACTGTCTTAAACACCTTTAAGAACTGGGGCTTAGTTCTAGGAAAAGCACATAGAGTTGTATTTCAGGCCTACAGAATATAAATGCAATCTTAGACATGCTTACTCAGAAGTAAGGCTCTCAGATTTCAATGGGACTTACTCCAATGTATGAATGTTTAGGATGAAAGTTTCTGTTATTTTACTGAGTCTTGAATAACAACGTCCATGTGATTTTTAAAATCGGCAGCAGCAATGTACTGCCTCTGTTGGTGTAATCTGAAGTTATAATGCCAAGAAGTGGGGTAAAGTTACCTGGGAGGAGGCCGAAAGAGTTAGAAGCTGATCTGGCTCCAGATGCTCTGCTGGAAGAGGCTACTAAAGCAGTTTCATTCCTTCTTCCAACCTCTAGTCCTTTGCATGTTGCACATAATGTTAATCAGACAGCCATAAGCTAGTACAATGCTTTTGTTCCTACATCCACTATTGTAAGTGGATTTACAATAACAAC
This sequence comes from Sceloporus occidentalis, assembly GCA_023333645.1. Classification (NCBI taxonomy): domain Eukaryota; kingdom Metazoa; phylum Chordata; class Lepidosauria; order Squamata; family Phrynosomatidae; genus Sceloporus; species Sceloporus occidentalis. The sequence goes on from JALMGF010000006.1 coordinate 142,379,708, forward strand.
ATAAGAAGAGCCCAACCGCATCCATGCAAAGACTCTATAATCTACCTGGAGAAGCCTTGAGATCTGGGATGAGTCCTCATCCATGGAGTAGGCTAATGTCCAAATGAAAAGTGTATTGGAATTCTGTGGTCTCAGGAATTTCTAAAGGATTAAAACCAAATTCATTTAAGAGGCAGGTGGCAATGCTGTCAATGGTTCCCCCCCCACATTTAGTAATGGTAGCTTTAGTATCACATGCTTCTAAGAGGGGCTACTTTGCAAGCACCTCCAGCTTTGCCCTGTTTTCCAAGATGGGGTCTAAATTAAGTTCTTAATGCCCACATTAAAGCACCATCTAAACCACCAAAGATTGCTTCTCTGTGTTTGTTGACTCTGAAAATAACTCTAACCCTAGCAAGGCACACTGCAGAAATAATCCAGTTTGAGACCACTTTAATTGCCCTGACTTAATGGTAAGAGAATTCTGGGAACTGTAATTCTGTGAAGCATTTAGCCTTCTCTGCCAGAGAGCTCTGGTGCCATAATTAACAGCCATTCCCAGGATTTCCTAACAGTGAGCCAGGGCATTTAAAGTGTTCTCACACTGGATTATTTCTGCAGTGTGTTTTGGCCTCCAATGGAAGCAACCGAAAATGAGCATTGGAGAAGCAGGATACAAGTGCAAGATAGCAGCCTCCCACTCATGCTTCTCAGTAACAGCTTCTGATACAGACCCATACAGGGAACATTCACAGAGATATGTATCTTGACTAGTAGGCATACACTAGTCAATTATCCTCCATGAATTTTTCCTATACCCTTTGAAAGCCCTCCAAGTTGGCAGCCATCACTGCTTCTTGTGGTAGTGGATTCCACTGTTTAAAAATATATAGTAATAACATGTACATCTTTGTGTGGGTATATATATGTGTGTGTGTGTGTTCGATGCACAAACATCTCTCTATAGTGGGCATCCTGTTGGTTACTTCCAAGTAGAGTACACACATTCAATCAGTTATTGAATGGAAAATCAAAAGGTACCTAAATCCCATTGAATCAATAGGTCTACTTTAGTCAGGAGTAATAACTGAATTTAGGCATACAGTTGAGCAATATCTTTATGATCATACTTGTTTGTGGCCACTTTTATAGATTTTGTTTTTACTCAGACTACTAGTGTGTGTCTGTGTGTTCATGTGTGCATGCACACATGAACACACATTTTAAGTATATCTATATCTGTCTTGGTCTTGATCCCTTCTATAATGTTAAGGTGGAGGGAAGCTACTCAATCCATGATTGTTTTAAAGAGCCTGATTTGAATATTCTGGAACAAAATGTACATCAGGATGTACATAAAACACATTAATTGCCAATATTTTATGGTTGTTTGCATTGGGGCCTGTGGATTTGATACAAACACTTGTTCCTGATGTGCAGCCCTGCTTTGGAGACTCAACTATCCTTGATCAAGAGGTATTCCTTCTTGACTAAGGGGTAGTTCTTTACACTTTACAAACACCCATTTTTCCCACTGGATTTTTTAAAAAGACATCCATGTACTTGCATGTTCTCTATGTTACACTGATAGTATTGTTAACAATTCCAAAACCAAACCAACCCCTCTTGTGGCATGTTACATAACCTATGGTCTAAGTCAAATATTTGCTCTTGGCCAAAGGTAGATAGCCAGTCTAAAGTTAATACAAAACAACACTAATAAATCCCAGTCTTAAATCAGAAGGAAAATCTGACACTTTCCATTTGTGTGTATCTTTGCCACCAGTTCCCCTGATCGGTAATAAAGGGGACAATTATGTATATTTTAGAAAACTAGCTCTGCCATAAATGAATTTCTGCCATTTTAACTGAGCAGCTGGATCAACATTGTGAATAAACCACAGGACACTCGTAAAAGGAATGTGTGCCACTTAGCACATCATGCGCCGAGTATATTAAAGTCTTCTTACTTTGTTAATTGAATTCTGAGTACCTTCCATCCTTCTCCTGGCTGCCACCTCCCTCTCTATGAATAACCTGTGGATGTTACACAAGACTAAAAATGCAATCTGTTGCCTCTCTCTATTTCTAAGAAGTACTAGGGCCTTTCGAAACACCTTTCTGTTTTATTATCTTGCTGAACAAGTATATCTTGAGTTTATAGTAGCAGAATGTTCCACACTTTTGTACAGCTGCTGAAAAACAATTATCTTGGCCATAAATCAATTAGATCATAATCAGATTCAATAATTAGTAGTAGGGAGCTGATGAATAAACAGCAGAGGCTGATGGTTTCCACATCAGATGTGTGTTTGTGTGGGTAATTCCAGGTTTCATTCTGAACTTTAAAGGGGGGGGGGGATTTTAACTCTATTTTCAAAGTATGTACATGACACATTTCCATTGTATGTTATTTTGATGTTCTAGTTGTTATCTTATCACAGAACAGATCAAGATGTTTTGGAACATGGCTTGGATTATTTTATACATGTTTGACATGAAATCACTAGGATAGTACAGCATTTTTTTTAATGTCTAAGCAAATGGTTTCCTTCAACATGGATCCATCTCATGGCCCTTATGGTCACTTTCTACCTTTTCCATTTTATTTTACATGGTACTGAATAGATTTCAGCCCCTTGGATCACTCCCTTACATTTTGGAACAAAACCCAGAACAGTGTCACCAAACCACTGACATGGAAGCCGCCAGCTGCCACTGTGAGCAAATACTTGACTAATAACCGTAACTGTTTTCTAGCAAAGTCTAGAGTCCCTCCAGGTTTCTTCAGCCTTTTCCTCATGACACCAGCATTTGGTGGGTTGTCAGCATTTGTATGGGCTTTTCATATTCTATGAGCTGTCTCTCCTAGGGCTTTGTTACTGATAAGTAAGAGCTTTAGGCCAAAATGCTTTGGTATTTTGGTCTAGTTGCATTTGCTCTTGAACTCACCCACCACTGGAATGTTCCCCATCTTGAAAACTTTTCTGTATTCAACCAACACACTGAAAGATTTCCCACCAAACTTGGATGAGAATTGCCTTTATCAGATATAACCAAAGAAATAGATGCAACCCATGGTAGACTATGGCCTAAATGAATAACAAGTCTCTGAGGTACAGCAGGATTCTTTTTTTATGGTTGTATTGTTTCTGCCTTCTGATTGGGAAAATACTAATAGTAATTGTATTTTTGAAATCCAGGCAACAGCTGTGTTGTGCAAGATTCAGCTAACTGCAATAAAATCATCCAATTCTTAGTTGATCAGTTCTCGGAATTTAAAGATTGCATGTGCACAAAGGATAACTGCAGCATGAAAACATTCCAGGTCAAGGAATGCTCCAGTCATCAAGGTAACAGATGGATTTTATCTATGGCACAAAATGTTTCCCTCCAATGTCCTCTAAGAAGCATGAAGGCATTTTTACTGTGTTTTTTTCTGGGGGGTGGTGGATTTAAAGGCTTGGAAAAGCAGAGCAATGCTGCTTTTCTTCTCTTATGGCACCAACCTCTGCAGCTTGCTACCTGTGCAGAGCAATGGAAAGGATAGAGTTGGAGGTAAGGTTGTGTGCTCCATTTTGTAATCGTTGCAGATTTTGCAGCCTTCCACAATCCCTGGTGGCTGGTGGCTTCCATGTAAGTGAGGCAATGAATGTGATCTGGGTGTTGGTCTACATTTTAAAGGAGGTGTGCAATCCTAGAAGATGAACTCTCATCTCAAAATAAGTTCACCACCTTGGATAAGTCCTTTCAATTTCAAACTAAAGCCTGAAATGTATTCTTCACTCCACTAACATGAAAGCTTCCAGCCAGGACTGCCCACCATTCAAAAGAGTGATAATTGAGTAGTCTAGATCTGGAAGCAGCTTTTCATATTATCAATTTTACACAGGATTTGTTAAGAGAACAAGAATGTTGTTGAAATATTGGGCATTGCTAGGAGGAAGAGAAAAGATTACAATAGGAATCAAGTATTGTGAGTTGTAGTATTACTACAGTGTAGTATATGTGCTAGAGTGTTGGGTTGGGATTTGGAAGATGAAATCTCAAGATCACTCAAAGCCTTTATCTTCTCTCAGGGTTGTTCTGAGAGATTAAAGTGGGCAGAAGTAGCATTATGTAGGCTTCCTCAAGTCTACTGAAAGAAAGATGGGATGTGTAAAAGTTAATAATAGTGTAGCAATGTAGTGGCTGGTATATTTGATGAATGGAAGAAAGTCCATACAATTAAAGTTTATCATCCCATTCTCTTGCAACTCCTGTTCCCTTCTCAAAGCTATTCTGAGTGATCTATGAGCCCTTCGTAGAAAGCAATTTCCTGGCAAAACATCTTTTAACAACAAAGATCTTTCCTTTAAATAACAAGACATATATGGAAACCCTGCCTACTGGGGGTGGAAGTGAGGAGATATGAAACATGCTGCCTTGTCATCAATTTATCCAAATGCCTTTTAACCATTATTATCCAATTCCTTTTGACAGGACAACCAGATCATTCCTCGTCCACACTAAAATTTCCACAGCAGACCAAATCCCAAGTAACAGGGCTCATGGGCTTGTTAGGCAGCAATGATTGCTTTGTTGCCAAGGAACTGTGCCGAGGAGACGATTCCTGTTCTACCCGTTATAAGAATTTCCTGAGAGCCTGCAGAGCAGAGACAGCCAAATGTAGCCTCCCACTGGCAGGGCAGCAATGCTTTACAGCATGGAAGGAGCTGCAGAGGACAATCCTGGGGAACTGCACCTGTCCAGAACCATTGCAGAGAAGGTGCACAAAAATCTGGAAACACATCTTTAACAACACCTGTTTAGACTATGCACAAGGGTTTTACAATCCAGCCGTGAGCAAGGAAAGCTACACAGGTGAGGGAGCTCAAAGCCTCAATGCAGGTAAAAATGCACAAGAATTGTATATTTAAATTTAACCTTTTTTAAAAAAGTAGCAATTTAGAATGACTTTTCAGCTCTACTTCCTTGTTTTTTTCCTGACATTTATCACTATTCTAAAAAGCTGCATTGTTTTACTTTTACCCGTTGTGTTCAGGAGATAAATGAGAGGTTGGCATGCACTGAGAGTCACCAAGCTTTCTAGCTTTCTTGGCTCGCTTTTATTGTTTTAAACAGAGTTCTGTTTTCTCTTACAAAAATGAATGGATTTCACATGGATCTACAGAAACATTTAGGCCATAATCTACAGCATAGCAAATCAAAAATCCTCTGAAACACATTATCACTTACTTTCCATTGCTTTCTGTAAGATGGGGAGGCCTCCTCACATTTACATGGGATAAAACCAGATATTAAGAGACTGTGTATTAATACATTTTAATTTATTTCATTAATATATTTTTCCTCTAGCAAAGTATTTTCCCCAGGGCTATGTGCCAATCAGAATTATAAAGTAAGTGCATGCTTACCTTCTACTGACCAATCACAAACCAATGAACACTAAAACCACATGCTATGATAGACATCTTTCACTGCTTGGGGGAGCACCTCTGCCAAACATGTGACAAACATATCTCTGTCCTTTAACCCCCAAAGCCACTGATCATTGGGATCAGTGGGGTCAAAAGCAACAAAAATTAGAAGGAACTTTGATTATTTTAAAGGTGAGGCAAAAAATGGCCTCCAAACTGCACAAGAATTGGCAGCAGTCATGTTCTTTGCAGCACCAAAGTATTTATTTCACAAAATACACATACAGACATGATTACACCACAGCATATTGCCATTACAAGTAAACCTCTGAAATAACACTGCACACTACACAGCTGGTTGTGAAGGGTTTTTTTCCCATTAGAAAGTCTGAACCTCTGCTTCTTTAAGGATAGTAGGTAGGGACCATCCGTGGCTGTTGCAATCGAACTGGCAGGAAGGCAGAACTTATCTCTCAGAGATAAGAGCTGATGGAAGCCATGCTTTCATCCTTTGGGTATGGGGCAATGTGCAGCATTCAACCTAAATCCAGTCCTTCTGAGGAGTGAAGTGTGAGCCATCTGCCATCTCAGTTTGCCTCATGACTGATAGATTTCCCAGTGAGTTTGCTGAAGAAAATCTCTTGGAGAAAAATGTGTTTTTCCATGTTTACTGGAGAAAGTTTAGCATGCTGAAGCACACTGCAGCCACTTAATAATCCTTCCTTTCCCAAGTAAATTTATATTTTGTAAGGATTGGACAGTGCTTGGATGAGTTACATGTTTTGGGCTGTAGCTTCCAGAATCCCTTGGCCAGTATGGCCTAGAAAAATAATTTTTCCAAGCTTTTAATCAGGAAGCAGTAGCAAGTAGTGTGAGCTATAGTAGTGAACGTTTTATAGATGGCATCCTTAAGGCCTTGATAATACTGCTGAACCCAAGGAATTACAACATCTTGTAATCCACAGTTCCTTCCATCCCAGTGGCAATAGAAATACTTTAAAGCAGGAATGGACAAAGTACAACTCTATATATTGTTGAACTGCAATTCCCAGCATTTCTTTCTATTGGTCATATATCTAGGGCTGCTGGGAGGTGTAGTCCAAAGTCTCATCACTTTCAAGTGAACAAGCTGAACATGGCAGAAAGTACTAAGGACTACTACTTGGCTGTTTGCAGGCTTTGGTGGGCTCCCATCTATCCATAGGTCCTAGCTCTTATTTTTGTTGAATGCTGACACCAAATAAAATTGCTCCTCTTCTGTAAACCTCTAGTTGTAAATGAAGAATCTATCTACTTAAGAAATTCAAATAGTATGTACAGTTCCACCTTACTAGGAACAGAATAGTAAGTTATTGCATCCTCATAGTCAATAATAATAAAACCCACCAATATAGTGTGTAAATTTACAGCGCTTTATAAATAAAGGTTAATAATAATAATAATAATAATAATAATAATAATAATTCTTTTTCTTCCTCCTTCTCCTCTCCTCCTCTTCTTTTACCATTGTATACATATGCATCTCTTCTGTTGCAGATCGGATGAAAATAAAATCACAGTGGAAGTCATCAGCTCTTTCAAACTATGGTAAATGTCAGTTCTAAATCTATTTGTATTCATTTGTAACCTGCACAGACTATGAGTAATGCAGCCTGAGACCACATAGATTTAAGCACTACAAGCTCACTGAAAAGTGTGAAAATGCATTCCACCAGCTCTTAAAGATCACTCCTATCTTCCAGACCATTTCCAAATGCAATTCAAATTAAAGATGCTTCTCTCTGAAGCATTACCTGGCTCAAGACCCATTCTGTCCTGATGGAAAGTCTTTTCTCATGTCATTCTTTCTGGCCATGGAGTTCTGTGACAGAGGCTCCCTTCAAGCTGTCTCACCAGAAGAGCTGAAGCATATGGTGGCCACAGAGAAGAGCTCTCTCAACTGTGATGCCCACTGGGAGGATTTTCTTGCAGGAAACAGATCTAGAGACTATCATGACATTATTGAAGCATCAGGAAGACTTTTAATATATAATGTGTTGTAGTGGTTTGACTATTAGATTATAACTGGAAACCAGGTTTTAAAACCCTGCTCAGCCATGGAAACCCACTGGGTGACCTTGGGCACATCACACACTCTTAGCCTCAAGAGATGCAAAAGCAAACCTTTTCTGAACAAATCTTTTCAAGAAAACTTTGTGACAGGTTGACCTTAGGGTCACCATAAGTTGGGAATGACTTGAGGGCACATAATAATTCTCAAAGGCATTTCAGTCAGTGAAATCTTAATAAATTAATGCTTAACATTTGCAAGATCATAAGAAGTGCTCAGCAGGTTTAGATCAAATCTTTCTGGCCTATGTTCTGTTCCCACCATGACCAATCAAGTGCCCATGGGAACTTCACAAGTAGGACATGATGAGCACAACATCACCATTCTAGACATGTTCTCCAGCAACTGGTTTTGGTTTACGCATGCTTTACTCTGCAATGTCTTCTACAGTACTGTACATCAGGCGAATCATGCTGTCCAGGTGTTTCTGGATTACAACCATAGACAGCATCTCTCATTATTAGGTATTCTGGCTATGGTTGCTGGGATTTATAATCCACCAACATCTGGAGGGCCACAAGATTCCCACCCCTGGATATTGCTACAGTGGTGTACTGGGTGGTTTGTGATAACATAATTGATAGTGTATTCCTACGTGGGAGAAGACTGGACTTTGTTCTCTTCCTCATGGTCTCTTCCAGCTCTATGATTCTATGATACAATGATTGTTAGTATATGCATATGGGAAGTGAGCCAGACTATATCATATTTAGCAATCACAATATATTATGCACACAACATCGCAGAGATTTTGTACGCTGTCTGTGGTGATCACAGCATTTACAGGAAAGGTAAGCAACATGCACACTGTGGGCTTCATGTAATTGACTGCCCATTTCTGCAGTACCTTCCCCTTTCAAAAAGATTAAGCGGTGTGGCAGTGGCAACTTCCTTTTGAAATTCTCAAATAAAGGGGGGGAGGTTCATATGTCTTATTGTGAAGGTAAACTATGGGGCTGCCATGACGCCAGCAGCCACCTCCATCTTTGCCAGATTGGGGCCATGGCAACCGCACACTGTGGCCTTTCCATGGTGCAGAAAGGAGCCATAAAAAGTGGGTCCTTTTTGTGCCCTGGAAAGGGTGCCATAGCCACCGCCACTTTAACTTTACAGTGTTTCTTTGCACTGCATCACCTAGATGCAGCACCAAAGTAGCACTGTGATGCCACGCGTCATGTGGTATGGCATGTGGTGCCATGCCATCCAGGGGGTAGAGTCTAGGCATGAGTCGTGTAGATGCTATGCCCTGGCACTGTCCCCAGGCTGGCCAAACTCCGCCCCCAGGCCAGCCTACAGAGCCCCTAAGTTCCCAGAAGTCTCTAGAAGTGCAATTCTTTCTTAAAACAATGCAAACAATCTTTTTAAGGGAAGTCCATTAAGCATATAAAAACATGTTAAACCACATACAAAACATACAATATATATAAAAATCAGCACATATACATTAGATGTCAGTACTGATACATATCCATTCAAAAATCCCTCTTTCTTCTAATATCCATCAAACATATATTTTCATTCCTTAAACCTTCTATACTTCTCCTCCACTTCCTTCTTCATTATCTCTTTCAGCCTTTCTCAGTTATCTGTCCTGTCAACATTTTCCAAACACTTAATCATACCTTCATTATCACATACTTCTTCCTTCTACAAGCATACTCATACATTCATTCTGAGTTCCTTTCTGTCAGTACACACACCCTAAAATAGTTATCCTTATGCCTTCCTTATAGCCGTACATTTTCTTACGACTTACATTTTTATTCACAGTCTATTTATTTTACTATCTTAAAACACTAGTATGCTTATGATAAATACAATATATCAATTCTCTTTTCCATCATTCTCTGCTTAACAAATGTGTTCTCTAAATATTCGGTACTGCCACTTTACGCCATTTCCTTTTTAGAAACTCATATAAAACAAAGCATACACTCTTTGAGCATCTTGTTTCAAAAGAAAACTAATGGCCTTTTCTGAAAGTGTTTCAGGAGCTCCCTCTTCTTGCTGATTTTGCTTGTTTTGTGTTCCACTTCTGTGTTGCATACACTGGTTTACTGCCCTGTCAAGGCTGACCACATTTGTTAGCATTTCATTTTTTTTAAAATAGTTTGTATGAAATTCTATTCATAACCACCAATTCAAAACAATTTTGAATAAGAACAAATGAATCTGAGAGAGCCAAATTAAAGCAGTTGCTTAGACTTGATATATCTCCAACCATCCAGAGCACATTTGTGGAATTTATGGGGAGTTGCAAGGAAAGTAGGAATCTGCTTTGTCATAGGTGCCACTTTCATTGCCTGATGTACACTTTCATATTTCACCCAATAATAAATCCTATTAACGTTAATGAATTAGAGCCTATACAGACTGGCACTTTGTTCCACACTGTGGGCAAAGTCCGGGCGCAGCTTCCTCACATTGGATGCCCTAACTCTGCCTCCAAGGTGTCATTTTGGCACACATTAGTCTACACAGTGCATGCCATCATGGTGCAACTCTGGCGCTGCATCTACATGGTGCAGTGCTGAAGGGGCATCATAAAGCTGCGCCACGGCAACTATGGCACCCTTGTAGTTTTTTGCGCTCTCCAGAGGCCAGATCAGGGCCATGGTGTGAGATCGTTGTGGCTCCAATCTGGCCAATAAAGGGGCAGCTGCAGACCACCCCATTGGGGTGTTCTGTATAGCCCCTTAGTATAGTTTGAGGCCATTAAAGCTGATCTGAAAAATGGAGGGCAGAAACCAGAGCGAGTGGTTTGAAGACCGATGATGCAACAGCTGGATCTGGTCAATGCAAACAATGAAAATGCAATTGCTTTGGATTCTGAGGAAAAGTCATGGGGTGCAGTCGTTTTCTCTCCCATCTGAGGTGATACCAGTTGCCTTTTTATCATCTGAATTGCCCACCCCTTTCCCTTCCCTATTCACCAGTACACAGCAGGGGGAAAAAGAGGGATCCCAGAGTCTGGCAGCTGCTAGAACGTGGGGGGTGGGTGGGTGGGATGGAGCTGGTCCTACATCAAGAACACTCTGCCTGCTTTATGTAGGACCTCAGCCATTCATTCTCCTGTCATCTTGTAATCCTTTTGTTTTCTCCTCAGAGTACAAACACCGGCAGTCCTGTTTCCAACTAAATGTGGAATGTGTTAATGATGAAGTCTGTAACAGACAATTAGCTTTATATCTTCAAGTTTGCCAGGCAAATGGAACACAGTGCAAAATGAGACAATGCCAAGAAGCACTACAGTTCTTCTATGAAAATATGCCTTTCAATGTTGCCCAGATGTTGACATTTTGCGATTGCATGCAGTCAGATGAAAATTGCCACCAGGCCAAAGGACTCCTTCATGGCAAACCATGTGCAGTCCATTTGGTTCCAGCACCTTCATGTCTTAGCATAATTCACACATGCCAAGCAAACACTCTCTGTCGGTAAGTGAAAATACACTGTGCGTCCATAAGACTGAGCAAGGGACTTAGTGTTTGAAACTAGTATTTTTATATCTACTGTAAGGCTCAAAGAATTGAGGATTTGGGGGTTCTACACTGTTCCCTCCTGCTGCTGCTGCTGCCATTACTGTTTCTACTCTTTCCCTGATATCACAATTGTAATATTAATGCAAAGCTCAAGATAGAGTCACATGCATACTACCACTGAAAACATGGCAAGAAACAAGACAGTACTAGGCAGCCAGCAGCAGAGATGCCAATTAAAGTGTTAAACATGCTGAGCTCCTAGTTGTTTTCAGAGGACAATCCAAAAGGAATATATAGTGCCATAGGATGCTGATATGTGCAGCTCATGAATATTCAGGGTTTCAGATGTGGAAAAGTGTGATGGGTTTTTTGTTTTTGATAACAGATCAGTTGCTGTTTCAGAAACTTGTCAGTGGGCCATATTTGAGGTCTAAGCATTATACCTGTCCTTGGCATTTCATAAATATTTGTAGTCCATACCTGAAATGGGTGAAAGGAAAGCAAGTGACACCTCTGGAAAACAGTGATGGGATAATCACTATAGTATCATGACTAATAGGAAAGATCTGCTCTTTTGTCTCTTTCATACTCTACAATTGTAGAACCAAGATCCCACATTTACTGGCTTGCCTGCATCCTATGTAATCTGGGATTTATGGTTTCATGAGGTATTATAGCACAGTGATAAAAAATTCTGAATATGTCATGAAATTAAAAATCCTAATATTCTATAGACTGGAGCATTGGCACTTGAATAACATCAGAGTGTAAAATTGTGTAGTAGGAAAGAGACCCAAGTATTTGACATTTACCTCTTAAATTTCAGGTCATCCCCTGAACCACAACCTATTCTTATTGTTCACTTACAGCATCTATTAGCTACTTCTACATTACTTAACATAGAGGTTGATCTAGCCCCTAAAAAATTGTACACTCCACCGCAAACAAAGCATCTTTAATTCATATGGCTTGGAAAGAAGTAAGCACATCCCCATTCCCATTCATTCTCGGAAAGCATAAATAAAATGCTTTGTTTTGGCTGGTGAGTGCCCAAACAACTTCTACATTTTTTTGGCCATTTGTCTCAGAGGAAATGATTATTTTCTCTTTTATTTTGATCCATTCTTTAGTTTTTCATGCAGCCCACAATGAAAGCAAACAGCAAAATGTGACCTCTTATGTTTCCACAGGGTCAAATATGAGAATTTTACATCAAAGTGTTTAAAATACATCAGCCAAGCATGCCTTGAAGATAAAGCCTGCCTACAGTTTTTGGACAGCAGTGATCTGATTTGTTCTGACAGTGATGAGTGCAAAGCAGCTTACATAAATCTGAGGGGCTCTGCCCTTCAAGTTGAGTGCTCTTGCGACACCACTTCAATGGAGGAACAGTCTGCATGCAAATGGTTCCAACAAGTGTTCCATGGCAAATCCTGTTTCAGTAAGTTGACTTCACATATCATCCTCTTCAAAGCACTGAGCTATAGTGCAAAAAATCCTCCTAATTGATCCAATCTCTGAAACTCTTTACACAAACCAACAGAAATCTTCTCACTTTCACACCCTTCTACCCAAATCTTGTTCCAGCTAGCTGAGGTTATTTTTGCATCAGTTTTCAGGAACATGAGGAAAGGCATGGCATGTGAAACACATGAGGCCTCTGTAAGTCATTTTTGCATCTCCTAAGTATGCCCAAGCCACTTTTTAAACCACTGTACTTTGTATGGAGAAGAAACCTTAGCTTTCCACTCAAATGTGAATTTTAATCAAACATTTCTCTCATTTGTCTTAAAGCAGGGGTGGGGAATCCTTTGCTCTCCAAACATTTTAGGCTTCAAGTCCCAAAATCCCTCCCCATGGATGTACTGCTTGGACTATTGTGAACCCAAAGATTTGAAGGGCAAATGTTTCCCCACACTGTCTTAAGAGTGTCCTTAGTGCCTACTTTAATAATGCAAGGCAATAAAAACCAGCACTACAAAACTACCTTTCATATTTAGGCTGAATTTTCAAAGGCTATCCCTCATGTAGGAGGGCTGTCTGTGTAAAGAGCTAGTGCCACTATACACAGTGTTACTGAATACCAAAAGAATGTGCTTGACTCAGGAACCTCTTTGACCATTTGCTGAAAAAGAGGGTTTGATTATAAAAATTGCTTGGTGAGAGGAGTTCAGTGCCAGAAGGATGCTATCAAAATCTCTGAGAAGAAAGCACTTAATGGTATGGTGTTGGTTATGAGGACCACAGTAATAATCAAATAATATCTCATTGGCATTTTCTATTCCCTGAAATCCTGCACAAACCATAGAATCATAGACTTCTAGAGTTGGATCTCTTCACAAGAAGCATGCAGGAACACACAATCAACGCACTCCAAATACATGGCCATCCAGCCTCAGCCTCTGTTTAAAAACCTCCAAAGAAAAAGACTCCACCACTCTCCAAGGGAGTGTGTTCCACTGTCGGACAGTTCTTAACGTCAGAAAGTTTTTCTTAATGTTGAGGTGGAATCTCTTTTCCCATAGTTTGAATCAATTGCTCCGACTCCTACTCTCTGGAGCTAAAGAAAACAAACTTGTTCCATCCTCAGTGTAACATCCCTTCAAATATTTAAACATGGCTATCACATCACCTCTTCACCTTCTCTTCTCCAGCCTAAACATATGCAGCTCCCTAAGACACTCCTGATAGGGCATGGTTTTCAGACCTTTCACCATTTTGGTTGCCCCCCTTTGGACATGCTCCAGCTTGTCAGTATACCTCTTGAATTGTGGGGACAAGAACTGGACACATTTCTTTCTTGGAAATTTAATTAACCAAATTGATACAAGAACTTGAACTTCTCCTTTTTTGACCTTGTCACCCAATACTGACTGGTATCTTGTTAGTGAGATACATATCTGTAAGTTGCATCAGGCATGAGAGCAAAAACAGCAACATTGTACATTGTGGTTGTGCATTGCACACCACACAGAATTATCCAGTCATTGATATACATTGAACAGTGTTACTTTTCTGCATGAAGGTTGTGCAGTGTTGGCAAAGCATATCTTTGCATGAGGATATTTATGCTATGCTGAGGAGATGGGTAGGCTCTTTGGAGAGACAGCAGATTTGATGGAAGTGAGAGTAACTTGCATTCAGGGAGGATGCAGGATTGCCCCCCATACACCTGCCCAGTATGGCTTAATAGCTTAATCACACAACCCCTATTAATGGACAAGAGAAGGGGGAACCTACACTGAACATTAAGTATGGAACCTTCGGGCCCCACGTCCCCTCTACTGAATTGAACATTTATTGACAGTGATTGATTTGTGACAGCATTTTGATTAGTTTATGATGACATTATAATTAATTTATGATGGTAATATGATAGATTTACTAGTGCATTGTGACTGATTCATGATGGAATGATAATTCATTTATGATGGAATGATGACTGATTTATAGCCAATTTATGACCAATTTATGATTAATTTATGACTGTGTTGTGGCCATTTTGAAACCCAAGTAACAGTGTCTGGCCCCCTTTTGTCCTGGCTTGTGGATATTTATGCTATGCTGAGGGGAATGTTGGATTGCAGCCAAAAAGTCCCCGTCCCTCCACTGAAATCAATTAAATGGCCTTTGGCCTTTTATTTCTTTTACTGGTTGTTTTTTGTTGTTTATTGCTTTTATATACCATTTACCATTTTATATACCATCATGGTAGGTTTTATTGACTTTTGGTGTACTTTGATTGTAAGCCACTTCTAAGACCTTCAGATGAGAATCTAGTTAAAAAAGAGATGAATGAATGAATCAGCTCATTCAATAGAATTCATCAGTCAGTGTCATCACTATGCCATGAATTAGAGATCCCACTTTATCATATGGTGATGGAGTTTTTGTATACTACACTAGAATTTTCAATTCACTTTGTCTTGTGTCCATTCTATTTACTAGCAGCAAGCCCCAAGTGTTTGTTTAACCTGAATAGTGCCATCCACATAGATAAGTTTCAGCAAGCTTGGAAGAACCCTAATGTTTTAGAAGTACAAATAAACATTTTTTTAAAAAAAATCACCATAACCTAGAGATGGGGATATCAGGGGTGAACTCCTAAACAGCCCAACAAAGTTTGATCAGCTGACTTAAAATGTGAAGGGCTGGTGGTTCACAGATAAAATGGTGTAACTTGTAAGCAGTTATAGTTGTTTGGCTGGAATATTAAGCAGAAGTGCTATTGTTGAAACATTTATTTGCACATCCTGATTGGTTTCCCCCCTATACTTTTGATTTCTTTCTATATCCTCTCCCATTTAAAGATCAAATATCAGGTGGGAAAGCTGACCTTCATTCATCACTTGTGGATCTAAATGGAAAATTACTTCCTGTAACCGGTGAACAGTCTTTCTCTTATGGTAAGCTTGACTTTTAAAATGGGGAGAAAACTATGGCTCTGATTCTTATTGGGAGTCCCAACTAGAGTAGACTCATGGAACCAATTGCTGAATGATGAGTCAATGATTCAATGGGACTCCTTTAGTTGGGTCAAACAATGCTATTTGGGGATCACACAGTGAAGAGTTGCATGAATCGCCTAAAACAAAACGAACCTCAAAGGAAAAGCACAAGCAATGAAACCAAATACTTTTCAAAATTATTTTCAATATACAGTACTGATATAGCCTGCTTCTGGAGTCTGAGAAATTCAAAGGGTTTCCTGTGAAGTCTATTGCAGACATAGCTGGTTGCCTTGCCAAAGCTGTTTTCTCTTTCTGAGACATGGAAGTAATTAACTCCATAAATCCAGTCACATTCAAGTGGGCCCAACTGAACCATCAATCTATCTCACTTCTCTGGTTTCCAAAAAGCTTCAGGCAGTATGATGCTTAGGCCAATGGCTAAAGTGCAGGTGGCAGAAAACACATGGCCTTTTTCATGTGGCAAAGAATCCTTTGCATAAATAGCAGACAGAAGCAGCAGAGCAGAACCACTAAAGCTTGATTTGCATTGCACTGCATCTTATAGACAAAAGCACTCACAGGCTTTGTGATCTGGCTGCCATGATTGCATCAGAGTTGGAACACTAATTGGTTCTGTTCTGTTAATTATACAATGTATGTGCAACAGGAGGTGAGGACAATGTGATGGAATAAAATCATCATCATCAACAACAACAAAATGTCCAGATGCTGTTGGCTTTCTGGGAATGTTGACTCACAGCATCTATGAAACATTCACCTCTTCTTTCCTAAGTGCTTCCCCATCTATTCCCAGTTCAAGGAAGCACCTTCTCATGCACATTGTCTTGTATTGTTCCATTTGCTCTCTCTATTGGAAAGACAAGGGAAACCAATGCATTGTCTAGCCCACATTATAATAGTGTGTTTGCAAGGATATCATGTGGGACTTTGTTGAAGGCCTTACTGAAATCAAGATATGCTACATCCACAATATTCCCTTTATCTACCAAGACTGTAATTCT
The DNA here is from genome assembly GCA_023333645.1 of Sceloporus occidentalis. Classification (NCBI taxonomy): domain Eukaryota; kingdom Metazoa; phylum Chordata; class Lepidosauria; order Squamata; family Phrynosomatidae; genus Sceloporus; species Sceloporus occidentalis. The sequence goes on from JALMGF010000006.1 coordinate 142,396,172, forward strand.
CTCTGTCTCTGTCTCTGCCTCTGTCTCTCTCTCTCATCTGGCATGACTTGTTTTTGAGAAACCTGTTGACACTTAATAATTATGGCATTCCTCTCTACAGACTCTGTGTAATGATCTGCTCTAGAATCTTTCCTGGTATTGGTGTCAGTCTGACTACTAGGTGGTAAGGTCTGACTAGGTCCCCCTTTTTGAAGATGGGGACAACATTTGCCATTCTCGTCTTTTGGGACCAATCCTGTTCTCCAGCAATTCTCAAAGATTATTGCCAGTGGTTCTGTGAATACTTCTGCCAGTTCTTTTAATACTCTTGGGCTGCATCCACACTGCAGAAATAATCCAGTTTGTTACCGCTTTATCTGCCCTGGCTCAATGGTATGGGATTCTGGGATTTGTAGTTTCATGAGCTATTTAGCCTTTTTTGTCAGACACCTCTAGTGACAAAACAAATTACAGTCCACAGAATTCCATACTATTGAGCCATGGTAGTTAAGGTGGTGACAAACTAGATTATTTCTGCAGTGTGGATGCAGCATTGGATGTAGTTCATCTGGCACTGGAGACTTGAGTTCATTTAAAGTAGACAGGAATTCCTGTACTACCTCTTTACTTATTCTGTGCTGCATTTTCCCTACTGTGTCCTCTGCTCAATTTTCCTGAGGCAAAACCAAGGCAAAAATGTGTTGAGCAGTTCTATCTTTTCCCTGCTCCCTTTTAGTATTTCTCCACACAGAAGCCCTACCATTTCCTTCTTACTCCTTTTGCTACGGATATAACAAAAATCCCTTTTTGTTATTTTTAACCTCTCTAGTAAGCCTGAGTTCATTCTGTGCTTATTAGCTTTTCTGACTTTCTCCCTACACATGCTGGCTATTTGTCTGAATTGCTCTTTGGTGATTCCCTGCCTTTTTCATTTCTTGTACATATCCCTTTTAAATAATATGTACTCTATATATTGACACAGGATCATGTACTCTTTGATTAATGTTTTAATTATTTTCACAATTTTACTCTAGATGAAACCACGATCATCATTATTATATACATCTCTTGCCTGATCCCAATCCTGGGGATAATCCTGTTGGCTTTGTCAAAGACCAGGTATTTTCTTTTAGTTTGCATAGCTTGAAATCCAGGGGCTTCTCAGTGGATCTGTGTAGCTACTGTTTCCCAAGATATCTGAGAATTCCAGCCCTTTTATCAATGGTTCCAAGGTAGTCAGGAGTGTTTTACAAACAGGACCAAGAGAGAGAAATCCAGATTACTTGCCAGCCCACTTCAAATAGCTTGCCAGATGCTTTGCAGATAAAAGTGCTTGGATCCACTCTACCTTGGATGCTATAACTGGTACAGATCCAGTGGGTGTTACTTTGACACCTGCTTGTCCTGCTACAATTGAGAGTTTTTAATTTGTGCAACCTAAGGTTGTGGAGAAGATTCTTGGAGAGACAAGAGCCACCACAGATGTGTTAGATGCTTGCCCTTCATAGCTTATTTTAAAAAAGGAAAAGCTAAAGGGAGACTGGTTCAGTGGGTAGAGGGTTTGGGTAATGCCTCACTGAAACAAGGCAGCTTTCCAGCTTATCTGAAGGAGGTAACCATTACTAAAATGCCCTGCCTGGATCCCACCATTCTACATAATTATTGCCCAGTCTTTACCATTCTGTTTTTAGGCCCTGCAGTGTGTAGTGGCCTCCCAGATACAGGGGTTTCTTGATCAGATGGACTATCTAGATAAATTTCAGTTGATTTTCATGCCTGGTTATTGGACAGAGGCAGCTTTGGTCACCTTAGTGGATGGTCTCTGCCAGGAGCTAGACAGGGGGAGTGGGTCGCCACTGAACCTCTTGGCAGCTTTCAGTATCAGGATATCATGGTATCCTTCTGGGTTGCTTTACTGGGATGGGACTTGGGTAAACTATTTTTACAGTGGCATCATTCCTTCCTGCAGGGTCAAACCCAGAAGATGGTGATGCAGGATTCTTGCTTGACTTCTTGGTTGTTGGCCTATGTTATCCCTCAGGGCTTAGTTCAGTCCCCCAAACTATTTAACATATATATGTCCATCCTTTAACAGCAAACCAAGTCGAGTTCCCAAGTCAGTAGACTGTGGAAGCAAGGGGTATCCAGTGTCAAAAATCCAGGTCAAGAAAGCTGTAAATCAGTCAGGATTCTAGGGAGTCAGAGTCCAGTGGTCGTAAATCTGATAAAGCTGTGCAAGCTGAGCTATCAAGAGAAAGACTGAAGTTATACTCAGCAAGGTAGGTGGTAGTTATAACTTCCTTATGTAGGCAGCAAATTCAGTCATTGCCTTGATCTTAGGCAGTGTAGGCAGTATTTGGGGAGAGTGTTCCACTGGTGTGCTCTTCCTGACACCTTCACTGGAGCCTCTCATTTCATCCACGTTGGATGGTCTAGGCCTCCATCTTTCTCTGGGACTGGCAGAGAGGCTCTCCACCACGTCCTTTTTCTACTCTGAACCTGACCTGAACTGTTTCTGAACAGAAGAAATACTTGGCTAGCTATAAGGTGTCTGCTCTGATTCCTCCAAAGGTACTGTAACTCTGGATCATCATTTAATGAAGAAAAACTCTCAAGGTGGGGCATGACAATGTGAAACCAGTCTGAGAGGTTGTCCAGAGTTTGGGGGGGGGGGGCTCAATGCAATGAGTACATGACACCCAACTTTATTACTCCTTTCCACCATGAGCCAAGGAAGCTGTTTTAGTTCTAAATTGGTGTCTGCCATCAACAATGGACTGGATGAAAGTGAATAAATTGCAACTCAATCCAGACAAAATAGAGGTACTCCTGGTCAGTCAAAAAGCAGATTAAGAAGTAGGGATTGAGCCTGTGATAGGTGCAGTTACACTCCCTCTGAAGACACAGGTCTGCAACTTAAGTGTGATCCTGGATTCAACTCTGTGACTGGAAGCTCAGGTTTCAGCAGTGACTAAGAGTGCATTTGCACAGTTAAAGCTTATGTGCCAGCTGTACCTGTTCCTTAGCAATAGCAAGTACATTTCTATGCTAATTATCAATGAACTAGCACTCCCTAAGTGGTTTACAATGTATCAGCCAATTGCCCCCCCAAAAGCTAGGTACTCATTTTACCGACCTATGAAAATCTGCTGTGGAAGGTTGAGTAAACCTTGGAGCCCTCTTCTAGGATCGAACTTACAGCATTGTGGCTGCAGTACAAGCATTTAACCACTGCACCACCAAGGCTCCTTACTTTCTTATTTTCCTTGAAATGTCAGATCTGGCCATAGTAACACATGCCTTAGTTACTTCTCAGTTAGATCATTCCAGTTTACACATGGGGCTGCCTTTGAACAGTATTCAGAAACTTCAACTGATCTAAAGAGCTGCAGATTGCTGACTGGGACTGGCTGCAAGGAACACATGACTCCCTTGTTGCAACAGCATCACTGGCTGCCAGTTCATTTCGGCGCACAATTCAAAGTGCTGGTTTTGTCCTATAAAGCCCTATATGGCCCGGGTTATTTGAAGGACCATATTATCCCCCACAAACTAACCCATACTTTGAAATCTGCTGTGGAGGCCCTTCTTTCTGTCCCACCTTCCTCACATGAACTTCTGGTGGGAACACAGGAGAGGACCTTCTCAGTGGCTGCCCCCAAGATTTGGAACTCCCTTCCCAGAGATGTTAGATTGGCACCTACCCTACTTTCTTTCAATAGACATGTAAATATTTTTCTGCTCTGGCAGGCATTTAGAATAATAGAATCACAAACTGGGAGAGATCACAAGGACCACCAGGTCCACCTCCACCATGCAGGAATACACAACCAAAGCACACCCAGCAGATTGATGAGTGGCTATATAAGGCCCATCTCACCTAAACAACATGCTGGATCTTGCTGACTATTGTGCTGGTGTGGGCATTTGTGCATGCACATGTTTAATTATGAATGTTTTAATATGGTTTTAATTTTTTGATCTTGTTTTAACATTTGTATCTTGGGAATTTTTAACAACATATTTTTTAATTTGTTATAAGCCACTTTGAGTCCCAAATGGGGGAAAGGGTGGGATAGAAATATGGAAGAGGAGAAGGAACAGGAACATGAAGATTTCCAGCAAAGGAGAAAGATATGTAGGGAGTGAGGAACATATGTGAAGAAGAAAATTAAATCAAATAAACAGAGATAAATTTTATTGCAGAACTTCCACGCTGAGAGGAAGGGGAATTCTCATTCCCCCAAATCTACCTGTGATATATTGAGTTGTTGCTTATTGTTAGGATGGTGGAGGTGGTGGTAAAAGTAATAATAGTAATAGGAGTAATGAGGCAGGGAGATTTACACTTCAGGAAGAACACTCACAACTCTAGTGTACCAGGTAGGAAAAGCACAACCTAACTGATATTTTCTGATCCCTCTTTACATATTTCAGTATCAAAGTATTTAACAATGATTAGATGGTACCCAAAATTTATAAAGTAATTGATGGTGGCTATTGAGTTCAGTGTCAGTTAGCTTGAGTAGACTCATGTTTCATTCACATTGAGAATGATGTTAGTGCCACATGTCTCTTTGTTTTCAGAGCATGCACAGCTGCTTATCAGGTCAAGACTGTTTCACCCGCTCATTTATCAGAGAAACTCATGATACCTCAAACAACTATGGAGCACCAATTGCGTCGATAATGGTCTCATGGATTATTCCCATTTGGCTGCCTATTATACATATACCATGAAAGATCTTTTGAAGAAAACAAAACAAAAAGAAAGAAAGATCTGCAACAGTCTTCTTCTTCATCAGTAAATATTGGGCAACAAGATCCAAAGATGTGTCTATAAAAGTAAATATGGACCATCAGAATAAGGAAGTTTTTCCATACATAAATTAGACAAAGACTATTCTGCATTCCAGTTTACACAGTTAGCTAAATCTTTAAGGCATGATGAAACAAGCCAAGGGGAGAGAAGAATGGGGAGAGAAGAAGGGAATAATTCTGTGATACACTAGTATTTCTTCCTTTAAAAAAAAACACCTCACTAGCCATGTAACATCCATTTGACGTAGAGATGATTCATATCTGGAACCCATACAACAAATATTTGCACCTTGCTTGTTACATCTGAGCTTCCAACTAGAAGACAAATTTAAGCTGTACCAGAAAGGTAAATCCATCAAATTAAAAATCTATTGTGAAGCCCATGACTTCAGAGATCTTGAAAGGTAAGCTTCTCTGGGATACAAAGGCTGCAAATTGTCACATTTATTAAGCATATACATAAATGCTCAAGTATGCCAAGATCTCTGACTATTTATGAAACCTACTGTGATGACAATTAGTATTAAAGCAAAAGGTATATCCCAAATTTACAAACTTTTGACATGCATGGATATTAATAAATCTCAATGCCATAAAATTCAGTGGATACCAGCATGTTAAATCTAGTTCAATACTCAAAACAATACATAGTTGATATCTATATCCTCTAAATCAGTGGTCCCCAAATGGTACCCTTTAAAAGATTTTGGACTTCATCTCCCAGAAGCCTCAGCCATGTTGGCCAGTAATCTGGGATTCTGGGAGCTGAAGTCCAAAATCCCTTAAAGAGCACAGTTTGTGGTCTACTGCTCTAAATATCCATAACATAAACAAAAACAGGCCATGTAGATGTTGGACAGAGTGTAAAAATATATGCCATTGGACCACATGTGGTTATATTGTTTGAAGGTTTAAAAACTCTGGGAAGATATATTAAACTGGATAAATACCATGATCAACCAGATCTGTAATTTCATTTACTTATTTTTATCATTTTTTGAGAAGAATGTATAATTATCAAACAAAGACTATGTCTCAATATTATGGAGCATGGTAAGAATAAGGATTTGTGCATTTGTGCAAAATGTGACAGGGTCTGATACTAAGAAAAGGGATAGACAAGGTATGGACACTGGCGGTATCAGAAAATCTACCAAAATTAGTCTGTGGAGAAATGAAATACTAAGAGACAAATGTGAAGCAATCTTGATGCCACTTCTCTTCTGCATCTGTGAAATGAAGACAGATCATATACCATCAAAAAATCAGCTAAAGAGGCTGGAGAATTATATTCTAATAAACTAGTACTATATCTTTTAATTGTAAAACTGTATCATCATAGCTGTAACACTCATTCAAATAATTACCTCTGTATATAAAATGATCTCCCTTGATGACTATTTTCTCTGTGTGTGGAGTAATGCAGAATGAGAAGGATGTGGGGAGGGGGGAGCTGATGCAACAAGATTGATAAATTAACATGCATATTATTATCAAGTTTATTCAATTAAAATTAATTTTAAAATCAATGTGAAGTCAAGGAGGTATTTGCAAGAGATAAGAGAACGGAGCGAAAAGGGGTGTGTTTAACAATAACAATTTAAGTTACTGACAATTTGCTGCCCTATAATGACATCTTAGATCTGCTACCTGACTATGCCTAATGACTGAATCAGCCCTATTCCCAGTAATGTGTAACTATGGGTACTGGCCCATTTAAACTTGTGATAAACTCCCTAGGGGAAAAGAAATGATGCCTGTATCATATGAAAAGCAGTAAGGAGTTAAAAGAACTGAATGGCAATCCAGGCCTGTGGACCATATGTACAGCATGCATTTGAATATGTATTCCCCATTCCAGAGAGGAGTATGTTCACTGAAGCCTGCTTACACCAAGTACATCCCACACTAGAGTGGCATGCTAAATGTAAATAAATCACACACACCCCCCCCTTTTATGCTAACTTACCCAGAACAAAGTCCCACTTAGTCACTGGGGGTTATTCACAGCCAAGTACAGCCTTAGAAATCTTACTTAAGCAAAAATGCATTATTAGAATACATATTTGTGTATACTAGGGATAGCAACAAAGGCAGAAGACAAATTGTAAGAACCTGTAAAATTGAAATACCCTAGGACTGGGTTCAGGTTGGAGGGGATCCACAATAAAGTGGATTGGATCTTCTGTCTTGATCCAAGTGTTTGGTAACATCAGCAATATGTACTCTGAATTGGCGCTGGCTGATATTTTTAGCTTCCCACAATGCCAGGGACATTTTGACTTGTGGAACGTCAATATGGAGGCTCTAGACCATCTGATACACAGGCTCAAGGCAAGTGTCAGTATATTGAGTAACCCCAGCAGCTTATGAGGATGACATGCTGAGCACTTTTGTCTAAAGTAGGTTTGGTGATCCTAAATTGACATGTCCAAAGCAATGAAGAGAAGAAATGTACCTCCACCATTATTTAAAAGAAATTAATCAATTGTGAGTCATTACTCACAAAACTAGAACCCACTGATTAATATATATATATATATAGAGAGAGAGAGAGAATGAGAAATAAATGCACTCAGTATGACTTATTATAACTCAATAATGTCAACAACAGATGAAAAGGCAGCTGATAATTACCAAGGTTTTATTGGCATAGTTTGCTCACCTGTAGCTAATATATACACCATTTTGTAACATATCACTCTATTTCCTAGTGTTCTTTTTAATTCTTACTCTGAGAGATAATACTATAAACAAGTAAAAGCAAATAACAGATGCATTAAATGAAACCACAATATACTATAATGTTTCAGGTGATTTATTTAATCAATGATATTTATAACAGTCTACAACTTAAAGTTTTTTTATTTTATATTCTTACTCAGAACAAAAATCTGGGCATAAAGACAGAATGAAAATCTTGTATGATTTAAAAAAAAACACTCTACATAAGTGAAATATTTGATATCAACAAAAATATATAAATAACTCTCTCTGACAGAGAAGGATGAATGTCTCACACAACTACAAATCCCAGAATTCCATAGCATTGAGCCATAGCAGTTAAAGCTGTGTCAAACTGGGTTGTTCCTGCAGTGCGGATGCAGTCGTAGAAGCTGGTAGCAGGAGCTTTAGTAGACTTGACCTCTTTATTAAAATTTGAATTTACAATATTATTAAAATAGTTTTATAAATTAAAATTACAGATACTTATGAATTCTAAAATGTGTTGAGGAAGTACAACCAGAGCTTGGAAATAACTAGTTACAGATAGCAATTTACTCATAATTAATTTCATTTCACAATTAAAAGGCATAGCTAAGTCACATTAAGATTGTAACGTTTCAAGGGATACACTCACTCCTTTTGTAGTTTTCAGCACCAGATGAGGGTCGCGCCAACTACATGCTGTGGGCCCAATCTGGCCTTTCTGCAGCGCAAAAAAGAACCACAAAAAGCAGCTTCTTTCTGCGCCTCTGAAAGGGCGTCATTTGGATGCAGTGCCAGAGAAGTGACATGATACTACCTGCCATGTGGTGGGGCACGCACCTTCATGCCAGCATGGGGGCAGAGTCGGGGAGTGCGTCACGTGGATGCCACACCCCACTCCACCCCAATGCTAGCCTTTATCACCGGTCTGTTGACACTGCTAGTTACCTTTAAAGTTCTAGTCTGAGTGTGTTCTTCCTACTTTGGTGTGTTCTGAACCACAGCCCTGAAATGCAGAGAATTATGATTATGGGGAGAAATAGGTAAACCAATCATTTTAGTTATTTCTGAATACTAAGGGATCAACAAGCTACTTTTAAAACCTAATTATAAAGCTGACTAGTTATTTGGAATAGTAATTGCAATTAATTACAGTGCACCCTTCTTCTACGTGGGGGATCCGTTCTGGACCCCCCCCCCCCCAGCGTAAAAAAAAAGGCACATATGCTCAAGCCCCATTACAAGTAATGGGGCTTGTGCTCGCGGCGGTGTGGGCGCACTGTATTTTTCAAAAGTAGTTTGCTATGCTCTGTATGTAACAGATATACAAGGATTTGTTCCGAGCTTGTGAAAACTCTGCTAAAGGGAAAATTGACAAATATTCTAGACTGAGACCACAAACTAAGGAACTAGGTGATTGAAGCTTATTTCACATGTTGCCACCATGATAATGACAGCTCCATGGGCTGAGCAGTCATGCATCACATTCATGTTCCATGAGGCACAGTGGGAGCTGCATTATGTAATATAATGCAAGCCATGTGCCCAAACACTGACATGTCTGTGTTTCTCTCTAAGGGGGAATGCGTATGTTTGTTTATCTATGATTGCCTACAATAAATAGTCTAAAAAATTACCAAAGAGCCTGCTCATTTCCCAATATAAATATCCTGCACTTCCAGGACTTAAGAATGCTGAAGTGGAGTGTTCATGTTAACTCTGCCTGTTTGGATGCTAAGGTGGCCAAAGGTGATAAGTGGACCCCCCAAAAAATCCAGGTTAGCTGTCAAATGGCAAATGACCAAAGGACACTCAATCTTTAGTCTAAAGAAATAGGTATTATTGTCCAAAAAAAGTAACTTTTCTAAGCTCTGTGTTAAGTACATGATTTCAGAGAAAGTAAATTAACTGAGAAAATGTTCCTAGTGGAGTTGTGAACCACAACAGTACTAACCTTTTGAGGCTCAAAGGAGTTAAAACAACAAATCCTTGTTGATTGCACTGGGTTGTAAAGAAGTCCACGGTTTTTAAAACAGTGGAACTCACTGGACTGCACTCGGTCTCACATTATAATTTCATATTCAACAAATGTGGAATATGTAAATTAGGGAGCTCTTCCATTTCAAATAGTTAAGAGGCACTTTCTTGATCCACAGTTACAACGATTGATTTATGACAGGTTAAACTGTACTGTGGGTTATACACTTTGAAATTAGAAGTTCATAGCCTTGCTCATTTAACAAACCCAGATTTACTAGGGATGTTTCTCTTGTCTTTAGGTAAGGATGTCAAAGGGCCACTGGGGGAAGAGATAAACTAGTTTACAAAAAGGGGAGGGGGACTTTGGAGATTATATAGTAAATCTGATCCTAGTTCAACCTAACTCCTGCTCAATGCAGATTCTACAATGCAGGATGTAGCCACATGCTGGTGGCTGATGCTTAAATACTTCCAGCAAAGGAAAATCTGCCACCTCTCAGGGCAAGATGTTCAAGATCTGCCAAACAGATCTTAGGAACTTTTCTTTGCAATGTCTATCCATTTGTTCCTTCTCTTTGGGCCAAAATGGGGACCACAGTGAAGCTGATATATTAAAACTCCCCTTCCACACACTGAGTGTATCTGTACTACATAATTATAACCACTTGACACCACTTTAATTATCATGGTTGTATCATATGGAATCCTTGGGCATGTAGTTTGTTGATGCAGACTTCTTGCTAGAGAGCTTTAGTCCACTCCCCTGAGCTACAACGCAGGAACTCCCCTGCAGAGAAATCTAAGTACGTCCACAAACTACAGTAGCACCAAAGTGCTATAACTGTGTACTGTAGAAAGATTTCATTGTTTGATATACAGATCATGGCTGCTTGGTTGCTATTTTCTTTTTTTCAAAACCCCACATCACTCACACAGTTATTAGCCACATGAATAATACCATGTTTAATTTGACCAGAACTGTGTAAGAGAGTGATCCATCAAAATAATGCTATTGTGCATCATCCTTGCTTTCAATATGCTTGTAACACAGATCTAAAATCCTCTACTGGAAACAAATGAAAATCTTACAGCAGCAGCAACAGCAACAGCAGCAACTCAAAATGATATTTCCCCCATTGTTAATATTATTGTTTTGTTTTTTTAGTAGATGGAATAAAAGCAGACTGCAGTGAATTTAATGTATGTAACAACTACAAAGGGGCACCATCAGTTTGTAAAACATGGCAAACTGCCATTTCCTACACATTTTTGGACCAAGATAAAGTCATTCATATTCTTAACAGATGTCAACCATAGTAAAATATTACAAATATACTGCTCATAGTAAATCTGGGTTTGGCTCCCTGTTCACAGCATAATTGACTTGGCAAATGAAAAAAGGTAATCTGGAGTAATAAAATGTATAACAGCAAGGCCACACACAATGATGGACCTCATGGACTGCTGCAAATATTTATAGGACATTAAAAGCCAGCCTGATTAAGAAGTAGGAATACACTTTCTATCTTTAGAACATGGCAGCCAGTTGTGTCCAAAGTGATGTAAAATAACAGTTGCTGACATGGGGATGAGGCCATTTAAACTGGACATTCACGATATGTGATCAACACAAGCCACCAGCCCCCTGGTTTCGAACAAATCAAGGAACTAAAATGAAGTTCATGTTTTAAATGTGTCCAAAGTGATTTAAAATGACTGGTAACTAATCACTGTACATGGTTGGTGGGCTGGCATTCTGCTTTAGATGTATATTGTATATACCTCTTCAATGAACCTTAAAAGTTTAACATATTTCCACCATATCAAACTCACTGTGCTGTTCCTTTTCTCATACTACTTTTAGCATGGTGAATATTTCTCCTGAAATACAATCCTCACATATTTATTATATCTCAGGATAGATTTTGTAAATCTTCAGCAGGAACACATTACGTTAGTTATCTATTTGAAATTTGATCTCAGTGTACATAATCTGTCTTGCTCAGGATAGAGGTTTCCTAAATAACTTATCACACCAGAAAGCATACACATACATGTTTCCAAAAGAGTAGGGAAATAAAAACAAGGCCAATAAAGACCTGGGGCATTGTAAAAGACTAAAGAAATGTATTACTAGTTAGATTTGCAGGCTAGAGACTACTTCACTTGATGCATATGCACTTCTGTGGTAAACTTTTGCCTTGAGTTATGCTCATTTGAACACAGAGGAATGGCCAGTGTCTCAGGCCCAAACATTTTTTTTCTTTTTCACTTCTATAAGCAAGCTTGCATATATTCTTATTTGCTCGTAAAACTATGCTAGATGAGGCCCAATGAAGCCATGGCACTTTGCAGAAGGGCAATCTCCAAGAGCTAAGAGAAAAAAGGAAGATGGTTTCATTTGGCAACCAGGCCTGAAGATCCCATTCTGATTTTATTACATATTGCTGCTATTGAGATGCCAGATATTCTCTACAGATCATTTTCTATTTCTGCTGAAATGATTTTTGCATAAGGTTTGCCACATGCATCTATAAATAGACAGAGCACACTGATGGCCAAATATGTAACTTTTAGAAATAGCACTACTTCTTTGGCAGCTCAACCACTGAAGGAAGCTTGTGCAACTTTAGAATTTGTATTCTTATTCAAGGCTGTGCAGATGAAGTCCCCAGCTTCCATAACCTTGTAAAGATTCACACCCTAAAATTGAGAAAAAGAGAGAGAGATTATTTTTACCTTTGGTTATAATGTTACTGAAATTGAATCATGGTCATCAGAGTCTGCAATAACTTACAAGTTTTCATATAAGATGGCAGTTTCCAAATGAGTGCTCCTAAACTATGCAATCTCAGGGTGCTACTCTATTTTTCCCCTTGTGAAACTACTGTACATAAAACTGCTGAGTGAGGACATCCAGAATTTTGATGTGTCAGATGCTGACTGTACCTTTTTCATTCACTTCATTCTGAACTTCCCGGAAGTTTCAGAATACATACATTCCCTAGTAAACTTGTGGGATGTAAATGTCCTTGAGAATAAAGTGGAATAATACTGCATAATTACTGTATTAATAGGACAGCTATACCTCATGGATACTGACATACAAATGATATAAAATATATATGCGAGCACCGTAAATCATATGGTTGTCTCTTGACAAATGTTCACATTTCCTAAAAATTCAGAACCTTGTCATTATAATCTGCATATATATCAGATTAATCTTTTCTTCACTTCATTGACAATGTGCCCAATCATGCTGAACATCCTGAACATCCTTTTAAAAGGTGCATTAACTACCCCTCTGATAGCATTGCAGGATACTCAAAAAATCATTTCACCCATTGTGTTCTTTTTTCAAAGTGACTTCAGTCAATAAAGCCAGAGCCAAGAACACTGAAATGAAAGGAAGCCAGGAGACAGTTCAGATCAAATGTAAACAAAAAGCAATGTTTAATTTCACTAAGTGGCTCCTGTTAAATACTAACAAACAGGAAAACGAACTCACTGACCTAGAACATATAAGTGCAATAGTAAGAGCATTATACTGGATTTGATTGTTCTTATTTTTTTAAAGGTGCTATCCGATCTTGATGTATAACCCTATCCCTATAGTATCGATTGTATGTGCTAAAGCACATCTCTATACAGATGACAAAGTGTTCATGTGGGGAGGAGAGAGTAAACAATTCATCCATACGAGTGTTTCATGACTGTCTATGTCTTTTCCACGGAAATGATAAAGCTTGAAGTGGCAAGGACATATTACCACGGAAAAGACCAAGTGAATGGCTAGTTGTGAAATTGCTCTTCTAGCCATACACATGAAAAAAGCAGCTCCAAAACAGTTGGAAGAATGTCTAGAGAGTATTTCCATGAGTCCATATTTTCTTTGGTCAACCAGCCAGAAATAGTGTACACTGCTGGTCTATGCACAGAGGAAGCATCATGTGAGGATTTCAATGGTAAAGCACATGTGGAGCATATTTGATCCCAACTGATAATTGAAGGATTATAGGTAGTGCACCTGGTGGAGGATTTCAATTATTTGTAGCTGTTATTATGTGCCTTTAAGGCATTTCTGACTTATGATGACCCTAAGGCAGTGGTTCCCAACCTGTGGGTCGGGACCCCTTTGGGAGTCGAATGACCCTTTCACAGGGGTCACCTAAGACCATCGGAAAACACATATTTGCATGTAGCAATGAAAGTAATTGTATGCAAACAGAAAATAAGATTTTTTTAAGAAACAAAAATGCAAATGAAGATTGTTGAGAAGCAAAACACTAAATACATTCAATTAATAAAAAATTAAACATATCAAAACCAGAAAAAAATGACTATGAAAGCTGTGGAATTTCTTGATAGCAATGACTTCATTACAAGAACATGGGGGATGGGGGAACATTAACGGAACTGACGTTTTCAGGAAGGGATTCTGAGAAATGGATGTAAATAGTAGTGTCAAAAGATGGGTGTTTCATAGCTTGTTGCCTAATTTAAAATGAATAAACCATAAACGTTTACTTCTAACTGGACATACCTAGCTAATTACATATTATATATGGCTCCTTGAAGCTGACAGAAAGTCTTCTGACAGTAACAGTGAAATCCCAAAAAAGACTCTTGCCTCCAAAACCAGGCTTTTCATAGAACCAAACATGCTAAGTAATCTGATATATCCTCGCACCTAGAATGGATCCTCACACCTAGAACCTAGGATATAAAGATGCATAGTTACATGTCTTGTTGGTTGCCATAAATCACATGTTTTAAAAATCAGCATAGTTGTCACTGCATTAATTTTACATCAGAAATGTTTTCCCACTCTCAGATTTTTTTGAAAATATTCATACATATATATACATATATATTTGGAAAGTAGCTTACCGTATTGATTCCTAATCCATTAAGCATGTATATCACATCTTCTGTGGCTACATTTCCCGTGGCACCTTTTGCATAGGGGCAACCTCCTAAACCAGCAACTGCAGAATCCACAACATGGACTCCCATCTAAAAAGAAATTACAAGCACTGCTTTGTGGTTTTTCATCAAAGTGACAATTCTCAATTAAAATGCATGCTGCATTAAAAAAAGGCTAGCAAGAATTGATGTCATTCTCCGTGTTCTGTAAATCTGGGCACTTTCCCCTTAAATATTTCAGATGCCATTTCTCTTTGCTGCATATACTACATTCATCCCTGTGTTTTTGAGTGCCTTATTTTAGACAACAAATTTTAATACCAGCTGGCATGGTTATTGGATCCCTTCTCAAAAAATCCCAAAGCCACTCCTTAATCTGATCTGAGCAGTCACCCTAGGAAAAGCCAACAGAAGCCCTGGGGTAATGTCTGTCTTCAAAGCAGAACCCTGAAGTCTTAACAAGTGGCAAAAAGCCAAAGCCATGAACTGAAATCACTGAATCTTAAAAGCCATCATAAATGTGTTCCTAACTATAGGAATGGGGTTCTTCATTTTGATCTTCCATGGGGGGATCCTTTCTGAGTGTTCTAAAACAGAGCATCCCAATCAGCTGCATCCATCTGCTCTTTCTTTTGGCATGTTTCCCTGGCTGCAGTTTGGGGAAATGGATTTCTTGGCACTTAGAGTTGTAGCTCATTCACTGTGTGGGTTCCTTCAGATGTCTGGAGACAGTATAATGGAAAGCTTCTCTTGAAACTTGCTGTTACAAACAAATGGCTGCCCTAGGTCTGCAACAGCCTTTGACCCACCAAGTTAAATTCAGCCCAGATCAGCCAGTATTGGGTTCTGAAGGAAGTTCAATAATTTACTTATTTTCACAGTCCTCTTTTGGGAGGCATCCAGTTTTGTGGGTCATAAAGCCAGTGAGCATGCTGGCTGAGACATTTTGGGAGATGCAGTCCCCCAAAGTCCCTATAAGTCCCTTATTGAGAAAAAAGTGAGATAGATAAACAAACAAATATTTTTTAAAAATAATAAAAGCATTTCCCCCAACCTCTGGCCTTGGCCAATGACCACAACTATCAGCTCTGAATGTTGTGCACAAAAGGCAAAACAGACTTGCCTAGTCTACATTCTCCTTTCTTTTCTAAAACATGGTCTTAAGTCAGAGCGGAATGGATCTAAATAAACAGCTATGTTCAGAAATCCCTGCATGTTTAAACATTAAGTCTGGTTACAGCATGATAGCTATTTCTACTACTTTCATAAAATGTAGGTCTCCCAACCATACAGCTTCTTTCAGAACTGTGAAAGAATTCTCCTCTGAAGGATGCACTATCTATGAAACCCACTTAGACACATCTCATCTTGCTGCTTTAAGCATCAAGATAGAAAAGGCTCAAGCATACAGGGTCATTAGTTTTCCAAGGACTCATTCTGTGTCCTCAAGGACCACAATCTGAAAGGTACCCTGATATCCTACTAGTGTTTAATGTATACATATCTCTTCTGGAAAAGCTATGTCTAAGGAGATGTTCTCACATCTCCTGTCCACGAAGAGGATTTGTAGACTGTCATTTCTAATTACTATTTGATGTCGTTTGCCTTTAAGTCATTTCCAGCTTATAGCAAACCTAAGAATAATCTATCACCGAATCTTCTTGGCAAAGTTTGCTCAGAGTTTGCTATTGCCTTTGACTGAGGCTGGGAGAGTGTGGTTTACCCAGAGCAGGGGTAAGCAACCTTTTTGACCCGGGGGCCGGGTTGCTGTCCCTCAGACAACTGGGGGGCTGAAGCAAAAAAAACCAAATAATTAAATAATTATATATATATATATATATATATATATATATATATATATAAACCGGGACAAATGTAGGACAAAATTTTCAAATAGAGAGGACACTTTTTTAAATGGAGGACACGTGAAAAAATTTGCTGCTTTTTTTAAAAAATGATAATCTAAATGCATGTTTCTAAGGCTTCTATAGACAATTCCCCCCCCTTGCTCCCCCTTGCCTGCCTCCTCCTGATAGGCCAAAGGCCCCGCACCCTCGCACAAGAGGCCAAAGGCCTCGGTGGCAATCGACGGCAGGACCGGGCTGGGGCCAGTCCCAAGGCCTCGCCGGGCCGGATCCGGCCCGCGGGCTGTAGGTTGCCTACCCCTGACCCAGAGGGTTTTCATCCCTGAGCAAGCATTCGAATCCTAGTCTCCCTAGTCCAACACTTAAACCACTACACAATGCTAGCTCCTAATTACTGTACTATGCATTAATGTTGGAAATATGGTTCATTCATTATTCCTGTACTCTTACACCCTTCTACACTTAGAGAAAGAGATGTTCCAATTTATGTGGCAATACTTTGGCACATCCAATCATTAGAGAAAGACCAATGGGACGTGTGACTTACTCCCTTTTCCATGGCAGAATCTTATGCCACACCGCAAACTGCTGTTTAAATCCTTCTTTAAGGAATATTTTACCATGAGAAACACAAGAACAAACCTCCCTAGAACACATGACACTCGCTGTAAAGGGTTTTTAAATAGATAGATAGATAGATAGATAGATAGATAGATA
The DNA here is from genome assembly GCA_023333645.1 of Sceloporus occidentalis. NCBI lineage: Eukaryota > Metazoa > Chordata > Lepidosauria > Squamata > Phrynosomatidae > Sceloporus > Sceloporus occidentalis. The sequence continues at coordinate 142,413,172 of JALMGF010000006.1, forward strand.
GATAGACAGACAGAATAAAAGAAGAACAAAGGCTGTTTGATGAATTGTAAAGACTTTAAATATTTTACTGCATTGCTTTCAGTGGTTTGACACTGAGATGATCAGATCAGTAATAGATTTTTAAAAAATAAGTCATATGTGCTGGAGATATGAATACACTATCACGCAAAGGAGATCGGGAGTTTATCCTGTCAATATCCCAGAAAAATCACATAATTATGCAAAACTATTTCACACGATGTTGCACAAAACATTAGTCACAAAGAAGCATTAATACACATCTTTTTTACTTTGGGGATTTCAGCGACAGTGCATGCCAGGTATCACTTTATTTGCGCAATTGCATGAAATATTCATTTGCACAATTACTTGCCATTTTTGCTTTATTTGAGGGATGGCTTAAATGCGCTTTAATCTCTTTTTAATGGTGAAATTAGCCTCAGTGTGATAAATCCATGTGTCAGGTTTGGTACACCAAAAGCCCTTTACTACTACACATTTTCAGCACCATGTTCCACCTTAATTTCCATGGCATCCTGAGAAGTGTGGTTGTGTGTGTGTTTAGAATTTTCAGCTAGAGATCTCTTCTAATGCATTATCAAACTGCAAACCCCAGAATTTCACAGGATGTTGCCATGGCAATTGAAGTGGAATATAGTGCTATAATTGTATAATGTGGAAGGGCTCCAGGAGCAAGAATCCATAGTATTTCCCAGCTGCAGTTCATGGTTTCCCCATGATCAGGGTAGACTTCCCATCTCTTGCCATGGCATAAATGAAATGGAAGGAGGAAACTTACCTTGAAATCCAAATCCAAAAGCCAATCTTAAAAACTGGAGATTATCCATGTATTAGGAAAATATAAAAAGGGAATGCTCTTGCACTGTTTACTCGCAGAAGATGCCAGGTTCTTCTGCAAGCACTACTATCTGAGGTATTTTTTTAAAAAAAAATCAGTAAATATTAGGCAGTTGTGCCAAAAATGTTCCTTTAATGGTATTTTAATGCAATATGCATACTTTGTAGAATTTTAATATGATCATCAATATAAGTAGTATTACATTGACAGGAGCATTTCTAATCCAATTTGTGGAGGGAGTAGTTTGATGCAGGAAGTATACGTAAGGTAATTACTTTTAGGGTAAAAATAAATATAAGCAAACTATCAAAATTATGAACTAAACAATATTACTATGAATTATTTGATATATTTATTATCCCTTTTATAGTTTAGATTGATCTCCATACACCTGATACACCTGAAGTGAATAACTGACTTGTGTATACGTGTGCATGTGCCTTTAAGGTCGATTGTCAACTTATGGTGGCTCCTTGAATTTCATAGGATTTTCTTAGGCCAGGGATACTTGGACTTGGTTTTGCCAGTTCCTCCCTCTGAAATATAGCCTACATCCCCTGGTATTCATCCAAGTACTAACTAATGTACTTTGGTTAAAAAAAATAATCAACCAAACTATTGTTTCTCTGACCAGGTGGTGGCACTGTTGTCTTAAGATGTGCCATCTAAAGTCAAGCTGGCAAAGATAAACGGTACCACATGTGAAGTATTAGTGTAACACCTTTATAATGTTTTACGTATGTTTTCTCTAAAAGCCACTGCTGTCTACAAAACAGAAGACTGTGGTTTCATTAGCTTCTCTAAGTATCCAGATAACTGATTTAAAAACTCCATCACTGCATGTTTTGGGTACATCTGCTCTATACTATACATAGAAAACACATCTGAATATATATGGTATCTCACATCTATCCTATTACATTCTATCTCATTCCCACAACTATACAAATGTGCTTTATACTTTAGGCCTTAATACCCCTCAGAACCGCATCTGAAGAAGTGGGTTTATATCTGTGAAAGGTTATGTAAAAATAAAAACCAGTTAGTCTTAAAGAAGCTGCCACATTTTTCCCCTCCCCCTCTCCTTTCCTCCTTTTTATGCAACAAATGCAACACAGGCCAAAGTACCAACTCTTCTGCTTTTTGTGGGTATACTTATACTTGTGATGCAAGCCCTGGGCCTCAGTGTTTTTGTTTTAAATATATCCCTTTTTTGTTCTCCTGCGCTGCACCATTGAGTGACTTCTTCACCCATCATTTTGCATTTGTCCAGTTAAGCAATTCCAGGGCATGGAGTGGACAAAGCTATCCACTGCCATGTTTTAGTAGGAAAAAGATGGCTACAGCTAAACTCAAACCAAGACCGTGGTCATCACAGATTCAATTACACCACCAGGGGTTCGCCCTCATAAGCTCCCCCTTGTAATCTTCCCAGGGTCGGCCTCTTGTTATATCACACAGAGTCATCCTTATGTCTCGGTTTTTTAAACGGAAATCCCCAGACCATGAACAGTCCTGCCCTAGCACTCCTAACCACCACTATCAACATAATCTTAAAACAATTCACAATCTAAATCCAAAATACAGCATGCACCCCCATCTGTGGATTTAAGCTTAAGCAGCACATAAACACACAGCCACTAAAACAAGCGAGACTTGAGGCCCTCCCCTGCGTATACAAAGGGCCCACTGTACACAACACAAAATTGGAATGCACATTAAATCTTTTTAAAGTCACCAAAATCCCCACAAAACATTTTTAATCATTGTTCGAATGTTTGGGCAAGACAGTACATAATAAATATGGTAATTACAGTACAAAATTATACAATATAGTGGGCCCTCCCATTCTGGATCTCCCCGCGTAAAGGGAAATCTGCGTTTGCTTGTGCCCCATAGGAAACAATAGGGCATGTGCAAGCCATTGCTTTTATTGTCATGCGGTTTCCGCATATGGCGCGGGCGCACTCTACATAATTATTTATTTACAGTGCAATACATAAATAATATTCAGGAAATGCCTGTGTAAACAAAATAAAACAGGGGCCCAAAGCATACTTTAGTAAGGCGGGATACAAACCGCCATATAGTACGTATAGGATACGTACTAGGGTTAGGAAGGGGCGGTGCTTCCGCACCCCCCTAACCCTAGTACGTATCCTATACGTACAAGATGGCGGCGCCCCTTCTACATGGGCGCCGCCATCTTTACGTACTGGACGCATAGCGTCCAGATGTGTCACGGCACCTATGACGTCGCGAGTCCGTGCCAGGTGCCTCGCGACGTCATAGAGGCGCCGCAAAAAGAAGCTCTGAAATGGAGCTTCTTTTTTGCTCCGCGCGGGAGCCGCGCGGTTTGACTGCTGCAGCTCCCGCGCGGAGCAAACGGCGGCGGCGGGGAAGCGCCGCAAAGCGGCGGTTTGTATCCCGCCTAAGTGTCCTAGGTTACTGGGATAAGGTGGGGGGTCCATAAATGTAGGAGCTGCTATGGCACCAAACTACACGTTTTGCAGTAGTTTGAACACTGTCTTTTTCCTTCATGTTATGCCCTTCACCCAAACCACAGTTGGGAGAGAAAAGGCCACAACTGTTTATTGATTACAGCTACAGCTGGATTGGCACATGCATGGGATTGGATCTGGGCACTGACTAGCCTGTCTGCTGCTCAATGAGACCAACTTTGGGCACTCCTGGAAAACCAAAGTAGAACACTGAGGCCAATCCATGGTGAGAGCCCCCTACTTCCCCCATGGGAAAGGGTGCCAGAAATATGTCAACTCTCACTTGGGCAACCCATTTCTGCCACACTTCCTACCCAAGGTCTCTTAGGGAGACTCTCATTTGTACACACCCTTTCCAGGGTCCTACAAACCTTCTAGATCCCGAATCCATGTACATGCACATAGTAGTAACAAAGCATGATAGAGACATGGAACATTAATCGCCTATCCCATATAGTGGAGCCAGAACATGCAACTGAAGGTGGGTGGTGAGTAGGCTGTAGCTTCAGAGAAACTGGCCCTGGTTGGCTGGAGTGATGATAAACTTCTCTGTCCAACTGGAGGGAAGACTACCACAGTCCATTCCAGCTAGACATAGCAGTCAATGGAGCATCGAGCAGGGTCTCAAACCCCACTGCCTGTAACTCCCACCAGGTGCTGCATAGAGCCCTGGGAAGAAGATACCAGCTGGTGGCCATGGATGGCCAGCAGGCTCTAATCCTGCTGTAGACTACAAAACAGCCATGAGTAAGTTCACACAGCTTCCTTTCCACAGTCAAGGCTCCAAAGTCCTTGTTATGAGCACTTGGATATGCAAACTTTCCCTGAACATTCTGCCTCAGCTGCAGCTGTTTGGACAAGGCCACATTCATTACTTACCATGTCTCCACACTAAACATTCCCTAACTCATCTATCAGGATTATTTCTTTGACAGTGAAAAATTGTGGCAAACACCTTTTTAAAAAATTACAGTAAAGTCCACAAATGTCCACTGGGGAACAGATGTTACAACAATAGAACTTGAGGCTTAGACTGTCCCTAAACTTCCAGCTAACCCATGAGTTCATCTTTCCCTCTTTCTTTTCCTTTGTGTTAGGTCGAAGACATCATAATGCAAGGTGACTTGTATTTTTTTCCTTCTTTCCATATCCCAGGAAAATATTAAGAATGTTTGTTACACGGAAGATCTCCGGGCAAGGAAGCGGGTGCTGCGACGTCTAGAGCGTGACTGGCGGAGAAATCAGCGCTTAGCCGACAAGGCTCTCCTGGACCTTCTTTTGAAGGACTACGGAGAGGCGATAGATGCAGCAAAGAATTCATTCTTTGCTGTATTTATCGCGTCCACGGAGTCGCGTCCGGCAGAGCTTTTCAGAGTGGTGAGGGAGCTTACTCGGCTCCCTCCTGCCCTGAACCCTATTTTAGAACCAGCTAAGACCTGCTGCGACCAATTTAACAACTTCTTCGCGGATAAAACCTCTCGGATAAGGGCTGATCTTGATGCCAGTATTAGTGCAGATACCAGAGTAGAGGTCTCCAGAGCTTCCGTGGACTCGATTGTACTGGATCATTTTGAGTCTGTAAGTACCAAGGATGTGGACAAGATCCTTAGAAGTGTTAGGAAGACAACCTGCTCCCTCGATCTCTGTCCCTCGTGGCTAGCGGCTCAGGGGGGAATGGTAGTAATTTCCATGTTACACCGTATAATTAATACATCACTGAGGGATGGGCAATTTCCATCTAGCTTAAAATTGGCCACTGTAAAACCACTGCTAAAAAAGCCCTCCCTCGACCCCCTGATGCATAATAATTATCGGCCAGTATCGCTACTGCCATTTTTAGGGAAGGTGATCGAGAAGGTGGTTGCAATCCAGCTTCAATTGATCTTGGATGAGACGGATTATCTAGACCCATTTCAAACAGGCTTTCGGGTGGGCTACGGGGTTGAGACCGCCATGGTCTCCTTGGTCGATGATCTTCGTCTGGGCATGGACAGGGGTAGCGTGTCCCTGTTAGTGCTTTTGGACATCTCAGCGGCTTTCGATACCATTGACCATGGTATCCTTCTGGAGCGCCTGGGGGAGTTGGGAATCGGGGGCACTGCACTCCAGTGGTTCCGTTCCTACCTCTCAGGTAGGTTCCAGATGGTGCAGCTGGGGGATGTGTGCTCTGATAAGAGGGCCCTTACATCTGGTGTCCCTCAAGGAGCCATTCTGTCCCCCATGCTTTTCAACATTTACATGAAACTGCTGGGAGAGATCATCCGGAGGCACGGGGCGCGGGGTTATCAGTATGCTGATGACACCCAAATAGTCTTCTCTGTGTCTCCGACTGATGCAGTGTCTAGGGATGGCATCTCTCCGCTCAATGCCTGTCTGGAGTCGGTAATGGGCTGGATGAGGGAAAACAGACTCAGTTTGAATCCAGAGAAAACGGAAGTGCTCGTGATAGGTTCTCCGGGCTCGGGGATGGCGGTGTTTCCACCTGTCCTGAACGGGATCGTGCTTCCCGTGAAGGACTCTGTTCGCAGTCTGGGGGTGCTCCTTGACTCGTCGCTCCACCTTACATCACAGGTGGATGCGACGGTCAGGAGCACCTGTTATCAGCTTCAGTTGATACGCCAGCTGCGTCCCTACCTGGGCTGGGGGGACCTTGAAACGGTAGTACATGCTCTGGTAACCTCTCGTTTGGATTTCTGCAATGTGCTCTACATGGGGCAACCCTTGTACCATACCTGGAAGCTGCAATTGGTGCAGAATATGGCGGCAAGATTGGTCACTGGTACTTCCAGGGCCAGTCACATAACATCGGTCCTTAAAGACCTTCACTGGCTGCCTATTCGCTTCCGGGCGCAATACAAGGTGTTGGTTATCACCTATAAAGCCCTAAATGGCTTGGGCCCAGGGTACTTGGAGGACCGCCTCTCTCCATACAATCCACCTCGCACACTCAGGTCAGCCGGGAAGCAATTGTTAAGGGTTCAGAAGCTAGATATACTACCACCACTCAGAGGGCCTTTTCTACCTCGGCCCCCAAGCTCTGGAACTCCCTTCCTGGCGAGCTCCGCTCGGCCACCTCGCTGGACCAATTCAAAAAGGGGTTAAAGACATACCTGTTCCAGCAGGCTTACCCCTAACCCCTGAAGTACTCCCCCCTCCCCTCTCAGCAGCATTTGTGGCTAGCTTGAGATTTTTTAGACTGTAGTAATGTAGATGTATGATATGAGTTAATTTTATGATGGTTTTTATGGTTGTTTGATGTTATATTGTTGTGTTTTAATATGCTGTTAACCGCCTTGATCTCCGGAAAGGCGGTATATAAATAAAATTTTATTATTATTATTTTGCATATTATATGATTTGCATATGCAATGCACAGTGTATAAATTCAAAGGGGTTGAATCCAGTAGCTGCTTCACCATAGCTGAGAGTGCTTTTACTCAGACAAGTCAGGATAGAATCTTATTTCCTAAAATTAACTGGAACCATGATCCAGGTACAAATAAAGTGCATGTCTACATCTTGTTTTTGGCTAAAAGTGATTTCTGAGGAAAGGATGACCTTTGGAGAACCAGAAGATGAGAAATGGAACCCCCCATGGCTGGACAATTCTGATTTCCAGGGATGAAAGTTCCATTGTGCAGTGCTTCCATTCTACCCCTCCCTCCAAGGGCCTCTTTAATGGTACCTACAGAATTACAGTCCCATCCAAGAAGTACAAAGTGGGACAGCCAGCACACGCAAGCCACTACTGTTCGTATCTGACTTAATCACATCATTGGACTTGGGTATGTTTTTGCATGTACATTTATCTGTTGCTCCCTTCCATTTCAAATGTAAATTACGTTTTACACAGGTTTTAATTTGAAAAATAAAAATAATGTGATCTGGATATATTCATCATTAGGAACTACTCCTTTCCATGTCACCTTAAGGAGCATATGTGTATGCGTCCAGGGACACATGCTTTTCCCATTCCTGAAGAGCAGGAGAATGTTATCATGGGACCGATACACACAGGCATGAAGCAGTGTATCGCAGCTGATTCTAGGGTTCCAGACTGTGCAGGCAACCATACAGTCCGGAACCCTAGAACATGTGGACGCTGTCATCATGGTGGCCTCCCATCCACACAGGGGCCGCCATAATGACGTGAGCAATGAAGAGACATCATAAGGGCTGCATTTTGCCGCTTCTCCATGGCCCTTACTTACCAAAATGGCCGCTATTTTTGGAGGTTTCTCCTCAGAAAGCCTGCCAGTGCTGGCAACTCCCAACATGAGTAGCTTTTAAAAAACAATTCACAAGTATTAGGGGTGGACAATCTAGATTGGAACCCTCACATGGAGTTAGTGGGTCTTAACTCTTTGCACCATAGCTGTGGTACCAATCTGGGTCAAGGTTCCTTATGCCTAACTGAATAGGAGGAGGAAAAGCTTTTAGCTTCCAAAAGGAGATTCTGACTCTCCCCACTGGACAATAGGTAGAGAAAGCCTGCTGTGGTTAAATAACTCCCAACATCCAACATTGTTCCTGGCTCCAGATTGGTGACCAATGCCTTCAATTTACCTTTTTACAAATTTAACATTTTGAATACTATCAGATCTTATTTAACCCCAAGGCACTTTGCAGGTGTTAAAGAGCAAAAATTCATCTCAAATACATGAAACATGCAAGAATGATTTTAAAACCTCTTCCCAATCTATATTTGTTTAACAAATCCTTAAATGTGAATGAAAATGGAAAATTTACTCAAGCTTGCATGTTCAACTTTTTCCTTTGTATCCCATAGATATATGAGTATGGCTCCAATAGAACAAAGGAAAGGGCCAAGGCTTAGATTCTGGAAATCCCTGACAAGGGCATCCCACCCTGACCATACTGAAGGCCTACCACCAATATGTAGGGATGCGGTGGCTTAGTGATTAAGACGGCAGTTCTGATGATCAGAAGATTGGAAGGCTGGCAGTTCGAGGCCTGAGTGCTGCATGATGGGGTGAGCGCCCATCACTAGTCCCAGCTTCTGCCAAGTTCGAAAACATGCAAATGCAAGTAGATAAATAGGTACCACTTCTCAGTAGGAAGGTAACAGCGTTTGGTGCAGTCATGCTGGCCACATGACTACCAGAGCAGTCCTTGGACAATGCTGGCTCTTTGGCTTAGAAATGGAGATGAGCACCATCCCCTAAAGTCAGTTACAACCTTTATTTTTAACACCAATATGTAAGGACATCACCCCCTAGAAGGACCTATACATCTCCAAAGCCACAACTTCCAATGGCTGATAATAAAGGATTCTGGGAATTTTAGTGCAACAGCCTCTGGGGACACACACATTCAAAACTACTGTTTCAGTCTCCTAGGTGTGTTCAAGTCAAGACTGAGAAAATTGTGGCTTTCAGGACATAGTTGGAATCTGATTCTTTTTAGCCCTCATCAGTCTGGGTGAGGGATGATGAGAATAACAGTTGATAAATATCTGGAGGGACACTGATTCTTCATTCCTAGTTTAGATTTTAATCCATCTTGAGCAATTTATTTTGTTCAAGGAGTAACAGTCAAAAATGTTATCATTAATTACATATAGCATGTGCCTATACACATTTGCTCAAAGAGAGTCCTACTGAATTCAATAAGACATGTTTCTGGGTATGTGAATACAAGGTTTCAGTATTAGTGAGTGAATAAATTCCAGGCCTCTTTCGCAATACATAGTGCTTTGACACCACTTTAACTGCCATGGCACCATCTTATGGAATTATGGGACTGGCAGTCAGTAAGGGACTATAACTCTCAGAGGGAGAAGTCTAAGTACTTCATGATAACATGATCCAAAGGATGGGCCTTGGTGAAAATGATGTCAAAATGCCATATGAAAGAAATCTCTGTGAAGAAGGAAAAACATTTGCCAAATCTATCTATCTATCTATCTATCTATCTATCTATCTATCTATCTATCTTTAAAGGGTAAAATAAGTCATACAGATCTAAGGTAAAATTAGAAGCAGCTTCCAGCATTTATTGCACCCAGAGAATTGCACAGGTGCATGCCTGTCTTTGGCTGCATTTGGGAAATGGAGACAACATTCTTCTTTTCCATGCCATTAACTTATTTACAGCTGGTCCTTGAGACATTCTATTTATCATCACAAAGTATAAAGCCAAATGTCCCTTCCTTTTTCTTTTCCTTTTTTCGGGAGCACCACAGATTAACAGGTTAGAATGTTTTCCACATGTCCATTTTTACTGTCAAGAGAATATTAAAGACGTTTTCCAGCTTCCGCAGCTGAGCCAGATGTCCACAGATCCCACGGTGAGAGCAAAATTGGCAAAGTAGCCTTCTCATGACCCCGTCATTGTTTTTATCAGGGATCAGTTTAAAAGTATAAAGGGCCATTTCTTGCTGAGATCTGTAATGTTTTTCAGCCCTTTTGCCTGCAATTACACGAAAGTGCTGACTCTGTTGAACTACTGATATGCAGTAGTCTTTCTTATGACTCCTCTCACACTGTGCTGTAATTGCTGTTTGTGTTGGCACAAGAAAGGTACCAGGTCTTGTTTCCACTGTACATTTCCGGACTCTGGTTTCAGTAACATCGGTGTAGGATATTATACCAGGCATATATTTTGTTGTGTAAACATTAGCTGGTAATTTACCCTGTCAATTTCTACAGACTAGCCTCTAATTACCACGACCTTTAGATGGACAATTTCAAAAATATTTGTTGCAGCTACAGCAGTTAGTTTTCTCTTTCATTTGATGTATTTTATTGAAGAGGTCAGGGCACAAAATTTATTGAGGACAGGATTCTTTATTTAGATTAACTTTAGGCCATATTTTATTTGATACCAAGCCACAAGTATGGGTGGGGTTACTTCATATTTCATATTTCTGTGAAGCATTACAATAATGTAACTGCAATTGCTTTGTAAGCTTTTATTGCACTTCTTATTTAAATTATACATTTTGTTCCAATTATTTATTAAAAAACAAAGCTTGGAAAGATTACCTTTATAGGTTACAGTATCTCCCAGCTTGCAAAGCAATTAAGATATTTCTAAATTGATTTTCATCCTTATGGATTCCAGGGCATCATACAATATGGTAATTCTTTAAAATTACAAAAGTATCAGAAATGACCTTGCTCTGTACATAGTATTTGGAAGCAATCTGTTTCTTTAATCCAGAAAACAAGTGTCTCCTTCTGACAAAGCAAGCAGCAGGCAAGCAAACTGGATTGCTGCCCAGCCCACTTCAGAACTGAATACCAATCTTTAGCACAACCATTTTGAACAATCAAGTTAAAGATGTCAGAGTTAGATGAGAAAAGAAGCTACTGTTGTGACTAAACAGTTCCTGGGTTTCTTTGAGTACTCACACTACTATCAGCCCAGACTCCAGTACTACCAAAATAGACTCTTCTGTTTTTCCATACAGAAATGAATAGACTTGTTGTAAGGGAGACAAACCTGCCACTACACCAAGAAGGAGTACTTCTTCTCGCCCCTTAAAAACAAATGATAATCTAGCAACAGAAACAGAAAACAGTAAAAGGAAAAAAAAGGCATGTGTGTGAAAACTTACTACAGTGGACCCTTGTTATACGCTGGGGTTTGGTTCCAAGGTCTCCTGTGTATAACAAAATCCGTGTATGCTCAAGTCCCATTACATATAATGACATAGCAAAATGGTGTCTCTTATAAAAAATGGAAAATCAAGGTAAATTTATACTTTTTTGTAACATTTTCAAACCGTGTATGCTTAAATCCGTGTATAAAAAATCCATGTATAAGAAGGGCCGACTGTATAATATATTGAGGGATGGCTAGAAGAAGGAAGATAATGGTCTTGCTCATGCTGGCAACTTGTCATGTTCTGTTTAGAAGAGCTGTACCCACATTTCAGTCAAGTGTCAAGGAAGTGACTAGTCCTTTTTAGTAAGTTCCTATGCAACCATGTGCAAATAAGTAAGCCTGATTGAGTTTAATGGCTCTCAATTCCAGATAAATATATACAATGTTCTTGAGTGCTACCTTTTTACGCATCTAAATATCCATACCCCACCCCTCCATCCATCTATCCACTTGTATACAATCTGATGAAAAACCAGAGTATATTGTTTATACCTACCTGCCCAGACACATACCCTTAAAATGAATAAAATAAAATAAATAATAAAATAAAATGTAAGGGCTATTTTGGCACTGATCACTAGTAACATCAAAAATACTATCTAATATATGTTGTCAGCATCCCCAGCAATAATACTCCTCATACTAATGTCAACCACAATGACTGAGCAGAAGAAGCTGGTAGAGAGAGGATGACATTTTCCTGGAAGGCATACTGTTGGACAGCCACCATGGCATAGTGGTTTGAGTGTTAGGCTATGACTCTTGGCAGTCATGGTTTGATTCTCAGCTTGGATATGAAACCCACTGGGTGGCTTTGGGCAAGTCACATGCTCTCAGCCCCAGGGGAAGGCAATGGCAAACCTCCTCTGAACAAATATTTCCAAGAAAACCCCATAAGGGTCACCGTAAGTTGGGAACAACTTGAAGGCACACAACAATAACAACATGCTGTCATTATTATAGTTACAGTGTTAAAAAATTTGACATTTTTCCTCAGCTGGAATTCTAACTTGAAAAAAAAAAGTCTGGATTCTCTGTGTTATATAGATCACAACTGTCTATTACACACACAGAGAGATACACACTCACATACACTCAGTCAGAATAGTACTAGGAGGACAGCAGAGGAGAGGAGATTCAGTTAAGTTAAATGTCATGTCAAAAGCATGGAGGGATGGAGGCATCTGTTTGTTATATCTTTCCACTTCCCTGTGGAGCTACCAGCCTAATCCTCATTCCACTTACACATTAAAATTGTCAGCATTAAGCAAAAAGTGGGAGTGAGATGGCCAGGAGAGCCAAAGTGTAAGTAGAAAACATGGTGATACATGCATAAGTCAAGGCTTAACAACTCATCGTATGACCGTAATGGATACTAGTGAAAATTTTTCACAGCTGAACTGTGGTTTGAAATAAACAGGCCTCACATGGATAGTATCTGAAAGTCTGATGACTTCTGTTTTAAAAACAAAACAAAAGGATTTGGGCAAACTGAAGAGAATTTGTAACTCACAGCCCAAAGTTTTTTACAGTTGTGTGAGACTCAGAGACTGGAAAACTTCCTTTTGGACGACAGCCTTTGATGGTGAACACTACTGGCTAAAACAACAAGAAGGGAAATATATGCTAATAATGTTCAAACTTATGTAGAAAACCAAAAAATTAAGCATGCCAGTAGAGGGACTCTACTGTATTGTATTAGGGTTGGGCCATCAGATCATAAAATAAATTCTCATTATGGATGCAATTATTCGGCAGAAAAAAGTCATTCAACCCAGGGAAGATGTGGAATATCCTTCTCTTGAGGTTTGTAAAGGAAGAGAAAGGATGAGAAACTTACACAAACTTTTTACAAGGTGGAGATGTTGCCAGCGCAGACTTATATTCAGGACTGTTTTAACACTCACAACTTGTAGGGAAATTACTCCCCCCCACCCTGTCCCCCACTCACCAGCCATCATGAATTTCCCACTCAAACCTTGCCAGGAGTAAAGTTCCTATTTCAGTTCACTCAACCTCTTTCCTCTTTCTTCATCCAGAGGACTTGAACTCCTTTCCTCATTTGCCTGTCTTTCCTAAAACGGGTGCTCTTAATGACATATACTGTAAGGTATAGTTGTTATTTGAACGAAGGAACATATGGATACGGTTCTGAGCTAGGAAAGATGCCAGAGGATTTTCTTCTTTGTGTTTCATCTAAGCAATCTCAAAGAGTTAGAAATAATCTTGACTACTGGCTACCCTCTAACTACTTAGGAGGTGTAAAATGCTTTGAAAAAACTCTTGGAGAGCTAAATGCAAACAATTATTTTTAAGCTACTGAAAATCAAGCAATGATATATGTGACAGACAATACTGGCTGGCTATTAGTAGTAGGAAAAAGTCACAGTGGAAGAGTTACATATTAAATTAGAAAAGCTGAAATACCAATTACCTCCAGAGGAAAGCACTAAGAAAGCCCAGAGGAAACTGTGATACAAAGGGCCGCATAAACTGGCGAGCTCAAACGCATCCCTAGTGTCAGCATTTTTCTTCAATAATGTTAAGGCTTCTTCCTTTTAAAGTCTCTAAGCACTACATAGATCTTATCCCTGGTTGACATGGCAACTCCCGATGGGGCATTTGATATATACTTGTGGAATGCTGAATTCAAAAATAGGAAAAACAGTAGGGAAAAATCATTGAGGTTTTGAATTGATGCTAAAATTCACCCTATAGCTCAAACCAAAGACTTGCAAGCAAGTTCCAGAATGCACTATGACCTATCGCTGCTGCAAAATCCCTAGTTGAGTGGTCTTGCATTGAGCTTAAGCTGCTTGTCAACACTTAGGTTAACTATGTACATAAATTCTACAACCTGTTTCCAACTCGTATATCATACTACCTTCCCAGCCTCTCTATTATGGACAGAAATTGGAATTAATTCATTAAATTATTAATTTGATAGATTATTCTAGTGATTTTTCCTAGCTGACTAGATTCAACTTTTAATACTGAAGTAAAATAAAGAGGCTTTGGTGAATTAGGTCACTATAATTTGTCAGCATTAGTTAGTTAAGGTGGGTGCCTCTCCACTTGTGAAAAAAAACTGGAAAGCCTCCTGACTCTTGAAAAGAAATATTAAAATTGGAGGAAATATATCACACAACTTGGTTGTGATCCAGACAAATCTGTATGATTTTTTTTGGTTGGGGGGGGGGGATCAACAGGGAGTAGAACAGAGATAACCCAGTCATAGCAGAATTACTCAGTTTGTGGAAGACAAAAGGGCTACATTTGGGAAAGAAGAAAATAATAGAAAAGAGTAAATCATGGAATATAATCGGGACTGGGATGGTGTGTATGTGATTTGTTTGCTTCTTCTAGCAGCCAGGTAACATGCAAAATGTCACGTCTTTTAGGCCAAAAAGGCAGGGGTCCCACACCCAGAGGCCTATAAAGTGTTTGGAGTGTTTCTGGAGTTTGAGGTGAATTGTGAGTCTCTTCAGTATATTCTGGACTGGTTTCTATTGTATAAATATATAATCTTGAATATTTGAAGAAAGCCAGCATGATGTAGTGGTTTAATTGTTGGATTACGACTCTAGGAGACCAGGATTTGAATCCATAATAAGCAGTGGAAGCCAACTGGATGGTCTTTGGCAAATCACACTCTCTCAGTTTAAGAAGAAAACAGTGGCAACCCTCCTCTGAAGAAATCTTGCCAAGAAAACCCCACAATAGATTTGCCTTAGGATTGCCATAAATTGGAAATGAATGAAGACATGCAACAGCAATACAATCTTGCATAATATTATTTGGGGTTGGCTGCTGCAATCTTGTTTGAAATCTTTGTAATTTTGTAATCTTCTTCACATAATGCTATGCACTTGTATTACAGTCTTCATGGAGACTCCTTCCCCAATTCAGTCAGCAGGAAAGTTTCACTGGTTTGAAAGCTTCCTGCTGATGAAAGAAGTCTGTGTATCCATAAGCTACAAACAATATTACTGAGGGATAGAGAAGTCACACATGCCTTCATAGGTTCTACTTTGAGGCTGGCACTCAGAGGACAGTAGCAAAATGACAAATGGCTTCCTTTTTAGTAGGAAAACTATGTAAAAAATACATACCAAGCCAAAGCAGCTTATACAGATTTCTATGTCCTCCAATATATACAACTGAAGAGATGGAACAAATGAATACCACACACAGTGGGACTAAACCACCTGGGCAAATAGCTCAGAAGGGAAACCAGCCAGCTTCATTACAGTCTCCTTCAAGAAACATTCAATATACCATAGCGGAGTGGGATGGGGGAGGTTAATCTTTTATTTGGGGTCATTTTTGCCCTGTATCACACACAATACTACTGGCATAAGCATTGCTGGGTAAATTATACATATACCTAAACACAAACACCTGGAATGTATGAAAGAACTTCATTATTCATTTCTTTATGTAGCTAACAATCACTGAAATAGTTTTCCAGAAGAATCAAATGTGGCTAACTCTAGGAGTGAAAATCCCATGTCTATTTTGAAATGAAATCCCAGTGGTGTGTACTTACTGCCTTTTGCCAGAATTTCATTGGCTTCTTGAATTATATATTTACCATGTAAGTAATGGATACCCAAAAGTATCCGGGCCCCATTGTCTCTCATGCTATTCCACTTCCCTCTATTAAATAAATGGAAAACTAGGGGACTCGTCTTCAGTTTCCATGTTTTATTTTCCACACATGTGTAAAAGAAATAACCTTGGGATCCAAGAGTTGAATCTTCTACTACTTTGTTGGTTTGATATTCACAAGAAAAAACACTTGTTGTTGCATGAGGGTTTTTCCCATTTAGAATTTGTATTTGCTTCACCAACTTAAGCAAAATTTCTAATTTTGTTATTTCCAAGCCTTACTATTAATATATATTATGCTCTGGGGGTAAAAATCAAAAGGCATAACCTGCATGACAACACATTGGACAATGGTTTTTTGAAGAATTCAAGAGACCATGCCAGACTGGACATTCATTATAGATCTGTGCTGAATTGATGAGTTTTCATCTTAACTTTGACATTAGTCAACCAATTTTTCTGACAGGTTTGGCTTCTCAATCCAAAAATAGTGTTATTCCCCTGCTTCCTTTGTCAGAATCACAATGTCATTTGATAAGATTCTGCCACAGATGCTACTACATGCTTCTATCCTTTGGATAATCTCCAAAGCCCCTTGAAAGGGAATTATAGCTTGAATCTAGTCTTAGAAAGCTATTCTGAATTAAATTCAACTAATCTGGTACATTTGTTTCTGACACAATCCTATCACAGGGGTTTCTTAACAAGTTGGGGGGGGGGGGTTGCCACTGCCTTTCCCTATGGTTGAGAGAGTGTGACAGGGTTTTCAAGGCCAACCATGAATTTGAAACCTGGTTTCCAGAATTTTAGTCCAGTGTACACAATTAAATAACCAGCAAAGTGATGAAGCTAAATATAACGTTGATTTGTAGGAGAGGTATTGGTGGCAGAACTAGAAACTGGTGCCAGCCAAGTTTTTTGTTGTTGTTGATCCAGACAGAACCAAGCTCTAAAGTACCCCCAGTAGGTACTTTAATAATAATTATTAAAGGAACATGTTTAGAGTCATGCTAAATAAACTGGAGGAAGCTCACAGATTAAGTAACAGAACTCTATTACAGAAGTTCTTTCTGAAACCAAACCGACTGTTAAACATCAGAACTATCTTTCTCCAAGAAAATATTCAGACACATATACATTTAGAATAAAGCATTTTGCTAGCCGAAGAGACATCGTTTTAAAAACTATGCTTTTCAGCCCTCCATAAAAAGCCCTGCCTCTTCTATAAATGTTATCCCAGGCAATGTCAAGTAAACTTAAATCCCAGTAGTTCACATTGTAATTACTAACCTAACTGAGGGTCTCTCTTATATAAAAATTTCCTGATTCTTTCCCCCCCTCTCCCTTGGAGGTCTATAACAGTTTCCTATAAATAATGGCTTGCCAGATGTTCCAGCTAAATACTGGTTTGTCATGTTAACCATTCTGCACATGCAATTTTACTCAAAAAATCCTGTCCCTCAATCCATTCTATTTACTTAAAACAGACAGCCACACCTCCTGTTTCTTGCTGATATTGTCACTTCTATAAATTCTACAGTCTGATATTTTAATATCCTAGTTTGTGGGTTCAGCCAAGTTTCATTCACCAAGCAATGCCTCGACATTCTTCTGTTTAAATCTTAGTGGTTTGAAATATTATTTCATATGCTTTTTGCATTTCCACAAAATTGCACTTTTTAAATGGGAATTAAATCCCAACAAATTTATACATTATTTATTCCAGTCGCTTCAACTATTAGCTTAGTTCTCAAACCACTTATGATTGAGAAATCTTTTTTTAAAATTCTAGCAAAGTCATTTCAGTGTAAATTGCTTGAGCATAGTAATCTTAACCTCTGAATGTTTTGCCATTGTTTACTTTTATCCTTAAAGAGAGACATATAAAACATAAGTTCCTAAAAAAATTATGCAGATTCAGGTGGTTCATTCAATATTATTTTACAAAATTATTATCATTTAATATTGGGATATTATTCTCCTATCAGCTACTGATTGTGGCATGATTTTTCTCACCTACTATGTCTTAGACAATCTGGGCTAGAACATGGAGTTTGGAAATGATGTTACAAGTAAAGTTACAATGAATCCACAAATTTGAAGGGTTTGTTGTTGTTGTATGCATTCGGGTTATTTCTGGCTTATGGTGACTCTATCACAGGGTTTTCTTGGCAAGATTTTTCAGAGGAGGTTTGCCATTGCCTTCCCCTGAGGCTGAGAGCATGCGACTTGCCCAAGATCATCTGGTGGGTGTCTGAGCTGGGAATCAAACCCTGGTCTACAGATTGTAGGCCAACATGTAAACTACTATGCCATTGGTAATGAGAGGATACTGATTGCCCTTTCGGAAAACAATGCAATGACTAATAACTGTTACTTTCTGCTACTAGGAAGCTAGCAGATACCCTATCAAGCGAATAGGCAAAGCACACTTTGTTTAAAATACGTGTATGATATTGCAAAGGGAGCACCCTTATTCAAGTCAAAATCAACCCACAACTGCTTTTTACAGTTGTGAAGGACACATGTTTTAGAACTCATTCTTATGGGTGACAGAGGAAGGAAACATGGAAACACTTTTTTTGAACTACAGTATCACAAAATGATCAGGAGCGGATGAGTGTGGCCTCCACTAGAAGAGGAAACAGCATTGACCAGAATTATGATCCTGTTGGTCAAAGTTTCAAAAGAACATACAGTACCAAACTCTCATCTGCTAACAGACAACCATGCAAGAAATTTATAGCCCATAATCAGCTAAGCAAGAAAAAGATAAAAATTTTATAAGATTTTAATTATGCAGGAATCTAATTTATAGTCCTGTTTGAACATCTTCTGTTTGCTTTGCTAATTTATATCTTCCCCCAAGTCAATATCTTATTTTAAATTTATCAGGAGTAAAATATTGTACGGAGATAGTATGGTTGTGTAAACCCTATCCAAAGCTTAAAGTCAAAGAAGGTCATGTACATTCCATGCAAAGAAATATAGGAGCTCTGATACATACATACATACATAATGAAAACCTGGTTCAGGAGAGTGGAAATTGGAGCACAGAACTAGCAGAGGAAGGCAGTGCTGAATCCTTTCTTGTTTGCCACTTTTCTCTCTTCTGTCCCAAAAAGACAGAGACAAACACACACAAACAGAAAGCTAGTTAGCTGGAGAATGTGTGTGCATGCGTGCACCCTGGTGGCACAGTGGTTAAATGCCTGTACTGCAGCCACTCATTCACAAACCATAAAGTTGCGAGTTTAATACCAGCCCAGGGGCTCAAGCTTGACTCAGGCTTGCATCCTTCCGAGAAGGTGGCTAAAATGAGTGCCCAAATTGTTGGGGGCAATTAGTTTATACTTTGTAAACCACTTATGGCGTGCTTAAGTGCACTCATAAGTGGTATAGAAATGTACTTGCTATTGCTATTCCTACTGTGTGTATGTGTCCACTTTTTCAGAGGTGGTTCAATTTTTGTTTTGTTTCACAGACACTCAAGCAGTGGTGTTACTAGGTTTGGTGTCACTCAGTGCAGTAACTCAGTCACCCCATCAGTGATCTCCTCCCATACAGAATCCTTAGTCATGTTTTTTGTATTAACGTTATCCATAAATCATAAGTCTCATGTATCACTGAATGTTACAGCAATAGTTGTAACATAAACTATTAGCAAAATTAACATTACACCTTTAAATTACAATATCATACGCACATCCAAAATGTATTTACATGTACATTGTTTCATGTGGTTGAAGTGAAAATTTGGTAAGATGTGATGTTTTTAAAGAAAAAGTCAGAAGAATTTTAAAAAATATTAAACATTATTTTAAAAAGTACTTTTTTAAAAAATACAAAATTTAAAAAAATAATTTAATTAAAAAAAAAAACTGGGGCCTTTCCTATTGCTTCTTATTGAGCCTCACCCTACCTACTCCAGCTCTTCAATATATTAAAGGCATGCAGGTGAACACCAGAGCCCATTTCTGCTCCACTGAGGAGCAGTGGTGTCACATCCCTTTTGGGTGTCACCTGGTGTGGTCTGAACTTCCTGCACCTCCATGTGAATCCCCTGCATCTAAGCATGATTTTGCTGGACTCAGTACAATTGTGCACATTGTGATCCCCACAATCACTTGCCCGTTTAAAGGAATACAAGATCAACTTGGCTTTCAACTCAATGCTTCTCAGGGGACCAACACTTTTTCCCTCCCACTGTGCCAGGGATCTGTACCATATTGGTTCAATATTGGACTTGTATCTGTTCACTGGTTCCAACAGTTTCTTTCTCCTGTAGAAATTCACCAGAAAGCAGCAGCCATTGGCTCAAGAACTAGCACTGGCACAGAGAACATCACTTTGAGTACCATTGCTTTAGCTTATTTATTTTTTCCCACTGTTTAAGCTGTTTCCATTTTAGCTGCTCACTGTGTATGCCCAGCCATGACAAAATGGCAAGAACACATACTTTAATTATACACAAGCGACAAATAACTTTTAGAGGTTGTTTCCTGTCTCTGGGATATACTGTCAGTTTCATTATGCACTCTGGAGAATAAAACTCTAATTTGTTTACTCACACAAATTCCTGGCTCTGTAAATCTATTAGCACATTGGCTCCCACTGTCCCAGGGATCCCAATATACTGGATTTATTATGGCATTAGTTATTTCTTCCTGCTGCCACAGACTGTTGGCTCTGCCTATGCACTGGAAATGCCAACAGGAATTAAGGAACTCCGGAGCTTCTGTTTCATAAATGTCCGCAAACACATTCTACAATTTTGTCTCATTCCCCCAGGCGATAATGGGCTGCTTGGCCCCTAATTTTAGAGTTCACTATCTGATAGCGATAGAAGGATGTTATAGTTTTCAATGCTGATCTAACTTATTTGAGTGGCTATGGTTACATATACCGTATGAGAAAACTAGCAACATTAATGTCTATAAGATTTTGAATACCACAAAAATAACTGAACAAAATACAGTGGGCCCTTGGTATCCACTGGGATTGTCAGCATATTGTAATGTAAAATTAAGATCTATAGAACTACACTGTCATGTTGTGTGTATGTTAATTGTGATAAGGTTGATAATGTCCTTGAGGTGGCCAGACACTTAAATGTGTATTGAGCACTGCACCTGCCACTATTTATGAATCAGCACCACGTATTATGCTATGTTCTGGAGAGTTCAATCAGCAGAGTGTATATAAGTCTGTGTCTAATGTAAACTACTAGGTTACTGTCATGTATATGGAGAAGAGTGGTTAGAGTTATGGAGAGTGCAGTTGCAATCTGTGAGTGAGTAGCAGAGAGTTCTAGTTTAGCTCAGTTGGTCTGTGAGCTACCCAGGAGGAAGGGAGTGTGTCCTTCCATCCAGGAACTCTGTTTTTTGTTCCTGCTTCTGTAAATAGCATTCCTTATCACCTATAGATAAATATCTTTACCATGAGCAGTCTAGTTTCACTTCCTGATTTCAGCAAAGGGTATGTCAAGATACTGAAATCACATTCTCGTCTGTTTACAGCATGACAGGGGTTTGGTTCCAGGACCCCCCATGGATAACAAATCTGTGGGTGCTCAAGTCCCATTAAATACAATGGCATAGTAAAATGGTGTCCCTTATATAAAATGACAAAATCAAGGTTTGCATTGTAAAAATTATATCTTTTTGGAATATTTTCAAACTGTGGATAAAAAAATCTGTTGATATGGAGGCCTGACTGTACAAATGATAACTAGAGGCTTACAGCTGCAATTTACAACCTATAATGGGTTACACCCTTGTGAAAAGAATATGTTACAAGGTTTGGTTATTCTTCTCCTTCCCCATCCCCTGGTCTTCCTTTGAATTATTCCTCTTTTAGGGTGCATCTATACTATAGAAATAGCTGTTTGACACTGCTTAAACTTCCATGACCCCATCCTACATAATCCTGAGGTTTGTAGTTTTGGAAAGCACCAGCACTCCCTGGCAGAGAAGGCTAAAGACCTTGTAAAACCAATCAATCAGTAATTTATTTCAGCCAACAAGCCATCAACATCAGAATATATATAAAAATATAAAACATATAGAGCATTTAAAGTGTTTAAAACATTAAAAACATTAAAATACACGGACTTTTAAAGATAAAATCATGGAATATATATTCATAACCTGCGCAAAGGATAGAAATTTATATTTATTTTAACTGAAAAGCTCTAAAAGGAGAAAGAAAAAAAAAAGTGTATAATACAAGGCCTTAGGCACAGAGCCTAGATAAGTGCAAGTTGCAAAAGGCCAAGCTGTTCAATTATGTTGACTCATAGTCTTGCGTGTTTTAACAGCCGAACAAAGAAACTTAGCCACTGTTTCCGTTTTACTTTTCTCAGTATCGTTCAGCAGGTATTCCATATACCAACTGTTCGATCTGCCTGGAGACTTGAGCAGGAGGGGAGAGATTAATCTTGCCCTCTCGTCTTTATAGAAGGTACAAAAGAATAAGACGTGTTCTAACGACTCAATAGAACCATCACCACAGGGACAAACCCGTTCATGGTGGGGGATTCCCTTGAACCGACCCTCTAGAAGTGCTGAAGGAATTACATTAAATCTGGCTTTAGAGAACACAGCTCGGTACTTTGGAATAGTCAGGTTTTGCAGATAAAATGCCTCCTTCTCTGAGTTAAACTGTAGCCCTAGGCTAATGGGAGAGCAGGTGGTACAGGCAGAAGATAAAGAATATTGAATATCAATATCTTTTATGCGGCGTATCATAATCTGCTGGGCTCTCGAAAGGTCTTGTGACATTAAAAAACTATTTGAGAAACCCAATCTCAGCAATTTCTCCTGGATATTTTTAGACCATAGGGTGGTATAATTGTCTTTCCGTATAAGATGCCAGAGACCTGAGTCAGGGCCCGCATAAAAGAGTTTCAACCAGTACTTTAAAGTCCACGTCCAAGCAGAGCATTCCACAGAGTGGCAGCCCGCTTCAAGTCGTAAAGCAGCTGAAGGGACGCAATTAGGTACTCCAAATAATTTGCGAAGATAAACGGAAAAGACCTGTTCTAATTTTACAGAGAAACCTTGGATCCAGATGGGTATTCCAAATAACAATTGTGGTATAACCTTGGCCTGAAACACCTTCAAGGCTGCAGGTAAAAATTGGCCTCCTTTAGTATAAAAGAATCGGATTAGGGCTTTGGCACTATTATTTGCTGATTGAACAGCTATTGAACTCTGGGATGTCCAGCCAAGAGATGCTTGAAAAGTTATTCCTAAATACCTAAAAGTGTTAACTTGTTCTAACCTATGTCCATTTAGAATCCACCTGGATCGAGTCTTTTTTCTTGAGAAAACCATAATTTTTGTTTTGCTATAATTGATGATCAGGCTGTTATCTTCACAATAACTTCCAAAAACTCTCAAGATATGTTTCAAGTCTATTTCCGAAAAGGAAAGGAGAACTGCATCATCTGCATACAAAAGTAAAGGAATACTAACAGAGGCTAGTTTAGGAGAGTGGCGTGCTTCCGCGGAAATGGAAGCAGAGAGATCATTAAGATAAAGGTTAAATAATAAGGGTGCCAAAATGCAACCTTGACGCACACCTTTTTGAGTGGGGATAGATTTCGTGAAATTACCCTGAGTGCCACATCTCACCTGTATAGTTGTATCTCTATATAGATTCATAATTAACCAAAGTAGTCTCCTATCAATAGAAGAGGCAAAAAGTTTTATCCACAGCCTTTCTCTCGGAATAGAATCGAATGCAGATTTCAAATCAATAAATGCCGCGTATAGTCCTTTGCTTTGGGAAGTAGAATATTTCTCAGCCAGGTGGTTTAAAACCAAACAGTGGTCGAGAGTTGTTTTGCCTTTCCTAAAACCAATTTGTTCGTTACCTATAATATTCTCACTATCTATCCATTCTGCGAGGCGGTTATTGAGGAAACGGCCATAAAGTTTGCCCACAACTGAGAGTAAGCTTATGGGTCGATAATTAGATGGATCGTTTCTAGAACCCTTCTTATAGATAGGGATTATAACTGCGTTTAACCAACTTGGAGGAATTTGGGCCGTTTGATTAATGAGAGTGAAGAGGGAAGCAAGAAGAGGAGCCCACCAAGAAATATTGACTTTCAGAAGCTCCGGCAGAATTAAGTCGGGCCCTGGGGCTTTTCCAGATTTAATCTGGGTGATAAGAGATTTTAGTTCTTCTTGGGATACGGGGGGACCTTGTAAAACTACAAACTACCCAGGGTTACATAGGTAGGAGCCACAGGACTTAAAATGGTGTCAAATTACATTTCTACAGGTTATGCATTCTTAAACTTCTTTCTTCTCTATTACTCCTTGTGTTCCTCCTGCTTTACAAGCATTCTTCCAGTTCAAGCTACTAGTCATCCTCCTCAGTCCAACTACCTGTGCATGCAGCTCCTTCAGTACTCAAGGCCAACATATCAGTTTCCCACACAGCAATCATACTACCCTCCACCCAATGTTAAATTGTTTGGGCCCCATATCTAGGAGTACAGTATTTCGTTTCCACAACATTTAGAAGGAGATATTCCATGACACCACAGAAGCTCTGCTAATAGTAGTGTAGTATTCCTCCCAACACTTTTTGACTTAGGACACTAAAATACAGACAGCCTGAACCAGTCTCTCTCTCTCTGACTTTTCACACACACACACACACACACACACACACACACATACACCACCACCACCACCACAAATATTTTCATATAATTAAAAATAGCCAGAATTACAACCACACTGTCAGATCATATCATGCATACCCTGTCTTGTACATGTTTTTTTAAAGTATTAGAATGAAAAATTACAAAGGTAGCTCTGCTCCATTAAAAGCTGTTCTTTCAGGAAAAAATGTGTGCCATTAAAGCATACCAGGTAATGTATTCTACAGACCTCTTTGTAAAGACTCCTTTATCCACACACAGATTAATGTCTGTCTTTCTTATTTAACAAGACAGGGGAAATGTGCATTTTCATCACAGATATCTTCCAATTGCAACTACCATAGTTAGTAACAAATGTAGTAGTAGAAGCCATGCCTCCATTATTTCATTTGGAAATAATGCTAAGAGGAATTATGTCTAATATACTCCCAAGAAACTCCATCAATTTATCATGCAGCAGGTTTCTAAGGTGACAGTTCAGTAGTCACCATCTGGGGATAGGAAAAAAATACATTCCTGAGGGTATTAAACCCCCCCCCCCCCCAACAAAGCATAGAAAAAAGACAGCTGAAACAGAAGGAAAATATTATGGAGTGTACTTAAGATGCTGCAGAAATTATAATATTTTATGTTAGACAGCCAGATTCCTCCTGAACAATAAAACCTCAGAGGTTTCTTCCAACTATTTAACCTAAAGTCAATGGTTTGGATCTAGAGTCAGTTCTGCTCAGTGTGTGCATGGATGTGCCTTCAAGCCACGTGTTGACTTATGGCAACCCCATGAATTTCTTAGTGTTTTCGTAGGCAAGGTATACTCATGGGTGGTTTTGCTAGTTCCTTCTTCTAGAGTAGACTCATTTAAATCAGTGGGGTAAATTATCTTGACTAACCGAAATCTCACTGATTTCAATGGGTCTGTTCTAAACACAACTTAGGGATTGTTTGCATGGGCCAAATGACCTGGGTTCCTCCCAGTCTCGTGTCATCTAGTGCAGATGACACAGGCCAAAAACCCCAGGGAAGGATCAGGCCCAATCCTCAGGCTCCCCCGCTCCCCCACATCCTCTGTAACTTTTGGGTGATCAGTCCAGGTACTTCATTCACACATCAGACAGGGTGACTGGGGGCTTCTCAGACAGATCGACCATCACAAAGGTAAGGAAGGGGCACACCAGTATCTCAGTCCTGGGTCAGTGAGGGAATGGGTATATGAACACCCACCTGTCCCCGTGCCAATCCAGGAACTAACCAAGGTGAGCACAGGGCCAAGATAGCACAGACACAGCCTGTGCTATCCTGGTCCATCTCCTCAGGCCCCCAGTCTGTCTCTAAGGCCATTGGCTTTGAACAGTAATAGGTATGGGCCTCGAAGGGGATGTGAACTGGATAGATCTTCGCAATGAAGATGTTTATTTATTTGTTTTTGATGGGTTATTTTGTGTGCAAAAAAATGTTCTGGTTATTCCATCTACCCATAAATTTTTCACAAAGAAATCTCAAAATGTGTATGTGTCAGGGGGAAAGAAAATATGTTAACTATTAATATTCTGCAATGGGAACAAAACCATTTCCCCACTGGGGAAACAAATGTCAGGTTGTTAACAGATCAATTATCTGGCAGGAGAAACAGTTAATGTCTGCCCTTTTGTGCAACTAATTCTGTAATCCTAAACATACTGAATAAGGAAAGACTCACCAAAGACTGATAAATGTGTACTCAGTATGATGAAAGTCTTGTCAAAGGTGATCAAGTCTGAGAGGTGGACTTGTCTGAGTTATTTAAGCCCAGCAGTCCTACCCACTGAAATTTATCTCTGAGGATTCAGAGGAGCAGGTTGAGAATATTCCCCAGGGAATTAAGATACCCTAAAGGGCTGTCAGGAACTGGCAAAACCATCTCTAAGTATTTCTTGCCTAAGAAAACCTTGTGACATTCACACAGTCACCATAAGACAACAGGTAACTTGAAGGCACATACACACAAATATTTAAGAGCCATTTATACACTACAGTTAAATGGGAAAACCTTTCCTGAACCCAACTGATTAATGTTTTTCCTTATATAATGTTCTTGCTCACTGAAAGCAAGTATACCAGGTTCCTGATTCTCAGGCTAACTTACTGCTTGACATACTTGTTTTCTCAGTGCAAGGAAATTTATTAAAGTGGAAGTATTCGGATGAGAGAGTTCCTGCCTTGCCTGAAATCTGTAAAGTAATTTTTCACACAACCAGTAAATGACTGAAAGGCATGGTGAGAGTCAATTGTTGAGATGTCTTTAAAAAGGGATTACAGAAATTCACAAAGGAGGACAGGTCAATCAATTACTATTAGATGCAATGGGCATATGAAATCGTCATGTTGAGAGGCAGTCTACGTTTGAATACTAGTTGCTGTAGGAAAGCAATATGGAAAGAAACAAATAATTTTCTATTAAGAGAAGGGCCAGACTCCACAGAGCTGCTGTTGGTAGGGCCCTGATCTTCGTTTGCTTCTCCTTCATATCATTCTGTTGTCCAGTGTCACATGTTTCTTGTGATCAGCCGCACAGTGCCAAATTGCAAGCTACATAATAATCCTCTAGACTGGTACCCGACCTGGTAATCATACATTACCAGATGCAGAGGGGAGTCACTGCTATATTGGTACACTCTTATCTGTCCAGACATTCTTTTAAGGAATCAATCAAATGGGTGCAAGTATCAACACAGTCCCTTTGGAAAAGCAGCTTTTAAAAGCTACAGTCTCCAGAATTCTCCAGCAAAAACAATAATTGGTCACACTAACAGAGCAAGTCTGAAAATTATAGATCTTAAAAGTAAGTTTTCCAGGTTCTGCACATGAAATTTTATAACAATGAGTTGGATAATGTACATAGTGAATGACAGCAGCTGTTCAGGATCTAGGTCAGAAGAGCTTCCCAGTCCCTACTGCCTGATCCAGTTACTTGGAAATACTAGGGACTGGACCTGGGGGCATTCAAACATATGCTGTACCCCAGAACTATGGCTTTCCCAATGTCAGGGTCTCTCTAGCCCAGGAAGAGCTATCCCACAGAGATTTTATTTCTAAGGAAGCTGCTCATTCCTGCTTAAGTTACACCAAATGATTCAGATGCAAGTACGTACCAGTGTTCGTTTTCATCCCCTTTTACATTCTGACATGCCAATAAATGTAACCTAAATAAAAATTACAATAACATTGGGACTGAGAGAAGTGTTATTGATGGAAACCAGACGTTAGAAGTTACCTGCATAGCTGTAAGGATATTGGCTAAAGCTTGGCCATACGTGTCATGACAATGGACTGCCACAGCAGTCACTGGGATTTCCTTCAGAACAGATTCCAGCATTCTTCTCATACTTCCTGGTGTTCCCACACCAATGGTGTCTCCCAGAGATACCTCGTAACATCCCATCCCATACAGTCTTTTTGAGATCTGGTTAAAAAGGAAAGACAGAATATCATACACACACAAGAGAATATGGGACGAAGTAGAAAATTTACATGTGTAATAAAGGATTTCTGAGGAAAAGCAGAGATTAACCCAGGCATTAATTAATTGGGTTTTCCTCATTTTTCCACATTACTCCCAAAGTAGTTTGCTTCCCCCTTTTACTTTTTTTGACATTACAGAACACATAAACTCACAAAACCAGTCATATATGAATTTGTGAGATCTGACTTCACTGTACAAGTTTGTGTACTTTCAAGATTTTAAGAGTTTTAAGACTCATTTGTTCCACTCAGCATTATAGTGCCTGGGCTAAAAAAATTAATAGTGAAATGGACACCTGGCCTGACATCATTTAATAGTATATCTATGCAAGTCAATCTTTCCTTTGCATATGATTCGGATCCCTCCTCTTTTTTTCTGGGTAAGGTTTTAAAATGTACTTTAAGAAAACATGTCCTCCAGGACACAACATAGCATTCAGTTTTCATAGGTTTTGCAATAGAAGGCTATTGCAGATGTAACACTTCTAAGTGCTCCTAAACGTAGCCTTATCCAGTGGCTTATAACTAGTGGGTCAATGGGAGCTGGAGATGAAACATCTGTTCTACATACAGAGGAAGTGCTTTCCCTCCAGCTACCTTGTTTTCGTTCTGGGCACTGAATTTAAAAAAAAAAAATAAACCAAAAACCCTAATACTAGACAAATATTACTAGACAAGAAAAGGTTTACTCAGAATTTGCAACATACTAGGTTTCTATGTATATGATGTAAATTCTGAGTAAATGCTTTGCACACATAAACAATATTTGCTTTCTACTACTTTCTATATATATACTTTTTAATATATTTTTACATGGAGTCACCAAAGATTGAGGTTGACTTGAGGGTAGTTAACAAGAACAAAAAAATTCCATCCTAGTTTATACTCAAGAGATATCTGCCTAGTGCCTTTTCTTTTTGTGGTTTAAGCTTATTGGGGCAATATAGTTTACTCCAGCATGGTAGTAATAGGGAAACAAAAAGACTATACCACAGAAGTGATAGGGGTGCAGCAGTAGACAAGTGTGATTAAGAGTTACTGAGGCAGTAGTGCTCATCTTTAATCCCCTTGTCTTATCCTTTTGTGTTTAATTTGAACTAATGATAAAGAACACAAAGATGATCAAACTGTGTTGTTCAAAGTCTGCAAGGACTACGAACTCCATGGTTATTGTTATGTGTTTGATGTAATCGTTTCATAACTTTCTGAGCTGGCATGTGGGCAAAACAGGATATTTTATTCTTATTTCTTGGAATGAGAATGGTTCATTATTTTCTAAGTCCCTCTGCAACAGAATTTGAAAACCCTGCTATGGAAAACATCATTGGATAGAAAAATAGAGTATATTTGTAAAAGCTCTCCATTGAAAAGTTGCATTCCTACTGAAATGCTGAAGAGGGCTTTTATTGACCAAAGGGGGGGGGGGGATTATTTGAGCCTCTTCCCGAGGACTTTTGGAGAACAGAATCCAATATGGTATTGCAATAGGAAATTTGGGAACAGCACAACAAAACCTGTCATCACCCATATATTGAAAGATACATCACACTCAGCTTTACATGAAAACCACCTGAATCAGAAAATTGCTCTCCTTCAGAAATATAAAGTAATAAGACATATATCTGCTCTGAGACAAGTACTGTGATAAAGTTCATGTAAACAGATACTCAGGCCAAAAGGCAGTATAAGATGGAAGGTTTCTGAGAAACTAAAATATGTAGTATTGTAATTGCAATAACAGAGAAAGAGAAAACATATTTCCTGGATCTGGGGTACAATGCAAGGAACTGCTTATTATTTTTCCTCCAGAGGTAAGTAATTATTATCTTAGCCACCACTGCCTCCTTGCTTCTGCCTTTTAATGGAGAGTTTCCTTCAACGGTGGGAGATCTTAAGTCCTTCAAATGTTTTGAACTACAGCTTTCAGAAACCCTAGCCAATAAAGAGTTGTAATCCAAAACATCTAGGTTTCCCACACCATCATTTGATAGCACTGTGAAAAGAATGGCAATCATTATATATGTGTCCATGCTGGATGAAACAAAAACTCTCAGTCTCTGACCTTTGATGACATTCTGCATGTGTAAGTTATCATTTGACGCTAGAGACATCAATCAAGTGATAAGCACAAAACATATGAACTAATCCAGATTTGCCAACAGTTTCTTAGGTTTGATCCATATATTACTGTTTCACAAGTCATTAGTATATTTAAGCCTAGCCAAGTTGTGCAAAGTCTGCAAATTCAAATCCTCCAACATAGTTCTCTGAGGGTTCATATATAGACTTCATCCAGATGAGATGCACTGCATACTAAATGAACTAGATTTGGTGGGAATTTGGTCTGCAAATATTTTGAATTAACAATTCTAAAAGTTCCTTATATCAAACAAGTCTGGATGGAGCTTTTGGAGATCCAAAACATTGGGAGGGCTAGAGATTTCCTACTCTGTCCTGACTAAGTTGTTTCAATGAGAGCTGTGACCTCTGAATATCATAGCCTCTGAAAAGTAATGGTAAAACAGAGGCTATAGAAACAAGTAGAAGTACACTACATCTTTTAATAGTTAAGAGTGTGTATTGTTAAGAAGGTGTATGGTTTAACATTCTTTTATTTTAGGATTGGGATGAGGGGTTGAGAAGGAGATTAACCTTGTATTTCATTGATTTGCTATGTTCATTGACATGCATTTTTCATAGTTATTTTTATGATTGTTGTTATTTGCTATGTATTCTTTTTGCTATTTATTGCTATTGTGAATTGCTATGTTATTTTTATTGCTATTGTTATTTGCTATGTATTTTGGGGATTAATTTTGTACTTTACTGATATGCTATGTTAATTCTTATGCATTTTTCATTGTTATTTTTATTGCTGTTGTTATTTGTTATGCATTTTCTTTACTGTTGTAACCCACCCAGATTCTTCGTTATTGGGCTATAAATAAATACTATTATTATTATTATTATGACATAGGAAATATGTCTTAATTGATCCTGAGTTTGCACTCGTCCTTCAAATGTATGTTCTATTTTTCTGGGTCAGCTCATGGTTCTCTGAGTCCTTTTTCTTTGCAAAAATTCAATCAAAGGAAAATAGTAAATTAAAAACTGAACAGTTGATACCAGTTAGCCTTGATCTATTTTTCCCCTTTTCCTGTTCTAGAGTTCAGAAGATATATCACTTGAAAAATTCAATTCCAGCTTCTAAGCTTATTTTGATTGCCTCTGCAAACCATCATCTAACACAATTCCCTTTGTCATTGAACTGGTTGGATTTTTTAAAATGTTGCAATAAAGACAATAGCTCAGTTACTACCATCTTAATTAATTTTATTGTTTCAACTATTTTAAGCTCAAATAGCTGAATTCTCTTTTGTACATATGGCTGTTGTTTTGTTGACCAGCCCATTACAATAATAACTATTCTGGGGTAGCTGTGCTGACCATAGAGCAAAATAAATAAGATAATTCCAAAACTGGCCAGCCAAAATGAACATATACACACAACACAGTGGAGCTCTGAAAGTTTGCATTGTGTGAGTTGTGCATTTTGGCTGGCCAATTAAGATATAACTCTTGTGTGGATTTTGGATTTTGCTTTACAATAATAACTATTGTTAGTACTTAGCTTCTGCAGATTAGTTTCTCAAATACAGAGTAAGGTTGAATTTCTTTTACCTATAAGCTTTGATCCAAAGTATTGGCCTGAGCAGAAGCACAGCATGGTTTATGTATCTGATAGCAGGTGTAACAAATATGTTACTGAGTGATAATGAAGTGAAGAAATTATAATCCTTTGCTTGTTTGTTTGCTAATGGGCCATTTCTAGCACTAACAAAAGATGGCGGTTACTCACTAACTTCTGATTGCTTAAAAGATTTTTTTGATAAATTGTTGATTATTAGATATGTCATTTTCCATGTGAATGGCTTGGAGACAATCTGGAGGAGTAACTACATGCTGGAGTTCAAGAACTGCTATGTTTTGGATTAAAATGTTGCTGCCTTCTAATTAGTTCAGGTATCTTCCTCTCCTATGCTCAAACTCTGTCATTAATAAGTAAATTGATATTACAAAAAAAAGTCATCTTAAGATTCTGGTCATCTCTATTCATAAAGAAACAGATCCTATAGTATTTATGAAACTGCAAGTACAGTACTTGCAGAAGATGCAGTACAGAGACACATTTCAGACACATATATCTAGGGTTTGCCCCTCCTCTTTTTTTTTAAAGTAGCCTTACCTGTGCAACTTTAGCTGGTGCAATACTTCCTTCATAAGGGCATCCCAATGCACAAGAAACATACCTACAGCAAAGAAGAATACAGATGTATTTGTAAGATATGTACAACAACTCATAAACAAAAACATTTTTCAAACACTGAGGTACTCAGAAAGTATTGGGGAAAGATATAATCTTCAATAAACTGGCAAAGAATTTTGGACAGAATCAAGCACAACCTAACTGTTGCAAGCATGGATTTGAAGGGACATCCCCTTGTTTTCTGTTTAATTTCTTTCCAACTTAAGTCTCCACCTTCCAGTTTTAAACACTTGCACCATCACATTACCCACAAAACTGGTATGAGAAAAGTTAAAGTATATGAACACCAGAACAGTAAGAGTTTGAATATTTCACTACAGCAAGAATTCAAATTGGCCACAAAAAGAAACAAATGTACACTTACCTCTAAGGTCCCAAAATACCATGATCCTATGCATCTGACCCAACAGTCATATGATTGGCAAGCATCCTTCTTCATAACAAGTTTAAAAGGCTCATGCAACTGACTTCTCTTAGGAAGCCAGAGCATTCCTAAACGATCAGTTAATCTACAGAATTGCAACTACATGTAAAGAGTAAATGTATTCTTTTAATATAAAAAATAAATCTATAGCAGTGGCTCTCATATCTTTGGTCCTTGAGATATTTTGACTTTGTCTTCCGGAAACTCCAACCAACAAACCAATGGTCAGGGATCCTGAAAGTAGAAGTCCAACAATTTTGGAGGCCCAAAGACTGAAAAACAAAGATCTATGGGAATTAATACCAAATATTATTCCACTGCACACTGTTGCAGAAAGCACTTCAAACTCCTATTTCAGAAAGAAAGAAAAAAGAGTTCAAAGTTTTCCCTTCACCCTGAAGCTAACTTTTAAGGCCTAACCTATCTAACATGTTTGTTGTAAAGATGAATCAAGGGGAATCTATATGTCTTTGAAAAGAGGCTAGACAGCTAACTTCTGAGGATGTTCCAGCTGGATTTCCTGCACTGGGCAGAGCACTAAACTCAATGCCTTTCCAACTCTATGATTCCAGGAAACATTTTACAAACTGCCCTCAATACTCCAGAAAGCGTGTGATAGAAATTTGGCCCCCCTTTTAAAATACTTTTATTATATTTTTTCCTTCCAACTTATTTCCCATTTCTGGTTACCTACATTTTAAAATAAGCTCTTCTTAACATTCATTACAATTCTGGGCCTTTTAAAACATATTTCCTGCTATATTGTTGTTAACTTTCTCTCTTCCAAATTAGTTCGAGTGGGTACTGATTTCAAATACTTTACTGGATTTATAACTACTGTATATACTATTGTAAGGCTCTTTGTGTTTTACAAGGAAATATTTTACAAGGAAACTATTTGAAATGAAAAAAACACATCAATCCAAATTGGTTCTTGGAAATTTCCTGCTAAACGCAACTAGTACATCTGTTATTCTGGTATGTTCTTTTATCTTCCCATAATAGTGTAATATAATCCATATTTGTTTTCAGTACAAGGAAATATAATCATTGATAAATATAGAACATTAAAAGAATATTTTCCATGTTTTCTGCTACTTAAAGGACACAGAACAGATTATCACTTATTTTGCTTCCCCACATAAAAGGACAACCTCCCTTTTATCTATTGCTTTCCTCCAACTGGATTGTCAGAACTGGATTCAGCACCTGGCACGATTGGTAGAAAAATACTAGGAATCCAGTATGACAAGATCTCATAATCACAAAGAAAGGCAAGGCACAACATAGGACTTTTTTTTTTTTTTAAAAAAAGGATATTACAAAATAAAATCTAAAAGCACCAATATAAATATACATTCATTTCACATGGTTTTATTTATAGCTGTATTCCATATGTTATTGTTGTTGTGTACCTTCAAGTCATTTCCAACTTATGGCAACCCTAAGACAACCCTACCACAAGGTTTCTTGTCAAGTTTTTTCAGAGGGGGGTTGTTGTTGCCATCCTCTGAGGCTGAGAGAGTGTGACTTGCACAAGGTGACCCAGTGGGTTTCCATAGCTGAGCCAGGATTCAAACTCTGGTCTCCAGAGTCCTAGTCTAATGTTCAGACTACTACACTAGGCTGCCTCTTATATTACATTATATTACATTACATTATGCACTGTCTTTTATTACATTACAGTGGGCCCTTGGTATTCATTGGGGTTTGGTTCCAGGACCCCCTGTGGATACCAAAATCTGTGGATACTCAAATTTCATCGAATACAGTGGTGTAGTAGAATGGTGTGCCTTATATAAAATGGCAAAATCAAGGTTCGCTTTTTGGAATTTATATATATTTTGATATATTTTCAAGCTGTGGATGGTTGGATCCATGGAAAGGAACACATAGATATGGAGGACTGACTGTACCTTATTACATATGTACCATATTTTATTATGTACTCAACTGCATTTTTCTGATGAACTTATCTTTGTCAGCCCTCCCTATCCCTGGCTTTTACCTGTCCTATACGTTCCACTCTTCACAGGCTCTTTCTTTCTCCTCTTCGTTTGAGCTTCTGAAATAAAGAAAACTGAAGTCCTAGCTGTTTCCTATACTGATGATGCCCTCCAGTGTATGCATGTTCCTCCCCTAAGGCCTCCAATGGACAACTTCCCCTTCTTTTTAACATTTCCATAACATTGGTGGGTAGACTGGGCTATGTGTCCTTGACAGAACAAACTCCTGTGTTTGAAAGACTGTTGAGTCTAAGTCTGGTTTAAAGATAAAGAACTACAAGAAGGGAGAGGTGGGCCTTGAAGCTGCCCAGGAAGGGTTGGCACCTAGGCAGCAGATTGACCAGGCACACGGCTCACAGTATTACCTACTAAGATGTGATGCATACCATTCCTATTTCAAATACTCATTATTTCTTTATTGCCATGCATGTATTCACACTTGAAAATTATATGTGAATTGTTATTCTCTTTTCTTCATCATGGCCAACTTAGTGGTGTGCTTTTTGTGAAATGAAATTCTGGCAAAGGTAACAGACACCTACCTTCATGATTTACCTCAAATGCCTTTGGGATAACCTAGTAAATTTGTTAGGAAGGAAAGGGGATCTCTATCTGTCACTACTGAGTATGCTTGTTAATAATAGAATCATAGAGTTGGAAGATACCTCAAAGGCCATCCAACCCAACCCCCTGCCATGCCTAATGCTGAGGTGGAATCTCTTTTCCTGGAGATTCACTGTTCTGGGTCCTATCCTCTGGAGCAGCAGAAAATATGCTTGCTCCATCCTCAATATGACACCCCTTCAAATGCTTAAGCAGGGCTATCATATCACTTCTTAACTTTCTGTTCTCCAGGCTTAAACGTACCCAGCTCCCTAAGTCGCTCCTCATAGGGCATAGTTTTCTGACCCTTCACCATTTTCATTGCCCTCCAACTTCTCAACATCCTTTTTGAATTAAGTTGCCCATAACTGGACATAGTATTTTAGGTGTGGCCTGACCAAAGTGGAATAGAGTGGTACTATTACTTCCCTCAATCTAGACACTATACTTCCATTGAAGTAGCCTAGAACCACATTAGGGACATAACAATAGATATTCATCGCCCCTCCCATGCCAAAAGTAACATTATCCCTGTGTAGGAAAACTGATAGTAATGGAAGCGAGGCCAATATTTTTACCATTCAAATCAGCCAGAGTAGTATGTTTACAAGGGACGTATCCCTGAACCATACCAGTACAACACACACTGGAAACTTTTTTTTCTTACAAAATATTTGTATCTGCCATTATTATTGCTAAATCTCTGCTTCAAGCAGCAAACAAAAACAAGAACAAAAACACAGGTCCTCTAAATTTTAAAGGAAAGTATCAGGTGTTGTAGCTGTCATTATTACTGTTAAACCTCTGCTTTAAGCAGCAAAAAACAAAATAAAACACAACACAACAAAAAGCAAAACATGAAATAGGTCCTTTAAATTTTAAAGGAAAATATTAGATGCCCGAAAGCAGAGGTGGGAAAACCTTGGCCCTCCAGATGTTTTGGACTTACTCCAGAAAGCCAACCCACCATAGCCAAGAGCAAGGAACTGTGGAAAATTTTAGTAAAAAAAAAACATCTGGAGGAATAAAAATTCTTCTCTTCTGTCCTAAGGGAAAGAGAGATAAAGTTACTGTTTGTCCTCATTCTGAAGGAAGAATAGGACTTGTGGCTTTACTACTAGAAGCCTCCACTTTGAAAACTACTTCAACTGAAAATTACATTTCATTGCAGATGTGATGTGGCCAGCTTCTAAGGGGAATATGCATGGAGGATGCAATCCACATATAAGGTAGCTGTGGAACTGATCAGACTCATCACTTATCAAAAGCAAAATCAGTCCAATCTGTTCCACACAGGAGTCAGCAATCCTGCAGCAATCTGTCTGAGATGGTTATAGAGCCACAGAGACACACACACACAAAGACAAAGCTGCTAGTACAGCTGAATGCAAAAAGCCTCCTGAGAACCTAGTCATAGACACAGATGCTGTGGCTTCCTGTTTATTATTACATTGTATGATTGCATATAATTTACACTGTTCATTGCAGAGGTATTTATTTTCACTGGAAGTTCATGTTAGAAGAATAGACATATCTCCCAAGGCAAATTCTTAATATGACAGTTGATATACCCTTAGAGGAAGCCATATGTTTTAAAGCAATCAAATATTTAGTGCCAAAACACTGTGAGGGTGGGGGTGGGTGCATGCCTGTGTGTGAAATAACAACATACAAAGGGAGAGAACATTCATTCAAAGAGTGCCAATCAAAATAAAAATACACGATTCTGGATTCTTAACAATGTGCTTCAAAACTATTCTCTGTAAAGAACAATGTATACGTAGAAGGCACTATGTAAATTCATTAATTATATTTCAAACAGTTGAATGCTTAAAACTAACAAAGCTAAAGATATAACACAGAATGTTCATAGTTGAGAAATTGTCGCTCGCCTTTTTAATAAGAAAAATCACAAATTAAAGAAGTGTGCTCCAGATGACCACTAGAAACCCATCTAGTTTAACCCATAAAGGACAAATTCTTCTATCAACTGTAGCAATATGAGCCATAATGTCTACAACAGATATTTAAATCTCTGGTTATGTTGGCATGCAAGCAGCAGCGAATGAGAGTGCTGATTTGTGCTGCTAGGAGTAACCATTTATTTGCCATAAAATATTCCAGCATAGCTGAAGATATACACATCATTCTTGTAACCATAAAGCAATTTTGCTGTTAAACAGATTTTTATCAGACACATAACAGCACTGTACCAGCTTTGAGTTGTGATAGCTATATTCAGTTATTACCTCCGGTATCAGAGACAGTATGACTTTGAATACCAGCTGCTAGCAAACATAAGCAGGTAGGTGTTACTGTATTAATGGCCTCTTGTGAGTGCTCCATGTTGCATCTCGCTCCTGTATGGAGAGAATGCTGGACTAGGCTGGCCTTTCATTTAACCCAGCAGGACTCTTCTGCTGGAAGCATCATTGCAGTTAGTAAAAGTATTTGGAAGAAACAAAAACTATATTTTAAAATCTATACCTCCTTTTCCCATTATGTTGTATGTGAGGTATATTTTATAGAAAGACAAAGTGACTTGCCAAGACCACCCAGTGAGCCTCTTGGCAAAGCAGGCAATCAAATTTATCGAAAAGTAACACTTTATGCACCTGCAGTGTACTGGCCCCTAGTCTAAATACAACACATTTGCTTAACCTTTTACCCATGTATTACATTCACATTTCCTAATAATAATACTCAAGCGGCTAGCCGTAATTATATGCCCTCTTCTACTGGGAATTGCTCTTGCTGGTATGTAAGTGAATAAAATGTATATACTTGGATTTTCACTGCAATGTGAATTGAACCTCTGAACAGCAATATCCAAGCAATTTCTATATCGTATAAAGAATATATATGGCAGGAGTAAGATGTCAAGAGATTTAGGCTCTGGTCTGGTGGGATATTTCCAAGTTGTTAAGAAGATATGACGAGCCCTGCTTGATCAGATCTCACCACTGGCTGGCTTGATGTCATTACAGCAAGGATGGGCAGCTTGTGGCTCTTGAAATGTTTTTGGGCTACAGGTCCCATCTGTCAGTCCTAACCACTCTAACCAACAGTGGGGGACTTGGGGAGTTACAGTTCAAAAACATCTAGATGGCCATAGTTGTCTATCCCTGCTTTAAAGTAATGATGAAACATAACAACCATCAACAGAGAGAATAAACATCCCCCTTACTGTTGACATTAGCAATTATATTCAGAGATATGCTCCCTCTGTATCTGGAGGTTCATTATGACTATTACGCATCAATAGATTTATATCCATGAAACTGTCTAATTTCCTTTTTAGCTACTGGCCATTACTATAGCTTATGGTGGTGAACCTATGCTATTGACCATTCCTATAATGTGTGGCAGTGACTACCACACATTAATGGTGTGTAATGGAAGGCAATATTTATTTCATCTTTTCTGAATAGTACCACCTGACAGTTTGCTTTGTGTGCAAAAGTCAAGTCCTTGAATTTATATTGTCACATGCACAACAGCAAGTGGCAATGATTGCATATATCATAAATCTAAACTCACAAATTACATATCTCAAACTACCAAATTACTAAAATTATAAATGGCAAACATCGGTAAACTGAATTAAAAGGAATAGAAAAAGCACTAGTCAGATACAAATTAAACACTTGGGTATAACTGCAAAATTGTACAAATAGGTATATTTTAACCTGCACCAAAAAACAAGTATTGGGAACAACTGGATCTCTGGAAGAAGACTTCCATAATTGATATGTCACCACCAAGAAAGCCCTGTTATATGCAATAGGCCTAAAGATCATTATTCTGTGGCACCACAAACAGAGCTTCCCTGGCTGATTTCAAGTGAGTTGCCACTGGATCAGGTACCTTTTACCTTCTTGGATTCTGAGCCATTTAAGGCTCCATACTGAGTGCTATTGCCAAGTTTGAACTAAGGATGGAAAGAATATTCAAAATATCCATAAAATGCTTGGAAAACATATTTGTTGAGGAAACAACATTGTCAGTGTGGAAAATAATATTTCAGTGCATAAAATATTAATTCACAAGCCAAAATGCTGTTTTCTACACAGTTAATGTGGCAACTGGGGATTTATTCTGTTTAGAATTTGCACATGATTGATTTGCAAAGAAAACAGCATTTTCTATGCAATAATAAATATTTCTGTGTTGAAATATTACTTTCTATATAGAAAATGTCTTCTGTACAGAAGATGCTGCTTTTGCACAAAATGACCAAATGCAAATTTTGCAAAGAACAAATCCCAAGCTGCAAATAGCCTGTGAAAACCTGTGACGATTTGAAGATTTTCTCACACTGGGAAGGAAATTGCTGAAATTATTTGTCACTACCTTCATGAAGAAACTTAGAGAAGAATTATATCCCTACTTGGAACTGAGCTTAATGGTTCACTGGCAGCCAATACAGAGATCTCAGGATGGGCATAACATGTAAATTACCCCAGGCCAAGAACAGCAGTAGCTGTTATGCCAGCCTTAGCTGGCCACAAATTTTCCTCTCATTATAAGTGTTAATATGGAGTTGGTATGCAAGAATGTCACCATGGTGCAGTGGTCTGAGTGCTGGACTATGACTGGAGATCAGGGTCCAATTCCCAACTTGGCCATGTAAACTCATTGGGTAATCATGGGCAAGTTACATGCTCTTAGCCTCAGGGGAAGGCAAATCCTGGCAAGAAAACTCCATGATAGGGTTGCCTTAGGATCGCCATAAGTCAGAAAAGACTTAAAGGCACACAACAACAACAACAATAAAAGAGTTGCATCATCCAGTCCAATTCATTTCTGCCACCATCCAGTCCAATTCATTTCTGCCACATAATCAAAGCACTCCCAACAGATGGACATCCAGTCTCTATGTTAAAACATCCAGAGAAGGAGATTCCACCAACCCCTAATGTGATCCACTGTCAAACAGCTCTTACCATCAGGAAGTTCTTCCTAATGTTTCAGTGGAATCTCTTTTCCGCTAGTTTAATCCATTGCTACATGTACTAGTCTCTGGAGCAGCAGAAAACAAACTTGCTCCATCCTCAGTATGACACCCCTGCAAATATTTAAACATGGCTATCATGTCACCTCTTAACCTATTCTTCCCTAGGATAAACACATCTAGCTTCCTCATAGGGCATTATTTCCAGACTTTCACCGGCGGGATACAGACGGGCAGGAGAAGACGTCTTGGAGGTGTATTCTGCTGAATACGGAGCCTCCAGACCGCCCGCCCCGGGGACGTGCTTCAGGTGTTGGGGCTTCCACACGGGGGGCAGTGAAGACGCCTCACCTGGGGCCGTTTCGGACCCGTAGCTTCTATACCGCCGCCTCGGAGGACGCCTCCTCTCCTTTGTTCCCTGTGGTCTTCCTGAAGCTGCAATCCACAGCCACAGCTGTCGCCAGTGCCACCGCCGTCTTCTCCGCCTCCTACGCCTCCTCTGCCCCCTCCGCCCTCTCCGGCCCCTGCGCCTCCATTGCCGCTGCAATGGAGGTCCCATCATCCACCACCATAACAGCTGTAGACTTGGATGACAGCAGTAGTGATGATGATGATGACACAGAACAGCGCACGGCAGTGGCTGCCATAGCACTTCATCAGGCTACTGTTGGCGGTGCCATGGCCCTGGCCAGAGTGGCACGCCTCCGCCGATGCTGGAAGGTCCCTGCATCCCAAGACTTGTGGGACAACTTTGTGTCAACCATATGGTCTGATGAGCAATGGAGGCATTTCTTCCGAATGCCCCGTGCCCTCTTCCACAGGCTAGTGGGCATCCTGCGCCCAGAACTGGAGAAGGCAGACACAGTGATGAGGAAAGCCATCCCGGTGGAGAAGAGAGTGGCCATTGGTGTCTTTTCACTGGCACACAAGTCCAGCTACATTGCGACGGGGGCGCTGTTTGGGACTGGCGTTGCCACCGTGGGGGAGATCGTGGTGGAGTTTGCCCTGGCCATGGAGAAGCTGCTGCTGTCACGGACCGTGTACCTGGGGAACGCACGTGAGGTAGGGACAGCCAGACCACCTTCCCTTTCATCTTTGGCAGCTCTGTGATATTCTGTGTCAAGTGTCACCCCCTCATTGTACATTTGCTGTTCTTGCTATGGTGCAATTGCGCACGTGTAAAAGAGTTGTCATCTCAATTCCTCTGTTTCTCTCCCTTTCTTTCCCCCACAGATTATGGATGCCTTTGGTCGCCGCGGCTTCCCACAAGTGGTTGGCCTCATGGACGGGTGCCACTGCCTGATCATACCACCCTTGGGGCTGAGGAATGCCTATGTCAACAGAAGGGGCTCCTATTCTGTCATCCTGCAAGGGACATGTGACTACACAGGAAGGTTCGTGGACGTGGAGCTCGGATGGCATGGGTCAGCCCACGATGCCAGGGTGGCACGGAATTCTCTCATCTACGAGGCCATGGAGGCTGGCATCTATGTGCAAGGGAACCCCAGCATCAACATCAGAGGCCAGCAGATCGGGCCCCTGATACTGGCTGACTGTGCCTACCCCATTCGGAAGTGGCTCATGACACCGTTTAAGACCCCCCACACTCCCAAACAGAAGCTCTTCAACAAGAAGTTGAATCGCGTGAGGGGGGCCGTGGAGAGATCGTTTGGCAGATTGAAGGCGAGATGGCGCTGTCTCACTGCCCCACTGCTGGTGGCAGAGGAGAACGTGGTGCCCATCCTGCATCATGTGTCATTCTGCACAACATCTGTGAGACCAAGGGCAGGGTCCTGGATGAGGGCATGCGATATAGGCGCCGTTTTGTGCCGCCCACCCTGGGAGCAATCACGGCGGATGAAGAGGATGCCAAGAAGGCAGCAGGGGAGGATGTGAGGAATGCCCTGGCAGATTTTTTTCTGACAAGGAGAATCTGAAGGATGGCTCCTGTGCCATCATCTGTGATGTCAGAGTGCAATGTTCTGTAATAGCATAAGCACATGAATAAATGTATCCCATTATCCACAGTTTGAGTCTGCCTATCATTCCTGATCTGTGCTGTGGGCATGTTTTGCTACGTGCCTGAGGGGGACACACACAAACACACACACACAAAAGGTCTCCTGGCGCCTGTTTTCCTGGGTGAAAAAGATACATCAGCTCCAACTGCCAATTGCCCCTTTGACAATGTATCAATCCCCCTCAAATTCAAGGTTTCCTAATGGCCCATTTGAATGTATCAATAGGGCAC
This sequence comes from Sceloporus occidentalis, assembly GCA_023333645.1. Classification (NCBI taxonomy): domain Eukaryota; kingdom Metazoa; phylum Chordata; class Lepidosauria; order Squamata; family Phrynosomatidae; genus Sceloporus; species Sceloporus occidentalis. The sequence continues at coordinate 142,455,518 of JALMGF010000006.1, forward strand.
CCAGAGGGCATCTATTGGGGGAGAGATTCAAACTGCTCCTCTGAAAGCTTTCATTGGCCTAGGACCACCTTGGCCTAACGGCCCTGAGCCACAGGTGCCCATATATACCCGTGCGCAACTGTGCAAGACCCCAGGACGGCGATCAACATGGCAGAGCCACGCAGGAGGATCCCGGTCCGATTCGCCTATTGGACCGATGAGGAGGTCGGGATCCTCCCGGACTCCCTGATGCCACAGGCAGCTGCGAGGAGGGTGATGGCCAGCACAAACAAGCCCAACCGGGTGCATTTTCTCGAGTCCTCTCGTGCCCTCCGAAACCAAGGGTTTCAAAGAACGCTGCACCAATGTAGAGTTAAGTTTAAAACTCTCAAGGCAGCGTTCTTTGAAACCCTTGAAGATTTCGGAGAGGAGCCCCCGGTTGACAGGCGGCCACCATTCTTCTCGCGGCTGAAGGACCTGTGGGTCAGGGGAGATAGGCCCAGACCGGAAGATCGCCGTCCTCCAGGTAAGCCAGAGCTCTTGCCATGCCCTGTCCTCCCCTCCTTGACCCCTCCCTTGCCCTCCTCTCCTTCCTGCATGGTGCCAATGCCATCCCTCCTCTTCCCTTCTGCAGGCATGCGACCGAAGCGGAGGCGGAGGGAGGGAGGGCACCGTGCCAGGTCGCCCTCTCCACCATCCTCGGGGGACGAGGATGTCCCCGAGGGTGGGCCACAGCCAGGACCAGCTGCTGTGGCCCCTCTGCAGCCAGAGCAGGCTCCTCTGGCGGCAGGTAGGTCCCTAGGGTGAGGGGTGGGGGTTGCCTGACTGCAGCCCCCACGACACTTGTGCCCTCGTCTGCCATGCCAGCATGGTAACTTGGGCCTTTTCTTCCTCTTTTGCAGGGCTTGAAGTCCTTGCTGCTGTCGCCGCCGCTGAGGAGCCTGGCCCGAGCCGCCGCCTGCCAGGGGAGCCAGGGGACTTGGCCCTCGATGCCAGGACCCTGGATCGAGTCCTCCAAGCCCAGCAGCAAGGTAAGTGCAGAGGTGAACCCAGGGAAGGGAGCGGGGGCACCCAGAAACCCTGCCTGTGGGAGTGGGTGATGGGCTCCACAGGCTGACCCTAACCATCCTCTTTCTTTTCCCCCCACAGAGAACCGGACGGAGGAGGTTCGCTGCCTTGGAGGACAAGGTGGAGAAGCTGGCGGAGAGAGTGTCCTCCATGGAGCAGACACTCCAAGAGATCCTCCGCCGGCTTCCCACCCCACCGCCTCCTCCCCCTCCCTGAAGCAGCTTCCCTCCCCTGCCCCCTCTGCCATCCCCCTTCACCACCACCACCCCCTTCACCCTCCCCCTTCCCTTTGTATATATTGTACATATGTAAATAAAAAATGTTTTGTTATTGTGAATAAAAAAGTTTATTTTTTAAAAAAATTGTGTGGTTCATTATGCGCAACTGCGGCAGTGTGGCTGTGAGTGTGAATGTGACAGCTTAGGCGCAACTGTGCAGTCTAAAGCTAGGCAGGAGTGCTGGGAGGTAGCAATGTCCAAACTCTGTCCTTCCAGGCGTTTGGACTTCATCTCCCAGAATCCCAGACCACAGGGCAAGGTGGCTGGGGATTCTGGGAGATGAAGTCCAAACGCCTGGAAGGACAGAGTTTGGACATTGCTGGTTTGGGGACCAGTGAGCCAGGCATGGTGGGAGGAGAGAACAGGAAGGGTAGACTAGAGTAGATAGGGCTGGGAGGGAACACATGCCCTGGGAGGCGAAATGATGTCTTTATGGGACATCATGGGACCTAGTGCCTTGTCAGTGCTCCCTGCCCCTTGATCCCAGGCCCCCTCTAGTTGCCCTTTGCCTTTGGGGGCGGGGTGTGGGCGGTGGGACAGCCACAGAGTCACTGAAGAGGCTGGAGGATGGCCCAGCAAGAGGCTGCTGAGACAACTCCACCTCCATTGCAACTGCCTGCTCCTCAGCTGGAAGGATTGCTCTTGCTGGGGGCTCCTGCTGCCCTACTCCTTCCTCCATGACCCTGGGGACAGCCCTGGCTCTTCCACCTCTTGCTGGGGGATCCTGCTGCTCAACCACTTCCTCCACGACCCTGGGGACAGCCCTGCCTCTTCCACCCTGCTCCCTACGTACCCTTCTGCGTCTCGGGCCACCCTGCCCTCCCCTCATGACCTCCAGCATTTGCCCCATCAGAACAGTCTGCGCTTCCAAGGTGGTGTTGAGTCGCCTCTGCTCCTGGTCTGACCTGTCTATTGATCTCTCCTGGTTCTGAACGGCCCTCTCTTGAACTTCCACTGCCCTCACTTGCACTTCTAGGTTCCTCTCTTGAAATCCCAGTGCCCTCACATTAACTTCTAGGTTCCTCTCATGAACTCCCAGTGTCCTCTCTTGAAATCCTAGTGCCGTCTCTTGAAATCCCAGTGCCCTTTCCATGAGCTCCCTGCGGGACTGTCTGCCCCTCTCCCTGTCCTCAAAGGCTCGCTGCCCCTGCTGCATCAGTGCTGCCATGTGCTCTTCTGAGCAAGTCTTGAGCTTATCCACAGCCGCCACAGTTTTAGTAGCTGCTGACGGACGCACCCTTTTCTTCTTGGTGGCAAGTCGCTCCTCTGCTGACATGGCAGCTATGGGATTAGCTGGAGGTGGTTCTCCTTCTTCTTCTTCTTCTGCTTCAGTTCATCCTCCTACTATTGGGCATACAAGCAGAGAGTCATAGAAGCCTACAGTTAGCAGAGACCCTGAGGGCCATCTAGTCCAACCCCATTCTGCCATGCAGGAACTCTCACTCGAAGCTGTGGCAAAGGGTAGAGCTTCAAACTAAGGGCATGGGGAAAGGAGAGATTTACATGCAAGGGAGGGGTGCCTTAGGAATGTGGGACACATGCAGCACATGACCATGCCAGGGACACTCACAATCCTAATTCCACAGCAACCTTGCAAACATACCAGCACAGTAAGCAGTGAAAGAAACATGCCACAATTGCGCAGTTGAGCCATGCAGTAATAAACATAAATATAGGGTTTACCTTGCATACTCTCTTCGGCCTCACTGCCATCGCTGGCAGGTGCACTGGCCCGGGAGACAGGTGAGCGGTCACGGTAGCTGCTGGTCGTGGAAGAGGACCCAGCACGAGATGGTGGTCTCCTTCTGGAGCTCCCGGCCCCAGCAGACATTTGTCTGAGCAGGGCGCGGGGATCCAGAGGTCTCTGGCTGCTGGAGGAATCGCCCGAGTCGGGGTGTTCCTCCTCCTCCTGCTCCTCATCTGTATGACAAGGGACAAGGGTCATCTCTGCCCTGTGCCCACCCCGGGGCCACATCTTCCCCTTCTCCCATTTCCCCCTCCCTTCCCCCCAGGGGCCCTGGCGCATCTTACCCTGAGGGGGCATCAAAAGGTCTTGGGCACATTCAAGGTCCGGGGTCGCGTCCTCCTCCTCCTCCTCCACCACCACAGGCTCGGCTCTGGCTGGCTGGCCCGCCGGGACCCTCACACGCTCCCCACTGGTGGCTAGTCTGTTGGGCCTGATGCTTCCATCACTTTTAATGAAAGCATGCAGCTCCTTGTAAAAGGGCAGGGGAGTGGCCTTCTTAGTACCTCTGGCCAGGGCATCTCTGTATTGTTTGTATTGAGATTTTAGCGACTTGCATTTTCGCCGACACTCCTCCAAAGTTCTGTTGTGGCCCTTGGCTCTCATGGCTTCTTCCACTTCTCGATATGTGTCAGCATTCAGGTAAGACTGCTCCAATTTTTGCAGAATGTTTGGCTGGGACCATATAGCTATGAGGTCAGCCGTCTCCGCATGAGACCAAGACGTCCCCCTGCCTTTTTTCGGGGTGCTGGTGGATGGCTGAGCCATCCTGCCTGGTGCCAAAGGGGAGCCGCCGCACAGCTGTGCCAGGAGCAGCCGAACTGTGCCCTTTCCCAGGTGAAAATGGCGCAGGAATGTGTGTAGGGGGTCACTTTAAATTCCAAACTTTCCCTTATCACTTTCTACAACCAAAACATCCGCCGGCAAAACTTACAACTTCCCGCGATTCTAGCAACGCATGTGCACAAGTGGCTCTAGGGTTAGGGTTACGAGTCTTAAAATGCGCCGCAGCTGTGCCGCAGCTTCCACAGCTGCATGGCAGCGGACGCTGCAATTAAAGCTTGACTGCAAACCACGCATGTCCCGGACCCCGACCCATTATGCGACGCAGCTGACACGGAGCTTTTAAACAGGCAACTTATATTTGCGGCGTAGCAATTGGGGCGTACCGGTGCAGCAGCTTACATACGGAGCTGCGCACGTACGCCGCAAATCAAAAAGAAGCGGAAAAAAGCAGCACCTTTTTAATGCCGCTTCTTCCCGCTTGGGGCGTGCGGGCGGCGCGTTCATGACGGCATTCAGGTAAGGGCCGTCTGAAGGCTCTACCTTCATGACGTCATGAATACACCCCTTTTTGCCCGTCTGTATCCCGCCACCATTTTGGTCACCCTTCTTTGGACACACTCCAGTTTGTCTATATCCCTTTTAAATTGTGGTGGCCAGACTTGGGCACAGTAGTCCAGGTAAGTTCTAACCAAAGCAGAATACAGTGGTCTAGACATTACACTCATATTGATTTAAGCTAGGATCATATTGGCTTTTTTAACTACTGCATCACACTGTCACACACCTTGTGGTCTACTAAGACTTCCAGATTCCTTCTTCGTGTACTGCTGTCAATCCAGGTGTCACTGATCTTATGTGTAAGCTTTACCTTTTTTTCTGCATAAGTCTAGTACCTTACATTTCTGCCTGTTGAAATTTATTTTGTTAGTTTTGGCCACACTCTCTTATCTGTTAAAGACATTTTGAATTCTGATCATATCCTCTGGGGTATTAGATATTCCTCTAAATTTGGTGTTGTCTGCAAATCTGATAAGCATGCCCTCTCTTTCATCATGCAAGTTATTGATAAAGATGCTGAATAGAATGGGGCCCAGGACAAAACCTTTTGGCACCCTACCAGTCACTCTTCTCCAGGATGAAAAGAAGCTATTGGTGAGCATCCTTTGAGTACAGTCTGTAAATCAACCATAGATCCACCTAACAGTAGCATTGTCTAGTCCACATTTTTGCACATAAACAGTCAAAGAAATGCACTCTAAATCACTAACATTCATATCAGTTTTATATGACCTAACTCAATCCATTTCTGCTTCAATAACGAGAGAATTCATAAATGACAGCTAGCCCAAATAGCCAAACTGTTAACATTTGTGATTGTTACCCTCGCACTGGAATGTCCATCTTTCTTGCAGATTTGACAACATCTTCAAATCTTTCCATGCTTTCTTCTATGGAGCAATTAATATTCATTTTGCTGAAGGACTCAGAAGCTGCACCAAAGACTGATACTTCAGTAGCCCCTGCAGCAATCTGAAATGGAAGAGGATATTTTAGAAAGGTCCTTTTTCATTATGCTTTTGCAAAGCAGTCACCCACCATCTGATGTATCAGTAACCAAAGACAGTTAATTCAAGCCTCACCACATATATATATATATGGAAGTATCTCCCACTCATTTTAGTTAAAAAGTGCAGGTTCTCACTAGATATTACAGGGACAAATGATTGCTGCTATGCATGGTCCTCCCAACAGTGTCTAAACATATAGCCCTCTTTTGGAAAAGAGTTAAAGACTTGCTAAGGTAGGAAAAGAAATGTGAGATGTAATGTCATTCTATTCACTGTTCCTTGAACTTGCTTTAATTCATTGGCTCATATTTGAAACAAGTACAACATAGCTAGCCCATGGTACAAGTGGTGGAGGAAGGGAAGCACCCCATCGAATGAAGTCCTCCCCTCTCACAGGCCACTAAAGTGGGACAACAGGTATACATGTAGAGGAGAACAAGCAAAATTATGCTTATAATTCTGTAACACAGACTGTAATCATATATTGAGAGAAAAATCCCAGAGGTGCAAGTGGGGTTCAGGAAAGGCAGAGGCACTAGGGATGACATACAAACATAAATAGTATGAATCAAGGAATTTAAAAAAACACCAAAAAAGGATGTGCTTTAAAGTCAACTCGAGGGCAGCTAATAAGAACAACATGCAGAGGAGACTTGAGTTGATAGCAACCACCTGTCCCCCTTAGGCTTCATAGTAAGTCTTTAGGATCCCTGTTTTGGGGAGGGGTTGATGGGAATTGAAGTCCAAAACATATGGCAAACAACAGATTAGGGAAGGCTGGTCTGCAACAGGACTAAGGTCCAAAACATACTGCAGAAATAACCCAGTTCTGGAAGCTGTAGTTTTGTGAGACTTTTAGCTTTCTCTGTCAGAGAGATATTCCTAGAAAAAAACCCACTCCACTGAATCTAACAAAGAGACAAAATATCAGACTGGTATTTTGTAGCTTGTTGAAAGTTTGAAGCAGGGTATGTGTGTATGTGTGTGAGAGAGAATATTGTGGATTAACACCCTCACACCCACATGCCTTACCAACTTGATATACTATTTCAGGGTCTACCACAAAGTTACATCTGTGGAGCTTTCTATGGGTGTACTGTTGGCCTCTAGTGGTCATGGTGATCCATGGGCAGATGTCCTCTCTGCTGATGGGAGTGGCCACTTCTGCCTGTCCTTATCCCTTTCACCTGTCCTTTAGCAGGGGAATAGTATTGCCCCTGGCTAATATAATATATCTGCATTGTGGCTGTGAGTAATTAGTGCTTAATTTGTGGACAATAAAGCAGGCAATGTACTTACAGCAGAATGGAACCCATGAAGATTAGGTGTAAGTACTGGGTATCGGACTCCTGGATAGCGTTGTATTCCTCTCATGACTTCTGTGTGATCTGCCATCTTAAAGACAAAGTATAGCTTCAGTTTCTTAAGATCTTAACGATAATATCAGAAGCCTACCTGACTTTCAGTATTTATATTTGCATGTAAAATATCTGGAAGCAAGTGATAAAATATCAGTTCCTTATTTATGAGTATTCTAAAAGGACATATATTAAATTTTACACAACTGACAAAAACCAAATGTATTTTGTTCTTGGCTATCTATATCCAACTATAAAATGTAAAGTGAAGTTTAGCCCCCCCCCCCCATCCAAATTTCAAAAGGTTTTTAAAAAACAATTCCTGCCATCAAGGTAACTATTTTAAAGTGGCTATTTGGCTCTAGAATAGTGGTAGAAACCAATAGCTCATGGGACACAAGTGAACCACTAAACCTACTTTGTCAGTATAAAAATAACACACACACACACACACACACACACACACAATTTATTATTAAATTTGCTTCTTGTCTTTTAAAAAAACAGTACTGCCGGGGGGGATCACTAATAACATCCAAATAAAACAAATACAATTTAAATAATAAAACAGATTTTAAAACTTATCTATAATATAGAAACAGCCATCACTCAACCAGATAAAACTCCACTTAAATGTCTAAAGCTGTCTGAATAATAAAAAAGATATTTTTCTATTATTAATAATAATCATAGAAACATATGATTAGTATTATTCTTAATAATTTATTACTATTATTGTTATTAGGTAGTTGACACATGGGGGACATATTTTTACATACCAAAAATTAGAACTAAAAAGTTGCCTATTTGTATACTGCCTGTTGGATCTTACAATTCCAAAACCCTTAATCCCTTAATTACACAAAGAATGCCATCCTTGCTTCCTACACTAAGGAAACCTTTGAAACTAAATAATGTAATGCTAAACCAGTGTGGCAGAAACCGTATGCGCTTAACCATTACAGCCTCGCTGAAAATACAACTAACAGGCTAAACAGAAAGTGCAATTCAGATTTCCTGAAAGTTAATCATTACAAAATAAGGTTTATATAATGTATTTGTCCCCTTGCTATTTTTCTTGTAAGCAGAGTCTTACTTTAACATGTACTTCAACATTTCTGCAATTAACCTTCAAAGTGCAATAAGATACTCAAGCAATAAGCATTTCAATGGCACCCGTTTATCATTCTTGGCGATTTCGATTATAGGTGTGGGATCCTGTTTTATATGGCACCTTGCTACTGCAGAACGTTTTACTTCTTCTGGCTGTTTTTAGACAGAAAATTGCTGCCAAACAAAACATTAGCAGGGAAATGGTAAAAGAGCTTGAAAATACTCTTTTTTTAAGAAAGAAAGGGAAACATAACTAGGCACATTATTCCCATGACCTAAGAAAATAAAGAAAGAAGTACTAAGAAGACATAATCAAGGCTTCACTCCATCTCTAAGTAATACAGCCTTAGCATATAAACAGAATTTAATCTAAACATCAACTAAGCCACTAAAACAAAACATTCAGACTTGAAATGTGAATAAGAGAGGGATTGTTATCCCTTCCCCCAACTCTGACAAGCACAGGCCAAACTGGTTACCCAAAAAGCCTCACAGGAAAAAGAAGGGATTAAAAACATTTTTCTTTTTTTTCAAAATGGGGGAATGAAAAGGGTGGTATATGGTTGGTTTAGATTTTAGATATTACTAGAAGTAACAGCTTTGTTTTTAGGTATTATAACCATTAGAATACAATGTTATAATACATATTTGGCTGTAAGATATTTTCAGTATCAAGTTTTGGAAAAGATGGGGCGTGTAAGGCAACAGATGCCAGATTTTGCTTATTTTCCTCCTCACTACAGGCCAGGCTACACATAGGGAGATGGAAAGCTTCTTTATTTTGTTTTCTAATAGCGGTAAGGGGATAACATTTGTAATCTAGATTCAGAGTCACACTACAAAGGTCCATCCAGATCAGTTCTGGGCCTTTCCAAGTAATGCTGGGAGCTGCCATCAATTTTACTTACCTGTGGTACCCATTTTGAAGATACAAAACTAGTCACCTCTATGACAGGCAAGCCTGTTCTGGAAAGTTGGTTAATTAATTCAATTTTGACATCTGTAGGGACTATTGCCTGTAAACAAGGAGAAAAGCATCTTTTATGTGCAATGTAATCTCTTGTAGGTGCAAAAACATTTTGGTTCTGCTCCCTTTTTTAACAATGTAGAATAAAATACAAATTACTAGTTATAGTTTAATATACCATTGCTACATGATTTGCTTTTAGACAAAAGAAAAGTGAGCATACAGACACACGCATAAAGAGAGCACATAGGTTGCATCTGCACTACAGAAGTAATCCATCTTGAACCCACTTTAACTGCCATGGCTCAAGGGTTTCCAATCCTGGGATTTGTAGTTTGTTGTGGCACCAGAGAAAGCTAAATATCTCACAAAACTACAGTTCTCAGCATTCCATGGCACTGAGCCCTGGTAGCTAAAGTGGGGTCAAATTGGAATATTTCTGCAGTGTGCATGCAGCCAAAAGTGTATAAAGTATCATACCCAGTTGATGTCACCTCCCAGAATCCTGCAAAATCTGTTCAATACAAACTATGTATATGCATGACATAATGGCTAATGAAAATGAAATATTTTACCTGAGCATTATAATCAATTACATCCTGAATTACAAGCTAAGAAAAAGAAAAAGAAAACAGAACAGGGCCATCCCCAGTGTTTATAAGTGAAAAGCTGCAAGTATAAGATCTAGCCAGGTCCCTGCTCCCAACTGCTTTCTTGTCTGCCCTCTACTACCAAGGCAGATGAGCAAGGTAACAGTGTGAAATCCATCTCTCTAATATTGTTTTTTGGGGGGTTTCATTGACTTGTTAATATTTTTCCCTAGGCAATGACTTGCAAATTCATCTGGATGGCCAGGTGGCTGTTAAGCCCAAGATAGCCTTATCCCACCTTTGGTTGGTGTGCCAGCTGCACCCTTTCCTAAGAAAAATGGACCTGGCCAGAGTGGTTCATGCCTTAATGAACTCCAGATTAGACTGCTATAATGTACTCTACAAGTACTTTGAAAAGTGATTGGAAATTAGAGCTACTGAAAAATGCAGTGGCCAGACTGTTCGCAGGTGTGTAATTTAGAGACCATGTAATACAGGCTGAGTCTCCCTTATCTGGAATTCCAAAATCCAAAATATTCCAAAATCCAAAATTGTCCACATGAGTGGCTGAGATAGTGGCACTTTAGCTTTCCGATGGTTCAATGTACACAAACTTTGTCTAATGTCACAATTCAAAATACTGTACATACAGCTACATTCAGGCTATAAGTTGTATTTGAAACATAACTGAGTTTCATGTTTAGACTTGGGTCCCATCTCCAAGGAGATATCATTATGTATATACAAATATTCCAAAATCTAAAAAACTCCAAAATCCAAAACCCTTCTAGTCACAATTATTTTGGATAAGGGAGATACAACCCATACCAGATTTGCAAGAACTGCACTTTCCTCCTATTTTCTTCCAAGCCCAATTCAAAGTGCTGGTACAGACTTACAAAATAGATGGTGAATTAGACCTTTTTTATTTAGTATTGTTACGTTTATGTTTTCTTTTGTGCATACAGACAGCTCTCTGTATTAGTAGGCTAGCCACTGGAGCATCTTCAGATGGCCTCACCCCTTTATCATCAATGGCGGTGCATACAGCCACACTGATGTGGCCACACACATGTCTGCATCCACTGACAATAATGGGACTTGAGGTCATACAATGCCTGCTATCTAGGGTGGATGGGCCCAGAACCAAACCCATGCCAATAGGGAGGGCTGACTGTATGTGGGTGTTTTTTCTTGTGTTGTTTTTTATTTGTTTGTTGTAGCTTGTGTTTCTTTCTTATTAAATAAATAATACATTTTAAATCTAGATCTATGAAGCCCAGAATGACTTGGGGCCAGGATATCTGAAAGACTACTTCCTCTAAGAACAGTGGAGACATTTTTACATGCCCCACTACCACATAGACCGGTGAGTATACAGGGCAAGGTTTTCATAGTAGCAGAACCCAGGCTGTGGAATTCCCTCTGAGGAAGGTCAAGCTGGCTCCATTCATTCTGACCTTCTGACAGGCAGCAATGACCCTGCTACTGAAAGCTGGCCTTTGGATAAGATGAGGTGTCTAATCTAGCTGTTTTTACAATTATTTTTGAAGCTATTTTCTAAAAACCATTTTTAAAAATGCTTTTACAGCTGTTTTTGAAGAGAAACCTTGAGCGTTTAATTTGTTTTCAGTTATTTAATATTTTAAAAGTGTCTTTACCTATTGTGCATCAATGATTTCTCGTTTAGATTTCTGTAATGCGCTCTACTTGGAGCTACCCTTGTACCAAGTCTGGAAGCTTCAATTGGTTCAAAATGTGGCAGCCATATTGGTCACCGGCACATCTAGGTTCGACCATGTAACACCAGTATTGAAATCTCTTCACTGGCTTCCAATCAGCTTCCGGGCACAATACAAGGTGTTGGTTATCACCTTTAAGGCCCTACATGGCTCCGGCCTGAGTTACTTGTGGGAACGCCTCTTCCTACACAATCCACCCCGCACTCTCATAACATCAGGGAAGTATTTACTGGAACATCATAATACTAGATTAATGACAACTTCCCACATGGTGTTTACAGCAGCAATTCCAAAATTATGGAATAGCCTACCAGAAGAGATCCATTGCATCACTACCTTAGAGGCCTTTAAGAAGGCACTCAAAATGGGTCTCTTCCGGTGGGCTTATCTCTCTATATATAAACTTATGACAATATTCCATTCTCGAGTATGATCACTGACTACTGATAAACTGATTTTAGAGAACAGGAATTTAAAATTCAATATTACTGTTTTATTGATTGTATTAGTATTTTGTATTATTTGTAATATCTTGTATTATTTTATTGTTGTAATCCTGCCTCAATCTTTGGAGAGGCGGGAAATATAAATAAACATTATTATTATTATTATTATTATTATTATTATTAATTTGTGGGTTTTGGTGGGCTTGAAATGTGGTTTTCCTTCTTCAGTCAAAAACCAAAAGAAAATTATATCAATCTGGTATGAGGATGAAATGTACCCCAAGAAATACAATACAGTGGATCCTTGTTATACGCTGGGGTTTGGTTCCAAGATCCCCCGTGGATAACAAAATCCGTGGATGCTCAAGTCCCATTAAATATAATGGCATAGCAAAATGGTGTCCCTTATAAAAATTGGAAAATCAAGGTTTGATATTTGAAATTTATACTTTTTCTGAACATTTTCAAACTGTGGATGCTTGAATCCATGTATAAAAAATCTGTGTATAAGAAGGGCCGACTGTATCAACATAACACCATTTCAGATTTTTCTAAAAGACTGCTTTTGTTGAAGCATTCCCTTTTTCAGTAAGAAGTATGCATGCATGTTTGAGAGTGGGGTGGGGTGGGGGTCAATAATACCCAGATTGAAAATCATCATAAAATAAAAAGTGAAAAATGCCATCTGGAAGTAGTACTCAAAGCTTTTTACCCTTGGGACCCCCTCCCCCACTTTACATCTACATATGGACATCAAGACTCCCCTCAAAAATATTTTGTTTATTTAGTGTGTGTATTTTCCATTCACATGTTCATGTATGTTCAAATTTTAACATTTTATAAGGAAATAACATTCTTCAAATTAAAACAGTTTTATTTAAATAAATTCAATATTTAACTCAATGCAGGGGTAAATTTAACACATTAAAGGTTTGGGGAAAGGAAGAGAGATCAGTCAGGGTCTTCAAATCTTAGGGTTCCCTCAAGCATCTCTTGCACAACCCCACCATTTGAGAAACACTGCTATATGGAGTTCAATTGATTCCATAACTTTTAAAATATAAAAATATGACATATACATATGAAGTAATAGCTTCACAAATATAGCAATAATCATGAGTTGTGGATGATATTTTCATAATATTTTAAACGTATGTATGTGGTATATTTTTTAGCTTTGCTCCTTTTAAATGTTGTAAGCTGTCTTGAGTCCCAGATGAGGAAAAAGGTAGGTAATAACAAACAAACAACTACAGTAATAATATTAACACATGGTTTGAACTACTCAGCCAAGATTGATGTCTGCTAGGAAAAGATCTCTTCTGGCATATTCACAGTATCATACATTGTTCAGCTGACAAAGAATGTTGCCTTTCAACTGGCAACATTCCCAATATTTGGAAAAAGAAAAGTAGCACTACAGATTGCTGGGTGTTTTAAAATTGATTGCAAGGCAATCACAGAACGTTCTGATATTAATTAGAAGACATGTGAAGTTAATAATAGAAAGAGAGAAAACAGTGTGTGTGTGCATGTTCAGAAAGAGAGTGAGACAGACAGACAGCTCTGTAAGTGTATGTGACCATCTGGGGGAAAGTAGCTATACTAACTTTAAAGCACTTATAATAACAAATGATCTCAGGACTGGATTTGTTGTCTAAAGTTGAAAATCTATGCAGCAAGCAGAAGTAGGATGAGAAGGAAGCAGCCACTGGCACGTGGTGGCACACATAAAGAAAAGGTGATAGTGAAAGAGGAGGACACCAGTGGCAACAGGCTTTTGTAAGTTGCCTTCTATCCTATTTTGGGAGAAAGGCAGGCTATAAATCCAATAAATAAAACAGGAAGAGAAAGTGGCTCTAGAGAGCTCCAGAGACTACCCTAGCTGCCCATTTCTTGAAAACCTTGCTTTAGTGCTTTGTTAGAGCCAAAGCTTTGTAAAATGGTTAAACAAAAAACTCTCCTGTACTAAGGACCTCTTAAAACCAGGAATTCCAAAAATAGGTGATTTGGAGCAAACCACCAGAGGCCAGCACTCTCCATCCTACACTGTTCTTACTGCCGCTGTTGCTGCTAATCCACTTGCACAAGGAATCTTGTATCTTGTGTATGAGGACCATAGTTGTCAAACCAAGCATGCTATGAGATCCTAAGACCCATGCCTGTTTGCTAATCTTTATGCGCTGAAGAACCAAGAATCACTAGTGTCAAACCTTTTTTGGAGAGATATTGCAGTTTACACATTTAAATTTGTGAGCAAGAACTGCTAGTAGAGTTCCAGTTTTGTAGTTTTCTTCATTTTATGTGCCAACCAGAGTCAGACTTATTTAAGGCTGCTGCCAGGTTGCAGAATGCAATTCAACATCACTTTAACTGCCATGGCTCAATGCTATGGAATTCTGAGATTTGTCATTTTGTGATATATTTAGCGTTCTGTCAGAGAGCTGTGGTGCCACAACAAACTACAAATCCCAGGATTGCATGGGATTGAACCATGAAAGCAGTGTGAAATTGCATTCATAATGCAGTATAGTGGCAACCTTAATTAGTGACATCTTGATGAAAAATATATCAGTTGTTATATTCCATCAAACTATAATTTGGCAAGCAGTAAGAAGTGGGGCAGTGGGATATGTGTGTGGAGGAGGAAGGCTAACCCTGAAAAAGAAGGCTGCAATACCACAAGCAGAAACCACTTGTTCAAGGCTTTATGATACTCTTTGGAGCAATGCAAGGCTCATTATCAACTTACCTTTTCATTCTGCAATCCATCTCTTGGACCAACTTCTACAATTTTAACAAATTCGGGAAATCCACTTGTGAGAAATTCCTGAAACAAAATATGAAATATTTGTTAATACATACAAGATAAGGTTTTATTTTGTACTTGGAGGTACAAAAGTGGCTTGCAATATTGAGGACTGGTTAAAGAATCTGAAAATAGTAACAAAACAACACTCTTTTTGAATCTAGTCTAAAGGACTTTTCCTTGTACATAGAATAGTCAGAACATATTCTCAAGAGAACTAGGATCAAAGAACAGGAATTCCAAAACAGAGAGCATTTCTTTAAGAAATCTAGAATCCCAGCACCATCCTTTTTTGAAAATTTAGGAATTTTTATTCTGAGATTAATCCAACAGATTAAAGTACTGTATATTGTAAAATAAAGTCAAACTATCTCCTAACTTTCTGTAAAACATTCTCTTGAAAAGCAATTCTAGCTCTTGAACCACATCCACTCTTAGTTACAAATCCAAAAGTGAAAGAATGATGAACATGTATAATCACAGAAATTGCTCTTGTTGACAGGCAGCTTTCGATCACTAGTGATATCTCCCCTTCTTGGTCCTCCAGCAAAAGTAATCACTGGACACTGACAGCAGCACAGATAGAATCCAGAGCTGAACAAAGGAAGCAGGTGTGGGCATATAACAACAACAGATTTAAGATATGATCAACTAATAAGTTTAAAAGCCTAATTAAAACTATGAAGTTACAAGATTTTATGAACCCTAGATATTTTATATATATATATATATATATATATATATATATATATGAGAATAAATAATAATTTCACAATGTATAGCCAGCAAGCTAAATTCAGACATATTGGTACAGACTTGCCCTAATTAGAAAACTGTAAAGAATCTCAGATAGCAAAATGGCAAGCGTGAGTAAAATTCAATCTTCTTGCTTTAGTATCAGAAGCACTCTGTGGAAAAAGCTCTATTTGTTTGACCATCTTTCATTTTATAACCATTGAAGCATATCAGTAAGTTCCAGTGAAAAATTAAACTGTCAATAAACTGGGCAAATTTATACATAAAAAACCCAGGAGATGCACAAATGCCACAATATGCACCAGAAACTCATTAACCCAGTCCATGGCTATTTTTTAAAAAAGAAAAATTCCATGTTGTGTATATTTAGAAAAAGAATTGAAACTAAATGATAACTGCCAATAGCATGCTGCTCATGCAGAATCCCATAGTGCAACCACATCAACAATATTCTGTGCAGATACTAGTCACTGCACCCAAATCAGGATATTATAAAGCTAGAAAAGGTGTATAAAAAAAGAATAAAAATTATTGAAGGTAGAGTAACTCCAGAGAGACTTAGGAAAGGTCACACATTTTGAGAATGTTTAACTTTAAAAAAGGGTGAGAGGAGACATGATATGTGTATATTAAGCTATGTGTGGTGTGGAAATAGTAGATTGTGAGAAGCTTCTCCTTTTTCATAACAGTAGAACCAGCAGTCATTCACTGAAGCTGAATGATGAGAGATTCAGGACAGACAAACGTATGTACAGGTTGAACATCCCTTATCCAAAAATCTGAAACACTCCAAAATCCAAACCTTTTTGAGCACAAACATGATGCTTTTGAGACTTTGATTTTGGAGTGTTTTGGCATACAACTAGCATAGTACCTACTGCACTTCCAAGGCTGGAGAGAGACATGGTTGGAGAGAGTTGTGAGGACCTGTGAAATGGTGGGTGGCATGGATTTGTGCCAACACTATATTGGGATTCCCACCATTTTACAGATCCTTATGTCTCTCTTCAGCCTCACCTCCCTCTCCAACTTCCCAAATACAGTACATACTATGCTGTTTGTAATCTAAAAATCCAAAATATTGAAAAAAAAAATCCCAGCTGTGAAACAATTCTGGTCCTAAGCATTTTGGATACATGATACTAAACCTGTACTTCTTCCAAAACACGTAGTTGACTTGTGAAACTCACAATGGTAAGATGTGGTGATGGCTGCCAACCTGGATGGTTTTTAAAGGAGACTGTATAAATTCATGTAGGTTAAAACCATTAGTGGCTGTTAATCAGGATAGTTGTACAGGCGGCCCTTCTTGAATGTGTCTGCTCATCATTTGTTAATAAGTGTGAATACCCGCTTTTTGTTTTACATGGGAGCGGGTCCAGAACGGATCCCCCATGTAAAACAAGGGCGGCACTGTATATTGCTTAGTAGGCTTACCACAGGCAAGTGATCAGTTACTATGTAAATAAAATAGGTACTTGGCCTGGTCCAGCAGGGCTATTATGTTCTTATAAACTAGTTTTTGTAGAAATATTAGCTGGGAAGCTCAGCTAATCGGGGGCGGGGGGGGGGGAAGCATCTAAATTCTACTCTTTTTTTTCCAGTACTGCACACTTCAACACATAGGATGGGTCTTCACATTTTTGTAGCTTTCTTACACATAGACTGCCATGGGCATTACATGCTACAAAATGATACACACATCAAATTAAGTCCAATGTAGTAATATCCTTTAACAACGGCTAAAGTACAATTTTTTTAAAAAAAGATCCAGCAGAATTACTATTCATTTATGTGAGCACTGTAATAAAAAGGAGGAGGAATGGGAAACAGCTGTATAATATCTCTAATCACACACAACATCTGGCACACTAAACTTTCTTGGATGATGTTGGGCCCACACTTGCTGAGAGAATATAAACCTATCTAAATGTAAAGCCAAAACTTTCACATCTGGTGTATAATCTACTACCCTCCCTTCCATTCCTACTTCTGAAAACACTTTTAATATAAATGGAAGACCTCCTCACATGGGGCATATATATGGTTTTCCATGATTATCAAATAATTGCTCTAACAAGACAAATGCCACACCCATGGTAGAAATGCATCTTTAAAAGATACAAGAGGATCTAAAGCTTGCTAAATAGATAAGGCCTTAAACAGAATTCATTCAAAATGTATATTAAACTTTTATCATCTTAATAATTTTCAGCATTATTATCCAAATCTTGTAACACTGACTGATTACAGGATGTTCTACAGGACACACCCCAAACCTTACATGTGCATGCAGATAGAAGCCAATAATATCTTATTGTACATATATGAATTGTGAGTTCTCTTTTGTGAAACATGTTAAATTGTGATGTTTAAATTACCCATAAATAACTAGAAAGTAACTTGTTTGATCCACCTATAGCCGAGGGAAGAAAAGTTCTATTTAAGTGATAAATAGAACTTTTCTTCCCTCGGCTTTTGGATGGCTCAAACTACACATTGGCACCCATGGGAGAATTTTTTTTAGCACCCAGTACTAATTACTATGTGGAAGGAGTCAGTCATGTTTGAGGAGAGAAGACTTAAGTCTATATTAATTTAAATTAAACCAAAATAAAACAAATTACTGCATATATTCATAATACATAAGTCTAGAAATTTTAGTCAAAAAAATTGACCCAAAAACCCTGGGTCGACTTATTCATGGGCCAATTAAGTACTGTACTTTAACTCTTATCAAAAAATGAACTATCCCTTTCTCTTAGAAGAGGGGCGAAGGGCAAGAATTTAGTTCATCTGTCCGGGAAAGCAGCCAACAGAACTGATCATAAAGGCTGAGACCGGCTTGGAAAGCAAATACAAGGGCTTTGCAGCAGCAAGAAACCAAGTCCAATATTACAGTACCAGTCCAATGCCCCCAGAGTCAGGGGGCAAGCCAAGGGTCTAGGATTCCAGAGAGCAGGTCAACAAGTCAATTCCAGGGTCAAGGGTTCCAGGTTAGTCTGTAGTCCAGGAGGCAAGATAGCAGGCAACAAAGTCCAAGGGAGTCAGAGCAAGACACTTTCGCCAGGGAATGCAGATAGGCTCTGACAAAGAAGCTCGGCATCTTGCACCTGTTTATACTGTTCCAGTTCCTAATCACAGCTGTTTAGTGGCTGCTGAGCATTTCTCATATAACCTCCTAGAGATCAATGGAGGCATGCCCTTTCTGTCCTTTGCTTGCTGAAGGTAGGTACAATTTCGTCCTGCTCCTCTGTGTCTCCCAGGCCTGGAATCTCTGCTGGGGGGAGGCTGGGCTGCTGAGTCACAGGCTCTGATGGAGCTGCTAGAACAGAGCTAGGGCCTGGCTCCACTGACTCTGCTGAAGTTGGCATAACAGAGCTAAGGCCTGGCTCAGCCTCGTCCTCCAAGTCCTCTGAGTCCTCAGCTTGGCTGGCCATGACATCATCCTAGAAGCACCTACAACCACCAGCCTTTAGGTTGAGCACAAAATTATGTCTGCCAGAATTTTCTAAGTTCTTTGGCATCTCCTTTCTTTGCTTCATCTTCTACATCCTTGGTTACATGCCCTTAAGTTTTACCCTTGACAACCACATGGATCATATAAAAATCCATAATTTTGTCCCTAAAACCTGCCCTCAACTTATACATGAAGTCGAATTATAGTCAAGTATATGCAGTAAATTAAAAAATCCATATAAGCATGACTACACTGCTTTACTTCTATACATGGGATTGGGAGGGGCACATTGTGTTCCTTTACTGCAGCCAGAAAAATGTCTTCAGACATCCCTGATAATTGCCTGTTCTACTGCATTTCCATTTTTGTCTTAGTTGCTCAACATGGGAGAAGAATCATAGTGTGAGGGTAGGGCACGTGTTCTGTCACTGCTTCTAAGTGCACACCAGTCTTCTCCAATCCTGTGTTCATCACATGTTTGGTTTCCATTATGGTGGAGTGATGAATCCATTCTGGGTTTTAGTCTGAACTCTCAAGGAGCTATCCAAAGCATTGAACCCCATCCCCAAAACAAATCCAGCAACTTGGCAAATTCAGCTAATAAAAACCAGAACAGATTCACCATCTACTGATATGGAAGCCACCACTTTGTTTGAGACTATAACATCAATCATCTCAGCTCCTTGGTCATGTTGGCCTGAGGCTGATGGAAACTGTAATCAAAACATCTGGAGGGCACCAGACTGAGGAAGGCTGTTGTTGACATTACTGGACACGGTGACTCAGTATGAAGAGAAGTTCTATGTTCCTACATAATATTTCCAAGTTTAGTTCAGAACTTAGTAAATTTGATGTTTAATTGTATGTGCAAATGTGTGTGTGTGGGAGGGGGTTTCTCTCAGGTTTAATCTCTTTGCCATTCTCCTTTTTCCTCTCTCATCACTGCATCATGAGTCACTTCTCTGTTACCATCTACTGTCGCCACTTCAGGTTTTCTATTGTACTCCTCAGGGATATTGCTGCAAAAGGAAAAAAGTCTAATGATATACCTAGATTAATGGAAAGGAAGAGGGTTGTATGGGAGGCCACAATGATAATGTTACTGGTTATAGTAAAGGATTAGATTCCCATATTACACCAGTAGAGATGATCTCCTTCTAGCTAGGAGCATTTATATATCATTTTAAGTATAATACCATCAGAGTTTGGAAAGATTGTGTCATTCAATTCGCGAAATGGGCAGACAAAGTGAAGAGATCCAGTTTTGCAGTATGAATGGACAGATGTAGAGAAAGGAGCAAACAGGGTCAATCCAATCTGTTTGATGGAAAATGAACAAGTATGAAACACCTTAGAATGAATGGCTTCTCCTTCAGAATATGAGTAAGAGTTGGAAGATTTAGTGCCTGCTGTAGGATTGCCTCTTTGCCTCCACTTTTGCTCCACTTGTATATTTGTAAATAAAATAAATGCTAGGGAAAAAATATTAGAAAGGGATCATAAATTTTTAGTGTTCCTTCACTCACAGGAAACTAAAATCTGTTGCATTTCCCCTACATTTGTCACCACTCAGCATTTGAGAACATTAAATATGCTAGTGTTTGCAAAGTAGGAATTCCTTTTCACAAAAATTGTATTTTTATTTACGTAAGGTATTAAACTATCATCCACAGGGTCACTATGGGTCTAAATCAACTTGAGGGGTGGTTAACAACAAAAAAATTAAACTACTTTCCTTAAAAGGCTCAAAGTATCATACAAACTTAAAATATGTTTACTTCTAAATACATAAAAAGAAAGACCAGTACACAAGCTGACCACAGTGCAAAATGACTATATTGTGCCAGAACATCAGACATTACATTTTAAAATAACAACCATTTAAACACACACACACACAACTGTACAAAAGTGTTGACTGATGGGCTGTTCCAGTTACATTAATGCTTGGTTCCAAATCTGTTTGAGCAAAGTGCTTGCCTGATAATTAAAGACAATGAGGGTTTATTGATTTAGATATTAATTCTCTTAACCAGTGAGGAACTCTAAGAATAGATTGTGTGGAATATGAGAAAGAAAATGGTTTACATAACAAAAAAGGTAAGAGCCTGGAGCATTTTCCCTTTATCAGCTGTTGCTAAAGAACATATAACCGTTTTAAAAAAGAGAGAGAGAGACTGAGAGATGAAACTTCACAACCAAGCCATGAAATCCTGTCTGCCAAGTATCTTCATGGAAACATTCCATTTCAGGTCCCCTTCCACCCCCAAGTTACAAGTTGATGAAAACAGGATTTTATAACAGAAAATGCCACTAACCTTTAATCATAGAATTACAATCTTCTTTAACTTATCCCAACTATAAGCAAATCAAGGAAACAAACCTGACATATACACATAATGCTAATAACTTCCTGGCATGTGGGATGCAGAATTCAAAGATACAGCAGAAGACCTATCATTCTCCTGATTGTAGGAATGCCACCCTCCTCGCTGCCCAACCTATAATCGAAGTCTGTCAGACCAGGAAGAGATCCCTATGACCCTATGGATGGCAACCGCACCCGCTACACTGGCAAAAATGACATACCACAGAAAGAGTCCTTAGATTTTCTTTTGGCATAACTCCAACACATATGAATAATTGAGAATCCAGTTCCATAGCTGCATGTAGAACATTTGTAACCCATTATCAAGTTTTGATTTTGAGCCCAAATGTATGCATGTACATTGTTAAGAAAGTGATCACACATGTGTGTGCCTTCAAGTTGTCTGTCAGCTTATGATGACTCCATGAATTTCACAGTGTTTTTTTAGGCAAGGAATACTCCGAGGTGGTTTTGTCTGTTCCTTGTACTCATCACTAAATAATGTATAACCACAGCACAAAGCATTGACTTCCATGTGTGAAAGAATTCAAAGATATAGCTGTGTTAGTCTGTAGAATCAGCATGTAAAGAGATCTTCTAGCACCTTTGAGACCCTTATCACACGATGATTTTTGCAAATCTAATCCGAAGCCATTCCAGGCCCAACCATGCGAATTCACGTTATAACGTGATAGATTATCACATGTTGATGTAGAAACACAAACACAGACATTTGCATCACCCCCACCTATATGTCCACCTTCTTCTCATTTGCAACTTTGCACTATCACTCACCTGATAGCGCTCTATTTGCTTATGGTGGTCATATATCTTTTGATCAACCCTGTTGGATGTACACCAAGCACAACAGCTCCTGTACTACTGTTCACAGTGTCTGTCACTAGAGCAGGGTGGGAGAGGAATGAGTTTCATCAACTAATTCACAATATGACCCAACTTGCTAATGTCACTGAGTGTTGGGTATGCACACATGGACCGTCCTCACATCAGCAAGGATGGCCCATTATTCCATCTGGAGTTATCCAATACACCAAGTGGAATAACCTGAAGGTGTATAGAAAAGGTGAAAGTCACCCTGTATATGATTCCAATTAATATGTAATCACACATAGATCCAAATCACCCAAAGCGCCACTCTGTATACAAAGACGGAACATAACGAATTGGGACTGTGAATTGGGACTACAGATGGGGAAAAACACTTGTTACCCAGGATAGAGATAGGAGACTATCCCCATTGTAATTGGACAATATTACTGACAGAAGAACACAAGGTTTTTACACTGACCAGTTCAAATGAAAGTGTGAATATTTTTGTGGCAATCTGGAGGCAGGCCATGACCAAAGAACCTCATTGGCTATATGGACTGTCAAAGGGAATGTTTTGGATTTGTGGAAAATGAGCTGGAAAAGTTCTTCCCCCCTTGTGGAGTGGTACTTGTACAATAGGTACAACACAAACTAGCATTGGATTACTTGCTAAGCAAGGAGGGGGGGGGGGGCTGTGTGTTTGGCTGAATGTAAGTTGTTGTCACTACATAAACAGATCATGGAAAATTGAGACTCAAGTGGAGAAGATCCATGCACTTGTGGAAAGTGTTAGACACACCTATAAGGCACCCAATTCATGGTGGGATTGGCTGACTGCATGGATGTCGGATGGGTAAAACACTTGATCATAATGGCAGGACTTATATAGCTAATAATATGCTGCGTAATGATATTTGTGCCTTGCTTGCTGTCTTGTGTGAAACGTAGTACTGGTAATATGATGAAAGCTATGAACATCAAAATACAATACATGGCTGTAAATGATAGAGTTGCTACTGAAATGGTCCTCATTAGCAACAAGAAAAAGGGAGGAATGAGAGGGACATAAATATGGCTGAACTTATGCTTTCTGCTTCTGTACAAAGCTTCTGCAAAGAGCAGTGATTTACAGTAGACTCATAAGAATGAACTAGAGAGTAAAGTGCATGGGCTACAATGGCCCCCACTCTTTTTTCCTGTGTCCACCGCACGCACTCCTCCCTTCGCCAGAGCTTTGAGAATACAATGCTCTCCCTTTGCTGTGGCCTTGAAGGGAACAGGATCAGCCTAGCTAGTATCCCTTTGCATTCCAGACTCCAAGCAAATGTAATGCCAATAAGAAAGTGTGTGAACACTGCATGGACAGTGAATGCAACCAATCATTTGTTGTTTAGACAATAGCCAATTAACTACCTGTTGTCTAACCATGTGTGTACTAAATAGCCAATTAAGCTAATGCTATGTAAACAATGAACTGTGTTTTGCTATAAAAACTTTTGGAAATGGCTATTGGGTGTGACAGCAATTTTATCAGCATCTGCTGGTGTGCTGTCGTCTTGGCCAATAAAGTGCGTTTTGCTATGGACACTTTGGTTTCTCGTTTCGTCACTTAAGGACTCTCCTTTCAAATGAACATATTGGGAATGTTTCCCTAACAACGTGATTGCTTTCTATGGGAAATCATTCCGAGCCTGATCCTAAGAAATTACTACTATACATTGTTCAATGGGAGGATCTAAGGAAAATCAGGATAAACAGCTCACAGACGACAACACAAATTTTCCCCATTTAAAGCAAATCTGTGAATCTGTTCTCCAGAGTTCATCCAGAGAATGAGCTATCCCTTTCTTCAGGGATAATTCATTCTCAACAGAAATGTGTGTGGAGCACTGAAGAAAAGGAAAAAGCCATGCTGGAACTATCACTAAAATTCACTTGGGAGCAAAATCAGGAGAGGGAGCAGAAATACATTCTAATAAATATCAAATTTCACAGAATTATATGTAAGACAAAATGGTCAGAACTACGTATGTTTGAGAATGCAAAATGAACAGACAGCAACCTGTGGGCCTGAGAATCAGAGCATAATGGGAAATGTATGACTATAAAATGGTTTGAAAGATCTCAGACTTTTAGCAACCAAAAATTAAAACCATGCTTGTTAGAATACCTAGTGCAAATAAACTGATTATCAGAAGTAATAACAACTTCTACTATCCATTACAACAAAATGCCTCAGAAATAATAGATTGCTCTAAGCAATATTTGTCAATCTGAAAACTATTTGGTTTGGAAACTTAAAAGTAATAAAGTCCACCAAGGACTGAAACTCATCAGAAATGTCTACAAAAGAGGAAGCAGATTTTTCTCTGATGTTCAGATTTAATCTCCACTTCTTTATGTATCAAAGAAAATATTTCACAGATTTTTCAAGGATAAATTCACTCATCATCACTGTGATTATTTTGAGATACATCTAAAATGTTCTCATTGTATTTCAAAAAATGTAAAGACTGGATATGCCAGACATGTCTGTTACATAGGTATATTTATCACAGAATAAATTATTCAGATTCAGATTGTTGTGAAGTACACTGTGTGGTAGAACTAGAATTTCTGCCCCCAAAATGTATGAAATGGCCCTACAATATGGGAAGAACTCCATGTTGCACAAACAGATGTGCTTATCTACTCTTCCATGCAGCCTCCCATATTTCCCCTGAACATCTGGCCAGAGGTCTTGCAACTCTTTCAAAGAGATTTTGATGTTGGACAGGGGCTTCAGGGAAGAGTGAATCACTTAATTGCAATTTTTTCATACCCTTTGCTGGACTGCGCTACAGAAAAACCTGCACTCAAAACCTATAAAGATGTGTAATAACCAACATACAGATTTTTCAACAGATGTTTCCTATATCAAGAAGTTTAAATTGAAGAAGATTTAATAAGGCAGAAGCAACCTTGTATGCTGCCCTATTTTATAAAGAGGCTCAGACAACTTTATGGCAATCCTACTCCGTTAGCTAATTATAATTAGAAAACTAATAGATTATTTATTGACATGATAAAGGTGGGAAGCTCCACACTGGAGGGAAAAATGGAGGGAGTTCTTACAGAAGGAAAACACATTTCAAAAGGAGAGTATCATCTGCTTTTGAGGATTATAACTGCATATACAGTGAACATCTTAAAACATTTGTGTGATCCAGTCATAATGTATATACCGTCAATTATTATGTATATTTTTAAATGTGAATAGTAATGTGAAAAGCAGTAATCAAGTCCATTTCTCTTGGCTTGTTTTTAAGGTGATTGTTGTTAAAAAAATCATGAAAACCTGATACTTTCCAAGCCTGGATAAGAAGCTAACACCTTATTGTGTTCTACCTCCTAAATGAACCTTGTCACAATTTCTGCTCACATCTTTTCCCGACATGTAAGGGCCATAAAAGAAGAGATGACAACTATTGTGATTCCAAGAATAAAGATTGCTATGAAGTCCTTGTACGCTGGCATGCAGTCTGATGAGTAGATTAAAATGACTAGATTTACATTAATAAAACACAAGACAATAGCCCAAAATGACAAACTGCAGTGAAATTCAAAATTGTACAGCAAAGTTAGAATTTGGGTGGACAAACTTTTTATGCCAAAGCCACATTTGATAAGGATAATCTGTCAAAGGATCATATGTTCATGGCAGATGTGGCTGAGGCCTGGGAATAATGGGCCCAGAGCCCAAAGGAGCATATCCATCCATCTCTTGCTTTCCCCTTCCTCATCCTGCCTTGCAGGGCAAAGCAGAAGGGCAACAAAGGTGCACATGAGATCAAGCTTCAGGTTACTGTAGGTTACTTACTCCTAGTCTAAAATGAGGTTGCAAGTGGATGATGGTTCTCTAATCATTCTCTCATTTTGTTTAGTTTAAATATCTAGTTTTAAGCACTGTGGCTCTTAGCTGCTTTACACCTCAACTTTTCCCCAATATATGACCCAAAGCAGCATACCAAGTAAGCTAGGTAAAAGGTAAAGGTTTTCTCTTGACATGAATGTCTAGTTGTAACCCACTGTAGGGGTGGTGCTCAATTCCCTTACTAAGCCAAAGAGCCAGTGTTGTCCAAAGACAATTCCATGGTCATGAGGCCAGCATGACTGCACAGAACAGTTACATTCCCAGCAAAGTGGTAGCTATTTATCTATGGTACTTTCATTTGCATTTTTTCGAACTGCTACGTTGGCAGAAACTAAAGCTTGACTCAGGCTTGCATCCTTCCGAGGTCGCTAAAATGAGTACCCAGATTGTTGGGGGCAATTAGCTTACAGTTGTAAACCACTTAGACACTGCTTAGGCGGTTTGAAGCAGTATATGAACCTTGTTTGTTTGTTTGTTGATTAAGCATTATTGTCCTTTCTAGTGAGTCATGTTTTCTCATGACATGGCCAAAGTATGACAACCTCAGTTTAGCCATCTTGGCTTCTAGGGAGGGTTCAGGCTTAGACCCATTTATTTGTATTTTTAGCAATCCACAGATCTATAGAACTTTTCTCCAACACCCCATTTCAGATGAATCGATTTTCTTCCTGTAAGCTTTTTCATTGTCCAGCTTTCACAATCATACATAAAAATGAGGAATACAATGGCATGGATAATCCTAAATTTATTATTCAATGATATATTTTTACACTTCAAGATCTTGTCTGGTCCCTTTATAGGTAACCTTCCAAGTCCTAGTCTTCTTCTAATTTTTTGTCTGCAGCCTCCATCCTGATTAATGATTAAGTCAATGTATGTTTTGTTGTGTGGTCAATTTTCCTCCTGGATGCCATCATAGAATCTTTCCATTGCTTCTTCTTCTGCTTCTGCTTCTGTAATTGGAGCATAAACTTGGACTATGGTTATAGGGATGGGTTTTCCCTGAAGTCTTATTGATATTATTTGGTCAGACTTTGCAAGATACCCTTTCATTGCTTTTGCTACATTTCTAATCACTATTAATACTACCTCATTTCTCTTCAGATTTTCATTTTCTTAGTCAAACACTGTGTAATCATCTGACTCAAAATGTCCCATTCCTGCCCACTTTAATTCTTTTACCTCAAGTAAAGTTTATACATTATGTTACACAATGTTTATACATTCTATGTCCTGTTTTACTATGTCTAGCTCCCCTGATTCAAGCTTCTCACTTTCCATGCTGTGCAACTTCAAACTCTCCTTTCGCCTCTTAAGTATGTTAGCTTGGTTTCAGCATGGGCCCAGTTGTGTCATTACTCACAGTGCTACAGTTACTTGCCCTCTGCTCTTCTCCAGTAATTCGTTGAATGTCTTCTGACCTGGGAGTCTCATCTTCTAGCACTGTCACTTGTTTCTTTTTGGAGTGTCTCATCATAGGGTTTTCATAGTAAAAATGTCTGACATGAATGACAGCCCCTAGCAGCAGCACTGCTGCCATCAAAAAGCCTATTGCATCACAGGAGCACTCAATCCTACCACCAGCAAAGATACTGCTATGGCGAGCCATATTTACTAATGAGTTATTAAATACTTTGATTTCACACACAACTCAAAGGATACATTTTATTTTCTCCTGCTTTAAGGAACAGTCCTTGTTGCACAGCTCTCACACATAATAGTGTATTATCATTTGTGTGTGGTATTTCCAACCTGTACAAGTAATTGATGAACTGAACCATGGAGAAGTATTTCTCATTAGGTTTGTTTTTTAGAACAGAAAGAAACAAAAACAAAACGGGACCAACTGGCGAACATATAGGAAGAAGAGTACAAGAGGGGCATATGCCACTGACACCTATGGTACTTGCAATAAAACCATCCTGTCTTTCACAGATGGCGATGCTCACATATTTACACCCTCACTCATTCTCTCTTAGCATAAGCATCATGTGAAGCTAGAAGACGAGGAAGAAGGCAATGACATCAAATGAAACTTATGTCTGGAGGGTCTCAAAAGAAGGTCTCATTTCCCCCTACCTTCTCTCTCTGTGCTCACAATGTATTAAAAGGAAGACCAAATGTCCAGATTTAGTTTGCCAAAACCAAACCACTGTGAACGCATCTGATCCCAGGAGCCAAACTGGGTTAATACTTGTGTGGGAGACCAACAGAGAACACCAAGTATTTCCAAGTAAGGCTATGGTAAAAATTCTGCCTGAAACCCTCTACCCATTAAAGCTGACAGCACTGGTCTTGATGGACCAAAATTCACCAGGAGGAAACTTCCTTGGTTCTTATATAGATGAGAAAAGCTGCTCCTGCTGAAAATCCTTGCATTTCACAAGCATTAGAGATACAGACATCTTTTCCTCTTTTGCTTTGTTCAAGGGTTCTGTCTGGGCCCTTTCCTACATTCCTCACCTTTCCTACCACAGTGCCCCAAATCCATGCCATTTCCACTGCACTTCTCTCTCTCTCTCTCTCTCTCTCTCTCTCTCTCTCTCAATAGTGCAGGACTCACTTATTGAGGCATTATTATCTTTTCTGGTGAGTCATATTGTCTCAAAACACAGCAGCCTCAGTATAGTCATCTTGATGAATCTCAGTGCATCTATTCTAACTCTTAGTCCAGACTCTAAAGGAGCTATCCAAGGTGCTGAACCTATTTGGAGAATAGCTTCTTTAAAGTTTGAATTTAAAATTTGGAAGCCAAGAGTTCATTGTCCCATTATCATTTTAACTTTTATATGTTTTAAGTTAATTTTATATTGTTTTATACTGTTTTAAATGGATGATTTTAATTTTTCAGGTTTTAAATGTTTTTATCTTGTGAGCTGCTTTGGGTCCCTTTCTGGGAGGAAACCAGTATAAAAAATGAAATAAATAAATAAATAACAATAAATAACATGGAAGCCACTGGCTACCATTGCTCTCTCCCTGAGACAGCAGTGAAGACAGCCTTGCAGGATCCAAACCTCAGTCTTTGCACTACATACAAATGTGGTGGCAAAAGAGCAGGTGAGAAATGAACAAGGGCCAGATCAGTCTATTTTGTTGTCTGAGGTGGCTTAACCCACCTACCCCTGCATTGTCACAGGTAGTGAAAGCTGGCCAAGTTATTGTAACAGACAAACCAGCATCTGTCTCTTGCACAAATAACCAACTGCTGCCTTTTCATGACACCAAAAAAACCAATTGCCAAGGGCATTCATCTCACTCTGCCTAAACTGGCACTGGAAATGAGCTGGATCTGAAGGAACCACTCACTCTATCCTGGCAACAAGAAGCTGCCATGTTGAGAGAAAGCATGAAAAGAACAGACCAGAGGAGTAGAGCAAGTGGCCCATCACTGCTGGTAAGCAGCGCTGGGAAAGGGCAAGAGAAAAGTTAAAGGGGATGCGGAAATGTATGACTATTCTCTCTCGACCCCATTTAACCAGAAAGTGTGGCCACCAGAATCTGGTCCAGCATGGATTAACTGAGAATATGCCCTAGTAGGCTTAACTAGTTGCTACACTGTCTAAGGCGGAGGTGAGGAAGCTTTTGCCTTCCAGATATTTTGGGTTACAACTCCCACGATCCCTGACTATTTTGCACACTGGCTGTGGGGCTTCTGAGCATTGGAAGTCCAGGAACAGTTGGAAGGCCAAATGTTCTGACCCCAGAGAGGTCAGATGATGAAGAGATTCATTAGGGGCAGCAGTAATTCCCTCTCTGCTTCCAGTGCTGTTCAAACGTATGGATGAGAGGGAGCAATGATGCTCAAAGGAGCAGCCTCCACAGTGAGCCCACTTCCCCTGTGCAGCTGTGCACAACAGATGGTGCCAGGATGGTGATGAAATATAATAATAATAATAATAATAATAATAATAAATCTGCCCTGAATTTTATTTTAAAAGTTAGTTCAGAGATCTGACTAAAATTCAGAGCAGATTCAGTGCCTCGCTGACATCAGAGCCACCATTACCACTGGGCTGGACCTAGTCCTTCTTGCATCCCATAGGGAGCTGGCAAGCAGTCAGATGGATTCAAGGAGCAACCGTGGTAAAGAGCAGATAGCACTATCCTAAATAGGAATGGGCAAAGTGCAGTCCTCCAGGAAAGGTCAGAATGCAGTTTCCATCATCCCTCATCACTAGCTACGCTGCCTAGGGGAATGGCAGGAGCCAAAGTCCAACACAACCTGGAGGGTCAGCCAACCCCTGATCCAGAGGGAAAGAGTGGTCTCATGTGGAATCTCCCAAAGTCCTGCGTTAGGGCCATTCTACATTTCAATCAGTGAGTTAGATGATGAGGTGGAGGAAATCAGTATCAAGTTTGAAAATGATACAAAACTGGGAGGGGTGTCTAACACATTGGAAGACAGGAATAGAATCCAAAAGCACCTAGATAAACCAGAAATTGGGGAGATATTAATAAAATGAAATTCAATAGTACAAATGCAAAATGCTATATTTAGACCACAAAAACAAAAGCACAAGTATAGAATGGGTGGGGTGGGGTGGGAGATACATGGCTCATCTACATGTGAAAAAAGACCTTGGGATTATAGACCATAAACTGCACCTGAACCAGTAGTGTGATGCTGCAGCAAAGAAAACAAATGCAATTTTAGCTTTCATTAATAGAAGCATTAGTTCCAAATTGAGGGAAGTAATAGTCCTACTGTATTCTATGCTGGTCGGCCTCCTCTAGAGTACTGCATTCAGTTCTGGGCACCTCATTTTAAGAAGAATATAGGAAAGTTGGATCAAGTTCAGAGAAGGGCGGTGGGAGCGGCCCCTACAAAAGCCGGCCCGCTGGCTCCCCCTGAAGAGGACGCCGCCGCCGCCGCCCCTTTCCATCCGGGCTGGGCGGCCCAGAGGACTTTGTCCGCCGCCGCCGCGGCGTTTTTCCGGGGGGCGGGGCCGGTGGGAGCGGCCCCTACAAAAACTGGCCCGCCAGCTCCCCCCGAAGAGGACGCCGCCGTCGCCCTTTTTCCATCTGGGCAGGAGCGGCCCAGGGGACTCTGTCCGCTGCCTATACCACCAGGGCGGAGTGCCAAGGACTGTTGCCTGGTCCCGCTGTTGGGGACTCTCTAGAGGGAGGGAGATAGAGAGGGGCTTAGTTACTTTTTTCTTATTAGGTTGGGACATGTCCTGTCTTTTTTCTCACTGCTGTATACTATTTAATGTATTTTTAGATTGTTTTATTATTTGATTGAATAGGATGGATTTATTGTTGTATTGTAGTATATGGTTTTTATGCTGCTTGTAATCTGTATTGTATTGTATCTTATTTTGCTGTAAACCGCCATGATCATAGGAACGGTGGTATATAAATAAAACTTCATTTCATTTCATTTCATATAAGAGGTATGGAGAACAAGCATGTGACAAAAGGCTGAAGGAAATGTTCAGCTTGGTGAAGAGACAACTGAGGGGTGACATGATTGCACTCTTTAAATACCTCAAGGGCTGTTAGAGAGAGGAGGGGGCAGTTCTGATCTCTGCTTCCTTAGACAGTAGGGCCAGGAATAATGGTCTGAAGTTACACGAGAATAGAGTTTGATTAAATATTAGAAGGAACTTCTTGACAGTAAGCGCAGTTTGGCAATTGACTCAATTGCCTAGAGAGGTGGTGGGGTCTCCTTCTTTGGATGCTGGACAGCTACCTGTTAGGAATGCTAGACTAGCTGGAAATCCTGCATTGAGCAAAGGGTTGGTCTCAGTGGCCCAAGAGGCCCCTTCCAAAATCCTATGATCCTATCAATGAGTATAAACATCTCCCCCCCCCCCGACCCTGCTTCCCCCATGCCAGGGTTGCTAACAAACAGCTTGCTAGCGCTTTCTGTGGACAGCAAAAGAGTACTTGTAGATCCAGCCCCAGTGGTGACAGGAGGATCTGATGTCATCTAGGCAGTGCATCATTTTGATTTTTAGTCACAGAATCATAGGCCCCATACAGATAGGCCAAAATAAAGCTGCTTCGGATCACTTTGGAGGTATGCTGTTTAAATGTTACATGCATCCTAAGAGTCCAGAAGCCGCACCAAAGCCATGATCCAGTCCTAAGGACTGGAGCACAACTTTGGCGCATCTTCCAGACTCTTAGGACACATGCATCATTTAAACAGCATACCTACAAAATGACCCGAAGCAGTTTTATTTTGGCAGTCTGTATGGGGCCATAGACTCCTGGAAAAGACCCCAAGGGCGATCCAGTCCAACCCACGGCAATGCAGGACTTTACAGGAGCTATCCAAGGTACTGGAGTAATGTTTTAGCTAATCCATGAGAGCCAGCATGGCATGCTGGTATAAGTGTTGGACTATGCCTCTGGAGACCAGGGTTTGATTCCTGGATCGGCGACGGAAAACACTGGGTGACCTTGGGTAAGTCACGCACTCTCAACCTCAGACGATGGCAATGGCAAACCCCCTCTGAAGAAACTTGCCAAGAAAACCCTTAGGGTTGGCATAAGTTAGAAATGATTTGAAGGCACAGAACACACACAAGAGAAGTGTCTCTTCTGGCTGGAGAGCAAAAAGTGGGCACTCAAGGCTGCTTCCAGGAAAGAGAGGCCTGAAAGATGCCAAGAAGAGTGCTCTCTTCCTTCTTCTCCTAAGCATCCCCACATCTCCCTACCTGCCAAGAGGTGCCCCAAATATGTTGGCACCAGGTTGAGCTGGCAATGGCACCCACACTGACAAAAGGGTCCACCATGGCCAGGGTGGCCAGATGTCCGAACTGCAAAGGAGGACAAGCCACCACAAAATGTAGGGTCTTCAAGAAAAAATGTAGGACATTACTACATAAAACTTAAAAACACTCATATAAATGCAGGGTGACTAGACATCCTCCTTTTCCAGGACCTGTCCTTCATTTCAACCTTCTGTCCAGGAGGAATTCCAAAATGTCCTCCATTTTGAGCATGACTAAGAAGCATGAATTTATATGTTTTTATGAGGGCTTCTAAGTGGAGGACATTTGGGACTGCCTCCTGTGGAGAGAAGAATGGATGGAGGACATGTCCTGGAAAAGGAGGATGCCTGGTCACAAAGTCTACATGTCAATCCAGGCTTCTTAGTGGATGTCCATTTGGGAATCCCTCCTGTGGAGAGAAGCATGGAATGGAGGACATGTTCTGGGAAAGGAGGACGTCTGGTCACAAAGTCTAAAATGTCAATCTAGGCTTCTTAGTGGAGGGTCATTTGGGAATCCCTTCTTAAGGGAAGGCTGAAATGGAGGACAGGCCCTGGAAAAGGAGGACGCCTAGTCACAAAGTCTACATGTCAATTCATCTTCCTTAGTCCTGCTGCAAATGGAGGGCCATTTGGAGATCCCTCCTGTGGGGAGAAGAATGTAATGAAGGACAGGTCCTGGAAAAGGAGGACGCCTGGTCACAAGGTCTAAATGCCATTCTAGGCTTCTGAGTGGAGGAGTATTGGGGAATCTCTCCTGTGGAGAGAAGAATGAAATGGAGGACAAGTCCTGCAAAGGAGGACATGCCTGGTCACAAAGGTCTAAATGTCAATCCAAGGTTCTTATGGAAGACATTTGGGGATCCCTCCTGAGCAGAGAAGAATGGAATGGAGCACAGGTCCTGGAAAAGGAGGACGCCTGGTCACAAAGTCTACATGTCAACCTAGGCTTCTGAGTGGGAGACATTTGAGGATCCTGTGAAGAGAAGGCTGGAAGGGAGGCCATGTCCCAGAAGGGGCCTGCCTGCCTGCCTGCCTGCCTACCTGGGCCCGGGGCCTGGGGGTGGCCTGGGGCTGGGCTTCCTCCTGCTGCTGCTGCTCCTCCTCGCTGGTCCCCAGGAGCTGCTCCTTGAGGAGGAGGAGATGCTGGGAGCTGAGGCAGTGCTTCAGCGCCGAGGGGACGGGGCCCATGGCGGAGGAGGGTCACCCGCTCCTCCTCCTCCTCTTCCTCCTCCCACCCCGAGCCATGAGCATGGCCATGAGCTGGCCTCCCCGGCCCTGCAGCGCCTCGCCCGGCCTCCTTTCCACGCGAGGGCGGGGATGGGAAGGGCCTCCTCGGCTCCCTCCTCCTGCCTCCGCCTCTCACAGGCCGAGGAGGAGGAGGAGGAGGAGGAGGAGGGCCTTCCAGGGGGATAAGAAGAAGAACATGGAGGCCATGATGGCCCCAAGGAAGAAGACAAGCTCAACTACACAACAACCCAGGCTTCTTAGCCCTGTTCAAAATGGAGGACATGGACCCAATAAAGACACTCAAAACCATTCATAGAGATATATAACCCAGGCCTCTCAGCCCTGCTGCTGCTGCTGCTCAAAGTGTGGAGGGCAGGCATGGCCCAAGGAGAAATGGAGGACGTTCACCCAATCATCATCATCATCATAATAATAATCTCAAAACCACTCATAGAACTATAAAGCCCAGGCTTCTTCTTTCTGTTCAAAATGAAGGACATGACCCAAGAAAAATGGAGGATATTGACCCAATAATAATGGGGGGGGGGGGAGCTCAAAATACTCATAGAAATACAAAATCCAGGCTTCTCAAAATGGAGGACACTGACCCAAGAGTTCTTAGCCCTGCTCAAGATGGAGGATGCCCCTAGAAAAATGGAGGACATTGATCTAATAAAAACACTCAAAGCCATTCACAGAAATATCAATCCAGGCTTCTTAGCCCTGCTCAAAGTGGAGAGCATGACCCAAGAGTTCTTAGTCCTGCTCAAAATGGAGGAAGTCCCAAGAAAAAATTGAGGAATTGATCCAATAAAGTGCTTTAAAACATTCATAGAAATATAAATCCAGACTTCTTAGCCCTGTTCAAAATGGAAGACATGACCCACCCAAATGTTCTTAGTCCTTTTCAAAATGGAGACCGTCACAAGAAAAATGGTGCACATTGACCCAATGAAAAAAGCTCCAAACCACTCCTAGAAATATAAATCCAAGCCCTGCTCAGAATGGCTTCCCTTTGAGGAAGATGGAGGACATTGATTAAGTTAAAGCTCAAAATACTCATAGAAATTTAAAATTGAGGCTTCATGGTTCTGCTCAGAATGGAGGCCTTGAAGGAAAATGGAGGGCATTCATCCAATAAAAGCTCAAAACTGTCCATAGAAATATAAATCCAGGCTTCTTAATTCTACTCAGAATGGAGGACCTTTGAGGAACATGGAGGACAAAATGGTGGCGTGTTTACAGGCGCAGGCCGCCATTCAAGCCAATGGGGCTTGAATATTGGTGATTTTCCATTTTCGCAGGGGGTGGTGGTCTGGAACAGATCCCCCATGAAAATGAAGGGGCAACTGTATATTTGTGATGTGCCTCTTCCTTTTCTGAATCTTGCTTGCACCTCTGAGATTTCTCCAGAGACCTGCCCCATTCCATCATCATCTGCTACACCAAATGGCTGGCCTACTTCCCTTCCTCCATCCTGTCCATCCATCCATCCATCCATCCATCCATCCATCCACTTTCCTTGCTGCCAGGAACACTGGGCATGCCCACTAGGAGGCTTTCTCTAGTGATCAGCAGCACTTTCATCTTGTCAGAGTTCAGTTAGTCTTTATTGATGCCATCAAAGACCAAAAATATGAATCAGGGTTTAATTTTAGTTCGTTCAACCTAATCCAGCCTATTCCTGAAATCGGATAGCATTTAAAGGCCTGAACAGCTTCCTTGGTGTTGGGTGACAAAAAGCAACAAAGTTGGATGTCATCTGCATA
This sequence comes from Sceloporus occidentalis, assembly GCA_023333645.1. Taxonomy (NCBI): domain Eukaryota; kingdom Metazoa; phylum Chordata; class Lepidosauria; order Squamata; family Phrynosomatidae; genus Sceloporus; species Sceloporus occidentalis. The sequence goes on from JALMGF010000006.1 coordinate 142,491,017, forward strand.
TTGGGAACATCTTTCTTCAAAACTTCAAATGGCCTCTCATAGTGGCTTCATGTAGATGTTGCACAGTATGGATCATGTGGGACATCATATGGTTCAGATAATTCTTCTGATTAAATGTGGAAACAATGTGGCTGGAAGGATTAACTAAAGATTAACTATTGAAAGTGATCCTGACTCCCATTTTTTTATTGCAAATATCACATTGAGGAGTTTACATTACATGTATGCCCACGCCATAGATGGGTGCACTTTATGCAGCTTCAAGCTGAAGCTGTGCAACAATTAAACAAATAGTGTGCATGCCTCGTGTATGCGCCCCATTGTTTGCAATGGGGCGCGAACATATGCGGAATTCCACTTATGCAGGGGTTCTAGATCCACTGCGTAAGAGAAAGTCTCACTGTACTACCATGTTCGCAGTTCACTGACGTGGTTTCTCCTTTCTCTGGAACAGGCAGGCTACTATTCTCAGTGTCAAATCTCTCTTTAACAACCACATTGGTAACAATTTCCTATATACCATTGTTGATAATCATGGTATCTATTTGACAATAACAGATGGTCAATTGATTGTCCATGTGATCATATCTCAGTAGTCAATTGACTGGCATTGCAAACATGTTTTTGCAGAATCATGAAATATTTGGGAAAGAATAGAATCTTGTTATAACCAAACAACAAGAAGTAGGGATGCAGTGAAAGCTCATTGCTGTTCGTTAAACCTACAGGATTTGGGGGTTTCTTGATTCTCAGCTCAAGTATTTATAAGCTCTGAAATTTGGCACCTGCTCAATGGAGGTATGATAATTTACAGATTAATTTGCAAAAGAGGTGGATATTTCAGTGAGAAATTAAGTGTTCAGGACTTTTTTTTGCTTAAGTAATAAAAGTAACAATGCCTTTAGCCATTCATTTTAATTGTGTGAGTGATGTCAAGGCAATTTTAATTACTTCACTTGGCTACAGAAGGAATGGGGCAGAGGGAGGAATAAAGATAAGCACCAGGCCACCCTTCCTTGTTAGTTGTGAAAGGGAAAGACACCTGAGTGTTAGATGGTGCTCTCCAGTCATCACCAAAAGATCTATTATAGCTTCATATCATAAAAGTATATGTATACATGTGTGTTTCACATGCACCTGATATTGTACAAAAGTGTACACAACTACAGTAGGATCACCTAGATAACTTGATAATCTTCATTTTAATTGTGTTAGTCCAAATCAAGACAATTTGAATTACTCCATTGGGCTGCAGGAGGGGAAGGGGAAAGGGGATTCCATTGTACAGATAAACACAGTTTTTCCTTCCTTGTTAGACATTGTGAACAGCATTTTATAGTTCGCACCACTAATTGCAAAGAGAGGGAGAGGTAGCAAGCTGAATGTTTCATAGCACTCATTCTTTGGGAATTTGTCTGGAATGGTTCACTTTTCTGTGAGGGGTGGCTAAGTTGAAATATCTCACTCTCCACAGAGGAGCAAGAAGAGTAATAAAATTTCAGAAGCCCCTTCAGGGACAGGAAGAATAAAGAGAGAAATTTATGTCACTAACAAGAAGATGTGAACATTACATCCGGGTGGACAAGAGCATGTTCTGGGTTAGAAAGTGATGAGAAGTTCATTATCAAAATCTGCTCATTTTTCTTATGTTGGACAGAGAGTACCAACTGGACAGAGAGACAGAGAGATTTAGAAACATGCAAAATGGGAAAAACCATATTGCCTATCCAGTCAGAGGGCTTTGAACCCATCAGCGTAGACCCATATTTGCTCTAGATAGATAAATAGATAGATAGATGTTGCGACCTTGTTTCTGACAGGTTCATTGGCTTCATCTGTAACAACTACATGGCAGGCATGCACTGCAACACAGTGTTCTCATTGAAATGAATTTTGTTTGTTTGTTTGTTTGTTTAATTTCTACATCACCTTTCTCCCAAAAAGGCAGCTCACAATACCTTTACTTACTGAATCTGGCCATTGCAGGTGGGTAAAAATGTTTGTTTTGTTCGTGTTTTGATAAACACTTATCAACATTTGAAAAGTTCTTTAAAAAGATGAAGAGAATATAATATTTAATAAAAATGAATGTGGGAAAAATTAAACTGGGATATTAATCCAAAAATATAAATTACTATTTTCAGTGCAACACCCCCCCCCCCCCCCACACACACACACAAAATTTGGACTGAATCTTTTGGAGAAGAAGGCAGACATGACTGAAAGAGTTTGGCGCAGGGAACTAGTGGAAACCTTTTACCACTTCTGAACAGGTCCATGTGGGCTTCATATGATATGGCTGTTTATTGGTGTAACGCTCTTCCTTGCTTTGATGCTGTGCAATTTATTAGTTGACAATTCCATTTTGAAATAAACTTAATGTACCAAAAGGCATGAGGAGACTTGGATGCTTTCAGCCCTCAGCCATCTACCAGGATTGTGAAAGTGTTTGGGATTTTGATCTGTCTCTGGAAAACATCATGGTATTTGGCACAATAGTTTGTCAATGATTTTAAGATGTTGTAAGAAATTATTTCAGATACACATGCACACCACTAAGCTAAACAGAAAGGACTTATATGCATTATACAGTGCTGCAGGGTAACACAACTTACTGAATTATTCTAGACAGCATGATGTCTTTCTGTAGAGTTGAGTAGTTCTTAAACTAGACATAGAAGTTTGTCAAGCAATCATTACAAGAAAGATGTTCAAAAAGAGGGATTCCTTTACTCTCTGAACAGCAGGGCAAAAACAGATTTATTGCTTTCAAGCACAGTTGTGTCAAAAAGAGGAGGTGTGGTGTGGGGTGTTAAAGCAAGCTGAGCTGTTGACAGTGAGGAAAAAGTCAAGTAAGTCCCTTGAGGTTAGATGCCGAAATTGGCAAATGTCCAAGATACCTACTAAGCAGGGATCAAAGCCACATATGGTCAGTCTCAAGCAACAAAAATAAGCTATAGAATTTTGGCAAGCCTTAGAAGGTTGAGCACAGTCCAGTCTCACATTAAAAGAGAAAACAGTGGTGGGTGAGGGGGTCTTACAAAGGCAATATGGGTCCCTTGGGGAGATACGTTATCATCATTATCATCATTGTCATAGTCATCATTGTCTCCTCAGTCTTATTGGAGAGAGAGAATGTAAACAATTTCCCACATATGTTTTGTCTGGTTGATCTAAATTGATGGAAAGAAAGACAATGGATCTTTTCATGCTACACAGTTATAACACTATGGTTCAACTTTAACTGTCCTGGCAATGTCCCATGGAATCTTGGAGCCTGCAGTTAGGGGAGGCAGTACGGCACGCAAAGGAAGGGCATTGAGAATTTTAAATATCCCTTCTTAAAATCTGTGAACAAATATGGAAAGCAAAACAATAGCCCGCAGATTGAGAATGCTCAGCATACATTCCAGTCTCCAAGAAGGAAGACATCAGGGATTGCAGTAACCAACAGACCACTGCATTAATCTCCCATGCAAGGAAAGTAAGTAATGCTCCAAGTTTTAGATTTACCATATATGGAGCAAAATATGTCTGATTTCCAAGCTGTATTCAGGAAAATGAAGAAGCACTAAGGATCATATTGTAAGCATATGTTCGACTAGGGACTGGACAAAAAAATCTGAAGAAAATCAATTTGTGTTTTATAGATTATAACAAAGCCTTTGATTATGTAGTTCATGAAAAACTATGGATCCCTCATAAAGAAATGGATATGATTTTCCTTATGTGTAGTCTATATTCAGATAGACCACTGTAAGGACAGGATGTGTAGAAGTAGTATCAGGGACGTAGCCAAGGGAGGGGTTCTTGGGGTCCGGACCCCCCCCCCCCTTCCATTAGAAAAATGAATGGTGTGTGCTGCTGCGCCACCGCACTCAAGCCCCATTATAATGGTGGCACTTAGTCTGGACCCCCCCCCCTTCCCAAAATCCTAGCTACGTCCCTAGTAGTATGGATTTCAGTTAGCAAGGGGGTCAGGCAAGTCTGCGTTTTATCACTCTAGCTGTTTAACTTGTATACTGTTTCATATGTAAGGATGGATTTGACCCAAGTCTTCCTTGATTGAAACAATCCACCTTTAATATTGTCTTCATTTTCTCCCTGCTGCTTTCAACTTTCTCAAACAGTTTCATTTTTGCTAATGAGTCATGTCAGCTCATCATGTGCCCAAAGTACAATAGCCACTGCTTTGGCCATTTTGGCTTTTAGTGATTTGCTTTGTTGTCACACCCATTTATTTTCCTTTTTGGAAGCCCATGGTATCCACAAAACTGCCCTCTAATACCACATTTCAAATTACTGAATTCTCTTCCTGTCAGCAATCTCTACTATCCAGCTTTCACCACTAGGAAATACCATGTGTATCACTTTAGATAAACTGTAGCATAGGAAGTCAGGTCATTGGTCTGTACAGCACAATATTGTCTACAGAAAGGATGTGAAACCTTTTGTCCCCACAGATAAGTTGGACTTAAGTTCTCAGAACCCATAGCTAACATGACCAATTGTAAGAGATTATGGGAGCTGTAGTCCAAAACATCTGGAAAGACTAAGCTTTTCTACCCCTCAGCTAAAAGAACACAATCAAATATAGATGCTATAGAGATTGTCATCAAATCTCTAAAGCTTCAGACAAGAGTGTTTCTCAGATCTACCTGAATATTCTAGGGACTAGAGATGCCAACAAGGGCTCAAACTGCATTTGTTCTGCTGGAAGCTGCATGGATTCCCCAAGACTCAGTTTCCTCCATCATTGACATTATGTGCAAATACACTGTGATAAAATGCCCACAAACCATGAATTTCCTTCATCCTAACGGTGGCCAGCACGTGGTTCAAATGTAGGAAGACAAACCAGTCTCCATTCTACTTAATGACTGAACCACAGTATGTTTTGGTGTGTGGTCAATTTCCCCCTGGACTTCAGCATAGAATCTTTCCATTTCTCATTTTTCTGTTCTGTAGTTAGAGCATAAACTTGGATTATTTATTTAGTGATAAATTTTCTCTGAAATCTTATTGATATTATTTCCTCAGACTTTGCATTATATCCCTTGACTGCATTTGCTACACCTCTACACACTATCAATGACACCCTATTTCTCTTTAGATTTTCATTTCCTGAGTCAAACACTGTTTGATTATCTGATTGAAAATGTCCCATTCCTGTCCCCTTTAGCTCATTCACTCCAAGTATTGTAATATTTATACATCACATATCTTTCTTCTTCTTCTTCTTCTTCTTCATTTTTTTACAATGTCTATCCTTGATTCATACATCTCACATTCCCTGTGCAGTTTAGAATTTCACCTATGAGCATGTCAGCAACTGAAAGCCCTTTCAGCTTGAGTTGAATTGTGTCATTTGACACAACATTACTTCTGCTTGTGCTCTGCTGTTACCTAGTAGCTAACTGAGTACCTTCAGACCTGGGAGTTTCATTGTCTGTCACTATCTCTTGCTTCATTTTGGATTGTATCATCATGGTATCCTCATGGTAAAGGACATTGTGAAGTAGTTTACCAATGCCTCCTTCTTTATTGTACTAACAAATGTTAGCTTTTGTGCCATTCTGGCTCTGGATCTCTGCGAAATTGTCCATCAGTGTCACCCCTACTATTGCTGCTGCTGCCCAGTAGCTGTTTGGCCCATTCAGTCTGGCTCCTCAGAAAAAACCTGTCTGGCATGGGAAATCATACTAGCAAAACAGCTGCCATCAGAATAGCCTCTTCCTTCACAGGAGCATGCAATTCCACTGCTACAGGAAGGCGGTGTTATACTTGCTTTGTATTTTAGGGAGGGGTATTGAGAATTCTCAATTGGAGAGTTCTAGGGCATCCTCACACTAAAAAGCCCAGGATTCCAAAGGAAGTTGCTGTGATAATTAAAGTGGAATACAGTGCTAAAATTGTGTGCTATTAATGGGCCTCTGCTGTGGGTTTCCCTTAGGCATCTGGTTACCCACTGTGGAAACAGGTGCCTCATTCCCACTTACCTCTTGATTCGCTTCCTGCACCAAATCCTGAAACCAATCAGCAAACAGCATGGTTCCCATTAGCCAGTTTCAAGACCGCCATGTCTCCCTCCATCCTCCTGACCATACTGGGGGCAGAGGAGAGGCTGGGATGGAAGGAGAGAAGCAAGCCAGAAGGACTGAGGCATGCTAGGGCAGAAGGAGAAAGTCAGGCTGGGGCAGAAGGAGAGAGGCAGGCTGAGACGATGGAGGACTGAGGATGGAGCATGGAGGTATGTCCAGGAAAGCTGCTGCCAGTGGGAACCAAGGCAGATTTGAATCTGATTCAATTCCACCTGGTTCCCACTTGGGCTGAATTGATTTATTACCAAATAAATTGATTCAGCCCAAAAAACACCCCATTTTACTCGTGTTTTTTTGACATGGGTTAAATGAGTAAAAACCATGCCACCCCTTTCAAAATTGCTTCAGGGATTCTAATTAAGTGGGAACCATTGTGGCTTAAACCGGATCAAGATCCGGTTTAAACCGTAGTGGGAACAACTCCAGGGTGTGCAGTACTGTCTTCTAAGAACCTTGCAAGTAAGGACTAGGAGAATGCAGCAGCAGAAGGGTATGGCCTGTGCAAAATGGGAGGAAAGCAGGAAAAGTATGATTTCTTTTCTTTTCTTTTTTTAATAATACCTGTTGATATCAGGGCAGTAGAATGTAAAGAGAAGGGGAAATGATTTGAAGAGAAGGGGGAAAAAGCAGCTGAGGAGAAAGGCAAGAGAAGGTGGCAGCAGAATGAGACAGAGTTGCTGAGGAAAAAGAGAAAAAGAACCAATAGAGTAGTGAAGATGATGAGACAGGAGAAAGAGAAAGCTTCAGATAAAATATAGCAAGTAAGGACTAGGAAAATGCAGCAGCAGAGGGCAGCAACAACAGACTTCTAGAGCCAGGGAAGCAACTTCCACTGTTCTATTAAACAGATCTCAGTATTTTTTAATATATGAGTGTTAAAGACAATTGCTTGGGGTGTTGTTTGTATAGTTATATTTCTTATTTAGCTGGTATCACCACAGGTTCATAATCCTAAAATAGATATTTATCTGTGTTTCCAATATCTCAATCTCCTGACAGGTAGCCAATCTTCCCTTTCTTGTCCAGATGATAACACCCAGAGGTATTACCGATGCCAGACTAGATTTTTTTTATTATACCAGTATTATGAATTTTTAAATATCATCCACAGTTTTATTTACTTATTTATTTATGACTTTTAAATACTGTCTTTTCTTTCTGAAATTTCAAAGTAGTTTACACCATTACTGCGCTAAAAAAAAAACCCAGAAGAAACTCAAGTACAGTGGAACCTCGCCATACGCGGGGGATCCGTTCCGGATCCTGCCGCGTATGGCGATTTCTGCCTATGCTCGAGCCCCATTGTAAACAATGGGGCTTGTGCACGGCAGCGCGGAGGTGCGCGGGTGCAACAGGCGCACGCGCGGCGCAACAGGCGCACACGCCCGCCCATTCAACTGAATGGGACGTGCCGCCCCTTCCGCCCCACGCGCGCACCGCGGCTTCAGCGCGTATGCTCAAGGCCGCGTATGGCGCACCCGCCTATGGCGAGGTTCCACTGTAATATGGGGGCCACTGTCTTTCTCCTCAGAATACAAAGGCACACAGGAACACATGTAGCCCATCAGATATACAGTGGTGCCTTGGTACCCACTAGGATTTGGTTCCAGGACCCTCATTGGATATAAAAATCTGTTAATGCTTAAGTCCCATTATATACAATGGAGGTAGCAAAATGATATCCCTTTTATCAAATGGCAAAATCAAGATTTGCTTTTTGGATTTTTTTTTTAAAAAAGAACATTTCCAAGCCTTAAATGGTTGAACTCATGGATGCAGAATCCATGGATATGGAGGGCCGACTGTACTTGGCCATCTCTAAACTAGAACTCATTGACTCAAATCTTGTTGGTAGTCCCATTTAAAATCTATTGAATAAATGGGATTCATTATGAGTTGAGTTACCATTCAGCAATTGTTTCAGCAGACCCACTATAGTTGGAACTATAGGATAGAATGAAATTATGTTCATCGACTGTTTCTAGCAAATCATGTATAAATTTTTAAGTGGAACAAGTAGTGATTTGTACTTTCCATGAATTAAAAACTGAAACACGTTTTTCTTATGATTTGTATGGAAATAAATGGTACATTGTATGTCAAGCCACTATACTGGAAATGTGTGTGTGTGTGTGTGTGTGTGTGTGTGTGTGTGGGAGGGGGTACTTTAAGATCTTCATGGGAAAATTAGTATGACTTGTTAAAATACGTTGTGTGGTTAGTCTGAGAGGAAAGGGGTGAGAGATAATTGAAAACACATTTCCTAAGGAATGATATCTGAAAACAAACTGGAAATTATATTCCCATACAGTTAACAAAGAAAAGAATTCCTTTGATTCCTAACACATGGGATCATGACAAATAAGTAAAATATGAGTGCTCTCTAAAAATCAGTGTTCAAATTAAGTATATCACTTTTCCGTACAACTATGCTTAATTTAATTTGTTGGGCACAATGTACAATTCACCTGAAGAAGGCTTTGGCAGGCAGGAAAAGCTTGCAATGATACAGTACAGCAGCATACGATTCAGAGAACTCTTTATATAGCTAATGAAAATATCTAAGGGCATATTGTATAGGAATCAAAATAAATAGGAAGGATATGAACTTCCTTGCTTTAGGAAACAAAGCAATTATTCTCTAACAGAGGTTAGAGGGACTCACTGTTATGGGCAAATTATATCTCCCTCCTTCTTTTTTGCACAAAACATCTGGTGATTCAACACTATTGTAAACAAATTGTAAGCTAATAGGACCAAGATTTTATCCAGTTCAACACCGACGATTGAAATTGCTATTTTAGGAATAGGACATCTTTCCTGTGCTCTCCAGAAGACATAATAGAAGGTATGGTCCAAGTTAGTATACAGATACTGGTTTATCAGCATCTTTGATGATATATGTAGTCTAATTAGACATACATATATACATTATCATTAGAAATCACAAAAGCTAAATAGCAGTGGCTGATGAAAGGTCTGCCTTTAACCTTCAAGAGTATTTGTTTGTTTGTTTGTTTGTTTGTTCACTTATTTGTTGTTGTTGTTAACTGCCTTCAAGCTGACTTCAACCCATGCCAACCCCGTGAATGACAGGCCTCTGTGTTGCCCTATCTTTAACAGCCCTACTCAGGTCCTACAGGCCCAAGCTTATGTCCTCCCTAATTGAGTTTATCCACCTGCAGTACTGTTTTCCTCTTTTCCTGCTGCTGCCCACCTTACAAAGCATTATTATCTTTTTCAGTGAATGCTGTCTTCTCATTATATGGCCACAAATACTCCATAAATACAGTGCGCCCGCATTATACACGATCGTGCTATACGCGGATTTGAGCATATGCTCAAAGCTCTGCGGGAGTGCGTGGGGCGGCGCGTCCCAATCGCATGAATGGGGCGCGCTCCCGTGGTGTGCACCCTGCACGCTACCACTGCGCCACTTGATCAACCGCATTTTTTCTCTTATGCAGGGGGGTCAGAACGGATCCCCCACGTAAGACAAGGGTGGACTGTAGTAAAGGCTTGTTCCCACTATGATTTAAAGCGAATCACTGATTGGGTTATATGACCGTTGTTCCCATTTCAAACCAGTTCCAATCCTCCTTTGATCGATTTCTTTCACGATAAAGCGAGGCAAACGCAAAAAATTTTTTTTTCAAGACACTAGTTTTTTAGCGGTTCTCTTGGAAAGAATTGATTCCGAAACATGTTCAACAAGTGGGAAAGATAGATCTGAATCACATCATTCTGGAGGAGAGAGACTAATTATTTACCATCCCTCCTCAGTTTTTGGTAGATCCACCAACCCCCCTCTCTCAGCGCTGCCTTTGTGCTAATGGTGTGACCTAAAGTAGATAGAAGATTCAATTAATTGATTTTGCAACTACTTGCAATCAGTGAGGCAAGTAGTTGCAAAACCAATTAATCAAATGGTCTATCGGTTTTTTAAAAAAAAATGATAGAGGATTTGATTCATTGGTTTTGCAGCTCATAGTGAGGCAAGTAGTTGCAAAACCACTGAATCAAATTTTCTATCAATTTATTATATATAAATATAATATCTATATGGTTCTCAAGCCAGGCTGCCTGGGCTGCCGCATACGTCACTGATGATGCACAGATGATTGAAATGCATTTTGAAGTAGTGCAAACTAGTGGGGATGACAATTGTACCATAAAAGAAGCGATTACAAGGGGATAATGAAAAGATCTGCTTTCATAATGGGAACAATGGGCCTTTTGGAATCGATTTACCAACATGGAGCGAAGGCAAATCAGAAACCAGTTTCAATGTTAGTGGGAATGAGCCATAAAAGTCTTTGTCATAGAATTTTGAACATCACTTTTTTTTTGCATAGGAGATTAATGCAAAGGTCCTGTAGTTGCAGCAATCTCTTGTGTCACCTTTCTTGGATTTTGGAATGTATATTGGGTATTTCCAATCTGTGGGCTATTGTTTTCTTTCCATATTTGTTGACAGATTTCGGTAAGAACGGGAATAGATTCTGTGTCTATAAACTGAAGCAGATGCCATCTGTTCCTGGTGATTTCTTTTTCCCTAGTTCTCTGAATGCTGCTTCCACTTCTCTTTGTAAAATTGGAGGTTTCTCTTCAAATAATTCTCCTGTAGATGAATCTGTCATCCTTTTGTTTCTCTTACATGTCTTTGGTGTATTGTTTCTATGGTCTTTTAACTCTATGAATCTTTTATTCTCCCAAGTCTTAGCCCAGCACTGTAGCTGCCATAGCACACTGGCTCTCTTGGCTATCATTCCTACAGCCCCATTTGTTGACAAGGCTTTACTCTATTGAATACCATTACACCTCTATCCCTGCAGCTCCCAAACCTTTTTACTTAGTGAAACTAATGATAGATTTTATTCTTAACATTTTTCTACATGGTTGCAAACAATGACTGAGTACTGTACATCCTGGCCATTATCTCGTTATGCTCCATTTGTATACATTTTGCTGACAGTGCCAGGGACACCCACTCACATCTCCAACAGTGTGCAAAATTGGATTCCAGCTTCGTAGTCTTGATTTCCAAGCTCCCACAACTTATTCCCATGGCTGAAATAATAATGTGAGAAGGATTTATACTTGTCTAATGAATATTATGAAGCATTCCCAAATTTTTGGCATAGCAATGTCTGATTCACAGTTAGGCATGCATGTCAACTCTTCCCACATTTTGAGTTTAGTCATGGGAATGACTTGTGGGAACCTTTGTTGGATTACATTTTTATCATGCTGTAGGGCCCTGTGACCATGATGTTCAGCACATTTGTTTTGAAAGTGACAGCTCATATACACAGTCCAAAAGCAGCCCTGAGTAGATGGTATATTCAAAGTGTGTGCTATGTATTGCAAAGCTATATCTGATTGTCCCATCTGGAAAGCACTTCAGTTCTCAGTAAATGTTAAGTTTCTTAAACCCTGTCCTCTTCTCTGCTTACATAGCAAATTGATGTGGCTATGAGATGGAGCAACAAACTTCACAGCCAGCTGTAACATCCATTAATATTCACTACACATTCAAAGCCAATTTGGATCATCAGACTGATGATCTAAAATCCCTTGTAATCAATGGAACCAATTGCCACATCATTTTGTCAAAGTCCAGCATTCCAGTCTCAAATGGAAGAGTTCTGCATTTTTCCTGGTTGTGATTTCAATTTTTTTTATTAATTGCTGTTTGCTTTCCCCAATAGAGCATAAATAATAGAAAGGTTGCATACATGGGTTTTTATAATAAAAGAATATGTAACCGAGAGCCAGTGTGGCATATAGTGGTTTGAATGTTGGACTAAACTCTGGAGACCAGAGTATGATTCCCTGGTTGACCATGAAACCCACTGGGTGGCTTTGTGCTAGTCACACTTTCTCAGCCTTAGGGGAAGGAAATGGCAAACCTCTTCTGAGCAAAACTTGCCAAGTAAACCCCATGAGAGGTTTTGCTTATGGTGGTCATAAATCATAAACAACTTGAAGGCACACAAGAACATGTTATCACAGGGCATGACAAGTACATTCTTTAGCAAAAAAGTGAGGGGGCAAAAGTGTCTCATATTTCACAGTCTCTCTCATCACACAGTTGAGCAATGGTAGCAAAATCTCATAAATCTGACAGATTTCCATAGGTACTACTAAAATAAATAACTTTCACAATAGCAAGTACATTTCTATACCACTTACTGTTTTAAGCAGTTTACAAAGTGTAAGCTAATTGCTCCCAACAAAATGGGTACTCATTTTAGCAACTTACGAAAGAATGCCAGGCTGAGTCAACCCGGAGCCTCTAGCTAGTATTGAAGTCACAACCTTGTGGTTTTTGTGAGTGAATGACTGCAGTATGGACATTTAATACTCCAATGGACAACATAGACTTGAAGATTTTGAAACTCTTGTTTGTTCTCATCCTCCTCTTTCACCACACTAGAAGGACCTTGATGGATCAGACCAAAGGCCTATCTAGTCCACCTCTTATTTCCTACATTTGTGCTGGCCAAATGGCTGTAATAAAGTTGTTTATTATTATTATTATTATTATTATTATTATTATTATTATTTCCTACATTACCAAACCAAATGCCAGTAAGTAGCCCACAAGAAGGTTATAGGGGCAATAACACCCATCTTCTTGTGTTCCTATTACAAAGAACTACAGGTTGAGTCTCATTGCCCTATGCCTGGGACATTAGACCTGCCAAAGATCAAACAGATTGTTATAAATCAATCTAACTCAAGTTACCTGATATGGGGGGCAGATAATTTTTCACCAATGTATTAGAGAGCAGTGCCGGTTGAGTCTCTTTTATCCAAAATGCTTGGAACCAAAAGTGTTTAGTGTTTTTTTTTTGGGGGGTGGAATATTTGCATATCCATAGTGAGATATCTTGGAGTCAAGTGTAAACATGAAATTTGTTTATGTTTCAGATATACCTGGTACACATGGCCTGGAGGTAATTTTCATACAACATTTTAAATAATTTTGTGCATGAAGCAAAGTTTCTGTACATTAAACTGTCGGAAGGAAAAGGTGTCACTATCTCAGCCACCCATGAAAAATGTTTTGGATTTTTTTAGCATTTTGAATTTTCAGATGAGAGATACTCATCCTGTATTATAAAGATACACATGGCCTCAGATACTGGAAGGAATATATAGCCATCAGGAATAGTAAACACTAATAAACTTTTATTTTGTTAATTGGTCTAATTCCCTCTAAAACCATGTATTACTTGTGGTAGTGAATGTTACTGGTTAACTATGCATTATGTGAGGAAAGAAGGAAAGACACTTGGGGAGATGACTGTCTTGAATCTCCCACAGTTCAGCTTCATTAGATGACCCTGGGCATGTCCTCAGAGTAATTGCAAAAATAGTTTGAATAACTCTTTAAATTATAAATTCCTAGTATCTAAAATTACCTTACAGATTGTAGTTAGACATCACAGTGAAGTCTTTTATACTTTTAAAATAGTTATCCAAGTTCTCTGTTTTCAGCAGCATTACCTCTTAGCTTGGGTATTATTTCATCCATAAAAGTCGTGTATGTTTCACTGTTAAAATACAGTTTGTCCCTTCTGGTCTTTTCCAGCTGGCCTTGTAAGCTGAAGCTGATAAATTCAACTGGAAGTTAAATACTGTATGAACTACTGTACATATTTTGTATTTGCAAGCCTGAAGCAGTAAGATGTTGCCTATGGGGATGGTTTTTAAAACAACACATGACTAATCCATTTGCTGAGAATGTGAGTAAAAGAGGGGCCACAGATCCACATTAGGTCCCCAAAGACTTTTTTTTCATTACTTTTGCAGACAAAACAGTATCATTCTTTTGGGGAGGGAAAATCACTGCAATAACAGAGAGGAAACCTTGGGAAGCAACATGATGAACAGTTTAACACATTTAATCAAAAGATAGAGGCTGAAAGACAAAGACGGTTGGTGGGATTTGTCCTCGTCTCATTATTCATTTTCTGACGGACCCACCTGCAGAGAAAGGAGATACAAGGAACTTCCCTGCAGACATATAAACTTTGAAAACTGTGTTCAGCAGGGTCTCACAATGTTGACATAATGATGGTGACAAGACCAAAGACTCATTGCTAGCATACCAAATAGGATGCAGAGATTAATCTCAGTATCACATTAATGTTTGTATTTATTAGTTATTTATTAAGTAGAAGAATCCCAGTTTGGGGCTTGGGAAAGGATGAAGTGATATCCACAGTGCTTTTTCACAAGAAACTGAAAGCCAAAAGAGATATTAAGAGGAAACTATATTCCCTGCATTAACTACTTTTGCTCTCAATGAGGATGTCCCCAGTGATGTTTGCTTCAGCCATCATAACTTGCAAATTAAGCCTATCTTTGTCTTCCAATGACCAGTCATAAATGAAAGTTTATTAAATGCAAGATGGGTAAATGGGGGAATTCATGTGCTATAACAAACAGACATCTGACACCAATTGGGGAGTTGCTTTGCAAACAAATGATATATTTTCTAGTTTGATTTTAAGTCAACACTGGCGCAGAACTGAATGTGGTCTGTACAGTTAAATGAGATGTTTGAAGAACTCAGATACATGATTTTCAGATAGACTGGTTTGATAACTGGATAACTTACTCATAGGCAACAGATAGATATGATAACTTACAACAGCATACAGAAAGGAAGGGAGGGAGGGATGGAGGGATGGAAGGATGGATGGAGGGAGGGAGGGAGGGAGGGAGGGAGGGAGGGAGGGAGGAAGGAAGGAAGGAAGGAAGGAAGGAAGGAAGGAAGGAAGGCAGGCAGGAAGGAAAAAAGAGAGCCCGAGTGAGAGAGCAGATGGAGAGATATTGGAATCAATGCAGTCATCTATGTAATTCAGTTACTGTATATACAGCGCGCCCGCGTCATACGCGGGCACGCTTTACGCGGCTTGAGCATACGCGCTCAAGCCGCGGGGGCGTGCGGGGCGGAAGGGGCAGCGCGTCCCATTCAATTGAATGGGCGCATGCCCCCGTTGCGCCCCGCGCGCCGCCGTGCTGCCGTGCACGAACCCCATTGTTTCCAATGGGGCTTGAGCATAGGCGGAAATCGCCTTACGCAGAGGGACCCGGAACGGATCCCCGCGTAAGGCGAGGACCCACTGTACTTGTTTATAAGTTGATGTCATGAATAAATTGAGGGCAGGTTTGGGAGCCAAAGTTAGGGATTTTGATATGACCCATAGATAAGTCGAGGGTAAAACTTAGGGTCTCAGTACCCTTCCTCCCCATCTGCAGCTCAGCTATCCCTTCGGGAGGCAGCTGGGCTGGGAAGAGGTGGGAAGGTAGGAGTTTGCCTCCCGAGCCTTTCCCCAGTCTGACTGTCTCTTCAGGAGACAGCTGGGCTGGGAACAAGGCTTAGGGGGTGAACCTTTTATCATATTGACCTGTGCGTAAGTCAGCCTGTGTTTTTTGGGGTCAAAGTTTTTGCAAAAATTGTCGACCTATGCATGAGTATATACGGTAGTTAGCTGTTTCTAGATGATGGTTAGTACTATAACACAGACTGGTATTTTAGATGTGCTATTTTGTGACTACCTTAGTTGCATAGCTAAGTAGTGTCTCCCTGCCTCCCCCCATAATCCTGACTTACTGGACAGCAGGCACTGCAAACTATGGAGGGATCTGTCCTCCTGTTGATCAGGACTCAGTAGACTGTCATTCCCATCTACCTCCCTTCAACAGTCTCTAGTGCATCAGTCAGAAGCAGAATCCATATTGCAATTCCTTCTTGCACCAGAGATTGCTGGAGGGAGGGGGTGGGGACGTCAGTCTGCTGCATTCTGGTCAACAGGGGAACAGACATCCATTACTCACAGCAGCTATTGCTCAGAAAGTCAAGATTGGGGAACCTTTATGATTCCTCCATATTCCCTACAGTATTGAATACATAGGCCCTAAACAGACCAGCAATAAACACCAGCATCAGGGCAGAGTGGGGGCATGGCAACTGCATCCCACACACCCTCACTCTGCCCCCATGCTGGTGTGATGCTGCACACCACACTGCATGGGGGGAGGTGTCACAGTGCTCCCTTGGCGCAGCATGTACAGGGCTGCACTAAAGGAGTGCCGAAAAGCCACAGCGGTGGCGGCTATGGCAACCTTTCTGTGGTGCACAAAGGTCAGGCAGAGTCATCTGTACAGCCCCATAGAGATGATAAATGCAAGCCCCTTATGAATGCATAACTCTAGATCGCACAATTATAACTGCAATCATGAATTCTAGACCTACCGTAGTCTATTACTGTTTTTAAAGACAGCTTCCAAATGTTTTTGTATTGTACTATATATTTATCTATGTAATATAATTATTTATATCTATATATATAATATAAGGAATGTGGTAAGGTTGGAAGGCTGGCAGTTTGAGCCCTGAGTGCTGCATGATAGAGTGAGCTCTGGTCACTAGTCCCAGCTTCTGCCAATCTAGCAGTTTGAAAGCACGCAAATGCAAGTAGATAAATAGGTATCATTTTGGTGAGAAGGTAACAGCGTTCCATGTAGTCATGCTGGCCTCATGACTGCTAGAATAATCTTTGGGGAATATTGGCTCTTCAGCTTAGTAACTGAGATGAGCATCAACGTTCATAGTCAGTTAAATGAGACATTTATGTCAAGGGGAAACCTGTATATATTTATAGATTCTTTTTTCTTTTTCTTTTTTGAGAGGCTGTGGACTTCTCTTCACCACTGTAGAAAAGTAGTCAGCCTTATAAAAGATGAACAGATAAATATGCCACTTTTGTAAAGCAACAGAGCTAGTAAGAGTTCTCTGCTCCTTGACACAACTGCTCTCACAGTTCCTTCCAGGATTTGGAGAGACCATTTATGCATTACAAATAAGCTAACTTGAGTAGAAGGACTGGATCAAAGCGGCTTGCAATGTACCTATGAGAAGTACACAATAAGAAGCAATTACATATGCATATCTACTTCAAATGCATGCATTGTCTCAAAAGACTAAACAGGATACCAATAGGATGAAGTGTGCCTGGTCATGAGGGATCTTGCATCTGTGCATGTAGTTGTGCATGCACTTGTCATCCTCCATCTTTCCAAATCCATCTGAAATTAGGTTGACAAGTAATGTATCACTGAACCATTTCTAAGTTGTATTTTGTGTATCTGTTTCATTGGATAAACTCTTCTATTGTCATGAGCTGCTTTGAGCATTGCTTACCACGAGAACAAGGCACACGGGGAGCAAGAAAAATGTTCAAATTGTTGCTTCCTGTTATTGCTATTGTTTCTGTTGCTCAATGTTTAGCAATACATTGTTGGCCTATCAAATTACCATATGTACTCGACTATAAGTCAACCTCATGTATAAGTCGAGGGCAAGATTATGGATTTTGACATGACTCATGGATAGGTCAAATATAAAACTTAGAGGCTCGTTCAGTGTGTGTATGCGAGGAGCAAGAGGGAAGTAGCAATCAATACAAGGCTTCAGTGTTTCAGCCTTCACTCCTAAGACAGTGAAGCAATCAATCACCAAGGACTCTTTCTGCTTGGCTCAGGACAGAAAGAAACTACATGGGGAAATCTGAAAGAGCTGCTATCACATTACCATACTGACCCATAAATAAGTCGACCTAGGACTTTGGAGTCAATTTTGGGGCATAAATTTCTAGACTTATAGACGAGTATACATGGTAGAAAGAATTACCCACAACATTATGTGCTGTATAATCAAATTTTTTTTTTTAAAAAAAGAATTTATGCAAATTTGGCCAAAGTCCTGTTGTTGCTCCTGATTAGAGCAAATCTATTGAATCAATTGGGTTTGCCTATGTGTTGACTCATCATGCAATAATTTATTGAATAAATTTGCTAAACCCAAATGTTTCCAGCCTTTGAGAATCAGTTAAGTTGAAATGCAAGCATGAAAGGAATAGGACAGGGAGAAATGTCTCATAAAACTGAACTTCTCCTGACCCTTGAAAAACTTTGAAGAGCACAAGCATTGTCCATAAATATTTCATGCTTCAAGAAGAGATATTTTGGATTTGGAAAACCTGAAAATAGCATGGATCACACAATAAGGGGGGGGGGGATATACAATGACTGTGGTAATTTTGTTCATGGTGATCATCTGATTAATTTCTAGGAATAATATTGGACATATTTTCATTGATTATATATATATATATATATATATATATATATATAGGCTAAGTTCAACAGTTTTCTGTCCTTTATTTCTGCTGAGGAGATATAAATACGCCATTAACTTTGACACAAAAAAGAGTGAGCATTCAAATCCTTAACCTCAGCTGACTTATGTTCCCAGTATGCAAAAAAATATGTTCTGGTTACATCTGGGGTTGGGGAGAGAATAGATTATGGCAACAATGGAGCTTAGGTGCCAGTAGACCCAGAAGCAGTAAATTGAAATGGGATTCCTCTGCACATGTCCACTGCAGTTGCCACCTTAGGAGGGTTTCCCTTATATGAAGAACAGTTGTTTTGGCCATTCTTAAATGTTGGTACCCTTCTGTGAACACCTGTGAACAGAGACATACAGACACATGCATACTCCCTCCCATGGAAGGAGGATGAAGAAAACCAGCACTGCCAGTAGCCCTTAAGTGGCCCTGATCAAGTGCTGCCAATGCTGAAAGAGGTAGGGGCAAAAGCAAGGCTTGGCTACCATTTTGAAGCCCAGCTGGAGCTGAGCAAGCGTGGGAGGGAGAGTGGAGTAATTCCATAGCTCAGGCAGTTTTTCTCTTTCTCCTTTCACTTGTACCCTTAGCATTCAAAACAACAGCTCCAGCCCTGTATTGCTCCAGTCCCCCTCTCTCTTGACAGCATATGAGGTAGGCTGCTATTTATTTTTTTTTTTAATAAAAAAAGCATATCTTTAAATTTGGCTATGAAAATGGAAATAGTAGGAAAAGTGGAGCATGGCAAAAGAAAAGGTAATCCCTGGATGCATTTTGAGACAAACCTTCAGTTCAAAATGTTTGTTTGTTTGTTTGTTTTACTTAAGCACATCTTACCTGACCTGATTACTGTATTTCATTTCAAATGGGCACATTGTTCATTTTGAATAAAACATTGGCTGAAACATGGTGAACTGCTCTTCTTTCTTGTACTGTTGGGACCAATTCCTGTTCTTTTTGTGCTACTTCTGCCTCTTGTACCAGATTTTCTGTTAAAGAAGTAATGCCCCAGAACCCATTGACTTCATTAACTGAAGTACACCTGTATTTAAGAGAACAAGAAGAACCACACAAGATGAAACCACATTTGCCTTAACCCAAATATTCTGTTTCATTACTGAGCAACCATATGCCAGTAGAATATTTGAAAAAAATTAATATGAGATGAATATTGCCCTCATGTCCATCATCCCCATGACAAACAGTGAGAGGCAAGATATAATAGTCTTCATGATGAGTGATGGTGACTTCCATCAGTTAATCTAAACCTCTTTCAAACAAGCAATTTATTGGCCATCATTTCAATTTGTGATAGCAAATTTGATAGCTGATAATGAGTTCTTGTTCCTTTACAGATCAACTGCCAAAATACTATAACTTTATACAGACTTGTTATATAGTTGTACTGATGGTGATCTAATCTATAACAGAAGGTAACCCCATATTAGTTGAAAGGAATCAAATGAACAGAGCTTTGTTTTCCATGCAAGATCACCCTACTCACCCTGTACATTCATCATAGCCTGTCTCTGTTAATTGAAGGAAACGAATATTAGCAAACATGCAACCGCATGAATCACAATCTGTCAATATATCGAGGGGGAGATTTAAAAAGCCAAGGAAAGCCCTCCAGGCATTCTTCATTTCTTGCAGCCTCTCTGCATAAGACTGCAAAATTTAAAAAGAATGCCCTCTTCTCAAACATCCACTAATATATATATATATATATATATATATATATATATATATATTACTGTGTAACAAGAGACTTGAAGGCTGAAAATACCTCTCATGTTGGCACAGAACAGGCGTCTGCTGTGTGCCGCAACTTGAAAGCCTGCTGGTTTCATAGGACTTTTACTGGTAGGAAAAGTAACAGAATTCCCTCAATTCCCCCACACCTCAGTTTCCTTCCTCCAAGTCTACCTCCATTCCAATGCGTTTTCAGGATGCTGACATGAATAGCTTGGCATATTTGCATTCCATTGGTCCTTCACCCCCAGCTCAAAATGGGTATTTCTTCTTACTGACTCTTATGATCTCATCTGGAAGTGTTTTAGTCATATATCATAGTGTCTCCTTTTATTAGACACATTTCTCTTCCTACTCAAAAATAGTAGTCAAAACTCAAATTGAAGCTTTCCCTGCACTGCATATATCACACATATAGCCCTATAGGATTTCTTTTAGCCCAAATTCAACATTTCACCATCCTCCAGAACACACTTTGGTCTGTTCATGGTTACTACTGCTAATAAAGTTGGATAGAGGAGAGCAAAACAGCTGGAAAATTTACACTTATATTCTTATTTTTCAAAAATAATTTGACAGCTTTAATGAAAACAGCCTGTTTCACAAATCTGGGAAATAACTTTTTTGGCTGTTACTTTTTACATGTTTTGAGTTATCAGACTTCGTACTTTGAAGATGGCTGAAAATTTTCTTTTCTACAGAAATGTCACTCAGTCATGTTTCCTGTTTCTCAGTCTCTGTTCAGTGGGAACATAAGAGGAAAGGAAGGGGTGGTGGGAAACAATGGGCCCTTTCCCACTTGTTTTTAAACCAGTTTGTGATTTGCATTGACACCAGGTTGTGGATTCGATTCAGGCCAATGTGTAGTTCCCACTATGGAAGCGAATTATGTCCTTATCGCATGTCATTCCCACTAGTGGGAATGAAATCAAGTTGCCTTTGCAGCCCAGCTTTACGCCTGGGCAGGGGTGTCTGTTTGTGTGAGATTAGCCACTACCACCAGAAGGATTTCCTTAAGATCTCTTGCCTAGGGAGCCAGGAAAAGACCTGCGGGGACCCCAATTGCTTTGCATCAAAGGTGTGTCTGGTGCTGTCTGCAAGGAGGAGGAAGGGAGGGAAGGAGGGAGGGAGGGATGCAGACCCATGATCATGATACCTGTGGAAGGTCTGACCCTGATGGGGGTCCCCTCTCGACTGCTGGAAGCCTAGCTTCCCAAGGCAGAGGAGCGCAGAGGACTTACATCACTGGTGGCGGTGGAGTGGGCTTTAAGAGGCTGGGGTGAGCCTGCTGGGGGCAAACCAGGGGGGGGTTCCCATCCACTGTCCCCTGCCTGTGGGGCTCCCAAAAGCTTAACTAGTCTGGCACAGAGGGGCTACCCAGTGCCTGCCCCAACAGTGCCCCACACCTTTGACCCAGGCAGAAAGACCCCTTGCCTTGCCCCTCAGATGGGCTTTGCCTTGGCAGCGGAGGGGAAAGCAAGGGAAGAGGAGGAGGACACGAGAGAGGAGGAGAAGGAGAAGAGACACCACCACAGCTGGGAAGAGAGGGAAGGAGGGAGGAGAGGGGCCAGGAAAAAAACCCTGCCCGGAGAGACCTCCGGAGAAGGGGGTGAGGCCAAGCATCTGAATGGCCCCGACTCTTTCAAGGCAGCCACCGGGCTTGGCAAGGTCCTGTGCCCGTCTCACTCCCTTCAGGCCATGTCCTCCACCCGAAAGCAGGGCCCAGCTCTGCCTGGTGAGGCCTTGGGAGGCCAAAGGAGCCCAACTCATCACCCTGAAATTTGGGGAGCTGGACTTTGGTGAGATGCAAATCAGATCTGTCTTTCACACTTGTTGAGCAATCTTCAGAATCAATTTTTTTTCAAAAGAACCACCCAAAAGCTAGTGTCTGAAAAGAGCACCAACCTCTTTACTATCAAAACAGAAAGAAACAGCCAAGTTCTGACAAGATTATAAAGAAAGAATCTGCATGACTTGGCTGTAGCCTGGATCTGTGGGGTGAACAATAGCAAAGTCAAATAGGAAGCCAAGACTACAGGCCTCAATGACAGATTGAATACAAATGTTATTTACTGTAATTGACAAAGAACACTGCAACGATGGCATGGGTGGGAAGACAAGTAGCTCAGTTTTGGCCATGTTGAGCTTCAGGCACTGGTGAGTCATACAGTCAGAGAAAGCAGCAAGACATTATGATAATTGCTGCTCAACACCCAGAGAAATCTCAGGGTAGAGAAGTGCAGCTGGGGGTTGTCAGTGTACAGATGATACTGAAAGCCATAGGATCTAATAAGATTTCCCAGCGACAGGGTATAAAGGGAGAACAGTAAAGGACCCAAGACAGAACCCTGAGGGACTTCAACAGCTAATGAGAGGGCGGCAGAAACCTGACCTCCTGTAACCACTGCAAAAGATCTGTTTGGCAGGTAGGATTTAAACAAATTTAAAACTGATCCCACAAAACCCAGGTCATGGAGTAAATCCACTAAGCGACCATGATCAGCGGTGTCAAATGCAGCAGAGAGATCTAGGAGGACTAGAATAGAATAAAGACCTTTAGATTTAGCCAATAAAAGATCATCAGTGATCTTAGTAAGAGCAGTTTCAGTTGAATGCAGCGGGCGAAAGCCGGACTGAAAAGAATAAAGAATAGAATTAGCAGTAAGAAACTCCAGGCAGCAAAATAAAAAACACGTTCTAAAACCTTAGATAGAAAAGGAAGAAGTGAGATAGGCTGATAGCTCAAGAGAGAATATGGATCGAGAGAAGATTTTTCAAGGTTGGTGAAACTAAAGCATGCTTAAAGGCAGAAGGGAAGGAGCCATTAGATATAGAAAGGCTGACAGTATAAAGAAGAGAAAGTAAAATAGAGGGGCAATAGAATTCAAAACATAAGAAGGAAGCAGATCAAGAGGGCAGGTCATAGGTTTAGAAGAATTCAAGAGCTCAGATAATTCACCCAATGAAACAGAAGAAAAAGCAGAGAATGTTCCAGTTATAGATGATTGAGTTGTTGGAGTAAAAGAAGAATGCAGGGAATCAAGGTCGGAACGGATTGTTTCAATCTTAGTAGTAAAATAATCAACAAAATCAGTGGGTGAAAATGAGTGTGGAAGCAACAGAGAAGAAGGTTTTAGTGGATAATTGAATAATAAATAATAATAATAATAAAAACTTTATTTATATACTGCTTTTCCAGCAGATCAAAGCAGTGTACAGAACCAGTCGAAATACACATATAACATCAATTACAATCTCAGACACACTCCAATAAAAATAAAACCTATAGAAACAACGTATAAAAACAATCTGGATTTTCTCTGAATGTGGAGAAAAGACGCTGTTAGCCTCAATCTCAGATTTTTAATTCTGTTTTGTCAAGGAGATAGCATGTGAAAAAGAAAAAAAAAGAACAAATTTATAATGAATAAACTCAGCCCATTCCCTGGTATTGTTCCACAACCATTCGGCAGCTTGAGAACAAGAATGCAGAAACCGAATGATGGGAGTGAGCCAGGCCTGTGGTTTCCTAGAAGAGGTTGTGCGTATCAATAAAGGGGCAAAACTATCAAGGGTTGCTGATAAGGTAGAATTGAGTAAGGAGATCTCTAAATCCATGGAGTCTCCAAGATTTAAGGAAGATAAAGAAGAATCCAGAGCCTGGCCAAAAGTCACAGGATCAATAAAATGAAGGTTGTGAAAGCGACTTTGGAAAATTTGACAAGGAGGTGGATTATGGGCAAGGACAAAAGAGATGAAATGATGATCAGACAATGGGAAATCCCTAGCCATTTTTTTGTAAGAACAATATCAAGGCAATGTCCAGAGGAATGAGTACGTGCATCAGAACAGAGTTCGAGACCAAAAGAAGACAACACAAAGCAAAGACATATAGTCGTAGGATTATTGATGTCATCCGTATGGGTATGGAGGGGATTTCATCTGCTAAAATTCTGTAAATCTGCAGTGCTATATAAATAAAGCATAATAATAATAATAATAATAATAATAATAATAATAATAATATAATAAAAATAATGTCAGTTAGGTCTCAAACCTTACAAAAAACTTAGTAGGTGATCCTGGTGGACGATAGAGAACTGCAACACAAAGCTGAATTGTTATGGAAAGTTTAATAGCATAAAGTTGGAAAGAACAAAAAAATTGTGTTGTTGAGGATAAAAAAGAGTTGAAACCGACAGGAGTTGGATAGCATGTCTGGCTACCTGCCTTCCCTTTGAGGAGAGCACAAGAACCTGCCCTTCTGCTAGACAAAGGGAGGCTTTATCTGTTTTTAATACTGTCCTTCCAGTACATTTTAAAATTTGCTTTTAAGAACAAGTGCTTTGTGGGGGTTGTGGCTGACAGTTCCATATTTTGGACATGTAAATCCTGTGCTGATGAAAACCTCACATATTTTGTAAAGCTAGTGACGGGCAAAATCACAAATAGATCTGATATAAGAAATCTTCAATGCTTGACTCTAAGAGAGCTGAAGATAAGTCCATCACAGACTTTTATTGCTCAGCAAAAGAGCCTAGATCACCATCGGAAAGTGAAATAAGAACATAGGAATTAAATATGGTGTATGCATCCAAAATGCTGGGAAGGAAGGGAAGAATATGCTCCAGATGGCAATGGATCTGTTGTTCCTAAACTATTAGAAAAATTAAAGAGAAATCTGGTTAAGGTCCTCCAGAAGGACTGGTCTTCAGTGCTTAAACCATTAGATTTAAAATTCACAGCAGCCACAAAGAGAATTAGTAACACAGAAGTCATGACGTGTGAAACTTCCCAGGAAAGCAAATCACATGATGATAAAATACAAAACTTATGAATAAACCTTGACCCATGGTGGCTCTGTGGATGAGCCCCACCTATTGTTTAATGGTCATTTTTTAAAAGCCATTAAAATGTGGGCTAGACTATGCGACCGGTGGATTTGTAATTAGTTTACCAACCAAACCCAAAGGGTGCTCATCAATAGCAACCCTTGATTCTGGAGACATCTGACTAGTGGGGTCCCACAGGGTTCTGTCCTGGGCCCAGTGCTATTCAACATCTTTATCAATGATTTGGATGATGTAATAGAGGACATGCTTATCAGATTTTCAGATGACACTAAACTGGAGGGGGGGCAATGCCCCAGAGGACAGGGTCAGGATTTAAAATGACCTTAACAGATTAGAAATCTTGTGCAAAACTAACAAAATGACTTCTAACAGGGAAAAATGTAGGATACTACACTTCAGCAGTGAAAATGAAATGCATAGATATAGAATGGGTGGCACTTGGCTTGGTGGCAGTAAATGCAAAAGGGATCTAGGAGTCTTAATGGACCACAGGCTGAACAGGAGCCAGCAACGTGATGCAGCAGCTAAGAAAACCAATGCAATTCTCGGCTGCATCAGTAGGAGTATAGTGTCTAGACCGCAGGAAGTCATAGCACTATTCTATTCTTCTTTGGTCAGACCACATCTGGATTATTGTGTCCAGTTCTGGTCACCACAATTCAAGAAGGATGCGAACAAGCTGGAGTGTGCTGAAAAGTGAGTGAACAACATGGTGAAAATCCTGGACATTATGCCCTATGAGGAGTGTATTAGGGAGCTGGGTATGTTTAGCCTAGAGAAGAGAAGGTTAAGAGGTGATATGATAGCCCTGTTTAAGTATTTGAAGAGGTGTCATATTGAGGATGGAGTAAGCTTGTTTTCTGCTACTCAAGACAGAGATAGTGGGTCCCTCTTCTCAGACACTGAAGCATAAAATAGAGCATGAAGGGGGAAATACTCTTTAAAAGGAGAGCTTCTAGTTCTAGCTCAGAGCTTTAAAGAACAAGCCTTCATCAGCATTGTCTTCCTTCCCTACTGTGTTGATAACAAGAGTATTTTTGTTTAAATTACAATAACCTTCTAAATTAACTTGTCTGCATATAAATTAGCATATGCAGATTTTATGGAAATTTATAAATTCCTTTTTAGTGGCATATTTTCTCCTCTTTTGTCAACATGTAATGATAATGAATGCTCACAAATATCTAACACCCTGTACATGCTACCTGGGTACAACAAATTCATGGGAAGAGTTCTGGAGCAGGTTTTCAGTTTTTATTCCACCCAGCTAACCAGAGCCTATGAAGATTTCCTCCCCTCAATACAGATTTCATGTAGAAGCCTTGAATGTTATAAACATAAAAATAATTTTTAAGACGTATGCTCACAAAAACTGCACAATGTTTTGTGGTGTTTGGGGACCCCCCCCCCAAACACACACACTTTCTTTACAAAGGAAAATCACTTTCAGAACAATGCTAATAACTTCCTTCTTTATATAAGTAAAAGTACATAAATACAAATGATTTCCACATGCAGGAGGAAAATAGCTAAAACGTTGTTTTTACATTTACATGACACTTGGGACTTATTTATTTGTTGATATATTTGGACATAACAGCAGTTGCTACACATTCTAATGGAGAAGACATGTACCATTCTCCAAACTCTGGAAAATTAAGAAGACTGAATATAAGGAAATGCTGCATCCATTCATAACCAAACAGTGGCCAATTTATAGTAATGGGAGATGGACAAGCAGGACATGAGGATAGTAAGATAGTGATTACTACAAGCTAGTATTTAGCACTTTCAAACAATTTTGCAATAGCACCCTACTGCCAATGCTTTCCAACATATCTATCTATCTATCTATCTATCTATCTATCTATCTATCTGGAAAAGCTACTCCAGTGAGTGCAGGGAATAACAAACTAGAAGGGCCCTCGCTTGCTTTAAAATATCTTCAGAAATACTTTATTTGTTACAGTTGCATATTATTCATTTGTTAAATATATGTGCACATCTGCATGTACTCTTATATTTGAGAGAGGCTAACCTGATGCTTTCTAGCTCTTTTAGAGTCCAACTCTTATAATTCCTGACTTTATGGTGACTGGGGCTCAGGGAGCCGTGGTCTCCAACGGTACCAGCTGTGCTGTTTTACACCTGGTTTACCTCCTACTTATCGCAAATGTCTGGACACTCTATGTTTGTTTGGAATGACACAGAGGGCAACTTCCAGAATGACCCCTATTACCCTCACTAAGATTCAAACAGGAAGCATTATCTTTCCAAGTGATGGTCTATTGAATGCTCATAGGCAAGGTTGGGTTTATTTTTATCTGAATCCTGTCATTCATAAAAATATTTCTTTTCCTTTGATGCTGCAGAAGCTAAATGAAAGCATTACCTGCCCATGGAAATGCAACCAGTGTTTCTTCCTTGCTTGCATCAGTGATGGTTAGCAAAGGAGATGGTCTGCATGGCTGGAAGGTATCCATGATATTAAACTGCTCATGGGGCTGAGTGCTGAGAGTGTTCATGCCGAGCCACAGGCCACAGGAATGCAAATTATCTCCAATGCCAAGAGTGGAGCTAGCAGGTGGCCTCTCTGATTCATCTGATGTCAACACACTGTTCAGAGGAGCAAGCCCTTCCTTTAACATCTGTGTGGGATTACTATGGTCTTTAATTAACAATAAATGCAGTCACTGAATGCGCTGACATACAAAGTAACCACAGCGATAAAGAATATTTTTCTGCAGATGAGGCATGGTCGCAATATATATATAAAATCATGGTCATGTAAGATAGAATTATTTCCACCACCAACACTTTCTTCCACTTCATTTCACTCCCCTCCTATCAGAGGATAGACATCATTGTGGTTGTTCTGTCTGTGGATGCAGTGCCTTTAAATAGTGATACTGTATTGCATCCAAACCAGTGATCAGAACTGGTTGATCAAATTGATTTACGTTGATTAAATTGTTCATTAAAAAAACCCCACCTCCTAACCTATATATGTATGTATGTTTGTTTGTTTGTTTGTTTTGCAAAAGGAATGGAATGTAATCTGCAGGAAATTTTCCAGGGAATGATATATGGAGATATGTTTGCCTTGTCTACATTTTTTCTTCCCCTCCACTGTCTTCACCAAACTTACACCAGAGATGCAGAGATGATGATAAGAAGAGAGGTGAATGAGCTTGAATGTTGATGGAGAGAGACAGAGATGAGAGCAGTTTTGGGGGAGAGAGAGAAAAAACA
Organism: Sceloporus occidentalis; assembly: GCA_023333645.1. Lineage (NCBI taxonomy): Eukaryota > Metazoa > Chordata > Lepidosauria > Squamata > Phrynosomatidae > Sceloporus > Sceloporus occidentalis. Next base: position 142,519,181 of record JALMGF010000006.1, read on the forward strand.
GAAAGGGACAGAAAGACAGACATACCAGAACAATGTATAGAGTCAGAGGAGCATGATGAGGCACAGTTGCAGGGCTAGCCAAAGGGAGACAGAGGAGGGAAATGGGTGAAATAGGACACCAAAGATAAATAGACAACACAGATTGCCAAAAATATGAGAGGAGGAAGACTTTGAAAGAGAGGAGAAGCTGGGGAGCAGGAGAGAGGAGAGCAAGGGAGAAGCAGAGCTACCACTTTTATTTTGGAACAGAAAATAGAGTATTTTTAATATGTGTGTGCATGCGTGCATGCAGATAGAGGAAAATGAGACAAATATTGGAAGGAGGGTTTTTAACAAGTATATTCTGGGCCAAAATTAGACAATAGCATATTAACATATATTTTACAGTTGCAGGTAGATATGGCCAAACTTGGAAGTTTTAAAAAGAAATGCATCTTTTTTTTAAATCTAAGGACTAGAACTACTTGAACAATGATTAAATTAAAACTTTGGAGTTTGTGTATGGAGTTAAGATGGATTTCAGTGCAGCATTACTTATTCTAAATATAACTCACTCACTCTTTCCAAATAGGAATTAAAAATACTATTGATTCAATGAAGAAATCAGACATGCATGTGAGTGTCTAATTATTGACATCAGGCATTTTAATAAGTGGAGCTGGATATAGGAATTATATTTATTTATATTTTTCTGTGTTTATTTTAGAACACAAAAAGATGACCATGATATATTTTTTAAGATTGTTAGTAATAAATGGATTTGTAGTGGGACAGTGGGGAATAATCTGTCTTCTTGCAAGCATTGGTACTGGTTCAGGAACTCTCATCACCAAGAAAGGAAAAGGTGTGATGGTCATGTGTATCTTTTCTTGACACCCCATATATATGTGTGTGTGTGGAGATAAACTTTCTTCTTTCATGAAAATGCTCTTCCTCTTTCACAACTGGCAACAGTTAGGAAGACTAGAACCCGTTACTTCCATGCTAACTGAGTGCGATGGAAGTTCTAGTCAAACACAACTTTAGGATTGCCTCATCATCAAGTTTTCAAAGAAAAGGCATTAAGGAGAGGTTCCCCATTGCCTTCTTCTGTGCAGTACTGACTCCTTCAGGGTTAAATAAAGTTCCACTACCAATGTCTCTGAGAGATCTTCCATCAATGTTGCACCCATCACCCCCCGCTGATGTTGTCTAGTAGCTGTTTAGCTCCTCAGCCAAAGCCTGTCTGACTTGGGACACTCTACCAGCAGCAATGCTATTGTCATCATAACATCTTACTCCAGTGGAACATCCAATCCCACAACCCTGGAATGGTAGGGTCATTTGATATGTGTTGCTGGAGGAAAATTTTTATTCATGAGTCCTAGAGTAAATGAAACCTGAACCTTTCCTAGAAACGGGCTAAGCCTGTCATCCTTTGGTCAGATCATGAGATGACATGACTCACAGGAAAAGACAATAAGGCTTGGCCAAATGGAAGACAGTAGGAAAACAGGAAGACCACATTAAAGGTTCATTGATGTAATCAAGTAAGCCACAGCCCTGACTTTGCAAGATTTGAGCATGACAGGCAGTGACTTGTCTTGGAGATGTCTCATTTGTAGAGTCTGCATAAGTTGAAGCTGAGCTGATGGCAAATAATATCACTACAACTTGAGATTACCATGTTGGGAAAGGACTGCTTCAGAGGAGCCCCTCTGCATGCTTTTTTACTTTTTGGGTTGTTTTTTTTAGAGAAACCGTTATAGTGAACATTTATATCTTTGAAATATTTCCCTTGCAGGATATTTGAATGGAAACATTTGTTCTGGAAGATATTTTTGCAGTGTTAAATCTGCACAAGTCATGGAAACGATCATAATGTTTAATGGCATTTCCCCTCCTTTGACATGCCGATCAGTAGCAAGAACCATCTGTGAGTATAATACTACTGCCTTAAAATTCATAATTGAATCTGTTCTGTAATGGATAACAAAACATTGCAAAACATATCTATTAGAGCTGTCACCCCACTGACAAATAGAGAGCCCCAGATGTTATCCCCCCCCCCCCCAGTAGATTAAATCTTGAAATAAAGCAAGGGTAATGTAAGCACCAGCAGCAACATTCCTCAGACATTATTATTAGGATTTTATTTCAATGCATTCTTTTTTTAAGTTGTAATTTTCCTTCTGAAGTATCCTTGAAAAAGTAACTTTTCCTAGTGAATATGGAGTTTAGAATCTAATGTGTAATAGACTTTTTAAATATAATATTACACTATAACTTTTGATTTTGTATACACACACACAAGCAGAGAGAAAGAGAGAGCGAAACTATCCCAATGGAACTTACTTTTGTGAAACTTGCATAAGGTTGATCTTCATATTAATGCGAATTAGGGACATTGATTATCAAATTCATATTAATCACATGTCACTCTCAATGAAATCAAAGGGATTTAAGCCACAACAATCTTGCACCAGTGAACTATGTTCAATTAATTTGAAGAGCAATTTCACCACTCATTTATGGCAGGGACACACGATAATCCAATGGGTCCAGGGGCCAATTTTGCCTTCTCTTTGGGGACTTCTGTGGACTGCTGTGGACTGAACCATTCCAAAATTTTTTACACTTTCTTTTTCAGAAGCAGAGTGGTCAGAAGTTCATATCTGGTCTCGAAAGAAATACACAGAAATCTTCAACTCATGAAAGCAAGGCAACTAGTGTTGCTTTACCAAAGAACTACCTCTCCTGGAGCAATTCCCCCCTTTTTAGCAAGAAAAATGGGGAGGAAGGAGTGCAGGAGGGTTCAGGAGTCTGTAGTCCACTAGAACACGCACGCACGCACGCACGCACACACAGAGGAAGGGGCTGCATGTCATATGTAGCCCACCCCTAATTTATGGCATTGTGATAAAAGGAGGAGAAAAAGAGTAACAACCTGCAGAGTCTGGGAGCTGTAGTTCCAAAAAAAAGTAGCTTGTTAAATTCTGTTCCAAATAGTCAACCAGGTAGCTGAAGTTTCAGTAACATCTCTTTTGCAGCAAGTGATCTCAATTGTTATCTGGAAAGACGTGAAGAAAGCTGATAGGGGCCTCATTTGATGGTGCAGAAGAGTTCTACAGATACAGTGGACTGCCAAAACGACAAATAAATGGATCCTAGAGCAAATCAAGCCTGTTCTATCCAGGGACATAGCCAAGGGGTGGGGGGTTCTTGGGGTCTGGACCCCCCTTCCATTAGAAAAATGAATGGTGCATGCTGCTGCACTGCCGCACCCAAGCCCCAATATAATGGTGGCACTTAGTCTGGACCCCCCCCCTTCCTAAAATCCTGGCTACGTCCCTGTTCTACCCCTAGAAGCCAAGCTGACTAAACTAGTGTTTTGGACCCTTCGTGAAAATACATGGCTCATTAGAAAAGACAATAACCCTGCGTAAGTTAGAAGGCAGTAGGAAAAGAGGAAGAGTGCCTTCTAGGTAGATAGAGTCAATCAAGGAAGCCACAGCCCTGAGTTTGTAAGACCTGAGCAGGTCTGTTTCTAACAGGGACACTTGGAGGTCTCTCATTCATAGGGATGCTATAAGTCAAAATGATCTTGACAGCAGTTAGAAATAACAAATGGTTTCCTATTCAGAACATTCATCTTGTTGATGAGTATATTTAGGTCCTCCTCTCACTTCAAAAGCTCACAGCAATAAATGGGCTCCAGGTGATCATAGCAGCAGCAAAAGAGCTGTGGTGTCGGTCCCACCCACAATGCCATACTGCCTTTCCCACCCAACACTGAAAACTTGAACCCCCTACATGATCCAAGGTCTTGCAAAAGTCAACACATATGCAGTATGTTTCCCTGTTGCAGATATCCACACTCATTGCATACATGGCAAAGGAAGGTAAGCTGTAAAGTGGCAAGATGAGGCAGCTCTTTCATGGGAGGGGTGGTGGGTTACAAGTGTTTCTCTGGCATGGCTCTTAATCGGAACTACTTCTTCCTCTTTAACCTGCACTAAAATTACCAAGGATCTGTGAAAAAGGGGGTGGGGGGTGGGGAGCCAAAATAGAAGTCTTTGAAAAAGGTTTTCTCAAACTGCTATGCCAATTCCAAATCACAATGAACTTCCCCAAAACACTACAATATGAGTTTATATGAAAAGACTATAACTTTTAAATATCATCCCCATCTAAACATTTATTTCCCGTGTAATTTGCAGCAATATTCCTCAGACTTCAATGGGAAGCAATATATTTTGGTTTTAATGGGATGAACTCAAGTGTGTTTAGACTTGTAAGCTCTTTTAATTGCTTGGGGGGTGGATGCTACTTTATTCTTCCTGCCTGTTCTTCTTGGAAAACACTCATCTTCCACATCCCATCTTTCCATTCTCTCAAAACATCCCAAAGGTTAGCTACAAAAGTTTACAATGTGTTATGTGACAATTCCCATGCAAGCGCTTGCTATGCCTCGCTCAGCAATCCTTCCTATCCCGCTCTGGAAAATGAATCACATGGGCCTCTGAAATGTAGTGTAGATGAAAAAAAGGCAACACAAAACAAAAGAATCCAAAGGTGGGTGTCCAGACACACAGAGCAACTAGAAAGAGCACATATTGAGAATATCGTCTTGTACCCAGTAAGAAGAATAAACTTTATGGGTAACAAAGAGACATAGGTTACTTCATTCTCAAGTGGAAGAAGCCAGCGTTTGTATTATTCATTCTGACTCAGTATAACTAAAGGTCACCATGGTTTTAAGATCTTTCCCTGAGAAACATGTCCCTCCCCATCAGGTTGGAAAAATCTAGATATATGTGTGTGTGTCTTCAAGTCACCTGTTGACTTATGATCCTATGAATTTCAAAGGGTTTTCTAAGGCAAGGAATACTCAGAGGTGGTTTTGCCAGTTCCTTCCTCTGAAATAAAGTCCACAGCATCTGGTATTCATTGGTAGTCCCCCAGCCAAGTACTAACCATTGCTGGACCTGCTTAGCTGCCACGATCATGCCTTTATGGTATTTAGGACAAATACTTGAATCATTATTTACTATTTGTTTTTTTTAATTGATTTTGAAAAAAAATTAAAAGGGATTACTGAAAATGAAGAATTATTGCAATTGACTGAAAACATTCAAAAGCCAGCTATATTCATCCACAAAACAGACATAATAATTCCATTAGCCCAAATAGCTCTCCTGTTATAGATGGAACAGAATTCAAGCTCATTGGGAAAGGGCTGTCCCTCAAAGAACTATTCGTAAATAATTACATGAATAAATTACAACTCTTAATATTTAAGCCAATTTTCAGAAAATATTTATCCAAAATGATATATCTATGTTTGGTGGCTCCCTTTCTTCTTTATGTTCATTTAAATATTGTGTTCCTAATTATTGTGTGCTTTCAAGTTGTTTTTGACTTTTGGCAACCCTGTCACAGGATTTTCTGGGGCTGAGAGTGTGTTACTCAGCCAAGGTCACCCACTGGTTTCCATGGTTGAGCGGGGAATTGAACCCTGATCCCCAGAGTTGTAGTTCAGCACCCAAAACACTACACCACACTGGCTATACATCATCTTCATTATTGTTGTCTGAGATAGTCTGTAACATTCATAACTATTTTTAACTATTCTATGATTTTTAAGTATGTGTATACTATTTAATGTGGTGATTTTGAATTGTTTTAAAACAATAAGGTTTTTTAATTGACTTTCTTTCAAAGCTGCCTGCCTTGGGTCTCCCATTCTTGGAGAAAGGTAGCATAGGCATGAAATAAATAAATAAGCATGCATAAATGGCACACCGCTTTTCAAGGGCTAAAGTGTGCTAACAGCATCATTCACTCACTCACTTGCCTACACTGCAGCCTCCGTTGCACAGAGAGACTCCTTCAAGTTTGAGGTGGATTCCAGGGATTATTTACAACTGTATAAATGCTTCCACATTCATTAACATATACTTTAGGTGAATATGGTGCAGTTATGGGCCCACAACTCTAGATTACACATCCATAACTCCTATTCAGGATTCTATCCAGTTATTAAAATTATTGTTAGTGAGTTTGTCGCTAATCAAATTCTTCCAGTTAGAGCTGTAACGATGCAGTACATCAATAAAACATCTGCATGTGTAAAAACACATGGCTATGAATTTCAAAAGAATCACTTACGTTTTCATTTTGGCAAATTCTACACCAGGGCACCAAATGAATATTCATAGCGCCTCATCATTTGTCATGTTTGAAGAATTTACTGTTTTGGTTTCAAATTAGTTATTAATATGCTGATTGGTAGACTTTATCATAATTAAGTTTTTGCTTTCATTTTGGAACGTCCAACTTTGACACTTTAATCCTGCCTATCCCAGAAAAAAATTGAAACACTGGCATCAATGCTAGAAACAGACAATGCATGAGAACATTACAGTGTGATCCTATGTGTGCTTATTTAGAATTAAGCCCCATGGATTTCAGTGGGCTTACTCTCATTAAACTGTCTGATATAGCTCAGTCTTTACCTGCTTTGCTGCACTCTTTCCAAGCAAGAAAAGAAGGAGATGCTATTGTGTTGTACTTCCCATGAATCTAAACTATTTTTCAGCTCTGGCAGCTCTCTTTGAAAAGAAAGCTTTTGTCATTGAGTTGCTGTTGCTATTGTCAAAGTAACCACCACTGTCACAAAAATCAAATAGCTTCTTTGCCAGGAAACCCACAAGAATTGAGGTGACCCGTGGCAGGATGAGCTTGATAGGGCTTCTGCCATCCCAGATATTTTATGTAGGAAGGTATAATTGTGATCCATCCTACACCCTGTAAATCACACTGAACTAACCAGGACTTTCTCCTGAGCAAGCATGCATAAGATTGGACTGGGTGAGAGCCTCTCTAGTGGGCCATGCACAAGACCAGCAATAGGCAAAATATAGCCATGGGGCAGGCTGTTGTTTTGATCTTCTAGACTCCAGATACCATCCTTTTTCTAGTCTAGGAAAGCAACCTGATGTATTCCAGGAGCTTTGGTTCTCATTAAAATAGCCCCCCTCCCCACTGTTTAATCTCAAAAGAATTACAGATCTTTGAAATGACAATTTTCCTATTTTGGGGGCTGCTTTCAATCCAGCTTTGGAAGAAAGGTGCAAAATGAAACAAATAAAATGTTGCAGTCTGTGCAATCTCTAGAGAGTTTCAGAAACAGAAAATTACTCCCCATTCCTACTGCAGTAGCCCACACCCACACAAAGGGGAGATCCATTAACCAGCCAAACTTGGGTTTTGGTCCTTTAGTTAGTTTTGCTTTACACAATAAACAAAGTCTTAATAAGGAAGGCACAAGCAGAAGTAATAACTGAACTCTAATCTCTATAGACCTAGAATGACCAATGCTTGAACATATGGGACCATCTTCGCTTTCAGGTACTCACTAAAATAAGGAGCAATGTTCATTGGTAAACGTGCCCCCAAGACATTTTCCTGGGCTGGCAACACCATAAAGAGTTTGTCAGCACTGGACAAAGCCCCTGGAAATAAACAAACCCATAAACATGATCAAAACAGGACTTCTTTATTACATTTCTGGGAATGTTGATTCAGGCCTCCTGGCTCCTGTGTCCTTCCCTGCTGTTCTATACTATGCTCCCACCAACATTGTCCTACCCACATCCCTTCATCTGCTCCAATTTCTAATAACTTTTTTCCCTATTAAAAGCTAAACTGAAAGCCACTTAACGCTGCCTGTTTTGTTTTCTTTTGTCAAAGAAGGCTAATCTGAAGCCAGCGCCGTCCTGCCAACCTTTCAGAAGTAAGACAGGAGGGTGTGTTTGTAACAGCTCAATCGGAGCCTTGCACCAGTGCAGCACCAGAACACAAGACATGTGTCACAACTGCACTGGTTCAGGGCCCTAAGGATGCGTGGGGTGTAGTGGGGAGAGGGCCTTGTCATAGGAATAAAACAAAACAATGGCATTTTGGGTACATACATTATGGTTACTTATGTGGGGAACCTTCTGAAGAGGCTAGGGATAGAAAATATGTTTTTCACTGACTGATATTTTCTAACAAACCTCTCCAATTGAGAGTCTGCAAGACTGTTAACAAAAGTATATGCTTCTCTTCATCAGGATAAAACCCTAAGCCTCAATATCCTTTCCCCTCCTTATAAGCAAGTAGATGAATATAACTTTTTTTAAAAAAATGTGCATATTTGGGGGGAAATAGATAAAGGAAATGTACCTGTTTGTTGCGATATCTGTTACTTATTATTATTATTATTACTTTAAAATGACATTTTCCTTTTCACAAAATATCCAGAGCATTTCCTAGGGGGTAGGGGGGAAACAGTACAATAAGTTGATGGCAGGTTTGGGGGTTAAAAGTTTGGAAATTGATATGACTCATAGATAACTTAAGGGTAAAACTTTGGGGCTCAGCACAATTCATTTCACAGATTCATTTCTCGATTCATTTCACAGAGAGGTGAAAATACCAGTGGTTTCTCTGACACATTGCAGTCTCTGGCCATCACCTCCACCATTTCCCACCCAGGCACTGCAAAAAGTTGCCAGAAAGAAGGGAGAGATCAGTCTTTTTTTGGTTTTCCACAAAGTTCTCCAGGTAAGGGCTTACTTAGTTCATCAGTGAAGAACCTAAAGGAAGCCCCAACCCCCTCCATTCTCCCCACTCCAGTAAGGAAGTGCAAAAGAACCACCACCACAGTGGAGAGAGCAAAGTGGAACAGGGATTTCTTCCCTCAACCCTCTCTGCTCCCTCCACTACGATAAGGAAGCCCTAAAGAACTACCAGAGATAGACCAGAGGGGGCCATTGCTTCCTTCAGGCTCCCCCAGAACAGACTAAGCTCTCAGACATTCAAAGCTTAGTCCACATCAAAACAGCCTGAAACTAGTAGTCACCTCTTTTGCTCTCCCTGCCACTGCAGGGAAATACCAAAGAGATGTAGCCACTACAATTTTTTCTATCAGGCATTACAAAATGCCAGAAGCAGTGCTGTAGCAGACAGAAATGCCACATTGAACCATGTATAAGTTAACCTAGCTTTTTGGGGTTGATTTTTTGGAATTTATTTTTGACAAATACATAACTATATATGGTATTTCCGGGAAACTGTTCAGCAGTGAATGTATGTAGTAATTAAAATATCTACATATCTTCCATCACTAAAGAAATACAATACAGCTTAACAAGAGCATAACATTAAAGGACACAAAACACAATAGTGTTCCCCGGCAGGTATATGAAAGTGTGGGCAAATTTGTCCCATCCCTCCAGATGAAACACGAGATGACAGCCATTATCACACCAAAGGGACATGGGCTAACCAATAGGAATAGCGGGCTCTCTTTTCTTCCTTTCTATGAAACTGCAACCACCTTCACGCCAAGCTCCAACAATACAGGATTAATTGGTTTTTCCTTGGAGTGTGAGGGTTTGTACTGGATGTTTGGGTCTCCCTTCCCATTGCCTGAGCTCATGTCTGCAAGTTGCAGTCTTAAAAACTAACTTTTCTAAGTTGTGATCAGGTGTTTGGCCTGGTTAGGTGTGCTTCCCTTGATAGTAACAACTAAAAAGTAGGCTGAAAAGTGTTGTTTTTGGAGGAGTTCTTCCAAATAATAATGAGGATTTACTAGATGCTTAATAGGTTCAGGCTTTATTGTTCTGGGGTTCAAACTTCCTGAACATTAATAGAAAACCTGAAGTTTCTTTTAATCAGACTATGTGCACTTAGACAAAGACATTCTAACAAACTTAGCTTGGATCAAGGAATGGATTTGCCAGAAACATACAGGATTGTTCTCAAGCTAGACTGCGTTGGTGAGAATTTTGAGGCACCATAATGGCAAAGGCCTTTGACAATCCACCTCTCATTACTGGCCAACTCTCAGCACTGGATTTCTGTGCAGAACCAAAAGTTTAACCAAAGTTTAATCAGTTTGACAAAAAATATACAGTGGACCCATGTATAACAAAATCTGTGTATGCTCAGGTCCCATTAAATATAATGACATAGCAAAATGGTCTCCCTTATGAAAAAATGCAAAATCAAGGTTTGATATTTGAAATTTATACTTTTTTGAACATTTTCAAACCGTGAATGCTTGAATCCATGTATAAAAAATCCGTGTATAAGAAAGGCAGACTGTATATGCATGGAATGTGGGAAAATACAATGAAATTAAGATTAAATGATGTTAATATAACTAGTACTGAAGTGATTAAATGGAGACAGGAATGAGTCCCATAGCTTGCAAAGCCACTACAATTTTAGATGTGTGGGGAGTAGGGGATGCCTTTGGAAGAAACCAGAGACCCTAGTTTCCATGTGAGGAGTCTTTTCAACTTCACTGAACACCCATTGAATTTTAATCACCTACTGTTCCTTGAAATTCTTTGTGAGTTCCCCGGCAGGTAGATGAAAGTGTGGGCAAGAGCTACACTAGTGCTGAGAATTTAAGCAAAATGTACTTTGAATCTTGAAAGACCACTGTTCCAAAGCCATGTTTTTAACAGTGCAGGAGAACTGTGAGTTTGAAACAACTTTAAATCATTAGTAAGTCAAGCTTGAGTTTAATGGATGACATAGTTATAAACATTTCAAAAACTAATTATTGACCCCCTGCAGGCATTCATGCCCCCGTATCACAACATCTACATTTTCAGCTAACTAAAATACACTGAACCAAGGAAATCATTACATGTAAGACATTTCCTGTGCAGGTAGGCTGTACAAACAAACCCAAGTCATCTAACTGTAGGCAGTTGAGTCTCTGTTCTAATGAAAACACTGGAAGACAAGAAGTGAATTCATCATACTGTTAATGGTAAATATTTACACAATGAAGTTTGGTGGGTTACAACAATGCAGTATACTGCTCATGCTACTTTGCCTAGAGCATGATTATTAGGGGAGGAGAGGCTGGAGAAGGAATGTAATCTCAATGCAAGCGAAGAATTTTGACCAGAAATCCATAAAGGAGCTAGAATGCCATAAAAGAGCTTTAGGAATCGGAAGAGAGACTTTGCTTAAAGAAGACAATTTAAGAAAATTACAAAAGCAACAATGGTGCAGAGTAATTATTACATGGTTCAAAGTGTTGCCCTTCTCCTTCTACATGGAATTTTGTGAGAAAGTGTTCTCCAATCCACAGATATTCTGTGTGGCACCCTAATAAATGTTGCAAGCTGTTACCATAAGAGATGGGGGACTTTGATGGTCCCCACCCATAACTCCTTGAAATGTGGGGAAATTATGGCTTAAAATAGGCCTGTGAGAGGACATCTTTTATTTATAATGCTACTGTTCCCTTTCTGTTTGGTCTATTCCTTTTCAGTGCATTGTATCCCTAATTACTGCATCCACAGCAGTCAAGACATTGTTGTGTTAGTCTGTTTCAGCATAAGAAAATTTAAAGGAATCCTGTAGCACTTTTGAAATTAATAGAGAAACAACATTTTTTTTCCTTATGCTAGTATAGCTTTCCCTAATCAGTATCAAAAGTACTACAGGATTCAATTTTTCTTTTTATGGTACAATTATAGTACTTGAGGAGTCCCATCCTGCCAGGTTTATGTAATGCCTACTAAATAATATTTGTCCTCCTTTGTTAAGAGTTCAAGTTCATTATATTTTCCATGCTCTGTGCATTAGTGTAGTGACATCTGAAAGCACAGATTATTCCCTGCAGCTACTTCTTTATTGTTTTCTTTCTGTCAGTTGGTGGGTTCCTATAACACCATCTGAGTTTCCAAAGCTTTTACTCCGGCATTTGGTCTCCTTTTGTCTTCTAAAGTACTGTCTCCCTGTTTTTCAATTTGTAGTCGTTTTGATCTGATCTTATCAACTTCTGTGAGATAAAACCAACTCTTGCTTCATGTGCTTTTACACTGAGGTGCCATTACCCAAGAAGCTAAATCTTTCCCAGTGAAACAACTACACAGCACAGCTCATTGTGTACTTCCCTTTCTTCCTGGGCTATGAAAGAAATGATACAATAACCACATATGCCCAAAGATCCTTCACCTTTCATCTCAGAACCTCAGTGGCTGCTGCTACACTGCAGAATCAATACAGCTTGACACTACTTTAACTGTCATGATGCCATCCTGAATGGCTCCCCAGGCTTGCAGTCTGGGTGTTCTCCTGGACTCAGCTCTGAGACTGGATACCCAGGTTTCAGGAGTGGCTAGGAGTGCATTTGCACAGGTAAAACTAGTGCACCAGCTGCTCCAGTTCCTTGAGAAGTCAGATCTGGCTATGGTGACACATGCCTTGATTACATCCTGTTTGGACTACCATAACGTATTCTACATGGGGCTGACTTTGGAAACTGTTTGGAAACTTCAATGGTTTCAAAATGTCAAAGCTAGTATGTTGACTGGGGCATATAATTCCCTTGTTGAAATGGCTTCACTGGCTACCAGTTTGTTTCTGGGCACAATTTAAAGTGCTGGTCATGACTTATAAAGCCCTAGATGGCTTAGGTTCAGACTATTTCAAAGACCATATTTTCCCATACAATCTAGAGCCCTACGATCTTCACCCAAAAAGACTTTCTCTTGGTCCTGCCACCTTCTCAGGCTCGCCTGGTGAGGAACTTCCTTCCATGGGAGGCTAGGCTGGCCCCCTCCCTGTTTACTTTTCGCCAGCAAGTAAAAACGTTTTTATTCAAACAGGCTTTTTAAAATCATGACAGGGTGGTTTTCATATGGATGTGTGTGTTTTAGTTATGTTTTTAACTTTTGTATGTTTTAAATGTTCATTCTATACTGTTTTAATTGGATTATTTTAATTGTTAAATTTTTGTTGTAAATTTTTTTAAAGTGTGAGCAGCCTTGGGTCCCTTTCTGGGAGAAAGGGTGCATAAAAATGAAAATAAATACATCCTGTGGAATCCTGGGATTTGTAGTTTGTTGTGGCACCAGAGTGCTCTGACAGAGAAGGCTGAATAGCTCACAAAGTCACGAATCCCAGAATTCCATAGCATTGAGCCATGGTAGGTAAAGCAGTGTCAAACTGCATTATTTCTGCAGTGTAGATGCGGCCAAGAAGCAACTTGTAGACCAATAGACTAGTCAGTTCAGGATAGGGGCAGGCAGGGAGACCATAGGCAAATCACAGGGGGAAGCAGCTGCAGTGGAACATGCTATCCTGTCACCAGCATCAGATTCAACTGTAAGACCATTCAAATTTCTTTGTGTGGATTGGGGGAGATACTATTATTCCTTTCCTCAGACAGCAAGATATCTTTGGATGGCCCACTTAGCATGTATACATTGTTCAAACTGAATTATAACTCTTATGTAGGTCATTAATGGGCTGTGAGCTAGTAGGGTGTTGTGTTTTGGACTATGACTCTGGAGAGCTGAGTTTAAATCCCTACTTGGCCATGAAAACCCACTGGTTGTCCTTGGGCAGGGTCACACTCTCTCAGCCTCAGAGGATGGCAACCCCCCTCTGAAGAAACTTGCTAAGAAAACCTCATGAAAGGTTCTTCTTATGAATGCTATAAGTCAGAAAGGACTTAAAGGCAAACACACACACAGATCATTAATAGTTGTTTTTACAAAGTCGAGGGTGTTATAACATTAAGCAAAGTGTTGTGTCTTTGTGTATCTGTGCGTGTGTTTCTTTTTCAACTGTGTGGTTTTGCTAAGGGGGCTTATCAACCTTACAACAAAGTAAGTTCGTTTGAGGGCTTATCAACCTTACAACAAAGAGGAAGCAAATAAAACAGAGGCACACAAAGGATTTCTTTAAAGGAGGGTCTCCCCAGCCATGAGCTTTATACAATGAAGGAAAGTGCATCACTTCAAGAGGATAAAGAGATCTGAGGAGGAAACAAAGGGCTGTAATTGTAACCTCCTATCCGTAAATCTGAGGTGATGAAGGAAAAGAAGGTGGGTGGGGAGTTAACAAGAATAGAATGAAACTGCGCTTTGTTAAGAAAGTAAAATTAGCTCACTGAGAACCTTTGTTTTCCACATAACTTTTAGTGTGGCATTATTTTACAGAACTCCACAGAGGAGAGCTCTTTTACAAATTGTAACAAGCAGTCACTGAACTTGAACTAATTTTCATTCATTGTCGATCTCTGCTAATTAATACCACTGTCTCAGAAACTGGCTCACTAGCAATGCCCTATTGAGAGTCTGTCAACATTGTCATTGTAGTCGCCCTATTTAAGAGAACGCTCATAGCTGCCTCTTATAAAAACTGAAGCCAAAAGCTTGACAAAGCTTGTCAACAGTTGCCTAAGCCTGGGAGCACTTCCTTCAGATGTAGTCACATTGTCCAATGTTCCATTTAAGTGCCCTTCTCATCTTTTAATGGAAAGAGGAAAGAAAGATATACTATATATAAAGTTGCAAAATGACCAGGGGAAAATATCCAGCTTTTCTCTCTTTAAAAAAGGGAAGAAGTGGCCCATGAGCCATATGCATTGCCCTAGGGATATTTTTATGGCCTCCATTTTTGGGGGGGAAAGAAAAACCAATTTGTTTTGCCCTCAAATGCCTCCTGAAGGGTATAGGATTTTTTTTAATATAGAAATCTCTTCCCCCCCTTTGGCTATTTTAGATGCAATAAAGGCCTCCCACCTCTGGCAACACAACAAGAAGTAATCCAGTAATGGTCTTCCAGGTCACTTCCTTTGATAGAGATTTGATAGTAATGGTTTCACATTACATTGTGATGGAAGCTAGGGAAGATAGGGTCTGTCTTCCTCCCTTCCTGTTCTCCCTGCTCTCCCTTCTCTCACAATGGCTGCTGGTCTGCTATTGCAATATTTTATGGGGTTTGGGAGTTCCCATGATATCAGAAATCTTACGGGAGCACAGAATTTTCAAAAAAGCACCTCCTCTCGTGAAGCTTCATGCAGACCTTTTATAACAGTGGTGTGATATCCATGAGTTAGCACACTAGGTGATGCCAAGCCTAGTGATGCCACTGGTAAAGGCAATAGATTTAGAACTTGTTGGCTGTACCATTCTCTGTAACATTGCCTAAAACATTTAGCCAAATAGAACTTCCCCCATGGGCAGAAACAATATCTTTCTGAACAGAGTTCAGAAATGTTAATGGTGTGGACTTCTGCTCTTAGAATCCCACAGATGGTATGGGTACTTACCAAGCTAGTGCGGGTGTCATTATCAAAAGGTTGTAGTCGAAAAAAGTGATTTTTCTGAGCTCTGCTTCTCCATGTGTGAGGGACAACAGTAAATGATGGGCATCACCTTCCAAGTTGTCAGAGGCATCAGCTGGAAGGGAGATGCTAAAAGTGATGGATTTTTTTCAGGTGGGCTTCAAGAATGCCCAGAGATGAGGTGAAGTAGGGGCTGAACAGAGTGACCCTTTATCTGTTGG
This sequence comes from Sceloporus occidentalis, assembly GCA_023333645.1. NCBI lineage: Eukaryota > Metazoa > Chordata > Lepidosauria > Squamata > Phrynosomatidae > Sceloporus > Sceloporus occidentalis. The sequence goes on from JALMGF010000006.1 coordinate 142,534,535, forward strand.
AAGAAGCATGCTTGCCTGGGAAGGTCCATCACATTTTTTTTAAAACAACTTGAAACTGAACCACACAGCATTTTAAATCACAACATGTATGTGTGAGATGAAGGTTATGCCTTCAGCACCCTGTCAGATTTGCCATTAGCAAATAGGTACTTGTTCCTAAGCTGACTATATCGCATAATGTTTTGGTATGATTATTCAAACATACCTCCTGTGCCCTCTGCAAGCTTCCCAACCCTTAGTTTGAACCTATATTTTCCTTCCTTCCTTCCAAGCCCAAAGAATTACAATTGCCTCTTTCTTATCACACTCGTAAAACATATAGCTCTGCCTCGTATAAAACAACCACACCATTTGTTTTCTTTGCGATTCAAGATACTCTAAGCATGCATTAAAAAATAAACCGAGGCTGTGTTTGTCAAATGTTCCTGCATATCCATGAGGCTTTTTTTTAAAAAAAGTTGTTTTCTTTAAAAACAGAGACAACTGTAATTTTAACGATTTTGTCATAGGTTCCCCAGTTCCAAACTTTTTTTTATATGGCCAATAGATCATGGAGATCACTAATCCTGGATTGTGTGATATACCCATATATCATTTCAGAAATAAGGGATATGAAAGGTCAAGCAGCATAATGGTCTTTCTTCTTGCTACTTGTGAGTCTTTAGTCATGCTGGCCTGACTATCATGAGAGTATTCTTTAAAGATGGTGACCTTTAAAACCTTAAATGGCTTAAACACAGAAACACTTAGGGTCTACTTCCCTGTTCTGTAATTTTATTGTACACTATTTCTGGTTTTGACAGCTGTTATCCAGCCTGAGTGCTATGTCAACCACTCTCCTTCATAAACACAAAGGTGGTATATAACTTTCTGAATGAATGAATAAACGAATGACTACATTCTTTTCATATTTGGTCAGTCCATATCTACATTCAACAGCACAATTTGAACTCTCCCAGAAAGGTCCATCCGTGCTCATTGCCCCTACGCCCTGAAATAAAGGTATTGGATAGGTGAATGATTAATAAAGAGCCACATTTTTATAAATCACAAGAATGTGGTTCTCTGTTTTCAAAATAGAGATTCAAACTCAGTAGCTAAAATCCTATTGGTAACATATGCAGTTTTAAATCTGTTTTAGGCCTACATGTGTCTTTTTATGGTCAGTTCAGATGGTGGAATTGAGATCCACTGTCTGCGCTAACCCTCTCTGAACCCTAACCATACTCTCTTGGTGCTTTTCAAAAAAGAGACCCTAATTTTCAAGCTAAGGAACATTAAAGTTCCATTTCAAATAATAATAATAATAATATGCTTTATTTATATACCGCTCTTCCAATACGATCAAAGCAGTTCACAGAATCATTTAAAAATTTCACATCATAAAAAGCAACCATCAAAACTATACATCTGAATGAACATGACTGAACAAAATTTGTGAGTATCTCTATGTATGCATCATGTCTGCTCTACTTCAGCAGATAAACAAGGATGAGTCTCTCTGTCTTTCTTGTTCAACATATTAATCCAAGACTGCAACATTATTTTTATTTACTGACTACATTTATCAATAAATGTAGTTAGAGGAAAGGAGGAATAAAAGAATTTTAATTATAATGGCTTGCCTAACTCCCAAGCAAAAAAGGTAAGACACTACTGGTAGCAAAAGCTGAAGAATTTCTTTAATATATATTTCACTCCCTAAAACAGTGGAAAAGTTATCTAGTTTCACCCAAATAATTCAAAATTTATACCTAAGAAAATGAAAAACATATCTTATCTCCCATACATAGTCATATATGTATGCACACAGCTCCAGGGCAGTTACATTTAATTAAAACAAATAAAATGAGAGGAAGAAATTTTCACATCACAGACACACATGCACAAGCAGTTCCAGAGGAAAAGAATGAGAAAAAATATCTTATTTTCCTCAGCTGACAGCAAATAAATAGCATACACTCTCAATGGCATTATAGAAAATCTCGCTCTGTCTCTCTCACTGTAGTCCCAAGCAGACCCCAAATTAAGCTTAATCATTCCATCTCCATACACTGAAGTATCCAAAATGTATTTATTTATATCTTGTTTTTTCTCCCACGTGGGATCCAAAGCGGCTCAAAGCAGACATTAAAAGAATACAGCTAAACACAGTCTGGAATACAAAAATGTAAAAAGCATTAGATATAATCCTCTTAAATAAAACTTAAGTTTAAAACAATTAAATGCACATTACAACCTACTTATTGCACTACCCCAACCAGATTAAAGCCCTGTTTATATAGAAAGGTCTCAGCCTGCTAGTGGAGAGATGAACAACTGAGCCATCCTTGGCAGAGAATTCTATAGCATTGGAATAGCCACTGAGATGGTTCTCTCTCAGGTCCTCATCAACTGTATCTGTGAAGGTGGTGGGACCAAAGGAAAGCCCTCCCTTGAAGATCTTAAAACTTGGGACCGCGCACACGAGAGTCCTCCTCCAGACCCCAGAACGTTTACATTTGTGTATGCGATAAGGTCCTTGGATAGGCTTGTAATCAGAGAGGCCTAGAAAACACTGGAGCACAGGGGCGGGGGAGGGATTTCTGTATTATTTCTAGGCACTGACAAGAGATGACATGAGAATCCCTTCTGCTGTGCTTATTCTATCCTTTCAAAAGATGAGTGGAGGATAGGGATGCCATATCCCGCCTGGGGGCGGGACTTTCCCGGTTTGGGGCGGGTCCGCATGGTCCCGCCCGGTTTGGCCCCGCCCCGGGACACCTCCCCCTGCAACGGACACCAGGCAGGGAAAGGAGCCTCGCATGAACGAGGCCCATTCCCTGCTTGGCCTCCTCCGCCGAGGGAGGCGGCCTGGCTCTGCTCCCTCTTTCACGGCCTCTGTGAAGGCCAAGCCTCCGCAGAGGCCGGGAAAGGGAGCGGAGAAGGAATCCGCTTGGGCTCCGTGAACAGAGCCCAAGCGCAGAAGGAATCCTCCCCTCAGCGAGGCTCTTTTTCAAATGTAGGACCCCCCTCCAAAAAAAAGGTCCTACATTTGAAAATTTTGTCCTACATTTGTCCCGGTTTGGAGGTCCTGACTAATGGCAACCCTAGTGGAGGAAGACCATCGTTATTCTCATCTCCTCCACTCCTCCTTTCAGCTGGAAGCTTTCACAGAGATTGCTACAAAGACCAGATCAGATCTCTCTTTTTCTGCGTCTTATCTTTGTGAAGGACTCCTTCATTAAGGGACTTAATGCCACAAGGAGGTATGACCACTGTCCTGACAGGAACATGGCTATGACCTCCAACCTCATCTGGTCCACAGTGTTCCTGGGATGGAGCAATCTAGCCCCTTCACCCCATTGCCTTCCCTCTGCCCTTTTACATGGCCTGTACCAGGAATGGAATGAAAAACGCATCTCTGCTTTCACGGCTCAGAATATTGTTTTAGTTTGAAAGAACACTGGAAAACCTGGGCAACAACAAAAACATGCACACATAACAATACAAGAAGAAAGCACAACACGACAAGACCTGAGGAGAAATAAATTGTTAGTGAATTTAACAAAGTGACCTTGCGTTTGGCTATCATGGGGATATCATCTACAATTCAACATATGATTTTTGTAACAGATAAAATTAGGTTCATCCAAGTCCTCTTAAAAACAATGCCATTTAAAAATTAAAGTTAAATGGGTGAGCCTGGTGGAATTTAGGCAGTTCTAACTTTTTGTGTCGCTCAGGTTTTTTTTATCTATAGAAATTTGGAATAGCCAGTACAATCAGGCTAAGGTTAAAGTAAATCAATAAAATCCAGGAATGCCTCAGTTGTAAATGTTTTGGGTGCATGTGTGCTGGTGTCCACAAAAACCATCCATGGACTGCCCTTTGATGAACTCAGCTTAAAGGCCAGTGACCATAAACATTCCTGAATAATGATAGTCTTCATTAACAGACTCCTGACAGCTGCATGGAGAAAATATGTCAAGACTTGAAGTTTTCACATAGTTTAGGGGGAATGGAAAAATAAACTTTGTTGCTAGATTAATTTGATTCTCCACTTGGTAGTGTGTCCACATTAATCCATGCATGGTGAAAGGAGCTGAAATAAATTTTACTGGATGATTGTGTTAACATTTTTTGCTGGTTGGATGCAATTCCCAAATGCCCCAGTTCAAAGATCTGTATTTCTGGGATGCACACACAGAATTCTTGAATTTCTTATCTTTTGCTCCTCCACCTCACAAATTTGGAAAGTCCTTGCTGAGTGGAAAATCCTTATTTTTGCACATATTATTTTGTACAGAAGGTGCAGGAGCTCAGTGTGTGAATGAAAATGCCTTTAGCTATACAAGATCATTGTGTCAAATGGTCATCTGAACATTTAATTTATGCAAACATTAAGATCTTGATTCTGTGATTGAAGCATGGAATGCACATTTTATGACAGTGACTACTTTTGTCTCAGTTCTATTTAACACTCTCACAAGCTTTATTACAGTAACACCCCAAATCTATAAAGCAGTGATACTTTTATTCAGCCAACTGAAATACACAAAAATACATGATGCATGCTTTCAAAGCCCCACTAACTTCTTCAACAGGCAAAGGTGTCAAAAAGTCATACAGGAGAAAAAAAGCACAAAATGGTGATGTTAGTCACATTTTCTCAAGCAGTTGTTATGTTGTTCTGTGGAGGGGTATCTATGCAAACCGGACCTTCCTCTTCTGGGCATGTGGCACTGGCAACAAAGCATTCCAAAGTCCAGGAGATAAAATTTGAATTCCATTAGTAATACAAAAAGGTTACTTTTTCTGAGATCCAAGATGTCTCCATCCTTTGTGGGGTCACACAGCCCCCTTTGTTAGGTAAGGAACACCGACTCTTTCAATAGAAGCTGTTATGCTCATGCGTTCGGGAAAAAATTAGGTGCTGTTTTGCTAAAACATGACATTTTATTTATTTTTCTTAAAAAATTAAATTTTTACCTTTATTGGAAGTAGAAACCCTAAATAGTATCAGTCCATTGGCTCTTTCTTTGGAGAAGCCTTGTAGTGGCTTTATTGACTGACTTAATTTGCGGAACTCCATAATACAGGTACCATAAAGTCTCATATATATGTTGATCTCATGTATACGTCAAGGGTATCTTTGGGGGCAAAAATTAGGGATTTTGATATGACCCATGGATAAGTCAAGGGCAAAGCCTTTACATGTGCACATGTAAAGGCAAGAGTACAGTATTAACTCTTATCAAAAGAGGAACTATCCTTTTCTTTGTGTAGAGTGGTGAAAGGCAAGAGTTTAGTCCATCCTGGGAGAACTTAAGAGAAGCACCAACAACACCCTCTACTCTGTTAGCATTCCTATGAGGGGAAGTGCCAGAAAGCCACCACTGTTTTCCCACCTAGGCATTCAAAAAGGCCAAAAGTGGTCCCATGGTGGAGAGAGTAGAGGGGGTTGGTGCTTTTTTTAGGTTCTTCTGGGACAAACTAAGCTCTTGCCTTTCACCACTCTACTCAAAGAAGGGAATGGTTCCTTTAAAAAAATTATGGTATAGTACTTACACTGACCTGTGGATAAATTGGGATCAATTTTTAACTAAAATTTCTAGATTATGCTCATTATATATGAGCATATGCAGTAAATAAACAGAAGCATGAATTTGATCAGTCATCTTTCTATGCTTTGTTCACACCTAGTTTACACTTACTGTAGACTGAGGTCCAACTGCTAGTCCCAAATAAAGGACACCTCCTGTATCAGTGATTATAGTCTATCCAGAAAACAAGACAAATAATCTGGTATCCAATGGAATCAATTCAGTGGGACTACGACTCTGGAGACCAGGGTTCGAATCCCCAATTGGCCATGGAAACCCACTGGGTGACCCTGAAGAAGTCACAATCCCTCAGCCTCAGAGGAAGGCAAGCACAAACCACCTCTGAACAAATCTTGTCATGAAACCCCTGTGACAGGTTCATTTTAGAATTGCCATAAGTCAGAAATAACTTGAAGACACACAGCAAAAACAGACTCTGGTTGCGACTAGCCATGACATTTAGGCAATTATCTCTGACTTCACAAGAGGGTTAGTGATGTGAGGAAAGGGATATTTAGCCCATTCTCCCATCTACTATGCTTGCAGCCTACTCAGAAACAAAGTGTGGAGAAAACAGAACAAACTGTCTGGTGCCCAGTGGAATCAATTTCATGCCTATTTTAAAACAGCTGAATGAAATACTCTTTTGGAAGCAGAGAATTTTGAGATTCCAAATATGTTGGAATAATCTGCTGCCTAGTGTTGTTGTTTTTTTAAAAAAACCACTCAGACTTGTATTATATGCTTGGTGTTACATTTCTAAACAAGTCATTTCTCATGAAGAATATCTCACTTTGAAATACATCAGCTGTTTTAAAAACAATTTTTAAATTTATTTCATTCAGCAGAGAATCTTTGGACCTTTTGCTGATTCAGTTCTGTGTCCCACTCCCTACTGTTAAAACACCCAGAAATGAGCATAGTTCCTTTGTCCATCTAGCTCAATATTCTCAATAGCAGTTTTCCTCAACTTGGTGTCCCACAGATGTTTTATATTAAAGCTCCTGTCATCCTCAGCCAACACTGTTAATGATTTGTAGTCCAACACAATCGAGGGCATCAAACTGTAAAAGGCTGCCCTACTGTGGCAGTGGCAGGGTATGTGTTCTAAAAATGACATATAGTTCCCCCAAGTTAAAATAAAGAATGGGAAATGTAATGGATGGACAAGTATGAGCAACACTGGCCAAGGGAATTTTGATGTCTGAGATGAAGAAATAATCTGCATACTCGTCAGTTCCATGTTGAGAAGTTAACCTCTGTATGTGTATGTGCCTTCAAGTCAATTTAGGGCAACCCCATGAACTTCATAGTGTTTTCTTAGGCAAGGAATACTCAGAGGTGGTGTCACCAATTGTTTACTCTGAAATACAGCCTACAGCACCTGGAATTTGTTGGTAGTCTCCCATCTAAGTATTAACCAGAGCTGACCCTATTTAACTTCCAAGATCAGATGGGATTGGGTGCCTTTAGGGTATTTCACTGATAGTTAATTGTATTTGAGGAGCGGTGATTAGCCAGTAGTTCAGCTGGACCTGAGGCCAACAACTGGCTTAGGGAGTGCCAGGTAGGCTGTGTGGCACATAACGCTCTGCCTAGCATCTTGGCCCATGCCTAGCATTTGCTGACTGACCGAACAGGTATTTAGATATAAGCAGTAGAACAACAACACAAATCAAACTTAAGTGGGTGCATCCCTGTGTTCTATCTTGTCCTCGTGTACTTCTGCTCTAGCACAAGGTTGAGGTGGAATCTCTTTTCCTGTAGCTTGCATCCATTGTTCCGGGTCTTGTTTTTTGGAGCAGCAGAAAACAAGTTTGCTCCCTCCGCAATATGACATCCCTTCAAATATTTAAACAGGGCTATCATATCACCTCCTAACCTTTTCTTCCCCAGGATAAACACATTCAGCTTCCTGAGCTGCTCGTCATAGGGCATGGTTTTCAGACTTTTCACCACAGGCGGAATTCACCTTACGCGGGGGGGGGGGTCGCGTAAGGTAAGGGTCCACTGTAGTGGGATTCAATTATGGCTTTTTTCAGCAAAGGTCTCACAACTATCTCTTTTAGGCATGTTTGAACTCTGCCTTGTTGAAGGGAGGCATTGACTACCTCCTTCACCCACTCAGCCAGTCCTGCTCTGACCTGTTTAATAAACCAAGAAGGACAAGGATCGAAGACACATGTGGTAGCTTTCACTTCTCCAAGGATCTTGTCCACATCAGGCTGCACAAATTGAAATGTATCCATTGGACAGACATGTTCCAAGTCTACATCCACTGGCACTGAACAGCAGCATCCAAGTCGGAGCACATATGAGTGACTTTATCTATAAAGTGCAGTGCAAATTATTCACAGTGGACTGCTGAGTGGTCAATAGAATTTTTAAGTTACTGTAATGCTAGAAATTTGGAGCCTGAAGAAAAAATTAATGTGTGGGGCCAGAATTCCTATGGGGTGGACAATGCCATGGTTTTATCATCCCACACACCTAGTAGAGGTTTGTTCAGTTGCTTTGAAGACTTTGCACTGATAAATTTGATATAGGAAAAGAGACAGCACTTTCTAGTGTTGGAAAGTCACTTTCCATGACTGGTCCAGAAAGTGGCCCGGAAAGTGCTTCTGAATGAAGAAGAAAGAAATGAGATTGTTTGTATGAACTACAAAATAGATAGACTTTTGTGTTTAGGGCTATTTTGTATAATATAATGTTAATAATAGAAACCAGGATAAGTGATCAGAGCTGAATATTTTGGCAGACATCCTTTGGGATTTCCCTAGCACAAAATAGATCCATAAAACTTTTCTTGGTAATCCCACCCCCTATTAATACACTCAATGGTACTCTGTAAAAGAAAACTGATATCAAGTTGGGTGTTTCTAAAATAACCTAGCTGCTAATATTAAGTAACACTTCCTTCCATACAGTGCTTCCTCTTGTGAAGAAAGAATCTGAGAAAACCATTAGTTCGAAGAAAATAAAAATCTCCAGAGAAGGGTAACAGTTACATCAGAGCAGGCGTTACTGCAGCATGCCTGGCTGAGGAATAGTAGTTATGGGGCTTATTGTTCCCTGTGGGAAAGCAGATATGGGAGGAGAAGGATCATGCCTAGTGCAATATGCTGCAGCTAAAGTGCTGACAAGAGTCCAGTTTTTAAATAAGACCAGTGTTGAGCCACCCAAAGTGGCCCCGAGCAGCTCAATGTGGTGGTTTCAACTTTTAAAACCTGATATGATTTGCTGCCTGGTGCATTAAAGACTTCTTCTCCCATCTAAACCAGTTCTCAGGGGATCTGATAGCGATATCTTGCTGATCACAGATAAAGGTCTTTCTCAGCAAGGAAGCTGGCATTCCTGCCTTGGGCAATTATGAAAGAACATGTGGAATGCAATGATAATGAATACAAGTGCAGGTTTTCAGGAAGGAAGAAATAACTCAGTCAAAAGGTTTTGGCTTACTAGACCTTTACTTAATCAGTTCTGAAAGAGATACATGCCTATGATTTAGCACCAAGGGATGGCTAACAACAAAAGGATACATACACTGGGATGGTAGGATAATTTACTGTACTATCAATGATAAAAATTTAAGATATTTGGTGTATAAATACGGTTGTTACTATTGCTGCTGCTGCTGCTGTTAGTAGGGTCACATTTTTGTTTACCTCTATAAAATTGGCAACTATAGATCTATTATGGCTGGCTATAGAGAACCAGCATAGTGTAATGGTTTGAGTGTTGGACTAAGACTCTGGAGGCCACAGTTTGAGTCCCAGTTCAGCCATGAAACCCACTGGGTGACCTTGGGCAAGTCACACACTCTCAGCCTCAGGGGAAGGCAATGACAAACTTCCTCTGAACAAATCTTGCCAAGAAAACCCCATGATAGGGTCTTAGGATTGCCTTAGGGTCACCATAAGTTGGAAATGACTTGAAGGCACAAAACAACAACAACAATGAAGGGGCATATGTTCTATAATATATATGGTGACTAGATGATGATGTAGGAATGGAGGAGGAGCAGGAGGAGGAGAATGTGAAGAAGGAGGAGAAGGAGGAAAGGTGTTTTTCCCCCCTTCTCATAATTCTGTTAAGTCCTCAGAAGTCTTGTTAGCCTACCCTGAAATGGGTCATAGTAGGTCAGAAAGCTGAGAGAGAGAGAGAGACAGACAGAGAAACCGTGTTCAGATTTTATTTAGTTATTTAGGCTCATACAGGGAGATAGCCAGAATAGAAGGCAACAAAGTTCCACGTGCTGAGTGATGGTCCAAAAAGTGGACACTCTGAGTATTAAAAGGTAGGGACTAGGACCCTTCTCATACTCAGTGTGTCCACCTTGTTGAGAGTGCAGGCTGCACCTCCAGAAATTTCTGGCAACAGGCCTCTGAAGAACGCCAATTGGTGACAAGGCCGAAACGCACTGGGCTTTTTAAGATATTAAAGTTTTTGGACCATCACACAGCACATGGGACTCTCTTTTATTTTCTTTTTATTCTTCCACTGTGACTACATGCTTTCCAGTTTTTTGGTTCAGATATGCAGAATACCCAGAATTCTGTCTACATGAATTTTCTTGCTGAAAGAAGAGGAGGAAGGCACCATTTGCTAGCATCTCTTCCCCCCTGTATACCCCACTGAGGATAATGGAAGGCAGTATAGGAAACATTGGAAGTGATGCTGGCAGCTGCAGATGGAAGAAAGGATTGTTAACAACCCCCTTTCCAGAGACCTGCTTTCCTCCAGCAAGAACTAATGCTGGATGTCAGTCCTTTCCAAAAAGGAAGGAGCTCTTACACTGGTGAGAAAGCTTGTCTGGATCCAACCCTTCTCCTTCTTGTTAATCATCCACATCTGTCATGCTCCTCTTTACATTGGCAGCTTAGTTTTTTAAAAAGTACTACACTTATTGCTCCCAGTTCTGAGCAAATACATCCTTTTTCATTATTGTTGTGTTTATTATGACAAAAAGGGGGGGGGGGGGAATTAAAGGTGATATTTTCATGAATGTTGACAAATTCCTCTTCCATGCTGCAGTTATTTCCACCTTGCTGACTACTATGGTTCCTCCTGCTCCTCCTCCTTCTTTGGTAGTCTTACACTGAAGATCCTTTAATACTGTAAAAACAAACCCATTTGTATGCGTAATTCCAGCTAAGGATCTGGAAATGTGAGAAAGTCACTTCATAGAATCCTGGCCTGGTCTCAGGAAACGGTGCAGAAGTAAACATTACCTTTCATCTGCTGATCATTAGGTCATGGTACACTCTGGTATGAAAAGTCATTTATTTAAAAATGACTGCTACAAATGCCTGGCTTTCTGTATTCAACGGTTTAAGGAAACAACCTTTAAACTGTGTTGTTCTTGATCCTGGTTACTGCTTTTCAAAAGGAAAATGTGTATTTGTTATTTTTTAAAAAGTCCTATTTTTAAAAGGAAGGCTGAACTTTTCGTCCCCCAAAGAAGCCAAACCAGAGAGATCCTCCAAACAACTGGGCTTTTCCAAAAGCCTGATATCAGAATGCAGCAGCTGCTGGAGATTCTTGAGACAGTCAAGACTAGGAGATTAACTCGCTTTTCACCAATTATAATTAATCTTGTACCAAGGTATTTATATTTCTGCTGTCATCTACATGCATTAGCACTAGGTTAATGTGCAAACCTTACATTAAATTATGTACTATATAAATCTTTTCATTAGATACCACAGCCCGTCTCCTTATTTCCTGAGACTAACCTTTGATCTCCCCGTCAACAACAAAAATAATTACCATCTCTGTCCGACCTGGGTTTATCCATATAATTCAGAAATAGCTGCACAGCTGGAGACAGATGGTCAGGACTCTATAGCTAAACTTTGGAAAATGATGTAGAGGGTAGCCTTCTACACACCATCTATATCATTCTTATTAGTTTATCAGTCTCCATGTGTTGCCCATTGTAAATGCACGATAATATTCTGTGTATTTCAAACAATAATCAATCATGGAGTGGGGTGGAGGGGGAGAAAGGAGAAAAGAAACAGGAAATGGCAAGAGACAACCAAAACCTTCTTAACATTCTAGTTACCTCCCTGCCAATTAATTGCTAGATTCAAATTTTAGCTTTCATCTGCTAACAGTATTTCAGATACTATTTCATCTCAAGATACATTCAATTCATCAACTAACCAGAATCCTCCACTTTCTAACAATCTGGGGAAGACAGAATAGAAAATATAAGCAGATGTAGTTTCTGGTGTTTTGTTTTGTTTTAATGGTTTGAAAGGCCAGCCAGTCAAAAGATGGCAACATTATAGAGTCCTCCTGAAGGCCATAGGCACAGTGCAGATAGCTAATAGGTAACTATAGGGCAGGGTTCCCAGGTTTATTTCTAGGTAATCAGAAAATAGATATATGTATGTGTAGCATCTACCACAACCCAGCTCCCCACAGAGATCAACTCTTTTTGCAGTTCCTGTCATGCCATTCCTTTTCTTGGCAGAGGCTCAGGATTGATATCACAAGATTAGTAGATGTTTGTTACTAGGCGTCATGATGAAGCCACATTATGAGTTCAATCCCAGAGGGCTCCCAGTTGACTCAGCCTTCCATCTTTTCGTAGGTCAGTAAAATGACTACCCAGCTTGTTGGGGGCAATTGGCTTACAGATTTACTTTTGTGTTTCTGCTTTCCTGCATTTCCACACTGGCATATTGCTGTTTATATGCAATTGCAATGATCTGTATTTTCTGCATTAAGGTGGAATATCAGAGCATGTTTTTGCTCAGGTTTTTAGCCCTGGAATGTGGCTTCATGTCAGGTTCCTCCCAGTTTCGCATCAATTTGGTTTTGAAACTGCTTTATTTTGCCAGTGTGGACAACCCCTTTGTCCCTGTACACTAGTTATTGAACATTTGCATTCGGGGTATGACCCAATTTTTGTCACATTTTACTTTCGCTTCTAATCTGTCCTTAACTGCTTGAGGAGTTTTAACTGTTATCCACTGAGGCTTCTCTTTCTTTTTTGGCTGCTGATAGTGTCTTTTGGCATTCTTCTCTGACAGTGTTCCCAGCTTCATTCCAAAGTTCTTCTGTCTCTTCGTCAGTTAAGTTTAGTAGTTAAATGCTACAATGATGTTCCTCAGGTTGTATTTTGGCCTGATGGTTGGTTTAGTGTTGTTCTTTAGCTTTCTCTATTTTTTTTCATGGTCTGTGCCACATTCTGCTCCTGGTCTTGTTTTTGCAGAAAGAAAGGGGCTTCTCCATCTTCTGCTTCCACTTATGTAGGCTATTTGATTTCTGTTTTAGCCATCAGGTGATGTTCATGTATGCAGTTGCCTCTCTGGTTGCCTGAAGAATGTGCTTGTGATGTTGGCTTCACAAAATCCAGTTATTCACTCTTGTGCTTTGTTTCTTGATCCCAGGCCAAAATCTCCCACAGTGTTTGGTTCTGTTCTATTTGCTTAATTTGCATTCCATTTGTCTGTGAATACCAACATGTCCTAGTCTGGTGTATGATCAATTTTCAAATGTAATTAAACTACTGATAAAATTAAAACCAGTTAAAAACATAAAGCTTTAAAAAGAAACAGAAAATAACAGCACTTTATGCAAAGCCTGTTCCCCTTGTTATGCTGGCTTTTTCCATGTTATTGGTGGACCCTCGGTGAAGGCAGAACTATTACACAGTTCAGGCTGCCCCTGCTATAAATCAGTGCATTTACTCATTTGAGGAACTCAAAGCTTAGGAAAAGTATTTTTCTGATAGCGGATTCTGGTGGCTGTGGTCCAAAAAAGTAACTTTCCTAAGATCTGTGTTAAGGCCTTACCTTACTCACCAGGATACTCCAGTATCCTGACTCAGGAGCTGCCCTGATCTTCCCCATTACCTGGCTCTCTGTATTTACTGTCTGGACTGGCATCCACTGAACCACCTAGCATGCCCACCATCACTGTGGGTCACTGCGGGTATGGCTGATTGACCTCAAACCGAGCAACTGGCAACAGTGATGGATGTGCTGGGTGGCTTAGTGGACACATTTGAAGCAACCACCCGGCATCAGAATGGAGGGCTCCAGATCTTCTTGGAAAATCTGAATTAGAAGTAGTTTTTTAAAAATGTGTGTAAAGAGTGTTATACCCAGGTTCTGGTGCTGAATGTGTCGGACATGTGTTTGCACCAGAAATGAGATTTGGGCCATGCGTTATCCCAACAGGATGCTGCCAGAACATGTGTGTGAAGGGGAATGGGTGTTTTGGGCCATGCAGACAAGGCCTGAGATATCTTTGCTCTGTCATGTGCAGTGTTAGTCAATGTAGTTTGCATTGTGAAAGCGTGGAAATACATTCCTGGATATATCGAACACTCGTCCCCCATGGCTGATTCAGCTGTGTGGACCTATTCTGTCCTTTGTATTCCAGCAGATTCCTTAGACTATTCTTTATTCAATTTCAGCAGCCTAAAATACCATAACAATTTCAACACTCACCATTAATAGGATTGGACCACAGTGCACCTGTTAGGTCCCCTACAGCCAAGAGACCCTCAATGATGATGTGGTGGCAAGCCATGGCACACTAGTTATACACCTGTAACCAAGGCAGCAGCCACTCACCGTCATTTTCAATTATGGAGCTTCCTCCCCAAAGATGGTAGGAAGCCCAGACAATCCCATATCACCTTAGTGGTCACAGGGCCAAAAAGAGCACTGGAACATTAAAAAGGCAGGTTGCATGAAGGGACTCCCTTCCCTAATCACCTATCCCCAACGCTAGTCCCCTAAGTGACTAGAGCCCAAAATATAGTGGTAATAACAGTGGAGACATAACTGGCAGGAGAAAAAGTGGCAGATGATAGGGCAAAAGTGGCCCTGCCCTTCAACCGTGTTTACTCATTATTGTCACATTGTGAGATAGGAATTACATGGTCAACACCAAACTGAATCTACTCACCTTTGTTTTCATTGTTTGGGGGGGGGGGTGTCAGTCTTATACTCAGCCTTCCTTTGTTAGGTGGGACAACCCCACTTGTGATGGGTGTTGAGATTCATAGAACCAATTGATCCTTTCCTCCTCTGCTCCCCTATTCATGGGTGGAAAGCATCTGACAGCCAAGTCAGGGAAAGGAAAAGCAATAGCCCCCCACTTCATTTTCCATGTTGAAAGAGTTAGCCCATCTGTGACCACATTTCAACTACAGTTCCCTTGCAATGGAACTGTTTAATGCTTCAGTAAGTACACAATAATATATAGCAAGCATATAGTGACCATAGGCAACATGTTGTGCACATCAGCTTAAATCCAACCCAGCCTCTAGGAGCTGAGTTATATTAGGCACATCCAAACAAACTTCCCTAATATGTCTGAAGGGAGAGGGAGGGAAAGTAGGAAAACAGACTTATTTAAAGAGTACCTGACAAGCGGGAAAAAGCGACTTACTTGGCAGGCACTTTCTTTGTTCTGTTTCCTGAGCAGTGTCTGGGCAAAGGTTGTCCCTAAGAGAGCTGTTAGTCTTAAATAATAAAACAGATAACATGCTCAGTGGACCTCAAATAAGCAATGTCAGTCTCTAAAGACTAGCTTGGGTGAGGAGGGAGTGAAGGTGCAGGGAAAACACCTTTTGTTCTTAATGCTGCAGCACAATGGCAGAAATGCACGAAATACAAAGAACATTTTTTTAAATTTTAATTTAATTTTTTAATTTACTTCTACTTATTTATTTATCATGCTGTTTCTTTTTGCCAAAAAGCCAACAAGGGGATTTATATACATTAAAAAAACACCACACCTTTAATAAAACTATTAAAATGCATCACACTAATTGAAATGGCTTAAGGTAAAGAGGTATAGCTTAACACGTTTTCTTAATGTGAGCCAATTGTAGTGCTTTGTGCATTTCACAGTTTGGAAGAGACCCAACAGAAAGCCATTTCCCATGTGTCCAATAAACAGGAAACTGTGGTCAACAGTGTCCTCTGCAGATCTCCGCAAAGAGACAAGGCAGTCCTTTAAAGACCCTGCTCCAACTTGGGTTTTAGGTTTTACAAGTTAAAACCAACATCTTGAATTAAGCCTGGAAAACAAGTGGTAAGCGTTGTCTTAATACCGTAAAGTATTTGCCTACTGCATTTTGTACTAACTGAAGCTCCCACAGGTTTTCTGTATAAAGCACATTACAGTCATCTGAGCTCAGTATAATTCATCATGATGTGTGAAAATCCTGAATTGTAAGGGTTTACAACAATTAATAACAATTGCAGTTCTTTAGAACTATATGTTAGCCCGGAAGTAAATAATTTTCTAATGAGTATGTCAGGTAAATAGCATTTTTACTGACAAACTCAAACAGAGGTACTTTTTGCCTCTAAAAGACACAGCTGCAATTCACTAATTTTCAGTGAAATAAGGATGAGTTGTCTGCTTGTTACCTAATGTGTGTGTGTATTGGCTCAATCTGAGTAATGGATAGAGAAAAGGAAGCGTCACATGGATGATTCCCTCATACTGCATCTAAGAACGATTGTTATGTTATACCTTTAGCATTTTTTCAAGGTACAATATCTGGTTTGGACTTTTGGGGAACCAGAGAACATTTTTCTCTATTGTCAACAGCACAGTAGTAACTGTAATGACAACCTGTTGGTAATGTGTAATTTTTTTGTTATGTGCAAGTTTTTTTGATT
This sequence comes from Sceloporus occidentalis, assembly GCA_023333645.1. Taxonomy (NCBI): domain Eukaryota; kingdom Metazoa; phylum Chordata; class Lepidosauria; order Squamata; family Phrynosomatidae; genus Sceloporus; species Sceloporus occidentalis. The sequence continues at coordinate 142,550,781 of JALMGF010000006.1, forward strand.
GAAGTAACAATGGGCCCATACAGCCAGGCCAAAATAAAGCTGCTTTGGGTCACTTTGGAGGTGTGCTATTTAAATGCTGCATGCGTCCTAAGAGGCTGGAAACCACGCCAAAGCCATGTTCCAGTCCTAAGGACTGCAGTGTAGCTTTGGCGCAGCTTCTGGCCTCTTAGGATGCCAGAATGCATGCATCATTTAAACAGCATACCTTCAAAGTGACCCAAAGCAGCTTTATTTTGGCCTGTCTGTGTGGGCCTAATAATAGGTAATAAACTGTTTGGTGATAAGGGAGTTAGGTAAGCAGTTGTTTTTTAAAAGTAACATTCTAAGCTCTGCATAGCAGCAATTTTTTTTGTTATTATTATATCACACCATTAAGTAGTAAGTATAAATGGGCAAGATTTTGAATGACCTAAAATTAAATTTGGGTAGGTTTAACACACTGCAGTCCAAAATCTAGCTACTCTAAAAGAAGTAGCTGCATTCTTATCAAAAAAGACAAGATACAGAATGCATCCATTCATCCTGGGAACTGCAATTTAAAAAGGTCAGTAATGATTCTACAAATATCGCAGCAAAAAGAACTGAATATAAGAACATGGGTTATCAGTGCTATCTCTCCAGAGGCACAGGAATACTTCTCTTCATAGCAGGAGGTTTTCAAACATTTTCCTTCCAGTACTCCTGAGGGAAAAACATTAACTAGGCCAGAGTAAAGGATCTCCAATAGTTTTGCACAGAAAGCACATACAATAAGTGTACTGCTTTATAACTCCAAAGTACTCTGGCAATATAACAATGCTCAGCCTATATCATGTTGGCATTTACTGTCTGTGACACATTGAAGATGATCACATATCGTTCTCAGAACGTTACGAGATGGAACGTTGTCTAAGAGTTCCTCTGATCATTTCCTATTCCAAAGGAGTAGTGGCAAAAAAGAGATGTGTAGCCAGCTTTACATATTTACATATTTCTGTTCTTAAGCCTGTTTGTTTCATTGATAATTTACTGAAGGCTCTCAGCAGATGTACTATTACTTCACAGAATGGTCAAGAAAGAGGATAAAAGCAATGTTCATGAAATAAGTATTTTAAAAATACACTGCAATTTGCCAAACAATATTGTATTGACCATATGTAACTAAACATTGGAGGTAATATTTTTGTATTAATGTTGTACAATTATCTTTATAAACTTTTTTTCAAAATAATAATGTCCCCCCCCCAAAAAAAAAAAAAAAAAAAGATTAGGCAATCATGAGACTATTAGGAAGCAACAGAAACCGAAAAAAGACTTGTTTTAGCTGATTTTTGCTGTACCAATTTAAGTGCCCCATAGTCATGGGAAATTTACTCCTACCTGGACAAATTTCCATGGTGTTTACAAAGTGTCAAGATTCAGTCTGTATTGATTTAAGTAACTAGGAGCTGCCCATTCACAATTAGACCTCTCTAGCAAGCTGTGTTTTCCTATAGTTTGTTACAGGTTTAACTAACTGCATTGCAGATAGAATTAGGAATATATCATGTGCTGTAAGGACACTGAAAGTATGAACTAATTTAGAACGGACCAAGAAAACCTGCATAAACATCTTGCATGGCAATGTACTGACCTTGGCCATTGACTTGCAAGGAAATGTTATACCCGTATTTCACCACCACCATCCAATTGACAGACACATGGAAAGTGTTTTATTAGCTACTGTGAGAAAGAGGCATGCCTGGATGCATGTGCATCTCAAATCCCCATGGCATGTAGAAACACAAGCATTTGGAGCATGGGAAAATAGTTGTGCCAATTTTCTTTCCTTCCAAACAGAAGCAACAGTAACGCTGGCAATGCATTTGAAGATCTCTCCATCTGCTTTTGTTTACAATAAATTTTTGCTGCTGATGTAAACTGAACGTCGCACAGCAGCGGAAAGGCTATTGACACTTCATGAAGCTTTGACTTCTGTTAATATACATAATTGATCTGGAACAGGCTCACTCAGCTAGAAAGTCCTCAACTTCTCCCACCCCCAATTATTATTAGGAAATACAGTAATCCAAAATTTTCTTTTGGCCTCAGAAGGACCAGTTCTATGAAGGGAACTCTCCTTCTGTGAAAAAGAAGAAAAAACTTTGGATCCGATCCTTTGTTTCCAAGAACGGGTTATTCGTATTCATATGAAAGTGAAGGCAATGTTTTCATATGAAACAGCAAGGGGAGAAAAAAAGGCATGGCAGAGTAAGCTAAGATTTCAGGTTTATTAGATCTCAAAATATAGACTTAGCTTTTAACAGGACATTTCAAAGAATAATATAATCTTCAATTTCATACACTCAAAATGGTACACCTTTATTCAAAAATATATTACTTAATGTACCCAAAATACATTTTCAAACTTTATTTAAAATAAATTCAGTTCCAAACACCATAACCTTCAAATCTACCTAAATCACAAACAAATCCATTTCCTTTTTAAAAATGTTTTCCAAATGAACTGGAGCAGACTTCACAGGATTTTGTGATTCCTCAAATACTCCTCAAACCAGCAATGTATAGGTGTTACTGATATTAATATATATTACAGTACATAAACTGCAGTTTAAGCAAGGCTTTGTGGTAAATTAAACATAGTCGAAAGCGATGGAAATGCATCCTTTGCTCAAAAAGAACTCTGCCAAACATGTTTATTTAGTACTTCAACAGATTTACCAAAATGATAAAATAAAGCAACTTTTGTCAGATGGTATTCAGAAGTGAGATGAACTGATTTTTCTGAAACTCCATACAGCTGACCGCATTAATACAATCTATGCTCTCACCCATCCTGTACAAAACATTTTCTTCCATAATGCTAGCAAGAGGGTTAAATCTAAACAAATCTACTCAAAGCTAAGATCCTTTTACTTAAGTGGGGCTTACTGTTACATGGCAGTGGAAATAGGCCTTACAATGGGGATTACATATGAGTAGATATGGACTGGGACTGTAGGTGATGGAAAGATTAAGTAAATGGACAACTGTTTAATTTAAATATTGCTTTGTGAGAATCGTATGAGGGTTTTGCTCTGTTTTGCTCTCAACTAGAAAGATGTCTGGCTCATTTGGTCTATGAAGAGAAACAAATCCGTTGCAGTAGTGTGAGAGAGACAACAGACCAATAGCATTTATGTGAGGTAAGAACGTTGCATATGACTCCCCCTCCCCATCCCAAACTGTCAACTTGTAAAGTTCTGGATGCAGGCAATGGGCCGCCAGCAAAAACTGCAAACCGCTAGCAAAGAAAAGTAACATGGTTCCTACTGTTACACTGGCTATGCTAGAGAAAATAGCTCTCACAATTATGTGCAATCTTTAAGGCTCTACGTTGAAACTACCATTTATTTATTTAAACATGATTCAATGTCTTACTTTATCTAATGGAGTAGAACTTCTAAAAGGAGAGCTGTGTTAAGCTAAGCATTTCTTTAGCCCTTTTTCAGTGCCTTTTCTAAATAAATAGCCCGCCAGAGTTTTCATTGGCACAATGAAGCCAAATGTATTCAGTTTCCTTTAACAATATAAAACAGTCACAGGAGTTCTGGCGTTTCTGTTTGAAAAAGAAAGAAAGAGAGAGCACTGTACAAAGGCTTTATTTTTAAAAATGAAATAAATCTCAGCGTGATTAACTGAAAATCTGTCTTCAATGTTCTACGACATAGTTAGATAAACTCGTATTAATAAAGCATTTGAAATGTAATCCATACAAAAGAAACTATATATCTTTAAATAAATAAAAGCTACTATGTACATAATACTGTACATGAAATGAGAAATGGCAGACTGCAATAACTTGCTTAGGAATCTATGTTAAGAAAGAAAGAAAGAAAGAAAGAAAGAAAGAAAGAGGGTGACATTTGTAACAGGAATTTTAGAGCTGAACTGAAGTTTCTTAGAAGCTATAGTCTGAGAAAAATTCTGAGATTTTTCTTTTTCTCATTCCTTTTTTTTTGGGGGGGGGGGTGATTTACTTTGCAGAGTTATTTCAGAAGATTGTCTGTCCTATCTTGTGTCAGCTGTCACACGTGCCCCTCCGCTATGTCCCCAAACTATGTTAAATTTGGGACACGGTAGAAGATGCAAAATCATGTCCAGACAGCAAAAAGAAAATATACCAAAGGGAGAGAAGCCATGCTACTGTCTTTGGAGATATTCGATGATGTGATCCTAAGAAATCTGCCCACAGAGTGTTTTCAGATGTGTTCTTTGCAGCTCTGGTAAAATTCTGGTCTTGAATATCATCTGATTGACAGTATAGAGTCTAATGGCAGCCACATGATCGTACCACCATATTTCTGTATTTTTTCAAAATAACATTTGAACTGTCATCGAAGTAGAGCACGGAGATTGCATTCAGTTTTGTTGGAGCACAGCAAGGCTTAGGGACATGATCTGGGAACATCAAATGGACCTGAAAAAGAGAAGTGGGTTAAGTGAAAACTTTCTTCAAAGAATTATTTCCACTAGCTATAACATAACACATACCTTTTTACTTGCATTCACATGAGACCATTGCAAAAAAAGGTGCTTTTTATATTTAAATAGAGAAATGAGATATTGTTTTTAGCAATCACTTAACTCAGAAGGGGAGGAAACATACAAAAATAGTCATGTGGCTCCTTAACACAGGTCCAAAACACACTGCAGAAATAATCAATTTTGAGACCGTTTTAACTGCCCTGGCTTGATGCTAGAGAAACCTGAGAATTGTAGTTTATTGTGGCATGAGAGCTCTCTGGCAGAGAAGGCTAAATATCTCACAAAACTACAGTTCCTAGGATTCCCTAGCATTGAGTCAGGGTAGTTAAAGCGTTCTCAAACTGGATTATTTTTGCAGTGTGTTTTGAACCATAGATCAATATGCTTATTGTTAAGCTTTTGTGAACCTGAGCCCACTTCATTAGAGGTATGAAATGTTATGAAGCCTGTTGCATGCAGCTGGAATTTGTTTCATGCAACAGTAATCTGGTGACATGATAATCAACAGTGACACAAAATTCTTGAGTGGCATAATTTCTTCATAAACGGGAACAGGAGGAGAATTTGCCAAACAGATTGAAAGAATTTAAGATTATTTTTTTAACTATGTGGGAGAAAATGGCATGTGATAGATCTGGTCATCCTAAATTGTGAAAGCTACACCGTAGCTAAAGATGTCACATTTATTTTACTGATCACATGTACTTGCTTCCAGGTGTGTCTCTCCCAAGCTATATGACATGGCTATTAACATTAAATAAAAATGTAGTGTCTGATTCCTCATAGGGTTTCCTCCGTGGAAACACCTAACAAAAGTGGAAGGAAAGACTCAAACCCATCCTCACCGCTTGCTCACTGTTTAGTTCCCCCCCCTGCTTTGCATATTCCCAGGCAGCCTATTTTAGAGCATGTCTACAAAATAAAAAGCTCTCTCATAAACGGTACCTCACAGGGTTTCAACAGAAGTAGGGGGAAGAAGGCAAGTGCTGGGACCTTTTTTTTTTTAGTTAGAGTTCCTGGGGTCTCCCAACTAGCAGGGCCAACTGGGGGATGCTGGGAGTTGTAGTCTAAAAGGTAACTTTTCCCATCTCTGGTGAAAACCCAGCATACATGCTTGCTCCTTGGAAGAAGCAAGGAAGACCCAAGTGATGATGCTAGAGAAAGAAGAAGAGGCCACTGTATGAAGTGAACTTGGACAAACGTAAGGGAGGCAAGGTATCCAATGGGAAAGATAGTTCTGAAATTTGAGAATGAGGGAAAGAATAAAGGCCTTTCTACTTGATTTCAGTTAGATATAATACTCTGCACATGTTGGGTGAGCTGGAAATCAAGCAGGAAGCCATAGAGGTGAGAGTAGTAACAGAAAGGGCAAAATGATTATTAAAGCCTGAATAAAAGTTTCAGAAATAATAAGTTTCATTTAGTTCAGTTAGTTAAAAACGCTGCAGCCAGATTGGTTGCCAGAACTTCTAGATCAGATCATATAACACCGGTATTAAGATCTCTCCACTGGCTCCCTATTAGCTTCCGGGCTCAATACAAAGTGTTGGTTATTACCTATAAAGCCCTACATGGCTTGGGCCCGTGTTACTTGAGGGAACGCCTCTCCCCACACAATCCGCCCGCACTCTCAGAACTACAGGGAAATGCTTACTTGAACATCTTAAGATGAGACTATCATCAACTCGCCAAAAAGCATTTTCATCTGTAGCTCCCACTTACTGGAACAAGCTTCCAGAGGAGATAAGGCTTAGTTCCTCCTTAGATGCCTTTAAGAAAGCCTTAAAGACCCATCTTTTCCGGTCAGCATATCCTTCTGACTCCTTGTAGAAATAATTCCTTGTTGAAAGATGTACTTTATGACTGACAGATGTTATTAATGTTCTTATATGTGATTTTAAGGAAGCTTGTTTAATTACATATGTACTCGTGGTTTTACTTACTTGTATTTGCTATAATGTGCAACTGTATTTGATGATATGTGTATTTGATGGACTTGTAAACCGCTTTGATCACTATGGAAAAGCGGTATACAAATAAAGTTTTTATTATTTATTATTATTATTTGTTTGGTAAGACTGTTAAAAATCTGTTATAGCTATGTGCCCAGCAGTGATATAAACCTGTAGTGTTTGCCAGAGAACACAAAACAGGCAGTTGGGAAACAGTTTTTATGTAACTCTTACCATGAAGAGATCATTTCCCCTGAAGAGATCTTTTTAAAAAAAAAAAAAATCATAAATCCTAAACACACGCACAAAGCTTAGTAAAAGTTTAAACTCATTTCTGAAGATGTTTAATAAATACATAGGAAAATATTGAGAATGCACATGCCCAGTTTTCTTTTTGCAGAGCCATAAGCTTCTCATTTCCAGCACTGCAAACATTCATTTGCTAATTTTTCAGTCTGAAGATGGAACAAAGGTAAAAGAATATATGTCACTCAGTAATGATGCCATAGTAGTTCAAGAAAGGATGTGATTAGAGAAGGGATGAAAAGAATATTAAAAAATATTTTTAAAATGTCAAAAAAAAAAACCCAAAAAACCAAAACAAAACAACCCCAAGTTGAGAAAGTTGAGAAACTCTGATTAGAAGAATTTTCAACTGAGAATCTTCAGTTTGGGACTTATTCAGTGCAAAATTTGCATGTACTGTAGTTTTGTGTAAAAAACAGTTTCTCTGTAAAAAAAAATTAAACATTTCTGCACTGAAATATTATTTTCTGTGCAGATAAAGCAGTTTCCTCCAGAAAATGCTGTAATTAGGACATATTTTGTGCAAAGTTCCCATGCAGTTGATTTGCACAGAAAACAGCATTTTCTGTGCAGGAAACAGCTTCTTTTGTACAAAAAAGTGTTGTTTTCTGTGCACAAAATGCTCTTTTCTCTGAAAATCAACCACATGGACATTCTCCACAGAACATGTCTCCAATTACAGAATTTTCTGGATACTGAAGTCCTGTATTGTAAATGGGCTTTGTGTGCTTGTTGATAGCTTTCCTGTAGCAGGAAGAATATTATTAAAATTACTCATTGCTTCTTTTAAGAAGAAAAGTAGTGGAGGCTTACATGTGTTACACCACCAGTTTTCCCAGCCAGTAATACTTGGGAGTGGCCCCTTTGACCATAAATTCTTGGTGTGCTTATAATTTGTAATTTAATAAATAATATCTCTAACACACTTAATGATTTTGCATCTGAGTACTTGGCACTCATCAACAAGCTAACAACCAGCAGCTATTATAGCTACCTGCTCAGAAGTCACTTAATTTAACCCTTTACTAAGGCTGTGATTGATGTGTGTGTGTGTGTGTGTGTGTATGGATTAAATTTACAGAACAACATATTGACACAAAGATTAACACAACTAAAAGTTCAAGCACATATTAAGGACATGTGCACTCTATGTGCATTCTAATTTTGAGGTAGAATTTGAGAGCAAGCGGCAAAGAAAAAGAGGCATATATTTCAAAATGTGCTCAACCAAACTGTATTTGGGAAGCCTACAAACCTCTTTAAAGAGAGCCCAATTGCTCAGTTCTGTGTGTTGTGTGTGAAATGAGGCCTGCATGATCATAGCAAATATCTTCTCTTTTTAAATTTATTTTTTAACTTGTTAGCTAAAGTGACACTCAATTTCCTGACCGGCTCCATTAGTCAATGCAGATACTATGGCATGTCCAAGGTGAAGTGATGTATTAATATACACAATGCATGCAGAAACTCAATTGCTGCTATTCCCACTTGTAGCTTGCAGCAAAAGAGCAATGATTGGATAGTGCTAGGAGTGGCCCATCTGGAAGCACCTAAAATGCCTATAAATGCTGATTTCCTGAAATCAATATAATTTTATTTTGGTGTGATAATCTGCAACTAGGGATTAATTCATACTCAGCCCTACTCACATCATCACTGGCCCCACACCATAAAGGCATCTGAGTTTTCCCTTTTTTAAAAAAAAAGTGGTTTCTATTGTTAACTGTTTTGGCCTCAACATAAAATGCAGGGACTTCTTTCATTATTTTATAAGATAGACCTCAGCAACCTGAAGTTCTTTGAATTGGCACCTATTAAAATTAACATGTTATGTGTCTTTTAAGATGAGGTGGGTCTTATGGGTCCACTTGAGGTGCAGTGGAGTCATGGGAGCAATTTTTAATAGAGGCTTACTTGCAGAGAGACTGGGGTGGCCACTAAAAAAGTAGGTGCGGAAGGTGGGAGGACTGACTTTCTTTTCTGGTTTGAGCAAGGGAGGAATAATGGGTGGGAGCAGATGTATAAGTCAAATTAGGTTTTTTGGGTCAATTTTTCTGACAATTTTTTTTTTTTTACTTATACATGAATGCAATGGGCCCTTGCCTTACGTGGGGATCCGTTCCTGGACACACACCCCGCGTAAGGCTAATTCCACGTATGCTGGAGCGCCATTCATTTTAATAGGGCTCATGCACGGCGGCGCGTAGGGCACCATGGGTGCATGCCCCATTCATTTGAATGGCCCGTGCCGCCCCTCGTGCCCCACGTGCTCCCCATGCCTTGAGCGCATAGATTTATATATATTGGTTGATGCACAGTTGGTCATCCTGAGTCACAGTTATGCTGGATCTGTTCTTGGCCATACTCTGAGCGAAATGCAGGTAACTTATAGTTTTGGCCTAAAAGTGTTGTAGAATATGTTGAGGAAAATAGAATGTAATGAGACAAATGAAGAAAAAGCCATTACCAAAATTATGGGAACTGAACAGCTCAACATGATACAACGACCTACAAAATTTTCAGCAATTCTCTGCTTCAGAAAAGAAAGACATATTTTCAAAAAACAAAACAAAATAGGTAACTCACTAAAACTGGACATGTACATGCTTCTCACGTCTCTTATATATAGGAGAGACAAGAGAAATGCATAAAAACTGGACACATATAAGTGAAATCCCATTGAAATCTACGGGATTAATAATTTATGTTCTATTGATTCATTAGATCATTAAATAATGTGACTTTCCCAAAACATTTGGAGAAACATACAAACCAGAGTCTGCACTATTGCATGATTTGTAGCGTTCATATGGGCATTTAGAGGAAATGAGCACTCTCCATCACAATAAAATGCAGCATAACCTTCTGGAGCTATGATCCAATCCTAAAAAATAAGCACAGAATATTAAAAATGCAAAGTCAAAACATCTTGCATAAAATCGGCACTAGTTTGTTATTGGGGGGGGGGGGGGGAATACCCTGAATATTCAAGGTCAATAAAAACAATAAAAACTTCACCTACATGTACCTTTATTAGATTCTGGGTAGAGGGCTGCAGATGAGTGGAAAGGGATTTTTGAAAATCTATGAGATTGATTTTCATTTCTGAGGATCCCATTAGCATTCTGTTTCCACCCCAATGCAGGGGTTCCCAACCTTTTTGACTCTCGGAGTCCTTTTTAGAATCAATCTCTATGGAGGAGCCCTTAAGAGTCTTACAAGTTAATGGTGTTTAGGAGTAGTGTTACTTTTTGTTTCTTATTCTTTAATTCATTCAATTTTTATTTCTTTTATTTTCCCAGAGCAGCCGCGGAGCACCTGGGAAGTACATGGGGAGCCCTAAGGGCTCCTCAGACCACAGGTTGGGAACTGCTGCTATACAGGATTATAAGACTATTTTTCCCTTTGCTGCACAGATATATAGGTGCATTGGTATGCATTTTTCCTAAGTAACACATGTTAATGCATTTTCTTCAATGTGTGCATTTTAATAAATTTAATCCATTGAGCACATTTTTTCAGTTTGAATTATATAAATTTTTCAGTGGTACACATTATCTTGTACTCATTGTTTCTTGCTGAAACACACTGCAAACCTGCAAAATGTACATATTTCCCAGATGAAGGGTGCTTTCTCCCCATTGCTAGTCTCAGGAGATGCAAAATGGATGTTTTCATAAGGAAACGCAAAGCCAACGTATTTCTCGGCTTCAGACAAACGGATCACCCTAGTTAGCTTCAAACTTGGTCCAGGCCTAAGAGGGAGAGAAGAATGCTGGACCTGATCCCCTTCCCCCTCACCATTCCCTTCTCCTTTTGTGTTGTGTCTTTTAGATTGTAAGCCTGAGGGCAGGGAAGCATCTATTATCCCCTCTGTTGTAAACCGTTCAGATTCCCAGTGATTGGGAGGTATATAAATAAATCCTATTATTATTATTATTATTATTATTATTATTATTATTATTAAACTGAGGTCCATATTTGATGAGACACTGTTTGTACAATGAACAATTGTGGATTAGGAGTAAACCCTGTTGAAAATGTACTTTGTAAAAAGGAATTTGTTACTGTTATATTTTCAAGAGCTCCCCAAGGTAGTACATTGCCATCATCGTCACAGTTGAATTGTCATTTCTCAAAAGTAAATAAAATATTTACATTTAGTTGCTTTGAAAAAACACACTTCTGAATGCCACTAGGTGCTGGTCTGTGGTACAAAACATACCCTCCTCACTTCCAAAACCCTGTCACCTAAACACAACCAAACTAGAGGAAGCAAGCAGGAGGCACATGACAAACCAGTAGATGTGATTTTCTCCTCCACTTTTAAGATCCTGCCAGATTTTAACCAGCAGTTAAAACTGAAAGAGTTGATACTGTACTAAAAACTATAGATGGTTTATTTGTTTATTTTGGTCTTATGTCCAGGAGCTCCAACATCTGATGTGGCCCTTGTTGAACAGGATAATGACCAATTCAGTAAAGGTTTTGCTTTTGTTTTTTGCACACCATAATTAAAGGGATTCTCTCTCTCTCACACACACACATACACACAGAGAGACACACGCACATTTAGACTGGTTCCTCAACAAAAAGTTGAATTGGGAAAGCTTATGAATGGCAATTCTATATTCAGCTTAGCCTCTTGCCTGATGGGAGCACACAATCACTCCACCATGAAAACATAATCACATAACACAGTTACAAAAAATGACACTACTGGGAACATGCTACATTATCCATCAGAGCCTATTTTACTCCCAGATTCTTGGACAGAATTTGAATCATTGATAGTCCAGAACTCCAGTGAATAACAATGTGTGGGCTTGAAATCAAGAATGACAATACAGTAGTTCTTGATTAAAATAGGATTGAATATTGCCCCTACCTGCCACCCCAGGTCTCGGAAGCTCACATAGAGTTCATGTTTTTTACAGGCTTGTTTCTGCTCACTTGTGTTGTAATCTGGAGAAAGAAAAGATGTGCAGCATATGAAATACTTCTACAGTTCTAAGCTTGTTATTTTCCCTCTAGTTATTAGAGTAAATTTTCAAGAAATGTCACATTTCATATATGAAGTATTTAAGGCAATAACTTGTCCTACTGTTTTCTGGACTGGTAGTTCTGGTAATAATAGTGGAGTAACTTTTACAGAATGATATTAACAGTAGGTATTATACATATCTAATCTGAAATAAATCCCATTCAATTGAATGTATGCAGCTTACTTCCAAGTACTGTAAGTGGAGCCAAAACTGCCATTTTAACATACCACAAAGCCAAGGGCAGGAAATCATTCAATCACAAATGTCAGAAAAAGTGAAATGTAAACCACATAAGCATGCCACTGAGGCATGTCTGTTATTCAAATCTTAGCAATTAGTCTGACAATGCTACTTTGATTAAAAACAGATATTAGCTAGTGATCATCCCTTATCAGACAAGCAAAAGATAATATCAGATACACTAACCTGAAAAGGTATACCTGTAATTATGGCATTCAGAGCCAAAATTATCAAAGTACATGAAATATAAAGAATGCAACTGATTTCCCACCCCCTTTCCTCCTAGAAATGAGCACATAGGCTTCAGTCCAGGTTTAGACTACCACATCCAGGCAGGAAAGATTTAAATCCCAGGACTGCTGAGAGCTGGTACTGGGCTTGGGCCAAGGTTCCCCCTCCTTGCATTTAGCAAAACAAAGGATTGCCATAATTACAGGTACTATAATTTATTCTCCCTGCCCCTACTGACCAGGGATCCAGCTGGATCCTCCAGATGTCTGGCCCCTGTGGATTTTGTCCCTGTCCCAACTCTCCACCCCTTCACCCCTATTCAACCATTTAGTGATGAAAGAGGGATGGAGAAAGTTTTCCTCCAAGGCAAAAATTGGAAAAACAATGTATATAAATCGTGGGTAGAAAGTTTGAATTTCTCCTACCCCATATACCACCCACATCCCATGATTTGTCACTCTGAGATGAGGTGTCCCCTTGCTTGTTGTTTTTTAGGCACATGGTCTTATACAGTATTCTCTCAGTTAATACCTATTACATAGGCTGTATCTACATTGTAGAAATAATGTAGTCTGACACTTTAACTGCCATGGATCCTGGGATTTGTAGTTTTGTGAGGCACCAGCACTCTTTGATAGAGAAGGCTAAAGACCTTGTAAAACTACAGAACCCAGAATTCCATAGGATGGACAAACAGCACCTAAAGTGGTGTCAAACTGCATTATTTCTACAATGTAGATGCATCCATAGATGCTGTGAACCTTACCCCCAACACTTGATATTCTTGAAGAATCCTGAGGACTACTGGATTTGTTGCGGTTCTGGTTTTTCTTTTTATTGTTGGCAGCTCGGACAGATCGAAGAAGAACTTCACTTGCTTTGAAGAATGCCACCATGAATGGCTGCTTTGACTGAGGACCGTGTCTTCCTATAAGGCCAGCTGATTTCACATTGATACTGCGTCCTGCAAAATAAAAGCCAGTTAATCCATATGATGAAGTTACAAGATTAGAAGGAGTAATTATGGAACATGATGAGAAAATAAAGTAAACTGGGGCTATATAGGGAAACCTCATCTACGTTGCAAATTATGCAGAATGAGAAATCTCCGCCGAAATGCCAAATCTTGAGTGCAAAGAAGCTAATGTTGTTTTAATCCACAAATCTCTTACTTGTCAAAAACCATTGAGTATCTTATAGATAAAAAACAACAGGAATGGGAAATTGAGGCACGAAGCATATTTACGCATCAAGTCATAAATAATTATAAAATAGAAATCAACTTTCACCAGAGGCCTTAAAAACAAGTACTGCTGATGCTTTAATCCTTCAAGGAATTATGTGGAACTGAAGTTTGAATAGGTACATGGTTGACTCTGGTTTTACACCTGAGGGATGCACATGTTTATTTATAATATTTGTTCAGTCAGGACTAAGTAGGAATATCACTAGATCATGAATACTGACCCTCAAAGGCATTGGGGTGGGGGGAGTTGATGGACATTAGTGAATATTAGAGGAAGGGTTGTAGGGAGGGAGTGCTGCTGAAGCTGCATCCATATGGGTTTTTAACATGTAAACCTCCAACTCTTTACAGAATTTGTTTTGGCAGCTCAGACACTTTTGTGTCTCTGTGCATTATGCAGAACCCTTCATTCTGCCAGGAACTGAGACAGTGTCATATGAAGCTGTGCAGCTGCACAAGAGGAAGCACACCTAAACTCTTTAAGTAGTAAAGGGATTTTGAATGGTCTTAGTATGGGGCAGAGAGGGAGTGGCAGCGTTTCTGTGGTCTGTATTGTTCTGGTAACAAACCAAAAGAGAGGAAATTGTTAAAACTATATGACAAAAGAAGCATCTGCTTTGCAAATATACTCAGGCCATTTAGTTCTGTCTCAGCTAGAGAAAGAACTTACTAATAATCATGGGGTAAACCTTAAACAAATAAGCATATAGGTTTCCCTTTTAAAGGCAAACTTACAGTGGCTCTCTGCCAGCGTCTATATTTCTTAGAAAAACTTCTATCATTGGCATAAATGAAAGAAGGCAGTTTGATTTGTGGTTAAGGCAGTTTCCATTCAACTTCCACTGTAACAAATGTATTAATTCAGCTCAGACTTCCTCCTCCTGGCAGCCTTTTCGTAGTAAAAAAGAGAAATTAGAAGTCGCAGCCAAATACCGTACCTTGAACTGACCCACTTCGATACATAAACACTTTTACAACATGTTTATTCAGGTGTAGCACTTTAAATTGGTTTAAGATGTTTCCAGTGACAGAGAACCCAGCAAAAGTGGGGTGGCAATGGGGGAGAAGAACTGAGAAATTTAAGCAGTTCAGGAGGAGAATGAATGGTCACATATATTCTGAAAATTTGTAATAAACGCTGCTGTGGGGTGGTGGGTCTGGAAAGAATGGAAAGGATTGAATGTGTGCGCATGCGTGTGTGCATGTACTCCAACTTTTATTTATACTTCTAAAAGGAATCATGTGTTTGCCTAAAGCTGCCTTTTGGAGCATTTGTTTCACTGACTATAAAATAGTACAAATCATTTTTTAATGTGAAAGTCTTTAGAAACACAGGAAAAACACTTGTACAGAGCATTATAACCTGGACTAAACCATATCATTTGGGGCTTACCTTCACTTTCTAGAAGGAGGGAAGGGATTTGTTTGAGCCAATCCTTTTACATGAGGATTGGCTGAAACAAACATGGTCCCTAGGAGAGGAGCGGCCATTTCCTAAACTCTGCCATGCTCATAGCAGCCAGGGTATATGTGTGTGCACATGCACTTCCCTCTGTTTCTTTTCCATCTTTTCCATCCCACTGCTTCCAAATAAGAGACAAAATAGTTACACCAGCTCTGGAGTCGGAAGAGTTTTGCTCTGTTCTGAAGCATGCTTGGGGATTGAGGGAGCATTGGTTCCAGCGTTCAATGCCTTCCCCAATCCATCCCTGACACAACACTAGAATGCCAGCCCCATCCCTTCCCTTAATTGCTTTTGACATTATTAAAGCAGTGGTGGTGGAGCAGTCAAGGTGGAGAGCTTTCTATCACTAGTCAAAGGAGGACCTCCACACAAGCATGAAGTGCAGCACTATGCTGAGTCCAGTGATACTCTTATAGGAATGTATGCTCACTAATTTTGCCTATAAAACAATACTTTTCTGGCTGATGTTCTAAGAAACACTGTGCTCTGTGCTAGAACTGGCTGTAGCTTCCAGCCTCCCCAAGACGTTATTTGGTGCTGAACACTGATACATGTTACTGTTATAAGATAAGCTTGATTGTTGGTAAATAATGAAGCAGATGGTATATAGCCGAGAAGCTTTCCAGTCCTTTCACAGATGGGGCCCAGCATCCCTTCACCGCCAATGGTACAACTGGGCCTCTAATTATATCCACACTATGCAGTTTATCGCACAGTTCCCAGGGACGCTCCTGGCATAGAACGAAAGGGAGTGGGATAGGAACAGAATGGGGGCGATCATGCATTTTATCACACACTGGAATGCTGCCACTGCCGGAAGTTCCCATTCCGTTCCTGATCTGTCACAGAGGAGGGAATTTTCAGGAACTGTTCAGAAGCATTCCTGAAAATTGCCTCCTCTGGGATGGATCAGGAACAGAATGGGAACTTCTGGCGGTGTTGGTGGCGTTCTGATGTGCGATAAAATGTGTGATAGCCCCCATTCTGTTCCCATCCCTCTCCCTTCCATTCCGCGTTGGGAGCATCCCTGGGGGCTGTACAATAAACTCTTATCTCTGGCCAGCAAACCAATTCCCCATCGCTAGCTATGGTGTCCTTGGGCTGATATGACCTACCCCCCTCCCAGACAAAACCCATGGAAAATGGATACCTAAGAGTTGTATAATGTAGAAGCTAACAAAGAAAATGAAAGTGTGCAAGCATGACCGATTTCTCTTGAACATATCTATGAGAACTGTGCAAGCAGTTCTGTGCAATTCACTGATACAAAACACTTGCTATATATCATGCAAACCCACTGGCTGACCTTTGGCAAGTCATTCTCAGAGGAAAGCAATGGCAAATCCCCTCTGAAGAAACTTGCCAAGAAAACTCTGTGATAGGGTCACCATAAGTGGGAAATTACTTGGAGGCACATAACACACACCGAGACACATATACCATTGGACTGTTGTTAATATTTGTCCATGATGCTAACAATAATTCCAAAACCAACTGCCTGGAGGCAAAAGTTGAACTCACTGCACCTAGACCTAAAACCAGTTTCTCAACCAAGCTAGACAAGACCCACTGCATCAAGTTCAGAGCAGTAGGTCAACACTTACAGAAACCTCACTCATTCAATAGGTCTACTATAGCTGCTTAGCAAATTGATTTAGTCTTATTAGTTATTAAAAACTGTAATATTTCTAAAGACTATAGAGATATTTGCATACCATAGAAATGTTTATGTTTTAAAAACCATGAAGTAATTTTCTGAATTGACAAAGGTTTACATTGTGTGAAAAGTCTTCAAACTGACATGAACCCCCTTTAAAATAATGTTTAATATTATTAAGTTTCCTCTCAAGTTTCCTCCACACATCAGCTTTGAGATAACTATTAAGATCCCACAATTCAAGGTTTATATAAGTGCTCAAGATATACAGAGATACTCTTAAAAATTAGCCTAAGTCCAAATAACCTTTAAACACAGAAGCAGTTTATATGGCGCTCTATCTTCTGTTTACTTGATCTTTTGAACAGCCAAGGTAAGCTGTTAGGAACAGATTTTCCCCCCATCCTTCATCATAGAATTATGACCCAGGACTCATACTGGGAAAAATCAATAAATATATGAAAAGATTTACTTGGTAGTAAGTTCCAATGACTACTGCTGAATTTACTTTTACGTAAGTAAATGTGGGATTACAGAAACTGATAAATTAATTTTGTAGCAGAAAAGCATGTTGTATTCATCAAAACACTTAATTCAGAATTGCTCCATTGATCTCAAAACTACTCCAAAATTAGTTGCTTCATAACTGAAGCTTTCACTTATTTATTATGGCTAGGTTCCAAAGAACTGTGGAACTAGTTTCATGCACCCATGGGAGATTTGGGCTTGTATTTCCCAAACAGCAGCCCCTCACATGCTACAGAGCAAACCCCTTTTGAACCTGAGTGCCTTTCAGAAGCAGTTTGTGATTATGGGTTGTGGGTCTGCATTTCAAAGGAAGAATGTTAGAACCCCACTGGGCATAGCCAAGCCCTTAGGCATGTCTAAAGTTGTGTTTTGGATCTTGGCCTGCATAATTCAATCAATAATTGCATCTGATTATACAGTATTAGTTAATCATTTTAACCATAGGCACCTTGTTCAAATTAGGATGGTGTCCAAAATATAGATTTCAGAGAGGCCCATTACAACTGCATACATCCCTATTTGGGATTCTCCTTTTTGGGAGCACTGACAAAACAACCCACCCCTGCCTCATATAGACACACTGGCAGATTTCCACCACTCAGTGCCCATAAAAAGTTAAGAAACTGCTGATATAAGCCATTCCTTCCTAGGTATAAAGAGCTCTCTGTCTTTAGGAAACATGGGCCTTGTGTGTGCAATGGAGATGGATGAATCAGTCTATCCAATCCATGTCAGTTTCACAAGTATCAACTCAGCCTCTTGGGAAAGTTAATGTTTGGGACTACAACTTCCAGAGTCACATCACCAGCATGGCCAATGGCTATCCTCATTGGGGAGCTCTGCCAGCTGGAATCTAAAGTAGTAATATTTCCAAGTTCCACTTTAGTGATTAAGTTCATTCTGATGAATTTCTGCATAAGCTTGCCATTTTTTAAAAATGCATGAAAATTTAAATTTGTATGTATAATTTTCTCTGAGGGCATTACCAAATGAACTCCATTCTCACAGCAATCGTGTCAGGTTAAAAAAAAAAGGAATGTGCCAGTTCTAGAACAACCATTGTCACATTTCTCTGCAATTGCACAACTGGGGCTGATGCCCCAGCTTCAAAATGGAGTTGAAAACCATCCTGTTCAGAGAAGCGTTCCCAGGCATTGCATAACTGTCACTTGCTATTTGATGTTCTTTTGTTGCCTGTTTTATTGAATCATTTCCTGTATTGCTATGTATTTTATATGTCTTATCCTACTAGAGAGGCAGGCTAACTCCAACAGGCCTCCCTGGAAGAAGTTTACGCATCGATTAAGAAGCCAAGCCCTCCCTCCAGTCCATCTCCCCTGATCCAGGCCTCGGAGGGAGAGAAGAACTGCTGGCCCTCATCCCCTTCCCCTCCACCACTCCCTTCTCTTTCTGTGTCATGTCTTTCTAGATTGTAAGCCTGAGGGCAGGGAACCGCCTAATTAAAAGATTGTATGTACAGTGCTGTGTAAATTTACAGCGCTTTATAAAAAAGGATAATAATAATAATAATAATAATAATAATAATAATAATAATAATAATGCCACCATCTTCTGGAGTCCCCCTTAACTCTACCTCCCTGCCCTAAGCCTTATCCATCATGCCTTTCAGTATATTTACTTTTATTTTTATTTTAACTTTTTCAGTTCCAGAATTCTGGTAATGAAATTTAAATTGAGAAAGAAAGAAGTAATTTTTTGCACCTGAGGACTAGCTCGATTGCGAGCTCATGGATGGATTTTCCCCATCAATGAAAAGGTATGTCTTAGCCAGGCTTAAGAGACACATCAACTATGGGTTGGAAGCAGTGGTGTATGGTAAAAAATCGCCAAAGTTGCTTTTTTCCAAGTGTAATCATGTTTTAAAAGTCACGTGTAGCAATCTCCTAATATATAAACTTTGTGTGTATGTTTGGAGAAACACCAAATCTGAAGGATAACCATGTTGTGCTCTGTATGTTAGTCTGGAAATGATGGATTAAATTCATTTAAAAATATGAATCAAAGAAAATTTCTTCTCCATTGCAAACATGTGGGTGGATGTAACACGATTCACTGTGCTTTTTTAATACTGAAATTCTATCACTAATACCCAAATCACTTTTCAAAAGCAACCTGAAGCTTTGTTGTTATGTCACCTTCAACTTATAGAGACCCAATAAATGATAGACCCCTAAGAGACCCAGACCTCAATAGTACTGCTCAGGTCTTACAAACCTGGGGACCATGGCCACCTTAATTATGTCAATCTGCATGTTAACAGGGTCTTCCTCATTTCCTACTGCTTTCAACTTTACCAACCATTATCTTCCCCAGTGCATCACCCTTCCCTGCTAGCTGTGCATCTGGAATGGAGCTATATCCTGGGGCATTTTGGGGGGTACACAGCAGCCTGGTTGGCCTCAGACTGCAGCTGCTGTGGTCCTCTTGAAACAACGTGGGGAATTTATGTTAAAGGTAACTGAATTTTCAAGGTGCTGCTTACATAACCTCCCCCTACCATGTAAAATTTTATTGGCCCTTCCAACTTATTTTTCATCTCCGTTTTATCTGTGCACAGTCCATATCCTCCTAAAACTGCTGAAAAGGGCTCAGAGTGCTTTGAAACAGCTCTTATTATTTATAGAATTTGAAATATTCAGTTAAAATCCCTTTGATGGTGGTTGTTTTTCACAGTTTTTATTCATTTGATTCTAATGAATCAGTATGATAATCTGTTGAGGATTTCTCTCTCTCTTTAAAAGGCAAATGCAGGCCTTTGCATAGAAGGAAACTGCAGGCCATTTTCCACCCATACTTTTAATTTAAGATACCTATAGCTTTTCAAAATATTTGGACAGCCAAAAAAAATGGGTTGGCTGACACTACTAATTTAATTCTACCCTGAGACCATTTTCTTTCATTTAAACTTGTTACACACTAGATTTAATTTTGTCCATTGATGTGTAACGAAATTATGTTTCAGGAATCTGAAAGGAAAACTCCCCACCTCAACCTGTAAAGCTCTCTTAAGGGATTATAAAATAGCTCCGGTTGACATACTACTCAGACTTTTGTAATTCTCTGCCTACTCAAAGCAACTATTTCCACTGATGCATTAACACAAGTCTTCACACAGAAATTAACAGCTCTCAAACAACACAGCTGTTTGCTTAGCCCAGCAAAACAGCATAGCCTAAAGAGGTGTGTTACATTAGGGCTGCATCCACACTGCAGAAATAATCCAGTTTGACACCACTTTAACTATGGAATTCTAGGAATTGTAGTTTTGTGAGACAGTTAGCCTTTTCTGTTAGAGAATTCTGGTGCCACAACAATTCCCAACAACAAGCTACATTTCCCAGAATTCCATAGCATTGAATCATGGCAATTAAAGTGGTGTCAAACCAGATTATTTCTGCAGTGCAAATGCATCTGAGGTTTCAGAGCATCCCACATAGTACACCTACAAGCTGACATCTGAAATTAAGCCAAGCCAAATAATTGAGAACATTCAAGGGACTTGAGATTACTCTGCTGGCCAGTTTGCATTCAGGAAAGGAGCTTCAAGCTGCTGTGCTCCTCCTTCAAGAGGGATGTTTCTTTAGGATAATTGTTAAAAGAAGGTTCCTAAATGAAAAGTGGATCTGGACTATGCAGTTATATCAGTCTGCATTACCACATCCCCTTAGTGATGCCACTACTGAGTGGCAAGGACAGGAGGTATGTGTCTGGCCAAAAGCCACATATCAGAGCAAAATATACTCTACCTGCACTGTGTTTTCTCCATTGTACAGTTTATGGACGTGTGGAAACAAATACACAGTGGGCTCTCTGTATCGACAGCCTTGGGATCATCTCATTTAATCTTCCATCCATTGATTGCCATGGTCCATATAATTCAATGGTGGATATGTGAATACGCACACTTGCAGCAGGAGAGAGTTCACGCCACTGCCATTGAATAATATAGGGTCCAACTGTCTGAATTTTTTGGCATCTGTGTGTGTGTGGGGAGGGACAATGGAACCAAAATGTTGCTGATATGGAGGGCCCACTGTACAAACCTGAGGCAATATTAGGGCATGCACCAACCCAAAGCTGAATATGCTGACAGAATTTAAAATAGCATTGAAGACACATCTCTTCCAGCAAGCCTATCATTTTACATTATGATTTTTTTAATTGGTATATTTTAAAGATTGTATTATATGAGTGTATTTTATAGTATTTTATTTTAAATGTTGGGGTTTTTTTTAATTGTATTTTGTATTTTAATATGTTGCACCCCACCTCAAGCCTTGAGGAGAGGCGGGAAATAAATAAATTATTATTGTTATTATTATTGTTGTTGTTGTTGTTGTTGTTATTATTTCCCACCAAGCCTATGGCAGGGGGATGTGTGTTCTTCCAATCACTTGTAAGCACCAGCCAAGTTGCTTAGGCTTCAACTAGCTCTTGTAAATTAAGCGGAGAATGCCTGACTTTGCTCTTCCCACTCCTTTCTTGCTCAGGATAGGGGCAGGAGGAGCAAAGCATTCTTGATTATACTTGGAAGCACTAGCTGCAATCCAGATCAGAGCACCCACCTTCAGTGCATCCATGTTCACCCCTCCACTATCACTGCCTTGTTCACCTTCCCAAAGATAACACGTAGGATTGTGAGGGGCCTAGTTTATCTCCCATCAGTGATATGAGATAACACAGGGTTTCCAACTCAGCCTAACATCTAAATCACATGCTGGTTTCTGGGGAGAGGCTAACAGATCTAAGCCCAATTCCTATTCTCTACCAGTGTAAGCCTATTGAATCAATGGGGCATATATAACTGTTGGCTCATAATTCAGCAGTTGATTCACTGGGCCTGCTTTACTTAAGATAGGATTTAGGTCATACAATCCATTAATTTAAATTTAGCCTCAAGAGATGCACTCAGAGCTTGAGGAAATGCCTTTTTTTAAACTACAGCTCCCAGAATCTCCCAACAAGAATGGGAGATTCTGAGAACTGTAGGCTAAAAACGTGACTTTTCCAGTCTCTGCTCAAAGCCAAAGCCACACAGTTGAAGCTACCTTGTGTCTATTCTGAAGTAAACCTATTAAGTTCAATGGAACTTACTTCCAGGTAAGGGGATACAGAACTGCAGCCTTAGCCATACTTTTGAATGGATTTTTCTATTCTGTGCTCACATCAGAATTAACAGAATTAATTTGACAGAGGTTCTTTGTAGCTTATCTGTACATACTGGAAATGCAATCAGAAAAGCTATCATTTAGGGGAAAGCAAGCTCCTGAAAGATTTATGAATATTTCAGGAGAATGGTCTACACATTCTTTCAGTACATGATATATTATTTAAAAGAGGCAAATGTTGTAATCATTACAGAAAATGTGCCCCTGAAATACTTGACCCACCATTCCAATTTAACACGCTTCAACTGTTAATGGTATGTGGGAGTCTCACATTTGAGTCCAGTTTGATCACAAAAAATGACAGCATGCAGAGTAAATAACGTTTCTGAATGAATCATTCCACTGAAGGAACAGAAAGGGTGATGATTTTCCCCTTTATGAATAAATACAGTTATATTTGAAATGCCATAATCTTCTATATATGATCAAACTGAATTTTTCTGGTGTACGATATTAAATGGGATCATTTAACCTTAACCATTTGTTACAACTGAGTTTTTACAATGTTTACTGTGCTTTTACAATGTTAAAATGGAGTTGAGTTCTCATTAAGACAGAGTTGAAGCATCTGGGCCCTGTCCCAAAATGTTTATAATCTAGTTTATATACAGAGCTGGCCATATATTCAGCAAGGCTGAGAGGGAGAAGAAATAAAATGCTGTGTGTAATAAATGAGATATATACGATGCGAACTTGGTGGGCTACTGTGAATTGACTCCAAGGAAGGAAACACACATTGGTATTTAAGAAACTTGCAAACAGAAGATTAATTACTGGCGTGCAGGAAGAGGGAAGATGAAGTTTGTATAAATAGAAAATCCCAGAAACACAATAAAATAAATAGAACAAGGCATAGACGCCAGAAAGTACAATTCACAAATACCATAAGGTGGTGCTTAGCATTTAAATCATTTCAGCAAGACAGGCATCAAACCAGAGGGGACAAGCAAATAACTCATGCCAGGATTCCCCTTGAGTAATTGTCATGGTTTAGGGACAATTCCCACACTGTGAAACCAGAAAACTACTCTCTACAATCAACTTTCCCATCTCTTTAAAATTTTGTGTGAGTTTATTTTAAACCAAACAATGATGTGTGGAGGGTAGGAGAGATTTGGACTGGAACCTGGAGGATTTAATTCCCCCGTCCACTTCCCCAGTGAAAATCTTTCTTCTCAAAACTATTTGCCCCCTCAAAGAGAACATACATACACACTTTTCCTAAGAGGACAAATAGCACCTATGTGTGTGTGATTTTCATCTTGAGAACAGGAGAGAGTAGACTGATCGTCCACAGCTATTTACAAAAATGTAAAGGAATGGAAATCCAATCTGAACTCCTTTTGTCTCAGCTACTTTTGCCCTTAGCCTCACCAAGTTAAACCTGAGAGGCCCAAATCACACTACACAGTCAAAGTGCTATGATTCCACTTTAACTTCCATGGCTCCATCCTGTGGAATAAGGGGATCGGCTGTTTTGAGAGAGGCATTTAGCATTCTCAGCCAGAGAGCTTCTTTGTGCCTCATCAAACCACAAGTGGAATGATAGCACTATAGTGGTGTAGAGTGAACGGCCCATGGTCCACAGACACCTCCAAAATCAATCAACTCTTCAGCTGACTGAAAGCTGGAAAAGGGCTTTGGAGATCCCTGTTCTAAACCCACAATTTAGAATCTCCTACAGTTTCTTGTCAAAATAAACTGGGGAGTACAAAGCTACAAGGTCACAGGAAGAAACGTAGACTATAAATGTAGCAAATTTGAAAGCAATATAATAATTCAATGTAGTTCATCCTGTACATGCCATTTAGGAAGAAATGTGCTACTTTTTTGTATGTTCATCCCATCAAAAAAAATGTGCAATGGGAATATGTTATAATTAAAGTTCAGTTATATCTCTGTATTAAAACGCAGGTGCTGCTACATTGAAAGATCTCCGAAATCTTCAGGGATGTCCTTTGCATATGGAGAAATTATATAAAATATTGTGTGTGTTTTTTCCCAGACAGTTTCTGTATGCATGGATTTTATATTGCAGTTCATCAGCTTGTCTCTCACCTCTTATATCAGTGTGAAAGTGACCATTTCTGGTATGAGATTTAAAAGGTTTTCAAACATCAAAAGCATAAAATGAAAATGTATGGGAACCCAGAGGAGTATTTCAAAGATATATGCAGACTTTTGGAAAGGAGATTTTTTTTTAATGCTCTTTTCTTAATTTAGTAGAGCCCTTGGGAAACTGAACATTGTATGTTGACAGCTTCCATATGTGTTATGTTGCTCTTTAGACCTACAATTCAATATAAAACGTGGTTTTAGCAGAAACTGAGCTCCATTTCAATCAAAAAATGATGCCTGTGATACCAAATATCACCAAGGAAAAATGGGTTCCAATGGCATGGCCTTTCAACATTATCAACAGGGGAAACATGAAACACAAAGTGTAATTTTCCCATAGTTGTTTTCAATATATTGTTATTTTATACCACCTATTTTTTCTCTGCTGTTAGTATAACAAAGGATTTGCAGTTAAGAACCATAATCCCCAAGGAAGCGCATAAAGAATCCTGTTTTAATTCGCCAAATCTTAAAATCAGTCCTCACAAGCCAAGCCAGAAAGTAGCTGCCACGCCATCACTTCAGGACCATAAGCTATTTATTTATTTATTGTACAGCTGCTGTTTTTAATATGATTATATATGCAGAAATATTGCTGCTGTTGCATTTATATTGGTTTTATATTCTGCTCCTTAGCCATTGTTCTATTGTACTGCAGTTACAGATTAACCACTCTTCTGAGAGCACAGTAAAGGTGACATGCCCATATGCACACTATATTACATCAGCCTATAGTTTTTTGTGTTCAAAAGACTGTTAACATGAGCACCAAAAATTGTCTTGCACACATCAGAAACACTGCAGTGGAATCTACTTCTGTTCATAGTATATCAGTGGCTACGATCACACCATCATACAACCTAATGGAGATTTTTCAAGGGGTCAATTCATTTGACCAGTCTGCTTGTGGTAACTTTTGAAATGTCTGCATGTGTCAACTACTTGCAAATGGCCTGCCAATTATGGTCTTCAGCCAAAACAGGATCAATCTATTTCCACACTGGAGTAGATGAAATGTTACTATTGATATGATTCACCTGCTCATGAACTTTTAAGCAGTCGCCACAAATCCACTAACTGTATGAATTGGCCCATTACTGTGTTTTTATTTTTGCTGATGCTCTCTTCTAGTTGCTATTTTGATTTAAACCACTAGGATTTCTAGACTAATTGTATTTCTTCCAACAGAATGTGGCTGTTGTAACAAGACCTCAGTTCATCTTGTAGTCTGTCTGGGCCTTGGATACTACTTTATTTGATAATTAACATTCATACCTTTTTTCTGACTACATTGCAATGTTGCAAGGAGTTCCTGCAGATCTGGATTGTATTGTATTTCCACAGGCCTGTATTTCAGTATAGGCATGTGCCCATATTAGACATGTAATTTTTGTTCTTTTTTTTTCTTTGATGGGATTAACAACTTTAGCAATTTTATTCCTACTGCTAGAAGGTTCTTCAATGACTGTAGTTATTAAAGATTGGGTTTTATTCTGTGACAATTAACACATGGGCTTTTGCACAGAAAACAGCATTTTCTACATAAGAAATAGCACCTTCTGTACAGAACAAAAAGTCAGGATTTCAGAATTGGGATATATCAACATATCTTACCATCTGCCATCTCTGCACAGAGCTGCAATCCTAAATTATTCTGTGGATTAATCACCCAGTGATTGCTGGTCACAGTGATATCAAACACCAGCCAGCCAACATCAGATGCTTGAGCATGTCTTGTGTCTAACAGGAAGAGGTCAGCATCCCTAATTTAGAAATAAAGAAAATACATTGAGAAATTTGTAGTAATTAGGTCAAGGGTTTAGCTTTTCTTCTGCCAGTGATCTGTCAGTGAATTGTTTCCTTTTGCCTTGTAATAGCAAAGATAAGAGAAAAAAGGTGGGGGGGGGGATTCTCAGCTCCCTCTTTTGAAAATTAAGGCTGTGATCCACAAATCAGTCAAGCCAGGTTACTTCAATTTAACTCCCCAAAACATTCACATTGTCACAATTGGCCCATAAATATCCTAAACATCTTTCCAGAAAGAGGAAACACTGTCCATATTGTGTCTTTTGGCAACATTCTGGCAAGTCTGTTATGCTAAGATCTTCAGATATCCAGCATACAAATCTGTGCGCATATAAATATTCCATACGTTTATGAAGAATTCTAATGAGCATGTGGAGAACAGGAAGGAGACATGAAAGGCACACTTCAGCTTTGGAACACACCAATGGTACTTTAGGGTTTTTTCCCTCCCATTATTAATAGAGAAAACTCCCCTGATACATTTCTTTGGTTTGCTGGGGAGGCTCTATTAAGAAACATTTAAAAATCTGGCTGCTCTGAGATTGTTCAAAGACACCACCTCCTCCTATATGAGTCTTCTAGAAATTTGAGATCTTCAAAGGAGGCCCTGTTATGTGTCCCAACACCTTGTGAAATTAGGTTGGTGGATACACATAACAGGTCTTTCTCTCTAGCAATGCCTTGACACCCAACTGAAGGTAGTTAGGCCGGTCCAATTTCCTTTACATTTCCAGCAGGCACTGAAAACAGTACTGTTTCATATGACATTTAATGTTTGAAAATGCCCTATTTTTATTGTTTTACATTGGACGTCAGGATTGTTTTTAGGAGTTTTTAAATATCATTTTAATGAGTGTGTGTGTTTTTAAAAAATTATCACTGTATTGTTTGATTTTATTATTTGTTCATTGTTTCAGAAGCCCTTGTGGGCTGGGAGGCAATACATAAATACATCAAATAGGTAAATAATAAATAAAGAGAGGCCCCATACAGACAGGCCAAAATAAAGCTGCTTCGGGTCACTTTGGAGGCATGCTGTTTAAACGACACATGCATCTTAAGAGGCCAGAAGCTGTGCCAAAGCTGCGCTCAAGTCTTTAGGACTGGAGCTTGGCTTTGGCGCAGCTTCCGACCTCTGAGCATTTAAACAGCATACCTCCAAAGCGACCCGAAGCAGCATTATTTTGGCCTGTCTGTATGGGGCCAGAGAGAACTTAAAAGAGAGAGAGAACTTAAGCTTGGTTCATAGCTTATATATTTTGGATATATCACTCCCACATACTTCTGGAAAGAGCAGACCTAAGATTATCACTTGATCCACTTCTTACTAATGGAATATTTCTAGTAAAAATTACTTATGGTGAGGAGCATGAATGTGGCAAATCTAATCTTAACATCCATTCATAGCTTAATGTGCCTAACCAGCTATCCCACTAACACGTACAAAAGTCCTACACAGCAGATAGATCAAGAAAATAAATGCCGCTCTTTGGTTCTGTAAAAATAAACAGAGTTGAGCCATATAGTATATCCCTTGTTGCAGTTAAATTAAACTTGGCTTGCCGCCTTCATATTTTAGGGAAAAGTGTATTTTTTCAAAACTGGTCATTTAAATTGTGCATGTAATCCCCCTACATTTGCTCATCCATAACGCTTAACTTAACTAATCATTTACATGATGAAATTGGAAAATTGGATACCTGTGAATTTTCCTTCTGGCACCCTCACTGGACAGCAGTACAACAGATGGGTTGTTCAACCTTCCAACCACTAGGAGAAAAAGACTCCAGGTAGAGGCTGAAAACAGACATGCTGGTATTAGGAACCACTGCTCTGTTCTGAATCCAAATCTATATCCGTTTTTTCCCCATGCTTGCCAGACTGTATGACGTTCACGGGCAGTTGCTGGGGCTACACAGACTCTATTGAGGGCTGACATGAAACTCTGCACTATAGCAATATAGAGGTAAGTGTTCAGTGTTTGGAGATTAACCTTTACCCAAGGTGAGAACCCCCATCAAAGAGCAGCTGCCACAGCGCTGACTTCCATTTATAGCAGTGAAAATACACACAAGCTAGTTCTAATTCTGAGCAGAGCTTGGAAAAGTTGCTTCTCAGAATGTCCCAGCCAGTAGGGCCTCTGGACATGCTAGCTGAGAGATTCTAGTCGTGATCCTCTTTGCAAGGTCTCATTCTGAGCATGTCCCATTGAAGAAAACATGCAAAGTTCTGGTGATGAGTAGTGACTCAAGTCTGGTTCTCAATGAGCTGGGAAACTTGTTTCTAGACTGTGCTTTTCCCATCACAGATGGGGTAGGGAGGAAGATCTCATAACCATATGTTCAAGCATTCAAAATAAAAAACCAACCTGTCAAAGAGAAAGACTTTCACTTAGCCATCTCTTCAAAAAGGTTCAAAGTGCAAGGACTGTTTTTGTATGGAGGAAGTTCAACCATGTGTGGTCTCTGCCTGTAATTTCAAATGGTAGATGCCAGAGAAAGGTTTACCTGAAGTTTTGTTATATGTTATGTCAAGGGATCCATGACCAAAATTTTTGTTGTTATTGTTTGGGGATTTTTTTTTTTTATTATTATAATATAAAACCTAGAAGCTGTAGATTTGATTTTAGAAGAGGTATTATGTTAAGGGGCAGGTAACCCTTTCCTGTGGGTAGTTTTTCCATCTTCTGCTTAGTAGAGGGAATGTAACAGAACCTGACAGTCTATGTATACTCACAATATATACACTGTTTATAAGGGGGAAAGTATGGATGTTATTTCAATTGCAAAAAGGATAATTATGGTGGTGGCTGCTGCTGCTGCTATTATTGATGCTATTATTGTTGTTATTGTCCTTATTTCACCTCTCTCCATGGATTGAGCCAGGGAATGACAGATTAAAATACAGCAACGAATAGACATGGGGATATGAGGAAAGAGATAAGCATCTCACAGTGCACTTTTGTAATCACATCAGCAGCTCCTCAATAATCTATTTAAGTAAGGGCTGTTCGACAGTGGAATGCACTTCCTCGGAAGGTGATAGAGTCTCCTTCCTTGGAGGTCTTTAAACAGAGGCTGGATGGACATCTGTCAGGGATGCTTTGATTTGGATTTCCTGCATGGCAGGGGGTTGGACTGGATGGGCCTAGTGGTCTCTTCCAACTCTACGATTCTATGATTCTAAGTTTTTAAAAATAAAAGAAACCCTTGGGAATTAAGATGATGGCAGGATCCCAACCTGACTGATAAGGAAAATGTAGGATCGGTGGTGCCTGACAGTTGGGAGAGAGAACCTCAGAGAATTTAAGTGGAAATAAAATAGAACAGGTCCCCTCGGTTATGTATTAAGGGGTACATTTTGATGAGAAAAAATCTTGGCAGACTCAGCTACAAAACATCAAAACAACAGCTCAGAAGTCAGCCCATGCTATTCTGCAGGGTTTTTTTTTTTTTTTTGTTCTTTTCTAGAGGAACTAGGCTAGTAATTCCAGCATGAAAGTGTTTCTAGCAAAGTAGTTGCTCAAATGCAATATAGTATTGAAATCTGGGGGGGGGGGGGGGGGGGATCACAATGGCTTGAATAACCCCTGGAGGGCTGTCAGAACAAGGTTTTGAGCAACTTGTTGGCGGTACCTCCTGGGGACTCTGCTCCAGGGCAGAGACATGTGTGGTATCTCTAAAAGCTAGGACTGAAATAGCAGCCCGTTTGTATTATAAAAGGGTCTTGGACATGACAGAAGACTGCCTCCCTAAGCTTTGTTTAGGTGAACAATGGAAGAAAGGTAGCTGGGCTAAACTATCTGAAGACTTATTAATTTCTAAAACCCTTTCAACAGATATTTTTTACACTTTGTGGAGTTAAAAACAAACTGAGGGACTGGATCTATAAAATGAATAATGATCAGGTCTTAAAGGCTGCACCCAAACTGCAGAAATAATCCAGTTTGACACCACTTTAACTGCCATGGCTCAATGCTGTGGATTGAGCCAGATCCATTGGATCTGTGTCCAGTCTCTTAGGATGTGGTTCAGTCCTGGTCCCAGGGTTTTGGCCTGCGTTGTCTAAACTGGATGACATGAGGCTGGGGGGAACATGGGCCTTTTGGCCCATGTGGACAACTCTAGAAAAAGGCAACATCAAACCCGATGTGAACAAATCATGCCAAGGAAACCCTGTGATAGGTTCTGGAAGAACCTGAAGGCACACGAAAACAACAGCTGTAAGTAGACAACTGAAGAAACTATCTTGCTATATGGATCCCAGGTCAGTAACTAGTTTTCCTATAGTGCCACTCTGAGAGGTGAACACTAGGTTTTCTTTCTCAGTCTCTGTCACCTTAATCTGCTCTGTCACAAATCCTGTTTCCACAGACATCATTTTGCTTACATTTCTTTTGCCTCTACATTGTCACAAGGAGACAGATTTGGACAAGAAGCTCTAGCTGCTTTGTATTCCCCCTCTCAAAGGGAATATGAGTGGGGCTTCCATGTGAGTAAATATGCATAGGATTCCCAGCCAGTAAAGGGAAAGATTGTATTATACCAACATGAAAGCACTGTCACAATTCTAGAAATCTCAAAGATAGGTGAGATGGATATCTGTCTAGTTCAAGGATCAGAAAGGAAAATTCACAGGTAAAGCCATTTCCCCCATTCATCAGCACTTTTGTTATACCAGATAAAAATTATGTGTGTCATGGATTCTTGGTGGACAAAAGTCAAGAGATGGACTTAACAACCTTTGTGGTAATTTACTGAATCAGTTGAAATGTTTTAGAACAAGGATTAAAACTTGAAAATGTTACCCCTTTCTGGATTACAACTCCTCTAGGAGTTGCTAGCTGGGGATTTTGGCAGTTGTAGCCATGCCAAAAATGACTTTAGCAAACTCTGGTCAGGATAGGCATTACCTTGCCATTTGTCTGTGAATGTGTGCTGAATCAGTGTTTCTGCTACATCACTATTTCCCTCTTATGGTTCCGATGCCGCTCCTGACAGCTTTTCTGTATCTAAATGAGTCTTTGATTGTGATTTCCTGCATGGCAGGGGGTTGGACTGGGTGGCCCTTGTGGTCTCTTCCAACCCTATGATTCTATTATTCCTCTTAATATTGTTACCCTTTTTAAAATATATAGCAAATGTCATTTAGATTCCAAATCATTTTATGTGTTACAGACAGTTGTAGGGCTAAACCATGATTTCTTGATTCAGTTAGCCCATAAATTTGCAAACTAAATTTGAACCACTGTTTCAGTTCCTGGCTTGAGTGCCACCACACCTAAATCATGTTTTGGTTTCTGTTTGCAAATCATGATAATGGCATTAATTTTTAATCATTATATTGTCTTATTTATTATATGTCCCTCAGGAAAAGGTCAGGCCCCTTCTTCCTGAAAACAAAGAAATAATTGCAAATACTATTAGAAGAAAAAGCACCTGTTTGGGTACTCCTTGGTGATTTGATAAATACTAATCTTAATGGTTTCATTCTCAAATCGACTGTAACTTCGATCCTTGTAGATCCGGAATTCAGCTGCTGTCACTGCCTCTCCGTGAGGGATCTGAGTCAAATCAAATCGGAATTCTTTGTAATGCCGCCGTTGATGGGAAAAATCCTTATCTCTCTCCACTGTGGAAAAAAGATAACAAGTAAGGCATAAATTTACACAGCTATGGTTAACTTGTCAACCCCAGCTCTAAAATACTACTAAAGAGGGCAACAGGTTATTAGGCAAACAGTCTACATGACAGCAGCTAACAACAACAAAAGTTAATTTGATATTCAGTATATTTTTTAAAGAGAAAGCTAGCATAGTATGGTGGTTTGAGTTGATTGAGACTTTGGGAGTTCAGGGTTTGAATCCCCACTCTGCCATGGAAACCTGATGGGTGACCTTGGGCAAGTCTCACTTTCTCAGCCTCAGAAGAAGGCAATAGTAAATAGCAAGTACATTTCTATACTGCTTATCAGTGCACTTAAGCACTCCCTAAGTGGTTTAAAAAGTGTAAGCTAACAGCCCCCAACAATCTGGGTACTCACTTTAGCCACCTCCTTGGAAGGATGCAGGCCTGAGTTGAGCTTGAGCCCTTTCGCTGGTATTGAACTCGCAACCTTATGGTTCTGAGTGAGTGGCTGCAGTACAAGCATTTAACCACTGCACCACTAGGGCAATGGCAAACCCCTTCTTCCCTCTCTTAGCCTGGTGAGGGGGAGAATCTCAGGGCAAGAGCCGAGTCTTGAAAAGTATGTACATATATGCAGTCCTCATTTGTTAAACTTTGTTTTGTTTTTGTTTAAAAGGCACATACTCTGTGCAGCTGCGATTGATACTTCATGCATACTCAATCATATGACCAGGGGCTCCTGCTCCTAATAACAACCCTCATCCTTGACATCACAATTCTAAGGCCTCAGATTTTGGTGCTGAAATTTTGAAGCTCAGGGTAGTTGTGATCTGGCAATCCTAGGTTGCACTGACGATGGTGTTCTGAGCAATATAAGCACATGGATAACATGTAAGAATTCACTCATTTGTAATGCCACATTATGGGGTCTGCCACTTGATCCATCTACAGTCAGTTTTCCATACCCACAATTTTTTTTATCCACCGTTCAAGCATCCATGGTTTGAAATATTTTAAAATATACAAATTCCCAAAAGCAAACTGTGATTTTACCATTTTATATAAGGAACACCATCTTAGTGTGCCATTGTATATAATGGGACTTGAGCATCCACATATTTTGGTATTCACAGGAGGTCCTGGAACCAAACCTCAGAGAGTACCAAGGACCCAATGTATTTAACCATCTTCCTGTGTTTATGATGAAATTTTACACTGCTTGATATTTTTATATAAATTTGTCTTTATGTGTTTTTCTTTTCTTTTGTTTTATTTGATCAGGCACATATTGAGAAAACTGGTGTGGAAAGTGATAAGAAGATTACATGTTCTACATAGACTCCATTTTGATGCTCTGTAGACTGAAAGAATCCCATTAAGCAAAGTTCTTAGGGAGTGTAGAGCTGGGAGCCATTAGTAAGCAGGTGATACTCAATGCTGTTTATCCTTGTCCTTAGAGACAGGTGAAACTATGCAGATGTTGGAACAGTCTCTGGATGCTGTAGTGAGCTGGGTATGGACCATAAACTGAAGTTGAAACTAACAAGACAGAGGCTCTGTGGACTGGTTATATATTTTCCATTCTTGACACTGATGATCTTTTGCTTTTATTATTTCTTTTAATGGGAAAGGGAAGCCCTCAATAAAGGCATGGCTATTATTTCTTAAGAGTAGAGTCATGCTTAGGATCTTCTACCAGATTTTTTTAAACATAGCTTTCTTGCTGTACATTTGGTCTCAATACTGGATTGGAGCTTTTCAGAGAAATCCTGACAAGCATTTATCCAGTTTTATGACCTTCTCTTATTAATTCTAACTTTCCCAAAAAAAATATTTAGCAAAAACTACCAAAATAATTAAATAAAAAGAGCAATGAGGTACTTGTGTAGTACATTTTACAAGGTAATGGCAATGGAATTCTTTTAAAATGCTATCATCAATTTTTGTTTATTGTTATGTACCTTCAAGCTGTTTCTATCTTCTGTTGATCCTAAGGCAAACTTTAAATAGGTTTTCTTGGCAAGATTTGTTCAGAAGCTTTTTTTTTTCTTTACCTTCCACTGAGGCTGAGAGAGTGTGACTTGCCTAAGATCACCAGTGGGTTTTGAGTAACAGGAATTAATTACTTTTAAAAAGTGATTTTGCCAATTCTGGTTCACATAAATGAAAATAGCTAATCATAAATACCTGCAGTTCTATTCTGGGAAGGAGAGCAAATAGTGCCAGTATTATTTATTTATATTGAAACAATAAAAGCTCTAAACTGTTTATGATATTAGACAGATTGGTCTGGAGATTCTTGATTTGGCTGATAATTTGCCCTGATAATTAGCATCTGAACAGGTTGCTTCCCCAAGTGTTTTTTCTTTGTCTTCTTGAATACTAAAACTTCAGGGTGCAAAAGAAAACCAGCATGTGCTTATTAACTACAGCAAAGCATTTGACTGCATAGATCAAGAAAAGCTATGCTTTGCTCTTAGACGAATGTGTGTGCTACTTCACCTAATTTTCTTGATGCCTAACCTGTATACGGAATAAGAGACTATAATCAGAACTGAATATGGCAAACCAGAATGGTTCCCAGTTTGCAAAGGGGTTAGGCAAGGCTGTATACTATCACCCTATTTATTCAACCTGTATGCAGATAATATTATACGCTGCACAGGCTTAGTCTCAGAGGCAAGAAGACTGAGAATCAGAGCAAAAAACAACAGTAACAAGTAAAAAACATTAACAACCTAAGATACACCATACTACTAGCGGATGACACCATACTACTAGCAGAAAACAACAAAGATCTGGATCAATTACTAAAGAAAGACAAAGAAAGTGCTAAGGCAGACTTAATGTTGGATATTACAAAAACAAAAATAACCACCATGGAAGAACTACATGAATTTATCCTAGGTAACAATAAAATAGAAATAGTCAAAGAATTCCCATACATTGATCAGAGTGGAACTGCAGTCAAGACATCAGAAGAAATCTAGGAATGGAAAGGGCAGTTATGAAAGAACTAGACAAGATCCTAAAGTGCAAAGATACTTTCTAAAATTAGAATTGTCCAAGCCATTATATTCCCCATCACTATGTATGGATGTGAGAGCTGGACAGTGAAGAAAGCAGATAGGAATAAAATCAACTCATTTGAGATGTGGAGCTGGAGAAGAGTGCTGAGGATATTATGGACAGCCAAAAAACAAACAAATGGGTTCTAGAACAGATCAAGCCTGAACTCTTCCTGGAAGCCAAGATGACAAAACTGAGGTTGTCATACTTTTGCCACACTATGAGAAGGCATCAAATATTAGAAAAGACAATAATGTTAAGAAAGGTAGAAGGTAACAGAAAGAAGGGGAGACAGCATGCCCGATGGATGGACTCAGTCAGAAAGGTCATGGGCCTGAGCCTGCAGGATCTAAGCAGGGAGGCAGAGGAAAAGAGTCTTGGGCCTGTTACAGACAGCCAAAATAAAGCTGCTTTGAGTCACTTTGGAGGTATGGTATTTCAATGATGCATGAATCCTAAGAGTCTGGAAGCTTCACCAAAGCTGCACTCCAGTCCTTAGGACTGGAGCGTGGCTTTGGTGCGGCCTTTGGACTCTTAGGACGCATGTATCATTGAAATACCATACCTTCAAAGTGACTGGAAGCAGCTTTATTTTGGCTGTCTGTAACAGGCCTTGGAGATGTCTCATCCGAGGTCAATTTGAGGGCAGCTAACAACAACAACAACAAATACACACACACACACACACACACACGCATGTATATATATATACTGTAGAAATAATGAAATTTGAAGTCACTTTAACATCCTACAGAATCCTGGGATTTGTAGTTTTCTGAGGCACCAGCACTCTTGATCAGAGAAGGCTAAAGACCTGGTAAAACTTCAAATCCCAGGATTTCATAGTATAGAGTTACAGCCCTTAAATGATGTCAAACTGCAGTGTACTTCTGCAATGTAAATGCACTCTGTGTATTATTTCGTACTTACAATAGCTCCAACACTTCAAAAATGTCACTACAGCCTGTTAAATGGGCATATAGGCTGTTGCATGTATACATCTTAGATATATTGTGTGACGTATTGGGCAAGATGGGAGTAGCTTATGCAAATTTCTCTGGTCTCTGCACAAGGAGGAATGTAAGTCAGCCAACACCAACCAGGTGATGGAGGTTACTGTAAACTGACACAGAACAAAGTACATATGTTTACATCTTAAAACCAATGAAATGATAGTTTATCTTCTGTAAATACTTTTGGTTATCTGACAAGCACAGGTCAAAGGTTCCAAGTGTTTCCGCTGGAAATTACTGAGTGCTCTTTCTGATGGCTGATAATTGAAAGCAGAGGCTGGGAATATCAAACGTGGTAGGTGACAGATAAGTCACAGATAAATGCAAAGACTCTGGTTCTTACACACTCAAAGGGCAGAGGCCCCAGGAATTAGCTATTGTGTTACTGGGAACAGATGGAGACATCAAACAGTTATTATCATGCTTATATCCTTTCTCCATACTCCACCTCCAGCCAGCCAAACACCAGAAACCCTCTCTCATGCTACCTCTTTGGCTCTTCTTCATAAATGATTAACGAGACAAAAGGAGCTTCTAAAAATACTTAGAAACAGCAGTACAATCAAACTGAAAGTCATATATATATATATATATATATATATATATCTTCATTAAAACTCTGCTGTAGCTTCTTGACTTATGCACTATACTAGGAAGATTTAAACATTGGATCACAGTGCTCAGAAAGGAGCAAGAGGCCACCCAACATAATCCCTGTCCAAGGCAGAATTTTTCACATATTAGTCCCTTTGGGATAAACCATATAATCCGAGCCATAAACTCTGGGCCGTGTGGATGCCACAATCCCATAACAACATTGCCTCCAGCTGCAGGAGGTTGCAGCACTGGGTCAGCCAGAGTCCAGACGGGTCAGTTTCCTGAGAGGGATTCTGCTTACATGCCCCATCGCCTGCCAGGGAGACCATTTGGCTGAAACCTGAATCACTTAAATGTGTGTGCCTGTGCTTTCACAATAATCCTGGTTTCAGAAATGCAGCACCAAGTGCCAAAACACCACAGCAAGGATAAATTGTAAAGGTGTGATTTCCCCCTGGACATCTACTTCTAAAGAGCATAGATGAGAAAGCAGTATTGGAATGGTGAGCCTGGTGTTTTGTTTTTTTTACTCCTCGCATCTTTTTTCTTGTTGTTCCAAATCAAGATTAGAAACACAACAGAGTCTGGGGTGGAAAATCTTTAGCACTAGTAACTTGTGGCTTCCAAGCAAGGGGGTGGTGAATCTGCTCTGAAGTTTAGTCAGAACTAGTCAAGATGTTGAATCTATTTTGAGATTATGGTTCAGCATTTTGGATAGCTTCTTTGAAGTTCAGAATGGGGGGGGATATCAGGTGGCTTCACCACCCAGGGTGACCAGATGTCCCAAGTGCAAAGAAGGACAAGGAAGCGCAAAATATAGGACATTCAAGAAAAAATATAGAACACAATCAAATAAAAGCTAAAAACACTCACAAATGTAAATTCATGCTTCTTAGTCATACACCAATTGGAGCACATTTTGAAATCCTTCCTGGACAGAAGGTTGAAATGTAGGACATGTCCTGGAAAAGAAGGATGTCTGGTCACCCTAATCACCACTCCACTGATATGGATGTCAGCATCCATGGCACACCTTTACACTATAGGAGCCATACAAGATGCTGGAGATGTATCTCACATAAATATCGGACCAAGTGGTTTTTAAAATCAGTGTAACAGGGAAGTTGTCATTATTATTTGCCACGACGCCTTGGGATGGGGTCGGATAAAAATGAACAATTCTGTTATTTTTGTGGTTAAATCTGACAAGGTGCAGTGTTGGGACAGACAGAAGGTAACCAGGAGTGTAATCTTATGTACAGTTCTATCATAACTAGAGCTTTCAGACTTCAGCCCTTAGAGTCCCCCACCAGTATAGCCATGCCTGCTAGGGAACTGTGGGTGTTAAAGTTCAAAAAGGCCTGTTACAGACAGCCAAAATAAAGCTGCTTCGAGTCACAATGGAGGTATGGTGTTTCAATGATGCATGCATCCTAAGAGTCCAGAAGCCACACCAAAGCCACGCTCCAGTCTGGAGCGTGGCTTTGGTGCGACTTCTGGATTCTTAGGATGCATGCATCATTGAAACACCATACCTCCACTGTGATTCGAAGCAGCTTTATTTTGGCTGTCTATAACAGGCCAAAGATTACTTTTTAAATGCTAAGCATTATTAAGATCCTGCTGACAATTGATATATCTCACCCACCCCATTCTTGGTAACTTGGACAGGGAGAGGAGATAATGCATGATGCTACTCAGAAATGAACCCTGGCATCTCAGTGAACAAAATTCATCTGCCACAGCATCACTTTTCAGAGACACAGTTTTGTCAGTCATTGCAGCAGAGGCAACAATTTTGGTGGCACTGTTTTGGCAGGATTAGCAAATGGTGGCAGCAGAGATAATGGAAGCTGCATGCAAATTGTGTGCGGCCGATGTACACTGTGTTAGCATGTTCCACATTGGCACACTTCCTGCAAGAAGTAGTCAGTGAATTTGGGAATGTGTGATGAAATGGTGAATGTGGCGACACTGTAGGCATGCTAAGAGAGTTGAAACAACAACACACAAGGGAACATTCTGTGGTTTTTTTGATTGGATGGCAAGCAACAATTCTTCATGAGCCAGCACAGTATAGTGGTTTGAGTGTTGTACTACAACTCTGGAGACCAAAGTCAATTCCCAGCTTGGCCATGAAACCCACTGGGTGAACTTGGGCAAGTCACATGCTCTCAGCCTCTGGGGAAGGTAGTGGCAAATCTCCTCTGAACAAATCCTGCCAAGAAAACCCCGTGATAGAGTCACCATAAGTTGGAAACAACTTGAAGGCACACAAGAACAATGTAAGTTAGGATCCTGTAACGTCCCAGTACTGGCTCCCTGCTCCACAACAATTATTTTTCATTCAAAGCAATGATGGAGGGGCACCCTTCCTGACATATTGTTTTTATTCCACTTGCATACATGAATAGGGTTCACATTATTCTATTTTAAAAGAAATCCAAACATTTCTACTGAGATATGTAGCTAGGCCCTTATTCCAGAACTTCTTCCCAGGCAACATGCAAAGAATTGTGAGGAATTTGTATTTTAAAGTGAGTCTTAGAGAATACAGTGAGGTTAGAGCAGGCTGTAAGTAAAATAAACCAGTGCTAGCCATTGGTTCTTAGAGAAATCTAAAACCTTGCTTAATCTTTTTAAAAGGGGATATTAAAAGCTTTAGCTGTTCACTTTCCAAAATCATTGCACTGGAAAGAAAGAGATTGTCTTGAATACCAATCTATTTTAGAAACTGAACCACTGAAGCTTTTCTTTTTTTAGATTAGATAAGATTTTACATTTGTATAAGAACCTAAGACTCAAGTTATTTCAAGGCACTTCATGGTCTTTTCTAACACATTTTTAGGTAAATGGCGACTAAACAAAATGACCCATTGAACTTGCAGTCTACTCCACTTCAATGCAGGTCTTGTCAGCTATTAAAAACCCAGGCCCCTTTCAAACTTTACGGTTATAGTTCTATGATTCCACTTTAGCTGCCATATTTCCATCCAGTTTAGGAAGTAGTATTTAAAATTCTGAGCCAGAGAACTGCTCTACTACTTTGCCAAATTGCAAACTCCAGGATTGCACAGGATGTAGCCGTGGCAGTTACAGTGGAACCATAGTGCTTTAACTGTGTAATGCAAAAGGGCCTGAGGTCAAAACTGATGGGAGCTCAACAGAGGTGGTCCTACCATTAGACATACAGGCAGCAGTATGTGATGGCTAACAAACTGTGTGGCTTTCCCCATCAAAAGAGTCTCTAGCAGGGATGCAACTTTGGGGGAGCAAAATGAGGGTGTTGCCTCTATGAATTAGAATTCTGTCCCTCTCCAATGAAATTTTCCTTCAGTTCCTAAATTTCTAGTATTGCAGAGAGGGAGACACTGAAAATTTGTTCCCACCTGGAATGCTCACATTTACTACTTAGAATACTTATACTTGCTGTGGTCTCAATCTCTTTGTAACTTTGACTGCCCCTTCTCTTTCAATCCCTAAACTTTCTAAATGCTCAGCTGAGAGTTTAAGTGACTGCAATGCTAAAAATGTGGGGACTGCAGGAAAACTTCACTGTTAATTCATATTCTTATTTGGAAGGGGCAATGCCCGCTTTTTGCTTGCTCCCATTCAGTGGCATCACTGGGCAGATGTGGGCAATGCAGACCACACCAGGTGACCCCTGGTTATGTTCTCTTCCCACTATGGTGGAGGGGTGAGCATGCCTATCATGGCTTGATCACTAGCCTGGCTCTCTTCCGAGAAAGGGAGCTGAGGTGGTAGCAAGGGAAGTGCAGGGATGAGCAAAAACAAATGGGACATCATTCCACCAGGGAGGTTTGTTCAGACCCATGTGTGCAAAACTCAGATCCTCACCACCAAACAGTCAATGGAGCTCCAGAAGATTGTATGGTAGCTTCCTGCCTCTGTTTAAAGCCACTATGTCTTTTCTCAGCAGCCTGGAACACAGGTGAGACGCCCTCCTTTACCTGCCTCTCAGGAAAAATAAATATGTTTACAGTTAGCCAGTCTATTCTCCAAAATGCAGGAGACCAGTCATCAGGGAGGCTGGGCACACCTGGAGCCAGAAGAGAGATGAGGAAGGGTTTGCTTCAAAGATAGGGACCAGAGTGGTTGTTGTTATTTATCCTCTTCCCACTCTCCTCTTTTATCCTTCGCTTATTTCAGTTGCTGCCAACTGAGTTTAAAGTGCAAACACAGTAGACTATAAACACAGTAAACAGCTGCAGCCTTTCCTAGCTTATGTATTCTTCCTTACTAACAATTTTTGCAGTCTTAAACATATTCTGACACATGTCCAAGTTTTCATCTGTGAAATGTTGGAGGGGGTTGCTTTCACTACCACTGGTGCTCAAACTGTGAGCACTTTCTTTCTCAAATTAATCCAAAGACTCTGGCTCTTGACTCAAATTTATCCAGAGGCTCCAACCAGCATATGATGAAGTCCTTTTTGTTCTTCCACAACCCCGCTTACTCTTTGACCCACCTGCAATAAACAGTGCTGTCAGTATCTTTCACTTAGTTTTCACAATTAAAAAACAAACGAACCATTTATAATCTACCCCAAAGAAAAACAACACCATCTTTCAATTAAGGAAACACTATCACCTCATAAAGTAATGTTTCGATGAAATGTTCATTTGTAAACATGTGTTATTCATTACATTTATAATTTCCTTATATTTTCCAAATCATATGTAGCTGTTTTGCATGTCAAAACAAGTTGGCCAGTGCAGTTGTTTCTCTAATTATTAAATTCTGGAGATTGATATTGTGACTGGAAAGGTGACATCTCGTCTTTTCCCCTACAAGTTTGATCTTTGCCAGTTACAGAGGTCAGCATTGTTTTTTATTGGGTTAGAAGAACGAATGACTGAATTGACATATTCTGTTTGTTAGGATGTGAAACAGAATCAGGATACCAACAAACAATAAAAATGTGGTTGAGCTGAGCATCAATTTTATTCTATCAAAAGCCCTTTCTTTCGATCAGTTCAAATCTGCTTTATATCATGATCACATAATATTTAAGGCATCTTTCTACCTAAATGTATGTCCAAATGTACTTGAATTATGACCCATTCTGTGGCTCAGTCAAAACAAACTTTACATTGGTCCAAACGGCATCTTTTCTGATTGGGCAGTATCCCTGCCTTGAAGATGAGTATGTCCACTGAACTATGTTTCTCTTTCTCTTTCAAACCTGTTCACAGGAGGAGAGACTGGCACAGATAACTTAGACTGGCTATTTACTGATGAAGATCTAACTAAGTATAACAACTCCTGGCCTGAGTACCTCACCCCCATCCACCTTAAGAGCCAGCAGCCAGATAAGGTGAAGGAAGTCCATTCTGCTGGCAATCAGGGCACAAGGGGAACAATGCGTCCATGCTGCTCCTACCAGCAACTGAGGCTGCAACAAGGACCTTTGCCAAGGGTCTGGCTTCTGACCATTACAACCTCATTCATTGATGGGAGAGGAAAGATACCAGGGATGTAGCCGGGGGGGGGGGGGGGTTCCAGGGGTCCGGACCCCCCCTTCCATTAGAAAAATGAATGGAGTGTGCCGCCGCACCCAAGCCCCATTATAATGGTGGCACTTAGTCTGGACCCCCCCCCCCCCCGTTCCTAAAACCCTAGCTACGTCCCTGAAGATACCATTCTCCTTGCACCCTGATCAGAAGCAGAAGAAACTTCCTTCACCCGATCATGCAGCTGGCTTCCAGTTAGAGTACCTAGCCTTATGGAATATAGATCAGTATCTAGGAAAGGTGGAAGGCATCAGAAAGAGAGAGAGACAAACACAGTTAGACTCAGGGCGGTCACGGGCATGAATCTACAAGACTTAAGCAGAACAGTGGAGGACTGCAGGGCCTGGAGTTGTCTCATCTACAGGTGCTTATTGTGCACCTCTCTTCTCATCCTAATAGTATGAAACTTGGGCGCGTTACAGACCGCCCCTTTGGGGCGGCCTGTAGTTGCACCTTTCCCTGCCGGATCGGGGCCTCAGCGGCCAGAGCAGCAGCCGCTGAGGCCCCGATCCGCCGCTTTCCGGGCTGCGGGGAAGTGGCAAAAGGCCCCCTCCCCGCAGCCTGGAAAGGGGTGTCCTTGGGGCTTCAAGCCCCAAGGACACCCCGCGGCAGCGGGGAGAAGGCTGAAGGCTGCGCCCAGC
Organism: Sceloporus occidentalis; assembly: GCA_023333645.1. NCBI lineage: Eukaryota > Metazoa > Chordata > Lepidosauria > Squamata > Phrynosomatidae > Sceloporus > Sceloporus occidentalis. The sequence continues at coordinate 142,593,551 of JALMGF010000006.1, forward strand.
GGACCAAACCAGGAAGGAGCTCCGAAACGGAGCTCCTTCCAGGGTTGCGGAAAGGGCACCCTAGGCGCCCTGCCGCGACCCCCATACGTCACAACCTCACCGCCTTGTTTGGAGGCGGCGCGGTCGTGACGTATTGATGGTGGCGGCTGTGCAGAACGGCCACCGCCATTTTGTGCGTGCACAGCGCGCACTAGGGTTAGGGCGGTGCAGAAGCACCGCCCCACCTTAACCCTAGTACGCGCTCTGCGCGTACTTTTTAGCCCGTGTGTAACGGGCCTTAGTTAGGCTAGATTCAAAATTAAATCACTGTTAGCCAAGACAGTGCAGTAAGTGGTGCATTTTCTCTGGGTTTTGACCTAAACTTTAAAGGAGTTATATAGGTTAATGAGCCCTGTCCCCACAATCCAAAGCAGAGTCATCATGGCAGTGGCTCTTCAGATGTTGTTGGAATGTAACTGCCATGATCCCTCACCATTGGCAATGTTAGCAAGACTGATGGGAGCTGCAGTTCAATAACAGCTGGAGGGCCCCATATCGTCTAACCAATCACTGGAGGCAGTGCATTTCAGAGGTTCCTTTGGATCAAAACCCCTAAAGCCCAAATCTGCCAAAAAAATTCTTCCACTCTGTTTTTTCAGGACAGATTCAACTTCACCCCATGAAAGGAAACTTGATTGGCAGTTACTGTATGCTATCCAGGCCAGCATTTGGAAAAATTATATTTGCAGGCTACATCTTACTGAATTCTCAAGCCAGCATGGCCACTGGCAATTTGTGGGAGCTATAGTCCCCAAAATTACTTTTGAACAGATCAGAATTACTAGATCATTGCAACATGCAAGGCAAAGCAGCTTAGCTCCTTGTCGGCCTTACAAAATCACAGCTTCTTTTGCAACTTGAAATCATTTTTCTAGCATTTGTTGCTAAATAGTTCAGACCTAAAACTAGAGTTTTCCAAGCTGTAGGGCAGAACTCTCTAGCTGTGGGGTCTGAGTTAATTTTACATCTGAGATGTAATTGAACAAAAGCTTTCAGATCATCTGCTGGTTTCTTAGGTTATAAATACATAAAGATGTATGGGGCATGCAGGCCAAAACATCCATTTCCTTCACTTCCTCAAACCAGAAAGCCATCCAGAAGAATGGAGCTAACACTGCCTTTTCAACAAGGAAAGCTTTGGGAAATTAATATCATGCAGGTATAGACTGGAACACAGTAAACCTCCTGTTTCAGGTTGGGAAGTCAATTTTTCCACATTTGGTTCATGTCCTGTTAGGAAGCCACGTTCTGCTATACAGTTCCTGATTAATAAGAGGGTAAGGTGAGTCCATAATTGCATGTGTCAAAGAAATGGTTCTGCCTCCTAAGATTGAAAAACAAGAAGAAAACCAAGTTCTACATTACGTTGCTCTGGTTACCGCCTACTGTTTTCTACTTGACTTTAGTTTTGTTCAGCAGCAAAACAGATGCAAGGAAAAGAAATCATTTAATGGCCAAGTTCCTCAAAAAGCAAAAAATGAGCATGTCAGCTAACATCAGCCTGGAGATTAGTGATTCCCCCCCCCCCCCGGAAAAAAACCCCAAATTGGCCTGAAACCCCCCTGGATACAATGAAGGCTCAGAAAACTGCTCCGTTATTGAATGTGTCAGGTTCTTTTGGAAATACTGGTTCCAATAATACTCATAACTCCTTTGCCTTGAACTTTTCAAGAGGCAAAGTCTGCTCTGACTTACGCACTACCTCACCGCAGCCTTTGGCTTCTATTCAACTGGGAGAACAGTAGTGCAAGTTATGAATAAGGTGTGAATGGGTTTGAAAATTGGCCTAAACCATGAAAACTGCAGTAGCAGTTCCATCAAGCTGAAAGAGAGGGAGAAATGGAAGGCAAGGTCATTCTACAAGCACTGCTGGATGACCAAGTCCTTTGGATTTCTCCTGCAGATATCACTTGGGGCAACCATTCCTTCATGCTGCATCACAAGTAGATGGAAAGCTATTCTGTGAAAGCCACTCTTAATTCCAGTTGCTTATTATAAGAACTACTATTTTACTTGGCTTGTTTTTCTCATCCCTCTTTGTCTTCCTTCTGTGTTACATCTTTTAGATTGGTAGTTAGTATTAGAATCAGTATCGATTGGAATCCTGCTGGGACATTGCATCTTGGGGTGTACATCTATGGGGATTAGAACTGTGTAGTTGTGAAACATCTGTATACACTAGAGGGCTGTTGTTATTGTTGTTGTGTGCCTTCAAGTCATTTCTGACTGATGGCAATCCTAAGTGAACTGGTCATAGGTTTTTCTTAGCAAGATTTATTCAAAGGGGGGTTGCCATTGCCATCCTCTGAGGCTGAAAGAGTGTGACTTGCCCAAGATCATCCAGTTGGTTTCCATAGTTGAGCCGGGATTTAAACGCTGGACCAGAGTCCTAGTCCAATACTCAGACTACTACACCACACTTGTATTGGTGCCAAATGCACAACAGGATGGATGCACAATTGGATCAATGTGTATCAGTCCTGATGAGCATCACATTGGCCCCAGTGTGTATCAGGTGCCAATGCATATTGGGTACTTTGTGAGTGTCCTATAACACTTCTTCACAATTCAGTAAGAGGGTTGCTTATTCCCTCTGCTACTTAGCTAGGTATACACAAAGTTGCATTATGTAAAGGATCATATAGGAGTCCAGCAAGCAGGGTTAGTATTAGCATTTGTATAGTATGCAGACTGTTCTGGAAGCCTTTTCAGCTGAAGAGTGGAGTTCAAAGTCTATAAATGAATAAACTATTATTAAAGCTAACTACGTATGGTAGAGCCTGTTCATGAGTCTAAAAAGGAGATAGAGAGGGACAACAATTTAGACAACTATTGGACACAACATCTCCTTTTTATAAGGGCATCCTTTATTCCTTTCCTCTGGAACAGGGTGTGACTCACATGGGCGTCCATATGTGTTGGAGCCCAACATTCCTCAATATTGGTTATGGTAGCTAGGGCTACTGGGACTTTCAGTCCAACCCCATCTAGAGAGAGTGTGTGATTCCCACCCCTGCTTTAGAACATCAGAAAAGACTATCAAAATAAAATAGATATCACATTCCTTGAATCCTTCGGTTCTTGAGTCACTATATATTAAGAGCAACAGAGATTATTTGATAGAACCTCTACTGCTCCAAAACATGTTTGAGATATAGTGCATACACTCGACTATAAGTCAACCTCATGTATAAATCGAGGGCAGGTTTTGAGGCCAAAATTATGCATTTTGATATGACCCATGTATAAGTCGAGGGTAAAACCTAGAGACATGCAACCACGGATGTAAAGAACGAAAGAAGGAAAAATGATGCCAAAGAATGCTGCTATTTTACTGTCCAAGCATTCAAAAAGGTCAGAAGCAGCACCACAGTGGAGCAAATCCCGGGATGGATTAAGCTCTTACTTTTGCCTGTCTATTCGGGTAGGAAAATGGTTCCTATTTTGACTTAAGGTATAGCACTTTTATTGACCTATGAATAAGGTGACCCAGGTTTTTTGGGTCAATTTTTTAACTCAAATTTCTAGACTTATACATGATTATATGCAGTAAATGTTTTAAAAGATTAAAGTATTTGTATTTCATTTTTATCTTATTCTGTGCCATCATACATAGATTCCAAAGGCATACCTTCCAATTGTCTTGATTTAGCAGGGGCAGTCCAAATTAATCCTCTGCTGTCCCAATTTTAAAAATATCCCCATTTCTCTCTCCTCTTCCCACTTCCCCCTTTTTGTCCTCAGCTTACTTCATTTGCTATAAAAATGAGAAAGTAGTTTGCACACAATTAACTCAGCAGGAGGGAGGGCAAAAAAGGAAGCTTAATCTTGCCCTTCCATCTATCTTCAAGCAAAGGTAAACTGTTGCATCCTCTTTTAGTTTCACTGTTCTTCTCATGAATAGCTTTTACCATTTTGATCACACTCTGCTGTTGTTGGACTGCACATTTCCAGTTTTAAGCTGTGAAATACTACAGGGTATGCAAGTGTTAACAGTCAAAATATCACCTGGAGTTGAAAATACAATTGGCCCTACATTTTCACGAGGGTTCCACACACACACACCCACACACACACCCACACACACGTCAAAATGGAGGTGTGTGCTTATTCAAGTCCCAGTGTGTGCGGCCATTGCAGAGGTTGTCCTTCCATGTATATTCAAAGTGCGTATCTGAGATCCACACATTAGGAGGGGTGACTGTATAGTCCCTTGGCCTTGATTATCTGTCCTTCAGACCATTAAGCTCGTAGATCCTCATAGGCAAACTGCAAGCATCAATAGGATATGCTTGTATTAGCAATGGGTACATTTAGATATCATGGAAAAGTAAGTTTCCACAGGGTCCTGGTTTGCTGTGGATGAGCCAGAGCACTAGTTTTCACTTTCTAATTGCTCTCATTTACAGTAGCAATGGCTAAACCAGTGATTGCTGATGGGTCTAATATCAGCATGGCAGTGGGTCCATTTCAGGTTGTAGTCCAAACACTGAACCAGCAAATCCAAGATGCTAAACTTATTTGGGGGTGGGGGTGGTAGTTAGAGGTCAGCACATTTGGTCAACTCCTTTAAAGTTCACACTAAAACCCAGAATGGGTTCACTATCCCACTGACACAGAAGTCACCAGCCACTGGCAAGCTAAACAAATCTTTGATATCACTCTATGGTTTGTTTCTCATGCTATCCACATGCTTCATCAGGCAACACTGGTTTGTTTCTTCCCAGGTTAGCTACAGAAACAGGCCAAAGACAAATGTACTGACTAAAATGGAGTAGAGATTCTGGAGGAGTCAAGGCTCACAAAAATAATCTTGGAGGCCACATGCAGCCCCAGGGTGATATCTTGTTCATTCCTGGTGTAGGCCATGTTGGAGGAGAGATGGACAAATAGTGGGGCCTGGTAAAATGCCCTTTCTCTCATTCCAGATGGAGGACACTTGAGAAGATGATAACCCTTAGATGACATTATCTACACTCAAGTGTTGTTACTCATTACTCAAAGGCCTACATCCTGAATTATCTTTTTTGAGAGCTTTTTGCCCCCACCCTGAAATGCAAACAGGAAAGCCCTTTATCACAATTGGAAGCCACTTCTCTGCCTTTTAAACGTTACTTGATCAAAGGCTTCACCCTACTACAAGGTCTTGAACCTACAGCCCTCCATCAAACTAAAGGAGTAACTGAACTCTTCCTGAAACTAAGGTTTAACTTTAAAGTTATTATTATGCCAAGACTTCATATCCTCTGCATAAAACCTTTAAGAATTCCTATGCTCATTCCAAAATGTTAGAGCAGGACGCAATTAAGTAAAATTAACAAGAGGAGTCAGATGGTCAACAGATAAAAATTGGTTCAAATAAGGCATCACATAGCAGTGAACTTAAATTACATGAATGCACAGCTATACTTTTTAAAAACAAATAGATAATTACCTTCTTAATTACTTGTTTTCAAAAACTATGTCATATTTTGCCTTCATAGTGAAATCTATCAAAGCTGCAATGCTGGAAATAAGTACTGTGGAACAAAGTTGGACTTATTTCCATATCAGCAGGTAAGATAGCTATACTACATTATAGGTTTTGCTCTGATTATTCTCTTGTAATAACTTGGGAACAAACAAGTTAGTGCTTAGAAACCACAAAATGCAAATCTCTGTGTAACAGTAAAATGAATACTTTTGCTTCATTTACATTGCATTCTTATGCAATAAACATATCTTTAAAAATGAAGGTTCAGTTCAGAAAACTCTCCAAACTACAGATTGATGCACTCCCTCCAAGTTGATATGAAATGTGGAATAAGGGAGAAATCTATTCATTTTGCAGTTTGCACCAAATTATATACTTTCAAACCATTACAGAAATAGAAACAATTCATCTTTATCTGGATTTTACAATGCAATTTCCCATTAAAATACTGTATGTACGTACACCCAGTGTTTTTCTGCTCCAAACATGTTTCATATCAGAATTATTCTGTGGCCCATGACATACTTCCCAAAAGAAGGGGAAACTGTTTGCAAAACCTTGAATGGAAAAATGCAAAGATTTTTTCATTAAAACAGTCACAGACACACACAGTAATTCAGAAATGTGAAAAAACATGAAAGAAACCAAAACTGCCACATCTGTTTATCCCTCCTTCACTTCCAGTTTACTATGAAGCACAGTTCACCACAATATCCAAGCGGATACATCCTGGATTGTGAACTGTGGTCCTCTCCAAATCAGACACAGAATTGATTGCAACCATTGATTTGGACAGAATCTCTAATTTTAGTCTGCTGAGTCAGATGTCATGCAAAACAGTGGTTTATGCTGAACAGAAAAGGGAGAGGAAAGATGGGTGACAGGGAGAGAGGGAGGAAGAATGACAGCCATGGTTCAGTCCTGAACAACCATATGCATTTACTAGGTTCAATGTATCACAAAGAGCTATTAAGTTCCCTATAGTATATCTTAAATAGAAGAATGTACAACTGAAATATTACTGATTAATTGGAAATCTTAAGGCATAACTTTAATGCATTCATTATACATATGCTGCAGACTAGGCAGGGAGACTGTAGACATTGAGAGAGTTCATGGGAACTGAATGTAGTCCATTTCTGTTTGGAGCATTATTGCTGCAGAATATTTGGGACCTATCCATTTTGGGTTCCTCCATTATGAAGAGCACATGCACCACAACAAAGGGGAAGTACAGTATGTCATGAGCCACAGATTGAGTTCTGATAAGAAGCAGTATTTGGGCAGAAAAATACTGCATGATGTGGTAATTGTACGGATGGGATTTCTTCACACGTTTGACACCAAAGTATTTACTTAAATTTGGAATGGTTTTTCTGCCCACATCTTGTAAACACACTTATTTATTCTCCCCTGCCACGCTCACGTGTGCGCACGCACACATACACACACATGTTCCAGCTCCTTGGCCACATTTTTCAACCATAATGAGCTCTGGCAACTAATATTGTTATTTATTTCAATGCCATTATGCCAAGTTTGATGTGAGAACATCATGGATGCATGTTAATGGGAAAATATGGAGTATCACAGAGAAGCCAGACTCAGTGGCAATGAGACCATGGGCCTGTGAGCAAAGAAGAGAAAAATACTAGAGATGACCAGTGTGCACCAGGGGAATGAAAGACAGCTGAACAAGATACATGGTAATATGTATGGTGAATCATCCATAATGGAAGCCTAGTTCTACATAACACACATTCTTCAAACCTCAAAGCAGGTTACAAACCGATTCAACCCAATATAATACACAACATTTTAAGAAATCTCCCTTTAGAAACAGGGGTTGTAAATCACTGTCATAGAAAATTTCTCCCATCAGCTCCCCACAGAAAACATCTCAGACTTCAGCACAAAGTTGAAAACAAGGGCTTCTAACGACTCTACCAAAACAAAGTAACCGGTTGTCAGGATTGACAGGGTTTGCCTGCTATAGCACTCATGTGTTTTATAGGAATCTTTAGCCAGGGGTGTTATTTTAAGAGATGAGCAAATGGGGAAACCCCATGGCCTAGCCAATAAAATATGAACTTAAGGTGCAATGAAGCACTCATAAATATGACGCTGAACAAGGGGATTCATTGTTTCGAATGACCTCCTCCTTTTGCCTCGCTTCTGATCTCAGCCTCTCTGTGTGCGTCATGGCAGTCCTCATCCTTTAACCTGTGGTTTTCAGAAAGCGAGCTACTATGTTATTTATGGCCAGAAGCATTAGTAGTTGCTCTGTGTACTCCCTGTACACACACATACCGGGAAGGGATGGGGTCTTTCCGTGTGTGTTTTACTTTGCTAGGATGAAAGAGCTTGCCTTTGGAACTAAGGTGGTTACTGTACTGTAAAGAGATCTGGGCAATTCATATCCCTCCCTCCACTTGCAAACTAAATGGAATGGCCCTTCCCTCTGCATCCCACAGCCGAACCCACCCTTAGTTATAGGGATATAATCAGATTTGATTCTGCATATTATGCTTTTTCTTCATCTAGAATATTTTCCCCACCCTAATTATTACCCTCTTTCATCCCCCAAACCAAACCCACCCCAATTAAAATCTGTTTACTTACAGGTCAAGCCATGCAAGTGAAGGCAAGTTCACAGACTGCGAGTTAAAGAGAAATGGCATGAAGTATTTTACTGTCAGAAGTGAAGTACAAAATACTGCCTCCTCTAATTCTATGTACAGAGGCTAACTGGACGAACAGCTGGGTCTTACTTTAAAACTTGTCATGGGGTATTCCCCATTTCATCCGAGGGCAACAAGCTATCCTTGCAGATGCAGGGCAGAGCAGGCATGTCACACACACCTGTCTTCTTCTCCTTCTTGATTTATTACTTAAAATAAGACATCCATGCAATGCAATGCAAGGCAATACATAAACAATAAATACTTACTGTACATAAATACCATCTATAACATGGACACATAACACAAATCTTATTGTGATTTTCTAAGATGGTATGCTATTCCCCCCCCCCCCCCCATTTATATCTAGATCTTCTGACATCTCACTGTCATGTTTTGTCCCTCAGCAGCTGCTGCCCGAGGCAACTGTTTCATTCTTCCTAAAAGCAGGGCCAGCCCTGGAGAAATTTTGCCAGAGGCTATGGGTCTCACCGCATTGTCGCTGATATTAAGAAAACAGCAGCAGCTCTTGATCTGTAAACTCTGTTGCCATTGTTGTATGCTTTCAAGTCATTTCTGACTTACAGCGACCCTAAAGGTGACCTTATCGTGGGGTTTTCGTGGTAAGATTTGTTGAGAGAGGGTTTGCCTTTGCCTTTCTCTGAGGCTGAGAGAATGTGACTTGTTCAAGGTCTCCCTGATGCTAATTTCTAGGGTCTTTATTATGACTATGTCCAACAGGATATCGTTTGTAAGAATAAGTTGTTACCAAAGGGTTAGAGAAACAAAAAAATAATAGTACAAAGCTCACTCAAATGATATTGACTTCAGAATTTATGTGGCAGCAGAGAGCCAGAATGGTGTAGTAGTTTTGAGAGTTGGACGATGATTCTGGAGACCAGGGTTCAAATCCCCACTAGAGCATAAAAACCCATTGGGTGACATTGAGCAAGTCACATTCATTCAGCCTCAGAGGACGGCAATGGCAAACCACCTCTGAAGAAATTTGCCAAAAAAACCAAAACCCCTCTATGATAGGGTCACTGTAAGTAAAAATTGACAAGAGCAACAACAGAGTTTCCATGGCTGATTCCTCCCCCATGCACAGCACTGCCTTCATACACAGGGAGGGGAAACCTTGCCATTCCACCTGCTGAGATGGAGAAAAGGAGGGGTATTTGAAATTGTGCACACACATACAGTACATGCATGCACAGGCATGCAATTTCCCACTCCACCTTGAATGGACTTGAGGACAAAAAGATAGCCCACTCTTGCTCCTGTTGTTTCATCACTTTTTTAAAGCCCAAGTCTCCATTTGTAAGGGAAGACCATCTCCCTTAATGACATCAGCTACATTGAATAAGTGATCAGCTGAGAACATGATTTTTTCCACTTCACACTCATTCACCATTTTTATTTTTATTTTTTTACACGAGGGATTACACTTTTCTTTACACTTTTACAGTACCCTTTATCAGGCAGTTCACTTCCCCATGACATGCTTCTTGCAAAACTCTGCCAGCCCTCATCCACTCAAGGTCTTTCTTTGGCTCTCTCTCAACTAAATAAGTCTCCTCACAATATCCTCACAGGATCTCCACACCCATAGATTACAATTTAGCTCTTCTGCCAGTTTGGTCTTTGTGTGGTCTGCCTTTTATGGTAAGAAGTACACAAAGCAAGACGCCTGGGGCCTACCTTTCCCACATTTCATAACTTTAAACTTCAGTCTCAATAAAACTATATTTGATTGACTAAACTGCCTTTTAAAAAAGGAATGTAATTCATAGCACTATATGGTACCTTGGCTCCAGCCCTGAGTACCAATCACCCAGTGTGGGAAATTTCCAAGTTCAAAAAATAAAAGTAAGTCATGTGTGGTCCTAGGACAACATTATAAATATCGTTTTTGTGCTCTCCTGGGGATGGGGTTGAATTCTCTGTGTTTGTTTATGTTGACCTTTAAAGCCTTAGAATGACCAGAGTACCTAAAGCATTGGCGCACTAAAGTGCTATTTTAGGGTCCTCCTGACGTAATGCAGGCAATACAATTTCCTGCAAATGCATATTCTCCAACATTTCACAGATTAAAAGCAGGACATGTGGAGCCAAGCAACAACATAGTGTGGTCAAGATGGTGAAAGTTATTAAGGGAGAAGTCACACAAGCTAGAAGAGGCCACAGCAGTTTGCTTTTGCCTGAGCCTACTGGGAATAGCAAGATTCTCCTCTCTTCTCTGCTGAATTAATTGAAAGCAAACTATTTTAGCACTTTGAACTCAGTTTGCAGCAATGGAAGTAAGCTGAGGACAAAAAGGAAGAAGTGGGGAAGAGGAGAGAAAAAATGGGATATTGACAACAGATTAATTGGGATTGTCCCTGTCCAACTAGGACAGCTGGAGGATATGCAGTTGAAACTGGAAGTAATATCCTGGTAGCTTCCAATAGCTTTTTCCTCCTTCTGCTGCTTGTTGGTTGTTTCAGGACAGAGATGTAAAGATAAAAGGGAGAGCCTTCTTAATCCTGGCACTCCATTTCCATAATACACCCCTTAAATGGAATGCCAGAATGTGGCTTTTAAAAAATATTTCCCACACCAAGCAAAGGCATTTCTCTTTCTACAGCTATTTTAGATTTTAATCTGATCTAGAACTTTCAAATCTCTGCTTGCATTATTTATTGTTGTTTTTAAACTATGTTGCTGTATGAGCTGCCCTAAGATCATTTGTGTTGCAAGGGTGGCATATAAACTCAGTAAATAAAATAAGACCAGACTATATTGTTTCAGGCTTGCTTCCTTTGCATATGTGTGGAAGACTCATAATTTGGAACTTAGTAGCAAAGGAGCAGTGATCCTCACCCATGGTTATTTAGGCAATGTGTTGCCTTGCCCTACCAGCCATACCATATTTGATAGAAAGTGAACCATTCACAAAGAATTAAACCCCAATAATGGCCTCGTGAGTGGCCAATCCCCCTGATCCTCCATTTTAAAACATATTCTCCCATGATGTTCATAATCCCTAACTTTGCCCCAAATCTTGCCAAAGGAAACTTTACCCATTGCAATCTACTTCACAGAGATGTTATGAAGATACTGGAAAAACTTTAAAGCATATCAATAGGGGGAAGAATAGAATTGAAGTTAAAGGTCAGTGAGACAAATACTTAGAAAATGGCTGCAAACTTGAATCAATTAATCAACTTTCAGGTCCAGCTGAGAAACCCATTTGGATTACAGTATCTTGGGCGTGTGGATCATTTCCATCAGCTAAATCGCTAGGGCATCATACATAGGAGATTATCGCATGCGAAATCCCTGCTGGGATAGACGTGGGTTGTAACCATCATCAATGGATCTTATCACTTTCTTGAAAAGCTGCAGGAGAAGCTCAGATTTGATGTGGGGTACCTATTGCCCGAGTACAAGGCAGTGCAATAAGATTTGTCAGTGGCAGTTACAACCTGCGCCTATCCCAGTGAGGATTTGGTATGTGATTATCTCCATAGACAAAGGAGGTTCATTCGTGCACATGTCATGATCCAATAAATATAAAGTTTCCCCTTCCTTCCATTTTGTATCTCAATCTAACAGTCACAGAAAGAGAACGAGAGAAAATGCATATATTCTCCTGTTTGGAAATTAAGACAAAGGTCTTTACTGTTGCCAGATCAAGGTGAAATGAGGGAATTATCACCCACTTAAGGATAAAACACACTGGATGTAACTCACTTGGTTCTAAGGATGACCTACACTGTAGAAATAATATAGTTTGACACCACTTTGAGTGCTGTAGGTCTATCCTATGGAATTCTGGGGTCTATAATTTTACAAGCTCTTTAGCCATCTCTGCCAAAGAGTGCTAGTGCCTCACAAAACTACAAATCCCAAATCATGGCAGTTCAATTGGTGTCAAACTGCATTATTTGTACAAAATAGAAGGTGGAGGCAGAGCAGAAGGGACGGTAAGCCCTGCTACCACAATGACTGGGATAAACACACGACTTCTGTGGAGCATCTTCGATAGCTACAGAAATAAGTAAATTAAATTTAAACCTTGTAGCAAGCTGCTGCTCTAGTACCTATGCTGAAAATTTGAATCCAGCCCTTTCCTCTGGCCTTCCTAGCTGCCACTGCCCTGGCTTTGGAGGGAGGAAAGAGCAGCCTGCATCCACTGGACTTAATTTCCTCCCCATCACCATCTTCTTTTCCTTGCAGGTTGTGTCTTTTTAGATTGTAAAACTGAGGACAGGGAACTGTCGAATTAACAATTGCAAGCTCATAATGTAAAGTACCATGTACACTTATGATGATGTATAAAAAAAGAACAACAACAACATTGGTGGACCAATTATCTAAAAGAACAGAGCAGCAAGCTATCCCACAAAGTTCTCCCTCTAGTTTTTTCTGAGCTGCATTTCAGCTTATCTGTACATGACTGTTTTCCCGTTCCCCTGTCCTTCAGCTTTTCTTAAGGAAGATAGTTAAGGTAATTATGAATAGACTCAGTGCTTGGCAGGGTGCTGAGTATGAAGGCAAGAAAAAGGGCAGGAAATATGTGAGAAATGGTGGCAAAGACAAGTAGCAGTCAGCTGTCTTTCAAAGCCCCAGGGAAGTCCTGGTGGTTCTTATTAACCGCTTGCAAAGTCCCTAATGCAAATTGTTGTTCAAAAGAAAAGAAGAGGGCAGGAAAAGAAGAAAATACAGAGCAGGATGTGACTGATTTCTATACAATGAGGAATATTATAGAGGGAGCTGATAGCAAGAATATGTTCTTCCAATGAAATTGATTTGTGAGAGGCTCAAGACACAGCACTCATGAAATTCAACCATAAAAAGACATAATGATGACCACTGGTTTACAGCTTTTCAGCAGGTTAAGCACATTCATGAAAGATAGCTCTCTCTGAAGCAATTAACAGAGTTGTTGGGAAATGTTATTTTTACTAATAGCCACACTATCTGCAGGATTTTGGGAGGTATAATCCTCCGCTCCACAAAAAGGATGCTGTTCCTATCAGTGACCCAGGGTGATTGTGCCCTTTGCTTTAATTTACAATGATCTTAACAATGATTTGCCTCTGATGTGTGAACATCCCACGTATGGAGAAATGTTGTGCATTTTATTAAAGCTGAGTAATTTTTTCAGAACAGTGTTTCCCAGTTTTGAAGATAGTTCAGTTTATTGTATTCTTATTGCCTTTGGATTAATGCATTAATTTTTTCTGTTTATTTATTACTCAGAAATGCTCCCAACATTTCTCATACTGATGCTACTGATTTCCCTTTGATAAGGTATTATCCCCCTTTTACAGTACAGTAGTTATAATATGTACTTTATAGTAGTAAAGTAACACTTTTGAAATTCAATTAATTTTTACATTAGGGTACAGAGAAGATAACACAGTAATCCAGCACCGATGAAAATAAGCAATCCACTGTACATGCAAGTTAAACATTTGTCACAATGGTCAGGTGTATAATGGTAGTCCTGGCTACAGGTAATCTATGAACCCTACCAGATAAGGGTTTGTTTAGGTGGTACCCAAAATAGGTGACAGATTGAGACCAAAACCTTAGCACAGTCTTCCTTTTGATCCCATGAGATAATGCACCAAGCTGAGTGACTCTGTGAGCAAGTATTTGGTTTTGTACAGCATAGCAGGCAGAATGAAAGACACATCAAATTACAGCATTTAAAAAAAGATGAAGGAATCTTTTGGAATTTAAGACTGCCCAATTTATTTCAGCATAAGCTTTCTTGGCCTCTGATTCACTTCTTTAGATGCATATGGTAATATTAAAATAAATGGGTTAGTTTTAAAGGTGTCACAAGAAGCCTTCCTTCTTTTTTTAATTCAAATTAGAGTGGTTTGAACATGGGATTATGATTCTGGAGACCAGGGTTCGAATTCCTGCCCGGCCATAGAAACTCATTGGGTGACCTTGGGAAAGTCATATGCTCTCAGCCTCAGGGGAAAACAATGGCAAAGCTCTTCTGAACAAATCTTGCCAAGAAAACCCCATGATAGGTTCACCTTAGGGTCACCATAAGTCGGAAACGACTTGAAGGCACACAATACACATAGTTCAAATTGACAGCCTGGGGAATAATTAAAACACTTTCATAAAAAAGAAAGGGAGGAGGGGGAGAAATCTTTCCCCACAGACATTTACAGCTGCTTCTGCTTGTGCCAGGAAGAAGAGGCATGTGATAGCATGCTGTGAGATCATCTGAGGCAGTAGTGTCTGCTCTGGGTTGATGCCACCTTTCAAAAGGAGAAGCCAAAAGATAGTGATACTGCTCCATCGCATTGCTGGCAAGACAAATGAGCAGGTAGTAAAAAACCAAAAAGCTCCTTGTCAAAGGGTTCCAGATAATGGCAGTGAATCTTCTTCAGTTGAGTGGGTCTTAAGATATTCAATAGGGCTGGCTCCTAATGGGAACCTGGTAAAGTAAAGATGACAACTATATTCTAACCGCTATGTCTGTAAAAACACTGTCTATGGCCCCCAGAGCTGCAAATTTCTAGCATGGCAGTTCAGTAGAGCCTGGAAAACAGAGTATCATATCCTATCCCTAGTAAGTAATTTCACATGTTATAGCTTTTCTCACATAGCAAGTACCCCACTGCCCACCATTTTATTCCTAAGGGCCAGTGATTTCTGTCACAAAAGTCTTTGTGCAGGTATGCTTCTTCGTAATATTGCACAGCACATGGTTTTCCAGGAAACAAATAAGTTGCATAAACCAAACGGTTTTTATGGATCGTTTTAATCATGAACTGTGGCTCCCTTGACTTGTTTTGTTTTGTTTTCTAGTAAAACATGCATTGTATGCAACCCACTACATCCTGCCCAATGTCTATGTTTAGTCTAGAAAATTTAATGATACTGAATAAACAAGTGGACTTACACTGATCTCTCTCCTAATGGTAAAAATATTAATAATTGCACATATTTTTGCATACACACATAAGTGCTCATTGACCATGTGTGCCTAACCATTTGGAGTGCCAAGTTTTCCAGGATTATTGGTAACTTTCAGATGTTTCTGCAAAAGAAAAATCTGGGCATCTTTTAAAATTCATACCGGGAAGGGGGGGGTATTGTTTTCAGTGTACTTAATATACCTTGATATAGTTCAGATATTGGTAGGGAATAATATTCTACAGAACACCCACCAACTTTCTTTAAAAATAGAAATTGTATTAATGTGCACTTTTATGTTTTCTACACCAAATTTTCAAAATCATTACTCAAAGCTACCTTTCAGATCTGTTTGGGCTAGTATTTGTTGCTTAACCTATGAATAGAGACATACTCTGGAGACAATTAAAACAACAGGCATGTCAGATTAAGAAGAGCTTGCTGTTTATCTCAGTTTCATAAAAAAGAAAAATTAAAGCACAAGCAGAAGCAGTTTTTACAAGATTACTTAGGTCATGGCAGGTTTTTTTCCCCCTTCCTTACAAATCGTGTTGGCCCTGCTTTTGGCAAGAACTGATTTGTGAAACAAGGAAAAAGACAAGACATGAACTTAAATTAAAATGATACCTTCACTGGAGAAAACCCAGCTTCAAAAGACATGCATCTGCTCATTGGAAAGATACTTTTTTTTTGCTACAACTAAAGAAGGATACCAATTTCATTAATAATTCCAATGACATAAAAGTGTCTGTTTTTATACATTCAATGAAGAATTCAATGATTTGTTCATTAAGATAAGGGAATTATGCTCATCTAAAAAAGAAGGGAGGGGTTAGATATTACAAAGCCAAATCAATAGCCCTTGCAAACTGCCATTCACTCACAGAAAATGAAACCAAGATGAGGGACTGCTACTATCCAACTATTTGGTTTTCAGTAACCAGAATGAGCATTAACAATTTGACCTTGTAATCAAAGAAATTACTTCCCCATTTTTCACTTCCTTCAGCTTTGAAATATATACCATGCCCACAGAACCAAAACTAATGAAACAATGAATTAAGGTGTATTTTGCTGAGGGTAAATGTGAGATCCCATAAACACCTCTCTACAAAATGTTAATTATTAACCTTTGAACAAGACACCAAGCATTACCACTCAGTAACTTGCATTTATTTCGAGATGATCCACTCTTGTAGAAAGCCTGTACATGTCCCATTGAAATGAGCATAAGTAATAGAGAGGCCATTCTTGGCACACTTTTGTGACATCGGCATTATTAACAGAAAGAGTCAATGGTTTATTTAAATTGAAATTAGACTCACTCCTTCCCCACCCAGGCTTTTACTGAGGCTTTTCCCAAGTATGCATTGTCATAGACAAATAGTTCTAAAACGTAACTCTAAGAACTATGACTCTTCCCAATGAACAGACATGATGCTGTAGAAAGCAGTTTCTTCTTTAGTAAATTGGTACACAACAAAGCAGGGAGGATGATAACTGTGTGAAAGTTATGAAATTCAAATTTTAGAAGCACACATACAGAATATTTCTCAAAACAATTTACAAAAGAAGATGCAATCTGGTGGTGCTATTCTGCTTCCCAAAGTAAGGCACAGCAGCCCTATTCTGTAACAGATGTGAATTGCATTGAAGAGCAAAAGTAGGTTTTTTAAAAACAGTGCTGCAGGCTCTCCTATTTTGGTCTGTTTTGTTTTTTTGTTTTTAAGCCCTCACATTTTAAAAACCGAAGATGAGATTTACCTACTTTGGGCTGGGAATAAGCCCACTAAACTTGGCATACATAGATCTTCACAGTTTAATAAAATACCATCATGATCATTTTGAAAAAAACAGAATTTCAGGCTTTCAGAATTTAAGTTACTGTCCCTTCACTCAGAACAACAGAATTCTAAAAGGTAGTAAAAGCAATTTAAATCTTAATTTCAGGAGAGCTCATTTTCCCTCTTAGTTGCAGACATGCTTTTATAAGTGCCTCTCAGGCATTTAAGGTTTTATTAGTAAGGCAAGGAAGCATTATTAAAAATTATTTTACCAGAATTCATGATTACACTTCAGACAACCTCTTGTTTCTCAAAAGAATTTTTCCCCTTTTAAGTCACATGTCCCTAAAGAATAATTTTATTACCTTAAGAGCACAGCAAATAGCATTTCTAGGACTTAACACTTCACATTTGTTATTTTTAGCACATGAATTTATAAGCAGTTGCAGTGGGCAAGTGCCATGATTTATGCAAATTCTTTATCACCTCAGAGGGGATTAATGTATTGCAATTTGATAATGGTCCCCCACTTTAACACATCCAATACCAGCTCCAAAGCAGTGCAATTTGATTGTTTCTGACTGAAAGTCAGAGAGACTTAAACGACTTGTTATATTTATCATGAAACAAATATTTCATATGTCAGGACTACACATTTTTCCTTTCTATATATTAATCACAATTGTCTTCTTTTGTCAGATTAACAACAACAACAAAAGTGTTTACCTGAATTTGCAACTCAATTCTATACATCATATATCTACTCAAAAATAAGCTCCAATGAGCTTATTTCATTTTGACTCATTCCCAGGTAAGTGAGTATAGACTTGCCCACTTATAAATTTTCCTACATGGCAATTATATTGGAATATTAATTATTTCAATTAAACTATATAATTAGCCTAGATGAAGTCCTGACGTTTAACGTAAGTGCTGCAAAGTGGAGTATGCAGAAAACCACAAGTATATATATATATAATACATAATTGCAGGAGGCCACTGAAAGTGATTTGGATGCAGCCACTCAGCCAAATCATACATTTTACAGATCATAGAAACCAAATACAACTGCATAGGAAGCTTGAAATTTTAGCAATGTATGTATACTCTAGCCACAGGAAAGCTCTGTATGTTATATAGAACGTGGATGATTTTAAATATTGTATTTCTTTGTTGATTTTTAATGTGGTATTATTGCCTGTATTTTGATAGCTTGGCAAAAAAGACAGAGGCAGGGATGTTATTTATTGAAGGCAAAAACTGGTAAGAAATAACAATTATCAAGGCTAAACTTGAATCATTTCAAGTGAAAGTTTTGCATGTTAATACAGAACCAAGCCACTAATTATCCTGGAAAACTTGTAGTGAAAAAAGTAGACATTTGCTTAACAGCAAATAAATTGAATCACGTGATTTAAACTACAGGAGACTGACAGTGAACAAGAGATACTGTTTAATTTTCCTTCATCAAGGATCTATATCAGAAGGTGTATGTCTGAGCAAATTTTAATCTTTTTCAAGATCCAGGTCTTTTATAGGTATATTTTTACATATATATATAAATATTTAAAAACAAATTAAAAATATTTTAAATATTTAAAAAATAAGAGGAAAGAAAGAATAATACTGTGATAATCTTTGGAAGAAATATGAGAAATTAAACTTTCAAGAAACATCTGCTGAAAATGAAGTACTGCAAAAGTTTTAAAGGTTACTAGATTTGTGGATGGTTTTCAGTGAGGATAGAAAACAGGCATTCTGCTACCAAATAATTATCAAAGTATTGTTATACTACAAGAGTATAAAACGTTCTTGTTTAATCATCCTAGAAGGAAAAATGTTAGCATTCAAAGAGCATAGTAACCTACTATCTATTAAAGGAAATTTAGAAGACACTCTCCCTAACACATCATCCAAAAGGCAGCACAGTTTATTCACTGATGGTTAAGAAACTATCTCAGTAGTAAGCAACAATTAATCACACCTTGTACTGATGTTCTATGAAATGTATAACTCCATTTCAAAAATATTTGCTGAAGAATTCATCAGTGTTTACTGCAAACCAGCATATGAAAGATACTCCCCTGCAAAAAATTTTTACGTGATAAACATAGAGATTCAATTAATAATTCGTCGCATGCTTAAAATGTCCTTTCTCATTAAAGCTTGACATGGAGCTTATTTTTCCATTATAAAGTGAATTGTAATCCCATTTCTCTCCAAATCATTAAATATGTTCAAAACCAGCAGGAAGTCTCTAAAGCTCTCTCCATTCATTATGTTCACATTTTTGGTGTTAGCATTTTCCAAGTATGCAGGGAGGGAGAGAATAAACCCTTTAGGTATTCTTAAATTAGACAAAGTGGCTCTAAGTAGAATCTGTGGTCGAACTGATGTAAGGATGCAAAACAACAATGAGGAAAGACTATGTCTTACAATGCTAGAAAATTCAGTTTACAACGTCTCATAGGAAAATCAACAAAAGTGTCAAAAGATACATGTAAAAATCCATTTAACAATGAAATCAGACACATGCTTACGGGGAGAATATGTCCCACGAATTAGTGTCATAATTGTAACCCACTAAATGAACCCAAGATGAGGCTGAGTATCTGTCTCTCACCTACGAAATGTGCTCTCCCAAACTATTTTCATTTTTGCCCCTTTCACCATATAACATTATAGCCTTTAAACAATACAACTAAATCGTCCCTTGAAGTTTTGTCTTCACACTGAAAAATGGACAATATACCACCACTCATGTTTAATTATTATCCTTATTATTACATGTCAAGCATCTTGCCCAGGGTTACCATTTCCTTTACATCAACGAAAGAAGGAAAACAGAAGCCAAGAGAGGGGAGCTATAGAATCTGACTTTATATAAACAGAGTGAGAAACCCTTTTTGACTCCCCCCATTGCCACCTACAGCGTAGCTCCTTTTTACCATTAGCACAGCTTCACCTTGTAGTATCACTACATGTTCCAATTTTGGCTTTACAAGCAGAACGGCAGGTTCTGACGCCTAGGTTGTCAGACACAGAGAAGGATTATTGTTAAGGGTGGGGAGCGAGGGAAATGAAACATACCTAAATTGACAAAGCTCATGACCATATCTGCATCATTCAGAAAGTTGGTATCATGCAGGCTAGCTAAAGGAGGGCTCTGTGTGGTCAGTGGAGTTGTGCGTGATAAGTGTATTCTCCGAGAATATCCATTTGGAGATGCAGGGTATCCCTTCCTCAGCCCTTTGCTCTCTCTGCCCAGTGTTCCCCGCAGTGAATATTCCAGTTCTTCAGTATCTTCTTCGTTTGTCATAGCATTGTAGAGGTCCAGCATGAAAAGTGGTGCAGAAGATGCTTGTTTTCCAGGTGAAAAAGGCCTGGGCCTGTGTGGTAAGCCCAGAATGGAAAGAATTTCTCTCTGGATCTCTCTTCGCTCATGGTTCCGTAGCCTCCGGTAAATAAAACTGGAATGGACATGGTTGTCTCCTATTCCTCCTCTAGCAGAACTGATTAAAATCCAATAATTCCAGAGCAAGCTCACCAGAGCTCTGAGCACGGTTTGGTCCATATTTTGCTTTTAATCAAAAACAGTGTTTTGGAGGGAAAAAACCCCTATTTCCCCCCTCTTGTCTGGCTTGTTCTGATGTCTTGTGAAGTCTGGCTTCCAAGTGGCTGGGGGATGGGGAGGGAAAGATGAATTGTGAATTACCTATTCTTCATGTCAATGTTGTCATCTCTGCTCATAACATCTTGGTGATCTTATTTCTCCTCTTATTTAAATATTACAGAGATGCGTCAGGCGGCAGCTCTTTCTAAGAAAGCTGAAATTCAGACTTCCAATTTTCCACTGTTGTTACAGTTTTTTCTGCATTGATGGAGCAGAAGACCAGAACCTGGTCAGTTGACGCAGACATTCCTGTTGAATGTGAAATAGCCAGATTTTGTGATGTAGTTGTAGGAGCAAGAGATAATCTTCAGTCAGACTGCCATTCTCAGAGTAATCTTCTCCTGCTGTGGTATCTTATCAATTAACTAACCAACACTCTTCTCCCACCTGGCGTCCTTTCCTGAATCACAGGTTTCTGACTTGATCTGCAGCCTGATGGTGTGACATCTAGTTCTCCCAGCAACCAGCTGAGATCATTAACATCTACAGAACTTTCCTTAATGTCCAGCCAATCTGAAACATGTACCATGCATTTAAAAGGCCTTTCCTTGCATTCACTCAGGGGGGAAAAGGCCCCTTTTGAAAATCCACCTAACCTCTTTCAGTTCCTTAACTGTTATTTCCACCTCTAGCAGGCAAAAACATAGCAGCTCCCTTCAAGAGAGATCTAAAAGCTAATGTAAGCACAACCCTGCTGGGAGAGAAGAGGCTTCTCATTGTAATTTGAAACGGGCAAAAAAAAAAGGGGGGGTGGCTTAACCCTTCTGCTGCCACACAAAGTTATTTCCACCCTTCGGTTTACAGTTCTCTCTCTTAACAGGATGAGATGTCAAAGAACTGCAGCACAAAAGATAACTTAAAATCAGTATATAACACATAAAAATGGCTTCAGAGTCCAACGGTCATACTGTGTGTATGTTGTATCATACTGGTTTGCATCTTAATCTAAACATGCACCTTCCCTCCCTCTAAATTCTATTAGTAGTATCAATTGTAGTAGACCCACTGAATTAATTGGATTTACTTAAGCGTTGACTCACTTTTTAAGATTGAGTCTATGGGTTTACTTTATTTGAGACTACCAACAACTACCAGTCCAATGCAAACAACTTAGGACATTATGTAGCCTAAGACTGAATACTTTAAATTTCTATGGATGTGATGTGGGGGTGAAGGTTGGAGTGCTTGATACATGTTTTTTGACTTGGAAGAGCACAATTTAACAATAGGCTGCAATTATATTTGTACTTATGTGGGAGTAAGTCCCATTGAAATCAGTGAGAATGATTTCTGAATAGAGATATATAAAATAGTGCAATGAAATATGTTTACATTTATTGAATTGTGCCCTTCCATCTAGTAGTGCGAACATTTCTTTATTTACTTGAAATTAATTGTAAATAGTGAAATAACAAGTATTCACCAAGTGCTGGAAGCAATTTGCTGCATTGACTGAGTATTTTGCAATTTTTAGAGAATTTCTTTATTATATAAATGCCTGCAGTACATTGTATTTGTAACAAAATTTGTTTGTGGCTTAATCTTACTAAATGGAATGATTTCAGATATTTACCCATAGAAATTTGCAACATGCTTTGGTTTGTCTGTCTTCCTAATGAAAAAAATCAAAATAGGTCAGATATTATTATCAGTGAAATATAACTTCTAAATGTAAAGAAGTGTGCAGGTTTGCTACTTCCTCTCGCAGGATGTTACAGATGTTAGGTCTAATTATAATTTATTCATATCAGAGGTAATTCATTTGATGCCTCAGTTATTCAGCACTTGCTAAGCCACAATTGAGTGTGTGGTTCTCTTTCATTGAAAAGGTTTTTTTTTTTTTTTTTGCCTGAGTTGGCAGTGAATTATCACTGCATATATCTTTGAGTCTTTGCTCAATGCTGCAATCTAGAAGTAATTGACTTCTTATGTGATTCCAGCCCTTGGTCCTTGAAAGGGGAAGAGTGAAAAGGGATCCTCAACCTTACCTTTAGTTTAACTGAATGGGGAAACAGACATGCATTTGTCATCAACTGATGAAATGAGGACACACCTGGATTTGGGCAACAGATAATAAACAACCTAAAATGAGTTAAATGCTCCAGTTTATTCTCCAACCCAAATATAAATAGTGTCCCTTTAAATAAGCACCATATTTACACGTTGTATTTTATTTCATTAGATACATTTGTGTGTTCTCATTTTTGTTTGTTGTTAATTGCCATAAAGTTAACTTTGAATTATGGTGACCCTATGAATGAGAGACTTCGAAGTCCCCCGATCATGAACTGCCCTGCTCAGGTCTTGCAAATTCAGAGCTATGGCTTCCTTGTTTGAATATGTCCCTCTGGGATGTGGTCTTCCTCTTTTCCTGTTACCTTCTATCTTACAAAGCATTATTGTCTTTTCTAGTGAGTCATGTCTTCCCATGATATGGTCAGTGTATAACAGCCTCACTTTAAAAATCATGGCTTTTAGGGAGATTTCAGGCATGAATTGCTCTAAGACGCATTTATTTGTCTTTTTAGAAGTACATGGTATCCACAGGTTTCTCCAGCTTATCTCAAATGACTTTATTCTGTTCCTATCCGTTTTCTTCACTGCTCAGCTTTTTTAACCATAGATGGAAATGGGAAATATGATGGCATGGACAATTCTAACTTTAATAATCAATTATATATCTCTGCACTTCAGGATCTTATCTAGTTCCTTCATAGTTCCCTATCCAAGTTCTTGTCCACTTCTGATTTTTGACTGAAGTCTTTGTTTTGATTAATGACTGAGCCAAGGTATGGAAAGTCTTGTAGTATTTCAATTTCTTCATTGTCTACTTCACCCACATATAGCTGAAAGGTGATCTGCAAAATCAGGCAGAACATCAATAACAATTATGGAAAGGTTGATATGGGAGAGGACATCTTTCAAATAACTATCTAATGAACTATAATTTGCTTGTATTTTGGCTCCAAGCCATCCATGTGTCCAAGCCTCACTTTTATACAAGTTCTTCACAGAATATGTTCTGTCAGTTTAACTTTTAAACAAAGCTTTCTTGGGCGGGATACAGACCGTCCCTTTCCCCGACGGATCGGGGCCTCAGCTGCCACAGCAGAGGCCCCAATCCGCCACTTTTCCTAGCCTCGGGGAAGCGGCAAAATGATGCTTCCCCGCGGCCTGGAAAGGGGTGTCCTTGGGGCTTCATGCCCCAAGGTCACCCCGACAGCAACGGGGAAAGGGAGAAAGGGGCTGCTCGGCCCCCTTCTCTCTGTATCACTGGCATGGCTGTTTAAAAGCCATGCCAGTGATACGTGTGGTGGAAGGAGCTCCAAAATGGATCTGCTTCTAGCGCCGCTGAAAGGGCGCCACAAGCGCCCTGCAGCAGTACCAGGACATGATGCCTGCGCCATGCCATTTGGACGTGGTGCATCCATCACGTCAGAATGGCAGCGCCCATGTAGACAGGGCGCCACCATTTAGACGTACAGAGTACGTCCTAGGGTTGCGGGGCATCTGTAAAGGACGTCCCGAGGCAACCCTAGTATGTATTTGGGCCGATGCTTTGCGCCGGTCTGGATACCACCTTGGACACATGGGACTGAATACAGATTTAGGCAAAGTCTTTAGTCATGGCTAATTTAAGTTTCACTAGTGGACCCCCCCCCCCCCTTTAAATCTGTCTCCATACCATAAGGAAGATCATGAGAAGAAGGGTTCTGCTAAATCAGGCCCAGGATAAGTCCTGTGGAGAATTCTATTCCCAAACTGCGCAAATGGTTGTTTCTGAGATGACCACAAAAAGGGAATGGGGAAAGTAGCCCTTTCCTAGTCTTGCCCTGTTATTGGAAGCTGATACTGGTTCTTGTAGGCCTCAATGTGGAGGTTCAATTTAGCTGTCAGGGTGCAGAAAGGAAAGAGAAAAAACAAAACAAATAAAGTGGACCTTTTTGAGAGTTATGGTACTATCTGACGTTTAGCAAAAACTATCTTCATATGTTGCCTTCAGGCTGAGAAGGCAACCTGTTGCTCAGCCAGACTGTGAATTCTTTACTGACCCTTGAGACAGCAGGGGAAAAAAAGTTTATGTGGACTTGTCTCAAACAATATATCTGGAATACTGTTTTCTTAAATTAAATCATCTTTTTTCAATTATGCCTTTGCAACCCAGCAAAACTTTCATTATATCCAATTAGATGTT
Organism: Sceloporus occidentalis; assembly: GCA_023333645.1. Lineage (NCBI taxonomy): Eukaryota > Metazoa > Chordata > Lepidosauria > Squamata > Phrynosomatidae > Sceloporus > Sceloporus occidentalis. The sequence goes on from JALMGF010000006.1 coordinate 142,618,329, forward strand.
GTACATTCACCTCCAGAGGCTTGGATGGCGAAAAAACCCTGAAGAGACCAGATCCTGTCTGATTTTGGAAGCTAAGCAAGGTCAGCCCAGGCAAGCATTAGATTGGGAGAGTGTCAAGCAGCACCAGGTGCTATAGCCTACATTTCCAAGGAAGACAATGGCAAACCACCTCTGAAAAACCTAAGAAAACCCTATGAAATTCATGGGGTTGCCGTATTTCAACTGGTGACTTGAAGACACACATACACCAGGTTGGTTAGACTTCACAGATGTTGTTAGAAAACAACTCCATCTTGCCTAATAACTAACCTCACTGCCTGGGGCTGGTAGGACTGGTGTCCAACAACATCTAGAGGCCCACTGTTTCCCTATCCCCACAATAGATGAACCTCACTTTGAACAATAACCTGCTTTACTACAAAACATCTCATGCTATTTGGATTGCACTGGTATGGGCCTGACTGCTGCTTTAATAGAGAAAGAACACTGGGAGCCTCAGTGGAAGCTGACAAGAGAAGCTAAAAATTCTAAAGGCAACAAGTCCCATCTGAACTTGGAAGCTAAGCAGGGTCAGCCCTAGAATCATAAAATCTATTCGTATTCACCAGTGAGCTATCACCAGTCTCTGTTATTCAGGCTAGAAAATGTGGCACTCAGATAAGTCCCAACACTTTTCTATTTTTCTATTTGTCAGTCTTGTGAAGTTAGTAGATGGCAATGAAACAGAACTGGACACTAAAGAAATTTATATTTTTGCTTTTTGTTTAACCTCACCCAAATAGCAACAAAAATGACTGATTTATGAGATATTTTCTGCCCCTTGAGAATGCTAGCGTATCTCAGAATAAAAATGATCTTTGTCAATAAGAGAGTTTTTGGTTGTAGAATGAAGGGTATTCTGCAATATCCAGATACCCAGAAAGCCAGAAAACAATGTCCATTGAGGCAAAACATATGAGCTAAATAATAATAATAATAATAATAATAATAATAATGGAACAAACACAATTTTTGTGTCCTAAAATATCGCCAATATTATTTTTAACTGAATAGTAAAAAAACAAACCAAACTAACTTGTGAACTCCTCCATCTCCAAATTAGGAAATGGAATCACTCCTGAAGGGAAATAGCTGCTTTTATTTATTTCCAAGAAAACATAACATTAGTGGTATTGTGGGGTTATTCTGTAGCCCAATAACAAATTAGTCCCTGATGAGGGAAACGTCCCAAAGAAAGGATTGTTCCTCATACTGACAAAGGTTGTCTCCCACCCCAATTCTTCCAGTGTGGAAATGCAGTTCAAGTAGTGTTGTTTCCACTGAGATTCCAATAGTAAGCCAGGTTGTGTGGCCAGGTAATTGTCTCTCTTCAGAGGATATGATGACCTCGGAGCATAGCACCACCACAATTTTATGCCATGTTTTCCTGGTTTACTTGGCACATACTGCCCAAATGGACAGTTGACTCTCAACTCAAGCAGTTATCCATCCCTGATTTGGACCACATGTGAAGCTGCTCAGCAAACACAACCAATACGTCCAGCTGGTTTAGCTGTGACTCACAGAAATATGAAACCTGACTTGAACTTTTGTCAAATATCATGTTGTACTTTGTATGAAAACACCAAAAATACATTTTCAATAGCTACACACCCAAAAATAGTTGATCAGCTTAGCTTAAATATGGACAGTTTGGGAAACATGACAAAAGGGGCAGGCAGAGAACGGTGGAGAGAAGGAGAGAGGAAAGAGAAGGAGGAAAGGCAAGAAAAAGAGACCAGGATATATTGATTATTATCCTCTAAACATCTGAACAGAGGACTACTTACCACTGATAGCAATGGAAACAAATGTTGATACCATGGAACCTACGTTGGCCCTCCAGATGTTGGCCTTGCATCTAGACAGCCACGTTTTCTTTGCCTCTGGTGTGATTTGTGCATAATGTTGTTTCTACAATATATCCCTCAGACCTAATTGCTTAAGTGTGCATTTTTCTACAGCAGAGCTACAGATACTGCAGCAGAGCACAGAACTTTTCTGATATAAAGGATCTATTCTGGTTAAAATATCCTTCTGTTAATAATTCTTTCGACTGGGCCTCTTCTGGTTAAAATATCCTTTTGTTAACAATTCTTTCGACTTTCCAATAGTATTTGGAAAACATCTCCTATTACCAACACATATGCTCTTGCTCTTTAGTTAAAGCAGAGAACTTTAACATATAGAGAAAAGCATAGTGTGGAAGAAGGGGGAGAACATTCCCTGATTTCTTCACATTGGGTATTATTTTTTAAAAAATAATAATTCGTGGACAAATACATGAGACTCCATCTTTAGTGTTCATGGTTGCATTCAAGCCTCTGTCTTTCCCACTTAATGACACAATGTTTCATCATGCTGCTGTGATTTGCAAGTTTGTCTTCCTTAAAGAGATTGCAATAATAATTCTCTTTGGTTTATAATAAGGCTATGATTAGCGCACGAATTGCACAGTGGCAGATGTAAAACACTTGGCTGCAAAAGACATTTGTAAGTAGCAGTGAAGAGCACTCTTTTAAATTTTGATATTTGGCGTAGCCACAAAAAGTGTTTTATTGAGCTCCAGCTGCAAAGTAGTACCTGTTAAATGCATTGTTTCTTGGCTATACAATTTCCTCAGGCACATCTGTTTTGCTCCATTGGCTGTCCTTATTTCTCTTTCAAGGAGTCACTCTCTGGTTTTCCAGGTCAGATTGGGGTCCGATCAACAGGACAGTTGAGCAGAATATGATGTTGAAGAATATGGAGAATTTATGAATTTGAGTTTTTGAGTTTTTCCATTCCATTCGAGATGCTACTATATTGTATTGAAATGCCCTACCTTGAAAATAACATTACACACAGTGTGTTTAACTATTTGTGTTGTTTATCCCTAGGTCTACATGGTAAGTGCTTAGGAAGACATTGTTATTATCATACTGTAATATTTGGTGGGACGTCTAGCAACTATGCTCCACATAATAATCACATTTTAAAACAATGAATGCATGATTTTACCAAATATAACAGCACACACTGAATGTAACTTCAGACCTTAAGACCACAATATCTGGCCTAATTTTTGGACTTTCATTTTTCCCCTCTGTCCCCTACCTTTTTGTGCTACCTAGCCCTGGAAGTATTTTGGAGAACCAGAAAGCTTGTCCACTTGGTGGATCTGTATGTAGAAAGAGCTTGCTACCAGTACATCCAATGAAGAAATGTATTCCAAGCTGTATTGTGGGGCTAATTCAGGCCTCATCAAATTGGCTGGATGCATCTTCTGATTCTCCTTGTGTTGTTCATCCTGTGCCTGCAAACACTATTTCTTACACAATTAGCTGCTTCTGGCTAGAATGGTTTAAGCATTTATTTTACAAGTTCTGTCAGTGACAGCTGAGGACTTTCATGTCAGTGGGACAGTGTATCCATTTCATGGGGGTTCTAGTCCAGAATTTCAAGAAGGCCCTATACAGACAACCAAAATAAAGCTGCTTCTAGTCACTTTGGAGGTATGGTGTTTCAATGATGCATGTGTCCTAAGAGTCTGGAAGCTGCACCAAAGCTTAGGACTGGAGCGTGGCTTTGGTTCGGCTTCTGGACTCTTAGGACACATGTATCATTTAAACAGCATACCTCCAAAGTGACTTGAAGCAGTTTTATTTTGGCTGTCTGTAACAGGCCGAAGATAGCAAAGGTTCCAATCATTAATCCATAAAACAGGCTCAGCATCTTGGACAGCTCCTTTAAATTTCTGAATAAAACTGGAAGAATGGACTCACTGATCCATTGCCACCAAATGCCTTTGGCTGCACCTGCCCTGCAGAAATAATCCACTTTGACACCGCTTTAACTGCCATAGCTCAGTGCTATGGAATTGTGGGAACTGGAGTTTTGTGAGACGTTTAGCCTTCTCAGAGAGCTCTGGTGCTACCACAAACTGCAAATCCCAAAATTCCATAGCAAGGAAGGACGGTAGTTAAAATGATGTCAAACTGGATTATTTCTGCAGTGCGGATGCAGCCACTGTCTGTTTTGCTTTTCTGATATGCTCTGGGCCCTGGGGACTGGGAAGCCTAGAAATGTAAACAAACAAACAAGCAAACAAAATGTTGGTCTGAGACTTTTTTTGGTTTGCTAGGTTTCAGGTCCAGTATGGATTTTTTTTTTTTTTAAAGAATGGCTATGTTATAAATTGCTTTAAAATGGACTTTATAATGGAAACGGTGACGGACTTTACTGTGGCAGCTCCGACAGGCGCCGGTATAATTACAGTCTTCTCAAGACATAACTTATTACAGGCTCCACAGCAGAGCCCAGTACTTTGTATTTAAATTCAGAAACCTGGATTTTGTTTGTCATAATTGACTATTATGCTGCCCTTTTTGCGAGGACGCTCTTGTAAAAAAAAAAAAAAAAGGAACTCATGCCTTAAGTGGTCATTCCAGCTTTAAGCAAATTAAGTATTTTGAGTACATTATAGTGTACATAATCAGCTGTCTTTTAAAAAAAAGTATGTCGTTTGCCTAATATTTTCCCAAACTGAGTTTTCACATTGTTCTACTCATTAAGTCAATAGACGACAACAATGTATTCCTTTCAATTTAGGAAACTTTAAGAACTTGCAGCCATGGCTTAGGGATCTCTCTTTCATCTTGCAGTATCATTATGGACAAGCCGTGCCTCTTGGTACTAAAGTGGCAGCTGCTGTTGGGGAGATTTTATGAATCACAGAGGTCCACAACTGTACAGTGGGTATGAAGTGCCCACTACCAGGCCAGCTGTATAATAAGAGATGGTCCCAACCTTCACTGCTTTCTTGTATGGGTTAGGTAGGATGTTTCTACTAGGGTGTTTATACATACAACTTTATAGAAGATGGTCATCTTTGTGGAGGACTGTAATAGAACAGTCCCCTATTTCAAGTAAGATTCTAACAGTTGTCCAATTTAAATCAACCTGAGAAGGGGCAACTAAATTTCTGAATGTAGTTATTGGCCTGAATCCTATTGATTCAGTTCCAACTAGAATAGACCCATTGAATCAATGGAATGTACACATTGTCCATGTTTCTAGTATTCTTATATACCACCTTTGTGAAATGTGCCCACTTCATATTGTCCTTAGCAAATGCCTGTAAAGTTGCCTTCTGTTTGTTTTTGTTATGGGTGCATAAGTATCCATTCTTAATTCAGTGGGCAGTATTCAAAAACGTGGATGCTCTGCACTCATATTTAATTTTAAAAAAATCCCTGATGCCTGACAGAATAAATTTGGAGAAACATATAATGGAAATTATTGGCAATATTGCATGGAATGCTGCCACCTTTTGGTTCTATAAATTCTTTGCATGGGATTTATTATATTCCATTGATTCCTGCCCTGACTAATTTCAAGAGCAGCATTTCCTTCCAAAGCTGTCACTCCGCATGCATCAAGGCTCCATTCCTATCCTGTACATGATCACTTGAAAGTTCTATTGAATTCAGTGTGGCTTTCTCTTGGGAAAATGGACATAACATTGGAGACCTTTGCTCACCGAGGTCAGTGGGTTTAAGGGCTTTCTCAGGGTGCATCTACACTGTAGAAATAATGCAGTTTGACACCACTTTACTTTCTCTAGCACCATCCTATGGAATTGTGGGATTTGTACTTTTACAATGTCTTTAGCCCTCTTTGCATCTGGGGTTTGGAGTTCAGTGATGCCTAAGACTTCTCTGGCTGAGAATTCTAAATGCCTTTCCCTAAACTGCAAATCCAAGAATGCAACAGGAGGCAGCCAGAGCAGTAAAAGTGAAATAGCAGTACAAGAAGAGTTTAGTACGGTAATTTCAAAGTGCTAGTGCCTCACACTTTTACTGGATTCTGTAGAATAAAGCAATGGCAGTTAAAGTGGTGTCAAACCGCATTATTTCTAAGAGAAGAGAAGGTTAAGAGGTGATATGATAGCCTTGTTTAAGTATTTGAAGGGATGTCATATTGAGGAGGGAGCAAGCTTGTTTTCTGCTGCTCCAGAGACTAGGACCTGGAACAATGGATGCAAGCTACAGCAAAAGAGATTCCACCTCAACATTAGGAGGAACATCCTGACAATAAGAGCTGTGTGACAGTGGAACACTCTCCTCAGAGAGTGGTGGAGTCACCTTCTTTGGAGGTATTTAAACAGAGGCTGGATGGCCATCTGTTGATGGTGCTTTGATTGTGAGTTCCTGCATGTCAGGGGGGTTGGACTGGATGTGGTCTCTTCCAACTCTATGATTCTATGAAAATGAGCACAAGGAGGTTTACTCCTGAGTAAGCATACATAAGACTATACATAACCAATCCTCAAAAAATCAAGGCCTATGTATTCAAAACATGAACTCACAAACTTTTACTTCTAAGTTAATGTGCATAGATATAGGCCTGCAAAAACATCAACTGAAACCTCTTTTCAGATGTTTTCCCCTGGAGAAAACACATTTTTAGGTGAGATTTCAAATGGGGAAGTGACTCACTCATTCAGACAGTTCCTGACAGATGATGCAATGTAAGTGAAAGAGCACAACCCAAGCGAGAGGTATCAGGGAAGAGAAGTGAAAATGGGAAGAACAGAGAAAGCAAGCTGAGGAGGAAGTAAATACAAGGTCAGAAAGAGAGGGTGGAGTAAACCCATGGAGATTTTGGAAAGCCAGGACTACAATGAGGCAGCTGTTTTGGAAACTGGCAATGAAGATCGATAATGACACAACAAGGACTGTGGGCTGCATTTAATAAAGACTTATTGCAGGCTATCCACAAAAACTGTTCCTTACAAATATTGCACTGCTAAGGCATTAGAAAGAGGAAAGAGGGTACAAACAGTACAGCTTCACAGATGATCCACATGCATATTCTTTGGGAGAATATTAGGAGGTGTTTAGGTAGTATATCTTAGTGCTGAAAAGGCAGATTAGGAACCTTGCCTCTGCCATGAACACAGTCCGCTTCAGGCGGTGTACAATGCTAATAATGTTGCCTTTCTGGCTTGCTGAGAGTATTATAATTAGTTTAATGCAAGTGAGGCACTTTGAATGCTCAAACTCAAAATGCTATACAAACATTAAAATGGTGTGCCAAAGGGTCTTGTAGCACCTTTGAATAATTGAAAGAAAGAAGTTGGTTGGATGAGCTTTCACAGACTTCAGCCTACTTTCTCAGATGCTCAGAGGTAGGCTGAAATCTACAAAAACTCATGCTACCACTTTCTTTCTTTCTTTCTATACTGATTTTGCATACTGATTTTCCAGACTAACACAGCCATACTTTTAAATATTAAAACAGTCTTCTTTCTCTTCCATCCACCTCCTCCTCGTTCTGTACATCAGACAAGTACTGCAATAAAATGCCATTCATTTGATTGTACAGGAATACCTAGTGCCATTAGTAATAGATGTATCCCTCTACTGATGGAAAGCTATCAGTGAAATGCATATTTACAGAATCCAAACCAAAAAGGAAATGCTCAGCCAAGAATGCCATATGTGTCCTTATTTCTCCTCTCAGCCTCCCACAAGGGACCCACGACTTCTCTGAGCTGTAATCAAGTATTTTCTGAATAAAATGCTGGATTTCATAGTTTCAAAATGAGATGGAGGAACTAATTATTGTTTCTTGTCCCAGAGCCTCTGCATCCTGAAATCTATTATCCTCTAACACAGTTTGATCCTTACTTCCTGACAGTAAGTGCTGTTAGAGGAACACACTGCCTCGGAGAGTGATGGAGTCGCTTTCCTTGGAGGTCTTTAAACAGAGGCTGGATGGCCATCTGTCGGGTATGCTTTGATTGAGAGTTCCTGCATGGCAGGGGTTGGACTGGATGGCCCTTGTGGCCTCTTCCAACTCTATGATCCTATTCAGTTCGTCCAGTCCCTCCAACATGCCATCTCAAAAGAGAAAGTTTGCAGATTTTGGATTCATACAAGAAAGGTATTACTTTTCTGTGATTTCAGGTGCTTAATAAAATAATAAATAAAAAGAATTCCTTTTATATGCTCTTACATATAGGAATAGGTTAGAATTAATATAAAAACCATGAGCTAAATCCAATTGCTAGTCCCAACTAGTAGAGACGCAGTATATCATCTGTGGAATGATAAATCAACAGATATGCAAGTCCCAGCAATTCAATTGATTTACTCTAGTTGGGACTAGCAACTGGATTCAGCCCCACTTCTTTTGATAATGAAATGATAAGAGGTAAGATATCTTGGGGATGTGTGTCCACTTTGGATGAAGCACTATTAGCACAATGTTAGCATACCCCATGCTGTATTTGTGCTCCATGAATTTCATATTTCATATCTGGAGCCAGCATGCGACTGAGTGGTAATGATGACCTTTAGGAACACTAGGTCAGGTTTCGAGGAGAAAAGAAGAGAAACCTGAGGTGTGTGAATAATCCATGTAATAACAGAATCAAAGCTGCTAAGTACTCCTTCCCTCAACCAAGTCATCTGCATTTCCTCTTGCACCTTGAGACAAAGGATTTCCTTGCATCCAAAGCAGTAAGCTGAGCTCTGTGCCTTCCCCCTGTTGTGTTTCCAGCTAAAATTCCCTGTCCACCCATGCTGGGGATATACTGATCCAATTGCTATTTTGTCACACTAAAATTACAGCCACCATCCTGTCCAGAATCCCATTGTCAATTCTCCAGCCTTTGTTACCTTACAAGATAGCATACCACTTAAGCTAGATTTCAAGTATAAGTATTGGTCCCAAGAACCTAATCTCTGTGCACTCACAGTATGCATACAGTTGTCCCAGGCCGCAATCCATGTGTGACACTGTGCCACCCTCAGACCTCCAGTCTGCACCACTAAAGTTTTCTCTGGCCTACTCTCTGGGCAAGTAACTATCACCCCCATGTGTACCCATCAAAACCTACTATACCATTTCCATATTTCCATTTCTGTGTCTGTATGATGTGATATTGTGTGTGCTATTGTGTGTGTGTGACTGCACTGTGCATTTTCTAAATAAAACCCACTTAATTCATCCAAACCTGGAGTTTTCCTCAGTTATTACTGGTATATACATGTACAAACAGTGTTAAAAGGTTACCCAGCCTTGTGCAAAAGTTAATTTCTCCAACAATTAAAGTAGAGCCAACAGGTGGTCAGGACCCCCCCCCCCCTTTTAACCTTTCCCCCTACCTTTATTTAGTTGACAGCAAGATTACTGAGGCAAAGTAGTCCACTTTGGAGGTGTTTTGGACTTCCTCCAAAGTGAAATTGCTCTTTTCTGAAGCAATGCAAACTGGTAGTTCTCAAACTTTCAGAACTGCTTTCAATGCTGGTTTCTAATTTCAGTTCCAAAATTTAATGTGATACTTTTTTTTTTTTTTTTTGTATCTGCGCTGTCTTTCTGCAATATTTCAGGGAATTTGCTAGCAGAAACATCTATGATATATATCATGTTCATGCCAGTTGTTCACAAAACCACAGAAAAGTGAGCGAGTACAGGTTGAGTATCCCTTATCCAAAATGCTGGGCACCAAAAGCCTTTATGAATTTTGGAGTTTAAAAAGATTTCTGAGTACTCATCTTTGCATATACATACATAATGAGTTATCTTGGAGATGGACCCATGTCTAAGCACAAAATTAATGTATATTTTATATACACCTCATACAGTGGCCAGCCAGATGTCAAAAGAACTAAACTGAAGTGTCCTGCCATCAAATGTACCAAAAAAGGAGGGCAGTATCTCCTCCCCTTCTCTGAACTTCTTTTCAGCAAACTAATCACCATATTTCACTGCAAAGGAGTCTAAGCCTAGCCAGAACTCTCACTCTTCCTAATTGAGTCATAACGAATTTAGTGCAGCTTGCTCAAGTACTGTAGGGAAAGGAGATTAGTTTGGTTTTAATTCAGTTCGCTAAATTGAGCATTATTGCTGGAAACAACTCGTATGCTTTTTGCTTCTCCTGGAAGTTTAAATGCCTACAGATGATATCACCTGAGACTACTGTAGTGTTATATTTGGACTCAGTCTTTTGACTTGGCAGCACTGCGGGGTCTCCACAGATTCCATTCATTTTAGTTTTATATTATCTGAATTGGTTGATCATTTATTCTCAAGAGGACATTATTGTATTAAATAAAATTTTGACCTTGTTCCCAGTATTATGATCAGAGTTTAGGAGAATGGAGATACTTTTTCCTCTCCTTTTGTTCTGCTATGCAGCCCAATCTAGGAAGAAAGCACTTGATTTGTCTCATCAGATGTTATCAAAACACTTTAATTTGTTGAGCTTCTTTAGTTCCAGCTGAAGCAGAGAATTAATAGCACTCACTAACTACCAGAAGAAAGCCAGGAGGCAAAGTCCCCCATTCCCCTCCCCATTCCAGCCCACCGGGAACAGCCAACAGTCTCCTTAAAAGAGGTACTGCCACGGCATCGTATACAGCAGTAACATAAAAAGAAATGCTATTATACTGAGGTTTTAAACAATTATCAAGATTAGAAGCTCCAAATAAAGGATGTGGGTTTCATTTCCCCTTTCCCCTGCCTTTGCAAACATCACTGGTCATTCTAGGCTACAAAATGTAAGCACAACTTCACAATTAACTCATTGGTTCTATGTACTAAGTTTCTGTAAGGAATTAAATCAACTTGTTACAGTTAAAATTAAACAGGCCTGTTATTGGATGTGAAAAGCACACAATTCCCTTTGCTCACATAAAAGGGGAAGTGCATAGTTGTTGTGACTTGATCAAGAAACTTGCTGAAGCCAAGGTTGTCCCTAGGATATGATGACAATAAGGACAAAGAATGAACCTACTGTGATTAACCTGTACTAGCATTGATATTTATGTGCTGGATTTCAGAGTATTCTATTTTCTTTCTTTTAAAAAGTTTTTAAAATACCAATTTTAAAAGGTAGCCACAAAAATGCTATTATTAGCCACTTTTTCTTGTTGTGTATAATCTACAATGCAATGCTAAACCTGCTACACATAGGTAGGTCTCATTGGGCTCATTTAACTGGGTATAGGATTGCAGCCCTAATCTTCAACATATTCCAAAGGGGGCCTCGGAATTTGTTTGAAAATGAGCAATCGGTTTCATTTTTGGTTAACATCTCATGTAGTAGGATCCTGCCTTCAGCTTCAGTTGTGTTCATGAATGGATTGAGAACTCTAGGTTCAGCAGAGTATCCTTTCTCAATTTATATTCATGGTCATTAACATATACTAACACAGTTGCACGATATTTTAATTCAGAATTGGTGGTGATGTGACTTATAAGAAACGTAATAATGAGAAATCAGTGTTATGGTCCTCTCTCTCTTTCTCTTCTGGCCTGTTTCAAATTTTGGTAATTCCTCTCTTATTTCCCTCTTGCTATAATTTTGGATTTGCAGTGACCAAAAATAGCCACCTCATCATGAGTCTGTTAGTATCATTGCCATACAGAGGGGAAATAGCACCTCCCTGTCTGTGACATGATGTCTCTGTGCATACTGGCATTTTGCCTCCTCATTACGTGGTAGAAAAATAACTAACTGAATTTTAATTTTCCCATCAAATTCTTATAAGGTAAAATGATTTTGGAGGTTTGAGTCTCGCCTCTGGGTTTCTAATTATTTTCTTCAAAACATATCCATTTATGTCTCATACAACATGAGGCAGTGTCATTTTCCTTTCAGATCTCAGATCTTTAGTATGTGAGACAACCCCCCACACCCAAAAAAGTGAAACCATTACTGTGAAGTATAAAAGAGGAAATAAAGGTAGAGAAGCTGATTTGTTTACCTTTCTCCCTTTTTGTGTATTTTATTAAAAATCACAGAATTGTTTTCAATAAAAATAATTGATTAAAAAAGTTGACCACCCACCCTGTATGTTAAAAATTGCCCTTATTTTATGAAACACCTTTCTAGTTCCATAATTTCTTACTGGCATTTTTAACACCCCACAAAGTCTCGCTATTTGTTCTTCCATGTGCACCTTGAATAAATTATCACTTCGGAAGCCTTGAATAAGTTATAAGTCTGTGACTGTTTTCCCAACCTATTAACTTGGTGGTTGGCATCACAATAGGCCTGTGCATATGCCCAAGTATTCTTGGTCTCTCCTTCAGATGATATGTTTTGTGGTGTGGTGGAGCTCGAAGAAAACCCTATGAAATTAATTGAATCACCGTAAATCTACAGGTGACTTAAAGACACATACACATAGAGAGGCTGCATTACGAGGCTTCTTGACTTTTGGAGGAAAAGATTTTCTGATTAATATAATGAATAAACTGCATCAGTCAGCATCTAGGGTAGTATACAAAGAGTGAACAAAACTAGACCTTAGCAAGGGAAGGGAACTGAAGAACCATAACCAGTGGACTTCTTTCCCAACTATGCTCATTTGCCTTTCTTCTCTTTCCCAAGGACACAAAAGATGGCTAATAACCAACACAAACCATAACTGATAAAGCAAATCAATAAAAGCAAACAAAAATGTAAAGAAGAAAAGCAATATTAAATCAAATCATAGCCAACTGTCCATGAATACACTCCTGAGAAGGGCATTGGAATAATATTGGGTGGAATTCTGTTGGGAATGTTTGTCTTTGTAAGGGGAGTTACATCTGGTGGAATTAGAATTAGTCAGTTCCATAGCATCCATATTCAGCGAAGGGCTGCTGTGAGCCAGCAAAGTGGCTGATACACAATGGGACCAATGTACAATGGGATATGCATTAGGATACCTAGTCAGAAGTGTCAATGCTGGTGTCCTGTTATGCATCGTCATAATTCATTAATAGGGTTTCTTAGTGCCTCTGTTACATAGCTAAGTATGCATAAAGTTACATAATGTACTCTGTGATAGAGGATTCCAACCATTATTATTAATTAGATAGCCAATCCCCAAACTGTAAATTTTTAAAGGTCAAAGCCAGTAGTTTTGATTGAGCCCAGAAACATATAGGACTGCAGTGGAGAAAACATAATATTGTGTTATATGATGAAAGAATCAGTCTCTCATCAGAGTGACTGCTGCTTTCTTAATGTTTGTATTTTAAACACTAGAATCCATGCTCTGAGCAGGGAGCTGCCAGTGATTTCAATATAGATAGATAGATAGATAGATATGAATACAAGGGTTTCCCCCACTTTTGGAAGTGGTGAAAACAGTATTCAGCTTTCATATAAAAACACAAAAGAATGCTGAGAAGCCTTCTACATGGGCTCTAGGTTGAATAAATGTATTTCGGAATATTCTGAGTACAAGTTTATACAAATCCATGTCTATGTCTTTCACAGTCTGGTTCAAACATGCTTAAAATATTGACTCAGCCATAGTGCACTGCATGAATTGACCATGGCCCGGTAGATATGGGCCTTTTAGGTGCCCTCGTCACGTGCTAGGGGTTGGCTGAGGGCGGAGCGCCAATACGCCCTGCAACCTTCGCACGTGACAAGGGCGTAACAATGGTGGCACCCTATATACATGGGCGGCACCATTGTTATGTAAGTGCTGCATGGCGTCCGCACGGCACTGCATGGCACTTACGTAATGAGTGTGCCAGTAGCGCACTTGTTATGCTGCCACCATGGCTTCAAAAGAACCCGCTTTTTGCGGGTTCTTTTTCTGCCGGTGGGAAGCCTCGCGGTTTGGTGGTTGAGGCTTCCCTCCGGTGGAAAAACAGGTGCCAGCAGGCTGCCCTTTTTAGGTGGTCTGTACCCCACCCATGATTACCAGTCTGTTGAATTAAACCATAATTGTTGAATTAGCAAAATGTATCTGGCTTTGCACAACTAGATACACTGAAGGTTTGAAAAAAATTAGAGCTGGACACATTATGCCTGTCTCAGGGAATTCATGACTGTTAGAAACCCTGTGTGAGCCCACAACATGATGCATCTCTCCAACCTCATAAAAGAGGAGTATAGGCATCTCATACATGTGTGTATGGGGTAAATCCCTCAGCAGTGGGGGCAGCCTTTTAATTTTGTACCATGGAAGACTTCAAAGAGTATCTGCTGGTTAGAGAAGTCATCTAGTGACTGAATATTGTACTGCAAAGTTTGTTTGTTTGTTTGTTTTAAAAAAATACAAATTTAAATTAACTTAAATATTAATTCAAATTAGTTTAAAAAATTAAAAACAATCTGAAGGCAAGCACCCATAAAGGGCATTAATATTATTGCTTATTATTTGCTGTCAGGTCACCTTTGATTTATGACAAATGAGAGATCATCAATAGTCTTGCGCAGGCCCTGCAAATTCGGGATCATGGCTTCCTTTATTGAATCTATCCACCTGTAATGTGACTATGCTCTTTTTGCTTCTGTTTCCACTTTACCAAATATAATCATCTTTTCCAATGAGTCATGCCATCTCATGGTACAATCAAAGTACAATAGTTTCTGTTTAATCATCTTGGCTTCTAGTGAGAGGTCAGGCTTAATATGCTCATGGACCCATTCATTTGTCTTTTTGGCAGCCCGTGTATCTGTATTTGCTCCACATTCCAGTCACCAGGTGCCACAATAGGTTGTTACAGTCCTTAGAATTCTCTGCTAATGAACTCTAATACAGTGCACCCCATCATATATGGGTGCGCTATAGGTGGCTTTCAGCTTACGCTAAAAGGTGCATGATAGAGAGGAAATGGTGTGTGTGCCTGTGGCATGGGCGCCGCACCGCACCATGTGCACAAGCCCCATTATTTTCAATGGGGATCAAGCATATGCGCAACGTGCCTTATGCAGTTTGTGTGTGTGTGTGTGTGTGTGTGTGTCCGGAACATAAGGCAAGGGCATACTGTATTGTCATTCAAAGGGGTGGACTGCAGCTTTCTAGCTAAGAATTGTGCACTACTTCACCAAACTACAAATCCCTGAATTTCACAGGATATAGCCATAAGAATTAAAGTAGTAATAAACAGAGCCTTGCCTAAGAAAACCCTCTGAAATTCATGGGGTAGCCATAAGTCAACAGGCACACATACTGTGTGTGTGTATACACACACACACAGATACATTTTAGGTTTCATGGCCTTGGAGCTATGGTCCTGACAGCCAGGCAGACATACTTTTTTATTACTATTTATAGTTCACATGTTTATGGTAAAGTATTAGAAACCAACAAAAATGACTTATGGCCAAACATGCTTTGTAACACACTTCATTGAATGAAAGAATGAGAACATACTCCTGAAAGAAATCTTTTGAGTTCCTGTCCTAAGCATCTTCTGCCATCTAGTGACCACTGCTTTATAGCACTTAGTAATTGAAGGCCTGTGTGAGTATGCTTCCTAAATGCAACCATTTTTTAGTTTTTGTGGAGACATTTTCCTTTAAGGAAAAAACAACTCAACCCTATTGCTTTTCAGACATATTTCTTGGGGCTCATTCTGTAGTAACTTCCAGCAGTCATCTCCCTTCCCCTCCCTCCTCCTTAGAACACCCTGAAGAGAAATTGACAAGCAACTGCTACAAATGTGGCTTAAGGTAGGAATTAGATAGATGAGCAGAAAGCAGTGTGCACAGTCTAAAACAAATGGACCATAAGCAGCAAAGTGCTCAAAGAAAGTAGGAGAATAGTACAATGTATTAGAAATAAATGCTTTGGTATGGGCAAATCCAGATCCAGATTCCAAATGAGGTTAAGTAAATTCAGAATGAGGCCTATCTGTCACAAGAAATGGGGAATATGATCATGGCTACTGACCAAAGGCATAGACTGGAGGAAAGAAGTAAACTCCCTCCCCATTGCGAGCCCTACTACTTTGGCAGAACATGGACTGGGGCCAGGCATAGGCAGTAATTGACTGGAGGCTAAGAGGCAGTGCCCCTCTCACTCCATTGGTATCTACACCACTCCTGAAGCTCAAGCCCTCAGTCATGCAGGTTTTCCAGCTGTATGGGGGCTCTGGGGCATGTAGTCAATCATTTATTTGGTACATTTATACTTTACCTTTCCTTAGGCTTGCCATATCCCACCTGGGGGCGGGACTTTCCCAGTTTGGGGTGGGGCCACACAGTCCCGCCCCAGTTTGGCCCCTCCCCCAGGACAGCTCCCCCCCCCCCCCCCAGCAAGGCCCTGGAGGCAGCTCCACCCCTCCCTCCCCATGGCTGTGTGCCACCACCCTCCCCGCCTCCCTGCCTGGCTTAGCCTAGAGAGCAGGTCTTCAAGACATCTGCCACTCAGAGCTATTGCCAGCCCACTTGGTATATATACCCTGCAAGAGGCATTACTTTCAGGTTACAGTGAGCAAAGAAAAAAAGGCCACCAATCGTTCCTGTTTCCCTGGGAGTCTAAATGCCTCCTCATCTTTTAAATGTCTACCGCTCAGTATTGTTGTAATTCTTTATCACAGGGTCGTTTTTGAGGCCCTAAACACCTTTCCTTGTAATATGCAAATTTCTCCCGAAGCTGACCAATGGGAAAGAAGCAATCAGCCCCCCTCCCCTTGGGTTGGTTTTCAAGGGCTTGGAAGGAAGAGATTTTGCCTTGCTTGTAAATAGGAAGGGCTTTGGGGTAGCAAAAGGCTGCAGAAATAGTTTGACCCCCCCCCCTTAAACATCCATGGCTCAGTGCTATGGGATTCTGGGAATTGTAGTTTCTTGTGGCACCAGAGCTCTTTTGACAAAAGGAGACTGAATGGAGGCATTGCCTGGCTGGGGGCAGAGCCTCTTGCCAGCAGTGAGAAGGCTGCGATGATGAGGAAAAGCAGGGGCTCCTCTGGTGGTCCTGGCCACTTGCCTTGGCTCCCTCCCTCCTCCTCCTCCTCCTCCTCCTCCTCCTCCTCCTCCTCCTCCTCCTCTCAGAGCTCATTCACACTCCCTGGCTTTTCTCTCCCCCCCCCCCCCCTCTGCACTTTGAGACCCCTTTAACTGCCAAAGCTCAATGCTCTGGAATTCTGGGGTCTGTGAGGCATTTGGCCTTCTCTGTCAGAGAGCTCTGGTGCCACAATAAACTACAATTCCCAGGAT
The DNA here is from genome assembly GCA_023333645.1 of Sceloporus occidentalis. Classification (NCBI taxonomy): domain Eukaryota; kingdom Metazoa; phylum Chordata; class Lepidosauria; order Squamata; family Phrynosomatidae; genus Sceloporus; species Sceloporus occidentalis. The sequence continues at coordinate 142,635,310 of JALMGF010000006.1, forward strand.
TCCATAGCACTGAGCCCTGGCAGTCCAAGCAGTGTGTTTTGGACACAGAGATCCTCCAAATGAATCCAGTCCCTAGCTTTTATATCTCTCACACACACTGCAGGAATAATAACCCACTTTGAGACTGCTTTAACTCAGTGCTAGGGAATCCTGGGAATGCGAGTGTTTGGGAGACATTGAGACTTCTCTGTCAGTCATGGCTCTGAGGCCACAATAGACTACAATTCCCAGGATTCCCCAGCACTGAGCAGTCTCAAACTGGACCATTTCCTCAGTGTGGATGCACCTGGGGAGGAATTCTGGGCACTGCAGTTCAACTACGTTTGGAGGGTTATGGGACTCCCTGTCAGAGATAGCTCTGGGGCCACAATGTACTACAATTCCCAGCATTCCCCAGCACTAACCCAGGACAGTTAAGTCACTCTCAAACTGGATTATTTCCTCAGTGTGGATGCAGCTTTGGTGAGGAACTCTGGGCATTTCAGTCCAGCATTGTTTATTTCTGCAGTGTATTTTGGACCAGAGACAAGGTGACCAGGCATCCTCCTCCTTTTCCAGGACATGTTCTCCATTTGGATCATGGCTAAGAAGCATGGATTTATAATTACATGGGTGTTTTTAGCTTTTATTTTTGGCCATGTCCTACATTTTTTTGCTTGGGTGCCCTACATTTTGGGGTGAGGGCATTGGTCACCTTGGTCAGAGAGCTTTCCAGGGGTTAACTGCCATTCTGCTGTGGTGCTGGAACAAACCACCATTCCCAGAATTCCATAGCATTCAGGCAAGGCAGTTAAAGTGGTCTCAAACCAGATTATTTCTCCAGTGTAGATGCAGCCCAAGCCTTTTGCCTCTCTTATGCCTGAGATTTCAAAGCCCAGCCTTGGCACCACAACAAACTACCAATCCCAGGATTCCATAGGATGGAGTGATGAGAGTGAAAGCAGTGTGGCAGCAGCCTAAGTGTGCTTAATGCAGTTCTTAACATGGTGCACCTCTTGCCTACAGAGTCTCACAAGACTTTTTCGTTTAACAACTTGTACCCATTAACTCCATTTCATGTCTCCTTTATTTAGTGGGGAGGAATACAGACAAAACAAGTCAAAATGAAGAAAAACCAAAGTCTCTTGACCAAAGGGTTTGGTTGTGGAATAAGCCTCTGAAATATGCAAGAGGCAATGTTAAAATAAAGCCATGTTCAATGCCCAAATGTGCTGTTTGGAATGGGGAGAGGGGGGTGGCCAGAAAGGGAAGTACATTTCCGTGATCTGTCTACGAATAATGTCAAAATGTCCTCCATTTTGATCATGCCTAAGAAACATGGATTTATATTAACATTTCTAAAAAAGCCTCAATTTTTTGCGTGTCCTCCATTTTTTAAAAATGTGTCCTACATTTGAAAATGTTGTCCTGCATTTGTCCTACATTTGTCCCGGTTTGGAGGTCCTCACCTATGGCAACCCTACCTTTCCTCCAATAAGCTCTTCTGTTTCCTACTTTATCCTTAGAAGAAAGGTCCGTTTATACCACCTATTACATCTGGGAGGTAAGCCAAGCTGAAGGAAAGTGTGCGAGAGAGATAGACTGCCCAGAGTCACCCAATGAGTTGTGTATTTCACTGGTAACTTGATCCAGGATCTCTTAAGTCTCAGGCCAACACTCAGATCATTACACCACACTCCCATACTTTTACAGTGGCCCCTTGGATTCTGCTGCTGTTTGGTTGCAGGACCCCCTGTAGATACCAAAATCTGTGGATGCTCAGGTGCCGTAAATACAATGACATAATGAAATGGTGTCCCTTATTTAAAAAGCAAAATCAAAGTTTGCTTTTTGGAATTTATATTTTTTTGAATATTTTCAAGCTGGGAATGATTGAATTCATGGATAAAGAATCCGGGGATAGAGAGGATCAACCAGGGGACATATGGCTGGGAAGAGCTAGCAGATTCATGAATTGTAGAGCATTTTTCCAACTTAACCACCCTATTTCCTTTCTATCTGTTCATTCCGTGAATTCATGGAAAGGAACATCAGAAGAAGGTTCAATCTGGTCAATAAACGTAACACTCATGGTTTTCAATGGGACTTGAGCAGTTGCCACACTGCAGAATGAATGCAGTTTGACACTGCTTTAACTGTCATGATTCCATCGATGGAATCCTAGGATCTGTAATTTGTTGTGGAGCCAAGCTCTCTGACAGAGAAGGCTAAATATCTCACAAAACTCCAATTCCCAGAATTCCATAGCATTCAGTCATGACAATTAAAGTGGTGTCAAACTGCATTAATTCTGCAGTATAGATACAGCCTTAGCTATGCCCAGCTTGATCTCAGTCAGGGTCATCATCTCTAATGTGTTCAGACTAGCGTTCCAAGTGGTCTGTGTTCTGTATCTAAAGGTTTATCCCGAGAGGAAAGTTCCTGGAAGTATTGAGACGTTCCAGTTTTGTTGTTGTCGTTGTTGTTCTGATTTTATCTACATAATCATGGTTCTGCATCCAAACTCTTCCTTGAAATATCCATTCCCCCTCCCTTCTGATTTTCCTTCTTCCCCTTCCACTGATCATGTGCCACATCTAGACTCAGGCAATGTCTCAGAAATTTATTTTCACAAATTTCTACCGAAACCTTTCTAATTAATATTCTGGAGTTAGAGTCAAAGTGTTAAACTGCTTTAGCAGTATTGCACCACTTAAGCACCAGGGTGATTTTCTTTTATTGCTAGCATTCCTCTTTCCCCCACTTGATCTCTGTTGAATCTGGGTGGGTCCCGGAAACCATTGCTGTGTGATTATGTCCAGTTTAGCTAGTTTCAGTATAACACAAACAGGCAGTACATGGAAAGGTACATTTCATTTCATGAAAAAATGAGTTAATTTAAACCTATTTGGGGAGTGATATTGAAAGGTCCTTGGTAATGCTGGGATTTCCCTGGGGATAATTTGGGATGGAGAAAATGCCATGTAGAACTTCTAAATAAAATCTTTTTGTACAGGTGGAAAACCTAGGATGTTCAGATACTTTTTTTTCTTATCTGGAGAGGTTCTTAATAGGGTCATTAGTATGACCAGCTCACATGACAACTTTTGCTTAAGGTATTTATATGGAGGCAAGGCAACCATAGTTTAATTTAAACCATTTATTTTATTTTAAAAATAGAATAAAGTCCTCCGTTTCAACCGATTTTTTATCCACAGAGCCAAACATCCAGGGCTTCTAAATATTCAAAAATATTTAATAATAATAATAATAATAATAATAATAATAAATTATTTATATACCGCCTTTCCAAAGGATCAAGGCGGTTTACTAAATTACATAAACAAATACATAAAATACAAAAATTACTTACACAATACTTAACGTATACAAACTAATACGTTTGAATATTTTGATTTTTCCATTTTATGTAAGAAACACCATTTTACTAGACCATTGTATTTCATGGGACTTGAGCATCCATGGATTTTGATATCCACTTGGAACCAAGCCCCGGTGGATAAGAAGGGCCCACTGTATTTTTCTTGTTCCGCAGATACGTTCTCTCACTTGCTAATGTATTGCTGATGATCTGGTGACCATCAATTGAACTCTGTCCTGAAATCCTGAAAAGGAGACAAAGACCAGACAAGCACTTGAAACGAACCTTGCTGGATGTCTGTCTTGCTGTTGTGGCAGATGTCATAGCTGTTGTTTCCCTAGAGCAGTCAGGTTTCAAACAAGCACTTGAGATTAATGTCAGGTGAGCACTCTGTGTAGGTCTCCCAGGCGATCTCTGGTTACCATCTCCCTTTGAAAACAGGCAGCTGCACTTGAAATGGCCATCCGCTCATCATTTTGGCAGGGTGGCAGAATGAAAGCTTGATGGGGCAAAGGCAGATGTACTTCATTTATCAAATTTTAGAGATGCATGAAGTAGTGCAAAGAGGCACTCCGTCATAATCTAAAGTAGAAGTACTCTGTTCATATCTGAAATAGCAGTGCTCTATTCCACTTGTTTAATGAAGTGGGAGATTTAGGGAAGTACAGCTTAAAATAAAGTAGTACGTACAACTGGCTCTCTTACCTCCCACATGAATACTTTAAGCAAGAATTATTCTGTGAGATGCTTCTCCTCATGATCCAACTTTAGCCAGATAAACACATGAAAGATGAAGACCCTGACTGAGCTTAAGGTAGGCATGACTAAGTCCCACCGAAAGCAATGGGAGTTAAAGTCGCTTTCTTTTTTTCCAGAACAAGAGCAGGAACATCATTTGCCAAAATACTGGTAAAATTGCCAAAAGGCGAAATTAGAGGGGAGCCAACAATTCCCTGACATTGAGGAAGTGTGCCAGGATTTCACACAAGTGTGCTTCCTTAACGTTTCAGCAGCGATTTACCAGCACATACCCCATGGTAAGCTCTGGTCTGATGATCTTCATTGTTTCAACATAGGGGAAATAACAAAATGAGGAACAAAGGTCAGATACTTATTTCCTTTTCTTTGAAGGAGGTTCTGCTTCACGCTGTTAGTTTAAATCAAGCATGGGAGGTGCATAACCTTTCAGATTTTAATTACTATTCTACCTTTTCCTCCAAAATGATGGTTTACAGTAACTTTGAATAAAAAAGTACAGTTACAACACAAAGCAAGCTGAAATAGTAAAACAAAAGGAAATTAATTAAAACACAATTTAAAAACACATCATTAAGGAAAAGACAGCTGCCGATGAGGCCCTTCCTTGGTAACTGATGAGTTGTCAAGAGTAGGGTTTGATTTTAAACATCTTTGCTTACTGAAGAAAGGGCAGCAAAGGTTGTTTAGCTAAGACCAGGGCCTTCGCTGAAGATCTCAAATCTTGGCGAGTCTCTTATGGCAAAACATGGTCCTTCAAATTGCCTGAATTCAAGTTGTAGGGGACTTTATGGGTCATAACCTGTACTTTTTAAAAAATGTTTTTAATTGTACTGTTTTTAATGCTGTGAAGCCGCTCTGAGTTCCAGTCCTGGGAAAAGAGCGGGATACAAATAAATAAATAATAATAAATAATAATACTTTGTATTGTGCTCATAAATCCAAGTTATCAGTAAAACTGTCATAAGAGTGGAGCTCTGTGTTCGTTGTAACTGGCCCCACTGACAGTATGGCCACAGCATTTTGGAATACCTGCATTTTGAACACTTTTAGAAGGAAACATCATGTAGAGTGTGTAATAATAATCCAACTAGGTTGTAATTTAGGCAATTGTCAGAATAGCCACATCAGGCATCTCAAGGAATGGGTGCTAGTGACATACTAGCTTCAACACTATAAATGCACCCTTGGCCTCTATCAAAACCTTAGCAGTATGGCTTAGGGATGAATCCAGGAATGCACACAAAAAATCATACATGAGTCTTCAGAAAAAGTGTAACCTCATCCTACAGGGGGTCATTTTTTGTTCCCCCACTTGTTGTTAGACTGGAGTCTTATGAGATCTAACCAATGTAGCAATTCTGAAGTGCCTTTACTTCCAAATTTACAACTCTAAATCACTCCTCTATTCATAGACATTTCTAACTCCTAAAGGGATAATAGGGGATGCAATCCAAAAAAATATCTGGAGTGTAATGGGTTTGCATCAGGGTGGGCCACATACAATCCTTTGGACCCTTAAATACTGCCCTTTGGACCCCTTCCACTTTTAAAAAGGGGCAGCTTGGGGGTTATTTTATGTCCCAAACCCAGCAAAATCTTCCCAAACTACTTACCAAAGCAGCACTTAGCTTCCTTTAAACTTGCCCAGACCCTTCCCGAGTCAAACATTGGTCAAAATAGCAGCTGAAAGTGACGTTGCATCACTTTTGACACATTGAAACATGCTACCATAGCCACGTGTAGGAAAAACAGGCTCCCATCCCATGCTCAACAGCACCCCATTTTTGCGTTTGGGGGCTTTCTTTGTTAACAAGCTGAACCAATGAATCTTTTGTTGTTGTTATCCACCGAGTCAATCTCAACTCATGGCGAACCTGTAGATGAGACATCTCCAAGACTCCCTGTACTCCACTGCTCTACTCAGTTCCTGCAAATTCATACCCATGACCTCTTTTATAGAGTCTTTTGTAGAGCCTCTTTCCTCTCTTTCTGCTTCCTTCCACCTGTCTTAGCATTATTGTTTTTTCCAATGAGTTGTGCCTTCTCATGATGTGTCCAAAGTACGGCAGCCTTAGTTTAGTCACCTTGGCTTCCAGAGAAATTTCTGTTTTGACTTGTTTCAAGACCCATTTCTTTGACTTCTTGGCTCTCCACAGTGCTCAGCACTCTTCTCCAGCAACACATTACAAATGAGTTGATTCTCTTCTTATCTGCTTTCTTAACTGTTCAGTCCATACATGGTAATAGGAAATACAATGGCTTGGACGATTCTGACTTTCATGCTCAGTTGCATATCTTTACATTTTAGGAACATTTCTAGTTCTTTTATAGCTGCCCTCCCAACAGTCTTTTTCTGATTTCCTGGCTGCATTCCCTGCTCAGATCAATGTTTGATCCCAGCTATGAGTATTCTTTTGCCTAAATTGAGTATGTGTACATTTTTCATGTTCATTATCTTTGGAGATTATCACATGTGAAAAAAGAAGCTCCCATCATCGCATGACTGCATGAAGATTATCACAGATGTCATGCTTATCCCATCATTATCCCATCAATGAAGTGGAATTGTCCCATCACTTTTCATTAGTGGAAACTTCCATTAATGAAAAGTGAAGCAACAATTCCACTTCATTGACGGATAATGACAGGATAAGTCCAGTGTCATCTGATAATCTCTGTGCAATCACGCGATAAGGGCAGGAGCGATCTGCTTTGCTTCCATCCTTTTTCACATGTAATAGGCGGGTTATAGACCGCCATTTCGGACGTCCTCAGGACGTCCTATTTTAAAAAAGGGGCGTCTCTTCTAGACGCCCCTTTCCCTATCACGGACTCAGTCCGTGACAAATGGCGGTGGCCATTCCACATGGCCGCCGCCATGTTTACATCTTGGACGCATAGCGTCCAGACGGGTCGCAGCTGTTATGACGTTGTGGGTGTGCCATGGGCGCCTCGCAACGTCATAACGGCGCCGCAGGAAGAAGCTCCATTTTGGAGCTTCTTTTTTGCTCCGCGAGGGAGTCGCGCGGTTTGTATGCTGCGACTCCCTCGCGGAGCAAAGAGCAGCGCTGGCAGACCGCCGCAAAGCGGCGGTTTGTAACGCCTCCTCATTTTCTTTGTTTATCTCTGTGGTCACTATCTACAGAACAACTGTCTACAAAACTGCAGTTCTACTGATCCTCATAAAGTAAATAGGATATTAAAGTATATACTGCTGTACTTTGGTGTGTAGTGATTGAGGGATATACACACACAAGACAAAAGACAACTTGTGTCCTTTGTGAGACATGATTGGACATTTTAATACATGACCCCTATGCCAGTGTGGTGTAGTAGTGTAAGCATTGGACTATGACTCTGGAAACCAGGGTTCAAATCCCTGCTCAGCCATGGAAACCCACTGGCTGACCTTGAGCAAGACACACACTCTCAGCTTCAGGAGAAGGCAAAGGCAAACCCACTCTGAAGAAATTTTGCCAAGAAAACCCCATGATGGGTTCATTTTAGGGTCGCCATAAGTAAGAAACTACTTGAAGGTGCACAACAAACTGCTTGAAGGTGCACAAGCTGACCTAGGGTTACTGCACCATGAAGCCCACAAATTTCTGGCTGTAGCCGACAATTCCATGTCACTTCTCTGAAGTTACGCAGAGCAGGCTGCCATGTTCTCTGGCCTTCTGTTGCAGCCTATGCAATACACAGGTAACCAGGAATTTCATTTTCACCCAGAAAAGAAGGAATCCCTTCTTCAGGAATAATCCAGAAAAGACATCAAACATTTTGTACACTAGAGGGCAGTACTTTCTTTTGAATATTCAGCAAAAGTGCATTCACTGTTAAGTTTGGAAGAACATTCTGTATTTTGTATGAAATCCAAGACATCCATTCAGCTGCTTTAGCATTTCAGTGGGCACTGCTTCTTAATTCTTGGTCTGAAAAACTGATTTACTGGATATGTAGATGTTGTTGTTTTAAGCCATGCTGGCCTAGGTCTTCAGGACCACCTCAGCCATGCTTCCCACCTCCCTGCCTCAGAACAACATTGAAAGATCCCACACAAACTCCCTCAGCTCTACCACAGGATTTCCTTGGCTGTAGTCCTCATATTTCCAGACTAGTTACAATGCACACCTCCAGGATTTGTTCTTTCCTTCCTTGCATTAATAATCATGGCTTGATTCTTACCATTTCTGTTCACCAGCAGCATAGTATTAAAACCTGGGCACCCCAAGATGTTTCGTTAACATCTTTATTCTATATTACTTATCTCAGTATTTATAAGCAATCCTAAAAGGGGATATGTGCATTGATTGATATTTGGCTTTGTTCAAGCATAAACATAACCCATACCTTCCATTGAGCTACCTTTGCCATTAATCCTCTGTGGTCCCACTGTTTTTGGTTGTTTTATAAAATGGCCCAGTTTTTCTCTCCCTTCTCCCATTTTCTCATTCATCCTCAGCATACTTCAATGGCTAAGAACTAATTTCAGTTTTCGGTTGCTTTTTAAAATGTCCTAGTTTTTCTCTCTTCCTCCCATTTTCTCCTTCACCCGCTGCATATTTCAATTGCTGAAAACTGACTTCAAAGTGCAAAAGTAACTTGGGTTCAATTAACTCAGTGAAGAGAGTAAGTTTGCTCTTCTCAATGATTAAAGAGGGATCATACACAAGCTGGGGAGCTGCAGCAGTTTGCTTTTCCCTATATCTACTGGGAAGGGCAAGACTCCACCTCCTCCTCTCCTATCCCTTCCTCCAGAGTTAACTGTGTGCAAATTACTTTTTTGCACTTTGGACTCAGTTTGGTGCAACTGAAGTCAGTTGAGGACAAAAGGGAAGAGTGAGGGAAGAAGAGAGAAACTGGGACATTTTAAAGCAACTGGGAAAAATGAGATAACAGAGGATTAATCAGGACTGTTTATGCCAAATCAGGACAGTTGGAGGATATGTCAGCCTCGGTGACACAGATGTGCCAACTGGTATGTTCCAGCCCATTATTGGTAACTTAGACAAACTCCACACCTTGAAAAATGGAGTTTTTCACTAAACATTGCTGCCAGAGAGGGTCTGACTCAGAAGCACCTTGGCTGCTCCCCAGCTTAAGAACCTGGCTGCCCCTGCTTGAATACATAGTACTTAACATTCTGTGCATGAAAAATGTAACATAGCACACTTGGTACGTATTGTTCTGCTGCTGTGAATGAGTGCCTGCAAACACTTTAGCTAAGCCAGTTCTCTGAGCACTGTAGAGTTTCTCAGTGAAAAAGAAAATAAGATTTTACAAACATCACTAGGGGGAAAAGTGCTATTTAAAAACATCTTTGTGTTGGAGGGGAATGGAAACAGTTTATATTAAGCCAACATACACATCTATTCACCATATGTTTTGAAGACCCAAATTACTCTGGACTCTTAGGCTGCCTCTGCTCTACAGGATTAATGCAGTTTTACACTGCTTTAACTGCCGTGGATCAGTGCCATGGAATTCTGAGATTTGTAGTTTTGTGAGAGATTTAGCCTTCTCTATCAGAGAGCTCTGGTGCCACAAGAAACTACAAATCCCAGCATCCCATAGGCTGGAACCATGACAATTAAAGTGGTGTCAAACTGTATTAATTCTGCAGTGTGGCAGCAACCTTACTCACCTTTCCAGTATATTTATCACTGCACCACAATGTTTAAGGGAATTTTCCAATGTTTTTGTTGTTAGCTGTCCTCTAGTCAAGTTTGACTCATGGTGACCCTATAGATGAGACATCTCCATGTCTCCCTGTCCTCCACTGCTCTGCTCAAGTCCTGCACACTCATGCTTGTGTTCTCCCTAGTTGATTCTAGCCATCTGGTGTGTGGTCTACCTCTCCTTCTTCCACCCTCAACCTTTCTTGGTAGTATTGTCTTCTCATGATGTGGCAAAGTACAACAGCCTCAATTTAATCATCTTGAGGCCCATTCACACTATGTTATAAGCCAGTTTGCAAACTGATTTAAAAGGGGATTATTCATACTTGCACTGGGTTTTCCCAACCCAAACGCACCCTTGGCCTCTGGGATATTTCTAGCCTGATTCACTCAAGAACCCATTAGTTTGTCTTTCTGGTTGTCCACAGAACTCTTCTCCAGCACTGTGTTTCAAATGCATTGATTTTCTTTTTATCTGCTTTCTTCATAGTCCAGCTCTCACATCCATACATAGTAATTAGGAATACTGTGGCTTGGACGATTCTAACTTTGGTGCTCAGTTTACTCTTTAGGATCTTCTCTAGCTCTTTCATGGCTGCCCTTCCTACTCCTCCCACAGGACTCACCTTCCTTCTACCATTCCCACCCCCAACATAGTCATGCAGCAACTAGAGCAGGGGTAGGCAACCTTTTTGAGTCGGGGGCCAGGTTGCTGTCCCTCAGACAACTGGGGGGCCGAAGCCGGGGGTGGAGCTTCCACCCTCCAGGGGCGGAGCCACATGCCGGGGGTGGAGCTTCCACCTTCTGGGGGCGGAGCCACATGCCAGGGTGGAGCTTCCACCCTCCAGGGGCAGAGCCACACACTGGGGGTGGAGCTTCCACCGAAGCATCATCATCATCATCATCACCACCACTATCATTGTTACAGCAGACCTTTGTTACAGCACTTTGGAAAGTCACACTCTCACCTTCATAAATAATAAAAATAATGAAATGAAATAAAAAGCAATAATAAAAATAATGAAATAAAAAACAAAAATAAGTGTTATATATTTTTAAAAATTAATGGAAAAAACCCAAGGCAGACCTGAAATGACTCACCTTTCCACCTCCTCCCCCTCTTTCTCCTCCTCCTCCTCCTCCTCCTCCTCCTCTTTCTCATTGAGAGGGCATTTTGCAGAAAGAACACCCAGGGCAAGTAATAATAATAATAATAATAATAATAATAATAATAATAATAAAGTTATAAGCAAGGAAATTACCAAAATGCAATTGAAAATAAACTGCAGCAAGCATGCACACAGTTTCAACCCAGAAAAGCCACAAGTTGGTGAGAGAGCATTTTGCAGAAAGAACACCCAGGGCAAGTAGTAGTAGTAATGATAATAATAATACTAATAAAGTTACAAGCAAGGAAATTACTAAAATGCAATTGAAAATAAACTGCAGCAAGCATGCACACAGTTTCAACCCAGAAAAGCCACAAGTTGGTGAGAGAGCATTTTGCAGAAAGAACACCCAGCTAACCCCCTCCCCCAATGAACCAACCTCTCGCCTTGCTGTGGCTGCAGCTGCTGCTCTGGCTCCCTTTCTCCCTCGCTCTGTACTCCTTCCTTCTGCCTCCTCCTCCTTTCCCTGCTCTTAGGGAGGAGGAGGAGGAGGGCGGAGGGCGAGGTGGAGTGGAGCCCTGTTGGAGTGCTCCAGGGGCTGCACCAGGCCTACTAGATGGGCGCCGCCATTTTGTTTTTCAAAATGGAGGCCGAAGTCTCGCGTGACCTTTGCCATCCTGAGGTCACGCGAGACTTTGGCCGCCATTTTGAAAAACAAAATGGCGGCCGGAGCGGCGCGAAAACGGGGGAAATCGGCGGAAATCGGCGGCAGGACTGCGCAGGGGCCGGTAGGAAGGCCTTGGCGGGCCGGATCCGGCCCGCGGGCCGCAGGTTGCCGACCCCTGAACTAGAGGGTAGTGGTGTGAACTAGTGTGGCCAGCTATGTCCTTATAGCTGACTGCTCAATGACAATGTCATCCTCTGGGACCTCTGCAGGACCTAGGGGAGGTTCCACTCTCCCTTGGCCACTATGTGGCTATGCTGAGTGATGGGGGTGGGTTGCAGGAGGAAAGTGAGCTTTGAGAGTAGTGAATTCCTCCCTCTACAACAGTCAAAAAGGACATATACTAATAATCATTCAAGGGTAGCTGTGTTGGCCATTTAACAAATGCATCAGTGATACTTTTATTGGCCAATTGAAATGCACAATATACTTGTTTACTCAGGCCTTCCCTGAATAAAAATGATCAGCCAAAAAAGAACGATTACCACCTCACACCGGGTATTTGCTGTCATCTTGCCCATGTTCTGCTAATTTTAATTAGATATTTTAAAATTTTGATTTTAATTGTGATAGATTTCATTCTTTTTTAAGGGGGGGGGCTCTATCTGGCTCTATCTGGGGTTAGGGTTACGGTTACGGTTAGGGTTTAGGGTTAGGTTTTGTGTTAGGGTTAGGGTTAGGGTTTAGGGTTAGGGTTAGGGTTAGGGTTGGGGTTGGGGTTTAGGGTTAGGGTTTAGGGTTAGGGTTAGGGTTAGGGTAGGGGTTAGGGTTAGGGTTAGGGTTAGGATACCCATCAGTCAGGAGAGCTTTGATGATGTGTTCCTGAATGGCAGGGGGCTGGATGTAACCCAAACCCTAACCCTAACCCCTAACCCCATGTTGTAGCATGGATGTAATTTTGTGTGATAGATTTACCGTAATTCTTTTTTAAGGGGGGGGGTTGTAGCATGGATGTAATTTTGTATAAGGATATTTTAATTGTTACCTGCTTTGATTGTGTCACCACAGAAAAGCGGGATATAAATAAAAGTTTTTTTAAATTGTATTTATTGTTGCAAGCTTTCGAAGCTCCATGGGCTTCTTCATCAGGCAAGATGTTACAAACCAAACAGGAGAAAAAACCCAAAAGAATTGGAAATGTTAGTCAGATGCCTGCATGTTGTTTCAGTCCTTAGTAAAGATCGTATACTTGGGAGAGTATATTTTGTGCAGGCAGGCTCCTCTTCCTTCTTGCCATGCGGCAATAGGGAGATTTTCAAAGTCCAGGGAATTTAAAGTCCATTTGCTCCTCCATTCCAGTGAGGTCACAGACCTCTTTGTAGGCAGAGAACAATGAATTCCTCAAGAAGTTTCCATGTTTTTGCATCAGGAATATTTTGTTGGTTTTTGTTTTAACATCTCCAATTGTGTTGTTGTTGTTGTTGTTGTTGTTTTCCTTTCTCCTGTTTGGTTTGTAACATCTTGCCTAATGAAGAAGCCCACGGAGCGTCGAAAGCTTGCAACAGGTTGGCCAATAAAGGTATCACTGATGGGTTTTTGTTGACATATACTAGTGTAACAATGGTCTGTCACTAAAGGAATGCCAGCTGTTGCTGTTGGTCCCTATCCTTCACACTGATTACTGTGTTTACATTTATCAAGTTTAACAGTGCTCCTGGCCCAGACCTTGAAAAAATTTCCTTTTAGTTTACAGTGCCCAGATTTCTCCAGCCAACACTGGTACTGGGATAGTGAAGGTCCAGAACAGGAAGTTTTGATACGTATGCCGCATACCTTCCAACTGTCCTAATTTGGCTGGGACAGTCCCGATTAATCCTTGATCAGCCCACTTTTTCAGTTGCTTTTAAATTTCTCAGTTTCTCTCTTTTCCTCCCACTTTGCTCCTTAGATCCCGGCTTACTTCAATTGTTGCAAACTTAGTTCAAAATAATTTGCACTTAGTTAATGCATCAGAGAGGAGAGGAGAGGAGAGGGCAGAAATTTTTTCTTCCCTGTAGATGCAGGCACGGAGCAAACTGCTGCAGCCTCTTCTAGGCTGTGTGGCCTTCTTTGTTAGTAAGTTTTGCCATCTTGGCCACACATGTCCAGGTTTCCTCCCCCCCCCCCCCACACACACACACAGACCAATTCTTGTGGGTGAGATGGTGACTGTGGGTACACACACATATGTGTGTAAGTATATGCACGTGTACATGTGTGTATCAACACTCCTCTTTAAGGGGCTTGTAATAGACATCATAGAGATATACTGAGAAAAGCTACATAAAAGACAGGAAATGGGCTTCTTTAAAAAATCTGCAGATATATTGTTACTTTCATAGCCTTTTTCTATATAAGCAAAATAATAACTCCTTAGAAAACCAACCTGTTCAGAAACAATGTGCAACTGCAAACAATGTTTCTATAGCAATATATAACTATCACACATATGAAAAACAAATCCCAGTGAAAACCTAATGATCATTTAACTGCCTTCAGACTCTTGGAACACTTGTTTAAACACATTTTTCAAGAGGAGATGCTAGAAACCTGAATGACTATCATAAGCCATTTTTGTCTTTAATGGCCACAGCACAAGTGTGAATAGTGCATTAGAGACTGAGGACATCAACAACCTCTTGCTAGATTAAAGGCATTGGAGCCAGAAAATGAGTGCCAGGATGTCTTCAGACCATACCTTCCTCCACAAGAAATTTCTGAACCAGATATGGAAGCTGACAGAAACTGATGAATTTCAGGTCTGGAACTGGACAGGAGCTGGAACTGAGTCAAGCATAGAGTACTAGATTCAGTTGGAATAGATTCCAGAAGGTGTCTCATGATTTCTTGTGAATGGTGTTCCAAAGTAAAAGCAAAATTATCCTCTATAAATCTTCTAGTAAGTATCATATACTCACTTAGATCAGGAAGCTGCTGTCAGTGAAACTGGGTATGAGCAAAATACTTTGTATGGTGTAACTTCACTAACATTTATAGCAGGTGAATAGAACAGATGAGATGGGAAACACATATACGTGGAGACACACACATAAATACACATACCTAGAAAAGAAGGAGCACTCTTTAACTGCCCTGGATAAATCTTTGATATGTAGACATTCTAGGAGGCTTCCTTTGACCTGTATTTCTGTCCTTATTTGAACTGCAAGAAAACTTACGCATTAATGCCTCAATGTCTCTTTCAATAAAAGATGTATTAATTTTCACATTTGGATCAAAGGATGCCTCCTTAATGAGTTATACAGCCTTTTCCCTTTGCAGATCTCAAGTAGTTTTACAGCCCAAGTGGTATACCTTCAGATGCAAAGCTTTATACGCCTGAGTCTATTTGCAGCCCTTATATGGATAGATTAGATGAGGCAACGAAAAATTTGCTTTCAGCGTGTAGTTAGTGGTGACAGATGCTATATGCAGAAGAAGCTGGTGGGTTTCATGGGAGTGTGGTGGTGAATCTGTTCTGGGGTTTAGTTCTAACTTCAAAGGAGATATCCAAGGTGTGTAACTCTATTTTCAAAATAGGTTTTAAAGTCCTGAGTGAAACCGGGAGTAGATACACCATCCACCTGTCATCAAATGCACCTGGTACCCTTGCATGTAGTATCCTTACTGCTATTCCTATGGGCCTTCAAGCTGACATCTGTGTTTGGTAACCCTATCCAAAGGTTTTATTGCTAAGATTCATAGGAGGTTTCCCCTTTCTTCTTCTTGAGCTAGGAAAGTGTGACTCCTTCAAGGTCGCCCAGTGGTTTCTGTGGCTGAGCAGAGATTTGAATTTGGCTTAGTCCAACATGCAAACCACTATATCATGCTGGTTCAGTATAGATAGTAAATAAAATCACAGCATATTCCTTAATCTTTGGATGTTTGGGGACTTGATTTCTACCACCACCACCCCATATTCTAACAACAGCTACAGAAAGAAAGAACTTTTCTGTTCAATCACTAGATTTCTCCCCACAGCTCTGTACAAGAATGCCTAATAGCATTATTTTGCCTTTCCAGATTTAATAAGAATTTGACAGGGTTTCCAAATCACCATATATTACATCATTTAAAGCCCAAAGCGTTCAAAGCTCCGAAAGGTCTGGGAACTGTATGCAGAGAAAACAGTATTCTGCAGATAAAAATCTCTGAACCATTTTGACCTTTGCTAAGGGAGGGGGCTGACGGTTATGGCAGGATATCTTCAAATTAGAAACATGCCTAGTAGAAGGCAAACTGTAAGTGCAGCTAAAGCATATTTTTAATATATACCCTGAGGTTATAATAATAATGGCTGTTAGTAAAGGCGTCTCCAGATTGTCTTAGCCTGTTTACAGCAAGGAGTGTAATGTTTTAACATTAGGCAGAAAAGTAAGTTTCCAAAAGCACGGCCTTAGCAACAAGCAACAAGATGCCTTTTACCAGCCAAGACATGTGGTAGTTCTATTAGCACTGTGGTTTCAAGCAAGAATCCCTCAAGATCAACTGCACACAGAAGCTGCTTAATTTTGTTTCAGCTGCGTGTATCCCCCCTCCCTAAAATTCAGCACACACTGCTCAAATAATTTGGCAGAATATGAAATGATTCCTGGAATTTAAGGTTCTTGGAACAATATATGTTAAAAGCGACTTTCTAGCCTTTTATCAATATGTTTGAACAATTAGGAAGAAAAAGAAACCACAGAAAAAAGTTAAGATGTCAAGATGAAATGGGAGATGAGTGAAACCATCCAAGAGGATTCTGAAGAATATTCCAAGGAGGCCATATTTCATGGAACTTGGAAACCAGGATAATTCTGGACAAAACAGGGTACTTAATTCAAATCCATCTGGTCCCACATCAGCTATTTGTCTTGACCAATACTGTCTGTAGATCCTGGCACTTACTAAGCTCTGGGCCACCCCTGTTTAGATTTAGAGAGTCCATAGGGAAGGATCCATACAGGTTGCAACTGCTAGCAGGTCTCATATGTGCTATGCTAATAGCATACCTCCAATTGTCCCGATTAATCCTATGTCCTTCCACCTTTTCAGCTGCTGTCCCACTTTTCTCTCTCTTCCTCCTCCTTTCTCCCCAGCTTACTTCCATTGGTGCAAACTAAGTTTGGAGTGAAAAGCAGTTGCCATTCGGTTAACTGGAGGAGGGGAGAAAGTGTGAAGGGGGCAGAATCTTGTCCTTCCAAGGAAGCTGCTACAGCCTTTCCTAGTTTGTGTGTAGCTACATTAATACGTTTTGCCAGTTTGATCACAGTCTAATGTTGCTTGGGCAAATGTGTCCCAGTTTTCATTTGTGAAATGATGGAAGGTATAAAATAGTAACATGAAGCTGGTGAATTAGAGGAGAGTTATGGTTTCTCCCTGTCAAGCTATGAATTTGTGTTAATTGGAAAGACAAGTAGACTATGTCACCATTGTATACAGTTGCATAATTGCACTGGTTTGTCTGAATCATAGACTCATATAACTGGAAGAGACCCCAAGGGCCATGCATTCCAACCCCATGCCATGCAGGAACACACAGTTGAAGCACGCCTGAAAGATGGCCATCTAGCCTCTGTTTAAAAACCTCCATAGAAGGACCAGTGGTTAAATTTGTTAAAAGATGTAGAGACTGTGGAGGTTAAAAGGGGAGCCAGGAGTACCAAAGGGGAGGAGGAGGAAGAGACCAGAGGGGATGAGGAGGACAAAGTGGTAAGAGGGTCAGAGGAGAGGGAAGAACTGGATCCTCTGGAGCCATGAGAAAGAGCTGGGGATGCAAATATGCTGAGTGAGCCACCATCCAGCATAGCTGCTGCTGCCAAGGGCCAGATGCAGAGCTGAGGCAGCAACATTGCCAGCTCCTAGGATCCCAGCAGGGAGGCAGTAAACATAACCAGGTGAACAGAGACTGGTTGGGCACATTTACAGATGTACACTTTGGTGGTGGATAGACATAACTTATAGTTAATTACTTTGAATGACACTACCAGTTATATATGTTGTGTGCTTTTGAGTTGTTTCCAACTTATGGCAAGCTTAAGGCAAATCTATCATGAGGTTTTTTTAGCAAGATGTTTTCAGAGGTGGTTTGCGATTGCCTTCCTTTCAGGCTGAGAGCATCTAAGGTCACCCGGTGGATTTATGGGATCAAACCCTGGTCTCCAGAGTCATAGTCCTATGCTCAAACTACTATGCCAGACTGGCTCTATATATATTTTAGCACAATGTAAAAATAGAGTGTAGGTAATGCTGGATTCCACCATTGCATAAACATTAATTATAGTGCCATGGTTCCACTTTAAGTGCCACAGCTGCATCCTGTGAAATCCTGGAGTCTGTAGTTTGGTAAGGTACTGGAGCTCTCTACATTGAAAATCTCAGGATTCCATAGGATGTTGCCTAGTGCTATGATTGTGTGAAATGGCATCTATTGAAGCCTTTAAAAAAAACAACACCACAGTAATAACCCCATTTCCATCACAGCTGGGTCCCTTCCACACTACACAATTATACCAATGTGATTCCACTTTAACTACCACAACTACATACTACAGAATCCTGGAGTTTGCAGCCTGGTCAGCGTCACTAGAGGGGCTCTCTACCTGAGAATTTTAAATGCCCCACCTAAAAATGGAAGAGGAATCATAGTGCTATAACTGTGTAGTATGAAAGGATCCTGGGCATTATCAGAACCATAATAACTTGAAGGTTTCCTACTTGAGGGAAAGTGCCTGGGGAAAAAGGTGAACAAGGAGCTAACATTTGCAGAAGAGTCTGGCTGTCTCCCAGAGGGAGTACGGGAAGAAGACACCCATTTAGTTGTTAATGTTGAGATTGCTTAATGTATTTAGATCTTCTAAACCTCAACTGTTTTTATAGTCAAATAAATAGTTTTAAGTTAAGTGCTGTGTCTATTCTCAGCAGAAGCCTGGAAGCACCACTGAATCTTTATTACCACAGTTCTCTGTCCCCTTTTCCTTCCTCTAGGTCCTGTCTTTTGAGCTTTGCATGAGGGCAGACTTTCTGTTGTTATTCATCTGGAAACTATTCCAGAAGTCCTCTCTGGCTGAAGACTGAAGTAAATGGTTTAAATAAGTGAAGGAATAATTAATTTGTGAAGAATTCTGATGCACAGGGATATCAGGGTTATTTGGAAGATGCTTGGCCCCCTTTCTCATTTTTCATTCTACAGGTGGCAGAAGAACATATACTGTAATTGGATTATTTGCAGTACTATATTTTTTAAAATAAAGTATTATTGTAGATCATATCTGTCCCTAACCACTATAATGACAACCATGTGGCCTTGGATAAAATATGTACTGAAGTTTCTTTAAACAACAGATTACATAGTATATGAAAAGGATTCTGTAACAGAAACTTTCAATTATGTATGAAAGCAAGCTCTGGATTTCATCAATAGCCTTATGTACAGATTATCCTGGATGGCCAGTATCTACTAGTGTTGCCAGATTTTCAAAATAGCAATAAGAGACAGTCGGCATTCATGACATGCAAGTTGACAATCCAGAAATAGCTATTAAGAAGGTCGTATTCTATCTAAATACCAAATGAAAAGATCCACAGGGAGAGGTGAGAAATACAAATACAATTTATTATTATTATTATTATTATTATTATTATTATTATTATTAATTTTGGTTATCCTAGCTATTTATTTCTCTGTCAAATTAACATAGGCAGGAATTCTGTTGGCAGCTACAAATGTGTAATTTAGAGTTATGCATTTGTGACAGTTTCATATTCACAATTCCTGCATAGCCCCTATTTTAGGGTATAGATAGGGACCATCGAACTTTCCAAATCCCCACTTACCAGTCAGTAATGGAGCAGCTGACTGATGGTCTCCCCACCAACATATATGCAATCTCTAGCATAAGGAGGAATCGCAACAGGGGTTTTCCTTCTGTCTGTCACAACAGAGACTGTTCATGAGTGGAGGTGGGAATATCAGTTAGCTGCTTCCTGATTCCTGTTGCTCACAGAAGCTGCTGCTGGTGGTGATGGTGGTGGTGGGGAGTTGGACAGTAATCATATGTAACATTGGCCTGTTACAGACAGCCAAAATAAAGCTGCTTCGAGTCACAGTGGAGATATGGTGTTTCAATGATGCATGTGTCCTAAGAGTCCAGAAGCCACACCAAAGCTACGTTCCAGTCCTTAGGGCTGGAGCGTGGCTTTGGTGTGAATTCTGGACTCTTAGGATGCATGCATCATTGAAACACCATATCTCCACTGTGACTCGAAGCAGCTTTATTTTGGCTGTCTGTAACAGGCCATTGTAACTATAATTCTATACTCTGTATAATCTACCCTGTACACCTGGCACCCTAGGATTCACAGATGTATCATACAACACCAAGACTACCCACCTATACACACACATCTGGAAGTAAGTACTACTGGATACAGTGGCACCTACTTCCAAGTCCACATGTATAGAATTGTGCTGAATTTTCCTTATTCCATCCCTGGTGATGTGCATTTTGTTTGTGTCATCTCTTTACAGCACTTTTGTATAAACACATATTTGAAAGAATGGTTTGATGGGGATGGGGAGGCTGGGTGCTAGAATTAATTCTGGGTATCCAGAAGTTCAAAATTTAGTTTGGCCATAGAATATAAGTGGTTTTAGGCAAACCACTATCACTCAAAGAGAAATTACACACCGCCCAGAATAGACAGGTACAACCAGCCTGATCTGCAAATTCATTATAAGGAAAACTGAATAAATGCATGTGGATTATTTGCATGACAAGAAGTAAATCCAATATTATACAGCAGTATTGTGAAATTTGGGCATCTTTCCCTTGAAGCCCTCTCTGGTGCCAAAACCCTAATTTGGAGAGTATCTCAGCTCTCTGGAGCAGGTTTTTAGGGGGCATGGAGTTGTCTCCCAATTGAAATTCTTCCTCTCATTAAACTTTCCTCTAGTACCCATATTTCTTGTACTGCAGTAACTTCAACCTTCAGCTGATCATTTAGAAATACAGCACAGGCATCCAAAGAAAATGACCAGGCAGTTATCAAGATTATGTGATCACAGCAAATATACTGTAAGAGTTCTAGATGGGAACAATTTTCAGTGTCTCACTCTGTGCAATGCTAGAAATTTGAACACTAAAGGAAAATTTCATTTGGGCATCAGGATTCTTATTCAGGGAGCAATGCCCTCATTATTTTGCTCTCCAGTAGCTATACCCTTTTTGTCCCACTCCTGCTTTAACTAATGGAAACTGCTTCAGTAAGTGCAATGACTACATTGGATAGTGGCCTAAGTAATTACTACATACGTTAGAATTAATAAATATAATTATGGTATAATTTCACCAAGGCATGATTTTAGATTGAAATTTTTTAAAAAGGAGTATGGTAACTGCATTTATGGTTGTCAGTAACCGAATGTGACCTCAAAACTCACCTTTTTAGCTTGGCAGCACCCTAACTAAACGGTTTTGGAGGTGCTGCAGTTTAGGGCACTGGGGAATTACATTTGCTGTTCTTTCTTTCTTTCTTTCTTTCTTTCTCTTTCTTTCTTTCTTTCTTTCTTTTTAAAATATCTTTATTAGTAATTTTCATTAAAAACAAAATTGTAACATAAGTACACTTTTCCAGCAATAAGTTTCATTTTTCGTTGCAAATTATTTTGGATTTTCATTTCCATTTGATAGGTTCAAGTGAGCAGATTCTCTGTTTATGATATTTGATTCCTCTTTGTAACTTTTGCATCGTCTTTTTTCTATTACTTCTATAGCTTAAACCCAGTTTTCTATCAAAGTTAATGATTACTTCTATATTATGGTTATTTTGTAATTTGTACGGTGCTTGCTGTCCATTCCCCTCCACTTTCTGTGATATTAACCCATTTTATCTCTTTGATTTCCTTTTATAAGGAGAAATCTACCTCTAGATAAATAATAATCTGAAACAACCTCTAATTGTATTGTTTTTCTGTTGGGTGACCCATTCTGGTTATTGTAATCCTTCTTTGATTAGCTTTCTTAATCCCCCATACTTCTTTCCAATAGTCTACTATAGGGATCCATTATTTTTCAAATTTTGTCATGTCTATTTTTTTTATCCATTTCTCTCAATTCATGTAGTTTTTGTAACCAATTTTCAATTTCTGGTGTCTCTTCATTTTTCCAATTTTTCGCTATGATCAGTCTGGCTGCTGTCATTAAGTGTATTAAAACTCGCCATTCTCTTTTTTCTTCTGGACAATTCATTATGGATGTCAAGTTTAGTAGATAAATTTCTGGTAACATCCGAAATTGGATCTTGTACATTTTTGGGGGATTATTTTATGTATTTTTCTCCAAAATACTTGCATCTTTTCGCATGACCACCACATATGGTGCATTGTCCCTTTCACTTTCTTTCATCTCCAATATCTGTCTTCTTTTAGATTATACATTTTTAAAAAATTTACCGGAGTATAGTACCAGCTGTTGTAGATTTCCAAGAAGTTTTCTTAGATGTCTTGTGATGCTGTAAATTGATGTGTTCTTTTCCAAGTTTTCTCCCAGCATTCCAGACTTATTGTGTGTCTAACATCTTTGGCCCATCTAATCATACAATTCTTAATTATTTCTTTATCATTTTCTCTCTAATACGATTTTATACAAATTTGCTATTTTCTTCTTATCTGGTTTGCACAGTATTTCATCTATTTTGTTTTTCTGTTCTTCAGTTCTTTCTTTTCTTGCATCTTCTAGATACTTATTTTTAATTTGCATATAGTTGAACCAATGTAGATTTTTCTTCTCCTTTTCTTTTCTTTTCTTTACATTTGCAGCACTTTCCCAGTCATAGAGCCCATTGATCCAACCAGTTGCAACAGCACCCCAAATGGTCCTCAGTATGCAACCAGTGCCCTGAGCTGCTGTGTCTTTGAAATCCTTCAGATGAGGTATGTTCAGGCTAAAAAGGTGGGTTTGGAGGTGCTTTTGGCATTGTCAGATATAACTACAGCAATGATGCTCCATCATCATAGTCCCTTGAGGCAATGCAGGATCTAAGCCACCGTATTCAAGTCCTTGAATTTACCACAACGGGTACAATTAATCCAGACAGAGTTTGGAAATGAAGTTAAAAATCTCTAGATTGAATTAATTCCCATTTTCCTCCTCTAAAGATGTTTCCTGCTATTTATTCCTGCTGGAATTATTGTTGCTCCCTGATGGAAAAGAGTAAACAACATTTTCTCCATCCAACATTTGGAAACTCCTGTGCTCTGCAAATCCAGAACAAGTATAAAATACTATCATTATCCTCCAAGTTCTTAAAAGTCTCAAGAAAACATCTTTAAGCAATAAATCTACTTTCCCCTTTTACTTCATTGTAGTACATTATTTTTTTCCATAGAAAACCTCAACCAATGCTATGAATTGAAGACACTTCACATTTTATCCCTTAATAGTAAATGTGCTAACTTTTTGTTTAATCCCATTAGGCATTTCTAAGGCACATGATGAGATCTAGACCAGGGGTTCCCAACCTGTGCTCCAGGAAGATCTCAGCTTCACATGCACTTCCCAGGTGCTCCTCGGCCACTCCAGGAAAATGAAAGAAAGAAAAAGTGAATGAAATCAAAGAATAAGAATACATTATTATATATATTCCTAAACAGCATTAACTTGTAAGACATAAGATAAGCCTCTTAGAGCCTCTGCCATAGAAAAAAGAGTTCCGTGAGTCAAAAGGTTTGGGAACCCCTGAGCTAGACTATACTTATATCATTTTTAAAGTTATCTCTCTCACACACACAAAAGCTTCAAGTCAGAAACTTCACAAGCATCTGCTAACTGCCCACCCTTACCTGGAAGGTTAATGTGATGGCAAAATAGTGCATGTGTGAAATTGAGGGAGAGACTCTTTGACATGAATAGTACAATTGTTTGCCTTCTCTTTTATCTCTCTGCCCCAGTTCCTTCTCATCAGAAGTATTAAAGGTGCCAAAGCATTTTAAAATTTAAAATTGATTGTTTTGATTAAACTTGAAATAGCAAAAAGGCCAATAACTGATACTCCAAATCAGCTACTTGGTTAAGTATGTGTAAGTAAGTAAATGAGCATTGCCTCCTGGCCTGATTCCTCCTGAGCCCACCATAACAGCCAGCAGCTGCACTGGACAACAGAAATCTGTTCAACCGTTGATCAGGGTGCAAGGAGGAGTATGTTTCCACACCAGAGAGAGAGGCTGCAATGAGCAATTGTGATGGGGCCCTGCTTCTCATTGTTGCAGGTCACTTGCTGTTGGGAAGTGGATGGAATCATCATCCTTTTTGCAAGCTAATCGGCCACTGAACAGACCTTTTTTGCCCAATGCTGCTGCTGAATATTAAGGCAAACTTGGGTAGATATTTACCACTGTGGCAATAGTGCCATGATTATGAATACATAAGACTTACTGAAAACAGAGCAGTTACAGATCCATAACTCTAGGTTACAAATCCCTAACTACAATACAGAATGCCAGCCATTTAAATTATTACATTAAGCACTGGGTAGGCACTATTTCGCAAGATAATCTAATAAATGAAATCCTTTCCTCTTGTAGACGTAATGAAATGTTACAATTCCCAAAAATCATTCCTGTCACCATAATAACAATCTAAAATATATTTCAATTTGTCAGTGCTCCCCCCCTTAAAGGCCCTAGGATACAATCACTGATACTAATTTGTTGAAACATTTGTTTTAAGTATTTTTATATGGAAGAACATTTTGTTATTCATTTATAAATTGTAAAGGATCCAGATATTTCTCTGGTAAAATGAGCCAAGATTGTTCTGGTCTCCGTAATTCTTTACCTGACATATTAACAACACAGCTGGAGTATGTTTTCTGCTACCAGTGGAAGATTGTCATTGCATCTGAGATATGGGAGCTGACATTCAGCTTTAGTCAAGATGGCATTTGTAAGAATTTTGCAATATGCTCATTATACATGATCTATTTCCCAGAGGCTTAGTTTAAATGAAATCCATCAAGACAGAGCTGGAAATATAGAGTAAAATATTCAATATGGAACCTAAACAAACATTCTGGCACACATAGGATGGTTCAGTTGAACATGGGTGCCATGTTCCAGGTGCTGGGCCTGTTTCTCTTTCCCAGAAACCCACATAATTTCCTCAGACTTTGTATTGAATAGGAAGGCCAGCCAATCAGAGACAGTCTGGATGATTGGCTGGAGGTGGGCTGGGAAGCAGGTGAAGGCTTCACACCATGCTAACAGTCTGTCAGCTCTGATCACCATCCTTACTTTCTCTGCCCCAGAAGTTGGGGTTATGTATAGATTATTGCTTTGTTAATTGCTAATAGTCATGAGTAGGCATGATTCATTAGAAAATCCAATGATGCTAGGAAAGGTAGTAGAGAGTAGTAGAAAGAGAGGAAGACTGCATGTCAGATGGCGGACTCAATCAGGGAGGTCACAGGATTTGCAGGATCTAAGCAGAGCAATGTAGGACAGGAGAGCTATATCATCCATGGGATCACCATAAGTTGGGGGTTGACTTGAGAGCAGTTAACCACAATAATAGTGATTTCACAACTTTGTGTGGTTTTCGCATGGGCGGGGGGGGGGGGGCTGATCCACTTGGGAGTAAACAGAGTTCATGAGCTCATCATACTTGATATGGAGGACATGCTTTTAAGTAACCTTGAAGATTAGGCAACCAGGACATCTCCAAGTCAGGGGGAGATGTCTCTGTGTCACTTCCAGGTGACAGAGGAATCATAGAATGGCTTCTACCTGAGTGGATTCCCACATCAGTTATTCCATTGCTATACTGCAGGTGGGCTGGATAAACAGATTTCCATTGTCTGGTAGGCAGGTTCACCAATGTCTGGATCTGAATCCATGCTGTGGGCCAAACTATTTACCTGCAACCAAAAAAGTTGTAGCCTTTTCCATTCCAACAAAATGGAGTCGATGCTCATTGCTGCTAAAAGCAAGGCCTCGTGCTTATCACTATGTGTCTGCAATAAGCACTATGCTCCAACTCTCATTATTTTACCTACCCACACACAGTCTGATTCAAGGAATTTCTTCTTATTTACTGCAAGTCAAAATTGCAGTATGATCTTATCATTGGATCGTAACCCATAATCTATCATGGTTTGTGGTTGTGCAATTCTAAACCAACCAAGATTGCAAATCAGCTTCAGTCCTGGTGTGGAAGGTGAATACAAGACATAATTTTCCATTTCTTACATTCTTTCTAATAAGGGAGTAAGGCGGGTTACAGACCACCATGAAAGTACGCGCAGAGCGCGTACTAGGGTTAGGGAGGTGCGGTGCTTCCGCACCTCCCTAACCCTAATACGCACTCTGCACGTAAAAAATGACGGCGGCCGTTCCAGACGGCCGCCGTCATCAGGACGTCACGGCCGCGCCGCCTCTATACTGGGCGGCGCGGACGTGACGTCCTCGCTCCACACCAGGGCGCCTAGGGCGCCCTTAGCGCGAACCAGGAAGGAGCTCCGTTTCGGAGCTCCTTCCTGGTTTGTGGCGCCGCTTTGCTTCGCTGGGCGCAGCCTTCAGATGGCTGCGCCCAGCGAAGCAAGGGAGAAAGGGGCCAAGCGGCACCTTTCTCCCCCTCCCTGCCGCCGCGGGGTGTCCTTGGGGCTTGAAGCCCCAAGGACACCCCTTTTCAGGCTGCGGGGCAGCGGCGTTTTGCCACTTCCCCGCAGCCTGAAAAGCATCGGATTGGCTGCTGTTCTGACCGCTGAGGCCCCGATACACTGGGGAAAGGGGCGGGTACAGCCCTCCCCAAACAGGCGGTCTGTAACCCACCTAAGACATTCAGTCATGTTGCACATTAAGAAGAGTAAAAAGAGGTGAGAGGGAACCTATCAAGGCTGGAATCCTCTTGGTTAGGCCTGCTGAATCAGTCATTGAATGTTGAGTCAATATGTAAGTATAGCCAATCATATAAATGGCTCTATTAATTTTAATAGGATTTAGGCTAAGCACAGTTTGTTTTTGTATCACCAAACCATTGTTTAATGTTATGTCTGAGCCAGTGGATATTTTCTAGAGCCACAAATGTTTAGCTGTTTTCTAGAACCAAAAGCCATGGGTTGGAAGTGAACTTATTGCTCAGGTTTTTATCAGTTTTGTATAGAGAAAACAAAACAAACAAAAATTGTGAGTTCTGACATTTGTTTTTAATAGACTGAATGGATTTTTTGTGTGTGGGGGGGAACTCTCCCTCTGCACAGGAACCCTTGACAACCACTAATGAGCTTCAGGAAACCCTCTGGCACAACATTCGCTAAAATACAACAGGCAGTAGTCCAAATAAAAGAAATTGGCAATGCCGTGTCACTATAACTAAGTACTTTAGATGTGGCCGCAAAGCTCTTTGGATCCTTTGCCTCCAAATATATTTAGCAACAGAGAAAGAAGGAGTCCAAATGACATTCTTCTGCACATATAAGCTTCATGCTTCCTGACTTCCTTTCCAAAGAACAAAAGAATCCAATACGATTAGCATCCAGGCACCTTGCTGTGATATTTCCTTGATTAGTTCTGTGGGTTTTTAGTAAGATGAACTTCCAGCTTGCTTGCCTAAGGCAAAGACACAACAGAATTTAGAGCAATGTCAAGGACCTTCTTTATTCAGAAAGAAAGAAAAATAGATACCAGTAAACACCATAGCATCTGGTGTTTCCTTTAACTATAATGCACCCAAACCATTTGTAACCAATTTGAAAAGTTACTTTTAATGGGTACTTTGGTATGTAACTCAGTACAACCCCTCTTCTGATGTAACTTGTTACTGTAAACGTGGTAATTCATTGTGTTACTTGTTACTTTTTCATTATTTTTTATTGTGGAGAAGATTTTAAGATTTATGAGAGACTGGAACAAAACCTGCAATTTATAAGTTTGAAATGATTTTATTATTTTTGCTTTCATTTTAAAGAAATAGATTAATTTGTATTTGTAGAAGTTATATAAATATCTATACTCAAAAGGCCACTAGAATCATTAATAGGGACAGGGAAGAATGTAATCTGGTCTCTCTCTCTTTCTCTCTCTCTCTCTCTCTCTCTCTCTCTCTCTCTCTCTCTCTCGGCTAATTTTGCCAGTTTCTTTTCTTTTTTAAATACTGACCATTGCGTTTTAGTGGATGCTATGAATTTCCTCCCAAACTGTAAATAAAATCATTAAGGGGAAAAAACATGAGCCTTGAAAATATAAAATTTGAGAGAAAGTAAAATGGACTGATTTGTGTATCTAAACAGAATACCTAAGAGATTAGCTCTTTGAATGTTTAAGACACTGAATTAAGGTTGGCTCTAACTGTCTTTTCCCCCCTGACATTCATATTTCCAACTAATTCATGACCAGTATATACAGCACAGTCCTCTTTATGTTGGTTTTAAAAAAAGTTAAGAAAGGTAGCTAGAATTGCTAAAAATTAAATGAAAACAGACTAACATAAGTGCTGAGCATTATTGCAACAGCATAATTTTTATTGTATTTCAGTGACTGCCATGTCTCCTTTTCCGAGAAATAATGTGAAAATGTTTGCAACATATATCAAAAATCTTATTTGCTTTCATAAAAGCAAACACTGCTTAGGAACTTTTGTTTCCCTGCCAGTTTCCAACACAGATTTTAGATAATGTCCAGCTAAGACTCAAGATTTTTTTGACCTGGAGTACTAGACATTTCCTAGCACTCAGCCCAGATAGTTTTCTCTAGAATTTGCTGTGTAAAGTCATCATTGCCTTGAACCAGATGCACAATTACTATGTTCAGAAATTAATGCTTATCTATATAACATTTACAGCAGTGTGAAGCAAAACTTGAGCCATGTTTATACCAGTGAAAAAGATGTTAAAAAATGAGATATGGTGAAAATGTGTGATTGGTCATACATTACTTCATTCAGTTTATCTGGCTCATGCTCCTATAGGTATTTGGAGAAGACAAAATTGACTTGGAGGCATGGACACCCAATTATTTTTCCATTCATACAGAACTGTGTGTTGGCAGCTAATGAGACATGCAACTGAGCGTGATGTACAATGTGAGAAACATTTGAGTGGCCAAAGAGAAAGGCTGTCATCTTACAAAATGTCTGACTCTGAAAAATCACTAACAATGATTAATACCTGCTCATGCGAATTCTGGGTACTATTATTGCTAGTGAGTGCACATACTCACACACATGTGCACATACACACGTAGACCCCCCCCCAAAAAAACCCTGGAGATCTGTGCCTCCATGGAGAGCTATTTTCTCCTTAAAGAAGCCTCCTCCTCCTCCACACACAGACACACACACACACTGTAAACAACCACTTTTTTAAAACAAAATTAATCGTCTGTTCACTTCCTCACTTCTCCAGCAATTTTTCCTTCTGCTGGAGATTATTCATGTGGAAGCAGGTGTCAGCCAACTACTTTTCAATTATCAGAGGAACAGACTGCCATCCATTGCATTGGCTGCTGCTAGATAAGTAGAGATTGAGGGCATTTCAGGATCTCAACATAACTCCTAAACTAAGGGGCTGCATAGGGATCATGAATACAGAAGAGTCACAAGTGCACAACTCTAAGTGACATATTCATAACTGCCCAACAGGATTCCAGCCTATAGTTGCAAACAGAATTCAAATTGCTTTTGACATGGAAAAAAAAACTAGCATCCTCACTCTGAATGTCACTCTGGATTTATGTTGTTACACAATCTGTTGTATTTTTTTAGAGGTTGCACAAGCAGGGTATACGGTGGTGGCATGTTCAGTCTTTGTGACTGCCACTGGGTGGTTGGACAAATTCAGCCCTTATTGGTAGATGAAGAATCATAGAATCATAGAGTTGGAAGAGTTTGCAAGGGCCATCCAGTCCAACCCCCTGCCATGCAGGAACTTTCAATCAAAGCATCCCCGGCAGATGGCCATCCAGCCTCTGCTTAAAGACCTCCAAAGAAGGAGACTCTACAACACTCCAAGGGAGTGTGTTCCACTGTCGAACAGCCCTTACTGTCAGGAAGTTCCTCCTAAGGTTGAGATGGAATCTCTTCCCCTGTAGCTTGCATCCATTGTTCCAGGTCCTGTTCTCTGGAGTAGCAGAAAACAAGAGTTGAAGAGTGAATAGAGAATCAAGAGCCATGCTACACATTGTGCAGTGGGTTATATAACAGTTTAATCCACCAGAACTACTACATCATATCTATGCTTGCTTAATTTTTTGTAATAATAAATGAAGTCTTGGCCTGTGTGACTCTGCTAAGCATGTCTTAAAAACAAAGAATGACCACTGTCTTGACTCTCATTCTCAAGCCAATGGAGGCAATGGCAAAGGAAGTGAGTACTGAATATGATAGTTGCGGTAATCTAGCAGCAAATCTAACAGTATGGAAGCACTGCTTCTTCTTGGTATGATGAGCATTGAATCATTACAAGCATGCTCCATTTTTCATTCAAGGTGTAACATGTGGCTTATTTTTTATATATTCATTACTCTTTTCTTCTTGCTAGCTGCAGAGGAGAATTTGTGACATACAGAACCCTTAATCCCTCCCTTGGCCATCCAATCCCATCCCATCAATACCTGGTCTACTTTCTGCCTCCTTGTCTGTACAAATGGAAACCAGAGATTCTCACAATATTACCTTTATATTAATTAATTAATGTTACTGTAACCAATGTGGTAAAATAATTGAACTATATGACTCTGGAGAATAGTGTTTGAACTCCCACTTGACCATAGAAATCCATTGGATGACCTTGAGCAAGACACACTCTCTCAGGCTCAGCGGAAGCCAAAGGCAAATCCCCTCTGAACTTGTTAAAAAATCCTTGTGTTAGGGTTGCCTTAGTCATATGTCCGAAATTGTTTAAAGGCTCACAATAACAATCCATTTTTTAGTATTTTCATTTCACCCTTCCGTCTAAATGAACATCACAAACTTTTGGCATAAATATAACAGCTTGGATCCTGAAGTGCTCTATTTTTCGCACAAACAGATAGTGACCCCCCCCCCCTTTTTTTTTTTTTTTTCATTCTCCTGTACCATTTCCAAGTGTTTTCCAGCCTCCAGGAAAAAGTAGCAATAAATAATAATTCTTGGATACTGCATGTTAGGGTGAGACAAGAAAGCCTCACTGCAAGGATAGCTCTGTGTTCTGTTCATGGACAGGAAACTATGATCCAAGCCAGTGTAATTTAAAGGCGAAAAAAATTACCAATAAAGCAGGGCAATGAAATCCAAACACTTCTGAAAGTTAAACATTAGGAAGAGGAGCCAGAGGCATAAAATTAAAGTTGGACTAAAAGAAAACTAAAATAGAGCCAAACAGACCTTCCTTGGCAGAGGGTTCCAGATTCGGTACTGGGGGCAGAGGGAAAGACCTTGTTCCTTCATGCGTGCCTCATCACACCTCCAAAGATGCAGGGACATGGAACAGGGACTCTGGTATCAATTTCAATATCTAGGTAGGTTCACAAATATGAACAGCATTTTTAAGGTAGCCCTCTGTCTTCCTAAGCCTGGCATAGTATAGTCTTAAAGTTTCATGAGTCCTCTAATTGTAGTCTATGAAACAGACTATCTTTGATTATGCATGACCAACTCATGCATGAAAACAGTTCTCAGATCTGGCACTGAAAGTATGTTTTTGGGCCACACCACACTGAGCTGTGAGTCAGAGTAAGCCCCGCCAACATCATACATCCACAAAATGTGTAATCTGTAGAGGCTGCCGCTTTTTATATGCTTCAAAAACCGATTCCAGTATTTGACCAAGGATATACTGAAGACAACATTTCCAGCTCACATTACGAAAATGTCAAGCTTGATTATTCTCCTCCAACATCACTAACTCTCCATATTCTCTTATAGTTTTCTTGCAGTTTTTAATAATACACACAGCATTCAGAATAAATACAGAACCTCATTACATTTAATGGGAGATGCAGAAAGATCCTGATCCTGATTATACCAAGATTTGAATTCTATTAATAGGATTGGTAGAATCCAGCTAGTAGATA
Source organism: Sceloporus occidentalis (assembly GCA_023333645.1). Classification (NCBI taxonomy): domain Eukaryota; kingdom Metazoa; phylum Chordata; class Lepidosauria; order Squamata; family Phrynosomatidae; genus Sceloporus; species Sceloporus occidentalis. Next base: position 142,666,946 of record JALMGF010000006.1, read on the forward strand.
CATTGAGAAAGAGCAGTGATATTGAGAGAAACAATGGTGAAGATGCCATAGTGCTCATTGGAAACCACAGAGGCAGAGGAAAGGAGGGAGGCAAAATACTTATGTGCCTGCATCTAAACTAGCTGGTTTTCAGTCATTTAACATCATGAAACTAACATTTTAGTTTATGAAATGGATGACCCCATGCATCCCTATGGATCAAACACATGAAGTACAATGTATTTAGGACTGTGCAGGTCACTAAGGGAGAGCCAGTGCACTGTAGTGGTTTGAGTATTAGACTAGGCTCCTGGGAGACCAGGGTCTGAATTCCTGCTCAGATACAGAAACCCACTGGGTGACTGTTGGAAGGTTACTCTCTCTAATCCCCAAGGCAAGTCAGTGGCAAATCTCATTTGAATTAGTATTGCCATGAAAAATCTGAGTTGATCAACATAAATTGAAGCTGACTTGAAGGCTTGTTGCTGTCTCCCTTCAAGTCATTTCCAATTTATAGCTACCCTAAGGGTTTTCTTCACAATATTTGTTCAGAGGAGGTTTGCCATTGCCTTCCCCTGAGGTTGAGGGCATGTGACCTGCCCAGGGTCACATAGTGGGTTTCATGGCCAAGCTGGGAATCGAACCATGGTCTCCAGAGTTGTAGGCCACACTCAGACCACTACACAATACTATCTCATAACATAGTCCCCATTGAATTCAGAAGGATCTGTTTCTGAGCAAACATGTTTAGGGCTGTATCTTACTGAAGTTTTGTTTCTGTCTTTCCATTAAATATATTGTTTTGAGATATCCTGCCAAAGACCACACAGTAGACCATAGTAGTGCCAAGAAAATAGTAGTTTTAAAAATACATTTATGTACTCATTTGGTTTCCAAACCTCAGGTTCCAAAGTGGCCTGAAGTATTTTATAGTGCTTATTAGCAGGGGATGTTATATAAAGTGTTAATAACACCAGGAATTAAACACAAGATCAGAATCTTTTTCTGATGGAGCACCAGTCCAGATTATATGAAACTGTGCTGAATTTTCCAAGCTGTTACTTAATAGTGGGATGAAAATAAAAGAAGAAAAAAGCCTTTATGTCAGCATGATGGACAGACTGTGTGGACTAACTCATAGGAATGCATTTGGAGAGGCTGATGACTGCGACTCTACTAACAGATGAGAATTGGACTTCTTGGTCTGTTTGAAGGGTGTCTAAGTCCTTCAGATGCTGTTGGAATACAATCCCAGCATCCCTGGATAAATGTCAGTTATCTATAAAGAATCACAAGTTCCCATAATCCAAGTTTAATTGAAAGCAAGAGCACACCATGAAGTTACTACAGGTTGAGTTTGCTGTTTGGGGAAGGATGGAGCATCCAAGTGCTGGAAAATAGCACTGAGTTCTTTTCTTCTTCCCAGAAGGTCATGTGGCTTGTGTGGGCTTTGAGGGAAAGCAGGAATCTCCAGCCAGTAAATTGAGATCATTGAGTAGTGAGTAGATACTGGATTGACCCAGATGTAAGTTTTATTTGGGTCAGGAGATGGCTTATAAAACAACTCCTCCAATGCTCCAATCTCAGTTGCCTTCAGAACTCCATCTTACCCTCCCTCCTTCTCATGTGTTGCATTCTATTAAGCTTGTATTAATGTATCTGCAATGATTTTATACTTCTTTGTCACAACGTTCTTGTGGTGGTTTGACATGGGATCAAGATCTAGAAGGAAAGTATTCAGGGTCCACATACATATTAGTAACAAAAGGGGGGGATCTTCTTACAGGGTTTAGGGGGTGTAATAGATAAAGTCATGCCCAGCTTGAGGGGCATCCATCTTTGTCACACACACACATGGTGACAGAGGTATTGCACAGTGGCATCTATCCATAAGGAATCCTACCTCTTTCACCTCATTGGTCACCCTGCAAGTGTGCTGAGTTTTGTGCATCACTGATCAGCAAGCAGATCAGTCGATGCCTGAATCCGTACCCATAGGTGCAACAAATCTATGTGCAGCTGTAACCAATAAAGGCTGTGGTCTATTTTGTTTCAAATAAGATATGTCTCTGTGTTTTGTATATAGGTACAGCAGGATCCATCCCGGAACATGCAAGTATATGACAGTACCCCTTTCCAGGTGAGAGAAGGCAGCAAGGAACAGATTCAGTTCAGTCTGACCACTTTGCCATCAGAAGTCCCCCCCCCCTCGCCTTTGGATTACTTCTCTCTTATGCTTTTCGGGAAAACAATTAACAGTAAACAGGGAGCCTTTTCCTTGGTTTATTAATTACTTTTATCTGTTTTGATCAAACTGTGGTTTTAATGTTATTGGTAGCCATCTAAGAAATCCTTGTGATTTAGGATAATAAGGATAATAAACCTTACAAACAAGCAAAACAGTTGAATGCTTTCCATGACATACAAGGATGTTTGCAACTCTGGATGTTATCCAACTAAAGTTAAACAATTTGAAGTCCCATTGATTTCAACAGACTAATTAATGGCTGCAGTATTACTCATACCTAGATGAGAGTAAGTCCCATTTAACTCTATGAAACTTCTCAGTAGAACTGGCATAAGATTGGGCCATGAAGCATTTGCTTACTTGTCCCATTGAAATTTAAAAGAGCCAAAACTTGGATAATACACATGCTATAGAATAGGGACAGGCAACCTGACATTTGCCAGATGGTTTGGGTTACATTTCCCATCACTCTTTAACTGTACTGGCTGTACTGGTTGGGGCTGGTGGAAGTTGGGGTCCAAAATAGAGAGTAACAGAATCCTTATTTCTCATATAGAGAACCATCTATACTTTCCTTATTTATGTGGTACAGGTGTATACAGAAATTAGAGCAAAATGTGTCTCAACTACAGTGAAATAAAGTAAATTTAAAAAATCACACATTTAAATTAGTATGGAATTATGCCAATTTCAGTTTTCTCATATAAGCTCCTGTTTGCATCACAAATGCATATTTGGTCCAAAGTTATAAATACAATTGAATATTGATTCACAGTTTATTGGCATCAGATTGATGCAGTTTAACTTGAATGGCAAAAAGAGCAAGGCGCTTTTGGGATTTATTACTTTTGCTGTGGCTGCCATTGGAATGTTCCCTCTGGAGTCCAGAAGTGGTGGACGTAAATAGAACATTTTGTTGTTTGGAGTTTCTTCTTAAAAGATGTCTTGCTTCTAAATTAGATCAAGAAGATTATGGTTTTAAGCATTCTAGACAAATTCTTTGCGGTTTAATGATGAAGACAATGCGCTGATGATGACTGTAGTAGTACTTGTTGAGATGGTGATTGTGATGATTGAGATGGGGATGTTTAAACAATTTTATGCTGTTTTAAATTATTGGTGTTTGAACTGGATAGTGTAATTGCTTTTTAAATGTTCCTAATGTCTTTTAAAGTTATGCTTTATTTTTAAACTTTGTTATGGATAGGTTTGGATCCCATGTTGGGGCTCAGGAGAAAGGTGGGATATGTATTAACTAATTAACTAAGGTGGGAATCCTCTATGGTATTGCATATGCATAAGCACCATATCTATGATGCTATGCAATGACTCCCAGCCAGATGCAACCAATCCCCACTTACCAGGAAGCAGCTAGTACAATCGACAGGGGTCTGTTCCTACTTATCAGGAAGCAGCTGACTGTTGCTCCCACCCCCTCCCTTGAGCAATATCCAGTGCAACATGCAGAAGTAGGCAATTCCCCCCTTGTGCTGGAGATCACATGCACAAGTGGAGTGGGACCATCAGCCAACTGCTTCCTGATTAACATGGAAACAGACACCTATCAATCACAGAGGCTGCAGTCTGGTAAGTAGGCACATTCACAGTCCCTACATAGACCCTAAACTACTAGCTATGTAGGGATCATGAATACAGAACAGTCATGAGTGTGTAACTCTAGGTTACACATTCATAACTGCCACAACAAATTCCGACCAACATAATTGTGCACCAAAATTCTACATTAGAAACAATGCCACAAACCTATCTTAGCAGCCAGCAGCCACATCATGAGACAGAGGTCTTTTCTGTGGCCATCGAAGCACAGCAAGATGACATTTTCAACCATCCCTAGATCTCTAGTGCAATGGCCAGGTGCAACGGTGGTCCTGCTTCTGATTGTCACATCAACTTTGGTGGGACAGAGTTGAAAATATCCTCTTTCTCTTCCACAAGCACCAGCAGAACAGACCTCTATTCTGGTTGTTAAGGTAGGTTGTGAATGTGGGTGTGTCAGGGAGAGGATTTATGATTGTGACAATAGTACCATGATTGTGAATACAGAGGATGGATGAATACAGAGCAGTTACAGATCCATAATTCTAGGTTACAAGTCTGTATCTCCTGTGTAGGATGCCAGCCGTTGTGTTTAGAAAGCAGAAAAAGAGAAACACACTAATAAAAGAACAGCCAAAAATGAGTGTCTGTTACAGAATTGTCATGGCTTCCTGTCCAATAACACTGTCCCCGGAGACTTGGAATTATCCACTACCTTATGGGGAAACTTGTCTTATGCATTCTGTTCCTTTAATGTTCTTCTAATGGCTTTTGTTTTTTTAAATGACCGTGGGAAAGTCTTACATTACTACATATATTACCACTGCCAGGGGGGAAAAACAGTAAATACTATGCAATGGAGGATCAATATTTGTACTTACTGGCCCATTTGTCATTAATTCACTGCATACAAAATGTGTCAGTTGAACAACTCATATAGTTACTATCCAGATGTTGCAAGTATTCACTGAAATGTATAGAGATAACAGCATAACACTCTTTAATATGGCTTATATTCTATATTAGCTATCAGTAATTCAGAGGCTGAGCAAACAAGCCAAGATATCATAGGATGAGGTTGTGTTATTCTAGTCCCAATGCTCACCCGGGTTGGTCACTGGGATGACGTGGAGACAGGCAGATGTTTAGACACCTATTCTAATGCTGACGTGGGACCTGCTATCAGCGCTATCACTCCTACTACAAATCTACTAAGAATCCCCCTGTCACTGCATCTGATGCAGAAACAAGGCATCTGGCTGCACCCACATATTTTCAGGTCAGATGCAGCAACAGGTGCTTCTCAGCACCAGTAATGGCATAGCAAGATAAGGAGAATGGGGGAGGCATATAAAATGTCAGGGTTTGTCATGGAGTTTCCAGGTTTGCACTGGCTGTAGGAAAAGTAGCTGATCGAGAATACAGGACTATATTGTTCCTTTGTTGTGGTTTGAATTGGTTTGTTGAAGAGCTGATTTGTATATACAGTGAAGCCTCCACATTCACTGAGATTAGGGACGCAGGACCCCTGTGAAAGTGGGGGAACTGCAAATTAAAAAAAATTGTTTTGGATGTCATGTAGTGAGTTTATTAGCATGCTGTGGGCAGGCTTCATTGTTTAGAAACAGATTGCTGAAACCTTGGAGTTATGCTGCATTGCAGATGTGAGAATCACATGGGGATGGGTGGGTGGCTGTTCACACACCTATCTTCATGCTGACCTGGGACCAGTGCATGCTCCTTACCTTACCTCTGCTCCCATTGCTGTGACTGACATGATACCTGACCACATGGGTGCAGCCGGGTGCCCTGTTTCCATGTCCAGGCGACATTGCTTCCTATTGACCTAAATCAATTTCCCCATTGAATATAATTTGTGGGTGCCCTCCTCAGACCCTCTGCAATTTAGGTAACAATACTCAGCTTTCTACTTCTCCTGCTAACACTTTTTTTTGGCTGTAGGTCTACAGCTAACCTAAAATGCCAACATCCATGGATTTACATGGATAGCTGAGTTATTCTTGTTAATTGCCACCAAGTCAGCTTCTGACTCACGGCTGCAACTTTCTTCATTGAGTCTATTCACTTGTAAAGGTGTTTTCCTATTTTCTTATTGTCTCTAACTTAAACAAGAATTTCTGTCTTTTCTAACCTTCTCTAGTTACAAATTGCTGAACTCCAATCCTCTACAGAATACTCACACACATAGGAGCTTATCCCATGGCTTACTAAAACGATTTACCTCTCTCTGGTTTAAAGCTTAATTTGGGTGGCATCCTGATGTTATCAGAAATACAGCCTGGGTGCATCCCCACTTCCCGGAGCGCACTGGCAACCATTTTCTTGAATCGGAAAACTTCCAGATCCAAAAAGAGGCACCAGGAAATGTCATATTTATTTTATATTATGGGGAGGCCCTGGTCACCTCATTGCATTTGAGTGCTATGAACATGGGGAGAGGGGGAGGTTGGAGCTGTGTTGCATGAAGAAGTAGGGCTGAATTTTTTTAGTTGACTTTTGGGTCACTTGGAATGCCTGAAATGGCCATTAGAGGGCCAAAAATGTGACAAATTGCCCGGCCCAACCACTCAGGGGGTGTAGGGAGGCAGTTGAGATAGGAAAAACAAATCTAAATTTGCAGGGATGTAGTCCTCAAAGCCCTCTGAGGGGGACAATGCTGCCTTCATCTCCCAAGTTGGACACTTCTGGTATCAGACATGCTTTCAACATTCCAGGTGCCATGCCATGGATGACAGTTCAATTTGTCTCCCCACTTTGCTCCATCTGATGTTATGCCAAATAGGCTTATTTTGCAGTAGGACATCTTCCATTGCTTTGAAAATCAAGAAGGGCCTTTGTTTTCTGGGTTATAGAAGCATTTGAAAAACATTATTTGATTCCAAAATGTCAGCAGTTCAAAATATACTCCAGTAGCTGAAGTATTCCATACTGGCAGAAAAAACAAAAATCTTTTAATTTCTGGTTGTTTTCTTCTTCTTTAAATCAGTGCTTATCCTACCTCCATCCCATTGCAAATAACACGTGTGGGGAGCCCTTAGGTTGGGACTGCATCATAGACACTAAAGATTACCCCCACATTCCATGTCTTGGTCCTGATCCAGCTCACCCCCTCAACTTTTGAAACAAAGTGGATGATCTCCAATTTAGTTTGAGCCTAAAATTTCATTTAGAAGTGCACCTAAGTGCATCATTTGGTAAAGTAGTCTTTGGTCCAAAACCCACTGTAGAAATAATCCCGTTTGAGACCGCTTTAACTGCCCTGGCTCAATGCTAGGGAATTCTGGGAACTGTAGTTTTCTGAGACATTTAGCCTTCTCTGTCAGAGAGCTCTGGTGTCACAATAAACTACAATTTCCAGGATTCCCTAGCACTGAGTCAGGGCAGTTAAAGCGGTCTTGAATTGGATTATTTCTGCAGTGTGTTTTGGACCTTACTGAGTTTTCAAAGAAAAGCATATATAAATAAAACTGCATTTTTGTAGAACAGAGGCAAACAAGAAGACTATTTGTTATGCAGTTTAAAAATCCAATTGTTTTGTCAGCCTGCCCACTTCAGTCACATTTCGGATGCACTTGAAACAGATGAGTTTGGAGCAGGAGGCTAATTCTGCATTGAATCAAGGCTTTAATGCTCTGAGAGCTGTCCATTCATAAATTGTATGGTGCACCATTTGTCTTGACAATAGTTCTATTTTCAGCTCCAGCAAGACATGCCAAATAGATATAGCAAGAGAGATGTTTGAAGAATCTCACTTTCAGATCCCTGAACAGGCACTATTTCAGATTTCTTCTACCCCTTCTTCTCTTACCTTTTGAAGTAAACATATTGTTTTAGCTTGAGTCAGATGGAAACTGGCACACACACCCTTCCCACACACAAGTGGAGACTGCAGCCTGTTTACTGTGCATCAATCTGGGGATATATGCCATCAATTTCAATGTGTTTTAGCTGTTTACATGTGTGCTTCCTACAGCTGCTCCATATACAGTATATAACATTATATACATATAACATCCAATCTAATGACTCCTCAGGAATAAAAGTCCATTTGTTTCAATGGGACCTTTTCCCCATGAAGTGAGAACTTCTTTTTTGTGCAATGGTTTATGTGGGCATCACAGGGCTTCTGCAGTCCTGAATAGGATACCAGCCTTGCACAATCTCTGAGAAAGAGGAAATATTTGTGCAAGAGCATTTATGCCAGGGTAAAGTGACAGGAAGTTTCGGACCCTAGTAAGTTGTTCCCAATACTGTGAATGAAGGTTTAACTGTCTTTACCAACAACCAGGACCTGAAAACCAAATGACAGTGCATATAGAAGCAAAGTTACTGACATTCTATCTGAGCGTAGGAGAGAAAAATATGGGACTCTAAACCACCCTCTTCGCTCTATGTCACCAATTCCTTGATTGTCAAATAGCATGCAACAACCATTCCATCAGGATATAGAGTAAGGGCAGATGGAAAGCCAAGCACACCTTCTGGTTCAGGTGAGAGACTGTAACTTCTAGGCTCCTTTCCTGAAGTGTTTACAACATTTCTGGTATTATTTATTATTATTATTATTATTATTATTATTATTCCCTTATTCTTCCTCTCCTCTCTTCTCTTTTGTATAGGAAGGAAAGTTCATGTTTATCATTGATCTTTAATAAATCACCTGGCTTGGAGGCTTCCTGGCTAAAAAGGGAGGCGAAAATGCATGTTATTTATTTATTTCATTTTTATACTGCCTTTCTCCAAAAAAGGGACCCAAGGCAGCTCACAATACATACATATCTACAAACAGTATGTAACTGAGAGTAGAAAGGATCATGGACCTGGGATAACCTCCAGGTCAGCCTTAACTGTTATCTTTGCTTATCCAGGCCTTAAAACATAGAAACTTTAATACAGCTCTCACATACAATCCTAAACACATTTAAAAACCCCCATAATGAACAATTGCTATTCCTTCACACTACAGTCTCCCCTCCTAATGCATGGATCTCAGATCCGCGTTCTTGAATATATACGGAGGGGTGATCTCCACTATTTGCAGTGGCGTGTGCACCTGGCGTGTGACTCTTGCCACGCACATGCAAGCACGCTCCATTCAAGCCTATGGGGCTTGAATAAGTGTGAGCTTCAATTGTGTGTGGGGGGGTGTGTGTGTGGTCCGGAATGGATCCCCCGCAAAAATAGAGGGCCAACTGTAGTTCCAAAGAATTTTCCAAATCTAACTAAGACTGCAAACCTATGTTTAGGATTGCAATCCTAAATAGATCTGGAATTTGGTTTGGAACTTGTTGATAAGACTGTCCTCATGAGCACTCTTCTAACTAACCTAAGTTAAAAATTGTATAAATTAATGTATATTACATTCATTGGGTAAAATTAGTGCCAAAGGGTTTTGCTTTGCTGCCACCTGCTGGATATAACATGTGAAGTAAGACAAAGTATCCATAGTAGTAATATGTATTGCTTTATAGCTTCCCCTCAAGCTATAAGTGCTGTCATAGCCTCAGGGGGAGGCAATGGCAAGTTTCCTCTGAACAAATGTTGCCAAGAAAAAAACCCGTGATAGTTTTGCCTTAGGGTTGCTATAAGTCAGAAACACACACAACAACAATTGTTGACAATATTGTTGGTTTTCATTTTTCAAAGTCCATAATCACTGGATTTATTATTTTCTTGAAATTGTCTTTCAGATGATACCTGATTTCTGACTTTATCACTTGCAGGAATCCTTCAAATTAGAAAAATGCTTAGGCATTGCATTTTAACTCAACTTCATTAAGGTTGTATTTGAGATAGTTCAGATTTATTATTAGGGAGCTATACAAGTTACTCCCTGTGAATTCTTGTAAGATGGAGAGGAATATTATTATGGGTAATAGAAAACATATATTGGGAAAATGTCTTCAGAAACCCCTCCCGTAACATCATATTAGGTTTCTGCATATGATCAAGCACCCATCCTGAGATAGCTGATATGGTGTGATGCACTCAGCATGAGCAGAAAATTCTAAGGTTAAAAATATAACTGATTATCATTGACATAAAGATGATATGGAAGGCCATGTGACAATGTAAGATTACTCAGGGATACAGTATAAAAAGAAAACAAGAGATTAAGGACTGAACCTTGTGGAAGTCCAAATGAAGAGGGAAAGATGATGATGCATGGTCTCCAGCCAACACATTAAAAGAAGAGCTGGAGAGATAAACCAACTAAGAACAGGTTACAGGTTAAAATTATATTTCTAGTATGGATGCAACCTCAATTAACGTTAAGGGAATCCAGCATCCTAATATTTAAGACTTAAATGTCAACACTGCACATATAGGCATGTTAACACAGGACCAAACCTGACTAGAGATAATGGCATATATTTCCTAAAAAAAATTCATTTTATTTTATTCAGTTGATAGAGAAAAATAGAAAATAAAATCACAAAACGTAACAAGTAGGAACAGCCAGAAACTCATCTGAACTATTCATCAGATTGGCAGCACACATTTTCTTTTTGTCAGCCATCCAAACTGAATTTCTAGTCCTTTTTACAATAGCCTACTTGTAATAACAGTCTAGACATTAGAAGCAAAAACTTATCTCTTTGAATCCATGTATGAAAATTCAGGTTCCCAGTGCCTTCCAGACTATCTGGGAACACATTTTCTCTGCTTTCAATTTCCCATCATCCATCTACTTCTGTCCTGCTCCCAGCTACTTTTGTCTTAAGCTATGTGTAGTTTATCTACCACACCCCTTTTTCTTTGGCTAATGGAGCAATGTATGCACATAATGTATACCCCAACCTTTGCAGACATAAAGGGAAATCTGTGTGTTGGTTCAGAACATGGTCCTACAGAGAAGACAATGAGAAACACATACATGCATTTGTTGGACTAAATTCAGAGATGACCGAACACATAATCCATTGGGGAAATGATAGTTGCAAATGATGCCTTGGACAGAAATGCAGCTCAACAAGTGAAAAAAACATACAAACAAATTAATAAAAACGACTTTTATTACCCCAATTTCTGTAAAAATTTATTTTACCTTGAATGTCAAGCATATTACAAATGACAAGAGAAAAACCAACAACAAAAGGCCAGTTATAAAGCTTTGAATAAGTGCAATAACAGACTCTTTGCATTAATACTTTAAAAAGGATTCAAATGCTGATGGAAATTGTACAACTGAGTTGATCAGAATGGCAGCAGTGCTTCGTGGTCGCATCTCATTTCACAATATAAACACAGAAATGCCTTGCTTAAAACGTACAATGAAGCAGCATAACAAAACACTATAGTTACATAGTGAGCATAAAAGTATATCTTGTAAACTTTTGTTTGACAACTGCAGTCCTATGGAGCATAGCAAACATGACAACATCAAGCTCTAGAGTTGGGCTGAAAAATTAAATATGGTTAAGCTTTTTGTGCAAAGCTTTTGCTGTTTTGTTGTTGTTTTACTTGATAATTTTTTTCCAGATTTTCATTAAATGCATTTTGTAAAATTGTTTTAAGGAGCCTCCAGAGATTTCTTCAGTTGTAGATGAAAATGGATCATTGGATATTTGCACAAATTCTTTGAGGACAACATGGGTCATAAAAATTGCATTAAAAAAACTGATATTAAAATAGCCAACAAAAAAAGTGATGACAACTTGGTTCATGAATTTCACAGAAGAATACTGTAGGTGATAAAACATGAAACATATAGGGACTGATGATATTCACAAACATCTGAAATAACTTGCCATGTTCCATTAAAATGACAAGAAGCTGTATATATGGGGTTAATGCAAAATAGTTCACAGTGATTTATACCTGATCACCAACCACTGGAGGCCCAATCCAGCATCTGACAGTCAATAAAAACATTATTAATGGACTTTTAAAAAAGCAAGTCTCACTGGGCAAACGTCATATGTTAAAATACACTCCTATGATATCAGAGTCCCAATCCAGATAAAGTGAGTCATGGCTGAAATGAGTGGGAATTTAAGTTAATGAGCTAAGAAGGTTTTATTATTATTATTTTCTCCTTCAAAGGATAGCGATAACCAAGTTTAACTGGATCGGGGCCCAGAGATTTAATTAGACCAAATGCCCCACATTTTTAGAGTCTCACACTAAATATGGAATATTTTACCATATTACATTTTACATACCGGAGGTAATTTAGTTTCTGGGGAAAGGAGTGATTGCCAGCCATCTTCCTGAGACTTGAAAGATCATATAAGGCAAGCACCAAGCCTAGTCTGTCACTAACACATTCCAGCTTAATAATTTGGTCCCTTTCTAAATGGATCTCGTCCTACAATTACACTAAAGCATAAAGATGGATCACAAATTCCAGGTGGTCCAGTTCGTCCAGGAATTCCAGGACTGCCACGTTCTCCATCTTTACCGGGTTCACCACGGTCTCCAGGACGCCCTTCTTTACTTATCCCAGGTGGGCCTTCAGGTCCTGAAAAATAAACAGGAACAGATACATGGAAAATATTTGGGTCCATACACTATAACTAGATGAAGCTTTTCGGTCTGATCTATCTGGTCTGGATAAATTAATGACTATGGCTGCAAATCTGTATCACCAACTTAGCTACATAGAAACTTTAGTGATGTAGCTATGAAGTGTCTCCCAACCTGATCTCCACTTACTGGGCAGCAGCTTATGTTAGTGATAGCGGTCTGTTTCCCTGTCAACTAGGAAGCAGTTGACTGATGTTCCCACCCTCTTCTATGGGTAATCTCCAATGCAAAAGGTCCCTGTGGTAATCCCCTGTCTCACTGGAGATAGCTTGTGCAAGCAGGGTGAGAATATCAGCTGCTTCCTGATTGACAAGGAGGCAGAACTGTGTCATTTGCCTGGTTGATGCCTGCTAAAGTGAGGATTGGAGGGCTTTCATGGTCCCTACATACCCCCTAAACTAGAGAATATGAAGAGATCATGAATACAGATCAGTCATGAATGCATTACTGTAAGCTTTAGTGAACCTTGGCCTACTTGTTTTTTTAATCTAGATCATGGATGGGATGATGTTTTCCAGATGGTCTTGGCTTAGAGCTCCCAGGCTTAACTAGCACAGCCAGTGATGAGGTATTATGGGAACACTCCAAAAAACATCTGGAGGGCCACAAATGCCCACTCATTGTTTAGATTAAAATACTATGGGTGAAATACTGCTTAATGTAAATCTGTACATGCAGTTACAGATTAATTGTGCTATGCAATCATTGTGTAGAAAGGCAATGTTATGCAACGTAATGCATTGTACTTGAATGTGCAGCTAAATGTGCAACTGAATGCGCACACACATGTACATTATCATGCACAACAGCACTTTGCTTCTGAACCCTTGAACTGAATACAGCCATTCCGCATCAGACAAAAATTTCCAGCTTCTTCCATGGAGAATAGTTATGAATGCATGAGATACCACCATGTTTTCAGCTGTAACTAACACATAACAAGAGATTGTGCCTTCAAAAATACAGAAATAACCTGATAGGGTAGTCATGATGCTGTTCACCAAACAAGTCCCAGCCATGGCAGAAGAGCATCTCCCTGTCATCCTGGCAAGTAAGTTGATGCTCTTTGCTGTACTATTTTGGATCTGTACAGCCACCAGTTGGGCAACCTTTGCATCTCAGTATCCATCACCCCGTATATAAAATAAATGCAAGAAAAAAAATGACTGTATAAGAGATAGGGGAAATGTTGCTTCTGAATGGAGAGCTAGGAACTGTGGATTATGTGCACTGGAAATTTACCAGCCAACATATTAAAAGATTTATAGAAATAGAATATTCCCTAATATACAAAGACATAGATTAAATCAGTAAGTAAAAGGATCTGGCAGCACCTTTGAGACTAACTGAAAGACAGAAGTTGGTAGCATGAGCTTTCATAAACTTGTGTCTACTTCCTCAGATCCAAACATAACTACAGTCACAAGAAATGAGCTTAAATTTTGGCAAGTTCATACTCTGTCAGTATTTTTCCAGAATTAAAAATTTCAGTCTCTTTCAACTAAGAATGAACATCTTTAGTTTTCATGGTACTTACTGAAGTTTTCTACTTTGGGGTAGAAACCCAGGACCTTATTGCACCAACAAAAAACCCGACTGCTTCCCAACTGGATAGAGTTGCCTTTTGGATTGCTTCCCGGTTTGAAAAAATGGCCTCCAAAGCGCGGCTGGGACCCAGGATGCAGTTGGGATGCAGCTATCTGGTGACAGTGGCGGCAAATTACATGTGATAATTCCCAGTAGCAACCCGAAAGGCGACTGTATCCCATTGGGGAGCAGTCAGATTTTTTGTCGATGCGATAAGGTTCCCAGTTATAAGGAAAAGCTGTTAGTACATACGTGGGCCCTTCTCCAGTTCTGATCAGAAATTCAGCTGCTGTGAAGCATTTACCAATTCAATCCTTTAAACTTTCCAGTTCAATTAGTCAGTATATTGGCAACGATCCTACATCATGCTTGGTAGTGCAAGCCCAAACTCACATAGTTACACACTAATTACATTACACCTCCCTTCTGCTCAATCTTCTTATGAGACCAAATATGTATTTGCTAATGTGCCTGCTTATTGTCCCACTGTGAAACGGAGAATGCATAGTGGATATTTCTGCAATCCCAGGGAATAAAGTGGTATATTGAAGTCAGGGATTAATAGCTATGCACCATTCAAGAATGTACAGCTACACTTCCACTTGTGGAACTCCACTCATGCAACCATGAATAAGATACATCTGTTGCACAATGGTCCCAAAGGTACAATCATAAGTGTAAGTCCCCTTACACAGCAACAGCAGAAATCCAGTCTGTCTTCCTTGAATAAAATCACAATTTCAGTTCATATATTCCCAATGACAGCTCCTGCAAAACTGTCCCACCAACACCAGCCAATTTAGGCAGGAGGAATCAGGTTAAATCCTTACAACACATGTGTTCCAGGCAATTAAATAATAAAAATATAAGCAAACAATACCTGGTGGTCCTTGAGGTCCCGGTATCCCAGGAACCCCAATTCCTTGGCTACCTTTAGCTCCATTTTTCCCTGGTGGTCCTGCAATTTAACAGACACAATGAAGCTATTTAGTCAATAATTCTCAGATGGTGTGCACTAAGGCATATTAGTGTATTTGAGAAATAAAGATTTAAGATTCACCCCTTAGCTCAATTGATCCCTTTTTGAATGATTCAGTGCTTTGACAGCTTATGACTACAGAAAGGATCAGTCTCCTGCATTTCTGCATATAGTACGATGTTGCCATTCAATCATTTCCAGTGCAGATAGGGAGCAGAATTATGTAGCCTCGGAGGAGACTGCTCTGTAAGTCTCTGTGAGTCACTCTTCTCCTTCCATTCCTAGGACATGCCAGAACTAATGATTTATGCACAATGCACTGGTTTCCACAATCATCCCAACTGCAGGTTACTTTCACATGCTACAAGAATCAATTAAATTTGGGGAGAAATGTTAAACAAGTTAAGGATATATTGGCCTGAATCCACTAATTATTTCCTATCAAATGCATCATCATCCCAATTCAGCTATCATATGCTACAAGTATCAATTTAAATTTGGGGGAAAATGCTAAACAAGTTAGTGATATATTGACCTAAATCCAATAGTTATTTACTATTAAAGTAGGCCACTGAATCAATAATAATAATAATAATAATAATAATAATAAGTTTATTTATATCCCGCCCCTTGAGGTCAATCGGGGCGGCTAACAGCAATAAAATACAATACATTGTAGATCAAAATTCCCTCCTCCTCTTAAAAAATTATTAAATCAATTATAATTAAAACCAACTAATTAAACAACATTAACACATACACATTATTACAAGACAAAAACAAAACAGAACAAAACAAATAAAACAGTAAACTACAGTAGCATTTCCAAGGAGGACCTTGGGGACTCTCATAAGAACAGGGTTCCTGAGGCCAGGGTTATCTATTCTGGAAATAAAAACTCAGTAAGTCAACAGTGTAGTGTAGTGGTTTGAGCATTGGACTGTGACCCTGGAGATCAGGGTTTGATTCCTGTTTAGCCATGAAATCCACTGGGTGACTTTGGGTAAGTCACATGCTCTCAGCCTCAGGGGAAGGCAATTTCAAACCTCCTTTGAACAAATCTTGCCAATAAAACCCCATGATAGTTTCACCTTAGGGTCACTACAAGTCAAAAAAGACTTGACGGCACACAACACCACAGCACACCACACTACACACACACACACACACACACCAATAGTTATATAAATGCCACCAATTCCACAGATCTAAATTGGGTCTTACAATTGGATTTAGTTACTGTTCGTTGTTGCGTGCCTACAAGTCATTTCTGACTTATAGTATCCTTAGGCAAACCTATTGTGGGGTTTTCTGGGCCTGAAAATATGACTTGGACAAAGTCACCCAGTGGGTTTCCATGGCTGAGTGGGGAATTGAATCCTAATGTCCTCAGTTGTAGTCCAGCACTCAAACCATTGTTGTTCTTGACTGCCCTCAATTCTGTCCTGACTCATGGCATCCGTGTGAATGAGACATCTCCATGTCTCCCTATCCTCTACTACCAAGCAAAAATCTCTATTCATCAATAGGCAGCCTCAGATCCATCACTCATTCCCTAACTAAACTCATTCACAGGGTTGTTGTGAAGCTAAAATTAGGTTGGTGGGCTTTTAGGCTCCTTGGATATCAATTTAATAAATAAATAAACACATAAATACAGTGCGCCTTTGACACGCGGGCGTGCCTTGTGCGGCTTTCAGCATATGCTGAAAGCTGCGCTGGGAAAAGGGGCAGCACACCCCATAAAGGGTAATGACGCGTGAGCCCGTGGTGTGTGTGTGCTGCTGTGCCACCACGTGCATGAGGCCCATTCATTTAAATGAGGTTTGAGCATACGCAAAATAACCTGGGGGGGGGTCGGAACGGATCCCCTGCGTGAAGGAAGGGCGGACTGTAGTCTAGGGCCATGGCATGTGTGACAAAGATGACATGTGTACCAGAGATGGCATGCGAAGCCATTTTTCCATGGTACGTGGAGGGCAGGGGAAAGGAGGAACAGGTGTATCCCTGTACCCTCCTGGGCCTTCATCTGCCTCTAGGGGGCAAATGAAGGCCCAGGAGGTTACAGGGGGAGGAGGAGGAACAGGCATGCCCCTGTTCCTCCTCTTTCCAGGCCTTCAGCTGCTCCAGAGAGGCAGAGAGGCATGCAGCTGTTCTTCTTCTTACCCCTTCGCCCCCCCAGGCTTTCGTCTCCGGGGAGGCAGATGAAGGCCCAGGAGGGTAGGGGGAAGAAGACCTGCCCTGGAAGTCCTACCCCCAGAGGGCAGATGTCCTGTCCCTCTTGGAACACCCAGTGCCAGAAAGCCTTTTAGTTTGGGCACTCAGTCCCTAAAAGGTTCGCCATCACTGGTTTAGGATCCTGAGCAAGTTGTAGGAACAACATTCCAGATATAATTTAAGGCTGCATATCATCAAATGTAATTACTGGAATGTGAAACAACCAAAAATATTTTTACTGTCAGACTGCATACTGAAATTATTCTGTTTATGCTTTCAGACCACAGACTTCAATTAAAGATAGGCTTGCACTAATACTGTGGTTCATGGATATGTTACAAAAATTAAATATCTGGAAAAGCACAAACGCAGCAAGAATATGAAGTCGAAGGCTTTCATGGCTGGCATCCATAGTTTTTTGTGGGTTTTCGGACTATGTGGCCGTGTTCTAGAAGAGTTTCTTCCTGACGTTTCGCCAGCATCTGTGGCTGGCATGTTCAGAGAATGCTTGCCTGGAAAGGAGTTGGGTATGTACATCCTGTGTGACCCTGGGAAGGCAGGAGTGATTTGCATGTGTATTGTTCTGTTGCTAATGGCAGGCCTCAGGGTGGGAGGGCCTGCAAAAGAGGATTAGTGTCTGCTTGATTAGTGCTCATTGTCTGTTGGGAGATTTCTCATTTGCATTGAGTTTTTATCTTGCTGTTTTTCAGGACTTTTTCAGTTCATATGATTAGATTCAAAAAGGACTGCTTTACATCATGGTACTTACAGACAGTAGCTGCCTGACTATGGCCAATTGTGGTCTTTTACTTTATGAGTCAAATTCTCCTTTTGGGGAGGAAGAGGAGTTGAAATTGATTCAAAATCTTCTCAAATGTTAATGGGTCATTATTTCAGAAGCTGTAGTCTCACAATCTGCATGCCAACTTTTTGGAAAACATTCACAATATAACTGAGCTTTTCTAGACAAAATTAACACTGCAAACCTGTACCTATGTACTCAAGTACTGATTGTACATGTGTGTGATTTACAATCTCAGGTTACAGTCCTAAGCAAACCTATCAGAAAGTATGTCCCATTTAACTGAATGAGACTTATTTTTCTGTAGGAATAAACAGAATTGCATTGTTAGTTTTGAGTAACAAGGTGGTTTTTGTCTTGATGTATATACTGCTGCTGTTGTTGCAGCTGAAGTTCAGAAGCTTTGCCACAGATTGAAAATATCTTTAATGCTGGTTCTGCCTTCTGACCATCACTGATATTTTCCAATAATTATTCTCCCTTGTCCATAAGAGCTTTCAAGGGTGAATGGCAGATTTCCCAGACCTTCCAACATAAAACACAGGAACAAGCCCAGCCTAATCCTTAAGTAGGTGGAATTATTTAAAAGGGAAAAAATCCATCTGCTCCCAAGGCTCTGAAATTTCTTCTATTAAATTGCCTATACAAAATTGTGCAATTTAATAGAACAAATGGACATACAAAACCAGAAAATGCCTTTAGCAATGTTAGGGAAACACCACTGTTTTTAATAGCATGGACTCAGACATGAGCATTAGCAAGGAAAACTGAACTGTACTATGGATGGAAGCTGTTAGGGTTCTCCTGATTTTATGTCTCCCATTGAGTGTCTTAAAGGAACTGAGTTATAGAAATTGGAATGCAAATTAATAGAACATGGAAATATAAACCAAGTTCAAAGAATGTTCATGCTCTTCAAATAACTGTGCTAATGCAATCCTCCTGTGAGAAGTAAGCACAGATACATGTGGACATTTTACTACAATAATTATTTTATGGAGTGGTGTTTTCTTCTTTTGCAATAGTTCTTCGTTTTAGAAGGCAATGCAAATGGAATGGAAGCACTAGCAGATTTTAATAGGCTAGCAAGGCTTGGAGTAAGGGCCAAGTGATGGACTGCATGTCTGCCATTTGAGAACCAGCATAACTGAACAAGGACAGAACATCACTAGGATGTTCATCAATGGAGGATGAACTGGCCAAAGTTGCATGGAATAGCTGCAGTTTTCATCTGTGGAGGAACTACCCATATCAATAAAACCGTCCATTTTAAAGTTATTTAGCTGAAAACTCATCTTAAAGCTCTAAAGAGAAATTTTCTTTGCAAGACATCCATACCCATACCTTTCACCCCACGAGATCCATGGCGTCCAGGAGCTCCAATTAGTCCTGGAAGGCCATCATTTCCTTGCAAGCCAGGAAAGCCTCGGGGACCTTGTGGACCAACTGGGCCCGGGGGACCAGGAGGTCCTGGGGCAGCAGCATGAGACTGGCACTGATCACAATGTAGCCTTCCATTCCGAAGTATAGTTGGTAACTGGGCTAAGGAGAAGACAAAACAAAAGTACATCAGACACAATTGTTGTTAGGTCAAATATACGCCCAGCTAAGCTAAGCACTACAAGGTTACTGATTCCAGTGATAAGAGGCTTAAGACACATCCTTACCTTTCCTTATGAAATAAGAGTTTAAATGCACTTAATACTAGTTGGACTGTTCCCAAAATCTACTATTTACAACCTTCGGCATTATCACACTACACTTTTATAGTGCTGCTATTCCACTTTCACTGCTCAGGCTGCCTCCTATTGCATTCTGGGTTTGTAGTTCAGTGAGCTTTCTGACTGAATATTCTAAATGTCCCTCTCTAAACTGCAATTCCCAGAATGCAACAGGAAGCAGCCAGAGCAGTAAAAGTGGAATAACAACTCTATAAGAGTGTAGTGTGATTATCATTCTTGTGAATATTGTAGATATTATAATCTTAACGGATAGAATTGTTTAATCCTTTTTTAAGGGTGGGAATTGTATATATTGTATTTTTTAAAGGTTGTACGCCGCTTTGATTGTGGTAACAAAAAGCGGGATATAAATTAAAGTTTTATATTATATATTATAAGAATGGGGAATGTTTTTCAGCTTAGGAGCCAAATTCTAATTTGGGAATTTTGTTCTGACAAAATTTGAATATTTTCCCATCAAGTGCACAGAGTTCAGCTCAATTTAATGCATGCCAGCTAAGGAGGAAATCTCAATACAACAATTTTCTTATGTATAAAGCACAGCTCATCCCTATGCCACAGCCTTTTGTGTTACAAAGCACAGCTCATTTCCATGCCACAGTCTTTTGGGCTGCAAAACATAGCTCATCTCCATGCAGCAGTTTTCCAGGATTTCAACAGATTTGTATCTCCAGTCACTGAATGGACATACAGCACAAGGAGCTCGCACTGCAAGACTGGGGGATCCCTGTGAGCTTTATCCATCTTGGGGCAGCAGAGGTTCCCTATCCATGTTTTAGGGGACACTGGCCATGCAACTCTCTAAATTAGCTGTGATAACTGAGGACTCACTTCTCAGCACATCTGCGCAAACTTGTCGAATAAATTCTTCTGAAAAACCTCTTCCCTGAATTGAACATAGAAGTATTAGAAAGATTACATGACTTCATTTTAAAATTAAGTCGACCAGCATGAAAGAAAGGCTCTTTGTCTCAGCTGCCATACGTACAGGTTTCCCATCTGACCCGGGAATTCCTGGAGATCCCCTCTCTCCTTGGCCTCCCCTTGCCCCTGGTGGACCAACCAAGCCATTCATGCCAGGTTCTCCCTTTTGTCCACTGATGCCGCTAATACCAGGATCACCCTTCTCGCCTTTCTGAAAAGAAAAGAAATACTGTTAATTGCTTTTACTGAATTTTAATTATCTATTTATTTAATGAATGTTTATTATATTTTGTTGGGTATCATTTTTATCTTCTACTCTGCCTTGAAAACATTCTACCCTTAAAGACAGCTAAACAATATTTTTATACAAATTACAAATCAAGATGCAAGAGAACTATCCTATCACCATCAAAGAGATTTGAGGACAGCGCACTCGCGACACAAGCGATGTGTGGCACTGTGCAGGTGCTGTGTGGGCACTGCACAGTGCTTACATCACAATAGTGTACATGGGACGCCGCCATTAGTACGCCGCCAATCCATATTAGGGTTAGAGACCGTGTGGTTGGTGCGCGGTCCCTAACTCTAGTATCGCTGTTGCCACGCCACAAAGTGTCCATCTGTATCGGGCCTCATTTTTCTTTTCTATAAACTCAGCTTCCATGAGCCTTTTTACATGCACTGAGTAAAAGGATTCAACAGCACCCAGCAGTCCCTGTGCTCACTCAAATTTTTGGCCATCATCAATGCTTATGAGTATAGAAGGATTTCAGCTCTCTGTCTCTTTCTTATAAGCAGAGGTGAAAATGATTACACATCAAGGGAGTCCATCTACATTGTAAAAAATAATGCAATTTGACACCTCTTTAAGTGCTGTAACTCCATCCTGTGGGATCCTGAGATTTGCAGTTTTACAAAGTCTTTAGACTTCTCTGCCAAAATGTGCTGATGCCTCACACAACTACAAATCCCAGGATTTTGTAGGCTGGAGCCATGACAATTACAGTGGTATTTCTACAGTGTAGATGCACCGAGTCTTTTATTCTTTAAATTATATGCAAATACATGCGAATGACTAAAAATGTGTACATTTGAAAAATGCATGCAACCAAATGGACCTTAGTCAATGGGAGGAAATGTGTAAAAGCATGTACATTTAAAAAGATCTGTAGAAATTGCATGCATTAGGAAAATGTGTACCAAAATATGTAGAAATTTCCATATAGAAATTTGTCTTTAAATGTGTTGTGATTCATTATAGAACCTGGGACAAGAATGCTGGTGAGAACCTGAGGATCAGAACAAAACTGAAATTGATAAATTTTCACATCCCTAGTTATAAGTAAATCTACCTAATAATTTCAGCCTGAAATTTCCAGAAATTTTGTAGCCATAAAGGGAAAACTCTTTTGCCTTTTTTTGGGGGGGGGAGTGTAAAACATGATTTTTTTGAAACCCTGAAATAATGTGATATTAATGCCCTTTACAGATTGAAAGTATTTTTCTTATTTTATGAACATGAAAGGTATTATGTATAACTTGATTTGGCATAAAATTATCATATTTGGAATATGACAAGTATAATTCATTCAAAATATAATTACAAAATGGTTTTGTTATAGAGTTACAAGGTCCTGAACTTTAAGAAACACCTGAATAGTAAAGGAACATCTTTGGTTTTACTAATTTATAGGACGAAGGCCAAAACAATAAAAACAAATCACAACATCAGTATTAGCAAAAAATATTATTTTGTCTCTTCTAGTCCGCCACAGTGTCAAGCACCATAAAGCACCCACTCTATACAAAGAACTGAGAAAAGGAAATTAAGAACAGGAATTCCAATCATATGATTTGGTACATAAAGGTATTTCCTTGACACAGACTATATAAAGTGTTTTGAGGGAGTAAACATATGGACACCTTGTCTAAAACATTTTATTCATCATTCTAAAACAAAATATTAAATAATCAATTTTTCCTCCATGCGGGATATCGGGGGGGGGGGGGGGGGGGACAATTAAAAAACCCCAATACTTCTTTAATTTTCCCATTCAAATGTCTCCATTCCCCCCTCAGCCTTCACATCTCTCCTTGTAAGTCTGGGAATCAGTATACATCACCATGGATTATTTTTCTCTCTCATCTATCTGTCTACCACAATTACTGAAATTATTTACAGAAAGTATAGGTTTAAAATCATTACTACCTCACACACCATCATAACTCCTTTCTAAAAATATTACTGAAAAACAGGTGATCTTAATTTGGAATCATATTTATAAAAAAATATACACCAACCCTTATGTTTCAATTTGTGTTTTTTAAACTGTTGAGGTGGCCTATAACCACCAATAAACACAAAATAAAAGCTGAAACATTCCAACAGAAAAGCAATGGGAACAACAAATACAAATTTCAGAACAAAAAAAAAGTAAATGCATACCTCTCCTCTGGCTCCTCTAGAACCCATGTCTCCCTTTTGGAAATAAAATTGGACACTTTATGAGTTATTGTCATGATCTGTTATTTCTACCAATACAAGGTTAAACTGAGAATCAACATAATGAAGTGGTTTGAGTATTTCACTATGACTGGAGTCCTGGGTCAAAATCCTCACTTGGCCTTAGAAACCCATTGGGTGACATTGGACAAGTCAGACTCTCTCAGCCTTAGAGGAGAGCAAAGGCAATCCCCCTCTGAACAAATTTTGCCAATAAATCCTGTGAAGTGAAGAACAACTTGAAGATACACAACAACAAAGGCAAACCTATAAAGAATAAGCATCTTAGGCAAGAAAAATAACATGCCAGAGATTTGGCTGAATATCTAGCGGTATAGTGTCAGTGGTAGGTTGTGAATTGAGTAAGTGATTGAGGAGACACCCAAAATGGTGAGATAGGTGCCCTACCCACATTGTGTTGTCCATGAAAAAATCTTACCCTGAAAAATTCACTCTACAAATGTAAAAAAGGGAAGACCAGTATGAGTTTAGATACAAGCACTCAGTATTGAACCCAGATTTCCTGTGACACAATATTCTCTTTGGGATATGTGGGGCAGCTGCCTCCCACCCAAATTCCTCTTTACAGCCACAGGTCCTGAAAAACTGTTTGGAACAGTGTGGAAACCAACTAGAACAGTGAGTAAGTGGGTAGATGTGGTTGCAAGCAAAAAGTGGCAAAATGCCACCTTGTTTCGTTCAGCAGGATAACTTTATGATGCTCTGCTAATATATCTGGATCTGAGAAAAGCATCCATAGCTTCCATGCTGTACTGTATTGTAAGGATGAATATTTTTATAGATAATGATAAAGGTCTGCATCATAAAGGTCACTGAGCAGGTTTCCTATGAATCATATGTAAGGGCCACTTCAATATGCATACACATGTTTTGCAAAAGTATTAAGAGTTCTTTTCCTATCGAATTTTTTTTTTTTACCTTTTGGCCTGGACTACCTGATCTGCCACTTTCACCCTTCTGACCCTTTTTAAAAAGAAGAAGACAGAACAGTAAATATGTCATCACACGAAAAAGGATATTAGATTAGAACCAGAGTAAGTTATATTTACAGAAGACCAACTGAAATCAGTGGGATCTAAGTCATAACTAACTGAAGTCCAATGATTTCAACAGGTCTGGTTTAAGGACAGCTAACTCATTGTAGGCATCCATTTATTTATTGGTATAGGTTGAGTCTCCCTTATTCGAAACACTTGGGACCAGAAACGTTTTGGATTTGGAGTTGTTGGGTTTGTTTTTTTTCCTTTTGGATTTCAGAATACCTGTATTAAGATACCTTGGCTATGAGACCCAAATCTAAACACAAAATTTATTTATGTTACATTTACACCTAATATACATAGCCTGAAGAGTCTGCATATTTTAAATAATTTTGTGCATGATGCAAATTTTGCATGCACTGAACCATAAAAAAAGCAAAGGTGTCACTATCTCAGGCTTCCATAAAATACATTTTGGGTTTTGGAATATGTCTGACTCTGGATAAAAGAGACTCAACCTGTATTTACATTCTACTCTTCTAATTTAAAGTGACCTTTAATAAGATCACAAAATCATATAAAAATCCAACTATTTATTTTTAAAAATATTAAATAACAGAAGTTTACAAACAATATATCTTTACATACACACTTCTTTTGAAAAAAACATTTGGGCAAAAAAATATTTTCTGCAAAATATAATGTTTTGGAGGCAAAATGTTACATTTTACAAAAAATATTAATAGTTGGTATCTTGAAAAAGTATTTACACTATTGTAAGCCAAATTTATGATGTCATAAACATTACAATTACACAATGCTCAGACCCAGTTCAGAGTAACTTTGATAGCAATGCGACTGGCCAGCTCCCAGGGACCATTTGGGAAGGTAATTGCCTGTTGTTGCCATGTTTTGCTGCAGTAGATAAAAGGGGGGAGGTTTCGAGTGAAATATGAGGCCAGAATACTCTGGAAGCAGTCCAGTATTCTGCCAAATGTAGATAAGCCCATAGTTACATCTACACAGCCCCATTGTTACAGCTAAATCTGACGATACAAGATCTAGGCCATTATTTTCCTCATAAGGACAAGATTACTTATACATTTTCTTTATAGCATAGCATATCTCTATAGCAGTGATGGTGAACCTTTTTGAGGCTGAGTACCCAAACTGCAACCCACAACCCACTTATTTATTGCAAAGTGCCATGTCCCTCTGGCTTTCTAGTAACAAATTCTGGCAAACTCTGTGCTGGGACAATGGCACATGTGCCCACAGAGAAGGCTCTGAGTGCCACCTCTGGCATGCGTGCCATAGGTTCGCCATCACTGCTCTATAGCATAGCAACCAAAGTTGGTAAAAGTTTCTTGGACAATGACGAACTTTGGACATCCAAGTTTAAGAGTTTCTAAGAATTAAAATCTTAGCATAATAACTGGATTACATGCATGCCAAAAGTCCATGCTGTTTACATTAACCCAGGGTTAGGAAGATGGCATGCAAAAGGCACAAGATTTTAACTTGTCATTTTTTGATACATATGGCTAGCTTTAAAAAAATGTACTGCCTTTTAAATCAGGTTTTGGACAAGTAATGGATAGGTTCATTTAAATGCCATTTCTGCACTATGATGTTTATGAAGGTTAGCAGAAAATGCCTTTGATGAGCTTGATATGGTTGGTGGCCTTTTCTACTTTACAGTATGCTGTGATATACTGTGTCAAAAAGATTTATTACAATTTTAAAATATTAATAGCATTTTTTACATAAAGCAAATATTCCCAGTTAAATGTATAGGAAATATACCTGGATTCCTCTTTCACCTGAGTTTCCTTTGTCTCCCTGAAAAAAGGAAAACCATCATCATTTTTATTATAGTTGGAAAATATTTTTATAGTAATATCATTATATCTTTTTATAGCTTACATTTCATGTGCACATACTTGTGTAATCACTATTGTAATTCACTAAAGCAACAAAAATGACACAACAAAAAAACCCTTGCATAATAAAAAATGTGCAGCAAAGGGCAAGCTTACACCAAAAAAGACTATGTGGCTATTTATGTGCAAGAGTTTTGTTTTTTCACAAGATTTTTTTGGTGCAAGATTTCTGTTGTACAGATTCTAGTTGAACAAGATTACTGGTTTCAATGTAAAAACAGCAATCTTTTTTAAAAATTAAAATTTTAACAAGATGTTTAATCTTGATACCATATTTTCTGGCGTATAACACGACTGGGCATATAAGACGACTCCCCAACTTTTCCAGTTAAAATATAGAGTTTGGGATATACTCACCGTATAAGACTACCCCTTCTTCCAAAGCACACCAAATACAAATTAAAAAAAAACATCAGATTTGATTTCAATACGGTAATTTTAATTCAAATGACATGCAGGTACTTAGCAAGAAGTCTTGTTGTATACAAAGCCTGCTTGGATTGGTCAGCACTCCCTGCTTGCCCAGCCTTCCCTGTCTCCAAGACTATCAGAGCGGTAGCTGCTTTCATATGATCGTCACATACGGTGGGGATGTGGCCGCGGCCGTTTTTGAGCTCCCCCCACCATACGCAGCGACCGCAGATTCTCCAGTCCAACTCAGAAGTTTCAGCACCTGCCCTATAAGATGATACCCGGTATATAAGGCAACCCCCGACTTTTGAGAAGATTTTCCTGGGTTAAAAAGTAGTCTTATACACCAGAAAATACAGTATATACAATAAGCAATAGCAAGCAACAGCATTCACATTTCTATATTGCTTCATATTGAGCTAAGCAATCTCTAAATGGTTGCCTCCCAACAAGCTGGGTACTTATTTTACCAACCTTTGAAAGGATGGAAGGGTGAGTCAACCTTGGAGCCCCTCAAGAATGAACTCACAATGTTGTGGCTGCAGTACTGGCATTTAATTATTGTGCCACCAGGCCTCCTTCCTGTACAAATATTGTAATTTACTTTTTTACCTTTCTCCGTCTCTTATCTCCTCTCTTCCTTCCCATCTCTAAATCATGAACCTTTATCCCTGTCAGTCACCATGAATACGAATTGTCTTCCAAATAATTACAAGTTGTTTATATATAAACCATAATCTTCAATACTTATTTTTACGAAACCTCTCTTGATCCAAAAGAGGTTTAAATCCAACATTGCCTTGAGTAATATAAACAATAAATGGCATCCAAGTATTCTCAAACATATCTTCTTTTACATCACTTCTTGTGACTCTGTTTTATATGTTAATGTTTTTGTAAGAGCTATGGACTATTAACCAATACACAATGGATATGTAGTGAAGTATCAACATACCCACAGGATTAAAATTGTGAAAATGAACAGCCGATATTAAGGATGGCCAAGATTCTGTATTGGCTATTTAATTTTGTAACTATCTTGTCATTTTTGTTACATAGCTAAGTGGTATCTTACAGCCTGACCACCCACTCCTGACATATTGGACTGCAGCCATTATGAGCAACAGAGTCTGCTTTCCTGTTGATTGGGATGCAGCAGACTGACATTTTCACCGCCTTCCCACAAGCAATATCCAGTGTGGCAGTCAGAAGTAGGATACTTGTCACAATTCCTCCTCACACCAGAGACCATTCGCAAGAGGTGGGTGAAAATACCAATCTGCTGCTTTCTATCAATGTGAGACCAGACCACGCCAAATGCTTGTAATGGCTGTTGCTTAGTAAATCAGGATTAGAGGATTTCCGCAATCCCTATGTATTTCTTACTCTATTGAATATGTAGGGATTATGAATATGAATCGATTACAAATGTGTAACTCTAGGTTACACACTCATAACTATCACCATCAATTCTAGCCCATGTTTGTAAATGATAATCCAATGCTTCCATGGAAGAGACAAGATTCCCATGGCTAATTGTCCTGTGAGAAGAATTTCTCCCCAGCCCCATCAACTGATAGCTGACCAACAGCTGGCAATGACCCCAAATTTCTAAAAACAAGGCAAACCCATATAAAGAAGAGGGCAGGGGAACACCAGAAATGGAATGAGGGCCAATTCAGCACTCCTCCTTATCTGGCAGAATAGAGTGAAGCCTGCCACTTCCAACATCCACCACCTGAGACACATCCCCAATGCCTATGTCCTGGTGATCTGGAAAACTTCAGCATCACTTCAAGATCTGCACCCAAAGGGAAATCTTGGTAAGCAAAGATCAAGTACATTTATTTGGCTCCATTAAAATATGCTTTCCAAAATTTAATTTGAGCAACTAAGCATGTATTATGGTAAACATGTAATGACAGTGACTACAGTGACTTTATTTCTGTGTAAAATATCTTTAGAGAAAAGTGAGAGCAAGACCTTTCAAAATAAATAGGAGTCTGAGTAAAACATTCATCTTAAAATTGTTTATTTTTTCTCACAGACACATTGGATAACCTGTCCAGATTTGCATTCACTCAAGTAAATATTTCATCCATCTCAGTCAAGATCTCTTTCTGTACTTGAAACTGACAGGACAGTAAATAGCTGCCATAATTGAATTACTTCTCCAAAAAAGTATTACAAGCCAACATATACGCAACACTCAGTCTAACGCGTTAATTGTTTTTTAAAATGTCCCTTTCACGATGTTGGCTATTCCCAAAATTATCCAATATCAACATATTTTTTTCTCATGGGTTTTATGTTTCCAACTTAGTGTTTTTCTAATTTGAAACATTAGAAAAACTACAAATCCAAATCATGGGATATCTTCCAAACTGGCTGTTACAAGCTTTAATTTTGGCTCACTTGCTCTCTTTCTCTTGCATGGTAAAAACTGACGTTGGCCAAAGCATCTTCCTCTAAAATGTCTCCTATTAAAATATTTCTAAGACTTATAATAGTGTCTAAGAAGCTTTAGTTTGTAATATTTTTCTCAAAGCTTTGCCAAGTGAGGACAGCCTTGCTGTACAGCCGTAAGAAAAGAAAAATAAGTAAGTTAATATATTAAATGTTATACTGTATCATTCACAAGTCAAGTCATCATGGCTGCAATCCCAAATTTAACTGATAAATTTCCTTCTGCTAGATTTGGGAAGGAGTTAATTCCTTTCCCTCACTAAGTCCCCCCCCCAAAAAAAAAAAAACAACCCATGCTTGTGATGTTTAGGAAACAACTATTTTTTGCATGGTGCAGAGAGATGCAAGAGGAAAAGAAGAATCCATGATACTGGCAGATGACATGTTTTTAGCCCTATTTTTACAAAGAGTACTTATTTTCACTACATTATTGCTATTTGAAAACAAGACATGATCTCTGCACAATAACCCTCTAAATTTATCACAGTTGTGATGGTTATCCAAAATCCATTGGCTTCAACATGAAACAACACTGGTTTAAAACTACATATTTAAATGATAGTATACTGTATAATGCTTTGATCAAGAGAATAGAAAGTTCTGTGGTGAGGAGAGAGGAGAATATGATTAGGTTGACCCAGAAACCTTGTAAAATGTAATTTTCTGTGGTCTCTAAATTGTCGTTTCTCTTACACAGATGGGTTTCCATGGCCAAGTGGGATTCAAACCTTGGTCTCCAAAGTCAGAGTCCAAAGCTGAAGTCACTATGCCATGCTGGCTCCAAATATAGTATTTTTTTCTATGGGTTTATATGTTAGAGGTTTCTGGAAGGCGGGGAAGGGGGGGGGGTAGAAGGAACAACTTGCCATACAGTGCTCTGCTGTTGGGCTCCTCTCTTGTAGTTTAGAGTAAGCCCAGACACAGGAGTAAGAGCGAAGAAGAGCTAAGAGGAAGAGAGCAGGAATGAGGACATGCATTTACCATGAAGGATTCAGATAATAAGGAGTGCAACAGAAGTGATTCTTGAACAACTTAGCTGTCAGGAAACCTATTTACATAATACTTTAATTCAAGCAAGCGTGGTGTAGTGGTTTGAGTGTTGAACTGTGACTCTGGAGATCAAAGTCTGATTCTCCATTCAGGCATAAAGACCCACTGGCTGACCTTGGACAAGTCATACTCTCTCAGCCTCAGAAGATCACAATGCCAAACTCTTTCTGAATAAACATGCCAAGAACTCTATGACAGATTTGCCTTAGGGTTGTCATAAATCACAAATGACTTGGAGGCATACAACAACAAGAAACTATTAATTAATAGTAGTTACTTAATACTTCCTTCTGTTAAAAATAATCAAATTGTTGAGATCTGATTGCTTTTCCTTCTTGTGCGTTTGGATGCCCCTTCACCACCAATCCAGAGGCTACATAAAGCTCTCCAAGCCAGCTTCAACAATGTTTGCCCAGCATGGAGATGTTTAATTTAATTGCTAGTTCAAAAGGGAATAAATCTAATGAATCAATGGGACCTATTGGTGTACTATGAAAACGTCATATTGGCAGGCTGGCGATCCATGGATTTGACCGCCCACAGATCACCATACCTCATTTAATTCAATGGTGGTGCATGCAAGCAGGCACGTGGTTCCATGTTCATGTCACCTTCATCGCATAATATGGGGTGTGACTGTCTTATGTTTTTGCCACCCAAGAGGGGCTAGAACTAAACCTCCATGGATGGGAAGGGTCCATTGTACTTTCAATACATCTACTGTATTTGGGGCTAGTAAATGGATTTAACCCTGAATTGTTTATTAATAATTTCAAATCCAGGAAAACAAGACATGTGGATTAATGGATGAGGGAATATCATATATGCCAAGAATGGTAGGTACAGAATTTGTGATAAAACATATCACTGATAAAATATAACCAGTACCTTTTGAGATACCACAGTTAGGTTAGCTTTCCTGGCATTTTTCACACACGTTGAATTTAAAATCCCACCATCCTCATCAACTCAGTGACTTTGGGTTTGTAGTCCAAAACATCTATGAACTATCAGGCTGGGGAAGGCAACTGAGTTAAACCAGCAAAAGCTAATCAAGCCAATGGGTCAAAGCATCTTCTCCTAAGATTTCTTTTAAAACCAATAATTTAATGTTTAGCAATTAACTTAATGCATAGGAAAATCTCCCCAATAACAATATCATGAACTGAATTAAAGTTGGCATCTCTTTAAGTAAAATCTTGATGTGCATTCTGTACTAACTCTGATTTTACCAACCACTGTTGTAATAGTAATTTACAGTTAACATCTTACTAGATTGCTATGAACCACATTATAAAAAGAGCACAGGTTCATCTTTTAGTCTCATGATGGTGGCTGCAAAAAACACTCTTACCACTAGGTATTTATAACACATATCAGAATGCATTAAATGGCAGTAGACAATGACATACCTTCAAACCCGGTGTGCCAGGTATCCCAGGATAGCCTGGTTCCCCTGATGTACCTGGTCGGCCTTGTTCTCCCTGAATAATACAACAGCTCCATAAATCTGAGATTACATAATAGATGATTAAAGTATGCATAGCTTTTGCCATACTTAAGCTGCAACCATATTTACATGTCCTACTGAACTACAACATTTATTCTAAGTAGCCATATATAGGAAAGACTTGCAAAAGTCACAAACCTGATTAAAAGTTCCCAACATTTTCATTTTTCTTAAGGATTTCTCATGCGACCAAAATATTAATATTAATAAAACTGCTGAACTATTTCTAGCCCTGTTCATAATCCAGCATGGAGTTATACATAACTAAACCCACTCCTTCCAAAACTAAATTAAACATTTAAAAAGAACCCTGTACTAAACAAAAACAAAATGTATGTTACAAAATTTCACAACTTCAAACATGACAAAATTACAAAATTTCAAGAACAAAATTAAATAAAATTAAAAATTCTACCAAAAGTGATCAACCAAGAAACTAAACTCTCTGTTCATTCCAGTGGAAAAGAAGGGCTTGACAAACCATTAATGAAGGAGACACAAACCTGACAGTATGCCCACATGGCTCTTTTCAATATGCCTTGCACCTTCACATCACTAACATGTGAAGAGGGATCTGCTGCGCATGAATCATGACTAGCCATGGTGCAGATGTAATTATCATTTATTTGTATAAGAGGAAGGAGTGTGGGGTGACCACTATATATTCACTGGCACAGTAATGTAGAGTCTCACATGCTCATGGGTTTAATTCACAGATGAATGGTACTTTTGTTTCAGTTTCGTAACTACCATAAAATGGTGTCGATTTTCAACCAATCACTGATTTAATTAATTCATGGTGAAACTTGAACCAAGACACTAGACACAAAGAAACCATACCACTTTCATATTGATTAAGCCATACTACTTCAAGCCTGATGATTACATTACAAACTGAAACTCAGCCACATTTACCTTGACACCTGCCACTCCTGGTTTCCCTTGTAGTCCTTGTTCACCCTTGCCGCCCTGTGAATATACCAGTTTAACCAGTTGATGGAGAAAAATAAATACAATTTTAACAAAGTATCTGTCAAACAGATCTGGCTGTCAACACAAATTCAAGGGCCAACATCCAACTGGTTACTTTTGATGGCTCTCACTCTTTTCTTGGTGGCTCTGATCTCTCCTGCAGTCCCTCTACAGCCTCCTAACATGCTAGGAGGTTAGGAAGCAGGAGGGCTGCAAAAGGAAGGAGGCACCAAGTTTGGCAGAAGCAGAAGTGGGATCAAGTGGAAGTACCAAAATGGATCCTGCCTCCCTCCTTTTTTATGATTTATACCTCATTGTGATACAGCTTTGAAGTTAGTTCTCCTCTATGAATTCACCAACTGCAACAAATACAGTGGAATGCTGCCAGCTGAGTGTGAGTGCATTTCAGGGTGAGAGATAGAATAGAGGAATGTAAGAGAGAATGATGAAGGAACTGCTACAGTTCAGATTGTCTCTTTTGCTACTTTGGCATGGTCATTATGAAGAGGTGAATGCAGTGAAAGAAGAAACAGCCCTATACAGCTGACTCTGGATCTGAGGCTGTGCTGTTCCCTAATGTTATAGTGATTGACTGCATATCTAGTGTGGACATAAGAGCTTATACATCTATAGTTGTATAACTTCAACATACTACTGTATAACAAACGAAGGCCTGGGACAGACTGCTGGGAAACGGTGGTGTCCCGGCGGCCTAGTTTCCTCTGCAGGGACGGCGCAGCCCCCAAACAGCATGCCGTCACTGTGGAGGAAAAAGAACCCGGAAAAAAACAGATTCTTTTTCTGGCGCCACAATGATGTTGCATGGCAACAATGCAGATGCCATGCGGCGCTTACGTAATAATGGCAGCACCGTGCACACAGGGCGCCGCCATTGTTATGCCGCTGCGCCAGGGACCATGCAGTTGGTTTGCAAAAGTTAGAATTGCAAAGCACTCAGCATTTCAAAAGGTTTTATGCAAGTGAAGTCACAGAATATACCTTAGGCCCAGGTCCACCAGGTAAACCTAATGATCCCTCAGGTCCAGGTAAGCCCTATGAAAGAGAAATAAAAATTATATGTAGCATGTAGTTGTGACCAATAAGGGAGACCAAGCTATAAGCATTTAAAACTAAGGGAAGGGATGGAAATTTGGGAGCACTACCATAAACAATATATACACTGCTGCTATACTATACCAGCTTTACCTAAATATGAATAAATAAAAATTTAAAAATGCATTCCTATTGCAACATGTCTTTCCCAGTTTCTCTTAATTTTATTCTTGTTTCAGGACTGTAGTCCACCACAATGGGCTCCTTCCTTAAGGCAGAAAGATAGGAAACAAATATTTTAAATAAATAAAAAATCACAAATTGAAATATAAGCTTTTGCATTGATTTAGAGCAGGACTTGGGTAAGCTTTGTGGGTCACGCCTCAGTTTTCTGCTGCAGACCATACTATTTCCAAAAACCAGAAGTGAAAGTCAACTTTTAGCTTGGTAAAATTTGTTGAGGTGTGACAGCTCAGCCCCTTGTTTTAAATAAGAGCAGTCATTTATGGAAGCTTCCCACCATTCATTTAAACACAAAACCAAATCCCATGGCTTTTGGTGTTGCTCCCTATTTTAGCCTTTAGCCACCATTAAAATCAGTATCCAAGAGCCTGAGTAGAAAGAAAGGAACCCGGGGGGTGGGGGGGGGGGAATAGTGTTGAATCCTAAGGATTGTTTCTGAATTTCAAAGTGCAGCTTGTTGACAGCCTTCATTAAGTTTGGTCCAGAGCAATATCAAGTTGAAGTGAATTGGAATCTTTCTTTCAGATTTCATCACAATGATTTCACACACATTTTGCAAGCACAGAAGCCCATTTAACTGAAAGAAGGATCTCTATGCCATCCTTAGAAGATTATAAGAGGCAGTCCTATTTACTCATAAAGTTCCGAAGAACGTCATTTTTCATGAGTTCTGCACAAATATAATTTTCTTGCAGAGTATGTGCAAACTTCACATTTGAAACCCAAAAATGATGAATCAACAATTTAAAAAAAGAGGATAATATTGTTTGAGGAAAAACAAATGGATTTAGTAATACAAACCATTACTGCTTCTTTCTAGAAAACTGGCCACACTTGTGGAGGATAAATCAATCAATGATTGAAACTGGCAACAATAATGGGGATAATTGTTACTTAACAATTATTTATTGCAGAATCTCCCTAATGTATTACATATAAACTGTCAACAGGATTCCCATCTGTTCTTTCTGGAACAAACTGTATGACTCACAGTAGGAAAATCCCACTCAAAGGGTCACACTAGATGTTACGGGGAATGGATATTCCATGTGATTAACAAATTTTCCTTCTCACAGTGGTGTTTCCTCAGAGATATATGGTTCCACCATCAGACTTGCACACTAAGCTAGTGTGACCTTCCAATGGCCAATCATAAAACAAAGCACATAACTGTAGGTAAGAGAAAGCAAGAGATGCCTTTCATCATTTGAAGCACAGATCTTCAAAATATGTGCTAAACATACAGTACAATATAGTTTGACCCACAATATCCAGATCTTCGAAGGATTAGGGACGCACTTTTCCCAACAGAGAAATGGAAACAGAAAAGAGGTAATCTCAAAATTAATTATATTACACTATTAAAAATAAAATAGGTGTCATTTCTTAAGACATAAAGAACAAAACAAAACAAAACAAAAACTCAAACTACTGATAGTCTCCTAGTCTGCGTTGGAACAGAGGTGCAGTACAGATGGCGTGAATGCACCATGCTGGCATTGTACTAGAGTTAAGGGACCGCGCAGCAACCATATAGTCCCCAACCCAACTATGGTGCAGCGTTGTAACAATGGCAGTGCCCTGTATACATGGGCGCTGCCATTGTTATGTAAGTGCCGCATGGCATCTGCACATTGACGCGCTGCGCTTACATAACCACTTGTTACGCCGCCCTTGCTCCTTTAAAAGAACCCACTTTTTGCGGGTTCTTTTTCCTCCGCAGGGAAGCTGCGTGGTTTGGTGGCTGTGGCTTCCCTGCAGAGGAAAAACGCCACCGCCAGCCCGGACAACACTGAAGGTATGTACCCGGCCAGTGTGACATTGCAGTCCTAAAGTTTCAACAAAGATATTTCAAAGATAACATCCAGCAATTAAAAGTGGAATAAAGAGATATAAAGCTTAAGTATAACATCCACAAACAATGCCTGGACAACAGGGCTCGTTGCCTATGAAAACTCCTCGCTGTTTTTAATAGAAAAAATGTTGATGTGTGCCTTGCCACACTATACAAGCAGAAGGTTACAAAAAGCAATGTCAGGAGGGGTAGACTTGGAGGCTTTTTGTTACTTAGTGAAATTTTATTGCTAACCTCTATATAGACCACAGTGACTCACTTAGTCCTGTGGATCTTGTTCATTCTAACCAAAAATTTTATATCATCAAAGTAGTTCAGAACTAGGAAGGCTATTTATTTGCTCAGTGCAGACATGGTGGTAGTATATTAACCAAGATTAGGAACACCACACACCCACATGTTTCACCCCTACCTTTCCCTCTCATGAATCCTCCTTCCCTTTACTTGGAATTGTGATGAACCTGGTGTGATAACAACTCTACAGTTGGCTTTTAAAGTGACATGAAATAAAATGGATTGTGCCCCTCAATATAAACTAGTGCCAGTTCAAAGGTCATGTTGCACCACAATTAATAATAAGACTGATTTATATTTCCCACCTCTCCTGACAGATCAAGGCGGAATTACAACAAAGTAAAATACAAAGTCATAATAAAAGTTTACAATAACCCCAAACTCTTGTCCCATTAAAAATAATGGAAATTCAACAGTTAAAAACAACTTCAATAACATAATCTAAATTAGTCAGAATGGAATGGGCCGTTACAGACCGTTAAAGGTTATCTTTCTTCGGAGGGTCAGTCTGGGAAGACCTGCTGGAAGAGATCCATCTTGACAGCCTTCTTGAAGGCGTTTAAGGTGGTAATAAGACAGATCTCCTCCGGCAGATCGTTCCACAATTTCGGAGCAGCAGAAAAGAATGTCCTCTGGGAAGTTACAGCTAATCTGGTCTTCTGTGGCTGAAGTAGATTCTTCCCAGAGGACCTGAGAATGCGGTGTGGATTGTATAGGGAGAGGCATTCCCGCAAGTAGCCTGGACCCAAGCCTGGTAGGGCTTTAAGGGTAATAATCAACACCTTGTACTGCGCCCGGAAGCTGATTGGCTGCCAATGGAGAGCTTTTAGAACAGGTGTTACATGGCTGAACCTGGACTTGCCAGCGACCTGTCTGGCTGCCATATTTTGAACTAATTAAACTTTCCAAACTTGACACAAGGGTAGCCCCATGTACAGCACACTGCAGAAATAGAGACATTGACCAGAAACAATTAGAGGAGTTCTGAGTGGGGGGAGGGAGAACAGAGACCCATAGCATGTTTCTAGTTTACATTTGCTAGACTAGGAGACTATCAGTATCATGCCTTCACTAGGCCACTGTCTCATATGCCAGCTACAGCACTTCCTAGTCCACAGCTTAAACTCATATTACATTAGCTGGCATTTATAAATCAAACCTCCTGACCTTAACTAAGAGAAGTTCCTATAAATAATTGAAACATAATCCATAACTCAAGAGCTATCAAGCAGACTAAAGCTTCAGTTCAAAGAGGAAGCATCCTCCAAAACCATTCTCATACACAATGAAATGAAAGAAACATCATTTGCCATTGATGCTGAACTTCACTGATGAGGCCTACCATCTGCTGAAAATTAATACCATCCACTCCGGAAAAAGAGCCATTGGTGGAAGTTATTAAGAGATCAGAACAGAGACGCCTCACTGTTATAAAAAGAACTTAATATGGTAGAAACAATAGCCATTTTCAAGTTCCTTAATAACAGGGTGACACAGGTCCTGTTAACTCACACACAACTCTTAGAAACAATATTTAGGACAACAAATCACTCCTTTTAAGCAAGACATTTCGCTTAGTTTGTACATAGCACCCATTCTGTATGTACCAGAATTCAGAATTCAGTACAAGTTGACTCTCCTTTACCCAAAATGCCTGGGACCAGAAGTGTTTTGGATTTTGGGTTTTTTTTCAATTTTGGAATATTTGCATATACAACATGAGATGTCTTTGAGATGGGACCTGAGTCTAAACAATAACATAGCCTGAAGGTAATTTTATATAAAATATTTTTAATAATTTTATGCATAAAACAATGTTTGTGCACAGCAAACCATCAGAAAGCAAAGGTGTTACTATCTCAGCCCCCCATATGGACAATTTGGGATTTTGGATAAGGGGAACTCAACATATAGTGTGCTCCATGTAAGGGGAATTCCACATGTGCTGGAGCCCCATTGGAAGTAGTGGGGCTTGTGCCTGCGATGCATAACCATACACCACATTACTTCTTCTGGGGCATGTGATGGGCTCTTCTGGCATGACTTTCAGCATATGACTGACTTTGTACTGTTTTAAAATGCATGTATATACAGTGGACCGAATGCTGAAACTATTGCTTTTTCCCCTTCAACAAAATGTGTTTGCATTCCTTAAGGCAATGAAATGCCAAAGAAATGGTTGCTATTATATGTATACTACACACTTCCATTATTTGTTTAATTTACCTTGTTACAGATGGCCCCCATAACCGTAGATTCTTAATCCACAGATTTAAATATTCATAGTTTTTAATATTTTTAAAAAATTCATAAAGCAAACCTTGATTTCTTCATTTGATATAAGGGACAGCATTTTAGTATGCCATTGTATTATAGGAATTGAGCATCCATGGTTTTTGGTATTCATAGAGAGAGGGGTCTTGGAACCAAACCTCAGTGTATCTCATTGATTGCAATGTCAGCATGTTTTATTAATAACCTATGCAGGTATAAGTCCAACTTAAGCCTGCATGCTGGGTCTTATTTCTCTCTCTCTCTCTCTCTCTCTCTTTTCCTTTTTTTTTTTTTTTTTTGTCTTTGTGGAATTCTCTACCTTGCTCACATGACATCCTACTTTTTTCAGGCTACCTCCCCCCACCCCACATTTAGCAGCCAGTGGAGAGCAGGTGACATCTGAAAAGTATATGGCTATATGAGTATAGCCAGAAGCACAACGATGGGAGGATCCCTGAGGACCTTCTATGGATCCACTGGTGTTCCTGGAAGATGATTTTGTTATTGCACATTTCACTACTGCAACATAGCCAACTATCTCTCAGTCATTCTGCACTCTTCAATGGCCTCTAAATGTTTGGTGTGGGTGGGTGGTGGTCCTGTGGGAGAAAGATGACTCCTGCAGAAGAAGAGAGGCGAAATGTATTGCAGTTCCATCACAGCAGAACTTTATGATGTGTCTTCTAATGCAGGATCTTGGTGGACAGTGCAGACACACAGGTATTATAAAGGACATATCTTGTTCCTTCATCCATACTAAATTATTGGTTGCAATGCAATCATCCTACCTATAAAAGACTATTCAGCACCTAAACATATACAATCATATAAACATACAGGCGTCCCAGATGATCCTTTTGTTCCTTCTTGTCCTGGTGGTCCAGTTTCACCCTAAAATTGAAAAAAATAAATAAAATACATTCAGTATTTCTGGCTCTGACAAACCTAGTGTAAACAATACTTTACACAGGGGCAATTTCAAAGGGCTAGAATAACCATAGGTGGAAAATTATATTCTCATCGGTCATGTTCAAAGAGGCAGACCAGATTTTATATTCATTTCATGGACACCACTGAGATCCTCTTCAGCCACTACAGAATAGCCAAGAAAGTAGCAGTGGGAATGAGTCATGCCTTTTCAGTCAGTGGTCCCAGGCAACTCAACATGGGCAAGATACATGTCCCACATCTCTTGTAAGAGATACTGAGACGGCCAAAATATGAGAAATGCAAGGCTCGGCTTTCCACATTTCTCTGGAACCTAAAAAATGGCTTCAAGGCAATTTGATCAGACACAAAATCCATCCTTATAATACAGAAATTTATTTATATTTCAAAGCCATAATCTGACTATGACAGAAATACATACATAACATTTAATCTATCATATAATGTGGAGAAGAACAATGAAAAATGTTAAGGATCTATATTCTAATGTCATATCCTTGTGAATACCTTTTCTCCTTTTATTCCTGGAATTCCAGGCATCCCAGGCATTCCCTTGGGGGGGAAATGGAAAGATATTTAAAGTTAATTAGTAGAACATCATTGGCATTTGTCATGCATGCCTTTCAGAAACACAGTCATTTCACACAATCAAACAGGATCAAACAGAAATGAGCATGCAAACATCTTCTGCTACGAGTTTGATGTGCCAGTGCAAGATGATCTCACACACTGTAAAAATAATTTGGTGCTTTGCGTAAAATATTACTTCCAGGAATATCTTTCGCCTGATGTGTTTATGAGAATTTATAAAGTTGATTTGGTTATAGCGTAAAAGGTTTGTTGCACCATCATGGATTCAGATTTTACTAGTTGGTTTCAGCTAGATAAAAATCTATCTTTATGTATGTATGTATGTATTTATTTATTATCATGAACTTCTTTTTCGTTTAGTATCCTGAAGCTTCACCCCACCCTCCCTGAAGGGAGATAGTTGGAAGAGTGAGCTGTGACCTCCAGGCCTCAATTCAGTTGGGCTTCAATACTCCCACTTCTTTCCCAATCCAAGAAGCAGAGCAAGGGGTAAAGTTTGCTCAGGGCTCAGCCACAGACTTCAGGAGTATTTCTCAAGGCTGTGGTTGAGCCTTTATTCCTCCTTCACCTTTCCTAATCTGGAGGGCACAGGCAAAGCAAAGCAACGCTAGTGTCTAGTCAGTACCTATTAAGAGCAGCAGCTCCAGGCACTGGTCAAAACCCTTTACCCACCACCTGCCACTCCCATTGGGATGACATGTGGTGGGGAAATGCCAGAAGGCAACTAGGCCAGTGCCAAGCACCACCGGAATTCTTTTCTTTGGGCAGAAAGAATCACAGTTTTCAGCCTCTCTCTATATGGGTACATATAGAGAGATGCAACGTGGGCCAGATGGTGCCTGGGAGTAGGAGAAGACCTGCCTCTGATGCCTGGAGGACATTTAGCCTTCCAGGTTGGTCATAGGGAGCAATATGTCATCCAGAGCCAATCCTGTTTCTCGTCTCTACTCAGAAATACTGGTCCTGAAAGGTATAGCATATTTTTCTGGTTTATCTAAGCTGTTTCCTTTTTCCTCTTTATTCTTTATGTTCATTTTTTATTTTCCCCCAAAGGGCTTAGTCATCTTTTATTTTTCTATGAGGAAATTTTGGGAGACAAGAAAATTATCCCTGCAGGCAGGGCTGTTGTTTGCACTATGGCAGAAGTGAGCCACTCATAAAGGAGGCTAGCCACAAACAGAAAGTGCTATAGTTTTTTGTGGGCTTTTCGGGCTATGTGGCCATGTTCTGGAAGAGTTTATTCTTGATGTTTTGCCAGCATCTCTGGCTAGCATCTTCAGACAATAAAGGCAGTGATTCTTTAAATTACTACTGAAAGGGCACACTGAACTGGAGGTATGTAAAATGGCAGCCTCTGCTTGTGGTGAATATGTCTCAATCTATTTTTCTATAGGCATGAACTGTCATATGAAATATTAAACAGGATCTATGAATTCAACCTCATATATTGCATCACGCTGTGATTTTGAACAAGACAGATGAAATCAATTTGTATAGAATATTGTTTACAACTGGTATGGGAAGCTACAGAGGGTGAACTGGCTGCCACCACTTCTTTTCTCACTCCAAGGTCCCTGATCTGCACTGCCCCTATGGAGAAACAGGAAGAGACTGAAATAGTGCCCCTTTGTTTTTTCTCTATATGCAATATTTTCTTTTCATTTCTGGGGCACTGGGAGGGATATGGCCTTCAGGAGCCACATTAGTCCATGTGTTGCACAATTCCCATCCCTAGTTTACATATATACACTTGCAAGTGAGTAAGCCTCACAACAGTACAGAATACTGTAGCATGTATCTACAGCATCTTCATCAACATTTCATCATGAAACACCGAGAACAAAGATCATGTTTCAGCATCTATTGATTCCTCCTCAACTTGCCTGACTTTCACATAAATAATAATAATAATAATAATAATAATAATAATAATAATAAATGTTATTTATGTTTCCCCGCCTCTCCCAGTGGATTGAAGCGGGGCTACATACTAAATATTCCAATATATGCATTGTCTGAGCTAGCATCTAACAACATAGGTGGATTGATATTATTTATCATTTATACCACAAATTTGCAAAACACTATTTATACTTTTACAACAGCCCTCTGCTATAGACCACCATGTCTATTATAAAAATGGAAATCAAAGCCAGCATGAGAGCAACTTGCTAAAGACTACAAAGTATATTAATGGTACAGGAATCAAATTAAGGACTCTCAGAAGGAAATGTAGCTTTGTTGTGTGCCTTCAAGTCATTTCTGACTTATAGCAACCCTATGGTGAACATAGCATGGGGTTTTCTTGGAAAGATTTCTTAAGAGAGAGAGCTGTATGTGTCTTTTTCTGAGGCTGAGATAGTGTGACTTACCCAAGGTAAACCAGTGGTTTTCCATGGCTGAGTAGGGATTCAAACCCTGGTCTAATGCTCAACCCACTCCAATATGCTGGCTCTCAGAAATATTTCACTGCTAACAGTATTCCTTACCTAGTGCCTTCTAAACATTTTGAACTACAACCCCCATTAACTTTAACTACTGGTCATGATGGCAGTGTGCAATGGGAAATGTAACTCAAAATGTCTTCATGGCATAAGGAAGCTGATGACAATCT
Organism: Sceloporus occidentalis; assembly: GCA_023333645.1. Taxonomy (NCBI): domain Eukaryota; kingdom Metazoa; phylum Chordata; class Lepidosauria; order Squamata; family Phrynosomatidae; genus Sceloporus; species Sceloporus occidentalis. The sequence goes on from JALMGF010000006.1 coordinate 142,709,259, forward strand.
TGCATGATGGGAGGCAAAGGTGAGCCTCCTTGCAAAACTCTTTCAATCAAGAAAACCCTGTAAAAAGACAGACCCAAGCAAGACAGAAGGTAGTACCAGAACACAGACTTAGAGAAAGAAAGGGAAATCACAAAAGAAAATTCATCAAGGACATAAAAGAACTCAAAGATGGGTAGACAACAAACAGTCATACTCAACAATGCAAACCTAGTCAGAAGCAGCGCTACACATATTATAGGAATGTGGAATGTAAGAAGCATGAGACAGGGGAAGCTAGACAATAAAAAAAAGGAAATGGAACACATAACATAGCTATACTAGGGGTGAATGAACTAAAATGGACAAGAATGGATCAGACAGTATTCTACTTAGTTAAAGAAAAGTCACAAAGAAACCGGGTGGCTTTCATAATAGGGAGAAATATAGCAAAAGCAGTCAAAGAATACAATGCAAAGTCAGACCAAATCATTCCAATAAGGCATCAATAAAAACCAATAAACATTACCATAACCCAAGTGTATGCACCAACCACAGAGGCAGAGGCAGAAGAAATTGATTCTATGAAAAAGTACAGGAAGAAATTGACAACACATGAACACAGGACTTCAAGCTTATCATAGGCAACTGGAATGCTAAAGTAGGTAGCAAAGAAGAGTAAAAAACAATAGGTAAATTCAGACTAGACATAAGAAATGAAGGCGAATGACTGATAGAATTCTGTGAGGCCAACAATAGGAATACCTTTTTCAGAGAATGAATATTTTCAGACCAGTGCTTACCATGGGTAAACACGACTAAAATGTTTGGGAAGCACGTATGTCTGAAAAGCCTGATGTGCTTCATAACTGTCAGGGAATTGTCGGCTCCCCTCCAGCATCCCTGAATTGTTTGGGGAGCAGCAATTTCCTATGAATGGAAACTTTGCCTTCATAGGACACTTCCTAAACATTTTAGCAGTGTTTTACCAGCCCTTACCCCATGGTGCGAGCTGGTCTGAATATCTTCAATGAGAGAGAAGACTATACACATGGACATCACCTGATAGCCAATATGAAAATGAGATAGAGAAGCTCTATTCACTTGGCCAAAACAAGACCAAACACTGACTGGAACAGATCATGAACTACTTATATCAAAAATTAGACTAAAGCTGAAGAAGAAAACAAAACAGTCATTATACCAAACAATCATCTGAACAATATACCAATAGGATTTACAAACAGTGTAAGAAATAGATTTGCTCTATTATGCATAATTGGCTAGGAACCAGAAAAATTGTGGTCAAAGGCCAAGGACATAGGCAAGGAAGAATGCAGAAAGATTCTACAAGCGAGAGAGAAAGAGAGAGAGAGAGAGAGAGAGAGAGAGAGAGAGAGAGAGAAGAAACAAAGGGTAATAGAGGAAATACTTCAAGCAGTAAAGGAAAGAAGAGAATCAAAAGAAATGGGAGATAGGAACAAAACCAGAGCTATGAGTCCAACTGTCCAATGACTACTATGCAAGGATAAAGAAAACTATTATAATACCCAATGCAAAGAAATGGAAGACAACAACAAAAAAGGAAAAATAAGAGACCTCTTCCTCAAGATCTGAGAACTCAAAGGAAAGTTCAGACCAAGGGCAGGGATAGTCTACGATCAGAAGAGAAACATACTACAAGAATAAGAAGAAATAAAAAGACAATAGGAGAATAAACAGAAGAGCATCATAAAAGAGGAAAATATGACCAGTACATGGAAAGAAATGCCATACAAAGATGAACCCCAAATCCTAGAGAGTGAGATGGAGACTGCTATAAGAGATTTTGGAAAGAACAAGAAACTAGAAACAGATGATATTCTAACAGAATTGTTACAATCCACACAGACAGAACTCATTCTAGTGATAACTAAAATATGTCAACAAATATGGAAAACAAAAAAGTGACAACAGACTGGAAACAATCAATATACATCCCCATCCACACAAAAAAGGAGACATAAAGGCCTGCAACAAGTATAGGACCACAACATTAATATCTCATGTAAACAAAATTATGCTAAAAATACTGGAGCATACACTGCAATCAAATATGGAGAGAGAAATCCCAGAGGTGTAAGCAAGATCCAAAAATTGAAAAGGCACTAGGAAGCACACTGCAAACATATGATGGTTAATGGAGCGCACTAAGGAATTCCACAAGAAAATCAGCATGTGCTTTATAAATTATAGCAAAGCCTTTGACTTCATATGTCATGAAAAACTCTGGATGACTCTTAAAGACATGGGAGTGCCACTGATGCTCCTGATGAGAAATCTGTACTTGGCTATAGTCAGAACAGAAGATGGTGAAACAGAATGGTTCCCCATTGGCAAAGAGATCAGGGAAGGCTGCATATGAACACCCTCCTTGTTCAACTTATATGCAGAAAATATCATATGAAGAGCAAACTAAGACTCAGAAGAAAGATAAGTGAAGATAAAAGGAAGGAACATCAACAATCTAAGGTAAGCAGATGATGCCATACTACTAGCAGAAAACATCATAGACTTGGAATAATTACTAAGTAAGGTCAAGAAAGAAAGTGCAAAAGCAGGCATACTGCTTAACATACTGTTGTTGTGTGCCTTCAAGTCGTTTCCAACTCATCTTGGCAAGCCTTGCTCAGGGGAGTTTGCCATTGTCAGCCTCTGAGGCTGAGTGTGATTTGCCCAGGATCACGCAGTGGGCTTACATGGCTGAGCCGAGAATCGAACCCTGCTCTTCAGAGTCATTGTCATTGCTCAAACCACATTGAGTTACTGCTGAACATAAAGAAAACAAAAATAATGACCACAGAGTATCAGGAAAACTAAATAGTTAAAGACTTTCTGTACCTAGGATCAAACATTGATTGGAATGGAGACTGCAGTCAAGAAATAAGAAGACTAGGAATGGGGAGGGCAGCTATGAAGGAACTATACAAGGTCCTAAAGAGTAAAGATATACAACTGAGCACTAAAGTTAAAATCGTCCAAGCCACTGCATTCCCCATAATTAGGTATGGATGTGAGAGGTGGACAGTGAAAAAAGTGGATAAGAAGAAAATCAATTCATTTGAGATGCGATGCTAGAGAAGAGTGCTGAGAATACTATGGATGGCCAAAAACACAAATATAGAATAGATCAAACTTTAAGTCTCCCTGGAAGCAAATATGACAAAACTGAGGCTGTTGTACTTTGGCCACACCATGAAAAGGCACCGATCATTAGAAAAGTCTATAGGGAAAGATAGAAGCAGAAATAAAGGAAGACTGCCTGCCAGATAGGTAGACACAATGAGAGAGGCCATGGGCCTGAGCCTCCAGGGCCTAAACAAAGTGACTGAGGATGGCAGGTCTTGGAGATGTCTCATCAGGGTCATTATGAGTTGTGGCCAACTCAAGGGCAGTTAACAAAAACAAAAACAACAAAAAACATTTTGAAGCATTTTTCTTGTTTTCAGTGTTCTACTAGAACTGTTTATTTCACATAATCCTTTAATGACATAGTCCAGAATCAAGTTGATGCATGTCTTTCACATAAAAAAGAACAGTTGCACCTTCTTCCTGGGCCATGCAGCAATAGCAAAAGAAAGATGACAAAGACAAAGCCATTGCTGGCAAGAGCAAGACTGTCAGCTATGGCTGCCCTCCCAGTGTAAGGGGCTCTTTAAAGCCAGACACTGTGGAAGGGCTCCCTGTCCTGTGGCACAGGCAATTGTCCAAGATAGTCTTCCAGAGCACCTTGGAGGATTGACACATGATCAGAAGCTACACACTGGATTAATAGGCTCTTAACAGCTGTTAGTCTCCCCCTCCTGCCACTGACTGCTGTGTCCTTCTTCCTTTGCCAACAGTGTACCTGTAGTCACTGCCTGCACCCTCATAGTTACTGAGGGTTTGCAGTTTTGGAATCAACAGCAGCTGTTTCCTTTTGAGCTAAGCGGTGGCCAACAGGCTTAATTCAAGTGTTTTCAATCCATTTGTTATTTTGAAGTCTGTTAAATATCTATGGAAGTTTGTGCCATAATGAATTTGTCAAGTGTGAAGATGTTACAAGACACTTGTTTGAGAAATCCTTTTTAGTTTTTAAACATACCGTAGCTAAAAATAAGGGTAAGAGTATCACCAATAACAAAAAATATGTTCATTAAATGAGTTCCTTTCCCCCAGAAATCTGTGCAAATCATTGGACTCTACTTTGCATGGTCCAACCAAGTTTCCATGTCAGATTCTAACACTGTAATTCACACAGTAAATTTGTATGAAGAACAACTCAAGAGGGGGATAGAATCACAGAACATCTGGATGAATGCTATTAAAAGGCCAGACACATTTACTTCTTTGTTCAAAATTGAATTTCCTTGTTACATAACCTCTTTTCCTTGATACTCAGACAACTGGCAAGGGAGCAACCAGAACAGAGAACATTTGGCAGGAGATCCATGCTGACTGTTCCATATATAGTGAAGGTTCTAAAACTGTAGGGTGAAACTCAAACAGGTTATTTAAGAAGCCCCAAAATGGAGGGTGGGGTGGGAAGGGAGAGTTCCAGGCATGGAAATGACCTGGAGGAAAGTGGAACTTTCTTCCACCCATTAAATTTTAAAAATAATATGAACTGAAGAGCTCTTAGCTAAGAATAGGTCATTGGGTTGGTCAAACATTGTACAGCACTGATCAAGGAGTTGTAAAGCATTCACTTCAGTAGAACAGAAAACAACCCCCAAAACTACTTTAATCGGCAGTTTTGACATTTGTGCTGATTTCAATGGGTTAGATGTTATTGTGCAAGAACCAAATCAACCTTTAAAATTCTGGTGAACAATTGGGAATGCAGCAAAAATATTGCAGTATAGAGTGCTGCTAGTTGAGATTTCCACAACTATTTTGTATTCCCCCTGCCTAGCAGCTACCATTTCATGGCCTCTGAGCTCACTTAGCATTCACTTTAATATTTTTCAGAGCTCTTCCCTGTTAGAATTTTTTTCCTCTTAAGATCTGGGAAGGGAGTAACCAGGTGGTTCTGCTGAATCTGCATACCTGCTCTAAGTGTCTTTGTGGCTACACAAGCAATGATACTAGATTTTGGGAAATACCTTTTAAGATTAATGAAATAAATGCATTGTCCTAGCACCACTCAGTTAGGGATGGCTTCAACATGTCATTACATTCATCAGTCTTTAAAGTAACTTCTCAAACTCTGAACAACAGTTAGTTCCTGAAATCTGGGAATACAGGAAATGATTCCGGCAATGAATAAACATTCTGCCAAGGAATGGTTTCTGTAAATATTAACAGTTCTGCTTACTGGTTTCTGTCAGGAAACATCAGGATCAGTCACTAGTTGGAATGCTGATTTTTTTTAAAGGGGGGGGGGATTAGAATAGAAATAAAGCTAGTATTAGTCAGTTATTTTTAAAGAAGGTTTTTTAAAAATGTTTTTACTAACTAGGTAGCATGGGTTGTTCCTGTCAATGACCTTTTGCCAGTAATAACTGTTTGCACAACTGTCTGGATAGCAGAGGCCAGTTGTTTTGGTTTGCTTCTTCACTGTACTTTCCTCTATCTTTGACAGATGATATTAGAATAAAAGCATACAAACTCAAACTGCCACCTACACAAGGGCATTCATAGTTCCATGGAATACTTGACAGTCTGACCCTAGTCCAGTAATATTTGACCTGTCAGTTGAGTGGCTTGCCAAACATAGCTCTAGCAGAAGATCATTACTGCTACTTTACAGGCAACTACCCACCTTTTATTCCTTATTTTAGTTCTTCTGTTTTTAAAGTGGTCTCCTACAACTCTTTTCTCCTTCATCCCCTTTTACATGCAACTCCATCTCAACTTTGGCACTGTGAGGTTTTCTCAGAGCTCACTCTGACTAGCCCTCTCCTTGGTGGGAGCTAGCTGAAAGTGTGATAGATACTAGGCAAGATGAAACGGAACCAGAAATACACTTTGGGATAGTGGAGATATGTAATTCCATGCCATGCCTCACGGCACGATTTGAAAAAAAAGAAACAGCTTCCACTGTATTTGTGATGAATGTTTCTTCTTCCACTGCTTCAACTTTCTAGTGAAATGTGGGAAGTGGAGCTCAGGAAGAGCTCCTATTTCTATCTAATTCTCTTTTAAAGCAACGGGTGACTAATGTCTTGTTTGAGCATTTTTCTAATGCCAATATTTGATTAGTATCCCTGATTCAGGACTTCCTATATGTAGGTTAAGCACAATGGCTGGAACAGAAGAATGATTTTAGGGAAAAGCAGAATAGGTGCATTATAATAGACTAACATCCTATTGTATGTGGCCCCATGGCTGCATTTCGCTTGCCCGTACATTAGAGTGTAGATGGCTTCCTAAATGAAGGCTAAGTTGAGTACAATGCAAGGCCTTCAGTAATGTCCATGTGGGGAATTCAACAAGCCTAGGACTAATTTGGGAGTGTGGCATCCAATCACATGAGGGTGGCTACTGGTTGCCATGCCAATGTGGAGTTAATCTGTTCTGACTACAAATGTTCAGAGGCAAGGGCCTCCAGATTATCCTGCTCATCAGTCAGTTGATGATGATAATTAGGTCTGACAGTGTGAGTGTTCATCAGCAGTAATATGGGAAGGGCTCAAGTCCTTGGATAATAGAAGAAATGTCACACCCTGAAGTAATGGGTGGGGATAAGATTTAGTTCTAGCCTCACTGTTGGCAGGTTAGTCCCAGCTAGAGAGGTAGTAGGATCTATCCTCTCAAAATCTCTCAGAGATCACTTACTTTTGCATGACTCACTTCTTGACATCTCAACAATCTGGGTGATACTCCAAATACAAGTAGTAAATGATTAATGCATGGAGCATTTGGAAACCAGATTACAAGATGTAGTGACTGCTGGAATAGTGGCAATCTCCCATTAGCTTTATTTTCCTATCGACATACTAGCAGCTGCAAAAGTTAATTAATGTCCATTCAAACCCAAAAGGACTTACAAAACTAAAGTCATCCTATTTTTTTTTAGTACTGTATAGTTTTCTGTTTCATAAACTACATTTGTTGTTTGTTGATGGAATATGTGTATGTTCATAGGAGGATATCCAGAAAAGCACTAATAAATCTTTCAAAAGTTTTTTCCACACTTAAAACCATGCTGGTTATGTATTTTTTGCTTGCTTGTTTAAAAAAAACTAGTGAACAGATTTTTTTAAAAAAAACTTGCAATGCTGAACTCAAAACTGAAACAATCAAACAGATAATGTATTATAACAGGTTAAATTAAAAGGGAGAAATTTCCCAAATTGTAAATATTATCCCAATTGTGTAATATTTTTGAAGAACCAAGAGGTCTGTTATGTCTTTTCAGCTTTGCAATAATACTTGTTAAATTAAATCTGTGCCATAAAAATAAAATTTCTTTAAGTGTTGCATTAACTGAAATGATAAGGAATGTCTGTCCATAATCAAAGGCTAATACATAACAGATTATTCATGCAATTGTTCAACCACCAAGGAAAACAGAATATTTGGAAACATTACAAATGGGAAAAATGCCAGTCTCTGAGAGAGTTATAAAAACAGTATGGAATAAATCATGATTTGCAGGCTTAGAGGGGAAATTGTCTTTGGGGAAGTCCTTTAGAATTAACTCTCTCCAGTAACTTTTCTAATTGGAAAACAAAGGAATGATTTCTACTTGCTGTCCAATTTCTATTTCTTTGGAAATCTTTTGGAAAGCTTGTCTTTATAACTTACAGGGCATAAAAGTTATAGTATTTATATTGTTGTAAGTACATTTTACTAATATACATTTAAAAGAGTAATTCATATATCTCTGTTAAATTAAGAAGTACCATTGCAAAATCACATATCTTCCCTTGCTCTTAAGTTTTATCACAACACCAGTTTCTCCATCTACTATCACAGGTGATATTATCTCCCAGTGAAAGCAATTCTTGTTTAATAAAAAAATCAAAGACAGATTCCAACTCAAAACTGCTGAAAAAGAGTTATCAATCTCTTTTTTATGTCTTAATCAGCACATCAATGCAAGAGATTTGCATTACTACTCAACAGCTGATTGTTAAAGTGCTAAAGTGCTATTAATGTCTGTTGTTTTGATCACCTTATGCAAGTATGTATATTTGTTAACTGAAGTAACATTCCATGCCTCTGATGAAATGGGCTATCATCCATTAAACCTTATGCCATTATAGGACGTGTTAGTAAAGCTGAAGAAGAAAGCAAAAACAGTCATCATGCCAAAATGTGATCTGAGCAATATCTCAATAAAATTCACAGACAATGTAAGAAACAGATTTGCACTATTAAGCACAATCAACTGTGGACTAGAAGAACTATGGTCAGAAGCCAGGGACATGATCAAGGAAGAATGCAAGAAGACATTATGGGGACCAAAATGAAAGGGAAGGCACACTGGGTAACAGAAAATGCTACACGCAGTATTGGAAAAAAGAAAAGCAAAACAAAAGAGAGGTAGGAACAAATAAGAATCATGAATGCAACTATTCAATGATTACTGCACAAGGATAAAGAGGCCTACTATAATAATCAATGGAGAGAAACAGAAGACAACAAAAAAGGGAGAATGAGAGATCTTTTCACAAGATAAGAGAACTCAAAGGGAAGTTTCAACCAAAGGCCAGAATGCTCTGCGATAAGAACTTACTACAAGACCAATAAGAAATAAAAATGCATTGGTTGCAATACATGAGAGAGTTATATAAAAGAGATTTAAAAATGAATTACATGGAATATAGTATGGCTAACAGAGTACACCAAGGAATTCCAAAACAAAGTCAGCATGTGCTTTAAAGGCTGTAGCAAGGCCTTTGACTACACAGAACACACACACCCAAAAACCTATGGAATGTTCTTAAAGACATGGAGTGCCTTGATAAGCAATCTGTACTTAGCACAAGAAGAAACTGTTAGAACAGAATAAGGAGAAACAGAGTGGTTCCCAACTGGCAAGGGGATCAGGAAAGGTGCATATTATCACCCAACTTGTTCAAGTTGTACGCTGAAAATACCATACAATGAGCAGGTTTAGACTTATAAGAAGGAGAAATAAAGATAGGAGGAAGGAACATAAACAATCTGAGTCTGAACAAGCCTTGTCTAAAAAACCCCACGATAGGTTGCCTTAGGGTTGACTTGGAGGGTAAACCTCATGTTAGGGAACACTTGCCCCTAATTTTTGAATGCCTCCTCTCTCACAAAAAAAGCACTGCACCAATTCTCTTGAAATTTTGCAGGTTTCTTAACTAGGGTCACATTTTGTGGAAGGGGATACATATATAGACACATTTGTGCTGCATATAGATTTCATAACAATTACCACAAAACATAAGTGGTTCCTATCTTTTTCTTTGGTAGTCCCCCAAGCTATAAAGGCTGGTTGTAAAGAAAACCTTTTCCTCCTGTTCTGAGAGAACATTTTTCACTTCAGAAGGAGCAATTGTCCCTGAAAATTTCATCAAGTTCTAGCAAGAAATAAAATTTATCAGCAATTCTATTACTTTTAAAAAATGTAAAGTTGTTTAGTTCAACCTCTGCATCTTGTTTTGTGAAAGGTACAAGCCAAAGCTGTCTTCTGAAGGGCTGCTAAGCCTGGAAATTTCCAGTGTATAATTTTGGCAATTACTATATAAATTCTGGGAATTTTGACAAGCCAAAAAAGGTCATAGGCTTTTGCTTATTTCTAATAATAATTATCATCAGTGGAAAGAATAAAAAAGTGGATGAGGAAGTTCCCATATTGATCTTAACGAAAATGGACCATTTTCCAAATCACCAGATTAAAAAAAATCATGTGATGAGTGATCCTTTCTTCTCCAGTGTGTTCTCTGTGAACAAGGAAGTATTTACAAAGAGAGCTTAAGAATAAATGGTTACTATGGGTAAAGCAAAATTCGACTGGCTGGAGTTATTACTGATTCCTGCAGAAGGCCACTTCTCCTGATTAAGATAGATATCTCTTGGAAGAGATCCTGAGAGTGTCCACCTCAACATCTGTTGATACACTCTCTATGGGAAAACAAGGATATAATGCATTGAAATAATTTACCAATTGCTCTGGATCATCTGAAAAGATCCAGAGACCTATATTCCTGCAGTGCTGCCATGGGCTGTTTGCTCTGAGGTTAGACTGAGGTGTCCAGCATCTGCCTCACTGCAGGAATGGAGACCAAGGTAAGGGGTCAAGTCAGGGCAGCCGCAGGGTCAGGATACTCTGAGCTGACCCTGGATTATCCTGGCCAGTGCAGACAACTCCTCTGTTATTGCATAAAGTTAATTCTTTGTCTTGAGTGAATACTATATTGGGGGGGGGGGGTAGTTTTTGTAGTGATGTTAATCAGTTGAAGTAGATCATATGCAAACTACAGGTCCACCCAGCTCTTACATTTTAAAAAAAGAGATGGCTGAGATCCTGCATGGGAGACCTAGCTATGATGGTATAACTCTGATCCATCTTCCAAACCAAACCCCTAACCCCACCTTAAAAGCTAGGCAGCCACGCCAACTGAAAGGTTTCTGCATCTATAGTGAGCAGGCTGCAGAAGCATCCAGCCCCCTCTCACCAACAAAGATGCACAGTATGATAAGAAACAGAAGGTAGATTTTAGGAAGCTTTTGTGATAATGACAATGATGCCATGATCATAAATGAATATCAAAATTTAAGAGTTGGTAAACCTAGTTGCTGTAGGCTGTAGATGCTGTAGATGCTGAGATGCTGAGCAAGATGCCAGCAATTTTAAAAATCAATTTCTTTTGCTTTGAAAAAACATTTGCAATACATACTTAAATACTTTTGGTGGCAGTCATGTTGGAATAATGACCCCCCCCCCCCACTTTTTCAGAAAAGCTTAAAGGCTGCATGTCCAGCAAAGAGTCAGGAAGTCTGACACTCAACAATTGCATCAATTTGCTCTGTCTGACTGTGGGATGCATTTAGCAATTCACTTTACTAGAAAATTATTTTTAAGTGCACTTAGGCCCATAACAGATGGGCAGATGGGGGCAGCTTCTAGCAACTATCTCACTCATTTCTGCCATTCATCCCCATGATCCATCTGTGTAGTTTCTGAGCAGTCAGTGATTCCAGGTTACAACTTGACTGCAGTCTCCACTCTGATCAATGTTTGATCAAAGATACAGGAAGTCTTTAACTATTTTGATTTCCTCATTGTCTAGATCAGTGTTGGCAAACCTATTGCACACTTGCCAGAGGGGGCACTCAGAGCCCTCTTTGTGGGCATGCACACCATTGCCCCAACACTACACCTCACTGACTTTCTGTTGCTGTTGTTGTTCTGCACCTACAAGTCATTTCCGACTTAGGGCAACTCTAAGGCGATCCTATGATGGTCACCTACCATATCTTTCTCATGGTGTCACAATGATCAGGATCTTTGGTAGTCAGAATTCACTACTGGAGAGATCCAGGTCACGTGGGAAATCATTTTGAAAATGGAGATGCCTCCATTTTCAAAACAGTCTGGTGCCCTGGGAATGTCCACCACCTCTTCCTCCTTCTTCCCCCCATAACTGCCATACCCTGCCTTCCTTGTCCTCCTTTCTCCTCTTCCTCCCCTCAGCCATCCTGTTTTATCTTGTCCTTCCTCCCCCCCCCCCCCCGCTGCCATGTTGGCACTTTGCCATAAATATGTGGGTTTTGAGTTGCAGTTTGGGTACTCGGTCTCTAAAAGGTTCGCCATCACTGGTCTAGGTTGAATTTATGTAGATCCTCCATGGTCATTGTTTTTGTTTCTTTTATGTTCCACAACAAGCCTGCCTTTGCATTTTCTTCTTTGACCTTCTTTAGTAATTATTCCAAGTCTATGATGTTTTCCACTAATAGTATTGTGTCATTGTATGATATTTTCTGCATACAACTTGAACAAGTCGGGTGATAATATGCAGACTTTCCTGATCACCTTACTTTCTTTGAGGGTGAGAGACTATGATTTGTCAAAGGTTGCTCAGTGGGTTTTTCATGGCTGAAGCAGGATTTGAACCCTGGTCAGTCAGAGCACTAGTCCAACCCTCAAACCATTACACTAGACCAGCTCTAATATGCCCTGAGCAAACACATCAAATAGGCCTGAAAGTATAAATTGTAATAGGTCTTCAATGTTCAGAGATTTATTTTGAGATGTACAATGATAGAAAATGGACATACACTGTCTGACCCACCAAGCTTCAATTTGTATTTTGTGGTCACTGTGTTTGCCATCCCATTCTGAGGGCACTGATATCTACTCATCTTTAGGACATCTGCTCATCATAAATATAATAATAATGTTGAACCAGGCTCTTATTAATTCAGAGACACAGCAGTGTTAGTCTGGAATATCTGTATACACAGGGATCTTGTAGCATCTTTTAGACTGACTGTGTGAAAGAAATTATAGTACAGTCTGTCCTCGCCTTAGGCGGGGGATCCGTTCCGGACCCACCCCCCTGCGTAAGGCAACTTGAGTATATGCTCAAACCCCATTCGTTTGAATGGAGCGCACCCCTGCGGTGACATGGCCCATTCGCCATATTAGGGCTCACTGTCCATGTGACCTCAAGTCCGCGTATGGCGAGCCTGCATACAGCACAGGTGCACTATACATTATTTTGTAGACTTAGGTCTGAGGAAGCAGATCTAAGTCTATGAAAGCTTATGCTATAATTTCACACAATTAATCTCAAAGGTGCTACAATATCCCTTTGCAGACTGATTAAAAGAAACATTTTAAACAAAGCCCAAATTCAGACTTAAAAGGAAATGATGGCTTGTTCCAGGATGATCCTCATTCACTGTAGTTCAGGTCTGGTCATGATAGAAGCTTTTGGGTTCCTCTTCACAGCCACATAACCAGAAGGGATAGCAACAAGGAATGCACATTTATGAAATGGGAAACCAATGTTTCCTATCACTTTGGACCCAGATATTTTGTTTTCCTATATATCCCTGTGGCAAATCTTTCACATTGTGATTCAAAGAATATTACCTATCTGGCTATCTTTGAGACTTTATATGCCACCTTTTTACAGAGGCAAAGTGACTAATAGATAATAAAGCACAGAACATTTTTTTAATATAAAAGAAGATCTTTGTTCCTAAAGTTCACTGGCAGATGTGGAACATTGTTTGTTTATAGGGAATACAAACAGTGATTTTCCTGGCACCAAATCTGACTGAAGTCAGCACAATGAACAAAAAATGCAAACTGTAGTCCAGGCATGTTTCTCAAGAGTCTCTTACTAGTAGAGATTTTTGGACATGGAAAGGTATCATATGTTTCTGCTGACCTAATTTTCTTCTTCCTTACTGTAACTGCAGTGATTACAGTGTAACGTCTCTGGACTTCATTCATACAAGTAACTGTCATTCTCAGATATCATTATGGGCCTCAGTAACCTAAAGATACTAGATCTTGTCTGATTTTGGAAGCTAAGCAGGGTCAGTCCTTGTTAGTATTTGGATGGCAGACCACCAACAAGTACCAGGTGCTGTAGACTATATTTCAGAGGATGGAATTGGCAAAACCACCTCTGAATACTCTTTGTATAAGAAAACACTATGAAATTCATAGAGTCACCATAAGTTGACAGGTGACTTGAAGGTACATACACAAATACATTTAGTATTTGTAAGGTTCTGTAGAAGCAATGTTCTCTGCTGTTTGTTTTATTCAATTCATTCAGTTTTATTCAATACATTTTATTTGTATGTAATCATTGTTTTAGATTTTAAGGATTTAATTATTACCTAAAAGCCACCCAGAGGGCTTTTACTTTTTGGATGTCATATAAAGAAAAAATGAATGAATAAAATAACAGTATATTGAATACAAACCTAATTAAAAAATAATTAAAAAGATTGCATGTACAGCGCTGTGTACATTTACAGTGCTTTATAAATAAAGGCTAATAATAATAATAATAATAATAATAATAATAATAATATTTAAAACCTTTTTTTATTATAGAGAATCTGGAAGTATCAATAACTCACCTTTTTCTTTCATGTTACACTTTATGTACTAGGATATGTCATCTGCTAATGAACTCACCAATCAGTAGAAGCACATTCTCCAAATCTCTTGCTCATCAAATATTTATACAGTCTAGTAATTCTGACAAATTTCTTGCTGACACATACTTCATTTGAAGTAGAGGCTCAGGATTTTTTTTTAAAGTACAAATACATTTTATTTATGTGCATGATGTATGCCAGCGGACTGATTCAGGGAAGCATCTTGTTTCCCCACACAGTGACTTAGTGAAGCACTGAATCAAATCCATGCAGAATTATAAGGCAATCCTATACTTCTTTAATAAAAGGTACTTTCCAATGTGTGTAAAGTGTTGCTGAAGTATAAAGGAAATGCTAAAGTAAATTTAGTGCTTGTTCCCAGGTGCTATGTCCCTTCTTTCTAAAAGAAAAGACATTCACCTGCTGAGCGTGACCAAGCCAAAGCTTGGGATGGTGGCTTGAGAGGGGATCAATTACCTTTTTGAATTCAGGTGTATTACCCAAATTCGCAAGTAAAGTTGGCCCTCCATATCCACAGACTGTTTATCCATGGATTCAAGCATCCACAGTTTGAAAATATTCTAAAAATATATATATACATTCCAAACAACAAACCTCGATTTTGTCATTTTATATAAGGGACACAATTTGACTATGCCATTGTATTTAATAGGATATGAGCATCCACAGGTTTTGTTCCTGGAATCAAACCCCAGCAGATACCAAGGACCCACTTATTTCAACCCACATTTTCATGGGATCAGCAGTCCTGAAAGGGGTGGAAAATGCCCAGCTCTAAAGAGAAGTAGTAATATGAAGAAGAAAAATATGGGGGGGGGGGGTGGAACTATGTGCATTTTCTAGTGGAAATCAACACAGACAGTGGTGGGCTGCTAAATTTATGGGTGATCTGTATTAGACCAGGAAGAATTATTGAACTGCAAATATTTAATAATAATACTAGCTAGGAATTCTACCATCTCACCCTGCTTGAAAATAGTAGATAATTTAAATGAAGAAAGCTTGCAGGAAATGCAGGAATGGGTGTTTGTAGACAGACTTATGAACACATTTCTGAGATTGACAACAAACCTTCAGGCTGACCATGCATTCAGGGTCACTGTGTTCCTTAGTTCAAAGTGTGCATCATAGAATCCTAAAGTTGGAAGGGGTCACAAGGGCTATGTAGTCGAACCCCTGCCATGCAGAAATACCTACTACATGACCCACTGCTGAAAGATGTCCATCCAGCCTCTGTTTAAACAACCCCCAAAATGAAGAGTTCACCTACCCCCAGACAATGCGTTCCACTCTCAAACAGTTCTTACAGTCAAAAAGCTCTTCTTAACGTGCCGCTGGAATCTCTTTTCTTGTAATGTGACTCTGCTCTATCACCACTATTTTTCACTTGTTACTAATAACCAGTGGAAGTTGGTGGCTTTTCAACGTTTATTCTGCTCCATGTTTTAGTTAGATTCTAAAGATATCCAATGTGCTGACCTTTATCCCCCAAATAGTTTCAGCACCTTGTATGTTCCTTCAACAGATTGGATTAACACCTAGAATGGATTTACTGCCTCACCAACATGGAAACCACCAGCTGTCACTGCTCTTAACTCGAATCAGTAAGTGGGCATGAGACTGTTAGGGGGACAAAGCCAAGCAGAACTTGTAAGCCTGAAATCAACCACTTATATGAACTTAAAGATGGGCTTAAATTGTTTCACCCCACATTTCTAAAGATTTCTCACATAAAACCGAACTTCTGGTTGAGATCAAGAGATAAGTTCAAAGGGTGTATGGTTATAAAATTTGTTGAAAGACTTACAGGGTCTCCCCGTCTTCCTTCTGGTCCTGCAGAACCTGGTTGTCCATCTTCTCCCTTAATATAGATGACATGAAGTTCAGTAATCAGATAAAATTATAACTTTTCATTGAAGAATTAAGACTTCATTACATAAAAGGAAATGAGCCTTATTCAGCCAATAGCTAATACACAAATCCTGCTGGGAAAATGAGATATCATCACATGTTTCTCAGCACAGTTCCCCACCATTATAAGTCACTCTTTAAACTCCCAGCTGATAACTGGATTGCAAACTGTACCTTAGTTCTCAAGACTTTTTTTTTCAGGCTCTGTTTAAGACTTGGTCTGATGCACCATAACCTCTTCCTCATAGGAATTACATACAATGGCTAAAGTCTCAAACAAAAATGACTAAGTTGTTTGTTGACACAGTCATGTTTATCTGCTATTAATACAAATCTTCAGTTATTTTGTTTTGGCACACAAGAACAAGATTTTCTCTTTATTGAATGGGAGTATAAGAATTTCTGTGATTTCTCATTGTACTTACAATTTTCCCCCCTATAATTTTGCTAAAGTATTATGGCTTGTCGTTGTTTTTTGGCAATAATTTTTCTAACTTTTTTTTTCTACACAAAATATTTTTGTACACAACATTTTGTATGTTTTGGGGGTTTAAAATACAAAAGTTTCACACATAATATTCTGGATTTTGCACAAAAAGCCCAAGACACTCTGTACAAAACTCCATGAAATCTTCACAAAAATATTCTGAAGTGCAAAAAAATCTCACAGTTCTTGTTGTTTTTTTTAAAGGGGCTGCCTCCACACATCTTATATGTTTAAGAATACTTCTTATATCCCTAGTGTGTGTACACACATACCAACTTGGTTCTTTGAAAGATGGAGTAATATAATGGAATAATAGTTCCTCATTATTACTACTGCTTGAAGTTTTGAGGAAATACTTCTGGTAACATGAAGTGGGGGTTCCTCCTTGTTTTGCTCTTTTTTTATTTTTTGGTGTTTACCTTAACCTTGTTGGCACCTGTTAGACAGCCACAGGAGTTGGCTCCTTTAAGCCCTTTTAGTGGCCAAATTAACTTACATTAAAGCATCTGTCATAGGAAATTATTACATGGGAGGGACAGCATCCTTCTCATATTCCTAAAGTCAGCTAATCACGTGACCAGGGATCACACATTCTGCCATTCTTCTCCTGTGGGCAGAGTGTCATGAAACCATCTCCACACACTTCTCCCATTGGTAAAGTGTCATGGAGCCGTTATTTGGTATTAACGGGAACCCCGATCAAGTGATGATGATGATGATGATGATTATGCTTTATTTATATAGTGCTGTAGATTTACACAGCACTGTACATACAATCAATAAAATAGATAAAAATAAGCCTGCCTATGGCGTACATTCTACAAAATAATAAAATAATACATATTAATACAAAGGAGGCAACAAATTAAAAGCATCAAATAATGATCATGCAATGTCTGGGAACACTTCTCTGAACAGTATAGTCTTTAGCTTAGAGTTAGGAGGGGCGACTGTACACTACTTGCATTATATAGTGGGCCCCTCTTAAACACAGATTTTTTATACACCGATTCAAGCATACATGGTTTGAAAATGTTCAAAAAAGTACAAATTTCAAATATCAAACTCAAAAATATTCCCACTTTTTATAAGGGACACCATTTTGTTATGTCATTATATTTAATGGAACCTGAGCATCCACGGATTTTGTTATACACAGGGAATCTTGGAACCAAACCCCAGCGTATAACAAGGGTCCACTGTAGTTGTAGGTGATTAGCTGCAGTCTCTCACGTGTGATAATCTCCATAGTGTTACGCACCCCATTATATAACAGTGGACTAAAGAACTGATAGCATTGTCTGTCTTTGATTCTGTCTGCCTATACAGGCATTCTCTCGGTCCCGCCACCATTCCAGGCTCGCAAGATGAGGACACGAGAGACAGCCTTCTCAGTGGCTGTTCTCTCCCTGTGGAACTCCCTTCTGTGGAAGGCTAGCCTGGCTCCCTTCCTGCTGGCCTTTCACCAGCAAAGAAAGACATTTTTGTTCAAGCAAGATTTTTAAAATCATGCAGGCCTCATTTTATTAGGGGATGGGGGTTGGTTTAGATTATTTTTAACCTCATATTTTTAAATGTTGTAGGATGTATTGGTTTTTTTTTAAAACTTTTTCCTGTTTGAATTGGATTATTTTAAGTGTTTTTTAAAGTGTTGTTTTAGTGTGTGTGTGTGTGTGTGTGTGTGTTGTGAGCTGCCTTGGGTCCCAACTTGGGAGAAAAGTGGGATAAAAATAAAATAAAACAAATAAATAAACAAATATGGGAAATAAATGTGGGCCAACAGACTAGAAATGATCAATATTACATCCACAGCCACAAAAATGAGGGCACAAGAGACTGCAGCAACTATAGGTCCATAGCACTCAACTCCAAGACTCCAACCACACATGGAGAGAGAAATCCCAGAGGAACAAACAGGATTCATGAAAGGTAGAGGCACTAGGGAGCACATTACAAACATGCAATGGCTCCAAGGAACTCCAAAACAAAATCAACATGTGCTTTATAGACTATAGCAAAGCCATTGAGTGCATTGATCATGAAAAGCTATGGAATGCTTTTAAACACATGGGAATGTCAATACACTTGATAGGTCTGTTGAGTAAACTATACTTGGGGCAAGAGGCCACTGTCAGAACAGAATATGGAGAAACATAATGGTTCTCGATAGACAACAGTCAGGCAAGGCAGCATATTATCATCATACTTGTTCAACTAGTATGCAGAAAATATCATACAAAGAACAGGGCTAGACTCAGAAGGAGGGGTGAAGATAGGAGGAAGAAACATCAACAATCTAAGAATCATAGAGTTGGAAGAGACCACAACGGCCATCCAGTCCAACCCCATTATGCCATGCAGGAACTCTCAATCAAGGCATCCCCAACAGATGGCCATCCAGCCTCTGCTTAAAGACCTCCAAGGAAGGAGACTCCACTACACTCCGAGGGAGTGTGTTCCACTGTCGAACAGCCCTTACTGTCAGGAAGTTCTTCCTAATGTTGAGATGGAATCTCTTTTCCTGTAGCTTGCATCCACTGCTACGGGTCCTAGTCTCTGGAGCAGCTGAAAACAAGCTTGCTCCCTCCTCAGTATGACATCCCTTCAAGTATTTAAACAGGGCTATCATATCACCTCTTAACCTTCTCTTCTCCAGGCTAAATATCTCCAGCTCCTTAAGTCGTTCCTCATAGGACATAGTTTCCAGACCTTTCACCATTTTAGTTGCCCTCCTTTGGACACGTTCCAGTTTTTCAACATCCTTTTTAAATTGTGGTGCCCAGAACTGGACACAATATTCCATACATGGCTGACACAATATTAATAGCAGAAAACATTGATGACTTGGTACAAAGGAAGGTCAAGGAAGAAACCACAAAGGCAGGCCTGTTGCTGAACATGAAGAAGGAAAAATGACCACAGAGGATCTACATAAATTTGAATTAAACAATGAGGAAATTAAAATAGTCAAAGATATCTCATACCTGGGATCAGAATGGAGAATGCAGTCAAGAGATAAAAAAAAAACTAGGATGGGAAGGGCAGCCATGAAAGAGCTAGAGATGATCCTAAAAAATAAAGATATACAACTGAGCACTGAAGACAGAATCGTCCAAGCCATGGTATCTCCAATCACTATGTATGCATGTGACATCTGGACAGTGAAAAATGCAGATAAACAGAAAATCAACTCATTTGAGATGTGGTGCTGGAGAAGAGTGCTGAAGATTCCATGGACAACCAAAAAGACAAATGAACGGGTCCTTGAACAGATTAAGCCTGAAATATCACTAGAAGCCAAGATAACTTAAATTGAGGGTGTTGTACTTTAGTCATATCATGAGAAGGCATGACTCATTAGAGAAATAAAATGCCTGGAAAGGTTGAGGATAGAAGAAGAAGAGGTAGAGCACACACCGGATGGCTGGATACATTTAGGGAGGTCATGGGCATGATCCTGCAGGACTTGAGCAGAGCAGTGGAGGACAAGGAGTCTTGGAGATGTCTCATCCACAGGGTCACCAAGAGTTGAGGTTGACTGGAGGGCAGTTAACAACAACAGTGAATCCCAGACCCTGATTTTGAGAAAATCCTAGGAAGGGATTTACCATACTTAATATCAGTGCTAATTTCTGAAACCACTGTTATGATGTAGATTTGCTCCTGCTCAAGAAAAGAGGGGAAGGGAGCTGTGGGATGCTCCTAAAGTTGTTCCCTAATTTGTTAAATGCAGTTACCAAAAAACACAGCATGATGTCTGCAATAGTCCAAAGCAGAGCTATGGCTCTCACAAGATGCTCAAATATCCTGCAGTTATGGAAAGGTCATAGGGAGCATCTTGTGCTGGGTGTGCAGTCTAAACTGCCAGGAAATTCTGCAGTTTGGAGTATTCATGAGATGGAGTTTCACCAATCGTTCCTGGTGTTGCTAAAGCTGCAGCACAAAGGGTGATGTTTTCTGGATCCAATTTTTGTAGCATTTTGGAAAGCATCGGAAAGGAAAATGAGAATTCACCCAGTTTGCAAATGCTTATTATATTTGGACCATTCCACTGAAGAACATCCCCATGTGTGTGACCACACAAAGGCCAACTGCAGAAAGTATGGACTTGGTGTACAGCAAAGTTATTTCTTCTTGTTTCCAAGAATAAATATGTTTCTGAATTTTTCTAAGAAAAAGGAAGACTCCAGCAGAAATCTCCAAACATGTCTCCCTTGTTAAGCGTCTCTGATTTTGATTACAATGAGCCCAAAGTAAAGTGATGGTTTATGAAGAGCAGATGTTGACGGGCAAGCTGACAACATTTTATTCCAATATGAATAAGGGAATACTACTTTTATAGTTTAAATCCAGCTGAAAAAGTGCTATAAAGCATGTTCCTGTTTGCATTAGGATCACCTAAGATTGACTGCAGGACCTAAATACCCTAAAGGCATCAAAACCCATCTAATCTTGGAAGCTAAGCAGGCCTAGACCTGGTTACCACTTGAACGGGAGACTGCCAATGAATACCAGGTGTTGTAGGCTATATTTCAGAGGAAGGAACAGGCAAAACCACTTCTGAATATTCCTTGATTAAGAAAACACTATGAAATTAATGGAGTCACCATGAACTTGAAGGCACTGACAACAGAATGCAATCTTTTCCAAAGTAGTACAGTCCCCCCTGTTCTAGACCTCCCCCCGTGAAAACAAAAAACACCAATATTCAAGCGCCATTGGTTTGAATGGTGGTGCCTGGCTGAGGGTGCACTCCCCATTTTGTCCCCCTCCATTTGCCCCTCTTATATAAGTGAGGGACCCGGAACCCAAGTCTGAGAAAATGGAGGTGCGACTGTATATAGATATAAAAAATTATATTTAGAATATTACATTGTACAATGTTTGGAAAAGTTATTTTTGTGCTCTTCCAGAATTCCCCAGCCAAAGCATAGTCCACCTAAGGTACTCAGCCCATATGAATGTCAGGAAATAAAATGTAGATGGCAATCAACCACATTCTCCTCATTCTTTCAGTAAAGAGCACTGATGTTCAGCAAAAAGTGCTATTAACCAAGAAAGATATTTCTATATGTTCAAGGGATTCTCGAAGTAAGCATAAGGAGAAAAAAATGGAAAAAAAATATTCCCAAGGAGATTCCCCCCCTTCCCCACTGCCATTCCTTTCTCCTTTTGAATTGTGTCTTTTTAGACTGGAAAACCAGAGGGCAGGGAACTGTCTAATTAACAAGCTCTAGTCTAAGCCATTTGGAGAGCTTTTGTGGCTGAAAAGCGAGGTATAAATACTTTAAATAAACAAATAAAGTAAAAGCAGAAAGCATTTTACTATAAGGGTGGAAACAGAAGCAGCAGTCAAACAAAAAATGTATGAAATAGCACCCGTGCATGTTTCTTTAACTGAACCTGAATGTCAACAAGCTATCTACTATTTTTTAAAATAACCACTCAAGCTCCCCCCCTCTTCCTTGAACACAACCTATGGGGCTTATTCCATTCACTCATGTTTGCTTTGGCTATTATTAAGAAGACTTGTGCTATACGATCTTTAATATGTTTTGTCAGAAATAAGCCCCACTGCGTTCAGTGGGAAACACACATTTGAGGTGGCTGCTTGTATATGCCATTGAGCATTATCTCCCCTCAGTGGTAGAACTCTATGCAAATACTTCAGTATTCACAGTATCTGTAGAACCCCCTGTAATTCGCTACAAAAGTTTGGACAACAAGGGACATGGATGGGGAGTATGAGGCCCATATGTCTCCCTACATGCTTCCTTTCAGTGTGTGGGAGAAGTCATCTGACACCTACTTCCATGTGTTAACTTGTTGAGAATTTTGCTTTCTTCTTTCTGCCAGAAGAATTCTTCCAATGCAAATGAATGGACATTGAGTCCTCTATTTGGCAGCCAAGGCCAAAGTTCCACTTGGTAGCTGCAATGAAGCCAAATCAACAACAAAAGGAGGTTAACCTGGCCCTAGCAGGACATGACTGCTTGACACATACAGACCATTTTGTTCTGGCACTGTCAAACTGATCTTCTCACCACTCTCCTTTCCTTCTGTGTGTCATTGTTTTTTTAGACATAGACTGAAAGTGCCTCATTCTCTTATTGACATGGGCTATTTGGGGGACCCCCCTCCCCGAAAAATAAAATGTAATAAAATATTATTTAAAAAACATACAAATGTGTGTGTGCTGGATAAAGTTCACTCTTGATATTAGCTGAAATAATATTTAAGTCATTGCAATATTTCAAATACCTTAAAACCAGGACTTCCAGGAACACCATCCTTTCCACTCCTTCCGGGATCACCCTGTTGATATATAGTTAAGATGCTGTTATTTAAATATTCAATAAGAAACTTAAAAAAACACACCAAAAAAACAAAACAAAACAAAACAAAACAAAAAAGAACAAATTAAAACATGTTTTTAACAAAAACCTTACAGGTCTACCGGGCATTCCTGGAAATCCTCCATCACCCTTTTCTCCTTTTGCTCCCTATTTTAAAAAAATGAAGAGTAAAACTGTTACACAAGTTAAATCTACAATATCAGCAACTATACACCAGTAAGTCAATTTCACCTAAGGTAAGTCCAGAATCATTAATCCATGACAAGACATTGAGGCACATGTGGTGAAGGGAAGTCATGTTATAATAATAATAATAATAATATAATAATATAATAATAATATAATATAATAATAATAATAATAATAATATAATAATAATAATATATAATATAATAAATTTTTATTTATATACCGCCCTGTGGCGAACCAATCCGGGCGGTTTACAGCATTAAATTAACATACAGCATAAAAACAATTTATTTCCCTCCCCCCTTAAAAAGTAATTAAACAACATATCTAATTTAAAACCACAATAACTAGTTAAAATAACAATAAATTAAACAAAATAATACCAACCAATAAACCACTGCAACTTCAGTTCTAAAGAAAAGGGGGCTTTGGAGACATTACTGAGGAGGGGGAAATCCTAAGATCCTGAGGCCGGGATATTTCAGTCTGGGAAGGCCTGCCTGAAGAGATCCGTCTTGACAGCCTTTTTGAAGCTGTCCAAAGATGTTAATTGACGGATCTCATCCGGCAGGCCATTCCAGAGCCTAGGGGCGACAACAGAGAAAGCCCTCCGGGAGGTCGCCGCAAGCCTCGATTTTTGAGGCTGCAACAAGTTCCTCCCAGAGGACCGGAGAGCGCGGGGAGGATTGTATGGGAAGAGGCGGTCTCTGAGATAGCTTGGACCCAAGCCATTTAGGGCTTTAAAGGTAATAACCAACACCTTGTACTGGGCCCGGAAACCAATAGGCAGCTAGTGGAGGGACCTCAAAACCGGAGTGATATGGTCCCTTCTGGATGTTCCTGACACAAGCCTGGCTGCCATGTTTTGAACCAGCTGTAGTTTCCGAACCAGGCACAAGGGTAGCCCCATGTAGAGCTCATTACAGAAGTCAAGGCGTGAGGTTACCAGCGCGTGCACAACTGTCTCGAGATCCCTTACTTCCAGAAAAGGGCGCAGCTGGCGTATCAGCCGAAGCTGATAACAGGCGCTCCTGACCGTCGCATTAACCTGATCTATCATCAGGAGCGACGAGTCAAGGAGCACCCCCAGACTGCGAACGCAGTCACTAGAGGAGAGTGTGACCCCGTCCAGGACTGGTGGTTGCAACCCAATTCTTGGTTTCGGGGCCGCTACCGTGAGCACCTCCGTCTTGTTCGGATTCAGCTTCAATCTGTTTTTCCTCATCCAGCCCATTACCGCCCGAAGACATTCATTGAGAGAAGAGATGCCATTAGAATTCGAGGCCGACGAACGAGACATGGAGAAATAGATTTGGGTGTCATCAGCGTCCATGTGGCCATTGAACAACATATTGGCCAGTTACTAAAAAAATGGTGATATTTGTACTGTGCAACTGAATGGCATGCAAGAAGCAAAAAAAGGGGGAAAAGGGAGTTTAGACAAAGTATCTTATATACTAGGGAAGATATACACCTTCTGTCAAGACCAAAATAGGTATTGTTTAAGAAAGAAGGTGAAGGGAGCTAGGGATATAAGGAGTACTTACATATTTTCTTGTCCTCAGTAAGAAAGGTTGGTTGGCATCCTATCCAATTGTTATGAGATCATAAAATGGGTTTATAATCTTGTAATTGCTGGAGATTCATGTTTATTGGCATTAAGAACCCAAAATGACCCCTGAATCTCAGATTTTCAGGTTTTCAACAGGTTTTCGAAGATGCTGCACATTGGAGTGCCAGGAAATGATGCCGGCAGAGCAATCCCAGTTGTGGGTACACTGAGACAAACAGTTGCAGCAGGACCCCAAGGTGTATCTCCAGCTGCCTGTTGTTGAAACACATTCTGACCAGGAGAGTGAAGTCATGTCATTTTCCAGCACCCTGATTTGCAGCATTTCAGAAACCTTTGGCTTGTGGCATTGCCAGATTGTAAGGGTGGGGTTTGGAGCATGGCATCAGCATCCATAACTACAGTGATGGAGATCGGTCATATCAGTTATATCTGGCAGTTCAGGATCTTGGCCATTGTCTCCACACACTGATGGTGCATCTACACTGTAGAAATAATGCAGTTTGACACTACTTTAAGTAGTTTAGCTCCATCCTATGGAATCCTGCGATTTGTATTTGTGCAAGGTCTTTAGCCTTCCGTGCCAAAGAATGGGGGTGCCTCACACAACTGCAAATCAGGATTCTGTAGGGTGAAGCCATGGCAATTAAAGTGGTGTTGGATGTACTCTGAGATATCCCATTAAGAAAATAAGACATTCTTACAATAAAATTAATTTGTGCAAAAGCCCCTTGCTTTTTGCACAACACATCTTTGGACAGAAAACCACATATTTTGCTCAATATTCATTGTTTTCTACACATAAATATTCTCACAAAAAGATTTTCTGTGCTAATTATTTTTTTCATAAGGAAGTCACATAAACTTTCAAAAAAGCACAGAAACTCTTATAATCATGCTCAGTGGGTAAAAAACTTTAAAAATTATTTATTCCAGTATGTCAGTACAAAATAAGCAATGCTTTACACCCCTAAAGGGAGCACCTCAATGTACTGTTTATCAATGTAAAGTCGAAGGCTTTCATGGCCGGCATCCATAGTTTTTTCTCTAAAGATGCCAGCCACAGATGCTGGCGAAACGTCAGAAAGAAACTCTGCTAGAACATGGCCACATAGCCCAAAAAACCCACAAAAAACTATAGTACTGTTTATCATCCATCACAAAAGACAGGGCCCAAATTCTGCTAAATTCGAAGGAATCACATCCTTGCCTGCTGGCCTGAACAATATAACAGCATATTTAGGAATCTGAGAGGCTTCAAGCATGCCAGTGTTCAGGCAATAACAGAGAGGGACCTTGTCAAAAAGGTATTGGGCATAGGGAGAGATGCAGGAGCCAAGGTCTTCCAGAGCAAACACCAGCCTGGTCATGTTAAGTGCAAAACAACTGGAGCAATTGCCATGTCAAACATATCAGGCTAACTACCAGCACTAGGCATTACCACAAAACTCTTTGTTACTTCCTACTTATAACAGTTCTATTACAAACAATTTGAAAGAGTCAGTGCTATTCCAGGTCTTTCTGGAAGGAATTTTGAGAATTTGTCCACAGTCTACAGAGTCAATGTTTTCAAACTGTTCCTAGTTCCAGAAACTGGGCAAATAATGCCCTCATTCCACTACAAAAGTTGTCCTGCAATCATAATATCCTTGCTTGCTCCTCATTCAGGCTATACTAGTTACACATACATTCATGTCTGACAACACCAAAATGTCTCAAATCTGACATTAAGTTCATTTATATTACCACGCTGAATTTTGCTTGCCACTCTAGCAGTAATACAAATCTCTTGCTTCTGTATTAAATTTTAAATTTTAACTTGCCTTTTTTCCATAAATTCCTGGTGGCCCTGGATCTCCTTTTGGACCTCTGTCTCCCTTGACAGAAATAAATATACAAAGATCACTATGAATGTGGTATTTAAGAAAACAAACTGCATAGTGAAAAACATAACATGTTAACATACAACCATACAACATACACATTTCGGGTGAGATTAGAGGAAACAGTTTAAGTGATATGGATTGCCACAGGTATGAATGTGGAAAATGAATAATATGCCTAAGACTGCATCTACACTGCAGAATTAATGCAGTTTAATACCACTTTAACTACTGTGACTCAATGCTGTGGAATCCTGGCATTTGTAGTTTTGTAAGATATTTAGCCTTCTCTCTCAGGGAGCTCTGGTGCCACAACAAGCTACAAATCCCCAGATTCTATAGGATGGAGTCACAGCAGTTAAAGCAGTGTCAAATTGCAACAATTCTGCCATGTGGCAGCTGCCTCAGATGTATCAGAATGCATAACATAATTATTTTCATACAAGGCAAACTTGAGACTGACATTAGGCAATAAAACAAAGACTCATAGTTTCTTTCATGTCATCTGTATGAAAGAAATAGAATAGGCCAGTTTCTACTATGGAAAGGGGTACACAGGAGAATACAGTCAGCCCTCAATATCCATAGATCTTTTATCCACAGAATCAACCATCTGCAGCTTGAAAAAATATATTTTTAAAGATATAAATTCCCAACCCAAAATCTTGATTTCACAATTTTATATAAGTCACACAATTTTACTATGTCATTGTGTTTAATGGGACTGGAGCATCCACAGATTTTGGTATCCACAGGGAGTCCTGGAACCAAACCCCAGCAGATTCAAAGAGCCCATTGTAGTCCCCTTAGTATTGTATCACAGCCTCTTTAATGAAACCTGGAGCTCACCTAATTTCAAAGAAAAGACAGTCATGTTGCACAAAACTGCCACCTCAGCAGGCACAGTTATCTTTTTATACCACTTGACAATGGCTGACATCTTGCTGAATTACAATGACATACAAAGGTTCCTGGAGGTCCCTGAAGATGTGTGTCCACACACACACACTCCAATGACCAAGAAATGGCCAGGTTTGTGAGGGAGGGCTGCAGCTAAGAAAAAGAAGAGGGGTTGGATAGGAGATGTCTTGTAGCTATGTCACTCAATACAGGACTGCAGTCACTATTTCAAAATGCTCTTGAAAACAGAAAGAAGTAACTGGACTAGCTGCGATTCCAACTAGAACTTTCATTTTGGATGGGGTACTCAGTACCATTTTTGCTCTTGAAAAATCCCTTGATACTTCTTAACATCCTACCCATTGTTACAAGAAGCATTTGGTTTGAACCTTAGATGCCGGCATCCCATGTAATCCAGGGAAACCTGGAAGTCCATGTTCACCCTAAAAAAAGGAAAAAGAAAAGAAAAGAAAACCATGGGAAAGTACATAAGACAACAAAAAATGAGCAATATGAAGTTTTTACCTGTTAAAGAAAATGAAGTTCTATGCTTCCTATGCTCAACATAAGGGGTAAAAAAATGCTGTGGCTCTGGTGGCCAATGTTCTGCCTTTAAGATTTTGGGGTCAGTTTTTGGGCACACATCTTTAGACTTATAAAAAAGTATTTATGGTAATTCACTTGGGGAGTGGAACTGAGGAAGTGGCATACAAAATCAGATACAAAGTCCAGTGCTCTGGCTAAAAATTCAACATGGGCTCAAATATCTGCCAGACATGCCTCTCAGCAATAGCACTTTGAAGTCTGCCAAGAATGAGCTATCTGGAATACACAGACACACAGAGGCCAAAACTCTCCAGGATTCAGCTTGCCCTTTCTTTGCTGGCACCATCAATAGTCTAAGCTTAGAGAGGCAGCCACATCCACTGTTCCTTATGGCCATATTGAAGACAATGTATATAGTGTATGCACTATCTATTTACAATTGGTATATACTACAAGCAACTGACAATTAAAACAATCAAATTAGTATATATTTGTAGGAAGTTGTCCACAGAGAAAATTTATTGGGAAGCACTTTGTAGGATTGTCATCACCAGAGATTAAACTGCACATGAGTGTGTATTAAACTGCTGATAATTTATTTCTAAGTTCATCTTGACCTGTTGCGCAGCAAGACAGATGAATCATATCTTCCCACCACCTGAAGTGAAGTGAACCTTTAGAAAGCTGAACTGGCATCATCAAACATAATTATAAGTCAGTGTCTGGGCAATACATTCCAATACAACTTGCCACACTTTTATTCCCATCCCTTGAAACACATTGCAAAAGGAGTCCCTAAATCCATTGCTACTAAGGTTGAACAGCCATCATACATTTTAGTTTGACAGAAAAGTTATGACACTTTTCAAAATGCCTGAAATTAGCATTTTTCTTCACCATCATAATTACAGGGAACAGTGTGAGCACACAGCCTTCCCCTTTCAAACATAAGATCTGGTTTCAAGTTTAGCCTCAGCCATGAATTTGTCTAGTTACGGCAAAGTTTTCCCTCCCTTCAAAGAGAATGAAGAATTTAAACATCTATTTTGAAAGTTTGCTGCACAACTTGTAAAGCTCATGGAGAGATCATTGTGAACACTGCTTTTTAGTTCATTCACTATAAATATTGGTGACATTTCTGGGTTCCCTTTTCCCCTGTACTTGTGGGGCTGCCTTTGAAATTACAGAGAACAGAAAACTGTGCACTCACTGAGATCTCTCTGTACACAATGAGGAGTGCACAATGACAAAAACCTGTTTTGGAAATGTTAAGAATGTTATAGGAAAGGATGATTAGTAAAAGGATGCTGTGCCACCCAAAATGATGCTATGTCACATGAATAATACATTTCAGAAAGTGTTGAATTTGCCCTCCCACAACCATTGCTGTTGTTGTTGTTGTGTCCAAGTCATTTCCAACTCATGGCAACACTGAAGCAATTCTATCAGTGGAAAGATTTGCCACTGCTTTTCTCTGAAGCTGGGAGAGTGTGACTTCCCCAGTCACCTAGTGAATTTTCACTGCTGAGCAGGTTTTTGAATCCTGATCTCCCTAGTCCAACACTCAAAGCACTACACAATGCTGGCTACTTATGATACTATATTATGCATGACTTGGCCAACATCACCCAATGGATTTGAACCCTAGTCTCCAGAGTTGTAGTCCAACACTCAAGCCGCTACTGGCTACAACTTTATTATCAGAGAGGAATCTACAGAACAACAACACGTGAGATATATGGCTACTCATGTAGGAGAAGCTGGAACCATAGGGAACATCCTCATGATTTTTCATTGTCTAATTTCTTTGAAGGGGAATAGGGACCCAGGCAATCTCCTCAAATAGTGTTGGTTACCATTTTTGATGTGGAATTCAAAAATGAGTCAAGGAACTAATTTCCTTTGCTTCTCAAGCCAGATGGCATTGAGTTGTAGGCAAGGCTCCTTCACCTTTCAATGTATCTGGGAGACTCTCCTAGATACAAATTAGCTAACCAAATAATTGCACCCTGCCACTACAGCAATACAAACAAATCTGGCCTCATTACCTAAAGAAGAAAACACAAGCTTCAGATTCCCAAGTTAAATGTCAGAAGCTTCCACAGACAGAAGCAGGGAGCATGCATGAGCACACAAATGAGCCAACATTCCTCTTCATGACCCTCCTGCCTCTTACTGAGAGAGTGCTATTTTGCACACGTGCAAAATAACATTTTAAAAGCCACCTGAAGCCCATTTGAAAAGAACATATATCCTCCTGGGTGTGGACATGACTATACTTTACATACCAACACACTAATTTCTACCAGGCCTAATTTATAAAGATCTTGTTTAAATGCACTCAAAAATACCCAAACACAGATGTAACTAGCTCTTTCAATATGCTTAAACATCTAATATTTATAGAAAGATGTGAAGCATAGAAAGAAACAAAGAAATAATGGGTAGCTTGTACAATGGTAAAAGATGGCATTATTTTGAAAGCAAGGATAATCATTTTTAGAGCTAAAAAGCAAATAAGACAGTAGGAAGTCATAACAGGAAGCATTGTTATTTATAGGGAGCTGGGGATGTTTAGCCTGGAGAAGAGAAGGTTAAGAGGTGATATGATAGCCCTGTTTAAATATTTGAAGGGATGTCATACTGAGGAGGGAGCAAGCTTGTTTTCTGCTGCTCCAGAGAACAGGACCCGGAACAATGGATGCAAGCTACAGGAAAAGAGATTCCAGCTCAACATTAGGAGGAACTTCCTGACAGTAAGGGCTGTTCGACAGTGGAACACACTCCCTCCGAGTCTCCTTCCTTGGAGGTCTTTAAGCAGAGGTTGGATGGCCATCTGTTGGGGATGCTTTGATTGAGATTTCCTGCATGGCAAGGGGTTGGACTGGATGGCCCTTGTGGTCTCTTCCAACTCTACGATTTTAAGATTCTATATAAAGGTAATTACACACACACACACACACACACACACACACACACACACACACTCTAATCAGAAAACATCAATTTCATCCAAAAGAACTTTTCAAATATTTATTTGTCAGTGCTTTGTACATAAACAGGAACTGCAATTATTAAAGGTCTTACCTTTGCCCCATCTGACCCAGGTTCACCTTTAATGCCAGGAAGCCCACGGGGTCCCTAATAAAGAATTAGTATTTATTAGAACTTTTATTGAGGACTGAGATTGACTCCACCAACAAAAATAGCAAGAACTCAGAAGCATGGTGGTAGTCTCCTCTACAGCATTCTCCTATACAGGTGTGAACAGCCAAGTGGGGTGAGCACTTCTTAGTTATTGAAGTAGGCTTATCACATAGATTGGTTGGCACCAAGCAAGCATAGATCAAGTAATAAATAATCTTGGTCGGTTCAGACTTATTTCTTGAAACAGAATGCTTTTGACTATCCCTGCAAAGAAAATGGTTTCTTCCTCCATGGTTAACCAGGCTGAAGCCCCTTTCTTCCATTTGTTTTCCAGCCTAAACATATCATGAAAGTTTTTAGAGGTAAAGAAAGGCCTATATAAGATATTATCAGGAGCAGAAACCTTTGTTCCCATTCTGGGCAAAGGAAGTGTGCTGTCCACCCAAAGAACTATTAGCCTACAGGGCAGCACCTTGGTGCCTTTTAGAAACTAGATCAACTAAGACTGCAAGGATTTCAATATCCATAAATTGACAGGCAAGTGAGCTTTCTTTGCCTTTGCCACTTATATTTTGCACGTACACACGAGTCTTGCACAATCAATAAGTTGTATTATTGTGATTTTCTTACAAAGTGACTATCTTACACATTAAACTGGTTTGACTGGAGCCTGAGTGGATCATTAAAACTTTTTTTATGATCCCCCCTCTCATTTATACTTGAGATAATCATTATGCAAGGAGTTCCTGAAGTTTAAAATAGTAAATGAACTTACTTGAATCCCTGGGGTCCCTGGAATACCTGGAGTTCCTCCTATTCCTTGATAGCCCTAAGAAGAGAAATCCAAACATTATGCCAAAGTACACAAATGTTATGCATTTGTAGCTCAGTCCTAATGTATGGATCCAGCTGAACCAAATGACCAGGATGGGATGTAGCAAACTGTATAAGTAGAGCAATTCAAAATATGATATAATGTCAGTATCAGCAATAGAGACTCCAAAATAACCTTTAGAAGAATCAGTCTATAAGCCACAAAACAGGTTCAAGAGAGATTCATGAAAGTACATTTTAATTATATATTATATTTATATAGTTCCTTATTACAAAGACAACCAAGGTAGTGTGCAGCAAAACTAAACCGTAAAACAGCAACAGCAACACCAACAAAAGTAATAAAGTATTAAAACTATAAACAATAAAACTACTTTATAGTGATTTTCTTTCTATGCATTCAATCAAATAAGTTCTGTCAACTGACTTAAATTTAGTTTAGCTGCTCTAAGTAACCATACAAAACCCAAACCAGATGGAGGCTACCATACAGAAGCAGCTGTTCAAGTTGCTCATTTTAATGATTAATCTGTCAGTTTATGTATTTTTCTTCAAAGATTGTTTATATTCCTTAAAGGTCCAAAATAAATAAATGTGTGTGTGCTTCTATTTTTTTGGTATAACTTGTTTTCCCCCTTGTACTTGTAATACTAATAGGAGGCCCCACACAATGACTTACATTCTGTGACCTTCATGTACTGTGGATTTCAAAATGTGAACATTTTGTATTATGGTGGTGATATGGAAGCTGCAGCCTGATTTCCGCTGGGACCATGGAGAAGTGTATTCTACTGCTCTCCCCTTACCACTGCATTCTATCCAATAACTGGAACTATTGTGTCAGCAGCCAGATTTCTCATCACAGAGCAAATTTATTATTAGAAATGATTTATAGTACACTTTTACTTATATCATGATTGGCACAGAGAGCATTTTCCCAACCCACAACTACTTTAACTTTACAAGTTATTTGGAATGTACACATCATCATTATTCAGGAGAGGCCCTTCTCTCCATCCCACCACCATCACAAGTGTGGTTGGTGGGGACACAAGAGAGGGCTTTTTCCATGGCTGCCCCTAAACTCTGGAATTCCCTGCTCAGGGAGGCCAGAATGGCTCCTTCCTTGTTATCCTTTCAGGACCCCCCCCCCCCCCCGTGCATACCAAAATCCATGGATGCTGAAGTCCTATTGTAAACAATGGTGCAGCACAATAGTGCCCCTTATATAAAATGGCAAAATCAAGGTTTGCTTTTGTGTGTGTGTGTGTGTGTGTGTGTGTGTGTGTGAATATTTTTGAACCATGGTTGTTGGATCCATGGATGCAGAATCCATGGATATGGAGGACCAACTGTAATAACGTTTTCTGAAAACAATTCACTGTTTTTCTACTTTCCATTTCAATGAATGTTTTCAAGAAAAAAAGCTTAAAACAGATGCAAAATGTGTATACAGTCACCCTCCATATCTATGGATTCTGCATCCACAGATTCAACCATCTACAGCTTAAATATATATATATATATTTAAAAATAATAATAAAAACCTTGATTTTTCTATTTTATACAAGGGTCACCAATTTCCTACACCACTGCATATGATGGGAATTAAGCACCCACAGATTTTGGTATTAAGGGGTTCTCAAACCAAACCTCAGCAGATAATAAAGGCCCACTCTATTATATATGCAAGCAGCACCTTCTCACAAATATAAGCCCTGACACTCTATCTGTAACAAAAATGCTGACTTCCATGACAAGTGAGACTGTAAAGCTGTTCCTGCTTTAAAGAACTATCCATGTTGCTGAACCATATCCCCCTGGCATATTCAG
This sequence comes from Sceloporus occidentalis, assembly GCA_023333645.1. Classification (NCBI taxonomy): domain Eukaryota; kingdom Metazoa; phylum Chordata; class Lepidosauria; order Squamata; family Phrynosomatidae; genus Sceloporus; species Sceloporus occidentalis. The sequence goes on from JALMGF010000006.1 coordinate 142,742,982, forward strand.
CACCTTAGATACCTCCACTAATGTTCAAATTAAACCAGGAGCAGATTTCCCATTCTCTAGATAAGGGTGTCACCAGTCACTGCTGTGTCACACAAAACATGTATAGCACAATGATTCCATTTCAATAGTCATAGTTCCATCAAATGAAATTCTAGGGTTTTCAGTTTAGGGACTGGGTGTTCTCTAGTGTCTCTGACCAAACTACAAGTCTCAGGATGTAGCCATGGCAGTTAAAGTGGAATCATAGTGCTACCTTATTCTAATGTAAAAGGGCCCCCCAAAAAATAGATGAGCAAGACAGACACTAGTAGCCTATAGGCTGAAAGCAGGTACACTTACCCACCACACAAATGCCTATAATATTTATTAGAAAAAAGCATTGGCAACTACTACCAGTACTAAATTAATAGAAAATGCAAAAGGCTCTCATTCTCTAAATCAATTCCTTGATTGCAGATGGACACTCAAGCTCTGTTATGTATCAGAGTCACTGGCAACACATAAGACATAGATGTGAGATATACTATTCTTCTGTATTAAGGATTTGGATCTATTATCATCCCCAATTCTATACGTACATAAACTTTAGCATGGATTAGCATCTCCAATTCTGATGTTTGGGTGGAATGGGGAGGACCTAGTTCTAAAGAGATGAAATGCTTTGATAACAGAGTCTTTAGAAAGAGAAATGTGGTGACACTGTTCAATGCAGGTAAAGAGTACAGTAAGCAAATCTTAAGAACTATGCTTTTAATGTCTACTTAAGAAAGGAAATTACATGTTTTCTAGGACAGTATCTTCTTAGGTAGGGATCACTAAAACAATCGCAAGGCACAGCCCATAGTGTGATAGAAAGATAGGAAGATGGCCATATCAGTGAAAAAAATATTATCACTCATTAGAGAAAGAAAATAAATTGCTTTTTAAAACCCTTAGCCTTTTTTTAAAAAATGCTGTTAGTGAATCTGGCTTTTATGCAGAGTACATTGTGTAAGGAAGATTCATCTTTAGGTCATGAACAATAAGAAAAGCTCAAAAGTGCTGGACAGAAAATCAGTAACAATATCTTGCAGCTTTTTTGTTAAAGGAAATGCTGGCACAACCAGAAAAAAGTACTTTATTAGGTGAGACATTTGATATTGTTTTAAGAATGTCAAGAACAATAATCCACGTTTAGAGTTTGCATCTGGATATTTCGGTAAAACAACTTCTGCCAGGTCATTTTTAAGTTGCAAACCATTTATTTAACTGGACATTCAGAAGGAAGAATATTTTTTTGAAAAAAATATTCCATTCCATATTGGTGCACATCTCTTTAGGAGATCAAATTCTTCATATTTTTAAAAACACCCTCAGTTTGGAAATCTTATTTCACAGCAAACAAATCAGGAATTACATTGTTTCACCTATATTTCCAATGTAGGAGGGGGGAAAAGAGGGGGCAAAAATGAAAAAAAAGTACACTGTCCTCTTTTTGTTTCAATGACCATATCACATTGTCTCTCTGACATACCAAAGAAGAATGTGGAATAGAAAAGAACCTTTGGGATTTTATTAACAAGGAATTTGAATATAACAAATACTGAATTCCATTTATACTGATATGTCTAGCATCTGTTTCTACTGATGTTACCTTACCAATACATACATTAACTTGTTTGTTTAAAACATTTATATGCTGCCTTTTATACTTTATATATTTCAAGGCTCATGCTCAATGAAAAGCATCCCACCGCTTCTGCTTAAAATAAGGCCCAAAGACAACTCTTCAAATAAAGGTACCAAAACTTGATAAAATGTAACAAAATTTCTATGTAGATGTCATTTTAAAAAAAGAAAAGAAGAGATAAATGCAGTTGTGTAGCTGAGGAGGTGGGGGAGCAGTCTGGACTAGAAATCTAGTGCTGAAGAAGAGTCAACTCTTTCCCCTGTTTGTTGAGGATAACTGCCCTTGCATTGGTCTTGACCCTTGGCAACCATGCTGATGAGACATCTCCAAGACCCCTTGTCTTCCATTGCTGTGCCCAGCTCCTGCAAACTCATACTCATGATTTCTTTAATAGAGTCCATCCATCTAGCATGCAGCCTTCCTCTCTTTCTACATCTCTCTACCTTTCCTAGCATTATTGTTTTTTCCAATGATTCATGCCTTCTCATGAGGTGTCCAAAGTACAACAGCCTACATTTTGTCATCTTGGCTTCCAGGGAGATTTCTGGCTTGATCTGCTCTAGGACTCATTTGTCTGTCTTTTTGGCTGTCCACGCAATCATCAGCACTCTTCTGCAACACCACATCCTATTTTCTTTCTTAACTGTCCAGCTCTCACATCATATCTGTACCATATGATAAATTATTTCAGAATCACCCTAGACCCGCCATTTATTCTGCATGTGGTGGCATACAGATTCTTATATCACACTCAAAATAACAAAATATCTTATGATATCTGAGGAAAAGGGGATAAATATGATGTTACATGTGTAGACTTCCAGTCCTGGCATGGGATTTTCACCTCTTTTTGCTTGCAGTCCCCAAAACTATTCTGGACAGTCCTCCACTTCTTCAGGGAAGACATGAAGACACACAGTGGCTACAGCAGAAAGTTGGAATTCAACCAAATAGCAGCATCCATTCTGCTGGTGGAAGGTACTACTGATATGATACAATGTATTAAGCTGGCATCCAAGGAAAGAAAATTCTCAGGATATAACTTAATGAACTGAAGAAAAGAAAATTCTTTCTTTACACCTACAGTACTTCCTAATACACACAATGTATTTTACCCTCTGCACAAGTATTCACAATCTTCTCAGCATAGATATTCATACTGAAAATTGCTGCTAACTGCATCAGTGGTAATCCAGTTTACATGTTCTTGTTAGTATATATTTATGCCTGTGAAAAGTGAGTTCTGTATGCATGGAAGGAAAATGGTTGTAATTCAATGTTCCATCTTTTTAAAGCTTTACTAGACAGGGCTTTGTGTTTTACTAGACCTGCCCACGCAAAACAGTTTCATCAAAAAAGAGATCTAGCATCACACAATGTCTGAGCATGGGGGTTTTTATTACTACATTTTTGTCCATTTTATATGAACTCTAGTTAAAGCAAAATGATATACTCTGAGGAATAATCATTTCTACAACTCAGTTCTTAACCCAAAGGGGGGAAAAATAACAATACTTGGAAGTCAATTCCACCAAGTTCAAAGTGTGCTCAGGACTACAACAGCCTACAAGCCGTGACTCATAGGATCACTGAGTTCAAGGTGGTTAAGAACTTTTAGGATTGCAGCCTAATGAATGACTCATAGGAGATTCCAGCTTTAAAAACTCACTGAAATCAGGCAATACAATTCTATCCATGTTGGGCTGCGGGGGGGGGGGGGGGGGAGTCCTTATGAGTTTGTTGGGACTGCTTTCCTCATTACTATGTATAAAATTGCAGCCTAAAACATAAATATCTATATGGGGTAACAGTGAAGGGGAGGTCCTCAAAATAGGATGCAAAGGCAAGTGGGTTTCCATGACAAACTGGGGAAACAAATCCTGATCTCCAGAGTTGTAGTTCAGCACTCAAACACGGGCTTTCGAACACTGGGATATTATTATTCTGATATTACTTCTAAGTTACCTTGATATGATCTGTAACCTTACAACATACAAAGAGGAGGAGGAGGAGGAGTTCTAAAAGGCGATGCCAGTATCTTGCACATGGACTTGCACAGAGGGTTAAACAATCAATACTAGGGTGTTTCTGGATCATCTTTATTTTTTCCTCTATAAGAAACTTTGCACAAACATTACATGATCTTAGCATATAGTTTCTGAAATATAACTTTTTCTTGTTCCAGTAAAAACTGAAAAGGGCATTGAAATCTAGTCACTGTGATCAAATGCAAAAACAATTATTCATCTAAATGCCAAATATAACTATTAATCTAAACTTGAAATCAAATTCAGAACAGTAACTCTGTTCTACAATAAATAGCTGAAAATCTCACTAAAGCAATGTAACTTATAACTATCTAGTATGAATGCTTTCTGTGAAAAATCTACTGCTATGCAATGAATTCAATTTGGCTTAATGCTAAGTTGTGTTGAAGATGATTTCTGCTTTGATCATACTAACTTTAATCTAGTTTTTTTTTTTAAAAAAAAGCAACTCTTCACAGTTTCACCACAGATTCTAACCCCCCTCCCTCTTGTTTTCTTAAGTACTTATGTAAAATATCTTTTCCATAGTCAGAAAAATGTTCAGCTTGGTAAATTATGACTCATCTGAGGAAAATACACAGAAGTGCCAAATTGTAATAGTACAAAAAAAAATGATTTATTTTTTCCTCCATGGTTCATTATGCAGATATTTATACCATTACTAGGAAGTTAGGTCTAAATGCAGAATCAAAACCTACCATGAAGACATGAATATCAGCTTTTTAAAATATCAGAAATATAATGCCTTACTTTGCACTGACAAAATGTTATCTTATCACTCTGTGTGTGTGTGTGTATGTGTGTGTACCTTCACAATGCCTGCTGACTTTTGGCAACCTTATGAATTTCATAGGATTTTCTTAGGTAAGGAATACTCAGAGGTGATATTTCTGGTTCCTCCCTCTGAAATGTAGCCCACAGTCTCCCATCGAAGTACTAACCAGGGCTGATCCTGCTTAGTTTCCAAGATAAGATGGGATCTGGTGTCATTAGGGCATCACTAACTCAACATGTAACATTACATTGCATAGTCCTTATTAGAAATATGTTTCCATTGTTTCTGAAGGAAAAGAAGAAACTACATAAAGTCAGAAAGCTATGAAAATCATCAAGGTTATATAGTGGTAAAGCAGTTGGAATGATCAAATTTATGGCACTATTCAGCCCTAAAACTTACTAGATGACCGTCAGCCAGATATAAATGGAGAGGAGAAGCATATACTGTATGTTACTTTGAACAACTTGGAGAAAAACCAGGATACAAATGAGTAACGAACAAAGAAACCTATCATTCATTTGTTCATTCATTCATTCATTCTAGTGCATAATAATTTATAAAAAGTGCCTGCATCAAAGTATGACACTAATTTTCTTTGTTGGATAAAGAATGTGAAATTTTTGAGAGGTATAAAATGTCTGCTATCACAATGAAGAAAGCAACTGTACAAACTGAGACCAGTTGGAAGCAGCCTGATTTTGTTCCACTGGAAAAATAAAGTTCCTTCCTAACAAAGTAAGCCAACTGGTACAGAGACCAGACAATGGTGATTGCCAGAGTGGGGAAACTTCATAAAATAGACTGGCTGTCCCACTGGTTCCTTGCAATTGTAACCATGACTCAGGTATCCTCTCCCTTTGATAACTGTTATGGCCATAACCATGGTTTTATATTATTATTTTTATATTGCTGCTGTGCTGACCATAATTAACACTATGCAAGCACCTCGCTCCTATCCTGGGCCTGCAAACCTGCTTCAAACCTTGCTTCATGCTCAGATTAATAACTTTTCTTAATTTAGTAGGTTTGGTAGCTGCAAAAAGCAGTCCAAGGGGTACATGCAGCCCCAGGTCCATGTTTTTCCACTCTGGTTGTAAAAATTACTCAATTAGATCCTATAAAGGGATATATAATCTGTACATGTATGATCTCATACATGTGCTAGGGAAACATGCTTAACCATCTATACATGTGAGGGGGATTCCATGTGATCAGGAGCTCCAATGGGGTAAGGATAGAAAAGTTTGATTTTAAGGACTACAACTCTCAGAAACCAATGGCAAGTTTGGATGGGTATTCTGTGAGTTGTAGTTCAAACATCTGGCCAAATGTACAGTACTCCTGGCTGCACAAGAATAACTGTATATGCGACTATGGTGCCTGTAGCTGTGAGCCCCAATAAAAGCTTGAAAACATTTTTTTTAAATGATCACTGCTTCTACTCACTATTAGTTCTTTGAACATCACTCCAAAATTTCTTATTCAAATTCTTGGACATTCCCACAATTCAATCTTTAGTACGTGGAAATGTGTATTTTTGGTACTATCTTCATAGCAATACTGTGTCAGCATCCAAAGGGAACCACCACAGTAATTTCAACCATCTGTTATGCCTCAGAACATAGCCAAAATGTAGCTAAGCAACCTAAATAAGAAATCTGGACATTTTATAGTAAGTGACATGCAGCTCTCTAAATATTTGGCAATATTCCTAAGATTTATACAATTCCCTGCAAACATTTATCTAAGACTTTCCATACAAAGCATATATAGAACTCAAATGTACAATCAGCATAACCAAAATGTAAGATTCTTACCAGACACAGATTATGAAATGCATAAAAGTCACAAGCAGTGTACATTCCGAGCAAGAATGGATCACCTTAAGTGGCATGAACAGTAATGCCAACCATGTTGCTTAACTTGCAGATACTTTAAAAAAAAGAGTTCTGGAAACATTTGAAAGGCTCTGCAGAATTAAAACAAATTCTCTAAATACATTATAACCAAAGTTAAAAGGAGGAGAATCGTTGCAGGGGAAATCTGAACTTTCTGAAAGTTTCTACTTTTCTATTTCAGCCTTTTCTTAGTTTCCTGCAGTTTTAATTACATAGAAAACTAACTCACTTTAACCTTTAGAATCTCTTTTCTCTCATTTCCATGAACTGCAAATGGCTCCTCTACTAATGATAACCATCCATCCTGTCCATATTTTTGCTAGAACTAAAAGAAACAAGATGTGACACAACTGCCCCATTGTGGAATCTCGTTTTATTTAGAACAGGGCTGGAGACCATGCACCTTCAAATCTTGTTGGATTATACTATCAACAGATTTAGCCAGCATACTCAACAGCTGGGAATGGTAGGAATTGTACTCTAACTATAGACCATCTGGAGGACCATGTCTTCCCCAGTCATTTTAGAGACTCCTCTGGCTCTTTTAAAAAAAATCCCTATGTGTCATCCATTAGGACCTATCCAGGTAAAGAATCCAATTGGTTTTCTCTGAGTGATGGGAGGCCTTTTATATTTTAGTCAACAGCTTACGTTAAATGGATGGTCAGTGGCATTCTGTGACCAGTGTGCAAGTGGCATTCTGTGACCAATTTAAGAAGGGGCTGAAAACACACTTTTTCGAGCAGGCATACCCCTGACTCCTGAATGCTCTCCCTCCCCTCCTGACAGCACTGTTGAGCTGGCATGAGATATGGTTTATTGTTATTTTGTATATTGGGGTTTTGAATATATTCATGTTTTTAATATTGTAAGTTGTATATGTTGTTAAACCACTTTGATCAATGGAAAAGCGGTATATAAATAAAATTTTATTATTATATTATTATTTCTCAATGAAAAACATTTGTATTCACTCCTAGCTGTACCAAACATCCCACCTTTCATGTTGATATCCAGAATGGCTATTTAGATTATTTAAAATGAGTTGGTTTAGTGGTGCATCATCAGTTACAGTGGGCTTCAAAATCTAGAAGGGTAGTGAAGAGATTACAAATAACTTCATTAAGTATATATTTAAAGAAAAGGGCAGCATTAGGATATTCTTTCTATGGCATGCATTTTAATACAAGGTATGAATTTTGTCAATTCTGCTTCTTAGTTAAATGGAACCACACATAACTGACCTTATGAATCCAACAGAACTATTTGTCAGACATTACTTGTCTTCTCATATAATTTTAAATTCATTTGCAGTAAGATTACTATAGATGACTAAGTTTTTAGTACTCACAGGCTTACCATCTGGACCAGGTTCTCCTGGATAGCCATGATTCCCAGGTTGTCCAGGATCTCCCTAGGGAGAAGACACAGGTGTTAGCACAAAACACAATAAGTAGGGATAACCAATCTAATGTTGCACATATTTTTATCCTGCTTTTAACACTATTGCTACTGTTCAGAGTTCCATCCTGGAGCATCACCTTGATATTCAGAATCACTGGGGTGAGGGGAAGGTATCAGATGAGGAAAATGAAATGGAAAAACAATTCTTCTCCCACCTGCTCTCTGGATATCTTCTCTAACTGTCATTAAAACTGGTTAAAATCACAGTTTAAAGGCTGTTCTATTGCTACAAAGTGTGTGTGTGTGGGGGGGGGGGGGATGCCTAACCATCAGGAGACTGATAAAGGATAGAAAGAAGGTGTTTTTTTCTTTTGCTCCTTCCTTGAATAATCTCATATAGTGCTGCTAGATTCACTTTCTTTAACTTTATTTACCTCTCTCTTTATAAAACAAACTCTGAAATTTTGGCTTCTGTGTGCTGTGAAGCTCTGAATCACAGTGATATGGATTCAATAAGCTTGTTTCTCTCCCTATTAGAGGAAGGAAAGTTCTCCAGTGGACCAGACCATTTAATTTCACCCATGTTCCTTATGGACAAATGAAGAAATCTTGCTTTTGTTTGCCTTCAGTTTGCTTGAAGCAGCTTTGGAGAGGCATAGGTCCAAACCAATTGACACCTCTTGCTTTCATTTGTGTCTTAACATAGGACCACATAAGGTGTGTTGCTAACTGTGCACATCCATTTTAAGGTGTACATTTCTCAAGATGTAATCAGAAACTTTAGTGGGGCTGAAGTAGCAGTGGGGCCATAGGGTGAGGGTGGGGGAGGGAGATTAAGAATTCTCATCCTGTTATTTTACCTGGAAAAATCACACTTACACACACAATTCAAAGGTAGTCTTTTCATATTGAGAGTAGCTTTGATTCCCTCAAAATGAGGAAAGAGTTAAACCCTGTGGCTTAAGCACACATACACACACCGAACACCTGGAATCTGCCTTTCTTTTAAGTGCACATTGACTGCACCTCTAGTCTGACTTGATCTCACAGGTTCTGTGACCCATGCCCATATGCAGGTGAATGGATTTATTCATTATGCTTCCATATTTTGACACTCCAACAGGACTATCCTTATCACTAGGCAGGTGAAGCAAACAACAGATGAGGAGGGGCAGAGAAGGAAGTGTTGGACTGATAAGAGTGCATGTGCCAAGCAGTCTTAGCAGTCCTGCAGTGCTCAGACATGGCACAGGATGCTATCCTTTTGAAGTGAGATTCAGTTGCAAGCCCAGTCAGTTATTAGGAATGAAATTGGTAGGAAGGGGTGCATCTTGTCCTTTTCCTGAAGCAGCAAAACATCTAGAGCCAGTCCTGAACTTCAGGAAATTACACTTTCACAGATCTAAACCCTTGGAGGTAAGCCTAGAGACATTTTATGTAAGAGCTGGTCCATACAATCAAATCCTTAATCTCCCACTAGGGTACCTCCTCACTGACTGTTATTACTGTTTTCATCAGATATGGCCTTATGCATGGTATTTAAAAAGTTACAGACTTTTATAATATCCATAACTAAATAAAAACACTTTGAACTGATGATGTTGTTAGTGTATATACTGCTTGATTGGAGACTCAGAAGGTTGGTTAACTTGAGATCTTTGCCTTGGGGAGCATATAAGGGTGTCACAACTTTGTAGTGGAATATGTGGTGCCAAATGAAAGACAACAAATTTGGTCACCTGCCAAGTGTTACAAGTGTAGGACCCAGAACCTGGGCAAAGTTGCCTAATCTTAATTTTGAAGCTACATTAAGTCTTGGTGCCATGCTAAATGAAGAGAAACTGCTTGTAGAAATTTATTCATGCATTCGATTTTAATTGCTATGTTTTAAATCAAACATAGTAATGATAACCCAAGTTATCTGGAAACCAAATTTATTTATTTATTTAGACACCAGTTTATTTCAGAGATGGGCATCTAGGTCAGGGTGGGTGTTTCAAAAAAAGAATCAGGGCCACATGTGGGCTACAGACCTCACACATACATAAAGAGAGAGAGAGAGAGTTTAGCAACAATAGAACAATAAAAGTGGAGGGTGGATAGGAACAATAACATAACAAACGTTCCAAATAGGCAAAGAAATCTCTACAGTGACCTCACTGATTATTCAGACCTCACTTGAGTTCAGTTTCCAATAACACTACCACTAGATGTTGTATTCGACAGTTAAAAAAATAAATAAAACCATAGGGCTTCTTGGCTATCCTAGCCATTAGTTTGTGGTGCCTATCCCAAAGTAACTTCAGATTACATTGACTAATTATAGTGGCAAAATGAAATCTGATGCTTAGTACTTAGTTTATAGAACCCCCAGTTCCAGACATTTTGCACTATTCCTGTATAAAAATTTGAATTGGCTGAGAGTCTATGGACATGTGTTTTGAACTACTGTTCTTGGTTTAACATATTTTGTATTCAACTCACAGAGTTAAATTCAAGCAAAACACCTGCACATTAAAAATGAACTCAATACTCACTTTGGGTCCTGGTGGTCCTTGTTTCCCTGGAGGACAAATACAAGGAGGTGGTGTGGATCCTACATCACTAGGTCCATTCATGCACTACCAAAAACAAAACTTGTTTTCAGACATAGATACAAAAATAACATTACATTTATTAATGACTTACTCCACAAGATTCTACACACTGAAAATCTCACAGCAGCCACAAAGCGGTCATGACTGTGATTTCAGAAAGCCAAAACATTAATGAAATAAGAAGGTGGCTCCATTTTCAAGTTGAATATATATGTCCTTAAGTCAGTAGTTACCATAGTGTATTCCATGATATATTAAAGAGTCTGAACACCTAAGATTCCTTGGAGACTATATACCCATCCACAGAAGAGGCTACTTACAGTCTCTGCAAATTCCATATTGTCTTTTGCATTGTTACAATCAGCTATTTGGGGGTAGAGGAGAATGATTCTGATCTGTGCTTAAATTAAATGAAATTGGATCTTGTAGAACAAGTCGAGGAAATTGTTCCATTTGCTGCCTGGATTTGCAGGCCCGAGGGCTCTACCAAACAACTACCCCACACAGAAAACACACACATTTTTTATGCTCAAAAAGGAGAATTGGAAGAAACGTGGAATATAAATCCCATATATAAATAACTGAATAAAGCATGCTTTCCTGTCAGAAGATCTTAGATCCAGCACTTGGCATTTTCAGATAATAATAAAAAGATCAGGTAGCAGTATGATTGGAAAGACATCTGTAAGAGCTCTTGGGAGCGGCTTCTGGTCAGATTAGGCCAGCAATGGAAAACGCATGGTTCTCCAGATGCTGCTGGAGTCCACCTCCCACTATCTCTCAATTACTGGCTACCCTGACTAGCACTAATAGAAGTTGCAGTTCAACAACATCTCATAGGGAAACTTGAGAAACATTTCTAGTGAATTGTGCCTATATTTAACATCCAATTAATGTAATTTATACAACTTCATTTCAGGATGAGATCTCAATGCCACTACCCATATAAAGCTATTTTAATTCTAAGTGGAGCATAATTAACACACCAAATTTATTACAACAGTAAACAGCTAATTCACAGTATTAGTCACTTTATAAAGAAAAGAATTTCTAAGTTCAGAGCCAGGAAAACAATCTGACACCACTGCAAAAATGGTCTGGCAAAAAGACCCTACCTCAAACAAACAGCTTTCTCACCTGATAGAATAATGGTGAATTAACTATTAATATTAAAACACTACCTTAATGTCAGTATGAATAGGCAAGATTTTTGCCTACCTCACCATTCTGGAATGAAAAGAACAAACATTTTAGAAAGGTCATCAAATGTGCATTAAAACCATAAACAGATACAAAAATCTATATTTATGTATTATTATTTATTTATTGTGCTTATATCCTATCTTGGGATCCAAGCTAGCTTTATACACCTACACACTCCAGAGTTTTAGAGAAGAAAAGCAAGACGCTTGTGGTTAAGTGATATCAGAGTACAGTCAAGTTGGCAACATGGGGCAAAGCGGACAAGTGGCTTGGACCCTTGGCTGGATGCATGAGGCAAAGCAGACTAGTGGCCTGGAACAATGAGTCCCTTGGCCAGCTGCTGCAGTGGTCAAAAATGGACTGCCAGCAGGGAGTGTTTTTTTATCGCTGGGTTTGGGCCACCTTAGAAAAGAAGGGCTTTATAAGACATCTCTCCTCTCTCCTATTAAATGTTATTTAGAAATATCCCAAAAACCTCATAGAGTTTCCCCATCATACTCACAAAGCCAGGTATCTCACAGGCTGTTTCTCGATTGTTTTGTTCGGGGTCACAGTAGATCCTTAACTTTTGGACATCAAACTGAAATGCAGATATGATCAATCTCATTACATAATTATTTCTGATGGTCTTTATCATAGCATTTTCATATGAGAAGAAAGATGCCCAATTGTCCCTTCAACAACTGAGAACAGCTAACAAAGCAATAGACCCTCCATCTGTGTACTGATAGCAATATAAGAACCCTGGCAAGGCAGGCAAATAACCTATGATTTGATGCTGGTAAGAAACAAGCCAGAGAGACACAAGCCAGAGTTCTATGCCTGGATGTCACAGTAGATATGTTCAGCCATTCCTACTTATAGCAAAAGCAATCAGGCAGCAAGTACCCACGTACTGCCTTACTCACAATAAGCCAAAATTTGAAAGCACTTCTAATATTTGTCGTAAAAGAGGATTGAAATTTTGTAAGAAATAAATTAACTCAAGTATTGGAAAAGCCACGAACAGAGGAAACACTAATTAAGATTACTCTGGAAACAGGTTTATCTGGTAGGGCAGTTGCAGACTGTATGTTAAGCAAAGTTTCGTTTAGCACTCTTCGACATTTTAAGCATCTTACTGCCAGTCTTGAAGTGGCTTATAAGAACAACTCCTGGAGCTAACCGATCAGGTCTGAATCTAACAGCTTAGTATACAACTTTCTATACTAACCTGAGAAATAACATGATAAGAATCATTATAACAGCCTCTGCTAGCTAATTTTGCAGTTCAATGGGAGGAAATACACCTAGACTCCTCCTTCCATGTAATGTGTAGCTACTATTCAATTCCCAAACAATTATTGCTAGAGGCTATGCTGGGCTATGGTGATCTAATGAATTAAAAACAGTCATGCAGGCTCTCATGCACATCTCTGCTCCCTCAGATTGTTTAAATGAGGTATCCCAAGAACAAAGTGTAGAACTTTCCTCATGCAAAATCTATGCTCTCCGATTGAGCTATGGTGCTCCTATAATACAAAAATTTTAAGGATACATATGCTGCCTTAATAATGATTTGACTTTGTTGACTGCAGTGTGAATACTCTAGCTGCGTTCTTCCCCCGCCATCCTGCCCTAGTATCTTTCCTATTATAAAATGTATACTGTAGATTTGTACATCTCTACCAGTACATTGGGTAATAATAATAATAATAAATAAAATATTTATTTATATACCGCCTTTCCGCAGATCAAGGTGGCTTACAGTATAAAATGCAACAGTACAATAAAACCAACAAGGAAATTACAGTTAAAATAACAAGCACAGATTAAAATAACAATGTCCAGCTAGCTCGAGATAACAAAACAATAATGGGGGGGGGGGGGGAGGGGGGTAGTGGTGGCTAAGCCAATGGACAACATGTGTATTAATGTTCCTCAAGATTTTGTGCTTCAGGTGATCCAAAGTGAATCAATCGCAATGTTTGTCTTTGTTAACATTGGTTTATAGCATGGTTATGTAATTTGATTTTTTAAAAAATAATAATTAAAAACTAAAAACAATATCTGTAATAACTTGGAACATCTTACACTGTATAACCCATTCCTCTACTGCTAAGGAATGATTTGTACAGTACACATTATGCTTATCTCTATGGCAAAATGCAAATGTACGCTGAAAGTGCTGAGTGTTCTTCAAAGAAATATATCAAACACAAAAACAACAGTTTACACGTTAGTTTTGGCAGTTTACAACAATGCATCTAAAATTACATTTTTGAAGTATGATGTCAGCAGTACATAAGAAACAGAAGAGCACCAAAGTTCACATTCTGTGTCCTCAGTACTACCACAAAGGCCAATGACTGAAAAGTAGAACAGCTGCTTTCCAATCCTGCTTTTCCCCTTGTAGAAATAACACACACCAATTACTCCATTTTACAAAACCTTTGGAGAAAATTATTTCAATTTTATAGGAGGAGGGTTAGCTCTGGCTCCCTGACCATCTGCCACACCTTGGATGTATCTTGAGAGGCATCTAATGTTGGGGGAGGGGGTCACCAAGGAGAAAAGGAAGAGGGGGCTGCTTTAAACCAGAACTCAGATCCCAATAATTGTCTCCAGTCTGGGTTTTTATGGAGCTCCAGTGGCCAAATGGGCAGAAGGAAGCCTTGCCTAGAACAAAGTGGCAGCAGTAGGAGAGATCTCTTGGCAGCAATTGGAGCAGGGTTCCCACGTGGAGCCTGGGAGGAGAGCTTTCAGGGAAGGACTCTTCCTGGTCAACTCTCATCTGGTTACTATTTTACCGTATTGCTCTGCCTATAAGTCTACCTAGGATTTTGGAGTCCATTTTGAGGCATAAATTTCTTGACTTATAGTTGAGTATGTACGGTATGCCAATTGCCTGAACCAGAAAGTGTACACTGAAGGAGAAAGGATGGTCAAAACAGAATATTAAGAGAGGCAAACATTCATATGGTGGTGGGTAGTGGTGGGGTAATGATGGTGATTATGATAATATAGTGGATAACAACTAAATTGGGAACTATATTTTACTAAATTTAATGGAACTTGTTCCAGGGAAATCATGCTCAGGATCAAGCTGCCAGCCTCAAGTTGGGCAGGTGTAGCTGTCTTTTGCAAGGGAAGCATTCTGAACAGCACCATACCTGTACAGTCTCATCTTTCCCAGAATATTTTCCTATTTGAGTCACTCCGCTAATATAGATCCCTAAAACAGGATTCAATGGCTTCACTTCTGTTTCTTGATCATCTATGTATAACGTTACATCTTCTTCTGTTACTAAGAGACGAATTTGATGCCAGCTTTCATCAAACAACATCTGGGGAGGGGAGAAATGAGAAAGTACTGTAAACCTATACACATATAATTCATGTTGCTAAGTCAAAAGACATTAAATTAACTGATTTCAAATATACTTGCTGCCATCAATCTAAATTAATATTACATCCAGTAATATCCATTATCTATTATAACAAGTTAAAGAAATTATGAACTAAAATTATTTTAGACTATTATCTCAGAAGAATCCAAAACATAGGGAGCAAAGTGATTTCCCTCCTCCACAATTATTGCCTGTAAACTATAAACACACCAAGATTCATTTCTACAGTTTGTGGCTTCTGGGAGAAAGTTACTAAGGTATTACGAGGGCCTAAAGCCAGGCTTTAGTTGTTATTACAGTATATCCACTGAATGAATTACTACATGATAAACCTATGCTTGGAGCAAGCATGGTGTAACTAATCTTGCCAAGAAAACCTTATGAAACAACTTGAAGGTACAAACCAACAACAAAGCCTATATTTATGCAAATCACATTGATTCAATAGCACTACTCTTGTTGGGACTATCAATAGGGTTGCTATGTTATGAAGTCATTGTTTATTAGTTTATTTGTTTGGGTAGTTATATCTCATTTTTTAGGCTAAAGGAATGCTCAAGTAGAAATACATTTCTGAATAAAGCAACAGGAAGCCAGAACATGACAACCTAAATTGATACCACTTTGCAAATTGCAAAAGTGCTGTCTGAAGAAGAAGCACAGATACTACTAAAATCACATCATTCTGTCTTAAGACTTGATGCCTTTCAAAGGAAAACATGCCAAACTTTACATGGCATGCCATTCAAAACTGACAAACACCATGAGGATTTTGTACTCATATATATATATCCTCAAGAATGCGCTCAATGTGTACTCAAGGACTAAAGGTAAATCACTGCTGATCCTTAGTTATGAGAGTGGTGAAGCACTCTCTTCGCACCAAAATGCACAGTTAGTTATAAATATTTCAACCCATGAGTGAAGTGGAACTATTGTCATGAAACTCACTGGATAACCATGGGCCATTTGCTCTCTCTCATCATAATCAAACTCACATGATGGCTAAGGGGCAAAGCAGATAGGCCAGGGACCACAGTGACTGGATGGTCCACTCTGAAAGCAGGCCACTAACGCAGTCCCAAATGGGCTGCTGGCAAGGGCTGGACTTTTGCTGTTCCTTTTGCCAGTGGCTTCAGACCACCTTTGGCAGCCTTGGAGCAGCTTCCAGATGCATCAGGAGCATATGTCATCTGCACACCACACCCCCAAAGTGGCCAGAAGCCGCATCTTTCAGCCCATCTGTTTTGGGCCCATGAAGATGAAGTGGGGAGGAAAATGAATTGGGGAGGAAGGGGGCCATGAGCTCATCAAGGAACAAGTAAGATATCCATGCAATTAATGAATTAAAGAGAGTGTGTGATTTGAATGTTGGACTAGGACTCTGGGAGACCAGGGTCTGAATCCCCACTCAGCCATATGAGTCTACTTTGTAACCTTACACAAATCACACTCTTTCAGTATAAAAGAGAAGCAGCAGCAATCCTGTCTAATGAAATCTTGTCAAGAAAACCTTACAAGAGAGAAAGCATAGTGTGGTGATTTGAGCATTACATGTCACTCTCTTTCAGCCCCAGAGTAAGGCAACGGCAAACCTCTTCTGAAGAAATCTTGTCAAGCAAATCCTAAAATATGGTTGTTCTAAACTGGAGTTGACTTGAAGGCCCATAACAACAAAATAAATTGTAATAAATAAATGTTCATTACCTTTACACGGGGTGCAGTAAACGTAACAACCTGAGTGTCATTTACTAAGCTTGTTGTAGTAAATGACAATGTTTTGTCTTCTCCATTTACAGTAACAGCTATCTGTGGCCTTCCATCCAGGCTCAGAATTCTCCACAAATCCCATGTTTTTCTGACCTTAAATCTCTGAGTGGATACAAACACATATGATGGAGGAAGGCCTTCTGGAAAGACATTCCTGGAAAATATTTTTTTAAAAAACTGAATAAATGACAGCATTCTTCAAAAATTCCAGAACAATTCTGGAACAATTACTTAATACATTATAAGGAAGACAGGTTTCAGTAGCAAGTGATATAAATCTCTAAAAGAAAGTACCTTGTCAATTCTGACAGATCAATGCGTGAAGTTATTTCATAAGCTTTTGCATTAGTAGATGGGATCTGAATTCTTTTTTTCACCTTTTTCTTCACACCTAGCCCTAGGAGGATGTCAAACCCTTTTTCATCCCGAGATGCCACAGGAATTCTGGTTGGGCAAACTGATTCTGCAGAGCAACAACAACAAATTAAAAATATAATTAATTGGTATAATATGAAAGTAGCATAATATACAACTTGGAATCATATGGGACAATACTCTATTTTACACTACAAGGTCAATTTCCAACTGATTACTCAGTGCATTATACAGTGCGGCCGCATTATAAACAGGCGCGTTTTATGCAGACTTAAGCGTATGTGCTCAAGCCGTGGGGAGTGCGTGGACCGGCGCATCCCTTTCAAATGAATGGGACGCGCGCCCATGGCATCCCACATGTTCCTGCGCCACCATGCCACTGCACACGAGACCCATTCAAATGAATGGGGCTCCAGCATACGCGAAATTAGCCTTACACAGGGGGGTCTGGAACGGATCCCCGCATAAGGCAAGGGCCCATTGTACGTAATTCAGTTACTGGACTACGTGGTCTGGCCAATCAATTTAAAGCATTTTCTGAAATACTTAAGGAGATTTCATTATTGATTTTAGCCTGATATAAATGTTATTACCATTTGATAATAATTTTACTAAATGAAATATCAACACTGTTACACTACCAATATCACTGACAGTGCCTGATTTTATTGTGGGAGCATGTTAGAATGCTATGAAACATCTTCATACATGCAAACATCTTTCCATGGACTGCCACTCATATCACAGCTACTCGTGGGGACCTCTCCGGAATGGTGGATCTGCTTATTTGTGTGTGCATGTGTGGTAGACAGAGTAAGCATTCAGCCATTCATGTGGTATCAAAGAATATTAATCAGCACAATGCAACCATTTGCTTCTACAACGTTCTATTTGTCCTGTTGTGTTTAGAAAATTACTGAATCTTTCACTGTGGTACACAGAATTCTACCCAATTCAGTTTCTCCAAGAATGAAGGCTTTTGAAAGAGACAACCATGTAAATCAGTGAAAAACTCCTGTCACCCCTCAAAGGATAACTAATTAATTAGTTTGTTTTTTGTTTTCTGTGGTCTATACAGTCCGTCCTCGCCTTACGTGGGGTATCCGTTCCGGATCCCTCCGCGTAAGGCGAATTCCGCCTATGCTCGAGCCCCATTGGAAACAATGGGGCTCATGCGTGGTGGCGGGCGGCGCGCAACGGGCGCGCGCGCCCATTCAATTGAATGGGATGCGCGCACCCCGCGGCTTGAGCGCGTATGCTCAAGGCCGCGTATGGCACGCCCGCGTATGGCACGGGCGCACTGTAGTTTACTCCATCAGATTCATGGCATTTAATTGGGTACTTTGGGTACATGCAAGTTGTGTGTAGGATGATAAACAGTGAAGTTAGAGGCAAATTAGATTAAGCAAATAAAATGACAGCAGGAATGACACTATTAACGCAGGCCATTCACAAAACGGTTGCTGTGTTAACATGTAACAATAGCTAATCCAGGTCCTCCTCTAAATTGCAATACTGGTACAGGTTAAAAAGCTCCATGTAATGTGCTTACTTCTTCCTGATCCGAAAGACATTCTGCATAGCTGTGAAGACGCTTGGCATCCCACTGGTGTGTTTTACATGTAATGCTAAACCATGAAAAGAACAAGCTGCTGTGAGGTTTGGACTCATGTATTCTGCATACCCTTTGCCTTTTTGATGTGCACAGAACGTGACCTAAGCCTTCCACTTTCAGTTTTGAATTAAGTGCAGTGTATTCAATAAGTCTGAACTCAAGAAACTGTGGTTTACTTTAATTATTCTGTTTTAATTAATTATTAATATAGCAAGGAATAACATTTTTGGATATAATTGGAAACAATAGTTTATTGAAAACTGGAAAAAGGGACACTCAGTCTCTTCCTCTTGTACATGAAAAAGGAGAAAAGAAAGGAGAACAGAAGACACTAGCCTAATACTTGCAACACCTAGCTCCCATGACATTCCAGGCATGGGCAACTGTGACCTTCCAGATCAGGCCTGTACAACGTACGGTCTGGGAGTCTCATGTGGCCTGCCAAAGGATTTGGGGTGTCCCACAAGGATGTAGAACAACTTCGACGCTTCTCTGCCAGTTGGCCTCCTTCTGAGGAGAGGGCCATACAAAGGAGGAGGAGTTAAGGGTGAACACTCCTGAGAAGAAGGCAGGGTGGTGGATCGGTGAATACCTGCACTGGCAGGCTCCTCCGCTGCTCGACTTTCTCCTAAGGAGGACAGGTGGAGGAGGATGGGCAAACACTCCGCTGTTCGGCTCTCTCCTAAGAAGAAGGATGGGTGGAAGGAGATGGGCAAAAGGCTTCTCTTTTGCCCAGCTTTCTCCTGGGCAGTGGAGGAAACTTGCAGGGCAAACATTTGCCGGTCTACCTCCTCCACCACCTGGCCTTCTCACTGGGAGAAAGCCAGGCAGTGGAGGAGCCTTGAGGGGCAAGCATTTGTCCATCCTCCACCTCCTCCTCCTCCTTCCAGCCTTCTTTATTTTCCCATTAAACCAGTTGTGCTTTGCCTTCTTTGCATCTACTGATACTGCTATGGACTTGAAAGTGTATTAATTCTAATGGGGTATGTCATGCTTGTGAAAAAAGATCCAAGTTTTCTGAACAGTATTTTTAAATACAGACATACACATACAATACAATATTATGTATTTAAGCTAGAATGTTAAAGGAAGTTTTATAATACAAATGCCAACATTTTTTTCCTGATGCAGAACAATATAACAATCCTCTGTTATTCAGACTTCTTAGAAGCCCTGGTGGCGCAGTGGTTAAATGCCTGTACTGCAGCCATTCACTCACAAACCACAAAGTTGTGAGTTCAATCCCAGCCAAGGGGGCTCAAGCTCTGCTCAGGCTTGCATCCTTCCGAGGTGGCTAAAACGATTAGCTTACACTTTGTAAACCACTTAGGGAGTGCTTAAATGCACTGATAAGCGGTATAGAAACGTACTCGCTACTTGCTATTGCTATTCTTAGGGGGTGGAGAACTTAAATTTGTCCCCAAAAAGAGAAACGTGAGATGAAGGGGGAAAGCATACCAAAGTACTATTTGAGGATCCACATGGAACTTTCTGTGTGCAACAAAAAAAAATCACCGTCATCATATTTTACACTTAAAGCCTCCGGGAAGTAGGGCTCTCCTGAAGAACATGTATGTCCCTGAGTACCTTGCTTAAGCCTTTAAAATGCCAAAAAATCTAACCAGAAATAACCTTCTTCTTTTTCTTTTCTCTCTCTCTCTTTCTTTTTGCATTTCTGCCACCAAATGTTGGTGACATGTAGTAGTAGTGGGGTAATGCCACAGTGGGTTCCAGGAAAAAAAGACCCTCAACCCACTGAAGTTACTCATCCCTTCTGTAAACTGAAACATGATACTGAAAACATAGGAAGATTAACTGCTGGAAAACAATGGCAGTGGAAGCAGGAGGACATGTTGTGGCCCTCCTTGAAAATTTCTACATCACACAAAGATAAAATACAAACTTTAATAAGAACTTGTTGGCAATTTTCTTCAGTCCATCTTTTTATTATTATTATTATTATTATTATTATTATTATTATTATTATTTTCTCATTTCAGAACCATATTGATAAATCTAATGGTTGACACTCGTTCAAAGGAAAAGTCCCTCTCAGGCCCCTCCACTATCGTGTTTGCCTCAGCAGACTGGTAAAGCTGCTGCAAAGACCAAGGGAGGGTCAGCCAGATAAGGTTTCATACACTTAACAGCTAGTCTAGACTTGGGAAGTGCCAGATGTAGTGATTACAAAGTCTGACTTGGCAGTGAGTTACATTTCCTCACTTCTCATGCAAATACTTATTTTTTCATAATTTGAAACCTATGCTTCTTTTTATTGAACACACCCCTTCCTTGTTAAATTCACCTGCTTATTTAAGGTACTGTAGATAAAATTTCAGATGTCAGTTCACACATGAACTTGGGATCAACATGTATACACAAAGGCACAGCAGGCATTCCCCTACATCTTCCGCTATCTGCAGTAGAAACTGAAATATCTTGGGAACGACTCCTCTTTGAAACCCTGTTTCTAGTTGACTTGCCAGTCTGCAATAATGATAAACTAAATAGTTGAATAGCATGAGTTTGTACTAGGTAGGCCCAGTATATCCATAAAACATATGTGGTTGAAATAAGTGAGGTCAACACACCACAACTGCACATGATACAGTCAGCTCTCTGTATCCACAGATTCAATCATCCATGGCTTGAAAATATATATTTTTTTAAATTACAAAAAGCAAATCTTGATTTTGCTATTTTATATAAGGGACACCATTTTATTGTACCATTATATATAATGGGACTTGAGCATCCATGAATTTTGTTATCCATGGGGGCTCCTGGAATGCAATCCCAGTGAATATCAAAGACCCACTGTACATCTAAAACAAAACAAAAAAGATTAATTGCAAAAATACATTAATATTTACCTTCACAGAGTTTCTGTTTTATTACTTCTCTTATTCTGGATATTGCAATATAATCTTCAACATAGAATACATAGGTTGATGAAGGCTTGTTGGCAATTGCTCGCAGTTCTTCCTCTTCAGTTTCTGAACCGACTCCAATAGCAAACAGGGTGATCTTGTTTTTTCTTGCTTCGGCTGCCACGTCTTTGACGTCATCTTGTGACTTACCATCAGTAAGAACAACAGCAATTTTTGTAAGAAATCTTGAGGATTTGGCAAATAGGTGGTCAAGAGAAAACTGAATTGCTTTCCCTGTTTGTGTATTTCCACCCAAGTACTGTATATATTCCATTGCTCTGACTAGGTTGTCATTGGAATCGTGGGAACCAAGTGGAATTTCAAGTACAGGATAATCACTGTACTGAACTACTCCAACTTGAATAAACTTTGGTCCTATATCAAAGTTACTTGTAATGTTTACAAGCCATCTTTTGACAATTTCAAAGTTTTCAGGGCCAACACTGTAGGAGCCATCCAAGATGAAAACTAAATCTGTTGGGGCAGTACGGCAACCTTAAAAAAGAGAGGCGGAGAATTAAAAAATGTATGTTATTTTTGTTTAAACCAAGTTCAGATATCAATAAAAATAGTCTCTTCAGGCCACTAGCATTCAAACGTGATGAATTCTAAGAGTCTTTGATTGAATGGCAGTATAGAAATCTTTCAGACAATCAATTTGTAGAGTCATTTCCATCCAAATACATGCTACATTAAGTGGTTATTTGTTCACAAGAAAATCAGACAACATTAAGGCTACTGTAATCTGGAGTGTAAAACCCATTGAAAACATTCAGACTTACTTCTGATTAAACATGCACAGGACTGCATTACATCTCTCTTTTTAACTACCGTAAAAGGACTTAAATTGGTCACAACTAACAGAGATTTATTAATCTCACCAGGGTTTAAACACAACTAACTTTCTCTAGGATGGAGTTTGTATCCTGTATTTTTCTAGGGACTTTATCACAGGGAGGCAAAGTGGTGGCAAACTGGTTAAATCCTATGCAGGAACAGGATTTTAAAATCCTCAAAACACCAACTTTTGCAGGTTGGTTTTCAGATGCATTGACATCAATGAGAAATAATGTGACATTAATCTGAATGCAAAGTTGACAAAACACACTCCTTTTTACTTTCAGGAAATTTCCAAAAGTAAAAAGGAACGGGTTTTGTCAACTTTGCATTCAGATGAATGTCTCATTGACGCAAATGTCATCTGAAAAACTACCCACTTTTGCAGATTATTTCTAATTTCTGTTCGGGTTAACCCTGAACGTCATGTGAAAAACAACCTGCTTTTGTGGGTTTTTTCCACTTTAAATCAAGTTTCTGCACGCGATCCATCCTGGGTGATAAACCCCTAGGTTGGAGTTTATATGTGGCTATTTTCAACCTTTCACCGAATGCCCACTTGGTGACTTTCTCTTATGGCTACTGGCAAGCTAACTGACAAGTTTGGCAAGAAAGATCAAGAGGCAGAGAAATCTGCAATATATGAATGGCAGTATAGAAATCTTTCAGACAATCCATTTGTGGAGTCACTTCCATCCAAATACATGCTACATTAAGTCGTCATTTGTTCACTTTTTGCTAAATCTTTATTGTCTTCCTTTGTTAATATATAATTTGTTGCATACCTTTAGAAATTACCTGAAAAAGGTTGTATTAATAAGACTGTTTGAGAACTAAGGACTGTCAGGGTGGGGTGGTGATGCAGTAAAATACATAATTTTTCCACAGTATAGAGGGAATGGTTTAAATGATTTAAAATCCTGGTTTGTGGTTATGACAATTCACCCGAGTGAAACCACAAGCTTTAAAATATTCTCAGGAAGTGGTCACATCTAACCACATTTAGTTGTCTCTAACCACATAATATTTAACCATGTACAAAAGTATACCAGATTAATATGTACTCAAATGGTCTTCTTTTATGTACTGTACCTCTGTCCATTGAAGGTTATCCTATCTCTGCCCAATGAATGGCGAATTGTTTGAATACATCAAGTAAGTTAACAGAAATTGCCTGTTTCTGAGTAATACAAATTGCCTGCGGCTTGGAGTACTTCACATGCATAAGAATCCTGTTTTTCTTCTGGGATGTATAAAGCTATCTTCTAATATAGGCTGTAACCAATGTGCAACAAGAGTTGGTAGATGAAAGCAAGTGACCCAATCAGTTGATTTCAAATTAACAGGAAAAATAAATAAATCAAGACTACATTTTGAATTTTTTTTCTGGACGTAGATGTGCAAAGTGTGAACTCTGGGCCCCTCTATCCCCCACCCAACCCAGAAAGAATTGGTATAAATCAACCAGTTCCCCTCAAAGAAAATATGAGGAGGAAGGCTGGCTATTTAAAGGCCATGCCATCCCAACAGGTCTGTTTGGGGCTAGAAATATTCTTTTTTAAAAAACAGAAGTGCTTGTAAAACCTCCCAGGTTTTGTGATTGAACAGAAATTTTACACGATTTAGGATCATCTCTGAAAACAACGGGGTGCCAGTTCAATATCATCTCAGGCCAAAATCTGAGAGTTAGGGTGCATCCACACTGCAGAAATAATGCAGTTTGATACTGCTTAAACAGTCATGGCTCAATGCTATGGAAATCTAGGATTTGTAGTTTACTGTGGCACCAAAGCTATCTTACAGAGTCGGCCCTTCTTATACATGGATTTTTTAATACACGGATTCAAGCATCCACAGTTTGAAAATGTTCAAAAAAACTATATATTTCAAATATCAAACTCTGATTTTCCAATTCTTATAAGGGACACCATTTTGCTACGTCATTATATTTAAAGGGACTTGAGCATCCACGGATTTTGTTATCCACGGGGGATCTTAGAACCAAACCCTAGCATATAACAAGGGTCCATATCTCACAGTTCTTAGAAGACCATAGCATTGACCATGGTAGTTAAAGTGGTGTCAAACTGTATTATTTCTGCAGTGAGGATGCAGCACTAGTGACATACCTGGCTGATATAATCAAGGATTGAACATTAGCGTTGCTTACAGTTTGTGTTCAGACAGACACACACAAATATACACATGTCATATTTTCCTGTTTGGAAATTAAGGCACAAATCTAAGCTAAAGGGGATGTTCTTGGATCAAGGTGAAATAAGGGAATAATTTCTTCTCGCTTACTTTGGAAGAAAGGGTAAGGAACATTTAATGTAGCTTACTTGCTTCTAACCAGAAAGGGGATACAGAGCAGGAGATGAGCCCCTTTCTGCCATAATAAGTGGAAGGGAAGGATGAAGCTAACTAAATAAAAACATCACCACCCCCTTCGCTGACAGTCTTTGCAAGTTGCACCAACATATGCTCTACAAGCACAAAGCCCTTTCTTCTTGTCTTGAGCTGAGCCCAGGACAACTGGCAAATCTGTCTCCCATTTGAAGATAACCCACAAAAACAGGAGACTCAGGACCAGGCACAGATCTGGCAACCTAAGCCCACATATACTCCATTTAGTACAAGAGGCAGACTTTAGTTTGGCTCTCGCCATAATGCACATTATGAAAAAGAAAGCAAGTACCATTGATCAAAATGGAAGATGGGGCCAAACTATACAAGACACAGGAGATTCATGGCTTGCTTTCCAGAAAATTTGTTTAAAAATTCTAAGCAGTTGCAGAAGGGAGAGGAGGGGAAAATACATCTGGGAAGTAATGCTTGGGCTGGGGGAGGCTCGCCTGCTTCCACACAACATTTCCCCATCAAGATTGTGTCTCCCGAGACTGATATTAATTCTGCTGTGGAAATAGCACAGGTATTTGTATTGTTTTAGTCTTCTTTCACTTCTTAGTGAACCTGAATTCCACATTTTTATGGCTGACTTTAAACAACCATAATGTATAAAACAGAGATGTTAAGTAACCTCAGTCTTGCCACAGAGCTTCTACACAGCATCATTATATATAGCTTATTCTGAGACAAGCAAAGATGTGATTGACAGCAGCACAGAACATGGTTTGTTTGATGATAATGCAGGGAGTGGGCTTCAGATTCATCTCCAAGTATGATGGATTGCAACCTGCTTAGTACAGAGCATTTGAGCCACTTTCCTTGTTTAGACACTACCAAAAATGGTGATTTAACAAACTTGGGTCTAATCTTCACTGCAGAAATCATGTAGTTTGACACTGCTTTAACTGCCATAATTCAGTTCTATGGAATTCTGGGATTTGTAGTTTTTGAGAGATACTTGGCCTTTTCTGTCACAGAGCTCTGGTGTGACTGCAAATCCCAGGATTCCTCAGCATTGAGCTATGGCATTTAAAACTGTGTCAAACTGCATTATTTCTGCAGTGCAGATTAGACCTGGGAAGGCTCTATTAAGCCAGGCACACAACAAAAAGAGGGGGAAATGAGTGTGTAAACCTGGAAAACTTCTTACCCAAGAGATTACAGGTTTTTGGACACTGAGCATGATGTCAGAACTGGGTCAAAGTGTTAAGAAGCCATGAGAAAGCAATACTGCAGACACAAGGAAAGCTTGCAGTTTTGATGCAGGTAGTGCCAAAGAAGGTAGGGAATAAAGGTAAATTAGCATAGACCTCTTTCCCAGCTTTAGAAAAAAATATCGCCTGCCTGTAAAACAACTGGAGAAAGAAACTGGACTGTCTGCAGTTGTGATTTTTTTAATTGTCATACTGTGTAGTTTAAATACAATATACTAAAACTAGAGCTCTAAAAGTTTAATTATAAGGCACATATACCCATGACAAAATATACAATTTCTTTAAACATACTTTAAATGAATCCATTACAACGCATATTGTATCTTTTTTAGGAAAGCCTTCACTTTTCATTGATAAGCCATGGTTAGAAAATAATGTTGATGCTTACTTGATCTTATATCACCATCTTCAGCTGATACGTAATCATGAAACAACAACATTAAAACTGTTGAAAGAAATTTTATGTTCTTTGCCATGTATACAGTATTTCCAGAACTTCAAATCCTGAAATAAACTGGGGAAAAACATAATTTGTTTTAATACAATTGTATTAAATTCAGTTAAACATAAAGCATCAGAATTGTTAGGGCTTTTTAGAAAATCAATCCCTGTGTAATCATGAGTCTTGCTTTCTGCATTACATGAGTTTAATGATGTTGGAGGATACATGGTTTAATGTATAAAGCTAAAATGTTTGCACATTTTTCTAAAGGAGCATTATCATAAGAAGCTAAAACTTGTAATAATCAGAGATAATAAGATGGACGGGAAGTTTTTCATTTTTGACTTTACATAGTTATTTTGCAATCAACAGGTACAGCCCAACGTTTACCACAATAATAAAGGAACAGTCTATAAAAACCCATTTAATTCAGCATGCACAAGTAGTTATAGGTACATGGAAATAACTATGCAATTTCCCCTATTCTGTAGCAGTTTCCAAAAGTGGTAAACCACTTGATGAATGCAATACATGTCCACCTCCTAGAGCATCTCACAAACAGCACACAACAACAACAAAATTGTTAAGTAGTCTTATGCATTTCCCCAAGAGTGGTGCTTCTCAAACTTTGGTTCTCCAGATGTTTTGGACTTCAGCTTCCAGTATTTCTGACCATTGGCTGTACTGGCAGGGACATCTGGGAGTAGAAGCCCAAAACATCTGGAGGGCCAAAGTTTGAGAACCACTGAAATAGAGCCTAATCTTTTGAACCTCAGCTGTTCAAAAGAGATCATATTGATGTCACATTTATAGAACACAAAAAATGTCACTGCACACAGTGTGAGTAGCAAGCTCTCACACAAAACCAACTTTGAGAACAAGGTTTGTTAATCAGTACATTATTTCCAGACTATCTGCTGTACTGGTTCCAATTATAACATGATAATCATACTAAATTACAGCCTACAGTTAGGGTCAAGTAGTAGGAAATTGAATTGGCCTTTGAGCTAATCAGTGCCAGCTTCAAGTTTTCAGTCTTTCAGGCAAGATCCCCTCAGTGAGCTGCCCTCTACTTGTACACAAATGATGGAGTCGGTGATAGAGGATGATCCCGTCTTGTCATCAGTTCTCACTCTCTCACTCGCTCTTTCAATGGCCATACAGTTGGCAGCACAGGTATCCTACTGATTCATGGGGCTTGGCACGGGCCTTGGCACAGGCTCAACAGTGTTGATGTTTGATTAAATCCCCGCACCTAAACTCAAACTTCAGCTCAGCTCTGAAGGTCTGGGGTCAACCAAGGCATTTAAATCAGACTGTCCTAGTATGGATAGACCACAATAATCCTATTATAATTACATGCACACAGATGTATCCCATCATCTTTGTATCTCCTTTCCTATTCTCGCCCCACACCACTTTACAATGTAGGACAGGAATCTATCATTCTTTGCTTATGTTACGCTATGAAATGAAACATCCCATGATGGTCAACTGAATTATTCTTTATTTCATATGAAATAGTTAGAGAAAGCCTGCTAAAAGTGGCGGTCACTCACCGGCGGCCCCCCCCGGTAGTTATAGGTACATAGAAATAACTATGCAATTCTGTAACAGTTTCCAAAAGTGGTAAACCACTTCATGAATGCAATACATCTGGGAAGGGAGAAAAGAGATTGAGAGAGAGCACTATGCCCCCTCCACACGTGCATGGCAAAGGCAGGGAAGAAGGGCCACAGAGCCACTAGGCCTCCCTCCAAGGCCACAGGGCTCATCCGCCACCCTCATGGACCCCCGAGGAGACCCTGGCAGTGAGGCCCAGCCCAGGCTGCCACCCCCCCCTCCAGGGCCCAGGGGTCTTTAGGGCACCTTGTCCTCCCTATGCTAGCCCCCTCGCTGTACTGCTCACTCGCTCTCGGTGGGCTCCCTCTGCCAGCCCATCTGTCTGCTTGACCAACCCTCTGTGCCTCACTTCGCCTTGCCAGCTGCTGCTGCTGCTGCTGCTTCTGCCATTGCCTCCATTCAACTGTTTTCCTCCAAGCACCTTGGGGGCGAGACGACCCTGCCATTAGGGACAACACAGGTTTGCCGTCCGCGGATACTCAAATCCACAGAAGGCAAGTCCGCAGATACCAAGGGCTATAGTACAATGGAAATAAATATACTGCTGGTCCTTGACCAATTGGAAAAAAGATAATTACTGGACTCCTACATCTGATAGTTCTAGAAACATCCTGTGAGGTTGTTGTTTTTTTTACCCCAAAATAAACAGATACAAATTATTTTCATTCATTAAAAAGAAAATATTTTTGCTTTGGGGGGAAAAAACCTGAACCCTGTAACCATCTCCTACTGAGTTTTACGTAAAGGTATAATTGTTTACACAAAGCCTAGTAATTAGCAGCATTTCCAGTTACTTATTGTGAAATACTGAGTTCTACAAAAATCTGAGAACCTGCTTAATAGTGATGCCAAGTTTTCATCGGGTTACGCAAAACTTCCTCAGGGCTCAGGTATATGGAAATAAACAATCATTTCCTTTTCTTTGTGAAGAGCAGCCAAATGGACAGAATGAAAAGAATGCCATTGATTTGCCATTAGAGACTATACAGCCATGCAGTGGAGTAACACTGCCAGCTAAAATTACCTGCCAGCCCAGAAAGAAGATGAAAAAAGGAAAAAACAAATAACTGCAAACTTTGACAAGCCTTTGGTTTCACAAGCAACAGATGCTAGAGTTTTAATGGGACGGTGATCAAAATAAATTTGAAATAGCATACTTGGCTTCGAACATGCTGACTAATGGTTCTGTGTGCCAAATGGAGTGTCTTCTATCGACATATTTGGGGGTTCAGATTGTTCTATCTTACGTAACAATCATGGTTTAATGAACAGTGGGTATATGAAATCACTGCATTCTCTTGTTCCCCCTCAACACTACCATTATGCACCCATGTTGGCATTTCTTACATGGGTTTTTGAAAGTTTACCATTGCATCCAAACTAAGCAACTGTAATTTAAACTGCTGTTTAGTCTTAGTTTAAAATAAATTTATAGTTTGACATCCTGGTTAGGAAACATGCTTCAAACGTAACTGAAACTGTGGCTTAAACAAATGATTAAAGAAACACAAAACCAGCATATGGGGGAAAGAGTGAAGGAAAGCAAATGACCACACCACTTATTCCAATCCAAGATTGTGACATCTAAACTACACACCATTCAACTTCCTCATGCCCACATTGCTTAGCTCCCACAGAAGTCAATGGAGAAAAGCAGCCTAACTAGAATTGTGAAGTCGATCCCACCTCCCCCCCCCCGGGGGGGATGGGAATAAAAAACAACTTTTATACCTGTCCTCCCCCCACACCAAAAAAAAAAAAAAAAGCTTTTTTAATGGGAAAATTTGGGGAAATAGATTTTGGAATATTTTCTTTTCTAATATGATGCATATAATGTTTAAGGTGTTCATATCTTAATTGCTCCCACATTATTTTGAAAAACTATGCAGCACATACATTTTAATGTAAGACTATGTATAGCAGTGCTACTCCAAGCGGTCATCTGCAAACCATTGCTGGTGGGCAAGCCACTGGATGCCAGTCCAGAGCACATTTCCAACACATTTTAATGAGTGACGTTTTGTAATACTGTAACAGGTTAGGATTAGGGTTATTAATGCTCACTTTTGTATGTATGTTTTAAGTCCCATGGTTCTTAATGGCAGCACCCACACACGCAGCCTCTATACATCAGCAGCATGCACAAACTGCCATTAGCAGCAGCAATGGAGCATGCCATCCTTGGAGGCTTAAATTCGTGGATGGCAAGCCTGTGGTTGGGGAAGGCAGGCTGTACTTAGGCCTCAAGGTGACCACTATCCTAGATTGTGATAGCCAATGGGTTCAGCGTGATAAAGTCTGACGAATTCTCCTTATAAATTATTAAAATAAAATATCCAGACAAGAGATATAGAAAATAAGAAGAGTGAAGATTTATTATATAATGAATAAAATATAAAATATGGTTCCACATACACAATAACCTTTCTGTTTCAAACCAAGTAACACTTTTCTTTGAACTCACTCCACATTCTTAGGACCCCAAAGCCCAGTTGAGATCTTCTCCCTTCCCTTCCCCTGGACTAGCTCTCACATTCTTTCTCTGACTGCTCTAACTCTATTTCAACCTGTTTTATATAATTCTTTAACAAAGATCCTGCTAGGATCTGTGGTTTCCCTGACAGTACCCACTGCTCCACCTTCACAACAATCCAAAAACTGTGATTGCCTGACTCTAACCAGGCTTGCCCAGTTTCTCACTTTACACAGGTGTAGTCAATGGGCACAAATATGGTACAGGCCCTGAGCATATTTGAAAAATAAATACTGGTCTCTTTTCCCCCCAAACACACACCTGAGAAACACTAATGTAAACTATCGGATCATTGTAATTTATGGTTTTGGTTCCCTTTCTTGGTTCTTTTTACAGAAAAAAAATCCTTAATGTCTGTTTGACACTATGGAGGACCAATGGAGACAAAATAATTTTCTCTCTTTTACTAATCTTTCTTCTGGGAGTCAGCATGATGTAGTGGTTTGAGTGTTGGGACTAAAATCTAGAGAACAGGGCTTGAATCCCCCTCTCAGCCATGGAAACCCACTGGGTGACCTTAGGCAAGTCACAGTCTCTCAGCCTCAGAGGAAGGCAAAGGCAAACCCACTGAACAAATTTTGTCAAGTAATCCCATGATAGGTTCATTTTCGTGTTGGTTGCCTTCAAGTTGTTTCCAATTTATGACAACCCTAAGGTGAACTTATCACAGGAATTTCTTGGCAAGTTTCTTCAGAGAATGGCCATTGCCAGCCTCCGAGGCTGAGAGAGTGTGACTTGCTCAGGGTCAACAATGGGTTTTCATGGCCAAGTGGGAATTCAAGCCACATTAGGGTCACCATAAATGAGAAACAACTTGAAGGCAAACAACAACAACGTTTTCTTCTATTCCAATTGTTGTTTGTTTTTCATGACATGCAAAATCAATGAGCCTCCTTACAGCTAAGGTGTTCGTATACAACAGCATTGTGTAGCTCCATTTGTAAGGGGGGAAGAAAGAAAATGTAAAAAGAAAATTTAATTTGAAATTGTTTTCTGAGTACTTATTTTTAATACACCAAACATGATAATTCTAAGCCAAACGAAGTTATATATAAAAATGTGGTATGTTTTTCAAGTAACAAAGTGACTTCCAATTTCAACTTCATTTTCCCTCCAAAATTTCCAAATGTAACTCTGTGTCGGGCTGCAGCCTTAGCATTTCCTAGCTTGAGTAGGTAATTATTTTAAAAACTTTTTGGATGAAATTGTCCATTTAGGCTAGAATTTATGATAACAAGCCAGAATATTGATTTACTTTGGTTTTTAACTAGAAGTGTTGCATTTTTGTAGAAATAAATATTCACCCATTTCAGTCTCTCTAAAAACAAATCTCTGGATATTTTACTGCTGATGCTTGGACCATTTTGAAATGAAGTACAAAACCAACAATTATTTCCATACAAAAGGTTCCTAATAGTTATATAAAAGGAAATCATTCCAAAGAAACAATATGTTCTACATAGAAAGAGGCAAACACTGGGGGCCATTTTCCTTCCCCCAGGATCCCAGGACAAAGACCAACTCCTCCAAGAAGTCAATTCTATATTTAAAAAATTATTATTATTATTATTATTATTATTATTATTTTGTTTTTAAAACAAGGTTATAGAAACACCTTGTTCTAAAACACCTTGCTTTGGATGGGAAGGGGAGGCTGGTTCTGGAAAATTTCAGAGCCATGTGCAGCCTTTGAGGTCCGTCCAGCTACTTTAACAAGTATCAGAAGCATTGCTTGAAAATAGTAGATCTCACAGAATCCCCCAGTTGGAACTTCCACTTCTGGGACCATACAGTATTACCCTCTGCAATCCCTAAAGTTGCTATCTGCTACCACTTTTATATCCTTTGTCCTTGTATGTGAGAGAGCATGTGTTTTTGTGTGGAAGATGATTTCCCTTTCAATGTCATAAATAAAACTATATTTGCACCTTGCATTCTGGAGTTCTGTTTCTCAGAACTGGTATACACAGGCGTGATCCCTGCTTTTAGTTGCCGAAGGTGCTCTCAGCAGTTTTAGTTGAGCTAATAAAATTCCCCCTATTAAATACTGCTTATGGGTGCCCTCTGGGACCCTGGCATTTTGGGTAACAATGGACAACAGTATTAAAGAAGATAGGTCAGAATTCACTAAGGCAATTACGAATGTGTTAACTACCTTAATTAGATAGCTACATAGTGTCTCTTGGCCTGAATCTCACACACATCTTTACTTAGTGGGTAGCAGCCACTGTGCACAACAGAGGTCTGTTCCCCTGTTGATCAGAAAGCAGCTGACTGATGTTTCTTCACCCTCCTGTGAGTGATCTCCATTGCCACAGGAAGAATCAAGATCCCTGTTGTGATTCTCCTTCACACTGGAGGTTGCGCATGTGAGGAGGGATGGAAATGCTAGTCAGCTGCTTCCTGTTCAATAGGAAAACAGATCCCTGTCACTAGGCTTCTGCCTAGTGAAAACTGGGTGACTTTCATCAAACATGCATATTCCCTGAACTACTGAATACTTAGAGATCATGAATATGAACCATTCATGAATGTGCAACTCTAGGTTCCACATCTTGACTGCCTCAGTGAATTCCAGCCATAATGATTATCTTTTACGCACACTGCAATTTCCTAATTCAAAAACACTTCCCATCATCACCACCAGCAGCTGGTATTAGCCTACTTGCATAAAATACATGGATAAAATACAAAATAACCTTTTTCTTAGGAGATATAACAGCAATTTCAGCAAATTTTCTATTTATATGGGGGAGCCAGTGTGCCATAGTGGTTTGAGTATTGAACGATGACTCAGGAAACCAGGGTTCAATTCTCAGCTTGGCTGTGAAACCCACTGGGTGACCTTGAACAAGTCACACTCTCTCCGACTCAGGGAAAAGCAATAGCAAACATCCTCTGAACAAATCTTGCCAAGAAAAACCCAGAATAGGGTTGCCTTAGGGTTGCCATAAGTCGGAAATGACTTGGAGGCACACAACATCAACACAAACAAAATGCCAGCTTCCACAGTACCAATATTCTTATCATGTGGAGTATGCCTTATAGATTAGCACTGCTATATTTTCAGGCCTAGTATAACTAACTAGGGAGCAAGCCTAGTGCTTAGAGCACTGCCCTTAGGATGATTTATGTGTGAGTAAACATGCTTATGACTGCACCGTAATGTTTCAAATGGGACTATAACTGCAGAATTCACCAAAGCATTTAACAACAGCATCATAACATTAATAAGCTAGCTTTGTCAGTTGAAAAGCCAACAGCACAATTGTGTAGGAACATTCTCTTGAATACAAATATGGTTATTATACTTGGGAGAAAAAGAAGTCCCAGGAAGAAGGGATTATTAAAGAAACATGGTAATTGTTTATTACCACAACATGTTTTTCCATACTACCAATAATAGTATTACCTAGAAGGTAACTGAAATCAAAAGTGTCAGCATAGCATAGTGGTTTGAGCACTGGACTATGGAGACCAGGGTTCGAATCCTCACTCAAACATGGAAACCCACCTTGGGCAAGTCACACAGTCTCTTATCGTAACTTAAGTTAAACTTAATTTTAAAATTTTAACTCAACTTAATAACTCAACTTAAAATCGAAACACAAAAGAATCAAGTTATGCTTGCATTAAGCATCATTCCCAAATTAACATGAACAACCTATTAAACAGAGGGATAATTTTTAATGTAAAACAAATTCCAGATCAAGACAGAATATTGTATCACAAAGAAAAGCCAGAGAAGCTCTGCAGAAAAAGTCAATTTATTTAAAAAATGAAAGAAGTCTAGACAAAGCATCTCAGCATACCATGGTTAAAAGAGGCTCCTACAGAGATTGTACTGATTATCTAGAACACATAGTTCAGTTCAGTTTAGTGATGGCCCAAATCCCTCTGGCATGATTTGGCATCATCTTGGTATTTGGGAGTTTCCTGTGCTCAACTGTTCCTTGAGAGTTTGAACTTGTAATGCTGATACATGCACTGATGGTGCTACAACCACATATATACTGTGCCCTGGAAATCATAACTTTAGCCTCACTTCCACCATACTCATCAGCCATGCTAGAGAGCCACCTGGTATTCCAACTCTCCCATCCCCCTCCAGCATGGTGTAGTGGTTTGAGCACTTAGACTATGACTCTGGAGATCAGGTTTTGAATCTCTGTTTGGCCATGGAAACTGACTGGGTGGCAATGACAAACTCTTCAATAAACTTGCCAAGAGAACCCTGTGATATGTTCACTTTAGGGTCACCATAAATCAGAACAACACACACAACATACCACCATCCTGCCCCTTGGGAAAGAGGGTTGTTTAGTGCTGGATGAGGAGAGCTAGTAAGCACACAAAATACCGGGAGTAAGAAGGAATCAAGAGAAATCATTGTCTTCTCTGTTTGGACAATGGTTTCTCTTGATTCTTTCTTTCTTCAGGCATTGTGTGTGCTCACTGTTGCTCCAGAAAAAAGACTGCTTAGAAGGTGGCACGGTCATGCAGTGCACAGCAGTCAACAAAAGGTTCATCAATAATAATGAACCAACGTTAAATAACTTCTGCACACATGCCTATAAACCAGCCAGTGTTAAGCACATGCTCACTGTACATGTACAGAATCTCATTCAACACTTTAATAAAGCCATAAGGGCAAATGTAACATGTAATATCCAAGCATTAGAAGCCACACAAATTTGTACACTGAACTAGATAATTACAAATTTTATTAACATCTTGCTAAGTACTCCAAATGAATGAATGATTCATTAATTACACTCAATCGTTCTGACAAGAAGCTTTCATGTTAATGAGAAATGATTCCTCAAGTTAAAAAAAATGTCTTTTTAAACTGTTTTGAACTGCTTTGAGTCCCAAAGTGGGAAAAAGTTAGTTGAGAAAAAGAGTAAGAATAAAAATAGGAATACCTGTGCAGAGGCCCTGGAAAAAACCTCTCCTCACAAATCCTGGTGCAGACTTAGGAATCACCAGAACACAACAGCTTGCAGCTTGCAAAAAGCAATCTAGGATCATTCTAACACTGTGAAATACCAATAACGTGGTTTTATTTTAAATCCCCAACTGTAATCTGTGGAAATTAAAACAGCCCAGATCCAATGTATGTAGCCTCCTCTTGGCTTCCACATCATATATAGTTTTCTCCTTCCAGCTTGAGACATTTATATCCATGTGGTTCATGGGCAATTGAAAAGGCACTGTGTGCTGAAGTTCCTTCATGTCCTTTTTGCTAGCTGATCTTCTCAATTCTAAAGCCAAAGCAGTATGATTTCAATGTTTTTCCAGTCTTCTCAAAGTATGTTAAAGGTCATTTAGATTAGCCTGTTATCCCAAGAGCAAGTTAACACTTCTCTCATGTTGCACTGTGACGTGAATCAGGCCATTACATTTGGCTTATGTACTGGAAACCGTTTTAAAATATCATTGAATTAATGAATGAAAGGACAGACTCTAGAAGGGTCTAAAGGACTAAATGTCTACTTTACTTCATTCACCATTTGGAGCATAGTAAAACTATACATACTTACAGAATAAGGAAACAACTAAGTACTCATCATTCATTATACATAACAGAAGTAAACAAGGCATGATCTAATGTTGTGACCAGCCTAGAAAGCAAAGTTTGATACAGAACATATTGCTTGTCATGACATGCTGAACATGATGGCAGAAGCACATAGCCAGCTTGCTAAGAACTAGGAGGCACCATTGATAATAGGTTTCTTTTCCCAGGACTTTAATGCAATCAGATAGATGTGTACAGCATCGTGCTGCTTAAGGAAGCCAGCTGTAAGCAAGATAATCCTGACTGAGGTCTTAAATAGTACATAGCCTGTGCACTTTCAGCCTCAGACTGAAACAGAACTCCAGTGTGCAAGTACAAATATAGTTTTATTTGTAATAAAAGGGTATCCCCATTCACACAGACATTCACTCACGTACACATACAAGAACTAAGGATATAAAAGATGGTAGCAAACAGCAGTGGAACGGATTGCAGAGGGTGATACGGTACTGTTTCCAGAAGTGGGGCTCCAATTGGGGGGCACTGTAAAATGAAATGGCTCAGCAGGTGCCTGTGGCCAGTGGCCAGCAATGCTGAGGAGTCAAGCAAGAAACTGACACACAGTCTGCCTAAACTTAAGTGAAACCAAACTGGGGTTCCTGAGCAGGCATATTTATAGGGCAAAGCATATCCCAGAGCAGATTTGTGGATTAAAATAAGGTTTCCAGAAGAGAAGAAAGAAATGGGAATGGCTGGACAATCAGTGCAAATCTCTCTGGACAATGGGATACTGCTTTCAGAGGGAAGTACAGCGCTCCTGCGTCATATGCGGGCACCTTTTACATGGCTTTCAGCTTATGCTGAAAGCTGTGACGGAAGTTAAATGGCGCGTCATGCACGACCTCCTTTTTTTTCAACGGGGCTCAAGCATACACACTCTTTGCCTTACGCGGAGCGGTCCGGAATGGATCCCGATGTAAGGCAAGGGTGCACTGTATTCTTAGTTTTTTGTTCATTTGTAAACACAAGGTCTATCACACACCATCACTTCTATCAATTAAGGGATTATGCATATTCCCATCTTGACTGATCTATCATTGGCTATGTGCTCATGAGCTTTCTCTATGCTGAGCCTCTCAGATATCCAAATACGGTCACAGATTTCCTTTTATGGCATGGCTAATATCGCACATTGGAGTCGCCCTCTTGGCTACACACCTCAAACATCCATTTTGATATCAAGGGCCAGACCTCAAGGTACCAATGGGAAACCAAATGAGTCACAATGAAATATGGACACATTATTAATTGGCTCTATTCCCCTGCTTCGAGAAAAGAGGATGAATGGGTTGGTAGAGAGTAAAGGGACTGAAAACAAACTACAGACAACTACTGAAGTCTGCAAAGCATGTTACCAAAGGTGGAATTAACACCATTGAAATGATATATTTTTTTCAAACAGAAGAAACTGAACTTTTATTCTTCATATGTTTCAACAGAGGCCACCAAGCCCACAGACTCCCTGTCTACAACAAGGGAAGTTCTTGTTGAGTGCCAACATTTGAAGCAACACAGAAGGTCTGTATTCCTAAATGCAGTTTGTTCTGGCAAATGATGCCAACTTTAAGATTACATTGTGCCAGACAAGAAGGGTAATTAGCCATTAAGAAGGCAAGGGAAAAATTGTAATCATAGCATAGGATACCCTGTCTTGATAAGCATGATTTACTGGCAAGTCATGTATACTGTATAGAGACTGAACATGCCAGAACTGCTAGTTCAAGATCTTGGCAGTAACAACCAATTAAGTCCATGCCTCCCTGGAAACGATGATTTCATACTGTGTACCAAAAAAAAAGAACCCATAGATATCATTTCTCCTTTTATCAAGGAACATGAGATCCCACTTTCCCTTTATAAACAAATCAAAGAAAACAAGATAATCAATGGGGAGGATGGGCACTGCAGACTCTTCCAAGAAAACTGACAACATGCTGGCCACACATTGTATGCACAATTTTATAAAAAAAGGCCTACTTTTAAAAAAATGAATACTTTGGACATTTGCACATTACAGAACTCAAAATCAACTAATTATTAACTTACTGGGAGAGCAGGTGTGCCCAGTACAAAAGATTCCTGGCATCTCTATTCAAACAATTACTGCATGTAGTAGTACTAGGGTATACTGCAGAGAGACAGAATGAGAGTGGGAGGGCAGAAGTGCAGGGGAATGTATTAGAGCTCTCTATAGCAGATAATTCTAAGTACCTCACCAAACTATAAATCCCAGTCTTCCAAAGGATGGAGCCATGGCAATGAAAGCTGAAATAAACTGGGATAAATGTACAGTGACAGTGCCCTCATAGATCTAACAGCTGTATTTCTTTCACTGTAACACACTCTGGATTCAGGTTTGTTCTTACTGTGTGCCTTCAAGTTGTTTCTGACTTATGGTGACCTTAAAGCAAACCTATCAAGGGGTTTTCCTGGCAAGATTTGTTCAGGGAAGGTTTACCCTGAGGCTGACAGTGTGGCATTCCCAAGGTTATCCCATGGTTTTCCATGGCTGAGCCACTCAGGGTACTATCTCCCTTATCCCAATCAACATGATTGCTGCTTATGCCCCTGAGTTGTGTCTCCCTCACAGCCCCTTTGCTATATGTAACATTTTGGTCACTCAGCAGTCTTTTGTTTTAGCCACGTTCCCCAGTTTTGATACGACCATAGCCATTTCTGTTTTCACAGCCTCCAGCTCTGCCTTTCCCCCCCAACACCACTTGCCTCTCCTGTCAAATGTGTCACAATTTGCCCTGACGGGAGGATGGCACAGAGGGGTGCACAAAGAGGAAAGGAAACCCTTAGGCAGGTGGGTATGGAGCAGCCCTTGCTCACAAGGACTCACATGGTCTCATCCTTTAGGAATGAAAAATGGAAGCACAAGTAATGGCTGTGGGATGAATGCTGTGAAATTAACAAAATGAAAATACTGCTTATTCCCTGGGTGGAAATTGTGGAGAATGAGAGCAAGCTGGGAGGTCAAGTGGGGGGGGGGGGGCTGAATG
Source organism: Sceloporus occidentalis (assembly GCA_023333645.1). Classification (NCBI taxonomy): domain Eukaryota; kingdom Metazoa; phylum Chordata; class Lepidosauria; order Squamata; family Phrynosomatidae; genus Sceloporus; species Sceloporus occidentalis. The sequence continues at coordinate 142,782,302 of JALMGF010000006.1, forward strand.
GAAAGCAAACCATACCCCTCCTGCCCCTTTGTAAAGCAGAGTAGGGCGGCTTGAGATGGCAGCTTTGGGTGGGGGACAGATGTTCTGAAGTGTTCTAAAATATACAATATATTTTAAACTCCTGTTCTCTTCACACGAAGAGACCCTAGTTCTTAGCAGTGTTCTTTTCTATAACACACAGATGGCCTAAACAGATGTATGTAACAAAACTATTTAGCAGGGCCTAAACTCATGTATAAGAAGAGCCAATCTCTGCCTATCTACAGGGATGTAATGACTTTCACGCAGATCTGTAACTTTCTGAAGCACTGAAAGACAGTTTTATGACTAGTAATACACAGTGTTCTAGAAACCTGAGAGGAACACAAATTGCTCTCTATGCCAGAAATCTGACATTTCTAAAGGTGGCAAATGCATTTTCATGTGTATTTTGGAGTTTATTTAAATTCAGCAAATAGTCCTTGCTTGGAAATATTAGAATAGTGGCCAGAAGAAGAAAATGGGTGGAGGAGCTTATTAAAATTACAATGGGCACACATACTGTGTATGCATAATTTAAAGTAAACTATATTTTGCTTTATGTTGCAAAGCTGTATCAGCCTATGTAGAGCAGGTCTCTACATTTTACTGAATGACAGCTCCCATCCTCCCTGACCAATGCCCATGCTGACTGAAGCTGATGGGAGGTAGAGTCTAACAACATCTGGTGGGTTAAGGTTCCCCACCATGAAGAGGAACTTTTAAGCATAACTCTATAACATTCCAATATATTTTAATTCTGGTACTGATTATGAAATTATAAACTCTCAAGGCGATAGTAACCAACTTATGGAGACTAGCGTATCTGTTACACATTAAACCTTGGCTATAGTGCAAGGACAGAAACATTTTAATAAATCAATCGATAAAACCCACAGAGAAAGGAACATTGTTGTTGTGGTTGTTGTGTGACTCCAAGTCATTTCTAATTTATGTCAATGTGAATGTTGGCAAGATTTCTTCAGAGGAGATTTGGTGATAATTCCAGAATTTAAGCCTCCAATTCTCATCAGCTCCCCCAGCATAGTCCATTTTACCTTATCCAGCTCTAAATGTACTATCATAAATTGCCCAAAGCCTGAATGTGAATAATTTCAGGTAGAATCAGATTGAATCAATGACAAAAATGTGAATCTTATTACAAAAACAACATATCATGAGTTCAGTGGTCATCTTGTCAGGGACGTAGCTAGGATTTTAGGAATAGGGGGGGTCCAGACTAAGTGCCACCATTATAATGGGGCTTGGGTGCGGCGGCGCAGCAGCACACACCATTCATTTTTCTTATGGAAGGGAGGGGGGTCTGGACCCCAAGAACCCCCCCCCCCCTTGGCTATGTCCCTGATCTTGTGAAGGTCACTGGAGCTGCAGTCCTATACAGATGAATGGCATTATTCTCACTGAAGATGATAGGAGTTATCTCTGTGTGGATCTATAGGATTACACTATGCAAATCCTCATATGTACCTTATTAGCATCTAAAATGATCAATTTTTTTTGCAAGTATATGCAAATTAAGATTCACCATCCTTGTAATAAGCATTTACAGTATGCCCTTTGTATCGGCTGGGGTTTGGTTGCAGGACCCACAGTGGATACCTACTGTATATACTCATCTATAAGGAAAGAAATTTATACCCAAAAATGACACCAAAATCCCAGGTTGACTTATATACGGGTCAGTATGGTAAAGTGATAGCAGCTCTTTCAGATTTCTCCACGCAGTTGGGATGGCAGTTTATTTCTCTCTTGCACCATGCAGAAAGAGTTCTGTGTGACTGATTGCTTTTAAACAGAGTCCCTCTCTTGCTCACTGTCTGGAGAGAGAAGGATGAAACAAAAGCTGAAAGCGAAAAGCATCAAGTTAGAGTCTCTCTTGCTACATGCACACATACAAACACTGAAGGAGCCTCCAAGTTTTACCCTTGACTTATTCACAGGTCATGGCAAAATCCATAATTTTGGCCCTTGACTTACACTTGAGGTAGACTTATTGTCAAGTATATACGGTAAATCCATAGATGCTTAAGTCCCATTATATACAGTGGCATGGTAAAAAGGTGTCTCTCGTATAAAATGGCAAAACCAAGGTTTGTTTTCTAGAATGTATATATATTTAAAATATTTTAAAGATCCACAACTTTAAAATATTTGAATTGATGGTTGAATCCGTGGATACAGAATCCCTAGATACAAAGGGTACACTTTATACAGCAAGTGTTCAAGTTAAATCATAATGATGCTGCTGCTGATGATGATCATAATCCGCTATCAGAAATGATAAAAATTGAACGTCTGGCTTGGAAAACATGTCATAATGGACACAATGCAAGACCTGATAAGAGGCTGGGGTTCTATCACATTTATTTTTCCCTTTCAAAAAATGAATGTGAAATTTATCTTGGCATACTTTTTAAATGTTCTCAAAACATCAAAGGGTTTTTTGAAACCTGAAAACCTCAACCACTAAACATTTCTTCATGGCAACAACATACAGTATGTGGATACCTAGTCAGAGACTAATCTATTTTTATGCATCATTTACTCTGCAAAAATAATGACTCGTTTTTACAATATTCATGAAGCATTCTGGAATGTTTCTTGTATGTTGCCAAAAAAACCATTTCATGAAATCTTTGATCTTATAGTACAAAATAGTATAATTTGGTATAATGGATGCATCTAGCCAACTGCATGCTATTTCTTTTCCTTCTTTTGTTCTCCTTATTCCATTTTGAACATCATAGAAAACCAACCTACACCTTGATGGAAATTGGATGTGGAATTTTTAATATTTGCAGTTTTGATACTTTCCCAAAGCAGTACCAACAGCGACTCTACTAAGGCTAGTTTCTCTCCTTGAGTTCTTAAAGGATAAGTATCGCCAGGACTTTATGATTCCATCAGCCAAAACCTGTTATGAATCTCTCAAACTGAAGAGGACACATTGCTGGCTGAGGAAGGTAATGTCAACGTAAGGGGATCATAGAACAGAATAATAGAGTTGGAAGAGACCATAAGGGCCATCCAGTCCAACCCCCTTGTCATGCAGGAAATCTCAATCAAAGAATCCCCGATAGGTGGCCATCCAGCCTCTGCTTAAAGACCTCCAATGAAGGAGATTGCATATAACCAATATCTTTCCAGCTTCAAAGTAGGAGTGGCAGTAAGTTTTAAAATTGCAACAGTACAGCCAACTAAGGTGCAACCTGCAGCCGCCTCTTTTCACGCCGGATTGGGACTGTGGTAACCGCATGCCACAGCCCCAATCTGGCCTTTCGAGGGTGCAAAAAAAAAAAAGAGTCGCAAAAAGTGGCTCCTTTTTGCACCCTTGAAAGGGTGCCAAAGCCGTGGTGGCACAGCTATACAGTCCTTCTTCAGTGCTGTGTCGTATGGACTCAGTGCACCATGTGGAACAGTGCACAGTGTCCTGGTGCCCTGGGGGTGGAATCATCATCTGGATGCAACACCCCAGCTCTGCCCCCAACTCTGCCCCCAGGCCAGCCTTTCAGGCCGGTCTGTACAGGGCCTAAACCATGTCAAAACACTGCTTTTCCAAATCCTGGAGAGCACAATAAAGTCTTACACCCTTCCAATCTACCCAAATGTGACTCTAAACTATCAAATACCTGTTCAGTAAAACATAAAAACCCAAATCTTAAAACTCATGATCACACTGTCTTGCACCAATATATAGGAGGGTTTTATTGAATACTTAAGCAAGTTTGACAGAATTTTCCTTCCAGAAACTTGGTGCTGTGATCATATTTATGTTAAACGCTTTGCATCTTATTGCCGCCCTTCATTTTCCAAAAATAGTACAGGAAGAACTAGCCAATATGCCACCAGAACATAAATCCACTGAAAATTACCTTTTACTCTGTTTTTTCCCCTTTAATAGACACTGGCAGCAGTATTTACAACCCAGATTCTTAGAGCTGGAAACGAGCAGTTGGTCCTCAATATCCACAGATTTTTTTTATCCATGAATTCAAGTATCCACAAATTGAAAATATTAAAAAAAAATCCAGAAAGCAAACTTTGATTTTGCCATTTTATATATGGGACACCATTTTACTAAGCCATGTGTTTAACGGGACTTGAGTATCCACGGATCTTGGTATCTACAGGGGGCCCTGGAACCAAACCTGAGTGAATATCAAGGGCCCACTCTACCACACAGGGAAGATCATAAGCCTTTGTTATTGTGGTGTGCCTTCAAATAATTTCCAACTAAGAAACAAAACTAGACACATGAGGCTAAGCTAATGTATGTACATATGCATGCTGGATTTAATGCACTAGATAGTAGGGATCTGCTTCAAATAAAATGTGAGGGCTTTCATTAATCAGAATTACTGTAAATTTGGTTTCTTCTTTTCAGGCATCTGTCAATCCAAGATCTTAGGGCACAGCATTAAAAGAAAGCCCATTTTGCCCTGACCTTGCCAATATAATTTTCCTCCCAAAGCTATATGGATGAATGTCTTGTCCTGTATTCTAAAGATTATGAAACTGCATATATGCCTGCCAGGATTCTATATACTTTCCCCCCAAGTTATATGTAGCCAAGGAACTCCCAAGCCCGGATTTTACAGATGTTGCAGAAATACACTATTAACCCAATACAGCTATCCCATGGCCTTTTTTTTCCACTCCAAGGCTGCCTGATGGAAGAATAGCAGCCATCTTTTTATTATTATTATTATTATTATTATTATTAATAGTAGTAGTAGTAGTAGTATCTCACTCTCTTTCCAAAACTGGGACCCTTGGTTTGTCTTTATAACCAAGGTCAACAAACTCCTTTTAATGCTTGCTAGTAATATAGGGCCCACAAGGCTCGACCCTACAATGTCAAGCTTTATTCACACTTGTAAGGCCTAGGCTTAATCTTCAGTTTGTGGTGAAACAAGATGGCCCTAGAGCAAGAGCAGACACTGAAGGGGAAGAGGAGCAAGTTCCCACCTTTCTCTACTTCCATCTACTTTGTAGGGGAAGGGGAAAATCTTTTTATAGAAAAATAAACCATTCTCTGTTCTGTTTATAGAAAAAAAATAAACCACTCTCTGATCTGTCCCACATTGACAAAAGTTCCTGCAGATCAAACCTACAACTTCTAGTATTATGTAAAACAAGACTGGTCTCCCGGTTTTTCAGGTCCTTGGCACTGTGTCCTCTACTGCACCATGAACCTTATCTTACCATGGTGCCTTTTAAGTTGCAGACAGTTACACACAATGCACTGGAACATTCCAAGGATTTTGGGGTGAAATGAGATAAGCAGCAGTGGACAAGTGAGCACGTGTGTAAGTGGGTTGGAGAGATGGAAGGAAGCTTCTTCCTGGGATCCCCAGATGGACCACTCTGGGTGGCACCAACCCTAGTGATCTGACGAGTTGAGAAAGCTGCAGAAAAGGGCGATCAAAATTATCAGGCGCTCAAACAATTCCCTACATGGATGGGTTACAATATCCAGTGCCGTTATTTGTTGGTCTACAGACAAACAAGGGAGAACAAACATGACAGGTTTATAAAATTACAAAAGATGGAGATTTCTTCTCCCACCTTCATAAGGCCAGTACTGAGAATAATCCAACCAAACGGAATCGTTGCAGATTCAAGGACTGACAAGAGGAAGTACTGTACTTCTTCACATCATTAACTTCAAACTGTTAAACTGTGGGGAATTCACTGGCACAAGAAAAGAATGATGGCTGCCAACTAAGATGTCTTGAAAGGCAGATTAGGCAAATTCATGAAGAAGTGTAGTGGTATAAATGAAACCTATTGGGTGACCCTGGGCAAATCACATGCTCTCAGCCTCATGGGAAGGCAATGGCAAACCTCTTCTGAACAAATCTTGCCAAGAAAACCCCATGATCAGTCTTGGCAAGAAAATCCCATGATAGACTTAGGGTCGCCATAGATCAGAAATGACTTGAAGGCACACAGCAGCAGCAGCAACAAAACAATAAATTCCTGCTTTATTGTAATGGCTGTTTACTATGTGCAAGATCAGAGGTAATGAGCTTCTGGATGCAAGCTTCTGGGAAACAAGGGCGGAAGATACTTGCTGTCCTCGTGTCTTGCTTGTGTGCTTACCTACAGGCATCTGGCTCGCTGACCATGACAAAATCAAAATACTGGATTGGACAGACCACTGGTGTCATATAACAGTACATTTTATGCTCTTACAGATACTAAATCATTTTGCTCTTAGTGAAATAGAGTAGAGACAGATATATTATGAGAGTTGGAGGGTCACTTTAACCTCCTCTGGACTCTTGGCAGAACCCAATGGCATATTTACCAGTAACAGAAAGGCAACCAGGAGTAATTTCTGCTTACTTCAAGATGGGTTGAGGGGGTTGTGCTATTTTTGAGTGAGGGTCTCCAAGATAACTTTTTACAGCCCCCTGGACTCTATTTTTGGGGGGCTACAAAAGTGCTTGTTCTGCTGAATTGGGTTCTCTCACACCAATTTTTTTTTAAAAATCAGGGACTAGGGGCCAGGGTCAAGAGCCATGCATGATTCCCCCAGTGGCTGCACATGGCCTGTAGGCTGTGTGGTTCACATCCCTGGATTAAAGCCAAACAAAGGCCATTGTGCTGCCACTTCCAGCCAAAGTGGTTCTTCAGTACAGCATGAGGAGACTGGTTACCTTGTCCCAGAATACATATACACTGATACATACACTTTTCTTGGGATGGAAGCAAAGTGGAAAATGGGCTATCCAGCTTACTTTGGCACATAAGCCTCTCTTATTGTACTACAGTGTTCAGGCTCTAGAGTGGGAATACAACCTAAGCGGGAAATATTGATCTTCTTTTGAAAGACTCCAGGCTTTTTTGGCTACCATCATTCCACCACCTTCCCACAATTATCACTTTAATTGTAAGAGACTCAGAACTCCATGCAGGTTTTTCCAAGCCCCAAAATCCAAAAGTCTGTCTTCTGTTGTATAAATGTGACAAGAAACTAGTCAGCATGATTGAATCGTTGTCATCTTCTTCTCCATTTGGAAGATCTTCTTTTACGCCACTGAGATCACAACAACATAAATACTTGAAGTCCTTTTAGCCTTCAAAAAGTTGTTAGACTTTACAGTGACTTACTCAAGCAGGCCCTTTTCAGTCCAAACCACAAGGACTCTGTTCCATGTGGCAATCCATATAGCCTACGCACCACACAGATCCAGGACGTTGCCACCACAAATCAGAGTTTGGAGAGTGTTCAGTGGCATGGCAAAATATACATGGCAACCATCAACACACAGCTGGCTTGCCATACGAAGCAATCACCATAAAGGTTTGAATTTCAAATTTCAAACCACCACCATGTGCTCCCTTTTTTGTGGGAATCAAGTGCTTCATCGGGTCCATGAACTGAGCCACATCTCACATTAAGACAAGCAAAATACATAGTAGGAACATGCCATGGCATTTCAAAAAGAATGATACAGTAACACACAATGTTCCCATTTCACTGTTTTACAATGAGAGCCAGAGCCAAGATTTCTTTATTCAAATTTCTCACATATAGACAGCCAACTTTCTATATTTCCCTTCAACTTCATCCAGGTATCCCTAAGATGAACAGCAGAGCTCCTTAAAGATTTTAAAATTATCCCCATAACTGGCTTGACACCTACACCTGTCATTTCACACAGAATACTTTTTCTGTTCATCACAAGCCACCTCAAGACAATTCTGTACAACTAAACTGCCATAGTCAATATTTATGCAGCCCACCCTTGAGCCAAGTTCTTTCCAGTCCTATATCTTATCAGTACCCAACACAACTTTTTACAAAGGACAACGCTAAGGCTGAGAGAGAGCAAGTTATTTCAGGCTGTCTTCCTACCAGACTCTGCATGTAGCAGAATAAAAGCCTTCCCCACCTTACTGCCAATAAACAGGTGTGAGTTCAGATTACACAGCTACACCAACAAAATGTAGAAGGGGATGCAATTCCCTGATGCTGACACGAATTCATATTTTAAGAAAAGCCCTTCCACACTTTTAAAGAAACAGTGATCTCATCACATTCTTGCACTTGGCTACAATACTAAGGAGCACTGGGGAATTAAAAGTCACACATTATTACCAACACAACCAGCCAAAGACAGGCCAAAGCCTGAAAGCCCACATCCATTCATCAAAGGTTGCAATCACTCAGTGGAATTGACTGTCCAATAAAATGTGGACAGAATTGGTTTGCAGGTCCCTGGCACACAGTCAAAATAATGTAAAGGCTCCCAACACTGAAATATCCTATCTAAGTGATAATAATGCCTAAGGAAAGAAATCCCACTCAGCCATGAAAAAACACTCAGTGACCTTGGGCCGGTCACACTCTCTCAGCCTCAGAGGATGGCCATAGTAAACCCCCTTTGACAAAACTTGCCAAGAATACCCTATGATAGGTTCATCCTATGGTCCACCATAAGTTTAAAATGACTTGGAGACAGAGAACAATTATAATAACAAAGATATCAAAGGCATAGCTGTGTTAGTCTGGAACCTCAGTATGCATAGGGATCTTGCAACACCTTTGAGACTCACAAGAAAGAAGTTAGTAGCCTGAGCTTTGGTAGACTTAAGCCAACTTGTTTGGAAATAGACACAAGTCTAGAAAGCTCATGCTACCAACTTCTTTCTTTAGTCTCAAAGGTGTTACAAGACCCCTTCGCATAATAACAAAGAAAGAAACGTGAACAAAGGAAGCAGGAATCCCAACATGATTGATAAACAGATAATAGACAGATAGATATAAAACAGATAGATAGATAGATAGATAGATAGATAGATAGATAACAGATAGATAGATAGATAGATAGATAGATAGATAGATAGATAGATAGTAGAAGATGGATGGATGGCTAGATAGATAGATAGATAGATAGATAATGGAAAGATGGCAGATAGATAGATGGATGGATAGATAGATGACAGACAGGTGGTCTCCTTCTGCAAGATGATCCCCTTCGGCCCCTCTGACTTCTGCACCCATCTGCTCCCCCCCCCCCCAGCATTCCCAAGCGCCAGGCTGAATGAAGAGAGGAATGAAGGCTGGGGAGAGCAGAGCCTTTCTTCCTTCTGCAGCTGCCCCTCTCCCTCCCTTCCTCCTTCCCTGCCTGAAGTGCCCTGTGTCTCCTACCTGCTTCAGTTTGGCCAGAGAGCAGAGAGCTGCCCAGGGCTCTCTGTCTGCTGCAAAATCCCCAAATCCAAGTGGAACTCAGGAGGAGAAAGAGGCTGGAGCAGAAGAGCAGCAGAGAGCCAAGATGAAGGCGCGCGAGGAGGAGGAGAGCAGGAGCCCCAGCAGCAGCAGGAGGAGGAGGAGGAGGAGGAGGAATGCTCTTCTGCCTCAGAGCCAGGCGTCTCCTCTTCTTCTCCCCCCAAAAGAAGCCCAGCTCCTGCCTTGGAACTGGGAGGGGAGGAAAGGGGAGGTCAGCCTGTCTCTTCCCTCCCCTGCGGTTTTGGCCAGCCTTGGTCTCCAGGGCCCTTGCTTGGGGGCTGGCAGTGGGAGGAAAGGGAAGCCCTGCAAGGAGGGGGGGGATGGGGGCCTGGGGATGGAGAGGGAGATGGAGAGAAGGGCCAGGGGACCACAGGCCCTCCTTGCCCAGGACCTGCCCTCCATTTCAACCTCCTCTCCTGGAGGACTTCCAACAGGACCTCCATTTGGAGCCTCATTCAAAGAAGCACAGGTTTACGCTTCCATTAATTAGTCCTCATTACCACTTACAATAATAATAATAATAATAATAATAATAATAAATAGCAGTTTGCGATCCGAATCGATGGATTGGTTCGACAGCGGAGCATGGCTTCCGCAACATTTGCCCCCTGTAAAATAACACACCTGTGGTTCATATTTGCAAACAAATCGGTTGAAAAAAGGACCCACTCCAGCCAGCTGAAGGGCGGGTTTAAACCGATTCCTGAACAGCATCAGGTTCACACGCTTGCACAGAATCAGTTTCTCAAAAAAGATGCGGAAAACAACAGCGTCAAAATGACGCGGGTTAAATGGGTCTGGCACATGGCCCTCCCTCTCCAAATCGCTTCAGCCAATCAATTCAAGTGGGAGCCAGGGTCATTTGAACTGGTTCAACCCAATTCGCAATCTGGTTTAAAAGGTAGTGGGAATCAGGCCTAAGTGTTTTTAAGCTTTGAGTTGGTCATGTCCTCCATTTTCCCTCAAGGAAATTTGCAGTGAGGACATCTGGCCACCTTGGCTGGGGAGGCATTATCCCCCACAGCTTTTGTTATGGCTGTAGTTGGGGCAGAGGAACAGCTGGAAAGGGAATTGTTGTTGTTGGACAGTTGTTGTTTTGTGCCTCTTGTGTCACTCAGGTTGCATCCACACTGCTGAAATGATCCAGTTTGACACCACTTTGATTGCCATGGCTCAGTGCTGTGGGATCCTGGGGATAGTTTTGGGATTCATTTGGCCGTCTCTGTCAGAGCGCTGGTGCCACAGTGAACTACAAATCCCAGAATTCCACAGCACTGAGTGACATCAAACCCGATTATTTCTGCACTGCCAATGCAGCCGTGTGTGTGTGTGCGTTGGGTGCCTTCAAATCATTTCCAACTCATGGCATCCCTAAGATTAACCTATCCTGGGGTTTTCTTGGCAAGATTTGTTCAGAGGAGGTTTGCTGTTGCCTTCCCCTGAGGCTGAGAGAGTGTGATTTGCCAAAGGTCACCAGTGGGTTTTATTCAAAGCACTACAATTCTCAATGGGAAGTCAAAGGCTTTCATGACCGGCATCCATAGTTTTTTGTGTGTTTTTCAGGCTATGTTCTCTGAAGATGCCAGCCACAGATGCTGGTGAAACATCAGGAACAAACCCTTCTAGAACATGGCCACAGAGCCTGAAAAACCCATAAAAAACTGTTGGTCCAATGATGGTAAATCATAAAATATAACAATAATAATAATAGGTTTTATTATTATATTATATGGGAGAAGTGGAGTAAAAACCTGGGTATAAAAAACAAGAAGTGACTACCAATCAAATATTTAAATAAAGATATCAATGAAGACTTTGGAAAGATAAAGATCAAGGGATTTAAAATAATTGGAGACTTATATGATTCAACAGGGGCACAAATACAGGAAGAAAAATTAACTATATTAATTGGAAATCAATACTGGATTCAAATGAAAGGGATAATAAAATTATTAGATGAAATACAGGTGCGTTACAGACCGCCGCTTTGCGGCGGTCTGTTGGCACTGCTGTTTGCTCCGCGAGGGAGCCGCAGCAGCCAAACCGTGCGACTCCCGCGTGGAGCAAAAAAGAAGCTCCAAAATGGAGCTTCTTCCTGCGGTGCAGTTATGACGCTGTGAGGCGGCAATGGTGCACTCGCAACGTCATAAGTGCTGCATGACGTGCAGACGCACAGTGTCCGCTACGTCAATATGGCGGCGGCCGTGTGGAATGGCCGCTGCCATATTGTACGTATTCACTACGTAGTAGGGTTAGGGGGGTGCGGAAGCACCGCCCCTTCCTAACCCTAATACGTAGTGAATACGTACTTTATGGCTGTTTCTAACCCGCCACAGTTGAATATTTTAGATCAGAATGAATTGCTAGAAGAAATAATTTTTAAAAATTAGAGAAAATTCATAAGATTATGTTACTAACCCAATTTAGAATGATAGAGGGACTGACAATGAACTGGGGAAAAGATTTATTGATTGATACAGACAAAATTAAAATTTGGCTACAAGAAATTGTTAATATTAAAAATGCAAATGTCAAAGAACAACAAATGAAAATGATTGGAAAATGGTACAGGACACCACATCAATTAGCATTTATAAATGATAAATTTCAATCAAAATGTTGGCATGGATGAGGAGTTAAGGGAATTTACATAAATATGTGTTGGGAATGCCCATTTGTTCAACAATTTTGGACAGAGGTTAAGAAACAGATAAATATAATAATAGGGATAGAGATACAATTAAGTAACAAAAACTACTTAACTCTCAATTTAAGGGAATTAAGATTGTTTTATTATATATCTTTGATTACTATTCAATTTCCAAAAGCTGCTCATGCAGTGATTTCTTATGGATGGAAAAACAAATCAAATTGGAATAAGTCTTGTTTAAATATATTAAAGAATACATACATATTATTTGATTTCCTTAGGGAAAGAAGACTTAAATAAAGGATGTTTTACGGTCCAGTTAGCCATGAGATTCATTTCACTGTAGGTCTCTTCCATTCACCAATTGTAAATCTGAGACACCTGGCCTTTTATGCTGTTTAAAGAGGCAATGTAAAATTCCTTAGATTTACTGAGTGATCTTGGAGGCCCTTCAGTATGTCCTAGTGCTCTTGCAAAGGAGCTTCCCTGTATTCTCTGATGCTGCAAGGCCTTCAACTCTTTGCAATATAATTCTCACTGTTTCATAGGGACAAATTGCCTTTGTCCAGCAACTCTCACACTCAAGAAGCATGCTACTCAGGATATCAAATAAATGCATCAGCAAAGCAAAATTTAGGGTGACCAAGAAAGTGAACTGTGGTGCAGATGCGTGTGCAAGGATTTGGGAATATGTCCACCAAATTCCCATCTCCTTTCCAATTCTTTTCTGCTAAGAGTCAAGAATGGAAATGCCACCTAGCTTGCATATCACATGATCTATCAACATAATGTGCTGTTCACCGCCCTGATCATTGGAAGGGCGGTATATAAATAAAATTTTTATTATTATTTATTTATTATAATCACCCACGGATTTGGCTATCATTCTGAATTGGGTGCAATACCTGTTTCAGTTGGAATGACTAAAAATATAGCATTAAGTCCAGGATAGCAAGTCCTCTTTCAGTTGCTGGACTGTTTTGTACACACAGGAATCTATATCTTTTGTCACTACTTTAAACACAACTAGTAATTTCTGCAGATAAAGAATTTATTATCTGTCGGTTGAAGAGGGATTATTTGAAAAAAGTGATAAAATCTGCATGGCTGATTTTTCTAATAACTTGTAATTTTCTTAACTTTCCTTAATGTTAATTTTCTTAACGAATTTTTATTATTTAATTTTCCTAACAGCCTAGCTTTTAGAGAGGACTCAGACCCCTCTTTTGCTTAACCCATTTTAATGACAGAGATGTAATTTCTGTAAAATATCTGATTCAGAGTCTAAGAAATTGTTACATTCAGTCATTTTTCATTAGAATAGCTTTGTAGGTGTTGTTGTTGTTGTTTTTTTTTTTTTTTTTGTAATGCAACTTGTGAATAAATCTTGATATCCCTTGTCATCTGTGTTGCTTTGGCAATGAGGTATTAAAATGCATGATCCTAGTTTCAGAGTAATTTATTATGAAGCCTGTATAAAACTGAAAATATTCCATTGTTGATTTTACAATTGGAATGTCTGCTCCTGAATTCTCCAGGAAGAGAAGAATAATAACAGACCTACAAATTAATCAAGTTGGCTTGACTGTTTATTTGAAGCACTTTAATCTCTGGATTAGCTCTTAACAAGTTTGCTGGTGGTTCTACTGCTATGATGAACAAAATGGAAAGGGCCCCATCCCTCTACTAAGGACAGTGGTTTGGAATCAATTCTGTTGTTATTCATGACTGCCTTGGGCCCTTAAGCCTAGTAATTAACATAACAAATTTGTAAAATAGCCCAGTTTTCTTAGGAAGTTTCTTGTCCGTCCAGATATTTACAGATAGCTATTATGTCACTTTGCAATCTTCTCTTCTCCAAGCTCAACATACCCAGGTCCTTCAGTCATCATTCAGAAGATCATTCCAGATCTTTGATCATCTTGGTCGCTCTTGTCTGTACACATCGCAGCTTGTTGATATTCTTGCTGATCTGTGGTGGACACAGTATTCCAGATGACATCTGATCAAAGCAGGACCGGGTTTCCTGAATATGGACACTATATGCTTGTTGATGCAGCTTTTGGGGCTGCTGCATCACATTTTTGACTCAGGTTTAGCTTATGGGCTACTAAGATGCCTAGATTCTTTTCACATGTATTGCTTTCAACTCAGGTCTTATTCATCCTATATTTGTTCATTTCATTTCTCCTGCATAGATGTAGTACCTTATATTTGTCCCTGTTGAAATTGATTTTGTTATTTTTGTACCAGTTCTCCAATCTGTCAAATTTATGTTGAATTCTGTCCTCTGGGGTATTAGTAGCTACCCCCTCCCCATTTGGAGTAATCTGTAAATTTGATAACATGCCTCCTATTCCATTATCTCATGTATAAAGATGTTTTATAACCCCGAGGGACATCACTACTTTCCAGGGTGAAGAGCAACCACTGATAAGCAATTTCTGGGTCCTGTCAACCAATTACAGAGCCACCTAACTATAATACTGTACTGTCTAACTCACAGTTCATCAGTTTGCCTGAAAAAATGTAATGAACGACCTTGACAAAAGCCTTACTGAAATAAAGATATATTAGCAGAAGACTAGTTTGCCCAACCTGTTTTTGAGAAATCCAAAATGAATTTTAGTAATCACAGCATTCTTTTCCAAATGTGTACTGTTTAATAATCTGTTCTAGAATGTTTCCTGGTATTGATATCAAACTGATTGGTTGCTAGTTGCTGGGATCCTCTTTCCCCCCTGCTTTTTGAAGAAGGGGGCAAGATTTGCCCTCCTCCAGTTTGCTAGGACCTCTCCTGTGCTCCAGGAAATCTCAAAGATTATAGACGGTGTCTTTGAGATTATATCTCCAAGTTCTTTTTTTACTTTTGGAGACATCTTAACTGGTCTTGGAAACTTAAGTTTATTTATAGTAGCTAAGTATTCCTTAACTATCTCCTTACCCATTCTAGGCTGTAGTCTTCTTAGTGCATGAATTATTCTATTTTCACAGGTTAGAGCACTGTTATCGTTTTGGGAGAAGACTGAGGAAAGGAAACTATTAAACAGTCAGCCTCCTTTCTGTCCCCTATTAGCATTTCATCATCTTTTCTATTCAGTGGCCCTACCATTTCCTTGTACTTTTTCTTGTTCTGCACGTAGCCAAACCTCCCACCACCACCTTTTGTTATTTTTAAACCCCTCTAGGGAGCCTGAGATCATCCTGAGTTTTAGCTTTTCTGGCTTTCCCCCTACAAGTATAGGCTATTTGTTTGTATTCCTCATTGGTGATGTCCCCCTTTTTCCATGCTAAAGAGGAGAAAAGTTGTCAGTTCTGGAATAAGATCTGAACTTCACCAACGTGTAACTTCTACATTTTGGACATCTAGTACATCATGCATTGACTAAGCCAAATTTATTCAATAATATTTTTTAAAACTGACATATGTTCAGGTTGCATAGAAATGATTCTTAGAATGTTTTTATATGTACTTTCAAGTAGCCTGTCAACTTTCCTCAACCACATACATTTCACAGGGTTTTCTTAGGCAACGACAAAGTGGTTTGCCATTTTCTTCCTGTAAAATATAACCTACAGCACCTGGTATGCATTGGCAATCTCCCATCCAAGTACTAACCAGGGCTGACCCTGCTTAATTTTCAAGATCAGAAGGGATCCAGTGCCTTTAGGGTATTTAGCCCTTGGTCTTACATGTTTACATGAGTTCAATTCAAACAATACAACCTAGCCATCAGAAGAGGGAGATTACTGTTGCATACCTAATTCCCTACCTCCCTCCTCCATCTACTACAGTGCACCCTTGCTATCCATGAGAGATCCATTCCAGATCCCCCTGCAGTTAGTAAAAAAAGGAGGCCCTTAAGCCCTGTTCTTCTCAGTGGGCACTCGCTGCATGCACACATGCCCATTCAGAAAGCCAGGGCACAAACTGCAGATGGCAAGCCCGCACTTCATATGGAGATGTCATATCTAAATTACAGCACAACAGTTTTGGGTTACAATTTAGAACACAGTTCCAGTTTAAATGTGCAGAAGCAGCAGAAATGGCATGCCGCACTCCATGGAATGGGCCAAATTAGTATGGTCCAAACCAGCCCATTTAAGTTGCATCCATTTATATCAGTTTGACGTGCCTTTCACATAAAATGTCAGTGAATAATATTTCATCTCATTACAGTGCTGTTTAAACTGTTTACTTTGCTTGGTGTCATTGTTAGGGATATGCTTCAGAAAGCCTAGATGTCAGAATTTATTTATTTCTTTTACTCGAGCATGGAAATACTCTGTTTTTCCCTAGATCTAAATGTTATGGCTAGATGAAAACTATCTGGTTATACAGCAGTTGCTTTGGTTTCATGGCCAACATTATTTGGGCACAAATCTATAGAAGAAGACGGAATATACAAATAAGTCAATGTCAGCTAAAAATAAAAGCTGGGTAGGAGATTCCGGAATCCTGATGAGAAATGTAGAATAGCATATTAAAAACACTGCGAGAAATGATGTTCTGAATCCAGTTAGTAGATCCAACTAGAGTAGGCTTACTACATCAGTTGTTGATTGGTGAGTCAACACTTATGTAAATCTCCTTAATTTTATGAACTTATTTTAGTTGTGGCCACCAGTAAGATTCAGGCCAATGTGTATAAGAAAACATGAACTCATCATACAGATCTAAAGAAGCTTGAATCCAGACATATCATGCAGTTGATACTAGTAGTGGTTACAGCATGGATCGGAATCTGATTCAAGTTAGTATTTGTGGGGTATGTAGCATCTTCTGTAGAAAAACAGATTGCATATATTAACCATAACACAAGTTACAAAAGACAGTATGTATTAACTGGAGAAACAGATAGCTGAGTGGGAAATGTGTGATCATTAGATATTGTTGGATAACAGATCCTACCAATAACAGTCAGCATAGCTGATATGTTAATGGGAGTTGTAGTCCAAGGATCATCTGGAAATGCAGGCATTCCCCATCCCTGAAACATACTGAACTCAGCCTTTCCAGGTTTGTTCCCATGCAACTGAGTTCTGATCTTTCCCTCCACACTTTCTAGTAAAATCCACAGGTCTTTGGTACCTGCAATTTTGTTGTATCTAAAACCAAAGGGAGGGCATTGGAGCTGAGACAGTGAGTATAGATTTTTTTTTTAAGTTTCCCTATTGTTGGCCATATTGAAAAAACACTGCCTGCAGGAACAATATTGGGAAGTGATATTTGTTAGCGAGGACAGAGGAGCAGGGAAAAGAGGACATGGGTGTCCCCATCTAGACAGAGGAAGCCCTATGCAAGTATGCCCATTGGCACAGAGCCACCCTCCAGGTGGATGTGAGTACAGTGGACCCTTGTTATACGCTAGGGTTTGGTTCTAAAATCCCCCGTGGATAACAAAATCAGTGGATGCTCAAATCCCATTAAATATAATCACATAGCAAAATGGTGTCCCTTATAAAAAATGGAAAATCAAGGTTTGATATTTGAATTTTATACTTTTTTGAACATTTTGAAACCGTGGATGCTTGAATCTGTGTATAAAAAATCTGTGTATAAGAAGGGCCAACCATATCATGCATTGGCCAAGGTGGCATGGCCAGTGTGCACTTCAACCTCTAGAGTATGGGGAAATGTTCCTCACATTCTAGAGAGCCCCATCTTATGTTCAGTACCTTCAGGTATCAAGTGCCTAAACAGATCTCAAATATTTGTCAGAATAACATGTTCTGGCTTCCACTCTGCTCATTTTTAGGCTGCTTGAACCACACTGAAGTCATTGAGAACTAAGCCGCCAGACTGTACTTGGATTTGCTTCCTTCCTGAATCAGCTTCTTTTGGCCTGAGGTGGCTATAAATGAAAACTATGTATTCTCAGTGATCATTGATTACTCAGTATGAGTTATTCAGCACATAGCATTTATTGGATTCAGTCCAGATATGAATATACGTTCAAATACGAGGAGGGAACAACTGCCAAGCCTTAAGGTTGGCATGCAGAGAAGGATAGTTCAATGGCCAATATTTGCAAATTAGACATTTTAACAGTACAGTATAGTCTGTATGTATCGGAAGCCCTATTGAGTCCAACAGGATTTATTTCCAGAAGAATGAAGACTTGTGATATATATTTCAGTAGGTAGGTAGGTAGAGTTCTTAGATCTTTTTTCATGATCTATTGGGGTTTTGAATATTTTTCATAAAATTTTGGAACCCAGTGGTTGGAGGACCAGTGAAAGATCTTTCTCATGTTTTTCCAGCAAAATGTCATTAATTTAGCAGAATGTGGGGAACCAGCAAGAGAAACGCAGTGTGGAAAATGGGCATCCCAAGGGTTTTAACTCTGCATACTAAAAAGAGTTGGGCATTCAAAAATGAGTTTTTGTATTCTAAGAATCTAATCCAAAACTATGTTATAGTCACTTATCTTTAGGACTTTGAGCCCAAGTTTACAGAGAGGGGGAACTTAACTAGCTTGAGAGAAGAAGGAGCTGGAATCCTGTTGGAAAGTTACAAATGCATAAGCTACAGTCATGCACTCATAACTGTTTGGTCCCTACATATTCCCTAGTTTAGGAGGCAAGTAGGAACTTGAAAGTCCCCCATTCCCTACTTATTGGCAAGTAGCCACCATGATCTAGTCCATTCCGCTGTCACTTGAGAAGCAGCTGACTGACATTCTCAATACCCCTCATCTGAGCAATCTCTGGTGCAAAGGGGAGGAAGGGGAAGGGTGCAAATAACACAAAGGACAACCAATTGGCAAGAAAAGGCCACAACTTTATTAAATAGACCAACAAGTGAAAAGAGGGTTAGGCCTGAAAGCATGAGGTCTGGATCTAACAAGGCCAATGTGATTTTAGGCTGCATCAATAGAAGTATAGTGTCTTGATCAAGGGAAGTAATAGTGCCACTTTATTCTGCTCTGGTCAGGCCCTACCTGGAATATTGTGTCCAGTTCTGGGCACCACAATTCAAACAGGATATTGAGAAACTGGAGCATGTCCAAAGGAGGGCAACTAAACTGGTGAAGGATCTGGAAACCATGCCCTACGAGGAACGACTCAGGGAGCTGGGGATGTTTAGCCTGGAGAAGAGAAGATTAAGAGGTGATACGATAGCCCTGTTTAAATATTTGAAGGGATGTCATATTGAGGAGGGAGCAAGCTTGTTTTCTGCTGCTCCAGAGACTAGAACATAGAACAATGGATGCAAACTACAGGAAAAGGGATTCCACCTCAACATTAGGAGGAACGTCCTGACAGTATGGGCTGTTCAACAGTGGAACACACTCCTTCCTCGGAGTGTGGTGGAGTCTCCTTCCTTAGAGGTCTTCAAACAGAGGCTGGATGGCCATCTGTCAGGGATGCTTTGATTGAGATTTCCTGCATGGCAGGAGGTTGGACTGGATGGCCCTTGCGGTCTCTTCCAACTCTATGATTCTATGATCTTACATCCACCAACCCTCGTTGGCTGATGAACCGAATTGCCTGGTAACGGCCAGGCCTTGGGATGACAGAGGGGTAACTGGCCTAAAGTGTGCTTGCCACTTAAAGAGCCAGCTATGCACATAAGCGCATCTTCGCCCCATGTCACCAGGGAATGCTGAATCGATGTTGCCCCCGCACTGGCGACATCGGTAGCCCTCAGCACCCTCAGGTCCTGGTGGGACTACCGGTCAAGTGCTCCGCAGCACAGTAAACCATGCCCATCAGATCCGAGACCTATGCTGCCACCACAGGAAACCTCCCCTTATGAAATTTGTGACAAAGAGCACAAGCAAAACAAGGGGGGATGGTGGGGAGCCGGCAGAAAATGGTGCAGAGAGATGGCATGTCCAGGGCCTAAATAGGTCCATTGACCAATGAATGGTCAGGAAGCTGGGGTGAGCCCGCCCCCTCCTGGCCTCCCACCCAATCAGGAGCCAAGACTCCGCAAGTTGCCCAATCAGAGCCACTTCCGCCCTCGCAAGGAAGGCTGGGAAGCGTAGTCCCAGCCAGGAAGTGGCCCAATCGCAGCCCCACGTGGGCCATGAATGCTGTGGCCGCCTCCAGGGACACCCGCCCATGGCCAAGCCGGAACCCAGCTGGGCCTGGAGCTCGCAGGCGGGCATGCAGCCGTACCACCGGGCCCCCAGGAAAGCCAGCCCGTCCTCCCCCCACAGCAAGTGGACCAGCCCGGTAAGTCGGTTGGTCCCATTTGTGAAAGGGATCCTGCATCTGCCTGTAGCCACGGAGGGGGTGCAACATCAGTCAGCTGCTTCCGGATCAACAGGAGAATCAACCCTTGTTGAGCACACAGGCTGCTTTCCAGTAAGAGGGGATTAGGGTAGTCAGATCAAGAGTCACTGAGTAGCCACACTACAGTGTTTAAGCATTTTTAACTCCCCAAGAGGATTCTAGTCTGGGTGGTTTGGGATTTTCGGGTTTTTAAAGAGCAGGGAATATGGGCAGGGTGGGCGTTACAGAAGACAGACTTAATAGGCAGCTGAGAGTGGCTGTCAAGAAAAGTCTAGACTGTCTGCGAATGAGACTCAAGCCAAAATGAGGCAACCCTCTTTGAATCAGCACTGCTTTACACTAGAATGCTTATCAGTTTGCTACCATACAGTGGCTTTGTTTCTAGGGTTTAAATGCCACAACCCAGCCAAATGACCTCATCTTCCTTCTTACCAGAATTCTAATGGAAACGGGTCGCTAGCATTGAAAGTTAGGCTGTTTGAACATCCATAGACCTGTGTGCCCCTTCCCAGCCACAGCTTGCTACTTACAACTCTCTACACAGTTTTAAAATACAGTACTTACAACTACTTTACTGAAATCAACACCTTCGAATTCTAGGATTCTATTTATTCCTGCATGGCAGAAGCGGGTTGGACTGGATGATCCTTCAGGGTCCCTTCCAGCTGGGGGACTCTGTGATTCTATGACATTAAACCAATATTATGGGAGCAAAGCTCAATATTGTCACATAGTAGACAAATTGATTGAAAGCTTGAGAGGAAACAGAAGTAATCACCATCATGGAAATTTCACAATTAGAGTTTTTGTACAAAATTTTCAAATTAAAAATATATTGCCAACCCAGTTGATCCCCCAAACCTTCACAGGGACTAGTAGCAGGAGTGGTTTTGAAGTTCCTGGGGTGCTTTGGATTAAAGATGCTTTCAGAGCACACAAAGGGTGTAAATTGTGAGTTAGTTTTCTTTTCTTGGGCAGGATATTGTTGTTAATTAACATCTTATAATATGAATTTCGCACCCCTTTCCTTTCCCCAAAGGGCCAGTCCATCCCTTTCATAGTGGCTTTAGACCACCAAACATCAAAAAAGGCAGGAAGTTCAGGAGCAGTAGAGAGATGGATTGAACCAGAACTGAATGAGTAGTAGGGGGTTAGTAGTGGAGGAATTGCAATAATGGAGACTTTTTAAAGTAAAAATTTATTTACATTGTCTCAAAATACAATTCATATTCAGCTATAGCAATATAATGTTTCATGTATATATCATGCTTATCTTTTAACGTATATGCCTACTATTTCTAACCCCCCATCTCCCTTACAAGTTGACTCTAATATTCTATAGCATATATGTCAAATTAACAGCTATCTTAGTTATTCCTCCTACTCTTCTTTTTCTTTACCCTATCTTGCTATCTCTTATCCTTCTTTTTCCTTTCAAAGAGTGTGTTAGCATCAAATGTTCATTCTATCTTTGATTCTTCTGTATCTTCAAAATTTGACACATGGAGACATTTGTAAATGCCCATGCCTATTACTACTACCCCATATTATGAATTTACCAATGATTTACTAACAGACTTACTAATAGTTCACTAATGATTTACTAGCAATTTACTAATATTTTGCTACTGGTTTACTACCAGTTTACTACTAGTTTACTATTGATTTGCTCCCAGTTTTACAAATCCTCTATGATGGCTTATATTGCATGACTTTCCTTAATGTCCACCCACCTTGTGGAAATAAAGCAGTTTGACACCAGTTTAAGTGCCATAACACCATCCTATATGGAAATCCTCAAATGTTCAGTTTGTAACATCTTTAGCCTGTAATGCTTATTGGATTCCCATATGGGATTTGTACTGTTCACAAGATCTTCAGCCATTTCTGTCTAAGATTGCCAGAGGCCTCACCAAACTCCCAGGATTTCTGTAGGATGCAGCAGTTGAAATAGTGTCAAACTGGCTGGCCCTTGGGATCCCTTCTGTTTGGACTGTGCAGCAGATGCATCGGAATTCACCTCCAAACCTTGGAGTGGATAAACAACGTTCCAGCACGAGGCTAACAGATGATTTGGCTCAGTAGGTTTTATGAGTGAGCAACTAGTATTGCTTTCATACCAGTGACGTCTAAAGTTTTTTGCTCAATTCCATTTGTCCTAGTGGCAATAAAACCAGCCCTTGAGTGTTTCTTTCAGCATACTTCCAGGCAGTCTTTGCAGTACAATTAAACAGAAATATCAGAACATACCTTCATAGAATCAACAGTCTTAAACAGTAGAACAGCCTTCATATTTCAGTTACAAGCCTGTCAGCTAATCATACAGCCATCGCATCCCAGGACTACTCTTCTGTCTGGTTTTGGGATACCTGTTATTATATCTGTTACAGGATGACTCAGTTGTTCTTGCTGATTAACCTGAATCACCTGTCTGCTTCACAGCTTGTTTGCTACTTACAACTCTCTATTTCATTGTAAAATACTTACAACTATTTTACAACTATCAATACCTTCCAACTGTAGGATCCTATGTCTTCATGCCTGGCAGAAGGGGGTGCGACTGGATGCCCCTTGGCACTTTCTTCCAATTTTCGGATTCTCAGTATTCCTGCAAGGCAGAAAGGGTATGGACTGGATGCCCCTTGGGCCTCCCTTCTGACTCTAGGATTCTATTTATTCCTGCTTATATCTCTCTATGTAGTTGTAAAATACTTACAACTACTTAATTGCTATCAACACCTTCCAACTTTAGGATTAATTGTATTGCTGCATCGCAGAAGGGGTCTGGACTGGGTGTCCCTTGGGAGTCCCTTCTGTCTCTAGGATTGTTTTTATTTCAGCTGCTAATTAAAACTGTAGGCATTTCTTCACCAGTGTTTTAATTGATGACACACAGTTTTTCTTTAGCTTCTGTGTCCTTTGCTGATGACAAAGGCATGGACATGCTGGAGGAAAAACACAGTCGGGGGCAGGGGATATTCCTTCAGAACTGGAAATAACATCAATCCAATTGTTTTAAGTTGCTGCATATGCAGAGTGGAAACAAAACAACTACAGAACACAACCCAGTGCCGCACCATTTCCTAGCCTTCCATCCCAGTGATTACTTGTGGTTTGTGTTCAGTTATATTTTCCCTCATTTCCAGAGCAATAACTCTCTCTGACCATGTGTTCACTCTTAGATCCAACAGAATGTTCCAGATATCACTAGCCAGCTTATCTAGACCTAAAGTAGAAATGATTGTCTCCTTTTATTCAATGCTTTGAAGGCTTTAAGTCTTTCGGAAAACTCTAATTTCTTTTGCAGCATCAGAGTATACTCTTTCCCTTTGAAGAAAATGGCTTTATTGCTAAAGAAACATGGAGAAACTTCATCTAATGGTTTTCATCTTTTGTGAGCATCTGTATAGACAAAGACAATTGCATCTTTAGACATCAGAGGTAGCACCATCTTGCAACTTATGATGTTCTGGCCTCATCACTGGCAATTCCAAATGATTGTCCTAATGCAGCTGTGTGAATAAATGCTGTTGTGCCAGTGCTGATAACATGAACTGCAAAAATGTAAGGCTCTGAAGTCCCCCTTCATATGCACATCTACATGGGACTCACTTCCCCAAAGGTCTAATTCCACACAGCTGCATTTGAACATGTCCTACTATGTTAGTGGGACCAACTGCATGGAGGATCTTTCATCTACTTGCCACCAAGATTGGAGGTGGACAGTGACTGGGTGAGAAAGACTTGGGTGATTAACCCCACCCAGAAGTATCCAACATTTACATACATAGGAAAGTACGGCCTACCCAACTGTGATTTTACTTAAAGAAAGCCTCTGAGACAGAACTCGAATGGAGTCACTTCAGTGCCAGATGCACACACAATCTAAGTAAGACTACAATTTAAGGTCTCGGATTATGAGGAGTCTCTAAATAATAAAATAAGACAATAACCTAAGAGACCCAACATGGCACAGTGGTTTGTATGTTGGGCTAGGACTCTGGAGGAGCAATGTTCAATTCGATCAGCCTTGGAAATCCACTGGGTGACCTTGGACAAATCATGCTTTCTCAGCTTCATAGGAAGGGAGTGACAGACCTCTTCTAAACAAATCTTGTCAAGAAAAGCCTATGACAGTCACCATAAATTGGAGTTTACTTGAAAGGTACATAACAACAACAATCACTCAAGGCCTCAGCATGTCTTAATCACATCCTCAGTCACTTATATGCTATCCTAAATTTTACATACTTGATAAACTTGGTGGGAGGGAATCATAAAATCATAGAGCTGGAAGAGACCACAAGTCCAACCCCAGCCATGCAGGAACACACAATCAAAGCACCCCTGACAGATGGCCATTCAGCCTCTGTTTAAAGACCTCCAAAGGGAGTTAATGTGTCTCATTACAGAAACATTTTCCCAGGCTTTCATGAATGTCTGTACCACCAGAAAGAAAGCTGCACGGAACTAGTCTAAATATAATAGCATTTGTTTGGATAGGGTTCATTCATTATTCTTATGTATTGCCTCATCTGGGAATGGAAAGGCTTTCTCCCAAGTGAGATCACTCATCAGTCAGTCTAGCATTATCTATAATATGCACCTCAGCTCCAGATCATTTTTTAAAAAAACTTTCACAAGAATCAAGTGGCAGACTTTCCTGGCTAGTACCAATGCAGAGTATAGGTAGAAAGCTGGCATGTTTGGGTGCATTCCTTCTTGTAAGCAGAAAAGTGATCTATCAAGGAGGAAGGTTCAGGCATACTATTTATGGATACAGGGAATTTTTTCTCTCTCCAGGTGAAATATTGAAATATGGGTCCAAAACACGCTGCAGAAATAATCCAGTTTGAGATGGCTTTAAAGTCAATGCTAGGGAATTCTGGAAACTGTAGTTTTGTGAGACATTTAGCCGCCTCTGTCAGAGAGCTCTGGTGCCACAATAAACTACAATTTCAAGGATCCCCTAGCACTGAGGCAGGGCAGTTAAAGTGGTCTCAAACTGGATTATTTCTGTGTTTTGGACCATATATTATTTTTACCTGTTGCCACAACTAGTTTAGCCTAGGAAGAACATTCATTCAGTTCTCCCAACTGTACCTCTGCTCACTCACTTGCTTAACAATGCAATCCTAATTAAGGATTTTATTCCACTGAATTCAATGGAACTTTCTTTTTTTGTAAATACATACCGCATATCTCCTAACAATATCTGCTCTGGAATCACACCTTGATGGTGTTTACCATGCCATTCCTGTCCTTACTAGCGGCATAGCCTGGCCTCAGCCTCTAAGTCCTGCTAGCTGTATATAATTTTTTTATGGTGTTCATCTAATTCAGTGATATTTCAACAACCATGGAAGTTAGCCAGCTGCACAGAATGCCTGTTGTATTGCAGCTATAAAGGGATTGCAGCTGACAAGCTGCATAAGAGAATACATCTCCTGCTTCACACACATTTGACAATAACATGTTAACTTTTAAGAAAAATCAGAAAAACACACCGTAGACTTTTTGGAAGATGTTTCTGGTTTGGTGATATTGATTACTTTTCCATAAAAAATAATATGCAGGAACATTGGGGAGGGGAAAAAGTAAACAAAGCTATTTTACCCACTACCCCATGACCCTATAGCCATGTGGAACAACTAGTTCCACTTCTGAGGCAAATTTTGATGGAAATGTTGGCAGGAAGGTAGAATGCTAAATAAAGATCAGTTTCCTCTCTTGGGTTCAACTTGAAACTAGGTTGGGACTAGTTACATTCAGATGCTTTCCTTTAGGCCACTATAACTGGAAGAGCTGAGACATGGAAACAGTACTTTTCCTTTATTTATTCTGTTGCTGGATCAGCTCTGCCACACAATGCCAGTATGTTGTGTGGAGCTGTGTAATTAAACTGTACCATGATTGCTACTACCAGGAAATTGGCATCACATATGGCCTTGAATTACTGAACAGGTACAGCTGCATATGGAAAAGATAATTAAAAGAGAATTCACTTTAGTCTTAATTTATCACCCTGTAAATGTGTTCTTACTTTTAACAGATACAAAACTAGTGTCCACATAAAGCACAATATTCCACTGAAATCAGTTCTAGAAAATAAATAAATCAAATGTCATCACAATGACATAACGGGAAGGCCTAATTCTCATTTCCATCAGCTTGATCCAGGGACACTATGGAAACATGAGTGGAAATTTTTGGGTGGGTTAGGGCAAGGAAACAGAGACTTGATCCCAGTAAATAGAGTGAATACAGAAACCTGCTGATGTGGATGGAGAAATGGCAAGGGTTTTGAATGAGGTTGAGCTCGGCTTGAAGGATCAAGTATATAGTTGGGGCTTCTCCTGGCCACAGTGTTATCTGTGGAGATGCAAGTGACATATGTATCCATGAATGCTTTCTATCAACTTCTGATTTCCCAAATATGCCCCAGAGCAGATCTAGCATTGTTACCTATATGCCTTCAAGTCAGCTCTGACTGACAGCAACTCTATCATAGGGTTTGCTTAGCAAGATTGAGGCTGCTGAAACACTGCAGAATTAATGACATCACTTTAACTGTAATGGTTACATCCTAGGAAACCCTGGGATTTGTAGTTTGTTGTGGCATCAGAGCTCTCTGACAGAGAAGGCTAAATGTTTCACAAAACTACAGATCCCAGAATTCCACAATACTGAGCCATGTTCATTAAAGAGTTTCAAACTACATTGATTCTACAGTGTAGCTGAAACCTTATTCAGAGGTTTCTCTTTAACTTCCTCTTGGGTTGAGAGAGTATGATTTACCAGATTAACCAGTGAATTTCCATAGTTGAATGAGGATTCAAATTCTGGTCTTCCATAGTCCTAGTCCCAAGAATCCCTTCCCCAACTCTGCACCATGCTTGCTCTTGTCATCTATTCTCTAGTCACATCTATAACAGACTACTGTAATATATTTTACATAGAGCTGTCTTTAGAGATAGTTTATCTGGAGCAACTGAAGCTACTTAGTTGCTTATAAAATATAAGAATCAGTAGTTTCTTATAGATGTGACAGGAGAACAGATATTTAAAGTGTTGGGGACTTTCATTCAAGTGTGAAAGCAACTTTAAACTTCTTTAAACTTTATTAGGCTTAGGTTATTTGAAGTAGTGGTATTCATATGAACCTGCCCAGGCTATAAGATGGATCAAAGAAGCCGATCTCTCTTGTGTCACAGAAGGATCTTTTAGGTTGGTGAACAGGAAAGACAGGTCCTTTTCTCTGGTATTGCTTCAATGGGGCCCACTTCTGATTATACATGTATGAAATTATGGTTGGAATTCACACTGCAGCTACAAAAAAGTTATGCATCCATAACTGATCTGTATTCACAGCCCCTATGTATTCAATAGTGTATGGAATATGTAGGGATTGTAAATTTATTAGAATACCATAAACCCAGGTTAATGGCAACTTCCCATAGATCGTTTATGGCCACAGCCCCCAAACTACAGAACAGCCTACTGGAAGAGATCCATCTTATCACCACCTTAGATGCCTTTAAGAAGGAACTTAAGACGGACCTCTTCCGGCAGGCTTATCCATCCGACCTCTTATAGGAGATCTTTAAGATAAAATGCTTCACTTCTGGTTATGATGTATGTTTTCTAAATGTTTTAGATGTTCTAGATGTTTTAACTATTTTATTGAATTAATAATAATGTCAGTGTTTTATTGATTGTATTTTATATCTGCACTGTATTAATTTGTTGAAGTAATCCTGCCTCGATCTGCAGGGAGAGGCGGGAAAATACAAATTATTATTATTATTATTATTATTATTATTATTATTATTATTAAATGGGTGTACTAAGTGTTCTTTTCTTTTCCCAAGACATATGCATTTCCTCTTGTTACAAGCCTCATGACAAACTGGGCTGATGAGTTTCTTACTACCTCCATCACCATGGCAAAGGGAAAACCTGAATTCCTAATGTGTGTGTGTGTGTGTGTGTCCTAACCAAGGTACTTAACTCTTCAGATCCTATACCATAAATAGACCCAGAGATCAGAAGGGATTCATGGGACAGTAATGTATTCAATCTTTGTGATCCAGACTTGCCAGACTTATAGCCACTTGGGGTCATTTGCCGGATGAGCAGATTCCAACCCCCAAAAAGTAGCCCTGATTACTGTACTTGCCCAGAAACACAATCACACATTCAGAAACACAAAAGTTTACTGGAATATCCACAGGTTTCCCTGCACCTGACACCACCTGGATCTCACGCGTTGACAAGTCAGGGGGTTCAGGATGCTGTTGTGTTCTCCACCACTCTATTATCCAAAGAAAGGTGGAGGACTGGGGGATCCCCACCAAATACGACAGCATCACTTTGATTGTTGGGGAAATTAACTTTTGCAAGAGGCTGGGTAAACTTTAGGATTGTTTGCACCTTTATATATATGTAATAACTGAGCAAAACTTGAGGTTTGGATGAATTAAGAGAGTTTTATTTAGAAAAAATACAGAGTGTACTCACACATACAATACCAATTCACACAGAGCTAACCAAAATGGAAATATGGAAATGGGATGGTGGAGTTTGAGGGGTTTGCAAGTAGGGTAATCGTTACCTGTCTGATGAGTAGACCACAGAAAGCTGCAGTGACTCAAACTGGGAGGTTTGAGGGCAACACAGAACATACACTTAGTGCGGAATTGCATGCTGGCTATGTCTGCAGAGGCTAAGTTTCTGAAACCAATATTTATACCTGATCACGAGTCTCTAAGGTATGTTTGATGATCTCTAACACTTTAATAAAGACCTGATGGCTTTCCCAGACATCGACAATGGGATCCTGGGTTCGTTGATTAATTTTCGTGTGACAAAAACAGCAAGTGGATAGGGATATCCCCAGGATGGATGGACGGACAGGGATGTTAAGCTGGGAACACAAAAGGGGGCAAGGAAGAAAACTGGCTTATTGCTTTGGGTGCAAGGAGATCCTTTCTTTGAAGCTGCAAGAGGAAATGCAGATGACTTGGAGGAAGAAAGGAGTACCGGTACTTAGTACATCCATTTAGATTTGATTATCCTATAGCCTGGACGTGCACATGCCTTGAGTCACACTCCTTTTCTCCTGAGAACTTGGCCTGATGTATCTAAAGGTCATCAGGACCTCTGAAGAACATGCTGGCTCCAGATATGAAATATGAAATATGGGGACCCTAAGTTCAGTGCAGGGTTTGCAGGATGTGCTAACAGGTGGCTAGGAGATACTACTTAGTTAAGTATACTTAACATAATGATAATAATAATAATAATAATAATAATAATAATAGGATTTATTTATAACTTAAATATACCTAATTAAGTAGCTGATCTAGAATCTTGGCTTATACCATCAGTGGTGGATCAAGGAGCCAAGACAGAGGTTTATAAAACCATGAATGGTGTGATGAAAGTGAGTAAAGATGTAAAGATTAAAAAAAGTTCATGTTCTATAATAATCAAAGCTTGACAAATTAAAGAAATAACATCTTCACACAGTCCATATTTAATTTATAGTCACTGCTGGAGACAGGCTGCTAGACCTTTGGTCTGATTCTTATATGTTGCTCTGCCAAGCAAAGAAACTTACATTTTGATTCTGCTGCCTACAAAACTTGACATATTTTTTTCCTCAGAATGTTTCCATTGAAAATAATTAACATCTGGAGAAAATGACAAAATTTGGCAACATGCGCATTACATTTAAATTGCATTAAAATGTTAAACTGTGGAAAGGACAAGGCGGGTGGGTGGATGGATGGGTGAAGCTCCACACAGCAGGAGCTGAACCCCCTAGTCAGCAATGTTCCAAATTGCTTGCTACTGCTTTTAATTTATTCTTGTAACATTAACCCTAATGAGAACAAAGAGAAAACAAACATAATAAAAATTGTACCTATCTATTTTATGTTGCCTTGGAGAAAAGCAGGATCCAGAGCAAAGTTGTGTAGAGGATTGGAATAGGAGTGAGAGACCTGGGTTCAATTTCCACATAAGAAGAAAGCTCAGTCCATGACTTCGGGCAACTCACCATCCTTCAGCTTAACCTGCCTCACAGGGTCATCATAAGAACAGAAAACACGAGGGTTGGAAACAATAGCCTTTAACATGAATTTAACACTCTTTGACAATAATGTAAGCTCCTTGGAGAAGTAAAAATCTCATAAGAGAAGAGGTTTTACTGCTCAGTAGAAATAAAAGTACTGGGGCAAAGAATGGTAACCTCTGTCACTAATACTGAAATTACTAGTAACTCTTCTATAACACTTCTTCCTAATGGAGATTGACCTTCATTTCCCACTTGCTCAGAAGTGCTCCTCTGAAGTGCTCCTCAGTATTGCTTCACATTACCCAAAGCTAAATTCAACACAGGAGATGAGATTTGTAGGGATGAAAATTGCTGTCAAAATTTTCTTGTCCCTGAGGAAGGGCAGAAAATATATTTACTGTTCTCCCACATGTGACCTATGAGAAAATTAAATTGTTCTCTCTCACACACACAAAGCAGAGCCCACCCATCCCAATTGGAGGTGTGGATTTCCATTTGAAATTCAAGCTTCTGGGTGGTTTTATGGTTTTATTGCTTTACTATTAAGTTTGGAACTGAGTCTGTCTCTCATATGGGTCATTTCTTTTTGTTATGTGCCTTTAAGTCATTTCTGACTTATGGGCCCGTTAGAAATCGGCCGTTTTGTGCGTGCGGAGCACGCACTAGGGTTAGAAAGGGTGGTGCTTCCACACCCCCTAACCCTAGTGTGCGCTCCACACGCACAAAATGGCGGCGTCCGTTCCACATGGCCGCCGCCATGAGGACGTCACAACCGCGCCGCCTCTATATGGGGCGACGTGGAAGTGACATCCTCGCTCCGCGCCAGGGTGCCTAGTGCACCCTTAGCGCGGAGCAGGAAGGAGCTCCGTTTCGGAGCTCCTTCCTGGTTTGGTCCGCTGGGCGCAGCCTTCACACGGCAGCGCCCAGCGGACCAAAGGAGAAAGGGGCTAAGCGGCCCCTTTCTCCTCCTCCCCACCGCCGCGGGGTGTCCTTGGGGCTTGAAGCCCCAGGGACACCCCTTTCCAGGCTGTGGGGAAGTGGCATTTTGCCGCTTCCCCGCAGCCTGAAAAGCGGCGGATCGGGGCCTCAGCGGCTGCCGTTCTGACCGCTGAGGCCCCAATACTCCGGGGAAAGGGGCGGGTACAGCCCGCCCGAAATGGGCGGTCTGTAACCCGCCATGGAGACCCTAAGAAAACCTATCACAGGGTTTTCCTAACAAGATTTGTTCAGAGGAGGTTTTTCATTGCCTTCCTCTGATGCTGAGAAAGTGTGACTTGCCCAAGGTCCACCAGTGGGCTTCTGTGGTCTAGCTTGCTTGGTGCTTTTTGGGGCCATCTTAGATTATAGTAAATAAAGGCAGACTAGTACATACATATTGACAAAGAGGTATTGAAATTGTGTGTTGTTATTTTTGCAAATGACTAGATTCAAATCTGTCAACTCTAAAATACCAAATGTCACACAAGGGAGGGAGTTACCTTGATATAGTTTATGAGAATACAGTAAAGACAAGCTGAGATCAGTTTTCCAGTTCAGCTCCTTATGTGCTTCATTCCTACCAAAATTATCTGTTGAAGAAATGCTCTGTGTATCTTGGGATATGCAAACACACACTGTGGTGTGATACTAGTCCTCACAAGCAGCTCCCTGAAGAGACTATAAATACTCATGCAGTGGTATTAGTCCTTATCTATCAGAGCAGACTACAGCTCCTGTAGCTGGGTGAGGGATTATAGGAGCCATCATCCAAAATGTTTCTAAACTCTAATTCTTTCTCTCCCCCTTACACCCTCTCCAGTGCATACCCAATTTATTTGCATCAGCTAACACGCATAGAAAATATAATCCAGTATAGTGGTTAGCATGTTGTACTTTAGGTGGAAAGATCTGGGTTCCCATCCTTGATACAGCTTAAATTCACATTGTTACCTTGCAGCCAGAGAGTGTAAGGCCCACCTTACAAGGTTATTATTAGCATAATATATGGGTATTATTGGACTTAATGCAAGCCTATGTATTCCTCCCTGAACTCAATGGGGGATACAGATGTCCCATTCAATTATGCAGCTATTTCTTTTTAAAAGACAAATGGGACTTATTTTAAGCAACTTTTGGATCCAGAAGGTGGCATAGGTCTGTGAAATAAGAGGTATAGATTTCTCTTATCCCAATTAGCTTTAGAATGCAAGAACTCCCTTGCTGGTACTTTTCTCTCTCTCCAGGTCTATTCCACAGACACAGGCTCCTTCTCATATGTCCTAAAGCCAACTGCAGTCACTGTAATTCTTGCATCTCATATCTGAGCTTAGCTCAGGATGCTCCATCAAGTCTGGAATACAATATTTTCCACATGTTCAGTGAACCAAAATGGCATACCATTCAACATGCCATGATAAAAAGCACACTTTTCAAGAGCAAAGGCCAGTGCTACCTTTAGTTAGAGTGAAGCAACCACAAACCAGTAGCTGCATAAATGATGATGATGGTAGTTGTTGTGGTGGTGATGATGATGATGATGATGTGGCTACTCCCAGGTATAGGTCTTTTCAGGTTTTTCTGCCTCTTTTCCAAACTATCTTGGCTATCCTTGGGTACTATGTGTCTAAACCTGTGTAGAGGGAGAGGATCCCGTTTACTTTTTTGCCTCAAGTACATGATGTCCTGGAAAGCCCAGAGCAATTCAAACCCATCAAACAGACTCTGGAGTGGAAAAAACAACAACAAAAATAATTTCAAACAATGGTTGCATATATATGGTATAAATGCTATTCTCTAGCTGTTTTAGGAGCTTATCACATGGCTTAATAAATCAATTTACCTCTACCCAGTTTAAATTTTAATTTGGGTGGCATCCTGATATTATCGCAAAGTTTTTGCTGCCTAATTTGCCACCTAGATACAGCTTGGGTCCATCCCGCTTCCAGGAGCGCTCTGGCAGCCATTTTCTCAACTCAGAAAACTCCCGGATTTGAAAAGAGCCACAGGGAGTGTTCCTGGAAGTGGGGATGGACCCGGGCTGTATTCGGGCGGCAGATCTGGCAGCAAAAACCTTCTGATAACATCAGGATGCCCAAATTAAGCTTTAAGCCGATAGAGGTAAGCCAAATTCAAAAGCCAAATGATAAACTCCTTAGATTCCCAGAGTCCTAGTCCAACATGCAAACCACTAGAACATACCGGCTCTCACACTACATTGGCTTGTTGGTACAGACTATGTTTACCAAGCTGGATTTACTTCTCTATGTATTTTTCTTTTTACATTTTTATATATCTGATATTGTTTGTTGACATGGGTTCCATAGGTATATTGTATCACGTGACACTACTAGTACAATGAAGCAGAACTCATGCCTTAATATAAACAGTGTGCTTAATTAGTCTAAGTCCTGCAGAAAAGTTGTTAGGCCTACTGTCTTCATAACCCACTCAAACTTTGAGTGGCTTCTCTGCCACTCCTCCTGTGCTGGACCAGTTCCATGCTACTGCTACTTCTGAGGTCTATATATTTTGTTACCTTCACCACTGGTGGAGCATCTTGGCTGTACTGAGAGCAGAGATTCCAGTGGCAGTAGTACAACCTGCCAACTTTTCTGGAAGTAGTTAATGCTAAAGAAGCTCTGTTTTTTGTTTTATTTCTTTTCCTGCATTTTGAAGTCTTTTCCTTATGTACAGAGAAAGGCATTTAAAGGAGACAAGATAGTGATTCTAGCTGTTTTAAGGCGAGATATTATGAACTGGCACCATGCCTCACATCTGAACACAGAATGGTGCCTAAGGCAAGCAGGAGTGCATCTTCTGGACAGCCATGAAGACCCACTTGAAGACATTCATAGGAGCAGAACAGTATGAAGTATGCAGGGAATACAGTGACAAACAACAAAAAGAGATGTTGAACCCACCTGGCATTCTCTCCTGCCCTTGGAAGGAAATAGGAACCAACTTGTTCAATATCAAGGACAGGAGACCTGGCATCACTCTGTACAGGAGATAAAGTCTGTTTCAACATAAATACCCTAAAGGCACCAGATCCTGTCTGATTGTGGAAGCTAAGCAGGGTCAGCCCTGGTTAATACTTGGATGAGAACCCAACAATGAATACCAGGTGCTGTAGGCTATATTTCAGAGAAAGGAACTGACAAAAACCACTTCTGGATATTCTTAGCCTAAAAAAACCCTATGAAACTCATAGGATCCACATAAATCAACAGGTGACTTGAAGACATGGACACACTCACAATTATGTGAAAAAAGAATGACAA
This sequence comes from Sceloporus occidentalis, assembly GCA_023333645.1. Taxonomy (NCBI): domain Eukaryota; kingdom Metazoa; phylum Chordata; class Lepidosauria; order Squamata; family Phrynosomatidae; genus Sceloporus; species Sceloporus occidentalis. The sequence goes on from JALMGF010000006.1 coordinate 142,816,816, forward strand.
AGAGGCATCCTTCAGAATGTAGTGGGAGACAATTCCTAAGAAACTGTTACAGATAGTGGCCAACAACTGAGATATAATCAAAGGCAGTTGTGAACTGCAGGCAAAATGGAAACACAATTACATAAACAAATTCAGGACAAGGACCAAGAGAACTTAGACAACTGATCAGTTGCCACTGAGTCCCACATGGGGAAGGAAGCTGCCAGGAATTGCACAAAGGAAAGAGACACTAGCAAAGTCCAGTGTACAAAACAATGGTGCTGACAGCACAGAAGAAAGCATAGTACTCAGAATAAAAAAACAAGGAGATGGAAGTTGGTACCACATCCAGCATACCTGAATGATTATGAGACTTGGAAGATCACAATAGGCCAGCGATAAAGGCTACATCATTACGATGGGCTGTGTGCTGGTAACCTTCAGTTTGTTGATGTTGTGTGATTTCAGTTCATTTCTGATTTATGGCAACCCTAAGGTGAACCTATCAAGGAGTTTTCTTGGCAAGATTTGTTCAGAGGATGTTTGCCATTGCTAATCCTCTTAAGCTTAGAGCATGCACCTTACCCAAGGTCACTCAGTTGGTTTCATGGCTGATCTTGGAATCAAACCCTGATCTCCAGAATCATAGTCCAACTGCTAAATAGCTTTTGTTGTTGTTGTTTTTAGAATCTATCAAAAGGAAAAATATCACAATATGTAGAGGTGTCCAAAGTAAAACTATCAGTAGCATGAAATAAAGAAGTATCAGAAAGCATGGAAAATGAGTCACTCACAGTCCATGAGCTAGGCATGGAGAAGATTGTAGGCTGATAACTGCTCACTAGGACTTATACTAAATACTGTAAAGTTCATGGTTTACAGTAAGATGAGAGTAACACTTTCATTATATAGTGTCTAATGAAACAATGAAAACCAATCTGGGGCAATTTGGTGGTAGCTGAAGTATTTCAGGATTCTAGTCAGTAGTTTGTTGTTGTTACTATATGCCTTCAAGCCATTTCCAACTTATGGTGCCCTCAAGGAGAACCTATCATGGGGTTTTCTTGGTGAAATTTGTTCAGATGAGGTCTGCATTACCTTTCTTTTGAGACTGAGAAAGCATGACTTACCCAGGTTCACCCAGTGGGTGTCCATGGCTAATTGACCTGAACCCTGCTCTTATAGAGCCCTAGTCCATACTCAAACTTCTACATCCTACTGGTTCTTGCTCATTAATACAGTGGTGAATTTTGAACTGCAAACATCAATTTTACAGTATCCATAGCCACACTTCACTAGGAGAATCCAAAAATTCAGGCAGCCGTACTGATCTGTTTCCATAAATTAGTCCTAGCTGTTTTCAGCTCCACCAGTCATAGGTTTTTTTGTAAACCTAATAGAACTAAATTGCACATTGAAGATCAAGCCACGCAAAAATAGTTTGCATTAAAACAGGTATAGCTCACAATAAATACAACATTTTTAGGAAAAGCCATCCCCCCCATCTCCAGCTACTGTGAGAAGTTCTTCTAAGCTTAGGGGAAACTGAAAAACCTCAAGGGTGTAGCTGGTGAGGTTGTCACCCATCATAATACAAAAAAGTCAAGGGACTTCCATCCTGCTGGCCATAGTTTCTGTGAACCTGTTCCCCTTTCTTCCCACTACGTATCACCCCCAAAGGAGTTCTCAACTGTGGCAGAAGATGTGGAGCTCACCAATGACACCCTGTTCTCCCATGACACTATTCCGCTTCTATCAGTACAGTGGTCCTTCCACATTCACTGGGGTTAGGGGTGAAGGACCCCCGTGAATAGAGAAAAACTGTGAATAAAAAAACACTTCTCCAGGAATCTCCGGGGCTTCTAGCACATCTCTGTGGTCAACATCTGCCAGAAGCTGATCTCAGAATCACGCTGGAAGACCTAAAAATGCCTAGAGAAGTGTTTTGTCTCAGAACTTCTAGATTTTCCAGCACAATTTTATGGTCAACTTCTGGCAGAGTTGTATTGGGGGATCTAGAAATCCCTAGAGAGAATATATTAATCAAAACCACAAATAATCAAATCTGCAAGAGTCAAAGCCACAAATGTGAAGGGCCAATTGTAATGCAAACACCAGCGTTATAGGGATACAAGGGAGGTGAATACTGTCTTCCTTGCTGCTGCTGCTTCCAACTCACTGATGTGGAATCACTGTCTTCAATGTGTATAATGTATAAGTCAGCAATGGGACACTGACGGTGGAGGGGGTGAAGAGAGAACAAGGTGGGTGGTAATTTTTATTGCAGATGGAGAGAATTTCAACTACCACCCACTGCCATGATCTTACTGCCTATAATAAAGACAAAATACCCATTTTCATCTGACTTGGATTTCGGCCACTAATTCCAAATGTTTGAATAATTCCAGAGCCTATTGTTTCCATCTTGCCAGAATGCAAAAAGCAGTGGTAACAAATAATGAGAAAGCCATCACCAAGCCTCCCCCCCCCCAATTTGAGAAAAAAAAAGAACAAATTAAGGCAGTTAAAATGTTATCAAGGAGAGAGAAACTTGTCATGATTAACTGTCTCTCTCTTCCACTGAAGCAACAGCTGTAACTGTAGTTGCTATCAATTTAAGACAATTATTCGTAATGCATGCCAAAGGCTATAAAGTGCATGGTTCTCTTATGGAGATCTAAATGGAGGCAATATTTGTGTATGTAACTATTTGTTTGGGGGTCTCCCAAATTTCAGCCAGAAGGGGCACACAGCAAAGCTCCAACACAGCAAAAACACGGTACTATGCTGCCACATAGTGGACAAGATATCACAGGGAACCAAATATTTCACTGTTATCTATCCATTTAACATGGCATATTCCAAGAGCCTGAAAAAAAGGCTTATCTAGAAAGTGGGAAAAAAGGCCCTGGAAGTACTGTACCTAAACTTTCCAGTTCTTTTTGTTTTGATTTTTTCTTCCACATTCATGGTTTTGCATCCAAACTTTTTTCATGAATTATCCTGAGTTTCCCTCCCTCCCATGTGTCACATCTAAATTCAAGAAATGATTCAGAAATTTTCACCAGTTTCCACTAAGCCCTTTTTAATTATCATTCAGGAATTATAGTCAAAGTACTTTACTACAATATTACACAAGTAAAGCACAGAGTGACCAGATGTCCTAACTGCAAAGGAAGACAAGGCACTGTAAAATGCAGAACATTCCCAAATAAAAGCTAAAAACACTCATATAAATATATATTCGTGCTTCTTAATCATGCTCAAAATGCAGGACATTTTAGAATTCCTCCTGGACAGAAGGTTGAAATGGAGGGCATGTACTGGAAAAGGAGGACCTCTGGCCACCCTGGTTAAGCATTATGGCCATTTTCTTTTATTGCCAGATCTTGGGGGGGGGGGGGGTCTAGGGTTTGATTTTTTTAAACTCTATTGTAATTTGATGTATTTTATTGTTGTAACCTGCCTGGATTCTTCGTGATTGGGCGGGCTAGAAATAAATATTTTTTATAATAATAATAATAATAATAATAATAATAATAATTATTATTATTATTAGTTGAATCTGGAATCTGAAAGAAAAGGGCTATGCTCCTTGGCAATGTCCTATCATTTCAGGAAACAGTGAGTGAATTTAAACTGACCTGGGATGTGGGAATAAAAAGTACTTGGTAATGCTGGGAGTTTCTTGGGAATACTTTGGGATTGGGAAAACATCATATAGATCTCCAAAATAAAATCAGTGTGTACAGGAGCAAAACTTGGGACTTTCAAATACTTTTTTTCTTGTCTAGAGAAGCAATAAAAGAACTTTTCCCCAGCAATAATAACCATATTACTGGGTTTACTACCACTGCTTTTATTATGTTGCAGAGGAGATCCATGTTTCAAGCATGGAAGGGAAGGGCTTACCTCAAAGGAGTTTGACATCTCACCATCCCTGCTCAGACCAGAGGCAACTAGTACTATTTTGTATTTGCCAGTATACCTCCCCACAGAGAATCGCATGAAGGGAGCATCCCTGACTATTAAGACCATTTGCCCAGCACCCCAAAATCACAGAATGTATAAACTCATTTTTAAGCACTCTGATTTTCCGTTCTCTTCAAACCTAGCTTTACATGTTTTTCCACACCTTAAAATGAACATTTAGTGGCCAGAGGAGGATTCAGCTAACAGCAAAAGTATCTTCCAGAGAGCACCATCATAGCCATTTAATAAAAAAAAAGTGAAAAGCCTACTTTTTATCTTTTTTGTTTGTTTATTGTATTAATCATTGATGTATATGGGTCTTTGTCGGTGGTGTGTGCCTTCACGTCATTTCTGACATATGGCAACCCTAAGGTGAACCTATCACGGATGTTTTCTTGGCAAGATTTGTTTGGCAGAGGTTTGCCATTGAGTTCTTATGAGGCTGAGAGCATGTGACTTGCCCAAGATCACCAAGTTTCATGGCCGAACTGGGAATCGAACCCTGGTCTCCAGAGTCTTAGTCCAACATGCAAATCACTACACCATACTGGCTCTCATATAGATCTTTAGTGAGTAATATGAAGAGGAAAAAACCCTCAGGCTCCTGCGACAAAGGAGAGAAGACATGGAAAGCAAAGGAAGGAGAATTATTTCATGTTCAGTATAAGGGGTCAGGTAAAATAGCTGTACCCATTATATGTACCTTGTTTTGCCCAAGATCACCAAGTTTCATGGCCGAACTGGGAATCGAACCCTGGTCTCCAGAGTCTTAGTCCAACATGCAAATCACTACACCATACTGGCTCTCATATAGATCTTTAGTGAGTAATATGAAGAGGAAAAAACCCTCAGGCTCCTGCGACAAAGGAGAGAAGACATGGAAAGCAAAGGAAGGAGAATTATTTCATGTTCAGTATAAGGGGTCAGGTAAAATAGCTGTACCCATTATATGTACCTTGTTTTGCCCAAGATCACCAAGTTTCATGGCCGAACTGGGAATCGAACCCTGGTCTCCAGAGTCTTAGTCCAACATGCAAATCACTACACCATACTGGCTCTCATATAGATCTTTAGTGAGTAATATGAAGAGGAAAAAACCCTCAGGCTCCTGCGACAAAGGAGAGAAGACATGGAAAGCAAAGGAAGGAGAATTATTTCATGTTCAGTATAAGGGGTCAGGTAAAATAGCTGTACCCATTATATGTACCTTGTTTTAATTACAAGTTAGTAGCAGATTGTTAAAGATTAAAGCCAACTCTGACATTTTTCTGACAATAACAATATGTATTATGTAAAGAAAGCCCCTTTGGACAGTTAAAAATGTTTGACGTTTCAATGTAATACTTATTGTCCTTTTGGTTTAATGGATTTTGTTCACTGTGTTAAATAAGTAACTGCAGGGATTGATTTTATAACATGCAGGCCTACTGGAACATATGTTATTATGTGAAATTGCTTGTTAGGCCTGGGACAGGCAATGAGAGGATTACAAGTCTTTTAATCATTTACACAAGCAGTTCAGGAAGCAAAATGACTCCCAAATTAAAGAGTGACATGTTGCAACTCTATTACAAGGACATTCACATTACAAAGACACACGTTCTTTGTTTTTCTCCTTTTCATCTACCCCAGTCCCAACACACACATGCACAGAGTGCAAATGTTTTGATGATGCCAATTTTTTAAAGCTTTTTGTTCTGATTTGGAATCAACATGGTTGGAGAGAAATGAGTTACAGCCTCTTGTACACAAGCCTGGAGGTCTTCTAGATCTTGGATAACCTTGTACACCAGACTGTCTGTTGTATCCCTTTAAACCCATTTGGCTCAGCTTTCCATAAAATGAAAGCCCATTGTGACCACATAGACCTAAGATGGGGTGGAAATCAGAAAGGAAAAGGTATGAGGACATACATACTTCTAAGCAGTGGCATCCCTAAACCCTGGTGCAATCCGGTGTGTGTGTGTGTGGTGGTGATGGTGGTGGGGCTATTGAGGGGAATAGGAGCAGTGAAATAGGAGACTAGGACATGGGACAGTGGATGCAAACTACAGAAAAAGAGATTCCACCTCAACATTAGGAAGAACTTCATGACAGTAAGAGCTGTTTGACAGTGGAAAACACTCTCTCAGAGTGTGGCGGAGTATGTTTAAAAATAGTGTGGCTGGCCATCTGTCAATGGTGCTTTGATTGTGTGTTCCTGTATGGCAGGGGGTTGGACTGGATGGTCTTTGGGGTCTTTTCCAACTCTATGATTCTATGATTCTATCGTGTGGGAGGCACCAAATGAAGGCATTATTATATCAATTATATCCATGATGGCGAACCTATGGCACACCGTACACGCAACCGTGTGCATGGGAGCGCACTGCCATTAGAATCAACAGGACTTGAGGTCCCTTGTATTTTCGCATACACAGGGGGGTCCAGAACTGATCCTCTGCATATACAAAAGGACCACTGTATACTTTACCGCTTTTTCTTCATTATTCATTTCCTTCTTCTTCAGCCCTCCTTATCCACGGATTTTTTATCCACTGATTCAAGCACACACGGCTTGAAAAAACTTTAAAAGCATGCAAATTTCCATAGGCAAACCTTGATTTTGCCCTTCTATTTAAGAGGTACCATTTTCCCAGACTAACCTCTCGTCATATAGACCTAGATTGCCCTCGTTTCCCCAAAGATCTCTCCCCGATCGTGCCTATTTTAAATTTAGTTTATTTTAAAATTGAATTTTAATCTGTATTTATAATGTGGTTCTTTTAGTGTTAGTGTAATTATAAAGTTATTTTAGTTTAGGTAAGGGATAAGATATATATAATTTTGATTATGTTGTGTTATGTATTTCATGTATTTTATGTAACCTGCCTTGATCCTTTGGGAAAAGGTGGGATATAAATACATTCATCATTATTATTATTACTATTATTATTATTATTATTATTATTATACTATGCCATTATATTGAATGGGATTTGAGCATCCATGGATTTTGGTATTCACGAGGAGGTCCTGGAACCAGACTCCAACGGATATCAAGGACCCACTGTACTATTCCCTTTGCTCAAATGAACATCCTTGCCTATTGTTTTATTAATCTCTCTTATCGCTTCACCCCAAAATTTCTGAACAAAAAAACAATCCCACCACATATACATAATAGGCTTTGGAAGTATGTGTCATCTGAATGCACTACTGTGAAAGTGGTTGGAAATCACTTTATTTAGCCCATGTGTTTCACCTGAGCCAGCCAAGGAAGCTACAGCCCTGAGACTGCAAGACCTGAGCAGGACAGGTCTCTCCTGTTGGGAGAGGCAGGGTACAAATAAATTATTATTATTATTATTATTATTATTATTATTATTATTTGTGTGTGTGTGTGTGTTTATATTTGGTTGTTGTTGTGTGCCATTATATTAAAAAGGGTCGAAACCACATTGCAGAAATAATCCTCTTTGAAATTGCTTCAACTGCTCTGGCTCAGTGCTAGGGAATCCTGGGAATTTTAGTTTATTGTGGATCCAGAGCTCTGTAAAAGAGAAGGCTAAATGTCTCACAAAACTACACTTCCTAGAATTCCCTAGCATTTACCCAAGGCAGTTAAAGCGGTCTCAAACTGGATTATTTCTGCAGTGTGTTTTGGACCAAGGATAGATTAGGAAGTCACAGCACAGCTGTATGCATGTTGACAGTATTTGCCACCACACTGCAGAAATAATCCAGGTCAAGACCGCTTTCACTCAGTGCTAATGAATCCTGGGAATTGTAGTTTACTGTGGCACCAGAGCTCTCTGACAGACAAGGCTAAATGACTCACAAATCCCAGAAGTCCACAGGCTTGAGCCATGGCAGTTAGAGTGGTGTCAAAACGGATTATTTCTGTAGTGTGGATGCAACCTAGGTGACCTTGAGCAAGTCACACTTTCTCAGCCTTAGAGGATGGTCATGGCAAACCCCCTCTGACCAAACATGCCAAGAAAACCCCCTGATAGAGTCGCCACAAATCGGAAACGACCCTTATGGCGACACACCACCACCACCAAACATCAAAAGATAGCTTGATGTTTTTAATAAGTTTTGTAAGTCTTTAAGCAGAGGCTGGATGGCCATCTGTCGGGTATGCTTTGATTGAGAGTTCCTGCATGGCAAGGGGTTGGACTGGACCTTGAGGTCTCTTCCAACTCTATTATTCTATGATTTTATGATATTGAAATATTATTTACATTCCTAAAGTCCAGAAATTGACAAAAGTACCTAAATTGATGTGTGTGTGTGTGTGTGGATTCTGTCAGAAAAGAGAGCCATTGGTTGCAGTGTTGGACTACTTCTGACTCTAGAGAACAGGGTGCCTGCCATTCATGTTTCAGCCACGAATCATGAAAACTTTGGGTATGTCATACTCTCTCAGCCTCAGAGGAAGGCCATGGCAAACCCCTTCTGAAGAAACCTTGCCAAGAAAAGCCCATGCACTGCCTTTGGGTTGCCATAAGTCGAAAAAGACTTGAAGGCAGAACAATAAGGAGGGGAAGGGCAATTTCCAGTGCTGAGTGTAGTGGAATTGAGCATTGGACCATGACTCTCGAGACCAGGGTTCGATTCCTGTTCAGCCATAAAGCCCACTGGGTGACCTTGGGCAAGTTACACTCTCTCAGCCTCTTCAGGGGAAGGCAATGGCAAACCCCCTCTGGACAAATCTTGTCAAGGAAGTCTTATGACAGGTTCACCTTAGGTTCTTGCTAAGTCAGAAACCAATTAACTAGTGCTGTGTGTGTGTGTTTGTATGGCTTTTTGGATCACATACAGTTCCCACAAAGAGAGAGGCAGCGTGGCTTAGTGGTCTGAATCTTGGACTCATATGACTCTGGAGACCAGGGTTCGAATCTCAACTCGGCCAGGGAAACCCACTGGGTGACCTTGGGAGAGTCACACTCTCTCAGCCTCAGAAAATTGCCAAAGAAAACCCCAGTATAGTTTCCCCCTTTAGGGTCGCCATAAGTCGGAAAGGACTTGGAAAGCACACACCAGTGAACTAGTTAGTGGGGTGGGGGGAAACACAACAAAACAACCCTTTTTGGACCACAACAAGCAGCTCCCAGAGCCCAGCTGATGGAAAAGGAGGATGATTGTGGAGGGGCTGTTGCCCAACAAGCAGAACAACCAGATGCCCTAGCCATGAAGAGGGCGAAATGGAGGATCTTGAAGGGAAAAAAAATATTTTTAATTTAATTTCTATATGTCGCCTTTCTCCCAGAAAGGGACCCAAGGCGACTCACAAAACCAAAACCAAAACGGAGGACAGAAACTCCACACTCAAAAAAGAACACTCCTATAAATCCCACGGTCACAAATAGAAGGACCTTTGGAAGGAGAGAAAGATGTAGCACCGTCAAGAAAAAAAAAATATTTTATTTTCATTTCTATATGTCGCCTTTCTCCCAGGAAGGGACCCAAGGCGGCTGGCAAAAAGCAAAACCCCCAAACAAAGCAACAACGGAGGACTGAAACTCCATCCTCCAAAACACACACACACTCCTACAAATTCCTGCTTCTTCTAAGCCACTCTCAGAATGGAAGAAGGAGCTTGGGACAGTCGAAGGAGAGAAAGAAAAACAAATGTAGGGCAGCAGCATTCTCCCAAACCAGAGCTCCAAGGCACTCTTGAATGTAATGCCACGCTCTGAATGGTGGGGAAAGGGAGGGGAAAGGTCTGAGCTCCAAGCCCCGCTTAGAACTCGCCTCCAAGCCCATTCAGCCTTGGAAGGGAGCCGCCTTTCCAAAAGGTAGCAGAGGCGAGGAAGGGCAGGGCGCTTGGGCCACTCCCTGGCCTCCTCCTCCTCCCTCTTTGCGCGCTTTCATGGCTGTGAGTGAGTCACAATCCCTGCCTCTCTTGGCATGACGTCCAGCCCTTTGGGGTCTCACAAGTGGGGGAGCTGACCCCTTGCAGGGAAGACCTGGGGGGCTGTGGGGTGGGCTGGACCCACTTTGGGAAGGCTATGAAGTAGGGAGCTTGGAGAAGGAAGGTCCAGGCTGAGGTCAGGCATTCTTCTCTGGAGCCTCCTCCACCTCCAGTCCTCTTTGCCTGGTGAATGGGAAGTGAATGGGAAGGCCACAGCTGGGGCTCTTCCTGGCTTTGGATGCACTGTGGGGCCACTGCTCTGACCACTACCCCTTCCTTCCCCCATCACCAGCCTTCCATCTTTTGAACCATGGTGGGAGCTGCCCGGTCCCGGCAGGCATACAGCTTGACCGACATCACCCCCGCCCGGACCATTTGGGTCTACCGGAATGGGGACCCCTTCTACACGGGTCGGAAGTTTGTCATCAACCATCGCTACGTGCCCAACTTCGAGGCCTTCATGATCCAGCTGAACGAAGGGGTGCCCACGCCTTTCGGGGTGAGGAACATCTACACCCCTCGGCAAGGGCATTCAGTCACCGACCTGCCCGACTTTCAACAGGGAGGCAAATATGTGGTGGCAGGCCGGGAAAGGTTTAAGAAACTGAAGTAAGTAGGAAGGTGGCCAAGAAATGGTGCCCCTGGGCAGATCTTGGGTGACGCAAGCCTCCAAATGGTCAAATAATTTTGTTTCCCCCCCCCTTTTTTAAAAGGGTTCTTGTAGTTCTGGAAGGTTCCGAGATATTCCCGCTCTAGAGCAAAAATTTAAAATATTACTCTTGCACCTGTATTCCTAAATAGTAAGATGTTTGACAGTATAGTGGGCCTTCTACATCTGTTGTGGTTAGGGGCACAGGACCCCCATCAAAGTGCAAACAAAGAACACTATTATGAAAGTGCAAATGAAAAACTATTTTTTTAACCTGAGAGAACACCTCTCTAGGAATTTCTGGGTCCTCCAAAGGAACTCTGTGGTCAACATCTTCCAGACGTTGACCATAGAATCACACTGGAGGGCCTACAAATGCCTAGAGAAGTGTTTTCTCTCATAATCTCTAGGTCCTCCAGCACAACTCTGTGGTCAACCTCTGGCAGAGTTGTTCTGGGGAACCTAGAGATTCCTAGAGAGAACGTATTAAATGCACAAAAAATTAAATGAGCTAAAGTCAAATTTACAGAAGTGGAGGGCTAACTCCACAACAGCAATCTGTGTGTCATATGTGGCACCCAAGTGTACCATTGAGAAATAGCACTGTGACATTAAGGACTCCATTTTGCAAAGAGTATTGTAGATCCTAGAGTCAGTATGGTATAGTGGCCTCATGTTGGACTGTGACTGGAGACCAGGGTTCAAATTCCTACTCACCCATAGAAATCCACTAGAAACTTTGGGTGAGTCACACTCTCTCAGCCATAGAGGAATGCAATGGCAAACCCCCTGTGAACAAATTTTGCCATGATAGATTTGCCTTAGAGTTGGCATAAGTTAGAAATGACTTCAAGGCAATTGACAACAATCGTAGTAGATCCTTCTACCTTTCTGATTTTGTTTGGGGCCACCTGTATTGTTTGCCTAGTCCTCCTGCAACAAGGTGTAGGGTTTGGCATCCTTGAGGGCATGCAACCATGTAGAAATGCTGCCAATAGATAGGGTAATCTAGAACAATGCTTTCCAAATTATTTGAAGTGGAGGACAGGCAATTATATTTTTCCATTGCATCAAGAACTGGTACCATATTTTGACCCTTTGGCTACAACTGTTTCAGAGACTTGCAGCCTATGGCTTGTGGATCAGCACTGGTCTAAAACCCACCACTTATTTTATTTTTTAATAGCACTGGTGTAGAATTTTAATGCCATAAAACTTTCCTTCCTTTTCTCTTTCGTGGTGCAAGCTTGTGGCCCTGTTTCCTGTTGCGTTTTCTCTACCTATGTTGCCTTCCTCTTTTAGATTCTTCTGTTTTAAAGGGATATAAAACAATAGATTTGCTCTTCTGTCTGTCCTTTCTTCTCCTACCAGGATGAGAAAGGAGACAGAAAGATAAGACGGGCATGTAAAGAAGATACCTCTTTTACTTATATGCCTCTTTCTACTTCAGTTGGGCAGTTGTCCAAGAAGGAACAGCTGCAGGACTCTTCTTGCCAAATCATTTTATAGAGAGTGGAAAGAGATAGCAAAGCATGGTCTGGGCTTTGCAAATAGCTAGTTGAAGAGGTGATGGTGCTTGGCCCATCATCCATTGGCCAAAAAAAACAGATATTGCTAAAGAGTCTATACAGTGCCCTCTGTATCCATGGATAAAGAATCAACTATCCACAATTTGAAAATATTTTTAAAAGTATAAATTCCAGAAAGTAAACCTTGATTTTGTCTTGATTTTATATGAGGGGCTTTGTTTTACTATTCCATAGTATTTAATGAGACGTGAGCATTCATTGATTTTGGTATCAACAGAGGGGTCTTGGTACCAAATCCCAGTGGATACCAAGGGCCCACTGTATTTACATTAGTGTCCAACATCTGGCTATATTAGTTTCAGAAGGTTGAGGATGTCACCCATTTAATTTGGGACAGAGACATTTCCATGTTTAACTCTGGTTCTTTTATCATAGGGTTGCAAGGAACCTCATAAATTATCTATAATTACGTAAAGATGGTGCTCAAGTCTTTCTTAGCAGTCCTGAGCAAATTTACTCATATTTATAGCTCCCTAAGAGAATTAGAAACAGGGCCCAAATACCCTAAACACTGCAGATTATGTCTGGTCTTGGAAGCTAAACATAGTCAGTCCTGGTTAGGACTTGGATGGGAATCCACCAACAAATACCAGGTACTGTAGGCTATATTTCAGAGGAAGGAACTGACAAGACCACCTATGATTATTTCTTGCCTAAGACAATCCAATGAAATTCATACAAAGACAAAAAAACCACTTTGAACAAATCTTGCCAACAGAATACCATTATATGTTCACCTTAGGGTCACCATAATTTGGAAACAACGCACAATAACAAATTGTGGTGATAGCTGTTTAATAGTTTAAATGTACAAGTTTTAACATGTACATGTTAAATTCAGAGTGGTGATCTTGGCCTCCTTCGTTTTTCTTGGCAATCCTTTTTACAGTGATGAATTCCAATGTGAGTGCATTGTCATTTTTGTATCTGTGTTAAAATAGTAAGGTATAAATAACAATAAATTGCTTTTTATTGTTAATTGTTGTTAACGTTGCTGGTATTTATTATGTTTTAAATTTTATTTTTGATTTTGATTCTGTTTTACACTTTATGAGTTTGTGGTGTAAATCATATTGAGGTTTTTTTTAATAAAGAAAAGGAATGCATAAATTACATATAATAATAACTGTGGAATTGGAACTTGGGGTGATCTCCCCTTCCTTAAGGCTCTTAAAACATTCAGGGCACAATCCATATACAGTATAAATCTGCATAAAATTTAGAAATAATGTGTAGATAATTGTTACAATTTATTTGATTAAATTCTCACCCAAATTGTGCTACTAAATTTAATGAATTCCCCTCCGTTGTGATATGTAATCATCATTACCTCCACACATCAGATTCAATATAAAATAAATTGGTGTACAGTTCCATTTGAGGGGATGGGTGTTCAAAAAGCTGGATGGATGGATGAGTAGTGAGGCAGAGGAGGAGTGGAAAGGGGGCAAGGAAAAAGATTAGAAAGAAGAGGGTGAAAAGAAGGAAGAATCAAGCAGATTCCCTCATGTGGGAAGAATTAACATTTCCCAGTTGCAACTCCTTGAAAATTGCCCCCTTGTGTAGTAATTAGGCTGAGAAAATAAAATTGATTTGCTTCGCTTCTCTGGGAAATATACTTGTGGGCCCAGCTCTAGTAACACCCATTAGACAAGGAAAAGGACAGAACTTCCTTCTGTTCAATGGCCTTGGAATCCAAGCCAGTAAAAATAAATGAACGGTAAAAATCAGTTGAGTCCTGGATAAATACCATCTTTTAGCTTCACTTTCTCTTCTGTAAAATTAGAATAATACTTGTGGTTGGGAAAATTATGACGAAAGCAACTTCTTTACAGGTTGCAGTGTTATATACATAATTCATAATGAAAGTGGAAACTATGAAATTTGTTTAAATTGGGAATATTAATTAATGTCCTCTCCTGTGTTTTATGCTTAGACTGGTTTATGGGTTCCTTATCCAACAATGTGATGCCTTTTGTATCAACTCATGTTTTAGAGACAGTTGCTTTAGATATGTAATTAAAAGGACAATGCTACTTGTCATGTACCCAAGCAATTAGTATTATGGCTTTTTGAAAGCAAGATACAGGAATGAGAAAAAAAACTCAGATATGGTCTATCATGCTAAGTCCTATTCCAAGCCATGTAAAGCTGGGAATTTCCACTAATAGCTTAAGAAACAAAAGCAACATCACTTCGTATCATTTAATGGTCGCATTCTTACTGCTGGCATTCTATACCTGGGGTTACAGATCTGTAAGCGCTCCATATCCACTAACACTATATATTCACAATCATGGCACTATTGCCGCAATCATAAATGCATCTCAAACGTACTTCATCAGGCAGCAGCTGCAGTGAGAGATGGCAGTCTTTTCAGCTGGCAATCTGGAAGCAAGATGACAATATTTCTACTTCCCTCCTGCCAGCAAGTGAGGCTGCAATTATCAGAAGCATGACCTCTGTCCATAATTTGCACTTGCTGACAATGTGGGGATGGAAACATCATCCTTTACTCCCATCACAGCTGAACAGCCCTTGATCCCTTGGTATTGCTGCTGCCTGGTAAAGTAGGTTTGGAGGAGTTGGTCCAGGAGGCATTAGTTACACATTTGGAACTAAGCAGGCGATGTAGAATATAGGCCATTATTTTTCTATCCAGAATCTTGAATTAGTGCATTAATTAATTAATCTAAGACTTCTCCCTCTCTGTCATAATTACTGATAATGCAATTTGGAAATATTCTTTGGAAATATTCATTCAATCAATTGTTCCCATTTCCTCATCCTTGTTAGTATTTGGGAACAGAGGAAATTGAATGCATTTCCTCCCTTCCCCAAAGTTCACTACTTTTAGAATGAGAATGGAATGCAGAATTTCAGCTGCAGCTTAAATAGATATGTACTACTTTTTTAAATAAGTGATTTGTGAAGTTTTGTGTTGGCTGGCCCTCACAAAACTGAAGGGTTGAAGACAGTAGAATATTTAAACTTTTGTCGTATAAAATAAACAGAAAGACTCAGTTAAAACTTAGATGCTATTTATTGATAGAGAAGTATATTGTGAGTTTACTACATGGTTTCCTTTCAATAATTAGGCATTTATTATGAAATGATTATACTGTACATGAAGAACCTGTTAGTATATGTGGGCTTTATCAGCATGATTAAGATAAATAAATAAAGGTGTGGAAACCAGTTCAATTGTTGTGGAACTGAACTAATAAAATGAGATGGGTTCCTTATGACTTGCATGCCTACTCTCCAGCCCTGCTTTGATTCTTGAAAACCAGTAGCTGTTTTACAGGCAGATGCCTGACTGTACAAGTATCTTTCAGTTAATGATTAAATGTGTTCCTGGGCTTTACTTCTTTAACAGAAAATTTGGTACTAGAGGCAGGTACAACATGGAAAGAATAGGGATACCTTCTGAATCTCTTAACGTTCATGTGTGGACAGCAAAACAGAGAGACTGCTTACCTTGCCTGTTGTACTTGGGCACATTCAGCAACAGCAGGATTGTCTAGTGCAGAATCCTGTTCTTTCCCAACAGAAGCTTTATTGCATTAAGGCATGCATGCTGCTGCAACTAACACTGAAAATCTTGTGTTTCTCCAGTCCTCCTTCACCATCTAGTTTCTTTGTCAGAGAAGTTGTAACTCAGCTATGCCTGTATTTGTTGATCCAGATCAGATAAAGATCTATTTTGGGGTTGGTACTAGTTCAGAGGTAGGAGTCCTAGAATAGGGCCTTACATTTGATGAAGTGTTAATACAGTAGTTGCTTCTAATACAGGGGAAGGAGTCAGGCCTCAAGACTGCAACTTACAGCAAGCATAGACAGCATAATTGATTGTGAGAAATTATGGAACTTGCAGTCCAACATTAACTGTAGGGATGTATGATTCCCACCCCTGGAGTAGTTGAATCTGTAAATGCTTCTGTAAAATATGAGACCAATGGATATGCTGTATTAGATGAAAACACTATAATTGAATATGTATAATACTTTTGAATTCTTTAAAAATCTAATCGTATTTTTTCTTCAGTTATTTTAATATAGGGGTAAAGAAACCATACAGAAAGAAGGAGGAAGTAGTAAGTATTTCATCTGTTCCATTTTTAATACTTGAGAAGAGGAGGAAGCAATTGCTAAGGTTTATCAGTCCATCATGTATCAAGCTAATTTAAAAGGACAAGTTCAAGACATGGTTGAAATGTCACCATTTTCTAGTTTGGCAGTATTTAGCCACACTGAATTTATGATGGCATTTCATCTGTTGTGTATTAGGCCATCTGTACCCTACTTTTTAATTAGAATACTCTGTCAATGAAAAAGGTAAAATTTGTTATAAATAATTATAAAGCTATTTCTATTTTTTAAAAATGTTTTTGTTTCCATGTGTGTGCAAGCTAAAAAGTGTATGATAAATCAAACATAGTCACCATTGGTTCATTGGTACATAAGCGAAGGGAGTGCATATAGTTACCATAAGATGCATCATTGATAGATGAAAGTAAGGTGGCTCTCTACATCAAGAACCAATGACTGCCTTCAGACGTCACAATATCATAATCAATACATAGTACAAGACTGATTCAAGAAGAGTTGGATTCCTGTCTCATCAGGGATAAACTCTATGATAGTGTACTCTGCCTAATTGCTCCCACTTGTGCTCCAGTGGTGACAAGTGTGTTGCAATTTGTGGGGGAAGGACAAATGACAGAAATGTTGTGTTGAGTGAGAAGGTCATAACATTATTGCTTATAACGCCTGTTCAATCTTTAAGTGTTGAATGGAGCATGGGCCGGTATTTTTAATTGATTCTCTGATTGTCCAGTGCTCAGCCAACTCCACCCATTAGAAAAATCAAGGCAATGTCACACAAACACACTGCCTAAGACATCCAAATATCTCTCACATTCACCCAGATGCTATCCTATTACATGACTGTCCCTTCGATCAGCCACACATTTGCATGTGCAATCCTCCGCTGGTTCAGGGCATCACTGCATCGGTGTGCAATTGATACACTGGCAAAGCACAATCATGGAGCCCCCCTTGCATGTTCCCTTCACCCTTGCTTCACCCCATGCCCCCTGTTGGACTGTCTGGTTTGTGTATATTGTTATTACATCCATTGGCATTGTCACACTTTCATTTCTTTGCTTTGCTGCAGTCCCGCACTCATGTCAGGGCATTTATATGCAGACAGAAAGATGTGCATTTTCTGCCTTGGGTCAGACTGTTACAGCTTCTTTTTGCTCTGATTTTTAGCCCCAGAGTGCAGCTTCAGTCCAGTTTCCAGCCACTTTTGAAGCATGCGTCATTTAAATGCCCTGCCTTTAAAGTAGCTGGAAACCACTTTATTTTGTCCAGCTGTTTGACCCCTTTGACTCCTGTATTTTTTTGGAAGTTATAATGATACAGGTCCAAAATATACTGCAGAAATAATCCAGTTTGAGACCACTTTAACTGCCCTGGCTCAATCCTAGGGAATTCTGGGAACTGTAGTTTTGTGAGAGCACTAAAGTTTCCAGGATTTCCTAGCACTGAGCCAGGGCAGTTAAAGTGGCCTCAAATTGGATTATTTCTGCAGTGTGTTTTGGACCACTGACACTTCCTGATTATTGTAGATGTCATGCAGTAGGTAATAAACCTTTCTTGATGTATGCCTTTCCATGACAGCAAATAGCTCTTTTAGTTTCAAAAAGTCTTCTTACACTGATTTGTAACATACAACCAGATGATCAAATGGATCTTGGAACAGGTTTGAGTTTTTCAAACTCTTCCACTTGCCAACATAAAATTCTGTAACATCTCAACATTCTGAATGATTCAACAAGTTCTGTTTAGCCCAGAATTTAGAATTTTTTGAGTCTAGATTTTTAAACCTGAGGACCAACTGCTGATTCATGTTTCCTCCAATTTGAGACAGAAGTAAAGCTTTTAAAAGGCTGGTTTTATTAATATGCCTTTAATAGTATTCTTGAGCTTCTCACATTAGTTTTGTTAAGAGAATGCGTGCTAGTGTATGTATATATATTTCTTCCTGATTCCAGATACAGTTATTAGTCTGACCTTGAGACCATGTAATGCACATTCTTTAAATCATTTTTATTGGCTAGTATCTATAGAATTGTGCAAAAATACATACTGTATACCTGAGGGGAATTTGGATTTGTGTTTTCCCAAAAGGGGACCCTACAGTCTTCAAGGTGCCCACTTTTGAAAGTGGAGATCGGATGCTTTTTTTCGTTGTGCTGCAGTGCCCTTAATCCTTCCAATAGATTTGCACAATGTTTAGTAATACCATAGGAAAGCTTTTCCTGCAGTCCATTAAAAACAGGTGCCAGATTCATATGGCCCAATACAGACTGCCCAAGGAAGCTGCAGCGGACAAATGCACAGTTTCCTTGCACAGCAGAAAGAGTCCGCAAAAAGTGGGTTCTTTTTGCGGCGCGATACTGATGCCGCACTTGCAGAATCATTATCGCACCGTGATGTGCAGATGCTAAGCATCCGTCATGTCAAAATAGCAGCACCCATCTGTACAGGGCGCCGCCATTTTGACATATGGAATACGTGCTAGGGTTGCAGAGCGTCTGTAAGCGACATCCCGAGGCAATCCTAGCACATCATCAGGACGTGCATCGAGCCCTGTCTGTACCGGACCTATGTCAACTGCTTAGTTAAGAAGACTTAACTATGTAATGTCTCCTGCCACAACCCTCCCTCAGTCCACTTAAAGAGCTAGTTTTTGAATTGGGCAAAGGAGTTCCATTCAGATGGGGATTGGGGCTCAAGGAAGAGGATGTTTCCACTCCCTCTGACCAGCAAGTGAGACTGCAACCCAGGTCCTGCTTCTGATAGCTACAGGTTTGCTCACTGATCAGAGGAGAGTGGAAATGTCATCTTCCTTGTGCCTGGATCACCAGCTGATCCAGCTGCTGCATCTTAAAGTTATAGGAGGGCATGATTACCTAGCCTTAGAGCAGCTGCACATTCTTAATTTTAGGTTACAAGCCTGTCACTGCAAACGCTGAATGCCAGCCAGTTTTTATAATTTAGTTTTAGCAAAGAATGTTGTAATGTAAACAGCGTTTCCCAGATTTTTACAAAATGTTAATAGCTCTGAGATCTAGGGATTTAGAAATTAGTTTATCTTGATTACTCCTCCCCCAGTTGCTGTTTGTCTAGAAAGCTAAATGTACAAGTACACCTGTGATACCTATAAGGTTCTCTGGAAGGACAAATAGCCACATCAAGTGGTGTGACATGTGTTTGTGTGTGGACTACACTGGGTGACACCCAGAATAGGGGTACACATGCAACCTTTCTGGCTGCTCCGGCCCTGGGATTCCTCTTTTTGGCTGCTGGACCCCCGTGGCACTCCCTATGCGCTGGATGACACCTGTCATGGGGACACCATCAGGAAGATTTTAAATAGGAAAATGCATTGGGGAGAGGATTAACTTCCCTATTTTGCCAGATTTATGGGTCCAGTCTCAATTTTTCTCTCTTCCAGCTGCTGCCATTAACAATGGTTTAAAAATTGCAAGAGAGTTAGTGTTTCTTAATAATAATAGTGAAAGCCTTTCTACAAATGTCATCTGTCTAGTGGTGTATAACTCAAAATAAAGCAATACCTAAAAATGATAAGACCATATTAAACAGCATTAAAGCAATTTTTTTATGCTGTGTTTGGCCTGGGTTTGATTCTAAAGCAGGAAAACTTTGTCTTACTACTAGATTATGTGTTGCAAAGTTCATCCTTGTAAGCGGTTGCGATTGGGTCTTAGGAAGTAAAGAACAGGTATGAATTTGACCTTTAGAGTTCGGGCATATCTCTCCAAATTCATTATCTGAGTTTTTATCAAGTGCATAAATGATGATGTGATTGTGTCTCCACATTGACTTTAAGTATGACATCTTGTAAACAAGATCTTGTAAACATCATGTAATCTTTGTGTTACTGTTCTTTCTTTTTGCAGATTCGACCAGTAGTCCACAGTAATATACAAGTACCTTCCAAATGGCATTCGATATATAATAAGCCACGAAATATTAAGTAAGGATATGTTTTAATTTATTTAGCAACAAAATAAGTAATTAACAAATTTTGTAATAATTTATATCCGTACAGAAAAAAAAGCCTATAATAATAATAATTTTAAAAAGAACACTATGGCCCCATACAGACAGGCCAAAATAAAGCTGCTTCGGGTCACTTTGGAGGTATGCTGTTTAAATGATGCATGTGTCCTAAGAGTCTGGAAGCCGCACCAAAGCCACAATCCAGTCCTAAGGAATGGAGCACAGCTTTAGCACAGCTTCCAGCCTCTTAGGACACATGCATCATTTAAACATACCTCCAAAGTGACCCGAAGCAGCTTTATTTTGGCCTGTCTGTATGGGGCCTATGAGAATGTTAGACCAGGAGAGGCCTGAATTCTAATCTCTGTTCTGCCATGGAACTAAATGAATGGAACAGTCAATATCTCAGCATAACTCATGTCAGGATCCTTGTGTAGAGAGTGGGAGAGAACCATATCAATTATCCTAAGCTTAGAGAAAGGGTGAGATAAAAATGAACAAGTACAGAAGTTAGTTTGCCTTGTGCATGGGAAACATATCAGAGGAAGCTTTTCTTTAGTGCCTTTATAAAGCCTTTATCTTACATAGATAAATGGGGTTGTGGGGACTTGCAGTCAAAGTTGTAGTCTGAGATGGGGAGGTGAGCTGGGTGGCCTCTCATGGCCACTATTTAGTGAGTCTTCTTCCCATGGAGCACTGTAGGAAGGTGAAGGTGGCAAGACAGAGAGCCACTGAGAATCAAGCTGCCTGCTTGCTCATCATTGCCTTTCCTTTGTGACCAAAGTGAATACTGCAAGCTTTATGGTCTTCACTCCAGTTGGACAGAGTGACATATATTGTTGCTTGTTCCGCCAGCCGGGGCAAGTTCTTTGTGAGCTCCTGTTCACCCTCCTAGCCTTGTTTCCTTGTTTTCAATGATTCTAGTTCATGTTCTGTGTGCTTCTGTCACAAATATGCAGGGTGGGGCATGGGCTCTGGATCTGGAAAGGTTTTAAGTACCCTGAAATGGGTACAGCTCAGGGTTCCCTTATAGTATCTGAGGTAGGGAGTGAGACAGAAATGGCTCACCCAAGCAGGCATCGGCACGTTTCCAGCACCACTACAAGGACACGTAGGTGTTCTCACCTGGGAGGACTCCTCTTCAGTCAAGTCCCCGTTGCCCCACTTTCATTCTCTGGCAGAGGCCAGAGGTTTGCTCTCATTAGGAAGCAAGTGGACTGGCCGATGCCCAGATCCTATCCTATGCATGTGCTAACTAACTGCACAATAAATAGTTGTGGTCGTTTTCAACTCAAAAGTGTATGTGGAGTTGCACTTGGACACACAACAGCAATATTACTCAGCAAAGAGTATGGTCAAATGATAATTTCTTCAGAATAACAATGAAATAAATTCAAATAAAAGTTTACATGACTTTTTCAGCACAGAACCACTTGTATTTGGGATTGCTACTCTAAGTTTTTTAAAAACAAAACACAGTAATTTTTTTCTGAAATAAGTAAATAATTTGTGCTTTTCCAGAATTGTACTTAAGAGTTTTATGTGAAGGTGTTACTTCACATGACTAGAAATTTCATTTTTTTCAGAGTTTTTCTCCTTGAGTATATATATGTGTGTGTGTTTGTATAAAGAGACAAAGGGCATTGCCACATGTATAAGTTACTTTACTAACTTGAGGTGTCCTTAGCTGTTAAGAACAATAGGTACCATTCTTGCACCCTTCATTGTTCTTGTTGCTGTGCACTTTCAAGTCATTTCTGACCTATGGTGACCCCATGGTGAACCTATCATGGGGCTTTTTGGGCAAGATTTCTTCAGAGGAGATTTGCCATTGCCTTCCCCTGAGGCTGAGAGCATGCGACTTGCCCAAGATCATCCAATGGGTTTCATGGCTGAGCAAGGAATTGAGATCTGGTCTCCAGAGTTGCAGTCCAACATTCAAACCATTATGCCACACTCGCTCTCATTATTATTTGAAAATGAAAATTATTTCAATACAGGATCCACATTTTGTATCTCTACTGTCAATTCCACTAGATGGCCCCAAATATCCTTTGAAAACAATCTGTGTTAAAAATGTTTTCAGTGAAGCAGCCAGGCATGCCTCTTTGAAAGTAGACTTGTACAATATATTTCAGTAACTGACGTCTAAGTTGTAATTTTTGGTGTGTCACTGTATGAAGGATGCAATTTGAATGTTGATAATGTTACACTTATAATGAAGTAGCAACCCCCTGTTGTTGCAAATAATAATAAATAAATAATAAAATATTTATTTCTAGCCCGCCTTTCCTGTGATCAAGGCGGGTTACATACACATGCCAATACAGCATAGCAATACAATATAAAACACAATAAAACAACAAATACATTACATTAAAAATTGCAATAGCAATTACAAATTACAAATAGTTTTATTGCGACACTGCTGTAGACATAGGCTAGGATGTGAAAACAGGAGGCATGTCAGTGTGTCAAGTACACATAGTTTAATCGTCCAACACTGCTTACATTACTATAATAATATTCTTTTCCACCTTCCAGAAGGTCACCAGTATTGTTACACCCATGCTAACTGCAGTGATCCTTGTTGCTTTATTTCTTGGGTTGCCTGATCTTTTGAGCACACTGTTTATACTAGAGGAATGATACACATACTCTTCCCACACCATACCTGAAGGGAAAAATTGTCTGGGATGAGAACCAGGAATAGCCATCCTGGAAAAATATATAGCCATTTAAACAGCTTTGATGTTAGTTTCTGATCTATCCAGACTTTTCTTTTTCTGAAAAGGAGACTTTTGCAGCTCAGTCCTAATCGTATTTACCCAGAAGTAAGTCCAATTGATTTCATTTTGATTTAACTTCCAGGTCAGTATACTTGAGACTACAGATTTAGTCCCAGATTGCTTCCACATATCTTTGCAGGCTGAGGAAGAACCATTTTCTAATATGGGCTTCCGTGGAGAAATCAATTGATTCTATTATCTCTTTAAAAGGATTGTACTTTATTTCCTCTGGGAATTGTTGAGGACATTGTTGGTTGCTATAGAGGGAAGGTAATTGAATTTTCAAACTCTGTATCTTTCTTGGGTTCTCCAAATGGACGTATTTCATTTCTGCCTCTCATACCATTTCAGGTGGAAACATGTAAAATATACAATATTATCTGATCAGTTTAAATGTTTTATCCTAATAAGTTAAGATTTAAAATCTACCAATGAAATCTAACTTGCAAGATTCCCTAATGAAACACACTGAACAATTTTTTCAATAACTTTTCCTATACACTTTCTTGTGTGTCTTCTTAATATAGTGTTTTCACAAATGGAGATACGTTGATACCACCTATTAAAATTCTCATACCCAAGTTTACACTGAAAAGTTGGAATGGTGTCCTTGGACTGGTAAATGAAAAAGTATTTCCTCACTCTGGAGCTGTTCATAGGTAAGCAGTGCACTTTGTAATTTAATACAGCTACTATAACAGAGGGCTGGAACAGACCGTCAGCTTCAGCCAACTTCAAGACAGCTTGGGGGCATCGCATTTACATGTGCCATGCCCCCAAGTCCAGCCTAATTGGGTTGGCTCCAAGCCGCCCCATTGGGGCCATCTGTTTTGGCACAGAGTGTCTGATATTTTAATTTGTTTTACTCTTTCTGGAATTGTTATGCTAATTAAAGTGGTCTTAATATTTTAATTGTAATATCCTAAAGGCATCAGATTTCATCCGATCTTGGAACCTAAGCAGAGTAAGCCCTGGTTATTACTTGGATGGGAAACCACCAATGAATGCCAGGTGCTGTAGACTGTGTCAGAGGAAAGAACTGGCAAAACTATCTGTGAGTATTCCTTGCCTAAGAGAACTCTATGAAATTCGTGGAGTTGCCAGGAACAGGTGACTTGCAGGTAAACACACAAGTTAAGACATGTCAGGACAATTGTGAAAAAATGTCCACATCTCTTTTTGTTTCATTTTTTAAATTTTTTTATTTATATACCGCTATTCCAAAGATCATAGCGGTGAACAGCAAGTAAGCTAATTAGCAAGTAAGCAGTAAGTACGAAATTGTATGAGTCACATTAACCATGACACTATCAAATTCATCATATGCGTAACAGGACAGTTGCAGAATTGTGATTTACTTTAGAAGAAGAGGCATCACAGAAATGAAGGTTCTGGTAAAAAAAAAAGTTTAAAGGGAAAGTCAAGATGGTCAACCATCTCCAGATATCTTGTGATTTGTTGAAAAACAGGGTGATCAAAGCCAGTGGAAGCTTGTGATGGTGGGGAAGAGGCTCCTTCTGAAATGGTGTGGAGAGATACACACTTTTCAGTCCATGAGCTGCCTTTAACACCAGCATAGTTACTGAGAAGAGTCAAGTAACTTATTAGAAGCAATAAGACTTTGTAGAAGTCTAGTCCCCATGAGAAAAGAAAGGAACACAAAGATCTACCTCCAGCAAGCAAACAATAAGAAGCCTTCCTCAAGAATTTGAGGAGTACATTGCCAAAAAATTTAAGAGTAAAAATTAAATATAAATAAAAAAACAAATATGACAATAACAGGAAACTGACTAAGTGGGGGTTGTATTGTCAAAAAGAAGATTACTGTATATATTCATGTATAAGTATAATTTAGGTTCAAAAATTGACCTAAATAACATAAGTCAACATATCCATGTCCAATGTAAGTACTAACTTTTTATAAAAGAGGACCCATCCCCTGATAAAAGGCAAGAGGCCCCCCCTCTGCTTTCTCATCCATCCAGCTTTTAGGGTGAGCAAAAAACAGTTATGCCTGCTCAAAATTTGTAAGTTCTTTGGCATTGTTTTCCTTTGCTTCATCCATTAGATCCTTTGTTACATGCCCCTAAATTTTACCCTCAACTTATACATGGCTTATACCAAAATCTATAATTTTGGCCCAAAATCCTGTCTTCAGTTTATGCATGAGGTCGACTTATAGGTGAGTATATATGGTAATTAATTATTTCCTTCTGTCTTCATGATGAAAAATGTAGGGAACAAAGCATTTCCTGAATTCACCTTTTCAGGAAGAGGGTTCAGAACAGGGTGACCAAAAGAACCAGGGCTCTGAGGCCTATGGGGGCAATGCATTTCAACTTAGAAAGGCTTAGGGGGAAAGTCTAATAAGGGATGGGGACATGGTAGAGGTTCATAACAGCATGTCATAAAATTATGGTGTTAACAAAGTATGTTAGTTTGCACTAGAAGCCATTGTGAATTCGGTTTGGGAGAAAAGGATAATGGATGGGTGGCTGGACAGGAGTTTTTCTCCCTTCCCTATAATATTAGATCCTGTGGTTATCCTATGAAACTGAATGGTGTGAGGTTTGTCACAATAAAAAGGAAGTGCTTCTTTAAACTATGAACGTGATTATTCACAGAATGTGGAGAAATCATAGTGGTTACATGTTCCCTCCAGAATAATATGTAGCCTTATTTTTTTGTGGGTTTTTCGGGCTGTGGCCATGTTCTAGAAGAGTTTCTTCCTGACGTTTCACCAGCATCTGTGGCTGGCATCATGCCGGCCACGAAAGCCTTCGACTTCACAATATGTAGCCTGTTTCTGAATACCATTTGCTGAGAATTAACAATAGTATAAAGCTATTGCTCTCATATCCTGCTTGTGGTCTTCCTATTGTCATCTGATTGGTCCCTGTGCAAACCAGGAAACAGTGAGTGAGAAAGAGCTGCTATATTTGGAAGTTTTCCTGTATTAGTGGACACATGCATCCAGCCCTGGATTCATTAAAATTTTGGATTTCTCTCCTGATCTCTGGTGGCAGCTGTCACATTTGTGCCCAGCAACATTGTAAAATGGCTTCTCACAGCGAACCAGGGAACTACATCTCCATATTATTAGATTTTCTGCTATATCCTTTTATATCAATGCATCTTTCTGTCCTTCACTTCATCTTTCTCCCCCCCCCCCTCTCTTTTGTTTCTTCTTCTCTCAACGGTGAATCATTATACAATGGCCACTGAACATACACATTCTTCATTATGTTGTTTGATAAGGGTTCCTCCCTTTTAGACCCCCCCAACTTATAAAAAGTTCTTCTTTTTATTCACACTTTGGAGCTCCCCTAGTCTACCAGCATCTCTCATTTGCATGAGTGACTGCTGCCAGTTTGGCAGTCTAAATACAGTCACTCTCTACCAAAGGTCAAAAAATAGAATATAAGATAAAAACATAATGAAGATGATAATGTCATTGTCCATATTCGAAGGATTTCATTATGTTTATGATTATAAAGTATTTACTATTTTCAATATGATTTGCCTACAGGTTGTATACTTTAAATGGCCACTTTGTACATGGTCCTGATGATTTAGAAGATAACCAGTTTTATGTTGGATGTGGTAAAGAGAAATTTAAACACTTACCATACTGGCAGCATCCTAAAGTTCCAGAATACATTCGGCGGTAAGTTCAATTTTAACGTTGCTTTATTTAATCTGGTATTTATTATGTTTCTTGGATGCAAAAAATGGCCTTTTTATCTCTGCCAAAAAAGCCCTCTTTGCTGTGGTTAGGTTAAGGGGTTTTGATTTGGGCTACAGCTTCTTCACTGGTACAGTTCTGTTGAGACGAAATGTGCATGTCTAATTTTGGGAATTCCATTGAAATCTGTTGGCTTTAACGCAATGCCAAGCATTTAAGTCTTATTTAATCCAGAGCTTCACAGCACACTCAACAGTCTCTTTTCCGTGCTTAATATGTTTAAGATCAGGTTTCTATAATAAAAGGTGCAAGTGAGTTACTAAATAAGTTGAATGGTTAGTTTCTATAATACTGATTCTCGTTCATAGCAGTGATAAATATTTTGTACCAGTTACATCTACTGTCACTGCTTGTTTCTTATTTTGCTATTTCCCATGCCCATTTATGTAAATATAATTAATAAAGTTAACTGTTTCCTTTTTAATATAAAATGTAAAATGTGTGCTTAATTGCTAGAATTATTTCTAAAGCAAATTCAGAATTGTATGTTATGTTGTGAGATGCATAGAAAACCCCATTATAAAAGATTTCTGCATGACATTTACAAATCCAGAATGAGTTTTATAGAGATTTCTATTTAGAGCTATTGAAAAAAACCAGCATTTTACTTTTCATTTGTTAGATAATCTGACTGAAGGGAGGTCATCTTTGCAATGGGCATTCAGACAAAAGAGGGTGGGGTTGTCTGCCATCAGAGAAACCTCCTTGGTTTGTTTCTTGCTGAGTAGCCCCCTCATCATATCTATTTTCTTTTAATGTTCATTACTTCTTTTTCTTTAGTCTGTCTTATTTTACCATTTTACCACCTAACCTTTCTCTGGTTTCACCTCTTTCCTTTATGGTCTCTATGCTACCTTTCAAAGCTTGCTGTTCTAGCAGCTGTAAAGTTGCTTTGTCTGACAAACACAACAAGTGTCCTTTTTGTCTGGACAACTGGAGGTCAGTGGTCAGTTTACTGGGGTTTCACTGTGGTACCATCGGTGCAAGACCAGTCAGAGCCCCTGGGACTCCAGGGCATGGGATGCTGCAGAATTTGATTGCATCATGTTACAATCTTTATTTCTGTGACTGGTCCCAATTCAGACGGTAAGCTTTTCAGTCACCCATTGTGTGAGGCACAGAGACCATGATGAAGAACAACAGGTTGCTTATCTGTAATGGTTCTTCAAGTGGTCACCTGTACCCTACACAACTCATCCTATCTCCCTTCTGTTTTCTGCTCTCAATATTCTATATTTCCAGCAGACTGGAACCTCTGCAGGTCCTTGTGAGGACAGAGAACCAGTCGAAGAACCACAGTTATGGGTAAGCAACCTGTTCATATCTAGACACTTTCCACTGTGGTTCTTCTGTCCCCAGTCCTTTGTTTATTCAACTAACAGATTCATTTTTTCATCACAATTTGATTTTTGCCTGAAGAACAAAGTTAAGGTGATACTGAACAGATTAGCTATCTTTGCATCATAGGTCTCAATCTTTGTCTCAATGCTGATTTATTTTCTTGATCCATGAATCAGATTTTGTGTCTGCATACCAAACTAATGTTCTTGTAAGGTTTGTGTAGAATATAATCAGATGTCTGATGTTCATTCCCCAACCTAATTTTCTAAGCCTGTGGCTTTTTGTCCTGAGGATATCACATTATTTTTGCTTTAGCAAATTCCTTAATCTCCTCCTAGTTTATGGGGTTGGAGTTGAGGGCAAGTCATTTTCAGGAAACACTTGTCAGGGTACATGCTTTAATAAATTTCCATTTGCTCTGATTTAGCTCAAGATGTCCATTCCTGAAGGTCAGTGAGGTCATTTTATTAGAAAGTTTCTGCTCTGTCAGACTCCTTTAGTTGAGATGCATCAGGTGACTGACCAGTTGGAACTCTGCCCATACTTTCATTAAGACTTATTATCCTGGTATAGGTCTTGACTTAGATACTTTTTCATAGCAATTATTCATTCCCTTGTCTCTCTGTTTGTTTAAATCATGGTTACTGAGTTTTTCTTCTCTAGATTGTCTTAGAATACCCAATTTTTATGGATACAATTTTAATATATAAGCTTTCTAGAAAGAGGGGTCCACTTGGATTGAGATGCACAAGTATTCTGTGTACCACTTTACTATGTTACTGTTCAAAGTTTGTAGTTTGGTCAGAGACACTGGAGGAGACCTCTGGGTAAGAATCGTAAAGATCCTTTGCTAAATTGGCAACCCTAGGCTTCCATAAGATGAAAGCATGACAGTTAAAGTGGAATTGTAGCAGGGTAATTGGTTAATGTGAAAGGGCATCAGACCAAACATGTACAGCCCTTTAACTGGAAGAGCTAATGGTGGCTCACTACCACCACCAAGTTTGGTCTTCTTCCAAAATAAACACAAATGCTAAAGAAGAACTTCAGTACTGTTCTCATAATACTTCATCTCCTAATGAGCTATTATTTATTGTATGGTATTTCTTGGTGGCAGTGATGGGAATCATACTGCTGGTAGACCACATGCATCTTCCAAAAGCCATCTGTGGTACTTATGAACTTTCTGGAACATCTACCCATCTTCCCTATTTGGCACCATAACGGGTGCAATTCTGGCATAAAACAAGTCATGGTTCTGAAGCTTGCTTTAGGCCAAAAGGTCATCTAGTCAGTTTGGATTTCGTTGGATGGGATGTCTGTGGCCTTTGGGGTCCAGGGGTGTGGGGAAAATGGGGCAGATGTGACCATCAGACTATCTGTTAACCCTTGTTTTAGAGAATGCTAAATCTACAGCTTAGTGTATATACTCAACTATAAGTCATCCTCATGTATAAGTTGAGGGGCCAGAATTGTGGATTTGGATATGACTCATGGATATGTCAAAGGTAAAGCCTGCAGGCATGTAGCAAAGGTTATAAAGGATGAACCAAAGGAAAATGATGCAAAAGAACTTACAAAATTTCAGCAGGCATTGCTGTTTGTGCTCATGCTAAAGTCTGGATGGACGAGGAGGGTACTAGCACTGCCATTTTCCTGTCCAGACGTTCCAAAGGGACAGAGGGGGTGCCCCGGCGGAGAGACTAGAGGTGGTCAGTGTTTCTTGTAGATTTTCCCAGGGCAGATTAAGCTTCTGTTTTTGCCACTCTGCTCAGAGAAGGGGATGGTTCCTTATTTGATAAGGGTTACAGTACATACATTGCCTTGTGTGTAACAGAAATTTCAGGAAACTTAAAAATCTAGGACTGACAGAGCAAAAGAATTGGCAAGAGGATCTAGTAATTGAAAATCCATAAGTTTATTTCCAATTGTCGACAAAGGAAAACAATGAACTCAGTGGAATTCAAGTTCCAAAAAGCTGAGACCCCGAACAAGACAAAATGGCTCTTTTTATATTATTGAAGACAAAGAAGCTTCTTCAATACACCTGGTTGGCTAATTACAATTTAAACATACATAATTCTTACAATCAGAACAGAAATACATGCATACATTAAAACTGCATCATCACTCCTTACCCCCTCCTTCCTTCTAACCTTGCTTCTGAATGTCAACTATGTATGCTTATCTCAGTAGTTTATGTTATGTCTTTTTTACTGGTGCCAGCTTCCATCCAGGTCAAGATGCACTCATTATTCCTTTGCTCTAGTTTTTCTAAACTCCAAGCCTTTATTTCAAAAACCATCTCTCTGGCTGACAAAGGTGACTCCATCTTTCTATAGCTTTTTTATTTCAACAAGGAATTTCCACCACATTCCCCCCTTTTGATGCTTCATCAATATTTCATATTGCATGATACTATCAACTATTAACTATGTTTATATGACACTCTAAACTCAGAACAAAACAAACCTGTCTAGCAGTTACCAAAATATTAATATTCTTACCATCACCAGGCAGTAACATCTTCCAGTCGGTCCAATTTCAGAAAGACAGTGTATAGCATTAATTAAACACACATATTCTCATTGCTTTTTAACTCTTTGACACCTGTTGGATCTGATTCTCTGGAGTTTATTCTCGACACCAAGCTAATCTTCTAATAGTGATGTATTGCATATTTGTTTCATGATTCAATAGGAAAACTCCACTATAAAGAATATTGTATCTGCTGTCAGAATCACATCTCATTGAGAAACTATAATTTTTAGCCTGATGTTACAGACTCTTGCCAAGCAACTGTTATTATGCTTCTCTGGACTACTCTCATAACAGAATAGGAATGCCCAGGGTGCCACCATGTTTCAGATGTTCTTCCACTCCAAACACAACTATTTCCATTATATACTGAAAACATTACAAAGAAAACAAAACAACCCTTTTCTATTTCTACTTCTACATCTACAAAAACTACACACTTTAGAACTATACAGTGGGCCCTTACCTTACGGGGTGGATCTGTTCTGGACCCACCCACCCTGCATAAGGCAAAAAGCGCATATGCTCGAGCCCCATTGGATATAATGGGGCTCATGCTTGCAGTGCGGCCATATGCGTGCACAATAGGCGTGTGTGTCATTCTCCCTTTTGCCGTGTGGCTTCAGCGTAAGCTGAATGCCACATATAGTGCACCCGCGTATGGCACGGGCGCACTGTACTAAGTTATAAAGACAGGGGTTTTCTAGTTCATGGTATCAAACTAACTTAGAGATTTATCGTAAGAGAAAAGAAAGCTGAAATGGAGACAGACAGTAGCGGCTTTCTCCGTACCTCTCTGTATGCCATTTTAGGACTTCCATTCTCTTCCCAAAGAGTGCCTTTTGGCAATTGGATTTTCCCAGTGTGACAAAACATATGCTTTTATTATCATCTTCTGTGGGAGGCAAACAGAAGTGCTATGACGGCATGCAGATAGGCATGGAGAAAGCCACTACCATCCAGCTCCATTTTGGCTTTTTTCTAATGAAGTAAGGCTGTTAATTCAACTTCCCCAATATATTCTAGATTTAAA
Organism: Sceloporus occidentalis; assembly: GCA_023333645.1. Classification (NCBI taxonomy): domain Eukaryota; kingdom Metazoa; phylum Chordata; class Lepidosauria; order Squamata; family Phrynosomatidae; genus Sceloporus; species Sceloporus occidentalis. Next base: position 142,848,447 of record JALMGF010000006.1, read on the forward strand.
AAAAAAACACCTAGATTTCTAATAGTAATAATGATTAATTCAGTTGATTATTAATATATTAATATTAACATATTTTCCAGTTGGTCCATTTGCATATTGTATAATATGATCAATATTTTGTGCCCATTTTACGGCACATTCTTTTATTTGTTCGTCTTCTATCTCAGTTTTTGGAAGTATTTTATATATGTTGGTTATTAGGTGATCATCATTGGAATGCAATTGTGTTGCAAATTCTGATCTAGCAATCTCAAAATCATACAATATCATCCATTTTAAATTGCTTAAACAGTTGCATATACAAATGCCATTAAATGTTTTTTGTGGTTGATTTTTAGATGAAAATTTTTTGATTTGTACATGACTATATATGGTAAGTTTGAAAAGTAACAAGAAATATTACTAGTTACACCTATAAAGTAGCTTTATTCCAATTGTTAGATTACTTCTGTATAGTAACTTCTTTGTACCAGAACTTGTAATATAATACAGATAACTATACTCCTTGTTATTATCCAGGGGCTAGTTAAATCAAGACAGTTACACCAACTGTACTGGCTTTTACATTTATTTATTTACTTTAGATAAATTGTGTCTTGTATTTTAGGAATTTTTCTAACTCTCTTGGACCTCCAGAAAAGCCCCATTCAAAAAAGGTAAGAATCATATCATTAGATGGTTTCAAACATTATTCTTCATACCTAGCTAGGTTTGAATTGTGCGTACCCTTTACAAAATAATGAATAAATAAAAATTGCTGCATCAAAAGCCTCCAACTGCTCCACTGGTCGATTCAAATTTGTAGTTCCAATTATTAGTTGGAATGTAAACTTTTTTCCAAGTCTAAAGACATGAAAGAAAATTGGGAATAGAAAATAATAATAATAATAATAATAATAATAATAATAATAATATATTTATATTTTCCCGCCTCTCCCAGATGGATCTAGGAGAGATTACAGTCCACTAAAAGACCACATGAGCCACTTTTTTCAGTCTTTACTCTATAATATATGATTTTCATTTTATTTCTCATATTCTGATGTTTGCAAAACATTCCATTAAAATGGAATATGAGAAACAAGTATATTGCTATCAATGACTTTAGTTTTTTCCCCTTTTTCTATGACAAAAGTTACAATATGAAATAAAACAATTATTTAAAAATATCTCCAAATGTATTTTTAATTTTAAAACTATAATCTAGCTATATTGGCTTTGGGCTATGTTTCGTCTGGGTGATCCTAATAGTTCTAGAAATTACCTGACTATTGGATATTTTAACTGCAGCATTAAAGAGTGAAACACACAGTATTCAATGAATCAGTTTTAAGAAACAACAACAGGTATGGGTTGGAAAAATCATCCTGATGCTGTTAAATGGTTTCTGATGAGGAAAAAAATCGATAATAAATTATTAATAAAAAATCTACAATAACTTATTAATAAAAATACTTTTTTAAAAAAATAGCAGGGCATACATAGTTTTGCTTTATGTTTTTCAGTTCCTGAAAGATCCAAGTACTGTGTTTCTGTAAATATGTATTTATCCTTTCTTACTCTTTCCCCCTGCCCTAATGCCTTGACAAGTGATGACATGGGTGAGTAGGGCACTTGGTACTAGTGATGTCACAAAGATTCTAAGGGCTTACCACAACTGTTATTCATCCATCCATATACAATGGGCCCTTTTCTTACGCGGGGGATCCATTCCGGACCCCCCCCCCTCGCATAACAGAAAAAATGTGTAAGCTCAAGCCCCATAAGAAGCAGTGGGGCACACACCCCATTACTCCTTCCGGGGCACGGGAGGCATTTTTCCGGCGTGGCTTCCAACGTATGCTGGAAATCACTCCATTTGTTCTCCTGATTCCTTCTTGGAGAAAAACCAAGTATTTCCTTCTGTTGTGAAAACATAAGGCCAAAACAGACTGTCATCATGCTGCCCCAATGTGCACCGAATTGGAGCTGTGGCACCCACACGCTGCAGCCCCAATCTAGTGTTTTTTCTGTCCTCAAAACAAATGGTGAAATGCTGCTCCTTTTGGGAGCAGAAAAAGGGCACCCTTGTGCTGCTGCCGTGGCTTTTCGGCATTTTGGTGTCACAGTGCGTGTATATGCCAAAACGCTGTGAAGCTGCCACACGCGCAGTCAGCTGTGCGACTTCCCAGCGGCATGGTGGCGGCATCAGAGCATGCGGCATCTAAACGCCGGACTCAGACGCTGTCCCCAACACAGCTCTTACTGCCCGATATTGTCTGAAAACAATCTTGGGGTAGAATTGTATACCCACTTGCCTAGGAGTAAGCCCTTTTGAACTCAAGTATGGGATTGTCAATTGGATTAAGCTTGTACTTAGTTGTAAGTGGTGCCCTTCAAGAATTGCTTTGCACTAAGCAGAAAAAGGCCCACTGGTATCAAATTACAAGGTATCAAAGGAACAAAAAGACTCAATACTTCAGATTTGCTTGTTTTGTAACTATGGAGGGATACAGATGAACAGAAAGGAGCGCCAAGACACTGCCCCTTTCTGCCCCACATGGAGACCACAGCAACCAAATGGCACCACCTCCTGGAGCCCTAAAAAGAACCCACTCCTGGCAGATGCTTCTTAGGGTGCACGTGGGGTGCCATTAGCACCCTTGTGCGCAACTATGATGTATGTGCGGAGCCATGCCGTTTGGAGACAGTACCGCATGTATGTCATCACGGCAGCCCCTGTGTGGATAGGTGTGAACCATGATGGCACTGGGAGTGCACGGTAGGGCTTGGGAGTGTCTGGACGCTCTGCATTCCTGAGCCCTAAAATTGGCCCCATGCAGCCACAAAGTGGCAGTCTGTACCGGGCCTATATTTTTATTTTGGGCCTGTGTTTAGTGTTTTCAGGAGCTTTGGACAAAAAGCAGCAAATAAGTAGTAACTTAAGAGAAACATAATACTTGGTGTTAAATGCAACAGAACGCTTGGTTGTTGAGTAACGTTCTGTGGGTAAATTACTAGGAGTTTACTTGATTGCATGTTTCTGTTTGTAGTCCATGTTGTTACATGAATTCAGGATGGATAGTAGTGCTTTAGGGTCAAAACAAAAACTTTCTGTGCAGAGGAAAAATGGAGGTGACCAGATCTATGACGTTGCTTTGTATATCTTACCTTTCCACAAACGCTATATGTTTAAGTTTAAAAACAGGATTACTGAAAAATATCTAGCAACCCCAGATATATGTCTCAAAGGTGGTGGTGTCCATAGGTGGTCTAGTCACTCTCAATTATCTAGCCAGTAACCAAAATCAGTAAAGAATAACAAATTTGTAATACTGTAAGGATTCAAAGATACACTTTTGTTAGTTTCAGGAGTGGGGAGATATTTTTAAATAATAATAATAATAATAATAATAATAATAAATTTTATTTATATACCGCCCTTCCATCGGATCAGGGCGGTTTACAACAGTTAAAATACAATAATACAGTAATAAGCATTAAAATTATACAAAATTACGTAAAACATAAAAACAAAACAAAGCAAAAAGGCCCCCCAGGTTAGCCAATCCCATTGCCAGTGCCGCGGGGAGGCCTATGGGACCTTATTCAGGGAATGCTAACTCAAACAGATGGGTCTTCAAGTCCCGTCTGAATTGGGCCAGGGAGGTAGCTGAGCGGAGCTCTATGGGCAGCGTATTCCAAAGGGCCGGGGCGGTGATGGAGAAGGTCCTCCTAGAAGTGGAGACCAATCTCGCCCCGGGAACCCTAAGTAGCTGCTGCCCAGATGTTCTGAGGGTGCGGGGCGGAATGTATGGGGAGAGGCGGTCCTTCAGGTATCCTGGGCCCAAGCCATTTAGGGCTTTATAGGTCATCACCAACACCTTATATTGCGCCCGGAAGCGAATGGGCAGCCAATGGAGATCTTTTAGTACCGGTGTTATATGGCTGGCCCTGGACGTACCGGTGACCAGCCTGGCTGCCATGTTCTGCACCATTTGTAGCTTCCGGGTTTGGTATAAGGGTTGCCCCATGTAGAGTCCATTGCAGAAATCCAGTCTCGAGGTTACCAGGGCGTGTACCACAGTTTCAAGGTCCCTCTGGGCCAGATATGGGCGCAGCTTTTAACTTGACAACACTGACTCTAGAGCTAGAAGAATTTCCAGAAAAATAGTAGTGAATGGCAGAGATGTTTATCAGGTCTTGGAAACTGATAAAATATAGCATAGTCACCCAAAACTAATGACATAATGAATATATTAGTATTTATGGTAAGGTAAATGTAAAGGTTTCCCCTTTGATGAGGTTGTCAGGTTGTATACAACTTGTAGGGGATGGTGCTCATCTCTTTTACTAAGCTGAGGAGCCAGGGTTGTCAAAGACAGCTCTGTTTTCATGTAGACAGCATGACTGCACAGAACGCTGTTACCTTCCCACCAAAGTGGTACTCATTGATCTAGTTGCATTTGCATGCTTTTGAAATGTTAGGTTGGCAGAAGCTGAGATTAGTGACAGGAGCTCACTCCATCACACAGCACTTGGGCTTTGAACTGCCAACCTGTTGATCTTGTGATAGTCAGAATCAGTTTCTTAACCACTGAGCCACTGCATCTCTTCTTTATGGTACAAGAAATAATATAAAGAAGTAACTTTATGAATTATCTTGTAATTGAGTCATGGCTCTTTTGGAAAAAATCTTTGGAAATATTCAGAAAATACTCAAAAACATGTTTTTCAAGTGCCAGGAAACCCTGATGAAGAGAATTCTGGACTGATAATCTTTGCACTTTGGAATTCTGGACAAAATGTGTATGTGGTCCTTTTTTCTCTATGCAGGAAGCACCATTTTATATATACAGATAATATACAGAAGTATTATTTTCTATGCAGGAATGCTGTTTTGAGTACAGAAAATCCTGTTTCCAGTGCAAAAAGACCATATGTAAATTTTGCACAAAACAAGTACTGAACTATAGCCAGATTCTAACACAAAATGCTGCTGGGTTCCCCCCCACACACACATTTTGCACAGAATAAGTCTCAAAATATTAACTGTCTTTAAAAAATTGCTCAGTTTTCAAAGAATTTCTTACACTGAGATGAAAATTGTTAAAATTACTCATTGGCGCGTTACAGATGGGCAAAAGTAAGTACTAGGTACGTACTAGGGTTAGGAAAGGGCGTCCTTTCCAGATGCCCTAACCCTAGTACGTATCTAGTACGTACAAAATGGCAGCGCCCATTCTACATGGGCGCCGCCATTGGGACGTCATGATGCGCCGCCTCCAAATGGAGCGGCACGGAAGTGACATGCTGGCGCCATGCGAGGGCGCCTGGGGCCCTCTTTCCTTGGTGCCAGAAGGAGCTCCGAAACAGAGCTCCTTCCAGGTTTGTGTCGCTGGTGCCGCCTTTACACAGCTGTACCAGCGACACAAATAAGAAAGGGGCTGAGCAGCCCCTTTCTCTTTGTCTCCGCTGCTGTTGGGTGTCCTTGGGGCATGAAGCCCCAAGGACATCCCTTTCCAGGCCGTGGGGAAGCGGCCTTTTGCCGCTTCCCAGTGGCCTGGAAAACAGTGGATTGGGGTCTCAGAGGCTGCCACTGTGGCACCTGAGGCCCCGATCTGACAGGGAAAGGGGTGGGAACAGGCCACCCCAATAGGGCGGTCTGTAAACCGCCATTGTTCCTTTTGAGACCAAAATTAGCAAAAAAAGTTTGCATTCCGCTCCCCTTGCGACAATTCAGGGATGCTAGAGGGAGTGACAGTTCCCTGGCAATGGAAGAAGTGTGCTTGGCTTCTAAACATGCTTGCTTCCTCCACCTTTTCAGGACATTTCACAGATGTTTTAGCAGCAAGAGAGCCAGGTATGGAAATCTTTTATCTCTAGTCATGGGAAGACTTTTGAAGACAATAACTGTTGCTTACATAATAAACATGTTCTGTGATTTATATACAGCACCACATTTTCTGGTACTTCCTTTAATTGTTACCCTATATTACAATGCTGCTAAGGTACTCTTGGAAAATCCAGGAATGTTTGAGAATCAGATACATTTTAGGTCATGGTCAGTGCATCTGTTGTAGCTGTAGGTAGGATAATGGTTCTAGACAGTCTCATAAAGTGGTATCAGGCTTCAGGCAGTGGAAATATCTGTTCTTTTGTCTGTACTGTGTGTGTGGGAGAGGGAAAGATAGTATAAGCACTGGTTGCACTTATTGTATTGAATTCTTGTTTGTTTACCAGCTTCTTTCATTCTGGCAGTAGGCACTGGAGCCATAAAATTGTAGTGGAAGAATAATAAAACAGTAGTTTAAGAAAAGGTCTTTAGGAAACAGCAATAAGAAGAGTGATATATTTACATGCCATATCTATATTATAAAGTTTCCTTGTTAATGTGATATTATAGGATTCAATGAAAATAGTGGTATATGCTTCAATACATTCATTTTTATTTATTTATTACATAATACTTTTGTCTGACCAGTTATTAAATGTGAAACATAAACTGACCCCAAAATGTATATAAAACTTTGAGAACTGGATGAAAGTATATATGTTAAAGAGAAGCTTTTGTTTCTTTGGGTGAGGAAGAGAAATGTATCATAGAAGCTTCTTAATAAAACTCAGCAGTTTAATGTATTAAGCCAGATACATAAAGTTCACAGAAGAATGCATGCTTCTGAGGTGACATTTTAGATTAGTGATCCCAGGGACAAAACAATATCTCATAATAAATGTGAAACATTTTTGGTCATCAGTCAAGATCATGAAGAGGCTACATCAAAGTTCAAACATTAGCCAGTCTTACATTTTAATAAATGCACAGATTATAAGCATGTCCTGTGGTGAAGAATGTAGCTTCTCATTTAATGATGAGTTTCTCTTGGAAAAACAGGCAAACGTCTTTTGCAAGGGCCTTCAGTTTTGTTACACCCAGAGATGGGTTCAGAACAAGACTTCAGAACAAGCTAGTGGTTTCTGTCATGTAGACCTGCTGAGCAATTTAGTGAGTTGACACTTGGAAGGTTTCTTCTTCCTCTTGAGAAGATGAGAACAGTCAGTTTTGGAATGGGCCTGTCTAATAGAGAAACTCTGTAGGGTTGTTTCACACTACATAGTTATAAAACTATATTCCATTTTGAATGCCATGGATGCATCCTATGGAATCCTGGGGTTTATAGTTTGGTGAGGCCTCACTAAACCACAAATCCTAGGAGTCTCTAGGAAGTTGCCACAGCAAAGTGGTATCAAAGTGCTGTAATTAGGGAGAGTGAGTGAAACCTATGAAACCACGTGTTTGGAGATTGCTTCTTGTTTCCATTGTGGTAAAATAATTTCAGGATATTCTTGGATTATTTTTGTTTGTTTGTTTGTTTTTTATGGGTAATTTCCTTCTTATTTCCTATCCCTGAAAACAGGACTTTTCCCATTCAGCAAAAACCAGTGGAAAGTCTTCCAGTGGAGTGAGGGAATGCATTTTCTACAGTATAGCAAATCTTTACACACACTTCTTGCACCTGATCAACCTGGTAGACTGGGCTCAGTCATTAAGTGTCAGTCAGGAAAAACGATTTTAAAAATAGACACAAAGTAATCCCCCTCACAACAGCAAGGTATTATTTGTGGAGAACAGAGGAAGGGCAAGTTAGATCTCTGGTCACAACCAATTTGTGTGGTGATGAACACCATCCCAATAGGAAAAGGTGAAAGATTCCACCCAAATTTTGTTCAGTTCATCAAGCTATCTTTGCCCCTATAGCCAAGCAGTCATTTATTTTGCCTTGTGGTCTATTAGTGTAGTTTTTCAGCATTATCAGCTAATGAATTTTTTTTTCATTTAAATAAAGCAGGGGCTGAAAATTAAATTTCAGGATCAAGTCCACAAATACAGACACAAGAGCACAAAAGCTTTTACTTACCTCCCTCTGACCTAATCCCCCTGGGATTTAGAAAAGAACTATCATACCTTAAATGTGAGGATGGTGCATAAGTTCTGCATTGAAAAACAATTCCATCAGCAGAGGCCCTTGTCTGTGTCCTTCAAGAAATCAAACTGAAGAATGAGAGTCTCACAGCCTCCTTAGCTAGGTGGGTCAGGGAAGACATAATATTTACTTCCTTAGCATCCAGTTCCTTCACCTCTGGAAAGCATTAAAGCATGATCAGTCAAAGTGGCTTCTATCTTAACTTCATTCTAGGAATCACTTTGGAATAATGTTTGGAATAATTGCATATGATTTTGATTTTTTTTGAAAAAAATGGGCTGATATTCTTGCTTTAAGTCTGTCTATCAGCTGATTTTTCAAAACAGGAGTGTCCTCCCATTTCCCACAAAAGCGTATGAGGTGGCTCACAGATAAGATAGTTTAAAAACAATAAAACAATAATTTTTCAAAACAACAACAATTAAAATCATCTTTCTAAAACAACATAAAATTACATAAAACATAACAAAAGTTAAAAAACATAACTAGCAACCCTCCGATATAAAAGCCTCCCTAATGGTGATTATATATTGAAAGCTTGCTTGAAGAAAAATGACTTCGCCAACAAAAGGAAAGCAGGGAAGGGGGCAGCTGTGGAAGGGCATTTCAGAGGGTGGGAGTTCTCTCTTGTGTCCTCACTAAGTGAACCTGAGATGGTGGCAGGACTAAAAGAAAGCCTTCTCCTGAAGATATTAGGACCCTTGCAGGTGTGTATGTGAAGCTATGCCTATGATGAAAACCTCTCCATCCTGATCCCTTAATTTCCCACAGAGGAAAGAGCTCTACTGTCTACTTCTTACCAGAGGTAGGGAACCTGCAGCCTTCCAGATGCTGATGAACTTCTGCTTCCATCTTTCCATACCACTGGCCATGTTTGCAGGAGCTGAAGGGGATCAAGAGTCCAACCTTTAGTTCCACATCCCTAATGTAGGCTAAAAGGTATTATGATCCTAACCTACTCCCAATTAATAACCATAGTTCAGTAGGCAACAGTGTTCCATTGAGACTAGTCCAGGTCATATGGCTGAAGCAAAATCATCAACATCTAATGCTCGTTACAGTGAGAAAGATGTACTTTTCAAAAGTTACATTTGCAGTGTGAAAGTGTATTAATTTTTGAACCTCTAATTTTAACCTCTCTAACATTTGAGAGTTCATTCCAGCTCTAAAGAAATGGATCCAATATATGATCATATTGTTTTTTCTTTCTTTCAGCCCCTCATAGAACCATCTAAGAAAGAAGGCAGTGCTCGCCCACCCATTCAGCCTTTGAAAGGAGAAGGAGAAGGAGATAGGCCTTCAGTATATCATGCAAAACCTGAGAAGGCAAGTCGTGAAAAGGCTCCTAGACTGCTGTCATCTGATAATGGTAACACAAAATAATTTGGTACCTAAACTCCATATTTGCATGATCAGATTTGGTACTGATGTACTGGCCTAAACCTAGTTCTTAGTCATCACTAGAATAGACCCTTTGTATTTGCAGAATGCATGTGTAGATGTATGTTGATGTATCAAGTTCCCATAGATTCATTGGGACTGCTCTAGTTGGGACTTAGGCTAGGATTTAGTGCACTGTTTTGTATACTCCACTGATCTTTCTTTGATTCTAAAATGTACACAATGACTGCTTTCACCATAATATTTGTACTCAGTGTAACCCGTGCATCAGAGCAACCAAGGCTATTTAATTGCTTCTTATGAAGTGTTTGCAAACCAATTTGAGTTTTATTTTCCTAAGCAGGTATTTATTTTCTTATTAATAGCAAAGATCTAGTAAACTGTGGAGCCAGTTCTGTCAGGAGGGAGAATCAAAGATTATATTGGACCAGGGCAGTTAATACATGAGCCTAAGCAGGCAGTATCCTGGCTCTGAAATTGTTGAAATTACTGTATCTTTGTAGACTGTATACCTAAATAGGATTTTAGAATTGCAGTAATAGTGACTACAGACTGTGTGATATTTAATTGCCAGGCCTTTGTTCACAAACAATAAGTAATAGGCTACCTTTGGTGCTATTTATGACATGTTAAGATTTATTTAACACTGGAGTTGTTTGTATACTGTACAGAGTACAAAAATAACATAGTAGCTACTTGGACCTTTTATGATCTTATTCCAGTCCTGAACCCTATTCAGTGGAGTTTACTTCCTATTTATGGTCTTAAGGCAAGGCTATGGTTGTCAGGTAGGTTTGTGCAAAATAACAAAAAGAAGAGGGTGTAAAAGATGGCATGACAGAAAGCCCAAGCACAACTTAAAATGAATGAGGCACTTCTTAAGAGATGATAACATGAACAACATTTGGAACAAAGAGCCATATGAAGATGAACCTGAAATTTTAAAAAGCGAGGTGGAAGCTGCAATAAGGGAAGTGGCAAAAAAACAAATCACCAGGAACAGATGATATCTCAATCAAACTGTTTCAATCCACATTGACATATGTCAACAGATATGAAAACCAAACGATGGCCAACAAACTGAAAACGATCAATGTACATCCCCATCCACAAAAAAAGAGATTCAAAAGTCTGCAGCATCTAAAGAACCATAGCACTAATCTCCAACATGAGCAAAATTATGCTCAAAATTCTGCGACATAGACTCCAACCAAAATGGAGAGAGAAATACCAGAGGTTCAAGTGGTGTTCAGAAAAAGAAAAGGCACAAAGTGCCACATTGCAAACATACAATGAATAATGGAGTACACCAGGGAATACCAAAAGACAGTCAGCATGTGCTGTATAGACTATAACAAAGCCTTTGACAGCATAGATCATGAAAGGCTATAGAATGTCCTTAAAGCCATGGGAGTGCCAACACATCTGATAGTCCTGATGAGAAATCTGTACTTATGACAAGAGGCTATTATCAGAACAGAGCATGGAGAAACGGGTCAGAAGGGCTGCATCTTATCCTGTTCAACTTAAACGCAGAACATATTGTAAGGAAAGCAGGCTTGGACACAGAAGAAGGCAGAGTGAAAATAGGAGGAAGGAATATCAGCAATCTAAGATATGCAGATGACACCATAATACTAGCAGAACCCCCCCCCCCCCCAGACCTGGGACAGTTATTAAGGAAGATCAAGGAAGAAAGTGAAAAAGCAGGCTTTCTGTTGAACATAAAGAAAATTTAAGAAAATGACCATGGAGAATCTAAACAATTTCAACCTAGACAGTGAAGAAATAGAAATAGTAAAAGAGTTCTCATACCTGGAATCAAACATTGATAGCAAAGGGGACAGCAGCCAAGAAATCAGAATATTAAGAATGGGGAGGGTGGCTATGAAAGAATGAGAAAAGATCCTAAAATGCAAAGATATACAATTAAGCACAAAAGTTAGAATCCTACAAGCCATTATATTCCCTATTACCATCTATGGATGTGAGACCCAGACAGTTAAGAAACAAGATGGGAAGAAAATCAATTCATTCGAGATGTGCTTCTGGAGAAGAGTTCTGAGGAAGCCATGGACAGCCAAAAAGACAAATAAATGGGTCCTAGAGAAGATCAAGCCAGAAATCTTCCTGGAATCCAAGATGACAAAACTTTGGAGATTATTACACAATTTAAAAAACCGACTTACCGCTGCCGAATTCATTCCAAATTTGGGATACATCAGGATTTTATAGCACATGTTTTTGCTGCCGACGCTGCCAGGCGGATGCATCCAAGGTAACATCTGGCTAGAATCTGAGTTCAGCCGTCTGATTTGAAAAGCTGGGAGCTTAGAAGAAGTGGTAGAATAAGGGGAATTTAGGGAAATGCCATAGGTCTGGAGAGATAGAGTCATAGGGCATGTCTAAGTGGGCCAAGTGAACCAGTTTCCCCCTGCCTTCATGGTACTCCATCTTCATGATGCAGGAACAAAGCCCCAATTTCAGTGTGGACTGTCTCCATGACAGGCGGTTAGTTCTGTACTGAATTTAGCCTGCCAATCCCTTAAACTTAAACTATTTTTTTTTTTAAAAAAAACATGTCTTTGCTCAAGATTTTCCAGGAAGCACCTTGGAGTGACACTGGGCAGCCTTGTACACATGTGTCCTTCTGTACCACATGATGCCACCACTGCTGGCACAAGTCATTCCCTCTGACATTTCAACAAATTGCCCAGCTATGTGATTGACTCTGGATGCCTTGTACTTGACCTCAGAGAGAATGACTCATGGCAGCAGTACTGGGCAGCACAGCAGGACACATGGAGTGCAGTACTGGGCAGCACACTGGGCAGCACAGCAGGACACATGGAGTGCAGGATGGATTAGCAACCAATGGGAGGGGGAGCTATGGGGAGCAGCCCAGAGTATTCTGGCTGGTGTAGACCCGCCCTTAGCATTAAGGTAAAAACGAAGTTATAGTCTATGCCAGGACTCAAAAAGGGAGCAGACAGCATTAATATAGTGTTGTTTTTTTCAGCAGCAGGAGTCCATTTTCTATTGGAGCCCCAGCATTTGTAAAAGCAATGTAACATGCAAAATTTAAGCAGGAGTAACTTTTGTCAACTTTTGTCAGGTGGTGGGCACACATTGAATTCTTGCATAATCTGTTAGGGAATCAAGGATCTCTTGTCAGACAAAGGCCAGACAAAGATACAATCTAAGGAGTTGTATAATCACAGAGACATGTTTAATTGTACTGAGTAGGTAGTGTAGAATGGGCTGTCACGGTTTTTTCATTAAATTCTATCATTTTCCATGCTTTTGGCTACTCCCTAGGGTAAATGATGATATCAGAATAAAACATAGAAAACCCCCCTGATAATCTCAGTATAAAGTAAATAATGAGAGTAATGTTTGCTGTTCAAGATGATTTTTAGTAAGTTGTTTATAGTCAGTAAATCTTTACAACATTAGTTTCCCATTGGAAGTGATTTTGCTTCAGTCTATTTTGTTTTGTGTTGCTCCATGCAGGATGGATTAGCAACCAATGAGAAGACTGTGTTATTTCCTTCTTGAGTCCTTAACAGCAGTCTAATGTTTAGAAATCAGGTGTTTTTCAAAATTAGTTACATCACAATTGCCATTTCTCTTTATGGAGGCTGAATTTTCACCATTGTTCATGTTTGTATCAATTCATACTTAAAACTTTGAATAACATTTTCTTCTGTATTGTTTATGATTACTGAAGTTCTTTAATACATAAATAAAACCTTTCAACATTATAAACTTTATGAGGCCATCATTACTGAAAAATTGAACAACAACTTGCCTTTATACAAATAATGTTCATCAAAAAATAATTGCTTTCTTCCTTAAGGGTTGATATAATGTATTTATTCTAATCATTTTGCTAAGAGTAGTTAATTGGTAGATAGTAGTTAATTTAAAACAAATGCCATTTATTTTCAGAATCTAGTGTCTATAAAGCTCAGCAGTCCCCCAAAGAAATTGAAGGGGCTCAACAGATACAAGACGACAAAAATATACAAGTGGAAGTACCTTTGGACCAGGTAGATGCAATGTAAATGTCTTTTTCCTGATTTAGAATAACTTTTCTACCCGGCTGTGATTAGAAACAAAAAGCAGACAGGAATGATAGAATGACATTCACCCAAACCTATTTGCATTTAACTTCCATTAACCAGACTCCAAGCTGCCCTGTGCAAGAGCAGAAAATGGTTCTGTGTACCCAAACACTGCTGATGGGAATTTTCACTCCTAGCTGCAGCCTTCAGGAGCTCCTCTGAGATTCATCCAACTATTAAGATTAATTTTGGGGGTGGAGTGAGATGCTGCAGAAGGAATTGGGGATGAGAGAGAAGTGAAGTAGGATTGGTACCAGGCAAAACCATTTGAATTTCAGATGTTGTTGTTTTTTAATTGTTTTTTTAAAGGTTTTACAGAAACATTGAAGTAAACATAGCCAACAAAAATGCATGAATACCCAGACTGTTGGGGGCAAATTAGCTTACTTGCTGTTCACCGCTATGATCTTTGGAATAGCGGTATATAAATAAAACAATTATTATTATTATTATTATTATTATTATTATTATTATTATTATGGTGCCTTGATGTATGCGTTCAGACCCCTTTTTATCTAGCTTTTTTTTTATCATGCAGGGTGCTTTTTTGTAAAAGAGGTGTCCAGTCATGGGAGCCTTCATATGCATTATAAAGCTTCCCAGTTAAATTTTACAAATCCATTTGTGCTTATATTCTTTAGAACAAAAAGAGTACTTGGCTTTCAAGCTTTCAAATACAACTGGCTTGTTTTCAGGCGAAATAGGAAAGGAAGTGGTTGGTTGGCTATTAAAGATATTTAGACAAATTGTCATAGAATGTAAGAAATGTGTGTGTGTGTGTGTGTGTGTAGAATTAAGTATTGTACAGTAATCAGAATTCAATGTATGGATCTTTATAATATTTTTTTTAAATGATAAAATTATGTGAGAAGGCTTTTTTTAAAATTTCCATCTGTTTTGCAAATCTTAACTGGAATTTATTTTACCCAAGGTTCCAGCTGAGGTTGTCCAAGAAGAAGACATCTATTCAAATGTTGGGGCTAGAGAAGAAGAGGTTAGTTTTGTGTTTACAGTGCTGCAGAACAATGTTTGAAGATTCAATTGGTATCTTGAGCCTAAGATCAATTTGTTAAAAGGGGAAAAAAAGCAACAAGCCCTAATAAACCAAGCCATTCTGACAGTAGCATCTTAATCTACTTGTAAGAAAGACTGTATCCCAAACCACTCAGTGCTTTATTCCAAATGAAGAATCAGCATAGCTTCAGATGGACTGAGATCAATACACTTATTAAAGGTTGACGCATTTCAGATGCAGAACAATGTAGTATAGTATACTGAACTGATGTTTCTTGACTATCCAAGTAAGAAATCTCCAGCTGACATGACAATTATATTAGTGTATCTTTCCAAAAATCAACATGTGAAGAAGGAGAAATGAGAAGACTGGCATTTTCATTGGCATAACTAATAAACCTGTACTAATTCTCATAGAATTTAGACTGTTCTTGGCTAGCTCTAACTTTTTCAGTTAATTTCTCCATTAGCATGTTATTCCAGACTCAATGTAACCCCTGAGAAAGTAACAGGGTATTTAAGCCTTTCCAGTTATGTGCAGTCTCTAAGTGTGCTGCCAAACATAAATACATGATGACCTCTAGATAAGAAAGAGACTCAGGGGCTGTGCAGTCCAGCCATTAAGGTCAGCCTAGGGGTGGAGTCGGGGTGGAGCACCCATATGACACATGACCTGTACTCCGCCTCATGGTAGTATGACGCCACGTGCTGCCATATGGCACACGATGTCACGGTGCTCCTCTGGCGCTGTGTTTAGATGGCACCAAAGGAGTGCCGTAGAGCCGTGGTGCAGTGGCTATGGCACCCTTTCTAGGGAGCAAAAAGGAGCTACTTTTTGGAGCCACAGAAAGGCCAGATCAGAAAGGCCAGATTGTGTCACAGAAAGGCCAGATCAGGGCCACGGTGTACGGTTGTTGCGGCTGTGATCTGACAAAGATGGAGGCGGCTGCAGGCTGCCCCTTAGGGGCAGTCTTCACAGCTCCTCATTTGCATTATGAAAAAGAGACAGTAGTCCCAACTCCGGTGATTAAATTGTTTGTGACATAATTTTACTGATTTTTGCAAAATTTCAGAAATGAAGTACTTGTGGGCATCACCACCACATATGGTGGTAAGACCCCAGCTCACCTCATTGTCATCTGTAATATCCATAGGAAGCTTTCGAAAATGCTTTCAATTTCATGGGTTTCAATACTACCAACTTATTAATTTTAAACAGTGCTCTTTGATATTTGATAACAGAGGTTTAATTGGCCCTTTTAACCACACATTGGCGGGATACAGACGGGCAAAAAGGGTGTGTTCATGACGTCATGAAGGTAGAGCCTTCAGACGGCCCTTACCTGAATGCCGCCATGAACACGCCGCTCGCACGCCCCAAGCAGGAAGAAGCGGCATTAAAAAGGTGCTGCTTTTCCCCGCTTCTTTTCTTTATGCTGCGCAGCTGCGCAGCTCCGTCTGTAAGCTGCTGCACCGGTACGCCAGAATTGTTACGCTGCTAATTTAAGTTGCCCATTTAAAAGCTCCGAGTCAGCTGCGTCGCATAATGAGTCGAGGTCCTGGAACATGTGCAGTTTGCACCGAGGCTCTAATTAGAGCGTCAGATGCCATGCAGATGTGGAAGCTGCAGCACAGCTGCACTCTATTTTAATGCTCATAACCCTAACCCTTGTCAGGGATGATGGGAGTTGTAGCTCTTCACCTCTGGCTCAAACTCACCACCTTGTTACGCACCAGCGCTGACCAGTTTTGGCCAGTGGTTAAAGCTTTGCTATAAAGCAGCAGAGTTACAGAGAATAGGCTGAAGACCCTGACAAACTCTTCAAGCCTTCTCACTCTTGCTTCCACAGAAGTCTTCACACTTCTTCAGGATCCAGCTGGCTCTTGTATCTTCACCCAAGACACCAGACAACTCAGTAGTCTTATATAAAAGATCTACTTTATTCTACTATATACAGCTCCAAAACTATCCAACACAACTCCAATATTCCTCAACTATCCACTACTACCCACAAAATACATTGGGATTCATAGCAATTATTATAGCCCTTGGAGAACACCACCCACTCTTGTCAGTTTCCACCCAGTGGGCGTGTACATCCATTCTCATTGGTTCTCTTGGTTCATCCCATAATTAATGATTTCATCATCTCACCTTGTCCACTTAACAATTCTCAGGTGTGTTCAATTATCCACTTTGCACTTCTGTCCTTGGCATTTAGGACTTGCTAATTACATTACCTTTTACACCTGTGTGGCTTCTAATTGCTTTTGCTGAGTCATCCTGACTCTCACATACATGTTTTATTTCTTTCACTGTATATCCCATGTTGCTTTTTCCTTAACAACCCTAACCCTAGAGCAACATGTACGCATGCGCTGCTAGAATTGTGGAAAGTTTGGAATTTAAAGTGAACCCCTACACACATTCCTGCACCATTTTCACCTAACAATAAAAAAACGCTAAAATTTTAAATATTTACATATGTACAAGGGAGGTGATGGGGGATGGCAGGGGGACAGCGGTGGCAGCGGCGACAGCTGTGGCTGTGCATTGCAGATTCATCAAGAGCGCGGGTACCAAAGGAGAGGAGGCATCCATGATGCTGGTGACATTGGCAACATGCAAGCGGACAAGGATGCCAACACCAGCTGATCACCAGCTGGCAGGAGACCACCATTGTTCTTGGGCAGGGCGGGGGAAAAGTTTTAAAGGGGCTTGGGCGCTTTAAATGTGCACATAGGCTTTCTGCCGCCGCTGCTGAGTGCCGCAGCTGCGCATCCGCCAGCCGGCAAAAGAAAAAAAAAAGCCCCGTTTTTGCAAAATTTCAGAAATGAAGTACTTGTGGGCATCACCACCACATATGGTGGTAAGACCCCAGCTCACCTCATTGTCATCTGTAATATCCATAGGAAGCTTTCGAAAATGCTTTCAATTTCATGGGTTTCAATACTACCAACTTATTAATTTTAAACAGTGCTCTTTGATATTTGATAACAGAGGTTTAATTGGCCCTTTTAACCACACATTGGCGGGATACAGACGGGCAAAAAGGGTGTGTTCATGACGTCATGAAGGTAGAGCCTTCAGACGGCCCTTACCTGAATGCCGCCATGAACACGCCGCTCGCACGCCCCAAGCAGGAAGAAGCGGCATTAAAAAGGTGCTGCTTTTCCCCGCTTCTTTTCTTTATGCTGCGCAGCTGCGCAGC
The DNA here is from genome assembly GCA_023333645.1 of Sceloporus occidentalis. Classification (NCBI taxonomy): domain Eukaryota; kingdom Metazoa; phylum Chordata; class Lepidosauria; order Squamata; family Phrynosomatidae; genus Sceloporus; species Sceloporus occidentalis. Next base: position 142,866,165 of record JALMGF010000006.1, read on the forward strand.
TCCGTCTGTAAGCTGCTGCACCGGTACGCCAGAATTGTTACGCTGCTAATTTAAGTTGCCCATTTAAAAGCTCCGAGTCAGCTGCGTCGCATAATGAGTCGAGGTCCTGGAACATGTGCAGTTTGCACCGAGGCTCTAATTAGAGCGTCAGATGCCATGCAGATGTGGAAGCTGCAGCACAGCTGCACTCTATTTTAATGCTCATAACCCTAACCCTTGTCAGGGATGATGGGAGTTGTAGCTCTTCACCTCTGGCTCAAACTCACCACCTTGTTACGCACCAGCGCTGACCAGTTTTGGCCAGTGGTTAAAGCTTTGCTATAAAGCAGCAGAGTTACAGAGAATAGGCTGAAGACCCTGACAAACTCTTCAAGCCTTCTCACTCTTGCTTCCACAGAAGTCTTCACACTTCTTCAGGATCCAGCTGGCTCTTGTATCTTCACCCAAGACACCAGACAACTCAGTAGTCTTATATAAAAGATCTACTTTATTCTACTATATACAGCTCCAAAACTATCCAACACAACTCCAATATTCCTCAACTATCCACTACTACCCACAAAATACATTGGGATTCATAGCAATTATTATAGCCCTTGGAGAACACCACCCACTCTTGTCAGTTTCCACCCAGTGGGCGTGTACATCCATTCTCATTGGTTCTCTTGGTTCATCCCATAATTAATGATTTCATCATCTCACCTTGTCCACTTAACAATTCTCAGGTGTGTTCAATTATCCACTTTGCACTTCTGTCCTTGGCATTTAGGACTTGCTAATTACATTACCTTTTACACCTGTGTGGCTTCTAATTGCTTTTGCTGAGTCATCCTGACTCTCACATACATGTTTTATTTCTTTCACTGTATATCCCATGTTGCTTTTTCCTTAACAACCCTAACCCTAGAGCAACATGTACGCATGCGCTGCTAGAATTGTGGAAAGTTTGGAATTTAAAGTGAACCCCTACACACATTCCTGCACCATTTTCACCTAACAATAAAAAAACGCTAAAATTTTAAATATTTACATATGTACAAGGGAGGTGATGGGGGATGGCAGGGGGACAGCGGTGGCAGCGGCGACAGCTGTGGCTGTGCATTGCAGATTCATCAAGAGCGCGGGTACCAAAGGAGAGGAGGCATCCATGATGCTGGTGACATTGGCAACATGCAAGCGGACAAGGATGCCAACACCAGCTGATCACCAGCTGGCAGGAGACCACCATTGTTCTTGGGCAGGGCGGGGGAAAAGTTTTAAAGGGGCTTGGGCGCTTTAAATGTGCACATAGGCTTTCTGCCGCCGCTGCTGAGTGCCGCAGCTGCGCATCCGCCAGCCGGCAAAAGAAAAAAAAAAGCCCCGTTTTTGGCCGCCCGTGCAGAAGCTGCCTCTCTCTTTGCAGCGTCCTCCGAGGCGGCGGTTTGGAAACTGTGGGTCAGAAACGGCCCCAGGTGAGGCGTCTTCACTGCCCCCCATGTGGAAGCCCCATACACCTAAGCCACGCCCCCGGGGTGGGCGGTCTGGAGGCTCCGTATTCAGCAGAATACACCTCCAAGACGTCTTCCCCTGCCCGTCTGTATCCCGCCATTATTCCAGTTAGAATCAGGGATGGTTGTACTCAAAGGTTTTCCCCAGAATAATTTTATTCCTAGATCATTAGAAAAAGTAACCAAAGTTAGAAATGTAGGCTGGAGGCTGTGCCTTTAACTTCAGTTTCACTTGTAGTACACAGTGCTCAAGTGCTTTCTCTTTTCTGCATGGGATGCGGAGCACAGGATCTTCATGACAGAACAGTAAAAGTTTTGGAATATTGTACCTTTCAAAAAGAAGACATGCCCATTCAGGGCTCTGGACCTAACAGTGAGCAAAGATGCCAAAGAGTTCTATGCTTGGCCAATTGTCTATAGCCTTATAAAATCTGAATCTTTATTGGCCAAATTGCCTACCAGTTTCCTTTACCCCCCCCCCCCCCGACTTATAAGTCTGGCGATGTCTGTGTAGAATCAAAAACATCACCCAGGAAGTCCCAAATGGTAGTAAAAAAGGCTTTGGGTAGTGAGAAATATTACTTTTTTTAAATAGTTTGGATAGGCCCATTGTCAATTGGATTACAAACTACTGTATTTACTAAAGATGATATCCTCCAGATTGAAAATGACAACAAGCCACTTCAAAAATGGTACGTTTTTGGTGTTGGGGCATCCAAAAGTACTGTCCCCACCCCTTTTTGCACTGAAAATGATTTGTTCCCAAACATTTAGCACAGGTCTATATAAAATATTTAACATAAATGACAAAGATCTAATTGTGCACTTTAGAATCTATCACAAGTGGAACTGGTATCTTCTTCCTCTCCTGATCTTGCAGCCTGAGGTCATTGTAGATTATGATGGAAGCAGGGGATTGCAGTGCAAGTATGCTATTGCATGCTTGCCTGAAACTTTATTTTCCTCTGATGTCTTTTCTGTTATATTGTCTTGCAAACTTTGAATCTCGGGTTAATGTTTTACTTACGGTAACTCACTGACTTTCTTGATGCCAGATAATCCATTCCATGATAGCACTACTTTAACTGACTTGCTTTTCTGTCAGTCTAATTCTGCAAAAAAAACAAACAAAAACCCAGCTCTATTAGAATTTTTTTTAGCACTTTCTTTTCACAATTCACACAAATGATAATGAGCTCCTGGTTTAGGTTGCAAGATATACATGATAATATGTATAGTCAGCGAGGAATTAAATCGTTCTCTTTTTCCCCCTGCATGCAAGAATGATGAATTTTAGAAAGTTTCTCTCTGCCAGGCAAATTACAAGAGTTTTCTCATATTAATGATTTTTTTTTTTTTTTTTTTTTTTTTGCATTCTGACCCTGTTTTGTGAAAACATTTTGTGCCAAAAAAACAACCTTGTACTTGTGCATAAGATGCTGTTTTCAATGTAAAACGTTGGGTTTAGTGCAAACATTTTTTGTTCTTGCTTTTGCACATTTTTTTCAACAAAGTCCTGAAAAATGGAGGGGGGGATTCACAGAATTAGACCATCTTTCGACAAGGTGGCGGAGTGGTTAAATGCCTGTACTGCAGCCATTCACTCAAAACCACAAGGTTGCGAGTTCAAGACCAGCAAAAGGGCCCAAGCTCGACTCAGGCTTGCATCCTTCCGATAAGGTCGCTAAAATGAGTGCCCCAGACTGTTGGGGGCAAATTAGCTTACTTGCTGTTCACCGCTATGATCTTTGGAATAGCGGTATATAAATAAAACAAATTATTATTATTATTATTATTATTATTATTATTATTATTAAGGTGCCTTGATGTATGCGTTCAGACCCCTTTTTATCTAGCTTTTTTTTTTATCATGCAGGGTGCTTTTTTGTAAAAGAGGTGTCCAGTCATGGGAGCCTTCATATGCATTATAAAGCTTCCCAGTTAAATTTTACAAATCCATTTGTGCTTATATTCTTTAGAACAAAAAAAGTACTTGGCTTTCAAGCTTTCAAATACAACTGGCTTGTTTTCAGGCGAAATAGGAAAGGAAGTGGTTGGTTGGCTATTAAAGATATTTAGACAAATTGTCATAGAATGTAAGAAATGTGTGTGTGTGTGTGTGTGTGTAGAATTAAGTATTGTACAGTAATCAGAATTCAATGTATGGATCTTTATAATATTTTTTTTAAATGATAAAATTATGTGAGAAGGCTTTTTTTAAAATTTCCATCTGTTTTGCAAATCTTAACTGGAATTTATTTTACCCAAGGTTCCAGCTGAGGTTGTCCAAGAAGAAGACATTTATTCAAATGTTGGGGCTAGAGAAGAAGAGGTTAGTTTTGTGTTTACAGTGCTGCAGAACAATGTTTGAAGATTCAATTGGTATCTTGAGCCTAAGATCAATTTGTTAAAAGGGGAAAAAAAGCAACAAGCCCTAATAAACCAAGCCATTCTGACAGTAGCATCTTAATCTACTTGTAAGAAAGACTGTATCCCAAACCACTCAGTGCTTTATTCCAAATGAAGAATCAGCATAGCTTCAGATGGACTGAGATCAATACACTTATTAAAGGTTGACGCTCAGGCTGTGCTAAAGAGGCACAGTTGTGAGATTTTTCTTTCTGCTTTAAAATATATTTCTATTTGACATTTAAAATAATTAAAAATAGTAAATAATAAATACAGGGACTTTCTTTTTTGCAGTGTAATTACTAATCAAAAGAAATAGAGAAATCCCACCATATAAAACATAGATAATTTTTTGACAGTGAAGGTGAATCTGTGGTATTCCTTAGTCCTTTCCTTCTTCCTCACCCCTTTCTCTGACTCATAAATTGTTTTTGTAGTACTGCTTTGTACACAGCAGTTGGGGTCCTGAAGATCATCCAGTAGCCTCAGGACAGTGTGAACTTCATCAGATCACAAAGTGATGAAAAAATTATGGAGTGATGTTTCGGAAGAGTAAGAGTCATTGCCCCATCTTATGCATTAGCTTCCTGACACACCAGTTCAAACTATTAGGGTGCAAATAGTAGGTTTGGAAGGATAAGGCTCTCTGTTTATTGTAACTTGACATTTGTACAGTTGACCCTCAATATCCACTGATCCTTTATCCATGGATTCAACCATCCAAAAATATAGAAATCCCAAAAAGCAAACCTTTCCACTACGCCACTGTATGTAATAGTACTGTGGTATCCATTGGGGGGGGGGGTCCTGGAACCAAACCCCAGTGGATACCAAGGGTCCACTGTAGTTAATTTGAACACGAATTTGACAAGAATAACCTTAGTTTAGTGGATCAAGGGTCTGTCAGTTCTAACATTGGCCAGATACTCATTTCTGAAGATAATTGTGTTTCACTGTTCCTAGCATGTAGTATTCAGAGGAGATTTGTTTGTTTTCCCCCCCAGAAACAAACTCTTCTAGAACATGGCGACATAACCCAAAAAACCCACAAAAAACTATGAATGCTTGCCATGAAAGCCTTTGACTTCACATTGCTTTTTTGTTTTTGTTTTTGTTTTTTGGCTTGTGGACATGGAGATTCTCTTTAGCCATCATGGAGTCCAGATTGTCATGTGGGAAACCTCCTTGGAGCCACATGCCAGTAGAGAGCATAGATTGAACTAAAACTAGGCATGGTTGCCCACTCTCCTGCAAGCATTGACACATATGTGCACACAATCCATTTACTCATGTGTGAACCTGTGTCTGCAACATTCATTCATTCATATCCTCCCACCATTCATTCAGAAACACACAGACATGCTTCCTATTCCACCACCTTTAGCTTACTTATGCAAATCAATTGAAGGAGGCTCCCTGTTCCGCAGTGAGGAAGGAAGGCATTTTTGGATGGGAAACCAACATGGGCTGTTCCTGACCCACATGATTGGGGTTCCCTGTGCCTCACTTTTTAAATAATATCCATAACTATTATTAATTGCTTCTTTGTAAGTTTTCCTTTAATTAGTACTTGTCTAAAAGGCACTGCCCCAAAATGAAGGTAAAGAGTGGCTTGTTCATAAATGAGAGCCTGTAGTAATAATATCGAAATATGAATTCTTACATTCTGTTTATGCATAAATTAAATTATTATTATTATTTATTATTATTTAATCTGCACTGCAGAAATGATACACTTTGACACTACTTTGACTGCCATGGCTCAATGCTGTGGATATTTCACCTTCTCTATCAGAGAGCTCTGCTGCCACAACTAACTACAAATATCAGGATTCCATAGGATGAACCCATGGTAGTTAAAGAGGTGTCAAACTGCATTATTTCTGCAGTGCAATTAGATCTAAGTTTATGTATATCCCACTCTTTCCCCAAGATTGGGATTCAGTGTGGGTTACGAATTAAATAGAATTAAACTATTAGCAGTATTAAAACAATTTAAAATTCTTTATCTTTTTAAAGCTAGAGAAATTTAAAGTACAATTGAAAACAATAATGCATACTTTTACAGCCCTGTCCTAAGATTGGGATCAAATTGTCTTACAAATTAAATAGAATTAAACTGTTAACAATATTAAAAGAATGTAAAGTGCACACTTTAAAAAGATAAAGAACACTTAAAACACCCTCTTACATGCCTTTCCACAAAAGGTCTAAAAGCCTGTCTGAATAAAAAAAAACCTTTGCCTGCTGATGGAAGGATAGCAAGGAGGGGGCTATTCTAACCTCTCTGAAAATGCCCTTTCTTGTGTTCCCACCAACTGTATCTGTGAAGGTGGTGGAACTGAAGGAAGAGCTTCTCCTGTGGCTTTTAGGGTCTGGGAGGGGACATACAGTCTGTCAGATAGACTGGATCTAAGCTGTATAGGGTTTTATAGGTCATAACCAGCAGTTTGAATTGTGCCAAGAAATGGACCACCACCCAGTGGATGTTTTGGAGCAGGGGATTGTATGATCTGTGTAACTAGCCCCATTTAAGATTAGAAAATGTTGTACATCTTAGCAGGTTTTTTTAAATAATGAAGGCATAAAGAATTAAACTTCCTTTATTTATTTTTTTGTGTAGTCTGCAGAAGAGGACAAAGGAAGTTATTATGCGGAAGAAGAAACAGAAGAAGAGGGAGAAGAAACAGCTGAGGAGAAAACGGTCTGTGCAGAATCCAGACATTTCAGTATATAAAAACTATGAAACAGCAAAAGTTGAAGTAATATGTAGAAGAAATTAGTGTCACCCTATTTCTTTATAGCAAGCATTTATTCAGAAGTGTTTATTTATAATTACAAATGAAAGAAAAAAATATTACTTTTGTCCCTCTCTTGCACTGAAGCAATGGAATTATCTTTTTCAGATATCTTTTTTTCTGTGCACAGGTTCACGTTATCCTGGGTTAGCTTCACAGTGGAAAGAAATGTCTAGAGGAAAGGCTGCTTGCAATCTGATCTGATCAATTCAATATTCCTTTGATTTATATGTAATTAGAAGAAACATCTGCAACTAGTTTAGTAATTCATAAAGAATAAATGTTAGATGCTATTGCAAAAGTGTTTTCCTTTGCAACTAATATGTACCATTTCTTAATGCCAGACTGAAATGAATGCCATGGTAGAATTAAGGAGGAAGACCTATATATCTCAAAGTGGAATCGTGCCTCCTGAGTTTTCTCTGCTACTTTGAAGGTTATATGCTTCTTACTAGGGATGCAATTTTGTGCTAACTTTCTTCTTAAAAGAAGTAATGAATAATTTTTCCCACTGTGAGAAGGTCTTTGAAAACTGAATAATTTCAAAAACTATTCTGATTTCAGGACTTATTCTGTGCAAAACTTCCATGTGGTTGTTTTTTTCTTTTAAGGCTTACTGACATGGTTTCGGTTCCATGAATATCCATTTTAATTCAATGAATTCAATGCATTTTAACAGTAATGTTTTATTTATTTTTATTTATGCATTAATAAGAATAAGAATAAGAATATTTATTTATAGCCCGCCTCTCCCCAAAGGGGGTGGGTTACAATAAAAATAAAACATAGTAAAATAATATTAGCAAGTGATTTTACATTACATTACATATATTTATTTGGTTGATGACCAGTAAAACAAGTGATTTTATCTGTATTTGATTTAATTTTTGTAAACCACTTGAGTCCCTGATTTGGGGGAAAGGCAATAAATAAAGGTAGTAATCATAATTCCCCCCCCCCCCGGAGGGCTCCCAGCATAAAATATTACTGTATATACTGTATGTTATTTAGCCAAATATAAATCCCTTTTCCTTCCAAGTTGCATGTGGTTGTGATATTTCCTATCCTTAGGGTTGGCGTCATCCAGTGTGGTAACTCATGGTGCAACCCACCCACTCCCAATGACCTCTTCCCATACCACACCTATCCTTAGTAATGTTTGTGGTACTAATATTATTTGTAAATTGTAATTTCCATATATCGCTGAATGTTATGTGACATAAACAACTAGCAAAATTAAAATTATATTTGTATATCTTGTTGAATTTGTTTAATGCTTTCCTGTAGATCCCTGAATTTTCCATCTGAACTTTTCCTTTCCAGTTCTATCTGTTGTTGGAATTGCTTTGTCATAGCTTCTTTCTCCTCCTTTATTGCCTCCAAAAAACTTGTATTTCTAAAAGAAAAATTTAAAAGCGTAAGAACATTTTAAAAAACCTGAGACCTCTCCTTTCTCTGCTCACTGTGCTTCACCCCGCTCACACCTTCTCTTCTACTGAGCTCTTGGGTATTAAAGGGGTGTGGGTGAATGCCACAGCCCATTTCTGCCAAGATACATTTGGGAAGCAGTGGTGTCACCCTATTCAGGATATACGCCACACATCACCTGGTGTGGCACATATCCCCTGCACTCCCCTAGTGACATCCCTGGATATTTGTATGAATACTGAAACTACACAGATGGGGCCAGTCTCATTTTGGTGATGTACCTGTATGCCATGCTTCAGAGTAATAGCATCACATGAAGAAAATTAAACTATGGGAAACATAAAGACTTGAGTCAATTTTAAGGGGAGAAAATCATGATGCCGTGGCTAAAAAAATGCTGAAGGGTAGTGGTAAAAAGCAACACCTTTCTGTTTGGTAAATAATATTTGTAGAGCATGAAAGATATTGACTCTGAAAACATTATGAAGCATTAGCTATGGGGTTAAAATGTTTGCCAAGATCTATAGGAATAATTTATTATCATTCTTTACTTTAGCAATCTATTATGAGCAAAGGAGTTTCTTTAATTAATAATGCCAAAACTGTCGATACAATGTATATTGCTTGATGAAGTATTTTCTTTCTCACTGAAATATTATAACTTATTAAAAAACAACAACCCAATCTGGATTGATTTACTGATTGTTTTTCCCTTCTTTGGTTACATGTCTTTACTTCCTTGATAGTATTCTATGGCTACAATTAAGTATTTTAAATCTTCCCTTGAAGATGGGATTGATATTGATCAAGGCTGAGCTATTAGCATCAGCAATTATTGGAGAAGAATGAGTTGGGAAAGTCTGCAGTGGTAACATCTGTGATCTTAGGCTCCAGCTGTACACATAGGAGGATTCATAGTTCTACGCATATGTACCCAGAAGAAAGCTCATTCAATGGGATATATTCAGAAGTGTAGGTGACAAGATTATAATCTTAAATTGTCTTACTTTACTCAGAAGACAATAGGATTTAAGCCAGCTGTGTGTCAGATAGCCACTTCAGACTTTTATCTCATACTTGTATCTCGTGCCTGAGTAAAAGTTAAGTAAAATGATTATAGTAATGTTTACATGACACTTTTACATAATGGAAAGATGACATCAGTTTAAAAAGTACTATTTATTCTTAGATGGAGTGTGCCCAGGTATAATACTTCCCATATGCTTCGGATTGAGAGTAGTTATTTACTTGTTTCAGAGAACGCTGGATAGTGTATGCTTGTAGTGTTTGTTCTGTTGGCTCAAAAAAAAGGTGTGTCAAAATATAATCATTAAAGCAAAGTTTATAGCTAACCTTAACCCCTTGGAGTGAAGAATGCACCACACAGTCTTTTAAATAATTATCCCTTTAAACTGAGTTGTTCTGAGTCAATCACAGTACTATCAATCTTCTGTGTCCCCTATTCAGAGTACTTCACTTTGAATTAGTCAGTTGGGCTCTGAAGAACAGAGACTAGCTATTACGTAATAAACATCCATTAGCAATTTGTCGTCTTCTGAGAGAGAATGCTTCAATAAATCCAGCACTGTTATAAATCTTATAACTTTTAACTGCAGGTGCACTTTGTTTAACACATTATGAAAGCAGATTTATTATAGCAATTACTATGCTGACATCTGTGAAATATGCTGAAATTTCATAGGGATTTAGATTGCTTGATTTTTCTAGCCTGTGGTACCGTCTGTCAACTTTTATCCTATTTAAAAAGTTAGACATAAAATCCATATCTTACGGATGACTGTTGTTTCACACAGTTTTAAAATACATATTTTGACCTCACTCTTGGACCACATGGTCCTCTCATTCATATGCTGTGCCTATACTGTGTTATTCCTATGTCCCTTCTCTCCAGATAAGGCACATGCTTTTCTGCTGTCCAGCTCATCACTCAGAGAGAGAGAACAGACATTTGGCTTATGGACAAGCTGTCCATATTTTAGCAGTCTCTTCAGCCAGTGATATATTTCCTTTCTTTCCCTTTCCACCATTGTGTGAGTAATCTTGGCCTGAGCTATGGGGGATTTTGAGCAAAATAAAGACAGAGCTCATACTAAGCTCGCTAAAACACTCTCAGATAATGGCACTACAGTGAGCATCCCAGTTTGGCTTATACTTTGTTCTCTAGCATGCATAGCATGGATGATGGATCTATTGAAACCAAATAGTACCTATCAGTAAGTAATTAAGATTTTGAGTTGGATTATTCTTCTATTGTGAAAATATAAATGGGTACCTTTTATTTATTATTTGAAGACTTATATCTCCCCATATGAACCTGTCAAATCACTAAGATATTTAGGGGAAGGCTTTCTCTCGGTTCCACCACCATCGCCTTTATGGAGCATGAGTGTTTTAGCTTTTGTATATCTTTTATGCAATTTTATAATGTTTTTAGATTATTTTAATTATTTTGAATTATATTGTGATGTTTTTAATTTTTTTTGTCTGCAAGCCGCCTTGGGTCTCTTCTGGGAGAAAGGCAGCATACAAATGAAATAAATAAATAAATAAACCCTTTGGCTTCATTTGAAATGCAGACAGATGATCCAGGGTTTTAGAATATTGGTGATTTTTTTCTTGATGATTTATAACAATGTTTTGTTCTTGCACTTGTCCAATAGCATTAAAGATTTGGATCCGGATATTGCCCCTTTTGACCAGAAAGACTCACACTGAGTCACTAGCTTTTGCCAGTTTACCATTCTTGCTGCAACCCCACCACCACAATCCCATATTCTTCTGGAAGGTCTTCAAGCCCCCTTCAAAACACATTCTCAAGTACATTAGGGGCTTTGGCAGGCAGGGGAAGGAGAGAAGCTTAGAGAAGCTAAGATCCAATCTATAGTCTTTGGAAAACATTGTAGTTCTTTAGCAATACTCTTGTTTTCTGTGAACTGCAATAGTTTTGATACCCTAACTAATGATGATTTCTATTTCAGGAGAAAAAAGGCATTTTCAAAAAAATGTTTGGATTCTTTTTCAGTAAATCAAAGAAGAAAGGTATGTTATCCCTTCTGTTTCAGCACCACAAAATCTTTGCAAGATAAACACGAAAGATGATAGATATTGTGCAGCTAATCAGTTCTGTCATTATTTTAGGATTATTGAAGGTTTTTTTATTTATTTTTTAAGAACATAAAAATGACCCTGCTTGGTCAGATCAGTATCTGTCTAGCTTCGCTTTCTTTTCACCAACAAGGTAACGAGAGAAATACTAAGGATAAATTTCACAAGTGGGGCAAAATGCCAGTAATCATCCTTACTCATTTAATCTCCAACATCTGGTGGACAGAAGTTTACAATTTTTTTAATATGGAAATTATGGTCTTAGCTCTCTGGGTTAGTAAGTAGTTTGTAGTGGTAATCATCACAGCATTCTTTGGTAATAGGTTCTGTATGCCTGGCTGTACATTTTATATGCTTTGTTTTATCTCAAATCTAGTTTAATCATTTTAAAAATTTCTTCCCTTTCTCCAGTTTCTTCCCTTTCTGCAGTACACTTAATTTATTATAAACCTCCATTACGTCTTTCTTGGGGTAGTTTTAGAGTTTACATAGAGCAGAGCACGGAGAAACGGTCCTCTAGATCTGCAGTTCTCATACTTTGCCAATGGCTGCTAAAAGTTGTAGTCCTAAACCTTTGGGAGGATGACACATTCCCTACCTCAACATAAACTCAAACTCAGATTTGCTAGGGAGTGCACATTCAGCATGGTAGTGTAGCCAGCGATGTTTAGATGATAAGTATATGTGTGCGATGCATATTTTTGTTTTCACTATTTTTGTAGTAATGTGTACATTTTAAAACATTTTAGTTATGCAGTGACCTGTGCAATGTGGTTGTGAAGTAGTTCTGAGTGTTTAAGTGTTGAGGATGGTAACTTGAAAGTAAAACATTTTCTTTAATCAGCAGATTTAAATTTTGATCTGAACTTTGCTCTGAATTTCCATGTAAAAGTACTGTAGAATCATAGAACTATAGAGTTGGAAGAGACCCCAAGGATCATCCGGTCCAACCCCCTGCCATGCAGGAAGACACAATCAAAGCAATTCATCCAGCCTCTGTTTAAAAACCTCAAAAGAAAGAAACTCCACCACACTACTGTCTTTAGATAGTATCTGAGCTTGCTATAATAAACACATTTCCTTTTGCATTGAATTATAAATTTACTCATTTTGCCATCTTTTTTTTTTTTAAAGAATACTTCATTGTATGTGTATATGCCTTCATGTTACCTGTTGACTTATGGCAAGGTATAATCAAGGATGGTTTGCCATTGCTTTTCATGTAAATGTAGCCTACAGCACCTGGTGTTCCTTGGCTTAACAGGATCTAGTGCCTTCAAGGTGTTTAGAGCTCCATTAGTCAGCATTTAATCTTTATTGATAAAGCGTATAGCGAATCAAGCACTGATAGTGTACAGTCTTTGATTATTTGTGCAGAATTTGCAGAGTCATTCTTTGCAAGCACAATTGAAACTAACAGAGACAGTGTGGAAATGGTATCTAGAAGTCTACTGAAACTACTCTGTGAAGGCATGCCCCCTCTCAAGATTGGCAATGAGGGAACATATTCTTCCATATGAATGTTGTTGACCCTTGAAGAACACTAAACCAGCCATTACACCATAATACAACCTGAAGAACATAAATGTACACTTTAAAGATAATGTAAAAGAGTTTTGCACAATGAAGCCAGAACCATTGTCAGAGAGGAATATAAAAAGACACTATCTGCAGCCAAAAAGAAATAGAAGTCTCAGTGACAGATGAAACTCTTCAAGCAGTTAAGGATAGATGAAAAGCAAAAGTAAAAAGGAATAATAATAATAAGGTCAGAACCCTGAATGCAACTGTTCAGAGGCTTGTACACAGGGACAAAGAGAAGTACTATAATAATCAATGCAGAGAAATAGAAGATGACAACCAAAAAAAAGAACAATAGATGTCTTCCACAATATCTGAAAACTCAAAGGGGAATTTAAACCAAGGGCAGGGATGCTATAGGATCAGGAGGGGAACACATTATGTGACCAAACAGAAAAGACAATGGTAACAATACATGGAATATATAGAAGAAATAAAAAGATGACGATGAACCTAGAATTTTTAGCAAATGAAGCAGAAACTGCACTCAGAGCACTCGGGAGAAATAGATCACCAGGAACAGATGGCATCCCACTAGAGCTGTTTCCAACAACAGAGACAGTATCTAACAGGGACAGTTCTCACTAAAAGTCACTAATAACTCACTGAATAGGACAGCAGACTGGGAACTAGGAAGTGGGAGTTAGACCCTTGTAAGAGAGCAATGAGGAAATGGCTCCTTACCTTTTTAACATTGTCATACCAGCAAAATTCATGTTATGGACAAAAGTGAGGAGGTTCTTAGCTGGAACTTGAACCTACACTATGAACATCAGAGAACAATTCCCTAGCCATTTAGCCGCAGTAGGAAACAACTACTGTATTATATACAGTGTGGGGCATTTGTCTCCTGTCTAATCTCTCCTTCTCATAAAATAGCAGGAACTCAAGTGCTGCAGGAAGAGGAACCCTGGTCTAGAAGGAGATCTCACCTTTTTTTTTTTTATTTTAGGAATACCTAGTTTAAAGATACAACCACACATGGGAGTTTATCACCTCCTTCATGGCATCAGACCAAAGAAATGTAAATAATCCAAACAAGATTACTAGAAGTTTTTTTTTTCTGGGTCAACTGCCAACACAGAAATTCAGACAAAGGAAACTGAAAAGGAAATAGCAATAACCCATACAAGTGACTTGGACTGTGAGGTTTTTTATTTCTTTAAATTATTCGTATGCCATCTTGAAAGAATACAAATCCTTTCAAGGTGCCTAGCAATTAAAATCAAAATTCAGTATGGAAATTTTAGTAAGACAATAATGAAAAAAAGAATTCACTAGGAGTGTAGACACACTCTAGACTCAAGGAGGGTGGTTATAACACTCTACGCGAAAAACTTTTGATCTCATATTATTTGAGGGAAGTTGTTTGAGTCTTTCAGGATTTATATACCGTGTTCAGTACCTGGAGCAAGCATGGTGTAGTGGTTTGAGTGTTGGACTGCAACTCTGGAGTCCAGGGTTTGATTCCCAGCTTGGACATGAAATTCACTGGGTGACATTGGTAAAGTCTCTCAGCATCAGGGGAAGGCAATGACAAACTTCCCTGAACAAATTTTGCCAAGAAAACCCGATAATAGGTTCATCGTATGGTCACCATAACTCAGAAATGACTTGACGGCACACAACAATAACATCATCTTCACCATGTTTACATACAACAACTAGAAACTACAAAACAGAGGTGTTAGTATTATACGGATGTGTATGACTTCCTAGAAGTTGGTATAATAGGGGCCTGTACACCCATAAATTTATAAGCCTTTCATACAGCATATATGGCAGGTTTGGTCCCTTGCAATATGTACCAGTGAGAAGTGTTTAGAACATTTGCATTTCCCCCCTCATTTTTAAGAAGAGGTAGCTGAACACCTAGAGATACCCTGTGAAAAAATGTCAACCACTGTGAGGGGAAGAACTTGTAGTGTCATGATTTTAAAAAGCACTGTAGAACAGTTCCTGTTTAAAAGTATTTTTGTAAATGGACATGTACTTTTCATATTGTTTCAGACAGTGCTAAATGCTTGTTATTTCTTCTGAAATCTTCCAGTTATGTATTAAAATCTGGTGACCCATTCATCATAAGTCTTACACCAGTTATCTCATTCATTCTCAAGAATGATTATCTTTGTTCCTGTCATGGCTATTAAAACCCATTTTGTCAGTCTGGAAGATAGCGAACACCCATTTGCAAGCAGAAGAAATGATATAATGGTTGTGGCAGTGAAGCTGTGTTCATTAAGGAGCACTATGTTGTGGTTTTCTTCCATTTTCTGAAGACAAAAGCTTAAGAAATTAATTTGGGAAATATTTGTCTTTGACAAATGCATTGCATTTCAGTAAATAATAATAACAACAACAATAATTACTACTACTACTATTACTTCTTACTCTCCTTTCCTTATGGTTCAAGGCAGGGAGCAACAGATTAAAATAAGGCAATAGGTACAACAGTTAAAAACATGAACAACAAGTAAAATACATATTCATTTGAAACAACATAACATCAGCTTAAAAAGGATGTACATTCATAATTTTAAAAAAATCAACGCATAATTTAAAAACTCATACTTTAAAAACCATCTGGATAGGCCTGCTGAAAGAGATAGGCCTGTAAATGCTGTTTTAAACTCAAACAGTGTTCCCAGCTGCTGAATTTCTTCCAGCAATTCATTGTTGTCTGAAGAAAAAGTCCTCTGGCTAACAGTTGCCAGCCTAGTCTTAGCTTATTTAATTAAATGCCATGGAGAAGTCCTGAGTGTACAGGGTGGGAAATATGGGAGAAGGCAGTCCTAGAAGTAAGCTGGAACCAAACCATATAGGGCTTTAAAGGTAATAACCCCCCCCCCCCCCCGTGCATACCAAAATCCACATATGTTCAAGTCCCATAGTACTCAATGGTACTCCTGACTGACCATGTCCCAGGGGTCGCCCAGCCACCCCCTCCTTCCCATCCCCCTGGGTGCCACAGCCAGTCATTGGGGAAGCAAGGCTCCAGATTGGGGGGCTCTGAGCAGCAGGTACCTTCCACAGCATCCTTATACATGGTATATTTTGCAGCCGGTGGGCAGCTGGTGCCTCCTCCACCACCACCACTTCCTGCTCTTCCTCTGCCATTCCTCCTCCTCTCCCCAAGCTTGCTGTCCACGGATGCTTGAATCCTCAGAGCAAGTCCGCCAATACTGAGAGTGGACTGTAATCAATACATTGTACCTTGCCCGAAACTAATTGGCAGTCAGTAGAAGTATTTTAATATAGGTGTGATGTGATCACTCCTAAATGCACCAGTAACTATTGCCATGTTTTACACTAACTGAAGCTTCCAAATTTGGTACAGAGGTAGCCAAACATGTAGTCAATTGTGGAAGTGCCTTGAGGTTACCAATATGCGTGCTATCATCTGTAGGGAGCAATGGATCTTGAAGCACTCCCAAGCTGGGAATACCCTTTTCAGGGTTAGTGTAACCCCATCCAAGACCTGTTGACCCACGTCCAATCCCAGTTTAGGACTGTTAACAGTAAGTACCTCTGTCTTGCCTGGATTCAGTTTCAGTCAACAATTATCCCTAGAGGATCACATCTATATTAAAATAGTTTCACTGGCTGCCAATTCATTTCCTCATCCAGCCCATTACCTCCTTCAGGTATTCATTCAGAGGAGACATGCTATCTTTAGCATTTTGAAGGCATGGAGAAGTTTATTTGGGTGTCATTGGCATACTGATAGCATCCTATCCCATGCCTCTGGATGATCTCTCCCATTGATTTCATGTAGATGCTAAACAATGGCACTCCAGTATATGATCTAATATCAAATTCCTCCTGGCACCATTGCATGCTTGACATTCTTGGAACTCTTTCTGGTGAGAGAACTCTGTCATCAATACATGAGATAATATGTACCTGCATAAAGAGAAAGACTGTGGGGAAAATGCTTTTGGCTGAAAGCCACTCTTCAAAACCGAAAGCAAGAGGTAGAAATTTAACACTAAATCTGTGGAAGAGTCTATCATGGTAATAGGCACAAACATTATTAGATGGTCTGATGAATTCCTCTTATACTACTAAGAAGGACCATGTGGAACATCCTCTTACAGTGTAGGCAATGTCTGCTTTCATAATGCTGCCTATGGAGTGTCAGGAACGTTTCAGCTGCTTCTGAGGTACTTACCGTTGCCTACAACATTATTCAAGTCGAGGTTTTGATGACATTAGAGAATTTAGGAGAAGATTCAGTTTGGCCCATCTGTGTTCTGCCATAGAGTGGGCTGGCTGAATGAGTGGGCTAGCTTGACAAATTAGGATTTCCAAACCAGGACAAATAGTGGATGAAGAAAGTAAAGTAAGCTTTTCTGTCAAAAAAAACTTCTGGTTGCCTTGTACCTGCCATTTTTGTACATCCATGTGCTTTTTTGTCTGATGCGGTTTGGTTGTTATTTTCCCCCAGGCTAGGGCTTAATGAGTAGCAGATATCCATATACTAGAACTTCAGTTTTCTGTGTTTTGTTCTTTTCTTTCTTGTACTGCTTGTTAGCAGGAACATTCCAGTGACTGAACAATAACAAATGTTAGTGTATTTAAAATACTTACATCCTGACTCCTAGCATACAAAATTCAAGTTGTTTAACAGCAGTAAAAAAAATAAAAACATTAATTAAAACATTTCAAAGTGCAAAATTAAACAAGAATTCTTAATAAAATAACAAGAGAAGAAAAAAGACAACAGTAATAAAACAGCAAAAAAAATAGTAATAGTAAAAATAGCAAGAGATCATGAATGGAGCACTTCAATTAAAGTCTGTGAGGGGAAAAAAACATGCCTCTAAGATAATGGAGGAAGTGCTGTGTAAATGTCCTTGGGGAGGAACCATGGCCTGAATCAATATATATCTGGTAAGTGAAATCTCCTTTTAATAGAACTTGAAGGGTAGGGCATTTTGTAGTAACATTCTACTGTTAGCTGCTTTGGATGTAGCAGAGATTCTATGTAAGTATTAAACATAATTACTACATATAGGTTTAAGGCAGAAGGGCTTAACACCAGTTAGGTTCTGGTTTGTATGTGAATTAACTTCTGGCTTTGATAGCACAAGTGTAGAGGTGACAATTAAAGGCAGCAGCTTGCATCAGCAACACACCCCAGGAGCAAGACAGTACTCTTAAGTACCATTGCCATGGAGTTTATCACATCAGATGCTTCCATTGCCCAAACGTCATCAAACTGGGGCGGAAGCGTCCATGGTGTGATCGCGCCTAGCACTACTGAAGGGAAACGGAAGCATTTTCATAATTGAATCACCAGGGAATCATCAGGAAAACAGTCCTTTTCTTATTAATGATTTAAACCGTTAATAAGAAAAGGGCTGTTTTCCTGACATTCCCTGGAGATTCCATGACGAAACGCTTCTGTTTTCCTTGAGTAGCACCAGGCGCCCCATTTTGTTGATGTTTGGGTGATGGAAGCGCCTGGTGTGATAAACTTCTATGTAAGCCATGGAGTTCACTGGCCATATGTCTTCTCCCTGAAGTATTGCCACATTTTGTCAATTACTGAATTGCTGGGTTTTGAACACTGAAAGAACACTCTCCTTCATTCTCCAATGAGGCAGAACATCATATCCAAAAGAAGCAAGGACAGAAGATGAATGTTGAAATCCTTACAAGAAAGTGGGCAGTGATATCAGCAGGAAGCGAATCATAAAGTGAGGCCTTACGCCCAAACCGAAATCACTACCAGTGAACATGAGAGAAAATCAGACTCATATGGATTCGCATGACAATCATAATGATTAGTCACTCTGTGTCCCAGATAATTTTAATCAGTCATTTGCTTCAAATTCCATCTGTCAAGGATATATTATGTAGTTGCCAAAGTGGATATGAGGCTGCATAGCACCAGAGCTTAGAAATAATTAGTTAATTATAAATAAATTTCTATCTCCAACTAAGTAATATCTTCATTACATTAGAATTGTTAATAAGAGACAACTTCACTTTTAGTGTGTGACTGTAGCCTTTAAGTCATATAGTAATGGAGTATGTGGTTTCACTAAATGGTAGAGGAGGAATATTGCATGCTTCAAGTCCTGGCTATACTAAGCTCCTCTGTCTTGTGCTGCTGCAGTCAGACTTTTTTTTAAAGGAAACTATAAATATGATGGCAACCTTGGGTGGGCTTTGGAACTGCAACTGTTACTAATTAATTTTTAAAGTAGATTTCCAAGCTCTGCATAACATTACTGGTCACTGGAAAATCCTGTCAGACATTATACTGCCAAACTTCCTCCATCATTTGAAAAGCTGAGTCAAGCTACTAGCAATTTCTAAATAATTATATATGCATCTGTTACTCATCTAATCGGATTCAGTTTATTGGACCATTGAGGTAATAACAGGATCTCTCTTCTCCCACCTTGCTGAACACAGCTGGAATAGAACCTGAAGATGCAGATGAATAAGGCGCCATGTTCTAAGACCTTCATGCCTCTGAACATTGAAAAATGCTATTTGCTAAATGTATCATATATTGAAATTTGAAGGGAAAATAAGAGATTTGGCAAAAGTATTTATTACGAGTAATTACATGACTACTCCTTCATTTAAAATTGTTATCTTGGCTATAAAATAGGTAAACAGATGAAGAATGGAAGAAACTCCTGCTATAGCTAATTTGTAAAGGGAAAACATTAATTGAAATTGACGTTATGTTTGAATTTAAGAAGGAAAGTTAATATAGGCGTGCTAGAAGAGGAAATGCTACAGACATAATTATTAAATGAGAAATATTTTGGAATTTGTTTGATAACTTTTGATTGTGTTTAATTATAACATAAGTAAGCAAAGGATATGGAAAGTAATTGTTATAAATTATTGTAATATATTAATGTATAAGCATAATGTTATGGAAGCATGGGAAACGGAATATGTAGAAGAAGTGAATAGACTCGAAACCCCAAATAAAGAAGGAAGTCGTTTTATTTGTTGAGTTGAAGGAAGCAAGAAGCCAGAAGAAGACGTGAAGAAATGGGGTTTTTTTGGACATAAGATAATATACACACACTCACAATGTGAGGAGTGTAATTTTTAATCTTTGTTGTTTTTTGGTGTATTTAAAATTTCTATATTGCTTGCTGATTGTTTGTAGATTGAAAATAATAAATATTATGGGGGGAAAAGAAAAATGCTATTTGCTTCTGTGAAATAGCTAGATGAATAGGAGAAGATATGGGAGACAATTTCAGTATTGTCACTGGGATAGGATAGATTTGTTCAGGAACATCAAGAACATCCTACATATATAATCAGATCTATGCTGAGTCAACGATGAAAATGCAACATCATGAAAAAATCATTAGGCAAACTGAAGATATGGTTCCAGTGTCTGCTCTACTACTGACTTCATTCCTGAGAAAAATATCTGTGTAGTCTTTTCTTTGCCACTGGATATTGTAAATGTTTCTCTGTTATGGAATAATGAAGAGTTCACAGCAACTACCAGTTCTGTACATCAGTGTCAAGTCCATCCTTAAGTTTTATGCCAAGAGGAGTATCAGGTTTAGAGAAATCCACTGAGTACATGGATTGGACTGTTTAAGAGCAATGGTGCTCAGCAGCTGAACATTTTTCATAACTTTTCTGAATAAGGCTTGGTTCTACTGGATGATCATCTTTTATATAGGTATAAACAGAATTGGTTCCACAAAGCCATCTTAGATTCATCTGGAAATGATAATACCTTCTACTGATCTGCCTCCATATTAACAGGAGCCTCAGAAAGGCTGCTGAGCAATGCCAGTCCTTCATCATGACCTGATGAGTTGAGTATCCCAGTGAGATGCATCATTGTACCTTTTAAGTGGCACAGCCATTTGGCCTGGACACCATTTCATGTACCTGTTTGCATTTCTTTGCACGTGAGCATGAGATAACAGTTAGTGTAGTTGGATCCCTAGCAAAAACTGAGAGGAGCTCAAGCAGTATCAATAATCCTACTCCACCTTTGTCTCCTCAGCTAAGGTACCTCAGACTTCCTCTTCAAGAACGGATGGTAAAGAAATTGAGGGAGCTGTAGAAAAATTGCCTCTTTCGAGAAAAAGGATGCAACACTCATACTGTCTATCTGGAAAAAAGATAGTGGTCAATCAGAGCACCATATGGACTATTGTTACTTTTCTAGACGTGCTATTGATACAGAATCGAGTTGGAGATAAAGAATTGATCATTCAGGATGGTGAATAGCATGCACAAGATGTTACACTGTGTTGTTTGTTACCTGGGTTGGCACCGTCTGCTAAGTCTGTGCTTGACTGCTATAGAGAGACTAGGGGTGCTGTTGACTTTAATTTGAAGTTTGGATGTTGTGCATCTATGCCCTGCAGGGACAATATCCTTACGGGAAAGGGAAAACTCTTCCCTGGTGATGATCTGCTGCAACATTAGGTTGCAAATGGGTTAATTTGGAACTAGTGAGAAAGTAAGGTGGAATAGTGTAATTCTCCTATGCTTTAAAACCACCCAATCCCCATACTTTGGGCCAGGACCTCCACCTCAATAAGGACAGTGATGACTGATGTTGGATTCATTGTACAACTGCCCAACTGATCAGGTGGTTTCTACATCCCTGAAACCTCATATGTTCAGTCCCATTTGGCTAATATTGTCCCTGTCTTTTTCTTTCTTTTTTTCTTTCTTTCTTTCTTTCTTTTTTTTTTTCTTTTTTGCTCCCCACTCTTCCATCTAGTCCCTTACTTAGTAAACCTGGTTTGTCTGTATGGTTCATGCTTGCCTAATGGAACTAGGCTTTTAGTATGCTTTATGTAAAGGCCTGTGATGCAAACTGTGAAAAGGAAATGTACAGAATTATTGGATCTAATCATTTGTGATTTGTGATATAGTTAGAAGGTCAGCTGGCATTGGTTTCCAGGTTTGGGTTCAGTTGTTCATATATTAATTATGTAAAGTTATTTCAGACAAACATGTCCTGTTGTTCAGCTGTCTTTGCCTTCACCATATCATACCTCACTCAGAAATGGAAGATACCCTCTCTTCTAGTCAGCACTACACTATGCTTCCTCCTGCTTGTAATATGCATATTGTTCCATGGACCTGTCTTCCTGTGCCCCACTACTTGGAGCCTCTGAGTGGTGACAGTCATTTTCCTTGTTTTTTCCCTCTTGTGTAGTAATCTTTTGAAGTATCTGTGGAATAGACACAAACTGCTGTGCCTCATGTGCCATCTGATGGGTGAATTGAAGTACATCTCTGATCTTTGGTTATATGAATATATTCTTCACCACTTGCTTAAACATTGCTGGCTGATGACCTAACAGCTAATTGCTTTTGAGGCAGAATTATTTTATTGTTCACTCAAACTCTTGTTGGTAATGATAAAATGTATATATGATTCATAAATCAATCTAGTCTAATGATTTCATAAAGCAACAGCCAATAGGTGGCTGGTGAGCCATATCCAGTGTCTGCTATGAGACTGCAGATCCCCATCATTCCTAGCACAGGCTGGGGTAGTCACAAGTTTTTCTTGTGCTGGCATTGATATGAAAATTGACTTTCCAAGAATAGCATGTGAAATAATACTGTCAAGGCCAGTTCCTGCAGTACCTCCAATCTGTTATGTCCACTTTCCAATGAAAAATGAGATACTTTAGAGTCATTGGGGTTATTATCACATCAGATGATCCTGCTTACATGCTTAACTATATAAATAGTTAAACACAAGTGTTATGTCACTAGATCCAATATTTTTACTATACTGAATCTTGAGTAAACTCCTGTCTTTCTTAACTGCCCCATTCCTTTCACTTCTGCTTATGCCTTCATGCTACAGTTTCCCCAGTCTCCATTTACAGTAACTTGGTAAATCTATAAGACTTTTATTGAGCTACTCACAATGGATCTCACTTAAATTGTTCCAGAAAACAAATGTACTGACCTCTGTCTATTTCTGTCTCTATCACTCTGTCCCTTTGTATATTTATATATTGGACTACATACATATATTCACATATGTACTCCATGTAGAAGTCTTCTGGCACAGGTGTATTATTATTATTATTATTATTGCATTTGTTAAAATTTCTCTGCTTTTAGTCAGTGCATTTGGTTCTGTAGCTTAGGCAAAAATGCTAAAATACCCCAAAGTTAATTTTATAATACCCAAATTTCCATTGCTATATTAGAATTCATGAAATAACGACAACAGCCTATTTATTCTTTCTCTCACATATAGTTTTCATTTCTTGGTTGATTAACTTTAGGTAGATAATTGAGTATCATGAAGGTAATGAGAAAAAATGCATTGTGCTTTCAATTACTTTTCTTAGGGAAAAGGTGCAATCATAGGGCCTAAAAGGTACCTCCTATGTATTATTATTCTCTTTATATTGCCAATATCTCAGTAGTACTGTGCCAGTAGAATTGCCTAACACTCTCCATTAGAAGATCCTATTTTCATTTCCATTGCTATGTTCTAGGACCATTTTCAAGTCTGCCTCAGGCTGAGAACTTCAGCAATAATAGTTATGCCATATCTCAGAATATGATTATGTATACAATCACATTTCTCCTGATGGGCATATGCCTTCTTTCACTGAGCTCTTCCACATATTAGATCAGAAATATCATTTCTTTCTTTCAGCTGTCTATCTTATGCAATCCCTAGAGCATAGTGCAATTTTAAAAATAAGACAACTTCTATCTTTTTTCTATTTGGGTTCTTGTGACAGTGTACCCCACAGTTGTAATTCTATGCATATTGCAGAATAAGTCCCATTCAAACATATGAGATTTTACTACCAAGTAAATATACATAGGGATCAGAATGTAAAGAATGCTAATTTGTAGCATAGAGGAAGGAAGAATCAATGTCTTTGGCCTTAAAAAATGGACTGTGTGATTATGTTTTTAATTGTGGGGACACGGAAATATTTGGAAAAATGGAGACAATAACCTGGAAATGATTTAGTGTTGGATAATGAATGAGCTGTCAGTTCTAGGATTCTGAGGATTCTGTATCATGTATTATTTATTAGAAGGCTTATTAGAAATAAGACACTTGTACAAAGCAAAGAGTAAGGATAGGAATGAAATTATGGAGAACTTGATTAAAATCCCTACTCCATAGCTTTGTTGAAAAACAGTATGGCATAGTGAACACAGTGTTGCTCTATAAAGGTCCAGGCTTAAATTTCTTGCCATTCTTGTATTTCTGGGTGGAATTAACTATTAGGAATATTCCTTTTAGCCTCTGGCTGAAAATGAAAGCCCTATGTTGAGTTTTCTCTTGCCACGGCATGTTATTCCTTGTTTACTTACACTGCTTTCCTCTACCATAAATAGATTCAGGGCTAGGAAAATCTACAGTGTCAGGGCATGGGAAGTTGGGATAAGATGCACTAGATTTAATAGGGAAAGAGTAATCTAAAGATAAAGCTGATGTTTCTAGTGGCAGTCTCACTGTTACAAAGAACATTAAAAGCTGCTTTTGTTATTACTCTTGATCCATCAACCATCTCCCAGTTTAGGTTACCCTGTCAACAACCTTGAGATTTAAATAGGTCCATCCCATCCAACATCAAGGTCCCTGGAGGAAAGGAAGGAATAAAAGGAAACCATGATAATTTAATTCAAGTCTTCTCGGCCTAAACCACAGAAATGTATACCTAACTTTCTGTAGTGCTGAGTGTTTGAAACTCTTATTGTTGGAAAGATATTGCTATGCAATGCCACAGTGTATTTAAGGCCATTGTTTTTGGATAGCAGTAAACAAGGCTCCTACTGCATAAAACTAATTCCATATTTTATTAGGACTGCTTGTGCTGGGTTATATACTATTTTTACATTTGATCTGATTTAAAATTATAGAAAATTTTATTTATTTTAGTTAACACTGAAGCAATTAGGTTCCATACAATGGAACTGTTTTGTGAAGTTAAAGACACAATTGAAGTAATGGTTAATAGGTTGTATTGTAAGATCAGCTGCTAATGGCTGACATGTTATTCTTTCAAAATAACTCTTCAAGCTTTGTCCATATAAGATATATTGTTTACCGTGATACAAATGTGTAGCTCTTGATTTAATGTATAAATAAATGTACCTACTTTGTAGATTCAAAAGAAGGCGATAAAATTGAACAACATGCAAAGAAACAGACAAAGCCTTATTCTGCAGACAATGAATTTTTTGATGCATATGATTATGACTGAAGGGACTATTTTGAAGATCAAGCCAGCTGTTTTTATAAAGGTATTATAATGCTTTGGTATTTAATGCATATTCATTCTGTTGCACTTATAGAACTCTTACACCTTGTAGAAAGGATTTAGAAGTTACTAGATTTAACTAATATAAGACGTAGTAAGATATTTCTAATTTCGCAAGTGAGCTGCAGCACTTTCTATTTCTACTTAGAGGTTATATACTATTAAGTACAGAGGGACCAGGATCAGAGCCTTAGGTTACAATTCTATGCATCCTTATCTGAGAGTAGGCACCATTCCATCCCCTGGAATTTACCTTTGGGAAGTATAGGATTAAATTATTACTATCAAAATACAGGGCATAGTTCTTGTATTGATTTCTTTGCAAGTCCTCTTGTTCTTAAAACAATTATTTTGTTCTGTTAAACTTTGCAAAGTTATATTACCATAGATAAAAGGGTGAAGAGAAACAATTATTTGACAATCATTGCAGGACAGTCCTAGGGCAGCACAACAGCTTCCTCTAATTAAGCAGACTGGGCATGATGTATGGCAGTTAAATCTGTGCCAGTTACAAAATGGTACAAGCTAATAACAATAATCTATGTAACATAACTTTTTTTTTCTTTGTGTTTTTTATAGGATTTTAAAGTTGCAACTTATGGGACATCATGTTTACCATCAGTGACATCTTCAACTCAGTCATTTAATATATTTAAATAATAATTTATTTCCAGCACAGTTAGAAATGTAAACTTTAATTATGGGTTACGTACTCCCTATTTTGTGGTTGAATATGTGCATGTTCCCCATTAGGGTTTGGGTAAGGATGGAGATGTTAAATTATTTAGCAAAACTCCCACATTTAGTGATTTTTGCTATACAAGTTGTTGGTGATTAATTCTTTTTGTAATTTCCTGATGAATTATTTCCCTGCGTCTGCCTAATCAGCAGGCCTGCTGTGAAAAATAATTGCACTTGCAAGAAAATTAACGTCTCATGAGATGAATAAATTTGACGATTAAATTTGGTAGAATGAAGTAATAACATTCAAATACCCCAAGCAGAATGGCATGCTGATCCTTTGCTATGATTTGATGATCCTTCTAAAGACCAAAATAATGTTTTAGAAACAGTTTGGTGTGTCACAGCTCACAGCATAGCAGAGAAATGTTTAAAGCACGCAATGCTTGGAAAATAAAGGAATTTCACTTTGGTTGATTTAAAAAAAATACCAGCCTTGCTCTGGGGTCAACAAAACATAGCTTGCCAATTTTTCTCTCTCTTTTTGCCCCCCCCCCCCATCTCCAAAGTCTGATAAGGAAACATATTTTCTACTAAATGTAATTACTAAACTGGATCTAAGTGTGGTAGTAGCCTGGCATTCATATCAGCAGGAGACAGACTTCTGTGCAAGTAACATGAATTATCTGTTGTTTTCTGCACAGACAAAAAAGACCTTTCCCTACCCATATTTTCCTCAGTGATAAGCGTTATGTTTTTCTTCTTGCCATCTTTTAACTTAGTACATTATTTTTTGAACTTACAGCTGTTCTTTCATGAAATGCAAATATTTGATGTAAGGCCAGCTAAATCCTATATGAGAGCTGACAGACTCAAACTACAGATGTGGAACAGCTTTTGGAGCTCTTTATTTCTCAAGTGCTCTGTGAAAATGTCCTTGGTGTCTGTAGAATGAAGCAAGTACCCCATGTTCTGTTTACTCAGTTCATAAATATGCCTTGGAGGAAAAGCCAGACCTAAAGCTTCATGGGTACATTTTTTCCTTGTTGATATTTGGAAAAGAGAAGAGACATATACAGCATGCCTTGGTGATGGTAAGGGAACATCCCCAGACAGTTAACTCCCTAATTCCCTAAATACAGGGCTTCAGTGTTTTATTGAATGAAAGGCTCATTACACATACTAGTTATAACCATCAAAATACTGTAAAATGAATTGTTTCACAGAATATATGTTAGAGACAGTGTGGTTTAGTGGTTTGTGTGTTGGACTAGGACTCTGAGAGACAAGGTTCAAATCCCCCCTCAGCCGTGGAAACCCACTGGGTGACCTTGGACAAATCATTCTCTCTCAGCTTCAGAGGAAGGCAATGACAAACTTCATCTGAATAAATCTTGACAAGAAAACCCCAAATAAATCCTAAGGTTCACCTTACGATTGCCATAAATCAGAAACAACTTGAAGGTACACAACAAGAAAAGGCACATTAATGTGAAACTCACCACTTTTCCAGAAAACTAATTGGGGGCAGGGAGCCCTCTCTAGAAATTCACTTTGTACGTTCTGTATCTCTTCCCCTTGATTGATTTGGTACCACCACTGAGAAGGTCAGTTTTGAATAGCCTGGCATCTGTAGGCTTTGAGATTGATAAATATCCAAAGGCAAGGTGAGCTGTAAGGAAAGGTATGTATCACCTCCCTATCTGTGGGGAATACAGTCCCATACTTACAGTTTCATACTAAGAAAATGAAAATTGCAGATAATAGTGAACCCTATACTGTATTTCCAGTGAAGGTTGACCAGAGTCACGCTGGAGGACCTCAAGCCTAGAGATACCATCTTTTTTCAAATGTGGGTAAATGAAATCAAGAGCACTTGTCCCATGGATACAGGAGTTGTATCAGTGAAAGTTTTTGCCAAGATGCTTTTTTGTTATAATTTGGTTGACCATCACTTTCTGTTTTATTTTCTTGATTGTAAAAACATATCCTCCATGCAAATATAATAATAGAATTTAGGATGTGCAGCAAGGAAATAAGCCTTCATTTCAGGTACATTCTGAAATTTCTGTCTGTTCTGTATTTAAAAAAGTACATAGGAAATGTGTAAACTATGGAGACCGGCAGGAGAGACACAAGATCTAAAAGATAAACAAGAACAGGCCTTATTGCATTTACCCGTACCTAGGCTGTATGCAGCCCATATCCACCTGGGGAGCCCATCTGCAACCCAGACTTCTCCTGACGCTTTTTCAAGAATGGAGAAATCTTTTTTAGATCCCGTGTCTCTCCCACTGGTTTTTCTGTGTGCGATCATCTCCTATTTTGAATGTTCTGTACAGTAAAAAGAAGAAGCAGTAAAATTGAGTGAATGAGGTTAAGCAATTCCACAGCAAATCTCATCAGAAAGCACATTGTCACATCTGGAAGCCCACTAAATGCCCAGGGCATTATTCCGGTACTTGTGAGAAAAGTAGAAGATGAGTGCAGCTACATTGGAAGAGCTTAGGGAGAGAGAGATTCACATCTGGAAACTGGGTGGGAACTGATCCTAAGTGTCAGAGAAGATAATGACCAAAGGCCCCTGGCTCAGAACAGATGGAATACCAGCATGGCATGAGCAATAAACTGAACAAATAGTTCTGGGACCAATTAGAAAGGGAAACAGGAAAATGAGGAAAAGAACAAAAGAGAACACAGATTTGAATTAGGAAGGTGCTAATTGTAAAATAAGTGAGCTAGCATGGTGTAGTGGTTTGAGTGTGGAACTAGGATACTGGGAGACCAGGGACTGAAACCTTGTTTGGCCATGTAAATCCTTTGTGTGACCTTGAGTAGGTCACACTTTCTCAGCCTCACAGGAAGGCAAGGGCAACCCCCCTCAGAACAACTGTGTCAAGAAAACTCTCTGATAGATTTGCTTTAGGGTCATAATAAGTCAGAAATAACTTGAAGGCACCCAATAACTATAATGAATAAAGGCCAAAACACCCTAAGGGACCAGATCTCATTTGATCTTGGACACTAAATAGGGCCAGCCCTAGTTAATATTTGGATGGGAGACTGCCAATTGATACCAGATGTTATAGTTATTTCAGAGAAAGGAACTAGCAAAACCACCTCTGAGTATTCTATGAAATTAATACATTCACCAGAAGTCAACAGGTGACTTGAAGGGGCATGTGCATGCACATTCACATACACACAGAGTAAATAACTGAAAAGCCTTCACAGTCCTAAAGAAGAGTCATGTATAGCTGGAAAAAAAGGAGTAGGAGCCCAGTCAAGAAGGAAGTCAGGCAGTGGACTATAAAATAGAATGATACAGAAATTGTCAAATATTTATCTAGAGCATACTCTAAAATGAGGCCTATTGAACATAAATGGCTAGTATATTGCTGTTCTCCTGACATGGTATGCAGACATACACAGATTAGAAACCATGACCAAGATCCTACATCACAGGCTACGGGTCTAACTTTACGATGATGTAGCTGTGTCACTGACATGATACACAATATGTTAGAGGATTGTAACAGTGCAAAATGGGGAACCATGCAAGATGTCTCATCATGCAATTGAGGTTCCTACCAGAAAACAGGAGGCTGTGAAAGGCAAGGACATTTTTCTGGCTGAGTGCAGGGCACCTATGACTTTCTATTGCCATCCGTTCTGGATTATCAGTGCCCTATGATTCTGCTGGGGTGTGTTTCCTCTTTCCTTGAGCAACCATTATACATTGTCCCACGATGAGCTTACTGTTTCATGTGCTGTTGCAGAATGGCCATGCTGCTTGCTTCGTTTGTGCAATGCTCTTAATGGAACAGCTACGACAAAGCTCCCTTCCTGGGAATACAACCGTTGCTCAATGCCTCCGTTCTAAACTGTGCAATCATAAGTCAGTTTACGAAGCCATAAATTCCCAACAGGATGCCAGACTGTATTACTTGCAAAAAGAAGAAAAAAGAAGTTGACTATCATTTTTCACCTGTACACTACTATTCATTTCTATTTTAGAAAAAATAGGGAGGGAAATATATTTCAATG
The DNA here is from genome assembly GCA_023333645.1 of Sceloporus occidentalis. Lineage (NCBI taxonomy): Eukaryota > Metazoa > Chordata > Lepidosauria > Squamata > Phrynosomatidae > Sceloporus > Sceloporus occidentalis. The sequence goes on from JALMGF010000006.1 coordinate 142,896,003, forward strand.
GCAGCTTCCATCACTAGATGCCCAGATTAATTTTGCTTTGAACATCTCCTCTCCTCCTTCCTCACCCGAAACCGCTGAGCTTCAAACCTGGTGGGTGTTCTTAAAGTAGAAAAATGCTTGCTTTAGCCTCTTCATTTATTTAATATTGGAGAAACTTCTGTTCACAGGAATACTGCTGTGATCTGGCGGAAAACATAACTGATGTACCTGGCGCATTTGCTCTCTCTGTTAGAATATTTTGAACACTGGTTTTGAGGTATCTTGGCATTGCAATAGAAGTTCAGAAAGTAGAGCAGTAGAATGTCAATCAGTGTTTCTTTAATTCTGAAGTTATAGAAAACTAAAACAAGATACATTAGAGAGCCCCCCATATATTGCTGAACATTCATTACTGTGCACTTTTATACTGTTATTACAAGAAATGCCTCAGTATGGTCTTTGTATGTGGCTAAGCTTTCTATTTACATTCAAGGTCTTTATGAATTCCCGTTAAAAGTATGTAGAAATTTAGTTGAAATGGAAGCAGACTTGTTAGCTAGTGATCTAAGTGTGTCTTGACGGAAATAATATTGTAGGCCGTTTTCTTTACCTGTGACAGAAATGAAATATGAGCTATACAAAGCGGCAATAACTTTGGGATATGCAACATACTACAGCGCCATGGATTAATTAAATGTGTATTTTACAGAAGCCATAAAATACCTCAAGCAAGTTGTGCCTATCATCTGAATGCTGCTTCAATGAGGTGTTTTATTCTGTAGTTCCCTCTCCAGAAAATAAAGGTTTCAGTATTTGAAAAATGTGTTATAAAGTCTCCTGCAATTTATTTAAAACTCTTGAAACACAGTCACAGGAGCAAATGTCCTCTCACACTAAGAAAAAGTGCAAAATATTAAAATGCAATAATTGAAAATGAGAAAAGTACAAATGCTGCCATACTGGAAAAAAACTTTTGTGTAGTTTCTAGATATCAAGTTTATTCTTAAAAAAAAAAAGGTGGGCAAATGCAGTGAGAGCCACTAAGGCAGGGAAAGTATGCATGGTAATATTTTTATTTGTTTGTGAAAAATGCAACCAGGCTAATGATTGGAAATCACTTCCAGTTTTTACTTCCTAGGGTTTTGGGGACATTTTTTTTTTTTTTTTTTTTTTTTTTTTGGCCAATTGAAGTTCATTTGGGGGGGGGGAGATGGGATTCAAAGGCAATTCATTACCTGGAACATGCCCCATTTTTCACCTTATCTAGATTTTTTTAAAATGGGGGAACTAGGGCTCAGGGGAGAGCTTGGAGGCACAAAATTAGTTGGATGGCCACCCTTAATTAATCCCTTCTTTGACAGAGACCTGCACAGCAATGTTGAGAGAATAGTTATTGGCCAAGATACTACACAAGCAACTTTAGATTCAAATGTGTAACTAAATATTATCCCTAATCCACCACCACCCAACCTAAATTAACAGCCAGCAGCTGCACTAAATTATGGAGGTCTCTTCTGCTGGTGATCAGGGTGCAACAGGATGATGGGTCTAGACTCCTCCTGGCAGTGATCTTCAGTCTGACAAGTGCAGCCTTATTACTGAATCTGGGCAAAGAGGCCACATGACTCATGGCTCTTGGACATCTCAGCGGCTTTCGATACCATAGACCATGGTATCCTTCTGGGGCGCCTGGCAGAGGTGGGAATCGGGGGCACTGCGCTTCAGTGGTTCTGGTCCTACCTCTCCGGGAGGTCCCAGATGGTGCAGCTGGGAGACGTGTGCTCCGACGAGAGGGCCCTTAAAACTGGGGTCCCTCAAGGAGCCATTCTGTCTCCCATGCTATTTAACATTTACATGAAACCGCTGGGAGAGATCATCCGGAGACATGGGGCGCGGGGTTATCAGTACGCTGATGACACCCAAATAATCTTCTCTATGTCTCCGACTGATGCAGTGACCGAGGATGGCGTCTCTCCTCTCGTGGCCTGTCTGGAGTCAGTAATGGGCTGGATGAGGGAAAACCGACTCAAGCTGAATCCAGAGAAGACGGAGGTACTCGTGATAGGTTCCCCTGGTCCAGGAATGGCGGTGGTTCCACCTGTCCTGAACGGGGTCACGCTCACTGTGAAGGACTCCGTGCGCAGTCTGGGGGTGCTTCTTGACTCGTCCCTTCACCTGACTGCTCAGGTGAATGCGACGGTCAAGAGCACCTGTCATCAGCTTCGGCTTATTCGCCAGCTGCGCCCATACCTGGCCCAGAGTATCTGATAACCTCGAGACTGGATTTCTGCAATGCACTCTACATGGGGCAACCCTTATACCAAACCCGGAAGCTACAAATGGTACAAAACATGGCAGCCAGGCTGGTCACTGGTACTTCCAGGACCAGCCACATTACACCGGTGTTAAAAGACCTGCATTGGCTGCCGATTCGCTTCCGGGCGCAATATAAGGTGTTGGTGATGACCTATAAAGCCCTAAATGGCTTGGGCCCAGGATACCTGAAGGACCGCCTCTCCCCATACATTCCGTCCCGCACCCTCAGAACATCTGGGCAGCAACTACTTAGGGTTCCCGGGGCTAGGCTCGTCTCCACTACCAGGAAGACATTTTCCATCGCCGCCCCGGCCCTTTGGAATACACTGCCCATAGAGCTCCGCTCGGCCACCTCCCTGGCCCAATTTAAAAGGGATTTGAAGACCTTCCTTTTTGGTACTGCATTCCCCGATTAAGATGTCCTATGGACCTCCTTCCTCTTCACTGGCAAGGGGACTGGCTAACTCGGGGCTTTTTCTGTTTTTCTGTCTTCTATTGTAATGATACTGATGTTTTAATGTATTGTTTTTAAAATGTTGTAAACCGCCCTGATCTGTGGAAGGGCGGTATATAAATAAAATTTTTATTATTTATTATTTATTATTTGTCCTGCATTCAAGTGGCAGTGACATGCCACTTTGGCACAGCGTTTAGGCATGCTGTTCAAAAGCAACCTGGAAAAGCTGCTGCCGCTGCAGCTGCAGCAAGTAATTTTTTTTTATTTTTTTGCCCCTCTAAAAAGGAGCTGCATTTTGCCAGTTCTTTTAGAACTGGCAAAACTCTGGATTTGGGCCTATATGTGTGGTTGCTGTAGTCCCAATATGGTCCTAAAAGGGACAGCTTCAGAGCTATCTGTTTTGCCCTTGAGTAGCTTTTTGGAACAAGCCTCCCAGGTTCTTCAGTGGTGGGGAAACACATGACTCTCAGACCATTTATATCTGAGTTTCTTTTATAATTTTTAAAATTAAAATAGAATGCAAAAACAAAAAGAGAACTTGCAATATAACTATAGCTCAACAGACGTAATATAAAACCATCAGACTGATGCTGTTATGGAGGTCATTAATCCATTGAGGAAAGTTAAAAATCCATGACTACAATATATATCTTGGAGCAGATGGAAACCACATCATTCCATAAACTCAAATGTTGAGACGGCGGCAGATGAGGATGTTGTAAAGAATTAACAAAAGTCAAGAAGGGAGACCATTTCTCCTTGAATGGAGTATGACATGATGTAGAGCTGTTAATCCTGTCCAATAGTTTTTCCATTATGTAATTAAGAGGTTACAATGAACTTTGGAACACCAGGTAGATTTCCTGTGAGAAAGGAGTTGTAGCCCATAACTGCATTGACACCTAGAACCTGCTGAAGTGACCTAATCCCTTTCTGCAATGGCCAAAATGAGATGATGGATTTTGGAATTACGATAAGTAAATAAATAAATTTGCTTTGTCATCTTAAATTGAACTTCATCTGGTTAGTTTCTAAAGTGATCTGTGCTTCAATTATGATAGAGGTTTATAGTCCTGTCAACATTAAAGGCAAAACAAAGCGGTTGAACGGCTTATCACCATAACAGGAAGTTGTGCATTTAAAAAGCACAATGAAACATAATAATATAATTTAATTTTTCTACTCAACCAGTACATGTTCTCTCTGCCCTTTCATGTATTATCTTTCAATGATCCGTGAGCTTTTTCAGCTACATCAGAAATTATGTGGATACAAACAATCAAGTACAGGTTAGCCTTTGGCTTGTTTTGTTGACATTTCTTACTATACTCCTCTTCCCCACCAAAAAAATGTTTGCTTTTAGGAAGTCAGTGTCATTGTTTAGAAGACAAATATCTCTGGTGTAGTAGCATAATGTTTTCTACCTTGCTGAAGTAATTGCTGACAGATCTGGAGAAATAGGACAGGGAAATTTTGTTCCAGAGGAAATAATTTATCAGAACAGCTCCTAGTGATTTCTGAAATGGATTTTCAAATTATGGCTCACTTTGGCATATTAAAGTGTTTTGAAGTATTGATAGGTGTGAAATTGAGTTGCAGTGGGAAGCTGTGTATGTTATTTTTTTCCAGTAATGTGAGGGTATATGTTTGGATAATAAAAAGAAACCAATACATATCTTACAAATAAGGTATTTTCATGTGTGGTTTGTCAGATAATTTTAATGAACGTGTATACACTGAGGGGTCTGCTCAGCCTTCATCCTTTCTTTTTCTTTTTTGGTAACTCTGTGAGGCCAAGGGATATAGGATCAAACTGTCAGAACCAGGCTGTAAAACAAGCATTTTTATAGTTGATATCCATTAATCATAGACAGGTCCATATTAAGAGATCATCTTTTAAAACTTAGAATGTGCTTTCATGCGATATGATCTGATACGTACACACAAGTGAATTTACTCTGTACTAGTTCCTTGTGCATGACAGATTTAAGCAGTTCCTGAAATCTGGTGGTTGGCTACTAAAGGTTTGACTATTTTGGGCATGAAAACCTACTGTGATAAGCTCTTACATGAGAGGTTTGCCTGGCTTCCTCACAGATGACTTTTTGGTCTGTGTAATGAAAATATGGCTCTTCCAAAGGGCATCTGAGAATGCCAAATTGATGGGAAAGAGTATAGTCATGGATAGATGAACTGACTCAAAAACCAGCCAATCAGCTGTCCTTCACTTTCTTTGGGAAGAAAGGCAAGATATCTGGCTTGAATTTAGATCTGAATTTAGTCCAATAAAGCTTTTGGACTGGATTTAGATCTGAAAGACTGTTTCAGCACACCCCCTGTATCTGCAGGGTTTGCATTCCAAGAATGCCAGTGGATACCTGAAACTGTAGATGATAGGGAACCCTATTACTGTATATTCCGGCGTATAAGACGACTGGGCGTATAAGACGACCCCCAACTTTACAACTTAAAATAGAGTGTTTGGGATATATTCACCGTATAAGACTACCCCTCTCTTCCACGATAAGTCAGAAAGGAGCTGAAGGCACACAACAACAACAACAGCAGCAGCAGCGACAGAGGAGAAAGAGGGGAAGGAGAAAGAAGAAAAGGAGGGGAAGAGGAGGGAGACTCCACTACACTCTGAGGAAGGAGTGTGTTCCACATTTGAAATAACAGCATACACAACATTATTTCACCTGCCTCGACAACTCCTCCCGCCCTTCCTCTTGGTGCATCTACATTTTCGAATTAATGCAGTTTGACACCACTTTAAGAGCTGCTGCTCCATCCTATTGGAATCCTAGGATTTGTAGTTTTATAAGGTCTTTTGCCTTCTCTGCTCAAAGAATGCGGGGGGGGGGGGGGCGCTGCTCCAAACTACAAATCCCAGGGATTCTGTATGGATGGAGCCATGGCAGTTCAAGTGGCTCCAACTGGAATCAAAGCCCAGGAAGCTTTGTGCCAAATAGAAACGTGTTAGGCTGCAACAGCACTGCAGAAATAATCCAGTTTGACACCCTTTTAATTGCCATGGCTCAGTGCTATGGAATCCTGGGAATTCTAGTTTTCTGAGACATTTAACTTTCTCTCTCAGCAAACTTTGGTGTGACAACAAACTACAATTCCCAGGATTTCATAGCACTGGGCCATGGCATTTAAAACGGTATGAAACTGGATTGTCTCTGGAGTGAAGATGCAGCCTGAGTTGGATCCAAGACACACTGCAGAAATAATCCAGTTTGAGACTGCTTTAACTGCCCTGGCTCAGTGGTAGGGAACCCTGGGAATGGTAGTTTTGTGAGACATTGAGCGTTCTCTATCAGAAAGAGCTCTGGTGCCACAACAAACTACAATTCCCATGATTCCCTAGCACTGAGCCAGGAGAGTTAAAGTGGTCACAAACTGGATTATTTCTGCAGTGTGTTTTGAACCTTGGTTATTAAAAATGCTCAAGGTCCAATCCATACTGCAGAAATAATCCAGTTTGAGACTGCTTTAACTGTCCTGGGTCAGTGCTAGGGAACCCTGGGAATTGTAGTTTTGTGAGAAAGAGCTCTGATGCCACAATGAACTACAATTCCCATGCATCTGAGGAAGTACGCTTAAGTCTAGGAAAGCTGCCAACTTTTCTTTGAGACTCAAAGGTGCTACAAGATCTATCTCTCTATCATCATCACCATTATTATCATTATTAAATCCAAATGCACCTGCAGAAGTGGACTTAAATTGGCAACACTGATATACTATAGACTCATTCTCTGGGGCTGGGATCTGGAAGTGTGGAGGCAATTCCCTTGAAAAACCAGGGAATCCTGGGAATTGTAGTTTGTGAGGGCAGGGGGGGCGACCACTGTCCTCTCTCTGATTGGCTGTTAGTGTGTCTCCATCCAAACAGGATTGGTTGCTCTGTAGCCTGGCTCTCAGAGGGAGTCAGGGGCTGAGAGAGAGAGAGAGCCTTTTCCCCATTTTCGTGTGAAAGTCACCAGATTGGCAACACTGCAGGGAAGGTAGAAAGACCTTCTGCCATCTGCTGTCCTCGCTTTCTTCCTGGGCACCCGGGAAAAGGAGGACAGGAGGGGAAGGGAGGGGAGGGAGCAAGGAAGGAAGGAAGAGAAGGAAGAAAAAGGAAAGGAAGGAGGGAGGGAGAGAAGGAAGGAGGGCAAAAGAAAGGAAGGAAGGAAGGGAAGGGAAGGGAAGGGAAGGAACGGACGCTTCTTTGCCTTTGGGAGAAGGCTTTGCTGCCGAGGGCTCTCTTTAGGACCCAGTGGCTTTCCAGCGTACAAGACGGCCCCTGACTTTGGGGAAGATTTTCCTGGGCTAAAAAGTCGTCTTGTACGCCGGAAAATACGGTATTTTCAGTTAGATATATGACTTCCAGCCGAAGCACACCATAGAAGCACACGGGAGGACCTAGCAATGCCTACAGAGAACATTTCTCTAGGCATCTCTGGGTCCTCCAGCACATTTTGATGGTATGCTTGGGCTGTAAGTTGACTATCGCATTGCACTGGAGGACTTAATATTGTTTATAGAGAAAATACTATTTTTCAGACATGGATAACTGAAACGCTAGATACCAAATCTGAGGACATGGGGGCCATACTGTTTAAGAGTGTGTGTGTGTGGTTTTGGACTTTGCAAAGGGAGAGTGAGGGCACTTTGGAAGTCCTCCTCGACAGGGGGGGGGAATGGAGGACATGCCTTGGAAAAGGAGGGTATGGAATCAGGCAGGCTTATGGACCCAGCCTCCTCCTCCTCCTCTCTCTCTCTCTCTCTCTCTCATGTGTGTGTGTGTGTCTTGTGTGTGGTTTTAGGAGTTTGCAAAGGGCAGCCTCATTCTGCCTTTCTCTGAAACACCTTTTGGGACTTCTTTGTGTGATAACCAATAGCAAATGGGATTGCTTTTCTGGGATGCCACCACTTTAACCATTTTTGGGATGGAAGCACATAGGACCTGTGTGTGATAAAATCCATACTTAGTGTGACATCGTGTTGCACTTTTCTCCTCAATGGACACAGTTACTCTACCTGAGATTGTACCATAGTTGTGCCACTTGGTTTCAGAAAATGGGTATAAGGATGAAATGCTGTGTCAGTCCATATTGTTAATTTATTCTATTAATATTAAAGATGCATGATCTGGCACAGTAGTCTCTCTTCTGATTCCAAAGGCATGATCACTGGGTCTCACAGGCATAATTTGGTTGTGTGCTTTCTTAATATGGTTTATTATTCCTTGTTATTAACTGTATTATGATTCTACCATTCCTTGCAGGGTGCACAGAATAGCATACATGATCCCCCCTACCCATTTCAATAATGTGATGAGTCACAATAACTGACCCATAATTGCCCCGTGACCTTCATGGTTCAACAGGGATTTCAACATGAACCTTAAGAGTTTCAACACCCTTGATGTTAAGTTCATGCTGGTTCTCATTTTTTTTCCAATGAGGCAACACCCTAAAACTTCAGTAGTTACTTGTACCAGGCTTTGGTATATTTAGTATATATTTATATATCTGGTATATTTAGTAATTATCAAAATCTTGTCATTATTTTTGCAGGAGTTAAAAAACTTTGCAAAACTTTTGTGCTGAGCTTTGATTCCAACCAGCAGGAGTAACCTTGGGAGAGGCAACTGATCAATAGTAAACCCATTTTATACTGTAATTTTGTAATCTCTATCCCAATGTACTAGCTTCCTTCCCTTCCTCTCCTTTAGGCAGCATCTACACTGCAGAATTAATGCAGTTTGACACTAATTTAAGTGCCATGCAGTTTGACACTAATGCAGTTTGACACTAATTTAAGTACCATGGCTCCATGCTATGGAAGTCTGGGATTTGCAGTTTTGTAAGTTATGCTCTGGTGCCACAACAAACTACAAATCCCAGGATTCTATAGGATGGAGCCATGGCAGTTAAAGTGGTGTCAAACTGTTTTAATTCAGCAATGTAGCAGCAGCCCCAATTAATTATCCCCCCCTCTCCCCCATTTCTGATATTTTTTCTACCCAGAACAAGTTTGCTCAGAGATAAGCTACTGAATTCACATTTCCAGGTAAGTTGGAAAGGACACGAAGGCACACAACAACAAGAGTGTGCAAAATTTTTCCATCCTTCACTTATTCTGTACATCCCATCCATGTCACTCTAACCAGTAGCTTCCACAGAGACATAACAGGATGATCTGCCTTTTGGTTGTTCTTAAGTTACTTTAGAAACAATAATTCCAAGAGTCTTCTCACTTCCACAAAAACAGTTCACTGAAACCTATATTTTGCTTCATACTGTGATTAGGAGCTACAAAAGCCATGGCCCCTTGAAATAACTGGGGAAGCCACTCAGCTGGCCCTGTGGGTTCAGACTACAGACAAGTTGAACCAAAACAAATTGCTACCATCTCCTGAGTTCGAGAGAGCAGTAGGAGAGATAAGTATGATTTATTCTCTATCTAAGCAAACCCTTTGGGTGTGATATGATACCCTTGGAATCCATCCAAACCTGATGTTAATTTAACTACCCGAATCCCAGATATTATTTTATTAATTCAACTATGTTTACTAATTTACTAGAACATATCAAGTAGCAAATGAGTAAACATTAACATACATTTATTTATGGAACATAACATGGGGACCAAGGAGTCATTTGAGAAGAAAAAGAAATAATGGCTCAGTCTAGCCTCTACTAAAATAACTGACCACATTCCCTAACTGCATTCCTTATGCCTGACTTTTATGACCTCTCTCCCTCTCAATTTAACTCCTCCAATTCTTCTCTCCACTTAGTACATTAGTGCTGTTTTGATAGGCAGATTTATCTGATTGTCTTTAATTGTATTTTTTATTATTATTAATGTGTAATGTAATGTGTAAAGTAAGAAGGGTGGTATAGAATAGCATTCTATAGCAATGATATTCCCCTTCCCTACTTCACTTCTCATGCTATCATACTCTTGTCACTGAAGTGGGAATTGCAGCTATTTTGCATAAAACCTACAATTTCTTTCAGACATGCTTTGACTGATAACATGCTGTTGGGTTGTTGTTTTTTTAAAGCAATTACAGGAATTGAGAGACAAGAATGAGCTAAAGCTCCTTCTCCATCTAAAAAAGGTGGAAGAAGAAGACACATAGAGCATTATGACTTATTTACTTATTGTGTGCTATAAGTTTCAGTGCTGTGTTCCACCCTTACAAACAGTATAAAGTAATGATGCATAGCTACCCATCTACTTCCTTGAATTTTCATGCTTGTTTTGTATGACAGTGATAATGACCAGAATTTAGGCTAGTGGGCTTTGGGTATGTGTTTTTAAAGTCTCTCTCCTTCTCTCTCTCTCTCTCTCTCTCTCTCTGTGTGTGTGTGTGTGTGTGTGTGTGAATCATAGAATCATAGAACTATAGAATAATAGAGTTGGAAGAGACCACAAGGGCCATCCTCTCCAACCCCATTCTTCCATGCAGGAAATCTCAATCAAAGCATCTCCAACAGATGGCCATCCAGCCTCTGCTTAAAGACCTCCAAGGAAGGAGACTCCACTACACTCCAAGGGAGTGTGTTCCACTATCAAACAGCCCTTACTGTCAGGAAGTTCCTCCTAATGTTGACGTAGAATCTCTTTTCCTGTAGCTTGCATCCATTGCTCCGGGTCCTAGTCTCTGTAGCAGCAGAAAACAAGCTTGCTCCCTCCTCAATACGACATCCCTTCAAGTATACTATCATATCACCTCTTAACCTTCTCTTCTCCAGGCTAAACATCCCCAGCTCCCTAAGTTGTTCCTCATAGGGCATGGTTTCCAGGCCCTTCACCATTTTAGTCGCCCTCCTTTGGACACGCTCCAGTTTCTCAACATCCTTTTTGAATTGTGGTGCCCAGAACTGGACACAATATTCCAGGTGGGGCCTGACCAGAGCAGAATAGAGTGGCACTATTACTTCTCTTGATCTAGACACTATACTTCTATTGATGCAGTCTAAAATCGCATTGGCCTTGTTAGCTGCTGCAGCGCACTGTTGACTCATGTTCAACTTGTGGTCTACTTGGACTCCCAGATCCCTCTCACTCAGTTTTGTTTTTAAAAAAATGTTTTAAAACTAGAATCTTGAGCTCTACCGAAAAGACCCTAGTGTAAAAGAAGCCCTGTTCAGGCATCCAATAACTTCATCTGGTGTTTGTGCTCCCACCTTTCCTGTTAAGCAGTAAAAAAAAATGGGTCTGGGCTTTTTTCCCTGGTCCTCGGATCCTCTGCTGTGGGATGTAAACAGGTCTATTTTTTAAAAAAAGGTTATTGTTGCTGCTGCTGTTGTTTTAATGTGAAACTGTACAGGAGAGGCCTGAAAGCTACTGAAAAGCTCAGTTGCCATTCCTGAAGGCTACCAGAAGAGGTAACTCTCTCCTTCCCTCAACCAACTTTGGGCCTGGAAAAGTTGGTTGAGGGATGGGGAGAATTTGGAGCTATCCAAGCTCTAAATAACACACAGCACCAGGGTTCCACACTATTTACTTCTCTCATAAAGGTTTAAGGGGAAACAAAATAATGTCTACCAAAGCCCAGTTCCAAAATTGCACACAGCCAGGAGCACTGCTTCATTGGGCTTCTCGGTCATGCAAACCTCTGTAACCATCTCACCCAAAGATTACATTTGTCCTGTCAGATGTTCCCATCAGACATGGGAAGATGCCATAGGACTGGACAGGGCCACAGTGCATGTGTCTTTTACTCTCTTCAGATACTGTGGCTGATCATTTGACTAGAATTTAAAATCACGGGGAGGGGGAGGGGGCTCTCCAATAAATTGTATTGGTTACTGAGTCAACTGAGGTCCTTTTCAAGCGAGGCCACAGTTCTTCCAGACAGATATCCACTTTTGGTTATTATATTATACACTCCAAGGCCACATTCCCACTATGAAGGTTATCGCATCAGTGCCTGAAACGTTTCTATTCTGTTCCCAAAACGTTTCAAGATGTAACGTTATGGGAACGGATATTATCGCATTCAAAAATGTAAAGCATTCCGAGAACGTAACGGGAACACAATTTACCGCATTTGTCCTTATAGGAAGCGTGATAAGTATGAGAACGTTTCAATATTCGCGCATGCGTATTTATTTCGGAGGACCTTGTAATGATGACGTAATCACTCTACTGTTCCTTTTCACCCGGAACTGAATCAGGTGACCTTTTGTGGGGTGTAAAGTTGGCGTCTAAGGAAGTGTTTTTGGAGCTACTGTGCAGTATTATAAAGATTGATGAAGAGCAAAGACGGAGGAGAAGAAGTCACACTGCAAAAACTCTATTTCTCTTGAAGCGACGAAAAGCTGCTTTAAGAAAATTGTTAATTTTAGCTGGCAGTGGAAATGTAAATATTACCGGTTGTCTCGCATGGATGTCCACCTGGCCTCGCATCCCTCGCTGGTGGGTGAGACCCCGCGAGCGTTCCAACTGGTGGAGCACAGAAGTCCTCCAAAATTGGGATAATGAAATGTGGATATCCAATTTCCGCATGCCCAAAGAAACTCTTTTTGTCTTCCCACAGAGACTGGATGGCCATGTGTCAGGATTGCTTTGATTGTGATTTCCTGCATGGCATGGTGTTGGACTGGATGGCCCTTGTGGACTCTTCCTACTCCATGATGCTAGAAAATGCTTCATTATGGATGTGAAGAAAGAATTAAAAAGACACAAAATATAACGTCCCCATACAATTTTGTTGTAACCAGCCTCTGCTGGCTCATGTTTTTTCAACCTTACATTATTATATTACCTCCTCGACATGCAAAAAACTCCATTTTTACAATGAAAGCATAGTATTCTGATCCATGTCATCAGGGAATACCGTGGTCATGACCATCCATTAACACACAATTCATCTTGAGGATTGTTGTGATAAATTTAGTTAATTTCACTTTCCTAAAAAAAAAGCTCCATGTCAGGATCTTTTTAACTACTAAGATAAGGTTACATGTTATGGATGACATGAAAATCTAAGAAAGGTGCAAGATAAGAAGTCAACAATCATCAACACTTTACATATTTTACGCACCACGTACAACATACCAGTAATACAGCTTTTGATCGTATTGGACCTATTTGCTGCAGTACTAAGTTTTGGCCCATTATTACTGAAATGATACCTCAACCACATTGTTTTATTTATTATCTCGTCCATCATGTATTGTGACAACTAATCATTAAAGCAAAAAAACTACTACAATCATCTTTATGACCATACATAAAGATGACATACAGTGTATTATTGTCCATGAGTACCACATGCACAGAAGGAAAGGATTTCCCAGAAAAAAATTGTTTTCAAACACTGCCTTGATTTTTTATATACACATATAGACAAACACACACACACACACACATAAATATGTAATATATACATAATATATATATATTACACACACACACACATATATTATATATATATATATATACACACACACACATATATATATATAATATATTACACATACACACATATACATATATATGTAATATAGCTATAATATATAAATATACATATATATTGCCAGTTATCTATATATACAAACATTGATATTACTAATCTATATAGATGTCATTTATATATGTGTGTGTGTGTGTGTGTGTGTGTATAAAACATGTTTTCTATTTATTACATATTTCACATGTTTCTTATATATATATATATATATATATATGTTGTATATACATATGTATGTATATATAGAGAGATAGAGACAGAGCGAGAGAGAGAGAGTTTTCCATATACATATATATAATACCATAATTATACACACATCTATCTACACATAGCCCTCACAAATGGTGGGGCTTGATTTTTTTTCTCTATTTATTTTACTCGATCAGTCCCAGGGAGAGCAAGAAAACCGACGCTCTAGGAATGGGGAGGAATGCAGGGAGGGAAGTCCGTTCAGCCAATCAAAACAAGGCAGATCATGAGAACGGAAGTAAGAACGGTTACATTACCGCTCTCACATTTCTTGGACCGTTTTAAAAACGTTTCCACAAGCTTGGATCACTTTCTCATCCGTTCCCTCCGAGGAACACATATGGAACGCTTTGAGGGGTATGTAGAACGCGATGGGAACCCGATGGGGACATAAACGTGCGGTAAAGTTAAAAGTGTTCTGTTCCAATCGGGTTCCAATAACGTTCTCGGAACGCGATGCGATAAGCTTCAAAGATTTAAATTGAATTGTTCATCGGGTTATATGATCATTGTTCACATCTGAAACCAGTTCCTATTCTACTGTGATCTTTTTCACTCACAATGAAATGAGGCAAATGCAAAAACCCTGCTTTTTTCTGACGCTAGTTCTTTGGCAGTTCTTTTGAAAAGAACGACGGATTTGAATTGCATCATTCTGGAGGGGAGGGACTAATAGCAGGGGTGTTTACCATCCCTCCCTAGTTTTTGGTAGATCCACCATTCCTCTCCCCACCCCAGCTCTGCCTTTGTGCTTGTGGTGTGACCAATGGGTGCATGATTTAAAAAAATTGATAGAAGATTTGATTCATTGGTTTTTGTACTACTTGCAATTACCCAGGTGATCCGATGGCAACTCATAACGAGGCAAGTAATTTCCAAGCCGGGCTACCCGGGTTGCCACTTATGTCATTGATGACGCACAGATGATTGACATGCATTTTGAAGTGGCATAAACTAGTGGGGATGACAATCATGCCAAAAAAGAAGCGATCACAAAGGGATAATGAAAGGATCTGCTTTCATAGTGGGAACGACGGAGCGAAGGCAAATTGCAAACTAGTTTGAATGTAAGTGGGAACGAGCCCCAGTTGTCTCAGTTTGGCAGGGATAGTCCCAATTAATCTTCTGTTGTCCTACTTTCTCAGCTGTGTTTAAAATATCCCAGCTTGGTCTCCTCCCCCTTTCCCACTTTGTCCTCAACTTACTTCAATTGCTGCAAACTCAGTTGAAAGTGCTAAAGTAGATTGCACTCAACTCAGCAGAGAGGAGATTAGAGAAGGGGCAGAATCTTGTCTTTTCCAGTAGGCTCAGGAAAGGGAAATGGTTGCAGCCTCTCCCAGCTTTTGTGTTCTTTCTCATTAATAGCTTTTGGCATCTTGACCATCTATACAGGTCTCAATTTTCATCTGTGAATATTAGAAGGTATGTCATCTCAAGCCTTCTTCATTCAAAGATAGGGACCAGCGGCATAATTTTGTGGCTGCTCTTATGAAACTGTCAGGAATCAGTAATCCTTGTTCTATGTGGAAACATTCAAGATCTATTCAGTAGATCCAGAGCTATCTTCTGCTCTACCCTGCTGTAAGGTACTTTTCTCTAGTTCTTTCTAGATGTCCCATGATGTACAGTAATACCATTCTAAGCGACAGATTTCTAAGAAAATGCTAAGTACTGAAACCTATTTTGACAGACCCTGGAACTTCCCTAGTGAATATGTGAAACAAAATGGAACAAATCCTTATATCCATTATGTAGGTCACATTCTGATAATATTAAATTAGAAAAGGGGAAAAATAAACATATGAGTCACCAATTATGCCCAGTTAGATTAAACAGCCCTCGCTAGTGTGAGAGTATACAGGGAAACTGGGTATCTTTTCAATTTTTATAGTCCCTTAAGCGAATGGTCAATTAATCTTTATGATGATAAAACTGCTAAAGTGAAACGCCTAAGAGTCTTTGCTCAATGATGTGTGCATTTTACTCAAGCACAGTTCAAATACTGCCTGTTCTGTGACTGATAACTCTGTCGGTTTGTGATCACAGCCAGATACATCATCACATACTTAATGACAAGATATCTTGCTCAGTCACAGACAAAACAAACATTCCGGATTAGTCTAAACCAAAATCCTGTCAAAGAAGAAAAATAAACAAATGGTGAGGGTACTGTTTAAAAATAAAACCTTGAAAATTTGAGGAGATACTTTAGGAGGGTTGTCAGTCAGTTGTTGGGTTTTGCTTTTGCAAAATGTAATAGCAACTCACTAGGTCCCCTATGGAGAGAATTCAGTAAATATGAAGTGAGAACATAATATTATGGAAAATGTTGTGCTGCCATGTCTAACCATATGCTGCATAGGTTGCTCTCCATTTTGGAAGTGTGACTATTATAAATGTATTTCCTGCATGGAGAAAATTATCATAGCAGGTTCTTCTAGTTAATATGCTAACTTTCCCCTGGCAGAGAATTTTTAGTGTGAGAAGCTTCATACATACAAATATGTACAGGAATTTAGTAGAACTCCTGTCCTTTAGTAGAATTTAGCGAACTCCCATTAATGCAAAATGCTGGTCAATGACGCTTCAATGATGGGACAATGACAGGATCTGCGTGACGTCATTTGAAATTCTTTGGCATAATTGCAGTCAATCGTGCTTTCCAGATGGGATAATGTCTGGATAAGCACGATGTCATATAAAAATCATCTCATGATCGAGCTATGAGAATGAGAAAAGGACAGGACAAGGACATTTCATCCCCTGTCTGATAATCTCCAATGTCGCAGCAGTGAGCTCTTTTGCTTTCAACTTTTCCTCCTGATCTTGAAACTTCTTTCTGCACTCTCTGTTGAAGGAGAAAGCCAAAGGTAGTGCCCAGAAAAGGTGGGAGTGGGTGGGAATGGAGAGCGAAAATAGCAATATCCTTCCAGATCTGAAGTGTACCCACTGCCACTGGATTATGGCATTATGGCATGATATGATTATATAGGACCTTCACTGTTTATGGCACTTTACAAGTAAAAAAACAAATACAGAAAAATCCCAGGCTTGCAAAAGTGTACAGTCTAAAACCACCAGACAGACAGACACACCGTCAGTGGTATAGTGGCTTGAGTGTTGGACTAGGACACTGAGAGACCGGGGTTTGAATCTGAGTACTTATCTGAAATAATAATTTTAAGGCAAATAAATATGCCTGCTCTTTACAGCTTCTGCCTTAGATGCTGAATACTTTAAATATTTTTCATTGTTTCTTGAACTCACAGTTGTGTCCATTATCTATAATTAACTTCCCATATATAGGACTATAATTTCCTTTTATGTCTTCTTTTTATAAACAGAAATTTATTGTATGCTAATAATGTGACCTATATGGAGCTTGGATTTTGTAGCCTCACATATGTTATATGGTTCTTTAAATTATATCTATATGAGAAAACTTGGAGCCTTTCTTGAATAATTACCTCAAGGATCAAAATCTAATTACTTTTCTACCCTACTGGTTTGACTCATAAAAATAATGACAGTTTAAGGAAAGCTCAGCTCTTTAGTTTGATGATGGAACCATTGACAAATGATGCTAATTCAACCCCTAAAGGTCAGGACCTTTTTGGTAACCCACATGACCTATGACTTTCTCTCCATATTCAGTATACAAGGGAAACTTTTAGCTGGCTTCTTTCAGAAAAGGGAATTCATAAAACTGGAATGCAGCTTGCAGATATTACCATTAACAGAACTTTGTAAAAACAAACTGTTCATTGCTGGGCACTTAGCAATATGTTTTGTAAAAAAAACAAAAACACATTCCAAAGCAATGCTATTTAACAAGGAGGCCCTATAACAAAATCTTGCCATGTGGTACAGACTTAGAAGTGTGTGTGTGTGTGTGTGTGTGTGTGTGTGTGTGTGTGTAGTACTTCTATGGATGGATGACATCCAATGGCTTTCACAATCAGCTAGGTTTCTGGCTTCCTCCAGAGAACTATGTAACCCTTTAATTTTTCTTCCCCCATCAATCTACCTGCTAATCCAGGCTTTCTGCTCTTTGCTTTTCTTCTTCCAATTTTTTTTCCTCCTCTCACTTTATAACTGTCTAGTTTCTTTCTCCTTCAGCTTTGTCTCACCAGTCCTGTTTACCAGTTCAGTTATTATATTAAAATCCTAGATTTCTCCTTTAATTTCTGTGGGCATTTCTTATTTCTGTCCCCGCTGATATTCAAAATAGCCTCTCAATGTAAATTGGAAAATGACATCTATCCAGAGAATGAAATGGGCCTTTCCACCCTTATTTGTTGATTGACTGGTGTATTTATATTTTATATTTTTATATAAATCCTTCCTTTTCCACAATATGGGACCCCAAGCTTTTGTTGATGTTTTGTGACTTCAGAGTAAATTCCAAGGCGATCCTAAGGCAGAGGAGGTTTGCCTTTGCCTTCATATAAGGCTGAGAGAATGTGATTTGTCCAAGATCACCCAGTGGTTTTCCATTCTGGAGCAGGGATCTGAAACCTGATCTCCAGAGTCAGTGCTCAGACCACTACACCACATTGGCTGTCCCCCTAAAGTTTTTTACATCTATCTGTTTCTTTCTTCATTGCTTTTGTTTGGTTTCCAGTTCTCTCCTTATCCTTTCTTTGTTTATTACTTGCTTTCTCTCTCTCAGTAAGCCTTGTCCTCCTGCTATAATTTTGAAGCTTCTTGGACTACTATTGCCAGTTCTAGCCAGCCAGCAGGCAGCCGATGCCATTCCACCTTCTACCACACAGGTTTCTTTTCAAGTACACTATCAACAACCTGTGACTATATATCATGTTAAGTCTTTGTTGGGTATTTTTTAGGGTGGAGGTGGGGTTAGGGATTGGTTCACTCACATTTGATTTTTGTTTATCTAAAATCATTGGGTTTACTTGAGCATTCTTATACCTCCTTGTTGTTGTTCAGTAGCCTCATTTTGGGCTCTAGCAGAATTCAGGATCAAAATAAATGGTGAAGGATCCTAACCAAAGGCCATTTTGTGGACTGGTGTATAATTTTATCTTTTAGTGGGCACCCTCTGAAAGTGAGTTATGAGACAGAGAGGGCTCTTTAAAATGTTGAAATTGTCCTTAATTGAATCAATATCAATGTGTACTGACTGATCATGTGCACCATGATTGAAGAAGGACTATATGAGCATAGAGAAACCAACCTTTTGTTGTCCACAACTTTATTACTAACAGATCTAAAGAGACATGTCCTCATATGAGGTACTGATCCAGTCATCAGACAATCTACCTTTTTACTGATGAAAACCCAGCTCCTTTCTTTGTTGGAGGGAAATGTGGAAAGACAAGTGGGATCCATATGGGTGAAAGCCACCACATGGTTCCTCTGTCATGTGGGAATGAGGCAGGTCCAACAACCCATGATTTCTTGGATGCCACCACTGCAAAGGGACCCCCAGACAGAGAGGACCAGTCTCCATGTACTGTAACTACAGATCCAGAGGAAACAATTCTTCTGTATAAGCTTCTGCAGCTCCAGCCCCTACTGGCTTTCTATCCATCACCCTAATTAGAAACAAACAGATAACAAGTTATTGCAATCAGGGTATATATGTGGATTTAGTCACCTAATCCTTCATGCATATGTCAGTCCCAATCAATAGCCAATCAGTGCTATTAAGGCTCCTGAACAAACACCTGCACACCTTTCAATCATTACCTTTGCCCCCCCCCCAAACACACACTCACACACTGATCTGGTTACTGGGGGAGCATGGAGTGAGAGAAAAGGGATCACACAAGGATAAAAGCTTCTGCATGGTTCCTCTTCCAATTCAGGTCTATAGAACTGAACTGAACCAACATCTATCTATCTATCTATCTATCTATCTATCTATCTATCTATCTATCTATCTATCTATCATCTAGTGCAAGCCTAAGCATCTTTACTTGGAAGTATCTCTTTATCTATGTATATGTATAGTTAGATATCTTAACGGGTGAACATTCTTAGATCTCCACTTTTCTACTTTAAACAGAGGAATCAGTAAGCCTGAAAGAATGTTTGCAGTCTCTGTTTTCAGTTGCACAGTGGCTTTACTTTTTAGCTTCTGAGACTTGCAAGCAGTGACTTGAGCAGTGCAGATAGCAGTGTTCTTTCGGGGAAGCAGTAGCAGCAGCAGCAGCATTTTTTTCCATTTGAACTCTGCAAGATGCATGGAAATATTACTAATTTTTCATTACAGCATTTGATATGATTGCAGCATCTCTCTACAAACTGGGAGGGGGATATATGTGGTGATCTTTTCTATGCTTTGATTTTACAACCACATCAATGGTGTAAATCACTGATAACAAGCAGCGGTTTGGAGAGGTAAGTACATGTGCTTTTACTGCCAGTGTGGGAAATGTGTGACCTTCCAGGTGTTGTTGGACTACAATTCTCATCAGCCCTCATCAGCAAACCAAGTTGTGATGGAGAGTGAGAGATGTGATCCTGCAACATCTGGAAGACCTCCCCCCCTCCCCCCAATCCTTGCTCTGCTGCGTGCCTTGTGGAATTTTTCAGAGGATCACTATTTTCACAGCTGCTAGTCCATTCATCCATTTGGCCTCCAAGACTGTGAAGGCTGAAGAAAGAATAAAAGGTTGCAAAGAGAGAAGGCTGTCAAGAAATAATAAAAGTAATAGGATATGAACAACAACCATAAATTCTGATGAGTTGGTAATCCTTTCTGTTAGGAAAAAGAAAAGTTTTCAAAAAAGCACCAGTCATGGTATAAAAAGGAACATAGGAAGCAGCTTTGTAGCAGCTGGGATTATTGTTTTGTTTAGCCCAATGTTGTACTGACTTCTAAAATGGAAGATCTGCACATTACCAAGGTTTTCAGGCAAAGATCTTTCCATGATCCTTTTAATCTGAAGCAACAAGTATCGAACTGAACCTGGGATTTTACTCATCCAAAGTAGATGTTCTACTTCTGAGCAATGGTTTCCTATCCCACTAAAGATGATGCCAGGTTATGTCTTAAACAGAGACACAGACTCAATGTTGGGAATGTAAGAGGAGAGCTTGTTACAAGTACACTTACACCTTTTCTATATGCCACTACTCACCTATAAAACCCAGACAATGTCTTCATAAGGGTCACACTCACTTTCTCTCTGTGAATTAGGGGATGAGAAATCCGAGTTTCACTGGCGTCTAGAGGCAATATTTGACTCATACCCACCCAAAATATATGGATACCTGGAAAGGTGAAAGGGGAAATGTATAGTTACTTATTAGCATTCACGGTTACAAATATTTTTTTAAAAAATCCTTCATATCTTACCCCTCTACCTTCCACCAGCCAATTGAAAAAAAAATCATTAATGAGAAATAAAAATCAAGATTTTAGGCAATTATATACTTATGTGGCATTATTTTGCAAAATGAAAAGGGGGGATTTATTGGTGGAGTTGTTGTACACCCTCCAATTCACTTTCAGTAATCAAATGTAACATATGATATTTAAGAGCAGTTTAAGTACTAGGTACAACAGATTTTTTTAAAAGAAAAAAAATCTAGTAGTCAAAAATCTAGTAGTCAGGGTGAAATCCTGTGTCCATTTACCTGAAACTAAGCTCTATTGATCACAGTGCAACATGTTGTTGCTGTGTGCCTTCAAATCATTACCGACTTATGGTGATCCTAAGGAAACCCTATCATGGGGTTTTCTTGGGATGATTTGTTCAGAGGGGGTTTGTCACTGACATCTTCTGAGGCTGAGAGAGTTGCCCAAAATCACCCCAGTGGGTTTCATAGCAGAGTTGAGAATCAAACTCTGGTCTCCAGAGCCTTAGTCAAATACTCAAGCCACTAAGCCACTCTGGCTTTACTTCTAAGTAAAGATGCACTGCATGTGTCATACATTTACTCTTTCCCACAAGAAATCTGTAACACTTCAGAGGATGTAGCTTTGGCTGGATTGCATGTTCCATCCAAGCTACAGTGTGGTAGCTTGGGACAAAATGAAACAATGATGCTTGGTTTCTGCTAAAGAATAGTCTTGGCAAAAAAAAATCCAGCATTGTGTCCTGTCAGCAGAGGCTGCTGCTACATTGTAGAATTAATGCAGCTTTAACAGCATTATCCTGGGATTTATAGTTTATCATGGGTCTAGAGCTCTCTGACAGAAGGCTAAATGTCTCACAAAACTACAAAGCACAGAATTTCATAGCATATAGCCATGGCAGTTAAAGCGGTGTCAAACTGTATTAGGTCTGCCGTTTAGAAGCAGCCAGGGTTGTCTCTGTTGCTAACACTGTCAGAAAATCACTGTCGTTTGACACCAATCATTGCAACTGGAAATACCTTTCTTCTCCTTGATCACCCTGCCCTAGTGGGGTCAAGCAAATTAATGAGGCTAATGCCACCAATTGAAATAAATGCATGTGTACTGAAGTGGAAGGAAGAAAAACAAGACCCTGGCCAAAGCAATTCATTAATACAGATGCAGATGATCATCCTGACACTGACAGTTGCTGGATAAGAAATGGCTTCTGCACCTCTGTAAGTTGCTCTAAAATGGATGAAAATTTGTTTGCCAAAAATATTGTAGGAGGAATGCTGACCTCTTTTGCTGCACTGGAAATCTGTACAGCAGAAACCTTGACCTTGATTAATATTCAAAATACTGTCGCATGCCAGGCTGCAATCGGGGCAGGATTCATTGTGCTTGGCCCAAGGCAAGCAAGGGAGGCTGTAAAAATAGTGAAATCTATGAATAAAATTCAGATAATACATTACCCCCAAAGTAATCTACAGTATGAAGAGCCCTTGGAATGGCGAAGTGCACCATTTAGATATATAGGCACCTCAAGTCCAAAATTAAGCACTTTTAACTCCCCACATCCCACCCTAATAAATAGGCCTCAGCTTTATCTCAGCAAAATCCATAGGACTTAAAACTAATGGGATATACCTTCAATTTTTAATTTTAATATTGTGTAGCATATTTGATGTACTTCAGAAATCAGCTAGAAATTCTACTATGACAAAATTATCATTGTTTAGTAAGCTCACTTAAACTGTGTAAACATAGCCTGGCATTCTGCATAAGTCCTTTATGTAAGTGGGTGGACATTTTTTGCCTGTTGCATATTAATGGCTGCATTCAGTTGAAGATTATGAAAATGGAGTTACGCATGTGTTGCCACTGTACATCTTGTGCTTTTCATGTTGCACATTGGTGAGCACTGTGCATTAATTGTATGGGTTGTGCATTGTACATTTCACATCAATTCAATCAAGGCATAACTCGATCAGGGTAAAGTTCTGTTATCTCTCCTCTACTGTCTCAGCCATAGAGAGCTCAGCGCTCACTTTTTGAGTCTTCATTCCCAGCTCCCCCAATAAGGCCCTAATCCATAAAATGCTTATTCCAGTGCAGTTTTACTGTAGTCAACCAGGCAGCTCCAGCATTTTTCCAGGGTATCTCCACACATCTTTGAAATCTATGATACGCACATTTTAAAAAATGGTGGAATTGTGAAATCTAATCTATTGCCAACATATCTTCATCTTACCTTTGAAAAGTCTGTTGAGACTAACAAGTTAGCTCACTAATGACTGTAAAAGAAGTAAGGCCAGGCAATTAGATTGTTATGAGTCACACATTCTCTGCTGGCTTCAGCGTTTTTAGAGTATCTATTCTATACATCCATTTCTTCAGTGGTGAATTGAATGCTATATTATATATAATCTGCAGCATTTTCAAAGGCTTTAAATTCCCACCTCCCTACAAGATATTCCCTTTAATTCATTTCATCATCCATCGCCCATAGCTACTATGAAACAACTTGGTCTGTTTCTTTGTAACTTATAATAATGTTTTATAACTGTTCTTAATGATGTGTCCTTTCAATGATGTTATGTTGTTTCTAATCAGCATACTGCAAATACTTCTTTATTGATTGTTGTGAACCATGAAGAGAAAGAAGTGGACAGCTGGGTTGGGCCAGCACAAAGCATTTTGCTAACTGAAGTAGAATAGCAAATGGCACCAGACACCCATCCAAGGCAAGTGCACAGCATCCTGAACCAGTCACATTATGGCACATAAGACAGAAAACCTCACAAATGCAACAACAAATTAAATAAGTATGAATTTGCTGCCTTTCCTGACACCTCCACTCTGCTGCCTGATGCGTCTGCTGTTGTTGTTGTGTGTCTTCTGATTTATGGTGAACCTAAGGCAAACCTATCATGAGATTTTCTGGGGCTGAAAGGCCACTATGCCACCCTGTCTTTGCTGCACTCTTCCTAACGATAAGTCCTTCCCTGCTATCCCTGATCACCCCTCTCTGGAGTTACTGGACAACTTTGAGAAAATCTGTCCTTGCCTTAGTTCATTGATGATTTTTTTAAAAAAATGAAATTATAATGATGCAACCAATCTAGAAGTCACACACAGACTGGACATTCTTCCCATAATACATGCTCACTTACACATAAGCCATTGTGTCATATAATCAAAGATTAGGTGCTGTCCTTCCCTGTTCTGATTTATGGGCCTCATACAGACAGGCCAAAATAAAGCTGCTTCAGGTCACTTTGGAGGTATGCTGTTTAAATGGTGCATGCGTCCTAAGAGGAAGCCACGCCAAAACTACGCTCCAGGACTGGAGTGTAGCTTTGGCGTGGCTTTCGGACTCTTAGGACACAGGCATCATTTAAATAGCAAACCTCCAAAGTGACCTGTAGCAGCTTTATTTTGGCCTGTCTGTATGGGCCCGTGGTGACCCTAGGTTTAAGTTATCATGAGGTTTTCTTGGCATGACTTGCTGAGAAGAGGTTTGCCATTGCCTTCCTCTGAGGCTGGGAGAGTGTGACTTACCCAAAGCCACCCAGTGGGTTTCTACAGCCAAGTGGGGATTTGAACCCTGATGTCCTAGAGCCCTAGTCCAACATGACAGTTAACGTATTAGTGGAATAATTAGCTCTCTGTATGCAGAATAGAAGAACACACAATATAATTCCCTGAACTAGTTGATCAGAAATGTCTCAAATTTAGCACAATACCTCGTCTACTAGAAAAGTCAAAAAGAGAAGAAAGGCATGGAGATACATTTCCTGGAGTCTTCATCTGTATCCTAACTAAATGGTTCAAGTCCTCATCCCTATATAGTCATTTTTCTCAGAAATAATTAACTTTAGGATTTTACTTGCAGAACACTTTCAATGTAGGATTACATTTTAGGTTTTAATCTAAGAATAATATTTACTTTCCTTGCGTGGAATGTCAGAATCTCAGTCTTAACCTTGTGATGAACCTCTCAACTGCAAAATACTTCTGTTCAAAACATTATTTCTCACTAAGATCCTACTGGCCTCTTCTTATCTAACTGTTGTCCTATTCTGTAGCATTATTGTCTCAATCCTACCTGAGAGATAAGATACTGAAGTGCAGGTGGACATGTCTAATCTTGTTGTTATTGCCTTCAGAAATGGCTGTGATGCAGGGTCTTTGCCAGTACCTTTTGTTGGTGTTTACTAATATTATTGATATTTCATCTAATGAAGGGTTTGAATCTTTTTTGAATAATAATATTTTATTAATGCAGCCCCAGTTCCCTTCCTCCAACCTTCCTTTCAATTACTTTCTAAAGCATATCAAAATTCTGTTGCCTGCAAACAATTCTGAAATATATTTTTGTGAGTAAATATTTTCTTCCAAATACATGTTCATCACTCAGGGACTGCAATATCAAGGGATGACCTACATGTGCCAATCACAGTGGCATCACTACCTATGGTAACACCTGGTGAGAAGGGCACCCTAGAAATACTTCTGTATGCCATTTTCATACAAACTAGAACTCCCCCTCCAGTCCCAGCATCATGGAGGAGGTTATGCAAAACAAACCACCCTCCCCTCTTCCAAATTTTGAACACTACCCTTCTACAAAGCCACCCCACCATGAAAAAAAACCACTATTGTTTTGAAATTTTGCAGCTTTCTTAACCACAGCCAGCTCATCTTTATGTCACATATCACTTTCATAGCTACTTTCTGCAAAAACATGAAGGCTGGTGCAGAGGCAAGCTAAATTTTTTTGGAGAAGAGGAAACCTGAAAACGTAACATGTCCCTGCACCTTTATTCTGCCAGCCTTCACTCCCTAACAAAGGGCAACTACCCTTTCAAAATTTCATTCTGTTCTGCCAAACATTAATTAAATAAAACGTCATTTGTCGTTTATATCCCTCCCATTTTAACAAACATGTAAAAATGCATAACTCACCCTTCAATTATTCGTCTTACATATGAGAGATCCACAAGATTTTATTACAACTGCATATTTCATCCATGCATATTTTTGGCTGCTAATCCCATGGATGGCGCTGCATGTGGTGCTTGGGGCTGAACAATTTGTGAATCCCTGCACTGAGCCTTGTCTTAAGGTGATGATGGCATCATTGTACACTGGAACCTAGAAGCCTACAACCTGGTGGGACTCTCAAGCATATTTATGACACACAGCAAGACTTCTTTACTGTAGCTCTTTTCCAAAGTCTAGGGTTCAGCTTGTAATGGGTGGTAATATGTATTCAAATTATTTATATGGACTGGTATGAATGATCTCATCGTGTTTCATCTTTGGGTTATTTTAAAAGAATTTCTACCTGTCACAAGTTTTGTGTGAAAGGCTAGGAAACTACTATCTACCACAAACCAGACTGTAGTTTAATTTTTGGTGAGAGTGCTACTGAAGTTTCCCAGAATCATTAGCTAGGGGATATATATATATATATATATATATATATATATATATATATATGAGAGCCTTTAAGCATGCTCATTGCACATTTTATCTTCAAAGTGCCTTCACCATACTAATTAATCCTCACATGCCATAGATTTTATGCTGGCAATGTGCCAGTCATCACTAAGCCCTATAGGATACTGCTTCCAAAAGTGATTTTTTTTCCATCTAGAGAAGAAAAAGAAATATTCTAATGTGAAAGGGTCTCTCTGGATTGAAGAGTGTACTAGTGGTTGAAAACTTAATCTTTCTTCCCCTAGAGTGAGGAGAAAATCTAGTCTATGTTTTATTACCTGGGTGTCATATTCACTCCTTTAGTAACTGGGTGTCACATTCACTCCTTAGTGCTTGGGCTGAGGTTGATTTTTGTCTGTTAATATGCTCCATTTGAATATTTTCAAATTAGTTGTTTTTGTCAGAATGAATAACAAGATCAGGATACCAATGAGACTTGAAAAATATAACGAGGAAGGAATCCAAAGTGACACACATTATCATTACTGTTGTTGCTGCTGATGCTGCTATTGTTGTATGCCTTCAAGTACTTTCCTACCTCTGGCAAACGTATCAGGGGTCTTTCTTAGCAAGATTACATTCAAATTAGATTTGAAGATACTGCCTAATCCCAAAGGTTTAATAATATGGGCATTGTTTTTCAGAGTAAATTGCCAGAAAAAAAGAGGAACATATCACTTCCCCAAGGCATCTAACATTAATATGGTAATCAGGTGCCCTGGGAAAACTACATTTTCCTTGGCTTCTGATGCAAGGACTGCTGTTGCCAAAATCCCTAATTGTGTTTAAATATGCGCAGACCTCTGTGTTCTATATGTTTGGTGGGAACATGAAAATATGCCTTGTACTCAAGAGCAGAATATAAAATGTATAATCTGAATGCATTCGAACCATGGAAGTCCACTAGCTGACCTTAGGTGAGTCATATTCTCTTTGAACCTTAGAGGAACACAATGACAGACTTTCTCAAAATAAATTGCATCAAGTGACTTATTATAGGTTCGCCTTAGGGTTGTTGTAATTTAGGAATGACTTGAGGGCACATAACAACAAACTTGAGCCACCTTTTTGAGGAGAACAAAATACCTACCCAGCTAGTATGCATGCATTTTATATTATGGTTGAGATCCTGCATGACATGAATTGTAAATTTTGCAAAGTAACTACAGTATAGTTTCTATCTGCCTCCTCCTTCCTCCTGCACATCCCCCCCCCCACAGCCAAATATGAGCTGGTAGAGAGTGGGAATGATTGAAAAGCATCTAGGTATGTGCCTATAACCAGATGCACAACAACAACATCATCCCCCAAGATCACTGAAGGACCACTAGAAGGTCTGGTAGGATGCCTGAGCTATCTTGTCATAGGCATATGGTCAGCTACTTCTCAAGTACTCCTGGTCTCCACTGGCTACCAAATGACCATGGGGCTGATCCCACAGGAGGAAGGTGAGTCCTGCAATGATGTTGGTGGTTGTGTGAAGGAGGTAGTGAATTCCTCTCCCTGTAATGACCAGAACAGTTCAACATGTATGCCTGTCAACATGTCACTGACATGATGGCAGCCAATAGGTGTGGCAGTATACATCTCCCCACTTCCTCAGGATTGAATTCAGGATTTTTTGTTGTGTGCATATGTTAATGCACCCTTGATATTACTGCTTGAGCCATTGGTCCCATAATATTTTGATTTTCATTAATGGGCAGGTGATTCCTTTGAACCTCATGAAGGTTGGTGAATGCGCACTCTTTCCCATTTTCCTTGTGAACCCTGGTTTTAAAAAAATCACATTTTTTTGATAAACAGAACAAACAAAGACTTTATTTTAAAGCTGCACCTATATTTTATGCAAGAGCAGTAGTACTGTCTAATACTTTCACAAACATGACATACGTCAAGGCCTACCAGACATTTATCCCCACTGGAGTTATTTGCCATAATTGCACTTAACAACAGTTATTCTCTTCATTGCACAATACATCACTGTCTCACTGTGAGCTGAACGTGGACTTATATCTTTGACAAATAATTTGCCTAGAGTTATCCTCCTGGAGTCTGGGCACTTGAGTGCGTTCCTTCATTATCCGCCTTGATTGCTGATTTCGCATGCACAGGCCTGGCTTTTCTCTTCCCAGTCTGTTTAGCTTGAATGGTACTTGTCAAGAGTTGCACATCATTTGTATTTAACTTCAGGCAGGCATTGCTGCCCTGGAGATCCTTACAGTTTATTCAAGGCTGGGGGAAATTATTTTTAAATGTGTCTCTTTGCAGACAGTATTGTCGTAGTAGACAATGCAGCTAAAAGTGTTTTGAAGTATTGCATATTGTGCAGTAACTCACAGCCATCTCCCAAATGATTGCCATCTGAGTGCTTACTTTTGCTCTATGTGATCTCTGGACCTGGATACCCAACACAGAGCACCTTCCTCTCTATGTGGCCAGCTGTTCAGAAAACTGTTGTTTTATACTTTGAAGGAAAGCCTCTGTATGTATTCTTAGCCACTCTTTGGAATACTCTCCCTGCATGATTCTAAAAGCAGGGACTATCTTGAGTTTAAAACATTTCTTAAAAGCACACATACTTATGCGGGACTGCAATGAGTTTTAAACATCTCTTAAAAACATAAGCTGGCATCCTATCCAGCAGCTACGAGAGCAAAAGCAGGACTTGCATTATTGCTGGGGATTCACATTTCTGATTGTGAAAAAATTAAAGGTGATTCCCCCCCCCCCCCCAATTTGACTGGAGATATTTATCTATGTAATATTGTGTGTGTGTGTGTGTGTGTGTTGTGTACACACACATACACATCCATACCACTTTCCCCCCAAAATGGCAACTCAAAGTGGCTTCCAGCAAGACTATAAAAGATAAAGAAAAAAAAGTACAAACATAATAATCAAGCACAGTTAAACTAAATTGTAATATTAAAACACAGTTGAATTAAACCAGACCCACCCATTGAAAATGGTTTCCTCAATATCCCGTCAAGCGTCAAACACTCATTGGAATAAAAAGGTCTTTTCCTGCTACTGGAAGGATATGGGGAGGGTATACCATCCCTTTTAGAAGGAAGCAGGCTCTGAGAAAACCCCTTCTATCTCCACCAAATCTTCCTGCTGAGAGTGGCAGGACCAAGAAAGGAGAAATCTCAAAGATAACAAAACCTGGAATGGTTCATATGGGAGAATATGGACCTTCAATTAGCCTGGACCCAAATCATATAGGACTTTAACCAGACTTGGAACTGTGCCCAGAAACAGATCAGCAGCCAATGGAGCTGTCAGAACACTGGAGTCATATGCTTCCCTTAATCAGTCTTGGTCAACAGTCTGGCCATAGTATTTTTGGACTAGCTGAAGCGTCAGAATATTGGAGCAATAGTTCTGTAGAGTGTGTCACAATAATCCAAATAGATGTAACTAATGGATGTGTCAGATTCTGGGGGTTGATGTCCAAGAAGGAACTTTCTCCAGGCTTTGCATCTGCCTGAATCTTTCAAGGACCACTGTAGTTTCAGGAGACAACACTGGGCTTCATACCTGAATGATCTCCATTAAAGCAGAATACTTTTCAACAGTCCCAATTTGGCATTGAAAGTCCCAGTTAATCCACTGTCATCCCACTTTTCCAGATGCTTTTAAAATGTCCCAGTTTGTCTCTCCTCCTCCCACCTTCTCACCTTTGTCCTCAGCTTACTCCAGGTGCTGCAAACTGAGTCCAAAGTCCAAAAGTAGTTTGCAGTCAGTTGTTTTGTGGGCAGGAGAGGAGACTTAGGGCTAAACAAACTGCTGCAACATATTCTAGCTTGTATGATCTTTCTTATTAGTTAACTTTTGTCATCTTGACCACACTCTGATGTTATTTTTCCCAGTTTTTATCTGTGAAATGCTGGAGGGTATGAATTACTCAAGATTTTTGAGCAAAGGCAGCTGTGTGATTGATATTTTAAAAGAATATTTCCCTTTCCTTAGGAAAAATCATGGAAAGGGCCCCTACTGTTTCTTCCCAGCACTCACATTGTGGCAAATGACAGCCAGTCCTTCAAAATTCAGCTCATGTCTCGCCAAAAGCATTCTCAGATCCCCAGCACTTTGCATGTTGCTAAGGTGAGTTCACAAGATGCTTTGAAGGGCTGCAGCTTGCTGATTGGAGCCATGGAAATTCTCCACTGAACTTGTTGAAAGCAGAGACCTGCATGGTTTTCATTAAATAGGAAAAAGCTGCATGGAGGCCATGGAGAGATTTATTCTGTTTTTAAAAGAGTAATCCAGGGACAATGGGAAGGAATACCTGCAGCAGCTGATAAACAGAATTAAAAGGCTATTGGCCTCATGTGAACATACTGGTTTTCCCATTCTGTATATACACAGCAAACCCTTGAATTCAGAAGCAATATAATAATACATTTAGGAAATGGCTTATTGTGTGTTTTGCCAAGTACTTCTCTTTTTCCGGGGCTATTGACTGAATTTTAAAAAGTGGGACTGGCAGCAGAAATTGTTGCTGTGTGGAGTGCAATCATATTTAGGATTGTAAATTGCCAGCCATGCCCTTTTCCTGGATACTCCATTTCATTTTCCGCTCCCCTTTGGTCTTCCCTTTCCCCTCTAAGAGTCAGTCATCATTCCATCCACATTTGCGCCTGGTCAGACCTCAGTGAGATTTTTGGGATTTGTGGGTATGGAAAGATATCTCCCCTTTTATAGTCCCCCCTTAAGATCCTTCAGATCTTGGGTCTCCATCGAACTTTCTGGTATCTCCCTCTTGTGAGTGGTTGTGAAGGATCCCTTTGTTGTTGCTATTGTTGTTAACTGCCCTCGAGTCACTCTCGATTCATGGTGACCCTGTGGATGAGATACCTCTAAGATTCCCTAAGACTCCCTTAACTGCTTTGCTTAGTTCCTGCAAATTCATAACCATGAGCTCCTTAATAGACTCCATCCATCTAGCATGTGGCCTTCCTCTTTTTCTACTTCCCTCCACCTTTGCCAGCATTATTGGGTTTTTCCCTACTGAGTCCTCTTTTCACACGATATGTCCAAAATACGACAGCCTCAGCTTTGTCGTCTTGGCTTCCAGAGAGATTTCTGGCTTGATCTGCTCCAGGACCTGTTTGTTTGCCTTTTTGGCTGTCCCTGGAATCCTCAGCACTCTTCTCCAGCTCCACAACTCAGATGAATTGATTTTCTTCCTGCCTTGTTTCTTAATTGTCCAATTCTCACATCCATACATGGTAATAAGGAAATACAATGCTTTGTAGGGATCCACATTTATTTAATCAATTTCTTAGCCACTTTTTGTATTTCTTACATTTCATAGCCACTTTTTGGCATTACTGTCTTCCGAAGGAAGGGCAATTTTAAATAAAATCATTTTCAACAAAATCCTATGTCAACAGTGGATAACACAAAGGTTTTAGATTACCATATATACTTGGCTATAAGTCAACCTCATGTATAAGTTGATGGCAGGTTTGGGGGCCAAGATTATGGATTTTGTTTTGATCTGTGGATAAGTCAAGGGTAAAACTTAGAGGCATGTAACAAAGGATGTAAAGGATGATGCTATTTTTTGACCAAAAATTCTATACTTATACATGAGTATATACAGTAAAAGCTGGAGGGGGGGAGTGAACAGTTGTTAAAACCCCATGGAAAAACATACACAAATGGTGCTGTTACATCTCCTTTGGAAGGGAATTCCTTTGTGTTGGGGCTACCACTGAGAAGAGTCTCTAATAACTGCAAACTTCTCTGGACCTAGTGTCATATTTGTGGGTAACTGAGCATTGTCTCCACAGATTATCTTGAACTCTGAATAGATACAGAAAGGTGTGGGCAATTTAGATAAACTAGATGCAAACTGAAGCTTTAAAAGTCATAACAGAAACATATTGGCAGATAGTCAATGCAATTGTTATAGGACTGGTGTACTGTGGCCCTCTTGTCTAATGTCAGCTTGGACTGGAGATACGAATTGAAGGATCTAGGTTGTCTTCAAAGGGGTTCCTTCAGATGGAACAGTACTGTAACTCTGTATGTAATCAGATTGTGCATAACTGAGGACAGATTCTAGATAGGGTTGCGGTTAACGTTCTGAATAAATTTGAGAAAAAGCATTCCTGGCTACTATTGCTATCTCTGTTTCCATAGTCAATGTAAGTCTGAAGGACTTGCCAAGTTCCCATATTGGTCCATCAGGGAAAGTATAACCATGCCCAGTACCAACTGCATACTTCTGCCTGAAAGATATTTTCTCTTTCTATGTACATTTTCCAGTTACTTATTTTCATTGAGTTTTCCACTTATGTTTGTCTTAAGGATTTTTTTTAAATGAACCTCAGGGAAGCTAAATTCGCAACGTCTTGAAGTACCCTTTAAAATGGGCAATTAAACCCCCATCTGCTCCATGGTACATACTCCAGGACTCAGATTTACAAGAGAAACATGGTAAGAACAGTACTGCATCGCTAGAAGAAAACAGTGAGAACGATGGATAGGTCTGCTGTGGAATTACAAATTACACAAGGGTTCCCTGCAGTTTGAAATTACAAAATCCAAATAATTATTGAGTAAAATACTTGTATCCCCTGCAAGGTTCAGGTTTGGGCAATGAAGTATGACTCTCAGTGGGTGGCATTCCTGTTTCAAATTCATAGATCTGCAGCTTTTAAACAGTAAATTTCACAGTGAAACTTGAACTGCAATGTGCTGGTTTGGGGATATAATTTTGGCAAACCTGTATGTTGTAACACTCAGGCTGGCTTAGGATGGAGTTGGAAGATGACTGATTCTTTTTTCAGACAGCTGAATGTGGTGTGAAAAGGGAATAATTATTTATGTCTTTTCTTTGATTTTGCTTTTGGTAAACAGATTTGACAGATTTTAGTATTTACCCACCCCCAATTCTGCAAAGCCCATTCGACGACAGCAAACCTCCTATTATTATTATTATTATTATTATTATTATTATTATTATTATTCTGCTTGCTGTAGTTTCTGGGAATAATAGTTCAAAAAGTAACATTCCCAAGCTCTGGACTTGGCAGAAAGCCATGGTATCCCAGTTTCTGCTGCCTTGTATTGATGTGTACATAATCTACAACAATACTTTCTTTCTTTTACACTGTAGTAATCAAGAATACTGAGATAACATGCTCTGAGAATGTGCACATTAACAAATCAGAAGCACATGGATGGATCTCCACACTGCTAGAAGATCTAGCAACAGTTAAAAAATTCCTAACCAAATGTAATAATCTGTTAA
The DNA here is from genome assembly GCA_023333645.1 of Sceloporus occidentalis. Classification (NCBI taxonomy): domain Eukaryota; kingdom Metazoa; phylum Chordata; class Lepidosauria; order Squamata; family Phrynosomatidae; genus Sceloporus; species Sceloporus occidentalis. Next base: position 142,929,577 of record JALMGF010000006.1, read on the forward strand.
CCACTTTGGTGGATTTCCATTTACAAACTTGCTCATCTATACAAAAGAGCAGAATGTGATCTCCAAGAGTGATATAGCTACTCCATGTAAGTCAGTATCTCATATCCAAAATGTTGGAAGTAATCAAAAGAAAGGATTCAAGCGGAAAGACTTAAATGGGAAAATACTTGGGAATCCCAGGAAAATTTGTAAAGTTGAAAAACTTTCAAATCTACCAAGCCCTAGGAAAGCTTCGGAGGTGGAGAAATTCAAAACCAAGGAAATTACTCCTTCTTGGGACCCTTCAGTAGAGCAACTGCCATTAAGTACAAATCATCATCATTCCCATAATAAGAAATCTAATGGTGAACTCTATATTCCCCAAATGAAGAGTAATCTTCTTTTTAAAGTCACTTCTATTGCTTCTTCACATTAAAAGCACTAGTCTTTCTTTTGAAATCTTTTTCATGTCAGGCTGATGGAGCCTATTTGTTGACAAAAACAATGTTGTAGAGTTGTAGGAGATGGCTTCCTATGGAACACAACCCCCTGGTTGATTCTCACTACACTTTGTGAGTTGGAAATGGAAGTGGAGTGAAGAAACATGTATTCTTTTACCAGATCAGTGATGTGCCTCTATTTTTTGGATCAACTTACTGCCGCATCCTTAGCAAAGGTATGTTACTTGTTAAGAGAAAGTGAGGGAAGGGAAAAGGATGCCAGGTGAATTGTGTTCTTAGTGTAACATGGGATTGGAAGGCCCATGCATCTGTTCCATTGCATTTCTGTATGAGGAAGAATATGTTTGCTTATGTTCCAGATAGGTTTATGCTTTACTCCTCTGTGTGTTACACTGAAAAACAAGCATGCACTATGGTGGTATAGGGGTTTGAGTGTTGGACTATGACTCTGGAAACCAGGTTTGAATCCTGGCTTGGCCATGGAAACCCACTGGGTGGCCTTGGGCAAATCACACTCTCTTAGCCTCAGAGAGAGGAGAAGGCAACCCCTCTCTGAAGGAACTTGGCAAGAAAACCCCATGATAGGTTTGCCTTAGGTCGTAATAAGTTGGAAATGACCTAAAGATGCACAACAACGACCATAAACCATCCCCTGATGCTTTCTCCCTCCCCCCGGTCTTCTCATAAGGTGCAATTTATGTTGATGGTGAATTACTGCAGTGAGGCTTCTGGATTATTTCACTCAACTTTCTAATAAGCCTACAGTGTAGCATGTGAACTAGTTGTTATTTGAAGCAATAATTCTATTGAAATGAGTGAAATTGTTCATGAGAAACAAAGATTAAGGCAAATCTGATGTAGTTCTTGGAGTGAGTTATGTGATGGACATGTCCGGAACCATCATCTAGGTTTTTCTATTCAAGAGACAAGTCATCCCTGAAACTTATCATATGACCAATGTAATTACAGACCTTTTACTCAGGACATGCTATCCTCTGCATCTCACACTGCACAATAAATGTTGTGTCATATATAAGTTTAAAATTTGGCCTCCAGGAATTTGGCACCGCCTTAAAACTGTCAGAGAAGGCGACACACAGTTTTGGCTTCAGAGTAATTACTTTTTTCATTTTATCTTTCTGGGGTAATAAGGTTCTTCATTTCCTTAGTGCTGCAGATAGTAGCCGGAGGTATTGGCATAATCCCTATTGCATTCCACTCTAGGTACCTATTGTATATCCATCCTAATTAATATTGAGTCTGCCTGCCAGAAGCCCTCCTTCTTGGAGAATTTATTCATTCTTGGGTGGACAGTTTTTCTTAAACTTGTTTTTAGGAAAGCAAAGGAAAGGGAAGGTTAACAGCTGTGATGTGAGTTGGATCCCTGAGCCTGCTGTCCTCTCCCCTTTACTTGTGTCTTATTATTATAATAAGTAGGGAAAAGATTTACTGATTCTTAGTTTGGTAGTATAGTACTAATATCCTGAAATTAGGGAGGGGAAAAAACATTTTTCTTCAGGTTACTAAACGAATATCTGCTCCATGGAGGAACCACAACCTGTGGGCAGACATGACTCTGCACTGTTCTCTCCAAACCTCCTAGCTATATGCGCTCTGCTAGAACAGAAGTGTACAGAAGATAGAACTGGATCTATAGATATCTCTCAGTAGTATGAAGTAATCCAAACAACAGCAGCAGCAAAATGGCTCTAACCTGTATAGTACGTATCCCAGGAGAGCAGCGGAGGGAGATAAACTGGCATCTGTGTGTATGTGTCTGTTTGGATAAGGATCAGACCTGGAAAAAAACAAGTTCTCAGCAGTGTAGCTGTTGCTTTTCTATTTGTATCAAGGGCTTCTCATAGTCACATGAGGAACCACAACAAATTACTTTTAAGACTTGAACAGGAACAGATTACTTTAACACAAACAACTAAAAGGTGCGGGAAGGACTGTGTCCTCTATTCAATCCCTGTACTCAGATTTTTTAAAAAAGTTCTAAATGTGTGTCTTTTATGTCTTGGCAAATCTTGAGATTCTAACAAAAAGCCAAGTCCCAAGGAACCCAAGACTGAGAACCTCCATACCTAAACATGGGGATTTATAAACATTTTCAAAATGGATGCATGCTTGCTCACATCTTTTCCAATTGGATGCATTTTTAACACATTTAATATTATGTTTCTTCAAATAATGTCCCAAGCTCATCAGTGAATGAATTTTGTATCGCTGACTGAATTTGAATTTTCATGCAGTTCTAATTGTGTTACCTTTCATTAAAATGCAAACCCAATTAATTTCACAACTATCCTTGTTGTTGACTGGGGGTTAAGTTGAGATAGAAAGCTGCAGTCTGTCTCTCCTAAAGTGATTCTGTTACTGAGATTACATTTTGTGTTCATTCCTCCATCTGTACTTGGTCCCACCTACGTTTTTTTGCACCAATTAAATTGTTAGCTTTTGTCTCATAGGGCAAGGGATAAAAGTCAATGGTAGAGCACATCATTTATTCACGGAAGATTCCAGATCCAATATTCTGCTATTATGATTAAAAGGATCCCATATCAGATGATGTTCTCTGGAAATTCTATCAAGCTATTGTCTATTAGCTTGTGGGACAATATCCCACAAGATAGGCAGGTATTCTAGCAATTTCCTCTGTGGCAGTCAGAGTGTGAAAAGTCAGTTTCTTTGAAGTACCATTTCTAGAACTCCATAGCTCTGGTTTCACTCTTGTCATTGTTCAGCTTGTGATGGTTCATTTGCACCTGACCAAGAATGGCATGTAAACGTGGCTGATGGGTGATGTGGTTGCAATTATATAGTGGCTGAAATTCACCAAGGCCGTTACAAATGTGTGACCTAAAAAAGCCTCCAAACCCCACTTACTGGGAAGCAGTGACTATGAGTAATAGGGGTCTGTTCTCCTGTTGACTGCAAAGCTGCTCACTGATGCTTTCCATCCCCTCCCACAAGTGAACTCTGGTATAACAGGGAATTGTGATAGGGACCCTGCTTCTACCTATTGCACTGGGGTGGGTGGGGGAGACTTGCTGCTTGCAGTGGCTGCAATAAATGGAAATATGGGGAGCATCAGGCTGGGAGATACTACTTAGCTATGTAATAAAGGTGGTAATGTAGCTAAGTAGGTGATACCCAGTTCTGGTCATTGTGTCTTTGAGCAGTTAGTGAAACATCTCAACGTATTACTGTGACTGACCACTTTAAAAACCATATGGAACACTTCTTATTTTTATTTTTATTTTATTTTTTAAAGGAATTGCCCTAGAACATAAAAGAACCCTATGGCCTGTTACAGACGGGCTCTTGAGGTGCCCCCGTCACGTGCTAGGGGTTGGCTGGGGACCTAGCGTCCACAACGGCCTCACCCCTAGCATGTGACGGGGGCGTAATAATGGCGGTGCCCTATACACACAGGCGCCACCATTATTACGTTCCGGACGCATAGTGTCTGCACGTCGCGCGGCGCTTATGACGTCACGAGTGTGCCATTGGCCGCGGGAAAAAGCACCATTTTGGGGCTTCTTTTTTGCTCCACGTGGGAACCGCGCGGTTTGGCTGCTGCGGCTCCCATGCGGAGCAACCAGCAGCGCCAGCAGACCACCACTTTTAGGCGGTCTGTAACGCGCCTTTGTATCTAAAATGCTAGTTCTTTAGGGTGCTATGTTTTCCATTGCTGTGGTTCATTGTTATGTTCTTTCAAGTAAAAAAGAAAAAAGAAAGAAAAGAAGAAAACAGGGTACAGTAAAACTAAGAGAGTCAGTGTTGGGTAGTGGTTTGACCATAGGATTTGACTCTGAAGAACAGGGTTGTCTCAGAGGATGGCAAGGGCACCCTCTGAGGAAACATGCCAAGAAAACCCTATGATAGTATCACCTCAGGACCACCATAAGTCTGAAATGCATTAAAGGCACCCAGCATAGACATACACAACACACACACAACACACACACACACACACACACACTCAACACATTATTTATACAAAAGTTTAAAAAGTATTAAATAGTGGTTCAATTAAAGCAGATAATTAAAACAATATAAAAAACACAGGGCCTTTACAGACTGGCCTCAAAGGGGGAGCAGAGTCAGAGTGCAGCAGACCAGTGCTTTCTCCATGTGAAATGGACTGGTTTAGCAAATGGTAAAAAGTGAAGAAGTTCATATCTTCACATCACTTCCATTGGATATGGTGGAAGAAGCATAAGTGGATGTGTGAACAGACAGGATGTCCATCCACTTATTGCTGCTTGCTTCTCTCAGGACTGACACCATCTGAATTCCATTAAATCAATCCCATCTTTCTCATAACAAACCCTCACCTTTCCCTGAAAAAAAAAATACATTGAGGAATCCACTGAGATAACCTTGAGATAAACTTAGTCAGAAAGTGGGAGAGAGATTTTCATTTCACACATGTGTGCTACATATTCATGACTATGCAACAAAGTTGGTGTGATAACCCTTTCCATTGTGGCAGTGGCATCACTAGGTTTGGTATCACTCAGAGCGGGAACCCCTGGTTTCACCCTCCATCGACCGTCTCCCGTACCACACCATACAGAAGCCTTAGTAATGGTTTTTTTGTACAAATGTTACTTATAAATCATAATTCCCGCATATCACTGAATGCAGTGGAAAGAGTTGTTACATGAACAACTAAAAAAATTAAAATGACACTTTAAAACAAATATCATAACCACAGCCTACATGTGATTAAAGTGAAAATTTGGTAAGATGTGATTTTTAATAAATAAATAGATAAATAAAAAGAGTAAAAAAAAAATTAATACCCTGAGGTCTCTCCTTTTTCCTCCCACTGAGCCTCACCCCACTCACCCCATCTTGTCCACATTTTGTCCACTAAGCTCCAGAATTTTTAAGGGATGCTGGCAAAGGCCACAGACCATTTCTGCCAATAGCCAGATGTTTGGGGAGCAGTGGTGTCACCCCTCCCTTAGGGTCTCACCTGGTGTGGTCCACACTCCCCTTACCCCCTAGGGGCACCCCTGCATTGAGATCTTTTGCAGTTGCCCTAAATAATCCAGTAGTACTATAAGAAATAGAGGCATCCATTCTTCACTAAGCCTAAAAGTATGTGTGGGTGGTTTAAAGCTAAGATCTCGTCATGAGTCAAACTTCCTCCGAGGGAAAGAATTTGCAACATTGCTAGTTTTGGGATTCTATTTCAGATTAATAGATATCTGAGACCTCATTAGAAATCTGGTTTGCATCATGCAATTTTTAAAAAATATATGACTAGTAAAGTGTAAAACTGAAAAATTCATTACTGATGGGCACTAAATATAGAAAGTGAGAGATGTATATAAGAGAAATACTAAATGCTGTTTTAATGTTTTATGTTCCAGAAAGTATACTTTCACCTCGACAAATCTGTCCATAGGTTTTTTTAATCATTTCTTTTAGGCTATTGGATATTGATAGAGAATGAAGGTTGAATAATGTGGTGTTTTGTCCTAATATCATTTACTTGAGGAGTCTAAGTAGACCACAAGTTGAACATGAGTGAACAGTGTGATGCGGCAGCTAAGAAGGCCAATGCAATTTTAGGCTGCATCAATAAAAGTATAGTGTCTAGATCAAGAGAAGTAATAGTGCATCCTGTTCTGGGCGCCACAATTCAAAAAGAACATTGAGAAACTGAAGCGTGTCCAAAGGAGGGTGACAAAAATGGTGAAGAGTCTGGAAACCATGCCCTACGAGGAATGACTTAGGGAGCTGGGGATGTTTAGCCTGGAGAAAAGAAGGTTAAGAGGTGATATGATAGCCCTGTTTAAATATTTGAAGGGATGTCATGTTGAGGAGGGAGCAAGCTTATTTTCTGCTGCTCCAGAGAACAGAACCCAGAGCAATGGATGCAAACTCCAGGAAAAGAGATTCCACCTCAACATTAGGAGGAACTTCCTGACAGTAAGGGCTGTTCGACAGTGGAATGCACTCCCTCAGAGGGTGATAGCGTCTCCTTCCTTGGAGGTCTTTAAACAGAGGCTGGATGGCCATCTGTCGGGCATGCTTTGATTTGGATTTCCTGCATGGCAGGGGGTTGGACTGGATGGGCCATGCGGTCTCTTCCAACTCTATGATTCTATGATTCTATGGTTATTACCTTTAAAGCCCTACATGGCTTGGGCTCAAGTTACTTGCGGGAACACTTCTCCCTACACAATCCGCCCTGCACTCTCAGAATAACTGGGAAGAATTTATTAGAAAATCAGTCAACTAGACTAGTATCATCTTCCCAATGAGCCTTTACAATAGCCACTCTGAAACTGTGGAATGGCCTCCCGGAAGAGATCCACCTTGCTACCTCCTTGGAGGCATGTAAGAAGGCACTTAAGATGGATCTTTCATGTGAAGAAAACATGGCAACTATTGGCTTCATCTAAATATCCAAAAGGCAAATTTATGAAAGATTTAAGATGGATGCAAAAACTTATGGCTTTGAACCAGAGATTAAAAATGTGGAACTTGGAAAAATTTTATATTTAGATAAAGATAAATTAATTGGCAAAATTTATGCCACACTTTTAATCTTAGAAATGGAGGAGGAAATGGTTAAAGATCAGATGATAAAATGGGCTAGATGCATTGGTCATCCAATTATGTTAAACCAATGGGAAAAGGCATGGAAGGATGTTAAGAAGTTAACTCTTTCCCAAAGTATTAGGGAAAACTTCTTTAAGATGATGTATTTTTGGTATCACTCACCGTACAAAATGGCTATGATTTATAAAACGAAGAAAGAAAACTGTTGGAAGTGTAAAAAGAAAAAAAGGGACGTTTTTTCATTGTTGGTGGGAGTGCTGCAAAGCAAAAACCTTCTGGAGAATGATTAACAATTCGATCAATTACATAATGGGAACAAAGCTAACTTTAAAACCAGTTATACCTATTAGGGATAATGGATGAGGAAATCAACAAAGAGGATGAAAAGGCAATATTTTATATGATCTTCCTGGCAAGGATATGTTTTGCTCAAAGATGGAAGAGTGAGTTAGCCCTGTCTATGAAGAGTGGTTATTATAATTATATGAGGGAATGGGCATGGATATCTTGACCCAAGCATTGAAGAATGAGTATGAAAAAAAGTTGCTGGATAATCGGAAAAAAGTAATAGTCTTTTTTGAAAAAGAATGGGGTAAAGTGGAAACATATAATCTAAAATAGAATAATCCTGCCAACCTCTCCTCAGTGGTATCGGGATATATAAGTCTAATATGTAATCTCTTTGAAGTATTCAATTCTAGTAAAGGAACAGTAACAGATAGCCAAGTTCTAACATTATGATTCTGGCCGGTAGGAAGGAAATCAATATGTTGTTGTTGTTTAATGTTTGGTTAGTATAATGTGTTACAGGATAAGTGTAGGATAGAAAGGGGGGTTGTGGTGATGTGGGCTTTGGGTTTTGTTGTTTTTCTAATTGTTTATTGTTGTGTTTGAGCAGAGCTTCGTATAAGTTTTTGTATTATTTGTTTATTGGTTTACATTCATATATGTATGTCTTTAATGTCCTTTTTTTATATAATAAAATAAATTTTTAAAAAAAATATCCAAAAGGCACCAGGACCCATCTGATCTTGGAAGCCAAGCAGTCAGCCCTAGTTAACACTTGGGATGGGAGACAGCCAATGAATTCCAGGTGTGGTAGGCTACATTTCAGAGGAAGGAACTGGCAAAGCCATCTCCGAGCACTCCTTTCCTAAGAAAACCCTATGAAATCCATGGGGTCACCATAAGTCAACAGGTGGCTTGAAGGCATATACACTCACACACTGCCTTCATACAAAGAAAACTGTTACAGACTGCCAAAATAAAGCTGCTTCGGGTCTCTTTGGAGGTACGCTATTTAAATGATGCATGGGTCCTAAGAGTCCGGAGGTCGTGCCAAAGCCACACTCCATTCCTAAGCACTGGAGTGCAGCTGTGGTGCAGCTTCCAGATTCTTAGGATGCATGCATCATTTAAACAGCATACCTCCAAAGAGACCCGAAGCAGCTTTATTTTGGCAGTCTGTAACAGGCCATGGTGACTTATTTGGGCTTCTTCACTGCATAAAATGTGCCTTCTGTTTTGCCTACTTAGAGATGATGTGGTGTTCCAGATGAGATCTGACTAGTGCAGAATAAATATTACTTGCTGTGATCTGGGAACTATTTTTTAATTTGTTTTATAGATATTTATTCTGGATCTCAATTTTACAGAAGCAAGGGGAAGGAGGGAGTTGTTATCACAGGTAGCCACGAGGTGTCAGTGTTCCTCCACAGACCTGCCACCCTTTGCCTTGCTATTAGAGAATTTTTCTTGAGGAAAGTTCACATCTCTGGATTTTACAGAATCATGTCAAAACATGTCTTTTAATCATTTAATTAGGAAATAAAGACTCAGTGTGGTTCAGAATACTGACCTTTCTCATCTAGAACTTTAAAAGAGGTTGACATAAATGAGCAGCACTTACCTCAATTAGAAATGCCTTTTTTAATCTATAGAAACATTGGAAGAAAACAGTCAATTGCTTTACTTTGATATGCAGTTTATTTTCCTTTTGATAAAAAGTAATCTAAGGTTTTATTAAAAAACAAAGTTGCTGTTTGGAATCTAACGATAAGCACACCACATTGTAGTTTGCAAGAAAATAAAAGAGTACTACAATTGCGTCAAGTATCAACCATTTCAATCTGAAGTTAACTGACTTCCTACAATGTCCCATGGCAATTGTGGCTTATAACTCAGTGAAGAAATCTTCTGTGACAGCCTATAGATTGTTAACTTTCTTCCAAACTTGTGTCTAAAGTTTCTGTGGTTAATGGGAAAAACATTAGGCCTAGTAGGTTCAACCAGTGCAAGAAATTCTCTTTCCGTGATTTCCCAAAGGGTTATGGTTACTGACTCCTAAAGTTTGATTAATTCAGCAAATTACCTAGAAAGGCAGACTCACAAGTGCCCATCCAGTGCCTGCATACAGTAGGTACCCTAGAGTCTATGCAATGCACTTCGGTGGAAGTGATGAGTCTCTGACAAGCAAGGGTTTCATTCCTGGCCATCGCTTGCCCTGCTCTTTATTTCTTGGTTTATTTTGGAAATGTAATATGCCACTATTCATTTTGTAAAAAGTGGTTCACAGGATAAAATGAGAGCAAGAGTACAACAAAAACCAATCAATAAAAAAACATTAGCTGGAATCTTCTATGGCAGTTATGAATGTGTAGCCTAGAGTTTCACACTCATGACTGTTACATATTCATCATATCTACATAGTCCTTAGTTAGGAAGTACCCAGTTTCCTTGGACATGCCCCAATCTCCATTTACCAGGGTAAATCCATTAGCCTGTGTTATTAACCTCTGGAGCAGCAGAAAACAAGCTTGCTCTATCTTCTATATGACATCCCTCCAGATATTTAAAGAAGAATATTATTTGTTGCTAACAGCCTTCGAGTCATCCCCAACCCATGTGGATGAAGCACCACCAAGCAGCCTATCCTCCATTTCTCTGCTCAGGCCCTGTATGCCCATACCCATGTTCTCCCTAGTTGAGTCCATCCATCTAGTGTGTCGTCTTCCTCACTTTCTAATTCCTTCCACTTTTGCTAGCATTATTGTTTGTTTGTTTTTAATAACTTGTTCCCTCTCACGATGTAGCCAAAGTATGATAGCCTCAGTTTGATCATCTCGGCTTCCAGGGAGAGTTCTGGATTGATCTGTTCAAGGACCCATTTGTTCATGTTTTTGGCCATCTACGGTATTCCATCACTTTTCTCCAGCACCACTTTGTAACGGAGATTATCACCACCCCCTATGGTTGGACACAACATGGTAACCTTGTCAATGGGGAATACCTTTACCTAAATCCTTGATATCCTTGATCTCACTACAGTTTGATGCCAGGCCACCCTTGTGGATAACAAAATCTGTAGATGCAACTGTGCAGTAAAGTTGTGTAATAAATTGCCAAAATCAAGGCTTGCTTTTGAATAATTATTTTTGGGGGGAGAGATATTTTCAAGCCATGGTTGATGGAACCCATGGATACAGAATCTGTGGATATGGAGGGCAAACTGAACTACTGTTACTTCCCTTGATCTGGGCACTACACTCCCACTGATGGAACCTAGAATTGCATTGACAGTTCAAGTCAAAGAGCTAGACTCCTATGTCTATGGCACCCCAAATTAATGTCTTTGCTTGCTTATGGGTCCAGTATGGAACTCTGGGTGTTTTGTCACCTCATATCAACTGTTGTCACTGTTGTTTATATAAATATATGAACAGTGAAACTATGGTTAACCATGTACAAAGGAAAAATGTCTTGTTCTGTTTTGACAAACAAGTCTCGTGCTTGCAAACAAACCTCTATAATGCTCTTCATCCGCCTTTTCATATCCTTTTCAGGGATGCTGTAAAAGGTGGTAAGAGGAAGGCCAGCATTGTACTTTGCAGCTTCTCTCTTTGGGAAACTCGTTCCAATGAACAATACTGCTGTTTATAGCCCTTCTGTGTTTACAGGCTGTTAATAGTTCTGCTAGCCCTCCAAAACCCATTTCAGTCTAATTTCTCCAATATATCCTAGAATTTCTGATACATAATGCTTTGCTAAAGCCTCATCTTGGTGAGCCTTTTGCCATCCATTTGGCCACTTTGAAAATGCCAGAGAGGCCTTCCTTCTAATGCATGGTATTAGAAATAAACAAGCAAACAAATAAAATCCTCCTAACTCATAGAGAGATCCAAGTTAGCCTGACAAAATGCATACAGGGCACAATTGATATGAATGTTTGTTGGTGTGCCTAATGCTGTGCAATAGAGGTTATGATGACTAAAAACATAAAGGTGCTTATAGAGCACCTTTATATAAGTGAGTACGAAAATAAGTGAGTACTTATAAGTAAGTACTAAAATCTTAAATGCTAGGAAATAAACTGTTCCAACACACACAGACACAAACACTAGAAAAGACAATAATGCTTGGTAAGGTATAAACCATTAGGACTAGAAGAGGACTGCATTACAGAATGATAGACTCAAACAAATAAACCACAGCTTTGGATCGGCAAGATCTGAACAGGGCTGTTGATGATAGGGTGGCTTGGAGGTCTTTCATTCATAGGATTGCCATAAGTCAAAGTTGATTTGATGGCAGTTAACAACAAATTATATATCAACAAACCTATATCATGCTTTTCATCCATTTACTTCATGTCTTTTCACTTTCTTTGCAGGGAATGAATGAAAACACACACAACATAGTTATGAGACCTCTCTCCCTCCCTCTCTCATAACTCAGCTGGCAGTCTTTTTTGTGCAGATACACTGAGTTTTCATATTGACTTCACCTGTCACTTCATTTGATAGAGTGAGAATCAGAAACCCTCAGTGAAGCAAATAGAATGGTACAATTGCTAGTGCAGTTGCACTGAATTACAGGTTTTTGCAAGTATCTGTGCAAAGAAATTGTGCAAGAAGGTGCCCAAAGCAGTTATACAACCACTCTCACAATCAGGTGAATAATCACTTTGCATAAGTGCTTGCACAGGAAAAATTGTATTGCATGCCACACTTTCAGTAACCATGATGTTTATCACACTATACTCTTATAGTGCTACTATTCCACTTTGACTCCTCTAGCTGCCTCCTGTTGCATTGTGGGATTTGCAGTTTTAAGGAGGGGTATTTAGAATTCTCAGGCAGAGAAGTTCTCTTCCTGAGAATTCGAAATACCCCTCCTTAAAACTGCCAATCCCAGAATGCAACAGGAGGCAGCTAGAGCAGTCAAAGGGGAATAGTAGCACTATAAGAGTATAGTGTGATAAACACCTATGAAATTTCACAGCTGTAATCTCAATGGACCTTGCAATTGTGCAATGGCATAATTGGGTGCAGGCCATTAAGCATTACTATGGTGATTGCCACAGTAATAGTGGTGCATGTGGGATGGTGATATATATATATGCCAAAGAGTTAAGGATAACAAGATATTGTATTTTTCAAATGTTCCAGTCAAGTCAAGTTGGATAACAAACCAATTGTGTTTTTAAAATTTTATTTATGTCCCACATTTTGTCTTTGGAACTCAGTGGGGGCATTCACATTGAGGAGATTGTCACACGAGGGCTATTTACACTTTCATAGTGCTATTCTAACATTATTTAGCAAGAACAATACAATGGTGAAATTGCAACATTTATTTTCATTTGGTGTTGCAATAACGGGGCATTAATGAATTATGGATGGTAAAATAGAGCTTTTAACTTCTGCACATCGAAAGAAGGGGTTGTGATTGGAGAGGAAAAATGGTTAATCTCTCACTGCTAAGGAACTCTCCTGTGACTCACAAGTGTGACTCAGGAAATGATTCTGCTGAACAGCACACTAGGGGAATGGGGGATTCAACTGATTTCTGGAAGGTTCAATGACGGATTGCCAATGGCGCTACTGATACGTGATTGCCTTTTACAAGTTTGCGATAGTGCTAATGAAGCTCTATTCACAAGCTATTAATGCTTTTTTGTCGTTAGTGAGAAGTTGCACTATGCTTTGATGACGGGACAAGTACAATTACATGGTATGAAAATCTTCCTGTGATCATAGCACTTTTGATGTGTTTCTTGTCCCCGTGTGATAATCTCCTGAGTTTTTGGTCCTGAGAGATCTGGATTGTTGCACTGATGCAGTACCGGATCAGTGTTCCCATTACGTTTTGGTATATTGAATCTCTCTGATACATTTTAACCCTGTTGCCATTCACACCTGCCATTGTTTTGATCTGAAATTTAGCTGCTTTTTAAAATGTGCTTGATATTCCTTGGGTTTGTTTGGCTTTTAAAACATCAATCAAATGATGTGTCATTCTTCTCCCCCCCCCCCCCCCCGCTTTTTCGTGACCTATGGAAATCAGAGGAAGGGATTTTTAACCAGGGGCTCCTGGGGCAAGGGAACCAAGGGAGAGGTCAGCAGGGCGGGGGCCTCACCATGACAGAGGAGAGCCTCCTGCCTTGGCCTGGTTTAGTTTTGCTGGTGTGATGGTTGTGTGCCTTCTAGTCCTTTCTGACTCATGCAAGGTGACCAGACATGTCCTCCTTTGCCAGGAGCTGTCCTCCATTTCAGCCTTCTGTCCAGAAGGGATTCCAAAATATGATCTCTGACTCCTGGCGACACCTCTCATGGGGTTTTTCTGGGCAGGTTTATGCAAAGGCAGTTTTGCCATGGCCATCTGAGAGAGTGTGACTTCTGGGCCTCCATTTGGAGCATGACTCAGAAGCATGCATTTCTATTGAGTGTTTTGAGCTTTTATTTCATCATATTCTCCATTTTTCTGGAATGTCCTCCTTTGTAGTGAGGACATATCTGGTCCCCCTAAGAGACAGGTGAGTCTATTGTTGTCATTGTCATTGCGTGCCTTCAAGTCCTTTCCAATTTATGGTGACTCTGAGGTGACCCTATCATGGGGACCTCTGGGCAAGATTTTGTTCAGAAGCTGAGGCTGAGAGAGTGTGGCTTCTCACCTAAGGTTACCCAGTGGGTTTCTGTTGCAGCCAGGGTGACCAGGTGTCCTCCTTTTCCAGGATCTGTCTTACATTTCAGCCTTCTATTCAGGAGAATTCCAAAATGTCATCTCCAACTTCTGGCGACTCTCTCATGGGGTTTTCTGGGCAGGTTTCTTCAGAGGCTTTTTTCTCCATAGCTTTCCCCTGAGGCTGAGAGAGTGTGACTTGCCTAAGATCTCTCAGTGGGTTTTTATGTCACTCTCTCAGCCCCAGGGGATGGCTATGGCAACCCCCTTCTGAAGAAACCTTGCCAAGAAAACCTCATGAAAGATTCACCTGGGGAGAGTCACACTCTCAGCCTCAGGGGATGACCATGGTGAATCTCTCTGAAGAAATGTTGCCAAGAAAATCCCATGATAGGGTGTTGGATTGCCATAAGTCAGAAACTAAATCAAACAACTAACACACACACAGAAGTGGCAAAACCCCCAACTTAAACTGGGTCACTCTCCAGATATGGGAAAGGAACCCACATTTGTTAGAGTCATGGGGGGAAGGGGCAATTAGCATCAGTTAACTCCTTTCTGTCAGTTGCCCCCAGGGGCAACCTAACTTTTGCCAGAAGAAGAGAGCAGGGTCTCCAGATAGGAGGGCAACAGTCAAGTGGGATGTGTATGTGCCACCCCTGCTTACTAAACCTCTCCCTTCCTTTGTTCAAGATTGTTCAAGAGCGCTCCAAATGGATTGGAATGCACATCCACATTGGCAATGATGCAGATTTTTCAAAAAGACATGGGGAAAACCCAGTATTGCATATCCTGAGTTAAGTGGCTTTTTGGGTAACCCCTCCCCCCCCAAAGTGCACTGAGTGCATTCGGGAGAGTGTGAATGCCAAGGAAATAACCCAGTTTCACACCGGGTTATTTTCAGAGGATCTTATCATACAGAGCCTTACTGTGGGCAAAATGTTCCTGAAGCGCGAAGGTATGATAGTGCATCATGCTTATAAAACATCACTGAGGCATCCAGCTTCTCTCCCGTCGATGAAGCGTTTGTGGAGAAGCCATTGTTTGAATAACGGAAGATCCAGTTATTAAAAAAATGGCTTCTCCATGAACAATTTGTTGACAAATGGGATGCCTGAATCACATTTTAGAAGCACAACATGCTATCACAGCTTCGCTCTTCAGAAACACTTCAGGAATGTTTTGCTCACGGTAAGTGCCTCAGTGTGATAATCCCCATAGTGTGAATGCCCCTGGAATGGTGTAAATATGCTTGCTATTTGTATTTCTGTTTCAACCATGAACTAGCTCCAGATCTTTGTATTCTTCAAACTAGAGATCAGTGAATATGATTATTTGGGATATGTGCCAGTCTCACAAGCTTTATGAAGTTGAAGGCTTTCTATAGGTTTTTTGGGGCTATGTGGCTGTGTTCTGGAAAATTTTATTCCTGACATTTCGCCAGCATATCTGGCTGGCATCTTCAGAGTATGCTGCCATGGAAGTGAGTAGGGTATATACAAGCTGTGTGACCCTTGGTTGAGAAAAAGTTATTTACATGTTAATCTGTGTGTTGGTCTGTTGCTGAATGGCAAGACCTCAGGATGTTTATTTAATTAATAATCCATTTTCTGCTGGAAACCCCCTCTGGCCCTGAGTAGGTGTTATTTGCACTTGCTGGGTCTTGATTTTGCTGTTTTTCAGGACTGGTAGCCAAACTTTGTTTACTTTAAGGGTTTCATCTTTCCTGTTGAAGTTGTCTAGGTGTTTGTGGATTTCAATGGCTTCCCTATGCATTCTGATCTGATAGTTGTTGGCATGGTAAAAATTTCAGTGTTTTCAAAAAACATTTTATGCCCAGGGTGGTTTATAACCGGTTCTGCTACTGCTGATTTTTCTGTCTGCAGTGTCTCTCATGTTCCATGATTCATGTTTGAACGTTTTCTTTGGTAGTCCCTATATAGACTTGTCCACAGCTGTACAATATGTGGTAAACTCCTCCAGCCATGAGATGGTCTCTTCTGTCCTTTGCTGAGTGCAGCATTTCCTGGATTTTTTTGGTCAATTTGTAGATCATTTGGAGTGAAGAAAAACAATCATCCAAAGGGAAGGTGTTTTTAACTATACATCAAAGGAATCACAGACTCCTTAGATCTGCAGATAACATTGTAGTATTTACAGAAGTCTTAGGTTTGTTTTCATTATTTTTAAATGATCAGTAGAGTAGTGATATGAGTGCTAGACTATGACCCTGGAGATCAGGGTTCAATTTCCAGCTCAGCCATGAAACCCATTGGGTGACTTTGGGTAAGTCACACACTCACAGCCTAAAGGGAAGGCAATAGCAAACTTCCTCTGAATAAATCTTGCCACGAAAATCCTATGATAGGTTTGTCTTAGGGATGACTTGAAGACACACAACAGAAAGAAGTTATTTAAAAAAAAGTTCCAGAAATGTTACCATGTAAGTTTGACTGTAATTGCTGAAATTGTGAAAGGAAGATAGCTGATTAGCAAATGTAGTGTTCTCTTATCCCTTGTCCTGTGCCTACAGAGAGCAAGTGCCAAGAGAAGTAGGCATCTACATGTGATGACTGCTCTCAGGCTGGTATGTATGCATTTCTTTTCATTAACACAATTGTGGCAAGAATGGGGGCTCATGTGATAATCCCCATGTCAAGTGCATGCTTGCTCAACTTTTAAAAAAAATCACTGTCACCGTTCTTTGTCATGATGATGCTCCACAGATGATGGGGGTATCTCCTCAGTGTCCTTCAACTCCAGCTGAGATGGGGCACCACTTTGTTGAGGTTCCTCAGCTCTATTGACCACTAGCTGCATAGGTGGAGAAGAACCATCATCCAGAACCAGAGGACTTTCTTCACCAGCGTACTCTGTACTGGGTTCCTTAAATTATGACAACTTTTCACTTAATCCTCTTCTCTTTAGGGCTGGGTTTCAGTTCACCACCTTGAGCAAACAGCTTCATCTTCCTTGCCAACCTACAGTCCACATATACTTTCCTTGTCTTCACTCAGAACAACCCTAACCATAACTCCACCTCACATTTTCTCACCCAGTCCCCATCCATCTCAAAACTTGCAATCAGTCGTGGATGATGCGGACTTTGGGCCAACCTAAATAGGCCTTAGACAATTACCCTCCTGCTACTATCAGCTGTGTTGTGCCTGTCTCTCTCCCCCCCCCCCCCCCAATACACACACACACACTCTGATGCTGGCAATCTTTCCTTAAAGAGAAAGGATTGTAATGTAAGAGGTGTTTGATGGTGAGAAGAGGAAGTTGGCCAAGGAGAAGACTGTATTTCAGGGAGAAGTTTACATATTTTCAAGGCTTTTGAATGTCAAATTCCCCACCCCTTAATTTTCAAGAGGATCTTTGAAATGCTGGACTAGTTTTCAGGATGGTGAGTGGGGTTGCATTGCACAATTCCGAAGAAGAGTTTTTGAAAATACCTGTGAATTTCTGGGAAAATACGAAGAAAGAAAGGTAATGATGTTTTATAGCTTCACCAGCTTCATACCCCATGGTTTCCGGGAATCAGCTACTGTACACTCAGCTTCTTAATTTTATGAGAGAGAGAGAGAGAAAAAAAACTTACCAAGAAGGAAACTGGGAATGTTAAAGTGATTAAAACAACGGCTTCTTTATTAGTCTGCATGGTACTAGTTTTGTATAATGAGCTGTATAATTATACAGGGCAAAACCCCCAAAGCCTTATATTATATGAATTAGATATTTAATTGTCAAATAGATCTAATTAGTGTATGAAAAAGACACACACATTTTGCAAAATAATCTCCCTGTTTTGTTTTTGTTTCAAAGAACCTATTTTTGTTTTTCTTTTAAAAACAAATGAGTGTTATCAATGGCTTCTATAAAATGTATCTGTGATGGAAACCCAATTCATGTTGGTTCTACAGTTCCATCACTTGGGCTCCTGTCCTTCATGTTGCCTCTTTATCCTTAAGATCCCTGCCTGGCATCTTACTTGACAAATGACTGTGTTGTTCAGTGTAGTACTGGGTGATCAGTTCTCCTTTTTACTTCTTAAATGAAAATAGACACATTTGTAGAAAACAAAACCAGCAAAGATGATAAGACCAATGAAACATGAACTCTCTGAGCAATGTCCACATTTCTAGCTCCCTAAGACCCAATTCATACCTCATCAGTACTCCTCTTCCTAACTGGTCTTTGCTCTTTCTCAGTACCCTCATTCATTGTTTTATAAAGAAGTCTCTAAGTTGTTGCCCCTACATGCCCCCGCTTCACAGCATTCTGAAGTCTATGACTGGCTGGATCTAACCAGTCTTCTTCAGCTTTAAATTTCACAGTATCATATAAGTGAGTTCTTTGGGTATCCAGATTCTTGGTTTAATGTGCACTATGATGTAGCTGCACTCTGATGGTGCTGATAGTCATTCTAACACTGCTATCAATGACTTCAACAAAAAGCAAGGGGACCCTCTCCTCCCAGATGTACAATTAATAGCACAGATGTTGTGTAGGCAGCTGTGCTCCTCATTTTGGTTCTCAGTTCCTCTTCTATTTGTGTCATCTGAAAATGTGGATATGAATTGTGGCTCACTGAGTCTGTAGCAAGAAAGATGAATCAGACATCAGGGAGGACCTGATGTTATCTGGGATGGATATGCAATAGGAGTTGTCCCTATTTGGTGTTCCATGGATCTGTCTGCAATTCAGTATCATCTGGACTATAGCATTGTCTACTATTCTATTTCTAAATACCACCCTTATTTGTAAATAGAAAAGAGGAAGGCTTTTGGTCTGATCTAACATGGCTCTTTGTTTATTCCTAAGGTGCCAGTTTTCTCACTTCTCAGCCAGAGATGCATCCACTGACTCCCTTGCCTTAATTTTTTACTCATCTTCACTGCGTCTGTTTCACCATTCATGAGGCAATGTGTGGCAGCCATATCCACTGCAACATCTGCCACTGTTCTTGTCCCCAAAGCACTTCAGTCAAATGCATGGCTATGCCAATCCAAAGTTACAAAAACACACCATCACAATAGCTGCAAGAGTAGTGGGTGAATATCTGAAAGAGAGAGTGATCATCTTTAAGATGTAAGTTACTAGCAATTTTGTTATGCTGGATAGTGTATAAGTAATATATGTAAGAGTGTAGGGAACATACAATATATATAGTACACTGACATCAACCCCATCTTCCTGCCTGCTGTTTTCACCTTAATAACACAATTCTAGCAATTTGTCTAGCAATTAATTCTGCTTTCCTTCTTTCTCTTCCTTCCACTCACATAGTACCTCACTTGCAAATGTAGGCAAAGCTCAAAGAAATTGTTAACAGGTTACAACACCCACACTAATGCCTCCAATTTTCCTCTTAGTGAATGGGGAAAGCTGCTACAGGTTCCTATTCATGTTTGCTTGAACAGGAATAGAAGCTTCCACCCAGCTGTAAAACCAGCTTTATTAGGTTTCATGACCACACAGTAATGCAAACATAAGTAGAAGCCCACTGTAAACCTTTTGGACAGAGGGAGGTCAAGGACTTAAGAGGGCAAGAGGAGCACATAAGAGGAGGTTTGGCATGCACGTATCTACCTGCACATCCCTATATTGCTTGCAGTGAGGAGAGAATTATGCTTCAGCATGTATCAAAATGATTTTTTTAAAAAAAATATTTGGAACAGAAAGAAAGTTTTGTTTTTGTTTTTTGAAAACTTGAACATAGAGAAACTACAACTGAGTTTTAAGTGTTTAATTCGTGAAAGTCTGGACTTGAATCCTGATTTAGATGGCAGGCAGGTACTCCATGGTTTTCTCTGTGCTGGGAATAGCTGTTCTGTACGAAAGTGAAATTTGGTTCTGTTCATTTTGGAAGAATGTACCAAAATATGCACATTTGCTCATATTTGGGAGGGAAAGAATTGAAGCCTGAAAAAGGTAAATCTGGGAGAAAACAAAATGGGCAGATTTTTCCATTACTAGTTGCTTGATCACTGCTGGGCATAGCCTAGGCCAATGGTTCCCAACCTTGGTCCTCCACTTGTTTTGGACTTCTGCTCCCAGAAGCCTCAGCCAACTTGGCCAAAAGTCTGCAATTATGGGAGCTGAAGTCCAAATAATCTGGAGGACCAAAGGTTGGGAACACTGGTATAGAACAGCAACTCTTTAAACACTATGGGAGACTCTGGATAGTTAACTAATGTGGAATTCAGAGAGGAAAGTGTGGGAAAGGCTTTAATTTGTGGGATGACATTGAAGAGGCCTTTTGCAAATGATGAGTGGATAACTGAATTATGGGCAATTGGGAACTCATGTGTTACCTATGCAGGATGATGGTGATGATGATTAATCTGCTAACATGATTACACACATGAAAAAATGGAGCTAGACACTTGCTTAGGACTAATCTGTGCTTATGTTTGTTGCAATGTCCTTTACTACTATTACCACTTCCTTGAGAGAAATAAAGGAAAGTGTCTAGGTAGGGATGTGAAAAAAAAAAGCCTTCTTCTATGAACCATGGGGGAATATGTATGAGTTATTTGAGACCAGAGCTTGTGAAGGTACTTTATTAACAATCTGCTCTAATGATGACCTAAAGTCATCCATAACCAATTTTGGTAAAATGATATTCGGGTTCCCAGTTATGGGTGTCTTTATATTCATTCCTCTCAAAAGGGGGTATGGGAACAGATTGTAGCAGCATGTAGTCCATATTGTCCAAGATGCTGTTTCAGGGTTTCCCTTCCCACCCTTAGATCCTCAAGATTGTTTTAATTTGAGATGTCAGGGATTGAGGGGGGCCTTCTATGTACAAAGCAGGTGCTCTTCCACCAAGCCATCTTGCCTTAATAAGAAAACCTCCAGATGTTTTAGAACACCCATCATCTTTAAGCATTTGCCATTCTTGCTGGGGCTGATGGGAAAGGCAGTCATAGTTCAAAATAACTGGAGGGCAGCATGTTGAGGAGGCTTGTACTATATTATAGCCTGTCTGTGTTGGAAGAGTCACACAGGATTAAAACACAGTTTGTAACACAATAAGACCCCCTCTTCCACCCTCTCACTCCCCTGTTCTTTCATGCAAGTGTGAAAACTCCAGACTTTTCTGTGCCATCCCACTGTTTCTTTCTTTACACATTTACAAATAAACAGGATGAGGTGACATCACTGTCAGTCAGAGGCCATGTGGTGAACTTGGGTGCAGTTGATCTTCCATGCCCTGCAGTTTTGGAGGAAGAGATTACTGACACGAGAAGGAAATGTTCGCCTTGTCTCTTTTACAATGAAAATGTGGCATACCTTCCTTGGAGCTGATTTATTGTAGTTCACTCTTGGGGAAGAAGAGCAAAGAAATGAATAATCTGGACACAGATAAGACCTTTGACAGCAATCAAACTAAGTACTTGTGGTTTTTTGCCCCTGGAGCGATAACCAGCTGCATCTGCGATTTGAGGATGACACCACAGGC
Organism: Sceloporus occidentalis; assembly: GCA_023333645.1. NCBI lineage: Eukaryota > Metazoa > Chordata > Lepidosauria > Squamata > Phrynosomatidae > Sceloporus > Sceloporus occidentalis. The sequence goes on from JALMGF010000006.1 coordinate 142,951,033, forward strand.
GCAATTATGCAGTAGCCTCTTGTGTAATGCTCAGTCTAATGGCCACTCACAGGGAACATTATAATGTTACCCTATGACATTACATTTCAAAACCGGGCAGGAAACATTCCTGTTTTATTTGCTCTAATGCTTAATGATTTGTGAAATCAACAGCCACAAAAATTTGAACTCTTTTTCCCCCGTTCGCCAGGTAGGAAGTTGAGATCATTCTTTTTATATTCATTGCTTGGCCTTTCACCTGCTCCATTTGTGACTTTTGCAGAAATGCACTCAAGCCCAATAACCAAAAATCTCTCTGTGTGTATGTGTGTGTGTGTGTGCGGGTGGGTACATGCTTCAGTTGCAGCCAAAGGCAGTTTGTGAAACCTTTTCTTGCACTTACAAATGCATTAATACATCAAAATGGGCATATAGTCCAGGGAGTTCCATCCCAGGCTGCTGCCAGACTGCATAATTAATGCAGTTTGACACCACTTTAACTGTCCTGGCTTCAACCTATGCAATGTTGAGATTTATAGTGTTGTGGGGCACCAGTGGCGAGGGAGGTGTGTGTATATCCCTTTAAGAAAAAGGCTTTTTCCCTGCAGGGAACAGGAGCCATCTGGAGGCTTCCTTTTCAGATGGCTGGAATTACATGAAGGGAGTGAATTTGCAAGCAAAATGGAAATGTAAATATGTTAGTTTTGCGAATTTGCTCATTTCTTGATTCACTTCACATTCTCCCTGGATTCTGTCCAGATTACGTGCAGCATCATGTGATAAGCAGCTGCAAAGTTGTCCCTAATACTCTGGATGACCCTGCATTGGGGCCACTTTAACCTTCCAGTTTTCCTCATGTGGTAAAGTAGACACATACACACATGAGACTGAGTGGGGAGATAAATATATTCACAATTTCATTTATTTCTTTCTTATACACAAGGTTTTTCCTCTATCAGTTACACTGAGTGAAGATTTTTAATTTTTTCATAATTTTGAAATATTTAACAAAAAAATTAGGTTTCTTTTGGGAGGTGCAACTCCAGAATGTGAAAACCTTTGTGCTAGTAGACCACAATATTCTCAACAACCTTAAATGGGGTGAATGGTAGGTGATATCCTGGCGGGAAAGGGTAGATGATTAAAAAGTGAACACTGCAGCTATGAAATAGTTTCCTGATACTATGATACCATCTGGGCAAAGTGCAATTATTAGGTCCAACAAGAATCGATCAATTGAATCAATAGGATTAATTCTTTTGCATAGATGTGATTTCAATAGGGCAGGCCAGTAGTGAGAGCAGCTCACTTACTCAACATATTCCATGCCAGAATCAATGGTACTGTATTTACATAAGTATTAATTTATAATTAAGAAAATTGAATTAATGGATCTACTTCAGTTGGGAGTAGCAATTGGATTGAGGCTCAGTACCACTAAGAAGACCTCCCAGAATAACCTGCTGGGAGATTTTGACAGAAGTAGTACATATTGGTTCTCTTATGTGGGCTGTGACCTTGCCTTTACTAATTTGTTGAAAACATTTAGGTTTGCCAAAAAGAACATTGGAGAGTGCTCCTGCAACACCTGGTGAAATTCCCTCTACTACATAACCATCAAAGCCCTCTCCAGTTCTCAGTTTGGCAACTAATAATTAAACCTCATTTTTAATTGTCATTTGTTTTAGAAATGATTGTCATATGGAAAACATGAAAAAAAGTATTTTCTAGTGAAGTTAAACCATTTTCCAAGGTGGACTCTGCCTTGAAAATGTTTGCTTACATCACAAATGATAATTTGAGAAAAATATTAATTGTGCTGGTAGTGGTGGAAGAAGTAAGAGTCCAACATCCCCTCAGAGCCAATGGGCCCTGAAACAAATTTTACCTAGATTTATCCTTTGACTGGTGATCAAATTCAGATCTTAATTGCTGGAATGTCTTTGGGCAGAGGTACCTCTTAAGATGCGGACAGTGGAAGATGGGCTCCCAAGTGCTACATAGTGTAGAAGCAAACCAAAGAAACAAAAGTGAAGAAGCACAATCCATCTCCCTCTTTCCACATTAGCTTGAAGAACTGTACAACAGCTTAGCAACAGGGAAAAATTAATTCCCCACTGGATTCTCAGCCTTCATATCTTTTTCCAGCTTCAGACTGCAAAAGGTACCCAATAAGTTCATTAATAGAATTTAACTCTTTCATGACATTGAACAGATGTTAATGTTTGGCCAGACCTGCGAGCCCCAGCCCTGGACTCTGCCTTCAAGGGGTGTGGCAAGGGAGAAGGGACTTAAGAACTCCAACTCCCAAGGCCCCTGGGAAGACCTGCGAGCCCCAGCCCTGGACTCTGCCTTCAAGGGGTGTGGCAAGGGAGAAGGGACTTAAGAACTCCAACTCCCAAGGCCCCTGGGAAGACCTGCGAGCCCCAGCCCTGGACTCTGCCTTCAAGGGGTGTGGCAAGGGAGAAGGGACTTAAGAACTCCAACTCCCAAGGCCCCTGGGAAGACCTGCGAGCCCCAGCCCTGGACTCTGCCTTCAAGGGGTGTGGCAAGGGAGAAGGGACTTAGGAACTCCAACTCCCAAGGCCCCTGGGAAGACCTGCGAGCTCCAGCCCTGGACTCTGCCTTCAAGGGGTGTGGCAAGGGAGAAGGGACTTAAGAACTCCAACTCACGCCTCCCCTTGCCACCGGACTCCACTGAGAGCTGCGTTTGCTGCCAGGCGGCCCTTCCCGGGTTGTCGGAGGTGCGCATCTGCGCGCTGGCCTGGGGAGGCCGCCTACGGACTGCTATCTTGGAGACTCCGCAGCTTCGCAACTGCGCAGCTGCGCATTTCTGCAGCGGCGCAAGGGGCAGGGGGTTTGTGTCCACGCCAGCCTTGGAACAGAGCATGTCGGCCGTGTCATACCTCTGTTCTTTTAGTCGCTTGGTAAGGGGAGGGGGAGGATATGGATGCGGGGAATGCTTCGGCTGGGGAGGGAGAGGGTAATATCTGCATGAGCGGAGCTCCGATTGAGGTGGTGTGGGGCAGGGGGAGGTATGGCGGTAGGAAGGCGGACTTGCGTTACAGAGGAAGGCGAGATCGATGTGTTATATCTATCTCTCCTTCCTGTCCCCCTCCTAACCAAAGGGACCTGAGGGTCATTCCAACCGTGCCACAAACCCTGTCGCTGCTCCTGTGCAATGCCAGGTCGATTAACAACAAGTCCCACATTATCCACGACCTGTTGGAAGATAGCAATTGCGACCTGGCTTGCATTACCGAAACCTGGCTCGGGCCTGAGGGAGATGCTGTGTGGGCGCAGGCCCTCCCTGCCGGGTTTTCGGTGTAGGACCAGCCCAGGTTAGGTGGGCGGGGGGGGGGGTGTTGCCTTGGTACATAAGAACACCTTGTCTCTCACCAGGAACCACATCCGTCAAACTTCCTTTATCGAGTGTATTTACCTGACCCTGAAGGCTAGGGACAGTAGGGATTCTGTTGGTGTATCGGCCACCCCGTGTGCTAATGGACTCCCTTAACGAGCTGACACAGCTGGTTGTGGAGCTGATGCTGGAAACGCCCAGGCTTTTAGTCCTGGGCGACTTCAACATCCCCTTCGCGGCCAACTATGTTCCATCCGGTGCGGCTCGGGAATTCATGGATACCATGGCGGCCATGGGCCTGTCCCAGCTGATTTCGGGTCCAACGCATTTTGCGGGTAATACACTGGATTTGGTTTTTTGCACGGATGCGGAAAATCCGTGGGCGGAAATAACTAATATTTCCCCCCTGTCATGGACGGATCACTTCCTTGTGGAGGCAAAAATCAAGGCTTCTACCCAGATCCCCCCCGGGGGTGGTGGACCTATTAGGATGGTCCACCCTCGAAGGCTGATGGAACCCAAGAGGTTCCAGGAAGCCTTAGAGGGGCACATGGTTGGAAATGACGGCGACTCTGTTGATGCCCTGACTGGTATTTGGAATACCGGTCTCTCTAGGGCTATACACAGCATCGCTCCCAAGCGCCCTCTCAGGCCCGCTTCCAAACGTAAGCCCTGGTATACGGAAGATCTCCGGGCAAGGAAGCGGGTCCTGCGACGGCTAGAGCACCGCTGGCGGAAACACCTACGCTTAGACGACAAGGCTCTCCTAGACCGCCTTTTGGAGGACTATGGAGAGGCGATACGAGCAGCTAAGAACTCGTTCTATGATGCTCATGTCGCGTCCGCGGAGTCGCGTCCAGCAGAGTTGTTCAGGGTAGTCAGGGAGCTAACTCAGCTCCCTCCTACCCTGAACCAGATCCTTGAACCTTCTAAGGCCTGCTGTGACCAATTTAACAACTTCTTCGCGGATAAAACCTCTTGGATAAGCGAAGGTCTTAATGCCGGCATTAGAGCAGAACCTAGGGTAGAGGCATCCAGAGCCTCTGTGGACTCCATTAAACTGGATCAGTTTGAGTTGGTTAGTTCCAATGATGTGGACAAGATCCTTGGAAGCGTTCGGAAGACAACCTGCTCCCTCGATCCCTGTCCCTCATGGCTAGCGGCTCAGGGGGGACCGGTGGTAACTTCGATGTTACACCGGATTATAAATACATCCTTGAGGGATGGGCAATTTCCATCCAGCTTGAAATTGGCCACTGTAAAACCGCTGCTAAAAAAGCCCTCCCTCGACCCCCTGATGCATAATAATTATCGGCCAGTTTCACTATTGCCATTTTTGGGGAAGGTGATCGAGAGGGCGGTTGCAATCCAGCTTCAATCAATCTTGGATGAAACGGATTATCTGGACCCATTTCAAACTGGCTTTCGGGCGGGTTACGGGGTTGAGACGGCCATGGTCGCCTTGGTCGATGATCTCCGTCTGGGCATCGACAGGGGAAGCGTGTCCCTGTTGGTGCTCTTGGACATCTCAGTGGCTTTCGATACCATAGACCATGGTATCCTTCTGGAGCGCCTGGCAGAGGTGGGAATCGGGGGCACTGCGCTCCAGTGGTTCTGGTCCTACCTCTCTGGGAGGTTCCAGATGGTGCAGCTGGGAGACGTGTGCTCCGATAAGAGGGCCCTTACATCTGGGGTCCCTCAAGGAGCCATTCTGTCTCCCATGCTTTTTAACATTTACATGAAACCGCTGGGAGAGATCATCCGGAGACATGGGGCGCGGGGTTATCAGTACGCTGATGACACCCAAATGATCTTCTCTATGTCTCCGACTGATGCAGTGACTGAGGATGGCGTCTCTCCTCTCGTGGCCTGCCTGGAGTCAGTAATGGGCTGGATGAGGGGAAACCGACTCAGTCTGAATCCAGAAAAAACGGAGGTGCTCGTGATAGGTTCTCCTGGCCCGGGGATGGCGGTGGTTCCACCTGTCCTGAACGGGATCACGCTTCCCGTAAAGGACTCGGTACACAGTCTGGGGGTGCTTCTTGACTCGTCGCTCCACCTTACATCTCAGGTGGATGCGACAGTCAGAAGCACCTGTTATCGGCTTCGGCTGATTCGCCAGCTGCGTCCCTACCTGGGCCAGAGGGACCTTGAAACGGTGGTACATGCTCTGGTAACCTCTCGATTGGATTTCTGCAATGCGCTCTACATGGGGCAACCCTTGTACCATACCCGGAAGTTACAATTGGTACAGAACATGGCAGCCAGACTGGTCACTGGCATGCCCAGGGCCAGTCATATAACACCCGTACTTAAAGATCTGCACTGGCTGACTATTCGCTTCCGGGCGCAATACAAGGTGTTGGTTATAACCTATAAAGCCCTACATGGCTTGGGCCCAGGATACCTTGAGGACCGCCTCTCCCCATACAATCCGCCCTGCACACTCAGAACATCTGGGCAGCAGCTACTGAGGGTCCCTGGGGCAAGACTATCCTCTACATCGAAGAGGACGTTTACCATCGCGGCCCCGACCCTCTGGAACACGCTGCCCATAGAGCTCCGCTCGGCCACCTCCCTGGCCCAGTTCAGGAAGGAACTAAAAACCTTCCTGTTCAAGTCAGCATTCCCCGATATAAGTCCTAGTTAGTCTCCCCCCCTCTGACAGCAGTGGCAAGCTGGCCAGAATGTATTTTAATTGTAGATTTTAATGTATTTTATTGTATTTTGTGTATCTGTTTATTATGCTGTACACCGCCCTGATTGTAAGAAGGGTGGTATAAAAATAAAACTTATTATTTATTTATTATTATGAGGCTAACAAGGATTTTAAAATGCATCTGCCTGGCGGCAGAGGCCCAACTCACAACAGAAAGGAACAAATGGAAAGGAAAGACTTTTCTTTGCTCTGTTTGCCACAGTCGTTTGGGTAAATAATGGGAAGGGTCCAGGGTCTTGGTAGAGTGGAGCCTGGTAGCAAAGCTATTTGGAAGACTGCATGAGGAAGAGGGGCTGGTGGAGACAGTGGAAGGAATGCATGGGGATTCTTCACTGGCTGAGATTTCAGCATAAGCCAGAGAAGATTTCTATGGCTTGTGAAATATGCTTCTAAATCATTTGTGCCTAGTTTGAGGGATTATTTTATGATCCCTGCCCCATCTCTGGGGATGCATCTGCATTGTAGAAATAATGCAGTTTGCCACCACTTTAACTGCCATGGCTCCACCCTACAGACTCCTGGGATTTGAAGCTTTGTGAGGCACCAGCATCCTTTGGCAGAGAAGACTAAGGACCTTTTAAAACTACAAATCCCACGATTCCATAGGATGGTGCTACACCCATCAGGTAGAGGCAAACTGCATTATCTCTACAGCGCAGATGGAGACAAGGGTTCAATTCCCCACTGGGCTATGAAAGATACTGGTGAAAAGATATTGGGCAGACTCAGGGAAAGTTGTGGCAAACCTCCTCTGAACAAATCTTGCCAAGAAAACCCCATGATAGGTTTGCCTTAGGGGCGTAATAAATTGGAAATAACTTGAAGGCAGGAGGAGGAGGAGGAGAAATCCATCTTGGGCCAGTCTTGAGAGGACCACACCAAAATCTCTGAATATGAGGAGAAAATCTGCCTCCCAAGTGTGTAGGAAAGACACAGTCCACCAAATCAGATGTAGTCGACTAACCATGTATCATGACCTATACATAAAATACCATTATTTTTATTTGACACCAAAGGTAGCCTGTAGAAACAGCACTTAAGTTCCATCATGCCCTTCATGCATGGTGGCTGGGCTTTTTGATTGAGATGGGTCACGATTGATACAAGCCTAGTGAAGGGTAACAAGGAGGTGTTTGGTTCACAGGAACAGTGGAAGGATAAATATTAATTTCTGAGATGGCTGGATATTACAGCAATAAGTACAATATAAGTAGCTTTCTAGAGTCCCCCGCCCCTTTCAAATAAACAGTGAAGTATTGTAACTGTCTTCTTCCTTAATGTTTCCTCTGCTATTTGTCAGGGTAGTAATTTAAATCTGTTTTAAAAGAATACCCCAAAACGTAGGCTGTAAAAATTAAGCATCTCTGTGACGAATTGGCCTGTGGAATATAGGCATAATATATCAGAGGAACAAATTGACATTTACTGTTTTAATCATGTTATCACCCTAGTGGTAAAACAAACAGGAGCGTAAAATTATAATCTTGATTGTTCAGGTCTCAAGCCTTCTATAAAAACACAGAAAATATGCAGCCATGTTAATGGTTTTAGAATGCCAGCAGGCATTCACACAGGGGGAGTCAAAGGAAGACAGCAGTACTAAATGTCAGTTTTATTGACAAGAAGGAAATTATATCTTTAAACACTCACAAAAAAACTAGTCTTCAAAGTCTTTAATTAATATGCTGCAGAGGTGCCACACTGGAAAAGTTTCCACCAAAAAAATCTAAAAACAATTACTTTGTCTAACCCTCTTAATAAAAGAAAACCCAACTCCTGTAATATCTACATTAAATTCCATTTGCACAGGGGACATGAACTCCCTGAGTTAACTGTGAGCTTGGATTTAATATGAATTTTAGTTACTAGCAGAAGCTATGAACTTGTAATTATATACAACCTTCTTATTACTACTTCTGGATGCCTAAATAAATATTGGTAATTGTGTTTTCTCACAACCATTCAGCTTGGAAGCTTTTAGGTTTATCATTGCCACCACTATAACTGTTAAGACATTCACACTGCCATGACATCCATAGAGAACCTTCCATTGTTTTTATCAGAGCTGGATAGTATTATTTTTGAGTAACTGAGGAAAGGAATGAGAATCCACAGGGTGGTGGTAGACCACATGGTCCAAATGCCATCTTTAGCAGCTTTGGTTGAAAGTACCAGGTTAATGCCTGGAGAGGTGTTGCCAGTCAAATCAAACAGCATTGAGTTAGATGCTTTGACAGCATTAAGCAAATTTCTTTGCCTGCAGGTGAAGGATTTTCCAGGGTTTGAAATTCATGCATGGAACTTCTGTAAATAGAAAGCACCACAGAAATTATCTGTCAACCGGGAAAGGGCTGGGAATGTTAGAAATCATTGCAGTGCAGCAGCACGCAAGATCTAAGGAACAAAGACATCAATGGTTCAGAGAACAAACTAAGGGCCAGCACAGACAGTCCCAAAGGTGTGGCATGATGCTGCCCCTTTGAGCACCAGATAGGGCTGTGGCAATTTCATGCCATGGTCCTGATCCAGCATTTTTCTGGCCCAAAAATCAAGCGGCAAAAAGCTGCCCTTTCTGCCTCTGCCATGGCTTTGCAGTGCCCAGGAGGTGTGCAGTGTCTGAATGCTGTCCGCCATATAGTCAGGCGTGCATGCAGTATTCCTCTCTTTCTTCTATCATCACCTTCTCATGATGTGGCCAAAATATGCCTGCCTCAGCTTCATCATCTTGGCTTCCAGGGAGAGTTCAGGCTTGATCTGTTCAAGGACCCATTTGTTCGTTTTTATGGCTGTCCATGGTATTCTCAGCACTCTTCTCCAGCACCACATCTCAAATGAATTGTCTGGGTTGAATGTATGTAGGTCCTCCATGGTCATTATTATTGTTTTCTTTGGCGGGTTATAGACCGCCCATTTGGGGTGGTCTGCACCCGCCCCTTTCCCCAGTGTATCGGGGCCTCAGTGGCCAGAATGGCAGCTGCTGAGGCCCTGATCCGCTGCTTTTCAGGCTGCGGGGAAGCGGCAAAACACCGCTTCCCCGCAGCCTGAAAAGGGGTGTTCTTGGGGCTTCAAGCCCCAAGGACACCCCGCGGCGGCGGGGAGGGAGAGAAGGGGGCCGCTTGGCCCCTTTCTCCCTTGCTTCGCTGGGCGCAGCCGTCTGAAGGCTGCGCCCAGCGAAGCAAAGTGCCGCCGCGAACCAGGAAGGAGCTCTGAAATGGAGCTCCTTCCTGGTCTGCGGAAAGGGCGCCCTAGGCACCCTGGCGTGGAGTGAGGACGTCACGTCTGCGCCGCCCCGTGTAGAGGCGGCGTGGCCGTGACATCCTCATGACAGTGGCCGTCTGGAATGGCTGCCGTCATTTTTTACACGCAGAGCACGTATTAGGGTTAGGGAGGTGCGGAAGCACCACACCTCCCTAACCCTAGTACGCGCTCCGCACGTACCTTCATGGCGGTTTGTAACCTGCCTTTATGTTCAGCATTAAACCTGCCTTTGCACTTTCTTCTTTGATGTTTCTTAGAAATTGTTCCAAGTCCTTGATTTTTTTCCCCACTAGAAGTATGGTGTCATCCACATATCTTAGATTGTTGATATTCCTTCCTCCTACTTTATCTTTTCTTTTTTCCACATCTAAGCCTGCTTTTCATATGATAATTTCTGCATACAAGGTGAACAAATAGAATGAAAAGATCTTAATGCACTACTGTTCCATTTACTCATGAGCTATCCGAGATTAAGTAAATAAGTAGTCTAACCCTTCATTGGGAGTGGGTTGTATGCAATGAAACCAGTTTAAATCCCCTTTCTCCTGACAAGATGAAATGATTGCTTCCTCTTGAGTAAAAATACATTACATGATAGACTCTTTAAACAAACAAACAAACAAACAAACTGCATCTATTAACTGGTGACTATTGTATGGTGGTCTGTTGTTTAGTAATTTAATTTTCAAAATGTAGTAAGTGGCTAAATTGATACACAATAAGGGAGGAGGAATCTTTTAAAGGAAACACTGCTGCAAAGCACCAGTCATGCTGGCTGCTTCTGGAGCTGAAATTAAAAAGTAACATGTCTAAGTTCCATATTTTCCCCCTTTTGTGATAAGAAAGCAAGCATAGCTATAATAAAGTCTGAAGCTAGTTTAGTAGTCATTTCCTCTTCTCATGGAACCATGGGAACTACAGTTTTGTGAGATGGGAATAGAGCAGGAGATATTTAACCAAGAATTCGAAGAGAGCCACCAAACTGATATTTGGGCCAGCTCCCATTCCACACTACATAATTATAGTGTCATGATTCCATGGTAACTGCCATGGCATCATCCATACAGAGCCCTGGGGTTTGTCATTTGGTGAAGCTCTAGAGGCTCTGTGAATTCTGAATGTTCTTTCCTGAACTACATACATATCCTAAGATTTCATAGGATATTTCCATGGCAGTTAAAGTGGAATCACAGCACTATAATTCTGTGGCATGAAAGGGCCCTGGGAGTGTGCATCCATTTTAATTCCGAGAATTCTCAGGGGAGAGGAAGCCATAACAATGAAAATGGAATAGATGCTCCCAGTCCGAATATCAGTATAAGAGCAAATGGTTGAGCTTTTCTTCATAATTGAAGTCAATAGATACTTCATATGTGAAGTCAATAATGGGATGAGTGGCTTGAGGATTTCAACACTTGAAACAATTTGCTTATATACATAGTGGCATGTTCAACACATCACATCCAAGGCACTTTCATGTGTGTATACCTTTAAAATCCCACAAACATCACTTGAGATGAAATATATAATTTTATGTGAAAGGTGCACTAAAAGTCCACAATACCTTTTTTTATTTAAAGGATTATGCTGCTGGAGTTAGAGGCTAGTGATTTATAAGGCTCTATCACATTTGAGCTCATAATTATATTTGCCAATAAATTTCTCCAGCAAGCGTCATTTGTAATGTTCATGTTCATTTTATAACAAATGTTGTCATAAACAGCACTTCCCCCACCGCGCAAAATGAGAGACTGGCTTGTCAGGATGATCTAAGATAACATAAAAATATGGCACCCCTCCCTTCAGATATCAAGAAAATTACCACTCAAATGATACACAACAAAAAGTCATTTAGTTTTTCATTTGGAAGTGTGTGGTATAAGGAGTGAATTCTGCCTTTAAATGCTGTGATAGATTTGGAACTTCTAGTGTTCTGGGGGCTATGTTGTAATTATTGAAAAAATAAAGTAAGTACTGTATTTCTTCTTAGTATGTGTATAGTAGGACCTAGGTATTCTTTGGTTCCAGCTCCCATTGAATACCAAAAAAGCGTGGATGTTCAAGTCCCATTAAATAAAGTGGCATAGTAAAATAGTGTCCCTTATATAAAATGGCAAAATTAAGGTTTGCGTTTCGGAATTTATATTCTGGGGGAATATTTTCAAACTGTGGATATGAATTCATGGATAGAGAATTTGTGGATATGGAGGGTTGACTGTACATAGAAGAACACTGGGAGAGAAAACAAAGAATTTCTGAATCATTTTCTTCCTTGCAACATTTTTAATTACTTTTGTGTGATAATCCCGACTGAAAGGAAGTTATATATTACACTGCAGGAACTTTCCCCCTCCCACCCTACGCATATTCTTTCAAAGAACAATTGCTTCTAAAGAAGCAATTGTTTATTATCAGGCATTGAGAAAGCGAATGTCTTCCAGCATCCAGCAAACCAGATACCACATTGATATTATGCAAGCAAATGGAAATATGATATAAAGACCAAAAATTACCAGTCTCCTTTGGGGGAGAAAAAGTACAAACAGTAGACTGTCTCAGGTTCAATTTCTCCTCTCACCCATTTTTCAGGGATGTGGAACCTGAGACATCCCAGATAAAGTTGCAGAGGTGGAACAGGCATGAAAATTGGAAGTTTAAAAGGGTCAGAACCCACAGTTATCCAGTGTATTTGGCACAATTGCGCAAATGGTTTTCAGACAACATTGCGTGCAAACTGCTTAGAATCTGACAAGAAAGTGACATGAGCCAAGAAATAAGCATTTTCAGGAAAATACCGGAAATTCATTTCCATTTCGTTCACGAATTTGCTTTTTTGGGGCAATTGCTGTAGTGAGAAAGCTACTTCTGGTTTATTCTTGGGATTCTCCCTGTTTTTGTGTTTGTTCCCATATTTCCCATGGTTCTTTGGGGTGAGTTTACTTCTAGTGCCTCAGAAAAAGTAAAATAAGTACCCACCTTTCTTCGTAGCCAGAGCTCTTCAAACAAACAGTTGATGCAAGGGCAGGGATAGAGCAAGCGAGATAGAGAAAAGGCTGAATTCCCCCTTGCTCTTTCCTGTGTATGTCTGTCTGTCTTCAGCCTTCCCCCATAGCCAGGGCTCTTAAAGGAACAGCTGCTGAGGGAAGGCAGGGACACACACACACACACACACATTTGTCGTGGCCTATGTGTGAAAATAATTTGCTCATTTGATCACTTTTTCAGGGTGCACGTGCTTTTATCATTATTGGGATGGCGGCACATTTGGTCCCATCATGCAAAAACCAACTGCACATTTGCACATAAGTGCAGATTGATCTCAGATTCTGCACAGAATAACAGTGCTTTGCGTGTGAAAACTATTTATGCATTTGTGAGTTAATAATGGGTTCTGACCATTTTAAACTTTCAATTTTTCCCCATGTGATAAACTCCTTAATCTAATGCTGAAACCACTACACCAGACTGGCTCTGTAACTAAAGTGGTTATCCTTTAGTTACTGAAAGCAAAAATGAATTACAGGTAACTCATCATTTGTAACTAGTTACATCCAAGGTAAGTGACAAATGCTCTTAAGTAAAGTTCAGATGGATTATACTAATGATAATCAATTCCAGACAGGATCCTGAATGACCAGTCTGATGATCCCCAAGAATGACTACTCAGAGATTCCCCAGACTCTCACATGCAAAATGTGTAAGGCACCTACTCTTCCTGGTTGTTTGAGCTTCAGAAAGTGATAGATCAGTTTTTTCCCAATCTGGTCCTTCCAGATGTTTTGGGTTAATAAGTAGTTAAGATATGATATCTACCATTATGGCACTTTCAATAAGCTGTCATAACTTTCAGTAGACTACTTCTCCACTGCAGACCTCATTTTGTGATGCTCTGATTTCCAGAACCTTGGAAAAGCTTCATTTGGGATGCTGTCAGACTGAAATCATAGTTTTTTTTTGGTGTAGCTTTGTTGTAGTAGTTATATTGGCAATGCAGTATCATGTTAATAGTCTAGTCCAATGATTTGCTATTTGAGTCTGCATACTGTTGTTGAACAGATTTTCCAAAACTGAGAGAAATGATAAGATGTATTTTTGCTCGTGCTGAATTGCTCAGTCTGAATGCTGCCCTCAATTCACTAAGGTCCAAAACACACTGAAGAAATAATCCAGTTTGAGACCACTTTAACTCCTCTGGCTCAGTGCTAGAGAATTCTAGGAACTGTAGTTGATTGTGGCACCAGATCTCTCAGAAAGAGAAGGGCAAAATGTCAAACAAAAGCTACAGTTCCCAGAATTCCTTAGCATTGAGTCAAAGCAGCCAAAAACTGGATTATTTCTGCAATGTGTTTTGGATTTATCACCTCCAATCTGCAAAGAGGGGCAGATTTTCCCAACACCATATATATACTCTGGTTTCAAAAAGGATTTTTAAAATTTTCTCTCTCTCTTTCTCTGGGGTGGCATGCTCTTATTTGAGTCTTCCAGGAATGCAATTATCCCATTTGTGTGAATTATTTTCCAGGAATGAACCATGGTTCCAGGACCCAGCAAATTGCTGTGTGTGCATGCAGCTGATGGCCTTTTTTTGCTCTGGATACTCCCAGATAACAATTGTTGTTTTGTTATAACATATACATCAATATATGTAAAAAGAGATCCCTTTATAGTTTTATATAGAAGCGAATAAAGTGTTCAAAAAAACAAAAACAACAACAACAACAACCCTAATTACATCAAGAGCAACATCTATTTCATGCCTGTAACACCCATTGCAACTCTATTTCTCCTAGGAATTGCAACAACAATGAATGCCCCATACATGGTGAAATATATCACACACAAATATTGCACTTTATATAACAAAATATTGTGCTTTCAGTGTTAGGTCTCTTCAACATGCTTACAACAAAAGCATAACTTTGAAGTAAGAGCATGTATGACAAATACAGAGCAAAGGGTCATTACTCATTTTACTTCACAAAATAACTAATTTCGTAGAGAGGCCCTGGAGTTAATTAGGCACTTGAAATCCATTTCTACCTATAAGAGAGTTGGCCCATCATCTTTTTATTAAAGTTTGTTGACATTGTGGACTGATTTCCTTCACTGTGAAGAAGACAAATGTAACCCTCTTTTTAAGCCACACAACACTTCTTTGTAACGTTTTCAGAGGGTTGGCACCCTAATGCCATTATGTGTGGAAATTATGTAATTGCACATCATTATACTTTCTAGTGACATGATCATGCATGGGTTCCACTAATTGTGTAATTAGATCTAATTATAGCAATTGTGAAAATATATGGTAATGAGGTGATGGGGAAGCAGAAATAAGTGAAATCAGCATCAGGTTTCATTAATATGCATATGAATATGAAAGATGAATATGAAAAGCAGACCAAAAGAAGCCCATCACAGAAATTTTTCTCCATTTGATCTTAGCTTTTAGAATATGTTTTCATGTTTATAGGCTGTTTTTGGTATCATTGGGGTACTAAATATTCTGGAGACTAGAATCAGGAATCATAGTTCAGGAAGGAAGACAGGTCAGGCCTAATTGTAAACATTTTGCCTGGCAACCCTTCTGAAGTTAAAAATCAGTTCTGATACATGCCAGTGACTGCTTGTGTCACTGCATTGCTCATTGCATTAATGCTGGAGAAATGAGGCCGCCCGCCTTGGCGGGCCGGCCTGGTTGCTGCCGGGGGACATCTCCGCGGCGGTAGATGGCCCCTCCCGGCGAGTGGCCTCCCAGCAGCCCGTGCGCGGGGCCGCTTGAGCCGGGATTGGCTCTGGGGGATCGTGGGCAGAAGGGCCCTCCTATTGGGCGGCGTCATCAGGCGGCGCCGCCCATGATTGGAGGGAAGGCTGGGAGGCGGGCTCTACAGCCCTTTTCAGGCCTCCCATTGGGCGGTGGGCCTATAATAGGCCCACGAGGCGCCAGGGTGGGCGCCATTTCCAAGGAGCTCACCCACCCACCCTCCCTATGTGGGTTGGGCTATTGTCACAACTTTGTGGGGCGGTTGCATAGGTCTTGGATCTGGGGGGCATGGTTTCCAGGGCTGCGTAGCACTGGATCGGGAGTCCATCTGGACACAGGGGTGCTGCATGCGAGGCGGTGTTGCCATTGCGGGGGCATCACCGATACAGCGTCCCCCGGTGGTAAGGGATAGTTATCTGTTGAGGCACATCTGCGGAGATGTGATCAATCGCTTGGGCGACCGTTGGAACAGGGGCGTTAAAGAAAATCCCTTGCCATCCCGAAGCTTGGCTGCGACCAAGCACTGTGGTTCATCCATTCAGCACCAGGCTGTTGGATGACAGATCCAGACCTCATGCATTGGAGCCAACCCTACCTATGATTATATATATCTTTTTTATGCTAATAAAGTTGTGGCCTTTCCTCCAATAATGTGTTTTTCTCTATTTGTCCGGGGCGGCATACCTCTGAGGCAAGCATACTTGCAGAAGACAGAGTGAGAGCATCTGTGAGTGGGTGCACCGAGAATGCAGACATCTCAAGTTGCAGATGTATGGTTGCCAAAGTTTGCTTTCGAAAACACAACTGGTGGTGAGACAGTCAGAAAAGGCAGAGGAAGGGCTTCACTTGTTGAGATGTAGGAAAGGAACTGGCAGTTGAGGAGAAGAAAATGGACACGTTTAGCATATCTGTAGGAGATGTGGACCTGAATTTGGAAAGCCAAAGTTAGAACTGGAAGGTTGTGACTGGACCACGTCAGGATCTGGATAGTAGCATTCGAGACCTCAATACAGCTCTAAGTTATATCCCTACACTTCGGTGGGCCTTCTTCTGAGAGACAAACCTTCTCACTTCCTTATAGATTCTGGCTGCAAGAGGAAGACACAGCCAAAGGTGCTGCTCCTTTTCCCCCCATCACTCCTTTCTTGTTCAGATAAGGAGGTGAAACAGAAAATAAAAATTAGGACGAAGAATTGTGGCATGGGTTTGGAGGTAAGTGCCTCAATAGCTACCCAGTATTGCTGATCTGACTTTATTGCTTTCTTACAAACAACTTTTTTCATTGGTGACATCCTTGAAATGTTGGCTATTAATTTGGGATAGAAGGTGCTGCTGTCTCCTCTTCAACATGTTTATGGCAACAATCTGTTTATAGGAACAATTATTTCTATATAACATACAAAATACCCAGAGTCTATCTTGGCATCTGTATTACTTTCTACCACCATTTTTATCTGTTGTGGGTTGGAATCCACCAATGGGAATAAGCCCACTTTCCAGTGTGACCAGTACCTCTGCATAATCACCATGCCCCACTGCCATGCTGCACCCAGTAGAGTAGTTGCTGCCCAGCAGCATAGTAAACAGGCATGTGAAGGAGCATGGGGCAAGAGCCAAACTGCAAAGTTGGATGGAAGAAAAGGAAAAGAAAGGAAAGAAACTGGTTGAGAGATGGACAGAGTGTCTGGCTGAGAGAAGGAAGAGAGAAAACAGAGGTGGAAAATCAGTTGTGGATTGCTTTGCCATATTTTATTGCTTTAATTCTGCACTGCCTCAAGAAGCCTTTGGTTCTTCAGTAGGTGTCCTGTATAAAATATTTTAAAGAAATGAAAGAACAGATAGACTGAAGGAGATGAAAAGGAGGCACAGCTGGGTCTTTGGGATTGTTGCCATTGCCTTCTGAGGTCACCTTCTTCTCTGACTCAGAAGAACAAGGCAGCAGTAGGAGTGGAGGACAGAAGAAGCTGTTTGTATGTGTGCATACGTGGAAGGAATGGGGCAGAAAAAAAATGAAACCAAGTAATGGTGCCAAGAGACAGAGAGGATATGGGGCAAGGGAAGAAGAAAAGATCTCATTCCTCTTAGGGAAAGAACCAGCACCAAATCTTCTGTTCTCACCCTCCCTGACTTACTTCATGCTGCTGCCTACCTTGTTGTTGTGTGCCTCAAAGCCATTTTTGATTTAAGGTGACCCTAAGAGGAACCTATCATAGGGTTTTCCTGCCCCATGTATTTTTTTTTTAAAAAAAGCCTTTTTAAAAAGCTGCTTTAAACAAAGGACAAGTAAACAGTGCAGCATGACAAGGAGCAGAGGACCAGATAGAACAAAGTGGGAAGAGTTGGCAAAGTGGGATGAAGAGAAGGTGGCAATAATGAGAATGTCTCTTTTTCCTTCCATATCAGACAGCGATAGAACTCCAGCTGCTCCCACATTAAATGGAACTTGGTTTATATCTAAACCAAGAGTGACTGCACAATTTGCCCCATAAGTATGTCTTACTTCGGCTGGATGTTATTGTGTGCCTTTGAGTCATTCCCAACTTATGATGACCCTATGGTGAATCTATTGTGAGGATTTCTGGGCAAGTTTTGTTCAGAGGGTTTTTTGCCATTGCCATCCCCTGAGGGCATCCTCTGAGTTTGACGTGCCCAGGGTCACCAAGTGGGTTTTCATGGCCAATCTGATATTCAAACCCCGATCTGCAGGGTCATAGTCCAAAGTTCAAACCACTACACCATGCTGGCTCTTCTACTTTGGCTACAGACTCTCTTTTTTAAATGTAAGCTTGGAATCCAGGGACCCATTCACACTTTACAATTATAGCACTATTCTGTTTTAACTGCTCAATCCTATGGAATCCTGGGTTTTGGAGTTGAGCAAGTGATATTTCGAATTTTCAACCAGGAAGACTTAATGTCTCCCCAAACTACAAATCTAATGATTCCATAGGATTTTGTCATGGCAGTTAAACTAGAACATAGTGCTGTAATTGTGAAGTGTAAAAAGAATGTGGAGGGGACACTGGGAAACATAACATAAGCAATCTCTGCTCAGAGACTCTGGATAAGCAAATTTGCCTGAGGTGGGAGGGGTTGAATCTTGATTCCTACAGAGTTAATGCCTATACTTGACCGGAAAAAAACTGAAACATGAAGAAAAGTTCTATGGCAAAGAATTCAGGCATTTTGAAAGAGAGATTATTTTATCAGTGTAAAATTATATCAACCAAACGATTACATCAGACTCCTCCATCTACCACCATTTTGTGACCAGCTTCATGCTTACTTATCTACTTTGTGACTGGTGAGCATAAATCATTTTCAGTTTTCTCAAGGGCACCCTTGGAGAACCTCTGTCTTAACTGTAACAAGATCTTCCAGGGTGCCATTGTCACTTGTTAGACATTTTGTATGATACAGGATTCCTCTTACTCCAAAATGACACACAATTTGAAATTTCACAAATCAAAGCTGTTTATGTGTACAATAAGCCCTTGGTATCTGCAGGGGATCTATTCCAGACACACACACTCTGCAGATACCAAAATGCATGGATACTCAAGTTCTGTGACTTCAGCGGTGGTGTGTAAATGTATCCGTGCTGCCATTAGGGACATCAGGACTCATTCTCCCTAATGGTGGTGCATCCACATGCATATACCACCACTGAGGACAATTAATGCTGTCCCTAATGGTAGCGTGGGCACATGAACATGCCACCATTGGGGACAATGCAGGCTTGCCGTTGCAGATGCTTGAATCCACAGATGGCACGTCTGTGGATACTGAGGGCTGACTGTATTGTGTTTGTTGTGCATGTGTGTGTGTATTCACCTTCATATTCTTTATGGGGAAATTCTACTGGTACCTATGAGGATCTCTTATGGTTCTGTATGTCAGTTTCCACTGAAGTTATTTTAGATTTCTGCACTTCTCTACTTCTCTTCCTCCACATCATCCTATTACAAACGTGTTTTTTATTGTACAAAGTTTCTAAAGATAGCTAAATAATACTACGCATACAGATAATCCTCTGTCGAAGCCAAGGGTCTCTCCTGCATTCAAGTTTGTTCTGGCAGTCAGGCATGTCTTCTTACAGAGGTGAGAATGCCTTGGGTTTTGTTTTGTTTTAATCTAATTTTAATTGCATCTTCTGCTGGAGATCCAACAAAGTAGTTGGTTTAATTTCCTGGAGGAGCATATTTTAGCTCTCCTAGCATATGGAAAATGTCTCCTGCCTGATTGTATTGGCTAGGAAATGAGAAGATTTAATTCCTCTGGTTGAAGTGTTCCCTCTCCCTCTCTCTCCCTTTCTCTCTCTCTCTCATTCCTCATTAAGCTTAGTCAGGAAATCTAGCTGTGACTACCTTGGCCTCTCATTTGTCCACCCTAAGCAGGTGACAAGGTAGAATCTATCAGTGAGGAAATGTAACCTTTGCAGGGCCCATCATTAGGCTGCTTGGCAGCATTTTGTTCTGGTTTCCAATTTGTGTGTGACAGAATGCAAGCGCAAGGCTCTTCCGCTTCATTATAGCCAGAGGGAAGTATATAACAGGCCAAAAAACCTTCGGTGGTGTAAGCCTGGCAACATCGGTGGTGTTACACCAGAGATTCATTTAGCTCCCTATGTGTTAGCCTTGCTTCCTACTGTGTAGGAGTGGAAGTTCTTGGTGCCTTTATTTAGAAGCTGCCGTTTCCATTAAATTTAATTACATCTCTCTGTGGTTGTAAATAGAAGGTGGCTGTCTCTGGTTACATTTCATTCGCTTCCTTGGCAGCTAGTGCGATAAAGGTGTGGCTTCTGAATGGGAGCAGCCCCTAGACTCCAGGGATTTCTAATGCTGAAGGAAAATTGAATTTGTGATAGAGAGTAACCAACTGTAATCTCTCTCTCTCCCCCCTGTTCTTCCTTGTTTATTTGTTTGTTTTGTTGTTATTTGTTTCGGGGAAACCCCCCCCCCCCCCAAGATCCTACACATGAACATCAGATGGTGATAGACAATTAGACTGTATGTAGAAATGGATTCAAACTAGACCAAATAAGATTCCACCTAAACATTAGGAAGATCTTTCTTGCAATAAGAGCTGTCTGAGAGTGGAACATGCTGTCTGGGAGTGTGGTGGACTCTCCTTCTTTGTAGGTTTTTGAACAGAGACTGGGTGGCCATCTGTCAGAGATGCTTTGGTTGTGTATTTCTGCATGGCAGAATTGTGTTGAACTGGATGACCCTTGTGGTTTCTTCTAACACTGTGGTTCTATGATTCATCCCATTAAGAATT
Organism: Sceloporus occidentalis; assembly: GCA_023333645.1. NCBI lineage: Eukaryota > Metazoa > Chordata > Lepidosauria > Squamata > Phrynosomatidae > Sceloporus > Sceloporus occidentalis. The sequence continues at coordinate 142,971,391 of JALMGF010000006.1, forward strand.
TACATCATTGTAACCTGATTTAGGATCATGTAAAGGTGAATTACACATATATCCTCACAAGGGGAGTATACATGTAGCTATCCATTGAGCAAATGAAGGCCATTGCTCCATATACCGTATTCCACAATGAATATCAGGTTACTACGGGACCTATTGTACAATGGACACCAAAAGACGTTTTGTATAGCAGGACACCCTGATAAACATTATCGCAATTCACTAGGAGGGATATTTTATTGACGATGATGATGATGATGATGATGATGATGATGATATTATGTTATTTATACCCTGCCCTTCAGCCCTATAATATGTTGTGTGTCCTCTCAGAGTTGTAGTTATGACATCATAAAGTTACAAATTATAGCCTCTTATGCAGCATCTTGGCTATGATCTTTTCCTTTTAAACAGACGTCAGAAAGTAACATTGACCAATGCAAGGTATATGACTTAAACATATATGCCTTTACTATGCTGTCATTGGGGTTTCAAAGCAACCAAAGCGTACATTGTGGTTGCATAATGTGGACTTAACTGATGACAGTAATGTTGTGTTGGAACATATTATAAAACAACCCTGAAACACTTTTGCACTCCTGTGCAGCCATCAGAAAAGGTATTTTTCTAAGATTTACTTTTTGTAAAAGTAACTGCAGAATTAAATGTATGAAAGAAGCATTTTTTAAAACAAACAGAAAAACAAACCATATGCCACAAACCAGAGGGCAATAAAATAAAATAAGAGGACATACTGAGTGCACTAGGTGTCCTTTTTCTTTTGCTCTTTCATTTTTTCTGTTCTGTCCTAGATATTTACGAAATGAAAGCTCCAGGATTTGATCTTGGGCTAGTATCTCTGTATGGGCCTCTTTACTGGTCCTGTACAAGTACTGAACTTATTGTAGTTGTTTACTGTCTAGAACATAGGTTAACTTACAAAGGATAACCTTTAGAGTTTGCCATTTGAAATAGCAGCTTGGCAAGCCTCTTAGTAAGGAAATCTTTTTTGTAAGGAGATGCTTGGCTTTGCTCCTTGAAAGATCACATGAAAAAAACATGTGACTCCACAGTACTTTATGTATTTGTGAGAAGTGGTCAGGGATTATTATTATTTTAAAGGTGATCTATAGCTCACCTTTCTCCCAACATAGAATTCAAAGCAGCCAAAATGGGATCCAAGGGTTGCAAGGCACTTTGGGAATGGAAACCTAACCAGAGCAGCCAAGGAGAAGCCGCATTGTGCATTTCTACCTAGGTTAGCCACTTCAACTTTGCTCCTATAGACAAAAAGTAGAAGAGCCATTAGGGGCGAATTAACTTCAGCATGGACATGCACATGATTTAAAAATGTTGTAGTTCTTTTAATGGTTGATTTGTTTAATGGGTTTTTAATCTTGCTTAAATGATTTAGTTTTTTTTTTTTAAATCTGGAAGTGTTTTAAATTGTTTGCATTGTTCAGTGCCTTAGGATCCTGTGAGAGAAAGGTGGGATATAAACATTTTTATAAACACACATAAATAAATATGTCAGAAAAGAAGACAAACAAGGGCATAGTGTTGTTGTTGTTTTTTTAATGTAAATTGCCTTGAGCATGTTCGCCACTTGGGTGTCATGTACAAACTTGGCATATTTCTATTTGGCATGGAACATAGCATAAAAATAGGGCCTGGCTCAGTTAAAGAAGAAAGCTCTGTATTGAGTTTTAAAAACTGTAAATAAATAAATAAATAAATAAATCTATCTTTCACAGTGCTCACTAGATCAGTGGTAGACCGAAGTTGTAAAAACCCTGTTTCATTATCTGCGATTTCCAAACGCTCTGCAGAAGAAAAGTGTGGCCACGTGACTCCAGAGGTTAGAGCTTATCAATTCAGCCTCTAAGTGGGGCATTAGAGTAAGCTTTGCTTCCTTCCTGCTTTATCTATGTACCTTCTTGGGCCAGACACCTCAGGGGGTTTATAATAGGGTTTAGCCTGTTAGCCAGTGGAGGCTGACTTACAGTATTGCTGACCCAGTCAAAATGGTATTCCTCCGAACCGAATTTTCAGCAGGGAATCATAAAAAGAAAAAATAAAATAAAAATTCTAGGTCAATGTATCCGTTGGCTACAAGGGTAACATTTTTGCTAGACGTTTTTAAAAATGAGATATTACAAAATTGTTACTTGCATGTGAGCCGTAGTTTTTAAAAATTCATTATAAGTTGTGCTTGATAACGTGAAATGGATAAAAACAGGTGTGTATCATAAACCTTCTTGAAAAATTGGTTACAGAGATTTTAGCTGACAAATTCAAATAAACACAGCACATATTTAGAATTTTAAAAAAGCACAGGTTTTGGTGTACCTTAGACACAAATGAGCTATTTGGGGAATGAGTTTTCATAAGAGCTAGGGATGGAAATTCTCAATTTGCTCACTTCCTGACAGATGTTGAAGAAAAGGCATTGGTATGTCTTCCTGCAATGTCTAACCATTCAGGATTTTTCCCTCTTACAAAGGGTGAAAAACTCACTGCACTGTTTAAAAACTGTGCATTTCCAAGAAACTCACACCATTTTATTCAAAACTGCACAATATTCTGAAGAATGGAGCAGTTGTAGGTTTGCCTCTGTCCATGACTGTTTCAATTTGCAACATTTTGAGAAAGAGGGACAAGACAGCAGAGGGATGGATGTATTAGATACCAGGAATTAATAAATAAAGGTGTGTTTCATACTGGAGTTTTAGGTCTAGTTTTCTAGCCTGTTTTGATAGAAGGCCCAGCAAAATCACCATCAATCCTCTTTCACTCTTTAGTAATCTAAGGTAGGCCAAGAAAGAAGTTATGTAAATAATCAGGCAAGAAAATGGAGCGTTGCAGGGGGCAATAGGAAAGGAGCAGCCTTGGCAGGGATGAAGCAAACTAGAGGAAAAAATAGTTGTAGTTTTCACAACTAAGGTGTGTAACTGTAGGGGTTAGCATTCAAGAAATGTCGTACTCCATTCTCCCCTAGTCAGTGTTGAGCCATTCAATGCTTTTAAAAACTGTGCAGTTTTAGTTAGTATAAGTGCACAACTTTGCCTAGGAGATTTGCACCATTTTCGAACTATGCAGCTTTTAAGTCTGCACAGAGTTGACAAAGTTGCTTCGTTTTGCAGTGCTGGTATTGACAACCATATAGGTTCCCACAAAATTACAGGAACTTTCTAAGTCCTGTATTTCTTCCCATCAGTGTTGCAATCAAATTTTTACCACATTGGGGAAATTATTGAATACCCATTCCATCCCTAGCAAGGGCTTCCTCTGTGGAATATATTATGAATGAGCCAGCATTAGTCTGAGCATTGGACTATGACTCTGGAGAACAGGGTTCAAATCTCACTTGGCCATGAAACCCACTGAGTGACTGTGGGCTAATCACATTCTCTAAGCTTCAGAGGATGGCAGTGGCAAACCACTTCTGAAGAAATTTGCAAAGAAAAGCCCATGATAGGTTTGCCTTAGGATGCCATAAGTCAGAAATGACTTGAAAGCACACAACAACAACAATAACTTGGCCAGAATCCTATTGGCCAGTTATGAATCCATGGTATAGAGTTACATACTCATGACTGTTTTTTATTCAAACCTCCACTTGCCAGAAAGCAACTGCTGTGATCGATGGGGGTTCATTCTCCTGTTACTTGGGAAGCAGTTGGCTCATACTCCCACTTCCCCTCACATAAGTATCCAATGGCATGAGAGGGAATTGCAACATGCCTGTCTGTCACACTGAAGATCTCTTGTATCAGTTGTTTTTTTAACATGTTGTGAGCTGAGTCTCTGTTCTGGGACAACAATTTTATATAAAATAAAGAAATGCGTAAAAAAATAGAGATGGGGGAACAGTTTGCATATCCAGGGAAGGCAGAGCAATCTCTGTTCTATCTTTTTAGTTTGTTTTGTACTTATGTAAAATTAAGCCTGCATAACTCTTAATAATAAAATCATATCAGCAAAATAATTCAGTTTAAAAACCATAACTCCAAATAATATTAAAAGGTTAGATTCTTCTAAGTGACATAAGATGGCATAATTACCACTTATACCAATGTACGCACAAGTGGGCATATTGTGTAAGGAGGTACCCAGCCCTTCTTTACATAATGCACTTTGTTCACCTGTGCAACTTCAGCTGAGTGCTTCTGTCTCTTTTTCCTCTGCCTAATGACTGGTTGTGAAGCCTTCTAGCTGGCCTTGTGACTCCAGAAAAGAGAGAACAGTCTTAAATGGGGCAGAGATTGCTCTATCTTTCCTGGATATGTAAGCTGTCCCCCTCCTTCTTTCTCTTTCTCCCTCTCTCTGTAATGTTCCACGACTAGGCCCACCATCACCGCCTTCTTGACTTCTCCTAGTGGACTATAATTTCACTATCAGAAGGCCAAAGGCTATGTATGATCCTAGGGTCACAGGTTGCCTGCTCCTCATTTAATGCAAATATTATTTTGGGGCCAAATGCTTTGTTTTTAAGTTGGCTGCTAAAAAACATGGGATCTGGGACATGATGCAGTCAGAGAACTCTCCCTTAGAGTTTAGAAATGTTACTTACTTGGCCCACCCCTTCGAAATCCTCCAGCCAACATTCACAGTGATTCTGGGAGCTGTTGTCTGAAAAAATAACTCCTCCAAGCTTTGTGAGTCAGCCCAGTTTGGCAGCTACAGAAATAAGATTAATTATGGGTTGAGAAAATAGCGTTATTCCCTCATGTAAGCGTTTGACAGCTTCTCAACCCTTCCTTTTGATATTCAGATTCCTGAATGATTAATAAACAATGTATCCAGTAATTAAATAATGTTTTACAATTCACAGACCATTAGAAGCAGGTGTAAAGCCATTTGCAAATACTGCCTGGCTGGCTAAGGCTCCCATGGGCAAATGCAGAGAGCCACCTCCTGTCTGTTGAAGAAGTCAGCAAAAGAGGCAGGGAGTATTATGCTCTAGGAGAAGGTAGAACATGTCCTAGTATTTGCCATAATATGAGGTGAAAGGAGGGTGGGTGAATGGTCTCTGGAGAAGCAGGCAGAATCACAATACCTGTAGCATAGGCTCTCCGTTACCTTCAAGAAATTGATAGGAAGTGCCTTTGGTTCTAGTAGCAACATTTCCACACAGCCAACTTTACCTATCTCAAGACACCCTTGGAGGCAACTCCCAGCAGCATCAAACTGCATAACCAATAGTAAATTACAATAGGAGTTGCCTTCCAACAAGATCTGGAGGATCACGTCTCTATCATCCTTCTAAAATTGATCAGCTGTCTTTCAGAGCAAATTATTGGTAAAATGATTTACTGTGCAAGTTTTAAAGCATTATTGTAGCCCTTAAGAGGCTAAACAACAAATTAGATTAATGAAGACAGAAAATGAACAGTATTTCCTATTCTGTACACTTAAGTTTTATTCCTATGCCTGCTTACTCAGGAGTAAGCCGCATTGAGCTAGATGGGACTTACTTCTAAGAAAATATTCTATAGCATTATAATGTTATTGCCTGGCTCCCAAAGCCATGCCCAGGAACAGCTGGAGGTTTCCATGTCAGTGGAGATGATGGATCTTCTCAGGGTTTCAGTACAAGCTTCAGGGTACTGGACCCTATCTCCCCCATAAGCTCAACACTGTTCCTAGCTGCTTTAAAGTTACAACTTGATCCCAGAGTAGATTCATTGCCTTCTGATATGGATGTCCCCAGCCACCACTGGTTATGCTTCATTCTGAGAATGCAGAATATATTCAAAGGCAACTGTACATTATTCGTAAGGAATATTTACAGCCAAGAAAACACACTTCTTCACAGATTGTACTTTGGTGGTATGTTTATTGTTTTGCCCCACAGGGGGAAATGATTTCTTAGTATCTTGATGTGATTAAAATTATATGGAGAAAATCTGGTCAAAAGTTAACAAAAGGAAGGACCTTCTTGTAAAGCCAAGATGCTGTGTCAGTCAAACTTCAATGGATACCAGCTTTCTCCACTATGTTATTTGTAACTTGACTGAGAAATCCTATGTGATAAGAGAGTGTGTGTATGTGTACAAGAAACATGGAGATGAGCCAGGGTGTGAAAACACTGTTCAAAAGACAATGAAATTCACATGCTGTTCATCCATGGAAGGAACATAGCAGCATATATATCACATCATCAGAGCTTTTACATGGAACAACTCTAGTGGCCAATGGCACAACCAAATGAACTTCATGGCATATTCTTCTAAAGCAGGCATAGACAAAGTCCAGGTTTAAATCCTGCTAAGGGCAAAACAATTGTATAGCCTCCTCATGCACTGAAGAAAGATATATAGCACTGGCGAGCAGCAATAAGGGAACTTTGGCCTAAATCAAAATACTAGACCTAGCTACAGGAGAAGGAATGAAGGCATGGTTTAGTACATCTAGCCTCATTGGGACTAGTATTTGGATCCAGGCCTGTGTGAGATTAGTCAGCAAAGCAAGTGCAAGTAGGTCTCCAAAATCTTTGTCACTGCAAATCTGTAAAACTGTAAACAAGCTGAAACAAATGCATGGGGGGCTATGGGGAGAACTGGAGATGGGGACAGGAGTAACAACAGAGAGAGTGGTGGTGTGCGTCCTCCCACCACTAGTCATGGGACACCTTGTAATGTATGTTCCTTTGTGGAGGAATAATAACTAATAGAATAAATTTAATACATACTAGAACAGGGGATCAGAAAAGGGAAAATTCAACAGAAATAACAAACCTCTGTTGCTTTCCCTTTGGTTGTGTCATTTCTCTGATCTTTAGCTTATGGATGCATCAGCATTAGAAATAATACAGTCTGACACCACTTTAAGTGCTGTTACTCCATCCTATGGAATCCTGGGATCTGTAGTTTTACAAAGTCTTTAGCCATCTCTGCCAAAGTGTGACAGTGCCTCACAAAACTACAAATCACAGGATTCTGTGGGATGGAGCCATGACAGTTAAAGGAGTGTTAGATTGGATTATTTCTACAGTGTTGATGCAGCCTACAACTGAGTATCTTTGGACTCTACTGAACCTAAGGATATAGCTTCTCCAAAAATTAGTTAACCAGTAAAAGAAAGAAAGAAAGAAAGAAAGAAAGAAAGAAAGAAAGAAAGAGTAATCTGTGAAATGTCAAGATATGTTTCAGACTGTGCATGAGTTTGTAAGTGTTGTGTAATCAACACTTTTTACTTTTTACTAGAAACAGAAGTTGCGTTTTTTCTTCTAGACATAATGCCATTGCACAGGATCCTTGCTTTCTAACCATTGCTAAACTCTGAAAGAAATGTATGGTTGGTTCTTTTTCTAGAGATTTGGCTCTCGGCAAACATAAAACTTGTGAAGAAGAAAAAAGATGGAGTTTTCCAGCTCTTTTAATGTTTAAAATTCCTATTTTCAGATTAATTGAAGAGTTATATAGTGTAGCTGTGGGAGGCACAAAACGAGGACATTGCTCTCCAAATAAGAATTCTGCCCTTCCAAGTGAAACTTCCCTGCGGTGCACAAATTGCTGGCAATGCAGAGAACCTCATTTATACCTAGAATGATGAATATTTGCTGTGTTCAAATCCCCTTGGAAATTTTGCCTGCCCCTTTTCATTGGACACCTAACCTGTATTTCCAAATGCTCAACTAAAGTTTTGAATTACTGCAATATTAGAAATTTGGGGACTGGAGGAAAATTCCATGGAGTGGGGTAAGATCCCCTTTTTGCCCCCTCCATAGCTACACTCCTGATTTATGGACCCATCCTTGTTAAAGGAAATGGAGAAGAAATGCTGGGGTATTGTCATTTGCTTTGCCCTCTGCTTGCATTTCTGTACTCTTGAAGAACTGGAGCAGGACTGATGAGAAAGGCTCCTCCTGTTCCCCCAACTCCATCTTTTGACAGTGAAAAACGGTCAGGTAAGAAGACCTTTTTTCACTTTCCCCCTAATTGCCTCTGGTGCTTGGCAAGAGCAGAGATGAAGGACCTGCTGGAAATTACACAAATTAGAGACACTAATGTAGCATGTCTGAGTTCTGTCATTAACGTATGCAGTTGCATTTAAGAGTCTTGGATATAGTCACCCAACCCTAATGGCTGCTTTTAGACTGAAGATACTTTTGGAAGAGTTTTGCAGAAATAGTGAACTCTGCTGATTTGTGTAGGGCCTCACACTGCAACTTGAAACACTTGGAGGTCCGTTGACAGATGACCTCCTTGTGATCCTTCTATCTATTTTAACTGTAGGAATGAGGAAGCAGTTGCAAGTCCACCTCCTCACATTGGCTGGTGGTTCCCATGTCAGTGGGACAGTGGATCTGCTATGGGTTTTATTTTGAACATAGTGGCCTGTTACAGACAGCCAAAATAAAGCTGCTTCGAGTCATAGTGGAGGTGGAGTGTGGCTTTGGTGTGGCTTCTGGACTCTTAGGACACATGCATCATTGAAACACCATACCTCCACTGTGACTTGAAGCAGCTTTATTTTGGCTGTCTGTAACAGGCCTAAAATAACTATCCAAGGTGTTGCACCTTTTCTGGAGAGAGGGTTTGCTTTTTTAAAGTCTGGACAGCACTGAAGCCTGGATCTGATTCATCTCTTTCCTGCTGTGGCCATGCCCAGACCTGAAACATGCCTTTCAATGGAAAAAGGAAATCAGCACCCCTAGTCAATCCTTCAGGAGGAACCACAGTTCAGGGGCAGAACATGTACTTTATATGTAGAAGGTCCCAAGATCATTCTTCATCAGACAAAGATGTTAAAAACCATACAGGGGAAAGAAAATTATGACAGTGTTAGAGTCATAGGTCTGCATTATGTCCAGATGCTTTTGTTGTTTTCAGTTAAGATGGTATGGAGGGATATCCATGCAGGCAGGGCACTCCTTCTGTCCATGTGGAATTTAAATTTCACTTCCTGGACTTTCTCACTCCTTGTGTCCCAGAACCCACATGGCCAGAAGGAGTATTTCAAGCAAATATCCCTCCATACCATCAAAACTGAAAATACCAACAACCACCAGGCCTACAACTCTAGCATTGCCATAATTTTCTTTCTTCTGTATGATTTTAAACACTTTTGTCTGATGAAGAATCCAGTGAAGCTTTGAAAACTTGCAACATGTATTTTTCTTTTCATTTTGGCTGACTCAATAAAATATCAGATTGTAAGAGATAAGAAAGACCCTTCTCTCCCTCATGGACAGACCCTGCAGGGCTTCTGCCAGTCAGAGTAAACATACACAATATTGTTTTTTGTGGGTTTTTCGGGCTATGTGGCCATGTTCTAGAACATGGCCACATAGCCCGAAAAACCCACAAAGTATGGATGCTGGCCATGAAAGCCTTCGACTTCACATACACAATATTGCATTAAAATGGGCAGTCTGATCCATGGTTATGCCCTGGCTGTCCTCTTTCTGTGCTTTGATGAGAATTCTGTAGAAACTGTGGGGAAAATGAGTCAACTGATGGCACACAGAATGATTACGATGGCTTTCTGTAAACCATAGAGAATTTGATTAGGATTGCTCATCTCCAGTGGTACAGTAAAGTTTGCAGTGCAAAAGCTCATAATAAATATGTAGACATGTGCTTGCTCTAGGGATGTTAATATTTGACTAGTTCATCCTCACAAATGAGGATGAAATTTCAGCCCCGCAAATAATTTCCAGAGTTTTCTCCCTGCTGCAAAACAATTATTTTTGCTTAGTATCCAGACATCCCAAAGTGTTTTGAGAAATTATTGTGCACAGAAATGTGGGTTTTTTCCTCCATGAGAATTGTGACATTTTGTGTAACTCCACCTCCAAAACAGCTATGTGTGACTTTTGTGCAAGATTACACAATATGGAAATATGGTGCAACAAAAATATGCAAAACAAAGGTCTTGCACTACAAAAATCTTGCGTAGAAACCAGCAGTTTTGTACAGCAAAATCATGTGGCTTTTTGGAAAAATAGTTTTTGATGCAAATTGCGACAATTCTTGCACACAAAAAAGCCATGCATACAACGATTGCCTGAAATTTTCAGTACAGTGGTACCCCGGGTTACGAAATTAATTGGTTCCGCTGCCGCTTTCGTAACCCGGAAACTTTCGCTAGCCGAATAGCCCATAGGCGCTAATAGCGAAAGCCGCGATTTCGTGTGAAATCGCGCCGAAAAGCACCAAAAAATTTTTTCGTAACCCGAAAAAAAAACCGTAACCCGGAACAGTTTTTTTCTTTGGAATTTTTTCGTATCCCGGGAATTTCGTAAGGCGGTGCTTTCGTATCCCGGGGTACCACTGTATGTGCAAATACTAAGTGAAAACCTTGCCACTGTCTTATTCTCCTCAATCAAAAAACTAATTTTTAAGCTAGGAATTGAATAACACTATTCTCTAACATGTGCACATGCACATATGCTTGTGCGTGTGCGCGCACACACACACACACACACACATAGACACAGATACAGAATGACCATTTTATTAAGATTTGCATGGCTGCTGTTTTATGTATAGCTATCTAGGATTATGATTCCCAGAATGTAGCCGTGACTGCATTGGCTCAGTTGGTAAAACACTTAATTCTTCATAAAAGATCTTCAGCTGCGGGTGAAAAATAGTGCCAAAATGACATCCAGTGCTGAAATACATTTAACATTTTTTTAAAAAAGCAACTACACTTAAACTACTAGAACGAAGTAGAAACTCCATCAAAGAAAACAAAATACATATACCACCTCTGCCTCTCCTGAAATATTTCCCTGTGTCTGACTACCAATAGAATAAACTGTTACAACAGAATCATCAAACTTGAAAGCCTTCTTATCACATCCTTGACCTGCAAGATCAAAGACGGTTCTGGGCACTCCAGAATATGATGTCAACTATTTTCACTCCATAAAAAAGTCCCAATGTTACACTCACTTTCCACTGTGCTGCTGAGCAAGTCATCTGTCAGCTTTATTATTTCAGTCGTCCCTCCATATTGATGGAGTCTGCATGCATGGATTCAACCATCTACAGCTTGAAAATATTCTAAAAAGATCAAAAATCAAACCTTAATTTTGCCATTTTATATAAGGGACACCATTTTACTACCCAATCATGTATAATGAGACTTGCGCATCCATGGATTTTGGCATCCAAGTTTATTATGTAATGATAGGATGTGGGCTAAACCCAGAAGATACCAAGGGCCCACTGTACCTATATATAGGTACAAACCTGCCCCAGATGTATCCAGTACTGCTTTTTTTCTGTACATATTGATATAAAAAGCAACACTTTATTTCTTGAATTGCATCAAAGGAAAATAAATATTGTGTACTATAGTCAATGCCTAATTTGAAGTAATTCTCACTGAGGTCAAAGGTACTTTCTCCCAGGTAAGTGGGCACATTGGACCATTCTCATCCAAAGGAGTTTGCTTCTGCTCCCACCATGGATGGGAAAACCCCCCACATATGGCCATGTCCCATATTATTCAGTGGGCAATGATGTTTACATGTGTATCAGCACATCCACATGCACATATGACCATTGAATAATATAGGCCATGGTGATGAGTGGGTGGTCGAATCTGTGGATTCACTTTATACTACTAAAGTACTCTCGATCTGCATATAGATTCATGGAATCATAGAATCACAGAATTGGAAGAGGTCACAAGGGACATCCAGTTGAACCTCCTGCCATGCCGGAATACACAATCAAAACGCTCCTGACAGATGGCCATCTAGCCTCTGCGTAAAAAACCTCCAAAGAAGGAAACTCCACTCCATTCTGCCATATAGTTTATTCCACTGTCAAACTTCTCTTAACACAAGGAAGATTTTCCAAGGTTTAGGTGAAATCTCCTTTCCTCTAGTTTGAACCCTTTGTTCTTTGAAGCTTCAGAAATCAAACATCCTCCATCTTCAGCATGACATCTCTTCAAATATTTAAACAAAGCTATCATATGACCTCTTAACTTTCTCTTCTCCAAGCTAAACATACCCAGCTCCTTAAGTTGCTTCTCACAGGACATGCTTTCCATACCTTTCATCATTTTGGTTGCCCTCCTCTAGACACACTCTGGCCATAATTATGGGAGCTTTAGTCCAAAAAGGTAACTTTTCCAGGGTCTGGCTATAACTCCTATTGAACAGTGTGAGATTTGCTTTTGAGAAAATGTCCATAGAACTGGGCTGTGTGCCAGGCTTTAATTGGTAATATTTAGGTCCAGATTAAACCAATGGCTCTTGAAGAGCAACAGACCATTGTCTCTCTTCATGAGTGTTTTCTGTAATTCATGCAACATTTATATAGACATTTATGTAGAAATTGTCAACTGCAGCACAGTTTATATAGAGACGGGTAACTGCTGTGCAATTTTAGGTTTTGTCATATAAACTCCTCTAACAGTTTCCACTTGCATCCTCTTCAATTAATTGCAGTCTTGAGTTTGAAAACCCCAGAAGTTGAAAAGTGTTATTAGCATGAGCTGGCCTCGTATTCAAGTTAAAAAGGTGGCTAAATCACAGTACACAGCCGGAAACCTCATTAATTAGTTACAGAGACACTAATGGCCACTTATTCATGGGAACGCAAAGGATGCCAGCCAAGAGGTGTCAATGTGTCTTTTAGGTGTTTCTCTTTCCATGTCTAATTCCACCACCCCTCCTTTAAAGAAATTTTGGAAAAGATCTTGGGAAATCAACTTTTTTTTTTTGGACTACAGTTCCCAGAATTCCTTCAGTTGATGGTTCTCAAAGGCCATCAGATGAGTAGCTTTCTTTGCCAGGGTTACAACTGGTTCTTAGGAGAACTTGATGGACTCCCCAGTTTTCTGTATGAGAATCCCACAGGGCTCAGGTTTAACAAGTAGGCAAGGCAAATTCCTATCAGTTTTTAGTGCAAACCGATGCCTTCAGTGCCAGTGGAGCAGCAAATCTGCTTTGAGTTTTAAAGGAACCCTATCCCTGAAACAGGTTCAGCTGCAGGATAGATCCTTTAAAATTCGGACTGATAATTAGGATGGATTCACCACCCATCGACATTGCATCCACTGGGTACTACTGTCAGGTTTCCTTTTTCCCAGCTGTGAATTTTTCAGACCTCATTTTCTTTCTGTCCCAGATGTGAAGATATCTGTGAATTTTGGCAAATTCTTCAAAAGCAAATGGAAACAAAAGTCTCCTCCATTTGCATCAGCTAACAATTCCCAGTTGAAAACAGGCTGGGGGGGGGGCAGGTCTGAAATTACATAAAAATGGCAAATTGCACCCCTGCAGAGGCCACTCATTTGACCATGCTTGCAGGAATTCTCTTCATTGTTGGTAAATTGTGATGTTGCAAAAGCTCTATGACAGAAGATTTGGCATCTTTCTTTTCCCTCTGAAAATTATGGATTGAGATGTTCAAACATCAAATATAAAACACATTGAGCACGATGTTCTGCAAGGCTCTTTCACATCCCAAAGTTAAATTAATGTTTGCCAATGGGAGTTTGCTTCCTAAACCTAATTGGCATGTAGGATGGGTAGGGCAGAGCAGAATACTGAAGCTATTACGGGTTTTAGTCTGTTGCTTTCCATTGCAGCAGAATAGTGAATCCACTATGAATTTTAGTGTGAACTTAAAGAGAACTTAAAACAAAAAAATTAAATATTTTTTTCTTTACATTCAAAAGGGACCTTATACATACAACAATATTCCAGTATAACAAAGCAAGAAAATTAAAAAAACAACAACACAAAAGGTGAAAAAATAAGCACATTGAGCAAAAATTTCTATAAAGGCTGACCAATGGTCCAAATATAGGTCCATTTGTAAATTTTGTCTATACATCATTCTTTCAAATGTTGCAAGCATTGTTAGAGCCACTGGATCACAGGTGAAGAAAATTATGTTTCCAGTAACAATCTTTTAGCAATCTTTAGTATCAAAATGAAAAATCAACTTCGGTTGACTATTTCTTAATTTTGAAGAAACAGATAAATAATTCAAAAGAACATGCGCATCCCTGAATATCAAGAAACCTTCAGAGCCCAGATTTATTCATGTGATTACTTCCTCCTGCAATGTATCTACTATGGGACAAGTCCAGAACATATGCATTAAGGAAACATTATCAGTATTACATCTCCAATGATTTGCTGATTTAGAAAGTCCTTTTTGAATAGATCTTTTGGTGACCAATATACCCGAATAAACAATTTCTGTTGTATAAAACATAGTCAGAAATGTATAGATATTCTAGTTATAGATGTTAAAACCTATGGTCATTGTTTAGTCAGAACTGGATATTGCAGTTGTTTATTCCATTCCTGCTGTAAACCTTGCTTGTCATATTTATTTATAGGAAACAAAAATTTATATGCATATACATTTTTGGCTTGAATACTTGGCTGGTCTGAATTATTGTCCTACCAGTACGACTTTAAACTTCAGACTAAAATTCAGAATGGTTTCACTATACACCTAGCCTCCACTGGTAGGAAAATATTTGCCACGATGGTGGCAGGGACAGGAATGATGAAAATGCTCTTCTCCATAGGCTGGCTTTTATCTTTGTTCTATAAAGTGGTCCTGCCTTCTTTCCTAGATTTTTTTTAATCAAAACAAAACAAAAGCCCACATGAAGTAGCACCAACCATACTCTTTGTAATTTTATAGTTTGACCCTAAACAATCCGGGCCTTGGGAACTTTCCTTTTCATTTTCCTGGTTACTATGTTAAGTGGGACGACTTTACTATATCGGGTTTATTTCCCTGAAACAGGCACCTGCCAACATGGAGTGGGAGGGAGTGAAGGTGGTATAATTATTAAGTGTACAGTTTTTAGGAATGACATTTTAGCTGAAGAAAAAGAAAAGGGGAGTTTTAAAAAACATTTTTGTTTGTATTCAGTGGTAAGGAAAAAATTCTAGAATCTTTGCTTTGTTTCAGTTAGATAAATGTGTTATAAAATACAGCATGTTGCTTTAAAATAAAGAGTAAACATGCAGACAAAGAGAAGATGGAAAGAAGAACAGGTGCCCAGGTGTCATGGGCCATTAAGACTAATCTCCGGTGCTGTGGTATGAGGCCTATGGAAAATCTGGATGAGTGCCTTTGCTAGTTGCTGCAATGATGGCTCATTATGACAGCATGAGAACATCATCACAAAATATTAAACAGCAGCAGGTTCAGATTCTATATTTATCACCTGGATCTAAATTAAAGTCTGGCTGGTAATGCTCAGATTTTCATTTTGGTGGTTGCTGTGGAAGGCTTAAAGGACACTCTCATCAGGAAATTTAGGCAGCAGTTTTTATGGTGGCTAAAGGAAACTCTTACTGCCTCTCAGAAGAACTAAATTCAGTGCCATCTAGTGAGTAAACCATATAATTGCACTGTCTATACAGTGCCATGGTATACTTGTCTAATGGAACCACTGCTGTGGCAGATTTTTTGATGTTGTGTGCCTTCAAGGCATTCTGACTTATGGTGAATCTATCTCAGGGGTTTCTTGGCAAGCCCTGATCAGAGAGTCTTCCTTTGCTTTCATCTGATGCTGAAAGAGTGTGACTTACCTAAAGTCACCTAGTTGGATTCTATAACTGAGCAGGGATTTGAACCCTGGTTTCCCTGGGTGCTAGAAGCCATTACACTGAAGCCACTACACTACTCTGTATCCTGCTGTGGCATATACTACAAGTTGAGCCTCATTTCTCCAGATTTCCAAAATCCAAAATACTCCAATACCCAGAATTGTCCACATGGGTTGCTGAGATAGTGACACCTTTGTTTTCTTTGTTTACTGCACAAAACTATTAAAAACTGTGTATCGAATTAACTTCAGGCTATATGTATAAGGTGTACACAAAACATAAATTAATTTCATGGTTAGGCTTAGCCCCTATCTCCAAAATATCTCATTATGTATATTCCAATATTCCAAAATCCAAAAAACTTCTGGTCCCAAGCATTTCAAATAAGGGAGACTCAACCTGTATCATACAAAAATGATACAGGTGTTTTCTGAGCACATGGGCATAGCATTACAGTTTTGATATTTAAAAAGTTGTGGTTTAATTTGACTGACTAGCATATAAAACCAGAATCTGATTCTGTTTTTTAAGGAAAGGTAGTTAGGTTGGAAGAAGCCTTCAAATTGAAATTTATACAACCCCCCTGTTAGTCTTTTTCTAGTAGGGACAGAGGGCAAGAGCAAAAGGAGAACATTTCTCCCCCAAATGAGAATTCTGCTGCCAAATAAATGTTTCCCTCAGTGCCCAAATTTCTAGCATTGCAAAGTGAGAAATTCAAAATCATTTATACCTAGACCTCTTATAATGGCTTTGCTTGCATTCTTTGGTAACTGTAGTTGTTGTTGTGTGCCTTCAAGTTGTTTCTGACTTATGGTGATCCTAAAGTGAATCTGTCATGAGGTTTTCTTCGCAAGATTTGTTTAGAGTGGCTTTGCCTTTTTCTACATCTGAAGCTGAGAGAGAGTGCCTTGCTCAGTGGCTTACCGTGGCTGGGTGGGAATTCGAACCTTGGTCTTTAGAGTCATAGACTCAAACCATTACATCATGCTGGCCATCTTGGGAACAACACCTGTCCCTTTTCTTTGGCTGCCTAAACTGCATTTCTAAAAACTGGTCTGAAATCCTAAATTACTACACTGCAAAAAATTTGGGGAGCTAAGGAAAATTTCATTTGGGGAAGAATTCTTACTGGGAAGACAATGCCTCATTTTGCCCCACTCCCCAGGTGTAGCTTTTCCCTTGCCCCACACTCTCCCAGTCTAAGACTATTAGGCTTTTCTTTAAAAATGTACAAGAATTTTTGCTTTTCTGATTTCAGTAACAAGAAAAACATTGCTGCTGCTGCTTATTTGACTTTTTCATCCTTGTGTATCTATCACACTTGTAATAATCTTCTCTGTCTTTCTTTCTAGCTTCTTCTTTTTTTCTGACAAGCACAGTGCTGGAAAGCATGCTGTAGCCAATTTCCTCTGATTTGTGGTGAAGTTCAGCCTCAAATTTTGATGATAATTCCCCCCTAACTTTTCTCTTGTAAACTTCGTCTGATCACAGAAAAGCAAAGTGTGGTAAGGGACATGAAATCTTGAAGGTTGGGTCCTCACCTTCTGTGATTCAGATTCAGATGCACAGGCTGAACACTCTCATATTGTAGATTTTATTCTTGTTCATGGCGTGACATCTAATAGGCTGCATCTGCTCTGCAGAAATAATGCAATTTAACTGCCATGGCTCAGTGTTATGGAATCTGGGGATTTGTAGTCTTGGGAGATATTTAGCCTTCTCTGTCAGAGAGCTCTAGTGTCATGACAGACTACAAATCCCAGAATTCCATACCATTGAGACATGGCAGTTAAAATGGTGGGAATGTGGATTATTTTTGCAGTGTGGGGGCAACTTAATCCAGGATGAATCTGGGTTAAATCTTCACTGTTTGCATGCATCCCGAATGCACCTGATTAAGTTGGGGGGGGGGGGGCTGACAAAAAAACCCAGTTAATCTGGGATAATCAATATCAAGTTTCCCCTGAGTTTTTTTAAAAGATCTACATCATCGATAGTGTGAATAATCGATGCGCATAGACCAGAATAGATCTGGGATAAAACGCTGCATGCCTTGAACGTGTTCCAAATGCATTTGCATCATCAACTCCATCTTTATTTGAATGCTTGCACATGTGAGCAACCGAACTTGCAGAGATGTGCATCGATGCGGATCCATAGTGTGAATAACAAATCTGGAATGCCTGAGTGAGATGATTTGTACTGTTGCGCTAAAAAAACCTGATGTCTGAATGACCTCTCAGGTTGTCTCCTGCCCTCCCCCCTTGCAATATTCTATATGCAGCCATATCTTTCATGATATCAGCCTATTAAGTAACAAGAATTTCTTTCCCCAGTCATTTTTGATTCCTCATATTCTCCAGAACTGTTCTGAAGTGACTGGGCATATTAGACAAGAGTTCGTCTAAGCCACATCATGTATTGAAACTTAGACATCAGCAAATGATGATTATTAAGCATCATTATAGCCTTTTCCTACCTCATTGACAACTACTGCTACCTTGTATTGGATGCTATTTAAAAAAGAAGAAGAAGAAGCCAAGAATGGACATTTTTCTTGACCATGGCTAATTGGCTGCCAGAAAGTAACGAGGATCCCTAATGAACATGACTCCTGCTGTCATTTGTCTTAATTATCTGAGTGCAAATCCTTACTCGGGGGTGTTTCTGTTGTACGGGCGTGTTCTTTTGGTGCTGCACCATCCTTGTCACCATTCCTGTTTTGCTGTTTGCCAGATTTTGCCCTCAACAAGAAACTCTTTGTCCTCGTTTGGAGTCTTTCGACACCAAGAGGGCTGGCTTGTCTGATGCTGAAAAATCAATACTGTGTATACTATGCATTTTTAGATGAGTTGTTCTGTATGGTTGTCATGGCTACGCTTGAAGGTATTGATTCATCCATTGGGATCTCAGGGCTAGAGAGTGCTTGCATTGAGGCAGGAACCTTTTGTCCCGAAAAGCCAAGCATGCATTTTTCCACAAGCCTCTGTAAAGGAGTGACTTTTCCCCCCCGTCAAGTGCCTGCTGCTAAACCCAGCATGTCTTGTGGCTATTCTCTTATCCTTTTGTGTATGAAACCCCTTCCCCCACTTTTTTAACATAAAAAAGAATCATCTTATCTATGTGGCTGTGTTGAGGGAAGACATAAGACTGCAGAAAGGGAATGCAATCTTCGCCCACACCAATAAAGAGAAAAAATGGAATGAAAGAACATTGTAGAAAATCAGATCTCCTTTTAAGCATTGTCTTTTAACCATTGGCCATGCCTAGAAAATAGGATAGGCATTAACATGAAAGGCAGAAGTAGAAATATGAAAGAGAAATAGTCAGATTGGATCTGTATTCAGAGCAAAATTGATATTTTTCATGAGTTCTCTCATGAAGCACCATGGTCATTTCTCAGAAGCATTGCAGAACAACAGACTCATAGGAATTTGGATTTCACCAGATTAGGCTGTTTAAAAGACTAGCGCAGTATTGTCTGCTTTGGCTGCCAGCAGAGCTGTGGATGGAGGAAGTTGCCTCTGGCAACACGGTTTGGCTTCAATAAAAGAGTAATACTTTGTTATTTAATTTATTATTGCTGTGTTTTTACTGCAAAGTTAGGAAATTATGTGTGTGTGTGTGTGTGTGTGTGTGTGTGTGTGTGTGATGCCAAAAATAACTTGATAAGTCTTGAGTGTGGGCATCACTTGCTTTTCCATCTCTGGCAGTAAACATTTGGGGACAGGCTTGACCCTCCAAATCCCTAACCATTTATCAGGGATGCTTTAATAATGATTTTCTGAATTGGCTGGCTGTTAAAATACACAACCTTTATGGTTTCTTCCAGTTCTACAAACTTGTGATCCTATAGATCTCAGGCAAGGGCCATTCTCAACATTTGCCACTTCTCCTTTGACCAAAAGATAGCATGGACCTTCTGCATGCAAAACTCATGGTCTCTACCACTGGACTATGCCTCCTCCCTGAAAAATACAGGCTTGCCATGTAGTTATTGGAATAGGACTAAAGAATCTCACAAATGAAGCCCTACACACATTAATGAAGCTGAAACAGCAACCTTGATCCAGTTGCTATTTCTCTGTGACATCCATAACCTAAGTTATCTTACAGAGTATTTGTGAAGGTGGTTGTGAAGGCATGGATGTAAAACTATGCTAGCATACTTATGATGGATTTTTGGAGAGCGAGGTTTGCTCTTTCGTGCTAGGGTTCACAATGTCACCTGGATGGTGTTCAGACAATCAGTGGCCCACCAAACAGAGCTGTGTCTCAGTCCAGTCTGACTTGCATTGTACTTCCAAAGAAGGAGGACAGCCTTCACTCTCCCAGACCTTTTGGAAATCTAGGAGGTCAAAGCTTGCTCCTTTTCTCATGTTTGTATAGTTGCAGCTGAATGATGCCAGGCATCATTTCTCCCCCCCCCCCCCCCAAAAAAAAAAAAATCCCACTGATTTGCTGCAAGGTACACCAGGGCACCAACCAATGTTGGTGTGATTGGGCAAAAGGCTTTGTGCAGGGCTGTACTGGATACCTCCTTGTGCACTACCAAAAAGATACTGAAATTTAAGAGGATCCTACTTATGTATTCTGTGCTGAACTCCCTGGAGGAAGGTAATGTAATAAATTAAAATTTGGGGTGTGATGGAGTGGGGTGGAGGAAGCTGAAGCAAATACATTGGGTTGAATCTTTTGGTGGAAAAAGGGTGGGCGGCCACACGTTGCCACACAGTGCTTACATAACCAGTGTTCTAGTGGCGCACTTGTTACGCTGCCCCTGCGGTTTGTGTGGTTTGGCGGCTGCGGCATCCCTGAAGAGGAAAAAATGCCGCCACCAGCCTGGACAACATGGAAGGTATGTACTGGGCCAATGTTTATTTACATATACATAATGAAATAGGTGTTGTAGAATTCCAGCCATATTTATTTATTTCCTTTATATTTGGCTTTCCCCCCAATAATGAGTCCTAAGGAGGCTTGCACTTAAAACATGGCATCTACCAGCTGCCGTTGCTTATGCTGTTCTGCAACACCTGGCCTATTCATTTCCCTGCTTTTTCCAGTTACTCCAGCCATTAATCTAATCTATTAAACTGGATGGGAGGGGAGGAAAAGAAAGACCCATAGACATGGAAGGCCAGCTTGGCCCGGGCCCCTCTCAAATCTAGGATTAATCTTGGCTTCTTGAAATTTTGACAGATGACAGTCTGTTGTACACCGCCCTGATTTGAAGAAGGGGGGTATAAAAATAAAACTTTTATTATTATTATAGCATGGAAACATTAATGTTTTGCACTAGACTTTCCAGAATTCCCCAGCCAGCATAGCTATGGAGAAGCATGTAGGGTTCCTTTTTAAAAATTTGCTATAATCAACAATAAGGACCCTCATCCCCCAGTCTATGAAGTGAAACAATATCTGGCTTTACAGGACTCCTTTTTCACAGTGATAACTAGCAGCATTTTAAAACTATAACTCCTTTACTTGGGAAAGATAACCAGAATTCTGAACCACGACATTTCAAATCCTGCAGCCATAATATGTTATGAGTTGGATCCTAAGGTGCTGGAGGCGCCTTCCTCTCATAGATGGGCTGGTTTTCTGCCACACACTGTAACACTCTGACACTCTCTTGTCTGGAAGACATGAATATGAAACCTAAAGGTGTTCATCCCTTTGTGCATGAGCATGAGAAGGAAGCAAGAGAACTACTGTTGAACCTCGTTGTGGCATGAATGTCTGCCTGAGTGTTTGTGGAAAGGTGCTAACAGCTGTTTTCCTTCCTCTCACACTGTTTTTTTAGTTCCAGACCCTTCTCAGTCAGGCAAATTGTCCCAGGGGAGCAATGTACAAGAACTGTAAAACCTGCTGAAGCCCTGGCTCTTGTCCACTGGCAATCCCACCCAGCATCTAAGATTTCAACAGTATTGCCCACACACCTTCACAGCTTTGGGAAAGATTTTGTTTGGGATCTTGCATTTTTGGGCCTGCAAAATCATTCAGTACTTACTACCTTGCATATTGGTCTCCTGAGGCAGATGGATATATATGCTTTCACTGATTTAAACTATGTTTGCCTATAGAGTAAGTAGAAGTGGCTAATATCTTATTTTTTTTTAAAATAGAACTTTCCAGAGTTCACTCATTTCCTCATCAGTTCCATGAAAATAATATGAGATATTGGAATGGAGGAGAAAGAAAAACTGACAGATTTGACCAGCAAGGAAGCGAGCTTTAAGTGGACCTTACATTTAACAAGTCTGGTTTTCAGTGCCTATTTTTGTGAGGATGCTTCCTCCTTCCCCACCCCATGAGGCTCCTCATCTTTAACAAGTAGACAGCCAGCAGGTATAATAATGTCTTCTCTGTATTGGGAACAACTATATCATTTGAATTTGGCAGGCTGAGAATTTTGTGTGGTACATTTTTGGTATGAGCTTACCCAATTATATAAAAAAACCCTTCATGATTTAGATGGAAGGAATTTGAGAATGAAACCATTTGAATGCATCAGCTTCACCCATCCCTAGTAGTTGGGGATTAATTAAAGGTACAGTTTTAATTCCTTTGCTGTCAGAACATTGCATGTGATGGAAATCTCAGGTGTTCAGGCAAGAGATACAATTAATTGCATGACTCATACAAGCACAGCATTGGAAATGACCCCAAGAACCATCTAATCCCTTGGTTATATAAGGATACACAACCAAAGTACTCTTGAAAGATGACCATCTAATATCTGTTTAATGACCTTCAATGAAGGAGAGCTCCTCACTTCCAAGACAGTCCATTCTAATGCTGAACATCTTTGACTGTCAGGAAGTTCTTCTTACAGTTAGGTGGAATCTTTTTCCCCTTTCCAATCTGAATCCATTAGTGTCCCAGTCTCTGGAGCAGAAGAAAACAGGCTTGCTTCCTCTTCTGCATGGCATCCCTTTAGATATTTAAGATGGCTTTCATATCAGCTCTTACATTCTCCTCTACATGTTAAACATTCCTCACAGGGCTTGGTTTCCAGACTTTTTGCCATCTTGGACACCCACCTCTGAACGCATTCTGTATCCCATCTCATTTTCCCTAAGTGTGTTAACTGTTTAACATTTTCATTTCTGCTGAAAGAATTTCTCTGCCTATATTAGCTGGTAGCTGGAAAGTCTGCATGGCAGGACATTTTCACACATGGAGCTACAATGGATGTGTACTTAATTGATTCACAATGTTAGTGTGCTACTTGCTTTGGTTAGAACAGTTTTATTTGTATTTTGGTGTTTTGGACTTCTCTCTGAGGAGAACAACACTCAGTGCAACACACTGAGCCAGCCAGTAGAGTTTGTTATTTCATGGATCCTCTCTTTCTCCTCTGCCACATTTTATATGGTTCTTCTGAGGTGCCCTGGAGGCTTTTTTTTTCCTGCCCTCAGTGACTCAATAAATACATCCACCATGAAACTATTAGTGTACTAAATAACATTCAACTACCATTTACCTACTGGAAAATGCACAGGTACACAACAAATATTATTTCAAAATAAGACTGTTTCATGAACTCTTCCTAACTGAAAAACACAGAGGGGTAGCTGTGCTGCCCATATAGCAAATGCAATTATATCAAAAATCTACCAAACAGTGATATCTTTACTGGACCAACCAAAATGCACAATATACGTATTGTAAGCTTTCAAAGCTCCACTGGCTTCTTCATCAGGAAAGGTGTTGAAACCATACAGGATAAAATATTGAAGATGTTAGCCATAGGCCTGCATTTTACTGCTTTTGTTCACAATTCAGATGGTATGGAGGGATATTTCTTGCAGGCTGGAACCTCCTCCTTCTGGCCATGTGGCTATTGGGAACTTAGGGGCTGTACAAACAGCCCCTAAGTGGTGGTGCGATACTGTCCCTTCTTTAGCCAGATTGGGGCTGTGGCAACCTCACGTCGCTGCCCCAAGGTCTTTCAAGGGCACAAAAAGGAGCGGCAAAAAGCAGATCCTTTTTGCACCCTCAAAAGGGCTCCATAGCCACATTGCCATGGCTATATGGCACTCTTTCAGCACTGTGTCATATGGGCACAGTGCCAGAGGAGCGCCATGACATTGCACGCCATGTGGAGCGGCACGCGGCATCAGGGTGTCATGGGGGATGGAGTTGGGGTGTGTCTCATCTGGTCTTTCAGGCCAGTCTGAACATGGCTCAAGTTTTTAGTTTTAATTTAATAAGGAAAAGAATAATAAGAAGACATGAGCGGCTAGGTCCCCAGATCTGGGGAAACTTTCTATTAATTTTAAGTGTCCTGGTGATTCTATATCATATAGTACTTGCCAGATGTTCTGTTTTCCTGCCTCTGGTGCATATTCTCATCCATTTTCAACTATACTGTCTCAATCGTGTGGAAGAGGAGAGCAGGACCATACCTGCCCACTCCTCTATAGGCTTTCCCAGGCAAGTCTGGAAGGGAACTTCTTCTACATTTTTGGCCAGCTGAGTTGAACATCGGGGGGGGGGGGGGCGGGCTACACACATAGAGGAGGTTTCCCTCCTCTTTCATGCTCCTTCTAAAATGCGGGCACAACCCTGCTATCCAAACAACTGCAATTGCAATGGACAATAGCAAGTAAAAAAGGTTTAACTGGATGGGATGGGAAAATGTGAACAGGCTAACCTTTTGGTATAAAATAAATTAAGGTATAGTGGAAGAGAAGTAGCTGTGTATCAAGTCTATGCCTTATTGTCTCATTTGACTTTGAAACTTTGCACATTCAACTTTCTTGGAAGGCCTATTTTCTTGGAGGGGCTATATGGAAGGGCTGAGTTTTGTACTGGGAGGGTGGAGAGGCAAATTTCTAGATCAGAGTTTCTTAAACTATCTGATGTGAGGACCTAGTATAGTTTATCTCTGAAGTGCCAGGGGCCAGTGCTATATTTTTGCCCACTGACTAAAACTGTTTATTTCCTTCCTGGACTCTTGCCATGGACCAGCAGGAATTGCCTCGAAGATTTGCACTAACCCACAGACCACCCCTTGGAATAGCACCACTCTTGATAATGTTCCTACAGCAAATCCATTGTGAATCCTTAACAGTAGGGGCATGTTTAAATGCTTCCAGTTTAAACAGGAACAAGGAGGTATGTTGTGATCAAGTATCAGAAAGCAAATCGCACTAGCTTTCATGCAGGTTCTGCCCTTTTCAATGGGGTTTATGTAAGAAAACAATACATTGAAAAACTGCACCCATTAAGACAAAGAACTCAGGAGAAGTTCTATATATTGTCCAAAACAATAGCATCCAAATCTACTTGGGAGAGAAACTGTTCCCAGTTTCGTTTTGGAAGTTGCAGCATCTGCATCTGCTGAATGATTTATTTCCAAGACATTAACTGAGTATTATAGAGGGAAAACACTGTTTGACCTCAGGCAAACGAGTGTGAGACACAAGCTTGTTCCAGGTTGAATGTTCCTTTTTAAATTTTTCATGAAGTTCTCTCAGCAGGGCCTCTCTTTAAGCTCTGAAGAGAGGGGGAGCCTAATATCCGTAATGGTTTTCAGCCCAGCTATCAAAAAAACATTTATTTCATCAACTTCTCACCCTGTTTAATGCAGTATAATAATGCTGAGTAAGGTTAAAGGCCATCAATTGCAAAATAATCATTTTTCACCAAAACAACGTTATATTGAATGCTTAATT
Organism: Sceloporus occidentalis; assembly: GCA_023333645.1. Classification (NCBI taxonomy): domain Eukaryota; kingdom Metazoa; phylum Chordata; class Lepidosauria; order Squamata; family Phrynosomatidae; genus Sceloporus; species Sceloporus occidentalis. The sequence continues at coordinate 142,996,630 of JALMGF010000006.1, forward strand.
ATTCATTACAAATGCTTGTCATGGTGAAATATTGGCTCTGGTGATATTTAAAGCACCAGGCCGAGTTTTCTTCCTTGAAGGTTAATGGCTGAACCTTTACTTTCATTAGCCTTCCTAAATGTGGCACACTTCATATGTCATAGTTTGGGTTCCCTATTTTCTTCTTTCAGGTTTCTTAAGGCCTATTGTTCAATTTCATTTTTGATATTTATACTTGGTTTGGGATGTATGCATGCAGTCATCAGAATGGTAGGTAAAAAAGGTGGCAATAAAGGTGAAACTGGATAAACGGAGCCATTTCTGCAGGCAAGTGATGTAAAATTGCTGCACTTAGCTTTAAATAGAACATGAGACAGAGAGTTTATAAGGAAATTATGAATCTACTTGCAGAGCGCTATTTACGTGTCTGGAATTACCTATATAAAATATGGATGGGGTAAGCATTCGCTCTATCCTCCTTATTGTAGACTAAACCCAAGAATATTAGCCGCAAGCATTTTGGCAAGCCAAAGCAATGCAATTTAGGATGACTAGGTAAGGTGGTAACAGATGCAATTGTTTGACCATTTGCATGTGTGGATACAGTCAATATATCAAAAGATGCTAAAGGTTGGCTTATATGTGTCACCATCCTTCAAATAATGAATGACTGGGGCAGTGTGGCACTCCAGATGTTATTAGAGCTGATGGGAACTGCAGCCCAGCAACATCTGGAAGTCCACATGTTAGTCTCCCCTATAGTAGTTGGTTATGAGAGCTCATCCTAAATTTGTAATAATAGCTACATCTAGTGTGGCATAGTGGTTTGGGTGTTGGACTACAAGTCTGGAGACTAGGATTTGATTCCTAGCTCAGCCATGAAACCCACTGCTCTCAGCCATGAAAATCACATGCTCTCAGTATCAGGGGAAGGCAATGGTAAACTTCCTCTGAATAAATCTTGCCAAGAAAACCCCATGATAGGTTCCCCTTAGGGTTGCCATAAGTCAGAACATACCTTTATTTCAGCCAACAGGCCATAAGTCAAAAATTACTTGAAGGTGCAACAGCATCAGCAGCAGCAGCAGCAGCAACAACAACAGTAGTTGTTTAGGGCCTACTTTGGTTTGACCTACAATTGGTCTCCCTAAGGCACTATAACTTTCCCTTTTCACATAGAAAACAGAAGCAGAATTACTGGAAAGAAGAAGCAACAGTGAGATTATATCTAAATAAAATAAATAAAATTTAGAAATAAATGTATACTGGTTCTAAATTAGTTTAACATGCCATGGCTCCTATACCCCATCTCTAAGTCCTGGCAATTTTGATTTAGTAAGAGTTCCACGAATTCATCTACAAGATTTTACCACTGACCCCACTACAGTTCTCAGGGATCCTAGAGGGAAAGTTTCAACACAAACTAGTAGGTCTCCCATGCAGATATCCCTTGAAAATTGCAGGAGAGAAGGGAGGGTACTTATACTGTATGTTTTAAAAAAAAATCTACAATTAGATTTAAAGATAATTCTGAATTGGAAAAGCCAGATGACTTCTTGTTCAAACTGCAGATTGACAGTTGTTGCAATTCTTATTGATTTTAATGGTGGTTGATAGCCGCACAGAAGAGATCAGATAAACCCATTTGGGGATCTGGCTCCAACTGTACAAAAAGTGTAATGTTCCCTGAGCCCTTATACATAAAACAGTCATGTTATCCTGAAGAAATCCATTCACTGCCTTGATCTATGATTCATACAAAAGGGAAGGAACAAAGCAATAGCTTGCTTAGAAGTGTAAATCTTTTAAACATCGTTTGTCATACATTTTTAAAATAAGAATTAAATATATTCTTTACTTGGCTCGGAATTGTTTTCTTAATCACCAATCTGCAGGCTTCATAATTTATGGCCTGCGTAATGTTTAGGAAATGGTTGTTTTTCATGGCTAATTATAGAATGGGAAAAATTATCAGAGGAGCATTTCACCATTTTTAGTGCATGCACGTCCTGCTTTATTATTGTTCTGTGAATGTGCCATGTTCAGGGAAACTGCAAGCATGGGGAGACTTTTTCAGTAGTTTCTGGCAGACTTTTCCAGTAGGGGAGACTTCCTAAAAGTGGTCAGCCAGAGTAATCCACTTGTCAAACCCATGCTTAAATTTCTCCAGTCCAGTCCTCTTAGAGGGGATGCAAAAGTCTTATATCCAAATGCTACTGCTTAACCAGTGGTCCACAAAATTTATTGTGGGGCACACTGGTGTGTCAGAAGAGGGCAGACTTGTGTCTTTAAAAATTAAGTGGCCATGGTGGATGCATCCATCAGATGGCTTAGAGCAGTGGTTCTCAACCTTCCTAATTCTGTGACCCTTTAATAAGTTCCTCACGTTGTGGTGAGCCCCAGCGATAAAATTATTTTATTTTAGTGGTGTCTCGTTTTCTAAGATCATCAGCAATATGTGTTTTCCAATGGTCTTAGGTGAACCCTGTGAAAGGGTCATTCGACCCCCAAAGGGGTTGTGACCCACAGGTTGAAAACCGCTGCCTTAGAGTATACTTTGTGTAGGATGTTAGCTTTAACATTGTTAAGGCAAGGGTGTATAAACTGTGACTGATATCCTGGTTTGGGAGATATAGCTATGATATATCCACAATATATCTCCTGTCCAGGCCTGCCACACCAGCCTACCTTTTCTCAGCTGCAAACATCCCAATGAAGCCATTTCCTGGCAAGTGGAGAGTGGGGTGATGGTGGCAGACAAACATTCAACTGAACACAGAGTGGAAGGCGTCTATAGGGAACTCAGACCTCTCACCTCCCTTTCTGGCCTCTCCTCTTTCCTCCTTTAAGTGTCCCCAGTTGTCTGAATGAGCTTCACATTACAGGCAGAAAAAATATTCCAAAATATTGTTTTTAAATGGTTGAAAAATTGGTTTCTTTTAATGTCAGGAAGCCCTGATAAGGAGACTCCCAGACTGATGAGAATATTTGCAGTTTAAGGAGTTATTCTGTGCAAAATTTGCACATTTTTCTTCTGCCAGGAAAACAGCATTTTCTGCCTAAGAAATAATATTTTCTGGAAAGAAAATATAAGTTTGATGCAATAATGTTATTGTTTTCTGCAGAAAATGCAGCAAAGGAACCATGTGCAAATTTCACATAGCAAGAAGAAAATTGCTCAAATTACTTCTTGCTTCCTTTGAAAATAAAATCAGTGAAGAATTACATTCTTTCTTCACATACTGAGACTGAAAATGTGCATAGAGCTTGTAAACATGTTCCATTCTTTGCTTGCTGAAAGCAAAACCAAAGGAGTTGTTTTATTATTTTGGTTCTGCACTATCTGTGGTTCTAATGGGATGTGGAATGTTCTGAAGCCGCATGAGATCTCATTGGGGATGTGTGGCATTCTTAGAAATCATGGGTGAGAGAAGGCTTTAAGGGGATCTTAATGATCTCAGGGAAGCACCATTGTACTAGGTACAATCGTGGATACATTTCATTTTCTTGTAATTTATAAAATGTCCTCCTCCTTGCCATCAAGGTATCTGGAATAAAAGTGCACCACAAGATAGCTATGCTATTCAGCTTTTACTTGAACAAAGCATTTAGGCTTCAGCTTGTTATCCTGAATGAGTCCATAATATTCTCTTATATTCCCTTTCCATTGTAAGAGAGATTTCTTTCTTTGTATTGCTCACTCCACAAAAAAGGGGGATGGATAGAAATGTTAAATCAAGCAGAATTTACTTGGATAGACACCACGAGGTGTGACACCAACGTCAAGGCAAACTGCTCAGAGCCAGGGAGAAGCACATACACTATTTATTTAGAGTGAAAGCCTTTACCAGCTTACTCAAAAGTAACAACCATTGTGTTTAATAGGCTTCCGCACAGGTAAGTGTCCATAAGACTGTATTCAGCAATGGCTGGTGTTTTCCATTCCAGAGGGTCCATGGCTCAGTTCTGGCTTTTAGATGAGACTCTGAAGGCATTTTCCATGGTGCAGAGAACTATCCCCAGGTTCAGTGCCTTAGATAGCTCTTTTAATATTCAGATCAAAACCTAGGGTGGATTTAACATCCCACATATATGGCATCATCTCCCACAAACAATTCGATAACTATTTATTCAGACTTAAGTCCAATTCAGTCTGTGACCAGGTAAGAGAGTATAGTGGTGAGAGAGTATTTGATTGAAGCCTGATTTCCTTTCTAGGTTTGTATGGTCTCTTTGCAATTGTTGATGGAACGACGAACATTTACAAATAATAAATCACAAAATGCAGTTAATTAAAGTGCAACAAATATGATAGAGTGCAGCGTAAAAGCAGTAGTTTCTAGCAGTGGAAAATAGAAATCAGATTTGCAGCTTGGATTATTAAAATACAATATAATTCAGCCACTGCAAGTCTACATTTTTTGAAAAGGGAAATCATTTTAAAAGCTCTATCATTAGGCGCAGTGAGTCAACCTCTTCATGTAGCAGATTTGGAGGAGGTGAGGAGAGAGCAGAAGGCTCAAAGATATTGAAGGGCAGAATTATGTGTGCCAAACAGGCTATACTGCTGCCTTTTTTGTATAGTGGAAGACACCATACCCTCACCAGTGCCAGAGTTTTCTGTAGCAAGTCCAAAAAAGTTACTGTTTTTGAACTGTATAGCTTCCAGAAGGCCCCAGTGGCCATGCTAAATAGTTAAAATTTGTACATGCTTCCAGACTGTTTTATACATTTAAATGAGAATGTGTCAGTCTTAAACACTTTAAAGGCACCAGATCCTGTATGACATTGGAAGCTAAGCAGGGTCAGTCCTGTTTAGTACTTGGATGGGAGACTGCCAATGAAGACGAGGTGTTGTCAGCTGTAGTCCAGAGGAATGAACTGGCAAAGCCACTTGACTAAGAAAATCCTTTGAAATTCATGAGGTCACCATAAATTGACAGATGACTTGAAGGCACATAGGTACACCTAACTTATCCTTTTTCAGGCAGTAAAATGTGGACCAGCCTCAGTAAATGGAAAAAGTGTTTATCCAATAGTGAGAAGGAATTATTGGGTGAGTCTATCTGCTATAGCCAAGGTGCTACCACTAAGAAGGTTGCCCTCATCTTAGTAGCCATCTGAATTCCTTCCATCTGTGAGGGCTGACTGAGGGTTTTAAAAGCAGATCTTAAAGTTAATTGTTTAAACTGGTCTTTTAAAGCAAAATAACACCCAGACATGCACTCTTCTATGAATAAAGGTGCCTGGAATTCCTCAGTGCTCCTTCAAATATCAATAACCAGCTGAATAAAACATTTCATTTTTGCTCTGCAAGAAATACTGATGATGCAGCCATTAAGCTGATAGATTTGACACATGGAAAATACATGTTAATAGTTTTATTCTTTTGTCAGCTATTTAACACACTATACATTAATCAGTTGGCTGGAGATAACGTTTCTTCCACCCTGATTTTATTGCTTTGCCATTTTGTGGAAGTCCATCATAAAATATGCACAAGTGGAACTTTCATTTAATATTGGTGAACTTGAGTTTTCAGAACAGCATATGTTACCAAGAATTCCAGGGGAAGGGCTCATGACTTGGATCCTGAGTTGCTCTTCCATGAACCAAAAGGCATCTTCAATTTCTAGAAAGGACAATCCAACCCAGGAAAGGCTGGAGGAAGGGGATGGAAAATCATTTTTACTGATTCCTACTGAGGCTTCCAACATCTATTGGTATTTGCTATAAGGACACTTTCTTGTTCCAGCCATGTCTGCATGGAGGAAAAGAAACATTCTTGCCCTGTTCTTGCACTGACTGTTTAGATGATGTATGGGGCCAAAACAGGTGAACCATGAGTCCAATCCATGCTCCAGGGTGATTGCTCTGAATCATGCTGGAAACTCCAGATAATTCCCTAAGTGTGTGGACTATGTCCCAATACAGGGATCAGAGAGGAGCATAACAGATGGCCAGAAGAGATCAGGAGATGCTCTGCGCCGGACAAGCCGCTGATCTCTTCCTGCCCAGTAATGCCAACCCCTACCTCTGATGTTTGACTTTCAGGTTTGCACAGTTCCTCTGATGCATACTGAGTGCATACAAATGGACAGGATGGGTCAGGGGAGTGTGCAGACAGTGCTGTCAGCTGTGTGGACAGCTTGCCCTCTACTCAAATCTGGGAGCTGCAGCAGTAAGCTGGGGTTTTTCTTCCTGTCAGTGTAGGGATAGCTGGTGTCATGCCTGCTTCCAGAACATGGACATGGACTCTGATTCAGAGAATGAAACAGTGAACCTGATGGGAGATGCTGCTGAAGTTCCAGAGTCACATATCGCAGAGACAGATCAGACTGCAATACCAGCTCTGGACTGTATTGTGTATATAATAGAGATGTAAAGAAAATTCATAGTTTTTCTAATCTTTGATGACAAACTACTGTAGTTACCTTCAGTTATTTTCTTATAGCAAATCCTCATAAACCTCTGGAAGAATTTTGGGAAGTCCTGCAGGATACATGTTCCTGTAGATCAATCTATAGCAAAATAGTTGAATGCCACCCCCCCCCCCCTTTTTCTCTGTGACTGCTGTGTGTCTTCAAGTCATTTCTGACTTATGATGACCCTAAGCAAATATGGAATGTGGTGGCTTAGTGGTTAAGATGCCAGTTCTGACAACTGGAAGATCAGAAGGTTGGCAATTCAAGGCCCGAGTGCTGCATGATGGGGTGAGCTCCTGTCACTTGTCCCAGCTTCTGCCAGCCTATCCATTTGAAAGCATGTAAATACAAGTAGATAAATAGGTACCACTTCGGTGGGACGGTAATATTGGTTGGCGCAGTCATGTTGGCCACATGACCACTGGAGTAATCCTTGGACAACATTGGCTCTTCGGCTTAGTAACAAAGATGAGCACTGCCCCCTACAGTTAGTTATGACTGGACATTCATGTCAAGGGACTACCTTTACCTTTTCTTTTTTTTTTTTTAACTTTAAGGCAGATATATCATGGGGCTTTCTTGGCAAGATTTTATCAGAGGAGGTTTGCTATTGCCTTCCTCTGAGGCTGAGAGAGTATGAGTTACCCATGGTCACCCAGTGGGTTTCATGGCCAAGCTGGGGATTGAACCCTGGTCTCCAGAATCATAGTCCAACACTCAAACCGCTAAGCCACACTGGCCTCCCCCATTCTCTACCAGCCAGCAATGGGGCACTGCAGATAAGAAAAGGTGGTTTTGGGAAGTTTTTTGGCTGTTGGGCAACCTCTGAGTTATGATAGTGTAAGCTGGACCTGTGCCATCATAACTCACAAACCGGATATATGAAGCCCAAGATGATGACAGGAATATGGTTTCAACACCTCCTAATGTGCACCGAAGCTTGTGCTTCACTCATGCCGTGCTAAAATACTTTGGGACTCCTATCAAGTGTGATAACTGCCTACTTCTCTGTCAAATATTTAAGAAATACCAGACAGAGAGAGAAGGAAAGAGAGAGAGTTGTCTGAAGATTTTCTGTAAAGATGTGGGACAGAAGACAAGCCTCAGATTGACTTAAAAGAAGGAAGGGATCAAATGGTAAAGAAACACCTCCCTTCTTCTTCTTCTTTTTTTTACTCAAATACCTTTTCAGTTTGCCTGCCTTTTCCTGTCAGATTCTGAAGGTGAATGCTCTTTCCTTCCCCAAATAAGTGTGTTCAAAAGCAATGCAAGGTCAGCCGCACAGGATAGGAAACTGAATGGGTTATCAGTAATGTTGACTGAAAGTGATTTGTTTCAGCTGCTGCCTTTCAGACCCAAACCCAGACTCCAATAACAAGAAAGAGTCATGAAGCCTCCAGGAAGCAATGAAAGTGTGCTCCCTCAGTTACAACAACCCAATGTCTTTATTAGGTTCTTTCATTTTACTCGTTACATTTACAGTGGTAATAACTGGGATTGGCCCTTCCATTATTCAGATTGAGGCAGCCAACTTAGACAATGGATTCTGGGTGCCATAAAAAGGGCAGAAAATGGTTAATTATTTACTTTGTTATTGTGTTTTTATTGTTAAGGAGGGGGGAAGTTGCTTAAGGGCATTTCTGCCTCCTGTGACAAAATGCCTGTGTTAGCCTTGAGTACTGTGCAAATTGGCACTGTTTTGGACACCACTAAAACAAAGTGAAATATTTTTAATGTGTACAAAATGTTTTTAAATGGTAAATAAATGTATTTTCATTTTTAAAATATGTTTTAATATATTCTTAATATGTAAAAAAAAAGAGAGAGAGAGAGTATTAGAAGAGCAACAATTTGACATTTACATTTTCTGAGAACTCTTTGGTGCATATCACCAAGATGCTGGAATGTGCATCTTTCACCTTTTCCCATCACTTACAGTCCAATTCTGTGTACACTTTTTTTGGAAGTACCCCATTCAGTAGGCTTTACTCTCAAGTAAGTATGCATAGGGTTAGCTTTTCAGGGAAAACATGCTTCAGACTTGGATATTTGTCCAGAAACCTCTGTTCTGAAGTTCATGGCAAATTACTGTTGTTGTATAATGATCTAATGAGTTTCCATTATATTTAATTTTTAAACCGTTGTCTTTACTATACAAGCCTACCCATGGCTACTCAGAAACAAGTATAATTGAATAGAATGGTGCTCTTTTATAGGAAAGTAAGAAATGGTGCTCTTTTATAGGAAACCACCTGGTGTCTGTGGATTATTCTGCCTGGCACCTTCTGCCTGTATAGGTACATTTTTATTTGTATTTCTTTTATTAGAGTTCTGAATACATTTAAGACCTTTTAAAAGTCCTGAATGAGCCTTCCTTTCTACCTAATCTTTCTTTCGACATCCCTCCCATATTTTCAAAAGACTTTCCCCCCTTTTTACTTAGGTTTGGCCATACAGCACTATTACAGTGAGCTGCTGGTGTCCACTGGGGTTTGGTTCTCGGACTCCCATGGATGCCAGAATCCATGGATGCTGAAGCCCACTATAAACAATGGAGTAATAAAATGATGTCCCATATATAAAATAGCAAAATAAAGGTTTGCTTTTTTGGTATTTAAGTATTTTGGAATATTTTCAAGGTGTGGATAGTTGAATCTGCGGATAAAGAATCCATGGATACAGAAGGCTGACTGTATATGCTGAATTTGATAATGCACCTTAGGGCTGGAGCGGACTGGCAGGAAAAAGTGGCTCGATCCTGTTTTTTCACAAAGTGGGCCAAAACCCCACTGCCCACACAGCCCTCCCAAGGAAGACTGAGTATGCACTGCCTGACCGCATGATGCAGTGTCAAGCCACGCCGCTTAGTAATTTTTTGTTGCCTCCCCACCATGCAGACACAGCATCACACGAACACACTGCCGGTGACTCCCAAGTACTTACCACTCCCATCCTAGATGTCCTCCCAGTGGATATCTGCCTTTTTAATCAGCCACAGTCGCACATGCAATGGTCCACCTCTACAGGGTATCGGTGCCTCGGTGTGTGAGTGATACATTGGCAAATCATAATCATGGAGGCTCCCCATACATGCCCCCTTCACTCCCCTTCACCCCATGCCCCCCTGTTAGACTGTTTGGTTTGTGTATGTTGTAATTACATCCATTGGAGTTGGTATACTTTCATTTCTTTGTTTTGACACAGCTCTGCACTCATGTTGGTGTGCTTTCAGGGGCAAAGCTGCACATCTTCGACACCAAGCCGAACTATCCTGGATTTTGTTTGCTCTTGTTTTTAACTCCCAAGTGCAGCTTCGGTCCGGCTTCTGCTCGCTTTGAAAGCATGTGTCATCTAAACGTCCTGTTTTCAAAGTGGATGAAAATCACTTTATTTGCCCTTTCTGTTCCACCTCTCAGAATCTGTTCTGTTTAGCTGGACATTTCATAACAGTTTATAATTATGTTGGACATTCCCTCAACTCTAGTTGGATTTATTATTATCAGCCATGATGGCCAGTCATTTACCCCACCTAGAATTTTTCTCTTTTTGTGAGCATTGCAAGGGATTGTTGAAATTTCCCATTTATGGAAACATTTTCTCCATTGGCTACTTTTCTGTTTTCTTTCTCCAGTTACCAATTTTCCATAAGATTTTTTTTTTGGCCTGTAAGGGAACAAATGATTTAATATTTACTATTTGGTCTGGATTCTATGGAAGAAAGTTTTTCAGATGTTTTCAAGTTCATTAAATTCTTCAAGATATTAACCACCTCCTCCTTCCCTACAGCAGGCCATGGGCAGTTTACGCCTCTCCTATGTTAGGATGAGCTTCTCCCCTGCTTCATCCATGAGCAGCCATTGTATGGGTAACCAAACCCTTAATCCCTAATACTCAAAAATATTTCAGCATATGCCAATTTTGTGTTTTCCCTTAGCATAGGTAAGTTTGGCCCTCCAGATTCCTAGCATTCTTCACCACCGATTTGGCTGGTAAGGGAGTCAGGGAATTGTATTTTAAACTCTGGAGTGTTGTGTGGTTCCCACCCTTGCCTTTGTATTCCAGTTCCTCCATCCTGGCTTGAAGATTTTGGCATTAGAATATAAAAACAAATATGCAGCAATCCTCTTCCAATGCCTATTTTGTGTTCTATGGTTACTAATACTTTATTCCATTTAAATGGCCATCATTTATTTCTGTTTGCCTGTAGCAAATTTCTATCCTGTTTCACCTCTGAGGAATAAGGAGTTTTCTTGAAATCAGCCTGTCTATTTTTGTCAAGTGAATGTGGTTTCCTAATGATTTGTGGCTTTAAGAAAACTGCCTGTACCAAGAGAGGAGGTAAGCAGCTTCTCTCGCCGAAACTCTTTTGGAGAACTTATCCTTTGGGACAGCATTGAGGCTCAGCACTAAACCTGACCAGTCTAATTTCCATGGACAGATGCAAGCTATCCAGCACCATCTTCCATTTAATAACTGGAAACTAACATGTCACAGTGAGCAATGGGCCAGAAAACCACCATCCTACCAGCTGTGAATAAAAATTTCACATTATGCCTGTTTACCCATTCCTGTCCAGTATACCACAGCTTTTTATCACAGCCATTAATCTCTGTGGCAGTGGGGGAACATTTTCAAGTGCTTATTGAAAATGTCAGTATATTTCACTCTGCTGAATTTCTTTTGTGCACTATGGCAAAGGATGCAAAGAAGGCTAGCTATGCATGACTTCCCCTGTCTGATTCCCTTTATCCATGGTGCTTTTATTTTCTTCTTCCCCCTCCTCCTCCTAAGTTTCTTCCTCCAGTGTTTCTAAGATTTGTTTCATAATTGCTCTTAACTTTACTAGTCTTGATTCTCCCACTTCTATTTTTTTAGAAAAGCAAATATATTTGCAATTCCTCAACTCATTCTACAGCTACTGAACTTATATCGAGTAAGAATCACTAGTTTTGGTCACTAGAATCACTAGTTTTGTTTCCCATTTCCTATAAAGTATGCTGATGTATGCCTGACTGACCTATTATAGTTGGCCCTCCTTATCCACGGATTTTTTATCCACGGATTCAAGCATCCACAGCTTGAAAATATTTTTAAAAAGTATAAATTTCAAGTATCAAACCTTGATTTTCCCATTTTATATATGGGACACCATTTTGCTATGCCATTGTATTTAATGGAACTTGAGCATACATGGATTTTGTTATTCATGGGGGTTCCTGGAACCAAACCCAGCAGATAATTTGCTTTAAGTACACAGATGTATGATATTTTGTAGCCTTGTGTATTCTTTGGTTTCTTCACTTTGTTTAGTATGAGCTTGTAAGTGAACACCAAGAAGCTTAGCCTTGTGTGTTCCCTCTTCTCACTTCTTCCTCATTTTGAACTTCCTATTCTTGTTTGTGACCCATAGTTACAACCCTGGTTTTCTGGAAAGAACAACCCAAAAGTTGGTCATTGCATCACTGTTATAATTTTTGGAAAAAGTAATTCTTTACGTTCCACTTTTTCAAAAATGGTTAAGATAGTCAGCTCTTAATTATTGTTTAACCGATCACCCAATGTCTGAATACTACAAGCCACTGGCTTGTAATACAATGTGCATTGTCTTTCCATCCACTTCACCTTCTTCTCAATACCTACAACAGAGCACAAGGCAGCCTCACAAGATCCAACATGAGACACTGTTTGAACCACGTGATATTCCTCTTCTCCCACTTACTGAGGCTAAACCTGTAACCTTAAAACAGCTAAGAAGTTGCAGATACACCTGAGGAGGAATGAAGTTATCCTCTTTACAATTACAGCTGTAATGTAATTCTGTTGTACTTTAATGCTTTTGTGTGTGCGCACATGTGTGTGAACTTAAATACAGTAGATAGTAGAATTCAAAGACATGCTAGTCTGGAAAACAAGTATGTAAAGAGGTCTTGTGTTATTTTCAAAGGTGCTACAAGATCCCTTTGCATGCAGTAGAAATTAGTTTGTAACTAGATACTTCTAGGTTCTGGAGCTGACTGATGCTCTTAGATATTCTGTTGATTCATTTTTTTCTGTCTTCTTTTTACATTTTGACTGTTATTATTTTACTGCTGTAAGTAGATGTGAACAGCGGTAGGAGGAAGGGTTGTATATAGGTTTAACAAAGATAGATGATAGATAGATAGATAGATAGATAGATAGATAGATAGATAGGTGCGTTACAGACGTGCACAAAGTACACGCTCTGCACGCATTAGGGTTAGGAAGGGGCGTCACTTCCTGACGCCCCTAACCCTAATACACACAGAGCGTGTAGAAAATGGTGGCACCCTATACACATGGGTGCCACCATGACTACGTCACGACCTTGCCGCCTCCAAATGGGGTGGCGCGGAAGTGACGTAGTGGGTCCACGCGAGGGCGCCTGGGGCGCCCTTTCTGCGGCCCCAGAAGGAGCTCCGTTTTGCATAATTGCAGAAGTGTGAATAGTAAGGGTGACTTAATAAGTTTACACAGTACAAAGGAAAAATGTATAGTGGGAACATGCAAGGGTATACAAAACATACATATGTTTTGTATACCCTTGCATGTTCCCACTACAGATTTTTTTTTTACTATGTAAACTCATACTAAGTCACCCTTACTATTCAGAATTCTGCTACATCTTTTTCCTACACTCTGTAATTCATCCAATTATTTTCATAGTGGGGGATGTCTAGGGGGATATAGATGTGGCCGGGTGGTTTATCTCTAGTCACATCCTGCCTTCTTTTTTTCTCCATGTCTGTTTTTATCTGGTGCTTTGCAAATATAGGGTAATGGCACTTTATTGCCACCAGATGGAGCACCAAATTGCTAGCCCTTCCACAGAATAATATGAATTATTCTCTGTCACAAGGAGTCTGTCCAGGGGTCTGTTGACACTATGCACTTATAGTAGTATGATGCCACTTTAACTGCCACGGCTGCATCCTATGAAATCCTGGTGTTTGTAATTTGGGGAGGGACCAGAGGAGCTCTCAGGAGGAGAATTCTAACTTCCTTCCCTAAATTGCAAATCCCAAGGGAACCATGGCACTATAATTATGTAGAATGTAAGTATCCTTGGTACTAGCATGTGGATTCCATTGAGCTCAAGCACTGTACCTTCCACCACTCTTTAGGATTTGTTACTTGTTGCAAAGGCAGAATAGGGGTCTCCATTTATTCAGGGTTTTTTGTTGTTGTTGATAACAGATCACAAGTTGGTCTCAACTCATGCTGACCCTGTGAATATGACTTCTCCAAGCCTCCCTGTTCTCTGCCTCTCTGCTCAGGTCCTACAGGCCTCTCTAAATGAATCTACCCATCTAGCATGCTGTCTTCCTCTCTTTCTGCTTTCCTCTACATTTCCTAGCATTATTGTCTTTCCTAATTAGTCATGCCTTCTTATGATGTGGTCAAAGTATGATAGCCTCAGTTTCATCATCTTGGCTTTCAGGGACAGTTTATACTGTGCATAACATCAGAGTTATTATAGAAAAATAAAGGGTGAGGTTTGTGTTTACCTTGGGTTCTAGTATATGTGGGAGTTTCTTGCACATCCAACTCTGTGGGTATGGATGGCGTGGGATCATAAACTACTGTGGTTTGGAGCGGCATTCATTGTGGCAACAACCAGAAGTCATCTAACTAATGCCAGAAGTCAGGCAGGAGAATAAAGGAGAAACAGGAGTTTTGCAAATCAGTTGACACTCTGGCCACCATGACACCGTGATGGCTGTGGAAAAAACAGAGCATATGTTTACAGTGCAACACATGTTAAAGAAAACAGCTGTACTGAAGGAAAAAAATAAGGCCTGTTACAGACAGCCAAAATAAAGCTGCTTCGAGTCACAGTAGAGATATGGTGTTTCAATGATGCATGCGTCCTAAGAGTTCAGAAGTCGCACCAAAGCCACACTCCAGCCCTAAGGACTGGAGCGTGGCTTTGGTGTGGCTTCTGGACTCTTAGGACACATGCATCATTGAAACACCATACCTCCACTGTGACTCGAAGGAGCTTTATTTTGGCTGTCTGTAACAGGCCTAAGTTTTTTACTTTATCACAGACACACACAGACAAAGATAAAGCACTAATGATAATGGTTGCTTGCTTGTTCAGATGATGGTTGTGCATCACTTTCTTATAAGATACTGGGAACAGTGATAAGCCACAAAACATTTACTGTTTCTCCTGTCCACAGAATAGACGGAGACTTTTTTTTTCTGGAAGAACAGTTATGTTAAAGACCATGCCTTTAATATTTACATGCTTACCTAATATAAAAACACAACCAGAGAAGGGAGTATCTTAAAAGTGTCCAAGTCAGATAATAGCACAGGGCAAGAAATGGGGTGATTAAAACAGTAGTTTTTTGTTTTTTGTTCTACTAGGACTAATACATTTGTAGTAAAGCTTTCTTCACTTCATGTCCAAGGAGATTCAGATTGTGATTGACAAAACAGGTGACAGGTAGGGAGTTGGTGTGGCAAGATCTACTCCAAAAACTAAAGAAACTTCAAGATTTAATGTGTTGAAAAGTTCTAGATGAATGCAAAGTAAAGGTATTCATATGTTTACACAGTTGGTGCATATATGGCTTTTCAATATATCCAAACCTTTAATAAGTTTTTGTGATGTTGTCTGATGCCTGGAGAAATGATTTCCATCATTTAGCTTAATTTACTCCTGTACAATGCTATGTGATCTGCAAAGAATTTGATGATATTGGGTCTTGAGTCCCTTCTGGGAGAGAGGCAGCATACACCTGAAATGAATGAATGAATGAATGAATATTCACCTGGCAACCATTTATAATTTGGTCAATATTATTTGTTTCATTCCTTGTCAACCAGTTTGTTTAGATCTTTTTGGTCAAGAGCAACCTCCCCACCCTTTACTCTTGAATGTCTTAATAAAATGTATGCCACAAAGAGTCAAGCAGTCTAAGCTTGTTGAAATCAATGTTATGCACATGCTTAGCTCTGTTGGATTGTGGTCAGTTTTATTAGTTTGGCAGAAACTAGACTAATACTGTACCTCTAAGTGCCCACTTTTAAATTTCCATGGAGTGGTTGTTTCATATTTAATACACAGTCTAAGGGACATAAAAAGAAAAGATTTAAATATGACCTTTAATATAAACAATTTGGTTAGTACATGGACACAAGACTGCCAATAAAAAGCAGGTGCTGTAGGCTATATTTCAGAGGAAGGAACTGTCAGAACCACCTCTGAATTTTCCTTGCCTAAGAAAACTCTTAGGAAATTCATGAGTTCACCATAACTCGACAGGCAACCTGAAGGCACATACACAGGCATCATCACCTTAAACTTATTATACTTTTCTCTAATATTTTTTGTCATGTAGAGTTTCATATGACTTAGCACTGCCTCCTCCCCACTGAATATTTTTGTTTTTGCACAGTTGTTTCTAGTGCAAAAGTATATAAGTATATAAGTATAACTTAAGACATGGAACTTGGCACGACTGCAATTCTTCAGTGTGCCTTCACTGGTTGGGTCTGCAAAAGTTTGCATAAATAAGAGATTCAGACTGCAACCCTATATATACTTCCCTGTGAGTAAGTCCCTTTAAATTCAATAGGCATTAGGAATTAGTATTGCAGATATGAACAGGATTGCACTATAGTAAAATATAAGATGCATCTTAGTGGTCACCATCACCAGCCCTTTAAGGAACCTGTAGCAAAGGGAAATGAGATTGAAAGCAGCCTACTTAAAGACCCCTGGCTCTTCCCCTTCTTCTCCATCACTTTTATCTTCAATGTTGTATTATTTCTAGATGTGGGGAAATAGGACTGTCTTGTTTTTTATTAATTGCATATAAGACGTCTTGATTGCCTTTTTAGCTGAGGCAACAGGATTAAAATATGCCAATTGAATAAATATCCAGATTTTGCAGATGGGAGGCTAAAATAGATTATAATAGATACTGATGTAAGTTTTTGACCAGAAAGCTGATAACAGCTTTTTGAATATGCCATTGCGGGACAGGGCTGTGATGTTCTTATCTTGAAGCCAAAACAGGTAGCTGTGAGACTCTTAATAAGAATGCGTTTGTGGCACAATGGATGTAGCATTTAAAATGGAAGAAGGGAAAATGCTGACTCTCTTCCTGCCCATCAGCCTTAATTCTACTTTCCACCATCCATTTTAGCAGTGCCCATACTACCAAATTCATTTAACTTAATGAGCTAAATCCACATGGCAATTTTGCTTGTGTGCAGTAATCTTTTCTTTAATGGTCCTTGTGCCTGGGCTTCACCTCACGTTTGTGTGCATTTAACGTACCCGCATGGGGTAACTGATTACAAAAAGCTCTTTCGGTGCTTAAGGAGATTTACGGCGCTGGGAATTTAAGGATACACTTTGGTGCTAGCAACAATAAACTTTGCTCAGTACATCCAATTAATGCCAAATTCGCTCCTGTTAACCAAGCGAGAGAAGTGCCAATCATGATGGGGGACTGTGTGTGTTGTATGCAAGTCTAGAATGAATGGCAGGCAGTTGACGAGGACTCGTTAAATTGTGGCCGACACAACCATAATTTTATATGTTAATCTAATATTGCCCTGAAAGGCAAGCCATTGAAATTGGCCTGTTCAAGCTTTTCATGACACTCCCCCATCAGAATCTCTCCTGTGGACCCAATTTCCTGGTTCAGCAGGGAGTATTTGAGCATGGCCAACTCCACAGTAGTAGTCAGACAAAGAGCCTCAATGGGCGATTCACAGGTGGCTCTAATCACACCAATTAAAAGGGAGACCAAAGGCAGCCTTGTAGCTCTCAAATGCACCTCGCTTCTTCTGAGGATATTCCAAACAGAATATCCAGTAACTGAAGCTGCTACTCCTTTGGGGATATGAGCAATAGGGGAGCCATGAAAAGGAATTTCCCAGCTTGTACAAGCTAGTCAGTACCTTGGGAGTGGCTAGGTTGAGGAGGGGTTGGATGTAAAAAAACAAAACAAAAATCTATGTTGGATAAGGACTGTAACAGGCCTCAATAGCCCAACAATCTGCTCCCATCATAGCCAATCAATCAATCAAGTCTGTGGAAGACATGAGTACAGCTGCAGTCTCCATACCACATTCCATAGCAGCTGATACTGACATTGCATTATGTATGGAGAGAAAGGAACTAGTTTTAATCACATCACCCTTACCACTGAACCTGTGAGGCTGAGGCATTAGGTAAAGAGAGGTGAAAATAAAAGGAAGAGCAATAGAGAAAGAATGAGTACATTAGCTACTTGTTGAATAGAGGGTTGTTAGTCTAGTCTAAGAAAGGTCTGTACTTCAGAGCTAAGGTAAGTAGCCCTGCCATCTGCCAGATTCTGAAAGTTTTAGTAAAAGAAAAAGTAATGTTACCCACTTCTGACTATTGCTCATTGGCAGAACAATTTTGCAGTTGGCAACTTCAGGTACGTTTTGTGTACTACCAGTTGGTGATGACAATACTGTATTTAGAGGGATACTGAACTATGTTGTTGTGGTTCAGTTAAGCCATAGGCTGGAATGACATGTACAATTTATAGTGAATGAAAATGGTCTAAACAAGATAATAAAAGTGGGCAGATAGTTGTTAAAAATGCTTTCTGAATTTAAAAATTAAAGTACTACTCTAGTTAAAATGAGAATGATACACTCAGATTAAATACACAGCCAACTTAATTTAGGCCTGGTACAGCCTGGCGTGGTGGTGGTGATATTAGGGTTTGGGAGCGCGCAGCCACCACACTCTCCCGAACCCTAATACATACGGGCGCCAGCATCACGGCGGCCTCTCATCCATACGGGGGCTGCCATGATGCCACCACTGCTGTACATCGACTAGACGTCACTGGCAGGAAGTGACATCATGGTGGTGCCCCTTCCTGCTTCCGGTGTCGCAAAAAAAAAAAAAAAAGCCACTGTAGGCAGCTCTTTTTTGCAGCATGTCTGTGCTGCAGCACGGACATGGGGCTTACAGGGGCAGCACGGAGTCTCCTGTCTGTACTGTCTCTAAGTTACAAAAGCTAATTTCTCTGCACCTATCACCTGCTAGATCAGGAGATAGAGTCATAAATATGGATTCAGGCATCAGATCACATTTGATCTTGGAAGCTAAGCATGGTCAGGGCATAGTTACTAGTCTGAAGGGAAAATGCCACGGAATAGGCAGCCAAAGGCAAACCTCTTTTGAACAAATCCTGGCAAGGAAACTTTGTGATATGTTTGCCTTAGGGTCATCATAAGTCAAAATGACTTGAAGGCACATGTACACACATTTAAATACCCTAAAAGCACCAGATTGTATCTGATCCTGGAAGGTAAGCAGGGTCAGCCCTGGTTAGTACTCTTTTCCTCCCCCTCTTCATCTTCATCTTCTTCCCATTCTTGGGACTACAGGGGCCAATTTCAGCTGTTTTAGGCCTGGGGAAGGTGATAGAGCTGGGAGATTCTGGGCAATGTGTAATTTTTTCAGTGATTTGCCCAGGGATGTTCTCTCATTTTACCATGGTAGAAGCACCAGGAGAATGTTCACACTTTTTAGTGTCTAATGGAGACAGATTTCTTTTTGCTACTGGTTGGACAATAGCAGAAAATATTAGAACTGCAATTTGGAGAATGGATGACTAGCAACTTTGGGTCAGAAGGCTTATAGAAATATAGAATTGGCTCTGAGTCATAGTGCAGTTTCACATATAAACAGGGGCAGTCCCATATTTAAGGGACTGTTGTTAATTGATTCTAATAGTAGGAGATTTTGGTTGAAATCTGGGCCCTTCTATTTTAATAGCTTGTCCTAAACCACTTATGGCCCTTCCCTTTTCAAAGGCATGGAGTGCTAAATGAAATGTAAAAATGTAGAAAAGAGATGTGGCTCCATTATGGAAGCAGTGCTTTCTGATGTCATTTCTAATACAAAGGAAGAATCAAATAGAAAGCTAGGCCAAGCTTAGATACTTCTCACTTCCTCCTCCAAATTCCATCAGGGGAGCAGTACTGCTGGCAAGTGTACAATCAGACCATTTACACTTCAGGCAGGAAAGCTGCTGCTATAAAACAATCACCAAGTGGTGTTTTCATCTTCCTTATAAAAGGTTCCTCAGCATCCTATCCAATGTGTAGTCTAACGGCTGTACTAGGAAGCTCGATGTTCCTGTGATAAGCTGCTCTTAAATTAGGATGGAAGGAGGCTGTTCAAACAGGAAGGTAAAGTAGAAAAATGCTAGAAACAAATAACTGTCAGACTTCCTAATATTAGCCTATCAACACTCTTGACATTCTATTTAATTTCACAGATTTGGATATGGTGCTATGGAGCTAACAACTGGCCTGGCAAGAGCTTATTTTTTGCCATTTGATCAGACGTGACAAACCAAAGTTAATTTAAGTGGGAAAGCAGTTGCTTCCTGTCTCTTTCTCACAGAGACACCACAGTGAGTAATTTAGTTGCATAATCGATTACTTAGTGGACTACAGATCCCAGAACCCCCCAGCTAGCTTGTAACTGATTGGATACTGTAGAAAAGAATCAGACCTTTCCCAAGTTCTGGAGGTACCATGGTTTAGCATTAACATCCCAGCCAAGAAAAAATGTGGCAAACAACCACTAGTAGCCACTATGACAAGTGTATCGGTATGATCTCTTCCCCTCTGTGTGTGTGTGTGTGTGTGTGTGTGTGTGTGTATATATATATATATGGAACACCTTATTTTAAAATCAGGGTTGCATTCAACATCATGGCAGAAGATATCTACTCATACACTAAAACTTCCCCATCCTCTCCTCCCTGCTTTAAGAAGTCTTCCACCCCCTTGGAGCCATTATGGACAACGGGGGAGGGCAAGAGGCTGTGGTGGGGTACATTTCATCCATGGTGTCCATTCTATTGGTGGGTTGACATGAGTGAACATAGCTGCGGCTGCTGCTGCCACTGCTGCTGCCTTCAGGAAATAAATATTTCTGCATTGATAATTTCTGAGTTACTTTCCATACCAAAAATGCTGTTTCTTGCACAGAAAATGCTGTTTTATGAGCAAAACTACAGTGTACGAATTTTGTGCATAATCAATCTCAACTTGCAAATAGCCTCCTAGAACTGCATGTTTTTGAAGGCCTTTTTGCAGTAGGAAAAAAATTCTGAAATTACTCATTACTTTTAGGGGAAACTTAGTGAAGAATTACATCCCTATGTAGAGATCTGAGCAATGGGAGCCAGTGTCTCAGGGCTAACTGTTCCACTCTCCCTTAATCTGGTAATAGATGATTCAGGCTCCATCTTGAGGCATAATGGTCCAGGACAGATAATGAAATACAAGCGTGGCTGGACCTGCAATACCAGCACAGGTCTCCCCTCCTCATCTTCATATTATGCAATGGTTTATGCAAATAGTCATGACCATCTTTAATTGCAGTTGAGGATCTAGCTCTTATATCCATGCAACACTGATTTATCCCATCTTTACTAATAAACAGCTTTTCAATCTGTGACATTTCTGTTTACTGAAGCTGAAGTCATTTAAAATTGTTGCAAATTTGAAATGCATGAGAGCATTTGTCTGCACTCTGGCCCCAACAATGTCTTGCCATGATCATGGAAACAGATCTTGACAGAGGAGGATTACAGCAGATAGATAGTGAACAGAGAAAGGGTGAAACCCTTCCCCTTGCCTTTTATTTGCCCCAAGCATCTCTTCTGAAGCTGTTTTTCCTTAGGAAAAATAGGTACCACATACCTATGCATATAAAATATATCAGATCCTTAGAGATACTAATGATCTAAAAAAACCCTACCATTGCACATTGGGAGAGTGTGCTCTACAAAGGTTCCTTTTTCCTCTGCATTAATCTTTAGCATTATCTTCATATTGCTTTGCATTCTTTTCTAGAATATCTGACAAACTGACCTAAGAGCAGAGGAACAAAAGTTCACCTTTCTATGGTTGCTCATTTCTTTTCTCCCCCCCCCTTTTTTTTTCCTGGAGCTTATTTTGTAATTAAGTTAATCCCTAATGGCATGTGGATAGTAGGCCTAATTACATAATTAGACAACTGCCTTATTAACTGATCTGTGATGACATGCCAAATGCATCTTTTGAATTCCATGGTCTCCACAGATCCTTCAAAGCCTTTTGTTTGTAACCACCAGTCTAAAGTTCAATAGCTCAATTGTGCCTTCCTTTCCATTCTGTTGATAGTCCTGGATAGCATGGCGGTTAGCACAGTTTGGATTTTTTTTTTCAGGACTGCAAATTCAGTAGGTTTTATTAATATAAAAATACCAGATACTGTCCACTAAATTTCAGAAGTGTTTTCTAAAAGCATAAAAATCTAAAGAAAGGCTGGAGGGAATGTTTAAGATACTCATTTATTTTCTTGGACTGTCACACTGCCTTATTCTATTCTCAACTTCTTCTAACTTATATTCCTAAAAATATGAAGAGTAAGTTTTATATAGAGCCAGTGTGGGGTATTGGCTAGAGAATTAGACTATGACTCTGGAGATCAAGGTTCAATTCTCCACTCAGCCGTGGGTGACTCTGGGCAAGTCACACACTCTCACCCATGAAAACCCAGTGAGTTTTGCTTTAGGGCTACTATAGGTTGGAAGTGACTTGAAGGCCACAACAACAGCAGCAGTAGCAGCAGCAACAACAACAGACGTGTCTAGTCATGTTAACCCACCAATAGAATGGATACCATGGATGAAATGTACCCTACCACACCCTGCTGCCCCCCATTGACCATAATGGCTCCAAGGGAGTGGAAGACTTCTTAAAGCAGGGAGGAGAGGATGGGGAACTTTTAATGTATGAGTGAATATCTTCTGCCATGATGTTGAATGCAACCTTAATTTTAAAATAAGGTGCTACATATATACACACAGAAGAGGACAGCACATTAACTATCCTTTCCTGTAACATGCTGGTTCTCTATGTGTAAAGAGTATTTTGTGCAGGACACCAGTGTGTATCAGTTAGAAGTGTAATTTGCATGGACCATGACACAAGGAACATAACACAATGAGATAAAGTTAGTGTACTCTGAAAGGCCCAACTACAGCTTACTTTATCCATACTTTATGTCCTTTCAGTCCTTTACCCTGCTGTAAACTGGGTAGCTACACTTTTGGATGTAACTATATGTGGTGGAGTGATTTTTGTTATAGGATATTGGTATAGGATTCTAATTGGAAGGGCATCCTGGACTGGAACCCCATGATCATTTTTTTTCTTCCACATCAAAATCGCTGTTTTAAGTTCACTTTTCATAAAATATGAATAATATAAAAGGCATAGCTTGTCCATATGTGATTAAATCCCTTTGTGATACTGAGGTTATGACAGCCTGTGTGGTGTAGTGGTCTGAGTGTTGGACTACAACTTTGGAGACCAGGGTTCAATTCCCCACTCAGCCATGAAACCCCATGATAGGTTCACCTTAGGGCTGCTATAAATCAGAAATGACTTGAAGGCACACAACAGCAAGAACAACAACAACAACAACACTAAAGAGGAGCATCACATATCAACATAAAACCTTTTCCCAAGCTGATACTTTTATGCTTGGCCCCATTCCTTACTCAGGACCTGCACATTTATAATCCTGGAGGATACAATTCTGTCCAATTTCTATCCAGTTACGTCCAATCATTCCATCCAATTTCATGGCTGTCTGTCACAAGCCAGTTGTTGGAGATGACTATTCGAAACTCAAAGAAACATGTCCAATTTCACAAAAAATATAGTCATGCCATTATAAGACATAATTTTGCACTTTAAAATGTTATGAACACAGAAATCTTACAGCTATATTTATAGGAAAGTTATAGAGAATATATATATATATGAGAGAGAGAGAGGAGATTGATAAAAACTGCCTGAAAGTACAAATATACTCCATCCATACACAACGATTTTCTTCGGTATTCCATACTGAATATTAGGCTTGCTTTATTTCTTTGAAAGAGAAGCCTGAGTCTTTATATGTCCATCAGGAAGCCGGTAAAAACTTGCCAAATGTACAGCGCTAATCATTAGCAATACTTTAGCATTTCCCAGGATGCTCTTAGTCTTCTGCTTTCAACAGAACCTTTCTCTCATGTACTATACTCCTTTCAATATATTTGATACTTGTGAATTCAAAAGGGTTGCTTTATGGCTACATTATTTATGTTCACAATCTATTGATAGCCTCCAGTAACTCATGAGTGGCAGAGCAAAGAACAGCAATAAATGAGCAGGTAAAGATCATTAATAATGACGAGGAAGACCCTAAAAAAGAAAAAAATCTGTATATGTCCTCTGCAATCAATGCAAGGGAAAAACACACACCTAATTTATAGTGCTGAATTTTGCCCCCACTGCTGTTTAGGTGTCTAACTGCTCTAGGCAGAATGATATTCCTCTCCATCCTTCAACCAAGCATTCTTCCACTCTTCTGAAAATACTTTAAGGAACGGATGCTTTTTGGCAACTCCCACCTTTAGTTTGTCTCTCCTTTTAAAAAAATCAACTTGCATTGGGGTGCTATTGGCCTTTTCTGTATAAATGTAATGGATAGGAAGGGAGAGGCATCATTGTGTACCCCCTTTCTGTCATTTCTGGTGGGTGCCATTGGGAGTAATCAATGTATGTTTAACATAATAACAATATATTTCACCACAGTGGGAAGATCTGACCTGGTGATTTGTGTTCTTTCTGTTCAGTTTCCTATCCAACTGCTGTTTATTGGCAAACAAGGCTCCTGCTCTACTCCCTGTGGGTCCCTTTTCTTCTAACCAGTCTTGCAGTGTATTCACACAATCATAGCAGTTTGGCACAACTGTAACTCTCATGGCTCCAGTGTATAGAATCAGGTTTTGTAGTTTGGTGGAGGATTTAACAGATTACTTGGAACTACAGTATTGGAGCTTTCTTGCGAAATCCCATCCTCAATTGGAAACCTCTTCTGATTTTTTTTATTTATTTATTTTTGCCAAGGAAAGCCTAAGATAAGGTCTCTATAAGTTGAAGTCAACTGGAAAGCACATAACTATAACAACATGAAACTTCATGATTCCTTAGTTTGGATCTGTTGCAGTTAAAGTGCCATCAAAGTGCTATAACTGTGTCATTTGGATACACCTCTAGATTGAAATGTCCTGAAAGCAGAGGACTTAGTTCTGTAATGTGTGAGCCACCCAAAGAACAGAACCCAAAGGAAGGAATGATGTTGAAGCAGCTGATATGGAAAAGCCACGGCAAGTAAGGATAGATATTCAGGAAGATTTTTAGGAACCTACATTTTATAATGAAAATGTTTCCACGTAAATGTCCTGTGGAGAGCTGGTTACAATATTGTCAAAATTACAACTCCAGGGTGACTTCGCTCATTCTGGGAACAAGTAGAGGGGAAACTTGTAAACATGATGATAGTGCTGTATCATGTCATGTTTGTTTTTAGGTTTTAACACAATGAAGGATGGTATCGCTAATGAGACTCTGTTTTCAGTGGCATCCCTACTAATTCAACAAGTGTAACATAGAGCGTGGTTTTCTGTCTAGTGTAAAAACAAAAAGTAGGGATATCTTCTAGTCATACTTAAGTGCCTGTGCTTTACTCTTCTATGGAACCTCTTTAGCCCAACTCAGTAGAGGTAGGAGAGAATGGCTACTTCTCCTCCTCTGGGTATGAATGCTGGAGGCTCACACACATAGTGCCTTTCCCAAGTCACTGATTAAATTCAGGGCTGCACCCAGCTACCATCTAACTGCCTATATCTGCATTACAGAAATAATCCAGTTTGACACCACTTTAACGACCATGGCTCAATGCTTTGGAATTCTGGAAACTGTCGTTTCTTCTGGCACCAATGAGGATGCAGCCCAAAAGAAGAAGAAGATGATGAAGATGATGATGATGAGGAGGCCAACACCCCCCCCCCCCACCCGACAAGGGAGGAGGTTGTTTCTTTCCAAGGTACGCAAGGGCAGCCAGATAGTAGCTGGATGCACCCAGCAGTCACTAGGTGGCTGGAGGATAGAGTTGCCCCCAAGACTCCCTGGGTGCACTTGAAGACATTGTGCAAGAAGGTACTAGATGCTTACTTGTACAACATGTTTAAAAGTTATGCTAGAATAAGTCGCTAACAGGATTCTGGCCTAAGTGCTTAAATTTAACCTGTTAATCTATCCAATGATCTCTTGCTCTACCCAACAGAATAAAATGTGTCCTGATAGTTTTGATAGCACTGGAGGTGTCAAGATCTTGGAAAAGAGCATTTTGGAACTGTTCAAGTATTAACCAAGTATTTCAGAGTGTAATTCTTATTATAATTCATCAGATGAAAGGATACCAGCTATCAGCTAACCCTAAGGCTATTTCATTGTGTGGTTTTAAAGAAAAGATTGTGTCTGTAGATTTACAATGTCTATTAGGACTATTATTAGCTTCCAGGATGTATGTAGGTCTCACAGTGAAAAATGTCAGAACTATCTAGTTTTTCAGATCATTTGCAGGAAATCTGAGTAAAAGCTTTTCTTATAAAAATAATGTGTTTTTCATGAAAGTAGTGTTATCTACAAAATAATAAATTCATACAAAGATGGGCCCTGGTTGCTAATTTTTTGTAAAAATAAAAAATAAAAATCAAGGAAGTGTCTGACCATGTTTTTTTTTCTTTTGTATTATTTAATTTTCATAATGGCTATTTTTTCTTATTATTATCTATGTTTTATTTATTTAATGTAGTTTTTAAAAATATTTGTTTATTTACCTTGGGGATGCAAACAATCAACTATTTGCATTAGAGTACAAATAATTATGGTAGGTTTCTACGCACTGTGAGAGAATAACTGTTTTCAGCTTAATGCACACTGAGACTGCATCTAGACTTCAGAATTAATGCAGTTTGACACTGCTTTAACTGCCATGGGTGGGTTACAGACCGCCGAAAAGTGGCGGCCTGCACCCGCCCCTTTCCCTGCCAGATCGGGCCCTCAGCCAGACCGCCAGCCACTGAGGCCCCGATCCACCGCTTTCCAGGCTGTGGGGAAGCGGCAAAAGGCCGCTTCCCCGTGGCCTGGAAAGGGGTGTCCTTGGGGCTTCAAGCCCCAAGGACACCCCTTGGTGGCGGGGAGGAGGAGAAAGGGGCTGCTTGGCCCCTTTCTCCTCTGCATCACTGACGTAGCCATCTAAAGGCTGCGCCCAGCAATGCAAAGCTGGAAGGAGCTCCGAAACGGAGCTCCTTCCGGGGCTGCAGAAAGGGCGCCCTCGCGCAGCCCCACTACATCACCACCACGCTGCCCCGTTTGGCAAATTTTCTACGCACAGAGCGCTTATTAGGGTTAGTGCGCGCTCGTTGTGTACTAGGGTGCCCATTTGGAACGGGCCATGGTTTAATGCTGTGGAATGCTGAGATTTGTAGTTTTGTGAGATATTTTGCTTTGTCTGTCGCAACAAAGTACAAATCCCAGAATTCCATAGGATGGAGCCATGACAGTTAAAGCAGTGTCAAACTGAATTAATTCTACAGTGTGGTGTCAGCCTGATTCCAGAAACGTTAGTATGAACTAGATACACTTTGGATTTAGCTGAAGTGCTCATGGATCACTTTTTGAGATCAGTGCTATGGTGAGCAAAAACCTTTTGACAGGGGATCCTGCAAATGTATATTCCCCCCCTCCCCCCCCCCCCCAGTTCTGAAATAGTAAATAATTTCCACTCAATTATAATGTAATCCTAAACTCTTGAGAGGGCAGCATTGATTAATCAGGGTGGGAAATGTTAAACCTCTATGCACAGTGCTAGATTCTAATGTACACCAGATGAAGCCATTAGGAACAGCAGCAAAATGCCCTTGTCTTAACACTTCTCAAAAGCTTCTGCTTCATTAGAATTCCAGCACTTATCAAGAAAAAAATGAAGGGTCAGAAATAACCAAGTGTAGCAGTTAAGTCTAAAAGCAATTGTACAAATTAAGATGAAGTAATGCTTAGAGGATTTCTTTAAAAACAGCGGTTAAAATACATAACAGATACTTATCCCTCTAACCCCCACTGTGGTAACGTCTTTTTTTTTTAAAAAAATATGGAAGTCAATTTAAAATGTTCCATTTAGGAAAATTTTGTATTGTTAGAACAGGAATAATGGAAGTCAATGGAAGCCCTGCTCTTAACTGACCATGTTTCTTGGAGGTTATTAAATATTTCAAAGACTAGCACAGAGGTTTCCAGCTTTCACCCCAGATGCTTTAGAATTTGCATTCAAAATGGGCTTAGAATGCCTTCTTTTCACAAAGCCCAAGTGCAGGTTTCACTGCGTTTCATGCTTTTAGGTACTCTCCTCCAAGTAGTAAAATTTCCTTTCACTTTTATAGGAAGTCTTGTTCCCAAAGTCTTTAAAATATAAGAATACTTTGTGTCTATTTCCTATTTATTGGGCCCCTTGTAAAATTACAGTGGCCTGTTATTCCCTTTCTTCCATTACAAATTCTATTCCACACCCTTCTTCTACTGTATAAAATTAAGCAACTAGGATAAACTAGGATCAGCCTGGCATAGTGGTTTGAATGTTGGCTACAACTCTGGGGACCAGGGTTCAATTCCCTGCTCAGCCATGAAAGCCACTGGGTGACATTGGACAAGTCACATACTCTCAGCCTCAGGGGAAGGCAATGTCGAACCTCCTCTGAACAAATCTTGGCAAAGAAAACCTTAGGCTCACCATAAATCAGAAATGACTTGAAGGCACATCCTGTGGCCTCTTCTTCCCTTTCTCTGACCTCTTCCCTCTTCTTTATTTGTGGCATCCCTTGGCCTCCAGAAACGACAATTTGCCTTTTAAATATATCAAAGAAATTCTACCTCCTGCACTTGGTTTAATCTCAAAAATGTCAGGTCTTCACAATCAGAATTGGATTTATAGTTATTTCCCTTCCCGTACCCACAAATGTTAGGATTTTGGGTAGTCCTTGAGATCTCTGGAGGGTCACAGGACAGAAAACTGGCCCAATGACTTGCCAAGTTGCCCACATTGCCCTGTATACTGCCACAGTCATTTGTGGCAACACCCAAGATTGTCCGCAGTTATCATCACCATAATTGTTGATGCCACCAAAGACGGAAATCTTTTTGTTTAAATAAAAAGGACAGTCTCTAGCATCCTGTTAGTGTCATGTACACGCCAACATCCACTTTGTACCTATGTATGATGTGAATCATGCACATGCATCCATTGTAAGACAAATCCAACCCATGTGTCTGATAGCTATTGATAAAACAATGCACTGGTGTTTTGCATACAGTTCCTACTTTAAAGGTGCAATATCTCCAGTTTCAGTGTCACTGGTGGTTGAAAAGTCTGTCAGGTGAGACCTATAAACAAAGCAACTTTGTTGAGAGCACAAGACCAGCATTATTAGTCTAACCAATGATCCGTTTAGCCCAGGGAAGGAAATCCAGTGTTCTGGTGCACTGAAGGACAACCACTGTTTAAGAAAGATCATCTATAAATTTAAAGAAAACGTCCATCAAATCAAGTTACTATCCTATGAGTTACTAGAATAAGTACCACATTTGCTGGTAAAACTTGGCAGTCTTAAACACACACACACACTCACACACAATTTTTGATATTGGAGACATGTATTTAATTTATTTGTATAATGCAAAGATATAGCCTAATGTCTGTGTAATTGCTTCAAACAAAAGATCACATCTTATAGGCTTTGGGGGTTGAAAAGAGTAGAAATTATCACAACACAGAAGTGAACAAGTATAACTTGTTCAAGCACTTTTTAGTAACCTGGTAATACTAATTAATTTTGATCTTGATGCGTTCCCCTCCTTAATTACACGAATAACATGGAAAAGCAAATCTTTAAGAGTATGTCAAAATGTCTTCTCTAAATTGATGCATGAATATATTACTCAGTCTATAAGGGAATGAGTGAATTTGTAATGAGAGACCATTAGAATGGCTTCCAAAATTCACAGTGACCTGTTGGAAAGCTTGTATATGCTGTTATAAAGATTGTATTATAAAAAGAAGGCCAGCATGGTGTAGTGGTTTGAGTGTTGGACTAGGACACTGAGAGACCAGGGTTCAAATCCCTACTGACACCACCCCCCTTTGAAGAAATCTTGCTGAGAAAATCATACTTTAGGGTCATCATAGGTCAGAAATGACTTGAAGGCACACAGCAACAAATAAAAACAAGGAAGGCAGGAAAAGAAATGTGCTGCAGAACATTTCAATCTTCTTGGGCATACAGTAAGGGATTTACAGGCCACAGTCTTTGAACAAGGAAAATGCAAAGGAAGGCTAGAAAGAGAAATAGCTGAATTGAATTACATTCACAAATTCCAATCCATTAGCAGATGCATGAATAAAGGCAATATACTACTACAAGAAACTTTACTAGCTGCACATATAACCAGGAATCTTCCCAGAGAGAGTTTTCAACCCTGGGCAAATGACTTTTGGTAAGCAGAAACATTGCTTTCACATGTCAACACTAAGTGAGCACTGAAAGATCTGAAAGATGTGATCACCTTATGCAACCCTTTAAAAATTTAAGGCAATGGGCATAATTTGCATCTTTCTAGATCTTCACATTTTATCCCACTCTCACAGCTGTATAAATATGCTCTATATCCTGAGGCCTGATTTTCACTCTGTATTGCATCTGAAGAAATGAATTTATATCCATGAAGCTCATGCCCAAATAAAACCCAGCTAGTCTCAAAGGTGCTGCCACATTTCTTTTTTTTTCTCTGCCTCCCTTTCTCAGTTTTTAGCTGCAAGAAACTAACATGGCTTCTGTTTTAAAAACTTCTATAAACATCGTGGGTACTGCTATTTGCCATTCTGCATAAGCATGTGCAAAAGTATATAATAAAGGCTTTAGTGTTCCATATTATTACTATCATAGCATAACATTTGCATTTTTAATAGTTTAATGAGACTGGGATCCAAGGAGCTTTTTAAAGTGTGTTTAAGGGCTACAGTTTATCCAGGAAGATTTCTTTCTTTTTTATTTTTCTCCATGTATGAAACATTTAAAAAAAATATTGTGGATAAGTTGAATGAAGGACAGGTGGAAAGAAACTGATTGGCTTTCAGAAATGAAACCCTGTCAATCTGCTGGTTTTGATTAAAACATTTGTATTTGGGGTTTAACTGAGCAAAGACATTGGCTACAATGCTACACACATTTACATGGAAACACATCTCATGGAACTCATTAGGATTTATTTCTGAATTTATGTGTATAGGGTGTATATATGTTTGTGCGCATGTGTTTGAATATAAATCTTTGGCCATGGGCCTAATCTGGCTCCCAAAGGGTTGGCCTCTTAGTGATCAAGTGCTGCCTGGCCACATTCCTGAGATTCTGTCTCTCTGCTAACATTGGGGGAATTCCCCTGAACACACTTTGCCTTCCAGTTCAGAAGTCAAGCTGCACTCAAAGGAATCCCTTTTAAAAAAAATCTCTGATCTCAGATTAGACATAATAGTGGGATATGATCTCTTCCCCCACTCATATTTCCCATTGCCAAAACAAATAGCCCTTCTTATCTCCGATCCCAGTCTGGAGATAGCAAAGGCATTCTTCATGCACAAAAAGGCACAGAGTTTCTAATATGATATGAAGGGAAGCTCTGAAGGTTATGATGAGTGAGGCTTGTGTGTTTTTGTGTGTGTGTGGGTGGGTGGGTGGAACACCTTCCCTATTAGTTCATCCCAATTAGAGTAGCCCCACTGAATAAATTGTTTAATGGATTGTCAATTCATAGAAAAATCCCATTGATTCAATGATCTACTCTAGTTGGGACTAAGAATAGGATTTAGGCCATGGCAAGTCAGTGGAAGGCAATGCCAAATCTTCTCTGACTAAATCTTGCCAAGAAAACCCCATGATGTGTTCACCTTAGGGTTGCCATAAATTGAAAATGGCTTGAAGGCATACAACAACAAAAATTCTATACTATTCTAATCTGATTCACAGGTTCGTTGTGTTGATATTATGTGGAAGACCCCATTTAAGCTGCCTTGAGTTCATTGTAGGAAAGACAGGGTATACACATGCTTATTCATAATAAACATTTGCTACATCATTTTAGCTAGAAGAGACTGCCTTAGTCAATAATATATCTTTGAACTATAGTTGGCATCAGTTCATATGTATGCTCTGCATAAAAGTACACAGATGGGATTTCTCTCTGGAAATGGCTCAAGTATCTCTGACACTCTTTTCTTTTAGTCTGGTCACGCTACATGGAATATAATGTTGTGCGGGTTTTTTTCTGTGAGGAAAAATAATGCAGTTTCTTGTAACATAACTGGGGATTGGGAGTGGAGAGAGGGCATTGTAAAGAGGAAGCAGCATCTGCAGAAAATGAGATACTTAAGGGATATTGGAAGGCAGATTACAAATAAGCCATCTGTCACACATATTTATTTGTATAGTACCTTTTTTTTCTTCCTCCTACCATATTTTTTGAAAGTGCACAAAGAATATCACACAGATTTCTGCGGTCACCACAAGATTCTGAAATTGCTCAGCTAATTTGCATCCACTAAGTGTGCTTTTCTCTTTCCTCCCACAATCATTCTTTCTTCTTCTCCACCATTCTTCATTTTCCTTATGAGCCTCCAGGTAACAAAACATAGTAAACTACACATGTAAACTGCATAGCACGTAGCTTTAAAGACATAGACTTTAGCATGTATTTGTGCTTCATTGGGAAGAGGGTGTGAGGAAATGATTTACAAATAAAAGTTTATTGCTATATGCCCTCTGTATAGGACGTTCTTCCATGTCCTAATCTCTGAAGCAGCAGAAAACAAGCTTGCTCCATCTTCAATATGACATCCCTTCAAATATTCAAGCATGGCTTTCATGTCACCTTTTAGCCTTTTCTTCTCCAGACTAAACATCCCCAGCTCCCTAGGTTTCTCCTCATAGATTATGGTTTCCAGACCTTTCACCATTTTGGTTGTCCTCCTCTGGACATGCTCCAGGTTGTTGACATCCTTCTTGAATGGTGGTGCCCAGAATTGGGTACAATATTCCAGGTGACGTCTAACCAAAGCAGAATAGAGTGGTACTATTACTTCCTTCATTATATAATTATAATACTATAATGTTATAATATATACTGTATTGATAGAAGAAGAAGTTACAGAGTGTCAGCTGCCTAATAGTATCAGAAGCCTAACTGATAGGCAGCCCATAGTATCAGCCGCCCAATTTATATCCTCTGCAACATCTGAGCAGCCAAGCCATAACAAGCAAGAGAGGCCATGACATTTCTGCTTGCCAAGCTCCAATGTGGGAGTAGATCTTTAACTTGGTGGAGGATGACACTGGAAGCTTTGAGCACATTGCTATGCATATTGCTATATTGAGAGACATTTTGGTGTAAATGCTAATGGATTCTCATAAATGTGTGTAAAGAAAAGAAAAGAAGGCAACACTGTAGCTATCTTCACAAATGCAATCAAAATGTGCATCTGAATGCTGATGCTTAGTGCAACACATATGTGTTTCATTCTGGAACCACAGGATGGTCCATGTGATTTTCCTGAAGTTGAGGACAGATTCTTCAGTTTTTCTGGGTTTTAAAAATTATAACAGCCAATCAGAGAAGTAAATAGGATGCCTAGAATCAGCCATGGATTTACTCAGAGCTGTTAGAGAAGTCACTGTGTTTCTGCCTCAGTTATCCATAATGGGAAGACTAATGGCCCATTTCAGAAGTGTTGCAAGGATAAATGAAATAAGGAAATGTTGTTACCTGCCTGGAACTTTATGGATCAAGTGAGCCATAAATTTAAATCACAACTGAACTTGTGAACTCTAACACATATTAGCGGGGTTTAAATTCTCAGGATTGCTCTGTATGGAGTAGTAGGTAGTTGTTTACTGCAGAAAAATCTCCCCTAACAGCTTGGATTCAGAGGCATTTTTCAGATCACCCATGGATTGTCTCTGCTTTCATTTCAGTTGGATTTTGAAAGCTCATAGGAATGGGCATTGATCTGAGAATAATTTGGAAAGGATGATATCTGTC
This sequence comes from Sceloporus occidentalis, assembly GCA_023333645.1. Taxonomy (NCBI): domain Eukaryota; kingdom Metazoa; phylum Chordata; class Lepidosauria; order Squamata; family Phrynosomatidae; genus Sceloporus; species Sceloporus occidentalis. The sequence continues at coordinate 143,030,106 of JALMGF010000006.1, forward strand.
TTAAGAGAACAGCTAACTGAGGGGATGGATCAAGTACCTCCTTTTATTTCTGAGTCAGGGAAAGCCCCTTCAGACTCATAGCTTCCTTTTGTTCCATCTTGTAGACTAATGAGGAAATGTCTGTAGTAAGTAAAAGGTCATAAGGATTGAATTATTATAGAAGTAGTTAACAAATATTTTTATGAAGACAGACTTGTATGTCCAAACAACATTAATTAGGATCATATTGGCCCAGTACAGACGGGCGGAAAGCACCATCCTCTGGACAAAATTAGAATTTGGGAACGCATAGGAACCGCATGTTCCCAAACACTAATACAGAATGGCGGTGCCATCATGGTGGCCTCCAGTCCACACAGGGGCTGCCATGATGATCCAAGCACTGTGCAGCATCCAGACATCGCTGGCAGGAAGTGGCATCATGGCGGTACCCTCTCCTGTTTGCGGCACCGCAAAAAAGAAGCCGCCGTAGGCAGCTTCTTTTTGGCAGCATGTCAGTGTTGCAACATGTGGCTGCTGCAGCACCAACTCAAGGTGAAGGCGGGTGGTGCGAAGCTGCCCATCTGTCGAGCCCCACTCTATTACAAAAAGATGCTTAAGAAAAAACAGACTTCTGGAGATCCAAAGACAAAGTTGTAGTCTAATTTTGTCGATTGCATCCATCTTGTTATGTAAAATTGTGTGTGCTACAATGATCATTCTACTCGTATGTAGAAAATATCATAAGAAGAGTAGGTTTAGATTCAGAAGAAAAAGGACTGAAGATAGGAAGAAGCTAAGATATGCAGGTGACACCGTACTACTAGCAGAAAACATCACAGGTTTGGAAATATTTCTAAGGAAGGTCAAAGAAGAAAGTGCAAAGATGGGCTTAATGCTGAAACACAAAGAAATCAAAAATAATTATCTTAGAGGAACTAAGGAGTTTATTTCATTAGCTTTGCTGCTGGGATAGAGTTGGGATATAACTTTCTTAAGGCAGATCTTATTGCATTCACACATTGCCAGGCAGTATGCTGCCTGTACGCAATGTGGCCTTCTCTTGCAGCTTTTCAAGAAAAGGATTTTCCCATTCTTGAAAAGATGTGGGACAAGCCCAGAGACAGGGACGTAGCCGGGGGGGAGGTCCATGGGGTCTGGACCCCCCTTCTGTTAGATTCAATGAATAGTGCATGTCGCCGTGCCGTCATACCCAAGCCCCATTATAATGGTGGCACTTAGTCTTCCCAAAATCCTGGCTACATCCCTGCTAGAGAAACTCCGGTTGCATATGGACTGCATATTGCCCGGCAATGGGTGAATGTGATAAGATCCACCTTAAGAAAGTTATATCCCAGGTCAGTGACGTTATATCCTGGCAGTGAAGCTAATGCAATAATCTCCTACATAAATTCATCCTAGACAATTAGGAAATAGAAATAGTTAAAACAGTTCCTCTGTCTTGGATCAAACATTGATCAAAATTGTGTGTGCAGTCAAGTAAATCAGCAGGAGGCTAGGAATGGGAAAGGCAGCTATGAAGGAACTAGACAGGATCTTAAAGAGTAAAGGTATACAACTGAGCACTAAAGTTAGAATTGTCCAGGCCATTGTATTCCCCATCACCATGTATGTAGGTGGGGCATGGATAGTAAAGAAATCAGAGAAAAGGAAAATGAACTAATTGTAGATCTTCTGCTGGAGAAGAGTGCTGAGGATACAATGGACAGCCAAAAAGACAAACAAATTAGTCCCTGAATAGATCAAGCCTGAACTCTCCCTGGAAGTGAAGATGATCAAAGTTAGGCTGTCATACTTTGGCCATATCATGAGAAAGTATGATGCCTTAGAAAATACAATAATGCTAGCAAAGGTAGATGGAAGTAGAAAGAAAGACCACACAGTAGGTGGCTAGACTCAATCAGGGAGATCACAGGCCTGAATTTATATGACCTAAGCAGAGCAGTGGAAGACAAGGGGTCTTAAAGATGCCTCATCCACAGAGTCATCATGTGTTGGAATTTATTTGGCAACAGTTAACAACAAGAACAATGATGATGCTCTAGTGATCTCTTATGCAACTATAGACACTTTATTTATGTGTTGTGGTAGCTGTCTCTATGAGCATCCCACTGGGCAGCCCAGCACATCTGCCACCATTGTGGGTTGCTGGTTCTGACTTCATGAGTGAGCAACCCATGGTGGTTGGGACATCTGTGCAGATATTCGCCACAGTGCAGGTGAGGTAAGAGGGCCAGGTCGGGGCAGGGGCAGGATACCCCAGGCTGCCCCTGGAGTATCCTGGCCAGTATAGACAAGGTGTCCTTAGGGATCCTTGGATGGTCCATGAGAATGAAGTTATTGCTGTGTGTCCAGGTAAAGGAATATAACTGGATGTATCTCTCCTGCTTGCTCTCTCAGACATAGAAATGTCTGTCTTAGAAAGGGTGCAGCAGGGAAAAGTTAGGTTTGGAGATTGTATTGTTCATTGTGCAGTCGGAACAGAATTCTGAATTCTGCAGTGACCTCAAAAGCTGATTATGGTCCAAAACACACTGCAGCAATAATCCAGTTTGAGACTGCTTTAACTGCCCTGGCTCAGTGCTAGAAATCCTGTGAAATGTAGTTTATTGTGGCACCAGAGCTCTCCAACAGAGAAAGCTAAATCTCTCACAAAACTACACTTCTCTGAATTCTCTAGCATTGAGCCAGGGCAGTTAAAGCAGTCTCAAACTGGATTATTTCTGCAGCGTGTTTTGGATCTACAATAGCATAAGGATATGATGCATGTGTGTGTGTGTGTGTGTGTGTGTGTGTGTGTGTTGCTACTGATTTGCTCAAATTTTGATTTTGCTCAGCACTGATAGATTAGTTGATCACTGCATGCTCATTTAATATGCAGAACTATCCTAGGAGTTGCCAACTTATGATATACAGTGTCTCCTGTTCTCCTTCTCTCCTTCTGTTCCCAACCTACCTCATATTTCCTATATCTATTCCCCTTCAGGTCTACTTGTGAAATTTAGGTGAACACAAAAGATTTTCTGCCAATGGATGAAATACTGTACAAAGAAGTTTTTCAAAAGCCTCTGTTTTGGTGAGGAAGGAATGTTAAATCCAGTAATTGGTCTATAGTATTTTTTTTTCCAGGTGAACAAAATATATTGAGCTTGGTTAGGATGTTGCACTGGCAATAAATTCTTCAAAATCAGCACAATTGTTACTGTTCTGTAAAACTGATAACTGGGTTCCTGAGGTTTTGTAAACTTGGAGGCCTAAATAACATGGATATACAGACTGATATGTTTAGAAATGAATTTGAATGGCTATGATTAGGTTTCATGATTCCTCATAAAGACATGATGCTGAATAAACATAAAAATGAAAGAATGCTGAAGAAGAGTAGAATATGGTACAAGTGTAAAAGAACGTGCTCTGCATATATAGGCCCTATACAGACAGGCCAAAATAAAGCTGCTTCAGGTCACTTTGAAGTTATGGTGTTTCAATGATGCAGCTTTATTTTGGCCTGTCTGTACCAGGCCATAGTTTTTGCTATTTGTTTCTATTTTCATTGTTACCTCTCATATCTATCAGTATTGTTATCAGTACCTCCTTTGCTATCTTTTTCCTTTCTTAGGCATTGAGATGATGGAATAGCTACACTTTGGCACAAAGAGATGATTTCATTATTTGGTGATTGGAGGAAACTAGAGAATAAAATAATGTCATTAGATTTGAAAAGATCCCATGCTTTCAAAATGCTTTGATGTAGCATTGACTGGTAGTGGGCGGTGGCTGGGGCTGCTTTGAAGACATCTTGGGTTTTTTACAAGGAGGTTGCTTTGCTCATGCTAATTTTAAGACTTGCACTTTAGAAAACAAATTAATGACTCATTCTGGGGAGTGGAGTAAAAAGAACATCCAGCACTTTTATATATGGGTGTGAATATATGTCAGACTCATTTTAGGTAGGATAACTCAGAATGCCACTGGGATTCTCATCCCATCATGTTTCCCTTTTTATCTTCTCTGCATGGAAATGTATGCATACTTGCATATTTGGCATGTATTTTGTTTTTGTATTTGCATTGCATCCCCCCCCCCCCCCCAAATATTCACAGTTTAGACATTCACATTTTTACAATGTTGTGAACATTTTCTCCACTTTTTAAGAGACATTACTTGTCTTGGATTCCCAAATCAGGATACACCCAAAATTGTTGTGTCTGGTGAGAAATTGATATCTTCATAAGGAAATGTAGATCCCACTCCCCCCCAAAATATGCACCATCCCTACTTCTGGGTCAGAATTAACATATCATATAATGATCATGCAAACAGGTTTTTCAAATAAATTTATTAACTGTGGTCCTATTTCTTACCAATGCCCAGCTCCAAAAATATTATGTTGTTAAAATTCCCCATGAAGGTGCTTTTGTGATTGTTTCAAAAGACACTGGTCTGTTGCTAGCTTCAACTAGAATAGACACAGTGAATCAAAGATGACTTGGTGCATCAACATTTCTGTACATTACATTGATTCAGTGGCTCTACACTGGTTGGAACTGACAACAGGATTCATGAGTCTAAGTGGACAGAGAATGTTATATCTGAAACACATTTTTGAAGCTACTGTTTGCATTGTACTATTCAGTGGTTGGCTGATGTTCCCTGTTGTTATTGTTGTTGTGTGCCTTCAAGTCACTTCTGACTTATGGTGACTTTCACGTGAACCTATCACCGGGCTGTTTTGGCAGAATTTGTTCAGAGGTGGATTTGTCTTTGCCTTTTGCCCAGTGGGTTTCCATAGCTGAGTGGGGATTTGAACTCTGGTCTCTAGAGTTGCAGCCCAGTGCTCAGACCACTACGCCACACTAGAACTATTGATGTTCCCTAGTAAAAAATATTTTCAGATTTCCTTCCAATAGAAAAAGATAAACAGGAAGGAAAAGGAGGATGAGGAGGGGGAGGAGGAAAGAAAATATAAAGATAGAATAACTGAACTTTATAAAGACAACATTTTTGTTCTGTGAGGAAGGGAGAGAAAATAATTTTTCCCTTTGCCACTCTCCCAAATTCTCCTTCTTTCTATATTGAAGTAAAACACTCAGCTTGAGAGAGCATCGCTGGAGAACTGTACTAATCTTTGGGAAGGGCAAATTTTAAGTATTTTGTCTGATCTCTAACTATGAGATGGCTACCGAGTTTTCTTTCCTTTTGATAGAAGAAATAATAATAATAATAATAATAATAATAATAATAATAATAATAATATCTTGCTTCTAGATGCAGCTTGGTTCCACTTGGGTGCTTTGTGTTCCCTGAAACACAGTGAGTCTAGAAACATTGTTTTTAATGTGAAGTCAAAGGCTTTTACAACTGGCATCCATAGTGTTTTTGTAGTTTTTTTGGGCCATGTTCTAGAAGAGTTTATTCCTGACATTTTGCCAGCAGCTGTTGCTGGTATCTTCAGAGAAGATGCCAGACACAGCTGCTGGCAAAACATTAGGAGTAAACTCTTCTAGAACATGGACTCATAGTCCGAAAAAACCCACAAAAAAGCCCCAATGTTTTTAATGTATCCCTTCCTTTTCCAGTGACACTTGGCAATTCTCCCTCTTTTCCCATTTAACAAATAAATGATGGTTGGGGATGTTTGACGCACTTTTAGACTGAACATTTTTTTGCAGGTGTCCACTTTTTACTCTCTTTGTTTAAAACAAGGAAAATACCTCTGTCGTGTAAAATGTTACCACATACAATATGAGAAAATGTCTTTTGTCTACTTCACATCATAAGCATTTTGCATTTTCACTCCACAGATTTGTGTCCTGTCCCTCAATCCTTTCATTTCTCTAGCTAAGAAACCATGGCCCTTATCTCATGAATATGCAAATCTCCAAAGCCTTCTTGTATGGAAGCCCATCTGTTGTATAAAGCTGCCTTGAATACTTGCCATATCATGCATCACCATATGTATGCATATACATGCTTGTCAGCAATCATAAGTAGGTAATCTGTATGTTAACATTTGAGATATTTGGAGATTACAAATGCAGTCAAATACAGTCACTTTGAAAACCAGGGCTCTTGCAGACATTCAGAGCTAGCATATAAAGTACATCACAATTACAGCTGAATTAAAACTTGTGTAGGGTTGCCATAATGGAGGACCTCCAAACCGGGACAAATGTAGGACCAGGTTTGAAAATGTAGGACTTTTTAAAAAATTTCCTGGCTAGGAAATTAAAAAAAAGTCCTACATTTTCAAACTCTGTCCTCCTCCTCCTCCTCCTCCCGGCTTCGGAGGACGCCTAGGCCGGCTCCCAAGCCGGGAGGAGGAACGGGGGCCGCTTGGAATCGCAGCGATCGCCGCAGTTCCAGTGGCCTCTTCCTCCTCCCAGCTTCGGAGGACGCCTAGGCCGGCTCCCAAGCCGGGAGGAGGAACGGGGGCCGCTTGGAATCGCGGCGATCGCCGCAGTTCCAGCGGCCTCTTCCTCCTCCCAGCTTCGGAGGACGCCTAGGCCGGCTCCCAAGCCGGGAGGAGGAACAGGGGCCGCTTGGAATCGTGGCGATCGCCGCGGTTCCAGCGGCCTCTTCCTCCTCCCAGCTTCGGAGGACGCCTAGGCTGGCTCCCAAGCCGGGAGGAGGAACGGGGGCCGCTTGGAATCGCGGCGATCGCCGCGGTTCCAGCGGCCTCTTCCTCCTCCCCGGCCTCGCAGAGGCCTTGGAGGACCCCGCAGTTGCGGAGCCGCCTCCAAGGCCTCGCTGTGGCCTGGGAGGGAGCGTCTCTGTGGCCAAAGCTCCAACCGCGGAGAGCGCTCCCAGGCCTCAGCGAGGCCTTGGAGGACCCTGCGGCGCACGGAGGTGGCCGCGGGTGGTGCCGTCCCGGTCTGGGCGCCAAACCGGACCGGGACCGGGACGGCACCGCCCAAACCGGGATTGTCCCGCCTACAGGCGGGATATGGCATCCCTAAACTTGTGACTTCATTTCACATCTATTTTGCCAGCTGAAAAAACAAAAGCAATAGTCAAATCCTTTTTCTTTTATGTATGAGAGTGGTGCAAACTGGAACTTTAGTTTATGGCTGTTTGAAATTGTCATGCATGAAGTGCTGTGACATCTGGTCATAATAATGCAGTCCCACAGTTCCTGGTGTTTATCTGATTGGGTCTCTTGGGCCTGATTCCAAGAGAGCAACTTAGCAGTAGTGTTGTTCTTTCCCCTGCCAGTGAAGAATAAGAGTGTTCCTCCTTAGATTATTCCTCAAACCATGCTTGCTTCTGTATTCTGTATTGTATTCTGGCCCTGGAGCCACCTGACCTCCCCCCATTTCCTTGGCCCTCTGTTCTAAAACTGGGTGGCTGTTTGCATGGGCATTCCACTGTGTTGCTCAGTGTCATCAATGCTGAATTGCTGAATTCAATTGCTTCTAAGGCACCTAGCTTTGATCACATGGCTGGATGCCCTGTTCTGATCTCAAAGCAAGCACCTATCATGAATAGTGGCAGCACAGTGGGAAGCATAAACAGCTGCCCAGCATCAGACTCTAGATCTTCCAGGAAGATCTGGCACACCTGGTGAATTATTTTAATTCATTATAAGGGTTTTATAATGGGTTTTCTCTGGATTTTCTGCTAAATGGGCCAGATGTTATCCAAACTGTTTGCACCAGAACTGGGATTTGGGCTGGACATTATACAGACTCCCTTCTAAGAGAATTATTGGAGGGGGTGTTTTGTTTGGCCCATGCAGTCGCGGCCCAATATAGGGAAGAACAACAGGATGGGATACTCTTGGGTGATTCTTAAGAGTGGAAGAAAAGCTTTCAAGGAAGGGCCTTCAATTCTTATTCTTCACATTAAAGCCATGTTTGTAGTTCAGCATCCAATAATTTAAATGGGAATCTCACAAACCGTGAATCTCACAAACTATTCTCTAGGAACTCTTTTATACACATCCATTGAAGAAAGCCAGTTCCTTCACCTTTTAAAATTGTTGTTCTCTTTGTGCACTGTTCAAAATGTTGAACAATGCTGTTTCATTTTGTTTTAAATTTCACAGAATTCATTTTAAGGCTGGAAAAGTACAGATCATTTTTGGTTCGTTTCCAGGGTGCAAATTAGTAAATCCATTTTAAAACACTGTGTTGAAGCAAAGTTCATACAAAGCTCTCCTTTTAGCATTATAATGTGTGAACACATGTTATAATGGTAGAGGAAGAGCCCTGTGCAATATTTTTCTACAATTAACTGTGAGAATTACTATTTTGTACTGAGTGATATAAAAATATATGAACGTATTCTTGTGAAAACTTTCAGTGCACATACAGTGGGCCCTTGGTATCAGCTGGGATTTGGTTTCATGGATACCAAAATCTATGGATGCTCAAATCCCATCATATACAATGGTGTAGCAAAATGGTATCCCTTATATAAAATTGAAAATCAAGGTTTGCTTTTGTAAAAAAAAAATTGTGGTGGTGGTGGAAGGGGGAGATATTTTCAAACTGTGGGTGGTTGAATCCATGGATGCAGAATCTGTGGATACGCAGGGCTGACCATATAGTATATAACTCCCAACATTATATCCAACTTCCTGGCAGGAGTATTCACATAGGCCTTCAATAGGATTTCTCTCTTTTTGGCTTTGTATTAATTAGTGCTAGTGTGGTGTAGTGGTTTGAGTGCTGGACTAGGATTCTGGGTAACCAGGTTCAAATCCCTTCTGAGCCCTGGAAACAATTGGATGACACTTGGCAAGTGATACTCTCCCTGCCTCAGAGAAACGACATGGCAATCTCCCTCTGAACAAATCTTGCCAAGAAAGGTTCGTGACAGGTTCACCTTAGGGTCACCATAATTCAGGAACTACTTGAAGGCACATAACAGCAACAAAATAACTGGAGATGTTTACAAGACGGTAGCTCAAAAACTAGAATTCTGCTTATGAGAGATCATAACAAGGGTATGAGAGCAGGAGCATTTTATCCTTGTAGCTTGGTTTTGACTGTGTCTGTAACAAAACACAAGGACATATATATTCCTGGACTGAGCCTTTCTGATGATAAGAAGGGAGAACTGGAAGAGACCCATGACTGACTGCATAGGGCTGACGGGAAAGCAAGAGCTAGCAGGATTTTTATTTTATTTTATTTTGCTCACAACAGCATCTGGGTTACTGTACAGTCCAGTAAAATTACTAAATTGAATTACTATAGCATTGCACGTACCAGGAACAGCCTCAGCAGCAAATCCGAGAACTTGGAATTCCAGCAGCAATATAGAAAGGTACGCAGCCAATCATTTTTCATGGGGTCAACCTAGGGGCAACTCCATTTTTTATATTTCATTACCTATTATGTATATACAATCTTCCAGAAGTAGAATTGTTCTTCCTCTTGCAGGGGAAGTGGAGGGGAGAACTGGGACCTTCAACAGGACGTAGGAATGACTAATCACACTAGCACTTTTTTCAGGGCTCCTTAGAGCACAACTCTTTCCGTGTCCAGTCATAAGAAGTGAATACCATTGGTGAATTCAGTGGTACTTACACTCAAACAAGAGCGCACAGGGTTATAGCCCAAGAGCCAGCATGGTGTAGTGGTTTGAGGATTTTACCACAGTTCTGGAGATCAGGGATCACATCCCCATTTGACCATGGAAACCCACTGGGTGATGTTAATCAAGTCTTAGGAGTTTGTCACATATGGGGAAAATTGGGTATTTAAACAGTCATTTTCCTGGGAAAGTAAAGTGATTGCTGTGAACATTAATAACCAGGGAATAACCAGCAACAAATCATTCATGAGATTTCCCCATAAATGATTTGTTGTTGTTGTTTTTTGTGGGGTTTGGGGGCTCTGTGGCCATGTTCTAGAAGAGTTTCTTCCTGATGTTTCACCAGCATCTGTGGCTGGCATCTTCAGAGAATGCTTGCCTGGAAAAAGTTGGATATATATATACTGTGTGAGCCTGGGAATGCAGGAGTGATTTGCATGTGTATTGTTCTGTTGCTGATGGCCGGCCTCAGGCTGGGAGGCTAATCCTCCCCCACACAAACCCACCTTTGAATATACAGATGTTCATTCCTTTGAATTTCAAACCTCCTTGAAGTCTTTTTTCTTTTTTCCCTCAAATATTTCACAGCTACCTCATTGATTTAAATGATGTTTCTAAAGGACAGAAGTAGACTGTTTTAGTGTGAATCCAACCATTAATGAACACCCAAACCAATCAATGGTAAAACTCCAAAGGTCACTGTATTTTCCTCTAAGGTCGATGCTGGGAATGAAACTGTTATAAAAGTATTCAGAGTTCAGAAGTCAAATATTTATTAACACTGAAGGAAAGACTGAGTTGATTACATAGCTTCCAATAGGAAGGTAGGCTCTTCTTTCAAATAAAATGGAATCGATATAGCCCAACAAAGTAGTCTTCAATTTATTAGATTTTTTTTTCCACTTAGGAGACCTCAGCAAAGTTCAATTTATGTTATTGGCTGTGTCGCATGCTGAAACAGATTTGCAAGTATTCTGTGTGCCAAGTCTATTTGTAGTTGTAAACCAAAGTCCTGCATAACCCTTGCTTGCAAGAGTGTCCTTCATATTTCACAAAGTACATTATGTTAGAACAAATAACATTTGTTGTAATTTTTTATGTAGGATGGGAAGAGTATTTAAAAAACAACAACTATTCTCCAAAATTTATTCTTCAAGGCCTGAGATAATTGTTTGACATTTATTATTGCATTTCCTGAATCTCTGCATATTTGCAACATATTTCTGTAAAACCTTTATGTCAGAAAAGGCCAACTGAGTAAGAAATATGGATGTTCTGTTTGTGTTTAACATTTCTGAAGTGAGGTTTATCCTGAGAGCATTTAGGAAGTAGCCTACCATGACTCAATTAGAACTATGATTATACTTTGTAATAAAATATTATTATGTAAATGTGCAAGTGCTAATTACATGATTAGGCCTACCCTAATTGTGTTATCTACAAAAAGCAACTATCAGTGTTTTTTTTTTCTTTTTAAGCCAGCAACAAACCCAAGACAAATTATGATAAACTCTTAATAGGATGAGCCAGGCCATTGTGAGCACAGTAGTGATAAAAAAAAAAAGGGGGGGCGAAAAAATAAAATTAGGGTTAAATCCCGGCAGGTGTAATAACGTGGCATTGAAACATCTTTTTCTATCTCTGACTTTGCTCAGTATGTGTCTTCTTTTGCTCCCTTGCAGCAAACAAAGAAGAGTTAGCAGTGTGTTTTCTTTGTTCAGGTTTCTTTTTTAAAGAAAGGGAAGCAACACTGCCAGCATTTTAGATAATTGTGCAGGTCTTCATTTTGGGAATGTGCTGTTGTTTGATTTGTGAGAGGTAGACTGAGAGTGAAATGTATATCTGAGCTAAAATGAACGTGAGATGGGGAGAGATCCTGAAGCACATTCATCAGGTGGTGGTGCTTCTGCACAAACTTATAATGTGAGACCCTTTACTATCATGGCAGCAGAAGACAATCCCTCGTGTACAGGACTTAAGTTAATTTACCCTAGTTTACATTTAAACCATTGTCTTCAACTTATTAACCAGCGATTACCAAGATGCAGTCTTCTTCTTGCTCCAGCCCTCATCTGATGACTGCAGGATGAGGCCACACATCTATGATTGAATAGTAGCAAATGCTTTTGACAAAATATCCCCTCACAAGTTGGTATTTGCAGTGTTAGATGGATAAAAAGAATTAAGGGAGTGATGTAGATGGGTAGGTAGGAGGAAGCAAAGGGTAAGCAGCAAGGATGAAGTTTTGCTGGAATGTGGGAGAGAGACTTGCGTTCATTTTCACTATGATGGCACTGTTGATTTTGGCAATATGGCATTAACAGTGATAACTGTGGTTTTCTACGGAATAGTTTTGAGGGCCACAAGGCAACACACAAAGACAGTCTTAATGGTGGGGGTTGGACTGGATGACGCTTTTGGTCTCTTCCAACTCTATGATTCTATGATGTCTTGAATTCCTCTGTTCCACTAAGACATGGCCTTCTTTAACACTCTTGGACTCCACTCCTGTGTGCTATGGTGGGAAAGTGGAAGAAATCTGATTTAGGTCAACACAGTTTTTTTTTACTAAATAAGATGTTATATATTTTTGATCTATAACCAAACACAAAGCATCTTGAAGCCACAAATCTTGTTTTGCCAAGGAGCCATGACAGGTAGACAGAGGAAACTGAAGTCATTCGTTCAGCTCCAAAAGCTGTAAATTTATCAAGTGCCATCGCCATATATGGAGAAATTAGCTTGATGCAGCTTGATGCAGTTAATGTGTTCACCTCTACACCATTCAGGCACCTTTCACAAAGGTCATAGGCTGCAATAACTACGATTTATGATATCTTAGGAGTATTGACTCCTTTATATACATGATTTGCTAATTCGGTGAGATGAGGTAAGGATAGAAGCAGGGAAGAGTGTTGCTGGCCTACAGGGGACATTTTAGCTCAGTTATACTTAATCAGCAGATAAAAGAAGAGGCTCTCTATCTTTTACATATATAATCTTGAATCCCAAGGTTGAAATGGTGTTACATTTGGGAAGAGTAAGTAGCCATAATCTCCTTTTCCATATAGGCCGTATTAAACCATAGAAATGAACACCATTTTTATTCCCAGTAAGTAGTAACCTGTAGGGTTTTTTCTTCAGAGGCAATGAAGCTAATCTTATTCCCATCACTCTATTCATTGTACAACGTACAGTCAAAATTGATAGGTGGAAACATAACATCTTATTGCATGGGACTGTACAAATGTCTTAAAATTTATTTTATGAGGTGTTTGTGCGAATCAGAGAATGCAGCAAAGACTATAAGTGTGTTAATGCAAACAGAGAGAGCACAATGTGGGGAAATAAATTGAAGTTCACAATGAGAAGATTACATTCTAAATATTGTCAGGGCTCAAGGAGGTGGTACTGAGGAAACTCTGGAAAAGAAAAGAAAAATAAGAAGGCAGAAAACTGCAAGGGTTGCTTCAGAATTTGTCAGGGCCCATGGAAAGAATTGACTTGGCTGAAATCTAAGAAGAAAGTAATTCAGTTGAGTATGTGTGCTGAGGAGGGAAAAAGTAGGCCTGAGATTTAGCACTATGTCACCAGACCATGTAACCCAATTGTTGAGCTAAAGGCTCCTTTTCTATGACATTTCTATGTCAACAGTGAACCATGAGATACATATCTTGGAGAAGGAACATTAGACCACAGGGAGTATTTGTTTGTTGATATGACTTGATATGGGAACTGGGGATTAGCAAATTACACCAGCACTGGGATTTAACCTTTGGGTGTCTCACAAATGGAGCCTATGGATGATGTGTATGTTCCACATATGTAGACTGCATTGGAGTGAAAAAAAGAGAGCAGCCCTTCCATAGCCCCATGAAAACCCCAGACCTCCAATTTTAAAAACTTCTGAATGAAGAACGCTTCAGAACAGTCCTTCAAAATTGGCTACTGGGGAACAGATTGGGGACTCCCAGCGGCATCTATGGTGTTCTCCCGTGTGATAACATATGTTTTCCCCCCTTTCCGTTCCATTCCCTTCTGTTCCACTCCATTCCCGTTCTCCAAGTCCCATGAGATAAACTTATTCTTTTCAGTTAAAAAAAAAGCCACCAAAAGAAACAGACAAACTTCCACAAAATATAGTCTGGTTTTCATTTCTAGTTGCACCAGGTGCACCCATGTAGCCCATAGGGAAAGGTTGGCGAAAACATCCCGTTTCCCCATCTGCAGTTGCCCATTCCTGCTTTATACAGATGAAATAATAAGTGTGGTTGAATGTATAGGGATTGAAATCCTGATTTGATTTGGACTCAAAGGGACTGTACATACGGGTGTGAAATGCTGCCCCTCTTTGCTGCGTATTTTTGCTGGAGCAGCCAAACCGCGCAGGAACAATACGCAGACCAGCACTTAAGCACTGGTAAAACACTGCTAGAATGTTTAAGAAGTGTGTGTGTGTGAAAGACTGATGTGCTTTCTAAACATTAGGGAAATGTCGGCTCCCATCCAGCATCCCTGAATCGTTTGAGGAGCAGAAATTTACTATAAACAGAAATTCTGCATTCATAGGAAATTGCTGCTCTCCAAATGATTTAGGGACGCGGGAGGGGAGCTAATGATTCCCTGATGTTTAGGAAGCACATCAGGCTTTCCACACACATGCACTTCCTAAACATTTTAGCAGCATTTTACCTGCATTTACCCCATGGTAAGCACTGAATCTTCAAAGACTCAGTGATGGAAACTTTTCTATTGCCAAAAGTATCTAAGGGCTGAACCTATTTCATATAGCCCTGGAATGTGCCCCAGGAACACTAGTTTTTCAGCAATGCTGCGTAGAGTAAGCCATTATTATATGACACTGTTTGGAAAATGATCCATGCATTTTCTTTTAGTATATTAGTCCATTAGTATCCTGCTTTTTGCTGCAGAATGGTATTATAATAGAATAAAATAGAACAAAAAATTAAAACATAGCCTGAGTAAAAGAGTAGACGATATACAAAGCATTTTAAGACATACACATAGGAGGAAATATGGCACTCACTCAGTTAAAGTGATTAAATACTATAAGCACAATTAGCAACACATGAGTTATTAATAGTTATCTAGCATTTTTTTCCCTTTTTCCTTCCTTTCTCTCATTTAATTCAGTCCATTTTGGAAAGAGATTCTTTGGTCTTGTTTCCTCTCTTGAAGAACTTTGTTACAGTTGTGATTTTTTGTGGGACAAGGGAAGAAATTGCTGGGAAATAATGATTTGCCAAATAAAATGACTGCATAATGAGAACTCTATCTGCTGTCCAGTTTTTCATTAAGACCTGAGTAATATTAATGATCGCTTCTTTTGGTGAGAATCTATATCACACACAACACGATTGTCAATATGTTATGTACCATGTGGTTTAAGGTGGGCCAGTCCAATATCTGACTGTGGTTAGATAGCCAGGTTGAACAGCATAAATGTATGAATCTCACTTAAAGCCTAAGCCTTTAGGTGAGAAGAGGTAATTATGAAGGAATTTTTAGAAGCAGTTTATCTGGCTTTCTAAAGTGCTAAAGTCTTCCACTCCCTTCAATAGGTAATGGATGGTGCACATCAAATGTTCATCATGGGGCGGGGGGATAATTCTCCTTAGCAAAACTATTTTGGGAAAAGATTAATTAAAAATCTGCTTGCTAGGAAGAGAACTAACACAGATAGATCACCTGTTATGCTTTTAATTTCCATTGATATTTGCCTGACACCGTAAATTAATAGACTTCCAGCAACTTAGTTTTTTGTAATAAAAGTAGTGAAATAAAACTAACTTCTATATAAATATGATACATCTTTATGTCTTTTATTTGGGGGTGAGGAGAGAAGCTCTTGTAGATACTTCTACGCTAGCTGTGTGTGCATATTTTCCAGGGTGCATTTGGGATGACAGGACTATGGAGGCATGACCAAGCCAGTAAATATGGCTAAATTTACTGTGTATGTAATAAACCTTCAGATAACCTGTGATTTATGGTGCATTGTTCTGTAAATTCCATAGGGTTCAACAAGAAAGCAGCACTCAAAGGTGGTTTGCCGTCTTCTTTCTTTGAGGCTGTCTTTGAACTGCAGAACTAATGCAGTTGGACCCGACTTTAACTGCCATGGCTCAGTGCTATGGAATCCTGGGATTTGTAGTTTCCCAGAGCTTTCTGAGAAGAGAAAGCTAATTATCTCACAAAACTACAGATCCCAGAATTTTAAAGCATTGAGCCATGACAGTTAAAGCAGTGTCAGATTGCATTATTTCTGCAATGTAGATACAGCCTGAATCATAGCTCACAGCACCTGCTATTCCCTGGTGATCTCCCTTCCAAGTACTAATTGGACTTTAGCCTGCTTAGCTTCCACGATCAGAAGGATTTTGGCAACTTCAGAATATTTAGGCTACTATATCAATATTAAATGTAGTTATTTAATTTGAAAAAATCGTCTTTTATGCAGCATTGCTCAATAGCAAATCCAGAACAATGAGAGCCCCAGAATTTTGTGCAAGTGTCAGAAACTAAGAAGGACAATTGGGGCAGAATAAGGGTATGGAGGGTATCATTTTTGTGGTAACAGTTATGGATACACCTGTCTATCACCTCCTGTATCAGAGGCAGTATGCTTGCATATATTAGTCACTGAAGAAAGGGAGAGAGAAGGTAACATTGCACTCCTGCTTGTGGTTTTCCCATAAGCAATAGATCACTCTGTGTGTGAACAGAATTTTAAACTAGAGAGAACCTTAGTCTAATCCAGCATGGCTCTTCTCTATAGTCTTATACTAACTATACTTACAAGCAGCCACTTTGAGAGAAGAGATCATCAAGCTTAGGTGAAGCTAAGAATCGTTAAAGACTAGCAAAGTTACAATGGCTTATGTTTTTGTGGGCTGAAATCGTCTTCACCAAATACATCAAGTATGGTCTTTAGACAAGAAACATTATGTGGGATTTCTAGGGGAATAGGTACACCAGTTTCTGCCCAGTCTCTCCTTTAGTTTCGGTTTTACTAGACTGAAACCAATAATTTTCATGATGGGTGCTACCTTAGATTTTTTTTAAAAAAAAGTTTTAATAAATAAATGGAAAGTTGTATTGTTGTTATGTGTTTTCATGTCAACTCTGACATCTGGTGTTTCTATGCTAGGTTCTTCACAAGATTTATACAAAGTAGTTTTGCTATGGCTTTCCTCTGAGGCTGAGAAATTATGACTTGCCCAAGGCCACTCAGGCCCAGAACAGATGGGCCAAATAAGGCAGCTTCCAGTTGCTTTGAGAGCATGGCGTTTAGATGGAACACACCCTGAAGCAGCTGGAACCCACTCTAAGAATGGCTCACATGGCCTGAAGCTGTCTGAAAAAGGAGTGGCAAAAAGCAGTGGTGGCCTGCTTTGGAAACAGGCCATCTGGCTGATGCGGTCCCAAAACAATTGGGGCCAGAGCAGCCAATGGCCACTCCTTTGGGCCTGTATGCTTTGCCCCCCCTCCAGTGGATTTCCATGGCAGAGCAGGGATTCCAACCCTCATCTCCAAAGTCACTCCAGTGCTCAAACCACTTTGCCATGCTGTGTCTATAAATGCAGGATAGAATCACCCCTGTTATAAGCCAAGATAGCTGTATTTACTTTTGAAAATATCCCATTTTGCACTTCCTACAATTTGCGATGGAATAAAGTACATCTGGCCTTGAAAATCTGTACATTTGTGAGTTTTCTGGAGGAAAAAAAGGGCACCAAACATTAAAAGTATCCACAATGAAAATGTGCCTGTTTGAAAAGGCACCCAAACATGCGTTAGTCACTGGAGAATGTATGCACAAGTATAAGCATTAGAAAAATGGTTGCATTTTGAACAAAAATTGCATACAAAAATTAATTCCTATGGAGGGCAAGTAAAAAAAAGTTTCAAAAGCAGTATGAAAGCAGGATAGAATAATGATGGTGGGATAACAAAAATGTAAGTATATGAGTGACAGATTTTCACATGCTTAGAAAATCATACCTCCCCCCCCCCCCTTTAAATTGCAACTCCTCATCCATTCCCTTTGACTCAGATAATGTTGTCTGATAAAAACAGATAAAACAGAATTTGGTTGTTTCTACAGATAAAAACAACCAAAACAGAAAAGAGTGTGTGGCTCTTTATGTATTAGGCAAAGTTCCTTAGGGATGAATAAGCCTATTGGTGGAAAAGCAAAAATCTAAATGCATGTTGCATGCATTGCTTCCAAATCTGTTTTAAGCAGCTGCAGAACTAATGGATTGTTTGCATGAGCCATCTGGCTGTGTGTAGTTGCTACAGAGAAAGCATCTCTAAAGCTGGCTTCTAGCTGCTTTAGCCTGTGGTGAGCTGGCTGTGTGCCTTCATCCATTGCTGTATAAAGGACTCAGATTTTGGCACTTTCAGTACAAAAATGCAAAGGTTAAAAAGAATATGCACCTTAGTGGTTGGTTTTGTCTACTGAAGCATCTTGAGAGGTCTTTCCCCCACTAAACTCAGACACTCATGAACCAGGGCAGAATGAGGCAAGTGCCTCAGGCATCAGATTTTTGTGATAGTTTGTAAAAATGGGTAAATGATAAAATCCGATACACAGTGTATGAGAGGTCCTCTCTTTCTAGAAAACTGATTTCACCACAAATTAATTTGAATGGCTTCCTTCTACTGTAAATGTCACCCCAGATTACTAGAAACCAACAAGGGACCTTCTGGCTAACCCCAGATCATCTTTAAAAACACAAACAAAACAAGAACCAAAACTGAATTTTCATTTTAAGAATTTCTAACAAAAATTGTACATACTACGGCTCCTCCAGCTCAGTTTTGTAGAGACAGGATACCAGAAGAATTCCAATTATGCATATTTCATACTAATTTAAAATGTTTTATAGTACATCCTATGTGTGCTCTTTTCAAAAGTAAACCTACTGTACTCAGTGGAGATGGTTCCTAGGCAAACGGGCTGTAATTCTGTGCACGTTTACTTTGGAGTAAGCTTTCTTGAATTCATTGGAACTTATTTCTGACTGAATATGCACAGAAGTGTGTTGTAATTTGTTACATTGGGAGATTACCTTATATTATGAAATTACTTCAATTTATTTTGTAATGGTTTCTTATAAATATCAATGATTAAGGACATGTTTTTCAAAAATAGTAGCAAATGGTCCCAGAAGGTTATTGGCTCTAGGCCTGACAGCCCCCTAACAGAATCTGTGAATAGGCAGTTCACATTGCTTGAACTTGGTGCTTTTTTGATGGAGTCAGTGCGTTCATTATAAATCAGAATTCTAAATAAATAAATAAATAAATAAATAGACAGACAGACAGACAGACAGACAGACAGACAGACACTCATGGATATATGCACCAGGTCAATGACATGCATTGGTGGAGTGTTTATTTTTGCTTTATTAGATAATATTTATCTAATTTATTAATGTATATTTATCTGTCTTTATTAGATAGTAAAAAGAGTGAAAAATAGGAATAACATTAAAATGTCAGTGTGAGTTCCTGATGAAAATAAATAGGTTGACATAAAGTTGTTTTAGAACTAATGGTCAGCAGCTTGGACATTGCATATATACTGATTTAGAACCAATTCTTACTCTGTCGTTGTTCCTACAGATAAAACATCTTTCTGGAATTTCCATTATAAGAGTGGGATTCCTAGAAAGCCTCTAGATCTATTCATGTGTTCAAAAAAGTGGTATCCATTTCTACAAAAGTGTCTAATGTTGTTTCACCCCTGATAGAATTTAATTTTGTGGCTGCATGTAACACCAATAGGAAGCTACACGGCAAAAATGGAGTCCTGCCATCAACATACTCTTGCCCATACACATCTGTAGGTGTTAAGGCAGTTCTCATCACCAGTATGAATCTTTTCACTTTGGCTTTCCCTTCGCCGTAAGACACTTGGAATTCTCTCACTCATTGTATTATTGTATTTTACATTGGGTTTTGTTTGAAAAGTATTGTTGTGAACCACTTTGGGATTTGTAGAAATGCAAAGCTGTATAGAAATATTTCTAATAAATACATAAATAAGATTAGCCAAGTGAGGCAGGCATAAAGACAGATGCCGGAGATATCTGTTTGATTTCCTGGCTCAGTGGGAGGTTGCATTAAGTAGCTGTAAAGAAAATGTAAGCAGGCTGGGTGGGGGGAGTGCAACGAGAGAATTCAAGCTTTTAGTAAACCTATATCTAGCAGAACTCTAGCATATAGACAGAATTGTTCTGGCTGGCACCTTGTGAACCTGCCATTGTAGCCACGGGATGCAAACATACGAATCCATTCCTTACAATAATTAGAGATCATTCCACTTTCCTTTTCAGAAGCCTTTTCATGGAAATAATGAAACCTGGAAGATATTTAGAATAACCAGTGACTCGTAATTTAGAAATTTAAGTGCAGCTTCAATAAATGACATACAACAGTGCTAATAAGATTAGGAAGTGTGAGCCAATTTTCATATGCAGAAACATGTGGAAAATAAGTTCTAATCCACAAAATGCTAGAAGGGCATATTTAGGGTAATGAACATTTGTATGTATATCTGCTCAGTCACACCTCCTGTTGTCTTGTTAGCACACTTTGGATTCTGGCTATAATTAGAGGAGAAGAGAGTTCTAGCTCTCTCTGTGTGTGCACGTTTCTTAGTGTTTTGTATGTTTAGCCAGGTACAGGTTCATTTCGGGCTCAACTGTTTGGGTGCAAGAGACTTTTAAGTGCCATGCCCTAATAAAATATATGCAACATATGTAGAAATGCATAAGGAAATGGGATGTGTATGCCTCCAACAGATTTGTATCTTACCAAATCCTACCCTCAACCACAGGGAGACTTGTGTCTACAAGATGCCATAGATGACTTCAAGCGTTGAATCTAGTTCAGAAGTGGGCATAGTGTAGCCCGCAGGTTGCATGTGCCACCTGTATCTACTCCTGTAGCTGTTTGAACCCCTATCACTTCCCCAACCCCCCACTCCCATTTTCAAAAAATTGTGTGATGAATTGTGTTTGCCCAAAGCCATGCAATTTTTGCCCCAATCTCATGAAAATGTGTGAAAATACACACACTCCCTTTCACATGCACCCAGAACCCTGTCATCATTTTGAAAGGGGCTGCAGATGAAAATGGAGGTATTTGGGCTTGTTGGGGGAGTGTATCACATGGGGGTGGTGGTGTCTGGAGGAGAATTGGCCCCTGGCTGCCGGGCACTCTTTTAAAAGAAATCAATGTACAGCCAGCCCTCCATATCTATAGATTCTTTATCCACAGATTCAACCATCCACAGATTGAAAATCTTTTAATACTATATAAATTTTAAAAAATGCTCTTTTATATAAGGGGCAACATTTTACTACACCATTGTATTTAATAGGACTTGAGCATCTACAGATTTTGATATTCATGCGGGTCCTGGAACCAAATCCCAGTGGAGACCAAGGACCCATAGAGAATCTGAATTCTCTTCAGATATTGCCATCTTGTGCAGGGGTTTAGTCACTCTGCATGTCTGATACTGGATCATTTTGGTCACAAATATTCCTTTATTAGTGAACAAAGTAAATTGCTTGAACTCACTTATTTCAGAGGAGGAGTAAATGTCTGGTAGATCAATTTTTAATAGGAGTATTTAGGAGAGAAATGTTGGTGGGACCTGGAGATCCCTTTTCTCCTGTCCAAACAAAGCAGAGAATGTGTCCCTGACAAGGCAAAGAACAACAATCTCAAGCACAATACGATGGTCAATGAAACTACCCAACACTATGCTGCCAGAGAGAAAGTATTGCTTTGGACGCTAACCATTTCTTGCCTCTAACATCTCTTTCTTCAAAACGGGAGAAAAGTTTTGACTGAAGTAAAAGAAATAACTAGCATTTCAGGTTTAAAAACAACTCAGGAATATTTGTTGTTCCTTCAGAAAACAATTACAACACCATGGTACATTTTCCTTTTCTTCATCACTTCTGTTAATGGCCCATGGTCTCCACCCAACTGTGTGTTGTGTTGTCTTTTTAAACTGAATACTTTCTGGAGCAATGACTGTAATGTGCTTGGCTCAGTGGTTCTCATTTTCAATTGGTCCCCAGATGCAAGCACAGTAAATGTGAGTAATATTATTAATAAAATGAGGATGCTTGGTGCCCATTAGTCCAAAACATTTTCTCTCCAGGCTTTTAGGTCCCAGTGGGCTGTGGCAGCAGTCAAGGCTGACTGGTCAACAGGAACAGGGGCAGAGCTAGAGGTACAAATATAGCTGGCAGAGTGTCTGGGTGGTGTGGGGAGGAAAGTCAATTGACTTTCTGAAAGTAGATAGCACCTTAATAAAGAACATGTGAAAAAGCTTATTTAAATTATATTAAAAGCATATAGATTCAAGGGCTAAGCAAGCATCCCCCCTTTGTAACAGCTGACAGGATCTGTCATGACATGAAATGGTTTAATTTGGGAATGGGGATTATTTGGTTCTCCAGATGTTGGACTGCAACTCCCAAAGTCCTAGAACCAGGTTTATCAATAGCGGGGAATGGATAGTGGAAACAACATCAGGAGGGCTGCACAATGCTCACTCCTTGTTATAAACTCTAAAGTATGAGCATAGATCTCTATGTTACTTCCTGTGCTTACACAGTGATAATAATCAAGATGTAGAAGCCTGCTTTTCAGATAAGCTACCCACCAAGAATGTGAGGAAGCATGATTCTTGATTCTCAGCCATTAAATTTTATATAAATGATTTGTTTCCTGGATTATAGTGAGGAGGGCACTAGTTTGTGGGGTCTGTCATAACTTTTTTCTCTTGTACTCTAACAATATAGTATCCCTCTCAAATTACACTGAGACATCATTTATGTGGTCCTGTGTCAAAATAAATAGGGGAAAGTAAAATGTACAAATAGTAACATCTTTTTCTTCCATCCTAGATCCCTACTCCACCGCAGCAGAGGTGTATATGTATGTATCTCATCATGAAATGGTGGTGGCAAAAAACCTCTTCTGCTTTAGTCAATGAGCTATGAGGGTCTCCTGAGTTATTGCTTTTTTCTGTAGTTAAACTGTGGTTCCATACACAACTTAAAGTAGTGCTGTATTACCTGGAATTTCTTCTCCTTGGGCAATATCCTGCTCTAGTGTTTACCGAGAAACATGTTCTATTCAGAAAATACCCTTTACAACCTTAATTAGAAATTCCCTGCAGGCAGGTTCAACCAGTTTTATGGTTCTCTGTAGACTTTGGCTGGGAAATTTCTGATTAATAGTTTCTTACTTTGCTTGAACAGCAGTTTGCCTGTTACTGATAGATAATCATTATATTCTTCATTTTCACTTTTATAAGAACATAGTGCTGTTTCATTATACAATAGTAATTAAAGTCCTTCCTTGGGGAATCAAATAGAACAATAAAGGCCTGTTACAGACTGCCAAAATAAAGCTGCTTCAGGTCTCTTTGGAGGTATGCTATTTAAATGATGCATGGGTCCTAAGAGTCCGGAGGTCGCGCCAAAGCCACACTCCAGTCCTAAGTACAATACATCTTATCAGAAAAAGAACCATCCTCTTCTCTGAGTAGAGTGGCAAAAGGCAAGAGCACCTAAATGAAGTTCTGCTCCCCTCTATTCTTTCCAAAATGGCACAGTTTCTGACTCTTTTGAATGCCTGGGTGGGAAAATGGTGATGGTGACAGCTTTTGGGTATTTCACCTCAAAGGACCATTGAGAAGAACTGGGCTTTGAAGGATATGCATAAGACTCTGCGTGTGTTTGTCAGCTTTTCTGGAATGAGTTCAGGCATAGTTATCACAATGGAGTTTACATTATCACATCACTACTGATGTAGTCAACCTTTGCTTTCCTTTGCTTTTTCATTCTTTTTGACATGTGTGTGTTTTCTTAGCAACACCATGCCTGGTCACCTCCCATACAGATCGCACAGCCACAATTTACCACAGTTTCCTCCTCACCCTTCCAGTCTTTAGGGTGAGCACAAACGATTATGCCTACTGGACTTCGTAAATTCTTTGGCAGCATTTTTTTCCACTGGTGCCTTCTTTTTTTTAACCCTGCAATGCACACTCTTTAAACTTGGTAGCCAACGATGCCACTAAGTGTTTTCTAGAAACAACTGATTTATGTCCAGGATTTCCTTCTGTACATCTTTTGCCTTTCATGTTACTCCCATTATCATAGTCATGACCACTCACATTTCATTTTCAGATAGTTTAATTATATCAATATAATGCACAATAGTTATTTACTCAATATGACTAACATCAGGTGTGCAGTCAAGAATAATTGAGTACCATTTGGGTGAGTTTGCACATGCTAACAAATTTCTGCTGTATACCACCTGCTAGAAGCTGTATAAGCTCATTTTGAATATCTTTTTCTAGGCAGTGAACCATTCTTTATTGATCTTTAACTGCACACATGTTCATTCATGATAGGATCAAAAAGGGCTTGATATTCTACAAACTTCAAAAAATTCAATTGTTATCACTGCACAGTTTCAAAGTTGTACCATGGAATGCCAAGCTTTGCATGTAAAGAACACTGACCAAAGTAACTATGTGTTACAGAATTTGTTGCCAATATTGTTCTTTTTGTCTAATTTTCTTTTGGTTAATATAATCAATTGTTTTTCCCTTTTTAAATAAGTGTAATTCAAGTTCTTTCCAGGCCTGATAGTTTTCTAAATGGACAGTATTTTTCTCATGTAAAGAAAAGAATTGCTCCAATGTTCTTCCAGTCTTTTGAAAGTTTCTTGTATGGTTGATGTACTTTTTTTTTTAAAAAAAAATTCTAAGCATAAAACTTAAACAAAAAACAAGAAAACAAAAATCCCCACAAACCAACCACATCTGTTGTGAGTGATGACACTTTTTTTTGGTCATTTCATAGAATCATAGGGTTGGAAGAGACCACAAGGGCCATCCAGTCCAACCCACTGCAATGCACGAATACACAATCAAAGCACCCTGAACAGATGGTCATACAGTCTCCACTTTCAGTGCAAAAGAAAAAACCTTCTGTTTGTAGAACCTTTGTGGAAATAATGGGATTCAACCAACCATGGTCTACATGGTATTATAGTCAACTATCCCTTGCTGGAAAATATTCCAAAATATATAAATTGCAAACCTTCATTTTTGCCAATTTATACAAGGGACACCATATTACTATGCCACTGTATATAATGTGACTAGAGTATCTACAGATTTTGGTATCCATTGGGGTGTGTGTGTATTCTGGAACCAAATCCCACTGGATACCAAGGGCCTACTGTAAAAACTATCACAAATTATCAGCAATAGTAAGACTAGCTAGCAAGGTCACTGTAATTCAAGTCAGGCACAACACCATCTTCTTTTATAGACTTTGCAGTATTCTCACTTTTATATGAATAAATAAATAGTCAATTGTATTTTTTTACAAGAGTAACAAAAACCAATGAGTGTAAAACTCTGCCTCTCCAAGGTCAGTCCTATGCCCCTCTGAGATCTGTGCCCTAGGTGGCTGCCTGTTTGATACACCAGCTCTGCTTAGGCCAAAGAAGTCCTCAGGAGTAAGGGTTTGTCGTGGAAGCAGGAATGCTCCTCATTGGTAAAAACATTTTCAGAATATGGAAGCCTTGAGGAGTGGCATGTTTACCACTACATTCAGGCAGGGCTCTGAAAAATTAGGCAACAGGAGCTTTCAGTTCTGATATATCCACTTCTGGATATATCAGAAAATCGCAAGTGTTAAGTCTGTCTAACTCCTGTGATTTTTGGATGTTTCTGATCCTAAATACAACTTTTACTTTGTTCTTAAGACCATGCCTCCTGCTTAATTTTCCACTGTGTTTGACCTTGGCATTTTACAATTAATGAATTATGTTCTCCCTTAAACTGTCTTTCCAGATCTGGTCTCCTCTTCTATTTGAACCTCTTGTGTTTTAACCAGACTAGCCATCTAAGACTGCTTGAGACTTCCAGGGTCAGAGCCATTCTGTGGTATGTTTTGTTTTACCTTCTCTGCTGCTTTTGCATGGGGGGAGGGGGGGGACTAAGCTCAGACTAAGCTAAAGGAAGACAAAATGGCACTGAAGCCAGTGGGATTTACTTCTGAGTACACATGCACAGATCTATGCTTTGGACACTGATTCAAATACACTATATATGCACACCTTTTTACAAATTCTGAAGTTGCAGATTTGAATAAAGGTAGAAACATCAATAAGTCTATGTAGCATTTACCCAACTGAAAAAATGCTTCTTTTGGCTTAAATATAAGAGGCCAGGAGGGAATGAAGTATTGGAATATTGTATTGTCATAATAGATGATACCATTTATAGTGTTGGTGGTGAATGCTATTATTGAAAGTGACAGAGAAACATAATAAATAGAACAAGGAGTAGATTGTTATAACATTCAGGTTGCAAGCTGCTTTGGATCCTGGACTAGTAGAAAGGTGGGATATAGAATGAACGAACGAATGAATGAAAACAGATTGGCCTAGCACCTTTCTTTCTAGTGCTGCCAGGTTTTTTCTTTCTTTCAGGATTATTTTAAAAAAAATCCACATTAGTTTGGAAACAGTGTCCTGCCTGAATCGTTCTGATATATGTGTAGAGCAGACAATACTGCATGTGTTCAGTGAACTGCTTATTTATTCTATTGGTTCTTAGCCAGGATGATGGCAGAGTACAAAATGTTACCTTCAGTCTAAAAATTCCTGAATTGCCACTCTACAGTTCCTAGAGTTCCTCAGTCAGCAAGGTCAGAGGCTGGCTGGTGTTCTGGGAACTGTAGTCTAGAAGAAGTAATCTTCCTAATCTTTGTCTGCATTACATGGGTCCTTAGTCTATCCAGCACAGCTCATAATAGCAGTAGCCACAACTCAGCTCACCTGCTGAATCCAAAGACTATTTAATGTGAAAGACCCCTGCACCCATGATTCATTCAAAGCCTGCTGTTTTGTTTCGCTGGAGTGGAATGAAGTCTGTAAAAGAAGTCCAAAATAAGAAAGATTTGGGTGAGGAAGGACGATGGAATTTGAGCGGTCCATCTGGTTCCATTGTTAAGTGATGTGAGCAAGCTATTGAACAGATACCAACTCATTAAACCATTATTGACCTTGACTACATGATTTACAACTAAGAGAAGCTTGGTAACAAGAATTATTAACATGCGCTGACATTAATGTGCTGATTTTTTTTTTAAAGTACATTTTTCTGGGACATGTGTTCAACACATACATTTGCAGTAAGTGTCTTCTTGGAAGATGAAGTTGATTCCTCCCTTTCATTTTTACTAGGATAGATTACAACTGATTCCATCATGTTGAGCATATGTTCTTGGTCTGGGAACGTTTTCGCTACTGGTGCTTTCCAGACTTATGCTTTTAATTATTTAAAACTGTTTAGCTTCACTTAATGATTTATGCTTTCTCTTCTAATATAATGGCTGCTCGGAGGGGGGAATAGGGTAGGGTAAACATATTCCAATTTGAAGATTATGGCTAAATAATTACACTGAACATTTATGTGACACTTTCTGAGTGTTTAAAGTATTAACTCAGTAATACTCTATGCACATTGCTGTTAGGAGGTGGAGGAACCGAGGCTGAGAGATCATGTCAAAGCTTGGGACGTTACTTTTTAAAAGTAATTTTCCATTGTATCTAGCTACAGTATTTAAAATGTAATTTGTGGACTTTATCACATGGGGAAAATTTGAAGGTTAAACTGGTCACAATGCAGGGTCATCCAGGGCATTAGGGACAATTTCGCAATTGCTTTTCAGATGACACTGTGCACAAACTGGTTAGAAACCAAACAGAAAGTGAGGTGAATCAGGGAATAGGCATTTTAACTAAAATACGGTGTTTTTATTTCCAGCTCATTCACTAATTCGCTTTCTTCATGTAATTGCAGCAGTCTGAAAACTATGTGCCAGATTCTCCCTGTTTCCAGATTTCCCAGGGTTCCTTTGCTGTGCCAAGGAGAGGGAGGCAGCCTTGTTCTTAAAGGGACACAAATACACACCTCTTTTCCTCATGGGGCTCCTGCAGCCTCTAAACCTAGGGAAGCCTAAGTCTAAGGGAACAGCTGGTGGGAGAAGGCAGAGAGAGAACATTTTGGAATTCCTCCTGTACAGGAGGGAAAAATGGAGGATTTGTCCTGGAAGAGGAGGGCATTTGGGAGTTTCAGCTCTCACTGAAATCAGGGAGGTTTATGGAACAGCCTGTAGTGGGGTGACCATAGAGACAGAGAGAGCTGGGAGGGCTGAAGTGGACCAGGTGGGTGAAAAGGAGGAAAAGCTCCAGGAAGCGGAGAGGAATGGACAGAGAGTAGAGAAGCAGGTGGAAAAAGAGGAAGGGAAGGACCCTAGGGGTCAGCAAGGGAGGAGGGGAGGAGTCCAGAAACAGGAATAAAGGAGGAGGATCAGTGGTGCGCGGGGAGAGGGAGACGTTGCGGAAGAGGAGGACGCGGAGCCGCAGACGAGCGAGGGATAGTGCAGGTTGAGAAGCCCTGGGAGAGAAGGAATCCCAGTCTCCTTGCAGGCTCGCCCCAACTTCCGGAAACGAGGTCCCCACCAGGAGGTGAAGTTGCGAAATCCACGCGTGGAGGGGGAATTCAACTACTCTGACGACGAAGATTGGGGAAGGTCTGTAGTTAGGGATTTGGAAGACAAATGGTGGGATTCTAAGGGGGAAAAGTGGGAGAGTGGTCCTCTGCCTGCTCAGCAAGAGAAGGGTGACTGTGAACCCCTGGAAAAACATTCGGGAGGTCGTCGTTGGCAGAACTCGGATAACCTTGGCTTGGAAACCGAGTGAGTGGAGTTGAGACTGTTGGGAGTTGTGGAAAAGGCTCTTTATTTGGCTCGTTGGCTATTGTTTGTTGGTCACCAGACCTGGGAAGTGGGAAGTTGAAGGTGCATTAAACTTTGTTGCAGCACACGTGTGTAAGTTTGTTGCGCACGTGGTCTTTGCTTCCACGTTTGGGATTATGCAACCAGGAACGCCTGCCCCGCCGACATAGCCACCTCCTCTTTCTTTGTAGTGTGTGTGCGTGCGTGCGTGCGTGCGCGTGCACACATTTATGAGAGTTTGCAAAGGGAAACCTCAGCCTGCCTTCCTCTGAAACAGCTTCTGGGGCAAAAAGGATTTTCCTTCCTGTTTCCCTTCCTTCTCTGGAGCATGTGTGTGTGTGCACTTGTGGAAATGACAGTTTTGAGCATGCGCAAAAAAGTTATTTCCAAGCTATCAATGGGATTTGTCCTCATCTGTCTGAAACCCAAATTCGCTTTCTACCCACTTTCTTGCCTGAGTAGTGTGCTTTTAACCCGTTGTTGTGCTCTGTGTGTGATAATCATTAGCTAATTTGCTTGCTTTTCTGGGATGCCAACACTTTAACCATTTTCAGGATGGAAGCACATAGGTGCCCATGTGATAAAGTTCTTATAGTCATTACAGTATTTGATAAGCAGCTCAAGGTGTTACTCGTTACTTTGCTCATTACCTTTTCATTACTACTTGTTACTAAGAAAAACCCTTAGGACTGGTAAGCAAATAACTTGAAAAATTTCAATCACAATATCTCTGAAAATCTCTTTAAAAGCAATTTGTAAAGGTTACTAGACCACATGACCTATTACGTTAACAACACGAGTCTTTGGAATTCAGATGGTGAGCTGTGTTTTGAGGACCGCCCTTGACTCTTTGACTCTGGTTTTTAAAAGGCTTGTGGGGCTTTGTTAATCCATAGGTAACCATCATCTATTTGCCTGAAAGATGTGTGAGGCTAAAGGGGAAGCAGAATGTATGTGAGCATGTATGTCCCATTCACCTGGTTCCAGCTATAAAGAAGGCATGTATAGAGCAGGTGTAGGCATAGTGTGACCTGCAGGTTGCATGTGGCCGCAGATCACAATTAAATAAAACATAAAAATTGAAAAATTAGCAGGATTTGGGGGGGGGGGGGATTTACCTTTCTGTTTCATGCAGAAAGCTCCTGAAACATGTAAAAAAAATGCTGCAATAGCCTGATTGATTCCAGTGATTTATCCCATATAGATTTTATCCAGTACTATACTATCCTTTCTTGGTGTGTGTTTGTGTGTACATCTCTGTGTGACCAGAAACACCTGCCGTATTATTTTAAATAGCCCACAACTCTATATATAGAGGCAGTGATGATACTGGCTGGTTTATCTTCTACTTCCTTCTCATTATTGTCTACAGTCAGATTACTCTTTTCACTTCCCTGCTACTGAACACTTTGCCAACAATTTCACTGAGTGGAGACACTATGATCCCTACGTAGATCTCTTGCCTGCAAACGTCACCATAAATAGGTAGATATTAAGTCTTTTTGTTCTGGTGTACATAACCTATATTTCACAGGAAGGACCTGGCAAAGACACCTCAGAGTATTCCTTGCCTAACAAAACCTTATGAAATTCATGGGGTCACCATAAGTCAACAAGTAACTTAAAGGCGCACATGCACGCACACACCACACAAACAGAACCACTATTATATAAAGTGGAAGTTATATATATATTCACTTGGACCCTGATGGGCATCGCTCGAACATCTTCCTCTGAGAAGACTGAAGGAAATAATTCATTCTGTACACTCCCTGTTTGCCACCATTACAACTTCTACACATTTGCTGCTTAAAGTTCCTAGCACTGCCTTCCTGTCTGATTTTTCTTTCCCCAAAGTAATTTTAAAAAATGCTTGTGGGGTTTTTTTTATTCCTTTAGGTATTTTCTTCTCAAATCCCATGACAGTTTTTTACCTCCTGCTTGTCTTTTCTGAAGATACAATTATTTTGCCAGACAGTCTGTCCTTCTCCCCTTTTTCTCTCTTTCCTCCGCCGCCATTTCATTTGGGCAGAATTGCCACTTTTTAAAAGAAGCCTTTTATGACTTCTTTGACTGTGCCATTTAATCACTCTGACATCCTCTCAGATTTGTTCATACCCTTCCTAATCTGTAGTATACATTTTATGTGAGCCTCTATTATAGTGGTTTTAAATAACCTTCAGGCTTCCTGAAGGGATTTGACCTTCCTGACTCTTCCCTTCAACTTCCTTTTAACTAATCCCCTCATTTTTTAAATTTTTTTTACAAAGGAAATTCCCATTTCTGAAATGAAAGAAGTGAGGCTGTGTCGGAGTCTTATTTTTAGCACACACACACACAGACACACACACACACACTACAACATTTAATTAGATAATGTTATGGTTACAGTTGTCCAAGTGGCTCAGCACCAAGTACCTCCCCAACCAGAGCCTGGGCACTATTCCATATTAAATTAAGGGACACTTAGCAGCTCCATAGCAAAATGGTCCAAGCTACAATAACACATTATCTTCAAAGCTTTTATATTTCTCATGACTTGAATGTACATTTACTGAGTCAATTCGAAGGTTCTTGAAATTATCCACTACCCAACCGATTGGGTTGAAGCAGTAGGTCACCAATGAAGGTGCATAGGTTGCTAAAATTTATGGACATACATGTAGGATGTCCACACTTCATAGGTTTGTCACATGAAGCATGACGTAAAACAGAGGGTGACCTGGGAGGCATTGTTCTGCCCAATCTTCTGGGTGGTGGTGGTGGCGGCAGCATGGACTGTTAAAATTGCCAAACACAGAGGGGCTTCAGAAGTGGCTTGACGTAGGTGTATGTATAGTATCACCTTTCCTACATATGGTGATACTAAGGTGAACCTATTATAGGGTTTTCTTGGCAGTATTTGTTCAGAGGTTTGCCATTGCCTTCCCCTTGAGCCTGAGAGCAGATAAGTTGCCCACTGTCACTTAGTGGGCTCGACATATATTACTTGTTGTTGTTTTTTTTTAAAATTAAAGAGCATGGTATTTTGTGTATGTGGCCTTTTAAAAATCCGAATTTTTGGTTTCAGAAGTTTCCCACAGAGGCACTTAAGGTTTTTTTTGGCCGGGGAGTGAAGAAAAAGGGCAATCATGGAGTGTCTCAGACAATAAAAAGGTCCAGCTGCTCGTGCAATAGGGGACTGTGGGACTATAAGGTCTGACAAGGCCCTGGCTTAAGTCTTTGCCAATCTCCAAAATGACATCAGTGTAGATGACATACAAAGCTCTCTGGAGATAGCATTCCACAGCAAATGTGCAACCACTGAAAAGGCCCTTTCTCCAGCATCAGCCTCTCTGACTGGGACACCAAAGGATAAGCTCAGAATATTGTAGTTTGTGTGAACACTGCCTATGGATTCTGGTCCCAGGCTCTGAAAGGCTTCAAAGGCCAAAAGCAACACTTTCAATTACATCTTTTTACACATGCATGCCAAGATAAACATATATTTGAGTGGGCATCTCCATCACTATGCTTCTCTAAGCCTTGAACAGGCAACTGTGAAAGGCTATGGGGCCACATTAGCCCCTCAGGATTGCTGGAAGGCAATGCTTTCCTCCATCCTACTAAAAAAATCAAAAATTGTTTTTGCCCCCACATGCCTCTGGGGGGTTCTTATAAGAAAAGGAGAGGCCTTTTTAATAATAGAAAGTAATCAGAAGTCATGTCATATTCACTTGCTCTTTAAAAAAGCCCTCTCCTGGTCCTAAAAGCCCCCCCCCCCCAAAAAAAAATATGGTGAAAATGCCCTCATGTTCTGTAGAGGGCAATTTGGGGGCAAAAAACATGTTTGATTATTTTTCTGGGGCAAATTGTGGGTATTGGGGGGGGGGGGCAAATATGTGTTGTTAACATATTAGTAGTAGTAGTACATTACTCCAGCAGTATAGTATTATTAGTATTATTAGTATTGCAATTTTTGACCCACTAGTGCAGCCCCCTGGTTACACTTTGATTACTCCTGGTCTAAAGCCTCATCTAGAAGCACCTTCTAATGCACAGTTGACCTTCGGTGTGTATTTCTTAAAGTACTGTGCATTACAACCTTTTTGTCTCACTTATGAAGAAATTGATTATTATTTTTGCTGTGTCCACATATATAGTTCAATGCTGTCTGTAGATTAAAGTTAGATTTATTTCACTCCCTCCTAGAGGTCCTTGGTGTTCAAAACTGTGGAAACAGGCAGAATACTCCTACATTTCTCAGGAAACTGACATCTGAATGATTAATCTAACATTAGATTGTTTCTGTCAATACAGAAGTAATGCAAGCATTTGCAAAGCCAATGTGAGGAGCCATCTTTTTCTGGATTGCTTTGAGTCTGTGACAACCCAAATAATTAAAAAAAAAGCATCATGTACACCTTCTATCAGAGTTTTCTGCAGGTTCATGTTATCCAATGCAGCATTTTAATGCAGTTTGACACTACTTGTGTCATGGGTCAGTGGCTCAGTGCTATCGATTTCTGGGAATTATAGTTTCTTGTGGCACCAGAGCTCTCAGACAGAGAAGGCTAAATATCTCACAAAACTACAAATCACAGCATTCCATAGTACGGAGCCATGACAGTTAAAGTGAGGATGCAGCAGTTTCCTTTTGCCTGACTTTCCTGGGAAGGGCAAGATTATTTGCTTTCCTTTTCTTTCCTTCCCCCATGCACCATCAAGTTAAATGAGTGCAAGTTATTCTTGGATGTTGAACTCAGTTGCCACCATTTGAAGTAAGTCAAGAACTAAAGGGTAAAGTGGGAAGAGCAGAGAGAAATTGGGACATTTTCAAAGCAGCTGAAAGATTGGGATGACAGAGGACTGACTGTCTCTGCCAAACTGGTACAGTTGGAGAGTATGCATATCCTTGGGATATGGTTTGGAGGATAAAATGGTCATTGCTGTAATCTCTGCTGGTGATGGGGCCCATCTTCCATCCTCCCAATATTTAGCATAAACATGCTAGTGAGCCTTTTGCTTTACATCAGTTATCTCACATCTTAGCCCTTGTTTTTTTTGGCTTTCCCCGGGACTTTAATTGTTCCTCATTTAAATTCATTTCATCTGGGCTATGCTTTTTCTTATACAGTCAGCTCTCCTTATCCATGGATTTTTTTTTATCCATGGATTCAAGCATCCATAGCTTGAGAGTATTTTTAAAAAATATATAAATTCCAAATAGCAAACTTGATTTTCCATTTTATATAAGGACTATTAATATTTGCTATGTTCACATTCCCTTGGAATTTTGCCTACCCTTTTTCTTTGGGTGCCTAAATTCTCTTTCTAAATGTTGAACAAAATTTTGAATTTACTGTCATTCTATACATTTGCAGACTGAAAGAAAAATTTAAAGGGTTAGTTAATTCTTTTTTATTTTTGTAGACAATCTCACTTTAACCCCCCCCCCCCACTTTCCATTAGCTTCAACCCTGAAACAAAATTTTGCACTATAATATCACTGGATCCAAATTTATGTCTTTTCCCCCATAAGATTAGAACTAAGAAAAGTTATTTCTGAACTATAGCTCCCACAATCCACCCACCAAGCTGATTAGGGAGTTGTACTACAAAATTAAACTTTCTAATGCTTTGATAAGATTCTCCTTCATTTATTTTTAATCCTCCCTTGTGAAAGCTGATTTATATTTCTTTTTGTACCCCACTGACTTCTTTTATGGGGGGCAGCAATGCTGGCACACATTTAAGCATTTGTGTTGCCTGATGTTGCAAATTATCCGCAGAACCTCAGAACTCAAAAAGATGCAGAAGAAAGGCAACACAATGTTGCTGGCTGAATAAATTATCTGTTATCGAAGTTGTAGCTCAGACACTTTTTGCTTGGGTCAAGATTTCTGGAGGCAATCAACCACTTTTGTTTGTTTTAAAATGCGGAATAGGTGCCACTGGGACCTTTTCAAGATGGTCATTAGGCAAAAATTGCTTCCAATCAGGTGCACCCAACATCTGGGTCTATTATCACAAATGCAAAGCAACAAGGCACCCCTAGGAATATGAACTAGATGCAAAAGTAGATGATGGCTGAGCTAAATGAACTCTTTGATTCAGAACTATTTTCCCATTTGAAATATTAGCCATTTTTAAAAAAAAAAAATCCTAAAACCATTAGATTGTGTGTTTGTGTGTGTTGCAGTGTACTATGGCTCCCTAACTGGACTAGAAATAATACCAGAATTGTTACAACATCTGCTGCTCATTTGAAAATGTCTTTTATAGATAGTCCAATCCTGTAACATAAGCTATGAACAGGTATCTGGCTTTTTACTTTTCTCTGTTAGGGGCTCCACATCCCTCTGATTCTGTTGCATTTGTACTATTTTCTGCACACGAGCAACATAATGTGAATCTTCTCAAGCAAATCTAATTCCAAAGGTAAAGAGATGTGAAATGGAATTTGACCATATACTAGACAGACGCATACCGTTTTTAAACAAAATGTCAAGTGTTTTAAAAAGTAGAGGTAGCATGAAAAAATTAATCAGGACCATAGCAGACCTGGAAGGGAGATATTACCCTTTCCTCTCCAGTCCTAAGACTGAGGGAAATAGCCCACATCCATATGGGGTTCAGAAATGTTGCGGGATCAATCTCAAGTTGTTGCTGACTGAGCATGTGGAGGACTCTTGTGAGGGTAAGTCTAGCCACATGTCTTCTTGAACCCTGCTTCTCTTGACTTGTAAACTCTTGAAGAGATGGACTGGGCAAGTCCAAGGCATGGTGATGAATGTCTCATTCTGAGGCAAGGTGCTTCAGTTGAAGAAGGCAGTGATGAGTTTTAAGAGGGAGCTCTTAAAGAGGACATTCTTGGTCTCAGAAGTTGTAGATGAAGGGTTGGCAACCTCCTTCAACTCAATAGTTGAATTCATTTCCAAGGTAGTACAGTGGACCCTTGTTATCCGCTGGGGTTTGGTTCCAAGATCCCCCATAGATAACAAAATCAGTGGATGCTCAAGTCCCATTAAATATAATGACATAGCAAAATGGTGTCCCTTATAAAAAATGGAAAATCAAGTTTTGATATTTGAAATTTATACTTTTTTGAACATCTTCAAACCATGGATGCTTGCATGCGTGTATAAAAAATCCGGGTATAAGAAGGGCCGACTGTATATTCTAGCATATATCAGCATACTTTAGCTTTGAAGCTGTTATTGCTTGAAAGTAAGCCTTGAGAGAGGCAGTTCAGTCTTTTAGAATGGGAAGAGGTGAGACATGTACAAACACTGGGAAACTGTCAAATGGTGTAGTCATAGGGATGAAGGCATGGTCATTTGAGGAACCCTAGAGGGCCATATTGGACCCCCAGGAGAGCTAGATTCTGCCCCTGAGCCTGATATTCCCCTCCCCTTTTTAAAGATTGTTGGAAATGTTCAGTTAATGCACAAGCTGACTGAAAGGGTGATCTTCAAGCAGCTACAGACATTCCTGGATTTCTTTTATTTAAAAAAGGTTTAACAGGAATGCAGTAACTTTAAACTGCATACTGCACATCTGATGCAGCATGTCATTTAAACCTGACAAAACAGAACCTAAACTTTAGTTATCTGTAACATGAAACACCTGCAAATGGCTATCAATGGCTAATGCAGCCTCAAAGGCACCTTTTTGATATTGCTTTCTTGAAACATAAAGAGAACTACCAAGGTTACAGGAATCAATATTCCTATCTTTCATATGCACAAAGGACACATTTTAATTTTTATACTTTATCTGGGCTGACTATTTGACTGGAGTATTTATATTTCAGATAGGAAACCCCAAACAGGTTCTTTGGCTATATGATGTTTTCAGACCAACTGAAAGCACACAAGCCTTACCAAAAATTGGCCCGGCATGGTTAATAAGGATCTCCAATCTTCTGTCATGTGCAACAGCTCAGCTTACCAACCACTGGCAACACGCCCGTTTTTGAAGTTTAGGTGGGTTCATGTTTCACATTGAAAGTCCCCAGGTTGGGCAGAATGAGAAGTCCCAAAAGGGGAAGTAATAATGCTACTGAGATGCTGATCAAATTGATAGTCTGGTTCTGTATCAGCCTAGATAACAGATCGAGATTCTTTATAATTAAGATATAGAGTACATGTGATATATCCTTGAAACAACCTCATCTGCAAGCCCCAGTAAGGCCCTGTATATTTGACCTAGCAAGAAAGTTGGATTTTCCAATAAAATTCAGGTGGGGGGGGGGGGAATTAGCTACTGGGTATACAGCTTTAGAGATTTGCATCGGGATGCACATATTGTTTGCTCTTCCAACACTTGTGTCGGCATCGGTGAGCAAAGTTCCCAGTAACCAAGAAACATTTTAGTGTACAGTTGGCCCTTCTTATACACGGATTTTTTATACACGGATTTAAGCATACACGGTTTGAAAATGTTCCAAAAAAGTATAAATTTACCTTGATTTTCCATTTTTATAAGGGACACCATTTTGCTATGTCATTATATGTAATGGGACTTGAGCATACACAGATTTTGTTATACACGGGGGATCTTGGAACCAAACCCCAGCGTATAACAAGGGTCCACTGTAGTAGAAAACAAAAAAGTTTCATTTCAGGTATTGAGACAGACATTACCTATCTGAGGTTTTTTTCAGAATTAAAGGTCTGTTCCCAAAACCATAGTGTAAAAATTCACATCATCCACCACACCCACCCTACCTGGTCATGATCCCCAGCCTTTGATCCTGATCAAAGTAACCCTTCAAGTCACTTTTTCTCCCTCTCATGTTTACCATTCAATCACCTTTATGGAAGGGAGGGAAGTATCCCTTCTTTAGAACCAGATCCTCTGGTAGAAAAGGCACAGTCGTAAACCCATAAACCTTCACCCTGTTACCATTTGCCCCATCTGTTTGTTCCCAAACCCAAAGTGCCCACAAGATTAATATACAATGCTCTTAGTTATTCCCCATGTCCATCCTCTCAATAATTCACCAGGTTATCACAGCATTATGTCAGCATGTCATTATATCAGCATATTATCATATCATCATATTACCATGACAGAACCATCCATGGTTCTGACAGCTTGGAGGCATGATGTATTTCTTATGTTCCCATTGGGATGTGCTTTAGTGCTAATGATAACATGCTGGATGGGGTTATTGGAAGGAGAAGGAGGAGGAGGTGATGACTAAAGCTTCTCCTTTCCCCCAGTTACACAGGAAAGGCTTTTCCACTCATGACAGTGTGTGACATGCATGCTTGTATGCACAGGGATGCATGATGTCTAGCTGCCCCCCCCCTCCATTGACACTGTTCATGGTTCTTGGGTCATTGTGCATCCTTGGGTTAGGACAAGGGTGGGAAAGCTGTGGCCTATGGACCACATGAGGCTCCAAGGAGAGTGGTGTTTTGTTTGTTTTGGTAGCCTAATGTCCCCAAAGTCCTTTCCCAGCCTGTTAGTATGTTGGTTTGGTTTCATTTTTGTTCTTGAAGTTTTCTTCCTTTTTTCTTAAGATTACACTCTGATTGATTATGGTATCTGGAACTGGAACTTCATAACTGGAGAGGAATTCTTTCCTATGAAGCTCTTAAAATCTGAGGAAAGGCAATGAAAGAGGAGCTGTTTCCTAATTTATATATGAAGTGCTGAAAAATATAAACACCAGTGTTGTTGTTGTTGTTGTTGTTGTACCTTGTTTATTGGGTACATTTGCATGTGCACAAACAGAGAGAGTGACAAGCCACAGCCCGCTTACTTAGCCTAGCCATCTGCAAAAGACAACCCTAATTGATTTGTCTTAGGCTACACAGTTATTTAGTGGACTGCTGAAACCATTCCCTCAAAGCCCTGTTTTTCTCTGCTTCCTTCTAAGCTTCATGTGGCACAAACAGACAAAAAGCAATCAATTTCCATTCATTGAGTTTTACAGTAGGTATTATTATTTGTCTTAAACAGGGCAAGGTTTTCCCCTCTAAATTGTATTGACTTGTGTCAGCTGTAATCATCTCTTCAAAGATGCACATGACCTTTAAAAGTCTTTTCCAGGAAGAAAACAGTGAGTACAACTGAACAAACTATCTTGCTTTTAAAAACAGAGTTGTGAAGCTTCAACCAGTTGCACACACAACAATGGCAGGAATGAGTATAGAGATCATGGGCCACATTTATATCTATTGGCCCTGCACTTGTGTGTTTAGTAAAAGAAGCCTGGACCAAAGGAGTTTATCAGACAAGGGAAATTGGAAGTATAATTCAATGGCAATCAACGCAATCATGGGGTTTAACATTATTGCAGGATAGACTACCACATGCAATTTCGGGCAATGGGAAGTCAGTCCAAACGCAATCATGGGGTTTCACGTTACTGCGTGAGAGGTGATCACATGCAATTTCGGGCAACGGCAAGCTATTTTTGGGCAATGGGAAGTCAGTTCGAACACAATTTGAATTCACGTAAATTTGCTGAACTAGCGAATTCACATGAATGCATTCTGGCCCCACTTTCTTTTCATTTGAAATTAAGAGAAACTCCTCCCATGTGATAAACTCCAAAGACATGAAGGAAAAGACTCTTCCCCGAAAAGAAGGGTGTGTGGGAAGAGCTTGACTTTGTAAATTTTCTGAAGAGTTAGGTTGCTGTTAAAAAGCACATAAGCAAAAACTGAGTAACATTTACAAATAATAATAATAATAATAATAATAATAATAATAATCTTTATCCCTGGGTTTCTTGATCACCAGGTATCCTAAATGTCTGCCACAATGGGCTCAATTCTGCCTTTAGATGATATTAACTCTGCAACCTACATGAACTATGGAGACTGAGCTAATTTGGGCAAGTCATTGCAATTCATGAGGTTAGAGGTTGCTTTCACTATCTGTTCTATGTTCTGTTAATGTAGGGATGGACAACTCTGGAGGGTGTGGGGGCTAATTTTGCTTTCTGAATTCCCCCCCCCCCACCTCATGGGCTGTAGCTCTCCCCTGAGAATCAACTGTAGCATTCCCCTGAAAATCAGCTGGTGAGTGGCTGGTTTTCAATGGTTATTGGGGAGGGCAGATTTATGGATGCTGTGTACTATTTCTGGACCAGTTAAAGGAATTACTTTCCCCACCCCAAAGCG
The DNA here is from genome assembly GCA_023333645.1 of Sceloporus occidentalis. Taxonomy (NCBI): domain Eukaryota; kingdom Metazoa; phylum Chordata; class Lepidosauria; order Squamata; family Phrynosomatidae; genus Sceloporus; species Sceloporus occidentalis. Next base: position 143,069,662 of record JALMGF010000006.1, read on the forward strand.
GATTTTCACTCTGATGTTTTTATTTTTGGAGATGATTCAGGGGTTCAGCTGCGGCTTAAGGGATTGTCTGGTAGAGGCCTGTAGGAGTCTGCAAAAGAACCCCTGTGGGTTGGATGCAACCTGTAAGTTGTAGTTTGCCCACCCCTGTAATAGAGTTGCATGATTGCTAGTAAAACAGTGCCAGTTTTTCTGATTTCCCTGCTTTTATAAGGTTGTCTAAAACCCTTTCCTTTATAGTGGGGAAGTCATTGTGACATTTTGATCTCAGGGTCCTTTCTGAACCTGCAGCAAGACAACTCACAGCCATAAATAAGGCAGAAAGATGTTATGAATAATAGAATCATAGAGTTGGAAGAGACCACAAAGGCCATCCAGTCCAACCCCTGCCATGCAGAAACCTTCGATCAAAGCATACCCGACAGATGGCCATCCAGCCTCTGTTTAAAGACCTCCAAGGAGGGAGACTCCACTATTCTCCGAGGAAGTGCGTTCCACTGTCGAACAGCCCTTACTGTCAGGAAGTTCCTCCTAATGTTGAGGTGGAATCTCTTTTCCTGCAGCTTGCTTGGACATGGAAACAAACCTAATTGGCTACTCTGATTGTAGACAAGAGCATAAAATCACTGTATACTGTATATTTACACTCGAAGAATGACCTATGTTATTATCTAAACAATTATCTTGTCTATTCTCTTGGCCGTTAAATTTGTGAGAGCATTGTTGTGAGACACATCCATTATGAGTATAGGCATAAGCAAGCATTGTATAATAGCGTACCTGTTGAAGTTATATTCTTTTCAGCTTTGGGTTTTATATCTCCATAGTTAGTCCATCTCCATGTTCAAATGAGTATGTGAATTCCCTGGGAATGTTGACATGAACTGCACCATTAAGAAGAAAAATATCTAATTTATTTGCAAATCGTACCATACAAAAACCCTTCCAGTTGATTTTTGTGTACTTGGACTGCTGAAGGTGTAGCATGCTAGTTACATCATGTGGAAAAGTGGAAATAGTAAAATGCTGAGTAAAGAATGCCACCAAAAGGGCTGCTTCACTTGATGAACGGTGGAAATAGTAAAATGTTGAGTAAAGAATGCCACCAAGAAGGTTGTTCACTTGATAAATCTGCTACAGTAAAGTCAAAATTTTTGATATACCCTTGGGTAGGATACTGAACTGAACTGATATTAGCAGAATTAGAAGTACTTACTTTAGGCAATTTGTGAAAATAAGATATAAGTTGTACTGAATAAAAGGAGAAACCCATAGGCATAAATCTTTTAGTCCCAAGTAGTGCAGGCCCATTGCATCAGTGGAACGTGCATTAGTGTTCCCATTCATTCGGTGCATTTACTCTTGTTGAAACTAGCAATTAAGATTAGGTCTAATTCTTTTATTTATTTATTTTAATGTGCATTCATGTAGAAGCTCCCCAGCACTGATAACCACTGTGACAGAAGCAAAACCAGAACTTTCTTCTTCAAAAAGTCTAATAAAAGTCAGTCAACAAACTACTGAATCTATTAAAAGAATGTGTCAAAGGATACTTCAGATTTGTTTTAATGAGCGGTGGGGGTGAGAAGCATATTGACTGACACCTGTCTATCATAGTTGATAACAGACTGATTTTTAATGCATACATACTTAAATTGAACAGTTTTGTTTTTCTTCTAGTGAGCTTTGATTACTTCTAGGGATTTTATAGAATCCCAGAGTATAATATTCTTTGCAATTTCACAGGGCTGGCCTACCATCAGAAAGACTGAAGTGACTACCACTGCCCTTTGTTGAAGTCAGAAGCATGTTGTGGGCTACACATTCTTATATATGAGACCCATAAGTAAGTGGTGAAACTACTTTTGTGTATTCTTTGCAGAAGAAAATCCTATGAAATTTGTGGGATCATCATGTTGACAGGTGACTTAAAGGTGCACATGCACATGCGTGTGCACACACATATACAGGGTAGCCTTCTGCCAGGGTATCCTTCTGCCACAGTAGAGGACAGTGTTCAGTTGGCAGTATCAAATTAAGAACACTGCCAGTCTATGTGGCTTATATATATTGAATGGGAAGTGTTATCTTTTCTGTGCAATGAGCAATTATTGGAATCCTGTGGGATGAGAGATGATAGGAACCACAGTCCAGCAACTACTGAGGACCACACATTGCTGACTACTGGTTTTTAAAATTGAACCATGCACAGAATAACTTTGATTTAACCTTTCCCAACCATAACATGTCATTTCTGTTGTAAAATAAAGTCTGGTTTATTAAGGTGGAAACTTCTGCTTATATCTTCCCCTCTTGGCTCCTTTTTCTCATGTGCCTGGCTGCAGCATTGCTACCATAATTTGTTTGAAGCAGTTTCTTTTTATGTCTGAGCTATGGTTTACATATGATTTACTAAACAGATTATGAAAAAAGTGAGATAGAATCTCCTCTACCAACATCATGGTACAGGAGAGATCCAATCTGAGACAGTGAGTTGTGCACTCGAGAGCAACTTTGACCAGTAACCTCTGATGCTAGAGAATACCCAAAAAAGACTTGCAGCATTCACTCCGATCACTTCTGAATCACTGATTTTTTTGGATGAGAAAGTGCAAGCACCAGTGGTTAAAGATGGCCTGGGATTTGGGAGATCCAAGATGCCAGTCTCCATTGAGCTGCTGAACTCACTGGGTAGCCTTTAGTCAGTCATTTTCGTTCAGCCTGATCCATCTCACAGGGTTGTTGTGAAATTAAGGTAGGGAGGAGGAGAGCCAGGTATGCCACCTTGAAGAAATAAGGCTAACTACTAAACAAACAAACAAGCAGTAAAATAGAACAGAAGTGAGTTCAGTGGGGTTCTCTTATATTTGAGCTAGGTTATATTTCACAACACCCTGAGCTGATACAAGACCATTATAACTATCACTAAAGGGGTGCTGCATTGCTGCATGGCAACAGATAAGTTCCTTATGAAATTCTGATGGCCATCAGGGGGGAGCAGATAATACAAAGAGTAGTAATTAATTCACAGGCTAATGATTTTTTAATTAGCATTTAAAAACTCAGACTTCAGCACTACATATCCCTGTGGGGAACTGTATAGAATAATCCAGGTAATTAGACCAAGTGGTGATACTAAAACAAACTTATGGATAAAATGCAATAAAAGATGTTTGAAGGTCAATAGAAACAATCAAAGGAAGGGTATGAAATTATTAGACAGCAATAAGCCCTTGATACCACCTGGGCTTTTTTTTTTTCCTTCAGAAAATATTCAAAAGGTCAAAACATTCAAAGCAAAAGATGAAACACATATTACTAGTTTGGTGAAGGATCCTGTTGAACTTTAAACAAGCACAGGCAGCAACACTTACTTTAAAGAGTATACTATAGCAAATTACTTTCTGTCATCACTCTGGGGTAAACTGGGGTGTGTATTCATGTGTGAAAATGTGATTGCAGTAAAATTTCTTTGATTCTTTGGTTGTGGTATAGTTATATCTTACAACCAATTAGCCAACCCAAAGTGATCAATAATAATAATAATAATAATAATAATAATAATAATAATAGGATTTATTTATATGCCGCCCAATCACAGAGGGGATAATAGAAGGTTCCCTGCCCTCAGGCTTACAATCTCAAAAGACATGACACAAAAGGAGAAGGGAATGGTGTGTGTGTGTGTGTGTGGGGGGGGGTGTCAGGTCCAGCAGTTCTTCTCTCCCTCTGAGGCTTGGACCAAGGTAGATGGACTGGAGGGAGGGCTCTTTTTCTTAATCAAGGCCGGGCCAGATGGCGTTGGGCCTGTCCTTTCACCCCCTCCCAGATAGTGTATGAAACAGTTATGAGTTCCTAACATTAGGTTACACATTTGTAACTGCACAACAGGATTCAAACTAATATTTTTGCCAATTGACAAAGTTTAGTATCTCATTTCAGAATCTGTCTGGAATATATTACAGTTGAATCCATGGGACAATGTTCAGCCTTCATGTGCTCTTGCAAGTTCATTTAGGAAACCCTGAACAGGCTGGTAAGCTATACTGCTCTCTCTTCCAAAGGGCGGAAATGTCTGGGGAATCCAGCAGGTGGGAGTGATTCACTGTTGCTCCCCAGCTTTCATTTCCTCCCCCCCCCCCCAGTTCTCTCACATTACTGTGCAAAATAGTTGAGGCTGATCTGTTATTTTTGGGTGAAAACTACCAAGCATTTAATGTGAGCCCAAGATTCTTATAGGGTGTCTACTTATTTCATTTGTCCTCACTGACATAGAGGAAAGGAATCATGCTTGGCCCTGCAAAATGTTCAACCAGTTACATGACTGACCTTATAGTTACCCAAGATTTGCATCCCATATTTCCACCAATTAGCTTTAGGCAGATATGTGGCTCTTTCCCTCTCCAACACAACAATACCATGACATAAGTCAGGCTGAAGGGGCAGAGAGGAGCTCCAAATTCACTGGGGTCTACAATATGGGTCTCCTAAGTCACAGGTCAAAACTTTACCCACTACCCACACTGATGGCATACTGGAAGATTATGCAGTGAATGTTGGCATCAACAGGTGTTAGTACTAATATAGCAAAAGAAATGTGCAGGACTCACTTTAGTAACATGGAAGGGATTTTTGTTGTTGATTGTTGTGCTGACAATGAATAAGCATAAAATGATTCTATCGGGTTTTGAGTGTTTAAATGTTTGAAGTCTAGAGAAGTATATAAAGCCAGATTGTCAAGATCAATTGAAAATAAATATGTTTTTCCAAAGTAAATTTGAATGCAGTATTCAACGTGAAGCACTTCATCAATTTTTGAAACCAGGTTTCATTCAATCTGACACCAGTGTTCACATGCTCAAAAGATAGAAAGCAAGAGAGAGTGCAGTCTGTATGGAAATGACTGAGATCATCAGTTCAAGGTCATCCATCTAAAATAGCTAATGCTCCAAGGCATTAAAAGGAGATGAAGGGCCAATTAAAGATTAAAAGATGAAAACCAGAAGTAGTCTCTTAGCTGAGAAGGAATAATTGTCTTTCTAGGGCTATCTTTTGAAAGTGTCATCTTTAGGCACCAATTCAAGTCACACAGATTTAGAAGGCACCTTCTAGACTACACAGACATTTAAAACCAGCAGGGATTAAATTTCCCACTTTGTATGGAACTTTTGTATGGAACAGCTGAAAACCTATGCACATTTATTGAGCAGTGATTCCCAATGAATTCAGCAGTGTCATAATTCACCCTGTAGAGTCTTGAGAAATCTGATGCAGATATAGAAATGCAACTGGGCTTGAAATGACAGCTTCACTCATGCTCAATCTGAGCAGCCAGGATTGCATCTACTCTGCAGAAATAATCCAGTTTGACACCACTTTAACTGTGCTATGGAATGCTTGGAACTGCAGTTTTGTGAGACATTCAGTATTCTTTCTCAGAGAGCTCTGGGGTCCCACCAAACTACAATTCCCAGCTTTCCATAACATTGAGCAGGGGCAGTTAAAGTGGTGTCACAATGGATTATTTCTGCAATGCAGATACAGCCTTAGTGGGAGAGGAGGGGTGAACATGCACTTTTCCTGGGTGACACCAGCCACACTGAGTAAAACTCTAGTTAGTGACGCCACTGATGTTGGGTCCCCACCTCCACTTTCATCCATGGTGGAACACAAAGGGTGCAGATTGAGACTTTTCTGGGAAAGTGAAGTCACTCTGGAGCCAGCACATATAAAGTCTGCCTTGGCCTGACCAGGCTTGTAAAGTACCATAATCCAATTAGTCAAACAAATGCAAACATACTGGGTTGGGGACAATCAGTCACCCAGCTCTTCAAAAGTGTCATGGTGCTACATCTGTCCCAGCTTTTGCCTTCCTCACACCAGTGTCCATAACCCTGCCTCCCTGCTCTAACCTCTTTCCAGCATGCCTTTTGGTCTATATTTATTTATTTATTTATTTATTATTTTTAGTATAAATACAGGACCATGGCAATTCATCAGATAAAAAAAGAAAGAAAAGAAATTGAAAAAAGAAAAGAAAAACAACCAGCTTGGGAACAGTGACTGCAAGGGGGAAGAGAGGGAGAGAAGCATAATCATGCCCACGTGACTGCCTGCATATCAGACATTGTTCAGAAGGGACTCATTATAGTCTCTCAGTAGTGGAAAAGCAATGTTATTGAGAGGCATTGATGGGGTTTGCCTGTCAATAAAAAGGAGCACTCCAGCAGCAGATGGACTACAGACCAGCTACTGGACAGACACAGTGTCATGTGATAAGGTGTGGCTACAGACACTTTAATCCTAATCTAATTCCACTTTGCAAGCCTGGTATGATGCAGTCCTTGGTGAGTTCTACCAATTACAGAATGTCTGAAGGTAATTTGTTTGCATAAGAATGATTACTGAGGATTATTATCACTCTTGGGATTCATGGTTTAGAAAACACAGTATAGCCTTCACAGCTTGGGTCCAGACTGTTTGAAAAACCATATATCCCTACATAAGCTTGTCCATGCTCTAAGATCTGCAGGGGAAGGCTTTCTCTTGACCCCACCACTATGGAAGACAGCCTTCCTGGTGGCTGCTCCCAAGTTATGGAACTCAATTCCCCAGGAAGTCTAGTTGACCAACTCCCTGTTGTCTTTCCACCAACAGATAAATAAGGCCATTTTGTTTAAGGAAGCTTTTGATTTTTAGTGTATTGAAGCAGATTAAGCTTTAATGGTTGTTGTTGTTGTGATGGTGGTGTGCCTTCAAGTCATTTCTGACTTATGATGACCCTAAGGCAACCTTATTATGGGGTTTTCTTGGCAAGATTTGTTCTGAGAACTGTGCTGAAGAAATCAAATTAAACCATCTATGCTATCTTCATTTTTGCAATAACAGTATAGTTCTATAACTTGTTAATACTTTTAATCACTTCTGTAAAGTACTGTATCACTCAGTATATCTCATATAACTGTGAAATATGTACACCTGTTATTAAATCTGCCAGTGGAATCATGGCTTTTTAGTAATTTTAATTTTTGTTTTGTTTCGCTGAAGGTATCCTCTTTTCTGATCACTTTCTACCAAACTGTTTTCAAGACAAATTCTGAACATAACATGGTTTTATGACACCATTTATTGCCTATTAATCAGCTTGAGTGCTAAAGGAGGTTATCCTGGCTGCCAATATATCTCCTTCTATATCCAGTTTTGTGTTTTATGTTTCGCTTAAATTGTCAGATAGCTTTTCCTTAGATCAGCTTTTCTTTAAATCTGCTAGTTACTAGATAATGAGAAAATATGAAGCAATTTTTTTTATCTCAAATTGATTTAATCTAGATGGAATTAGTTCAGAGGTATTCCATTAATCTCACACTAGCTTCTGCAAAGCATATTTACGTCCAATCCAAAAAATGCCACAATTTGTAAAGTTTTGGGGTATAAGTCATGGACTTGGAACATGTCCTCTGGCCTGTGTCAAAAGACATCAATGGCTTTCTGGCGCTAAAGCATTTTCTGCTTGTCATTAGGGATCAGTATTACAACACAATATTATGTTATGCTGCCTTTAGGACTTGGCTGTGCTGCTGAGTCCTATGTTCTGTTTTTGTGTGCATTTATGGTGTGTTTTACCTGCACAGTTGGGATTTGGTATAGCTATTTAGATCTAGCATTAAAAGCTGTGTCATACTGAGGAAGGGATACCACTGGCCATTTTACAGTACATAAATGGTTTTGCTGATGGGAAATTACATTAAAGATGACTTTAATCTCAGAACTGCTGCATGTAGGAAAGAGCAACGGTGTCCTTAAACATAGTTCTTTTTAAATCTGCCACTGACTTTTGTCCATGGATCCTGGAACACACAGTAATAATCCCCTGTAGGTAAATCTGTTTTCTGGCCTGTTCTTCTAGTTATTTGTTTGCTTTTCTCATTAACTGGTATCCAACAGTTCCTTCAGGTTTTCCACAACTCAGAACTGCAGGTTGTAGAAACCTTGAAAGCACAACACAGGACATGTTTAAAAAGTTTCTGTATATTCAGAATATTGACTGGATTAATTTTTACTCTTCATGACTCATGCCTAGCTTCTTCATTTAGAAAAAAGTGAAACTGCAGTGGAGAAGGGAGGATAATATTTGGGAGGGAAACATGATATATGTGTTTCTGGAGTGCAGAGAAACCTGGATGAGAAGAATCACGGGCTGATAAGAATCCTTGCAGTTTGTGACTACTTTCAATGCAAAATGTGCCCATGGTTGTTTTGTGCAGAAAACAACCTTTTCTGCACAGGAAACACCATTTTCCACACCGAAAATATCTCTGCACAGAAAATGCTCTTTGCTAGGCAGATAGAAGAAGAAGAAGAAGAAGAAGAAGAAGAAGAAGAAGAAGAAGAAGAAGAAGAAGCTATTTTCTGTTCAAAACAAGTGTATGTAAATTCTGCACAGTTTAATTTCCAAACTGTGAATCATCTTCAAAAACTGTGCATTTTAGAAGACGTTCTCACAGCAGGAGAAAAACTGCTGCAATTACTCCTTGTTTCCTTGAAGAATAAAATGAGCAAAGAATTACATTGCTATTGTTGCAGTTTGAATTCAACTGAACAGACAAGACTGTTCACATGTTTACACTATACTTGTGTTCCCACTCTATCTGTCCACTGAAATAATCAATGCAGATTTTCACATGGGGGTGGGATTGGGATGGGATTGCTTCCCTGTCCTTAGTCTGTCCTTAACCCATCTGTGACTGCGATTGTGTGAAAGGCTTTCAAATTGTAGTGCTTATCCTGTCATTCACCTGTCATTAAAGCGGCATTGCATTAATGTGAACTTTTGTTAATGCAAAATGCTGGCCAATGTCACTTTAATGACAGGTTAATGGCGAGATAATGACAGGATCTAAGTGACTTCATCTGAAAGCCTGTTGCGTGATCACTGTCATTTGCACTTCCCAGGTGGGATAAACGTGAATCCCATCTGAAAGTTGCGGGAAGGACAGGAACATGACAGGACAGGGATGGGACGTCTCTCTGATAATTTCCTAAGTAAACAAGTTCACGTTTGTGAGAGTCTCCCTTAAACTGCATTAGTGAACAGATCAACAGTCTGTGAACTGTATGCATATTGAATGTTACATGTGAAAAAGCCTGTGTACAGATCAACATTCTAGAGTATACAGGGTGTACCTGCATGGAATGTAAAATGTTCCCTAGTAGCATCTCACAGTCTTCTCTAGTCGGATGCATCACTAGGGTTGGTGTCACCTGGTGTGGTAACTGATAGTGCCACCCCTCCCACTGACCTCCTCCCATACCAGACAGGCTTTCTACTTGTCTGGAGGAGCTTTCAGACCTTGCACTGAAGTAAATTGGGGAGCAAGAGAGCAATGGAAATATTGCTACCATGGCTAAATGCAGATATACTTTCAAACTGTGGGCAGTCTGGAAATACAGTATGAATATTTTCAGTGTCATTTTCTGTCTTTGTATGTACATGGGGGTGATCATGAGTACTGTAATTCACTTAGCTCTTCAGTCCTCCTAATGAATCCAAAGGAAACCAAATGATAGCAGCAGACTGGAAGATTTCCTTCACTATATAAAACAAAAAATCTCTAGCAAAATAAACACCTTTGACTGCCCCCACCACATTTTCATTGGCTTTTCTTTTAATACTGTTGGTGACATTCACAGTATCTTCCCAGAAACCAAAAGTCTTCCTATAAATAAATTTACCGATGTCGAGCTGTAGTGTTTATTTTCTGCCCCTTCTGTACAAACACCTTTGTAGCAGATATAACAACATCTTATTCAGAGGCTTCAGATTTAGCATTTTACTCAATAAAAAAAAAAAAAAACCTACGCAATAAATGTACTGTGTCAAGAAAAGAAAAGCAAGCAAACCTCCCTTCCCCCCACTCTTTTAGCAATAGCAGAATAGCTTGTCAATTCCTTTGCTTGAAAATTAAAATTGATCTTTGTAAAAGCTTTTGGTACAGAAAAGAAAAGTTACAAAGGGGGAAAAAACTTGCTTCCTATGGAATGCCTATCAATAAAATTAACACTTTAGCTAGTACTTAAATTTGACAGCAGTACTGTAATTTATTTTTCAGATGGAAGATATATAGCAGTGGCCAACTATCAGTAACAGTGGTTGTCTACTAGGCTGTATTGCCAGGTATTAACAGATTTTGGGGAGGGATCGTTTCTGCTCCTTAATGGCCACAACTCCTGTGGTCATCTGTAAAGAGCTATGAGTGGGGGAATCCAGTTCCTCCATCCCATTTCAATTCCATATCTGCTGTTATGTGCCTTCAAGTTGTTTCTGGTTTATGGTTACCCTAAGGTGAAGCTATCAAAGGTTTTTCTTGGCAGGATTTCTTCAAAGGAGGTTTACCACTGACTTTCTCTAAAGTTGAAGGAATGTGATGTGCCCAGTGGGTTTCTATGGTTGAATGGGGATTTGAACTCTAGTCCTCTAGATTTCTAGTTCAACTCTCAAACCAGTGCTTCACATTGGCTCCTGTTATTCCCTGCCTCAGCCTACATAATGCAGTGAAGGAAAGAATGTTCAATAAGTCATCACATGTTGAGAACACAGATGGCCCTTCATTGGGAATGAGTAACAGATAAACAGATATCCAGACAAGTGATGTCAGCACTAACAACACAGATCTACAGCTGTCTGCTTGGAACTAATTCACATTGAATATGGAGGGATTTGCTCATGGGTAGGTTAGCCCTGGTCAGTATGTGGATAGAGACTGCCAATGAATACCAGGTGCTATAGGCTATATTCCAGAGAACTGGCAAAACCTAGGAAAACCCTATGAAAAATCCACCGGCTTGCTATAAGCCAACAGGCAACTTGAAGACACACTCAGATATATGGAAGATAATTTCTGGCTTGCAGGCCTAATCCTGCCTGCTGATGGAAGACATCAAGTATGGAGGGTATGAAGGGCATCAAGCTTGTACAATTATCTTTCCCATCCTATGACTTACCACACCAGAATCGCCCCTTTATGCTTATTTTCCCCACTGGCAAAACAACAACAGGGAGGGATGCAGAGGGGGCATAATCCTCTGTCATTTCCTATCAGCAACTGCAGATAACATGAGAGGCCTCACCCATTCCATTTACAGCAGTCCACCCTTATCCACATTTGCACTTTCCATGGTCAGCTATGGTCCAAAAATATAATATATTCCCCCCTCTGCTTATCTGTGGCTTTGGTTTCTGCAGTTTCAGTTACCTGAAGTCAATCATGGTTTGAAAACAAGTATAGGGTTGGGTACTATCCATGGTTTCAGGCATCCACTGGGCATCTTGGAATGTATCTCCTGTGGATAAGGGGGGGGGGGGACTATTGGGAACACAAACTGAGGTAAGAGCATCAATGCTCTCAGCCAGCAGTCCCGAGAATTCCTGCAGACACAAGGTGGGAGCAGTTTGCTCCTTCTGCAAGGGAAAAATGCAGATATTGTTCTAGCTGGTACCAGGAAGAAGTGCAAGGACCAAGTGATGCCATGGAATGTGGCCATATCCTGCTGTTCATTTGGATTCTACAGGTCTCAGGTTAGGGATGCAGGTCTCCCGCCTCCCTCCATTTCATTCCCCTTCCTGGTGTATAGGATTGCTGCCATGGTTTACAAAATGGCAGTATACCATAACTTGGTAGAATTATATCTAAAGGCATATTTCTTTCTCATTCAACAGTAATAAACAGAAGCTTAAACATATTCCATGCCAAAGGATCTTTAAACATACTGACTTTCATATGGAGAAAATATAAAGTCACCCTTGAGCTGGAAAAACGTAGCATTTCATTTCAAGGAGGTGCAAACAAGGCTGTTATTGTATCTCCCTTCCACTGCTTTCTCCTCTGCTGCCTTTGGCCATTGTGTCTGGCACAAAGGCGACAGCAGACCCATTTTCTACTCTGTTATCAGTTATGTTATGTTCTTTATGCATTTGTCTCCATGGTTTCTCTCTCTCTCTGTTTTCAAGACTCTACAATTCTTTGACATTTTTTGTAAAAAAAAAAAAAAAAGAGTTGATAAGAGCTGATGAGAAAACACCACCAAGCAACCCAAGGAACAAATATTTTAGCAACATATAACCTACCTTTATGTTGCAAAGATGGGTCCAATTTGTACTGGCAGCATTTCAAAGGTAGATTATTAGATATAATGACAGCACAAGCCCCATGGTCCAACACTATGTACATTTTTTTGTGGTTGCCTGTAGCGTATATATTCTTTGATTAGCTACTGGTAAGTTTCTTTCTCTCTACTGCCATTTCCCTGAATACAGAAAAATGGCAGTGAGAAATACCATCGAACACCATAATACTCATTACCCCTTTTCAACTTGCATCAATGGGAGTACAAATTATTTAGTTCTGTTTAATTTGATATGGCCGTTAAAAGGGATGACACACTGATGTAGTTTCTTTGAAGAATACCGAACAATTCTAATGTAAAGGGTTATTGAATTATCCCAACTATAATGAGTTCGAAGATAACTGTCTTCAAGATCTTTAAATGTTTCGAAATGTTACATGGTACCTCTTTTGATATAAGGGCTCAGAACCTAAGAGGCAGTGGAAATTCTCCAGTCAAGCTTAATTCTCCTGCCATTTTGCTTCCAATTAAATTATTGTTCATGCAAAACCTTATCACCAGACACAGGACATCTTTCACAGTGTAAGACATATAACATGAAACATAGTTTCTCTTTATGAAAAAAGTACCCTGCAGTGTGTGCATATACCAATCCCTCCTTTTCATAGAGTCCAATGGTGTAGGGTGGGCAAATCTATGAATGTCACTTTCATCAAATTTTATTATTTGCATAAGTCTGACAAAACGTCTGTGTATTTTTCTATGTAGGGTTTTTTTTTAGTATAAACTCTTTTGGAAAAGCATTTCCTCCCCCAAATAATCAATCTACAGACACGATTTCCCTTAATGTACATATTTTGATTAGACTTGCCCTCGATTTATACATTTTTGTGAGTTCTATGAGTCACAAGCTTGATCAAGAACCTCTGAGGATGGATTTCCACATACAAGTGCATCAAAGCCCAGATAATAGAAGCAAGTGGTTGAGTAAAAACTGTAGAGATCCTATCAGTACATGGTCAAGGCCTGGACGTGGCCAGCAGATCTGATAACTCCTGAACAAGGAGTTCTGCATGCTGGAGAAAAGATGTTCCCTTGTGTGGCACCACCAACCATATCCTAGAAGGCAGTGGAAGTCCCCATCAGATGACAAAAGTGTATCCTCTTGGCCAAGAATGAAATACAAGGTATCATGATTATGCATGATGGATAACACATGATATTGGCTTAGAAGAGACGTGGATGTGGTAAAGGCTAATGGGAAAAGTGGGAAGTAGACAAGTGGTGATAGAAAGGAGTACTTAATGCTTCCCCAGTCATGAATTTTCCTGCTCCAAATTCCACTCCAGTCCCCTGCAGCTCCTGTCCTCAGGGTTTCAAAAGCACTTTTCCTCCTCAGGCAGAACATGCATTTGACATCTTATGGATGGTTATTTAGAGCTCTTTCTGCTTTTCTGTTTCTAATTCCATTTCCCAAAGCAGCTTTGCAAATGGAAATAAAAGAGCCCACAGGCTGGTTAGATGTGTTGCCTTGTAAGATCTTACCTAGCTTTATGACTGAGTTCATATGGGGGATTCTGATCTTGAAAACCAAGTGAAAACACCATGTTTGCTATAATTATCTATCAATCCAAAGGAACTACTCATCCAACCAAATGCTACCCATGTCTCATGATCTGTAATGCTAGCCAAAACAATAAAAGAGAAATGGTTTTGCTTGTTTTTCCTTGTCTGGTTGGTGGACCAGTCGCACAGGATTTGTAACAGTAGCTTTACACAGTCAAAACAGCACAACGTTACAGCCAAAACATACTGTTACTCACAGCAAAGACTTATGTCATGTAGGTGGCTTTAGAGAATAATTCATTAGCTCAGATTGTGAAATCAGGAATAATATTCCAGTCTTTCCTCCCACCTGTTTCCAAGGAGTTCTTTTCTAACGTTTACACAAATTTGAACTTTTTTTTTATTATTTAGAAAGTCAATTATTAGTAAAAACATTTCAAGGCTATATATTCTCTAATTCCTGGGATCATGGATGGAAGCACTTTGGTCTTTGTGGTCAACAAAATGTTCTTCTTCCTCACTGTATTGCTTGGTTTTTTATTTTATTTTATACAGTTAAAATTTATCCATTAATACAGTATAATGGGTACAAACATTCAGTGGAAAGCAAACACCGGTGGCTTCCATATCAATAAAGTGGTGAATCACTCCAGCTTTTGAATGAGCTCTCCTAGGTCATTTGAGTCGTGTCCCTCAAGACAAATACAGCACCTTGCATAGCTTCTTAAAAGTTTAGGACAAATTCTCAAGTGGAATGACAACCACTAGCTGCCAGGACAAGCAAGCAAATACAGTCTGACCACCATATCCACAAGGATTATGGTCCAAGACTCTCCATGCATATCTGAAACTGTGGATAATAGGGAATCCTATAATTTTCAATTAGATGAATGATTTCCAGCCCAAGCATACCATAGAATCACACTGCAGGAAATAGAAATGCCTAGAGAGAAAACTAGGCATTTCTAGATCATCCAGCTTGATTCTATGGTATGCTTGGGTCAGAGGTTAACCTAGAATTGCACTAGAAATGCCTAGAGAGGACATATGTTTCTTCAGATATGGATAGGTGAAACTGTGGGTATCAAATCCATAGATACTGGATGTGGGTGTGTTGTACTGTAATAGATAATGTTGGGCATCGGCTTGTGACTCTTTCATACTCCATCCTGCAGCATCCATAATTTCCCTTATTATATGAACCTATAGAAATAAGGAAACAGGGACCCGGCCAAATCAAGTTTATATATGTCTTCAAAGTATTGCATGCAAAGTTATTTCAAGTTTTTCCTCAAAGGTATTACCAAATGAAAGCTACTCTTGAGTTATTCTGGAGGATAAACTCTTTAAAAAAAAACCAACAAAAAACCCTGCAATCAAATTTGAATTTCTCCAAAAGAGAGCAAAGCTACTGATGATACCAAATGCACTGGACTGAAACTAAGCCTTCACTCAGTTATAATTGAATGAGCTTAGATCAGTCCTTCCATTTACTCAGCTACATTTCAGCAACTTCCAGACCAACTGATTAATTCAATAACTTCAAAGAATAAATATTAAATGTAATGGAAAGCAATATGGTTTTATGTACATAATTAGGACAGATAAAAGACCTTAGCTCTCATTCTCACTTCCCTCCCTTGCTCTGATAAAAGCTTCCTTGAATGATGGAGATCACTAGAAATCACATTGAATGAATTGCCTGCTCACAAATGGACAAATGCAGGACTCTGTAAGTACACTCTGTACTTAGACCACTTGGCCTTGTTCAGCCAAGGCCTCTGCTTGGAATAGTAAATGAACTAGGTAGCCAGAATAGTGAAAGCCATATGGGCCAGGGTAACACAATGGAGCAGGGGAAGAGGAAGGTGGGGAAGAACAAGGCCAGGCCTGTCAGGTTATAGGACAGTGATGGTGAACCTTTTAGAGACTGAGGGTCCAATCTCAATGGCATTCCCTCACCAGGTGTAACCTGGTGGCACCCCCCTTCTGGGGCAGGACCTCTGCCTTCTGGGGGGTGGGACTTCCAGGAGCAGGACTTCTGGGGGAAAAAACCAAAGCACACACTCTCAGCCTTGGGCAACCCCCCCCCCCCCCCACCGGCAAAACTTGCAAAGAAAACTTTATGATAATTTCACGTTAAGGTCTAAATAAGTCGGAAATGACTTGAAGGCACCACACACACAAGTCATGCTCTCTCAGCCTCGGAGCATGGCAATGGAAATCCCCCTCTGATGAAGCTTGCCCCCATAATTGTCCACTATTACCAGGGACAAAATGTAGGACAAATTCTAGACCAAACTGTAGGACAACTGCAGGACAAAACTCAGCCCAAAATGTAGGACATTTAAGGTCCTCCATTTTCTTAAATGTCCTACATTTTGGGCTGAGTTTTGTCCTGCAGTTGTCCTACAGCTTGGTCTAGAATTTGTTCCACATTTTGTCCCTGGTAATAGTGGACAATTATGGCAACCCCTACCCATGATAGTTTCACCTTAGGGTCACCAGGAACCGGCGATCGGAAGGGAGGGAGGGTGCATGCATAATAAAGCACAGAAGGCACAGCACAAGAACAAGAACAAGAGAGCTAGCGGTTTGAGCAAGTGACTCTGGAGACCAAGGCTTAAATCTCAGCTCAGCCATGAAACCCACAGGGAGACCTTGGGCAAGTCACACTCTCTCAACCTCAGAGAAAGGCAATGGTAAACCGCCTCTGGAGAAATCTTGCCAAGAAAACCCCAGGGATGGCCTCATTACACACCATAAAACTACAGTTCCCAGAATCCCATAGCATAGCAAGGTGTGGGCCCTCTGGCCGGAAGGGATGGGACTTCCTGCTGGAAGGGGTGGGACCTCTGCCTGGAAGGAGCAGGACTTCTAGTTGGAAGGGGTGGGCTTCTACCCAGAAGGGCTGTGCACCTCCTCTCCTTGTTGTTCAGTACTCCAGGCCAAGTGCATGTGCAACACCCTTACTTGCTGTGGCCTCCACGTGCTCTCAGAGATGGCTTCATGTGCTAGTGAGGGCACGTATGCAATCAGTTCACCACCACAGCTATAAGGCATATCGTAGAGTGATAAATGAAGACAGGAATGGCTGTTTGAATTGCACAATAGGACTAATAAACATGTGTGTACACTCTGCAGGTGTTTTCAGCTACAATTTCAAATAATACATGATTGTTAGCCATGTTGGCTCTGGCCTTTGAAGCTTTAGTCCAAAAATTGTGAGAATGAATGGGGTTGTTTCACTCTACAAATGGATTGTTGTGGTGGAAGTAGTGATGATGGACTCTACTTCAAAAGAGAGATGCAGATCCATTATTATTTTGTCCTTGAGCGCAGGGATGAATTATTATTACCATTATCTTCCATTGTTGTTGTTGTAGTCTGTGCCTCAAAGTCATTTTTGACATATGGCAATCCTAAGGGGAACCTATCATATGTTTCTTCAGAGGGGCTTTGCCATTGGGTTTTCATGGTCACACAGGGACTTGAACCCTGGTCTCCATAGATGTAGTCCAAACCTCAAACCATTATACCATGCTGGCCTTCTCATTCCTATGGAGGGAGAAAATGATTATTCTCCCTATATTTTAGTGACCCAAAATGTTGCAGAGATTTTTTTTCTTTGCAGGCAAGATAGATAGATAGATAGATAGATAGATAGATAGATAGATTTCACCATTGCACTTGACAGTAGCAGGTGAATTGATTTGTATGGGAGTGAGAAGGCATTCTCAAATTTAATGGGCTTAATCCTAGGTATGTAAAATATTTAGGATTCCACAGGTAAACCTGAGGTAGCTTGCAGGCAGAATTGCACCTTAAATGTATAAATCCTCTCCTATTTGTT
Organism: Sceloporus occidentalis; assembly: GCA_023333645.1. NCBI lineage: Eukaryota > Metazoa > Chordata > Lepidosauria > Squamata > Phrynosomatidae > Sceloporus > Sceloporus occidentalis. Next base: position 143,087,201 of record JALMGF010000006.1, read on the forward strand.
CTGCCCTTTCTCAGCTGTAACCAGTTTTCTTTCTCTTGCAAAGAATTCTCATCCAAACCTCCTTGCAAATCACGTACTCTTTCCAGTGAATCAGTCTCCCCATATATTTTTTTAACCAGGCATCAGGATATGGATTTCTTTCTCACCGGGATATTACTCGGAGGTGGTACCTGCTTCCAGTTTTTAGTTTCCTTTATTCACAGGCATCACTGCATGTAATTTCTTGTTGTTCTTGTAGTGTATCTTTAAGTCATTTCTGACATGGCAACCCCAAGGCGAACCTATCACTGAATTTTCTGAGGCTGAGAGTATGCAACTTGTCCAAGATCTCCCAGTAGGTTTCCAAGATTGAATGGGGATTCAACCAGTAATATTTAATCATTTTTTGTGATTTGTAATTGATAGTAGTAAGCTGCTTGGCTATATTTTCACCTACAGTCACCCTGACTTTCCATCAGTGGTTCTGCATTTCTGAAACCCTTCCATTTCAAATCATCATAATGTGTGAGCATTATTGGTAGCAATTTAATATACTCATTAGCTTGCTGCTGTAATGCTGAAGGATTAAGTCTATTACATGGCCATGCAGCTTTGAATATTAAATTTGGCCATGAATATTGATTTTTCTCCTTTGTGTTTCTAGATAGCAAAGCAAGTCTTTTTATTTTCTTTTTAAAAATATTGTGTGTTTTTGTTATAGCAAAATTATAGCAAATTGTGAACTGGAGATTACTAGATATCAGATATCTTTGGATCAGAAGAAAGATGGAGGGGAAATGAATGTTGTGAGATATAACAGCTGCAAGAAGAGGCAGAGGACACCTTGAACAGCTATGCTATACTCCTGATGCCTTCAGGTGCATGCCATTCATTTGTCATAGATGCAAGGCTCTCTGGCTGCAGCTCTGCTTCTCTTGTTCCTATTAATGTGATCAAAATAGAGCTCTCCCTTTCCCCAAATGTGTCTGAGTATCAGAACCAGTCCTACCATTAGGCAGAGCAAGATGGCCATCTTAACCAGATTTGGGGTGTTATGAAAAGACACATGTTTTCTTATCACCACATTTTACTGCTGTCAATGCAGAGAAATGCTGAGGGATTTTCTGCCTATGTGCCAGAATAGTTTGGCTGGCTTTGGGTACGTCTCACCTTGACTTTGGGGAAGTGGTTTGGAGTATCCCTACTGGACATGTCTGCCCCACAGATTAAAACTGATTAAATATTAGTTCCATTTCTTCAGAAAATATTTGGATTAAATGCAAGAAATAACACAGAAGGCAATACATATTCAGTATATATTATATCGCAGGTGTAACATTTGCTGGAATCCTGTTGGTGACATATGTGCATGTAACATGGGGTTATGCACTTTTATGTCTTACTTGGAATATTGCGTAAAGAGTTGTTCACTAACTCCTTGCACTGTATGGAAACTATCTTCCCCAAGACAGCTATCAAACCCTGAGGAAACTGCTTGGGTGCTGCTATGGCTGATTACTCTGTGTGTGTGTGTGTGTGTGTGTGTGTGTGTGAGAGAGAGAGAGAGAGAGAGAGAAACCAGGAAGTGCTCATGCTAGCTGCAGCTGCAGTAATGAAAAAAGAAATTAGGTTGCTCTCCCAGATCTCAGGGAGAGTGATATGATTTCTCATCCTCCAGCTGCTATGGTTCTGTCTGGTTGCTCCCTTTCCCTCCTCCCGGCCTGCAAATGACTGCAACAATATCTCTAGTCCAGGCTTGATATTTGCCAGGTATGTGTATAGGAGCTCCACAGGGCTATACATGCAGAGCATTATGCTCTGCACACTTCAATGCTGGATCTCAGTCATATAGTAAATAACATACACATTTTCCCAGCATCCTGTTTTCTGATGATCAGGGAGGGGAGGGAATCCTTCAGTATCGTATATAATTAACGACATGGTGCCTGTTTTATGGCAGTGAGTGACATTATAAATAGATCTGAAGTGAAATGTAAAATACATTTTACATTGTGAAAGACTGGTGTTTAGCTTCCCAGAGCCTGGAAAGTAGTTATTGTTGTTGTTAGACTTTAGCTTCAGGAATCCTTTAGTCAGCATAGCAGCAGGTCATGCTGGCTCAGAGATTTTGAAAGTTGTCATCCAAATAGCAACTTTCACAAGAGGTGACTCTATCTTGTCTATGCTGATGAAGGCTCACAGTAGGCAAGGCTTTACTGGCTGGAAAAGACTATTTCCTTCCTTTGCTTGTGTTGGGATTAGTTTATTTATGCTTTTGAAGTTCAGAAACAGAAGCACAGAGTTATGTTCCCTTGTCAGGCATCTGAATTTTCCAGAGCTCCTCACAGACTTAAAGTGAGTCTTCAAAAATCAGCAAGGCATAAATAACAACATACATTGGCCAGAATTTGTTGGGTGAACACTGTTGAAGGATACATAAAATATCTCCGAGATAACAGGGGCAACTTCTAAGTAGATTTTCTCTGCTGAAAAAATATGGCTTGACATCATGGAGCATGACTTTGTTGTTTTTGGATGACTTCCCAGACTAAGTTTTTCTGAACCAGAACATTAACCTATGGCTTAACCCAGACAATCTTTTCCCCTTATCTTCACAACAGTAAATGCACAGTTTTTACTTAGTTGGTTTGTGGAATCCAGATGCCACATGCCTCTTAGTGTGGTTATGATATGAGTAATTCTTTCCCCCCTCATATTTAAATGCGATATTTTGTTGCATTTTCCCTCTACCTCAATAAATGCCTTGTAATTATAATTGCTGTGTGCTTGGTGGCTGCTTGTAAGGGACGCCTTTTACAGTCAGCCCTCCATATCCACTCTGCATCCATAGAGTCAACCATCCATGGTTTGAAAATTTCCCCCCATCCAAATAAATCACAAAAGCAAAGCTTGATTTTGCCATTTTATGTAAGGAACACCATTTTACTACACCACTGTATGTAATGAGACTTGAGCATCCACGGATTTTTGTATCCAGAGGGGTTTCTGGAACCAAACCCCAGTGAGTGCAAAGGCCCCACTATAGGTGACGCCCAAGACATCATTGGTGCCAGCCTACCTTCACATTTATAGATGTGTCATTTTCTTAATTCCCTGCTGAATGTATCAATAATGTCTTTGCTTGTTTGTGTACCACCCTGCTATGCTTCTCTAGCCACTGGGGCAAGTGGTCTCCCTCTGTAACAAATCCCTACCTCCCTTCCATTTCATAATGATATAGAAATATAGTACCACATCATTGTGGACACCCAATCTAAGACAAGATTTGATCTGGATAGTACTCAGATGGAAACCGAAGAGAATAACAAGGATCTCCCAGTGGCTGGGTTTGGGACTACAGTGGCAGCTTACTTTAAGAATAAGCCATGCGGTCGCCATGGTCCCAGGCCAATTGTGGACTGATCATGGCTGTAGCAGCCAGAGGCCTCTCCTTGTTGCCCATCTGCTTTGCCTGTTGGAAGGGACTCTGCCTGAAATCCTAGAGAGTCATTGCCAGTGAGAACTGATGGTACTTGTCTAGAGACCCTAGTAGCCTGGCTTAGTATATGGCTGATTCTTATGTTCTCAAAGAAGGAGGAGGAGGAGGAGAGTGTGGGAGAACATCATCTATAGGATTATTTGGAGAAATTCCTATTCTAATGATCTAGACTCATACCTTCTCTGTCAAATGTAATTAAAAGCATCACAGTGTAAATGGAATTTCTATGATATTTTGTGTATCAGTTATATTTATATCTCATCCCAGTGAACTCAAAGCAGCATGCATGGCTCTTCGCCACTCCTCCTTTATCGTCACAATGCCTAGAACTCCGTTCTCTAAAGTTTTAATCTGATACTGAAAGCAGAGCAACACACTGCATTAACACATTAGTGCCTTTTCTTTCCACCTAGCACAATGTTGTCTGAATGAACCATAGCTTTATGTGTTGTGCTGGCCAAGGTATGGAAATATTTTTATGGGCTTGGCAGTCTTATTTTTTATTTCCCTTTCCAAATGTCTCTGTGTTGTGAATTGTGTGTTCGGTTTTTTAAAAGTGTATATAGCTAGCACAGCCTTTCCCAAATTGACACCCTCTAGATATATTATACTACATCTCCCACACTCCCAAGAAAGGGTAGATAAAATGGGAGTTTTAGGCCTGTTACAGACAGCTAAAATAAAGCTGCTTCGAGTCACAGTGGAGGTATGGTGTTTCAATGATGCATGCGTCCTAAGAGTCCAGAAGCTACACAAAAGCCACACTCCAGTCCTTAGGGCTGGAGCATGGCTTTGGTGCAACTTCTGGACTCTTAGGACGCATGCATCATTGAAACACCATACCTCCACTGTGACTCGAAGCAGCTTTATTTTGACTGTCTGTAACATGCCTTAGTTCAAAACCATTTGAGGACACCAGTTTAGTAAAGGCCAACCTAGGAGTTTCTCCCAGAAAAGTTCCAAATCAATTGAATCTATTATGAGATAATAGTAGAAGATGACATATTACATGTATCAAGAATATTATCAGTAAAATATTATAATATACTATTCTTGTAATACATTATGTAAAATATTACAATACACTATTCTTGTAATTCATTAAATGTATTAAATTGGGAGACAGAGATATCTTCATTACATTTGATATCATGAAAGGACTAACTTCTTCAAAAAAGGAATGGGTGGGAAGTCTATATTTAGTAAATGGCTCCTTTTTCTGTCTTTGCTCCTAGGACAACCCTCCTTTTATAAATTCTGTTGAGTGTGAGCTAAATACTAGGGCATCGTGGCTTTTCTCAATTTCTGAGTTACAGGTTCATTCTGAGGTCGAGCACATTCTTGCTGCACTGAGATAAAAACAGGTTTCTCTGAACTGGCAGGCAATATTGCTGTTCTGCTCCAGCTCCAAATGTGCAAACTCAGAAAGTACAAAAGAGACAAAGATGGATTTTGGAGAATTTCCCCCACCTTTTCATTTATCATTTCTAAAAGATACCCTTTTCACATGCTGAATTTCAACAGAAAGTTCAAGTGAAAAATATATGAAAAGTGATAAGCTGTATCTGGAGGAAAGTCCCACTTAGTTAAAAAGTACTTACTTACCAGTATACCCAAGTAACATTTGTGCTGCATTAGTAGCAATTCTAAGCAGACTCACCCATTCAGATCACTGTGGCTTCTCTCTGGAAAAACAGATTTTAGGTGCAAAGTGTGAATTAGGGTTAGGAAGATTGGAAGATGCAGTGTTTCATACGGTCTGGAGCCAGAATTGCCCTTCTGTCAACACTTGCTTGAGTGTTGGCTTTATCACGTGTTCACATTAAGGAAGCATTTTAGAGAGGAATGGGGGACAATTTCATGTCGGTTCCTTTTTTATACTTTTTTCCCCAAAATTCACACATTTCTTTTATATTCAGGATTGAAAGAAATTGTGATTTAAAAAAAATAGGAAAAATGAGAGAAACTGAAACTGACACATTCTTTCATCTAGCCCCAGGGCTAGATGTATCTCTCAAATACCTAGGGCCCTGTCTGTGCAGGCCAAATAAAACTGTCTCCCGCATCCTCTTGGCAGGGAATCTGAACAATGCAGGGCCCTATCCCTAAGTCTAATGCAAACAGTCCGGACAATGTTCGGTTCAAATCTGGGATATAATCCCCTTTTAATGAAGTAAAGAAAGTCAGTAGTTGCTGTGGATCTTCACTGGATAACACCATTGCAGTGCTAGGCAGCTGTTTAAAATATGTCCTGCTGTGCTGTTACATGTTGCTCATTCTGCGATCAGAACAATGTGCCCAACCAAGGCTGCTCTCAGAGTATCCTGAAACATGCAGACACCACTTACAGTAGATTTCAATATTTCAGTCTCTGTGTATGCCTGCTATGTACGTACTACATTAGATTTCCCACCATTTAATTCATTTAGAGGCTCTTCAACATTCATACCATTGTGGCAGTCAAGTATACCATGGCTGTCTCCATATTGGGAATAGCTGTGGCTCTCAAATTTGGCTAGTGCAGATGATTGAAAATCTCATTTCACCTCATTTTAAAGAACTTTCTAACTTTTGCGAATCACATACTCAAATTGGAAAGAAATTGAGGCTTCAAAAGTTTGAATGCGAGGGAAAGTGAAACAAATAGATTTTTTTCTCAACCATAGTTTTCAATGAGAGATTTGAAGCAAGAGCAATTGTTGTGTGTGACAAATGCTATGCAAGAAGGTAGACTCCATCACTTGTTCTAAAAAAGAAAAAAGAAAAAAGACAAGCCTACTATTAATGTCAAATGTTTTAGAAAAAGGCATTCAGTGCACTGTGGTATTTACCATGACAAGATTATCAGAGTGATGGTATCCTTGTCAATCTGCCGGGCCAGGTAAACAACTCAACAAATCTGTACTGCATATCTAGCTACCAGGCCTTGTCTCTGGTTCTGTATATGTTGCCACCTCCTTGGATACACATTGGAAGATAATACATGATTTATCTTAGTGTGGGAAACTGTTGAAGGCAAACTGATCAGTCCAGAACAAGTTATGTTATACAAACAGCGGTGACCGCAGGAGCAGAAAGGTTAAAGATAAGACAAGGAGAGCTTCTCTCTCTTTTTTTAAAGTGCTGAAGACCTCCAAAAATCCTAAAAGGTTTCCAAAGCTGCACTTAACTGATTAAAAAGATGTATGCACATTTGACAGAGAGCCAGCATGGTGTAGCGGTTTGAGTGTTAGACTAGGACTCTGGAGACCCAGGTTTGAATCCCCGCTCAGCCATGAATACCCACCGGTAACCTTGGACAAGTCCTCACCACAGCAGAAGGTAAAGCCAACCCCCTCACCCTTGAACAAATTCTGCCAAGAAACCCCCATGATATGTTTGCCTTAGGTCAGAAATGGTTTGAAGTCACACAAACAACAACAACAACAATGCAGATTTGATGGGTTCCCTCTCATAGTCTATTATTCTGTTTTATCAGTGTTTCATTTTGTATTTCTTTATTATTCCAGTAATGTGGGTGCAGAGGACTGGGGTGGGGGTGGAAGAGCCACAGCTAGAAGAATTCTAGTTCACATGCCGTCCTTTTGAATTAGACAGAACATCACCAAAGCTCCTGGAATATAATTCATTTGTGAACACTGGGAGTCCATTTGATCTGTACCCTGGGGGAATTTTGTTTGAGGAAGATGCTTGGGCCCTCAGAGAAAGTCCCAGCCTATCTAAGAAATCTGTTACAGAGTCTAACACATTTGGCCAGTCAGATCCCTCACGTGGAATCCCAGGTCGAGTCCCTGCACCATGATGTGGGTCGTATGATAAATCCTCCCCCCCCCCCCCCCCGTCACTCAGTCCACAGGAACTATGATGTTAATGTGGTAGATTCAATACATGTGAAGAAGAGGAGAGGAAAGGAGAGTTCAGCCAGCTGCAAAAGAATCTTCATACATAGAGGTCTACTTAAAGAGAATGGTGTCCGCCTGCTCCAAGGTGTTAATGCAGCCTGGCAAATTGGAAGTAGATGGTTTTCAAAATCTCTTAGTCTCACAATGACCTTTGGTAGTAGCACAGCATCTGTCTTGGGTGGCTGCCTTACTTCTTGTTCCTGTCTCCTTGGGTTTGTCTCCTCTTTAGTTAAAGTTGTTGCTCTTGTGCCTGATGCTGGCTGACGTGAACCCCTGGGATTGTCTTTGTGTTGGTAAGCTAGTCCAGAGTTCCAGCTTCTGCACCATGACACCTGTGGGTGGGGCCAAGGGTCCCGGCATAGGCAAACCTCCAGACGGCTCCATAGGCGCAGAACAAACACACTCAGGCATGGAAGTGCAATGCTGAGCTCACACAGAGCAACTTTTTACTGTGCAAGAAAACTTTGTAACTGCCACAAACAAAAGTACCGTCCCCCAGATAAACACAATTTCTGAGAAATTACTACATTCTTCTTGGCTGCATAGAAGTTAGGTAAGAAAGGTCCATGTGACTGGTTCAGCTCAGAACTTTTTAAAAAGATAATTGTTTTGGACTGCAACTCTAAAAATCCTCTATTACTCATGGCCAGGCCAGGGATTGTGATAGTTGTAGTCCAGAGAGCAACTTTCCCAAGTTCCTATCCTTCCTACGTAGTTTGGATTTTGAACTGTTATTCTGGTGGGATGGGAAGCACCTCATGTCACACTGTGGTTATGTAAGAAGAGTTTTTTTTAAATTTATATCTGCTGTTATTTATAGATGAGTGTCTGAGAAAGCAATGATGTAACCGTCCTTCCAGCTCATTCTTCTTTATCACAGTTTAGCATCCTTGACCCTGGTTGATATTGAAGTTGTCTGCCCAGAGTAAGGGCGCCAACTATGAGTGAAAAAGAGTAAGGTGGCCAACTAAAACAGAGGGCAAAAGACAACATGGATTTTCATGACCTTTGTGTATGTATGTAGAGCCAGCATGGTATAGTGGTTTGAGTGCTGGACAATGACTCTGAACACCAGATTTTGAATCATTGTTCAACCATGGAAACCCCTGTGTGACCTTAGGCAAGTCACTCTGGCCTGTTACAGACTGCCAAAATAAAGCTGCTTCGGGTCTCTTTGGTGGTATGCTGTTTAAATGATGCATGCATCCTAAGAATCTGGAAGCTGCACCAAAGCTGCACTCCAGTGCTTAGGAATGGAGTGTGGCTTTGGCGCAACCTCCGGACTCTTAGGACCCATGCATCATTTAAATAGCATACCTCCAAAGAGACCCGAAGCAGCTTTATTTTGGCAGTCTGTAACAGGCCTCTGTCTCAGAGGGAGACACTAGCAAAAACCCCTGTAAACAAATCTTGCCAAGAAAACCTTGTGATGGGCTTGCCTTAGAGTTGCCATAAATTGGAAATTGACTTGAATTTGCACAACAACAACAACAACAACAACATTTTATATTCATAGAGGCAAGTGCAGATTCACAAATTTCTTTATGGGATGAGGAGAACACTTGTTATTTAAACAAAGTAGTATGGAAGAAAGCAACATGATTTATCCATTTAGCTAAAGAACTCTCAGTTATTTGCTGCTATATAAACTTCAACCAGCTTTGTGGTGTTGAGTTTGAATTGCCATCTCTCTCTCTCTCTCTCTCTCTCTCTCTCTTTTCCCCTAACAGGCTCCGCATCTTTATAATCACCATGGCAGACAAGTACAGAATGGTTCTCTTCTTACTGGGAATAGCTATATCTATTGAATTTGGCCAATGCAGATAAAAGAAAATTTCATCTGGTTTATTTCATATTTTCTCCAGAAGTTAGATGGAAAGAAACTGTTTTTTTAAAAAAAAAATATGGGGGAGGGGAGAATGAAAAGGACAGATTTGTCTGTCCTTTTAATAGCACAAACAGACAACAGGAACTGCTGAAGAGCATCAAAAGTGAAATGACTTTGTTGAGGTATTACTCTTCCACTTCGTAGATCATTGATTTGTTTAACCCTGCAGTTATTTGCTTTTCCCACACTGCTGGTTACAGAGATCAAGGATTCAGCCAACCAAAGATTTTTTAAAATCACCTCCATCCATGTTTCCTTGTTCTCATTCTGATCAAGTAAGAGGCATATGTAGAGCCAAAAAAACCAAAGGAGTCTACCTTAATATCATATGTGAAAACGGATTTAATACAAAATTGGGAATATAAGTGATAGCATGGGTTCTGTGATAATTTTGCAGTACTAAGGAATGTTTAAAGGCATTTTCTGCTTTAGATATTTAAACTGTGATGCTGTAAGCTTGTGAGTTAGTCTGAATGTCTTTGGAGGGAACATTTCTAACTAGCATAATCACTGGCAGGTACTGATTTAGACAAAGTCCACTTTGCAGAAAACTGACCTATACTAATATAGATGTCTCAATGCAGAGTTACAAACTATTATTTCCATGAAAAGGGAATACATTTCACCATAGTCAAGAGGAATGTCATTTGTATGCCTATTCCATCTGCTGCCCAGGTGCTAATTGTTAGTGGACCCTTCAATTTGTCAGTATATATTTAATATTTATGTTGTGTGTGTATGTAAGATACAGTATGGCGGGTTACAGACCGCCATTAAAGTACTAGGGTTAGGAAGGGGCGGTGCTTCTGCACCCCCTAACCCTAGTACGCGCTCCGTGCGCACCAAATGGCGATGGCCGTTCCACACGGCCACCGCCATCAATAGTCACAGCTGTGCCGCCTCCAAATGAGGCGGCGCGGTTGGGACGTATTGAGGTTGCGCTGCGGCGCATAGTGCACCCTTTGCGCGACCCCGGAAGGAGCTCCATTTCGGAGCTACTTCCTGCTTTGCGTCACTGGGCGCAGCCTTCAGACCACTGCGCCCAGTGATGCAAGGGAGAAAGGGGCCAAGCGGCCCCTTTCTCCTCCTCCCCACCGCTGCGGGGTGTCCTTGGGGCTTGAAGCCCCAAGGACACCCCTTTCCAGGCTGTGGGGAAGCGGCCTTTTGCCGCTTCCCTGCAGCCTGCAAAGCGGCGGATCGGGGCCTCGGAGGCTGCCGGTCTGGCAGCTGAGGTCCCGATACACCGGGGAAAGGGGCGGGTGCAGGCCGCCCCAAACAGGCAGTCTGTAACCCACCTATAATTCCCATTTATATACTGAGCTGGAAGAGACCATGATAACCATCCAGCCCAATCCTCTGCCATTTTATGTGGCTCTTGTGTTCATAGTGGTAATAACAGCACAGAGTCTTTAGTGTGTGGTTTTTCATCTTTTGATTACAAACAAAAGCAAATTGACATATTACTCTTGCTCATGGCCCTTTGTGTGGCAAAGCAGTGATTGGACAACTTAAGTGCATTCTTAGTTCTTGAAAATTTTGACTGCATGGACACATTTTGCCACACCAATAATCAGGAAGATTATTATGGCATGACATCCTGGGAGGCCTATCAAAAGCTGGTCTAGTTTACAGACTTCAGTTTTATTGCCTGGGCTGTTCTTTTTTGGTGCTCCTGAATGTCGTTTTTGGAGTTAAACAAAAGACCAGAACACCAGAAAGATTTGCCTTGCTAAATACATTGGAAACTGGCCTTTGCTTGCTCTTAGAAAGAGCAGTATTCTTTGGCAATTACCCCCACTATGTTGGTTGAGGGTAGCAGTTTTGCATAATTGCATATTGTGTTTCATTTGCATCCCCGTTTGCTACAGTCATAATAGCAATACATTTAAAAAGAGGGAGCCAAGCAGGAGAATTTTGTCTGTAATGCTTCAGGATATTCAATGACAATGTTGGAAAGCCAATGTGCTTCCTACTGCAGAGAGTAAATTACAAGCTGTTGTTAGTATTCTAGGCACAGTTTCTTGTTATTTGAATAATGCAAAACCCCAAGAAGAAGCTGAGTGTAAATCATTCATGAAGAGAGCCTTTCCTGTTTCCCTTCTACTTTAAGCTATTTACTGTAAATAGGATAGTATAATCTCTCATGTAATGTGATCAGCGCTTAATTGCAGCACAAAACAGCAGTGCTGGAGCATAATGTACTTGGAGTTATGTTAACAAAACAAGATCTTCTCAAAGCAAATTGTTTTACATAAAAGATCTGCTTTTAAATAATTTTGCTGCTTAATGCTCTTATTAAACTTTGCTTCAAGCAGCAAATCAGTTCTTAAAGAAACAACACATCCAACTACAGAAATATATGAAACTTTCTCCCTCTCTCCGTAGAATGAATCTTGTTCTTATAAATTGGCATATCATTTTGCAAACAACAAGCTGTCCTTATTGCAATAACATGGATGCTTGTGGGGATGACTTGTTAGATTTCCAGGGGCCTTTCACACTACACAGTTGTAGCACTATGATACTCGCATAAATCTCATTGCTAGAACTTGCAGTTAAGGGTGGGATACTTAGCATTTTCTGCCTCACTAAAGTGCAGATCCTGGAATTCCATAGGATGCAGCCATGACAATAATAGTGGAATCATAGCACTATAACTGTGAAGCATGAAAGAACCACTACAGGGCAACACAGGAAGCTACTCTATACTAGGTCAAACCATTGGTCTATTTAGTGCCATACAGTCTAAGCCAGTGCCCCCAAACCTTTTCAGTATACTACTCTCCTTTCATCTTGGGTGACAACCCTAGCACCCCCCAAACACATATTTCTTGATATTGGGTCTACTGTTCTTCTTCACTTTGAAAACAACCAATCTCAATTGCTGCTCCCTTTGCACTCTTTCATTCTGGGAGCAGGAACTAAGCAGTTGGCTGAGCAGCAACTGAGAGGTTTCTCATCCATGCTAGCCTTGTGGCAAGGCCAATGTAGGCAAAAGGCTTCTCAGTCACTGCTCAGACAGCTGCTTGGTTGCTGCTCCCAGGATGACCAGGTGCAAAGGAAGATGATTCTCCTCAGCAAGGAATGGCTCTCATACTTTCTTTGCTGGGAGAGCTGGTGTGTGTGTGTGTGTGCGTGCAGAGGATTTACAGAGGCCTACTCTGGACTGGAGACTGGTGAAGACAGGGAAAGGGAGAGATTTTAACTACAAGAGCCAGTCCATGGCAAAGGATTGTTCCCAAGGATTGACCCTAGATATTCCTTCTCATCCTTTCCCAGAGAGATGTCTTCCCCACACAGCTTCAAATCACCCCACCCCACAGTACACATGAATGGCGAAATGCTGCCCCTCTTTGCTGTGCGGCAGCATCCACATGTGGCTGCACAGATGTGCACTCAAAAAGGAGCTGCTCTAGGCAGCTCCTTTTATGAGCATCATAAGGGCTGCAACGCAGACCTATGATGTTGCTTCTGCTGCCAGGCACCTGTATGTGGTGCCACAGCTATGCAGTTGTGGTGCCCGCTGTGTGGACAGGTGTGCATACCTGTGACATCACTAGGGCTGGGTGCGTCTGGATGGCCAGCCCTATTGAGCCCTAATATCGCCGCAACGTGGCCGTCTGTACCAGGCCATTGTTTCTTCTGCTATGTCTTCTCTCACCCTGACCAATGAAAGAAAGTAGAAGGAGCAACGTAGCTCCAATCCACTAGCCAAGTTCCCACAAAGCTCACAAAGCTTAAGCAGCATCCCAATTTTTTTCTTGCCCCTTCTCCCCCAATGCCACGTGCTTCAATTCTTTGCCCCAGTCAATCAGTCTGTCCCAAAATGGTGCAGCTGTGAGCCATAGAAGTGATGTCCTGCACCCAAACCTGGGTGTTTCTCAATCACCTCCACCACTACTAGCATAAGATGCAGGATATAAGGGAGTGAGCTCGCATGTGCGGGGGAAGAGTGGGAGAAACCACCACACAAAGCAATCATTGAGGCTGTGTGGTGGTTTTAAGGGACCCTGAAAAGAAGTTTTGTGCAACCCTCATCTCCACTATAGTCCTAAAGGTCACTGGTTTCCCTTGTCTTTTTTGCCCATCAGTACTTTAACTGAAGGCTCTTTTGCCACTCTCTTTCCCTCACTGCTCACCTGCTGCTCCCTTTTCTCCCTGGATCTATCTAGCACCCCTATTTTGGGAATTATTGCTCCAAACCAAGCTTAAGAGTCCTTTGCAGATGTTTCAGTTTGGATCCCAGAAGCTACACCCAGCATAGCCAACAATAAGCAATTGATTGAGGAGAGTCAACCAATTTCTGGGGCTTACCTCTTTTATTTTATATATTTATCACACCCCAGAGGGTTTCTTGTTTGGTTTGGTGAAATTTTGACTGTAAGCAGGAACTTGTATGGAAGCATTTTTTGAAAAGAAGTTTGACTCGCCATATCCCTATCTGGCCATTTCTGTCCCCAAAGGATTATGCAGTATTCTAAGCTGCAAGAGAAACCATTAAGTTTATTGCACATGGCTCCATGGAATGGAAGGAGAACGGAATGAAAGGGGCTGGGACCGAGTGGGGGATGCATTTTACTGCACACAGGAACGCAGGTGGTGGCGGCAGAAGTCCCCGTTCCGTTCCGTTCCGTTCCATTCCCAATCTGTCCCAGAGGAGGCTATTTTTGATAACTGTTCAGAACAGTTCTCAAAAATCGCCTCCCCTGGGACGGATTGGGAACAGAACGGAATGAAGGGGGACTTCCGCTGGCGTTCCTGTATGCAGTAAAATGCATTCCCCACTCGTTCTGTTCCCATCCCAGCCCCTTTTGTACTGTTCTCCTTCTGTGCCTGGATCGGTCTCACCTTTCTCTGACTACTGAGCCTCACACTACTCATGCCTTCTCTTCCACTGAGCTCCAGGGATTTTAAAGGGATGTGGACAAACACCACAGCACATTTCTGCCAAAAAAGACATTTTGGGAGAAGTGGTGTCACCCCCCTTAGAGTGTCATCCAGTGCCATCCCCCTGCTGTTGCCTATGATGATAACACAGAACACCTTCTTCAACTTCTTCTGCCATAGCACTATAGAGTAGCAAAGGGCACAATACATGCCAGGTTATCTCCCTATTCATGACCACTGGGAGCACAGGAGCCATGCCCCAAATTGATTTTGGCAACCTTAGTTGTGATAAGGAGGATAGGTGAGCTTCTGTTGCTAAGCAATAGACAGTTGTGCTCTTTAACCACCCCTGTATTGATCAAGGTGGCAGTAGTCATAAAGGAGTATAGAATATGAGAAGTCAATGTATCTGCATCTTACTTAATTCAATCTATAATCAGTATTCAGTGTGCCAAATGGAGAAAAAAAATCCACCACTGCCTTCTGCAGATGTACAGAAAGAAAAGAAAAAATGGAGGCGGGATCTATGTGACTAAGAATTTGGGTCAATCAATTTCTTACAGTCTTTTCTTAAGCCGACCAAGAGCTTAGCCACTAATGAAGCTAGTAAACACATTGCTTTTCTCGCAAAATAAATTGAAACGTCTCTCTCTCTCTTTTTGTATGTACATGTGCATGTATGTGAATCCATTGACATTTTGCAGCCAGTTCAGGATCTGACAAAGATCCTTAAGTGGTGAAGTCATAGATTAAAAGCAGATGAAAGAAAGAAAGAAAGAAAGAAAGAAAGAAAGAAAGAACATTCTTTGAAATCTGGTGCTGTAATCCTCTGTCTTGCTTGCAGTGGTGGGTTTTAAAACCAGGTAAAATTTGAACAAGAAGGACCAGTAGCAGGTTCACCATTGCAGACATCCCCACCTTCCTCTTTAGTTTAATAGGACACCAAAAAGAACAGAGAAAACAGCCTCAGCCCCCTTAATGCTAAAAATATGAAATTTCCCTCCATAGACTGAGGATAGAAAGACATTTGTACAGGAACTGGTTGATGGGGGAAGAGGCACAAAATACCCATCTATGAGGCCTATCTCTGTGAAGGATTGAAGTCAAACAGTGTTAGAGGGCAGAGGAAGGTTGTGTTCCCAAAGCAAGAAGAACCCTATAGCTGTCTTGTTTAAACAAACATAAAGGGAAGGAAGGAAGGAAGGAAGGAAGGAAGGAAGGAAGGAAGGAAGGAAGGAAGGAGCTTTTTATTAATTTAAACTTCTGTAATTTGGAGGGCCTCCTCTTCTTCTTCTGATTTCAAGATGGTTTTATTTTATGTTTTTGGAAAGAATTCAACATGCTAATTATGGGGAAAGGTTGTAACTCAGTGGGAGGGAGCACATGCTTTGCATGCAGAAGGTCCCAGATTCAGTAATCCCCAGAGATCATGAAGCAGCCAAGATCGCTATTTCCCTACTAATCTTGTTAATGCTGCTAATCTTGTTAATGCTGCTGAATCTTGTTCAGGATTGGTGGGAGTGGAGGAGGGAGAGGCTTTAACCCTCTGCTGCCCCTTGCTGTGATCCTGATTGCTGGGCAAGAAACAAGCTGGGTGCCTGTGTGGTGGAGGCGTAATTCTTCACTAATTTTGTTCTTGAAGGAGGCAATCAGTACTTCTAGTAATTCTGTCTCCTGCTGCAAGAAAATCTTCAAGAACCACAGAGTTTTCAAAGACTATTCACAGTCTTGGTCTTATTCTGCACAAAAGTGGCACTTCTCTATGTGTAGAATACAGTATTTTCTACAGAGTAATACACACATACACACTGGTTTTGTCTATAATAAATCCTGAATTGTGAACAGCCTTTGAATATTGTTCTTGGAGCAGAAGAGAGACTTACTAAAAGTACTTACTGCTTCCTTCAAGAACAAAACAAAGAAAGAATTACATTGCTAACACACACATGTGTGCACATGTGTGCAAGGTTAGTATATACATGTGCAAGGTGTTTCTCACTGAACACATTCTGGTACATAGACTGGTACAGAGAATGAATAAATGGAAAAGAATGAATGAAGAATGATTCAAAGTGGCCAAACGGGAGTTGCTAGAGAGGCTGCCCAGATGTGTATATGTGTGCGTGTGTAAGTAATACCACAGCATTTGCTACAGGCCTATTCAGTTTGTGCATTGATGAGGAAGAACATTTCCACATATTCCAAAACAAAAGCCAGCAACAAGAATTCAACCAGAGCCAGGCTGAGCACCTCTTGTGAACGTGCTTGCCCTATGAAAGTGGCAGCTTCAACAATCAATAACAATCTAAGATAGTAACATTTGTATTGACAAACATATCTGAGTGCTTTTTACTTCCACAATGAGTGCTTCCTCTAAGAAGTGCTATTTAATACAGCAGAAAACTCCCGACCCTGGTCTTTTACACTTTGTCTTAGCAGTGGAAAATATCATTCGTTTAGCAGCGGGCTGTTAGGTTGACAAAGAGAAAATTCAGGGCAACATGTTGCTAACAAAATCCCATCCATGGAAGGAATAAGGCATGCCAAAGTATTGGAATGTGGTCTGGTAAGCACAAAGATAGCTTAATGCACAAATATACCTTTTGTGTGTGCGTGCATGATGACGAACACTAGAATGGGAGAGTTAAGGGACAGTCATATGTAACAGGATTGTCATAGGTGATGGGACAAATGTTCTTCCTCTCTCTCCCTCTCTCTCTCATGCACACATCTCATATGTGCATGAATGCACACATGCAGAAAGGCACACATGTGCACAAACTATTACAACTGTGAAGAGCCAGGAGTCACTGGAAACTCATTGGGAGCCTATCAGTATTAACTGGGTTACTTCCTTATACCACAATAACCCTTTGTAAATGTCCTTGCAGCGAAGTAGTATGGAAAAGCTGGCCCTAGCAGTGCACCCAATAGCTAATGGTCAAACTAGACAATCCAGTTCAATTTCAGAAAGGGTGCTCCGGAAGAGGTAAAAGATGTCTAATGGTACTAGTGTTTTTCAGCACCCTGTTTTGAAAATGAGCTTGTTTCCTTTGGCAATTGGACACCAGAAAGTTTATCTAGGCTTCATTTAGACATCTGGTCTGCCATGAGTCTCTGAATTTACCACACTCTGATTCTGAACTCAGTACTCTGTGCAGTTTGGTTCTAAACTGAGGACTATTTGCCAAAGTTGTAGCCATTTGGGACTTACCAAGTCCTGGAAGAACTAAGGTACAACTATTGGGATGCTACCAGTGTCAAAAGTAGAGGAACTGGGTTTCTAGAAAGAGAGAGGGAGAGGGAGAGGGGAAAGAATTATAAGATCAGAAATAAGGAACAATTTCTGCTGTGGTTTTTATCTTTAGGTATGGATTCAAGGAAACTCAGTGTACTGGATGCTATTGTGAAAAACCTTCCAAATATAGTCAGGGCCTCACTCTTTCTCTCAGTTTTTAACACACACACACACACACACACACACACACACTCACACACACTCAAATCCATACACATGCACACAAACATGCAGAGGTTCTTTCTTCTCTCTGCTCCTTTTCCAAATCTTTGTTGTGAACAGCCTTCAAATAGTAAACCATCCTTCAACGTCTGTTTAAAAGGAGGACAATTGGCCATCTTGATTGGCCTCCATCAATGAAAGAAATCATAATCTGCTAGCATTCATTTATAAGGAGAAAAATAGCCTAGGATTCATCAAGTATGTTACTCATGTTGAATTATTCATTTGGTAATGTTACTATGGTTACAGCTGTGTTACTTACTTTCACATTATTTATGGTCATTATTTCTTTTTATTCATTATGGTTTCACTGTAAATAGTGCTTTGTCTTTTTTCAAGAGGATTTTTTTTTAAAAAGACAAGACTACAAAATGACATTCATAAGCACATCAATATTGATTTAATATTCTCTATGGTTCTGGCAATGACACTTATGTTAGATTTGCATAAGTGCCAACCAGCCCTTCATATGGGAGAACCCACCAACCTTCCTTGGATTTTTCGTTTTAGTATCTACAAAACTGGTAAACTAATGAAAGGACCATACGAATGCTGTGTACTCTTATTTTGCCATCTATTGCAAATGTACGTTACCATTAATAAAAAAGGATTGCTACAGAAGTGGAATTTCTGCCAGCACTATATATCAAATGCATTTCCTGTGAATATTGATTTGGTATGTGTTCAAAAATTATTTGTAAAGCCTACACAAAGATTACAACACTGACTTTCAATTAATTCCCATTTTTTATCCATTACATATTTTTGTAATTGCATAATGGCCTTTCTTTGGTTGATCAGTTAGCTTAATCTCCAATAATAGAAGACTAGTCAGCCGGACATAATACAGAAAGCATAGAAAACAAACACAAAAATACAACACAGCAACAGGTTGTTTATCTACAACTCAGAAGTCAACACTCCACCTTGCAGGCTCTTGCAAATGTTTAAAAACTGGATTAATCATAAAAGCAACTATCAACAAGAATTCAGACTGAAGCCTACTAGAATCTTCTCTAGTTGCCAGACCAGGGTGGCTTGTATTTAGATAGAGATCTTGTAGCACCTTTGAGACTAAGTGAAATAAAGAAGTTGGCAGCATGAGCTTTTGTAGACTTCAATCTACTTCTTCCGCTTCTTTATTTCAGTTAACCTCGAAGGTACTACAAGATCTCTACATACTGATTGTACAGACTAACACGGCTATATCTTTGAATTGTATGTAGAGTGTGAAAGTATAATGTGGGTTGGATCTGTTCTGGGTTTTAGTATGAGAATTGTCAGAAAAAACAAGAAATAAACATTATGGTTTCAATCCTGACAAGTGTTCCCAAGACTGAGGGTGAATAGACCTTCACTCTGTCCCCCTGTTATTCAAAGAAGAGTTGGCTGCCATTCCCATCTTTTTTCATGAGCAATCACCATTGCAACAGGCAGAAATACAGTCCTTGTTGCCAGTCATGCAACTAAGGATGGGAACAGCAGCTAGCTGCTTCTCGAGCAACAGAGAAATAGACCTATGTCAGTTGCAGTGGCTGCTGCCTGGTAAGTGAGGATTAGAGAACTTTCACAGTCCCTGTGTAGCCCCTAAACTTAAATGCAAAGGGATTGAAACCCCCACCTTTGAAAGTTTTAGGAGTTTTAAGACTTTCAGCAACTACCACCCGGATAGACAAATTTGACTGTTTCAGATTCATCCTAATACAGTTGTTTGTGATCTCAGTTCTTTTATATATAACATTTGAAGAAAGTTTCCAACTAAAAGCAACCCCTGTGTGGCCCCTACATAAAGGTAGGTGGCTATGTACATTATTATTATTATTATTATTATTATTATTATTATTAAAACAAACGGAAATAAAATTGTTACCCATGCCATATAAACAATTTCTCATCTACTCATCACTTTTAATTAAAGTAATGTTAGTTGAGTCATCCTAGAAACCTTAATCATTTAACTGATCAATTACCCAAATCCATATGATTAGTGGTCTAAGATCAGGGATTGTCCCCTACCATCCCCACCTTGCTGTACCATTCAGATACACAGTCCCTGCCTTTATCTATTGTTCCCTCTGACAGCAGGAGCCTAGAGTAGGTCACTTCACTCTGCTGCATGTTCGAGGTGGCTCTAAGATTTTTATTTTAAACTGCAGTGACAGGTAAATAAAAATAAATGCTACATTTTGAAGACAGAGGTTTTTATTGTTTTCAGATTATGCACATCTGTTCTGTTGCTTGCAAATGTCAATAGCACAACAACAACAACAACAACCAAGTTAGATGACTGGTAGTAAGCACAGGACAACTGGTAGTAAGTGGGGCCCCAGTTTACTATATGTTAAAAATATACTCATGGTTCAAAATATGGGAACTGAAATTTACAGGCCAGATCAATAACAATGTGGTGCTTTTAAAGGGCATTGCAGACTATGATATGTCCTCTCTGTTTTCCTTTGAAACATCAGACACATGTATAACTCTCCCTCTCTGTCTCCAGTTCCACTTTCTGTTTCCTGTCTTTTCTCCCTTTGTCTTGAGTTCTTAGCAAATGCAGAGGCATCATCACTTGGTTCACTTGGGGGGCTGTTCATAGCCACGTTGCTATGATTTGGTGGTGCTCCTTCGGAGCTGTAACGTATGAAGCACTGTGATGCTGCACGCCGTGTGGAGGAGCGCCATGATGCCACATGTCATGTGGAGTGGCGCGCGGCTTCATGGTGCCCTGGGGGTGGAGTTGGGGCATGCCTCATGTGGATGTAACGCCTCACCTCTGCCCCCAGAACACTCTTAATGGCTGGTCTGAACAGGACTTTGGTCAGCTTTATTGTCTTCTGCTTTTATTCAGACTAATGACATTCCATTCTGGTTCTGGTTCTGAAGTATGGGATTCCTTCTTGACTCCATGAAATCATTAATATATCGAGAACAGAAGACCGAAAGATATTCCAGGAATATTCTTTTACATTTAGTAGTTCCATCAGGAAAATCAGGTTGACCTACAGATATGTAAACCTTCATGTATTTCATTCTCACAGACAAGAAGGAACATAATTTTACCCACCAGGGTAAAATTATGATTTTTTTGTGCACATTTTTCAATGATTTCTCACATTTTCAGAATTTTGGACAAATATTTCATGTGAGTAAACCACAATACAACCCCAATGTTTTATGCAGAAAATGTATTTTGCATAAAACAGACTGGGGGTGGTGGGGAGGGGATGTACAACAAAAATGCAAAACGGTTTTGTGGAAAGAGCTGTCTTTTCTTACTAAGGAAGAGAAAATCTGCTTATGTTCTTTACATTCCAAGTACACCATGATAGCTGCCAGAATGCCGTGATAAATTGGAGTAAGCACTGTTGAGAAAGAGCTATGTATACCGTATAACATTGACAAAACATCTGAGCAAGAATTGATTAGAGGAGGGAAAAGGCAAAGGAAAAAAGGAAAAGAATCTTACAGTGAGATGTGATTTAAAAGAGAAATAAGAGCAACAGTTTTGTCACTTTATAGATTTTTTTTGAGAAAATGATCAGCAGCTTCCAGGTGAGAGATACTGATTTTTTAAACGGATTTTTTTGCTGAAGCTAGAGAAGTGTTATCTAAAAAACAGAGAGAGAGAGAGAGAGAGAGAGAGAGAGAGAGAGAGAGACTCTTAGTTTCCATGAAAAATAAAGTGTATTGCTTTGTCACACAGCTGTCCTCAGTAAGAATCTGAAATAGGATCATTTTGTAGGTTGGCCCTCTGGAAACAAGTCTTCTAGAATCTCCCATGCTCCTGTTACACTGGTGACATGTAGCTGAAATCCTATATTAGTTCTGTTTACAAGGGTTGGCAGAAGGGAATAAGCAAATAAATTTTAAAATGAAATAAGAAGTAACCTGATACTAAAATGAGTTCATCAGTATTTATCAGCATAACTAGTGCCTATCGTTTTTTTAAAAAAATGCCTCCCCTATACAAGGGAGAAATTATGAACACTGAAGAAAAGGTGAGGTTTTCTCATGATGCTCTAAAATCTGACAACACTTGTTTGGCCAGAGTGACAGATGGATTAACAAAATGAATGTTGTATGCTATGAAGTTCGTTGTCTCTGACATATCACTGTCTTTCAACTCTCTTAGATTTTCAAAAGGTAAGACCTGTGCTTTGGTAGTGTTATAGATTATAGTTTATTGATTATTTTAAAGGCAGAATTTTAACCAGAAATCAGCAGGGAGATCAAGGATTGAAAAGGAAACATTTTTATTTTTAGCTGCAGCATTCCCAGCAAAAAATTCATCCAAATTATTGGGACCCCGAATTCAAAGTGAGCCAAGTTTTTATAGCATTTTGAACAAAGAAATTTACAAATTGGTTACACTGAATACATTGACACCCCTGTATATTTATTGGATAGCCTAACATACATTTCTATCATTCATGGGTTAGCCATCAATCAATGTTTTATCTATATGTTTTGTTTCACTGTCCTCAAACTGTTTATGTAGTACTTCCTTTTATTTGAGTTAGAATCTTAAATTAGGAGCCATTTCCAAATTGTTTACATTCCAAAACAGATAATTTGACATGACCTAGGATATCAACCTTTGCTCTTAGTACATGTCAGCACTATAATCTTTAGCTCCTGAGCATTAGTAAAATTCCAATTCAAATCTACCTACCACAGTAGTAGTAGTAGTAGTAGTAATAATAATAATAATAATAATAATAATAATATGTTTTATTTATAGACCGCTATTCCGCAATGATCATAGCGGTGTACAGTAAAAATTGTAATACAATACAAAATACAAGGTGACAGTTAAAGGGGGAGAAGTCTCGTCCTTCAGGCAGTCCCTGATGTTGCTGGGTCTGCCTGATCGCTCCCTCTGAGGCCGAGATGACAGTTAAGGAGGGAGGGTCCTGGGTCAGCATGGGGATGGGTGTGTAAACACCTGCCTGTCTCTGCAGTGATTCCCAACCAACCTGTGTGAGCACCGGGGCCAGAATAGCACAAGTTCAGCCCATGCTACCCTGGCCTGTCTGCTCAGTCTCTGTGTTAGATGTTGCTTCCTAAATAGGCAGAGAAAGAGTGAGTGGCTTTGAGTGGTGGCATCCAAGGGTCTTTATGTCCGATCATAAAAATAGAAAGAAAAAAGCTAGTAGGCATTTCCTGTTGGGCCTTGTTTCTTTAAAAAACACAGGGCACCTTTAGGCAGCAGAATTCAATTCTTCCGGCCTTCCTGTTTCAGATAAATAAAGTCCAAGAGAAGTAGAAGGTTTCTGGCTTCATCCCACATGTGTAAGGATCTTAGAAAACTGCCAAGCAACCCTCCTCCTTTCTCTATGACTTTGGAGCTGGAGTGGTGATGGTGATCATTGTGAAACTTTTTGGAAGAGCCCCATCTAGCTTGGCCATATCAGTGAGGGCAATGTAGGACCTGCTATGGTAAGTAATCTTCTAGATTACTTAGCATCTCACATTGGTTTGGAGTTTGTAAATATTTGTGTGTGTGCATGGGGAGGGGCACATACAGATCCCACAATTGTTCCAAAAATTTGGCCATTGACTATGCTGGCTGTAAAATTCTGAGCGTGCTGGTCCCCAAAAGATTATTTTACGAACTCTGAACTGTTTTTGTGTGTGACTAACTTTGTGGATATTTTGAGCCTGCAGTGTGACCTAGATCTCATCCTCATTATCCATTTTTATCATTGTCTTTGCTGAGTAACATGTGGGAGGTCCTATTTTGGGGAACCAATTTAAATTGAGGTGTTATAAGAAAATGATGAATAATTGGCATTCTTTGCCATTTTTAGAATAAAGGAAATGTCTGGACATTACTGTAAATGAGATAGTTTGTCACTGTAGTAAGCCTGTCCCATATCAGCAGAACTGTTAATAAGGGGAGCAGCTGGGGAGACTAGACCTTTCATTAAAGGTATGGAATAACCTTTTGATTTTAGAGCTGTTCCTGGTGGTCAGGGGTCTTTTACACCCACACCCTCAAGTAAAAATGGCAGACCACTTGGTAACCCAACACAAAGAATTTGCATGGCACTTTGCAGATAAAGTCACTCAGATCTGCTTTGACTTGGATGCTGTAGTTGATACAGTGCCAGTGAATGTAACCTTGGCACCTGTCTGTCCAGTGGTAAAGGATACTTTTCAATTTGTGCAGCCTGATGATGTGGATGGGATCCTTGGAGAGGTGAAAGCTACCAGATGTGTCTTAGACCCTTGTCAATTTTGGCTTATTAAACAGACCAGAGGAGGGTTTGCTGAATGAGTGAAGGAGGTAGTCAATGCCTTCCTACAATAAGATAGAGTTCCATCTTGCCTAAAAGATGCAGTTGTGAGGCCTTTGTTTAAAAAAAGCCATCCCCGAATCCCACAATAATGAATAATTATTGCCCAGTCATGGTCATCTGGAAGGCAGATCAGGGAATAGGAATAGAGATTGTCTTAGAGGAGGTGACATTTCCCCCCAAAGATGAAGTTCACAGTTTGGGGGTACTCCTGGATTCAGCCCTGAACCTGGAGGCCCAGGTCTCTGCAATGACCAGGAGTGCTTTTGCACATTTAAAACTTGTGTGCCAGATGCACCCGTTCCTTGAAATGCTGGATCTGGCCTTGGTGGTACATGCCTTGGTTACATCCCATTTGGACTACTATAATGCACTCTATGGGCTGCCTTTGAAGAGTGTTCAGAAACTTTAGCTGGTTCAAAGAGCTGCAACCAGATTGTTAACAGGGACAGGTTACAGAGACCATACAATGTCCCTGTTGAAACAGCTCCATTGGCTGCCAGTTTGTTTGCGGGCACAATTCAAAGTGCTGGTTATGACCTACAAAGCCCTATATGACCCAGGTCCAGGCTATTTAGCAAACCACATCCCTGTGTATGAACCAGCCTGGGCTTTGAGATCCTGTGGAAAGGCCCTTCTCTTTCTCTCCTTCCCACCACTGTCACAAGCACAGTTGGTGGGATATGTGAGAGAGACCTTCTCAGTGGCTGTCCCTAGACTCTGGAACTCCCTGTCCCGGGAGACCAGAATGGTCCCGGGAGAATAACAGGATTTTCAAATGGCTTTTGAAAACAGAATGTTCTCTCTTTCTCTCTCTCTCTCTCTCTCTCTCTCTCTCTCCCTTTTTAAATATTTTTTTATTATTTCACAAACAAATTTTTTTTCCACATAAAAATATTGATAGAAGATTTGATTCACTGATTTTGCAACTACTTGCCACTCTGATTGCAAGTAGTTAAAAAAACAATGAATTGAATCTTCTATAAAAAATTTTTAAAAATTGATAGAAAATTCGATTCATTGGTTTTGCAACTATTTCCAATTACCTGAGCAATTAGACAGCAGCTCATAGTGAGGCAAGTACTTGCAAAACCACTGAATCAAATCATCTATTAATTATATATATAGTTCCCAAGCCGGGCTGCTACTTACGTAATTGATGACGCACAGATGATTGACATATATTTTGTAGCCACACAAACTAGGGATGACAATTGTGCCAAAAAAGAAGTGTTTACAAGGGATAATGAAAAGATCTGCTTTCATAGTGGGAAACGATGGATCTTTTGGAATCGATTTACCAACACCACAAAGTGATGGCGAATCACAGACTGGTTTAAATGTAAGTGTGAATGAGTCCCAGGGGGCTACTGTAACTGAAAGTTTTCCCCCTCATTGGAGAGTCTTGTGTGTGTGTGTGTGTGTGTGTGTGTGTGTGTGTGTGTGTGTGTCTGTCTGTCTGAGAGAGAGAGAGAGAGAGAGAGAGAGAGAGAGTCTGACTCTGAGACCAGGTGTAGTGCAGTGCAATTTGAAGCTAGATGTCTGTTCCTGCTGCTTGGGGTCTATAGTGAGAAAGTTCCAGCGCCTTTTCACACCGATTGATGAGCCTGCAGCCTTCTGCAGAACAAACTCTTAGCCTTGGTCATGGGTCATTTCACAATGTATGAAAAAGAGGAATTTGTAGTGTGTCCACTGTGCATTCCATGCTGTGAACAAAACAAGAAGAGATGGCACAAGGAGGTCATCCAGAATGAATCACCGAGGCAAGAAAATGAAAGGACAGAACAGCTTAAATTAAGGATGCAATCTGTTCTGGAGGGTAAAAATTGTCTAGTGGCATAGTCTATCTGCAATCACATGAACATTATGAAAATATGCACACACAAATATGACAACATAAAAGGGGTCCGAGTTACAATAGCCAGCGTGTGGGGAAGGGGAAATTTGTCAAGAATAAAGGTAAACCCTGCCTGGGTTCAGTTTTTCTTTGTAGTGTTTTAAAACTTTCTTCCCAGTCTCATGAGAAATGTAACGTTTGGTCCACAGTCTCATCAAATGTGGACTGAGAAACAGACTCAAATAAAGGATCAGCTTTCACAATTCCCAGTTCTCAGCTGAGATGAGCAGATCTAGCCCCTCAATCACTTCAGGATCTCGCATTATGAAGGCTAAATCCTTTTGTTAAAAATTCTTTATTCCAGACTTTGAAAAAGCTGGTTTTGCTGGCTGCAGAGTCTGGGAGTTGCAGTCCAAAAAGGGGGTGTTTCTAATCTTTAGAGCTGACTACCTGCTAGGCTGGCATGTTTTATTCTCCATCCTTGTGACTTCCCTAACCTCAGTGGATTTATGGTGATGACTGTCATACAAAAATCCTATTTTCAAAAACGTGTGTATGTAGATGCTTTCACACTGAGGAGGCAAGTGTCATTAAAATGTGATTAAAACGTGGTAATAGCACGATTGAGGCGGGGAGAGGTTATCACACACCTGCACGCTTCTCCTGTTTGTGTCCCATGGGTAAACTGTAATGGACGTGTCACTGGAAAATAACAGGATTTTCCATTATTACCATTATACTTTATGCACGGGACATGAATGGGAGAAGCTTCGGTGTGTGTGATAATCTTCCTTCTGATTGTGCTATTACCACATTTTAATCATGTTTTAATTGCACTTGCCTCCTGTGTGAAAGTGTCCAGAGTGTTTTAAGGTGGTGTTCTGAGCAAAAAACAGCACTTGCACAACTAAAAACTCTATCTATCTATCTATCTATCTATCTATCTATCTATCTATCTATATCTAGAAATAGTGTTTTTGGAAAATAACATATGTTTCTGGAAACTGCATTATTTGCATTGTTTTCACATGCATGAAATAATTATAATTGTCAATGACTAGGCTTGGTGTTCTGAATGCATGATGAATAAAAGAAGGTTCACACAGAAGAAAAGGTAAGATGATTGCTATTTGAAAGGAACTAATCTACTGTAAATGTGATGGCAGTCTAAGAATGAAATAAAAAAACGAGCTCAATAGACACAGTAAATATCATAACACCTGGAAGTCATAACTGTTAGTCCTATAGTCATATCTTCAGAAACATGGGCACCATGCACCCAGATGAAGTGATAATGGAAACCTGCAAATCATTAAGGGGTTTAACATGAATATACACAAATATGGTCCAAAACATCATAGCTTTTCACATTAGCTAAATGTATATTTATTTGCACACTGAAGAATGAATATTCTGAACCCTTATTGGTGATAATAACCTTTTCAGAGTTTCAGAGGATTAATCATCCACATTCACAATTTAATTCCTTCCCTGTTGTTTCTGTGAGTGAAGATACTCTGTTTCATTTCTCGACATAATCTTGTGCAATTACATGCAGCTTCGGCAAAGCAACTAAATTTTCCAGGCAGTCATTTATCTTAACATAAATCTGTTGCATAAGGAGAAGCGCATGCATAGTAGCACAAAAAATGAGGCACTCAGGCTGCAAGTCCCACTAAACCCAATGTGTCTTGCTTTTGAGAAACATACGTAGGATTGTACCACCAGTGTGGAGTCTAGTCTATGCTTGTTCTTTATGCACATGCCAGAATGAATGGGAAACTGGATAAAATAGGAAGCCAACTGATCAATATTATAAAAAATATCTACAACCCTAAAAAGTTTAACTACAGCCTTAGCTGTTTACACAACTTGTTTCTAATGGATGACAACCTACTTTGGACTGAAATGGTCATGAATACTGGCCTTTTGTCTATTGATGATTTTAAAATGCTGGCTTAATGTGAAGCTAGGACATAGGAAGGAAGAATAACTCAACTGCATTTTTCATTCAGAGTTTCCTTGGTCTATCTGTTTGCTTTTTGTTCTCAGCCTATTGAGGAACAACATAATCTTGAAGCTCTATGTGATGGAGATGAGGGATGGAGTGGCGGGATGGGCTGGTATGAAGACAAAGATCAGTCTTGTTCTTGAACTTCTGGAGTTTTGTAATATTCTCTTTGCACCCCAGTCGCACAATGTTATACAGATGTCAAGAAGAGAAAGAGAAGAGAAAGAAAATTCACCACCATACTATTGTGGCTGTCTGGCTATATACCACTAATACTAAATAGTTATTTAGTACATCAGCTTTCTTCATTGAATAAATCTGCAGGTAAAATGTGCCCTCTAATACTGATGTGTCCAATGTCTCTCCTTAGTGGAGTACTAGGTGGAGAGGGAAGGCTGTCTGGCTATATACCATTAATACTAAATAGTTAGCAGTAACTGATGAAATAAAGAAGAACCACTTTGGAACATGCCATTTCTAAAAGGTTGCCTTTGTAATACAGCCATCACTCCATATTTGCGGCTTTGATATTTGCGGATTTGATTATTCACGAATTTCATTAATATGTTCTCTCTAGGACTGTCTAGCTCCTCCAGTGCAACTCTGTGGTCAACTTTAACTAAAAGTTGCACTGAAAGACCATTTGTAGCTACTCCAGTGCCATTCTATGGTCAGTGTATGTTGGACATTGACCACAGAGTTGCATTGGAGGACCTAGAAAGTCCTAGAGAGGTGTCCTCTCAGGTAAAAACAGTGTTT
Source organism: Sceloporus occidentalis (assembly GCA_023333645.1). Classification (NCBI taxonomy): domain Eukaryota; kingdom Metazoa; phylum Chordata; class Lepidosauria; order Squamata; family Phrynosomatidae; genus Sceloporus; species Sceloporus occidentalis. Next base: position 143,115,782 of record JALMGF010000006.1, read on the forward strand.
TTGTTATTTGCGGTTTTTCCATATTGACGGGGGTCTTGTTCCCCTAACCCTAGCGAATATGGAGGGACAACTGTAATTGCATAATAGCTTGAGTCTTATTCAGTCGGATATACTTCCTGTCATGAGGTGGTGGTCTGGTCAAAGTAACACTCTACTGAGCACTTTCTGTTTACACTCTATATTCTAATTTATTTGCTTCTTGTGAATATACCTAAACAGTGGAATTAAATTATACAAAAACAAAAAACAAAACATTAGTTCACAAATTGTTCACAATTTCCCAATAAACTGCCCCCTAAAATGTACTAGTAAAATTTTTACAATGTACAGCATTTTTCTAAAAATGCAATTTGGAAATGATTTATGTTCTTCTAAAGGCAAAACGGGGAAAGCCTAAATCTACCTGGTCAATTTTAAACTATTAATTTTAAGTTGATATATTTTTAATTTTATCTTTCGATTATTTTAATAAGTTCTCTGTTTATGTAGAATCATAGAATCATAGAGTTGGAAGAGACCACAAGAGCCATCCAGTCCAACCCCCTGCCATGCGTTTTAACCTATGTGTTTAAATTGTTATTATGTGTTTTAATCTGTGTTGTATCATGCCTTGAGCCTTGGGGAGGGGCGGGTAAGAAATAAAATGTATTATATATTATTATACTATTGTTAATGGATTCTAAAGAGTCAAATGGATCAAAGTAGGTAGGTAGGTAGTAGTAGGTGCATTTGGATAGATGACCTCTGAAGCACTTCAGAGCTATAAGGTAAATGTGACTTTGCTTAGGTTTTATTCCTGAGTATCCCCAAAATATATATAATAAAGGTTGACTGACTGACTATATATATTGAAAATCTCTGAGACAGTTCAAAACCTCTGAGGGGAGGCTTAACATGTGCAAAGTAGAGAATACCTGTTGACATGTAGGCCCAAATTTCCATGCAAATGTGTGATAAACACAAGCAACTTAATTATGCAGTCAGTATTTCAGAGGGCTATGATATTTTCTGAATATCAAGTCATAGAAGTATTGAGTAAACAGTGTAAATTATTGACTTTGTCCAGTTGAGAGTTAGAGGATAAATTATTTATTTTCTGCCATAGTTTAGACTTTCTTTACGGAGAAAAAAGCCATTCTCGTCTGGTTTCTGCATGGTGCTTCACTCAATTTTCCAGCCACCTTGACTGATTCACAAAGGTCAAGCGATTAGCCCAGGGTCACTAGTGGCTTGGACAGATAAGAAGGCAGCATCCTATGTACTCATGGGCATTACGTGAAGGAAGATAAAGATCATAATGGGACAGAGATACATTTCAGCACATACTGGTGTGTGTGTGTGTGTGTGTGTGTGTGTGTGTGTGTGTGTATACTTTAAGATTTCTACCAGGTTTCCTTAATCTACCACATATATATTTAGAATTCTGCTTCAAAAAGATTGCACATATTTCATACTTAGTGTGGCTTGCTGATAGCTTATAAATGGGATGTTGAAATATTATTCCAATAGTCTGGTTATAACCTAGTGTGTTTCCCCTGGTCATTGCTCATGGATTGTGTTCATTGAGGATTATTGGACTTCTCTAGGCTAATCAGCTGGTGGTAGAGGTGGATTTAATGAAGGGCTGGAGATGGCCTATTTCGAGAAGCTGATCTATGGCTATCTGATAATTGAAGTTCTCCTTTCCCTCCCCAAAAATGCATCACTCCCTGGCCCTCAGCACCAAGAAGTTAAAATCATTGACTACTGCTGATTACATAGAAAATGTCTAATTAATATTTGGCACTAAATGGCCAAGTGCCTACATAGAGAAGGTGGAGCATAATGCAGTTATGGACCAACACCCCTAGATATGTTTATCCTTTAGCCATGTGTGCCTCCATACAAAACCTTCCCTCTACAGTTGGTAACCCCAGGAAGGGTGACTGTGGCTGTTGTTGGTATTGCTCACCATTAAGTGGGGGGGGGGGGAGATTGGGGAGGCAAGTCAGACAGTAAAGGAACAGTCCATGGAGGAAATTGGAGGGGTAGCACAGATGGGAAGAGCCAGCATAGTGTAGTGGCTTGAGTGTTGGACTACAACTTTGGAGTTCAGGGGTTGATTCCTAGCTCGGTCATGAAACCCACTGGATGACCTTGGGCATGTCACACACTCTCAGCCTCAAGGGAAGGCTCTGTCAAACCTCCTCTGAACAAATCAAGTCAAGAAAATCTCATGATATGCTCACCATAGGATCTCTATAAATCAGAAATGACTTGAGGTACACAACAACAAGCCACAAAGCACAAATTGAGTTCACCCTACTGTCTCTTCCATTCAGAGCTACATCATCTGAACTGTCTTCCCCATGAGTGTAGGGCAAAGGCTGTGAAGGTGGACAAAGGGCTGAAGAATAGTGTCTTGAGCTCAGCCCCAAAAGAGCCATAGGCTGCTGCCACACTGCAGAATTAATGCAGTTTGACTTTGCTTTAACTGTCATGGCTCCATCCTATGGAGTCCCTGCTTTAACTGTCATGGCTCCATCCTATGGAGTCTCTGGAATTGTAGTTCATTGTGCAACCAGAAGTCTCTGACAGAGAAGGCTCGCAAAAATACAAACTCCAGAATTCCATGCCATTGAGCCATTACAGTTGAAGTGGTGTCAAATTGCATTAATTCTGCAGTGTAGATGCACCCTTACATGCATATATGCTACACCGACACACCCATCTGTCACTAACAGGCATCCATCCAATGTGTACTTGTAGTTATTCATGTGACAAGTTAAAAAGCTATCTGCATAATTGTACTGTGTGAGTTTTCAGCCACATGACTGGTCTACTCTTTTTCTACCATCTTTTTTTTTACTTTCTCCTCCCCTCCTTCCTTGCTTTCTGCTTCCATTTTGCACACAATGAAAGGATTCGTATATCTGTGAAGACACAGGTTTAGATGATGGAGCTATCATGCAGTAATTGTCATGGAGGCCTTAGGACACGAATAACTGGGCTGCCATTTTAAAAAACACACCAAAGTAACAAGTCTGTGTGCTTGTGTATTATCAGCTTAGACCAACGATCAACCACAAATTTCAGTGCCATCTAGTGACTACATGACAATATGGTCTCCTCTCACCCCACAGTAGGGATTGGTGTCATCCAATTAGTTCTTCCAAAGTATCAGTTTTTGTTTAAATAAATGGTTCAGCATTTAAGATTTATTTATTTATTTAAACAAATCTGAGAGAGAATAAAATTGATTTGTCCATTCTGGCAGAGGCTGTTTAGTTCTTACAAAGTAATAATAACTATAATAATAACTTACAAAGTTCAGCATGACGCTCTACATATTTGATCATGTTTGTACTGTCTAAAGATTTCCACTTATTTTTATTTCCTCCTGAGAGGAGCCTCATCTTTATCATTACAACATGTCATCTCCATGCACAAGAATCTTTTTCTCTCCAGACCATATTCTATGCAACATTTGCACATGGTTGTTTTGTGCATAACATACTATTTTCTGCATCAGAAATTGCATTTTATGGGTAGAAAATAATATGGAAAAGTGTTATATTTCGGCCCAGAAAATGCTATTTCCCGCACATAAAATGCTGTTTTGTGTGTAACCCCCCATGTGTGAATTGTGTGCAGAATAAATACTGAACTACGATTATCCAGTTTAAAAGTAGCATAGGTGCATTTTATGCAGATAAGTCCCGAACTGCAAATAGTCTTTGAAAACTGCACAATAATTTCCTTGTTGCTTCCTTTGATGAAAAAATTAGTGAAGAATTGCATCCCTAGTTGGTACTATCATTTCCCATCATAATTAATTGGAATTCAGCTTAAGTGAAGCAATTGTACCACATGTTCTGAAGCAAAACTTTTAATAGTGTGCAATGTAATTGAAGAAAATATACTGAATATTCCCAGATCCTTATTGTAAACCTATTAACACCTACAAAATGTAATGGTCTGTATCCATTATGGAAAAAAAATCCTGCTTCTTCCACAGTAGCAACCAGTGGTTCATATCTCAGTGGAGAGGAGAATATGTACTGGGGTTTATTATGAACTTTACAGGAGTTCCTCTTAGGGGGATAAGGTTCAGCACTTTGTATACATCCTTTGAGGTTCAGATTAAAATCTGTAGCAGGTTCACTGCCCCACTAACCTGGGTGGCATCAGATACTGTTATTTCCCATGATCTGAGAATGATTATTAAAATTAAAAGCAGAAACTGACAAACTAAATGATGCCATTAAGGGAAGATCAGGTCCTTCCTGAGAATTTACCAGGCAAATGGACAAATGTTATTATCTACAGGAATGTGTCTTGTGTTTATATAAGACTGGAAAGATTTTTTTGATTTTTTTAAAAAAGATGTCATTAGTTCTTCATATACTTTTGCTTCCTTGTTCTTAAATAGTCTGTGAAGGCTATTCAGCTGTTTGTCAGAAGCATCTATTCTTTTCTTAAGCAAGGAGCAAACGGATTTGAAAATATGATGCATGAAGTTTGGATCTCATGTGCCAAGCCACAGAGCACATCTCTTTCTCTAGTCTCACCCCACTAATAAGATTTGGAAGTCTCTGGACCAAAAAGTGTGCATTGCCTCGACAAACAGCATTGTTCCAAGCCTTTTTGCATGGCCATCTGTGATGTCCTGCAAAACATTTGTAGTTCTTAAACTTGCTTAGAAAATTAAGCAGAATTAGTAACATTCTTTGAAGGTCTTGAGTTTTTAAGCAAATAGTTTCCACTGGCAATATTGGTGGCTGCACATTGGCCACATGGTACAATGAAGCTCTTGCCCAGCGTCAAGGGACACATATTCTATTATTATTTTCAGACTTTTAGATCTTCGCCCAGCAGGAGGAGCTCAAGTTCAGAGACATGAAGTCTGAATAAGATCTGTATTGTCTTTCCAGGGAAAAGGGATCTCTTAATCTTTGATTTCATATTGATTCAAAGATGCCTTCAAGATGTGGTATTTTTTGGAAACTCTTACAGGCAGAGGCCTCTCCATTAATGGCCATGAGGACTAGTGACAAAGAGCAAAAAAAGATTTTCCTGTAATGTAATATTTGTTAAAGATGGCCTTCTGTGTTGCTGTAGAACAAATTTCTCTTATTAAATAATGGATTATTAGAATTTTGGTGTGGAAAGGTGTTGGCGATGATAACAACTCCCCTTCAGGATACGGTTTCATTTTCTTGAGATCCAAGTACTGATATAGATGAACATTTGGCAAATTAATAGGTATCGTGCCCGAGGATGTGGCATGGCATTTTGAAAATGCAAATTCATTGGAAGTAAGAAAATCTGCAAAACTGAGATAAAACATTGCTGTTGAGTTTTGCTTAGGTTCTGAGCTTTCTCTTGGTGGGGATGAGCATGAAGTAGCAGAAAGAAAGAAAAAAAAAGAAGTTGAGAGAGAGAGAGAGAGTTAAGTGGTGCAGAAAAAGATTTACATTTCTTTCCGTAGTACACAAATAAATAGTTGGTCCAGGACAGGTAGAGTCCATAATAGTCTGGAAAGACTGGGACTGACAGTGGTATGGAGCATATGAAGGTAAAACAGGAGGCTGAGAGACAAAGTGTGTACTTCAGAGATCAAGAAGATGAACCCCAAAGAGTGCAGAGACAGGTCCTTCAAAACCCGGGACATATGTCAAAAAGAGACAAATTGTTTTAACAAGCACTGATCCTTTGTTAGGAAATCCATTAGAGTCATTTTTCTGTCTAGGAGTTTGACATACCATCACCTGTCCATTACCTCTTGCAAAGTGAGATGGTTCAGCCTATGAGACTCTATGGGACAAAGTATATCTTTGGAGTGCTTAAGTTCAGGGGTATTAGTCAAATTTTAGACGTTTCAGTAGAAAATATGTCTCAATGGCACATACCAAGACATATGATGAGACTTTGGACATATCATGAAGTGACATCACTCATTAGAAAAGACAATAATGCTCAGTAAAGTGGAACCAATAGGAAAAGAAGGCCACATTACAGATGGATTGATTCAATCAAGGAAGCCACAGCCTTTGTAAGATATGACCAGGACTGCTAATGACTAGAGCTCATGAAGTTCTTCCATTTCCATAAGTTAGAACCACCTTGATGGCAAATAACAACCACAAGAACATGTTCCTAATGCTGCTTGGTCTGTGGACTTAGACTTGGCATCTGATGGTCTTCGTTCTGAGATCTGGTGATTGTGTCCATGGTGTTATTGATTCAGCTTGTCTCTTCCCTCTGTGACTGTGTCTAAGGCCTGGGACAGATGGTCCCGAAGCGGTGTGCCGCTGGCGATACTAGGGTTAGGGACTGTGCACCAACCTAACCCTAGCATGGTATGGTGGTGGCATCATGGTGGTGTCCCGTCCACAAGGGCACCGCCATCTTGGTGTAAGTGATACATAGCATATACACGTTGCTGTGCATCGCTTACATCACGAGTGTGACATTGGTGCACTCCTGACGTCTGCCCAGTGACCCAAAAAGAACCCGGTTTTTCTGGGTTCTTTTTACCTTGGAGGGATGCCGTGCAGTTTGGTGGCTGTGGCGTCCCTCTGGAGGGAAACAGGCCCTGTCAAGTCTGGCCTTTTTAAAAGGTATGTACTGGCTTCAGTCAGTTCTGTTAGTGTGGAGAATTAAGTGTATGTGGGTCTGACCTCAAATAGGCCTGACAAATCTAGTAATGTGTGATCCAATACCAAACTGAACACTATCCATCTGTGATGGTTTCTCATTTGTCAGGTTTTGATCAGGATCCCTGGTGGTGCAGTGTTTAAATGCTGGTATGGCAGCCCTGCTTTTGTAGGTTGGTAAAATGAGTACCCAACTTGTTTGGGGCAATTGGGGGCATTACAAATCACTTAGAGAGTGCTTAGCACTAGAAAACTGTATAGAAATGTAAGTGCTATTGATCACACCTCGGTGGGTTGCTTGCATTTTCAGAGAAGCCCAACTTCCAAAACAAAAGAAAATAAGCAACATTTATTTATTCTCTGTAGATTGACATACAAAAGTTGGGGAGTTGTTTTTATAGGCTCTCACGTCTACATCCTTCCCTTGATTTTACTGAAATCTGTGAGGGAGGAATAGGCTTGTGTCTTCTGGCCAGAATGCTGATGAGCTTACTGGCCATGCCCCGGTAGCCATGCATTTGGCATTAATGTGAAGGGGTGTGATGCAAATACAGAGATACATGGGTAGAAAACCCTTCACATGAGTAGAAAATCCACTTTGAAGCAGAAGAATGAAAAGTGTGTGTGAGTCTCATATAATATTTGAACAGGAGTGTCAGATTCCTGCAGGGTGAACACCCGTGCACTTTGCACAAATGTTTGGTCATTATTTGCCTTTTTCAGGCACTTCCCTCTGAGCCAGAAGCACAAGTGCCCTGACTGATTTACTATATCTACATGAGCATAGCACTTTTAAACTTTACCCTGTTACAGGTAACCCATCTCCAACTGTTGCCCATTCAAATCCACTGAGGGCTTACTGAACCCTCTTCTTTTATGTTCCCACTGCTGCAGAACAGTGAATTCTTTCTTTTAATTAATTTTTTAAAGTTAAATTGCTGCTCGCAGACTGCTGATAGACAACCTACATATTTGGAATCTAGATTAGTAACTTTTTACATTCTCTTGTTCCTTCCCAACAGATATAAATCAGGACTGGTTCTGCTTCACTGCTTCAGCATCTGGCCTTCTGCACTCAGAGGAAGTATTGAGGGTTGACTGTGGTTTCCTGGCAGTAGAAAACAAGGAGTCCACACATGCTCAAAGGTAGTCTTTCCACACTTTATTTTTAAGCTTTGTGGTTGAGATTGTAATTCTGGCATTAAAAGTGCATTCCAGAAAGGAATAGTAGCGACTCCTGGCTCACAATCTGCCCTAACTCTTTACTCATGCTTGCAGCAATATGGTTGATTTGCAGTTATATTGTCAGTTACTTAGCTCCTTTTCCTGAGTGGTGGGAAGTTCTAAGAATAGCTTTCCTTTCCTTTCTGTAATATTTGTTGTCTTTACAGACATATAAGCAGAACATGTTACGAGCAGATACACATTCCTTCAAAAGGCAGCAAATGTGCTAATGCTGAATGAGATTCCCAGAGAGCAGCTGTTGCACACGTTGCAGAAACTCAGATCAGCTAAGTCCAGGCAAACTCTAAGCCAGGGGTAGGGAAATGTTGATAGCCTATGTCTGAGATGAAAAAAAAATACTGGCAGAAGAGTTCAAAATAATATCTCATTCCAAATTGGCCATATATTCATTAGCAATACTAGGGGACGCCGGATTGCTCTGGACAGCCCAGCATCCCCTAGTATTGTTCATTTTTATTGATTGTTAATTTTTATATAGTCAATTTTGATCAAAATAGCCTGTGTGTCCCATTATCCCTGAAGACCAGTTATACTGGTGCTGAAAAGCTGGAAGGTTACAGGATCTCCACCTTTGCCCTAAGCTTTCTCTTCACCAAATCAAAACTAAGAAGGTACTGTCAGGTCCAAACTCATTGCTTTTCCTTACTACATGAAATACATTACTTTCCCAAACACTTTTCAAAAGCAAGAGGGAAATCCCCAGCTATGAGGACACCATTTCCTGTCAATCTCTTCCTTTTGAGAAATCAGATATCAATAATTTCTGGCCATTAGTAAGAGTTCATCTTAACAAAGGCTGGTCAGCCAGCATACATAATTGTATCCAATACCCAGTGAGAGCCAGCATTGTGTAGTAGTTTGAACATTGGACTACAAATGTTTGAATCCCTGTTTGGCTATGGAACTTGACCCTGGGCAAATCACACTCAGTCAGCCTCAGAGGATGGCAATAGCAAACCCCCTCTGAAGAAACATGCCAAGAAAGCCCCATGACATATTTGTCTTAGGGTTGCCATAAGCTGGAAATGACTTGAAGGTACACAACAACAATAACAACAAAACCCAGTGACATTGAACTAAGCATAATGAAGCCTGAATTCAAATTTGCAAAAGAAACTATTGATCAGTTGTTGCTATTATGCTAATAAACTAAATAACTAGATCAATATCCATTTATAAATGCACTGTAGAGTAGACAGGGGTTAAATCAACGTCTTCTAAAACAGATATTTTTTCCTTGTTTGTTTGGTTTACAGCAACTCATATTGTTACCTCTTTGATTTACTAAGGTGTCCATTACTAAGTGCAATTATTCTGCCAGTTTTCTATACTCCCTCCTCCTGATATATATGAATCAAAATATTAAGCACTAACTAACCTGTAATCTCTATATTTTTAGCGAGCTTGATCATTACAGTAAATTCCAATTTATGGGAAATGCTTGGGAAAGAGTTTTGGTTTTTTTGCAAGGGGGGTTGCCTACAAGCCTCCCAGCCCCCACAGACACACAGTTAGGTTATGCTAGCTGGTTGGGGATTCTTGTCCAAAATAATAACTTTTCCAAGCCCTGCTTCTGATGAGACTTTACCATTAAAATCTCAGGGAAATCACAAAGCGGAATGGAACATTTGCCCTTTTTAGAGAGGGTGTGGCCTTAAAGTGCCATGTTAGTAAACTGCTTTCACCACTGTGCCGGAAGGAAGCATAAAAGAGACTAACATTTACAAGGAAGAACGACTAACTATTATATGAGTGGCTGGCTAGCTAGTTGGCTGAGTAAATGGTTCTGTCTAGCCCAGGGATGGTGAACCTTTTAGAGGCCGAGTGCCCAAACTGCAACCCAAAACCCACTTATTTATTGCAAAGTGCCATCTCCCTCTGGCTTTCTAGTAACAAACTCTGGCAAACTCTGTGCTGGGATGACGGCACATGTGCCCACAGAGGGCTCTGAGTGCCACCTCTGGCATGCGTGCCATAGGTTCTCCATCACTTGTCTAGCCTATCTTGCATTGCAGACAGGAGCTTATCTCATGCACATTTAACCTGACTGCACTGGAATGGGATGCAGCCAGGACACAGGATTCAGGTGGGAATTATCGCACATAATTCACTGCTGATTCCACTGGCTAAGTATAGCCCAGCTGCATCCTGAATCTCGGGCATGTTTCAGAGGCTGCTTTTCAAAGCCATGAGATTTCTGACTTGGAAAAGCAGCCGCCAAAGTGCACCTGGGAGTCAGGATGTAGCCAGGCCGTACTCGGCTGGCAGAATCAGTGGTGAATTACATGCAGTAATTCTCGCCTGTATCCTGCATCCTGGCTGCATCCCATTAGGGTGCAGTTGGGTTAAATGTGGGTGTGATAAACTCCTTAATCCAGTGTTCCACTGCTTGAAATTTTAGAAATTCACCGCCTCCTTTCCTTCCTCCCTGGAGCCTTTCAAAAAGCCACAAAATGACTTCCAAAGGTTTTCCCAGTCTTCCAGAGCCTGTTTGGGGAGGACCTGGAGGGGCTATAGTAGGGAGGGCTCTCTTCCACTTCTACGAGATTCTGCTGCTCTACCAGCAAAAGTCCATGCTTTGTATTTTGACTTTGTTTCAAAATGAAGAATGAACATAATTAATGGATTTCAAATAAATAACTACATCTGTGACGGCATTATTTAGTTTCCCCAAATATCTATCCATTGCATAGATGTATTCTGGATGATAGGGGCACCTACTGCTGAAAACCAACAGCATGTGACATTCAGGAAACAAATTATCCATTTGACTTTCCTGTTTTTTCAGTTTGTGTTTGGGCATTCAGGAACACAACCTTTTTTTTTTTTTTTTGGTAAATTGTATACCTTTAACACTGTTATAATGTTCTACTGGCTTTAAAAAATGAGGATGAGGAATAGTAACCAGATCTTAACACACACACATGCACACATCTATATATAATTTCCTTTGCAAAAGATAGTGAGAGAAAAGTGAGAAAGAAAAAGAGAGAGGTAGGAGAATAAATAAATAAATTCTGCAATGAAAAGCAGATAGCATAGGTAATTGAATAGCAGAGTATATCTTGGACAGTTTAAAATATGCAAGAAATCAAAAAACGTTTGTATCATAAACATACGATAGCTTCTTTCCCTCCCTCCTTCTTTACAGGTTGTTTTTATCAGCAGAAGCAAAGGGAACTTAATGAGTGTACCATATGTCAAGTGGGGAATCAGATTAAAAACAAATAATTAATCTGGATTCCTTTTCTTTCAAAACAGATTGTGATGTGTTTGTGGAAAGGAACAGAATCTGACATATCATGTTTTGAATTTTTTGGAGGGGGGAGGTGTCTCTTCAGTCCAACTTGGGTATCAGATTTGGAGATTGCTTTACAACTCATATGGAAGACAGGTTTCAACCCACTACTAATTCACATGTCCAGAAGGGCCTGCTTTCAGCCAGCAAGGGAAAGCAACTTATCTGGAATTAAGATATGAAACACAGTAGGGTTTACTTATTGTTAATACACTTGCATCCATCTCTCGCCTTCCCTCTTTCTCTTCCTCCTACATGGATGGACATGCCCTTCTTTTCCTGCTTCACTTTAAAACATCCTGAATTATAACCAGCTAAGGATGTTTCAGTCATATTTTTTTTTACAATAACAAGCCCATGTCATGTTCTACAATGTGGTTTGTGGAGCGGTGGGGAAGGATAACTTCTGTTTTTTTGGCAACTTGCCTTCTGCTGGATACCATGTGGCTATGTTTTTAGATCAGCCTGTTGGGAAAAGGGTGCTGAGCTAGTGAATAATGAGTTGTCTGTTTCACTCCCAGTGGATAACACTGAAAATTTACCTTAGCCTGCTGGTTCTCTGTTTACCACTTCTGACATTGGAATACTTTGGACCTGAGGGAAATATCCGATTACCTTGCCACAAAGGAAGGGAATTGTGTGAATGATGCAACTGATGTTTTTCCTTGGTCACAGAGAAGTTTGGAAAGGGAAGATATAGCATTAAAAAGTTTGTTTTAAAAATGCTAGATAGCATGAAATAAAATTTGTCTGTCTCTTCAAACTGGAATCCTGAAGTTTTATGTGGATCTCAGTGAAGAGAGGCCTTTAATACATTCCAAAAGAAAGGAGAAAGTGAGTATTACCATTGAGTTAGGAAACCTGGCCAACTTTCCTGAGATCTCAGTGATGATTGGTTCTGAAGAAATTGTTCTGTTTGGCTACTCTGAAAAATCAGAGTAGGAAAAGAGAACTCTGCCTTATATTGAGTCAGACACTTGATCCATCTAGCTGTGTATTACCCACACACTGAATGACTGGCAATGGTTCTCTAGGGTTTCAGACAGGAATGGTTTCCAGACCTATCTGAAGGTAGGGATTCAGATTCTGACTTTTTGCATGCAAAATTGTGTTTGGCAAGCTCACCATGGAGTTACAACTGACTGAAATCAGATCCAAGAGGCTAACCAGATTTGCAACCATGATGGTAGTGATGGTGGTGGTGGTGATGATGGGGACAGAATTGGAACTGCAGTGCTGGTTGATACCAGATTATTCTGCTTCTTGCAGAACAGAAGTGGACAAAGCGAGCTTTATGGCCAGACAAGGATGATTTTGTGGTCCACATCCCTCTAGGGTCCCTGAATTTCCTTTTTGATGGCCCTGTTAAATAGGTTGTATATGCACCCTTGCCCTGGTAGAACATCAACATTTATTACTTTTTTCAAAACCAGAAGTGTCTTGTAGGCACTTCCAGTCATGGGTTTTTTTTTTTGGGGGGGGGGGGCATTTTGGCAGGCCATACGACCCCCAAAGGGTGCCACAGCCAGAAATGTGGTCCCTGGACCAAGCAGAGGTGTCCACTCTTGTGTTAGAATTGCAACAATATTGTTCTTCACTTTATAGGAGAATACAGTGTGCCCGCGTCATACGTGGATTTGAGCATATGCTCAAACTTGTGTAGAGCCGCACGGGAGCGTGCAGGGCAGCACGTCCCATTCAAATGAATGAGGCATGCACCCATGGTGTGTGTGCGCACTGTGCTGCTGCACTGCCGCCGTGAGCACAAGCCCCATTCAAGTGAATGGGGCTCGAGCATAGGCGATTTTGGGCTTACACGGGGGGATCCGGAAAGGATCCCCCACGTAAGCCAAGGGCGCACTCTACAAACAACTCCCAGAATCCTTCATCCAAATGGCCAATGGGAGTTGTTGTGGGGTTTTTTGTGACTGTTGTTGTTGCATGGCTAAACAAAGTTACTTTCCTCAACTCTGATACAGAGACATATTGTGTTATCCTCCTTCCCCATCACAAACAGCAGCAGCAAGGGAGCGTATTTTAATCAAGAAAAAGTGTGTTGCGAAAGATTACAGCCTTAATCTAATTCATTCCAAGACAAGAAAACCTGCCATTGCACTTCCACCACTTCCCTGAAGACCTTACTTAAAAAGGAAGAATAGAAACTGGCCAGCATTTATCTATTGTAGGATATTCCTACTTATGACACCTTTTGTCATATATAGTTGTCAGTGCCTAACGTCATTGTTAAAAATGGACATTATCAGACAAGGGAAATTGGAAGTATAATCCAATGGCAATCCGAATGCAATCATGGGGTTTAACATTATTGCGTGATAGACTATCACACGCCATTTCGGGCAATGGGAAGCCAGTCCAAACACAATCATGGGGTTTCACGTTATTGTGTGAGAGGTGATCACATGCAATTCCAGGCAATGCCAAGCTATTTTCGGGCAATGGGAAGTCAGTTCGAATGCAATTTGAATTCATGTAAATTTGCTAAACTAACAAATTCACATGAATGCGTTCTGGCCCCACTTTCTTTTCATTCGAAATTAAGAGCAATTCCTCCTGTGTGATAAACTCCTATGTTAAGGTATACATCAGTTAACAAAGCCTCTGACAAAGAAGCTCCTTTTTACAAAGTATCTTTATGTCAAACCAGTACCCCCTTTTCCTTGTCCTCTGTATAGCTGGATGTTCTTTTAAGCTGCATTGTCATTTGAAGGCACTGGAATGTTGAAAGAAGGCTGGGGAAACGTAGAATTTCAGTGCTGGTTTGTAGCGCCGTATCTGCCATAAGCAATGCAATAAAGCAGTGGTTCCCAAACTATGTTCCTCCAAGTGTTTTGCACTTCCACTCCCAGACGCCCCATTCAGTTCGACCAATACCCAGGAATTCTGGAAGCTGAAGTCCAAAACACCTGGAAAACTAAAGTTTGGGAATCACTGCAATAAAGCCTGAGCTGGGAAAGAATGAGATTCTGTCTTAGCTATTTCTGCTTCAGCTGTGTGCTTATCTACAACAGACAAGGTAAATAGCAGCCATATCCAGAATTCCTTACTGTGGATGTAAAAACAACAAAACGCACAGAAAGGGGGATATCAGACAAGCTTGACTCACCAGCTATCACTAGCATGTTAAAAACTAAACAAAACATACATCTATACATTTTACCAGCAAAATAGAAATCATACGAAAAGTGGAGGCTGGTGAAAGAAAAGGTTATTGTAGATGAATTTTGAAAGAAGCCTTCAAGTAGTCTCTGGACAGTTCAGAATGTTTTTGTTTATTTACACAAGTCTTACCTGACTTCGTTGTTTCATTGCACATGTGCATCTTGTTAGTTTTTAATAAAATGCTTGCTGAAACATATTGAATCGATCCCTCTGTGTGTGGTGTAGGGACCTATCCCTATTCTTTCCATGTTATATATATCTGCCACCAATTCTTTTGCTAAAGAAGTAATGCCTAGGAACACATCTACTTTGTAAACTAGTGTATGCCTATACTGGTTAACAGTGATTGTTTTGTCAGGCTGTCATGCATTTAAATAAATATTCAATTGATATTTGATTCAATCAAACAATTAAACATGCAGATATCTGCATATGTGTCTAATATGTCATTCTCCCTGGCTCATTATGATTCATCTGCACTGCAAAAAGAATCTAGTTTGACACCACTTTAACTCCCATGACTCAATGATGTAGAATTCTGGGAATTGTAATTATTGTGGCAGCAGAACTTTCTGACACAGAAGGATAAATGCCTCACAAAATGACAGTTCCCAGAATTCCATACCATTGAGCCACACAAGTTAAAGTGATGTCAAACTGCATTATTTCTGCAGTGTGGATGCAGCCTAGTTATACTTCAAAGTAACTAGTTATAAACAATGAGCTATGTGTAGTTAATTCTAAGGCATACATGGCAGACTAGCCATCATGGGAAACAGTGACATAGCAATCTGAAGCTGCCTGCCTGAAATTCTCAGTGCCACCTCCTTGTCTTACATTCCTGTATACCTCTTCTAAATCACTATGGTGGTTTAGGAGAAAACAATTCAACATAACTGCTTAAACTTACACTTAAACCTGGAAACATATTTGCATTGAAATATTTCTCACCTTCATATTCTAATATAAAGGTGAGTCTTTAAAAATCTGTTTGAAAAAAAATCTCAGCATGAGTTCTAGATGCATTGCATTTTCTCAAGCATCTCAAGCATCTGTAGTGAATATTTATCCTACTAAACTGTTAGATAATCAAAAACAGTGTCAAGATTTTGCTTTTCTAAGTGTCATTAAGTCCCCCTTTAAAAAATGCTTCCCCAGCCTTTAGTAGCAAAAATTGCTGATACAAGCAATTCAGTGCAATCCAAACATTTCAAGCAAAGTAAGTAAAACAACACATATTTTTAGATCACTAATACTAACATCACCTCCATGTTCCTATCATTTGTTGTGTGCTCCTCATTCCTCAAAGAGTGACAAAAAGCCAATGAAAACAGAATGTAGAAGCAAAACAGGCAGCCAAGTTATCAAATCTATTTATGAAGAATAAAGGCATAGTATTTCAGATGATAAAAGAAATGTGTTTGGTATCTCACCGATCAAAGTTGAATATAGGGAAATGAATGGTGATTATTTGAAAAAGCAGAGCTGAGACAGTGAAAATTGTCAGTGCTGCAGCGCCAGAAGAGATACTAAATATAAATGGAGTGTCTTATTTGTTATAAAGGAAGAGGAAATAGAAATAAATCTTGCCTTCCCCACTTTGCTTCATTTCTCTTCCCTCTGGGCTCAGAGTTTATGTTTTTACTAGCTGTTTTGGCTTTTGATCTGCATGGCTTCAAGGCCTGGGTTTTAGACTGCTTAGATCACTATAATGTCTGCTTAGTCAAATTTGACTTGGCACAATTATATGTTTCTGATCTTGGCCATAGCGGTGTTTATTTTGTTCTTGACCACCCAATGTAGCCTCCGCCCAACCATTTAAACATGGTCCTTGCTGCTTCTGGGTTCTGTGCCTGAAGTCAAAGTATTTCTTTTTAGATTAATTTTTATTAGTTTTCAGTACCAACAGTCTAATTTACAATCAGAATAATATATAATTAATGATAAAGAAACCAAGAGAGGAAAAAGAGAAGAAAAAGAAAAAAGGGGCAAGGGAAAATAAAGATATACAACTAATACGTATATAATAAGGCTCTGACCCCTTCAATCTTGTTTAAAGGAAAGAAAAGTAAAAAAAAAGAGAAAAAATATTATTCTACCATTACAGATCCATCTAAATAATCATATTATAATTCTAATAGCCATATCCATAGGTTATTGGATTGTTAGATTTCATGTTGCTGAATAAGGCTATAAAATAGTTTCCAGTCTTTCAAAATGTCTTCACTAAGCCTGGGACGTAGCTAGGATTTTAGGAAGGGGGGGGGGGGGGTCCAGACTAAGTGCCACCATTATAATGGGGCTTGGGTGTGGCAGCGCAGCAGCACACACCATTCATTTTTCTAATGGAAGGGGGGGGGGGTCCGGACCCCAAGAACCCCCCCCCCCCTTGGCTATGTCCCTGACTAAGCTTTTCCTTTAAAACCCACATTAATTTGCTGCTCTTGTCATACAGTGGGCTCTTCTTATCCACAGGCCTGCCATTCGAGCTTCTGCAGATGGCAAGCCCTATTGTTTTAAATGGGCATGCATGCACACGGCTGCAGTAGCAGCTGTACACATGTCACACAGCCATAGGAAAGAGCAGGACTTGAGGTCCCATTTTCTTTTGTTATCTGCAGGGGAGTCTGGAATGGATCCCCCACAGATAAAAAGGAATGACTGTATATCAAAGAAATGATGGATAGTTGCTATCCAATTCTACATCTATAATGCTTAACAGAAACATTACTAGTAACATTACAATATCTACCTTTTAGAATTAACATATAAATTTTAGACTAGTTAATTTTCACCTTCTTACAAATTCACTACATAAGAAAAAAAGAAACCCTCCTTGGGAGAAGCAGATGGGGCAGTAGGAACAGCCAGAGGCAGCTCATGCTCCGATCGCTGTGGGATTGCCATGGGACCATGACGACCAGACGCTGTGGTCCTGAAGCCAACTGCTGCTGTGGTCCTGAGTGGCCTACAATAAGGAGTGGTAAGAAAGTGCTCCTTTTGCCACTGGTTTTGGGCCACATTCAGCAGCTGCTGCGCAGCCTGAACATGGGCTCTGTATGATCTGGGGGAACGTGCATCATGCTCTGCCTCCAGATTGACCCGACAGCAGCCTTTGAGGCCCTTATCTTGACATCCCCAACATTGTGGGCCATTTTTGACAATTAATTAGAGGTTAGATGCCATCCATACTTAATCTTATACAGGATTTCTTTTAAATTATTTTATATCTTTGTACTATATTTCCCCCTGTAACTACCTGGACATTATGCTCCAAATTTTGGGGCATACCTTACCATGTACTCTTTTACAGACTCATCTTTTGTATGTAAGAGGCCAATTATACACTTTTTAAATTACATGGTCATTGTCTTTATTAATTTTGTTTTCTCTTGTCTTGGTTAAATCTGTCCTTAAGTTAGATATAAGCAAACCAGTGAAGATATTTTCTTTCCCTAAGAATCGTCTCTCTTGATCTAAGCTTACAGCTATCTTGTTCAAAATATAAAAGTTCATTGTAGAGCAACCATCTCTAATTTTAACCCATTCTTTCTTAGAATTAGGCCATAGTACTTTTGAAGTTACCTTATAAAGTCTAAACAAAACAAAACAAAGACTTCTATGGGGTTAGGTAACTCCCAGATCTATGTGCATACTCTTGAATATGCGAGTGAAATAGTTCACTTGTTCCTGGCTTGAAGTGGAGTGGAGTGTCACTGCCTTTTATGTATACCTAAAGACATCCTAGAATCATAGAATCGTAGAGTTGGAAGAGACCACAAGGGCCATCCAGTCCAACCCCCTGCCATGCAGGAAATCCAAATCAAAGCATCCCCAACAGATGGCCATCTAGCCTCTGCTTAAAGACCTCCAAGGAAGGAGACTCCACTACAATCCAAGGAAGGAGTGTGTTCCACTGTCGAACAGCTCTTACTGTCAGGAAGTTCTTCCTAATGTTGAGGTGGAATCTCTTTTCCTGGAGCTTGCATCCATTATTCCGGGTCCTAATCTCTGGAGCAGCAGAAAACAATCTTGCTCCCTCCTCAATATGACATCCCTTCAAATATTTAAACAGGGCTATCATATCACCTCTTAACCTTCTCTTCTCCAGGCTAAACATCCCCAGCTCCCTAAGTCATTCCTCATAGGGCATGGTTTCCAGGCCCTTCACCATTTTAGTTGTCCTCCTTTGGACACACTCCGGTTTCTCAATGTCCTTTTTGAATTGTGGTGCCCAGAACTGGACACAGTATTCCAAGTGACCAAAGCAGAATACAGTGGCACTATTACTTCCCTTGATCTAGACACTATATTTTTATTGATGCAGCCTAAAATTACATTGACCTTGTTAGCTGCTGCATCACACTGTTGACTCATGTTCAACTTGTGGTCTACTTGGTCTCCTAGATCCCTTTCACATGTTGTCTCCTTGAGCCAGGTGTCCCCCATCCTATATCTGTGCATTTCATTTTTCCGCCCTAAGTGCAGCACCTTACATTTCTCCGTGTTGAATTTCATTTTGTTAGCTTTGGCCAGCTTTCTAGTCTATTCAGGTCATTTTGAATTTTTATCCTGTCCTCTGGAGTATTAGCTGCCACTCCTAATTTGGTGTCATCTGCAAATTTGATAACTATGCCCCCAATACTGTCATCCAAGTCCTGGGATACTACATTGGCAGGTACATCATCATTAGAATTTTTGTGTGTGTACCATGATGGGAAAAGCAGGTGCTAAAGTAGATGGCATCTACTTCTTCTGACAACTGAAATATGTGTATTGTTAGCCTACTTGCTTACCAGACAAGCCAGAGAAAGCAGCAGACCATCTGAAAGACTGGATATATACTAAATATATAAACCATATCTAGCATATCATTCCTTTCAGTCACCAGGAGAAATAGGAACCCTCTGTCTTCCAGTGTCAAAATACATTGTTCCTTGGTGGACAAATTGTTATAAAAACAATAATGACAATATTTCAAACAAGCATTGAATTTCTGTTTCTTAAGAGCTGAGGTTCCACAGGTACAGATTCTCTCATTTCTATTTTGTATCAGTGGGAAAAACATCAGCTACCCAAATTTGCACTGCTGCTCTTGATGTGTTTATTTGTGAGGACACACACACACACACAGAGAGAGACACACACACCCCTCAGTTACTCAGATCAGACAGATCTCTCTTTGTCTCGGGAGGGGGGCTATCTGGGGGAAAATAGATTCATTATATCATGCCAACACAAATCACATCATCACACAAAGTGGAACATTTGTTAATTCATCTGTTTGCCAAGGGTGGCCTGGAAGAGCAAATGATCTGGATACTGAATGATAGTTTGTGCACAGTTAACTGAAAGTAAGGAAATCTGGCTTGTCAAATTTGTGAAAGACATGTCATTCAAAGGTGCCCACAGCAGTTAAGGAAAGTAATAGCCAAAGCAGGCTGCGAACAGACTTCCTTGAATCCAGGACACCAGCAGTTTAATAAATTCACAGTGAATAATTTTGTTCCTGAATGCAACTGAAAAATATCAGATTTGAAAATGGAAAGTTATTTTGATACATATTCAGGGAATGCTAGCCTCTCTTTGTTTCCTCTTTGTTTCAATCTTCTTTCTTTCTTTTAGCATGTGACAGTGTTTCAGCAGTATTCAGCAGTAAGGATGGGCAACTTGGCAGGACTAGGGGCCAGTTTCTCCAAAGTTCATGAGGGGGGATAACTACCAACACAATATGGTTTTGTTTTTCATTTTTCACCAAACTAGAAGTGACCAGAAGCCCACTTCCAAGATTTTTAAAAAAAGGAATACAGTGGGCCCTTGGCATCCTCTGGGGCTTAATTCCAGGACCACTGATAGATACTAAAATCCATGGATGCTCAATCCCATTAAATACAGTGGCATAGTAAACTGGTGTCCCTTAAATAAAATGGCAAAATCAAGGCTTTCTTTATTTAATAAGCAAAGGCTCCAGTCTGTGATTCTCCCATTCTTAAAAAAAATGTGTTAGGACAGTTTGGATATGAGCCAGAGAATTTAAAACAATAGACACATTTTTCAGCAGGTTAACAAGTGTGAGGTAGTGAATGACAAGCTCCTTCCTCCGTGTGAGAAAAGCAGCATACATTTGGGCTGCTGACTTTCTAAAGGTGGAGTTTTGAGTTTAAAAACAGTGGCCAGAGAATATCAATCTGAACAGTTTAGGCTCTAGAATATCTCTAGCATGGGCATATCTATAAGCTTAAGAGAGCATTCACAGTTCATGCAGTGCTGTGATTTCTAGGCTTTCCATGCTAAACCCATTCTATGTGGATAGCTAATAAGACAACTTATTAATAAGCCAAGAGAATTATGCAGTATTCCCAAGTGTGTACAAAAGACTCTTGACCATGTCTGAGCAGGCTGACCACTTTAAAAAAGAAAGAAAAAGAGAGAGACCAAGAAGAAAATACAGATTTGATTAATTTTGTGTATACTAATTTACTGCTTTATCACACTAGGGGGCAAACAGGATTTAAACGAGAGTTAAACAGGAAATGTCGTACGATAAATATTAGGCATTTCCTGTTTAACTCTCATTTAACCCTTGCTTAAATCCCATTTGACCCCTAGTGTGATAAAGCAGTTTTATTTCTGCCTGGACGTTTAGAAATACCCACTTATTTAAATGGAAATACAGTGCATTTCACCACAGTGGAGAAGATACGTAACAGCAGCCTCCTTGAAAAATGGTCAGCCTGCCATACCACTGTTATCATGTAATACTGTGTGGTAGCCTATGCTAGAGCAAATGTACCCATTCTGTCAGGAGTCCTTCCCAGCTGAGCTCCAGCTCTGGCAACTTCTCTGTTAAGCTCCCACAGAATCATTGGAGATTATCACAGAAAGACAGGATAGGGGCAGGATTGCTCCCCCATCCTTATCTCATAATTAACCTGTCTGTGACTGCAATAGGCTTTCAAACTGTAGCACCGATCCTGCCATTAACCCATCATTAAAGTGGCATTGCAATAAGGCAAACTCCCATTATTGCAAAATGCTGGCCAATGTCGCTTTAATGATGGGTTAATGGCGGGTTAATGACAGGATCCGTGCAATGTCATCTGAAAGTCTTGTGCACGATTGCAGTCAATCATGCTTTTCGGATGGGTTAATGACAGGATCTGCTCAACGTCGTCTGAAAGTCCTTCCCGCAATTGCATGGGAAGGACAGGACAGGAACGGGACAAGGACAGGATAATCCCCATGTGATAATCTCCTTAGTGTCCTTAGTAATGCAGTTTGAAGACCTCTGATTTAAAGCAGCAGAAGCAATAGCAGCAAGAAAAGGTAGAATTGTTGGGGAGAGGATGAAGCAAAAGAGAAACTGAGGAAATAATAGGAGGAGTAAAACTGGAAAAGAAATTTTGTGAATGTTGTGATTCCTGTGTTTTCCTGATCATGGCCAAAGCAATTGCTGAGAAAGCTATAATGCAACTAAATGTTTTTGTCTCCAGAGGAAGAATTTGGTCATCTTCTTTTCCCTCCTTCTCCTGCCTGCCCAAGATTAAGGGGGAAAACTACATGTGTTGTATACCTTTCAGTATCTGGGGAAGACCAAACCCGAAACCATGTATTTTCTTTTGGTGTGGTGAGAGCATGAGTGGGCACCAAGATCCAGCGTGGTATAATGGTTTGAGTGCTGGACTATGACTCTGGAGAAGTGGATTAGATTCCGTGCTTGGCCATGAAAATCTATTGAGTGAACATGGACAAGTCCCACTCTTTTAGCCTCCGAGGAAGGCAAATGCAAAACCCCTCTGAGCATATCTTGTCAAGAAAACCATATCTTGTCAAGAAGGAGTGGACACCAGCTACATTCAAAATAGACCAACCCCTGACTGTTTGGTAAGCTGCAAAATGACTTTAACTTACATAGTAAATGCTGTGTGTATGGATCTATCTGATGCGAACATGGATGACGCCCAGATGGCTGAGGTGAGCAGCACATGATGCAAGCCTATGTAAAATCAATCTAGAGTCTTGTAAGAAGGGGACTTCTTGCATGTCTTCTGGGCTCCCTTGAAAGCTCTAATTTTGTGGGAACCTGGGATTCTTCTGAGAGGCCTCCCTCTTGTGAGACTTGAGGAGAGCATTACACACACACACACACACACACACACCACTCTTGAGTTGGCCTGTTGTCCAATATTGCTCTTTAAAATCGGTGACAACCTTAGTAGCAGGGCCCAAAATATCTTGAGACCAAATTCACTGTTAGTGGTCCTGCATTTGTCAACAGGATTAGGAGAAAGAGGAGGCGGAACATATATATATTAAACATACTCTACTAATCAGTCACACAAAATGACATGCAAAAAGTCATATGCTCTACCACTGAGGTCAGTTCTATGTGCTATCTATCTATCTATCTATCTATCTATCTATCTATCTATCTCTGTGCTAATGTGTCAACTCAGATTACTTCAGTGGCATTTTTATTGATGGAATGTATTGACTCCTATCTGACAGAAAGATGCTGTTATGAACTGCCACGGGGAAGTAGGCAGCGTTTCACTGTTTGTTTCTGCTGTAGTTTTATCAGCAAGGATGTAAATTTTTCATGGCATGTACACACTGAGTTTATAGGATTATTTCTTTGCAGTTTATTTGTTCCTTTTCTTTGCTGACAAATTCTCTCGATTCTGGATAATCAAACAATTTTCTTTATTGCCTTCCATAAGCCATAAATCCTTTAAAGGTGGATTCAAATATAGTTTATAAATGGATCAACATATCTTTTCTGATTATGGGTAAATTTGAATTTAGAGCACAGATTGGCCAATATGTTATGAAGAACATCCTTGTCAAATACAAGGGGATACCGAATACCCCCTTTGCAACGTACAAACAAGAAAATACTCATGCTTATGCCCAGGTTATTTGTATGTGTCAGAAACAGGTTTCTGGACAATACTGGTTGAGATCTAATATGGCAGATTACAACATAAAGGTTCTGCAGGTGGAATAATGCTACATCTTCTAACCCTGCCTCCTTACTCACTTATTAGCTGCTGCATTCCTGGCTCCCTCCATATGATCATTCAGTAGCTGATAGAGTGCAGGGGAAAACTGGATAAGCATTTGGCCATGTCCTCATAACCAGATTCAAACCAATGACATCGTCTGCTGAGATCTGGAGGTCCCTAGCAGATGATGTAGTTATTTTGCCTCTGGCTATGGAGACATATGTAGATGATCATGGGGTTGTAGTAGTTAGATAGTGAATCTGGAGAGGGTCTTTGATTGTTGTGGAGGGAGGAAGAAAATGCTAATCTCCTTAATGACCAAAAAAGACATATGCAGGAGAACATTAGACTTGTGTTTGTGTATGTCATTGATAGAATCGGAGTCTGCGTATCTACTGTATTACTTAAGATGTACCTTATATACGTGACTATAAGTCGACTTCATGTATAAGTCGAGGGCAGCTTTTGGGAGCAAAATTATGGATTTTGGTATGTCCCTTGGATGAGTCGAGGGTAAAGCTTAGGGACATGCAACAAAGGATCTAAATGATGAAACAAAGGAAAACAATACCAAAGAACCTACAAAATTATGGCAGGCATAAATGTTTTGGCTCACACTAAAGGCTGGCTGGAAGAGAGAATAGCGGAGGGAGCTCAGTGCTTCCAGGACAGATTTCACTCTTGCCTTTCACTAGGGGATGGTTCCCTTTTTAATAAGAAAGTATAGTATTTACATTGACCCATGGATAAGTCAATCTAGGTTTTTGGGGTCAATTTTTTTACTAAAATTTCTAGACTTACGCATGAGTGTATACAGTACCTCCATTTTTTGCTCAATCTCTCTCTGAATGAGGCCGAATGTTTTAAAATGCTAATATGTTTCCAGAGAAGTCCACAAAGAAAACCATGTTAAGTTAAACAATGACCCATTTCGAGAAGTGCAGTGCACAAAACAATACTATGCCCACTGGTTTTGAGTTCACTCTGGCTCTTTCCTGTACTAAGAAATTAAGGAGTGCTTTTAAGATGAAAATTCACTGAACACTCACTCAAAGTTATTTTTGCTTGAACTGTGGAGCTGTTGTCCTTCTGAGACATTGTCATTATCATCCCCACCACTGCCACAAATAATTTAATTTCTATCTGCTTTTATCCTGGCATGGGAACCAAGGCAGTTTACAATGTAAGTTAAAGTAAAATGCCTGCACAGCCTAAAAAGCTATTAAAAAGCAATTAAATAAGCAATTCTATTAAAACACTAATTTATAAAGAACTATCTAAATAAAAACATATTTGCTTGCCGGAAGAAAGAAAACATAAAAGAAGTCAACATAGCCTCTTGTGGGAGCAGTCCCCAAGAAGACCCTCCTCCATGTCGATACCAAATGGACCTCTGATGGAGTGGGGCTGAGGAAACACATTCTGCTGAGAATCTTAAAACTTGGGCAGGCTCATATCGGATCCAGTATTTTAAATACTCTGCAATTAAAATCATGTGGACATGAGACATGAGTGTATATTCTTGATTATCAATTGAAGGGTGAAAAATATGTTTAGGGGGGAAATTGCAAAAACTAAATAAAAATTTAATTAGAAAATCTTTCCTTGTGGTTTTCATTTTAAAAAGACGTGAATGCAATTTTTCAGAACAGAAAACATTTTTGAAAGTTAAACAGATATTAAGCATAGGTGATCAGGAGATGTGACACATGATATGAATAAAATCTGAGCTGTAGGGAACATTAATCCAAAGATTAAACATTTAAATTTTATGGCTTTCATTCAGTTCACTGTAAATGAACCGCTGAACCAATTTAATGGCAACTTGATATTTTTGCCAGCTTTGTCTCTTGGTGCCTTTTGTTTGTTTAACTTCAGTAACTATGTTTCTATACTGGTGATTGGCACATCTGTCATGGACACATCTGTCCATTTTCTTATATGAGTGCAGTATCTGTGGTGGGCATTATGGGCACCATAGCATATGGCACAAAACTATTTCCCGTGCTGGAACAGACAGGGATATTTATTCTCATAATCATTGTATGCACAATAGAATTTCCACAAGTGAAAGAAGCCATTGATTGGTTCAGAACATATACCTGTAAAATCCTTTTAAATTTTGCAGTTGTTCGAATCCCCACCACTATAAAGACTGTTATTGCTTTTCTTGGTGCTTGACAGTATTTTAGTCAAAGAGGAATGTGAAAGAGTTGTAAACTTTATTTTCTTAGTCTAGGTGGTTAAGGGAATGATTTTTATTGTCTCAAGGGTTGCAAACTTCAAATTATCTTTCCAAATAAAACGAGTGCCCTAACTGTGCTCAGTTCCGAGATAAGAAAGCAATGCAATCTTTCGTCATCTTAATTCAAGCATATTTCACACTTAAATGTGAGCCGGTAACAAATAAATTCTTCATTTTTTTCTCTTTGCTGATACCTAGAAAGCACCCACTTTCAGATTCTATATTAAAGCTTGCAAAATCTGTGGAAAGACTCAGTTTTTACATAGCACAATCTGCAGAACCAAACGTAATCCTTCAATTTATAGGAACTGCCAGGTTGGCTAAAACTCTTGCTGTCTCCACCAGTTTCTGCATGGCAACAAATACAATCTTTCATGCTGAATTAGACTTTAGAAAGGGAATGAGTAGCATAAGTCTTGATTCATCTTCTGCTCACTTCTGGTTTTCATTGTGCATTTTAGGTGGGATTGCTCAACCCAGGGCAGAAAGCAGATAATAACATTTTGCCAAAATGTTGCTTTAAATAGAGGCAATGCCACCTTGCCCCTCATATTCATGATTTCTCTCCCCCCCCCCACACACACATTAAGGATGTTTGTCTTCATTTTCATAGGCTTTCCTACACTATCCAGAAAGTATTATCTGGGAATGTGCATGGAAACTTGGGGGCATTACCAAAGAGTTGTCATTGCTTTATTTCACACACATACACATGTACTTTCCTTATCACACAAGGCAGTAAATTATAGTTGGAGCAGGATAACCACATCTTTGGTTGGGAATTATCACATGGCATTGGCCCTCTGTGTTGTTCTCCCTGTGGGAGAGTATTTGGAAAGCATTTCTTTTTATCAGTACAAATAAATTAATAACCCCTTTCCTGATATTGTTTAGCTTCACTTTATATTGTGATAGTTCCAGTCTGCTTTAATGATTCTCTTGGGTGGTCAGTGGGCATACTTTGGGTGCTTTGGCTTAGGTGCTCTAGTGATAAGGGATGGAGAAGAAGGAAAGAGAAAAATGTTTTTTGAGATTAAATACATGTAATCGTTTTGAATAATGACAAAGTAGTGGTAATGGGGGAAATATGTAAAGGAAGACATATAGAATTATTAGTTTTACAGACTAGTACTCCAGGAAGTCATAATTTTAATTTCTTGGGGAGGGGGGAGGGTTACCATTGTCTTTTAGGTTTAAGTGTATTGATTTTTACTTTGTTAGATTTTATTAGGTATATTTGTTGTGTTTTGTTCATGTTGATATCTATGTTTGATGGTAATGTTGGTTGAATGATTTTAATGTAGATGAATGTAGATGTCCCTCCCCACCTCTTTTTCCAGCTCCATTCCAGTCTCTCTATCTATCTATCTATCTATCTATCTATCTATCTATCTATCTATTTCACACACACACACACACACACACACATGGAAGTATAAGTGCAAAACAGGCCATTTCATTACCCCTTGGCACATTTCTTGCTATTTGCTACCTTCAGACTACCTTCAGATTACTTTCAAATAAAAATGAAATATATAAAATGAACAGTCCTATGTTTAAAAAGACTTTTTAATAACTTTCTGATTGAGTCTTTCTGCTCAGTTAGACCAGAGTAAGTGCCAGCAGATAAATCAGATTGGTAGATGAGTAGCTGCTTCCTGCTTGCTTTCATTTGTCAGCACTTAGGCTCTTTACAGACTGGCCTGAAAGGCCAGCCTGGGGTCAGAGTCAGGGCATAGCATCCTCACAATACACGCCCAGCTGCCCCCCCCCCCCCCGCTTCCAGGATGCCCTGATACTGCACGCTACCCCAGATGGCATGAGGAAACCCAATTGCTTAGCTTTTTTTTTAAAGAAATAATGCTATTATAGTGGAAGAAGAGCCCTAGTGTGATAAAGTCACCCCCCCCCCTCATCTTATCATAGCTTGGATACAATCCAGATCTGCATTAATTTAGGGGCTGTACATACACTTCCTAGCCAGATCAGGGCCATGGCAACTTTGTGTACCCTCCTTTTTGTACCCTTGAAAGGGCGCCATAGCCGCATTGCCATGGCTATATGGCAGTACTGCGTCATATGGATGCAGCGCCAGAGGAACACCATGACACCGTGCACCGTGTGGAGCGGCACACTGTGTCAAAGCACCCTAGGAGGCGGAGTTAGGTGTGCATTGTGAGGACGCTACATCCTGACTCTGCCCTCATGCCGGCCTTAATGGCTGGTGTGTACAGGGCCTTATACCCTGGTAAAGCTTACACTGGCCACCAGAAGTAGTCCAGAACCTTTTTGAGTTATCTGTGTTATATTTCACTGTGAAATTGTCAATTGCTCCTGTTGAACTTAGGCCTGTGGTGGTGAACCTATGGCATGTGTGTCCTCTCTGGCATGCAAAACCATTTCTGGGGGCATGCGGAGAGACGGGGGGTAAGAGGCAGTGTGTGCCTGTTCCTCCTCTTTCCCCACCCTCCCGTGCCTTTAGCAGCCTCTCTGGAGACAGCTAAAGGCATGAGATGGGGGGGAGAAGAACAGGCACACATTTGTTCCTCCTCTTTCCTGCCCTCTTGGGCCTTTAGTTATCTCCAGAGAGGCAGCTAAAGGCCTGGGAGGGTAGAGGGAAAAGGAGGAACAGGCATGCGCCTGTTCCTCTTCTTCCCCCTGCCCTCCCATGCCTTCAGCTGTCTCCAGGAAGTCCCACCCCCAGAAGGCAGAAGTCCCACCCATCCCCCCAATGTCCCCCCCCAATGTCCCCCCCCAAAGTTCTGACCACTGGCACCAGTCTCTAAAAGGTCCGCTATCACTGATTTAGGCAATATCCATTATACATTTCTTCTTCCAAGCTTGTGTCACTTTTGGTGTATTTAAATTAAAAAAAATAATAACATGAGCCCTTATGAAGCCCTTTTAAAAGGCTGTCTAAAGCAGTGTTGTGTGAAAACTGCATTTGTGTGTTTCACATACCATTGCTTTAGAATGGGATATATATATATATATATATATATATATATATATATATATAAAAAACCATAGTGAATTGGACCCAGTGCAGTTCTTCTGAGATCCTTGACACAAACTGAAATCAGAGCTATTTTTCAGACCATTTCTTGTCCTTTCTTCTGCTCCTTGTCTGAAAATTACTGAAGTGAGAAGGGAGCTATAGTGGGATGTTGACACTCACTCCATTTTGCAGGGATATTGGTTTTCATGAATCTGACACTGAGAGCTTCTATACAGCATACATGTATGTAACATGCAGAGCTAGTTCCAAATAAATCCAATCTGTAGCACTCTTCTCTCATCACCTCCAATTGCAACTTCTACACAGGATTAGGGAAGATACAATTGATCCTCCAAATGTTTTGGATTTCAAGTTCCACCTTCCCAGGCAACATGACAGCATTCTGGCAGTTATAGTCCAAAGCAGCAACAAATCTAAATAATACATTATCCTTCTCTGGTGAGAAAACTTGCTAACAACATTTGGAAAAGTAGGTTTTCATTCCACTGCAAATTTCTGAGAATTGTGACTAATTTACATGCTGCAATGAGAAGTGCAAACATGGCAAGTCCCCCATCTCTACCAGTTAATCTCTGAGCATTCTGTTTCTTCAGTGTGGCTTTGCTCCATTTTAGAATTGAGTTTCTTTCACACGATACAATTGCAGTACTATGATTCCACTTTAATTGTAATGGAAACATCCTATGAAATCCTGAGAATGACAGTTTAAGGAGGGATTTTTAGAATTCTCAGCTAGAGAGGTCCTCCAGTACTTCATCACCAAACTACAAACACTTGGATCCCATAGGATGCACCCATGACAGTTGAATTAGAATCATAGTGCAATAATTGTGTAGAGGGAAAGCACCCTTATTCCCTTCTTGTTCAATGAATGTTCATATCATTGTATCAGAGTCAATCTCTCAGTTCAGACATGTAGATCTGGTCAGACCATCCCCTCATGCACATTCATTGAACATCTCTTGAACAGGGACAAGTGAAAAATTTGCTCCATAAAAGATAGATAGGTAGGTAGGTAGGTAGGTAGGTAGGTAGATAGATAGATAGATAGATAGATAGATAGATTTAAAATGTCTATCCTATGTGTAGCTTGTGGCAATGAACACACAAATGGACATAATTTGCTTTCAGAGGTGGGTTATAGACCGCCCTTTTCGCCGGTGTATCGGGGCCTTAGTGACCAGAACGGCAGCCGCTGAGGCCCCCATACGCTGCTTCCCCTCAGCCTGAAAAGGGGTGTCCCTGGGGCTTCAAGCCCCAAGGACACCCCGCAGCGGCGGGGAGAAGGAGAAAGGGGCCGCTTGGCCCCTTTCTCCATTGCTTCGCTGGGCGCAGCCGTCTGAAGGCTGTGCCCAGCGAAGCAAAGCGCCGCCGCAAACCAGGAAGGAGCTCTGAAACGGAGCTCCTTCCTGGTCCACGGAAAGGGCGCCCTAGGCGTCCTGGCGCGGAGTGAGGACGTCATGTCCGCGCCGCCCCGTGTAGAGGTGGCGTGGCCGTGACGTCCTCATGACGGCGGCCGTCTGGAACGGCTGCCGTCATTTTTTACACGCTGAGCACGTATTAGGGTTAGGGAAGTGCGGAAGCACCGCACCTCCCTAACCCTAGTACGCGCTCCGCGCATACTTTCATGGCGGTTTTTAACCCGCCAGAATTTCATAGAATTTGAAGCTTGCAATATGTGCCATGGTTGGGGGGGGGGGGGGAGAGGCACAAGTTCAGAAACATGTACATATTTGAAAAATGTACAAAGAATACTGAGTACAATTCTAAAATGCTTGCAGACACATCTTAGTCAATGTGGTGCAAAATATGTATACTTGAACCTTACCTCCCTCCATCAGCAAGCCTAAGCTTTATAGATCTGAACATCCTTTGAACAACTGAATCTGAGAGATGAGTAGCACAATAAGTATATATTTATAGAAAAAGAGTAAGTTATCTCTAGGCTGTTTGTTAGGTAATGGAAGAATATCTAATCTATAAATTTAGTCTTTGATACAAGTGGTTCAGTTAAGTGTTGCCATGTAATTCTTTGAAAATGGAAACCTAGGCCTGAATTTAATCAACTGCTGTTGTTTTTGTGCTACATTTGTATAGTATGTCTACTTTTCTTTTCTTTTTTTCTGAGATGATGTTTCATTTAAATGGAATTCCTGGAAATAATGCTGGTATCTGTTAGGACTGAAATGGCATAACCTGTAAAGTCTGCTCCCACCTACAGTCCATGTTGATGGCTTCAGCTGAACAGATTGAAGTGAAAATGCAAAGACAGCCTTCCAAGTCATTTCTTGTGTTATTTCAGCCGTAGCAATATCAGAACCTGCTCAAATTGTTTCCAATATTACCTCTTAAAATTGGATTTCAATTTTCTAGTCTGTTTGAGCACACCTGTGCACACAGATGTAAGATACCACCCAATTCCTTTTGGAAAGTAAAACCATGTTATGGGTTTTTTTTTTTAAAGTCTTTCTACATTTAGTCTCCAGGATTGTTAGTTATCTAACCATAATATGGAATATATAGAGGGAAACTCAATAAACTACCTACCTTATCTTAAGCCATAATTGACTCATATACTTCTAAACCAAGGCTGGGTAACATGTAGACCATAAGCCACATGTTGCCTAGTTGTTTTTGCAGTCTTGGATATCCTTCTACTGAATTAACTTCTGAAATACAAGTGGTAGTAAAAAGTGACATTTTCACTTTAAAACAAGATGCACAAGGAATTCACATCTTATTTAAAGCTGAATTGTAGTCCATTTGCTTTGAGATCAGTTTGTGTGCTCCCAGAAAGCCTACTCTCTCTAGCCATTACACTACCAACACCTGACAGTATAGAAGCAGATTTGGCAAGAGGAGCAAGTGTTCCGGTTTCATTAAGAATGCAAATTCTAGATAAGATTTTATTATCCTGGAAGAGGGTTTACACAGCATGTGGGGGGGGGGGGAGTATCACTTTTTACCTAGGTTCACTTATTCCCATAGCTGGTGGCTACTACCTGCATGGGAACATAATCTATTTTTGTTTAGAATGTCTTGTAGCTGCCTCATTATTGCTCCATATATTTGCCCTTCTAAGGTCTAGTCTGCATTGGTCAGGAGCAGCCTGGAGTATCCAGGGTCCAGAGCTGCCCCTAATCTTCGCTGTAACCCTCCATTCTGATGTCAGGCAGCTGACTGCTTGTGTGTCCCACTCAGCCACCAAGCATGTCCATCATTGCTGTAGATCCCTGCGCCCAGAGGTCAGATCAAGGTGCCCAGCCACAATCACATTGCTAGACACCTTGTTCTGACCTCAGACTGAGCAACTGGTGGCAGTGACAGATGCTCTGGGCAGCTCAGCAGGATGCATTTTAAACAGCTGCCCAACATTAGAAGAGAGGATTCCAGATCTTGCCAGAAGATCTTGAACAAATGCAGTGGGCCCATGGTATCTGCTGGGATTTGGTTCCACGACCCTCCTGTGCATACCAAAATCCATGGATGCTCAAATACCATTAAATACAATGCCATAGTGAAATGATGTCCCTTATATTAAATGGCAGAAACAAGATTTGCCTTTTGGAATTTATATTATTTTTGAATATTTTCAGTCCATGGGTGGTTGAATCCTTGGATACAGAGGGCCAACTATTGAAAGTTTTGAAAATATATCTGGTGCTAAATGGGCTGGATGTTGTCTGATCTGTTCACACCAGAACCAGGGTTTGGGCCATGTGTTTTCCAGTCTACCTGCAAGAATGGGGGAGGCTGTTTTATTTGGCCCCTGCAGACAGGGCCTGAATTTTGGTAGCAGATCATTCCACATAACTCCAAAAAATGGATTTTTACTCAATCCTATTTTGGGTACATGGTATGCTCTTTCATGAGGTGGTATGAGTGATCTTTAGTCTTTTCAGATTGTGCAACTTTGGTTGTGAATATTGAAAATGAGAAAGACATTGAATGTGGAGGGGCACATGTATTAGTTAGATGAATGTTCTACTTTATGCTGCATCTGACACTCCATGTGACCTTAATCACCTCAGTCTTCAGCTTTACTTCTCTTGATCCTCTTGCTCTCTTCATATGGTGAATATTGTGAAATTGATATGTATAGAACCTAGTGCAGTGGACAAATGATGTGAATACAACCCTCTAGGTGGCACCATCATTGCATAATCAAGCAACTTCATATTCTAAGGCCTCCATCCCCCAGCTGTTTGTGCCTATGAGTCCAACCACACAGAGAGAAACCATTTCGTTTCACCTTATTCAGTAAACTGACCAGCCTTCTGAATATTTTGGCCAGCTGCACAACCAGCATCAGTCATTTCTGGTCCTGGCACAGTCTGGGAGACCATGGATGTTTCTTATTGGAAGAGAGCCTAGTTCTTCTGGCTTCAGTATTGAGCTTAGTTATTAAGCACTTGTTTCTGAGCTTACCTTCTAATTTAATAATAAATAATAACATTTTTATTTATATACCGCCCTTCCATCAGATCAGGGCGGTTTACAACAATTAAAATACAATAAACAATAAACATTAAAATCATACACGAATTACATAAAACATAAAAACAAAAGGCCCCAGGTTAGCCAATCCCGTTGCCGGTGCGGCGGGGGGGGGGCCTATGGGACCTTATTCAGGGAATGCTATCCCAAACAGGTGGGTCTTCAAGTCCCGTCTGAATTGGGCCAGGGAGGTAGCTGAGCGGAGCTCTATGGGCAGCGTGTTCCAAAGGGCCGGGGCGGCGATGGAAAATGTCCTCCTGGTAGTGGAGACAAACCTCGCCCCGGGAACCCTAAGTAATTGCTGCCCAGATGTTCTGAGGGTGCGGGGCGGAATGTATGGGGAGAGACGGTCCTTCAGGTATCCTGGGCCCAGGCCATTTAGGGCTTTATAGGTCATCACCAACACCTTATATTGCGCCCGGAAGCGAATGGGCAGCCAATGGAGATCTTTTAATACCGGTGTTATATGGCTGGCCCTGGACGTACCAGTGACCAGCCTGGCTGCCATGTTCTGCACCATTTGAAGCTTCCGGGTTTGGTATAAGGGTTGCCCCATGTAGAGTACATTGCAGAAATCCAGTCTCGAGGTTACCAGGGCGTGTACCACAGTTTCAAGGTCTCTCTGGGCCAGGTATGGGCGCAGCTGGCGAATAAGCCGAAGCTGATGACAGGTGCTCTTGACCGTCGCATTCACCTGAGCAGTCAGGCGAAGGGACGAGTCAAGAAGCACCCCCAGACTGCGCACGGAGTCCTTCACAGGGAGCGTGACCCCGTTCAGGACAGGTGGAACCACCGCCATTCCTGGACCAGGGGAACCTATCACGAGTACCTCCGTTTTCTCTGGATTCAGCTTGAGTCGGTTTTCCCTCATCCAGCCCATTACTGAGTCCAGACAGGCCACGAGAGGAGAGACGCCATCCTCAGTCACTGCATCAGTCAGAGACATAGAGAAGATTATTTGGGTGTCATCAGCGTACTGATAACCCCGCGCCCCATGTCTCCGGATGATCTCTCCCAGCGGTTTCATGTAAATGTTAAATAGCATGGGAGACAGAATGGCTCCTTGAGGGACCCCAGTTTTAAGGGCCCTCTCGTCGGAGCACACGTCTCCCAGCTGCACCATCTGGGACCTCCCGGAGAGGTAGGACCGGAACCACTGGAGCGCAGTGCCGCCGATTCCCACCTCTGCCAGGCGCCCCAGAAGGATACCATGGTCTATGGTATCGAAAGCCGCTGAGATGTCCAAGAGCACCAACAGGGACACGCTTCCCCTGTCGATGCCCAGATGGAGATCATCGACCAAGGCGACCATGGCCGTCTCAACCCCGTAACCCGCCCGAAAGCCAGTTTGAAATGGGTCCAGATAATCCGTTTCATCCAAGACCGCCTGAAGCTGGATTGCAACCGCCCTCTCGATCACCTTCCCCAAAAATGGCAGCAGTGAAACTGGCCGATAATTATTATATACCAGGGGGTCGAGGGAGGGCTTTTTTAATAAAGGTTTTACGATGGCCAATTTAAGATCGGATGGAAGTTGCCCTTCCCTCAGAGATGTATTAATAATCCGGCGTAACAATAAAGTTACAGCCGGTCCCCCCTGGGCTGCTAGCCACGAGGGACAGGGATCGAGAGAGCAGGTTGTCTTCCGAACACTTCCGAGGATCTTGTCCACATCATCGGTACTTACCAACTCAAACCGATCCAGTTTAATAAAGTCCACGGAGGCCCTGGATACCTCTACTCTAGGTTCTGCCTGAATGTCGGCGTTAAGACCTTCGCTTATCCGAGAAGTTTTATCCGCGAAGAAGTTATTAAATTGGTCACAGCAGGCCTTAGAAGGTTCAAGGATCTGGTTCAGGGCAGGAGGGAGCTGAGTTAGCTCCCTAACTACCCTGAACAACTCTGCTGGACGCGACTCCGCTGCTCTTTGCTGCTCGTATCGCCTCTCCATAGTCCTCTAACAGTTGGGCTAGGAGAGTCTTGTCGTCTAAGCGAAGGTGTTTCCGCCAACGGTACTCTAGCCGTCGCAGCTCCCGCTTCCTTGCCCGGAGATCTTCCGTATACCAGGGCTTGCGTTTGGAAGCGGGTCTGAGAGGGCGCTTGGGAGCGATACTGTGTATAGCCCTCGAAAGACCGGTATTCCAGATACCAGTCAGGGCATCAACAGAATCGCCGTCACTTCCAACCATGTGTCCCTCTAGGGCTTCCTGGAACCTTTTGGGTTCCATTAGCCTTCGAGGGTGGACCATCCTAATAGGTCCACCAGCCCCGGGAGGGATCTGGGTAGAGACCTTGATTTTCGCCTCAACCAGGAAGTGATCCGTCCATGGCAGGGGGGAAATATTAGATATTTCCACCCACGGATTTTCCACATCAGAACAGAAGACCAAATCGAGAGTATTACCCGCACAATGCGTAGGACCCAGAATCAGCTGGGACAGGCCCATGGCCGCCATGGTATCCATGAATTCGAGAGCTGAACCGGGTGGAACATAGCTGGCCGTGAGGGAGATGTTGAAGTCGCCCAGGACAAGTAGCCTGGGCGTCTCCAGCATCAGTTCAGCGACCAGCTGTGTCAGCTCGTTAAGGGAGTCCGTTAGCACACGGGGTGGCCGATACACCAACAGAATCCCTAGACTGTCCCTCGCCTTTAGGGTCAGGTAAATACACTCGATATAGGACGTCTGTCGGATGTGGTTCCTGGTGCGGGACACGGTGTTCCTATGTATCAAGGCCACACACCCCCCGCCCACCTAACCTGGGCTGGTCCTTCACCGAGAACCCGGCAGGCAGGGCCTGAGCCCACACAGCATCCCCTTCAGGCCCAAGCCAGGTCTCGGTAATGCAAGCCAGATCGCAACTTCGGTCCTCCAACAGATCGTGGAGGATGTGGGTCTTGTTGTTGATCGATCTGGCATTGCACAGGAGCAGCGACAGGGTTTGTGGCACGGTTGGAGTGACCCTCACGTCCTTTGGGTTGGGAGAGGGACAGGAAGGGGAGATAGATATGAAGCATCGATCTCGCCTTCCCCTGGAACGCAAGTCCCTCCTCCCACCGCCATACCTCCCCCTGCCCCACACAACCTCAATAGGAGCTCCGCTCAAAGTGATGTTATCCCCTTCCTCCCCAGCCCATGCATCCCCTGCGTCCATGACCTCCCCCCTACCCTACACCAGCAGATTAAAGAGCAGAGGTTAGCCACCACAGGCATCCTCTGCTCTAAGCTAACCCACAACCTCCCAAGCCCAGTAAAAACTGCGCAGCTGCGGAGTCCCGCAACGGAGGCCCTTCAGTCCGTGGGCGGCACTCCCGGGGCGGTGTGCAGATGCGCACCTCCGACACCCCGGGAGGAGGCCGCCCGGCAGAGGCGCGGCTCTGGCTGCGGAGTCCGGCGAGAAGGCGGAGGGGGCGTGGCAGGAAGGTCCGGGCGTCCGGCTTTTAAGCTCGCCGCTCTCACCTGGCGAGCACTCTCCCTGTCTTCCCCCCAGGAGTCTTTAAAGGGCCCGCTCCCGGCTGCCGCAAAGTGCCAAAACAGCCAGCAAAAAGAGTCCCGCAACGGAGGCCCTTCAGTCCGTGGGCGGCACTCCCGGGGCGGTGCGCAGATGCGCACCTCCGACACCCCGGGAGGAGGCCGCCCGGCAGAGGCGCGGCTCTGGCTGTGGAGTCCAGCGAGAAGGCGGAGGGGGCGAATTTAAGATTCACATGCAAAATACAATGGGTTTTAAGAAACAGCATTTTTTTAAAATAAAGTCCAAATGATTCCCTGAATCATTGGAAAATGTGTAAATTCTGTTGTGATGTCATTCAGCACAGGGGAAACATTTTTAAAAATTGTTATTATGTGTAAGAAGGAATTAACGGAAAGTTTGAAGTCAAGCCAGAGGTCTGCACTATTGCTTGTAGTTAGGCTCTTATGAATTAAGCAGACATGTGTATGTGTGCATAAGGCTGGAGTTTACCTGGGAGTAAGACTTACTTCTCTGTAGATAAATATAAGACTGCACTTAATTTTATTGCACAATCTTCCACGCACAACATGGAAAATAAATGTTTGCAATAATAAGGTGAAACATGGAAAATAAATTTACTCTTCCGGGGGTATTTATCCTAGTTGCCAATGCTGTTGCTGCAGTTTAAAGAAAATTGAGATTCCAATTGACCTGGCTATGTCATCTTTTCCAAAAAAGGGGAAAAAAACTGAAGGTGATTTGAAAGAGGGATTGATGCTGGTAGTTTGTATAGTCATGCCACTTTTACCTGGCTAAATAGGCTTTGCAGCTTTTTCCTCATTCCTTCAAAAGTTCACCACATCTGTTTGGTGTGCACCATGGAAAGAACTATCTTCCTCAGAAATAGTTTCAGATCTCTTTCAACTACCTGTTGAAACCCAGCTTTTTCTAGATCATGGTTTATATTTTTTTCTAAAAAATGAATTGCAAGTGGATAATATTTTACTTATTGAGAAAAATGTCTACATTATAAACAAACTCCCCACTAATATCTATGGCAATGTTGCTGGTGCTTTTGAGCTGAAGAGAGCATTTATTGTAGCTCCATGGTCACTGTTGTCCTACAATCCTGTATTCATTGTTTTTTTTTTAAAATATATATTCCACATTTTAGACTTGAGGAACAAAAGCGTAATATTATTCATAGCTATCACTCTGATCTGAAGGTAGTCAAGGTACAGGGGAAGAAGCCAAGTTTCTAGTGTTAATGGGGAAGAAAGATGCTGGTTTGTGTTTTTCTTTCTTGAAGCTTGGAATAGCAATAATGGTTTTGCTGAATGTGCAAGTCATTTTGTGATAGACAGTGATGGCTACAAATTTCAGGATCGAATTCTGTCTCTATTTATGTTCATGTCAATCCTTGGTGGCAACAGTATTAACCACTGATTGCTTGACAAGAAGAACACTTTTGTACACATATTGTGTGAAAAACAAAGTACAGATCATAATTGTATAAACAATCACAATGATCTGGATGTCAGAATGAATTTTCCATTGATAACAGAGGCTGAGGACTCGGCTACAAAATTAGCAGAATTATATGGTGCAGGACATTTTAGGTTTGAGTGTGTACCATTCCCACTCCCTCTCTTAAAATGTC
Source organism: Sceloporus occidentalis (assembly GCA_023333645.1). Lineage (NCBI taxonomy): Eukaryota > Metazoa > Chordata > Lepidosauria > Squamata > Phrynosomatidae > Sceloporus > Sceloporus occidentalis. The sequence goes on from JALMGF010000006.1 coordinate 143,154,019, forward strand.
TGATTGATCCCCCAAAGCAAACAGACATACGTCATGGATATAAAAAACAAATATGTTGTTGTGTTGTGAGGTTTGATTTCTCCGAATTAAAACTATAGTCTCCTAAACTATAGTTTGGACTACCGTGATGCACTCTATATATGGCTTTCTTTGAAAATTGTTCAGAAACTTCAGTGGGTTCAAAATGCTGCAGCCAGAATGCTGACCAGGGCCAGTTATAAGGATCATATCACTCCCTTGTTAAAACAGCTTCATTGGCTACTGGTTCATTTCTGGGAACTATTTAAAGTGTTGGTCAGGACCTATCAAGCCCTATATGGCTTGGGTCCACGCTATCTGAAAAACTGTATCTCCCTATACAACCCTGCAAGGGTCTTAAGATCTACAGGGGAAGGCTTTCTCTCAGTCCCATCACCATCACAGTCTTCACTGCTTGGTGAGGACATGAGACAGAGCCTTCTCAGAAGCTACTCCCATCCTTTGGACCACCCTTCCACTGGAGGCTAGGCTGGCCTCTTCCTTGCTCTCCTTTCACTAGCAGGCAAAGACTTTATTTTTTGTTTAAATAGGTTTTTAATATGTAATCACTCTCAGGGAGGTTTCTTACTAGGGCATATGCTGTGCTTTGCATTTTTAAACATCATTTTATTATACTGGTAACATTTTAACTGATTTTCTTCGTGAGCTGCCTTGAGTTCCACTTGGAGAGACAGACAGACAGACAGACAGGCAAACAAACAAACAAACAAACAAGCAGTTTGAAATATACAGGCTTTATTTTTCTGCAGTTTCTTCCCTAACCCAGGTTATAGGCCTAATATTCTAGCCTTCCCATAGAAAACAGCATAGAAAATCTGGGGCAGACTATCCATACTTCCTCCAGAACATTCTAACAAACCTGGCCTGGATCAAAGAATGCATCTACTACAAAAGTTACACATCTTAGGGAGGGGGGATCTACTTGGTATGCTGTTGCCTTTGGTTCGACTCCATTTGATATAAAGCTTGACTTCTTTAACCCTCACGAGATAAATGAAACAAATGTTTAAAATATTTCCTTGGTACAAAGTGCTACAAAACAGCAGGATATTTTTGCTTGGTCTAACTATGTGTTGATGCAGGAGACCATTTTGTATACAAAAACCCAGCATGTACACAGGGAAATAAGAATCTCATTTGTCTATTTTTCTTCCTAATTTTCCCCCCAACTATTGAGAATCCTGTTTATGTTTTTGATCTGGGAATGAAAAACAGTTATTTCCCCCCCATCCCGATCTAGCACATAGTATAGCTCCCCCCCCCCCTTGAGAATAAGCTTCATTTCTGTGTAGTTTCATTAATTATCATGAGATGAAACTTTGTTCCATTCTGTAGTTTGATAGGAACGGCTAACAGAAGCAATAAGAGAGCTTGAACGCAGACCATTACATGATGTGATTTGCAGTGTTGTGCAAAGAAAGGCATGTGCAATTCAATGCACATGAGTGTCTCTGTGCCATATGTATATTGATATATAGCAAGCCTGCACAACATATGGCACAGGGGCCTCATGCAGCCTTCCAAAGGATTTCGGGCGGCCCGCAAAGATGTGAAATAACTCCACCTCTTGGCCTCCACCTGAGAAGAGTGTCATGTGGAGGAGGAAGAGGAAGGGAGAATGTTCACCCTACAAGCCTGCTCTGCCACCTGGTTTTTTTCTTGTGTAGAAGGATGGGTGGTGGTGGTGAAGGAAGAGGAGGGATGGAACATCGCCCTACAAGGTTCCCCCACTGCTTGGCTTTCTCCTGGGGAGAAGGCTGGGTGGAAGGGGAGGAAAAGGAAGAGGACAGGCAAATGCTAGCCCCTCAAGGCTTCTCCATTGCCCGGTTTTCTCCGAGGAGAAGGATGGAAGGACGAAGACAAGGACAAGGAGGACAAAATGCTTGCCCAGCAAGGCTTTGCCCAGCTTTCTTCTGAGAAAGAGGAGAATGAGGATGGAACTAATAGTAATTATTTCTAATTGATATTATTAACCTATCTACGACCTGAAGAAGGTTAACCTATTTTAATTTTGGCCCCTACCTACTGCCAATTTGTGCAGGTCTGGTGTATAGCATCCACATTAATGTGCAAAATTCACAATATGAATGTGCATACATGCATAATGTTACTACATGCTCAACTCTGTTTCTGCAACCTTGAACTGAACATAACCATTGACGATCAAACAAAAATGTTGAACTGCTTCCATAAGGAAATTTATGCATGCATAGGCCACCATGGATTCTGGCCATGTAGTTTATATAAAATGACTTGGTTGAAAGAAATTGGCAGGTCAGTGGTTAAACAATATGCAAAGAATCTGAAGTTCGGCCTTTATCACCAGCTCTTCTTAATCCAGGAGAGCTGTATACAGTCGAGCATTAAGCGGTTCAATAGTACAGGGCAAAGGAAACACTTCTTCATGTGGAACATTACATAATACAATATGTTGCCAAAAGATGCAGGGATATCCGCCAGCTTTTAAAGCTCATGGTGGATAGGGCTATCATGGTGGGTACATATTCACTCTGAACAGAGGTAATATACCTCCAAGATCACTTGCTAGGGAGCATGAGTGGAAAGGGTGCTGTTGTCTTTGTGTCCTTCTGGGCTTTCCATAAAGAAACTAGCTGGCCAATGTGTCAACAGAGTCTGCCATTTCTTATGCTTTTATTGACATTTCCAATATTTTGCCCCACCTTCTTCTGCCTTAAAGAGAGAGGGAATTATCATAGGTAGGAAGTGTTTGCCATTGTTTTAGACACATCTATCACTTACTTTGTAAAAGTAATAAGACTAAGGCTGTGTAATACTTCCAACAAACCTGGATGTGTAATAATAGCTTTGTTGGGTAGGTTCAGTGCACTTTTAGTCTAGTTATAATTTACAGGGTCTATATGCTTCTAAAACCCTTTATCATCTTGACTACTTAATGAAGTTAGTGCTCCAGTAGCCTCAGCAGGAGCATCATGGAACACACTGCCAATATATAAAGTACTCATTCTGAAACTCTTAATAAAGGGGGACAATTTTAAACTCAAAAGCGGAAAAAAAAATCCATGTTTATTCATTATTTGGTTTATGCTTTCAAAAATGCCAAAACGCCAATCTGCCCTGATCTAAGTTTTTACAAAAACGTCAAGCTTTACCACCAGCATGTCAAATGTTCCAAATATATTTTTCTTTCCTCTGTGCAGTGCTTGTTTCCTTTTCTGTCTCTGTTTTTTAAATTAAAAAATGTGATCTTTCCCCTCATGATATTTAGCTGAGAACTCACATTTCATACAGAACTGGGCCTTGGTTCCTGTTTACTCATCTTCTCTCGGGTGGGAGAAAACAAATCTCACCAGGTGGAGTCTGAGGCAGGATGTTTATAGAAATAATTTCTGAATACACTTCCCGGAATTTTATTTCACCATGTCTTCACAGTAATGAGGTTGCCAAAGCTACTGGACCATCTGAAATGAGAAATTGGTCCTTTCTGAGCTTACTCATGCTTTGACACAGAGTCTTTCATATAGACTGTACATACATCAAAGATGAGGTATGCACAGAAGAGCAAGTATGAACCCTAAGTCTTGCTGGTTTCTGACAGTTTTTGGCCCTTTGATCAGATACCTATCAACTCACACAGGCACCTGCTCCCTCCTCTGTGTGTGTGTGAGTGTGTATGTGTGAGTATGAGCCAGGAAATGAAAGAGTTGATAGTAGCGTTCAGGGCCATAATCCACACCACTACGCTTGACAGGAGATGAAAGGATCCCTAGTTATTTACTAGTAATAGCTGACTAGTGTATGACTTCATTATCATAACAAATTATATGGTAAGTCTTTTTCCTGCCTGTGATTTGTAGAAGTATGACATGCCAAAAGAGAGAGCGACAGAGAGTGTGTTACTTACTTGCAGGTAAAATCCTAAAGTGGTTATACTTTCAGGTAGATTTGTAATAACAGTCTAATAAAAAGAGAAGTGTTTTCCAGAGCCCTTAGAATCTAAAACAGCTAAGGTTTTCAAACCTTAATATATAAAGCCTTAAAATGGTATAAGTGTGAAACTTATTGCTGCAGTTATATTATAGCCTCATTCCCACTACCTTTTAAATAGGATCACAAATCGGTTTGAATCGATTCAAACAACCCTGGTTCCCACTTAATCTGAATTGCTGAAGCGATTCTGAGAGGAGGGCCATGTTCCAGACCGATTTAACCCATGTCTTTCTGGCGCTGATTTTTTCCGCTTCTTTTTCAAGAAATCTATTCAGCACAAGTGTGAACCACAAGTGAATCGGAATCAATTCAAATTTGCCCTTCGGCAGCTGGAACCAAATCATTTTGAATCAATTCATTCATAAATGTGAACCACAAGTGGGGTATTTTAATGCCAGAAAATGTCATCGGGTAAACGTAGTGGGAACCATGCTCCGATATTGAATCGATTCATTGATTCGGATTGCACACTGATTTATCTGTAAGTGGGAATGAGGCCTTAGATAACATGTTGGAAAGCAAAATAGCATAACAAAGGAACACAATGAGATTAGTGATTCTGTCACAGTTGAATCGGGAATCATGGCTTTTGGTGGGGGCAGAATAGTTATTTAGGACCCCCTGGGTTTCGAGAGATTCCACACCTACTCCAGAAGTACTGGAAGGTCTCCAGTACAGGGAAAGGCAGGTATCTGTGTCTTCATTTCATTTCTTTGTTTTTCAGTTCTTGAGATGCGGCTACAGCACATCATTCTACAGTGTGACACAACCAAAACCTGGGAGTAATGTGGTGCAAGTAACTGATTACCTGTAATTAATTCATTTTACTAATAATGCAGCTGTAATTTATTATAATATAATTCCAACTTAGTGATGGATACTTTTACCCCTTTGTAATGTAAGTATGGCATTTTAATTGCTTTTATAGTTATAAAGTGTGGCCTAACTAAATGATGGAAAAGGAATATCACGTGATCTGAGTACTGATTGTGCATAAATATAATGCATGTTAAATATAACACATATAACATGTCAACCCATGCTGATGTGTGTATTCAGGAGACACCAAGTGTATTTTGTAAGCACAGGCCAACATGATGCAACATTTACCATTTTAGCTGCTATTGGAAAAAAGGAAAGTAAAGCATTACTTTTTTAAAAATGTAACTCTTAACAGCAACTAATTATTTCTGGAGTTTACTGAATAATAACAGTAGGTAAGTACATTGGATCCTTGTTATCCGCTGGAGTTTGGTTCCAGGATCCCCCGTGGATAACAAAATCCGTGAATGCTCAGGTCCCATTAAATACAATGGCAGAGCAAAATGTGTCCCCTATATAAAATGGCAAAATCAAGGTTTGATATTTGGAATTTAAATTTTTTTGAATATTTTCAAGCCGTGGATGCTTGAATCTGTGGATAAAAAATCCATGGATAAGGGGGGCCAACTGTACTTCAAAAGTAATTTTCTGACCTTTGAGTATAACCTGTGCTAGATGTACTGAGATGGAAGTTTTCTAGATGGTTCTTACTGGAACAAAGTCAATGTCTGATGGGATGTACAGCATACTTTACATTTCCTGGGGGGAAGTCTGTGATATATTAACATATTCAGAGCCAGGAAAATATAGCAAAATATTTAGAACATGGCCACTTTGAGAAGTACTCCAAAAAAGTAATTTTTCCAAAATGAAAAAATAACTACTACTACATTGTTGTATCACAGCAAAGACATTTAGAGACCTAATCAGCAGTCCGGCCAGAGAGAGGAGAAGGAGAGGAGCTGCTTGGCAGCCATTTTGAGACCGGGTGCTTGAGACCGTGTGCTCGTTGCTGAAGGGGCGGAGCTTCTGTGAGTCACATCTGTGAGTCACAAGGGGGCGGAGCTAGCAGACTAGCTTTATATACCAACTTCCAGAGCCTTCCAGAACAGTCCGGCCAGAGAGAGGAGAAGGAGAGAAGCTGCTTGGCAGCCATTTTGAGACCATGTGCTTGAGACCGTGTGCTCGTTGATGAAGGGGCGGAGCTTCTGTGAGTCACTCTGTGAGTCACAAGGGGGCGGAGCTAGCAGACTAACTTTATATACCAACTTCCAGTTGTTTTTGTTTTCTTTAACTCAACAACTCTGCTCAAGTGGCATCAGGTTAGAATCAGATATTGAAACAGAACCTTCCCTTTAAGTGTAAGATAGCAGCCAGTACTTACCTTAAAAGAAGTATTCCCAGTAGATTGACTGTTATATTTATTACTAAAGACTTTGCAGTATGGACAACGAGGGATCTGCCGCAGTCACCTGCAACTCTTGTGGGATGTTTCTCTTCTTGCCTACAGAAGTGGAGAACTTCACATGCACCAAGTGCAAGTTGGTAGCACTCTTGGAGGAGAAAGTGCAGCAGCTGGAGTCCAGAGTAGCTACACTTCAGCATATTAGGGAACAAGAGGATTTCCTGGACTCAATAGAACTAACCATCTTGGATGAGTACCACGCAGAGGAAGATGCTAGGGTGGAAGAGGTCACTTGCCAAACAGAGGAGGCAGACAGCTGGAGGATTGTCACAAAGAGAAGTAAGCCAAGAAGGAATTGTTCGGGGAGCTTGCAGCTAGAGAATCGATTCGAAGCTCTTTCCCTTATCAAGGAGGATGAAGAAGAGCAGCATGGACAAACTTCTGGGACAGAGCAGGGGAGCCTGAGAGTCCCACCTGAGGGAACAGTCGCTGCTAAGCCTCGGAGGAGGCGTGTGGTCGTAGTGGGGGACTCCTTGCTGAGGGGTACAGAATCAGTGATTTGTAGGCCTGACAAGATGTCTCGAGAGGTGTGTTGTCTTCCAGGTGCAAAGATCCGTGATGTGACAGAGAGGCTGACAAGACTGGTCAAGCCTACTGACCAATACCCCTTCCTTTTGGTCCACGTGGGAACTAATGATACTGCAAGACACAGCATTCAGAACATCAAAAGGGATTACGAGGCGCTTGGTAGGAAGCTGAAAGGAATGGATGTACAGGTTGTCATCTCGTCTCTTCTGCCAGTTGAAGGGCATGTTCCAGGAAGGGAGAGGAAAATAGCAGATGTGAACAACTGGCTTTGCAGATGGTGCCGCCGAGAAGGATTTGGATTCTTCGATCATGGGCTGCGGTTCCATGAGGAGGGACTTCTTGCAACAGACGGGTTGCATCTCACGCCAGTTGGAAGAAATGTTTTTGCCAACAGTCTCAAGAACTTGATCAGGAGAGCTTTAAACTGAGTTCCGAGGGGAAGGGAGACAATATTAAGGAAGGCGAAAGGGATGGCGAAAATAGTCAAACTGACATAGAGGAAACAAGGCAAACATTGCAAGGACCCAGCAGTGGGAGGCAAAAAAACTTGCACAGGCAGCAAGTAAAAGGGAACCATGGTCTGCGATGTCTCTACACAAAGCATGGGAAATAAGCAAGATGAACTCGAACTCCTAGTACAACAAAGCAAATATGATATAATAGGCATCACTGAAACCTGGTGGGATGAGTCTCATGATTGGAATGTGGAAATAGAGGGGTATAACCTTATTAAGAGAAATAGGCCAAACAGGAAAGGAGGAGGAATAGCACTATATGTCAGAGATATTTACACCAGTGAAGAGATCCTGGACATCAATCATGGAAGCCAGATGGAGAGCATCTGGATAAGAATCAAAGGGGAGGGAAACAACAAGGGTGTTACGGTGGGAGTCTACTACAGACCCCCAAGTCAGACTGAGGAATTGGATGATATCTTTCTAGAACAGATGACCACACAGTCAGAAAAGAGAGATGTAGTAGTGATGGGCGACTTCAACTATCCTGATATTTGCTGGAAGTCAAACTCAGCAAAATCCTCAAGGTCTAGCAAATTCCTCACTTGCCTGGAAGACAATTTCATGGTCCAAAAGGTGGAAGAGGCAACAAGGGGGTCAGCTATTTTAGATCTGATCCTAACCAACAAGGATGACTTGGTTAATGGGGTGCAAGTGGTGGGATCCTTAGGTGGAAGCGACCATGTTCTCCTGGAGTTTGTTATACAATGGAGAGGAGAAGCCAGGCAGAGTCAGACACGCATCCTAGACTTTAGGAGAGTGGATTTCAGTAAACTTAGAGAAGTATTGAGGGCGATTCCATGGTCAGAAATACTAAAAGATAAAGGAGTTCAGGACGGATGGGACTTTCTCAAAAGGGAGATACTGAAGGCACAATTTCAAACAGTTCCAGTGAGAAAGAAAAACGGGAGGTGTCTCAAGAAACCAGGATGGATGACTAAGGAACTTTCAACCGAGCTAAGTTTGAAACGGAACATGTATAAGAAATGGAAAAAGGGGGAAATCACAAAAAAGGAATTCAAAGAAATAGCAGGCATGTGTAGGGGTAAAGTCAGAAAAGCTAAAGCGCAGAATGAACTCAGGCTTGCTAGAGAGGTTAAGAACAATAAAAAGGGCTTTTTTGGATATGTCCGCAGCAAGAGGAAGAAGAAGGAAACGGTAGGGCCACTGCGTGGAGAAGATGGCAAAATGCTACCAGGAGATAGAGAAAAGGCAGAATTACTCAACACCTTCTTTGCCTCAGTCTTCTCAGAAAAGGCAAAGGGTGCTCAACCTGAGGATAATGGAGCAGAGGACAGAATAGGGGAATTTCAGCACAGAATAAGTAAAGAGATAGTAGAGGAACACCTTGTTAATCTAAATGAATTTAAGTCTCCGGGACCAGATGAACTCCATCCAAGGGTATTAAAAGAACTGGCAAAAGTAATATCGGAGCCATTGGCAATCATATTTGAAAACTCCTGGAGAACAGGAGAGATCCCAGCAGACTGGAGGAGGGCAAACGTTGTCCCCATCTTCAAAAAGGGGAAAAAAGAGGATCCCAACAATTATTGTCCAGTTAGTCTGACATCAGTTCTAGGAAAGATTCTGGAGCAGATCATTAAACAGAGAGTTTGTGAACATCTAGAAGGCAATGCCATAATCACAAAAAGTCAACATGGGTTTCAGAGAAACAAGTCATGCCAGACAAATCTAATCTCTTTCTTTGACAAAATTACCAGCTTGGTAGATGAAGGGAATGCTGTGGATATAGTATATCTTGATTTCAGTAAGGCCTTTGACAAGGTTTCCCATGACATTCTTGCAAACAAGCTTGTAAAATGTGGGCTAGACAAAGTAACTGTTAAATGGATCTGTAATTGGTTGACCGGCCGAACCCAAAGGGTGCTCAACAATGGCTCGTTTTCATCCTGGAGAGAAGTGACCAGTGGGGTCCCACAGGGCTCTGTCCTGGGCCCAGTGCTATTCAACATCTTTATCAATGACCTGGATGACAGAATTGGGAACATACTTATCAATTTGCAGATGACACCAAATTAGGGGGAATAGCTAATACCCCAGAGGACAGTTCTGGGCGCCACAATTCAAAAAGGACATTGAGAAACTGGAGCGTGTCCAAAGGAGGGCGACAAAAATGGTGAAGGGTCTGGAGACCATGCCCTATGAGGAACGACTTAGGGAGCTGGGGATGTTTAGCCTGGAGAAAAGAAGGTTAAGAGGTGATATGATAGTCATATTGAGGAGGGAGCAAGCTTGTTTTCTGCTGCTCCAGAGAAGAGGACCCGGAACAATGGATGCAAGCTACAGGAAAAGAGATTCCACCTGAACATTAGGAGGAACTTCCTGACAGTAAGGGCTGTTCGACAGTGGAATGCACTCCCTCGGAGGGTGATAGAGTCTCCTTCCTTGGAGGTCTTTAAACAGAGGCTGGATGGCCATCTGTCAGGGATGCTTTGATTTGGATTTCCTGCATGGCAGGGGGTTGGACTGGATGGCCCTAGTGGTCTCTTCCAACTCTACGATTCTATGATTCTATGATTCTATGATTCTAATGCTGAATGCTTCTTCCCTTGCATTTTTGGAGACCTGTGAACCAGAGCTTAAAACTAACATGTTGCATAAAATTATGGACCTTATCATACGTGGGGGGGGGGGGGGGGGGGTTGCAGCTCAGATCCACAGTCACTCCTGTTCTAGCAATGCAAAGCGTGATGTTTTTTCACACCAGATCCAGAGTCACTCCTGTCTAGCAATGCGAATTAAGGTTAAAACGTGATGTTTTACCACATCTGGTTGCCTTTCCATTGTCCTTACAAATTGAGGGGTAGCGAAGTCAGTTCTATTCCAAGCAAGTCACGTGATGTGGATTCAAGCAAAGGGGAGTGAGTGTACATTGTATTACCACACCAGAGGGTTCAACGATTCGACTCGGCACTCTTGGGCATGCTCAGTGGGGCTCTGGATGCTGCCCTCCTTCCCTGCCCTCTCCTTAGCTGTCATCCTTCATTGGGGTGAAGAAGCAGTCAGGGGATGATGGGATAGCTCACTGGGGTTCGCTGGGGCCAGGATCGGGATGCAGGAGAAGGCAGGGGATGATGGGATAGGTTGCTAGGGGTTGTTAGGGCCAGGATCGAGATGCAGGAGAAGGCAGAGGATGATGGGATAGGTTGCTGGGGGTCCCTGGGGCCAGGATCGGGATGCAGGAGAAGGCAGAAGATGATGGGATAGGTTGCTGGGGGTCCCTGGGGCCAGGATCGGGATGCAGGAGAAGGCAGAAGATGATGGGATAGATTGCTGGGGGTCCCTGGGGCCAGGATTGGGATGCAGGAGAAGGCATGGGATGATGGGAATGATGGGATGGGTTGCAGGGAGGCAGACGGGGCGAGATGGCATGAAGAAGGAGGAGGGGGATGACGGATCAGGATGCAGGGGGCCAAGGGTAGTAATGCTGGAGTGGTTTTCCACACCAGACCAATTTGAAGTGCAATCGAAGTGTGCCTGGAAGCGAATTCTTTTTTTCCGGTTTTACCAAAATGAGGGGTCACTTTGGAATCACTGCAGAAGCACCTCACAAAGAGCTCCCATAGAAAGGAATGGCATCTGATAACACATTCATGTTACAACATGAAAGCACATTGTTGAAAGCGCAGTCACATCAGAACTGACCTGCAAAAGCTCCAAAAATCTCTGTTTGATAAACCTCTATATTACATGCACCCTGTAAGGAGGGCTGGCAAGGTCATACCAACATTCTCTTTGCAAAGTAACAGAATGAAAATGGCAGTTATATGTTACTTCTGTATGTATGTAATGAATAACATTTCTTCATCACTTTTTCTTAATTGGTTATAACACTTTGGGAAACAGTTTGAGAGCATAGTCCTCAAAATTCTAGGCCAGATTTTAGTTCTTAAAATGATTTTTTTCCTCTGTAAAGAGGACCTGAAAATCAAAAGCAAAGTAATAAGTGATATAATGAAAAAAGAAGAAAAATAGTTCATATTTAATATTTAATGAGCTAGTGAGGGGGGCAGTGGTTACTGGCTCCTTACTGTCTTACAGACAGCCTCCCCTAGTGTAGAAGAAACACTAATGCAGTGAGATATCTGTATAAAGAAACTGCCCTCTCACTGAGGAATTGTAGAAGCAATTCTTTCTGGCTGCCTCAATTCACTGGAATTTGGATGGAATGACTTCTGCTGATTTCCACAGATGTTTCAATTTCTGCTAAAATGATGCAGAGTAGAATCAAGTGCTTTCATGCATCTAAGGCTGATTCTTCCATTAGAGAAAGTGTGAAAATGTTTCAGGCAGAAGATGCTGGGAGATGGCAGCTAGGTTTCAGAGAGACTGAAGGCTGTGTGCTCTGTGGCCAATCTGCTACCTTTAGGTGTGATGGAAGATGCCAACCCCCAGTCTGTGCTGAACAATTCAGTTACCAGTGCAATTAGCTTTTGTACATGAACAGGAGGGTGCACCATTTTGTTCTTCATCTCAGGCTGCAAAATATGTCTAACTTTGTGTTCATCTGCAATGCAGAGCTAGACTTTTTCCTCATTTCCTTTTTGCATAGACTGAAAAATCCCCCTGTTTTCACGTGATTTATTGTCAGCCTCCTCAATCATTTTGGCCATGTTTTTGCCGTGAGAGCAAGTTGGATGTTCCCATGTGATGGATGCTACTATTGGATTATGTTGGTTTGTAATCTAGTCAGGTACACAGATAATCAAGATGATAGAACGGAAGTGTGGATACTCTAGGGAGCAACTTGAATGCTCCCCTGGCTGTCCTTATTTCATAGCTGCTGTTGTGGCTTCTGATGCATTGCCACAGATGTAAGCAAAGAAGCTTTTTCTGTTATATATAAAAAAGTAAAGCAACAGCAGGAACAGAGATTGCCTGCAAAATATGAAAATACAGTGGGACACTCATGGTTCTCCTGAGAAAGGCCATTACTGTGGGCACTGTCTTCTTGCATCAGATTGCATGTTTAGACTTAACTGATCTTGTTTGAGGAATGAACCTCTTGCCAAGAGTGGCAGTATGCAAGAACAACTGGGATGAATTTTTTGAGACAGGGTTTTGTTTTTTGAGAGGGGATAAGAACAATGTGTAGTGTATTTGAAAATATACATACACACACACAGGGGGGTGGGGGGATATAGATGGGCCAAAAATGTTAATTGTTTTGCCTCTGTATCTGGTCTAAATTGCTAGTCCAGCTAATGCAAAAATGTGAAATCAACTGCTGAGCAATAAGTCAACAGGTTTTTTTTCCTGTATTTTTGGTTATTTCTATGCCATTTAGGTCTGGAGATACTGGGTTTTGTTTTGTTTTTTCCAACAGGGAATAAGCTACTCCTGTTGAACAAATGATATTTCCTGGTCCTAAAATGACTTGGTGGGACAGCATGTAAAGAAATCACCCCCACCTCATCCTGTGGGGTAATTTGGGATCACCTCCCCAAATTAGTTTGCTTTCCAAAAAATCAAGGCAACATAAGAATGGACTTAGGGACCACCTGTGGCCCATGGGCTTCACCTTCCCTTCCCTAGTACTGCAGACTGTACTGAGCCAGATGGTCCAATAATCTCACTCAGAATAAAGCAGTTTGCTATGTTCCTTTCCTCCATTCTATACTCCTTCCTTTTCTGGGTTTTTTACCAGTGCCATGAGGTACATTGTAAGCCCCTTACAATCTTTACAAGGGCTAACATTGGTGGGAGAGAGAGAGAGAATGAGTGTCCCCTTCTTTGTCACATTGGATCTCCCTTCCTCCCCTTTTTTTCAAGGGGGTGAGAAGGGGAGAGGGTCAGGACAGGAGGTAGAGGAGGTGCTGAAGTAGGTCAGAGGCTGCCATGTTGGGGAAGAATGCCTAAATCAAAATAATTCATGTCTTCAAAGTAATATTTCAGTGATACAGACCACGAGACTGAAGCAGGATATGTGAATCATCTACTGTTGGGGAGAAAAAGGGAGGGAAAACAGGCAGCAAAAGAAAAACTTGTAAAGAAACAGAAAAGTGTTGAAAGTTCCAAAAGTCCACCTTCCTCTAAGCAAAGTAGCAACACAGACAAGAACATGTTTCAGATTGGTAAATGGAGGTATGTCAGTGTTTGTGATTGTAAAGGTAAGGTCCTAATCAATATTAGAGAATACTGGCTGGATCAAGAAGGTGAAATGAAAAGAAAGGGTATCTCTCTAAATTTAGAACAATGGGTCCATATGAAAGAAAAGATTGCTGAGTAAGAAAACTGTAGATGAGCCATACAGAAATTCTTTTATGGGTTTAAGTAGTCTTTATACATCAGCGTTCCAGCCACTGTATACTTGGATTGCAAAACAATTTGCAAGATGGATGCTTTTTAAAATGTGCATTAAAATGTATTCTGAGTGGGGCAAAAACATAGTAAGAACACACAACATAAACATATTTTACACATAACATTTCCACATAAATATCAAATTCTAGTCAGAGTGTGATTTATGCTTCTTTATGGTCAGCAGGAATAGTGGCTGTACTACTGTATTTTTTACCAGTGTAACCTACATAATATTTAATTATCATAACTGATGGTGTGCCATTGTTACATCAATATGCTTAGGACTATTTAATTCCAGAGGTGTTATTACTTAGAAAAGTTATTTGATAATATTGATCTGACAAGATGTGATGCTGTGCTGTTGCTTTTTGGATAGAGGTAGGTCCCAAAGGAGAGACAATACATCACAGGGAAGAAGGTAAAATCATGGTTAGTAAAGTTCAAGACCATTCAAAGAAGCCAAGTTGAATTTCTGAGCCAAGCATCTTGCTGGTTGCCAGATTCAGTAAAGAAGAGGACAATTAAAGGCACAGGAGTCCTGTCCTCAGCTGAGTCTGGCAACCCTACCTCATTCCCAGTAATTGCTGTCAGGTATTTATGTATAATTTATTGGTCCCTTGGAGAGAACATCCTGGTAAACAACCCTGGAACTGATTGATTAATTCTTTCAGATAAGTGTCAAGAATGATTAACTAATTCCATAATAATTTATTCCCCTATGAATAAAAGATGGACCAAGAGACAAGAGGCATAACAGCAGGGTGTAAGTGATTATGGCAACAGCAGCATCTCAAAAAACAAGAGTTGCAGTTCATCATTACATCATCATAATATATATCAGAAGGTAAAAGGCCTTTTAAGTTAGAGCTTCAGAAACAGGGAATCAGTGTGAAATATTCACATAGCATGTCAATCGTCTGTGGAAGTGAAATAAACATGAGGTCCTTTCTAGGTGTATTCCCTTGATCCCCTTAATAAATAATAATAAAACTTTTATCTTTATCCCGCTTTTCTGTGACGAGACAATCAAAGCGGCTCACAACACATTAAAATATCCACATTCAACATTATGTCCCTTCTTTGCCTTCTTTATCTGATTTTTAATTCTTTTTATTTTATTTTAAAAAATCACATTTTAAAAGTTTCCAGAATAGAGCACTTTGGAACATTATGGGATACTTAATAATAATAATAATAATAATAATAATAATAATAATTTATATACCGCCCTATGGCAAACCAATCTGGGCGGTTGACAACAGTAAAATATAAAATATAACAATTAAAAACACTTTATCCCTCCCCCCTTAAGACAATATTAAACAGTATAACATATTAAAAACACAATATCAAGCATAAAAACAGCAACTAAAACTAAAAACCCTGATATCCCTCTGTTGATCCTCGACCATCACTAAGATGGGGCCACGGGAGGAATGAGGGAATCAGGGAACCTGGGCCGGAATGGTTAGTCTGGAAAGGCTTGCCGGAACAGATCCGTCTTGACCGCTTTTTTAAAGCTGTCTAATGATGTTATCTGACGGATCTCATTCGGCAGGTCGTTCCAGAGTTTGGGGGCGACAGCAGAGAACGCCCTCTGGGAGGTCGCCGCAAGCCTAGATTTTAGAGGCTGCAGTAAGTTCTTCCCAGAGGACCGGAGAACGCGGGGAGGATTGTACGGGAGGAGGCGGTCCCTGAGATAGCTTGGACCCAAGCCATTTAGGGCTTTAAAGGTGATAACCAACACCTTGTACTGGGCCCGGAAGCTGATAGGCAGCCAGTGGAGGGACCTCAAAACCGGAGTAATGTGGTCCCTCCTAGATGTTTCTGAGACAAGCCTGGCTGCCATGTTTTGAACCAGCTGTAATTTCCGAGTCAAGCACAGGGGTAGCCCCATGTAGAGTGCATTACAGAAGTCAAGGCGTGAGGTTACCAGCGCGTGCACAACCATCTTGAGATCCCTTACTTCCAGAAAAGGGCGCAGCTGGCGTATCAGCCGAAGCTGATAACAGGCACTCCTGACCGTCGCATTTACCTGATTTGTCATCAGGAGCGACGAGTCAAGGAGCACCCCCAGACTGCGAACACAGTCACTGGAGGAGAGTGTGACCCCATCCAGGACTGGAGGTTGCAATCCAATTCTTGGTTTCGGGGCCGCTACCATGAGCACCTCCGTCTTGTCTGGATTCAGTTTCAATCTGTTTTTCCTCATCCAGCCCATTACCGCCTGAAGACATTCATTGAGAGAAGAGATGCCATCGGAATTCGAGGCCGACGAACGAGATTTGGGTGTCATCAGCGTACTGATAACACCCAGCACCATGACTCCGTATTATCTCACCCAGCGGCTTCATATAGATGTTAAATAACATCGGGGACAAAATAGCCCCCTGAGGAACCCCACAAGTGAGGTACCTCTTACTGGAGCTACAGTCCCTGAGTAGCACCCTCTGAGACCTGCCCGAGAGGAAGGACCGGAACCACTGCAAGGCAGTGCCCCCGATACCTAACCCCCTCAGGCGGTCTAAGAGGATGCTGTGATCTATAGTATCGAAAGCCGCTGAGAGGTCTAAGAGCACCAACAGGGTCACACTCCCCCTGTCAATGCTCAGACGCAGATCGTCGGTCAAGGCAACCATGGCAGTCTCAACCCCAAAGCCTGTCCTAAAGCCGGTTTGAAATGGGTCTAGATAATTGGTTTCATCCAAGACAGCTTGGAGCTGAAGGGCAACTGCCCTCTCGATCACCTTGCTCAAAAATGGCAGCAATGACACTGGCCTATAATTCCTCATATCCAGGGGGTCTAGGGAAGGTTTTTTCAGGAGCAGCCTAACCGCCTCTTCCTTTAAACAAGATGGAATATGTCCTTCCCTGAAGGATGCACCGATGATATCCGTAAGGAATCTCATCAGTGCATCCCCCCCCGGACGGCCAGCCATGATGGGCAAGGGTCGAGAGGGCAAGTTGTCTTCCTCACCTTACCAAGCAGCTTGTCCACGTCATCAGTACTCACAGATTGGAACTGATCCAGTATAACTACATCGGCGGAGTCACTGGATGCCTCACCTGTCGACTCTGTTCCAATGGTGGCATCTAGGTAGGCTCTTATCTGAGAGATTTTGTCTGCAAAGAAGTTGTTAAACGCGTCACAGCAGGCCGTCGTCGGGTTAAGTAAGGGATTTGGCGCAGGAGGCACCTGCGTCATTTCCCTCACCACCTTAAACAGCTCTGCTGGACGGGACTCTGCAGATGCAATACGTGCAGAGGAGAAGGCTCTCTTCGCTGCACGTATTGCCTCCCGATAGGAACGAAGAAAGTTCCTATGGCGAGTTCTGTCGGATAAGAGTCGAGTCTTCCGCCACCTGCGCTCTAGCCGTCGTCCAAACCGCTTCATCTTCCTCAGCTCTGGCGTGAACCAGGGCCTCTGATTTGGGGCGGGTTGGCAAGGGCGCTTGGGAGCGATCGTGTCGATAGCCCTGTTAAGATTGGTGTTCCAGGTATTGACCAGAGCATCAACAGGATCACCGGCATTCCCAACCAGTAAACCCTCTAAGGCTGTCTGGAATCCAATGGGCTCCATCAGCCTTCGAGGGCGGACCATTCTAATGGGTCCGCCACCCCTGGTGGGGCAGATATTGGCTCTAAGTTTCGTCTTGACCGGGAAATGAGCAATGAGTGTAATGTGAGCTTTTTGTTACATCACCATGTGTGGGGATGTAATTCTTCCCTGTGCTTCTTTCTGAAGCAAGCAACATGTAATTTTATTTTATTTTTAAAATTTTATTCACAAAAATTTAAAAGACAACATAGATACAAGACAGAATAAAATTTTAGCAATTATCTTCCTGCTGCAAGAAAGCCACTGAAAACCATGCAGTTTCTGAAACCTAACTTGGGATTTATGCTGCACAAAAATTGTATTTGGTTATTTTACACAGAAGACAGAATGGTTTTGCACAGGAAAACAATTCTGTTTTCTATGCAAAGCAACCCTGTGAAAATGTTGTGCAGAATATGTCCACAATTACAGAATTTTCTGTGCAAGAAACAGCATTTTCTGTGTGGAAAATAATATCTCTATATTTTGTGCAGAAAACACTGTTACCTGGGTATAAAAATGTTGTTTCCTGTGTAAATCAACCACATCCAAATTTTGCACAGAGTAAGTCCCCAGTTGTAACATTTTCTCAGCAAAATATGCTGCTTCATGCATAGAAAACACAGTTTCTGCACAAAGTGACCTTGTGCAAATCCCCAGAATAAGCTGCAAATTGTGAAGTTTCTCATCAGTCTAGGATTCTTCTCATTGGGGCTTGTCAACACTCTAAAAACCTGTTTTCAACCATTTAAAAATATGAAGTTAAAGGCTTTCATGGCTGACATCCATAGTTTTTTGTGGGTTTTTCGGGCTATGTGGCCCTATTCTGGAAGAATTTATTCCTGACATTTCACCTGCATCTGTGGCTGGCATCTTCAGAGAACAGTGGCATGGAGGTGTGTGGGGTATATATAATGTGTGATCCTTGGTTGAGATGAAGTGATTTGCATGTTAATCTCTCTGTTGGTCTGTTGGTGAATGGCAAGGCCTCAGGGTGGGAGGATATGCAAGGGGATTTGTGCCTATTTTATTAGTGATCCGTTGTCTGCTGGAATTTTTGAATATTTTTTTCTATCTGTAATGTGGTCTTCCTCTTTTCCTACTGTCTTCAAAGATCTAAAGCATCATTATTTCTTTTACCTCATGCCATCTCATGCTGTCTCCAAAGTACCTGTATATCACCTACACTTTAGACATCTTGGCTTCTAGAAAAAGTCCAGGCGTGATTTGCTTTAGGAACCTTTCATTTGTGTGTGTGTGTGTGTGTGTGTGTGTGTGTGTGTGTGTGTAACAGCCTGTTCCCCAACTTCCCCATTTCAATTGACTTAATCTTCTTCCTGTTAGCTTGCTTCATTGTCCAGCTTTTGCAACCATACATAGAAATGGGAAATACCATGAATCCGACTTTGGTGTTCAGTGATACATCTTTACACTTGAAGACCTTGCCTAGCTGCCCTTCTACATCCTAGTCTTCTTCTGATTTCTTGGCTACAGGCTCCATTTTGGTTAATGAGTGAGCTAAGGAACAGAAAATCTAAGTATTTTGATATTTTCATCACTTACTTCAGTTATGTAAATCACCTGTGGTCATGTGGTTTCTTAATGTTTTTATATTAATATGTTTTAATTATTAGATATATTTTTATTAATCAAATGTGTTTTAATCTTAATTAACGAATTTGCCTTAAATGATCTGCTTTATTTTCATTACTATACTTGTTTTGTTTGATTTTTTGATTAGCAAACTTGAATTCCATTTTCAGTGACATGGAAATAGTAGGATGCAAATATACTGAATAAATAATAAATTTATAATAAATAATAAATTTATACTAAATAATAAATTTAAAACTGTTTCCGGTAAGTTTCACTGTCTTTTTAGTGCTACTGAAAAGCATCAGCTCTTTCCAGATGACTTTCAGTAGCACTTGTATCCTATTGGCCAGAGCACAGCATTTCTGATTTGATATGTCTAGGATTTTCTTAATTTTTTGAATAAGGAGCATGATCCAGTTCTAGATAAAGATGAACTCTTAGCCCTTGTTCACTAGTGTTTTTAATTTAAACAATTAAAAAATGAACCATGTGGGTCTAGTTTTGGTCTGCCTTATGGAGCCCCAACACAGCCCCTGGGTGGCTGCCGGGCACTCCAGGGGTATGCGTCATGTAAATGCCATGCCATCAGAGCAGTCAGAAGCTGTCCCCATCTGCCTGTCTGTTTTGCACCTAAGTGTTCTTCCAATATTTGATAGGGAACTTGCAAATCTCTCATATGACCCATATGAGTAAGTCAGCCTTACCAGTGCAGGAATGAATTGCTCATTTGGTAGCTTTATTGGCAAAGGAATGAAAGTGTGCCAGAATTATGCCTGTAAAATCATGAATCAGAATTCTGTTTTTGGGAAATGTCAAAGGACAAGGAAGTTGTTCCTGCTAATGGTGTATGTTAAAAAAAAAAAAACTGTAGAAAATAATCTGGCACAGTGGCTGGACCTGGATATTCCTCATCAATTTTACTATGCTACAGAGTTGAGGGGAATATGAACACGTCCACTTAAGCACATCATGGTGTGTTTTCTTTTCTCAACTCATTTGGCATCACAATGTACCTGATAATCTCTTCAAGTAAAAATGCAAGTGCCAGTGATTTTAACAAGTGAAAATGCCAGGTGATAGTGTTGCATCTGCAAGGAAGGTTGTTTAAAAAAAGAAGTTTTATGTCTCCTGACCTATAAACTACAAGCAAAAAGAATAATTTACTTTGTTAAGTTCTTCTAGGTTGTACTAAAGTGAGGTGATTTGGAAATATTTAAGGACAGGATGTTGTGCTCTTAAAAATGGTTCTCAACTAGTGTTACATGTACCATTTGTAGGATACAGAAATAATCTTGGTGGGACATAGGTTTTCCCCCCATGTCAATAACTAAGGAATCAATAATAATCTTTATTTCAGCCAACAGGCCATAAGACAACAAAGTGTGTATAAAACACATAAAACATATAAAACATATAAAGCTTATTAAAATGGGGCTATAGAACAGATATTCATGACGTACTCGTAATATGTACATTTGTATATATACAGAAGCACTCACAGATGCATTAGAAAATACTAAGCCATAAAACACATAACCAAAATGGATATTTGTTTGGTTATTTGAAATATAAAAGATAAGGCTGTTCATTTAGTTTGGGTCATAATCTTACGTGTTTTAACAGCAGAGAAAAGGAACTTTGCCACTACTTCCGTTTTGCTTTTCTTAGAATCATTTAATAGGTACTCCAAGTACCAATTGTTAGGTCTACCAGGAAACTTAAGCAGGAGGGGAGAAATTAATCTTAGCCTCTCATCCTTGTAAAAAATACAAAAAAATAGGACATGCTCTAGAGACTCAACAGAGCCTTCACCACAAGGGCAAACCCGTTCATGGTAGGGGGTTCCCTTAAAGTGACCCTCTAGCACGGCTGAGGGAATAACGTTAAATCTTGCTTTCGTGAACACAGCTCGATATTTTGAGATGGTCAGATTTTGCAAATAAAATGCCTCCCTCTCAAAATTGAACTGTAGCCCTAAACTGATGGGAGAGTAGGTAGTGTGGGCAGAAGATAGAGAATATTGAATATCAATATCTTTTATACGACGTACCAGAATCTGCTGCGCCCTGGGTAGATCTTGTGTAATGAGGAAATTGTTTGAGAAACCCACTCTCTGCAATTTTTCCTGGATGTTTTTAGACCAAAGAGTGGTATAATTATCTTTCATTATGAGTTGCAGGTATCCTGATTCAGGGCCCGCATAGAAAAGTTTCAGCCAGTACTTTAAGGCCCACGTCCAAGCAGTGCATTCCACTGAATGACAACCTGCTTTGAGCCGTAAGACGGCTGATGGAACACAGTTGGGTACTCCGAATAATTTTCGGAGGTAAGCTGAGAGAATCTGTTCTAATGCTGCGGAAAAGCCTAGGATCCAGATGGGGATCCCAAATAACAATTGTGGCATGACCTTGGCCTGGAACACCTTCAGTGCAGTGGGTAAAAATTGGCCTCCTTTAGTGTAAAAAAATCGAACTAATGCCTTGGCACTATTATTTGCTGACTGAATAACGGCAGACCTCTGGGATGTCCAACCACACGATGATTGAAATATTACTCCTAAATACTTAAAGAATTTGACTTGCTCTAAGCTGTGTCCATTTAGGGTCCAATTGGATCGACTGGTTTTTAGAAAAGACCATGATTTTGGTTTTACTATAATTGATGTTAAGCAATTTTCTTCACAGTAACCCCCAAAAGCTCTCAG
Organism: Sceloporus occidentalis; assembly: GCA_023333645.1. Classification (NCBI taxonomy): domain Eukaryota; kingdom Metazoa; phylum Chordata; class Lepidosauria; order Squamata; family Phrynosomatidae; genus Sceloporus; species Sceloporus occidentalis. Next base: position 143,175,579 of record JALMGF010000006.1, read on the forward strand.
GATTTGTTTCAAGCCTATTTTAGAAAATGAGAGGAGAACTGCATCATCTGCATCAATAACCAAGAATTAAGCTTTTCCTCAATCTGTATGTGGTTTTGCAAGTGTGATGTGATGTCTGATGTCTCCTACCAAGCCCAGCATTCATGTATTTTCTATATCTGACCATCTGGCATGCTGTAATAAGTTTGAACACACAGTGCTTGGACACTCAAATATTGTACAACACTTTGGATACTAAACACTTACTAGAGTTTTCAACAGCAAATAGAATATTATCTATATTTGTCTACTGTCAACAGTACTGCCACCATGTTCATGTTTTAATGTTTATTGTCCATAAAGTATATAATCACAGAATGCCTGTAAACATAAATATCCTTCAAAAAAGTGTGTGTATGTTTTATTATGATGGGATTTGAGTTCTTTAATATAATGATTTGTGAAATGTAAGCTTGGAAAATTACTGTTTGGATTCAAAAATTCCAATATCCCCTCACGACCATGCTAGTAATTGAAATTCTGGGAACATAATTTCCATGTTCTGGGAATACTGCAGTGTTATCACAGAAGCTCAATGAATGGACAACAGATGAGTACAATTGATCAAAATGTTTTGAAACAGCAAACATTAAAATAGTTTTTAAACATACTTTTTATTTTCTCCAATTATATTTTTCCTGTTCATGTAGTTGCCATTATTTGCATTCGTCTGATAAACTAATATAAAAATTGATGAAAACAGAATAAAGTAATAATAAAAACTATTATTACTACTGTCATTGTTTCTGGAAGTATACATTCCATGACATACTCCTATGTTGTTGGACATTCACTGTGAATTCAAAGATTACTATAGATTTCTAAAGACTCAGAAGAGTGAGATAGACTAAATAATCTACTTTGCTCAGTCATCTTGCTAGTTCTGAAGGCTGAGCTGGGACAAACTCAGCCACTGTGAAATGTGCTGCATGAGACAGAAATCTGAGGTGGGATAGGGAATAGGTGCTTTAAAAATGATTTCAAATGTATTTATCCACTTTCTCCAAGGCTACACAAGCATGAAAGACCTAAGATGGCTTTATATTTGAAAACCACAGTTTTACGTAATATATTTATGTATGAATTTTATCTAGCAAGGTATACAAACTGAAACATGAACCAAAGGCCAGGGTTTATTAAAGTGTTAAAGTGCAAATGAAATTGACTGCAACTTATTTGTCTATTTGTTTTAAATCTGTCACAATTTAGCAAAAAAAAAAAAAAATCACTGGGGCTAAACTCAGATCATAGTATTGTAGAATTATAGAGCTATATAGATAATATAGAGCTGGAAGGACCTCTAAAGGTCCTCCATTCGAGCTTCCTGCCATGCAGATATCCATAGCTAAAGCAGTCTGGACATGGACAGATGGCCATTCAATTTCTGTTTAAAAACCTCCATTGTCCACCATCATCCAAGGCAACATTCTACACTATTGAATAGGTCTTACTGTCAGGAAATTCTTCCCAATATCATGTGTAATCTCTTTTCTTGTAATTTGCAGACACTTGGTCATACATGTACATGTCATTCTTCAGATACATAAAGATAGTTATATTGGCGGGATACAAACCGCCGCTTTGCGGCGCTTCCCCGCCGCCGCCGTTTGCTCCGCGCAGGAGCTACAGCAGTCAAACCGCGCGGCTCCCGCGCGGAGCAAAAAAGAAGCTCCATTTTGGAGCTTCTTCTTGCGGCGCCTCTATGACGTCGTGAGGCGCCTGGCGCGGACTCGCGACGTCATAGGCGCCGCGACACGTCTGGACGCTATGCGTCCAGTACGTAAAGATGGCGGCGCCCATGTAGAAGGGGCGCCGCCATCTTGTACGTATAGGATACGTACTAGGGTTAGGGGGGTGCGGAAGCACCGCCCCTTCCTAACCCTAGTACGTATCCTATACGTACTATATGGCGGTTTGTATCCCGCCACAGTAATAACACTTCCCAGTCTTCTAGGCTAGACATACTGTTTTTCTTTTTGGTTTCCACACCTTTTATGGGCTTCATCATTTTCTGGAGATATTCTGTCTTGTCAAGGTGGACCTTTGTGGCTAGAACTAAGCAGAATATTCTAGATGAGGTCTGTATCTGACTTAATCAATGGGACTAAACTTGACTAATACCAAACATAGCTGCAGCAAACATGTTAAACACATGATACATTTTCATTGAATTTTATGTTCAGCTATTTAGCTTACTTAGGATCACTTCACACTATGTGGAATTCACTTGGCAATGCTTTGCCAAAGACAAATAAAGTTTTTAAACACTCCAATGCCTGCCTGCACACAAATAGCCCACTATGTCACAAGTGTAACTAATCCAATGATCTTGGCTTGGAAGTGGATATTTGCCACTGCTCTGAGGTTAAAAACTTCTAGGTCCAGGCATGGTTTGTTTAAGAGAAATTTATGTCTTACCACCATCTCTTTTAGTAGACAGCTGGTATTGAGCCTGAGGCGCAGACATTATAGCAATATATCCACTTATTGGGCTGCTGAGATATTTAAATTTATTTTGTAGTCAGTTATTTCATAGAATCATAGAGCTGGAAGAGACCACAAGGGCCATCCAGTATTTGTTTCCTCATTGTTAAAACCCCCATTCACATGGAAGCCATTGGCTGCCACTGTTTCAGTGAACCACAAGGAACAGGCCTGTTGAGGGGCAAGGATGTAACACACAAATAGCTCAAATGCAAATGGTTTTAGAGCACCTTGTCCACTTCTTCAGGCCAGAACTGAATTGAACAACATGCACTAATACTTTTTCAACAAGACCAAAAGACACTTCACCAAGTTTATCCCTTATACTGGTGTTGGTCACCTTGTGCATGCAAGTGTTCTGACCAGCATGTAACAGACCAGATGTCTGCACAGCATCAAGAGAATACAGCTGAGGAAAAGGATTAAGGTTTCTTCTCTGATATTGTTTTCACTGAGTAGACTTGTGAGTACACTTAGCCTGATTCATGATTCTCAGTTCTGGCATATGGCAGGAGGGTTTTTGGAACCTTGGAGATTATCACATGAGTCTAAAAGGTGGAATTAAAGTACAATAGACATGTCTATGGCTGAGCCTTATGAAATGACACTGTGGCTGAGCTGTAGCTGGTCTGTCTTCCATCAGTGACTATGACACACCTTTTTATTGATGGGTTTTCCCTGTCTATTGCTGTCAGTATCGCTGCTGTAGCATTGGATTTGTGTGCTGTAATATTTGGGCTGCAGTCCTGGCACTGGACAGTTGCGTGATGTCAGTTTCCTCTCTTTCATTTCCCCGATCGATTATTCCCAAGTAGCCTATTTTCTTTATATATAAAAAAATCTTTATTTTTTACCCCTCATCCGCTCGCACCTAAATCACATTGTCATAGTGCCTAAATTGTGTAAAAGAGAGGGAGAGAGAAATGTTAAAAAATTAAAAATGAAAGGCATGCTGTTAAAGATGACGGGAGGGATGTGAGGTTAAGGAGCATCCTGGGAAAGAGAGCTCTGGACTGGCAGTAGCTGCTACAGTGATTGCAGACATGTGCAATGGGGGTTGCTCCTAACATGGTATGTGCGTGTTTCCTAGCTCATATGATAATTTCTTAGCTAAGTGACAACAGCAATCATATCAACTTCCCAAATTATTTCTGTATTGCTCAGATAAATGGTAGCTTTACAAGGAAAGCTTAATCCCATAATTTGATAGTTCTCTTTCTGTCTCTTATTCTGTCTCCCATTTTCAATCTGTGTGCGTGTGCGCGCGCGCACATGCATGCACTCATGTGTGTGAACAATGAGGGACTTGGTTTTCCACAAAAACATTTTATTGTTTGTTGCCCATCAATTATCTATAACAATGCATTAGAACTAGCCACTGTGGAGAAAATTGGGCATGTTCAGGGTGGTATGATCAGAAACCTCTGGTTTCTCACCACTTTTGAAAAAAGAAGGCATGTAACTTTTCAATGAGATGTTTGCGGGAAATTAACTGATCAGTAAGATTGGGAATGGTGATCAGCAACAGAATAGTGGTCTATGTTGACTTCTGTAAATTTTTATTTCCTGAAATCCATCCACATTTATACAGTAATTTTCCACTGAAGAATTTCAGAGCAATCCTATCTTTGAAAACTCTTTTCCAAGAAATGAAAATATGCTTTGGCTCTCAGTTGCATTTCTCTCCTGTCATCCATCAAAACTTTGGGTGCTGGGAGAGGGGGTGAGTATTTTTATTATTGTTTTATGCTTTGATGATCTCCATCATTTTCCTTCCAACTTGCTCACTTGCTTGAGTAATCCCAGTGGAATGCTGTCAGAACCAATGCTTGCTGATCTAGAAAAACATGAAAAGAAGAATACCTGTGTCTAATTTCTTTGTGAGTTCAGTGTGTGAATAGCTACCATGGGCCAACTCTGATTGCCATTTAAGTCTATTCAGCTCTTCTGAGTTTCAATACGCCCCCCATGCTCTTGCTTTTTTATATATAATAGAAAGAAGATGGACTGTAAATAGTGTCCTACATGAAGAGAACAGAAGCTTTCTGGGGTAATTGTATGAAAGCCATTTTCAAGATTTTGCTTGGTGTGAGAAGCTGTATATTTCTATGCATTTTCCAGCTATAATTCAGTACCATTTACACAGTGATTAGGAGGAGATTCACACATTCTGAATTCCTATTATAATTCAGTAGGTCTACAAAATGTATTAGCTACTACAAGAGACCTGGTTTTAAGTATTAATTTTTTAAAAAATGTGTTAATATATGTGTGTCATGATGATAGCTACAGTTTCAGAAATGAGCAGTTTTGCGTACTTGTTAGTGAAGGAAGGAAAATAAGACCGAAATATACTGTTAACAACAACTTATTTCATATTCTAAAATATACAAAAAAAGTTACTGTTCATGGCTGGATGTATAAAATAGGCTGAGATCTGTGAAATAGAGGCTTTTTTATACTATTACTTTGTGTTAATTTTAAAAAATGCTTTGTTTATGCAATTCATATCCTGTATTTTCATATGCCCAAGCTAGCTCAGAAGCAGACACACAAGAGTGGGGGAGCAAGAAATAATGGTAATAATAAATATTGGCCTAAATCCAATTGCTTGTCCCAAATTTTGTAGACCAGTGGACTCAATTGCTGAATGGTGAGTAAACATCTGTGTAAATCCCATTGATTCAGCGGGTTTACTTTAGCTGGGAAAATTTGAAAAGCAATAGAACAATCAAAATATAAAAACAAAATGCTGAAACAATTCTCTCTCTCTCTCTCAGATTTTGTTAACCACGGGGATCCTATGATATGAAGGGCCCACTATATAAACAATAAAACAGGAACAATCAGTAAATGAAACAAATCAGTATAGTAGTCCTAATCCCTGTTTGAAACAACAACAAAAAAGCCTACATATCAGTAACAAGGTGATCCACCCTTGCCAGAGAATTCCAAAGTCTGGGTGCAGCCACTGAGGAAACCCTTCCTCGAATTTCCACCAAATGTGCATGAGATATCAATAGAACAGTGAAAAAATCCACTGCAGAAGATCTCAACACCAGGTTCACTCTTTCTTCTCTAGCTAATATGTTCTGAATGTGTAGCACCTGGTTTATAGTCGTATTATTCCATATTCCATATTTTAGACCATATTCAGCTTACAAGTGACCAAAATCTACTTGTAAGATGAATATGGCCTAAACTATGGAAGCTATTTGGAACCATCTCTTCTTAAACTATAATCTGGAATTGAAACAATATAGCATTACTGAAGAAGACAATGAAGTAGCTTTGTGGCTCCTTCTTGCACCCTCCAGAGGCTGGATGAAGTTGCCGCAGCTCTGATCCAGCCAGGAAAAGGGTGGCCTCCTGCCACCTTTTAGGGGCAATCTGTACAGCCCCTGAGTGTGTCCTTAAACATATGTGGTGTTTGTATCCTAGTTGCAGAGCTGCTCCAAGCTCTTGTCTGTTACCTGGGACCTTCCATTCCAATGCCACTTGTTCACACATGGGTCCTGCAGTGGCAGTGAATCACTTGGTCTGAAGTCAGAATGAGGCACCCAGCCTTGATCACATGGCTGGGTGCCTTGTTCTGACATAAGAGGGAATGACTTGCCACCATGCTGGCAACACCAAGTGGCACAGTGAGGCACATTTTAAACAGCTGCCCAGCATAGGAATAGAGGCCTCCAGATATTCTGGGAGATCCAGAGCAAGTAGTGGCTTGCTTAAATCCATTGTAAGAGTCGCATACTTCAGGTTTGGTGCTTAATGGGCCAGAAATCATCTTGACCATTGACACAAGACTCAGGGATTGGGTTATGTCCTTGTCTGGACCTCCCACTGAGAGGATAGGAGAAGGCAATTTGATTTGGCCAGTGCAGACACAGCCATAGTCTCACCTTTGCATCAGATTTAATTGGCAGTTTTCAGTTCATTCTGCTCATGCTATTTTGATATGAACTGAAGCAGCAAATGTCCCCACCCCACCCCAGAAGACATTCTTTCAGCCACATCCATGGTGTAGTGGTTTGACTGTTGGACTACAATTATGGAGAACAGGGTTTGATTCTCAGATTGGCCACAAAACCCACTGAGTGACTTTGAACAAGTCACATGCTCTCAGCCTCAGGCGAAGGCAACAGCCAACCTCTGAACAAATCTTGTCAAGAAAACCCCATGATAGGGTCACCTTAGGGTTGCCATACGTTGGGAAGGACTTAAAGGCACACAACAACAACAATAACTCACTACACACAGCTCATGAGGTAGCTCAGGCACCTCTCCCCATCTCTGGCAGTTATAACAACAATATCAAAGTAAATAACTAACAACTCACTATCCTTTCAGGACATCCAAAAGCCATTACCTGTGGCAGCTGCCTCACTCTACTAAATGGCAGAGCTGGCTCTGCTGAGTGGGACAGGTGACTGGCAGTTTAATAAATTATACTCATTGCTTCAAGCTGTGAACAAAAATCAATCTGGAACAGGGTGGGTGTCCATGCATGGTTCCTTTGGATGTTGTCTAGACCAGTCACATTTGCAATAATTTTGATCCTTCAGGCTCATTCAAGCAATCAACACTTGCTGCTGAGTTCTTTTATCAGTTAACCACTATGCAGGCAGACCTTCCCTGAGGACCCTCCTCATTTAGTCTGGGTGAGATTATAATGACTATTGTATTGCTCTTTGAGGGTGCAATTTAGGGAATATCTCCCTAGGAATTTTTCTCTTCTTCACCCCCATGTGATTTCCTGCTAGAATTCCCAATTCTGCATTTTCAGCAAAATGCTGGCCTCTGTATCTCTCAATGACTCTACTCTTTGACTAGTAGCTCTCATCACCTGATAACATGGCTAATGGGAAAGCTATGAAAAAGAAAGGAAAAGGGGGAATAGAAAGGTTCTGCTTGTTGGTGGGGGAGAAGCACCCCATCAGGCTAATCAAACTCTCTGAGCTCACAAGCCTCATTAAAAGAGAGTAAACGGCTTTGGGAGGAAAGTTCCTCCGTCTATCAAGTGCAGGCTCTGCTCTCAAAGCCTTGAAGGAATTTGTGTAATAAGCTTAATAGGCTTTACATGGGAAGAAAAGTAATATGCCTTGTTTCTAATTGTCCCCCTGGAATTATCTAATTTAGTGCAATGTTTATGAAATAAATAAAAAAGTGACTGGTATTCCCCAGTTTACAGCTCGTTGATTGGAATTTTGCCACAAGGAATTGGGAGGGGGGACTCGGTTGTGAACAGCTCCGAACCACTTTTTCTTCCCCTCTCTCCCTTTCTAGAAATGAAAACACCCTTGCATAGGCATACCTGTCAGAGTGGAGATCCCCCTCCTCAGTTTACCACTCCTTGTTTTGATATCAAGGAAATACATACCCTTTCTGAGGAAGGTGTTTGTGCTTGTCTGACCTGAGTATTCAAGGATGCCCAAAGTATCTAGAACTTTTGACTTGAGGCTTGCAGAAGAAGCTTTAAAATTCAAGGACCAGAGTTGTGGCATTCTTACATTTTCTTAAAATATATCTTTTTTTTTCTTTGCAATGCTTCCAAAAAGTAATTCCAGTCTTCTTTCTTTTTACACATGGTGCTTCCTCTCACATATCCCTGAAGCTTATGATGAAAGAAGACACCAGCAAGGTGCTGAAGGAGGCCACCATATGGCACATGGAGTACAATGCGCTTCCCCAAACTAACAAGTTATATTCAGGTATGGTAGAGGATGCTCTCTCATTGCCAGCATCAAAAAAAGAGTCAACTTCCCATCTAGTTACCTTTTGTACATGAGTTGTGAAGAGACACCACCTTATTCTTCATCTGACACAGAAAAACCAGTCTGAGCCAGCCCTATCTCTAACTTGGTGCTTTTGCACTGACTGCTAGCAGCTCTTTAGGGTTTCAGATAAGATTCTCTCCCAGCCATACTTGGAGGTTCCTGGGATGAGTCTAGAACTTTATGCATGTGAATTGTATTGTCACACACTGAGCTAGTAAAAAAAAAGGGGAGATGCAGGTGAGTGTCAATTTACATCGAGGTGTTCCTGGATTTGAGATGTAAATTGATACTTGCATAAAGGAAAGGGGCCAGTTCCATAGGGAGTGAATTGAGACCAGAGGAATACATTCCAGCAGTGCTGATGTAGCTACAAAGTTTGCAGCTTTATTCAACACACCACCATTTTTAAAGAGGAGCACACAATTCCCTTTCATTGGCTGCTGGTCCATTTTCAGGCACAATTTAAAATGCTGGTTTAGACTTATAAAGCCATATATGGCTTAGATCCAGGATATTTGAAGGACCATATTTCCCTTTATGAGCCCACGTAAGTAGTGGTTTCCCAACTGTTGGGGGCTACCTTCCCCTTTCCTCTTCGGCAACAATCCTAGTGCCCCCCCCCCATGCCTATTTCTTGATATTAAGTCTATTGTTTGTGCAGCAGCCAGACAACCAACAGTAACTACCTTAGCCATACCCCACCACCTCCTCTTCTGCCTCTCATGTGCCCAGGACTGCTCCTCTTTCTGGCCTGTGCTGGCCTTACAGCCAAAGAAACCCAGCTGTCCAGCTGCTGAGTTGCTATTTGTGGGATGACTGTGTGCGGTGGTCAAGCAGCTCTCACCTAAACTGGCTTTGCAGCACAGGCTGGTGCAAGTTAGAGGCATTTTGGTTGCTGGTCAACTGGATGCTCAGTTGCTGCTCCGAAGGTAACCAGGTGCAAAGGGAAAAGCTTCTCCCAGCAATGAAGGACTCTCAATCTTTCATTGGGTCAGAGGGGGTGCAGCTGGCTTCCCATTTTTCTCTCTGACAAGGGAGGATTCTCAATCCAAGAGAGGCAAGAAAAGCAAAGGACACTTGAAGAAATGGTGCTGGATACTTCTCCCCCGTTTCCCCAGGTGTGTGCCTTCCCTGCACAGCTTCAAGTCATTCCCCCACCAAACATTCTTTCTTCTGCTATGTCTTTTCTTGGCCTGTCCAATGAAAGAAAGTAAGAGCAGCACAGCAGCTCCAGTCTGCTAGCCAAGTCCCAGCAAAGCTTGCAAAGATTAAGCAGGGCCCCAAATGTGAATGCTCCTTTTTGCCACCACTTTTTCTCACTGCTACATGCTAACTCCTCATCATGTTCCTAAAAGCCGCTGGTTCCCCTTGTCTTTCTTGTGCACTAATACTTTCATTGAAGATCCTCTTTTTTCTCTTTTTTCCCTCAGTGCCCCTTGTTGCCCCTACTTTCCCTCACTGACCTGCTGGATTTTTCATAGTCTCCAGTAGGGCACAACCACCCACTTTGGGAACCACTGCACTTGAGCATTGAGATCATCTGGAGAGGCCCTTCTCTCTGTCCCACCACCCTTTCAGACTAGTTTGGTGGGAACAACAGAGAGGACCTTTTCAGTTGCTGCTCCCAGGCTCTGGCATGCCTTCCGTAGAGAGGCCGGGATGGCCCCATCCCTGCTCCCCTTTCGGTAGCTGATAAAAACATTCTTATGCCACCAGGTTTTCTCAGACTGATGAAGGTTGCACTTTCAACTGCTGTGGAAGTCAGATAGCAGGTCTGTATGTAGTTTTTAGTATGTTTTAATATTTTAATGCAGATTTTATTTTTTTAATTGTTTAATTGCTTTTTAAACTTCATATTTATATATTTTAATACTTTAGAATTGTTTTAAATTGTACTGATTTAAATTTGGTTTTTAGTTGCTTTGAGTCTTGGGAGAAAGGTTTCTTAGAAGAAAGATGGGATATAAGTAAGATAAATACATGAATAAATAAATGACCATACAGGCTAAAGAGACCCTTCCAGATGATAAGACTCAAATTTTCACCATCATCACCCCTTAAATAAGCAGAAGAAGCTCCAACCTGACCAAAACCCAGATTCTGGTTTCTTTATTCCCTTCACACACACTCCTGCTTAGTAGGTAAAGAAGACCCTTTCCTCCAGGACACTATTCCAGCTTCTTCCGCATGACACCCCTTTCTGAGCAGGAAAGGAAATCATTCCAGCAACTTCAAGATTGCATCATAGTCAGTTTCCCATCCCAAATTCCACACCACAATTCCAAGCAGCCATGCTGTCTCACCTCTCCATCCTTACTCTCCTTCCTCATTCAATTGCACATGCACACTGGGAGAGCTACACATTGTAGCTGAGACTATTTATTTATTGAGACTCATTTCAAATGTGAAATATTGTAAATTGAAGTAATGCCAATTGTGATTTCCCTGTACCAGCTTCTTCTCTGTTCTTGCTATTTAACACTGCAGTCTCAGGTATGTTTACCAAAATCACACTGAGTTCAATGAAGCTTATTGTTTAGCAAGTGCGCTTAAGTCTTGTTTATTTACTTATTTCTTTTTTGCCTTTGTCTTAGAACCTTACAACACATACAGATAAAATAATTTAATGTTGCATTTCAAATGCTTTAATATTGTGTACAATATAGTATAGATCCAGTCTGGTGTAATGATTTTTAAGCATTGGATTAGGACTCTGGATACCAAGATTTGATTCCTGCTCGGCCATGGAAACCCATTGGGTGAACTTGGGCAAGTCACACTCTCTCAGCCTCAAAGGAAAGCAAAGGCAAACCTCTTTTGAACTAATCTTGCCAAGAAAACTCCACGATAGGTCCACCTTAGGGGTGCCATAAGTTGGAAACACCTTGAAGGCACACACTGACAATGATACAGCATGTTAATTGATATCTAAAGCTGTAAATAGGCATTAGGGATGCATATACTGTACAAATAATGCAGCTTGACACCACTTTAAGTGCTGTAGCTGCATCCTATTGAATCCTGGATTTGTAGTTTTATAAGGTAAAGACCTTATAATTGTAGTTTAATTCTAAGGCAAAGGCCTTAGATTTGTAGTTTTATAAGGTAAAGACCTTAGCCTTCTCTGCCAAAGAATGCTGGTGCCTTACAAAACTACAAATTCCAGAATTCTGTAGGATGGAGCCATGGCAGTTAAAGTAGTGTCAAACTACATCATTTCTACAGTGGGGGGACTGGACTACACATGGCCCAAAGTCCAGTGCTGGTGTGAGCAAACTGGATGATGGCCAGCTTGCTCAGTACCTCTTATCTTGGATTTTAAAAAACCATCAGTTCCTCTGAATATTCAGGAAGGTAATCCATTTTAATGCAATTTCAAATTAATGTTTGAAATGCATCCCGATGAGCTGTTTGGTGTGTCTGCTACTGCTGCTAGTCATTTGCTCTGCGGTCAAAACAAAGCACCCAGTCATGTTTTCCATCACTGGGCACCTCATTCTGACCCCAGAGTCAAGTGACCCATGCCAGTGGCAGCAGATGTGCTGGGCAGTTCAGTGAGACACATGTATGGCCAGCCAACCAGCATTATTTCTACAGTCTAGGTGCAAACAGGGGAGGTTTGGGGCAGATCCAGACACAGGATGCTCCATGCTGCCCAGCGTTGGTGCAGAGAGGCCCTATTTTTTTAAGTCTGGACATTTTTTTGTGTTATCCTAAATTCAGGCAGTTAAGATGCTATTTAACACAATGAGTTCTTAACAGCTGTCCCTCAATAATTCTAAGTTAGATCATACCAGACTTCTTACCATCTAAGATTTCCCTTAGGTCAAAGTGACCTTAAATACTTATGCAGCTCCCCCCCCCCCCCACCTCAAGGTCCTTACAAAGCACTTGCTGATAGAAACTGATATTTTAAATGATGTTAGAACTGAAGAACTGAGTGGCAAAAAGGATGACCCCTTTAACCATTAATTTGAAATGCACACACTTCTTGGCAGGCAGTGTTAGTTTGAGAATTGTGCCAGGTCAATGTGAAGAAGCTCTCCACATTTGTATCATGCTATAATCATTAAAATCCGACTTCAGCAGTTCCTGCTTCTGAAGGTTCACTTTGACATCACCAGGGATGCTTGTGTAAGTGGCCTCATTTAAAAGCAAATTTTCAAAAAGGCCACTTCAGACACAACACTTGAGCTGCTAGAGCCAATAACTGTTGGCAAGATAAAATCTCTTGATATGAGACTATGTTCAGATATAGTAATCGCAGGCTGATAAAATCATGCTTTGTCATACTGAGAATGAGCTGTGTTCCCATATACTCTCTACTTGCCCTTTTCACATCTTCCTCTTGCACACCTGGCCTAAGCACTGCTACTATATCTGGGTTAAGCAAGAGTTTCCCAATATGTGTGAACCAGGAACAGCTGATGCTTTCTTTGTCAGTGGAATGGTCAGTCCATTCCAGATTTTAGCCTAAAGACACTATCTAAGGTGCTTGATCTATTTCAGGCAGATAACCCAGAGAACTCAGCACCTTTAAAATTCAAACTAAAACCCACAGAGGATTCGCTACCAGACATAGAAACTGCCAACTGACTTTACCAACAACTTAGAAATCAAGATATGAAGCTATAATTTATCAACCTAGATTGTTACACTTAAACTGGCTCCATTTACATAATTCCCACAAGTGATATTTAGAAAAGAAACTCTGGGATGTCAAGGCTTGAACTTGTGAATAGTGCCTTCTACAACTCCAAGACAGAATCCAAGAAGTAACTTGGCACACTTCAATTAGCTTTGAAAACACCATAGTATTAGATATCTCCAAATCATTTCTTACTTGAGGGGCCTCCGCGTTGCTTCCCCATTTTAATAATAATAATAATAATAATTGTGTATTGTATACAGGCAAGAAGCAGTAAGAAATCAGGATTTCAACACAAAGAAATTTATTTTCAGTAAGAAGACAGGAAGTAATGACGCCAAAAACAACGGGTGTAAATGATATATTGTTTACTTTAGTATATTTTGTAATCTTGTAAATTAATGCGATATTATAAATCTAAATCTAATAAAGATATATATGGCAAATCATTTCTTACTTGGTGTAACAAAGAAATGAAATTGATGATGGCCTTATGGTAAGACATGCCTTGCATGAAGAATAGGTAGACAAGTTAAATTCCAGGGATCTTCTTCTGAAAGGCTCAGGTTGTACAGCTGCAGAAAAAACCCAATAATTTAGAGATTCTTTCAACCAGATCGCATGTGGCGCTAGGAAAAGAGAGCTGATGTTCTGATTCCATATAAGTTACTTATACCCTATAATTACATCACAGCTGAGCCCCATTAGTTTCAATGGGGCTCAAGCATATGCGGAATTTGCCTTATTTGGGGGGGGGGGGGCAGAACAGATCCCCTGCATAAGACAAGGGCACACTGTAAATATAAAATATACAGTGGCTCAACAAATGATTATTTGGAATAAGCCTGGAGAACTGGGGTCCTCCAGATATAGCTGTATGAGGAGGAAGCTGGAATGGCCTGTAGTCAGAAATGAAGGGTGTTGTCATCCATCATCTGGAGGAGCTTGAGTTCTTCATCCTGATTTAGAATGAGGTATATTTGCCACTTTATTTTACCACATTTATGGTAAATATCACTTCATGGTAAGTAACAGCATTATAAACCATCACGTTACAGTAACATTCCAGGGTGATAAACCAGAAATGTTGAGAAAAATGGTGTTAGAAAAGGGCAACATAAGTACTATCTTAAAAAGATCCATGACAGCATAGAATTTAGAAAGCTTGGCTCACCTTTTCCCAGTCATTAGCTTTACGCTCTGGACACTACTGAAGCTTCCAACATTATTAATGTAGGGGAGTGGTGGCAAGCTGGCATGCCATCTTTTCGCACGGAAGTCTGTCGCCTCTAAGAGATTTGCTCATACTGCTGCATGTAATGTCTCTTAAGTGCATTTGTACATTGTGAGATCCAGGGTGAGATTTAACTGCAGCAAGTGTTACCAAGGGAGAGGGGCCCCTACAAGTAGTCCACTCATCAGTCTCAAGCAGCATCTTGTCTTTTCAGCCTCTCTCAAGTTTATCAGAGTTATGCAGCTGTTGCCTTGCTGAAGAAAGTGCCAACTAGACATAATGAGGTTACATTGAACACAAATGGTGGTGTGCCTATTTTTTTTTTTTAAATAAAGCAAAGAAGGAGGGGGAGGCTTTCAAAGGAAATTACAGAGTACTAGCGGAGAAACCACAGCCAGTCTTCTTTCTTATTTACATAACATCACTTTAAACGATTTGCATTAGGATTTTCCTTTGAAAAGTGGCCCTCACCGGAATAAGCTTAAATGCTCTCTGACTATGATCCACAAATCGCTCACCCAGCAAAACCTTCTATTAGTTTGCAGAGGGATGTGTGTATGTGTGTAGCATGCTAAAAGTGCAACTTTCCTTCCTTCCCTCTCTTCCTCTTTCACCAGGAATTGGGAACATGATGTGAACCACTGGATGTTGTGGGATAACAGCTTCCATGGTTCCTCACCACTGGCTGTGCTGACTATGGACAATATCAAACTACACCATTATAGCACTTTTATTCCACTTTAACTGCTATGGGTACCCCCTGGAATCCTGAGATGTGTAGTTTAGGGGAACATTTAGTGTACTTAGCTAGAGAGCTCACTAAACTACAAACCCCTGAATTCAACAGGATGCAGTCATAGCAGTTAAGGTGGGATAATAGCCCCATAACAGTGTAGTGTGATATTGTCCTATGGCTAATGGGCTTTGGCACACTCAGTTTTCCAAGGCAGCCTGCCCACAATGCCTGGGTTTGAGGAAGAACCTTTCCAGGTATTTGGTACTTGCCAAGCTGTGTGGAGAGCAACTGTGCCACCTACTCTATTCCAGTGAAGACAGAAGGGGTGGCGGTAAGGGGAGTGGCAATCTTGCTTCTCTTGCCCAGATTGGAAGGGTGCTTGGAGCACTACTGTTCTCATTTCGAAATGAATCAGCCTGATTTGTGTCTCTTAAACTAACGAGGAAATTGGAACACAAATATTCTTCCAGTTCCACATTTCTCTGAATTTTGCAGCATGGTTTTTGACTTTGACAAATGCATCAAAATGCACAAAAAAGTGCATATTTTGCCATGAAGATGCACATGCATGTTATTTCCAATGCATAGTGGCAACTGGTTGCCAAATTATATTACATGCATGTTTACTATCAATATGAATTTTCAAAAAGCAAACTAGCAAGTAAAAGCAGTGGTCCAACCTCTTTCCCCGGTAGTATCCTTGTTTAGCTTCCCAGATCAGATGGAATCGGGTGCATTCAAGGTATTTAGGCCTAGTTATAGCCAGAAGAGACTTACGAATAAAGGAAATCTTCTTACTAGCATCAGATTTATTCATTTATTCATTTATTTATTTATTGTTAATACTGTACACTCTGGCTTAGGAAAAGAAAGAATATTTTAAAATATTTGGAAAACATTAGGGGGAAAATCATACTTCTCAAGTACTGAAAAGTCAAGACAAGAGGAATCCTGGCTTGATGAAAATATTAGCAGCTCAGGACTTTTGGTATGCAAAATTTGCATGTTTGGGTTTTTTCCCACTCATAAAACAATGCTTTCTGTGCAGGGAAATAATATTTGTCTAGAAAATGCTGTACAGAAAAATTCCACACAAAAACTCACGTGTAAATTTTGCCCAGGATAAGTCCTCAACTATAGCATTTTCTGTGCAAAATTGGTTCTTTTCTGTGCCAAAATACTACGTGTGTGTTTTGTGCAGAATAAGTACCAAACAGGAACAGTTTTCAAAATCTGAATCTTTTTGAAGACTTTTTCATGATGGGAAGAAAAGAGTTAAATTTATTAGTTGCAAATTATTGAGGAGCTAGAGTTCCACCCTGGCTGCCAGTGCTAGCTCAAGACAACTTACTACCTGAGGCAAAGGATAAAGTGGTCCACTCCTTCTACTATGAATCCAGGAGCCAAATTGACTGACACTTAAAGAATATTTCAACTATTGTGAAAAGACAGCATTCTCTCTTGTCCTTGAGAACAGCAGGCTAGCTTTAAGGACACAGAACACTTTGCACACTACACATACACATACTCTGTTTGGCATTGTGTTGTACCAGTACTTTCTGACCTGTCATCTGCAACCTTAGAGGGAAACCTCAACCAAAGGGAAGGAGCAGCAAATATAGGTGCTCTGTTCTCAGGAGATTATCACATTAACTTCGCTGCCAGGATAGACCTGGAATATAACTTTCTTATGTTATCTTATCGCATTCACTCAACGCTGGGCAGTATGCAGCCAGTATGCAACCTGGGCTGCTCTTGCAGCTTTTCAAGAATGGGATTTGCATACTGCTGCATATTGCCCAGCGATTGGGTGAATGCAATAAGATTTTATTTATTTATTTATTTATTTATTTATTTATTTATTTTTATGCCGCCTTTCTCCCAAAGTGGGACCCAAGGTGGCTAACATACATAAAACACAACAATTAAAATTGTACAATTAAGATCCGCCTTAAGAAAGTTACATCCCAGATCTATGCGATAATCTTAGTCTATGGCTGGTGCCACACTGCAGAAATAAAGCAGTTTGGCGCCACTTTTACTTCCATAGCTCAATGCTATGGAATTTTGGGATTTGTAGTTTTGTGAGAGATTTAGCCTTCCCTGTCAGAGAGTTCTGGTGTCACACTAAACTACAGATCCCAGAATTCCATAGCATTGAGCCATGGATGTTAAAGTGGTGTTAAAGGGTATTATTTCTGCAGTGTGGCAGCAGTCACTGAACCATGTATGATGTTTTTTCCCCTTAGATACTGCTGAAAGGAATGAAAGGGGAAGCACAACATCAGTGCCTTGTAGATTGTGCTTTGGAGACTTTGTTCAAAAGTATTTTAGGTTATCTAGTCAAAAGACCAATAATTGACCTCTTCTCAGTACATTTTCATAGAATATACTATTTTTACCTTCCTGTCGCCTCATCACCCTTTTTAAATTTAATTGCCTTTATGGCTCAGTTTCACTTTGCATAAAATCAAGACATCAAGAAGTGGAAATAAAAAAAACTATTTTTGTTTTTATGAGAATATGTTTTTATGAGAATTAGTGGCTCTCGGATTATAATTTCATGATGTATTGAAATTTAATACAAGAAAGCATTTTCCCTGAGGTTTTCGGCACTCTGTTGTTATATGAATAAATGAAAACCTTCATTCTATTACTAAGCATTTTTCATATGGAGTTGGTTACAAGGCAAGACAGTCAGCCAGGAATCAGGGGTTTCAAGCGTTCTTCCAAATGTAACTTCAAGATTCGCTGTGGACACACAGTATACCTTTCTTATCCAGACTTCATGAATTTCTGTATTTAGGAACCATATTCTATTGCAAGATGAAAAGTCAAATTATGTTTAAATTAGCATTCTTTCAGAATTAGTATTTATGACAATTATGGAGTAGCTTAAGCCAATAGCTGAGTCAGAAACAGCTTTTTAAAAAGTCTTCCAGGTTCTTTATATTCTTCTGACTTAAGATTTCATTTTCCATCCCACCCCACTCTATTGCAGACTGGAAACCTAAAACCTTTTAAATATCACTAATGGCATCCAGACTTAGAAGTGAGTTTCAGGCATGAATGAGCTGGTCTTTTTCATGCATCTCCTATGTTCAGAGCTGCTGACCTGAAGGTACTCCTGAATCGATCCAGGTCACTGGAGTCACTAATTTGCAGTGTGAAGTCCTGAATCTGAAAATCTTTGGGACAAAAGATTAACCACTCCACTTCCAGCATCTCTCCTTAGAAGTGACAGTTTTGTGCATAAGACACTTATTTACCTATATTAGACTTTGGATTCTCTTTGTAGGAACAGGGCCAATCCTACCGTTAGATAAAGCAGGGTGGCAGCAGATTTAGGGCAGAAAATTCTTGTTGTCGGTGGTAGCAATGGTGCTCCTCCTCCTTCTTTGTGCATTTTTATTGCAAGAGAATGGAGAGAGGCCTCATGGGACAAAACAACTTGGCTGCCAAGAGAATTGAGTACATGATCTGGGATGCAATTTGTTGTACTGCTTAAAGCAGCTAAAAATACTAGACCAGCCCTGTATAAGAAGACCTTGGGCTGAAATAGTCAGCTCTTTTGCTCCATCATCTGGGCAGCTTTGGAGCACAGTGTTTATATATTGCATGTCCTGAAACTGCCTTGGCTGTTTACACGTAGGCCGGCTTCTGGGTGCTCCGGCAGCATAATGTTTATACATCTCACACCACTGGAGTTCCTTAAAGTCAGCTTCCAGCTGTGACGGGGTGGGAAAAGCCAGCTTTTTTCCAGCCAAAAAGGAGCAGCTCTTTGCTGCTCCTTTTTCGGTTGGCTTTATGGCTGATTGGAGTGGGTTGTGTGGTTGCTGCAGCGCAATCTAGTTTTGGAAGAGGTGGCTTCAAACTGTCCCTTCAAGGCCTTCTATTTCAGCCCTTGAATATATTTTCAGCTGGATGGCTGAATTCAACCATGTTGATGTCATCCATTGAAAAAGGTGTTTTCTTCCTCTGCTGAAATTTGCACTTAGTATGGCCTGTTGCAGACTGCCAAAATAAAGCTGCTTCAAGCCTCTTTGGAGGTATGCTGTTTAAATGATGCATGCATCCTAAGAATCCAGAAGCTGCACCAAAGCTGCACTCCAGTGCTTAGGAATGGAGTGTGGCTTTGGCGCAACCTCCGGACTCTTAGGACCCATGCATCATTTAAACAGCATACCTCCAAAGAGACCCGAAGCAGCTTTATTTTGGCAGTCTGTAACAGGCTTATGGCTCATCTACAAAAGCTTCTCCGACATGAGAGACCCTATCAGTAGCCTTTTGCTTTTTGCCTCATAGGAGCATGCAATCCCAAGACTATGGGAAGATAGTGTCATTGGTGGGATTTGAAAATGTGGCGGGTTTTGGTGCATATTTTATTTCTTGGAAACACAGTGTCAAAATATCCAAATGCTTAAGATGAAGTGTACGTTTTCAAACAAATTGTTGCATCTGCTAAAATTTTCTCTCCATCCCTATTCCACAGAAAAGGACCTGCTTTGCAGAACATTGAGGTTTCAGGTTAACTTCCTCTTTGCTGATAAACTTTATTCTTTGACATTATTGCATCCCAGAGGAAGAGACTCTCTGAAAGCTTTTTGAAGCAAGACCACTGAGGGAAGGCTGGGATGGGAAGATAGTGATGGTGGCGGAAAAGAATTGATTTCTCTTAGGTCCCTAGGACCTTGCTTATCAAGTTGGTTTTTCATTTTTGGGGAATTGACTTATACAAGGTAATTGGCTATTATTATAATCCAGGCTAAAGTAAACCCAATGCTGCCTGGGCCTTTGTCTAATCCCCCAAATAAGGGCTATGGGGCCCCCCTTTTCCTACTCTTCACTCCAAATCTTAACCACAAGAAAATTACAAGCATGGTGTGAGGCTGAGGGTCTCTATGAAGACTGAGTGATACGTGTTAATTGTCTAATGGAGAATACATTTGCAAATAGATAGTAATTGGTTGTGGAAGTAAAAGGGGGGACACGCTCTTGTGAGAGTGAGCTTGAGAGTGCTTGGCATCCCTTGATGGATTCTTGAAATTGCCCTGTCAGGAACGTCAAACTGAAACTCACCACTGCAACTGTGATGACTGCCAAAGACATCTTGAGGTATGTGGCATGGGGTCCTAATGAATTACAGCTGCAACAGAAAAATACAGACTGATATGCAAACTCTCTCATTTACTCTTACAGATACAGCTAACGTCTTGCATCTTCTTCACACAAAGAAGATGCCATGTTGAGCACTTTTAAATATATAAATTATGAATGATTGTTGTTGTTTTTGTGTGCCTTCAAGTCATTTCTGACTTGAATCAACTTGAATTAACCCAATGTGATCACACCATGGGGGGTTCTTGACAAGATTTATTCAGAGGAGGTTTGCCATTGCCTCCCCCTGAGGCTGAGAGCATGTGACTTGCCCAAGGTCACCCAGTGGGTTTCATGGCCAAGTCGAGAAAGATTTCCTATATGTTGTTGTTGTTGTTGTGTGCTTTCAAGTCATTTCTGATTTATGGTGACCCTATCATGGATTGTTATTGAGTTTTTGGCATGATTTGTGCAGAGGAACAAAGAGATTTGTTGTTGAGAAAGATTGGCTATATATTGTTGGTGCTGGTGTTGCTGTTGCTGCTGTTCTTGTTATGTACCTTCAAGTCATTTCTGACTTATGGCAGTCCTAAGGCAAACCTATCACAGGGTTTTCTTGATCAGTTCAGAGGAGTTTTGCCATTTCCTTCCCCTGAGGCTGAGAGCATGTGACTTGCCCAAGGTCACCCAATGGTTACCCTATGGAGAACTCACCAAAAGGTTTTTTTGGGTTGAACATGTGTGACTTGCTCAAGGCCACCCAATGGGTTTCCATGACTCAGTGGGGATTTGAACTCTGGTCTCCAGACTCATAGTCCAATGTTCAAATGACTATGTAATGCTGGTGCCTGTACCTATAATTACATATTTACATATACATATACCTTTCTGTAGTGGTGGGACTGTGAACTCCTATGAAGCAAGAAGCTATGCTGGCATCAGCATTGCTACCAGTAGGGTTTCCCAAGTCAGACAGACTTTTGCTGAAGAGTCAGCTTTAATATGAAGTGAGGAGAAGCTACTGCTAAGCAGTAGCAGTAGTGGAGGGTGATGCTGGTGGAGGATGTTGAATAGCTAACAATGGCTGTGGTACTTTAGCTGATTCTTGTTAGTACTCTGCAGAAGTAGGCAATAGTCTACCACTTTTGAATCTCTTTTTAAGGTAAAAAGAAGTTATCTGAAACATACAGTGGCAAAATATGCATGGCAGTCAACTGGAAAAGGCAGCTGCATCAGTAATATCAGAACTGAATGCAATTATAGGACAGAATATTCAGAGCTGGCTTGATGGCAAATAACAACAAATCTGCCTGTCTCTCCATCCATCCATCCATCCATCCATCCATCCATCCATCTTGTACTTTTTTTTCCTTTTTGGAAGGAAAAGTAATGGTTAGTTCATGGCATATGTTGTGGTTTTGGTGAGTTTCATTCTTGCCTGTGTTGCTTTTGACAGTTTAATTTCCTTTGTTTAATGTAGTGTATAGCCTTTTTTGTTACTGTTAAATATTAACTTCTTACCACAACTTGTAATGAGAAGTAAAACATAGCCTGGTTGATATACATCCCCCTTAAGCCTCAGCCTGTGCACATGGCTAGGATAACATGTATTCAAGCTGACAAGAAGGTTAGGATGACAAAAGACTGTAGGGCCATAATAGCTCCTTGCAATATTGCCTGAAAGGCATGAGAAAATTAGTGAGTAATGAGCTCCACAAGAATAAGTTTTTTACTTTTATAAGTATTGTATGACAAAATTGCTCTCTTTTTATAACATTGCACTTAACACTGCTTTAACTATTATGGCTATAAAACCCTAGAGAATCATGGGATTTGTAGTTTGTTGTGGCACCAGAGCTCTGTGACAGGTAAGGCTCCATAGCTCATAAAACTACAAATCCCAGCATTGAGCCATGGTAGTTAAAGCTCTATTAAACTGCATTAATTCTGCAGTGTAGATGCAGCCGTAACGGTAGTGCACCCCATGGGAAGATCATAAGCAGGACACAAGGATAATAACGTCCTCCTGCCTGAGTTTCCAGCATCTGGTATACAAGATGATAGTGCCTCTGCTTTTATATAGTGGTGATTATGGCAACCTAAACACTCTCCATTTGTTTACATTGTTCTGTGGGTTCAAGGAAATTAAATTTCAGGTAAATGAATCATGTTTTTCTTTCTTTTATGAACCACACATCAGTCACTATAATGCCTGGCTGTTTGGAAAATGAACATACCTGAGTTTTCCCCTCATTTATTTTCCCCTTACTTTCAATAATCTCCTTCCCCCACCAATACTTTTTTTGTTTTTGTTTCAGGTCTGTCAGAGTCTAAGCAGATGGTATGAAAGACATGGATTTTCAGCTTTTTTTCTCACCTTCTTCTTCATAGTGCTTAGTGGATTGGAACAAGTGACATGATTCATGACAGAGGTGAACTTAGAATTTAAGGAGTGTGAAATATGAACTGTAGTTGGAAGGGGGGAAAGTATAAGATTTTCAACCTATGAAGCAGGAGGTATAGATAACATCAGCATACAAGGCTCAGTAAAGGCAGCAGAAGACTTCTTATTTCTCTCTGTAAAACAAAATAAGTGCTGGGGAACATGGGGCTTGTAATTCTCATTCCTTTACATACTGAACTAGAAGATAGAACAATACATATCCATGCTTTCTAAGTCTTCTTTCCTCTTCCTTAGAAGTTGGAGGTTCCACACTAATGGTTTAACACTATTGCACACCAAAAATAAAATGAAATGTGATATCATTGTTCTGTCTATTCCTGACAGTCAATGTTGTGATTCTGTTTCTGTTCTGTTTAGATAGACCAGAAAAGTACGTCTTTGTGTGTGTGTGGGGGACTTTAGTCCATCTAATATTGAAATCCAGTTTCCATCACCTCTGGCCAGGATGGCCACATGGGATGTTTGGAATTGTATCTCTCATTGTCTCTAGTGAGCTCCTTAAATGCTAGCATTTTACGTTTAGACTATAAAGTATTCTACTCTTGTTGTTACACCAAAAGGTGGGAGGTAGACGTCAGGTAGGAGGTAGACATCAGTGTCAGCATCTCCTTAGTATCTGAAGGGAATTAGTAGCCTAAAAAGGAGGACTGTGAGAGGTGTGTATATGAGTACTAACTGGTTTCAGTGAATAAGAGAGTTTTATTTAGAAATGTGCAAAGGCACAGACAGACACAAAGAACCAGTGCAGCCTTATGAACCATACAAGGCTAACAGAAAGAAAGGTGTGAAAGGCCAGATAGAGAGAATTGAGAGTTAGAGTGGGTAATAATTACTAGTCCTGAAGAGAGGGATCCATGGAAGATGGAGAGTTGCTCAGTTAGTGTTTGAAAGAACCCTCAGTGCACACAGGGTCTGTGAGCAAACTGTGAACAGGGTGGCTACGTGTAAAGCTGATATTTATATCCAATTTCATAACCTTGAGGGGTACTTGAAGATATGCCTTGGTGTAACAAAGGTTTCATGGTTTCCCCATGATATTCACAAAAGAACTCTGGAATAACTGATGACTTTAACTTCAGAGTGACAAAACACTGATAGGATTTGAGATAGGCCCCGGATAGTCGGACAGGAAAAGTGATTTTTCAGCCTGGAGTGAGGTGTAGATATGGTGTTTAACTGCTTTGCAACAAGACTGAGTTTGTCTCCATTGCAAGAGGATGTGTGTAAAATCTGAAGAAGGATGGAGTAATCAGCAAACTCATTTAACTTTTATTTTAATACTGCCTAAGTCTCTCGCCCATGGGTCTGAGCCTGCAGGACCTGAGAGGACAGGTAGAGGATAGGGGGGCTTGGGGTCTCCAACAGGTATCCCACATATCCTTGGGCCAGCATGCCTTTTCATATGTCTTAGTGTTCGAAAGGTCATCATAACGTCTTAGAAACATGCCTGACACTAGATATCAAAAATGAAAATATGAAACCCCATATTCAATGAGAGGGGTATAAGGTATGCTAACACTGTAGAACTTTCTAGAGACAACTACTACATAAACACTATGTGAAGATGTGGATTATGTGGTGAATTTGTTGCTCAATATTACAGCTAGTTTGTGTTATCCTTCTGAAATATAAAGATACACATTACTATACTGGTTGAGCCAATCAGCACCTGCTGCATATAAAAACCGCAGCATATATTTCCAGTGGCATCCCTGCCTTTCCCCCCTGCAAGCAGTGTCATTTTCTTGAATTACTCTCTCCACCTGAACTGCCCTGAAGACAAGAGGCATTTGTATTAAAACCTGTGCTTCTTGGTCTCATCACAGGTGCAGGAAAGCAGTAGGTATCTGAAGCCAACTGGAAAGTGTAGCAGGGAAAAAATATAGTGTTAAAACTGTTTTTCGTATGGCAGCAGGAATGGAAACTGCTGCTAAATTGCTGCAAAAGAAGCCATTCTTTGCTTTCTTTAATGTGTGGCATGCAAACTTGATGACTTTCATTCTGGGTAAAAAAGAAAGAAAAAAAGAGGGGGAAACAGTTTAAAACAATGCCAGAAGTGGAGAGTCAATGCAGTGGGGGCAATGCTGTTTAAAAATAAAGCATAATGCTAATAAGAAGAGAGGCAGAGTTTTGTTCAGAGGGGCTTCTTTTATGACCAGGAATGCATCTAATCTGCCTGTAACATCAGTGCATTACAGAAATGCTATGAAGATGAGTGGATATTGTAAAGACTAGAACACAGCTACATCAGCTGTGGTTACCGGTTTGATTTGCAAAGCAGGAACCACAATAAAGCCCATTTCCTTCTATCAGATGTGATGATTAATATGTGGTTGACTGAGGCTCCAGATTTTTTTTTTCTTTTTTCTCCCCCTGGCTGTTCTTTTAACTGATCAGGAGCCAAAGCTTGTGGCTATATAATTACATTAGCTGGGAAATTAATGCAGGAAATGGCTTGTTGATTCAACTGGGTTTAAATGCACACAAATACACAACTGTTTTTTAGCGTACTTTTAAAAGTCCTTCACTCTTATCCACCAATTCCAGTTTAACTGAATGCCAGGAAAATTAGATCTAATGACATCTTTGCAGTTTTCTGACCTGAAGACACTCTTCTTTTTCACCTTTTGTCATGTGTGATATTTATAGTTGAATACAGTAAAGCTCAACAGTCTGTAGCTAGTGGTGGGTTTGTGGTAATGAAAAACACTTCCATCTGTATAAAGAATGATGTACAAATTTCATTGTTTTCCCCTGATCTCATACAGTGCTCTCTTGTCTCATGTCCCACACTGAACTGGAGGGTCCCCAGTCCTTGGAAGAAGCTTTTGGATAGGAAGGCTGCTGTGATGCAGGAGAACTGGAAAATCTGGGTGTTTCAGGATCAACCTAGATGTTAAAAGAAATTCCTCATTTGGAAATTAACCTACACATGTCTTCTGACCAATTTTAAAAAGCACCCTAAATGCAAAATATGTAGAGGAGGGCAACCATGAGAAGAGGTGAGAAAAAGATGTCGGGGGTGGGTGGGTTCATCTCTAAATATTCGATATATGGATTATTATTATTATTATTAACCTTTATTTATAAAGCGCTGTAAATTTACACAGCGCTGTACATACAATCTTTTTAATTAGTTGGTTCCCTGCCCTCAGGCTTACAATCTAAAGAGACACGACATAAAAGGAGAAGGGAAAGGAGGTGGGGCTAGTAGGCTAATACATATACATAGCAATACAGGAAATGGTTCGATAAAATAGGCATCAAAAGAACATCAAATAGCAAGCGACAATTATGCAATGCCTGGGAATGCTTCTCTGAACAGGATGGTCTTCAACTCTGTTTTGAAGCTGGTTAAAGAAGTGATGGCCCTTGCTCGCAGATCATCTAGTATGATCATCTATTCGTACAAGATGCAATGGCTTCTGATTGCATGAGAGGGAAGGATGCTGTAGTGGTCATGGGCACAGTTAACAACTTCTGACTTTTGATCAGTTAATGCAGCAGTCTGAATCCTTGAAGTGATGTAGGAGATGTTGTGATGGCCAGGATTCCTGGCTAGTACATGATTTCAAGAGTGAGATATGACAAAACACATTGTTATGAGATGAGAGATAGGGACAGGCATGCTATAATGCCCAGCACATCACATAGCCAGCCCTTACTTTGGATGGTGTAGGCAGCATAATCCAGCCACCCTCTTACAATACAGGGTTAGCCTGGCAAATGCCAGTCATTGCATTAGGGATAAGGAATTATTATTTTCCATGATAACCAGATTGACAAAAGGACGGGAAAGAAGGAGAAACTGAGGGTGAAAATTGATAACATAACATGTTTAGGAGCAGCAGGGTCAGCTGTGAGGCTGGGGCACCACCCAGCAATGTTTGGAAAGGTGCCAGGAAGATTCAAACATATGTGAGCTACGAACACAACTCATTTATGGCATATATTTGCATATTAATCCCATGCTATGCTCATTACAGGATAATGAGAGGATCACATCTTGATTATGGTTATTTTGTCTTCTCATGAACCATACATTTCATCTTAAGCATATTCATGAAGAGGAAGCACAAACTCTTTATACTAGGGAAAAGAAGCTTTTCTCACAAATTATATCTTGTGTTCATTCCTAGGTATGCTTTTTTAAAAAATTGGAGAGTGTAAGCCTTCTATGCTGCTAGATCTGTCTGTTTATGCATGGTAATTACTAAACATAACCTATTTCTGTGCTTCCAACATTTGATATATGTAGATCACAGGGGCATGGCAATGTCAGTGAGGCACTGTCAGCCTCATCTTAGGGTAATGATACCACTGGGGAAGGGTTTGGGAGCATTCAGGGATAAATGGAATTCTGATATGTTTCCTGACTGCTCAGCTTTAGTTGGTCTACACTGGTGCTTTCGCAGTGTGCCAACTTGCTAATATTTGCAGGCAGTGGTTTATCACAGGAACTCTTCCACCCTTCCTAAACTTCACTTCTGTATTTGAGATGTAAGAAGAGCTATCATATAAGATAGACCAGTAACCAAGAATAGGAATAGTGCCCTTTGAAATCCTCCAAGCCTGCTTTTGAACTCTCTGTCAAGGTACGTGCAGTTTAAACATATATCAGAATATTCTGTTGTAATACGTTTTCCTGCATTTTTTATGATGCTCTTTGTGGGAAAGCTGAAAATAGATTTAGCTAGTCTTTCAAGTTTGGCTGGTAAGGTGACAGAAATAGAACAAGAGAAAACTTAAGAGTGCTTACCGAGCAAATAAACATCAACCGTATTTATGGCTTTTCCATTTTTGCAGTTTGCATCCTTCCTGTAAAATTGATGGTTTCTTCAGCAGCCATACAGAACAACTTGCAACTGATTTTTGTAACTTTCAGGAAATCCTGTTTAGCTCAATGGAACTGAAGCCTTCTGGGACTATCAGTTTTCATTTCTGAGCCTACTGCCCCCTCCACCTCTTTCCAGGGTAGGTCTGGGAACCACAAGAGTGGCCAGAAGAATGGCAGAGTCTAAATTATTCTCATCCCTGATCTAGCATTTTGAAATCTTTCATTGTGTTCTTTTTTCCTTGCTTGCCGTTATTGCTGAGAGTCTCCCACATCACTGAATTTGGATGGGAATTCTTGAACATGAAGGCCCAAAAGCTGATACATGAGGCAGCTGGTGGGTCTTGTATCATCTAAGTGGGAAATGTGCACAGGTTTTATTGAAACTATTTTTGTAAAAGGGTTCAGCAGCTTGCATAGCTCCTGTATAGTTTGAACTAAAACCCAGAGTATTTTCTGGACCCCATGAAAAATGGATGGCACTCACCACTACTGACAACTTCATAGAAATTGCACTAGGGAATACATTCATGGAGTCCCACTCTAGCACAATACTAGGCCTTTCCACATTAGTTCCTATAGCTAGAGAAAGTCTGAAGGATCACATGAAAGATGTTTGTTTATATCACTTGGAATAAAGACTATTGGGTTGATGAGTAACAGTTTGATCGTATATGCAAAGCTCATTTATCTGTTGATTGTTGTTGTGTGATTTCAAGTCATTTCTGATTTATGGCAACCCTTATCATGGGATTTTCTTGAAAAGATTTGTTCAGAGCAGGTGGTGGCCAAAAGGGCACACTTGGCCCTCTCCCTTGCTGTGGCTGCGAAGGTCTCCTTGTGAGGAGTACTTTGCTACTGTGGCAAGCTGGAAAGGTCCAACTGAGTGTCACCCCTCTTCTGAGGTGTCAACTGGTACAGGCTGCATACCCCACACCTCCTAGTTATGTCACTGCACAGACAAAGGCACACACACAGTTACCTCTGTTTTCTATGAATGGGAAACAGTACACACTATTTTCTACATTAATTTGAATATAAAAAGATTCCATGATGTTGATCTAGTAACGGTGAAATTGTGTTATTTTTCTCCTTCTCCTGCCTCTTCTCTCTTTTAAAGACAAGGCTTCCAGTGCCTCATACTTGACAGACCAGACTTTTTACTCCCCAGTGATCTTAACTGTACATTGCAAATGTTTAAGATGCTGCCTTACCTGGAAAGACCTAATAATGTTGCGTAGTTATACATTTCATCCTCCATGATGTCTGGCTATCAACTATCAGTGTCTGACTAAATCCTAAAGCTTCTAGTGCTTAGCAACATTCACTATATTAACTGCAAAAACAATGTCTATTTATCATGCTGTTTCAACTTTCAGGATTACAATAGACAAAACATTAAGAACTGGGCCTTGAAAGGTAAGCACAGTGTCTTGCAATGGTCTGAAGAAGCCTGTAGCTTCTGTTGTGGAGATTTCTGCAGAGACTGTATTTATTTACAAGATGTTTGTTTTTAAAGCCATCCTTTTCCCTTGAATATTAGGGCAATATATAAGATGCCTAAAAATCATTCAATTCAGCAGAGCATGTTAAATGAACCAGCATAACATTTTGAAATGACTGGATAAGTTCTAATCACATGCTGAAATGATAGCAATACTGTTATTGGTTAAGTTCCATTTGGAAGGGCATTCAGGTGCTGGGAGGCCACCACAGACATGGTACCCTGCCTAATACCTACACAGTAAGCTTTCCAGAGCCAAGGAACTGTGAGTGGCAGATTTGTCATAGAGGGAGTGATGATGCTTCAGGTTTTTGGAAGCAAACTTGTTGAGGGCTGTAAGAAATGTTTAACAGCAATGTGTGTGTTTGAGGGACCCAATGTCAAAAATATTAATGGAAAAGAATGTCCCAGTACTGACAAGGGCCCTCAACAGACCGGCGATAAACACCAGCATCAGGGCAGAGCGGGGGCATTATGACCACATGCCAACTGCCCAGACTCCACTCCCATGCTGGCATCACGCTGTGTGCCCCACCATATGGCAGATGGCATTATGCTGCATCTTTGGTGAAGCATGTAGATACGCTGTGCCAAAGAGCCACAGAAGAGCTATGGCAGCAGCAAAAAGTGCCATTGTTGTGGCACAAAAAGGAGCCGCTTTTTGTGGCTTCTTTTTGCACCAGGTTGATGGCATGACATGTGGTTGCCGCATCCCCACCCCAGCGCTTCCAGGGGCAGCAAGGAACTACCTCTTAAGGGTCATCCGCTGAGCCTCAAGGAGATGAAATTTGACACAGAAATGTGCTGTATATATTCATGTATAAATTGACTTTGTGTATAAATCAAGGACAGGTTTTGAGAGAAAATTATGGACTTGGCTACAACCCATGGATAAATTGCAAATAAAACTTCACAAATCTTTTCTTCTCCTTTAAAAATGCACAGAGGGAGCATATTTAAGAAGAAATAAAGAGAAGGAGAGGATCTGTTTATTTGAAGAGCTAGAGTGGTGGGTGTAAATGGGACTGCTGATCTTAAAATATCCAGAGCTATACAAATAAAATCAGTCTGAAATCTCCTTGGAAGCCAAGATGATAAGGCTGATGTTGTTGTACTTTGGTCTCATCATGAGGAATGATTCAGTAGACAATAATGCTAGGAAAGGGATGTAGAAAGAGAGGAAGACCGTGTGCTAGATGGATGGACTCTATTAAGGAGGTCACCTGAATGAATTTACAGGATCTGACCAGAGCAGTGGAAAATAAGGAGTCTCAGAGATGTCTCATCCATGGGGTCACCATGAGACAGGGTCAACTTGAGGCCAGTTAACAACAACAAAAATACAGAAACAGAAAGTAGGAAGAATATGAATGAGGAGAAAGAATATGAATTAGGAAGAAGAATGAGAATGTGGCCTGGAAGAAAGGATGGAGGAGAAGAACAAGGGAAGCAACCTGCCTTTATTAGGGACCTGGCACAAAGACAATGATCAGATGGAGAGGCAAAAAGTCCCTGTTGGGACCTTATGACACTAGAGGAATCCCATTGAGAAATGGGATTTAAAGGAGGTTTAAAGAAGAAAAAAACCACAAATACAGGAAGTTTTTCACACAATGTTTTGCTAGTCCAGAAATAATGCAAAAATAAAGCAAACATAAAGAGGACAAAAACGACACCTTTTAACTTTCAGGAAGCATGCTTTTTTGTATTTGTGCCTTCAAGTTGTCTTTTGACCAATGATACAATGGATTTTATAGGGTTTCCTTTGGCAAGGAATACTCAAAGGTAGTTTACCAGTTCCTTCCTCTGAAATAAAGCCTACAGCACCTGCTATTTATTGTAGATCTCCCATCCACACATTAACCAGGTCTGACCCTGCTTAGCTTTCATCATCAGACAGGACCTGGTATCTGTAGGGCCCAAATATTGCCTTAGTCAATAGATAAAAAATGCCTCTCTCCTGATGTGCTAATACTCTTTATGCCTGGACATTTTATTATAGGAGTACATCCATCATCTATATTCTGAAGCAAACATCTCTACCAAGCCTGAGAACAACATAATATTTTCCAATATTTAGTTGGTTATGACTCATGTTTATAGAATGTTAAATTAGTAATACCCATGGCTAGAAAGCATGAACATCTACTGGTATTTCTTGTATCATAAAGTCTAACTATTAAAGAACCTGCAACCTGTTGTTCTGGGCCCAGCAGAAAGTGTGAAGCCCTTATCAGCTGTGGCAAATACATCAGGTGGCTGTTTCCTTATCACTGATGAAAATATTTGGGGATATACCTGTACATGGCTGCCAGTGTGGCATAGTGGTTTGAGTGTTGGATGGTGACCCTGGGGACCAGAGATCAAATCCCTGATTGGCCATGGAAACCCATATTCTCTCAACATCAGAGGAAGGCAAGAGCAAACTCCTTCTGAACAAATCATGCCAATAAAAACCTGTTATAGGTTCACCTGAAGATCAGAAATGACTGGAAGGCACACAGCAACATAACTTTACGCCTTGACTCCCAGTGTGCAGGATTGGCCCTAACATTAGGCAGAAAGATGAAATGACCTCAGACTTCAGATGTTGGAGTACAGTGGCAGGAAAACCTGGCTGAACCTCCTGAAGCCCCCAGAGATATCTCACATAGCCTGCCCTGCTCTGCTCTCCCCCAAACGAGACTAGTGCCTTAGGTATAGTGGAGCAGTGTATTCCATTACCCGTGTTGAGAAATGGGGCCCTTTCACATTGCAATAACTGCAACACATTGATGCCACTTTAACTGCCATGACAACATCCGATGGAACACTGGGATTTGTATTGAGAGCCAATATGGAGTAGTGGTTTGAGCATTGCTTGGCCATGGAAATCCTCTGGGTGACCTTGGGTCACTCGCACCTGCTCAGCTCCAGAAAACACCATGATAGGTTCGCTTTAGAGTCACCCTTAGTTGGAAATGACTTGAATTCACAACAACAACAACAACAACAACAGACATATCCAGTCAACATCAACATTTTGGATCTTTAGTCAGAGAGCTCTAGTACTTCATAAAATTATAAAATCCAGGATCCCATAGGATGCTGTCATGGCAGTTAAGGTGGCAAGGCTATACATGTTGTATGTTTTCCAGGTGGCAAACTTATCATGTCCAATGGAGTTGGTGTTTGGTTCCTCCCCCTTTTTTTTCACGGTAAAGAACAGGGGCATTGAGACAGTGATAATATTTCATACAAATAAAACAAACCCCAAACCTCCCAAAGTTTTCAGGTGGAAATAAAAAGGCCTGCAGCCAACACCACATCCCCCTCAATAAAAACAAGAATAATGTGTTAAATCAGCAGCCGAAGTGTTGTATAAAAACATTATTGCCTTATTTAGTCACAGACTTTTATAACAAACTTCCCTAAGTGGCTTTTCATTAAAATAAAAATCTGGTATCA
The DNA here is from genome assembly GCA_023333645.1 of Sceloporus occidentalis. NCBI lineage: Eukaryota > Metazoa > Chordata > Lepidosauria > Squamata > Phrynosomatidae > Sceloporus > Sceloporus occidentalis. The sequence continues at coordinate 143,207,843 of JALMGF010000006.1, forward strand.
ATTTTCACATCACCCTGTGTGCTTCAGGCAGAGATTTAACTTTGTATATGTTCTTGCTCTCAATGCCTCACAGTCCCACCTCCTGCCTCAAGCCAGTTCCCTTTTTGATTCTCTGTAAAGTCTACAGATGATCTGAAGGAAGGATTTGGAGGGTAGGGGGAATACGGTGTTGCTAATTTACAATATCTCTGCCTTTTTGGAGATTATTCTTGTCGAAATTAGTGTAAGCATCAGTGATCCCAGATAAGAAGAAAGAGTGCTAGCCTGCTTATATGTTTCTTCTGAAGTTTGAAAATCCAATTTAGAGCCCACATTTTAACATGATTTAGGGACTCCAACAGCGTTGTTGGAAACTTCATATTAAAGAAATGAATTTAACAAAGAACCTATAAAGCAGGAACACACACACATACTCCTTTGGTTTGTAAAATCTAGGCTAGTGGGTAATGGTTGGTTGTTAGGGATGGTACAGCCTTTATTTAGGCAGAATGTGGCAACCATTTCAGACAGCAGATGTTCTTGGAGGGCCAATGGCAGCAGCTGTTGTCCCCAAGAACCCGGGTAGGCATGGATGCTTCATACTGTTTCTTCCTGGGGACTTGTTGGGTGGGTTCAGTGAAATAGATCTAGTATACCCAGCCCTGAGCCTTCCCCATTTATTAAACTTGTTACCAGTGGCGGGCTGAGGAAACGGTTTTCTGTCCAGTTCTGAGGTAGGATGTGATGGTTTCCTGAAACTTTTCTTAAACTTGAACTTTTCTGCTTCATTTTCAAGATGATTTATAATTTTGATTTTAATGTCCTTGGGGGGTATTTTTGAACATGCCATTCATGGCAAATTGGCTCAAGCTTGCATATTGTTTTGTTTCATTTTATTACACATTTCTTCATTACTCCACAACCTTCCAGGCAACCCATGCCTCCTTATCTGAAAATTAAAAACAAAACAAAACAAAACCAAGCACCCATGTAAGAGGAATTACCTTGTGACATCTTCTTCTGGCCTTTAACTGAAGTGGAGAAAGTCAGAGAATTTGCAGGATGCCAGAAGTATTATTCTGCACACACACAAAAAAAGGACACACAGAGAACTGTGCCACGCTCCTCGATCACATCACAAGTAAGGCTACCCCAGTGACCAAATAAGATCAACCTAATTTAAAAATGGATGACAAAGTCATCCCTGTCTGTTTAGGGTGAGGGACTAAGGGCTCTTTGCCATTTGTCAGCTAATCTGTTTCTGTCTTTTTATTACCATTCTGCCAATTGGACTTCCAATTTGTATTGTTGTTGACTGCCTTCAAGCTAAGTTGGATTTATAAACATCTTATGAATGAGAGACCCCCAAGTCTCTGTCAGCAACTGCCCTGCTCAGGTCTTGCAGATTCAGGGATAGAATCTAGACTGAGTTTATCCATTTGGAATGTGGTCTTCCTCTTTTCCTGCAGCCTTCTGTCTTAATAAGCATTATTGTCTTTTCTAGTGAATCTTGTCTTCTCATGATATGTCCAAAGTACACCAGCCCCAGTACAGACTGCCGAAAAGCGGCAGTCTGGGGCCAATTTTAGGGCTTGGGATTGCAGAGTGACCGCATGGTCCCGAGCCCTAGTGCTTGGGGCCAGCTCCATCATGGCAGCCTCCCATTCACATGGGGGCCACCATGATGATGCAAGCATGGTGCAACGTCTGCACGTCGTGGAACCATGCTTGTGTGCGCGACAGTGTGTCAATGGCACACTCATGGTGTCCGCTGTCCACCCCAAAATGAACCTGCTTTTAGTGGGTTCTTTTTGGTATGGAGGGAGGCCATGCAATTTGGCTGTTGTGGCGTCCCTCAGCAGCAAAAATGAACAGATCCAGTCCACCCTTTCGGGGCGATCTGTTGAGCCCCTATGCCTACTACGAAGAGTTTAGTTTTGATTTGTTCTTATTTGTCTTTTTAACAGTCCATGGTAGCTACAGAAATCTTCTCCAGCACCACATCTCAGATGAGTGGATTCTCTTCCTATCCACTTCCTTCACTGTCCAGCTTTCACAATCATACATAGAAACAGGAAATACAATAGTATGGAGAATCATGACTTTAGAATTCAATTATGTATCTTTACACTTCAGGATATTCTCTGGTTCATTCATAGCTATAGTCTTCTCATTTCTTGACTGCAGTCTCTGTTCTGATTAATAATTGAGCTAAGGTGTGGAAAATCTTGTACTTGTCTGGCACTCCTGCCAGTTGGAAATAATTCCATTACTCTGTATTCTGTCCTTACAGTGCTCCCTTGTCACGAGTACATTGTACACATCAGAACAATCAGATGTTGTGGCACACTCATTTTATTAAGAGTGATCCATAGTTTTTTCACAATCTGCATAATCAAAGGTTTGGCTATAATCTTTAAATTACAGGCTAATTCACTTTTGAAATTCTTTGGTGTGCTCCATTACCCATTGTGTTTGCAATCTGATCCTTAGTACCTCTTCCTTTCCTGAATCTACCTTGAACGTCTAGCATTTCTTGCTTCATATATGATAAAAGTCTTTGTTGTAGAAATTTGTGTAGAACTTTGCTTGCATGAGAAATTAGTACAATGGTTCTGTGGTTACGCAATCTCTGGTCTTAAAGCGGGGGTTACCAAGCTCCCTTCTGTGCAGTACTAACAAGAATCAGCTATTGCTCAATTGGCATTGTCTTTGAGAGATCCTCTGCCAGTGTCATCCTCAGCTACTGCTGCTTCCCAGTACCCATTTGACTTATATTACAGTCAGTAAAGTAGTAATTAGATGGTTGTTTCCCATTGCTTGCTATGTAGTCTTTGCAAGAAGCTCTCCAAAACAAACTGCAGATCTGACTTCAACTAGTCTTTCTTGAAGATGTAGACTTATCAGATATCATTTATCTGCTCAGAAACACAAATCCTTCATGTTTTTTATTATTATGTTTTACCAAGAATTTTAAGAGTGCAATTAGACTAGCTTTATTCCACATTTTTAATATTTTCTTTCGATGTCAAACTTTTCTTTATAATCTTTAATTAACCATGTATTAATAAAATTAGGTCTTCCTCATTAGCCCATGACAAGAAAGACAGAAAGGGCAAAGTATGCTTCCCTTACTTTTATGTGGTTTCAGCTTTCACTATGCATGATTGGTCAATTGGTATAAGTCTGCATAAAACCTTCCCAGAATGCATCTACTTCTTGCCATGGTAATTACAATAATTTAGTTTTCATTTTATACATATACATCTACTGTTACAGCTTTATATCTAGTTCAAAAATGATGCACTGGTTCTGCAATTTAACATTTTCTTCATGCTGGGATGTTCTATAGAAATGACTAGATTACTACTGATATTCAGTGATCCCATCCTTCACCACTTTCTTTCACCCCTTTCCCATCTCCTGATACTTCTAGGAGCAAGCTGTTCGGCTGATTTTCAGTGGTGTAGCAGCATATTTGAAATGCAGGCACTCATCATGACAAACCTCCCCTAAAAGGAGACAAAAACACAGGCAGCTATGTTATTCCATTACAACAAACCACTTCAAGTCATTGTCATCTCCATTAGGAGCTGGTCTTTTGTAAAGTTAACAGATCTTAATTTCCACATCAGTACCAAGCTTTCCCAAAATACTTTGCACAACAACATTACAATATATTGTTATTTGGGAAATCTATGTCCCCTTCTCCCTTCCAGCAACTGTTAGAAATACTGCTAAGTGTTTTGCCCCAATCTCATCCCTTGCCTACTTTGCCCCATGCCATAACAAGGTCCCGTTACCTAGTGTTAAGTATTGAGAGTCAGCATGGGCTTGTCAATGAACTAATCTTACATATATATATATATTGAGCCCATCACTGGTTTAGCAGATGATGAGAATGTGTTGGATTTTAACAAAACATTTGACTATGTCCCCTGTGATATTTTGATTAGCAAACTGATTAAATGTGCAATGGAAGGGACTACTGTAAAATGGATCCATAAGCTCAAACAGTCATAATAAAGACATGTTCAGATAGCCGTAATAAATGGCTGTATTTCAAAATGGAGGGAAGTCTCAAGTAGAGTGCCTCAGTGTTTTGTCCTGAGCACTAACACTCTTTAATATATTTTTAGCAGAAACTCAGATGGCATCATCATTAGAGGGCATCATTACCAAGTTTGTGAATGATACAAAACTGGGAGAGGAGCTAACACATTGGAAGATAGAAATAGACTTCAAGAAGACCTTGATAAACTAGAAAAATTGGGCTGAAACTAATGCAATGGCTCTATGATTCTTTGGGATGTTCTTAATCTAAACTTTCTGCACCCACTATATCTGCACCCACTATTACACAACCTCCCTTCCCCAGCCTTTCTTCCTGCTACACCTTCATTTTTCCAAAGTGTTTGTAAGATCTAAATAAATAAATAAAAATGTGCCTCGAACCTAGTGGAGAAAGAAGAGCAGGCCAGAGATCAGAACAAACAGAATGGCTGGTAAAAGAAAGAATCATCCCCAATTTGTAAGTGCCTACCAGGCTTTAGCTGCACTTAAATGTTTGCAATGTATGATAAACCAAATTGAGAAAACAACAACAACAACAACAACAACAGGCACATGCTAGCATCTCATGCTGAATTAACCTGGAATACTGAAATGAAACACTGTACAGATAGCTCTGACCTCCAGCATGTTAATCTTATTTACTGAATGTTCACTTATAATTATTACTGCCAACATTCCCTGAGAGCATTAAAAATAGAAGAGTTGAAAAACTCTTTTTACATCCCCCCCACCCCATGTCAATACATTGGTTTAGTTTAACTGTGACACCTGTCTACTTCATCAACAGTTCACATATTAAAGAATGGAGAGAAGAGTTTTTGTATCTCTGTATTTGTGTGTGTGTGATTACAGTTCAAATTGATTCTTAAATCAGTTTTGAATGTGAGCATAAACTTGTTGAAAAGCTTGAAGAAGTTCCCCTAATTAATCCCTTGGAGAATAATTAGTGTAGCTGAAAATATAAAATTTAAACCTCCCAGGTGGCTTTCTTTATAACAGTCTCATGGAACACTAATAAAACTATACACTTCCTACGAGCTAATGCACTTGTAAAATGACCAGAGCATAAAATATTTGTGTAATAATCCAGTGAATGGAGTATGAAGCAAGAAGCTCATTTAAATAAACACGGTTACTATCAAGAAGAATAGGGAACTGCTTATTCTCTTCCCTGCATGATGCTTACTTTTATGAATATTGTCTCCCCTCTCCTTTCTGTGATGTGACCCTTTATTTGTAGGGAATGACAACACATTTATTTAAGATTAGGAGTGATCTAATGTTGTAGGTTTGCTGCTGTGGAGAATTGGATACAACCAAGTCACACCTGCCACTTCCTTCTTCTAGGAAAGATAGATTGTTTGTATAGAGAGCTATGCTGAAAATTTCTTCCACTTCCCCTCCTCACACCATTTTCAGTCAATTTGATGGAAAATAAATTGCTTTCAGAAATTTTGTCAAAGCAGAAGAAACCGCTGATGGTGTTTTCATGGATAGAGTGAAGGTTTATTGAGCTTCCCCTAGTGACAAGGTGGCCCAGGGATAGTGTATAAGTGTCCAGTCTTTCACTGCACAGTCATCTTTCAACAAGTTCACAGCCTCTCTGGGTTCAGGCCCTTCAATTAAAGTTGTGGGGAAGATGTCAAGAGATAAATTCTCCCACGGGACTTTCCCAAATCGTGCCGTCTTGGTAGCTGGGGAGGCTGCAAAATGCTGGGAAAGTGGGTAAGAGAAGGAAAGAAAAACACAGCACCCTTGCCTCTCCACAATGAGACAAACTCAAAACCACTACCAAAAGAAATGCAAAAGAAAATATTACGTGCCCTGAGAATGAGGCAGCAAAACAGAAGCTTATTTTGTGGGGAAAGAAAACTTTCAGGAATGCAAAGGGTAGATTTTGGCACCATGCTAGCAGTTTATGTGTAATTGCATCTACCACTTCCGGAATGCCTGGAGAGGGCTTGGGAGGATAAAGAACAGGGGTAGCAGAAAGGCAGTTTACATGGAACACAAGTCCAGATGGAATATCCCTCCTGAGACAGCACTATTTCAAAATTGAGATGGTACGTTTAGTATTTCATGTTTCTATTTCTACTTTTTATTTTTTAGTGTGGCAGGGTGGATCCTCAACATAGAAAAGTAGCGGGTCAGGGCCTATTTCCATTGGCAAGCAGTATGTTGTAACCAGTCCATCTGAACAGCAATTTCAACTGTGAAATTGGAACATGTTACTTACTGCAGGAGCTCAGAAGCCACTGACTTTTCTTTTTGGGATGTGCTAATGCCAGGATCAACCACAACTGTCATGCGGTGACTCAAAACAAACAGACAAACATGAAATCGCAAGCAGTGACTTGCCTCAGGAAGGGCCAGGGAGCTGTGGTTGTATATGTGTCTTGTATATCCCAATGAAACATGGTTGTTCCACAGATGGAACTACTCTTCAGCTGGCCATTCATTAACCCTTGGATCTACAGTAGATTTGCTACAGCTGCAGCTGTTCTCCTCCATGACCATTGAGAGAGGTGAGGGGTGGGATTGGGGAAGTATGTGGCTATGTCCCTGTAGAGTGCATCCTCTGCTGAGGTGGCAGGCTCTGGAAAGCTCAGCAGATAGTGTAATAACTTTGTGTCTAGCAACAGGGACATAGCCAGACATTGACTTTGATCCCTCTGATGTCATATGCTTCTCTCTTCCGACAAGGAATGGCATGCAATGGCCATGGCGGGGGGGGGGGGAGGTTCAGTGACTCTGTGGAGTAGCTTTGGTAGGTATGTTGCTAGACAGAGTGTGGTAGGTATGGAGTGTGGGAATACTGATAACGGATACTATTGAAGCAGAGGAAGAGAATGCCAACTTCTGCATTAGTCAAAAAGTGATATATGTAGGTGTAAGGTTGACTTTCAACTCCTTATGCCGCTATGTAACATGATGCCAGACATTTGTCTTCTATTGTAGTTTACAGTAGAAACAATCATTTCTATTGGAAATCCAGATACCTGCCGTGCATATAGGGAGCAGGATATTTCTCTACATATAAGCTAACTCAATTCTGGGCCCCTTTAGATGGTGTGATGTGTTGGGAACTTGCAGTATTTGTTGCTGTAATTCTTAGGATTTTTTCTCTTTAATAACAATCCAAATTATATTTCCTGGACTATTTTCTGGTACTTCCCAGTACCAGCTGCAATGTTTTATTCCTCCTCTCAATAGGTTTAATTCTGTGACATATAGGAGCAATATATTGCCTTGCCTTGCCTTCTCTTCCTTTCTTTTTTCTTTATTTCTTTTTTTAAAAGTTATGCTGCTATAGTGGTTCATTGAAATGGCAGTTTTGTAGTATATTTTATAACTAAAAGGAGAAAGTTTGCCCATCAAGACATAGAGCAAAACTTGCGTCATTTTTAAAAACAAAACAAAACTTTAGAAGAACCCCAGTGCACACCCAAGAAATCACTACAAATAGCTAAAGGAATGGAAATAATGGACACAGAGATGACAACCAGACCGCAAAACTAAAGGAGCAATATCATGAGAATTCATGCTTCTTTAGATCAGTCTGAAAGAGGTCTTCTGGTGGTGGAAACAAGGTGTGAGGGCTCTAACAGATTGCGGTTTGCATCCAAACACCCTGTATGAAGAGCCAAAGTGGTGAGGGAGAGTAATAAAGAAGCGATACTGAACATCGGCATCTTCTGTGTTTGGCTTATATTAAAAACTTGAGCCAATGAAACAGTTCAGCTTAATGGTTACACTTGGGCCTTCTATAAACTTAATAAAGAACATCAGAGAGAAGGGTGCAAATTTGATTTGGTTCATGAAATTTGAAATGAATGAAATTTCATTCAGTTAATAAAAAAACTTTGCAAAATCCATCATTTCTTCATACATTTTACAGAATAAAATTGTGATTATATTGTTAAAAGAAAGATCATATTTGGGAGAAAGTGAATTGTCAGATTTTGACCACCCATAAAGTTTGGATTTGATGAATCCATGAGTATTACGCCATTTTTGTGGTGCTCAATTAGAGTTGCCACCCTTTTGTCTGACAGGCTCCACATCTTTAACAGATACAAAGCAGGGAGAACATGATAGTTCACAATGAATGGCTGTAACTCTTGAATTTTGTCAGTGCAGATGGATTAGAATTTTGTATCTTTCTAAAAATAAAATGTAATTCCTCTGTATTTGGCAGGAAAAAATACTGTATGTTTGTATGTTAATGTAGAAGAAAGCATGTCCATGCATAGAACTGCATCTGCCAAATAACTCTAGGTGGTTCATCATCTGTCTCTGTTACTGAGAGCAGCATCTGAAGCACAGCATATCATGTGGTGAAGTATGACATCAGTTTCCAGAAATAATCTACAGGTACCACCCTTTTTTTTCTGAATATGGTTTTATTCATATGAAGTAATCCTGAGTACAGGTATAATAAACTGACCATTCCTGTTTATGTTATTTCTCTAGAGATGTTGTTAGATAAAATACCTTTAAGAAGAGATGTTCTGAAAAAAGGGGGGATATGGCAGAGCAAAGAGTGTTGTGGTGCAGTATTCATGTGTGGGTGGGATGAAATGAAGAATAGATGAGAATTTCATTTCATCGGAACTCATCAAAAATTTGTCAGTTTCTTTGTAGTCAGGATGGACAGAACTTAAAAGTGTTTTCTAAAAAATCAGCTGTAGAGGAAAGTGAAGCTGGCACATTCATTCAGATAGTTCTATAGCTGAAAGTGCTTCAAAGTCAGTTTATGTACAAAAGTCAGGGCTCTGTTAGGATTGCCACTTCTTTTTCTTGAGAAGCTCTTCATCTTTAACACCTGTATGTCAAGCAAATACAGCACAATCCTCTTCATCTTGGGAATAGCTGAAGCTATCTACAATAGAAAGAACTTAAGGTTCAAACATTTAAATAGAGGAGAAACCAAAAATGATAGCTTGCCTTGTTCCACAAAATGAAATACCCTGGTGTGGTTTAAGGATGTCCCCCCCCCCCCCCCCAGGAGATAGTACAACAAAGGAATAACACAGGTGTCTACAAAAGCTGCCAGTGAGGGAAAGTAGAAGAGCAATTATGGTCTGTTACAGACTGCCAAAATAAAGCTGCTTCGGGTCTCTTTGGAGGTATGCTGTTTAAATGATGCATGCATCCTAAGAATCCGGAAGCTGCACCAAAGCTGCACTCCAGTGCTTAGGAATGGAGTGTGGCTTTGGAGCGACCTCCGGACTCTTAGGACCCATGCATCATTTAAATAGCATACCTCCAAAGAGACCCGAAGCAGCTTTATTTTGGCAGTCTGTAACAGGCCTATATATCATCATTTAGGTTGCATCCGCACTGCAGCAATACTCCAGCTTGACATAGCCTTAGCTGCCATGGCTCAATGGTATGGAATTCTGGGAACTGTAGTTTGGTGAGACATTTAGCCTTATCTGTCAGAAAGTTCTGGTGCCACAGAATTCCATAGCATTGAGCCATAGCAGTTAAAGTGGTATCAAACCGGAGTATTTCTGCAGTGCGGATGCAGTCTCTGACTGGAATTGTGTCTGTCCTTTCAGCTTAGTTCATTGACCTGTGCTACCAGGTGGGTATAGAAAAATCCTCCAAACTTTGAATAGTTACACGACTATCCTGTTTCTTAGAAACCTCTCACACAAATTGATATGGCAAGGAACATTTCATCATAGGCACTGAATGGTGGATAAATCATTTAAGACACTGGTGATAACCTTTCTTAGAAACCATAAATGAAGTGGGTTCCTAGAATTTGGGGAGCCCTATCTTTTGATCCATGCAAACAAGTACCATTCTTTTCCCCTCTAAACCAAATGTACGTACTTAAAGGAGAAAAGCTAATGTATCATTTGGAGATTTCACGAGGTGCTTGTTTTATTGCTTAAAAACAGTCAGCTGCTTCACCAAGTCCTAGTGCAATTTCCCTTAAACTAACTGAGGCACACAGGGAAGGAATTTAGATCAATAGGCCCATATTGACATAAAACAGTGCTTATATATCTGCCATTAAAGCAATGACCCCTTTTGCCTAAAGCTCTGTGTGCTTAGCTGGGGCTGTAATCAGATGGACACAGCTGAAGTTTGAAAAGCTGAATGCAACTACAACAAAAGAGAAAGAGAAAGAGAAAAAAGAAAGAAACAAAGAAAGAGATACCACTGCCACCAGAAACATCAAAATACTGGTAACTTTGATCTAACTGATAGAAACATTAACCTGTGTGGTATCCACATGTACACATTCAGAAGCCACTCTGAACAGTGACATCAACAGGCAATTATGAGCCAGTAAATCTTCACTTTAGAGTGTAAACTGACCTTCAACTCTGACTCATTCCTCTGATTAAGTGGACATATTTACCTATGATGCAAGGTTGCCCTAAGCTTTGTTTAACCTCCTTTTCTCCTACTCATTATCCCATCCATTTCAACAGTCTGGGGGAAAAAATCAGAGGTAGGCACACTGGAGATAAGTGGATGGGAAAAGAGAAGTTTTAAAGCAGGGGGTGGGAACTGTGTGACCCTACAGACGTTGTTAAACTGCAGGTCCTAGAATTTCTCATGACTGACTTTGTTGGCTAGGGATGATGTTCACGCAATTCCAACCCAGGAATAGGGAAAGATTTCTAAAGGGGTACAAACAATGGATTAAAACTATAGTAAAAGACAGTCCTATAGGAAGAACTTCCTTCCCTGCTTCTGTCTCTCACATCCAAATAATACTTTAAATAACAAATATATCAAAAGTCTATTTGCTATAATTCTCCTCCTTCCCTCTCAGATCTGGGAAATAGCTTGTAATGGATACAAGTGCAGCAATTCTACTGAGAAAAGAAAAGAAACTAATAACTTACTGAGGGCCTTTACAGACCATCCTGAAAGGCCAGCCTGGGGCACAGCATCCTGACAATGCACGCCCAACTCTGCCCCCAGGGTGCCCTGATGCCGCACACTGTTCCAAATGGTGCACAGCATCATGGCATGCCTCCGGCACTGCATCCAGATGGTCCAGCCCCAAAGGGGCGCCATATAGCTGCACCACCAAGGCTATGCTGCCCTTTTGAGGGCGCAGCGTGAGGTTGTGGTCTGTAGAGTATGCTAGCTTGCTACTGCAGTATTTCAACAACCTTCGTAAGTTCATATAGAGAGAGATGTAGCTGATAAAGAGCTGTAATGGACAGACTGTGAATTGGGCGTCAAAAATGCCACCATATGATAGACCATCTGTACCAGTGGTTCTCAACCTTTGGGCCTCCAGATGTTTTGGATTTCAATTCCCAGAAGTCCTAGTCAGTATGCTCATTGTTCAAGAATACTGGGAGTTGAAGTCTCAAAAATCTAGAGGACCAAACTTGAGAAGTACTGATCTATACATAGGAAACTATGTTGAAAACCTTACCCATTAACATGGGAGATAATCTCCATCCTCAACTGGTTGCATACAACTATGACCAATGACCAAAGGGCAGTTATAGTCATGGAACTTCTTCTGGATGTGGAACTAGAAGGGGAAATCTCCCTTCTTCATACAAATCCCTGAAGCCATCATCAGAAGGCCGTATGAGAACCAGCATGGCACTGTGTTTTGAGTGTTGGACTATGACTCTGGAGACCAGGGTTCAATTCCCATTTTGGCCATGAAACCCACTGGGTGACCTTGGGAAAGTCACATGCTCTCAGCCTCAGGGGAGTGCCATGGCAAAGCTTGCCTGCACAAATCTTGCCAAGAATAGGTTTGCCATTGGGTTACCATAAATCAGAAAGGATTTGTAGGCACACAACAACAAAACAATAACCAGTTTTATAGACAGCATGGAGAGTTATAGGGCTGAAATGGAAGAAAAGAAGGTTCTGTCATTTTAAAATTTGGGTGAGTTTGAAAGGATCCATTTGAATTAACACATAAATACCCATTTATTCAAGGTGAGAAGAGCACTGTGACTTGCCTTTGTCTAGCAATCGTGGATATAATTTCAGGACCACTTCCTGACATTCACCCTTTTATTTCCCTATAATTTCCATATGTACTGTATTGTTCCAGACAATTCTGGAAGTGAAGGAAATGTTGCTGCCAATGTGGACTACCATTTGTTGTAACATTTGTGACTCTTCTCAGAATGTCTCAAAACAAAGCAACTGCTAGGAGACTGGAAAGTAGGTAGTAGATGCTGGCCACTAAGAGCCAGCTGCTGAAATGAGCCCTGCTACTACGGAGGTGTTAAAAACATGGCAAGTAAAACCCACATAAATAAATCTGAGCAATGAAACTGAGGGCAATGCTAACAAGCCAGCCAAGCCATGAATGTTTAATAATTGAAGTGAATAATGGATTTCTTCTTGTATGCACGTAGACTTACAGAAATGCTAAGTATTATTAGTAGTGAGCAAGCAATAGGCATGTTTCTGTCTTTCAGCTTGGAAAAGAATGTACAAATTAGAATCAAAGAAGTAGTTTATAAGATAGTATCCTCCCAGAGAAAATCACTCATAGTTTGGCTTTGCCTTGTCTGTAGAAATAATTGTAAGATATTACACACACACACACACACACACACACACACACACACACACACACACACACACTTACAATTATTTCTTACAATATATATATCCCAAAGAAAGCAAAGGTTGAATATGATTGAGGCTAGCCTAAAGTATCTTATGGCCTGCAGTAAAGGACAAGATGCCTTTCTATTCTGCATACAAGAAGCCATTTGGACTTAGGACTGACCCATACTTCGACATTGGGAAGTGAGCAGGTGAACTAGCTTTGTCCTCCAGCAAAGAAAACTGTTCAAGCAGTTCAGAAGAATATTGGGCAGCAGCGGGGCAGGGTACTTGTGCAGTCACAAGGATATTTCAGTTCAGTTGGTCACCGGACAGTATTTAATGGTAGGGCTAGTCTTGCACATATAAAAAATGGTTTTACTGGCTTTATATTGATTTCCTCTGGAAAGTCTATATGGTCAGCCCTCCACTTTCATGGAGGTTAGAGGCACAAGATCCCCTGAAAGTGAAAAAACTGAGAATAAGCAGGGGAAGGTGGGGGTTTCTCCTCTCTCTTCCCCTGTGCTATAGCCAGCTTCCCTCACCTGTCTATTGCACAGGGGAAGGGAGAAGAGTGGACGCACACCTCGCCTTCCCCTGTGCTATACTCGGATGAGGGAAGCTTTTTATACAACAGGGGATGGTGGGAGGGTGTGTGTGTGTGTGTGCACCATTTCGGGCTGCTCCCTCCCTCCTAGGCTTCCCCCTGCCCAAGGGGAAAAGCCTGGGATGGAGTAGGAGTACCCACACACACTATGACAAACTCGCAAATAACCAAAACCACAAAGTGCCAAAGCTGAGAAAGTTGAAGCCAACTGTATTTCAAATGCGCAGTATTCTAATCATTTTCCAGTTCTGAATGGTGGCCATTGTGCTGATGTTAAACAGGTGTGTATCTGGCTGGGAAATTGCCACCTATGCTACTTTGAATTCCATAGGGGAAGAAAATTTGAAATTGAGTATTGATGCAAAACCGAAACATTTAGGCCTGGATCCTGTCGTTAATTCTATGGAACTAAAGTAAAGCTATTGGATTAGCTGAACTGTCATAAGTGTTTACCTCTGTAATTAACAACTGATTTAATGAGTCTAATCCAGGTAGATTCCAAAAGATTCAGGCCTTAAAGCATGATTTGTTTCTTGTTTGTTTGATAATGACACATATTTCTGGGAGTTTGGTTTATTATCTGATTGCAACTTGATCAGTGTGAGTGAAGGACAGAATGTGAAGCCTACAGAAGAGCCATCATGGTGTATTGGTTTGAGTTTTGGACTACAGCTCTGAAAACCAGGGTTCGAATCTCTGCATGGCCATGGAAACCCTGGATGACCTTGGGTAAGTCACACACTCTCACCTACAGAGAAAGGCAAAGGCAAATCCTGTCTTTACAAATCTTGGCAAGAAAACTCCATGACAGGTTCACATTAGAAGTCAGAAATGACTTGAAGGCACAGAACAACAATAGAAAGGAAGCTAGAGGTAAAAATCAGCAGAGGGGCTGTATGGTGTGCACCTGAGGAACTAAAGGTCTGGCACCACAGTACAAATCAGTTTACTCAAATCTTGGGTTCAATGAGTTCAGTGAGGCTTAGGCCTTATCTGCACTATTCAGGATTCTCCAGGCCTGAAGTATTTTGCCCCCAAAGCTGCCTGTCTTCCCCCTGTTACCTGGCCCTGCAGCTGTCAGCATGGACATCCTGATGTGGCACATCTGCCTCTGCCACAGGTTACTTACCGCTGAGGTTGGAATGAAGTACCCAGCAAGCAATATTTACATGTTCTAACCTCAGAGTGAGTGATACATGGTGGAGGCAGATGCACCAGACAACCCAGCAGGATGCCTGTGGAGACAGCTGGTGCGCTGTGAAAATAGAGAGCTCCTGATCTTCCCAGAAGATCTGGAGCAACAGGTAATTTTTAAAATGCATTTTAATCTTGTTTTGCTCTGGTCCTGGTGCAGGGCATGTGTCCACCATCTGGTCTGCCCACACCAGAGCCAGGGTCTGGGTATGGGATACATTGTCCAAACATGATGACACAAAGGCCTTATTCTTAAATCAGGATGCATAGGATTGACCCCAAAGAGAAGGAAATAGCATCCAAGGGAAAATAGACAAATCAAGGCTGGCTTTGCACATCATTGGTGCAATGATCTGTAGAAAGGCAGTTCCAAATGGTTTGCAAATATATGTGCCAATAGAGTCTTAGTTTACTGCACCATACATGGTACTTATGTGTAGCTCGTCTCAAAAACAAATAAAACTGCTTCAAAACATATTAATATGCATTCTTGTTTTTGCAGCTTTAAATCTGATTTACACAAGGGGAAATGAAAAAAAGCAACAATTCAAAAAGCAATTCAAATGCCTGGCTGTGGCTGATGGCTACAGTCTGGAAATGAGCCCATTTTTACTTAATGTCACACATCAGTGCAAAAGGAATGCATGTGTATGTAGGATTAGAAATGTTTGAAAAGCTCTTCATGTTCTAAAGAAGCATCAGAAAGATTGGGATGTGACAGTCTCCACAGGCTACTCTCTAGCTTAGCTTCAATAAGCACACCTTTCATGGGGACCTAGCCTTCATGAAAATTACATTCCCCCCCAAACATACAGTTTCATAAAGAGCCTATTAAATGACATAGTGGTAATGCTTGTAATGTAGCTTAATTGTGGCAAGTGTTTTAATTGTGTTTCTCAGTGATGACAACAAGCATCTTTTCATTTTGTAAGGCCATTTCTGTCAGACTTTTTAAAGGTAATGCATGTTCATGTTAAAGATTCATCCCTCTCCTTCTGTGACAGAATCTGTCAATCTTCTTCTTGAAAAGGTTGCTTGCCTGGTTGCTTGACTAAATTATAAGTTAAAACATCTGTATTCATGAATGAAGGCTCTAATACTGGAAGCTAATATGTTCCAACTGATTCTTGTCTGGAAAAATAAATGCCTTGTTGAATAGTGAATTGGAGGAAGAAAAATGCGGGTGGGGAGACATTAACATTACTAGCTACTTTCTAGCTTTTACAGTTTAACTAATTCTCTTGTTTCACAGTTCATAGTGGCCAATTTAATTTCCAAAGGCTCCTCAACATTTGTGCTGTGACATTTTTGCTGCAAGTGTGAAGTGAGTTATAATTGCTTAATCTATTTTCTTAGCTGTTGTGCTGGCCCATAATTGTTCTTCTAAATTCCCCAGGGTCTGGTGGCTGGGCAGTTGTGTTTCTCTTCTGTTTCTCTTTTCCAGCTTCCAATAGCTTGTGGATGAAACTACAAATGACCAACTTTTTGCTATGCTCCAAACCAGGAAAAATAAGTCTGTAATATTTTACTTAGTTTTGGTGTTCTCGGGGAAGGGAGGAAATAATTTAAAGGAAAATACGGGAAGGAAAAACTCCCACTGTCACTTTAGAAGGGAATTTCAAGCTCATCTTGGCTGTCGTTTTGGACTGAACCCTGAGAAACTGGCACACTCTGTCTGGAGCTCTGCATGGGCTGAACACAGAAGACAGAAACTCTGTTCCTAATTAAATTTGGTTGCCATGAGTGTGTTGCTCTGATGCTTCAAAAATGTGCCTTAGAGGTGGAATGACATTTTCCATAATTCTTTTTTAAATAAATGAGGATTAAAAATTTGAACTTATGTAGTTATCAGTGCTGTGAAGACACCTCATTTGATATTTGACTTTGAGGGGGACTTAAGTCTTGTTAAAAGTTAAGCCAGTAAGTCTCACTGGATTCAAATATTTTACATTTTTACACCATTCATTAGTGATAATTTTGTGAGGTTATAGGAATAATGAGCATATATGGACCCATTATACAGAAACCTGGGATTTCTACTTGGTGAGGTATCTCAGATTCCCTGCTTGTCCATTCCCTTAAACTACAGCCCTAGAACTCACTTGTCTGTTGTTATTGTGTGCCTTCAAGTCTTTTCTGACTTATGGCAACCCTAAGTCAAACCTATCATATGGGGTTTTTTTGGCAAGTTTCTTCAGGGGGAGTTTGCCATTGCCATCCTTTGAGGCTGAAAGACTATGACTTGCCCAAGGTCACCCAGTGGGTTTCCGTGGTTGAGTGGGGATTCAAACCCTGGTCTCCAGAATCATAGTCCAATGCTCCAATCACTACACCATTGTTGTTAACTATTGTGAAGTTGATGTTGATTCATAGTGACACTATGAATGAGCAACCTCCAACTCACTCTGTCTTCAACAACACTGCTCAGAGTTGCAGAGTCTTCTTATCAGCTTTCTGATATTATCCAGCTTTTATAACTTTACATAGACATTATAAATAAGATGGCATGGACATTCCTAAATTTAGTATTCAATTATCTATCATGACACTTCAGGACCTTGTCTAGTTCCTTTATAGCTGCCCTTCTGAGTCTTGGTCATCTTCTGATTTCTTGACTGAAGTCTCCATTTTGATTAACAATTGAGCCAAAGTATGGAAAATCTTGGAATTATTTAAATGTCTTCATTGTCTACTTTAAAATCATATAGTTGTTGTGGACATTATTTTTGTTTTTCTTAATTTCAATTATAAACCTCCTTTTCCACGCTCTTCCTTGATTTTGTTCAATAATGGCTATAAACTTTGCTATTTCTGCTGGTGTAGCCTGTGTATCGTGGTATTCATTCCTCCAATTTTGTGCTTCCTTCCTCCAAGTCTACTCCTACTTTATGTATCATATGTTCATATATATCGTATGAACTTTAAATATTGTATGAACTTTAAAACCAGCTCCAGCCTTCCAGGATGGAGCCTGAATGCATGATGGAGGCAGGAATTATCGCATGCTAGATCGCTGTCTAATTGCTGCCCACCATCAGCTCGGGTCCAAGATGGGTTCCAGCCACACTCTGCCAGCACGTTTTCTATGTCGGAAGCTTTCTGGCTTCTAAAAAGCATCAACAGTGCATGGCTTGGACCCAGGCTGATGGTGGCTCACAGTGGATCTCCCCAGGGAGCAAAATTGCCCTGCAGAAATGCTGAAATTTTCCATCCATGTTGCAGAAGAGAGGGCAACTCTGACACCTGTACTGTGGGGGAAGTGGTGCTTTTTGTGTGCTTTCTGTGGCCGGTTACAGACCGGCACTTTAGTGTGTGACGAGCACGTACTAGGGTTACAAAAGGGCGGTGCTTCCGCACCGCCCTAACCCTAGTGCGTGCTCGTCACGCACTAAATGGCGGCGGCCCTTCCATACGGCCGCCACCATGAGGATGTCATGGCCACGCCGCCTCTAGATGGGGCGGCGCGGATGTGACGTCCTTGCTCTGCGCCAGGGCGCTTAGTGCGCCCTGAACACGGAGCAGGAAGGAGCTCCATTTCGGAGCTCCTTCCTGGTTTAGTCTGCTGGGCGCAGCCTTCAAATGGCTGTGCCCAGCGGACTAAAAGAGAAAGGGGCCAAGTGGCCCCTTTCTCTTCTCCCCGCCGCCGCGGGGTGTCCTTGGGGCTTGAAACCCCAGGGACACCCCTTTTCAGGCTGCGGGGAAGCGGCGTTTTGCTGCTTCCCCGCAGCCTGAAAATCGGCGGATCGGGGCCTCAGCGACTGCCGTTCTGGCCGCTGAGGCCCCGATACTCCGGGGAAAGGGGCGGGTGCAGACCGCCCCAAATGGGCAGTCTATAACCCGCCTGTGTTTTTTATTTAAAATGTTCTTTTCAACATTATGTG
The DNA here is from genome assembly GCA_023333645.1 of Sceloporus occidentalis. Classification (NCBI taxonomy): domain Eukaryota; kingdom Metazoa; phylum Chordata; class Lepidosauria; order Squamata; family Phrynosomatidae; genus Sceloporus; species Sceloporus occidentalis. The sequence continues at coordinate 143,226,143 of JALMGF010000006.1, forward strand.
TTGTTGACTGTAAACCATCATGAGGATTTTTAGTTAAAAATATAAAGGTAAGTTGTAATATTTCAATGTCATATTTTGCAATTGCGAAATCTCATTGTATTATACCCACCTACCCACACAATGAAAATAGTCATAAATATGACTAATTGGTAAATGCAAGTTAAATATATATACTAATGGGTAAATTTCAATATAAATATAAGTTACCTCTTAGGTTTACCTGAGTAAACATAAAACAAGTAAAAGAAATATTGAATTTATGTCCTACCTTTCGCCTGTGGAACATAAAATAGTGAATGTAGGCTTCACATTTAGGGTCCTATGCAGAACCAAACCTGTTTGACTTTCACAAGAGTGCTGTATCACAGCTGTTCTGACCATGCCTGAGAAAACATTGTTCCCATATCCATAAAGCTGTAACATTATCATTCAGCACATAGATGTAAATCTATATAGATACCTATTTCTAAATTATCTGTCTCTCTATTTCTCTCGTTTAGATATAGCTATAACACAGTTGGTCGACATATCCCATCTGGGGTAGGCCTAAATCCACTTTGGAAATCTGAAGCACCATATTGAATAGGCCAAGCTGACATTAAAGAAAAAGAAACGTATTTTGCATAAACTTCAGTACTTGTAATCCAAGTGGGGGGGGGGGGGGGGAGAGAAAAGAGATAATGTCTTCCAGATGACAACTTCCTGCATGGGAGCCTGAAGCCTTAAGCGAGAGATTTTTTTCTCCCCATTAACATTCAGATTACATGTCATTTTGATTCACACTCTCTAAGGAAGCTAATTTGGACTGCAGCCAGCCTTATAGTGTGATGACAACCCAACATGTTCCCCCACCTCTCCTTCATTGCTAATGATTCCTTGAATGGCAGCTGTGGTCCCTGAGCTCAGCATGACACTTCACCCACAATGTCAGAGCTTCTGTGTGCTTAACTCTAGTCTCATCCTTCTGGTCCTGTGCACCTCCTCCTACCATGTGCATGAATTAGAATTACTCCTCACACCTGCACTTCCAAGGTTTATTTGATGCTTGCTATATCCAATCTGGGTGCTATAGCAAAACTGCATATTCCTTCCTATGCTAGCCCTCAAAAACAAAACAAAACAAAACAAAAATCCTGGCAATGGCTAGGGAGAAAAACAGGGAAAGGCAATGTAAACCATTCTAACTCTATGCATGCCATTGTACTCACTTTCCCAAATGTTACCCTAAGATTTCCAGAGCAGCTGTTTTCTGGTAAAAATTTCTAGGATTAAATCAGTCTACAACACACATAACTGGCAGGATAGATAGACAGTTAGTGTAACACCATATACTTTGCAAGATGTGGAACATCATGATGCAGCTGCACTCTGGAGAATGGTTCTATTGTATGGATTCCAGGACTACAGGTTCACTATGTATTGTTGTTATTAAGAGATTTTAGGTTGACTCTGGGCTTGTCCACGTGGGTTATTTACTTTGGATTCACCCAGGGCTTGCATAGTAAGGAATATGCAGTTTTGCAAAAGCACCCATAATGGACATAGCAAGCATCAAATAAACCTTGGAAGTACAGGTGTGGGGAATAATTCATGTTTACATGATATAGTGGCAAAACCCTGAATGGGTACAGACTGTCTTCACAATGTCTGTGCCTGATTTGGCCTTTTCTCCAACTTTACCCAAATTTTAAAACCTTACACTTTTCTCTGGTTTTTCAGCTCTCTCTGCAGTGACAATGAGTGTCTGCCTTCACTCATGGTCTCTGTGAGCAGCGTGTCACCACCACTGTGGGTTGAGTTGTTCTGAGGTCAGAACAAGGTGCCCAACATGACTGTATGCCTCGCTATGACCTGAATAGTGGTGCTGGTCAATGAATAGGGATCATGTGGGAAGGCAGCCACCCATCATTGCTGCAAAGAGATCACAGTTAAGGGTTTGGTGAAATCTAGGGCCAGAATATTTCTGGGGCAGGCCAGTCTATTCTGGCCAGTGAAGATAAGCCCAGACTTATGACAATCATGTTGCAGGGTTTTCTTGGCAACATTTGTTTAGAGGAAGTTTGTCATTCCCTTCATCCAAGGCTGAGAAAGTTTGATTTGAGAATTGGTGATGACCTACTGTATTGGAGTAGAGAAGCTTCAGAAATGTTCATTAAAAGCCAGTGAATCAGATCTCTCTGTAGACTGGAATCAGAACATCGTGGGGGGGAGTGGCATGGGGAGAAGGAGAAGGTAGGAATGAGATAACTAACAAGCTTTCATCACATGTGGTAGCTGTGGCAGGATAAGACACGGTTTCAGTACAGATGGTGTTAGCATTGGTATAATCTATATGATCACCTACATTCATTGCATCTATAATTTAGTCACCATAGTATTAATTTCTATACCACTAAATATGTTCGGGAATTTTATTTAGTATACATTTTAAAGCAAAATAACCTAATCCACACTTCTCAGACTAATATACAGTTTAGAGCACTCTTCAGATTCCACACTTTGTCTTGGCTTAGAAAAATTGTGTACAAAATGCTTTCACAAGAGAGAGAAAGAATACATGTATTTCAGGGGGAATAGTTCACAAAAGGCAATAATATGGGAAGTTGTAGATAAACATTAATGCAAAGGTTTGTGTGGTTTTTAAAAAACTGCAAAATGGAGTAGAAATTGGATTCAACTCATGTGTAGATGACTACATGTGCAACTGATACAGTCCAGATATAGACTGACTTGTACATCTCCCTCTTTGTTATTGCCACAATCTCACTTCTCTTGTTGTACATGCATGTGGTAGTAACCTGGTAGGAGACATTGTGATCATGGACACTGGTAAAACCAAGAGGAAATTGCTTTACCTTATAATGGTAAAAGATGATAGTAAGTTAGGTTGGACAGTTCAACAATCCAAGATGGAGTCAGAGGTTGTGTGCCCTTCCCAGGTAAATATTTGTTGCTCTTGGTGAATCTCCATGTGCTTTCTTGATGCTTTCTGCATCATTAATATTAGGAGTTGGTTTAATTTTGCTGATCCTCTCATGTTCTTTTTTCATGTAAATGACCATAAGCCTTTTTCTGTGTGAACAAGAATTTTTACATGATAAAAGCACCAGGGTGAATCCGTGGTTACTGGCACAGAGCAGAAAATTCATCCATTTTATATCAGGATTTAATTTTAAAGTCTGGATTACTTAGAATGCATTTATTACATCTGACCTACTTTTTAAATCTTTAATATTCCAATTTGATTTCTTCACAACATGGTGCTTGAAGATATGCCCGCTCCAGCCAGCATTTAACTGGCAATGCTGTATTTCTGTACAGGGGGAAAGGGAAGGTTAGTTTATAATAGTGTGTGTCTCTCTGTGTGTGTGAGCGCATGCTTGAGAAAGACAGGAAGAGAGAACAGAAACACTGCACACTCCTGAAATACTAAATCACATTTTTGCCACAAAAAGTCATTGGACTTTTGAAGATGATTTCAAGAAGAGACTTGTCAACATTAATTGATGTGTAGAAATTCTCCAGTTTCAGAAACATACATTTGCTCTTTCTCAGAGCTTTTAGCTGCTAATGATGCTAATCCAAATTTACTTCTGATCTTCCTTCTATCTCAGAACATTGAAAGATACTTTATATGTCTTAATTATTTTTATCTATGTGACAAAATGAGCCAGCTGGTTGTAGTGGTTTGAGTGCTGGACTAGAATTCTAGGAAACCAGAGTTTGCATCCCTGCTCAGCCATGGAAATCCACTGGATGAGAATGGACAATTGACATGTTTTCAGCCTTAAAAGAAAGGTTATGGCAAGCCTCTAATGAAAAAATCTTTCAGAGAAACCCTATGAAGTGTTTATCATTAAACAGAACATATACCTTACAGAGAGAGGGCTTATGAAGTTAGCACAAGGAGTACATGAGATCAGACCAAGGGCTGCACAGGGTTCCCAACCTTGGTCTGCTAGTACCTGGGGTCTGCTGCATTTTTGTAAATACATGTTACAAGTATATTTTTGTAAACTGAAACATTTAATTACATGCAGATTGGGTGAGTGGAGGAATTGTCTGTATTCCCTGCCTTAACATCTGCCCTGCAGTTATGAATTAGGTAGCTCTCTGTATTGGATAAGCTAGTCTCCAATGTTCCATTTTTAGGCATTGTATTTGAACATGCTGTAGTTTCTTAGCTCCAGGGATTCCTAGACAAGGCAAATTGTCAAAATTGAGTTCAGTCTAGTTTCAGGCCTGCTTATGGGAAGGAGACAGCTTTGATCACTTGGTGGATGACCTATGCTACAACTGGACATGATTGTGTCACTATTGGATCTACTGGACTTCTTGGCTGCTTTTAATAACCAGAATGCAAATAATAAATTGGAGACTGGAGGGTTAAGATGCAACCTGGAAAATGATAGTTCAGTCAAATTGTGGAAGATTTACCTGTGTAGAAGGATCCACTTAATTCCAACCCAGTGCCAAAGAAAGGCAACTTTGATTGTGTATCTGCACTCATAAGCAGGAGGATCTGGCTCTAAGATGTGGATTGAGAATCTTCTTCCATCTGGTAGGCAAATTCTAATGTGGGAACATTAGTCACCAAGCATTCAAAGCACCACTCAATTTCACGTGTGTCTACCTAGGAATAAACCCCACTACAATAACATTCAGGTAGGCAAAGTACAACTTAATTCTATGCATGTCCATTAGTCAATAAGGTCCAATGTAACATCTTCCAGAGCTGCAAAACACAGCTCATTTCTGTGGCACAGGTTGCCTGGCTGCAAAATGGTGTTCAGTTCCATGCAACTGGTTCCTAGACATTAAGCAGCCTCTTACCTCCTATCACTGATAGATATAACAACAGAATGAAATTGCAGCCAGATAGGAAACTCCATGGAAGTTATTAATGAGGAAGAACATACAAGCTAGGAGAGACTGCAGCAGTTTGCTTTTCCCTGAGTCTACTGAGAAGAGGAGATTCTATCCCCTCCTCTCCTCACCTACTTCTGAGGTAACTGAGTGCATACTACTTTTGCGCTTTGAACTCAGTTTGCAGCAAGTAAGCTGAGGACAGAAGGAGGATGTGGAAGGAAGGAGAGAGAGAAACTGGGATATTTTGAAAGCAGCTGAAAAATTGGGAAGATAGAGGATTAACTGGAGTTGTTCATGCCAAATCAGAATGGTTGGAGACTATGGTCTCAGTGAGATGATAGTCTCACAGGGCCTAATGGGATGAATGTTAAAGGAAATGGAACAACATATTGTATAGGGCAGCAGGATTGTATATACTGTTTCTTTAGTTCCAGCTCATTTTTATACGTTGTACACAACTTTAAACTGATACCTACGTTTGAAAACATAAATGAGTGGAAGTCTGATCATCTCTACTACCAGCAAACAGGAATGTGGCTTACATGACCTGGGCGACACATGTGTGTACATACCAGTTCCCTCTTATGTCCTGCTTGGGAATGCAGGATAAACCCAGACCCGGATTGACTTGATTGCACATTAAATGTATCTTTGCGGAAGTGTTCACAGGGCTACTGTGCATTAGGAAAAAGGCTGCTGCTGAAGTGGGTGAGGAAAGAAAATGTAAATGGAATCCAAATAACTGCCACAGGAACAAGAAGAGGGGGAGAAAGATCCAAAGATCATGTAATGGCCTGTCTTATGTGAAGCTGGCCAGGTGGGTATGCCACATAAATAGACAATTTTATTCTATTTGGCATCATGTGGCTGTCCAGCTTACCTCTGCCAATTATATAGCTTTGTATCCAAGATGGGTCAGTGAGTTTTTAGGGACAACAAATCTCTAGCTTTTGACCCAGTTAAGGCCTTTCTCCCCCAACTCCATACTGTGCTAGGATAGGTAGGCCTTCAAGGTCACTTCTGATTCACATTTGAAACACATGGATGAACTTGCAGGAGAAATATCAACATCTTAAAATGCATGGAAAATGTAATGATGTATCCATAATTCATGCTGGTCTAGCAGAGATAAACAATGAAGCAGGGAAACTCTTAGGAATCTTGCCAGTGTTTGAATAGCTAGCAAGTGAGACAGTTTTGACATTTATCTTGACATTTATCACACCTATTCAGACAGTAGTTTGTTCCCAAGAGTGCACCTGTTCCTCTCAAAATGAAGCCTGATAATCTGGCTTTCTTCACCTCCCGGTCACATATCTGTAGTGGACATGGTGGTACAGGTTAATACTTGGGTTTAGTATCCCAAAACAAGTGGAGAGCCTGCTGTCTTATGTGATACTTCATACTTAAACTGATTGCGATACATTATAGAACAATTAAGATTTCTTTTTTCTTAGTCCATATCTTTTGAAATAATTAAAGAAAAGATGGGACAGACTATTTTAATAAAATAAATAAGTAAATGAATAAATAAAGTTTATTTAAATGCATTTATAAATGTATGTCTTTATAAATAGATTTGTTGGTACATTTATTTAAATTTATTTATTAAAATATTTTAATACAATAAAAAGTACATAAATATGTCAGAACCAATAATGGAATACAGTGGGAATAGGGAACATGTGGTCATCCAGTTGTTGTTGGACTACATCTCCCTTGAGCAGAAAAATCTGTTTTACCATGGAATAAACTGCCTTGGAAGAGGTGGCCGCCTGACTGAGTGGGCAGGCCGCGTTGCGCCGGGGCCGGCGACGCAGGACCCTTTGTGCGCCCCTGAATACCTTGCTGGGGCGTGCTGGATCCTGATTGGTGGCTGGGGGGGGGGGGAAGGGAGGGACTTCCACCTCCAGAGCGACGCTCTAGGAGGCGGATAGCCCCTGTCATTGGTCGCCCCGGTCCTCCAGGGCGACCAATTGGTTGGTTCCTCTGGGGACTCCCTTCCCAGCCCCCACCTATAGCCTGGCCTATGAAAGCGCCATTTGCAGCTTGGCTCTCCCACTCGCCCTCCCTAGGGTGTGTGGTTTTTGCCACAACTTTGGGGCAGCAGCAGAGGTTCTGGATCTGGTGGGCATGGTCTATAAGGTTGCGTAGCACTGTATCGGGAGTCCCTATGGGACACGGGAGCGATGAGGGCATGCGTTGTGGCCACTGCAGGGGCCATAACGTGACACCGCTTCCCCGTGACTAGGGTCTTTATTAGTTAAATGCAATAAGTAGGTTGCATGGATACGAGAGGGTGTTCCATTAGCCCCTAGCTCATCCTGATGCCTTGCTGGTATGACTTGCACTTTATCTTACAACAGCGGGTTGTACGATGATGCTTTTGGCCATCCCTACCTTTGGTTGCTGGTTTGCATTAATAAAGTTGTGGCCTTCCTTCCACATGTGGCTCTTGTTTTATTGTGGCGCCGCCATCCCAGGCAAACGGTGGACACTCTTTCATTGACAGTATGTGAAGAGAGGTTGGTGGCCCACTTATCAGGGATGTTTTAGGTGTGGATTCATGTACTGCTAGATCATTGGAGTACATGACCCTTGGAATCACTATGATTACTCTGCTGATAGCCCACTAATATTAATGATTAGGGCTGACCAGAGACCAACAATATTTGGAAGGCCATGTGTTTCCTACTCCTGGAATATAGCATAAAGGAGAAGCAGAAGGACCTTTATAAATATGGACAGGAGGAGGAAATTGGGTAGTTATATCTTGTATAAGTGTATTGTCCTATTTCCATTCTGGAGAGTATGGAAACGATCAAGTTACCAATGTAGGTTAGATCTGGTGTCAGTTACAGCAGACAGAGGTAGGGCACTGTGTTATGGAGTCCATCCCAGAGGTACCCTAAGCCTCTGTGTCATGGAGTCCAATTAAGCAACACATTTTCACATCCCATCAAAGCAGGTGTGACCAGTTTAAGAATAGTTTGGCATCTATTTGTCACCTATCCACTAAACCCATCTGTGATAGGCACCAGGAGAACTACTTGAAATCCATATTTCTATTTCAGTTCCCAACATTTTGTCACACTCTCATGTAAACCTGAGTTGAACATGCCACATTCCCCAGCCCATGGCAAAAGAGCAACAAGCTCAAGCTTCTCCTCCCTTCATCTCTCTCTCTGTGTGCTTGCTTTCAAGCCACCTATCAATCCATGAATTTCATAAGTTTTTTTTAGGCAAACAGATGGAAGTATGGATTGGGGCTGGATATACAAAATTAAGGAAAGATGGAAGTAGCGTTTGAAATCTTTCCTGTGTTTATGTCCGTCCCTATCCCTCCAAGATCCAAGTTGCCTAGTCAATCCACTCTCTCCTGTTGGTGCTGTTGTCGAGTATGTAATACAATTTGCACTATCTATGATTAATTGTAGATGAAGAGGTGGTTGACCTGGTATGCATTACAAAGACCTGGGTAGCTATGCTTGGTGGAGTTTACATGCTCCAGGTGCATAGCTTGAGACTACTCTTAGGTCCATCTTTGTCATTGGAGATCCAAGTGGACATCATGGCTCACAGTGCTTGGCAGTGGCTTAAAATGGACCACTAGCTGTGGCCTTTCCCAGAGCAGAATAATGTAGACACAGCAGTCCACAGACTGATAATTCTCTTGTTAGTTTATTGAAATGCACTCCTTGTGGGCCTCCTCTTGATGACGACTTGGAAGATACAGCTAGGGTAAAATGGAATAATGTAACACATAAAAACATTTCTAAAGGCCTGTAAGTTTGCTTCTGGTTGAATCCATTGTTATCATAAGGGCATTCAAAACCTTTAAAGGCCTTGGAAACTTGATTCTTAAAAAGAGAGCCCCTTTCCCTATCCCCTGAGTCCCATCAGTAGAAGTAATGCAGGAAGATGTGGAATAGGGTCTTTTCTACAGTGGAACCCCTTTGTGGAACACCTGATACTGGTTCCTTTCTTCCACCAAGTCAAAACACAACTTTGGAGACCTATTTTACCTGTTAAATGTAATTTACATGGTTTTACTGTTATAACCTTTTAAGTTTTTTTAACTTGTTAACTTGTTTAATATATTTTTATCTTGTTTATATATTATTTTATTTTTAAAAATATGTAATTCTTTTAAATTGTTGCATTTGTACACTGCCCTGAGATCCTACAAGAAAAGGTGAAGTATATTTTAATAAGAGCACAAATAAATAGGATTTCTACAGCATCTTACAAGTATTCACAGTGCTTTACACGCATTTCCCTGGCAGTCTTTTCAAGGAACCCATTCATGAGGTCAACGGTTGAAATTGTCTTGGTGATTTATGCTGGCATAACACTCTGTTATGCCAGCATAAGGCACTTTTTGGAGCCATGTGCAGCAACAGCATGGGGGACAGAAGAGAAAGCCATCTTTTTTACCAGAGAAAACTATCTTGCCAGCTCCACGGGAGCTCAGAAACTGGCAGGGCAGATTTCTCTATTGACAGAGATGACTATCTATTCTACCTTTCCTATTGCTATGGCAACCTCAGCCCTTTTACCCCTGCTGGGGTGCCACCGTCTCCACCACCAATGCTACCTGTACTTTCATAGTTATGCCAACCAACAGGACCACAGCGAGAATATTCTCGCACCGGGAGTCCTTGCACAACTGGAGACAGCAGGCTGAATTTCTGGACCATGTTGTGCAACATTCAGGCCAATCCAATTTTTCCAATGCAAATGAAATGAATTTAGTTTTGTTAAAAATACAAATGCTGGCTATACTGAAATACCATATGTAATACAATTAGCACTATCTCAAGTGTCCTAATGTAACAGCGAAGCAAACATGTGGGGCCAGGATGAGATAACAGTAATTTAAGCATGTTTTTCCTAGGTTGTCTCACCAGAGAGACAGGTAATCTCACCGGGTAAAGTTTAGTCCTAATTAGAGTAATGTCAGTGGAACAGTTATTGTCACAATCAGGGGCACCAGCCGACAGGTGGTGGGTAAGAACATGCTATAAAGGATAAGCTTCATGTAATAAAGTCCCTAGGGATTAGGATGATCTTGGTGCTCTTTCAAAAATTGCCCTTTTTATTGACAATCAGATCCCAAACTCATCTCTTTCTCCCTTCCTACTCTCTTTTCCATTCTCTCTATCTCTCTGCACACATAGACACTCTATATTTCCTTCATGCTGTACTAAAAAAAGGAAAAAGGGATGAGCATACCTTCACTTTGGTCCTGCTGACCATCCTTCCCCTGTACCTCAATTTAGAAAAGCACTTGGGGGTTTGTAATGCTTGCCTTTTCAAGGACAATGAGCCCCAGAAACCACCTATTTGGGCTCAGCAAATTGGCATTTCTACAGGTCAAAAGAATTGGGAATTAATTACACTAAAACAATGAACATTTGTGTTTTTTAAATATATAAATCACTCTCAGGAGTTCTTCTTGAGTACAAGTGAGCTATTTTTACTGAAGTGTTTAGTAGGCCTAGGCATAGTCTTCCCGAGGAGCTCCGTCTCATTACCTCCCTTGAACTGTTTAAAAAGAGACTTAAAACCTTTCTCTTTAACCAAGCATTCCCTGAAGTTATGTTCGATCCCCTTTTCTCCCTCTCACTTACATACACCTATGAATTGGATTTTAATTGTATATTGTAATTAATGTAATGTGGTTTTAATTTTATGTTGTTTTAATAATTTTACTGTGTACACCGCTTTGATTACTGCGGAAAAGTGGTATAGAAATAATAATAATAATAATAATAATAATAATAATAATAATTACTATTGACAGGTTAGGTGGTTGGTCACTGGGATGACAATATAATGAAATACATTTAAAAAAGTTTTTTTGTTGGGCCATAATTATATTCAGCTATGCAGCATACCCCAGCACAGTCAAAGTTGAGTGCATTTGTTTATTAAACCGGACATAAAGTGGCTCAGCATTTTGAAAGTGCTTCAACTCTCCTAAACATTCCTTGTTTAGCCCATCTTAAAGAAAATAAGCTTTCTGTGGTACCCAGCACCACCCTTCACATTGGGAGGCCTATATTTTTATTTAAACAAATTTTGAGTTTAGCCACCTGGCTGTAATGGTCTTCATTCACAGGCATTCTATCCAAGTTGGCACTAAAACGAGAGCTTTCCTGAAGACACTGACCAGACCTGTTGTCTCTGGTGGAAACAGTAAACTCTCTAGATAGTTTAAAGATGTGATTTTGTTTTCTTAAACGCACAACTTTGGGCTACAGCTCTTATGGAAGCTATAAATTTTAATTGCAAGGCCAAGAATGCAACTAAACTACAGCAACACTGAGAGGCAGCAAGTGAGAAGGACCTGGGAAAACCTCTTCAGATTTCATTTTAGAAGCTTAATGCTCAACATTTTAAAACAGCTCCAGCCTTCCAGGATGCAGCCAGGATGCAGGATGGAGGTGGGGATTATAACACACTAAATCGCCACTGAACCGCCAGCCGCAATTAAACTGGGCCCTAGCCATGCTCCACCAGCACTTTTTAGAAGCTGGAAAGCTTTCTGACTTCTAAAAAGTGCTGGCGGAGCATGGCTGGGACCCGGGCTGAGGGTGGCCAGCAATTTGGTGGTGATTTAGTGTGCAGTAATCCCTGCCTCCATCCCACGTCCTGGATCCAGTTGGGAGGCTGGGGCCTGTTTAAAATGCTGAGCGATAAGCTCCTCATTCAAATAGTACCTTGCTTCATTTACTTTCGAAAACAACAACAACAATACAAGTTATTTCAATCAAACTTAATATTTTCTTCTGAAATGTTGAAATCAAATCAGGCACAAGTGAGGGATGAAATAGTTTATTTCTTAATGATTTTTTGTCTTTATAATTTGCCTTCCCTCCAATAAGCTTTCTGGCAAAATATGTGCTCTTTGAGGGGATGGTTAAGAGTTACAGTCCTAACTAGCCAAAGTGATCAAGGGCCAACTGAGCAGATACTAGGCCAACTGAAGCTGTGCTGAAACCAAATTCCTTCCAGCATTAAGCTTTTGGGAAATACTTTGTGTCACCATAGTGGCACTTTCAGGAGGTTTGCATCTGGCATTACTCAGTTCCTACTTGCCTCATCTCTCCCCCCCCCCCCCCCCCCCCGCCCTTGAGGCTTGTCTACTGGGATGTTTTGACAGCAGGGCAGGTCTGTTTGCAGGCTGATCTGTTGGCAGATTTTTGTAATCCTCCAGCAGAAGAAAGGACCAGGATATTTTGCTAGCTGAAGAGTCTTGGCTTAATGCAGACCCCTAGAGATAGCAAATTTTAAAGTTCAGATCACATTTTAATCTTATTCCACAAGAACAAAATTTCCATTTGTGCCATCTCATAAGGCTTGAGGAGTGAGACAGGACATTTTGTGTGGCAGTTCCATCACTCTATAACAATCCCAATTGACATTCATCATGTTCACTCTTGGTATGTGTATGTGTGTGCTGCATTACATCATACTCTCCATGTAATGAAACAGTACATGAGGATTAAGTAGGTTCACCTGTCCCTCAGTGCTGCTCTGTACCACAACCATGCCTCCCAAAGAAACCACACAGAAATACTTTCCCACCATTTAGGACATCACATGCAAAATCTGCTCCAGATCTGCACTGGGTTACATGAGGGTTGTATTGCATTTCTCTGTGCCCAGCCAGTAGGCAGCCCATATCCAACCCAGGTGTCTCCCACAGCTTTTCATGAACAGGATTCATGAAAAGCTGCGGGAGAAGCCTGAGTTGGATACAGGCATGGGGAAATACGATCAGATCCATCACTAACAGTTACATCCCGCATTTAACCTGGCACAGGCCCAGCACAGATTTCACATGCAATAATGTTCTTAGACATTAGAGATTATTTGCATACGCAGAGGTTCTTCACATGAGGCAAGAACTTGTCTGAATCACAGTCCTCCTTGCTAATGGAAGTGCCCACACATGTACAGGTGAAAAGACCTTTCACATGCCTTCCAAACTCATGGATGAGAAGGAAGGATTTTTACTGTAGGTATTGGTGACTGGGTATGTAGGTCCATGGCACGTGCACATGTAGCCTTAATGGAGGGTGTGGAATTAACCTACTGTTCCCAGCTCTCAACTTCACCTGTTCTTTTAGTGCACAGGGTAGGGAACTATGCGTCTCTTCCACACAAAAGGAAATTTGTTTTCATTTTGATGGTTTTTAATGAGTAATGAGGTTTTTAATGCTGGCACTTTCATCTGTAGCATCTTTTACCTTTGCTGCTGTTAAATGTTGAATGTGTTATGTTCTTTGATATTGCATTTAGTATTGGTTGTATTTCCACCATGGCACTACTGTTCTGTGATGCTGGGATTTTGTGTTTCTGTGAGGCAAGAGGCTAAATTGACAATAGCAGTAGAGGTCTCTCATGTGAGGCAAGGTTTGTTTGTTTGTTGTTGTTGTTGTTGTTGAGGAGGAGCCAGACTAAATGTGCCAAACAGCTCCTGGGCAGCAGCAGTAGTGGGAGGGTGACGCTTGTGGTGGATCTCTCAGAGACAATGGCAATGGCACCATAGCTAATGCTTGTTAGTACCACACAGAAGAAGGCACAGTAAATCCCTTTAGAATGTCTTTTACCATGAGAATACTATAATGAGACAATCCAAAATGAAAGTAGTGCCAGATGATAACACTCCCAGATTGGAAAACATTCAAGAAGCTACTGGGGTACAGCAGAGGACAGCTCCAAGTAGCACTGTGCCTAATGACATAACTGGACTCAAGCCAAAAGGACATTCAGCTGTTGAAGAGCTCAGAGGTGAAAGAAAAATATGAAGCTGCACAACATATATTATAGGAGCATGGAATGCGAGAAGCATGACGTGGAGAATCTGCAGGGAGCTCTCCTGCCCCATGCTCTGTGCATTAGTGTAGAGACATCTGAGATCATGGAACATTTTTTTAAAAGATGATTCATTGGTGGGATTTTTTTCCTGCTGACTCTTGGGTTTTTGTCTCAGTTTCTCTTGTATTGTTGAGGCTATTGTCCACAGTACTTGGTGTTTCTCTACCCTCTAGAGTTACTGTCTCACTCATCCATGTAACTCATTTTAAAGTCCTCCTTATAAGATTTGTGAGACTTCTAATACATTCATTCTTACCAACGATTGTGAGGAGCAGCCCATCTCTTCCAAGAAATCCTCCTTTGTGAAAGTATAGAACATTTTCATTTTGTGAAGATATCCTTTCTCACAGAGGATTTTACAAGTCTTGACGATTCTTTCCACCCATAGTAACTAAACATATCTCAACAGCCCAAAATGAAATAGACAGGTTTTAAAAAAGACATTTTCATAGGAATGGAAAAAGATATTTTAAAAATATTTAAAACATGGCAAAAAACATGAATCTTGAGTGTCAGGAAATGCTGATGAGGACAATCCTGGACTGATGAGAATCTTGACACTTCAGAACTTATTCTGCACAAAATTTGCACATGAGAGATTTTGCATTGGAAACAGCATTCTCTGTGTAGAAAAAAGTTTTGTCCATAAATAAATAAAAAATGCACAGGGAACATTTTATGTGCAAAAATGGTGTAAAAAGTGCACAGAATAAACTGGGGATAGTCTTTAAAAGAGCAATTTTCAATTTTCCCACATTGTCACAGTGGAAAGAAAATTCCTAAAACTACTCCTACCTTCCTTTGAGAACAAAATTAGTGAAGCATTATATCCCTACATATTCCATAAATAGTCTAGAAGTTCCAAAACATAAAACCTTTGTTCACTAGACAGGAAAGGTTTGACTGACTCATGTATGGTTGATTCAGTTTCTAATGTGTGGTTGCTTTGATATGTCACAATACTTTGAAAGCATCTTTATTGTGTGAAATTCCCACTAGACTGATTCTGGAATGTTGTTAGCTCAGTAGTGGTGAATAAGCCTGAGAGTCACCAATTCTTTGTGCTATGAGAAGGTGATGAGCTTTGCCTTCGTCATGGATGATGGGGCGAGTGCTTGTTCAGTGACTGGCTTTACTAGAAGATTTAAGGAGAAATGCAGTGGACTGATGCCCCACTTGCCATAAGTCAGATGAGTAGAAAATAGCATGGCTATTGCTATTCCTTCCCAAAATCTTTTACCTCTGGACTGCCAGTTGGGAAGGGATGACAATGTCTTTGAATTGTGGCTCAAGTACAGCTAAATCTTAATCCCTGTCCAGTCTCTAGGGAAGCAAAAATTGCCATGAAAGACCACGGGGACATATAATCCATCAGGAATGTCTCCTGTACAAACCTCACTGAAGGGAATGGGTGTTCTGAAGCAGCCTATTTGTGCATTCCATTCCACTCAGTGAGGCTTTCAGCAAATTCTCAAACAGATTGTGTCCGTTGTCTGCCAAAAGGACATGCAGTGATGTGTCTGCATGTCAGTATGATCTCTGTCAGGAATTTAAAATTCCCTGTTTATTAAAAAAAAAAGTATGTGGAGGAGGAGAAGGAGGAGGTGACAATTTGTTGGCATATACTAGAGAACAAGTTAGAGTCTCAGTTCTTTCTTACAGATTCAGTTTTGTTTTCTCTTTATTTATTTTTTTAACCTAATGACTAGCTGCAATGTGGTAGAAATCCTGGACATTTATGGGATGGTGACATTCCATGCATCTACTTTTCCTATTGAAATCAGTGAGCATTAGAATACTTGACCTCCATTCAGCCCATTACCCCAAACTCCCACTGAAGCTGTTTCATGGCAAAAAAAATCTACCCTAGTTTTTTAAACATAGAAATATTTTACCTTTGGATTGGCAACCAGGGAGAGGACAGTATCATCCTTGATTTGCTCAGGTGTGACCCATGTACAGTCAAATGGCAACCAATCTCCAATCAATAGACTCAAAGATAGTCAGCTACTTTAGGGGGTGGGAGGAGCAATGTTTATTAACTGAGGCTGATATATTGTTCACTTGTTGACAAAGTAAGATTATGGCAGCACATAAAACCTGGAATTATTGGACTGCAATATTTCAATGAGTTATGCAATCATGCACCCATTCCACTGTACAATAGTTAATTCAACTCTTCAGTCACCAAGAACCCCAGAAAGTGAAACCACTTTTGTGATGGCTTACTCTAAGGTGGCAGGGATTGTGCAATGCCAAACATGATGCCAACCTTATGAAAACCCCAACAACAATTTCCCCAACTTCTTAGTGTGTACCATTTCATTTGGTGAAGTGGTAGGTGCCATGTTCTGGGCATATCTCCTTCTCAGAGGCCCACAGCTTTTCACTGACTTCAAGAAGGAACAGGAAAGCTAGCTGACTGGGATGCATTTCTTTGCAAATTTTCTGCTCAAAAGAAGCAACAAGAAATTTTAGTAATTTTCTTTCCTCTGCTGAAAATCTTTGCAAACTGTGCAGTTCAGGACGTAGTTTGCACAAAATTTGCACATGATATTTTTGTGTAGAACAATATGCTATTGGAGATTTATTTTGTGCAGAATTGACATATGAGGGGGGAAACATGCCTTTCTGCGCAGAAAACATCACTTTCTGCAGACATAACTTCTGTGGAGAAAATGCTGAAACTGCAAATAAGAATAAAAACCTGAACTGCCAAAATTCTTCTGAATCCAAGATTCTCCTTATCAGGGTTTCTTTTCTTTCTTTTTTTAAAATAATTTTTATTATACAAAAAATATATAAAATATACACAACAAATAGTCATGAACAACATACAAATAATGCATACATATAACAATCAAGAAACACATACTATAAACAAGTTTTCAGAAATATACAAAAAAATCATTGTCATCACTTTTCAGGGTTTCTTGACACTCAAGAAACACATTTTCAACTGTTTTTCACATATTTTAAGATAGTCTTTCATATTTTTAAACAGTTATGCACACCTTGCTTGGCTGGTGTTGGTGAGGCTGAGGAGCAAAGAGGCTTCACTCTGGTCAGCTCCCTGCTGATATAAAGAGCAGTCACTTGGATATTAAGCAGTTGGCTTTGTCCCACTCCAAAGCGGGAAGGGAACCACACAATGGCTTCTTCCTAGTGTAATTTCACAGTTATCATGCCTGAACTTTTCAGCTGGCAGCTTGTATGAGTTGGTTTCCACTTGGTTGGCAAATAGGTCGACTAATGATTTTCTCCAGACCCATGCTCCCCCAAGCCTTTTCAGTTGCAACAAATAAAGTTTTGCCCTCTTTCTATTCCCACAAAGGTTCTTCTGTTTCAGAGTGAAGCCCTAAACTCACTGCTAGGTCCATGGAGTGCAACCACTTTGTAATGACAGTTTTGCTAACTCAAAACACAGCAGGAGCTCAGCCATTTAATCAAGGTGTTTTTGCTATTGTCTGAAACAGAGGAATGAAGCACCACTTCATAGATCTTTTGTGGCTTCCATTTGACTTGGAGCAAATAGTCCCCACAACTCTGAGAATAATGGCAAGGTATCTAATGAAAATATCACACGTTCTGGCTTTGTCGGTGTCTCTTCCACCACTCAGAGAAAAGTGCCAGCAACATTTCAAAAAGAATTACTGCAACTGTTGTACTTCATAGAAGTCCAGCTGGGAGTTAGTTATTTAAGCCTCAGACACAGAATAAAAGATGACACTCAGAGATACATTATTCTGTGAGGTCAAGTATTGGGAACATGGTATGACAGATGACAGGAAAGCTATCAGTCAAGATGGGAAAGTGAATTGCAACAGCCAGGTAATAAAAGCACTGGGAAATTGAAAGTACTGGAGAGCCCTTGTCCATCAGCTCCATGGTCTGGCAATGTTTGTATGAAGTACACAAAACAGGCTATGGATGGGGGAATTATTTTGAACCAATGGTTTGATTTCTTTCCACTCTTTGGATGCAAGAATTGTTCTCTGCATTTAGATAATGTCATGGAAGGGTAGAAAGGGCTCTACATTCATAGCCCTGTGTTGGTCCTGATGCTATAATAGCAGCAGCCTCATGTGAGTAGCCGACCCTCATAAACAGTGTCATTGCAATGTTGCAAATTCACACATCACTGTGGCTTCTCTTATGTGAAAGGGGGAAAATAGTGGCTTTTCCCTCTCTCTCTTTGTTTCTTTTTTGGAGACGAGAACTGCCAAATGGCATGCGTTTGCAGCATCTGTGATGTTATGTTATACTGCCTATGTAAGTATAGTAAATTCTTTCAGTTCAAATAGTGGTCAGTCTCAGAAGAACAAGATGAAGTCTCCCACATTCTGTGGACTGAAGCAAGTTGGACTGGCGTCTGACTTTTACTTCAACGTGGGTGATTGTTAGGCATTTGCTCACAAGGCAAGTCACAGAGTATGTCTGTTGAATTATAGACCCTCCGCATCTTCTCTCTTTCACTCTTTCTCATATTTATAAAATATCAAAAAAGGAACATCTATACCTTGAACTCAAACATTTGTCAAAAGACATAACAAAATAAATAATGTATGCAAAGAAGCTACATAATGCCACGTATCAATTAAAATGCTCATAAATCTCCTTATGTTCCAGTGCTGGGTTTTTAATCAGTTCCATATGCTGCTGTCAATCAGTTCCACATACACTAGTGTATAGAATATATATACACACACACACACACACACACACACACACACACACACACACACTGAGGGTATGCTGTTGAGTCAATTATATTGAGATATAGCCATCCACCAACAGAATGGCTTCTAGCAATATAAAGGATTCTCCCTCCCATTTGCAAATTCTCATGTGCTTCTAGTATATTTGCTGTTGATTTTTTAAAAATGCAGTTGTTATATGACATATTACATTAATAGAGTAAATTAATGAATGTACCTGTCCACATCACATATGTTTTATGACTGAGAACACTGTTCTCATATGACAATTTCTGGAAAGGCTGATACCAGCAATGGTATGCATTTGTGGTATGATACAATGGCAATATGTATAAAGCTTCCCTGAAGCAACATTGCACCCCCCCACTGCCTCCTCCATCCTTTCTTTGGTTGTGTAGAAATTGACAAGCCTGAAGATAGGTTTCTCTTTGTGGGGACACTTGCCATGTAAGCACAAACTCTGGTTTTGTAGCACCCATACTCACCCCAAGAATGCCTAAGCAAACAGGAACTTCTACCTTTGGGACATGTTGTGTTCTACACGAGGAAACCAAGGAGAGAAGAGATTGGGGCCGAACACTCCCCTATTGAAATGTTTATTCAGACCTAGACAGCAAAACCTGAATAGGGCTCCTGCTAACTTTTGCAATTCCTACAGGCTGGAAAAAAATGGATTTGTTTTCCTGTTGTAGCACATAATAGATAGAAACTACCCATGGTTGGGGATGAAAACTGCTAGATGTAGTTACTTGTTATGAATCAACACGGCTGCTAGAAGTTTTGGACTCTCTTTAGTGTGAGGTCTATAGGAGATTGTCATGAAAAGTGCCTGTCCTTCAGAATTTGTCATACATTGCTGTTTCAGGTGAATGGAATGTCACAGGAACAAAAGAATTGTTGATAAGATTAGTTAGGGCACAGGACATTTTCACACACACCTAATTATGTGGATCCTTTTCACATGTGACTCATATAATTATTATTTTGATCAAAGCTTCATCTATACTTCTTATAATTAACTATAAATGGACTTTGTTTTTCACCAACTTCCTGCCAATTGGAAATCATAGATGAAAACTAAACGAGACTCTTTTTTCATACCACCACGATGCTATAATTCATTGCCTAAATAACCTAAAAGTACCAGATCCTGTTTGATCTTGAAAGGTAAGCCGGGTCAGTTCTCATTAGTACTTGATGGGAGCCTTTCACTGTACAATGTTTTTCAGAAGATCAACCTGGCAAAACCACATTTGAGTATTCCCTGCCTAAGAAAACCCTGTAAAAATCATGGTGTTGCCTTAAGTCAACAGGCAACTTGAAGACATGTTACACATACACATACAAGGCAGTGAAAACAGCCAATGAACTACATGGTGATTGTTTCACAGATCCAGAAAATACTGAGCATGCAGCCTTCATATAAACTATTAGGCCTACCAGTTACCCCTTATTTCCCCCAACAACCATTGTTTTCAAGCACATAATTTGTAGCAGAACATCTGTAGTATAAAATTTAGCAAGTTTTAAGTTTCAGACTTAGCCAGGAAAAGAGTGTGAATTCTTGCAATTTTCATGAGCATGATCTCTCCTTTTTTCCCCCAGATGAATGTTCCACTGCATATCTTGTCCTTCATACCAGATGGGTTTGTCCTCTGATGAAATGTAATCATTTTTAAAAGCAGCAGCCATACATACATTTTTGAATGCCATCCAGGCTTTGACTGAAGAAGTCGCCTGCAGCCATTTAAAGATATTGTTCATATTATTATTAATTTTATTTTGTAGCAACTCTTTCTGTTTCTGCTGCTTCTCTTTACTATTTAACACCTCCCAAATGAGGTCAAATATGATGGGATTAGTTTAATTCTCTTAGATGTCTCTCCAGATGTCTTAGACCAATGACCTCACTCCACATGGCTGGGCATTAGGAATGTGTACTCAGCTTCCTGCCAGTAAGGGCTGACTATTCTGAGATGCTTAAGGAAAATATGAAGTCAGCTGATGTTGTGTAAGGTAACAAATACAGGGTTAGCAGAATGTTTCTGAGGTGTCTTTCAAGATTGTGCAAAAAGTCCTGGGCTTTTGGAGTCATTCAGTTCTGTTTGGAATTAGCTTTTGAGTCACAGTGGTTCTTCAGATGAGACTGTTCCTGTTTTAATCTCAAGGTGATGATAGAATTAGAAATATTTGGTTCTTGTATCGTGGATATTCATCAACGACCATAGAATTTTGGTCCATTTGTTTTAAGGAAGGTTTGCAACTGTGTTTATCTTGGAAAACATCAGCTATCTTTAGTAGGCTGCAACTCCTTATATCACCTAGCCACTATGGTCACTTACCATGTGACTGAAGGGTCCTGGGAGCTGTATTCTAAGCCTATTTTCTGAGCTGTGGCCTTTAGTACATTCAATATTCCTTACCGCATCCCTATGGATATATGGAGTCTATCCATTGCAGTCAGTGGCATCAGTAAGGTTGATGTCATCCCAGTGCAGCTTATGGTGTCACCTGATGGCTGTACCCCTCACCAGCCCAATGTGGAGGGGGCTCTTGTGGGATTTGCGGAGCCCATAGGCATGTACACAATTTGAACTTTTAAAACTTCAAGTTATTTCATCCAAAATATTTATCTGTTAATTTTGACATGTTTTTCAGAAAGAACTAGTGCACTGCCTAGAAGTCTATGTTGTACCATCCTGCCTTACAAATATTAAAGATGAGGAGATTTTTAGAAAAAGAAAGGTGGCAATCCTAATTGAGCACCAATATGGTTGAATACACAGGAATTCAGACTCTTAGTTCAGCGTTCAAACCCTGACCTGGATGAACTGATAGATTCAATCTGAACAGAAGATTATTTGAATGTCTCTCGCCTGTCTTCATTTGAAGGAATTTCATATATCCCCGTTCTCAAAATACTGATAAGAAAACTGAGACCATATGACAGATTTTCACCACTTTGTGTCATGTTTCCAGTGTGGAAACTGGAAGCTACTCCTATCAATCTTTAAATTCATGTATGGGAGATGTGAAGGTTAATTATAAAAGAATATACTAACAGGCCTTAAATAAACTGCAGCCATTCAAATCTGCTCTGTATTTTGACCCTACAGTATTTTCCAAAAATCTGGCAGAAAGACAGATTTAGGCGTTCCCCATTGGAATAACCCAGAGGTAATACACCACAAAAATCCTCAAACAGGAACCCTAACACATGTTCAAATCTTTAGCTTCTTGTGTGGCCCAGGATCCTGTAACATATTTGCCCACTGCCTAAAAGTAGCACTGTATCTGGAAAGAGAACTCCCAACAGTCTTAGCCAAAGAGAAGAGGATGATAGAAACAAGAGCAATATCTTGACTGGGTTTTTCAGAAGAGATTGGTTGATTGCCTATATTTTAAACTAGTCGCTTGTTTAGTTAACATACCACAATTAATCTTGTAGTGTTATCACTGAAAAAAAAATTGAAGTTGCATTAGGAACAGAAGCATGCTATGCTCTGTGTCGAACTGGATTTATAGCTTGTGTTATCTCTTGAACTTTCCTTCAAGCTTTCCATGTAGAACGGGTGTGGAGGAGGGTTGTTTTTCTCTCTACTTTACAATTAATAGCATCCCAGAAAATATTTGAACATGTATGTTGTGTAAATCAGGATATGAAAATAAATACAAGCCACTCCGTCTATTTGTTCTAATTATGAAAACTTATTATTCTCAATAAATTTGTTCAGAATGAAGATACCCTGCACACAGTTTGGAAAGTTATTTGTTTTGGAAATAACTCCCAGAATCGCCAGCCAACTTGTCCACTGTACTATTGGCCATGCTGGTTGGGGATGCTGAAAGCAGCTGTCCAAAAAGTAAACTTCTCAAGTTACTTGTTGCAGAAGTTGAGATTTTAAGCATAAATATGTTAGGACTCAAATATAAATATCCCTGAACTGAGATGTGCATGGTTTGCTTTGCTGATTGTCATCAGTACCCTACCACAGATTAACGCATTAAACTAATTGTTTTCAGTCAGTTCTGCTCAAAAAATAGATGGGAAAATGAGAGGATATGTAAAAATGGCAAGTTGAGCTTAATATTTTATGAAACTACTTTTCTAGGGGAAGTCTAGTTCAGTCACTCAGACTAGACTAGAAGATGGACTGGGAATTCAGTGGTACTGCTACTTGTGATCTGGATGCTATGCTTCTATAAATGCAGCCTAAAATGGCTTTTCTTGATCTCCACATTGCAGTGCTTACCACTGACAAAGGATGTAAATCTTCTTTAATTTTGTTCTTAGAGGAAGCAATGAATAATTTTAGTAAATTTATTCTTCCTGTTAGAAAGTCTTTGCAAACTCTGCTGCTTTTGATGACTGTTCCTATTTTGGGACTTATTCTGTACAAAATTAGCACTTTTTGCTGTTGTTTAGCCAGCATGGTGTAGTGGTTGGAATATTGCACTATGACTCAGGAGATCAGGGTTCAATTCCCAGCAAACTAAATGCTCTTAGCATCAGGGGAAGGCAATAACAAACCTCCTCTGAACATGTCTTGCCAAGAAAACCCCATGATAGGGTCACCTTAGGGTCACCATTAGTCAGAAATAACTTGAATGCACACAACAACAACAGAAAATAGCAGCTGCATTCGTTTACAGACTTTGTGCAAAACAGTTTATGTAGTTATGAATGTGATATAGAATCTTGGCCAGCATTTTCTGCACAAAAAATAAGGTCTGTGGGTATAAATAATGATTTCTGTGCAGAAAATGCTGTTTCTTGCACAGCTGGGGACTTAGGATGACAAAATTCACATGTGGGTGTTTTTTTTGTTGGTTTGTTTTTGTTTTTGCACAGAAAACAGACATTTTCTACACAGAAAATACTGGCTCGAATCCTATATTTGCTATGGCTTGAAACAAATGGGCCAAAAGTGCCACCTTTGAGTTGGTCCAGGGGTGTGGCATTCAGATGACGCATACCCCCAGATTGGAGCAAAGTTGCACAGTGGCCCAAACCCAGCCACAAAAGGAGCATAAAAAAAAAACAAAGCTGTCCTCAACAGAGGTCTGTTGTGGACCATGGTTGCATTTGGCCTTGTGACTGCATCTGGTCACCCCAGTCCTGCACCAAATGGGGAAAAACCGATGCTGGAGCTGCCAGAGGCTGCTCCAAGCTGCCGATCTGCTTGACCCCTAAGTTGCTACACAAGCATAGTAGTTACAGTGCTATGTAGTAAATACTAACTCAACCACACTGCAGTCCCAACTTACTGCTTAGCAGCCACTGTGATCAGAGGAGATCTATTCCCATTGCTTGGGAAGTGGCTGACTAATGTCCTCATCCTTTCATGTTAGTAATTTCCATTGCAACAGGCAGAAAAAGACTCCCTGTTTCAATTCCCTCTCGTGCTGGAATCACTCAAATGAGGTGTGTGAGTGTGAACATCGTCAGTTACTTTCTAAGTGCCAGGGGAACACAGTCCCATAGATCACAGTAGCTTCTGACTAGTAATTTGGCACTGAGGTTTTCATGGTACCTATATATCCCCTATATGAGGGGGGAAATGATGCTACATTGACTAGGTCTCTTCTGTCCAGCTGCCTCAGCCAGAATTCTTACTATTCCAACTGAATAAGAGGTTTTTGAGTGGGAATGCTGGAGGACTGAACCTGACCACCTTGTACTTTTCCACTGAGCTATGGTCCACTGTATACATATACAGAAATCTTGTAGCACCTTTGAGACTAACTGAAAGAAGGAAGTTGGCAGCATGAGCTTTCGTAGACTTCAGTCTACTTCCTCAGATGCATTTGGTGGAGTGGAAGCCAGGGACAGACCTGTATATGCCGTTAGTGTGTGAGAATGTCAATTCAAACTCAAAATCTTTCTCTGAAGATGCCAGCCACAGATGCTGGTGAAATGTCAGGAATAAACTCTTCTAGAACATGGCCACATAGCCCCAAAAACCCACAAAAAACTATCAAAATCTTTTGTGTACGGAAATGAAGTAGCAAGCCCAGTTATAATGATGGTTGTTTAAATGCCTTTGTCTATAACCAACCATCATTATAACTGGGCTTCCTACTTTATTTCCACACACAAAGGGTTTTGAATTTGAATTGACATTCTCACATACCATGGCATATATATTCTGTCTCTGGCTTCCACTCCACCAAATGCATCTGAGGAAGTAGACTGAAGTCTACAAAAGCTCATGTTGCCAACTTCTTTCTTTCAGCTAGTCCCTAAAGCTGCTACAAGCTCTCTCTACATACTGATTCCACAGACTAACATGGCTATATCTTTGTATACAAGGATATGAATTGTATGTGCTGAAATGTTCTTTGAGAGAACATTCAAATCATGTTTTTTCCTTCTAAAATGCTGATGTTCTTTGTCTGGTTAACCAGACATTTGGGGCATCTAATATATAGAGAGGGCCACCCACTGAAAATGCAGATTTAAATTTAGTTTGCTGTTTCAGAACCTAACTGTTCTCATCTTCCTGTTGTCACAAATATGATGATGACAATAATGGTATGATGGTAATGGTCATGGTGACAATTGCAAGAGATCAACCACAGGTGCTGACTTTCAGCATCAACATCAACTAATGACTGGTTTGAATACATTTCATATGGTGAGGGCAATAAGATACAAATTCAGTTGTAAAAATTGGCATTCTACTGACAGGGATTGGCACTTGTTGTTGTTGTGTACTTTTAAGTCATTTCCAAGTTATGGAGACCCTAAGGGGACCCTATCATGGGATTTTCTTGGCAAGTTTCTTTTGAGGGGGTTTGCCATTGCCAGCCTCTGAGGCTGAGACAGTGTGTGTTGCCTAAGGTCAGCCAGTGGATTAACATAGCTGAGCAAGGATTTAAATCACGTTCTACAGAGTCCTAGACTAACACTCAAACCACTACACCATGCTGGCTCATTTATTTACTCATTAGTACATTTTTACACCTATATCAATTTTCCTTCTCCTCTGTTCTCCCTGTTTGAGTCAAAAGTGGTTTTTCATCCACCAATAGCAGGCAGCAATAAATAAATGAACAAAGCAAATTGAAAAGCTTTGGTCATATATCTTAATCGGCAATGATGTAGAATGGCTGTTAGAGATTTACCCAGTGAAGTCTTCTTCTTCTTACCAACATCCACTTGTTGACATCCAAAATGTAATTCTGGAATGTATCGAATAAGAGTCCCATAATATATATTGTATTTTTCCACTGCATATTGTATATATTGTATTTTAACTGTGGGTTTATGTGTTTTTGTGTTTCAGTAT
Source organism: Sceloporus occidentalis (assembly GCA_023333645.1). Taxonomy (NCBI): domain Eukaryota; kingdom Metazoa; phylum Chordata; class Lepidosauria; order Squamata; family Phrynosomatidae; genus Sceloporus; species Sceloporus occidentalis. Next base: position 143,251,911 of record JALMGF010000006.1, read on the forward strand.
GCTGTACCCCATCTCAAGTTTTGAGAAGAGGCAGAAAAGATATGATGATGATGATGATGATGATGATGATGATGATGATGATGATGGTCAGAGCATCCAACTGCTTATGGAAGGACGGCAAAGAGAGGGCCATTCTAGCTTCCTTAAAGGGGACTCCCAAAATGTAGTGGTAGCCACTGAGAAGGCCCTTTCTTGTATTACCAACTGTACCTGAGAAGGTGGTGGAATGGGAGAAGGGCCTCTCCTGTGGATGTCAGGGTCTCGGTGGCTCATAGTGGGAGATACGGTCTGTTTTAAGTAATGGTTTAATGGAACAAATTCCATTATGGGTTGAGCAGTGATTGTTCCTCTGCTTAGTAATAATGGCACAAACTACATTTATTGGGATAAAAGAGGCTACAACTTTTCAATGCTGGTAGCTTCAAAGGCTTGGCTCCATCATGGGTCTGAATCCAGGCATCTGGAATCCTATCTGTCGACTGGTGGGAACCAATTTACCCAGCTGTTCTGCTGGGCATACCTTTGGAATGACTCACATGGGGGCAAACTGCTGCTTTGCTTTCCTGTAACTGGGAGTGAGATGGACCACTTGCCCCCAAGCTGAGCATGACTTTGGTAAGCCCCACTTACTAAGGTCCCTTTACGGGACCCCCATCTGGATCTGACAGCCACCCATGCCTTGTCTACCCAAAACTGGATCCAGGCTGGATCCAGGCCCCATACTAAAAGCTCCCCAAAACAAATGTATTTTTGTTGTTGTGTGCCTTCAAGTAATTTCTGAATTATGGTGACGCTGAGATAAACCTTTCTTGAGGTTTTCTTGGCAAGATTTTTTTCAGAAGGGGTTTGCCTTTGCTTTCCTCTGAAGTGTGTGGTATGTTCAAAGTCACCCAGTAGGTTTCCATGGCCAAGCAAGGATTTGAACCCTAGTCCCTAGAGTCACAGTCCAACTGTGTCCAAACAACTATACCATGCTGGTTCTAAACGTCCTATGAAGATTCACCAATGCAACAAAGAAAGCCACAAAACTAGAAACAGGAATGCAGAGACAGGGAGGGTGGGGACATGTTTCTGTGCTGACCATTGAGAGGAGCACAGGAGAGTGCTTTCAAGCCTCCACCTGAATTTCTAGTCATGTCCACAAATCAATAGGAAGATCCTGATTGCAGGTTTTACCAACTTTTCCCAGAGCTTGGGGAATTACACAGGCTTCTGGGAAGGATACATTTCCCCCTTGCCTTGCTCTGCATCAACACAACCCACAACTGACGCTCCATGATAAGTTAGGAAGTGCTCTTATCAGAGGCAATATCACCATCAGACTTTCTCTGGAATGGAAAACAGTTGTTATGTGAAAGTCCACTGTCACTACTAGAAGCATGTCCACGTTTTGGTGGAATAATAATAATAATAATAATAATAATAATAATAATAATAATCCCCACTTTCTCCCCCAAAAAGTGCTATTGAACATGTACAGATCGATTTAGAATTGTCCAGATATTCCCTAGATCTAGGAAAAAGTTTTCTTCCATGATGCTGATTTGATTTATCAATCATACTATTACTATCACTCTAATAACAAATAAAGAAACAGGGAAATACATTGACTGTATGTGTTGTACTATAAATCATGTATGTTGGCAATGATGGATGCCTAAGGAATTATATATTTGTGAATTCTGATGCAAATTGACCTGATCCTCTTTAGTAATTAATCTGTAATGGATCTGTCAGCTCTGTTTCTCTCATGTATCCAATATTTAATTTGTTACATCTCCTTTTCATATCATTTTCCATTTTTAATTTTTTATAAAAATATAGAATAAAAGTGTATTTCTGTGTATATACAACTTTTGTTTATAACTTTGCCTAATACACAGTTCAACAATTTCTCCTAATTAAAAATATTTATTTACACAATTTTTATTTATATATGTATTTTTACAAGTTCTTTTCCCTAATATATTCATTTCCTTAGATATCTTCCAATTGAGTAAATGCACAACAAGATATAGAAAAAACACCATACAGATGCACATTAAATATACCTGTGTTTTAGCACAAATATTCATCCAGTATTTGCAAATTAATAGGTGAACAAAGAAAAATTCTCCCCACCTTCATCTATACCTTCTGGACTGAAATGGAGATTGGGGACTAATTTTTGGTCCTTCGGTTGTTAGTCTTGTCCAACTTTCACAATGCAATTCCCAGCATGAAAATGTATCAAAATGTGATTAAAATGTATATTTGGATATACATTTAAAATATATTCTTTGAAATAAATTTATTTATCTCAACTATATATGTGTATAGTTTATAAGTAAACATTCTTCAAAGGGCATACTTAAATGTATGTTAATGCATTTTTAAAAAGCAGATTAATTTGGAAGTGTTATACAGCTGAATTATGAATTAATCCTATGAAAATGATAGACCATATTGAATCAGATCCATCCATCCCGAATAACAGGTACAATTTGTCTTGACCTCTCTTCCACCATAAATTATAGAAAGGCGACTTGAAGCATGTCATTTTGAGAAAGATATTCTGAGAAGAACATATACCTTGAAAGCATAAATTCATTAATTATTATAGGCCCTATCCAGATGGGCCTTTTAGCACATCCTGGCGACGTACTAGGGTTGCCTTGGGGCATTGCTTATATACGCCCCGCAACCCTAGTACATCGCCAAGACGTCAAAATAGCAGCGATTGTGATTGTGATAATGAGTTGAGAGTGAATAACAAGAAGTATCTCTAAGAACTTTGGGAAAGTGTTTTTTCCTAGGTTTTTTGTATGTTTTATATATTGTGCATGATTTGTATATTGTGTGTGTGTGTGTGTGTGTGTGTGTGTGTGTTTAATAATAAAGTTTTAAAAATTTTAAAAAAGGTGGAAAATATCCTCAGTAGCACCAGGGCATGTTTCGCTGGCTGATTGTTCTAAAATAACCAAGAAGAACTGTCAGTCCATTTAGTGGCATCCAGAGTTCACCCTTTTGACCAGGTTGCACCAAGTTCTGAATAGTGAAAGTGGAAGAGGAAGTCTAGTGGCTGCAGAGTCAGAAAATAATCTCTCGTCTCCTCATAAAAATATTTTCAAAAAGGAAAGAAAGAAAACAATCTTTCATCTGAGGAGCCATGCAAATGGAGGCAAAGGCAAGAGCGAACCATTTCAAATATATGAGCCAGGTCTCTTGATATCTTTATCTGATGCTCACCAGATTGCTCTTAAAGGCTGGTCATTTCCTCTTTTAAAAAGAGTTAAAAAGCAACCCACACTGGCTTCTGAGACCTTCTTTATCAAAATCTTCCCCACAGGCATCCTTTCTGAATTGCGGTGCCTGGTTCTCAAAGCTCCTGCTTTCGACTCCCTTAGGCCAAAATCTCTTTATGAATCATTATACTACTTCCCTCTAAGCTCAACAAGAGGGACTAAATCAGCAGTGGCAAGATGACTCATTCTCTCCTTATTGCCTTACTAAATATAGGTCTGGCGCTCATGTTTACTCTAGTTTCTTCTAAGATTTTTACCCTCCCTTCTCCTAATCCTGAAGTCTGGGTTTTTTTTTTTTGAGATGGGATACAGCAGGAAATTGAGAGATGGCAGAATGTTTGTTTGTGTGTGTGCATTTTAGAAGTGAGGTGGAAGGGAAGAAGGTGAGCGCAGAAACACTGAAAGGGCAGCAAAGACAAGAGACAAGCAAGAGGCAAACAACCCTGATCAGATAATGAGTAACAGGAAATTTGAGTTGGTAGATAGTGGCAAAGGTAGTTGTTATCAACAGGTGGCTGCTGAGCAAAGCTTTACTGTTCCAGATGAATCAACAGCCCAAGATACAAATGCTAAAACATGAGAAACTAGAAAGGTATTTTCTCTTGCATTTGAAACGAAGAACAAAAAGCCCCCCCCCATCTTGCATTGCTATAGCAAATATTTATCACAGCCATGTCAACAGTCCAGATTGGTATTTACAACTCCCATAAAAGCTGATTCTTTAAAATCTAGGACAATCCTCTGTGCCAGACACATAGCCTTTGGCAGGGTCTCTTTGTTGACAGGATGCCCCCAAAGCCTGTCTTGCTAAATCCAGTCTGTGGTGGTATCAGGGCAAAATTTTTGGAGCAAGCTCAGCAGAAATGTCCCACAAGACAAGATTGACTTACTATATTTCAAAGAAAATGAAATAATGCACTTTACAGTGGTTCCTTAGCATCTGTTGGGATTTGGTTCCAGGATCTCCCCTGGATACCAACATCCATGGATGCTTAAGTCCCATTAAATACAGTTGAAAATAAAATGGTGTCCCTGATACAAAATGGCAAAATCAAGGTTTGCAATTTAGAATTTATATATTTTTTGAATATTTTAAATTAATGGATGCCTGAATCAATGCATAAAGAATCCATGGAGGAGGAGGGCTGACTGTATTATTTAAAGAGTGCCCTAAGGGCAAGGCCATTTTGTCCAGAGTAAAAAAATCAACTAACCAGCTCATTGATTTAAATCAGTTTCCAAGAAAACCTCCCATTTTCCCATCAAATCCATTGCATTGTCTTCAGCTAAGCAGAACTGTGGGTTTTCAAGATACTGAAGTGAAGATGCTAACACATTTAATGAAATGATGTCTGTTAATAGATTCTCCTCCCCAGCATCTCTCCAGGAATATCCAGTGAAAGAAATGAATTTTCAGTAATGTGAATGTAACAGATTGGTGGCTGTCCTCTCTTTTATATTCTCATTGCCAAGAATCCCACGGCTACCTTCCATATGTTGAAAACACAGAATGAAAAAGTTGTTTTGGGATGCAACTTGAAGAATCTCCCTGCAATCTCTCAAAAGTCTATATTCCAAACAAGTAACTTTTCCAAGTTCTGGCTGAAGGTTTGAAGCAGGAAGCCTGCTTTACAGACTTTAGACAATTTAGAATTTTGAATAATTGGGAATTTATATTGTGTGAGGAGCCTATGCTTTATATGGCTGACACCTCAGGACCCTCATTCCATACCTTTCATCTTCCAGCACGGCTGATGAGAAGGATGCAACAAAGCACCCAGTGGATGTCATTGTCACTGCCAATGAATGATATGGAGCATGACTACCTGCACTTTTTACCATCCTTGGGGGTGACTAAAAGTCCCACTTTAACTCTTTGGCTCCTAAGGGACCGTGCCAGAATTACTAAATTATATAGTTTGGACAGTAGTTCTCAATCTTTGGTTCTCCAGATATTTTGCATTTCGACTTCCAGAACCAGCTTGCTCAATGGCCATAAATTATGGGAACTGAGGTCCAACTCCTTCTGGAGCACCAAAGGTTGACACTTAAAAACATTCCCAGATTCTGAAATGCTAACAGCACCTATCCCTTGCAATATAACTGTAAATTCAGGCGGGTTGTGTTCATTTTTAAAAAAGTCTTGCTAGCCACTCCCTCCCCTATTAATGTTTCTGTGTCTTGTGTTGCTCCTTTACTATTTCTGGCACTTGATGTCATCAAGAGCTTTTGAAGGGACTCATGTTGATGACTCTTTGAAACACTGACCCTCTTGTTCTCTGCCCTTCTCCGGAGTTTATGGTAAATTCTAGCAGCACAAAAGTCTATGCTGTTTTCCTGACTTCCTTTCTCTCTCTCCCCTTCCCTCTTCCCCCAAAATGCTCAAGTAGGATTGAAATATTCTTCTAACATCTGGCTAGTTTTGCCAGACTAACTCTAAAGTTTGTTCCAGCCTTGTCCAGAATGGCTCCCATGCACAATAAAAGAGATACCAACATGCACAGACAGATGGAAAAGACAATCGTTTTAAGGTGTTGTTTTAAGGTAAACATTAATAAGCAAAGAGCATTAAGCAGAAGTGCCAAATTTGTTCTTAATGATATTCAGGTGAATGTACAAATTGAGACTAATGATGGGTGAATCACTAATTGGATTAGGCAAATAAACCTATTTGTACTCCACCCATGCTGAAATCTGAACATTTTATTGGGAGCCCAGATTGATAAACTTCTATAGTATTTTCCCCCCTGGAAACAGATGGCTTATCCTCCTCCCCAGCTTCTCATGACCCTGCAAACTCTCCCCCCTCATTCTCAAATATGATTCCCCCCCCCCCAAGATATCTGGCTTGTTGATAACAGGGAATCAAAGGCAGGGAATCTGTGCTAGTTTTCACTGAGTTCTGACATGATGTCAGGTGCCCTGGGAAATTAATTTCCCCAGTCGCCTCAGTGCTTGAGCTACTACTTGCCACACACAGTGCAGTAGTGGAAGAGGGTTCAGGGTTGGGGTGGGTTCCACCTTCAGGACATATCAGTGGCAGGTTTTCAGCAATTTTTAACTTTATTTTTTATATATATATCTGCGTGACAGGTTATGAGGACCTGTTCTCATACTACTGTTCAGGGCAAGTAGGTATACTCTCTTCATGGTCTTTTCTCTGTTTCAAGTATTTATAGACACAACTTCCTTCTTGCACTGTTTCTTGTCTTTATAACCATCTACTCAATTTCCTTTAAGTGTTTCTTGTATATTATGGGAGAGCTCAGACCTCTCTAGATAAGTTTTTTTTTTTCTGATTGAGTACGGATGTCTGATGTTCTATACCAGGAGGGTCATCCGCCAGACAAATACCACCTGTACATTCCTAGCTGCTTTACAGAAACTGGAATGCCTGTGATTTACTCCTCAACTGCCTCTTGTATTTCTGAACAAATATGTGAGTTACAGTGCATGCGCGCACACGCACACACACAAAGGCCCCTTTGACTCCAGGAAAGATGAGATGATTTTTTCCCTTGAGAGTTCCAGTTTTTTTTATCTGATTTATCATTTCCTTTCATTCCTCCATTTCTCTACTTAACATGTTCTCGTTTTGCTTTCCAGGTGTAGCTGTTGTGCCATTTAATGGTATTGGCTTGCCCATCAATCAATATAGGACAAGGATGGGGACGAAACTTCAGAAACTGAGCCTCCATGTCCTATCCGCCCCAGGTCAGGGAGACTGTAGTGTGACAACATCTGACGGACCACAGGTTCCCAAGCCCAGTGTAGATCAAGAGTTTGTTTTGGAGAGGAAGAGTATCCCTTTCTGTCCTGGAAGCTCATAGTTGGGAAATCATGATTTTCTCATAGCCAGCCTTTAGCTAGAGCAATGGTTTCCTATCTTTTCTTGACCCCACATCCCTAGGAAATGTTTGATTAATGTTCACACCCTGCAAGATCATATTTGAAGATGAAGAAATCTAATTCCTAACGTTTGAACCACATACAATACTGCATTTAAAAAACAAACTGATTTTTTTTAAAAAAATCTTTCAATTCAGTGCAAAAAAGGCAAATCTAAACTGAAAAACTAGATACGAATATATTCACCAAAAATGTAAACAGTAAAACCAATCCCAACTGTGAATGTAAAATTCAATTAGTTCTTTGCTCCTGTTTCTCATTCATGATTTCATCAAAATGTGCAACTTTCTTGATTGCAATCTAAAAGTCTGCCCATGGATCTCTGAGTGATGGCCTGTGACTCAAGGAAACAAGCCACTCTTTGTCACATCCCCTGAAATTCCATCTCACATCCCCTGGAATTGCAAGCACTCCTGGTTGGGAACCTCTGAGCTAGAATTATATGTTGAATCTTAAGAAATAACATGATCATGTGATGTAGCCAATCATATGTGAGTGATACTCCATACATATGCTTCCTTGTGTGGTTTGAACACATGTCTGTCACCATCGTGAAGACAGCTATAAAGAACACTTAGCCTTTGCAGTCTACATCGTGTCATCTGGAGCAGTATATATATATGTATGATGGTGTATTTTTTCCTCTTCGAATTTCTTACAGTGAAGTTACATAAAAGAGTCTGACTGGCTGCATTGTTAAGTTTGGATATTAAGTAGTTTTAAATGATGTTGATTGTTGATTTAAATACAGAGATCTCTTCCTTCTGAGAGGCATAATTAATCTGACTATCACAAGATGATATGAAACGTCTCCCCATGGCACCATCCGTTAGTTCATAATAGCAAGGGAGAGTGATCCAAGGGTGATGCATTTGGCACGTGTGGTTTCAGAGTGTCAGGATGGGTATTTGGTATAATCTCAGCCTTCACACTCCAAGAAACTGCCAGCTGGCAGAGTGTGCTAGTAGTCTGTTGCTCATTCTGTTACACCTTCTGTAGTCTGCCACCTTATTTCCTGCAATCATCCTTTCACAATAGTTTTTCAACCTATTAGTGTGTTCCCTAAAAATTATCATCAGAACTTTAATAAACATTTGAAGATTTGCAGTCTAATGAATTGCAATCATTAAATGCTTACTTAATGGTGATACTGCATACTTTCCCTCATTTCAGTTGGGTTGGAAATATCAAGCAAAGCCCCCTGCTCCAAGTGGTAAGGAGAGCTGATGTTTTCTTCTTGTGGAGAATGACCACAGCACAGTGGTAGAGAAAGAGCACATGCTTCATCACAGGCTCTGTATTGTCAAAGCTTTTTAAACAACTACAACAATTGTAATTACAGTGGACCCTTGTTATACGCTAGGGTTTGGTTCCAAGATCCCCCGTGGATAACAAAATCCGTGGATGCTCAAGTCCCATTAAATACAATGGCATAGCAAAATGGTGTCCCTTATAAAAAATGGAAAATCAAGGTTTAATATTTGAAATTTATATATTTTTTTTTAACATTTTCAAACCGTGGATGCTTGAATCCGTGTATAAAAAATCTGTGTATAAAGAAGGGCCAACTGTATTATTATTATCCAGTATATAGCATTAAGTATATTTAAGTGCACTAAACTAAACTCTGGTTCAAAACAGACTGCAGAAATAATCCAGTTCAAGACTGTTTTCACTGCCCTGACACAGTGCTAGGGAATCCAGGGAACTGTAGTTTATTGTGGCACCAAAGTGGTTTCATACTGGATTATTTCTGCAGTCTGTTTTGGACCTCTGTTGATCTGACCCTTCTAAACCTGATGGAAATGTCATTCACTCATGATCCAATTGCTGGCAGAATGGGTCACCTTCTTTCTATGTAACTGATGCTAGGTAAAGTAGTTTTGGGGAGATTTACAATTGTGGTAATAGTGGTAACTGTTCTGTCTTCACGATTGCTACTTAGAGCCATATCGCATGATAAAAGAAAATTGAAATAGATTAGGAGGGTAGAGGCTTGAGAAAGTGCCTTTTCTCCTGCTGCTGAAGGACTTTGGTTTGCTACCAAAGGGAGACAGTTGTAAAAGTGTGCCTTTTGTCATGCTGAAAAATCCATTTGCCAAAAGGCATAAGGAGAATGGAACTGCTATGACAGTACACAGAGAGGCAGGGAGAAATCTGCTACCCATCAAATCAATTGGGGCCTTCTTTTCTCATGTGATAAAGCTTTTAGTCATGACACCATCATCATAATCACAACTCCTTACCCCAACTACTTTACTGGACAGGTTTCTTAGCTAAGTAGATGTCATGTCAGGACTGAAATTCAGACTGTTACACAGACCATGAAGCAGAAGGATAGAGAGATGTGCAGTTCTTGAGACAGACAGTGACACTCCATAGCATCTACAACACAGAGATAAGGACTCAATAATAACTACTACATGTAGACAAGAGAGAAATGGTTTGTGATGCTAAGAGTCTTTAAATAGGAAATGATCATTAATTAGGCAACAGATGCGAGACGACACCAGGTCATAAATAAACCATCAACTTCCTTAGGAGGTCATTGCTGACAATTGGCCATTTGGGAGGAAGCAACAGTCTCCTCTCTTGATTCTTGGGTCATGTTTCTGAAGGACCTTGGACCCTGCATTGTAAGTTGATCATGCTACCGGACACTTCCTTGGACTGACACCTTGGCTTTCTTGCTGTACCCTACCAACTTGGACTGCCTGACTTCTGAAAACTGGAACTGACTGGTAAGCTTCAGTGCCCAACTGGGGCAGCTACTGTCTCATCACTGACAGACTTTGCTTGGTACTTTGCCCTTGGCTGGCCTCCAAGACAGAGCAGTAGGTGTTGTAGAATTCTGGCCGTTATCATAAAAATCAGATAGTTTGTGATGGTAAAGACTAATGCTTGGGACTTTAGAAAGTGGAAGATGAAACATCGTTCTTCCTTTGCAACTTCCTGCAAAGGGGTGCAATGTATGTATGTTGTGCAATTATTATTATTTGTGTGTGTGTGTGTGTGTGTGTGTGTGTGTGTGTGTGGTCTAACTTATTTTTATAGCAGTGGGCGCCTTTGTTGAGTGGGGTTTCACTGAAAAGTCTCTGTAGTAGCACAAAGAGATTATGTCCCTCTTGTTGATATCTCCTTGCACAGCAACCCCCAGTTCCATTTCTTCTACTGTTACAGAGGAGCCCACAACCAGCAGGTGCATATTTCTAGAGGAGGAAAAAGGACTGTGGGGATGGAGGTAAAGGGAAGTGAAACAGATAACTTCTTATGCTGGATTGGAAATCTTCCACTGACAGTTCCAAACCATTACTTTACCTATATGCTTTTGATGTCAGTTATTCCTGATCTAGACTAATAGCCCATTAATGCCCAGGCAATCAGTGTGTTGTTCAAAGAAGTTGGTAAGTGTTGTTGTTGTGTGCCTTCAAGTTATGTCTGACAAAAGGCAACTCTAAGGCAAACCTATCATGGGGTTTTCTGGAGCTGAGAGCATGTGACTTGCCCAAGGTCACCCAGTGGACTTCCATGACCAAGTGGGGAATTGAACCCTGGTCTCCAGAGCTGTAGTCCAGCACTAAAACCACACTGACTCATTGGTAAGTGGGTAAGACATGACTTTAAAGAGCTGCAGCAGAGCCAGGGTTTTAAATATGCCAAATAGGGTTGCATATGTAAAGCAGATTGAGTGTGACAGGATGAAGTTTAAAGTGAAAATAGAGCTAGGTAATATTACTTTCCTGACCCCAGGTCACTAGCCATGCTAGCTATGAGATTCTCAGAGTTGTACTCTGGAAGATTTTTTTTTCAAGCCCTAAATTGACAGAGAGCAATAGAGATGTGATCCTCCTCTCTCTGGCATCTAACTCCTGACTAATCCTCCCATTGGCTGCTCTTCTGACAACTACCATTTGATGGTGGAATATAACTTGGGTGGGTGGGGGTAGAACCAGCCTTGAGGGAGGATCATAAGGGGAAAATCACATAGGTTGGATGTTTAGATGCTGCCTGACTGTACATTCTGTTTACTTTTTAAATGATTACCTCCCTTTAAAGGTGGATGACAGAACCATATGTCAAGTCCCCTCCTAGAAATGGACCTCATTCTTATCCTTAATCTCATGAAGAGTACAGCCATTGATTCAATGAGATTTGCCTATGTGTTGACTCACCATTCAACTGTTGTCATTATAAATATTGGCTTGAGTCCTATATCTTCTATTATGTGAGTGCAGATGTACTTTTGAGGTACACGACTGAATAGTTTCTAGCCATGCAGACTAAATCCCTTGCAGGTTTGTGGTCTATAGCATTAGTACACAACATTTCAACATTTTCGGTAAAATCCCTACAATATAAATGAATTTTCTTGCCCTCTCAAAAAAATTCCGTAAGCTTTCCTTTCTATAAAGATGTCAATGTCAAATATTCACTAGGCCTTCTGTGAACATGCAATTAATTGGAAACATCCATATCTATATTTGACTTGCACTCATAGTTGATGTTAAATTTCAGTGGAAGAGACAAAATATCAAAAGGCCACATCTCAAAGTTAAATAGAGAAATCATATGAATATTTGATGATTAATATTTGAGAGTATTTGACCTTTGATATATACATATTATAGGTTGGGTTTGACAGCATTTTTTTCAGTGGTCAGAAGGGGTCTTGTTGATCTAGCAGAGACTACCTCTACTGACTGACTGAAGAAGGATGATATTTTGGCCAATCTCTCTTCTTATTCGGCACCACTGGCTTCTCCATCAGACAAACGTATTAAAAATCATACAGGAGAAACATCTGTAAAGATGTTGTTGTTAACAGTTAAGATGGTACAGAGGGATACTGAAATTCATGTAGGCAGTTATTAGAGAAGATCTGTTCCTTATGGATGTGTTCTGAGGAAGCAAAATAAAATTAAAAAAGCCCTACTGGTATGGAAGCCACAAGCCATCACTGTTCCAAACTCCACGCACTGAGAGAAGGTATGAAGGGAGATCAAACTGAACTCTTGGAACCACTACCTCCTCCTCCTCCTCCTCCTCCTCTTGTTCTTCTTTTATGTCCAAATTCCACAATTTTAAGGTGGAATTGATAAATTGGTCATTATAACAACAACAACACCAAGAGCAACAGCAACAACAACATGGGAGAAACCGATAGTAATAAATTCATCTACCCAAGCCCAGGTCTTTAGTCACTTAACTCTTAAACGTCTGCTTTTGATTCTCTGGGTATTTGCAGTGAATGCTGAATTAGGGGTTTTCACATTGTTTTTCTTGAGTGGTTTCTCATCTTTAATGCCTACATAGCAGGCAGGTACAACATAGTCCTCACTTTTCTGAGAAAACCTGTACCTCTTAATTTGGCTATTGCTAATGGGTTAAAGTTTTACAGTGATATAGACTTCAGCTGATTGACTCAGACTCAAGTCAGACTTAGGGTGTTTCAGTGACTCAACTTAAACTTAACTCAGCAATAAAGAGGCATACTTTTAGAGATTGACTTGCTGGCATCTGCCACTTCAAGCATCAGGCAAGACCCATTCCCAGCAAGCAGGCCTCATTTCTCAGAGGGGAACAGCAAATGTGTTAGGCAATGGGCTTAAGGCAGAAGGATCACCCTAAGGCTTTGGGGTCACTCTAAGTGACAGCCATACTTCTTATTCTAGAAAAGCAGAACAAGATGAGTTAAATCTATGGGACAGAATCAAATTTATTACTTCAGTGTTCAGGAACTCTTCCTTCCTGCCAAAGAAACCAGAGGCTTCTCCTAGTAGAAATTCTAGACTCATGTGTGCTTCCTTTGGTATTAATATTTCTTTTAAATATTCCCTTTTCTCTTTGCATAATCTCTACTTAAATCTTTTTTTTTAAAATAAAAAAGATATTAACCAGAGGAAGTCATAAATTATTCTATGATTATACAATGTATAGTCTCTGATTTCAGGAGCTGTTTGTTGCAGGAAAGAGAGAAAAAGCAAAAGAAAACCTGTGGTGGTGAGCTTAGAAAATGCCCAACTGCCAGTTGATCTGGGGAATTGTACCAGTTGGGACCAGTAAATCACTTCTGAATGTTTGGGGTTTTTTTTACAAGGAGAACCCTATGATAAGATAATCCAAAATGAAGCAAGAGATAGTGGCAGAAAATGAAACTGAAACGTTCATGAGGAACTCAACAAGCTACTGGAGAAGAGAAGAGAAAAAACATGAATAGCAATGTGTCTAATAGGAGCTAGAGTCTCAACAAAATCTGTTGTGTTCTGTTGTGTTTCAGAGAATCTCACCACCATTCTTATCCCATTCCAGTTCTGGATTGGTTGCAGTACTCCTCACTTCTTTCTTCCCATTGGGAAATTGACTTTGGCCTCATTCCCACTATCTTTAAAACCGAATCATGAATCGGTTTGAACCGGTTCAAATGACCCTTGTTCCCACTTAATCCAAATCATTAGACCCATTTAACCCGCATCTTTTTGATGATATTTTTTCTGCTTCTTTTTCGATAAATCGAATCTGCACAAGTGTGAACCACATGAGGATTGGAATCGATTCAAATTTCCCTTTCAGCTGGCTGGAACCGAATCATTTTGAATCGATTCATTGTGAATGGGAACCAAAAGTGGATTATTTTGGAGGGGGAAATGCGATCGGGGCAAATGTAGTAGGAACCACATTCTGCTGTCGAATCGATCCATCGATTCGGATTGCGCACTGATTTATCTAAGTGGGAATGGGGCCTTTGATATGTAGTTCTCCTAACAAAAAAATCTCTTTGCATTTTGCTTAATGTTGTTATTGTTGTTGTTGTTGTTGTTGTGTGTCACAAGGCAAGCCTATCATTCGGTTTTCTGGGCAAAATTTGTTCAGAGGAAGTTTGTCCATGGTTCCCTCTGAGGCTGAGAGAGTGTGACTTGCCTAAGGTTACCCAGTGGATTTTCATGGCGTTGTCTCCAAAGGCATAGTCCAAAGCTCAAACCACCACACCACTCTGGATTTTTCAATACATTATCCCATTGGCTAAAGTGTTTACATTTTTAAACCATACACATTTTCACATTTCATTTGCTTGCATATCATTAAAAAGAAAGGAAAAGAAGAAGAAGAAGAAGAAGAAGAAGAAGCTGACTCTTGTGGTCTCCCTCAATGACAGGAAACCAAAAGAGGCTCACACCCTTTCGTTAATAGGCTTTCAGACCACAAATTGGATAAATTTGTTCAAAACAAAACAAAAACAAAAACCCAAGCTTCTGTTAATGCCTGTGTGTTTTCCATCCCTAACCACACATTCCCCTTCCATCCCTTATTAATGGCTTTGCTAAATGCTAACATTTTAAAATTTGATCTGTTGCTGCTTGGTTTTCTGTCTGCTCTTTTCATCTGAACTTCTTGTGAGCTTTTCTTTTAAAGAACCCTTTTCTGGACTGAAGAATAGGATGCAAACACTCAAAACAAATAACTCTGCATTAGAGGTAATACATCTTGAGGTAGGCAAGCTGGCTAGCTTGAGGGAAGCAAGGCATAACTTTTGCCTCCTTAGATGTAGAAGGCCATGTATGTTCAAATTCAGTGAGGAGGGTGCTTCCGTGAGCATCCCTAGCTGGATGGGGAAATGAGTGCAGTTCTGAAATGCATGTTCATTGCTCTTTTTATACAAAACTGAGTCCATGTAACTGTTGAGGAGATAAGGTAAAGGACTAGGTTCAGTTTCCTCTTTTATCACCAGACAAGAGAGGATCAACAGGGCTGAAGCTGTGTGCACATAATCTGAACCAAAATTCAGATTTCTAATTTGCCTGCTTATAAGGATTCTGTTGATGACTCTGATGCTCTGGTTTGACCTTCAAGCTGAATATCTGTGTTAATTCAGGAGAGATACAGATATAAATGCTGCATGCACACACATATCTATGACATATTATAGATATGTGTGTGCAAAGACTTACCTTTAAACATCATCATGACGTGGAGGTGGCCCTGGGATCTCAAAGGCTATACCAGTGGAGTAAAAGCTACTGTGGTTTCTATTTCTATCAAGCTGGTAAGGCTTCAAGTACATTCTGGCTGCTGTAATCCATATCTGCAAGCTGAGGAACTTCTTAACTGAAAACAGAGATGATTCTTGCTGGAAGACTGACCATCAGATAATGAAAAATCCATAGAAACAATGAACACGACTATCTGGGATACCTGCAGTCTATATGAATGGAGGGACTACCCACAACAATGTATGCATAATCCATGTCATTATGTTATGTTATGTTATCCACAGGGGATCTTGAAACCAAATCCCAGCTGATAACAAGGGTCCACTGTATTCAGTTTAATATAATATAAGGTCTAAGATAAAGTTTTTTAAAAAACAATTAAACAATGTATAAATTGTTAGTTTAACACATTGTTGTAGATGTGTGCCTTCAAGTCATTTCTGACACATAGTGACCCTAAGGTGACCTTATCACAGGCTTTTCTTGACAAGATTTGTCCAGAGGAGCTTTGCCATTGCCTTCCCCTGAGGCTGAGAGAATGTGACTTGCCCAAAGTCACCCTGTGAATTTCATGGCTGATCTGGGAATTGAGTGGCAATCCAATGCTCAAGCCCCTATGCCACACATTAAAAAATATTAAAATGCATTAAAAGCAATATAGCAAGGAATAAAGGTAAAGGTAAAAGTTTCCTCTTTGACATGATTGTCTAGTCGTGTTCAACTGTAGGGGGAGGTGCTCATCTCTGTTACTAAGCTGAGGGAGCCAGCATTGTCAAAGAGGACTCCATGATCATGTGGCCAGCATGACTGCATGGAAGGCTATTAGCAAGGAATGGTGATATATTAAAAACTATCTAGCAAGGAACAATAAGCATCAGCATTTGTCATGGTTAACGTACCCATCTAAGTTAAGATGCATTGTGTCCAAAGCCAGCCAAGTTATTCTGGTACATGATACAGAAAATCCCCCATGCATCTCTCCCCATCGCTAGCACTGAAAAGCAAGTATTAAGAATCTGCTAGTTTTGTGATGCCAAATCTGCTGCCTGATGTGGCTGCCTTAGTCTCCTGAAAGGGCTGACTCAAGAGCTTAAATGAATACAAGCAGTGCAGAGTACATGGTTGGCTGAGATTCCTTTGGTACTCTCATATCATGCTCATGGATCTGGCCTGTTTCCGCTGCTGGCACTCACCTGGTCTGGCACAGCGACCGGTGGGTATTTAGATGCCTGCCCACTACTATTCCATGGAGACACCACTACCAACTTCCCTGCCACTGTCATTCAACATGCAGGCTCCCTCCATTGCCCATCACCCCCTTCCAGCATCAAGGACCCATGACTGGGGCCTGCAAGTAGAATGGCTGTGGCAGCAGCAGGTAAGGGGGCACACAGCCATCTGGTCTACCTGGTGTCATGGCACAGTTTCTGGGAAACTTCTCCACAAGTAGCTGTATTTTTAGACGAGGCTAAGGGACGATTCCCAAATTGGTCATGAAACCCACTGGGTGACCTTGGACAGGTCACACTCTCAGCCTCAGAGGATGGCAATGGCAAACCTCCTCTAAACAAACCTTGCCAAGAAAATGCCATCACAGGTTCTCCTTAAGGTCTCTATAGGTCAGAAACAGCTTCAAAGCACACAACAATGACAAGGGATGATTGGCCCAGGGTCAGCCTGGATCTGCCAATGTCCTGTCTACCCATTCCCAGCCTGGGTCTGTTGGCCTTCATCATCTAAATAAGATGATGGGGGGAACATGAGCCATCATCTAAATAAGAGGCTGGGGGGAACATGAGCCTTTTGGCCACTGTGTACAGCCTCTTTGATTGAACTAATTTGTGGCAGAAAAGGAGGCTGGAGAAGGAGGGGTGTGTCGACAAAACACAGTGACCTACATTTCTTTTTCTTAACCAAATGACTCCAAGGTTGTATTATATGTGGAGCTAAGGGTGAAGCCAACTAAAATACTCTTTGAGATCTGACTGCATTTCAAGCAATATTAGTCAGTGCTCCATAGTGCACATAACCTGAAATTTTTATGTAATACAGCATGGTTAAAAAACAATGACTACAGGATACATGTTAACTGAGTTATATTTTTCCATTTTTTCTGCACCATATTTTTGGATGTTTTGTCCCTCATATTTTATCTAACATTCTGTAATTGCATGCATGTTCTTTTTGTAATAAATAAATAAATAAGGACAAACTTTATGTAATGCATTATACATGAGATTGGATTGTAAAACCCAGAACTTTTTAGGTGTACTGTTTTGCTTGAAGAGCTTGGCTGGAAATACTCAAACATTTTGCTTGGCCAGATGGACAATGTGGCTATCTAAAAAAATGGCAACACATATATGAATTTAATTAAAAAGTGATTTGACAAACACTTGTTCCATTGTTTATATTAGTCTGAAAAAACAGAATACTGATTTGTTTCAGAAATAATATAGTCACATGTATTGCCGAGCAATTGCATTTTGTCAAAATCTGAGAGTGAAACAGTGTAAGTGCTGGTGAACTCCATAGTTATACAATCTGACACTGAAAGCATTCAAGGACTTGGTGCAGGGTGCATTTACCTCTGTTTCTGATGTTCCTGGTGAATGCACTCACTGCTATTTTCCTTCAGTAAAGGTTTATGCCTCCCTGAATGTGTAAGAATTTCCCTGAAATTATTTTGTACAAATGATTGGCACCACCGTAGCCCTTCTCACATGTTCTCCATTGATTTATTGTCAACTTTTCTATTCTAACTTTTTATAATAAATAATATCCAAGAAGGTAAACAGCATAATAGAACATAGAGGCTTAAATCCAAGGCCTGACAGATGTATTAAATGCTCTTGAAATGCAGAGGAAAGCTAGACCTTGATATCTTTGTGTTTCATCTGCATACATGTCTGACAGGACAGTGAATTCCAAGAGCTAAATCCTAAGGTAAAGCTAAACTGATGAAAAAACCTGGTCTTATCTTGGATTTTTCTGATCTGCAGGGATCCCATTAAGTCCACACTCACAAAGCACTTTGAAGCGACCTCAGGACAACTATTATTTATTTATTTATTTATTTATTTATTTATTGGCCTAACATTCTTCCTGACAAACTCACTTCTTTCCCACTCCCCAGCATGCATCAACCTATCAGCCAATAGCCGCCATGGTTTGCCTGGAGGCTATTGGCTGATTGTATACTTCCCCAAGCAATCCCTTTTCCCTCTTTGTCATCTCAGTGAATAGCAAGGGTATTTCAGTGGAATGCACACATACATACACATGATGGAGAAAAACAAAATAAAAATATGTTTTAATCATCTTTTATGTAGGAAGGTGTCCAGATATGAAATCAGCAGTGAGGGGTTAAATAGGGCACCCTTCAATCCTCCCCATATCATTCACTTGTTCATTCATGCAGAGATATAATAAACTCCTTAATTCCACCCCCATCCCCCATTCATACATTGCAGATCTCCACATGAGTGAATGAGCAAATGATCAGAGGAGAGGGAAGAATAAAAGCAGTAAGCATGAATCCAATACTCATGTGGGAGGAAAGGAAGAGGGATTGGGTCTCCCAATCTAACCTGTCACTACTGATCTTATGGCTGGACATATACTGCATTGGGAAAATACACTGAACCAGTCTTGCCCACCAAGAACTCCGCCCATTCCTGGCCCTACACTGACATCTATAAAGAGTGCCATCCACACACACAAGCAAATATTCAAATTGTCTATTCCAAATTTCAAATCCAGAATAAATCTCCACTATTTTTCCCATTCAATTAAAGCTCTGAGGTGTTGGAAAGGCCCAGATTCAGCCTGAATCACCCTGTATATTGTCTGGACAGCCTGCTGTGAAAATGAAGCGAGACCCCTTTATTTGTCCCATGTAGACAAGTCCCTATTGATGGTCCCAATTAGAGTAGAGCTATTAAATCAATGTGATTTAGTGATTCACCATTCAACAATTGACTCAGTGATCTGCTAGAAATAACCAAGAGGATTTGGACTTTTTAAATCTCACTTTTCAAAAACAGAGATACGGTGGTCTATATTCAAAGGAGGTGAACTGATCTGGGATACTTCCTCACAACTCGTACCGAAACTGCAGTATCCATCATGTCTTCAGTGCCAGAACTCTGTCTGTTGCTGAGATGAAAGGCAGTAGATGAAGTAGAGGTCATACAGCACTTGATAGGAGAGGCTGTAGATCCATGGCCCTTCCATGTCCAAAAAACAGAGGACAAACTATGCCAGCCTGGAACTACATTAGGACTGCATGCCAGCTTGGGACGACCCTGTCTTTTCTTTTTAAATGATGTTTAAACTAAATTTGCACTTAATAAATAGATAGCCTTTCATTAGTAGTACTATTTTGTCTGTTATGGCACCAAGACAAGGTTCTGGAAGACCCTAATTGCGGGTTCATCGTTCAAATTTCTCTTCTGCAATAATAAATGGAGAATCAGGAGGAAGCTTGTGGAATCTGATCTTTCTGAATTCCAATATGAAATACCTTGATCCCCACCTGGCAGACTAGCATGAAGATTGCACCTCGGTGTACTTGCTTTTGTACTGCCTCAAAGTTCCAAATCAGACATACATTCGGTGTGAACAATCAAGCCCTACATTTGAGCAATCTTTTTGATACCAGATGAAATTATTTTTATTTGCCCAGACATTTTAAATAATTAATTCAAAACGGCTTCATAAAATGTTTAATTTTTTTCATTTCCTTTTACATCCTTTTGAAGCTTAATGGTTTGTGGTTTTAACGTAAAGCATTTGAGTTTAGGTAATTTTATACATACTGAGTGTACCACACTGATTTTTTTTTTCATCTGACATTGGGCAGGCTAGGAAGGTTAATTTCAAGAAATTCATTTTGAAAAGTTAGTTATGAATTTCCATGTGGAAAAAAGACCAGACTGGAACTATATGTGGACACATTAGGAAATGACATAGGACAGAAATAGATGGATTTGCCAACCCCCTGTTTGTGGTAATGCAGGCAGAGTTAACCCCATGGCAGGCTTTAAATTAAAATGCTTCCCGAGATGAACTTTTCTCAAAGGCATTTAATTTCCACTGTTCATCTTTGCCCTGATCATGTTAGAACAAGGGCCAGATGGTCATGCATAGATTTGCTGCAAAAAGGAATTGTGACTCAAATTTTAATGAGGCAATTTTTTGTTTGTTTTTAATGTCCTTTTCAACAAAAAAACACTTGGTTGGGTTTACTTCTGAGTTTTAATAAATGGAAGTGATAGTTCCAAACATGAGTTCCAAACCAAATGCTGCAAAATGTTAGTGTTTCTCAGTCTCTGTTCAATGTTTCAAGAAGAAGAAGAAAAAAACCCACTGGATATGGCAGTGAACTCAGTGGTCCCTCCATATCAAGTAGCCATGCCAAAGTATCCACCCATGTGGAAGAGAAACACATTAAGGAAACAATCTCCCTGATGTCCTGGGGAGTAAGTATTGCTAAGATACTCTGAATGGAATTTGACTCTGCACTGAAAAAACTGGAATTCACCTTTTTTCTTCTCAGCATATGTTAACAAAACTAGTCTTAGAGTGTATGAACACAACAGACCTATTCCTCTGTCCTTAAAAACATACATATAATGGGATGCCTGACTCAGTGAATAAAAGAATGACCATGTAACATTAAAATAGTAAATGCACATCAGCACCATCCCATTTCCTGAGATTTCAGGATCAGTATCCAAGAGTAGAGGTTACAGAGGTGGGACAGAAGAGGATTGCGAGATCAACTGCTTCTGATTCATCTGTTTGGAGAATGGACATGACGGTAATCTGAGTGAATGGGCCCTGAAGATTGGGAAACCTAGAAACCTACATGGCTTGGGTCAGAGTTTCTTGCGGGAATACCTCTCCCTACATAATCTGCCCCGCACTCTGAGAACAACTGGGAAGAATCTATTAGAACATCAACCAACCAGATTTGTAATGACTTCCCAAAGAGCTTTCACTGCAGCTGTTCTGAAATTATGGAATAGTCTCCCGGAAGAGAGCCGTTTTATTGCCTCCTTGGAAGCCTTCAAGAGGGCACTTAAGATGGATCTCTTCTGGTGAGCTTACCCACCTGACCTTGTGTAAGAAATACTGTTCCACTTTCTGATCACTGCATAATTTTATTGTTTTGCTGTATGACGATGAGCTAGTTTTAATGTAATTATTTTTATTGTATTTTATTGATGTGTTCTTGTATGTATTTTATGGCTTGTAATCCCACCTCGATCCATTTGGGAGAGGCTGGAAAATATAAATACATTATTGTTATTATTGTTGTTGTTGTTGCTGTTGTTGTTACTCCCAGGGCCTATACAGCAAGGAGGCTCATGGTTTGCAATACTGGTGCTAAACTCTGGCTTTGATCCAAATGGTATTATAGTCCCAAGTGCATGCATACAGCATGTCTCACTCCAGTTCCTTCCCATTTCTTTTGGCA
This sequence comes from Sceloporus occidentalis, assembly GCA_023333645.1. Taxonomy (NCBI): domain Eukaryota; kingdom Metazoa; phylum Chordata; class Lepidosauria; order Squamata; family Phrynosomatidae; genus Sceloporus; species Sceloporus occidentalis. The sequence continues at coordinate 143,273,576 of JALMGF010000006.1, forward strand.
TTTTGATAACAATGATAATAGAATCATAGAAATGGAAGAGACCACAAGGGCCATGCAGTCTAACCCCCTGCAGTATATCCTTTGACTGCTTTTGCTACATCTCTTCTCACTATTAATGCCACCCCATTTCTTCACATGTTTATTTCCTGAGTAAAATATTAATCATCTCACTCAAAAGGTCCCATTTCTGTTCTCTTTAGTTTGCTCACCCCAAGGATTGCAGTGTTTGTACATTCCATTTCATGTTTGACTATGTCTACTTTCACCTGATTTATGTGTCTGTTTGAGGATGCTTTGATTGTGAATTCCTGCATTACAGGGGTTGGACTGGATGACCCTTGTGGTCTCTTCCAACTCTATGATTCTATGATTCATGTTCCTCTAATGTGTGTTGTGTAGCTTCAGACTTTAAAACCTCACAAAGAAAATTCAGATTTTCTTTTCCTACAGTGTTTCTTGCCCTGAGATTTATATCCCTCTCTAGAGAACTAGAGAGGCAAGAAATTCCTTCAAACCTCAGGCAGTGCCCAAATATACAGCAATCCTAATACACATACCTGCATGTGTGAGTTTATGTTGTCGTGTGCCTCTAAGTAGCTTCCAACTTATAGTGATCCTAAGGTGAACCTATCATGGGGATTTCTTGGCAAATTTCTTTAGAGAGAGGTTGCCACTGCCATCCTCTGAGGCTCAGAGAGTGTGACATGCCCAAAGTAACCCAATGAGTTTACATGGCTGAGCTGGGATTGAGCTCTGGTCTTCAGAATCATAGTCCAATGCTGAAAGCTGTATACCACGCTGGTTTATGCATACAAATAAATATGCATACACATAAAACAGTCTGTCAATGACAAGTCTATTATTCAGCTTATTATCACTTTAGTTTAAATAAATGTATAAATGTCAAAACTTCAGTATCAGCAACCTAGAAACTGAAGTTAGTGTGAAATGACTCATATTTTAATAAGCACAAGACTCTAGCTGATCTAGCAATGGATTTCAATATTTAATGCTGGCATATCATAGAAATGGGCTGGTCACATCTAAATGACTTTAAGTGATTCTCACATAACAACTCAGAAGGCATTCAAGCAGAGACCACTTTTTAAAGAATGGATTGATTTTATATCAGTTTCATTGCATGAGCCATACTCCACATTCTCTCACACAAGTGCCTCCTTCTGCAGGTTACCTTCTAACTATTATCCCCAGTGCTTTCCTGAAACACTCATTTTTAGGGAAGCCTGTTATTCAAAGAATACTACAGCTTTCTGGAACATCCCATTTTTGCTAGCAGAATGGCCTCAACAGAGTTGAGAAACCTGGAGATGGAGGTGAGTGGGCACATTTTTGAACTCAGGGGATTCACTTGTGATTGGGCATGGTTATAACCTTTTTTTGTGAAATTTGGCCCTGTGTGTGTGTTGCGGTTTGCTATGCAAGGGGATATTTTAGGGCCCCCTGTATAGCAAATAACACCCACATTCTAGTTTATTACCTAACTTTTACAACTCTTTCATCTTGTATGTGAAACCAAAAGGTCATTTCTGGAAATTGCTATGCCACTTCCCTCCCCTCTCTCCCAAACTTTCAAAAGTGTGTTTAACATATATCACCTGTCTCCATCCTGCAATTTGTTTTGAAAGAACCCTTTTAAATTGGCTTGAGGCTCACCTGTCAAAGTGCAGAGTCTATCAGCAATGCTGTGTCTATGCGAGATATATTGCTGGAATGTATTAAGTTTTCCAGACTGAACAAAAGAGATGCTCATGCACATATAATCCATTTTGGAGACACAGGTCTCCACCACTCCTTTAACAGGAAAGCCTTAAGGCATGTGCGGCACAAAGCTCTCTGTTCTGACTGGTATTTTAAAAAGTGTTTTCTATGTGCATTCTCAACCATGCTATCTAAGATCAGAGCATGGAAAGTTACTGTTGAAAAGTAGCTATCCTGCTGTTACAGTTCCAGGCAACTTTTTACTTTTTTGTAATCTAAAAAGCATTTTAATTTAATATTAGTTATTTTGGTTCCATTTTAAAACATTGTGTTGGTACAAATTGCTAGACTTCATTACAAAAAGCACCTAAGGCCACACATCCCTTGCAGCTATAAAAACGACAAACCATTATAATTAAATAACAAAAGAGTGAAGTTACCCCTCATTAAGTTATAGTTATTATGTAATTTTGTTATTCTTTCTTTACTACAATAGATGGTTAATTACAATTGAATCATTATATGTTACAAGTTATTTCTAAATTCAGTGCTTGACTGAGGCTGCATCTGCACTACAGGAATATTGCAGTTTGACACCCACCACTTTAACTGCCATGAGACATCATCCTATGGGACCCTGGGATTTATAGTTTGTTGTGGCACCAGAGTCCTCTAACAGAGAAGGCTGTCTCACAAAACTACAAATTCTAGAATTCTATAACATTGAGCCATGATAGTTAAATTGGTGTCAAATGTCACTATCTCGGCAGTGCAGATGCAGACTAACAAGTGTTTTCCATATCCCACACCCATTGATTTTCTAAAGAAAGAAAAACAGAAAGACAATTTTAAAAAATAGAGATAGATGTTGACTCCAAATTACAATGGTGGCAATGGTGGCCACAGATGGTCAGCTTCTGCACAGAAAATATACAACAAATGGAGTCCAAAGAAAGAGACAATGTGCAAAACCTTCCTACCTATTCCCCCCTTCTTCCTCCTTCCTGCCACCAGCTTTTTCCTGGGCCAATAGCTGGCAATCCATGATTTCATCCAGAGCATGTACTACAAAAAAGATCTCTAAATCCAGCCTGTCCTTGATGGAATCTGAAGAATAACTGCTTTTCTACCCTGTATAGACAAACCATATCTGATTTTGGAAACTACATTAATTTGGGTCACACATGGTTTATGTTTGGATGGAAGACCTCTAGGATATACCTGGGATTTCCAGAAAGGCCTGTTGCTTCCTTGTAGTGACAAGCTCTTATTACTATATTGCATTGTTTAAACTTGATTTCTTTTTAAAGCAAAATTTAGGGTTAGCTGCCTTAACTTTAATGAATAAATAAATACATTAAGACATAGTCTAGTCTTCACTAACTATTTGGTTGTGCAGACAGCCCCGGAGGGGTAGCCTCCAGCCGCCCCTTTTACAGCCAGATCGGAGCTGTGGCAACCACATGCCACCGCCCTGATCTGGCCTTTGCAGGGTGTCAAAAGGTGTGGTTCCTTTTTGCATTCTGGAAAGGGCATGATAGCCGTGGTGCCATGGCTTCACAGCGCTCCTTCGGTGCTGTATAGTGTGGACACAACACCAGAGGTGTGCTGTGATGCCATGCACGTGCGTTGCAGTGCGCAGTGTCATGCTGTCCTGGAGGCAGAGCCGGGGTGTGTGTCATGTGGATGTTATGCCCCGACTCCGTCCCCAACCCAGCCTTTAAGACCAGTCTGCACAGGGTCTAAATGGACAGAAGCAGAAGGGCAAGACCCATTCTTAGCTCCCACAGTTACCAGTCATTGCTTCTCAGGCTCTGTGGTTTCCAGAGAACATTCCCATATTCTATGTTCCTATAATGTGTGTTGTGCAGCTTCAGACTTTAAAGCTTCACAAAATTCAGATTTTTTCTCTTCTTTCAGTGCTTCTTGTCCTGAGATTTATCTGTGTGCTGTACCTCCATCCTATGTAATCCTGGAATTTGTAATTTTACAAGGTCTGTAGCCTTCTCTTCCAAAGAGTGCCGGTGCCTCACCAAACTACAATCTCAGGATTCTGTAGTTTAGCACCATGGCAGTTAAAGTGATGTCAAATGGAATTAATTCTATGGTACATATGCACCCCAAATTTCTCTTCCTTCCCTCAACTCAATCAAGACAAAACATTTTTTTTAAAAAAAAAATAAAATTAAAAAGAATTGCAGTTTAATTTGAAGATCAAAAGCCAGTCTTAATGTCTTTCTCGTTGCTGCTGCTGTTGTTTTCCTTTGCATTGGTTTCAGACTTGCTGGGGGAAATAACCCTGCTGGGTTTATCCTCTTCTGTTCTATCCAACATAGTCTCTCTCTCTCTCTTTTTTTTTAAGGCACACTACATTTTGCCATACTGACTCTGCTGTGGAAATCCCGTGGAACGTTATAATTGCTTTGGACTCTCATGTCATCTGCAGAAATATTTTTAATGATCAATAGAGCATAAAGCCACAGCACTTTCATTTGATGTCTTTCATCAACAAATTGATTCCTCATTTCCATATGATTAAAGACAAGGCTTTCCCACACCAGCAGAATTACTTTAAATCCTAGGCAGGAGTAGGCAAAGGGAGAAGAGATCACCAGTGCTATTAAAAAAAAAAATCAGCCTAAACTGGTGATGCAAGGAAAATTCAGATTCCCCACATGTCAATAAATGTTCCAATTGATGTTGGGTTTGAATATATATATATATAGTACTTCTAAGAGTTTGAGAGCCACCATGGTGTATTAGTTTCAGTGTTGGACTATGACTCTGGAGACCAGGGTTCAAATCCCTGCTCAGCTATGGAAGCCCACAGCTTGACACCACTTGAAATGCTATAGCTCCATCCCATGAAATCCTGGGATTTGTAGTTTTACAAGATCTTTAGTCTTCTCTACCAAAGAGTGCTAGTGTCTCACCAAACTACAAATCCGAGGATTCTGTAGAATGGACACATGACAATTAAAATGGTGTCAAACTGCATTAATTCTACATTGTAAATACACCCTAGGTGTGGGAATGCCACACTCTCTCAGCCTCAGAGGGGGGCAAAAGCAACCCCACTCTGAACAAATCTTGCCAAGAAAGCATCATAAGATTTTTATAAGTTGAAACTGACTTGAAGGCACACGACAACAATACCTTCTAGAATCCTTCAATTATCATGGCCAGTTCCTAATAAAACCCCCAAAATTCTTCTGAGCTCTAAATTAATGTTTGTGGTGATATGAGTTAAAGGACTATTAGTTCAATGTCTTATCACCAATATTCTCTATCCAGTTAACTTTCTCATCTCATACATCTTTCTTTAAACATAGGTGAAGTGGTAGAGGCCATGGTTAGATCAAAATGCTCCATTCAACTGTAGTCCACGGTAGGACATTTTGTTCATGTTGGGTCATAATCATAATACTCTGAGAATGGATTACTGTTGGTGTCATATTTGTTTCGAAACATATGGATGCCATTGGAAATTTTTGTACAACATCCATATATCAGACATTCCACAGAAGCAGAGTAGCACATGAGATGCCAGTTCACTCATAGGAATTTATCACACTAGTGCAATCCTGTGGGAAAATGGGATTTAAACAAGAATTAAATTAGAGAAAACCTGGAAATGCCTGAAGTTTATCACATGATATCACTGTTAATGTGAAATAACGCAAAGTTAAACTGAAGTTAAACTGGAGAAAAATGGCAGCATTTACTTTCGGGAAATTCCAAAAGTAAAAAGGTGGCATTTTTCTCCTTTTTAACTTTTGTTTAACTTCATGTCATTTACTTTAGCAGCAATTTGGTGTGATAAACTTCACAAATTTGCAGGTTCTGTTTAAATTCGAATTTAACTCTTGTTTAAATTCCATTTTCCCACAGGATCTCGCTAGTGTGATAAAGCTCATAGACGCACATTCTCTGATTATGTGTATCCATCTGCCTCTGTTAAAACTGCCAGTAGCATCCCTTTAATTGTGCATATTGGTTGCCATTCAACACAAGGCTCATGGAACACAATCAGTGCAAGACTGTTAGAGATTTACACTACATTATCCTGATGTAGGATCTTTTCCTGAAGTATGTTATTTGTACACTGTTTTTCCTACATGTTTAAGTTGCAAATAAGAGGAGCCATGTGTACATATGGAGAATCTAAATTTTAACAAAATAGCTCCAGTCCACAAAAGGATTCATCTGAAGCAAGTTTGCAGTTGTGGCTGTTGTTGTAGGCCTTCAAATCATTAGTGACTTATGATGACTGTATGGTGAACCTATCACAGGGTTTTCTGGGGCTAAGAGAGTGTGATTCACCCAGGATCACCCAGTGAGTTTCAAGGGGCAAGTGAGGATTCAAACCTTGGTCTCCAGAATTATAATCAAACACTCAATGCTCACACAACAACAACAACCACCACAACAGAATATTTTGATAAATAATAAATAAATATTAATGTTATGAGTGCCATGTTTGTTCTTGTTGCTATCATTGTCACTATTGTTGCATTTCCTCTTAGTGTTGTTTTCCATCAGTCTGCTGGGAGAGTCCTGGAAAATAAGCAGCCCATAATTGCTGGCAGGATTCACCAAACTTTATCTAACCCAAGGGAGAGATAATTATTCTTTAGAAATAATGTTCATTTCTTAGAATAACAGGCAAAGTAGCTACTGCACAATCGCCTGCCTACCTGACCTGTCAAGAATAAGTATGCAGGTTCTCATGCATGTAATTTAGCTACCTGATTCATTAACATTTAAACAGACTGTTAGGCTATGACCACCAATTAGATGCTTTCGCAGAGCTTTGGCAGAAACTGTGTTTAACAGCTTCCGGCATAGTAGCACCTTAATATAACAAATATCTGGCTTTAAGGTATTTAGAATTTATTTCTTTTCTTAAAAAGGGGGATGTCATCTACTTTTGCTGTTATTTGCAATATGACATTTGGGTAGTTCCTCAGGTACACTGTTCCTATTAGTGGCAAATAAATTATGGGAAAAGAGGAATTGTTAACATTGGAAATGAAGAACGCCAGTGAGTGTAATTCAGAGCCATTCAAGCATGGCTTGTATCAACCACTCTTGCTTTGGTCTTCAGGAGCAGATGAGTAATGCCATGATGTGTTTTCAATGGCCACCTTAGAGTATTCTATGTGTTCTGTCTTAGAGGCAGCAAGGGAAGGCAGCTGAAGGGTCGTCAAGCCTGGCCAAGTCATGAACAGCTGATCCAGGAAGTTCATGTAGAGGTGCGGGGACTTAGGTCTCATATGGGCCAGAAGTTGTTACATGAATCCAATAGTCCAGATAACTGCAATCAAAAAGAGTAAGACAAGGAAACATGAAACTGGGCCCTAAGCCTCCACTATCCAATTTCCATATCTCTAGTTTGATTAGCTCTGCATGGTGTTTCTGCTTGAATTGCTATTGTATGTTTGATTGTATTCTTGCATATTTCTAAACCCTCTTTATTCATTAAACCTGGAGTCCTCCCACAGTTAGTGCTGGTATACATAAGTATAATGGTCCCTTCACATATCTTCAGGTCAAAATGCCCTTCCCATGGGAAAGCTTCCTGGTGTTCCAAGGGTCATTATGATCTTTTATGAACATGCCTGGCTCCAGATATGAAAAAATATATGGAAATATGGAAACTCCATATACAGCTGGGGTGAGGTTGGGGGTTGGGTATGCTAACAAGATCACTGAAGAATATTTATTTATTTATTTATTTATTTATTTATTTATTTCAAGGATTTATACCCTGCCTTTCTCCCACAGTGGAATAGAAAACAGAAGCAGCCAGCATAGTGGTCATGTGAACAGCTCCAGCTTTCTAGTACACACTTTGGGTCAATCAGTGGTGGTCTTGGTTTTGGAGAGCGAACAGAGCTGTGCCCAGGAGCAGAGCAGTATGTAAGGTGGGCTATTATTCTGCCAGAGGATAAGAGAGAATTGTTTATGTGAAGAGGTATTGAACACCTTCTTATTCATGCTTGGAAGAGGGATAATGCTAGTGTTGTACCTCAAGAGTATGGTACCCAAGGACTGTAGTACCAAATAGCAACACTGGTTATGCTTTTCTCTCCAAGACCTGGTCCCCACTTCTCAAGAGTAGACTTTAATGGTGCCACTACCTTGAGACTGAAGGAAAGGAGAAATGGCCATCTGACTGTTCAGCTGATGGAATCTATTCCTCTGGTGGTGGAAGCTCATTGAGCACAATCTTAAGAGGTGTACATTTGGACTTGGTTAAATTACCTGATATATTAACTTATTCAGATATTTAAAGTAGGTAATTGATTTAAGAGACATATATGTAAATTAGGGGAAAAGAGCAAATAATGTCAAGATCATGGGAGACTGAGCTGAAACACACTAGGAAAGACAGCTCTTGTTGTACAATCTGTATGGCATCATTATCACATTATTCCCAGTTTTCCCTGTGGTCCACCCCTCTCTTTTGAGAGTTTGCCAAATCCCACTTTAATAAAAATAATAATTGAATAAAATGAGCAGTAGCATTATTTCACCAGATTACTTTACAGTTATTCTGACTTTTGAAGAGGAAGGACATATTTAGTGGCAGTGGTTTTACATACTTCACAACATTGTGGGTGGATGACTCTGTTGTCACGCCACTACACTTTGGAATATGTTCACTTTAAAAAAAATGAATATTTTCATTTGTGTTAAATTGCTTTGTCATTTACATTTTGAAAGATAAATGTTTGAACTAATGGTATATTTTGGCACAGTTTTTAAAATCTATTTAAAATAACATGTCTTTAAAATGATATTCTTAAGTGTGTTGTCATAACTTTCTTGTCTGAGCAGTTATATCATACCCAATAGAATGGAAGACAGCCACATGTACAGACCCTTTTATGTTTTCTACACCTGCAAAGAACATTTGTAATTGTGTATGCAGATTACAGCAGAGCAGTATCAATTGAGTAGTGGCAAAAATGCCCAGTCTCTCTGATATACACAAATGTAAGGCTGAAATGGATCATGCTGGATTATTTATTTCATTGAGTTTTATTTTCACATAACATCCCATGTGACAATTGAGATAAAGGGGGGAGGGAATCAAAGGACAAAAACAACAGCAATTTTTTTTTGCAAGCCCTTCTGCTAGGCATCTTTTAATGCCCTATAATCAGCCTTTTGTGTTTTTACTTTGGTTTTTAGCTGTTCCTTTGGCTTTTTATTGTTTGTTTTTAATTTAATGTATTTAGAACCTGGGCGGCAATATAGGTCATACAGGGCAAAGGGAGATATGGTGAGGGCAGGGTCACATGTCTGTGTAGAGGAAGGAGAGAAAGGTGTTTAATATCTATCTCACCTTCCAGTCACCCTGCCATCGCTGCGATCTTGGAGAGTGAGTCAGACCACACACAAAACCTCACCTTGCTCTTAAGTAATTCCAGTTAGTGAAAAATAAGACTCACATCGTTTATGATCTCCTCAATGATGAGGGAGCTGACCTGTCATGTTTCACTTAAACTTGGCTGGGAGATGATAGGCCAAGGCCCTCCCAGCCAGATACTGTGTTAGTGAGCAGGTGAGGGAAAGTGGACAGGGGTGAGTGGGATGGGGTAGCCCTGGTCTAGAAAGACTATCTTAACCTGACCAGATTGCCTATTAGGAAGCTGAATCACACTGAGTGTGTGTACCTGAGTCTGAAATATGGATTCACTGGAGATTCTGTTAGTATACCACCCTTCATGGCACTCCTGTGGCATGTGGCATCTAAACAGCGTGCCACCCGAGCTCTGGGAAGCCGGCATATTGGCTGGTCTGCACTGGGCCTAAATTAGGAGGGATTACTAATACCCCAGAGGGCAGGATCAGAATTGTAATTTATTTAACATATTAGAAAGCATGGCAAAAACTAACCAAAATGAATGTTAACGGGGGAGATATGTAGGATACTACACTTGGGCAATAAAAATGATAAAAAGGATGGATTACACCTGGCTTGACAGCAGTACATGTGAAAGGAATCTAGGAGTCTTAATGGACTACAAGCTGAACATGAGTCAACAATGGCTAAGAAAGCCAATGTAATTCTAGGTTGAATCAAAAGGAGTATAGTAATAGGAAGTAATGCTACCACTCTCTTCTGCTTTGGTCAGACCTCACCTGGAATATTGCATCCAGTTCTGGTCACCACCATTCAAGAAGGATGCGGACAAGCTGGAGTTTGTCCAGAGGAAGGCAACCAAATTGATGAAAGTTCTGGAAACCATGTCCTATGAGGACCAGCTTAGGGAGCTGGGTATGTTTACTCTGTGGAAGTGAAGGTTAAGGGGCAACATGATATCCATGTTTGAATATTTGAAAGGATGCCATATTGAGGATTGAGCATACTTATTTTTTGCTCCTTCAGAGGCTAGGAAATAGAGTAATGGATTCAAGCTACAGGAAAAGTGATTCCACCTAAACCTTCCAGACAGTAAGAGCTATTTGACAGGGGAACATACTCCCTTGGAATGTGGTGGATTCTCCTACTTTGGAGGTTTGCAAACAGAGGTTGGATGGTCACCCACCGGGAATGCTTTGAATGTGTGTTGCTGTATGGCAGAATGGGGTTGGACTGGATGGCCCTTGTGGTCTCTTCCAACTTTATGATTTTATGACTCAATGAACAGTATGCCTTTTTAACTGTATCTTTGGCACACTTCTATAGTGCTTCTGATAACACTGTAATTATTTGGTGCACTCTAAGGTTTGTACACAAACTTTTCTCAACATTTGTACCAAAAACTTCTAAGGTGATGCCCCAGGGAAATAGTGAGCCATAATTCTTTGGCTAAGTACTCAAGAGTGGCAGAAATGGGTTTAAAATAAATGATTAGCATTTCCGTTACCTCTTTACTTTCTCATATATTGTAATTACACTATTGATTACTGCTTTAAGATTAGTCCATGACCAAATGAATGTAACCTATCCAACTGGTTAAATCAGTGAATGAGAATGCCATATTGATTGACTGCATTTTGTACCAATTAGTAATTAGGAACTAACCTACACAAAAATCCCTTAGTATTTTTAGATTTATGGTCACTTACTTCAGAGATGAAGTCTTACATCCTCAATGGTGGTTTAAATATTTCCAATAAAGAGTGAATTTGTATGACATTTTTGTTTGATGAAGAATCCACTGTGTATGGAAGCAGTAAAGAACACTGCCAATTAAAAGGTGTCATGGTTACATCATGTGGTACTGCATATTATTAATAAAAGGTGTTGTTTCACCATTGGGAAATAAGCTTCACAAATAGTTCCAATTCACTAACATTCCTGATCAATAAAATGAATGGCATTAAATCGATGCAGGTCTACAGTTAACATTGGTAACCAGTCATCAGTAGGATCTGATCATAGGGAGCAGTGATTTTTGCCAGCCATCCACAACCAATAAGAGCCTGAATTTTTAAGTTTTCCTTTTTAGGTTTCAGTAGTATATATAGATGGGCAGACTAACTCACTTTCTTTGTTAAACTGATGTGGGAGTGAACTGATTCACTTTACAGTCGGAAACAGTATATTGGTTCTTTCCCCGGACAATCTAGACCTCCCTGTTTACCTACCTGTAAGCAAAGAAAATGGCAATAGTATTGATGAAGAGTGAGGAGTGGGGATATATCTCCCTCTTTTGTATCCTGATATATTTTGGCATCTCAGGAGCAATGGCTCTTGATCCTTGAGAGTTTTCCCAAGGACTACATCAGTGATAAGAGTCCTAGGAAGATGCCAAGGGACCAAATCCTTTAGTCCTGCTATCCAACAAAACACATATCTAAGGTTGATAGATAATGAGAAATTTCACCTGCTTTCTCACTCCCTACCATTGTACTTGCTTACAGATGCAAGCAAAGAAAAAGTGAGGTACTTATTTTGGTAGCAGCTAGTCTGGAGAGTTTCTGGTGACAAGGTGAGTTGAGGAGGAAGGAGGATAATAGTGTGATCAAGAATCTTGTAGCCCAGACTGTTTTCTGAATATGTGATGCAAGGGTGAGGTTTTTAAAAGGTTTCTTGTCCTTTGAGGCATGTTTTCCAAAACTCTAGAATTTAATTTCTGAGCCAGAGATTTCAATTAATCCAAAGAATAATTACTTATCTAAAGCATGAATACTACCATTTTCCTAAATGAAGCAGGGAGCGTTGGAGGCAAAAAACACAGTGGGATACTAGAAGATAACAGATATACTCTGGTGTTCTTGTGGAAAAAATGTGTATGAATGTGTATGAAGCCATGTTATTATAAGTAAGGCTTTTTTATTTGTTCAGCTCAAGTAGAGTAAAGGAGTATACATTTATTGACAATAGTTATACGTTTAAAAATAAAAATAAAAATGGCTTAACAAACCATCAATATGGAATATACTCATTTAACCTTAATAATAATCATAATGTATTTGGAGGTCTATTTAGATTGTCTGGGGAAAGAACCAATATACTGTTTCTGACTGTAAAGCGAATCAGTTCACTCCCATGTCAGTTTAACAAAGAAACTGAGTTAGTCCCAACCACAAAGCATGAAGACCAAGTAAGACATAGTTTGGATCTGGTTTGTTATCATAGGTCATAGGGAGTTTGCCATTATTGACACAACTTCTGGTATACTTCTGTAGTGTATCAGAAGATTGTAAAAGAGCATGTGAAGCCATGCATGTAAGAGCTGCACCAAAAGTGGATCATGCAACATGGCAACGAACCTAAACATGCAAACAGATCTACCAATGGATGACTATGTATGAAGACACTTCATGTTTTATAATGGCACAAAGTTTGGACCTAAATGCCTTAAAAAGCTGTGGTAGGATCTGAGCCGAGTTGTTGATACAAGGAAGCCCTCTGATGTCTCTCAGGTGAAGTAGGGAGGAATGAGACAAAATTGAACAAATTGAGGAGAGTATCAAAGATTAGCTTCACCCAGGGATGCTAATTAGTCCTTGGGTTCCAGTTTCAAGGGGTGGAGGCCCACTGAATCAAGGCAGTATGGGAGTGGAGCTTTATACAGTCACCTGTCTGATGGCACAGGCAGTTGAACAAGCCACATTTGCCATACTGCTTTGGTTACATGGATCATCGTGGAAGCCAGGATATTTTATTTGAGGAATAGATAGCTTGGACCCGATAGCCTCTTGTCCCTGTTCTCTCTCTGTGTGAGCATGAAGAGGGTAGAACCACTCAAGTAACAGTACATTACATGAGCTGTTTTCCTCTGCAGGTTCCCGGGCTTTAGGTAAAATACAATAATGCAACACTATTTATGGTATATGTCTGACTAGCATGACTTTTCTTAGATTTTCTGTGTTCACTGTTGTCATCTTAGCAGCTTTGAATCTGTGTCCTAGTCAATAGATATGTTTTATGTTTCTAATGTGGGTATTTATAATACAGGAGGACTTAGAAGCCAAGATTTTCATCCCACTCTTTCCTCCAAATAGGTTACAATAGCAATAAAAATGACAAATGAAATATCCAGCAGGTATGAATGTTGTACTGCCTAAGCTCTGCACACAGTAAGAGATGCGGGTGAAACTGTGCTTTCCAATGCAACAAATTATTTATTTCCGGAGGAAAAATAGCATGTGTCTCAGGGAAGGAAACCTGTAATATAGATGCCTGTGTATAAAACATTAAAAATGCAGGTTGAGGGGAGGGATTCATGTGTCTGAATGCCATCCCATATTAAAAGAATACTGAACATTATAAAACATGGTTTAAGTTACAGTGAATTCATTTTTTAAAAAATCATTAAACCATTTCTTTACAATAGTTCCTTAATTTTGGTTGCAAATAATATTCTCTTTGAAATGCTAGCTTTTGACTTGACATGGTAGCTTTCTGTGTTGTTGTTGCTGTTGTTGTGTGCCTTCAAGTAGTTTCTGGCAACCTGTATTTATGGCAACCAGTATCCATGCTTATTTTTGTACACATGGAATATGAGGCCAGCAATCTTATTTTTCCTCAGGCAAAAATAAAATAGCATCTCCTTCCATTTTCCACATGGTCAATGAGATATTTCCATCAACATAAGATGGCTAAGGTTGTACAGTACAACATAAATGGCACAGAATCTACAGATCAGTCACTCAACAATTCATTGCTGCTTCCTTGCCTTCCAGCATCAGTTGCTTGATGATACTGCCTTAGTCTGCTTAATGGCAGGTTCAACCCTAGAGAGCAAATAGCATTCAAACATTGTAAAGTGGTATAATACCAGGAGGGTTTCTCATGTAACAGTTTACGAAATATTGGACCACCCTAGAAACTCTGGAAGCATCATAGGAGACTTGTTTCATGACAACTTGTGATTTTTATGATTAAGGAAAAAATAGCTCTAGGCATGTCCTAATTAGGAATGTAAATCTTTGGTTATTCCATTATTTCACAGATAAAATAATCACAATTTCCAAGTGTCTCTCTGCAGATTACAGGAGATTTTTTTGGATACATTTTGAGACTTTTCTGTGAAAAAAATTGTTTGTGGAATAAGCAGATTCTGGAATTCAGGGCCTGACTTAATTGATATGTAACCTGGAGAAATGCTTCTACAGTATATCTGTATTCATGGCCCCTACACAGCCATGACCATGACACTATTGCCATGAGTGTAAGTGTTCTCTTAGATCTACTTTCCTGGGCATCAGACATGCAGAGCATGGGTGGATGATGTGGCTGCAATGATCAAAAGCAAATGTATTATTCTATTTCCTTGTTTCAGACTCATCAGCTGATGGGAGGGAGTAGAAACATCATCCACTTTTGCCTCAATTGCTAGCAGAATAGACTGTCTTCTCTCTCTGTACCCGATGCCCAGTAAAATAGGTTTACAAGCTCATTTGCTTGTTCACTTGCTTGCACACTCCAATGAAGGGGGAAGAAGAAGAACAGGGCAGCCCAAACTACCATTCGCACCATTAGCTCCAATGCACTGTAGGGATTAAAGCTGTCCATTTTCTTTGCTGTAATTGCCAGCAATGGAGCACTTTACCCTGGTTGCTGCAGTCCCCTCCCCTAAGCCCAGCTATGAGATTGATAGTGAGGGGATACACCCAGCTATTCCTTCATTGTTGCTTGACTTCAGAGCAACTTCACCAGTGAGGCCCTGCTGGGGAGAGCACATCAGCAACCAGGATGAATTTATTATTATTATTATTATTATTATTATTATTATTTGTTAAAAAAAATCTTGGCTTGCCGACAAAAAAGCAACCCGGGAGGGGGCCAGCCTAGCTTCCTGTGGAATGGCATTTCAGAGGGTGGGAGCAGCCACGGTGAAGGCTCTCTCTTGTGTCCTCACCAAGCAACCCTGTGATGGTGGTGGGACCAAGAGAAAGCCTTCCCCAGAAGATTTCAGTGTTCTGACAGATTCACATAGGGAGATACTGTTCTTCAAATTGTCTGGACATAAGCCATATAGGGCTTTATAGGTCATGAGCAGCAATTTGAATTGTGACCAAAAACAAACCAGTAGGCAGTGAAGCTGTTTCAACAAGGCAGTTATATGCTCCCTATAAGTGGCCCT
Source organism: Sceloporus occidentalis (assembly GCA_023333645.1). NCBI lineage: Eukaryota > Metazoa > Chordata > Lepidosauria > Squamata > Phrynosomatidae > Sceloporus > Sceloporus occidentalis. The sequence continues at coordinate 143,288,848 of JALMGF010000006.1, forward strand.
GGTCAGCATTCTAGCTGCAGCATTTTGCACCCGCAGAAGTAATCCTTTGCTGCAAAGGAGATGGGCAGCCTTTCCAGACTAGATACACCTCTATCTACCTGCCTCCCCACCCGACTTTTTCTCAGTTTTTCTCCATCCCCATTTCCATCCTATCTGGACCCCGCTATATATAAAAATTCCTACAAATCTTCTACTGCTTTTAACTGCTATTTTATATTATTGTTTTAATGTCTTTCTGGTTTAATCTCTTTTTATTATTACTGTGTTTTTATACTGAGGGGGAGGGATAGGTTTTTTTTTTTTTAGAATTTTTAACTGTATCTCATTTTTATTGTTATAATCCACTTGGATTCCAAGTGATTAAGCGGAATATAAATTATTATTATTATTATTATCATCATCATCTTATGAGTGTATATGTGTCAGGAGAAAATAATAATAATAATAATAATAATAATAATAATAATAATAATAATACACAGTGGGCTCAAGTCCCATTAAATACAATGGTGTAGTAAAATCATGTCCCTTATTAAAAGTAGCAAAAATCAAGATTTGCTTTTTGGATTTTTTATATATTTTTTAGTATTTTCAAGCTGTGGATGCTTGATTCTATGGATAAAAAAACCCTGTAGATACACAGGGCCACCTGCAAATCAACAGATAGTTGCAGAGAGGAGAAGACATTTAGACTTTTGCCCTTATCACTCACTGGGACATGCAAAAAGGGAGAGGGTTGGATGGGAAAAGCCACTAAGTAGAGTGCAACCTATTTGTTGATAGGTTTTGGTATGCTGGGAAGAAAAAAAGTGCATCCCTTTTGTACTTATCTGAATTTGATGAAAAATGTGTGGCAGTCAGTACAACTCGTATGGTTTATTTAGAGTAGATGTGGAATTAACAGGGTCACTGTAGACCAGTTCTTCAGTGCAGACAACTCCTCAGTCAGCTGCTTTCTGATCAACAAGGGAACAGAT